>OX485807.1:44380795-47227461 GCA_950295325.1 Polytrichum commune
ACATCTCCTTTGTGTTATTCCATAATGTCACATGCTACACTAAATCTATAGTATCACGCATCCATGTTAACACTACAAAACTCCATAATATCACGTGCACTTTGGTTGCCACAGGTGTGATACTACAGAGCTTAGAGTGTATTGTGTGTGCGTAGATCATGTGTAACCAAGTGGACCCGTGACTTTATCCAACCCTTTCGCAAGGGGTGAGGAAGTAGGCCAGGGTTGTCTATTGTGTCGTGACGGAGGGTAATCCCGGCATAATGTCGTGCCGTCACGACACGTATCCGTCACGACATTATGCCGGATGCTGTCTTTATCCTGACGGACTTGAATTTTACCGATTTTTTTGTGTAATTACATTAACCCAATTCAGACACGTAGGATTTACAATGTCCACGTCCGCTCCGTTCCCCCCCCGTCCGCCCCGTTCCCCCGTCCGCCCTAGTTTTTTTTTCTTTTCTTTTCTTTTTCTTTTTCTTTCCCCCCCCTTCCCCGTCCGCCCCATTTTAAAAAAAAAAAATTTCCCCCCCCTCCGTCCGCTCCCGTTTCCCCCCGTCCGCGCCCCGTTCCCCCCGTCCGCCCCTCCGTCCGATCCCCCGTCCGCCCCAGTTTTGTTTGTTTGTTTGTTTTATTGTTTGTTTTATTGTTTTTTTTTTTTTTTTTTTTCCCCCCTTCTTCTTCTTCCCTTCCCCGTCCACCCCATTTTTTTTAAAAAAAATTCCCCCCCCCCTCCGTCCGCTCCCGTTCCCCCCCGTTCCCCCCCGTCCGCCCCCGTTCCCGACCCCGTCCGCCCCCATTCCCGACCCTGTCTGCTCCGTTCCCAACCCTGTACGCCCCGTTCCCCCCCCGTCCGCTCCCCCGTCCGCCCCAGTTTTTTTTTTCCCCCCCCCCCTTCCCCGTCCGCCCCATTTTTTTTAAAAAATTCCCCCCCCCCTCCGTACGCCCCGTTCCCCACCGTCCGCTCCCCTGTCCGCCCCAGTTTTTTTCCCCCCCCCCCCCTTCCCCGTCCGCCCCATTTTTTAAAATTTTTTTTCCCCCCCCCCTCCGTCCGCTCCCGTTCCCCCCCGTCCGCCCCCGTTCCCGACCCCGTCCGCCCCCGTTCCCGACCCCGTCCGCCCCCGTTCCCGACCCCGTCCGCCCCCGTTCCCGACCCCGTCCGCCCCCGTTCCCGACCCCGTCCGCCCCCGTCCGCCCCCGTTCCCGACCCCGTCCGCCCCCGTTCCCGACCCCGTCCGCCCCCGTTCCCGACCCCGTCCGCCCCCGTTCCCAACCCCATACGCCCCGTTCCCCCCCGTCCGCCCCTCCGTCCGCTCCCCTGTCCGCCCCAATTTCCCCCCCCCCTTCCCCGTCCGCCCCATTTAAAAAAAAATAAAAATTCCCCCCCCCTCCGTCCGCTCCCGTTCCCCCCGTCCGCCCCCGTTCCCGACTCCGTCCGCTCCGTTCCCGACTCCGTCCGCTCCGTTCCCGACTCCGTCCGCTCCGTTCCCGACTCCGTCCGCTCCGTTCCCGACTCCGTCCGCTCCGTTCCCGACTCCGTCCGCTCCGTTCCCGACTCCGTCCGCTCCGTTCCCCCCCCCCGTCCGCTCCGTTCCTGCCCCCGTTCCCGACCCCGTCCGCTCCGTTCCCCCCCCCACCCCCGTCCGCCCCACCCTCGTCCCCCGTCCGCCCCACACCCTCCTTAGTCATTTTTTACTACTTTGATTTTAACAAAATGGTAAACAAAATGGCAAAATGATTTACCTGGCGCTAGGCATATCCATGACCACGTCGGCGTTTTCTGCCACATAGGACGCCACCTTGGCAAGAAGGTAAGTATTTTACCCACCCTAGTCCGTTCCCCCTATGTTGACCCTACGTGGACCCTATTGTGTAGTGACGGAGGGGTCCGTCACGACACGACACGACATGACGGCACGACACCGTCATGACGTCGCGATAGACAACCCTGAAGTAGGCCTGCAACATTTATTCGAGTGATGACCCCTTCCCACCTGACTTTACCAAATAACCAAAGTTTTTCCTAAAAACCGGGTAAAGCTCCCTTGGTTATAGCGGAGGCATCCGGCTATCCCAATGGACTTACAAGAACTTGCTCCGGAGATTTTTTTAGTAGGTTTTAGTTAAGTAGTTTCCACACATGTTCATTATTTTATCTCCCAAGCCTTGCTACTCATCTAACTTACTATCGGTTTTTGTTAATGAAGCTCCTCGTGCCCTTGCAACTAAGACTAAAAGCAACCAATCACAGGGGTAGGAGGCGACACTTGTAAAGGTCCTACATTCTTTCCTCATGTCTAGGTGTTGATGGGAGGGTTGGTGCTTGAGGCTTAGGCCCAAACCACACGGGAGGAAACTTGCATGAACGGCAGTGAGTTGGATGAATAGCATTGGTTCAAATGAGCAAGTGGTTGCCACATGAGAGGAAGTATGGGGAGTGGCAACAATGACTTTTTATCTTTGGATTTTGCTTTGGATATTGCTTCGGGATTTACTTGGCAATAAAAACAAGGAAAAGGAGACTTTTCAAAAGCAAAGTGCCATGTTGGAGGAAGTTGTGAAACTTCCTATGGCACTCGTGTGGCATGGACCTTAAAACCTTCACTTTTAAACCATGCCGCATCATTTGCCAACTAGGCTCGGGACTAGATAGCATTGATGGTTTGAAGCCTATGTTTTTAGAACCAACTTTTAGGCTTAGCTAAAGTCAAGTGGGAAGGGGGCATAAATTGTGTACAAGGAAATTCATTTGGAAAGTATCATATTCAACGTTGAATATAGGTTCTTGTATGGAGATGGGTTGTGTTAGAATACTCAACCAATTATCTTCATGTGGCAGTTAGTACCAAAAAAATGAGAAGCAATGGGTGGATGATTAGTGATATGAATTGTACTCTATCGGTTTCGTTTATATTACAAAGTTATGATATTATTTGACATGCTTTTTGCTGTAACTTGGTCACTTGGTGCTCTTGTGAATTCTTATTTCCACCAAGTAGTGGACCTCAAATGCATGGTTTGTTCCAACTAGCCCTGTGACTTCTCGTAAGATATTAAACATGCAACTAATACAAAATGATTACAAGTTTCAAACCACAGACATTTTCCTCACAATTTTTGAAGCTTGATTGGATCTTGAATTTGAGTAGCTCATTCATTGTTGAGGTGAAATTTGATTCTTTTTCTTCTTAGATAAATCTTGATTGTATAGGTTCCTTTGCCCCCCCCCCCCTCTCCTCCAATTGTGTTGATTGTAATTTGCATAATAGTTAACCCTAACAAATTTCGAGCGTGTTGTCCAATCCCTTTCAAAAATGTGTCTTTTTGGTGGCAAGCCTTACAATATCCATTTGGTTATTATACATGTGCTATCCTTCATCAATTCTAAATACGTACCCAAAGAGCAAGGGATAATTTCTTTTTCAAATTGATTCAAAGAAATATTATTCCATGTGTTTTAGAACTCACTATCTCATTTGAGCTTTAAATAGTTTTTGTTCCAAAATAATTTTTCGACAAGGAAGTTTGATCCAATTCCTAGATTAACATCTTCTGTTGTGCACTAAGAAAACTCTAATCCTCCATAACTTTTGCAAACAAGTTCCAAACAACGTGTCCTTTGGTGTGTTCATACCACCTTTCACTTCTCAACAATAATGCTATACTAAAAATGTGATTGTATCAATGATGAATTATAATCACAACAATTGATTGAGTGAAGAGTGACTTGTGACCAATTTTTTTCCTTGTACATATTCTTCTTGCTAATATTAATTAAATACCTAACATTCCATCACCTCTTATACTTTCTAGTATGTATGAGTTGCAAGGGTATACGTGTCCTATACACTCTAACGTCATGTACACTCCAATATCATGCTTATGGCAACCACACTACACATGATATTAAGGAGGTCTTCAGTGTCAACATGGATGCGTGATAATAGAGAAATACTGTATTGTGTGACGTTATGGAATAACACAAAGTCCACATTGCAATAATGACAATAACGACAATGTGATGTGTGTAGTTTGAAATCTTTCCATGTCAAAACTTGTGATATATGGGAGGGAAATGTGACAACAAGGAGGAAGATTTAAACCGAGCACACATGCGTTCCCTAGGATTTCAGGATATACAAGAGGAAGTGACGTTACGGAGGGTGACATTATAGAAGTCAGGGTGTACCTTGCATTGACCATGAGTTTTTTTGTGCACTCATTTAGGGGTAAAAACATCACTTTGGAAACTCATTTAAAATTTCAAAAAGTCAGAGGGAAACTCTCACCCGAAGGTACTGGAGCAAGTTCTCGATATGTTACATTATTCCACCCATGAATCGACTGTACTTTAGACACTGTGCACTCAAGAAGAGGTTTTAGAGTTGATAGTGGAAGAATCTACCCAAAAATCATCAGAATGTCACGGCATTACGACGGCCAGACTCAATGATGCATTGCACTCCTATATAGAATGCGGTGATAGAGGGGACTGGAAGCACATCAAGCATCACGGTGAGTGTGACAACTTAGTATTGGTTTGTGGAGGATTAGGGTAAGTGTAGCAGAAATCTTGCATGAGTAGAAAGATCTGTAAGCGGCCAGCTGTAAGCTCGTGATTCAATAGTTGAAGTTTAGATTTAAAAAGGTGCAGAAGTGGGTTGCAGCAAGACCTGCAATTCTCTAGCCTTTAGGAGATCAGCCTGGTGTGGAGGAGGTTGAGAATTCAATTTTTTGTTTTGTTTTTGTTTCATGTTGTGGGCTTCTGAGTTGATTTCCTCACTTTCGATTGAAATTGAAGTTAAGACTCAACAATGATGACACATGTTCGTTAAGTGGTAGATGAATTGGATGCTGAAAGGTCACAGATGCTTGTGCTCAATTACAGAGCAAATTTAAGCTTAAACTGTACTACTTGAAAAGCCTTTCAGTGGTAGGTAGGCAGAGAGAGAACTTGGGGTTGAAATTTGTTGCTTGCAGTTGATACCATGTTTGTGTAACTTGAGAATCAGAGTCTACTGGAGGTTGTTGATGGAATTATTTTGTGATCTGTGCAGGTGCAAGCGATCTCCCCGCAGCTACTTACTAGGACGGAGAAAACGAATGGCCAAATTTCTCCAGTTCTGAAATCTCGCAATTTCCAAGTCTCCTGAAGTGGCCGGGGAACTAAGAATCTCTCGAGGCTTGCAATGGACTGTTATTGGGTTTATGGAAAGCGAAGATGCTCGGTACAGAATGGGGGGGAGGAACCCCCAGAGAGAATGCCATTGATGACACCGTTCAAGCTTGGGCCCTTCAATTTGTGCCACAGGTAGGTTACCCCGAACCCTCTAGTCTATGCAAGAAATTTAACTCTGGAGCCCCTGTGAGTTGCACGATTTCAGTCGAATGCTTGAAAAATTGAAGTCAACACCAATAATGCACACCTTTGGCAACATCAGAGTCATCTCTTCTCAACTTTTGCTTCTCTCTTCTTCTGCATGATTTCAGAACTGTGGTTGATAGAATTGTGAAGATGATAATGTAAATGTTTCCAACCAACCATGTGGGAACCTAGTAGGGACTTTTCCGCGCTCACTTCTGAACGGACGCAATATTCTTCAGATTCCCTCTAATTCTCGTGATACTCGTTGTGGAATGATTACGTATAGAATTACAGCCACTCAATTGTACCAGATTTCACACCGTTGGCGACATCATATGATAACTGTGAACCGTAGTATGTGTTCAACCAACCATGTGGGAACCTAGTAGGGGATATCTAGCTGCGGGTCTGCTTGTTCACCTTTAAAAGGAGGCAATATTCTTCCAGGTTCTCATTCTCGTGATGGAGAATAAGACCGATTTAGAGATGCGATTTAGAGATGAGTTCCTTCACATGTCAAAGGAACTTAATGGATTAAGTGATCCGGCATTGTCACATTGATTCCCAAGCACGAGGAGTTCCCACGCATGTGCGGGCAGGAAGACAGGGCAGTGAAGGAGGCGTGGGAGGGGCAGGGCAGTGAAGGAGGGGGCGAATGAAGATGTGATCTAGCCCGGGCCTGCGAGTGCTGCTATGAATAGTTAGGAATCACGCAATTTGTGTCCCAGGAATTTTTTTGGCATACCCGGTCGATATCCTAGTGTTTCCAAGTCCAACTGGTTACATGTTGACATCTTTGGGTTTTTATTTATCAGATTGGGGTATATTCTATTTTCAAAAGCTCGGTAATTTTTCTGAAGTCTGGAATTTCAACCAGTTAGTTCTCAAACTCAGCCGGTTCATCTTGTAACTTAGCGGTCGGTTCTTCCTGTTAATCGGTGTTTGCCCTGCTTGATGCAGGGTGGTATTGGCGCCCCTGACGAGGTGCCGATCTTACAACCACGTGCCGCAGCCACACGCGGTACTCTACTACTCACAACGAGCAAGTCACGGCGGGCTTCTCATCACAGAAGCGACCGCGATTTCGGAGACTTCATACGGATACCCACACACCCCGGGCATTTACACGCAAGAGCAAGTGGAAGCCTGGAAGCCGATTGTGAAGGCCGTGCACGATAAGGGAGGCATTTTCATATGCCAGCTCTGGCATGTTGGTCGTGTCAGCCATACCTGTAAGCTTGAAATTATGAACTTTGAAATTGGTTTATGATTTTTCTGTCCTAACGCCAGGAATCTCTACTTAATGTATCTGCTACAGTGTCCGGGAGGATTTTGGACATAGACAGTCGAGATCCTAGTGTTTCCAAGTCCAACCGGCTACATGTTGACATCTATCGGTTTTTCTTTATTGTTTTGAGGCATCTTCTCTAAATTGCTCTAAGATGATGGGTAATTTTCCTGAAGTCTTGAACTTCAACTGGCTATTTCTCAAACTCGCCCGGTTCAGCTGTAACTAGCGGTCGTATCTGAAGACAAAGCCTATCTGAAGACACCATTATATAAGAGCAGGAGTACGTAATATTCGCCCTGTTTTTGTACCCCATTTGGAAGGCATAATTGGGAGTAGGGGTACCGAATGTGCTGTGGAATATGTCATCATATTCTACATCTACATTTACATATGTGCTTCCTGCTGTTAACGCCAGGCAATGGTGTACCCCCTAACGAAGATTCAAGGAGAATTGGACTTTATAGAAGACTTCTAGAAATCCATCCATGGTGACATTTGTTGTGGCAAAAATGTCAAAATTATATGTGCGTCATTGTTCCTATGAAAATGAGATATGCCTAGAAGCAACAACTTGAAGGTTTGCATAAGAAAATATGTCTATGCACTAGTCTTAGTTGTCATGGTGCTAATTCCATTCATTGGATTTGTGACCCCAATTGAAATACACAATGGAACAAGATTCTGGACGAAGTGCTCGCTATTAAATCTGTTGGGCAATGTTCATTCATTTTCCAGCATCACCATAGTTATATCATGAGGTAGATGAAGTCCAACTGCAATTAGTATAAAATGATTGTAATATTTTTGAACGTAATTAAGCATTCTTCACTATCGCATCATCCTTGTTATGCCTTCCTTTTACCTCAGTCACCACTGAATAGTCTACACCAGAATGACTTTGGAGTTGAGCTCTTATTTTGCTGGTTCAAGTTGTGCTGATCTAGTGTCCATGAAATAAATAAACTTATTTTTGGGATGCATTGGATTGTGATGTTAGCGTATCAGCCAGATGGCGCGGCACCGATCTCTTCCACCAATAAACGCATCTCAACAGGGCAAGCCTATCTTCCAACAGCTGACGGCATGGTCGACTACTCCGCACCTCGAGCCCTCGAAACTGACGAGATACCTCTCATTGTGGAGCAATTCCGTGTTGCAGCTCGCAATTGCATCGAAGCAGGTACCTTATAAGGAGAGGTCCTTCTTCAACTCAAACAACTTAAACCAACCGCTGTGATCTTCGTACTTTTAGATTTCAAATGCTGATATTTTCTGCATTTTATAAGTTGCCTCCATATTGTGGAATCTGCCGTAGCACCCAGTTAACGATTTAAGCACTTTACTTGCTGGATTTGAATTTGTTTCCAAGTCACGCGTCAGCTTTTCGCATGTTCCAACCGAGCATGGCGTGAGATGTGGCACCCTCACTCAAGAGATTAATTGTTTGTGCCCAAACTGATAGATCATTAGAGAGAGAGAGAGAGAGAGAGGATTCTTAAGGAAACTGGCGACGAAATTAGACTACCAACAGAAACAAATTTTTCTTGAGGTTTGAGGGGGCGTTTAACATGTAGAATCAGACCAGCTTGAAAATGTACTAACAACATACGAATTCACACCAGTGGCCACATCATCGGAGTCATGTCTTCCTCTCAATGTTTGGGGTTTGTGATCATGGCACCCGTAACTAGGATTTAAGCAAATATGGACAAACGACTTGCCCAAAATAATGATGCGTTTGAGAGTACCATTTTTTGCATCATCAAGACATGCACATTGCAAATAAAATATTTTGGAGAAGACACTAGAAGAATATGATGGAAACCCTATACATGCTTTGAGAAGCAGTGTGACCAAATTATCACTTTCGATGTGTATTTTTTCACAAATAAATGAGTGCGCATGAGACTAAGACGTAATAACGAAAAGTGAATCATATACTAGTCTACGTCTCAGAGTAACTGTTTAGGCGATTTATACTGTAAAGTCCGCGCATGGAAATGCACAGATATAATTTCCTTATGTCCAAAACTCCATGCACCAAGACTAGGTTTAACTTACAACCCAGTTTAATTTGTGATCATGGTACACCCATTTTGTGCAGGTTTTGACGGAGTTGAACTCCACGGAGCCCACGGCTATTTGATCGAGCAATTCACGAAGAGCAGCGTGAACGACCGAACGGACAAGTACGGAGGGTCCGTGGAGAACCGTCTCCGTTTCCTGAATGAAATCGTGGAAGCCGTGGCGGGAGAGATCGGGGCCGACCGGACGGGCGTCCGGATTTCGCCCTTCACCAATTACATGGAATCCGAAGAGGAGGACCCGACAGCTTACGGCGTCGCGGTTGTCGAGTCGCTCAATCACTTCAACCTCTTGTACGTGCATTGCGTCGAGCCGCGGATTACCAAAGACGGCCAAACCCCGTCCATCGAGACCGACAACTTGTTGTGGCCGGTGAGGAAGGCATATAAAGGCAACTTCATATGCGCCGGGGGGTTCAACCGCGAGGAAGCTAACGACGCGATCCGGACGGGCCGCGCGGACCTCGTGGCATTTGGCCGGCATTTCCTTGCGAATCCCGACCTCCCGAAGCGCCTCGCGCTTGATGTCCCCTTGCACAAATACAACCGGGCAACATTTTACACGCAAGACCCCGTGATCGGGTACACAGATTACCCGTTCTTCAAGGAATGCGAGGCTCCGGTGTCAAGCTCCAAAGAAAACTAAATCATATCCTTTGCAGTGTTGGAAAGGTATCACCTTTTCAAAACCACTCGTCGTTCTACACGCCAATCTACCCCGTGATCGGTTTTATACACGGATCACCGGTTTTTCGAGGAATGCGCATCCCCGGTGGTGTCAAGCTCAACATTTGCAGTGTTGGATTGGTATCATCTTTTTTGATACTACTTGGGTATACGTAACAAACTTGCACAGTTTTTCTTTTTTCTTTTTTAAAAAAGAAAAAAATATATCAAACCCCCATAAGGTACGTGTATTTGAGGATCTGGTTTCTTTTGTTTTGTACAGCAGTCGGATCTATATGCCATCCAAGAACTTTTATACCCATGTACAATTATCCTAATATCAATAAGGTGTTAAGATGTTATCGACCCAAACAATGTCATGGGTATGTAAAAATGATTCTCTCATTTTGTGATACCCAAGTATCAGTATTTTGACTCTCATCATTCTTTCTATGGATATCAATCAGCAAGGTTCTTTATATTGTTGTTGAGTATTGTGTATTGATAGAATCCATGCATTCACCTATACTATACCAGTCCAACAATGTTCATTCATCAGCTGAATCAATGAACGCGGAGAACTGAGTGCTAGTTACAGATGAATTGATTGAGTTTGAGAAATATCGGGTTTGAGTTCAAGACATTGGTTTAAGGAGAGGGTGGCGCACCGCCTGGCTGATAAGCTGCAAACAATCAACCAAAATTTCAGAACCTCCAATTCCAATTGAAATCGATGAGAAGCTTACAATTCGTAGAAACACCAATAACCCTAAATGGTCAACAACTTCCGCTTTCACCCAGCTTGAGATGTGCAGGATTTGACATTGAATCTGAAATAGATTATCCCTTGATGGCCTTACCAACTAAAATGAGCCAATTGGGCCATTATGAGACAATCCTTTTGTCACAATTGATGAGATCCCCCATATTACAATTGATTATTTGCATGGTTTTATAACCATGTGTGGGTGTATTGGAATGGTTGAGTGTATTTTAAGAACCCTCAACGGGTATTCTCTCATACCAACTAGCAATCATTACGTTCGCATCACGTTCCCTACATTAAATTGAGTGGACCAATTGGCTCAATTTAGTTGATAAGGTCAAGTTGATAAACTTCTGAAAGGTTTTGAAGAGTGGAAGGGACGACTTCCGTTATCTTCCTTGCATTTTGGATACAGTTCTCACATTTGCTACTCCCTTGCATGAGCACAGGGAAGAAGGGAGCTCCACCCCATAAGCTTTGTGAAATAATGTGGGAGCAGGTGTATAGGTGCGGGCGGTGGACGTACTGATACGACTATACTTGAACAGGATCTGTTCTATAGTGCGTACTTTCGATTTGTGTTTTCCAATACAGACGAGATCTTCACCCCGGACGATGAGAAAGGACTCTCCGCCCTGAGCGCGAATGCTACGGCCTTCTTCACCAGAAATGGCTGGATGAGGTCTGCTTGATGAACGTCCCGCCTGCACATTCCGCAGGCGGTGATGGACGGAGAGTGTTCTGACGGGTATTCCATTTGTTTTTTGAGGTTTTCCTGTGATGTTCAATTCATCGTTGCCTGGCCTCGATCCCTTCTATCTACCGAGTTACCAGTGCAAAACCTTGAAGCTCTCTCTCCATTTCATGCAGAAGCGAGGACATTGGCAATGGCTCTGGTCAATATGTGTGAATCTGTGGCTGTCGGTTTGAATGAATTTGATGATTCGTGTGGCAAAGCCTATGATGGCAAAGCCGAAGAGGTTGAGCACCATCCTGAACAGGACTTAAGCCTGGATGACTCGCATATGACGTTTGAACAGGAGGCCTCACAACCTTAATATTAAGGTGACATCCCATATCTGATAAATCCCTTCCATAACCAAAATTCTTGTTGTCTGTTGCAACAAGAAGGAAGAAGATCACCTAACTGATCGCAAATGCAAGCATTTGAGAAGTAATCATTCTGTTGTCTGATGCAAATGGCCATGGGCATATGGGAACCCCAAACTTGGGCCCGATTTGATGAAATTGGGCGATCCTATTGGCCCAAATTTCGAGAGTTCGGGCCCACCCTCAATCTGGCCCCGAAGTATGAAGTAGCCATTCTGTTGTTTGATGCAACAAGAAGGAAGAAGACTTAATTGATTGCATGTGCAAGCATTTGAGAAGTCCTCATTCTGCTGTCTAGTGCACCATGAACTTGGAAGAAGCTGACATTACTGATTGCCGGTGATACTTGCAGTCTCTTGACACTTCATGTCAAGAGTTTAGTTACCAATCACTTGGTGTTCATCTACAGTAATTTCCCACTTAAGTACGCACTTTGAACCGGAGCCGTTGGTGCCCACTTAGTTGGTAGGTGCGTACTTTACTCATATCGCAAGTGTTCCAGATTGGGCTAGTCGGAAAAAGTAACCGCTTAATACCCATCTAGCTTACCCCTAAAGAATACATGGTAGGGTGCTAACAAGGCCGTTGGTTTTGTTCAATCCCCTTCCCATTGAGGCTTGATGTTGATGGACAAGCTTCGACAACCTCAAAAGATGAACCACCTATCGATGACGAAATCCAGCCTATCGAGATAGTTCTTGAATCAGAAAGTGCTACCGACTTCAAAGACTTTGAAGTTCCTTGACATTGACGACCAATTGCTTTGCTCCAATGTTGAAACGGAAGCTGGACAAATTTATGATGAACTGCGATGACCGTTTCAAACATTTCGGCGAAACGATAACAAACTGACATTGAATGTCAAGCATAAAAAATTCATGCATTCGTGGCAAATGACTCTGCATGACATGCTCAAATAATAAAATATGAACCTGATTTTTGTCAGATTTTTTGTTCACACTTAATCGGGATGCGTACTTGAGCGGGAGATTACTGTACGGTAAAGTTTATATTCCTTATCTAGAATGTGAAAGGTCACTTGAGACCTTTTGGTGATTGAGCTAACCTAGCCTCTTCGAAGTCCAAGAGAAGGAAGAAGACCTAAGCGATCACCTGTGCAAGCATTTGAGATGTAGGAATCTTGTTGTCCTAATGCAACAAGAAGGAAGAAGACCTAATGGATCACCTATGCAAGCATTTGAAGTGACTGACATTATGTTGTCATGCATTATTACGAAGCTGGAAGAAGGCTTCCCTGATCATCGCCGGTGCAAGCACCGAGAATTTTATGTCTGATGAAACCAAGTTATGTACGTAATCGAATCTTCACGCCCCTGGGGTTCCCAGATGCCCATGGCCATTTGCATCAGACAACAGAATGATTACTTCTCAAATGCTTGCATTTGCGATCAGTTAGGTGATCTTCTTCCTTCTTGTTGCAACAGACAACAAGAATTTTGGTTATGGAAGGGATTTATCAGATATGGGATGTCACCTTAATATTAAGGTTGTGAGGCCTCCTGTTCAAACGTCATATGCGAGTCATCCAGGCTTAAGTCCTGTTCAGGATGGTGCTCAACCTCTTCAGGTTTGCCATCATAGGCTTTGCCACACGAATCATCAAATTCATTCAAACCGACAGCCACAGATTCACACATATTGACCAGAGCCATTGCCATTGTCCTCGCTTCTGCATGAAATGGAGCGAGAGCTTCAAGGTTTTGCACTGGTAACTCGGTAGATAGAAGGGATAGAGGCCAGGCAACGATGAATTGAACATCACAGGAAAACCTCAAAAAACAAATGGAATACCCGTCAGAACACTCTCCGTCCATCACCGCCTGCGGAATGTGCAGACGGGACGTTCATCAAGCAGACCTCCTCCAGCCATTTCTGGTCAAGAAGGCCGTAGTATTCGCGCTCAGGAGGGAGAGTCACATCTCATCGTCCGGGGTGAAGATCTCGTCTGTATTGGAAAACACAGATCGAAGGTACGCACTATAGAACAGATCCTGTTCAAGTATAGTCGTGACAGCAGCCTCCTCTCTCGCAACTATATTGGTTCTTCGAGGCGCGCCCGCATTCGATATGGGTTAAATGGTCTTCCCTTCGGCTCATCCTCGGCTCCTACCACTTCTCCTGCTGCGTGTCTGAAACTCTTCATGCTCGCACACAACGCAACCAAGCCCTAAATGGATACTTTTATCTCTGAACCCACTTCTCGTAAGATACTAAACACGAAATCAGTGCAAGATGAAATTATTGCGTATCAAAATCCTGCTTATATCAACATGTTATAATTCTTATTTTACTTGGATTTAGTCTAGTTTTACTTTAATATTAGTTATTTTGGACTTGGTCTTAATCTATTCGTACTTAAATATTAGTTAACTAGTTAACATTAGCAAGCTCAATTCAACTACTAATCTTTAACAAGCACCTATATGTGAGTGTTGTATGGTTAGGAATGGACCTAAGATCAGATACCAAGATGAGTTTAAAAGAAATTGGATCACATGATCGAAATTTGTTAACCATTCTAGATTGGATAATCAACATAGTGTCCCTATCCCTAGAGATAAATTATAGATTATGCCACTTTGCGATTATAATGTAGTTGAAAATGAGACAAACTTCGTGTTGGAGTGTCCTCTATATAACCCCATTAGAGATAAGTTTCCGTTACTATTGGAGAATGTAGTATTAGGGAGCCTCAAGTCTTTCTTTCATTTGGATCAACAAGTTGACATTAGCCTCTATTTCGTGGAGGCTACCGCACTCCTCCACTCTAGGGAAATAGCCAATTTGAAACCATGCTAATGTACTTGTATTCCCAATAGCCTTCTGGCTTCCTGGACTTTAAAATCAATTTCATTTCATTGATAGTTGAGAAACATATTTGATCATTTAATTAAAGAAAGAGAATATTCAATTTGACAGTGGATAGTGTATTTTCATTCATATAACCTCCAAATATTATGATGAAAGTAGTTATGGCCATGTATTGAACTTGCTATTAATTTTGCACTAATTGTATGTTTGCATCCTAGCTAAAAGTGTATGTTTGTCAACAAACATACTATTCATCAACAAACAATGGTCACTTCCAGAAACTGTAACTAAATAAGGGGAGGTCCAATTTTTTTGTTGATAATTCATCATGCTTATTCTAATGCAACACAAGTTTGGAGATGTAAACTTGATCAATAGAAGATCATAAGGTACATGGGTCTTGAGTGGCGTGTTTTCTTAATCGGACCCCTAGACTTGATTGGCATGTGGTTCGTGAGGGCCAATGAGCAAACATCATAAACACACATGTTTAAAAGAGATTGGACTACATCTTCAAATACTAATAACTACTCTACTCTTAATAGTGAACACAATTGAAAAACCCTACGTATCCAGTTAAGAAATCGACAAACATGCACTTCCAATAACCATAACTAAATCAAGGGAGGTCCGATTTTCAACCTGGTTTTTGCAAATGTTTCATTATA
Source organism: Polytrichum commune (assembly GCA_950295325.1). Taxonomy (NCBI): domain Eukaryota; kingdom Viridiplantae; phylum Streptophyta; class Polytrichopsida; order Polytrichales; family Polytrichaceae; genus Polytrichum; species Polytrichum commune. Next base: position 44,395,578 of record OX485807.1, read on the forward strand.
GATTTGTTAATGCAACATGACTTTTGTTGTGTGAATCCAATCGGTAGAAGTTGGAGAACATGAAAGAAGAAAAAAAACCCCGAAATAACACCCGCACGCCACCTTAGAAAGTTTTTAGAATTTGGAAATTGTCCAGGTGCATGCACCTGACTCCTGCACTAAAGTTACGACAATGTACCAATGGATTCCTTGAATGGCAGTAAGCAAGTACCCTATAGGAATCCCTAAAGTTAGGTCTATAATACTATTCCTACTTGTTTGAGAGACTCGAGCCATTCGTATTGTTCTATGGTGGAAACTTGAAATTTCCACTAATGACTCAACATGTTCACATAATGTTAACATATGACGATGATGCTATGATTTACTCATAAATGTTCACAAGTAGGGTCCCACCTACTCCAATATTGGCTCCCTTGCAATTCATCTCACAAAGGTATGTGGGCCTTAGTATTGTGGGGATTTTGTTCCCTAACATCGGGGGTGCGGTAAAAAAATGTCCCTATAGGTTTATTGTTGATTTATATTGAAAATATATTAGTACGTTGATTTGGGGTCTCTGAATTTGAGCAGATGTAAATTTGGAGGCTAAACATAACCATCTTGAATACATAGGACCATGGACCATGGCAAAACTGCCTCTCCTTGCTTTGCTTCCAAGAACAAAGATATTGATATGTTCACAAAACTACCACTTTCTGTAACATGCATGATGGCTCATGGATATGGAGATGAGAGGTTTTATGCCCACTATGCATTGGACATGTACCCTGGAGATTGCAACCATACTGTAGGTTCATTCGCGATACTTCTCCGTGATTTGGAGGAATCCCCAATGTCATCATCTCTCCGTCTTTTCCACAGTGTTGGGTGGTCACTTTTATATCGTGATGTTCTTCATGGGAGTAATATATGTTTGGAAGGATTACGAGCTCCACCCACGGAGCTCCACCCATCCTGGCTATTCCTCTTCCACATGTTCTGCATGTTTAGCTTGATAATTGTTGGAAGGACAACAAGTGTAGGTTTGTAAAGGCATTTTGGTCTATGCTCACGGCGAAAGGAATTTTCATGAAGGTGCATGTGTCTTACCTATTGGTTGGTCATACCCATGACGACATCGATGCATGATTTGGAAGATGGAGTATGGACTTGCATGAACATGATTACCCCACTATCCCCCTCCTCATGAAATCGTACATGGATATGGAAAAGGTTCATGTCATTCCACATTTGATAGATGAACTTCCCGATTGGAGGGCCTTTGTGAGTGAGCACATTCCCAATGGTAAGGACAAACTCATTGGGCACACAAAGGCCCAACAATTCGAATTCTATGTCCGAGATGATGGTTGGTTTGTTATGCAATATAAAGTACTTAGCACGCACGAGGAGTGGTTGCCCAAAGATAGTATGTTGATGTGGAAATCCAATATAAAAGGGGAGCCATGTATTCCATCCGGGGACCCCTTTCCTGCACTACCTCGAGGTATGGCCAAACTGGAAGATGTTCTCGTGGGTCTGCAAGGATTCATTGACTATTGGCAATCAATATGTGACCACAACACAATTGGAGCATACATGGATTCACACAAACATATTTTGCAATGTTGGATAGGGGTGAAGGAGGCATTAGAAACACCTTTCACAAATGTATACACTGTTGGATTGCCACTATCCAAGGGATTCTGGCCACGGAGTAGAATCGAGGAAGATGCAAATCCATTCTTGCATAATGGAGAGCTTCGAGAAGAGCACCAACCGGATGACCAATATGTTGGTCCATCAAACCTTCGTCCCGCACCTACTTTCCACATTGTTGATAATGTGCATGAGGGGCATTTCCTCATACTGCATCTCCAAGAACAAGATATAGGTAGACCCATTTGGGTTTGCCATGCCTTGTCTCCACCTAACTTGGCGGTCACGGGAGAGCATCCACGTCAAATTCTTGTACAGTGGTTCACTCCCACTTCAACAGCCAAAGACCTATCAAAGAAATGGAATGGGTGGAACTCAAACCCTAACTTCAAGTGGAAGCGTGATTTGAAATACTCCATTCCTGACTGGCAACCAATTGAATGCATCTTGACAACTTGGCCTTTGCCAGAACATCAAGATGTTGAGCCCCTAAAGGTTACTATTCCATCAGAGCAAATTGGATTTGGCAAAGATAATCTTCGTAGTTGTTCATCACAAGAGAATGGACGGAGGGTAGTTGAGGTAGACGTTTTAGACTCTAGTGCGCAACATGGAGGCCATGGACATGGAAGTGGCAGACGTCTAGGTAGTGGACGCCCTTCCTGGTGATCAAAGACATGGAAATACATTTGGCATACGGAATAAGACGAAACAAACTTGCTCATTGTTTTTTGTTACGTGATAGGGTGGGCCAAAATTGACAAACGAAATATTTTTTGTTCAAACTCTAACACTTGCTTTATGTGCAACTTGTAACAAATGACATACCTCCATGTATGGTGTATACACAACCTTAATGGAAGGCTTCCGTTCGATGTGTCTTGCATTTGTCCACAAATGTATTGTGTAATGTTGTATATTAAACTAATATTTAATATTATCATTATTGTATGTGAGATGTGTACATGATGCATGTTACGGAGGCCAACATGGATGTAAGTATTACCAAGACTCCTTGATCCCATATCCACGACTTGCCAACTACACACGTTCCTACGAGAACGTTCCCATGTTCCCATACATGTTCCCATGTTTCCAAGCACGTGCACCCACGTACATTCCCAAACACGTTCCCATGTTCCCATTAGGCCAAGTATACCTTTTTTGCAATTTTGGGACTCCCAAAAGTCCCAAAATGTTTAATATAGTGTTAAAGGATTTACATAGGAATCAATGTTTTCACCTTTCACGATAGGTAGGTGACGTCAACACTCCCAAGTCCACAGTCAATTTTGGCCATCATGATTGCAAATAGCAAAAGATAGTCGGATGTTATTCGGACACTTTTCTCCATGCACTCACTGCTTGGAGGACACAAAACATGCAGATAATGTGAGATGAATGGCAAAAGAAATCATGCCGCAGCCATTTGCCTCGTAAGTTTTGGAGCTCGTTTGAATATCTTATTTCATTTATCCCCTCACCAATTATGTCAAGTAATTGAGCCTAGAATGGTTATCATATTTTGAGCATGCACCCCAATCTCTTGCAAACACATGTTTTCTTGACCCACACAAAACCATAACTAAGTCCAATCTCATTTTAACATGTGGTGTTTTGGTTCTTAAATCCACACCTAACCACACACCACTCAAATGTAGGTGTTTGTTCAATATCGGTAACTAAATCTGGCATATTTGTCTTAGGAGGTAAAATTGAATGTTCTCTTTCTTTTAAGTAGTCACATAGGCCATTCTAAACGGTGTCTATATTTTGAGCACATAGTCTAATCTCATCATAACACATATCTTTTTGGTGTCCATTCTTAAGTGCAATCCTTGCCATTCACCTCTCAAGCATAGGCGGTTGATTTATCCCTTGATGCATTTGGGGTCATCCATAACCCCAACTTTGCGAAGACTTTTGTTTTGAGCGCTCAAGTATCGATGTTCAAATTTATATACCACAAGCATAACAAATTGGGAGTATATATGTGACGATTGTAGTTATTGAAGCACGTGGCTCTTTTGTAGGCGCTTCTATAGTTAGGTTTTTGCTATGACTCAAAAAAATCAAAACTTAGGGTACAGACTCTCAAGGAAGACTTAACCGCTATCTCTTACAAGCATCTATCACATTACAGTTCATTAATTAGACAAAAGGGTTGTTATTTCACTCTAAAATTACAATTGTCATGTCTTTCATTCTTCAAAGTATCAATATATGTTTCTCACTTGTTTTGTGGTGGACTCACTCAATTACATGAGCATGTTGCCAAGGGAGACTCATCAAAGGTACATTCAATAGTCCTAATGTTGTGGGCCATAGTATTATTCTAGATCCCGCTCTAATTCCCAAGATGAAAACTAATGTGGGTGGGTATTTTATTTTGTGCTACTTCTGTCCTATAACTAATATTTAATGTGTTGATCGGAAGTGTTCATAAAGACTTAGGGGAAGACCTAGGGGTCTTGGACCCACATTAATACCACCTTGACTAGAAAATTGGTGTGGCCCATGCCAACTTTCCACCCACACTAATAGGATTATTTAAGGCTAGTTTCCATGTAGGTTGCTTGCCCGATAAAATTTAGTAGAAATGTATATTTCACTTGATGGCATCTACATTTTCACTAGAATCCGGTGGGCACGCAACCTTCATGGAAGCTAACCCTTATGGCCGGTTTACACCATGAACCATGAAGTCAGACCATGAAAGATGGCATTTTTTCATGGTCCAACTTCCATGGTCTGATTTTAAAAAAAAAATCAATTTACAAAGCCTTTAGGCCCCTCACTAGGTGTAAACCGAATGTGAACCAAGAGGAATGACCATGCACCAAGAAATTGAATGTGCTGGTTTTTTTAACATGTGCCCATAAAAGGCAATTTTGGAAAAAGAACTCAAGTTTGACCATTCTCTTGTCTTCTCTTGTGTTCATCTTCTCATCCCCAAAAAGAAATTCATTAAAATTTCATTATAACAACATCTTTTTTGCCATGGGCCCCTGCCTTTTTCTACTAGAGCACCCCTTTTGCCTCTCCCACCACAAAATCCGTTAAACCATGTCAATGGATAATGGAGGCCTTAAAATATGTCTTCGTGGAAACCTCGAACTCCAGGGTTACTCTGTCATTTTTTTCTTGGTGTAAATTGTAGTAGTCCCAGGTTGTCGCGCACCTCTTCATGAAGTGTGCCCGAAACACCATGGACACAAGGGGGACCCCGGAGTGACACCCGGGACTTGTGCCGCCGTTGGTGAGAGGGCCCAAGTGAATTTAGTGTGGGTGAGGGCCCCGGGCGTTGGGAACGCCTCCCACCCACGGAGACTAGGAGGCATGAGGGTAAGGCCATGAGTTATGCGTAGCTTATGGCGTGTAGATTCTAGAATGCTCAAAAACACCTCAATCAGAGGTGTGAGCCAGGAGTTATGGCAATTTGAGTGGGGCGTTGTCCCGGGATAGCGCCCCGGTACAGGAGTGGCATGGGAGTGGCTCCCGGAACTGCCAAGGTTTGAATAGGCATAACTTCCTCAATACTTGCCCAAAATGGGGTAAGTGAGGACTCCATCGGCATCTAAATGAAGCGTAGATGAAGATGGAGTGGTCGTTTGTTAGCATCGCATATCACATAAGGAAGTTATGATGGTCTGAAGTTGCTAGGGGCTTCTAGGCCCAACGGCTAAGGGAAAATGTTTACTTGGCCCCAAGTCTTGGTAGAGAGACAAAAGGTTCTTAACGGTGGGGTAGGGGCCCCGCCTAGAGTCCTAGAGGCTTATATGGGTGAGGTGGTGTGGCCTCACCCACCCAAGGCCGAACGGCACGGCCTTCATGGGCTTTGGCCCAATGTGAGGGCATAGTTGCCTAGTATGATTCGGGTTGTTGTAGTGTTGCTCCGGCAATGTGATAATCAACATAAGATTGGACTTTCATGAATGGAAGTCCACATCTAAGAATTTGTTACCAATTAAGGGGTGAGTTCCGAAAGCAAAGTAGGAGGATTGGTTCCCCTCTTATGAACTATAAAGTCCGGGGTAGGAGGAGCTAACCATTATCATGGCGGAATGCGAAGGGTTAGCGCTCGTGACCCTTGCTTGAAATGAAAATGGTTAAGATGGTTAAGGAGAATTAGCAAGGGTTGCGACACAGGTTGAGTTCAACAACCAATCCCAGTTTTTATAGGGCCTTGGAACGACTTTGTGGTCCATGATGTAAACAACCCCTTAGTGTACTATTTAGTCTACATGCACTTGAAGGCCACCTTTGGCATTACTATTAAGCCTGACATGAAATGACCTACAATTCAACTTTGTTTTGGTAATTGGGCAGTCACAATTATTATATTCTATCCTCATGTCATAGTCAATGTGTGACTGTGGCAGACAAACGTGTAGTTGGACATAGCCATCAGTCCATTTCAACTAATACAAACATGACTCTCCCAACCACTCAAAGAGCCTTTTAAATCCCTGAAGGTCAAGCCAAATGTTTTTTTTTGGGCAATCACTCAACATTCACCAATGCCCGACAATACCAGCATATACCCAACAATACTAGCGTATATGTTTACATTATAATTCTTTGGTTTTGGACATGTGGATAGCTAAACATTTTTGTGCATAATTGTAACTTTATGAAGCTTCCATCTGTACAATATGATCTGTCATAAGAGTTGCCAATTTTTTCTTCTAAGCTTCTAAATTTAGTTGAGTTGGTCTAGACGCTTTTGGAAAGATTTTGCTTCTGTTTTTTTAGGGTTAAAATTATGGTTACGTTCTATAGGGGTGAGTTTTTACTATTATACCCTAGTAAGTGTTAGGAAACCTAAATGACGTTCAAGCTGCAATGGCACATTGATTTGTCTTACTATTACTATTGCTATATTTTTTTTTATCAAGATTATCAAATTTTACACATATGAAAAATTATGTGTAATATGTTGCATGCATATCAAGGAATAGGGAATAACTCCCTTGAGGAGAAGATGTTCTCAATAAACATTATAGAAATATGTAACTCCAAATGGTTACCAACACTTGGGGAGTTCACTACACTAAATATCCCAATTAGTGAGGGTGCTACTGATTCAAGTAACATGCACAAACTAGCTAAAACGCAAAAGTTGCCTAGAGGTGAAATTTCACTAAGCGACACTAAAATTCATGATTGCGGTAAATCTTGTGCCCAATTACCATAGATTTCAAGAAAATTAGTGTGTGCTTGCGATTAATGCATGTTGTATGGTTGCCAGTCAATAATGCCAAGTGCCAGTACTTATTTACTGCACTTATAGGAAATCACTAACCAACTGTGATCAAGAGGTACTATGCATGAATTTAATGGGGGTTATGACATAACGACCTATTATGAGAATAATTCAAGAATGTTCTCACTTTGATACTTTTTGGAATACTCTCAGATATATAACTTCTTGTATAACTTACAACTTCTTCATCACATATGATATTGTTTGGTAATTATATTGAAACTAACATGTTCGTAAATGTTTACCTCCAATGAATGGTAGGGGCTCTATTTATTATTGTTAATGGTTTTGTAGTTTACAATCATAATGTCTGCCATAGAATCCACACTAATTGAGGGAACTGAGTTCCAACCCGACTCCAACCCATGTTTGAAGGAATCCACACTACACTAATTATCCCAATTAGTGAGGGAGGGCTAACAATGTGAGTGGGAAATTAGTGAAGGTGACACTTAAATTATTTATGCCATGAAATTAGTGCCACCAAAAGATCTAGGAAGTACTATTCATCTTGACATTGTTCACCGAAAGCATTATAATTTATCATGACACTCTTCAATGACATGCATGTGTTTGCATATAATTATTCTTTATCTGTCTATAAGCACCATAGAGCACATACTAAATTTCTTGGAATGTACGGTGAATGATCATGTATTCATCAATTTAGTATCACTCAGTAAAAAAATGAGCCCTGATTAATTTTGAGACTTGAAAATATCGTGCGCATTTTGGGGAAAGTAACCATGACATAAGAGGAAGGGCAATGGTGATGACTCGTCAATACTTTCTTGGTACAATTTTAGGTTTGGAAACTTCATGTGAAAAAAAGACAAATGACATGGCACAGGTCCAATGCTATTATATAGAAAAGAAAAGAAAAACTAACGTTTGAAAATCCGACATGAATTTCAGCCCGTTGACCCTACCCTGCTCAAGAATCCCCTTGATGTAGGGTGGGGTTTATTGCCTACCTTGCAGTGGGTGAGCTCTTGTTTGTAAAAACATATAAAATTATAATGAAGCAAAATACATCATTTTGATATTCATTTACTATGTGGGGAAGCATTGGTTCTTGTTTATTAGCGAGTTTTCTCTTATTGGATATTAGGTATGTGATGCCATTATACACTTCTAGGCACTGCCCTCTTTCTTCTATGTAGTTTGCCATGGACATTATTATTTTGAACTTTTGTCACTAATCTAAATACCTTGATTTAATGTGGTATGCACTAAAGTAGAAGACCACATTATTCTACAATGTGAAGAAATTGCAGTGAAGTGCTCAAGACTTTACATTTCACAATTTAACCTAGGCTTAAGCGTACCTTTAGTCACTGAATGTGGATTAGACTTACTACACATGACATTAGCACATTACGAGCCGTCTTGAGATTTTTAGAGAAAATGTTCACTTTTGGAGTGGTGGTGGTGGTCAAGTGATCATTGCAAACTTGCCCGTGCAATGATGCATGTGGACAACACTTATTAGGGCCACTTTATACTTGGGGCTGGATTGAGGGCTGGCTGGAACTCTCAAAATTTGGGACGAGCTTTTCCTCGTTCCAAACTCCCATCTAGGGCCCGATTGGGCTCCTCCGTTAGATTGAGCTCATCTTGTCCGTCAATCACTACCGGGGTAAATTATTTTCCTCTCCTCTTCACTCCACTCTTCTAATAACACAACAATTAGCATAAATATGATTGCATTAGACTAATAAGGCAACAATTAGGGCGTTAATCACACACTTAAGATAAAAGTGAAACATTCAAGCATTTAATCAAGCATGTAGTATGGCTTAGGCTATAGGTTAGTCTAATAATGCATCAATCAGCTAAAATATGATAGCATTAGGCTAATAATACAACAATTAGGGTGTTAATTACACACTTAAGATAAAAATGAAACATTGAAGCATTTAATCAAACACATGGTATGGCTTAGGCTATGGGTTGGTCTAATAAGGCAACAATTAGTATAAGTATGTTACCAATAAGGTAATAACACAACAGTTAAGACGCTAATCATACACTTAAGATAAAAATAAAACATTTTAAGTTGTCAATCAAGAAATTGGCGTGCATTATTCAATGGGTTAGTCCATTAACACAATAATTAGCACAAATATGATACAATTAGGCTAATAACACAACAATTAGGGTGCTAATCACACACTTAAGATAGAAATGAAACATTTAAGCATTTAATCAAGCCTATGGTATGGCTTAGGCTATGGATTTGTCTAATAAGATAACAATTAGTGTAAATATGATAACATTAGGCTAATAACACAAAAATTAAGGTGCTAATTATGCACTTAAGACAAAAATGAAACATTTAAGCCGTCAATCAAGAATATGGTGCGCCTTCTAAACCACACCCATCGGTCAATCCATTGAACATTGTCGATAAATTTATAGGAGCATTTTGATGCTGGAATAGATTCAAAGGCCCCAATTTAATCTAGTGGGACCCAATTTCGATTCGCTAACCACAACCCTATAGATGTCATCCCTCATAGTATTAAGTGTCGTGAAACTTAATTGTCGAGAACACCGGACATTGACCCCGGTATGTTCTATGAAACTTAACCCTCAAGACCATCGGGCCCTAGAATCAGGCCTCACCACTTTACACGTGACAAGGTTGGGCCCCCAAAAAGTTCATAAAGTGAGGCCGAATTGAGGGCTTAATCGGGCCGGTGCTCTGGCTAGCCCCAGTTCGTGTATAAAGCTGCCCTAAGTATTTGATTGAGCCACTTTATCGAACAAAAGAAGCTTCAAGTAAAGTGGCCCACACTAAATTGATGGCACTTTTTCTAAGGGCCACTTTACATTATGGTGGAGAAGTGCACCGGTCGGTCAAGAATTTTCGCCCAAGACATGGTTGTTTGAGGCGAGGGATGGTATCCTGGAGAAGATGAAAAGATAATAAAATAATGCCTTAAGAAGTCTTGACTGGCCATAGTGTAACCACCTAGAGGAGAAGTGTATTGGACAACTTCACCAAGAGGAGAAGTCCACCGGACTACTTCACAAAACGGTCAAAGCTGGCCATTGTAGAAACCTTACCCCCCTAAAACCATTGTATTGATATTTAAAAATAATTATATTGATAAAAAAATAAAATGTAAATGGCAATGTTTTACAACTTCTTTCATGACAATAATTTATTTGAAAATGTTCCACCTCTATAATACTTCCAAATTAAGGTAAATAAGTAGGTAACATTATCTTCTTATTTATTTTTAAAGAAATTACATGTTGGTATAGTCCAACCTCATTAATACGACACTCGTTTATACAACACCCTCAATATTACCACACATTTTTACAAGACCAGACTTTTTAGTTCAAAACTCCCTCTTTTATACGACTACAACACTCAATAATGCAACATATAGAATCTCTGATTTGTCATATTAAAGAGGAGTTAATGCTAGAATTCCTTTCACCTATACAATGTACATCTAAAATACATATATTTTCACTTGGGAATCACGTGGGAACTTCACTTATTTTTTGAAACTTAATGGTAATTAGGGTTACTAGTGTAGAATGGACATAGTTAGGGTGAGAGTGGCCTCTTGCCTAGTATGTTGCCTTGTACATGGGTGATATAGTATCATCAGTATCTTGATGCTAAACGTCATACATCATTGTTGTCTAGTTTCTTATTAGAGAACTCTTTCTATTTTGGTGTTAATGAAATTATTAGTTTCCAAAAGTTAGATAGGAATATAGATAAGATGACAATTGCTAACTTGGGTAGGCAACACCAAGTTATTATTTTTGGAAACTTAATGGTAATTAGGGTTACTAGTGTAGAATGGACATAGTTAGGGTGAGAGTGGCCTCTTGCCTAGTATGTTGCCTTGTACATGGGTGATATAGTATCATCCGTATCTTGATGCTAAACGTCGTACATCATTATTGTCTAGTTTCTTATTAGAGAACTCTTTCTATTTTGGTGTTAATGAAATTATTAGTTTCCAAAAGTTAGATAGGAATTTAGATAAGATGACAATTGCTAACTTGGGTAGGCAACACCAAAGATTTTTGGACTCTTATTTTAAGAGTTCTTAAGAATATTTGTAATTGTTTGGAGTTATAAGTTATTATTTCATACCATCTATATTGTTTAAACTGGTTGTATATATTTTTAAGCTCATATTACTTATGTTTTCATATTCCCTCGATAACATGACAACTTTATGTCATTTTTCATATTAATGAGAAGACGACAACTCGATAATATGACATTTTTTATATTTCCCAAAAATGTCATACTAAAGAGGGAGAAAAATAATGCAAAGATTTCTCTCGAACCATCACACCCCCTTACGTTTCATAACCACGCGTGATAAAAGTTTGCTACCCTATATTATATGCCATATATAAATTTAAAATTTATGATATTTTTTCTATACATGAATAACTATTGATAATATCTTTTGTAAATTTTTTTGAAATTTTTAGGCATCTTAAATTTTGTAGTAATTGTTTCAATTCAATTTAGCGTCATTCTAGTTAGAAACGGTATGTTTTATTTTGATTTTTTTTAAATCATCAAATTTGGTTACCATTTTTTACTCTGTAATAGTTACCATGTATATCTACTCCTCAAAAACAATTGTAAAATTTTGACCCATTTTGGTGATGCTATCTATAAAAAGTAGATTTGTTTTATCGCACGTGGTGTTCAACTTGATAATGGAGTGCACCCCCCGAGAGATTTCTTTAAGGAACAAATATTTTATTGAAGTTGGAGTTCTCCGGAGGCCAAGTTTCTTATCCAAAGCTTGGAGGTTACCCAAGAAACTTGATGACCTCCGGAGAACTCCCCTTGGAAAAAGTGTCGCCACGTTGCCAACCATGTCATTATTTCACCCATGTACAAAGTTCTCCACCAAAGGACTCTTGGCCGTAGTGTAAACCACCACCAGACAAGAGTGTCACTCTCAGCCAATCAAATTTCAGAATTCCCCTAGAATTCTTGACTGGAGGACTTCTCCACCGTAGTGTACATGTAAAGCAGCCCTAAGTACCCATACTAAATAGAAGAAATAATGACATAGTGCGGTTCGGAAATCCTAACACTGGGGAGGAAGAACACCCAAAAAAAGGAAATGGTTTTCATTCAACAATTTAATATACGAAGCCAACAAGGTCGTCACTCTTGAACACAATCTAATCTTCCAACGTCAATAGGAGGAAGGTCACAAGGTTACATCGGAATGCGGTTGTGGAGGTGGTGATCGACTAATTACCCATCCACGCTTTTTGGTGCATGCCAACACTGAACATGTTCTACCAGCATTGGTTACATCCGGTGATTTTCACTGGTCAATTTGGAACTAAAATTGACCCTTGCTGATAGGAGCCACTTATTGATCACCTACACTAGTAAGTGTGGACATGCTATAAATTACCGATGATCGATTGATCACCCTCAATCGGATCCACAAAGCAGCAGCTGATGCACCTTCCTTTGTGGAAAGCCAGTAAGTGTCCCGGGAGATTTTTGGACGTGATCAGTCAAAATCCAAGTGTTTCCAAGTCCAACCGTTTACATGTTGACATCTTTCAGTTTTCTGTATTAATTTGGAGAAGATTCCACAGATTCCTGTAACATGACCGGCAATTTTCCTGAAGTCTTGGAACTCCCACCGGTAATTTCTCAGACTCAAACCGGTTCATCTGTAACTAGACGGTCGATTCTCCCCCGCGCATTGTTACTGACGCCCAACTTCCTGATGCGGGTTCGATCGCAAGTACTAGGAAGACGACAGCTGACCGACGATTGATCACCGATTGGCACGCAAGATTGGGAAGTTGGGGAGGGAAGTGGGGTCAGGGAATGAAAGGAAGGAGCGCAGGAAAGAGCGCGAGCAGGGGCAATGTGACTCGTGGATGTTCCGGCGTCATTGATGGAATCCAGGAGGCCCAACAGTTCCCATTATTGTCCTACTAATGACCGGGGAGAACCGACAGCTAGTTACAGGTGAACCGGTTGAGTTCGAGAAATAACCGGTTCCAATTCAAGACTTCAGGAAGATGACCGATTGATCTAGAAGAATTTATAGAACATTCCTCAATTTAACAAAGAAATACCGTAGGATGTCACCATGTGACCGGTTTACATTGGAAACAACAGGATCTCGAACGGTTATGCCCAAAAATCTCCCCGGACACTGTGTCCCACACCTATATATAACACTGGCGCAATGGCATGCACTTCAGTTGCATCATCACCAACCAGCGGGCAATCTATCTGACACATTCCTTGCTTATAACAGCCTAAGGAGTTCACTCGTCGACTTGTGTCCCTTCGTTCTGTCTCGGCTTTTGTGTTACTGTAGTTATAATTAACTTAAGCTACAGCTGCCATCCAATTACCAAGGAGGTTGGTGGAGGCTGGATCTTGAGGTGCTTGGGGACAAGATTGGTGTTGCAGGTTTACGAAGCGAAGCGAAGAGAAGAGAAGAGTACGTGGGTTGTCGTGTGAGGAGGAAGAGGAGAGAGTTAGGTTGTAGAGATGGGTCACGGTGCGCATGGAACTGAAACTGCACCAGCATTGCAGGTGGTGACTACTGAGCACGAGAATGGGAACGCAGTGGGTGGGTCAGTGAATGAGGAGTTGGTTATGCTGACACCCTTCCAGCTGGGTCCATTTAAACTCTCCCACAGGTTGGTTGCTACAACAAGCAAAGCACTTACCGACCGTAGTGTTAACCCCTCGAAGTCAAGCTGCGTGGCTAAATTCGTTGAAAATGATGTACACTGGTCACTTTGGTAGTGCAGAATAACAGTCCTAATGTGGGGTGCGAAGTTTGTGACACGCTGTCTGTGTCTGTGTGTCTTTTGTGGTTTGGTTTTTTGGTGAATCTGAATTTGTGTATTTTGGTGACAGGATTGCATTGGCGCCTCTCACCAGGTGCCGCTCATACGGCTGTGTTCCCCAGCCATCGCACGCATCGCTGTACTACTCACAGCGAACCACTCCCGGCGGACTTCTCATCGCTGAAGCAACGGGCATTTCGGAAACCTCCAATGGATATCCACATACCCCCGGGATTTGGACCCAGGAGCAAGTGGAAGCTTGGAAACCTATCGTCCAGGCTGTCCACGACAAGGGCGGTATTTTCATTTGCCAGATTTGGCACGTCGGTCGTGTCTCTCACACTTGTAAGTTCTCGCGACGAAACTCAGTTGAACACACAATATCCTGCATATATTATTTGGACATTCGTTAGCAATTTCTGCATATCGTGTGCTTGAAATTGACGGTATAATGTCATCCTGTACGGATTAGCCATGTCATATTCTTCGCTTCTCAAGCTTGAATTCGAAATTTGTCGTTTTTGTTCACTGGAGTTCTTTTACGATTTTTTAAGCTTCTGATGGAATGAGTTACAGTTGGAGGTTCTGAAGTTTTGCTGCTTTGCCCACAGCTTACCAGCCAGGTGGTGCCCCACCTCCTTCTTCAACCAACCGCGCCGTCACAAGTGGACAAATTATTTTAGAAACTGGTGAAATGGTTAAAGCTTCAACCCCTCGGGCGATTGAGACGGAAGAGGTGGCTGAGTTCGTTGAACAGTATCGAACTGCTGCTCGCAATGCAATCGAAGCAGGTAAATATATACGAACATTAAAGTTCCAACCCCGCGTCCAAATTTTATTCGAATACTAAAATTACCGACCGTCAACTGACTGAGGTTGGCTCTCAACCTCACTGTCTCCACTTAACTGAACGTTTGATATGTTTCTGGCCTTTAGGAGTGGCAGCTCCCTTTCATTGACCATAATCCATTTTGTAAATCACTTCGGATGCTTTAAATGAACTGAAAGGTTTGTCTTCCCACAAAGAGGTTTAACATGCTTAGAAAGTGTACACTCAGAAGAAAAAATTGGTATCGTTCGTGTTTGAATTAGGAAACCTCTGAAGTAGAAATGATCATGGAAGTTTTGTACTCAATTGAAAAGAAATGAAGGTTTTCTTGGAAGAATTTATAGTCTCGCGGCCACTAACATTATGTATTTGTAAATTGTGCAGGTTTTGATGGAGTTGAGCTTCACGGCGCCCACGGTTACTTGATTGATCAATTTTTGAAGGATCGTAGCAACGACCGAACAGACAAATACGGCGGCTCCTTGGAGAATCGCTCTCGTTTCATGGTGGAAGTTGTCGAAGCAGTCACTAAGGAAATTGGTTCTAACCGAGTGGGAATTCGATTGTCTCCTTTTACCGATGTGCAAGATGCTTCCGACTCCAACCCTAACGAACTTGCTGTCCACATTGCTGAAACTCTCAACAAATTTGACTTACTCTATCTTCACGTGGTTGAGCCGAGGTTCCAGTTCACCGGAGTAATTCAAACTGAAGATAGTTTGTGGCCAATGAGAAGGGTATACAAGAATAGTTTCTTGGTTGCCGGAGGGTTTAGCAGAGAATCTGGGGAGGAGGCAGTAAAGAGTGGCCGAGCGGATGTGGTTGTTTATGGAAGATTGTTTCTGGCAAATCCGGATTTGCCTAAAAGGTTTGAACTGAATGCTCCGTTAAACAAGTACAACAGGGATACTTTCTATGGTCAAGATCCTGTTGTGGGCTACACGGATTACCCGTTCCTTGAAGATGCTGTGGAGAGGAAAGCCTAGAAATTAGAGTAGTAATGCTGATGAATTTTGGGAAGTTGTAAACACGTTGACTTGGTACATAAACATTATCCACTAGATTTCTAGCAGATGGTAGTGTATCAAGCTATTGGAAGAGACAGGTTATCATGCATCAGGCTCAACAAGTCATGTAGATTTCGTTTCCGAGAGATATTTCTCTCCAATTTTAGCATCGTAGAAGCATTGCACAGGATATATAATGTTACTGTCAATATTGTTTTAACATTTATTGAAGAACTGCTTATTCTATTCTTCCAATCTATGTTTACATCAGTCTCAATGCGACAGATCTTATTTCTACGTGCAGGGTCGTGTTGTGGATTGTACATACTACCCGTTCCTTCGAGAAGAACATTTGATCATACCCTGCAGATAGTTTTCAAGGGCTGTTTGAAGCGAAAAACATGAGATACATGTTTTCCGCATCACACCGTACGTTTGCCGCTTCGTGAAATATAAATCTTCATCTTGAAATGCAAATTTCCATCGTCGTTGTACATACTATGAGAAATAGGGTTGGAGGTTCCCGCGAGACGTCGAGTTCCAATGCTTGGAAAAGGTAAGTTTGGAAAGCATACCGTTCTCTTGCTGGCTAGCTCCGCACAGGGAAGAGCGCCATAGTTATGAGTATGGATAATGCACAAGTAGACTACTCTCTGTTTGTTATGATAGCAGGCAGCGAAATCTTTGTCTCTAAAAATGAGCAAGACCGAGGGGCCGACCTACAGTAGTTTCCATTTTCATTAACCTCCCATCCCCACTAACTAAATTACACATTCATGTGAAATTTGCACGGTTGCCTTTCAACGCTCGGTTAACGATTGGAGATGGAATGATGAGCTGTGATATCAAAGACTCATCACAGCTATTTATGAGCATAGCCGGACCTGCTCATAGACAGAATCCAGAGGTTATGATAAAAAGCTCTTTGCTTGGACAGAATATCAGAGGGGGTTGATAGAAGTGCTCTCCTCTTGAATTGGATGACGACATGCAGGTAACTTATGCTTGTTGAAAAACTTCAGCGATCGATTCCTTGATTCTTCGAGGGACCTTTGCCTCCTTCTCTTGTCGCTCATCCACGGCTAACACTTGTATAAGAATTCTCAAATGCAGTTGCAGATTCACAGACATTGACAAGATCCATTCCCAAATGTCCACACGCTTCTGTGCGGAATACAGAGGGATTGTAGATCTTGGTCTGAATTCTCTTTTTGAGTTGAGTTAAAAAGGAAAGTGGCCTTCGTTTGAAATTTGGCGAGTAGCAACGATAAATGAATACAACAAAGTGAACTTCGAGAGATTTCAGCGATCGACACTTTGATTCTTCGAGGGACTTTCCCTTGTCGTTCATCGAGGTCTAAAATATGACACGAGAGTCTTTAACGGCAGTCACAGTTTCACAAACATTGACCGGAGCCATTGCCGCTCTCCTCGCTTCCGTATAGAATAGAACGACAGATTGTAGGTCATGCTCTGATAACTTAGTAAATAGAGGAGATTAGGGGCCGTCCTTTGAAATTCGTCGAGCGGCAGCGATAAATTGATTATTTCTACAAAACCACGGATCAAAAATGTATTTCCCGTCAGATCACTCTCTGTCCATCACTGCCTGCGGACAAGGCAGGCAGGACGTTCATCAAGCAGACCTACACCATCATTGCTGAAGAATGTGGCCGTAGTATCGCGACCAAGACAGAGAGCCATGTCTCATCGTCCGGGGTGAAGGTGTCGTCTGTATTGGAGAACACAGACCAAAGGTACGCACTATAGAACAGATCCTGTTCAAGTATAGTCGTATCAGTAAATCCACCGCCCGCACCTATAATTCTGCTTCCACATTATTACACAGCGCTTATGGGGTAGAGATTCCTTCTTCCCTGTGCTAATGCAAGGGAGAAGCAAATGCGAGAACCGTATCCATAATTGCAAGGAAGATATTTATTGGCCCTGACTTACTAACAGGAAGTGCCCACCCTACTACCATACCCAGTTTAGAATCTCGCACTGGAATCGTTGTAGAAAGTCACCCCTGCCTACCATCTAACTGCGCCGTCTCGAAGGAAGGTGACAGGGATGCATGGAGGTGGCGATCGATCACCCGATTATGAGCCGCAGAGCTGCCACTTTGTGCGCCCCGGGCCTTCGATCGACCGACTTCCTGTGCCACAGTGGCAACGAGAGGCGAAATTAATTAAGAGGAAGTCAGGTGACCGATTGCATCGGAAGATGGAGAAGCTGAGGAGACAGCTGGGGACAGGGAATCAAACAAACAAACAAACAAGGAAGGAAGGAAAGACACATGGAGGTGGGGTGTCACAAGCTCACAAAGCTCGGATTAAAAATTACAAATCAATCCTCAAGCTAGCAGCAACGAGGAGCAAGAGAGGGAGGGAGAGAGAGAAAGAATAACAAGCATCCAAGTGTAGCATGAAGAAGCCTAGGAGCCATGTTGCCATGCAAACCTCCCTCATGCATAATGTTCATCTTCATGTCACTTGTCCAAAATAAGAGCCTAACTTATGAAGAGTTCCAAGTGGCTAGCAAGGTCACCAGTAGGACTTACATGTGGTTAACTACACTAAACATGTTATTTAGTGTTACTTATTATTTGGAATTACACAACACTATTACTATACATCTCATTTTTAATCAACAAAGGTCAAATTGGTCGTGTGGACATTATAGAACATTGACATCTTTACTTGGCATAAGATTACATTAACAGTAAAAATATATAAGATTTTGTAACTCCGAATAGTAGGTGAGATTAAATACCATAACTAGTGTAGATTGCCATTAATCCAGTTTTATCCACTTAGTTTCATAAAAGCCTAGTTAAGTTCACCCTTGAGACTTCATAATAGTCTAGTTTGTACTACTAATCTGTTAAACTCCTCCCCCGTTAGGTTTAAGCATCTCTGCTCAACTAACAAGTAAGAATTGTCAAATAAGGTAAAATTGATTCAAAGATCGAAGGAAAGAAAATTCCTATGCTAAGATCTTCTACACCTCTCGAGTTTAGGCAAAATATCATGTAAACTCTCATGTCCAACATCTTGACATGATAGGTGCTCACCTGAGTGAGCCACGTAACCCCAATATTCTTTGCATAGCTCAGGATTCAAATTAGCTTTAGGCTCCCAAGAGTTATGCTCAAGTTCATAACTGAGCCACTCAATGAGGTAGAATTTCAAAGGGTTGGAACAACTTCCTCTAACCTCATGTTGCAACACACGTTCCACATAGTAGAATATATCTTCATCTCAATGATTGGCGGTGGTAACGGCTTTACCTTGTCAGTAACCTCACAGGGCTTCAACAATGAGACATGAAAAACATTATGAATTCTCAAAGTCTCTAGGAATTTTTAAAGTCTCTGGCAAATTTAAAAATCATGCTATCACATCAATTCTCTTATTAGTTCTCCTATTATGCAGTGAGGAAGCAATTTTCTTACACCAAGGATTTTCAACTTAATGTTGGAAGTATCAAGAAGAATTTTAGATCCCACTGCATACAACACATCACGTCGTTTGGTGTTAGCATAAGACTTTTTCTATTGTTGGGTTGCCAACAAATATTTCTTAGCCTCAATAATAACAATGTTCATAGACAAGGCAAAGTCTTTTGCAAGCGAGACTTGATACACATTGATCCTCACATTGACATGTGTTGTAGAATGATGACATGGTTCAACAGAAAATGGTCATTTTTATAAACTATAGCCACGACTTAATGTAGAAAAATTCAAACCATTATTAGAATTTCATCCCACTCATCTTGGATAGATATCACATAATGTCAAAGCATGTCCTCAACAACCCTATTTAATCTTTGTGCTTGACCGTCGGTCTAAGGATGAAAAAATGAAGACATTGCCAATTGAATGCCTAACAAATAGAGCAATTTTTGCCAAAATCTAATTGTAAATATCGGATTTTCATCACTAATTATCATAAGGGGAAATATTATGTAGTTTAAATACATGATCCCTAGATACTTGTGCTATGTCCTCAATGGTCATAGTTAATTGTGGTAATTGGAATAAAATGACCCATTTTGGTAAATTTATCGAAACACACAAAGATTAAATCATATCCTTGCTTAGTAGAGACCAACAATAAAGTCCATACTTACACATTACCACTTCCGCTCATAAATTCCCAAAGGTTGTAACAAATCACTACACTTGGTAGTATGCATTTACTAGGTTGCCATGTATTACATGCACTCACATTTCTTTGAACATCCTCTCATTTTCGCCACCCAAAATAGGTTTGAATTTTTTTAAGCATCTTCGAGATACCCACATAACCAATATTAAGCAAATCATGATACTTGTGAATAATACATGTGGAATTTAAAATTGAAAACCCTCACATTTCCCCTTTTGTGCACGGTTCAAAGTTTGATGCAAAAAGAACCCCAACATCATTTACTTAGATTTAAGGTATGTTGAGAAATAAGAAGGAAAAAACACTCAAAATGGTTGAGAGATTGAAAAAAATGTTTTTTTCTTTCTAAAAAACATTAAAAACATTCTTTTGGACAAAAAAATACTTGCGCACATTAGAAAGCTCTATTTGCTTGTCTTTTAGAGCAAGCATAGTAAATGTAAGGAAGGTTATCCCTTATATTCTTGTTAGGAAAAGACGATTTTTTTTTCTCGTTTTTTTCATGGTAAAAAGCCAGAACGACATTCCTCGCTGAAGAGGAAATATAAACGTGCAGCCTTTTCAGTGGGAGGTCTTCTATATATTCATCCCCGAATGTGTATTCATGTCACAAGGATTAACATGGATAGGTATAGATTCCTTGTGAAGATTATAGAACCATCTTTTGGATTATTTGTTTTGATGCAAGGGTGTTTTGCCAGAGTGACGGTGGAATATGTGAATCGCAATTTAGAATATTGTAAGTAGTACACAAGGCATGCAAGTCCTATGACAATGTTTCCAACGCTACATTTTGAAAGTCATGTTTTACATGTGACTCATGCCGAGTCCAATCTACCATAAGGTGCTTTCCGAGTGAGCATTTGTTGGTGTTGAACTATATTTTCCACGTGGGATTTGAGAAAGTCCAACCAATGTAAGACTTCCATGTGGCAATATTTAAAGAGTGATCCTTTATGAAAAGTTGAAGCAAGAGTGACGGACGCACTACACCTACTAAGACAAGCGTGCCTAATTCGGTTACTCTTCTTAATTGGACACTTATGTTTGAGTGGTGTGTGGATCTAAGAGCATACACTACAACATGTGTTAAAAAAGGGATCGGAGAATGTGGTCAAAACGTGTTAATCGTTATGGGCTCAATAGTCAGCATAATTGGGGGGGGGGGGAGGGGACCTATATGACCCATTTTTGAGAAAAGGAATGTTCACTATGAGGTTCAATGAAGCTCCAAAAACAGTGAGGTGAATGGCAACAAGCAGGATTTCGATACGCAATAATTTCATCTTGCACTGATTTCGTGTTTGGTATCTTACGAGAAGTGGGTTCAGAGATAAAAGTATCCATTTAGGGCTTGGTTGCGTTGTGTGCGAGCATGAAGAGTTTCAGACACGCAGCAGGAGAAGTGGTAGGAGCCGAGGATGAGCCGAAGGGAAGATCATTTAACCCATATCGAATGCGGGCGCGCCTCGAAGAACCAATATAGTTCCGAGAGAGGAGGCCACTGTCACGACTATACTTGAACAGGATCTGTTCTATAGTGCGTACCTTCGATCTGTGTTTTCCAATACAGACGATACCTTCACCCCGGACGATGAGTTGTGACTCTCCGTCCTGAGCGCGAATACTACGGCCTTCTTGACCAGAAATGGCTGGAGGAGGTGTGCTTGATGAACGTCCCGCGTGCACATTCCGCAGGCGGTGATGGACGGAGAGTGTTCTGACGGGTCTTTTGTTTCCTTTTGTGGTTTTAACGGATCGATCGCTGAAGTTCTCCAAATTTCATTCTGTTGTGTTCAATTTGTAGTTCCAGCTCTACGAATTTCAGGCTCACTGGCCACCCTTCCCTTCCACGCACCATGACTCACAATCTCTCTGCGTATTCCGTACGGGAGCGTGTGGGCGTTTGGGAGATGGCTCCTGTCAATGTGTGCGAATCTGTACCTGCATTTGAGACCTCGATAAACCGGTAGGGGAAGAGAGTATCCTACCGGAAGAGAGTGTCCGTCTCCGTTGTGTCTGAGGGTGAACTTCCCCCACTTTGATGCTGTTCCTGCCGTGGCAGCCCGGTCTGTATGGGTTTCCACAACCTCGCCTCCCATCATTTCCGTCTCCTCCTTGATTCCGAACTCGGAATGCTTTTTGGAACGCCTGTCAATGATGATGAAGATTATGGTTGCAATACTTTTTCGCCGTATTCACTTGCCAATAAAATGAACTCCTATGCCTGGTTCCTTGCGATGGAAATCGCATCAGATTCACAAACCTTGCATTCTGTGAAGCTGACTTTCTTGAGGTATACATGTCGTCCATGCTCTGTATCCCTTGGAGTTGAACAGAGATGTTATGTAGGAAGGAGGGTCGCAGCAGGAGTGCGTACGTGGGTGACCGCCTCGGTCTCGCCCATTCTCAGAGAGAAGGTGTTGCTGCCTGCCATCATCGGAAAGGGAGTCTCGTCTCCCTGTGCCTTGGCCATACCCATGGCTGTGCCGGAATTGAAGCATCAGTGGTAATGTACATCAAATTCCGATTCCCACTAGAAACGTTCAAGCTTGTGTGTCTTTTTACAATTTGAACAGTGATGTGAGTTTGTGAAGCTTTGCTCCACGCCGAATCTTCAAGGAACGGATACTGACTTGTGTAACCCACAACAAGACCTCCAATGTAGATGGTCCTGTCAAATCTGGACTATGTGATTTCTTCATGAATTAACAAACCCTCGAAACATTCAAAGCGTCAGAAGTGGCTTAGAAACAGCTGTCCTAACGAGGAGAGTGGGCAGAAACATATCCATCGTTCAGGAACATGCGCACAATAAAATTGAGCGCACTAAATCCGTTGCGGGTCGATAACTTTGATACAAGAACATATTTGGAGACAGTGTTATTAATTAGAAGACTATGTGTGTTTACCTGCTTCAATCGCATTGCGAGCAGCAATTCGAAACGGCTCGACAAATTCAGCTACTTCTTCTGTTTCAATCGCCCAACCAATTCGCCGGATTATTTAACTCGTCCAGTTTTTGATGGGCGTTTGGTTGAAGGAGAGGGTGGCGCACCGCCTGGCTGATAAGCTGCAAACAATCAACCAAAATTTCAGAACCTCCAATTCCGATTCAAATCGATGAGAAAGCTTGCAATTTGTAGAAACACCAATAACCCAAAATGGTCAACAACTTCCGCTTTCACCAAGCTTGAGATGTGCAGGATTTGAAATAGATTTTCCCTTGATAAACTTCTGAAACGTTTTGAAGAGTGGAAGGGACGACTTCCGTTATCTTCGTTGCATTTTGGATACAGTTCTCACATTTGCTACTCCCTTGTATGAGCACAGGGAAGAAGGGAGCTCTACCCCATAAGCTTTGCGAAATAATGTGGGAGCAGGTGTATAGGTGCGGGTGGTGAATGCACTGACACGACTATACTTGAACAGGATCTGTTCTATAGTGCGTACCTTCGATCTGTGTTTTCCAATACAGACGATACCTTCACCCCGGACGATGAGTTGTGACTCTCCCTCCTGAGCGCGAATACTACGGTCTTCTTCACCAGAAATGGCTGGAGGAGGTCTGCCTGATGAACGTCCCGCGTGCACATTCCGCAGGCGGTGATGGACGGAGAGTGTTCTGACGGGTCTTTTGTTTCCTTTTGTGGTTTTAACGGATCGATCGCTGAAGTTCTCTAAATTTCATTCTGTTGTGTGCAATTTGTAGTTCCAGTTGAAGCCTGTGCAACAACTTGTGCACCTTAGGTGTCCTGAGGTCGTACGCGTAGTGTAGTGTAGCAATTAATCCAACCCTCTATAATAGCTCAACTCTGTCAATGAAAAAGCATTAGCTGGATGTCTTCTTAACCTTGCCCCTTATGTGTCTGATATTCTGATATTATTCGATTTGAACTCCCCCGAACTTAGATCAAGTACTTGGAAGACCTCCGTTTGTTGAACACAAAAGTGCTAATCTCCTGTCTATATTTGATAAAAGTGACCGCTATGCAGATGATGCACCTAGTATAAATTCCATCAAGATTCATCCTCATCTTGTGTTCATTATTTAGCTGAATGAGTGAATACAATATTCCTGATAATTGAGCTTGTAAAGAGAATTGAAGGTCTTGACATACTCAAGGAAAGAACACTCATGGAAAAACCCAACGGGAATGAATACCTCATGTGTCAAGAAAGTCCATCGGCTTTCCCCTGTGAGATGCTGAGACCCCAAACGCAAGTCCTGCAGCACATCCTGCCATTGCAGTAGCCTTCCATCTGCACCAAGCACGAAAATTTCAATCAGCTCTGTGCTTATTTGAAGCCAAACGCGTGTGAAGGATCGAATTGTTCATTTCATACCTAGTCATGCAAAATTAACTAAACTCAATTTTGTGCATATTCACAGAGCTCTCTGGATATAAAAAAATTAACATGGAATATGGACGCTTTAAGCAATTACAAATAATAAAATTAAGAAGAAGCTCACGAATCGGAATACTTCACAATTGCACAAGTTATACCACAATTCACAATGTTGTCACAATGTGATGATGTGTACGAAGTCTCTAGCTGTGATTACAAGCTGACAAAGCTGTGACATCGGAAACTGACCTCGTAGACAACCATGAAGAAAGAGCATGGGTACTCTATATGATTCATTGTATATCACATGGTATGTGTAACAATGTTCCTTTTCTCCCGCTATGTCTGCATGCTGCAAAAAAAAAGCAATGTCACTTTGACTTTTTGTTTTCAATGCAACCAAAGCACAAAGAAAAAATAAAGAGATGACTCAAAAGCAATGATCCATGGCATGTTGTTAAGTGCACAGAGAGTTGGAGCTTTGAAACTTATCACTTGAAAGTCCACCTTCAGAGCTCTTGAATTGAGCTCAGTGAGGGTGACAACTCAACGCCAAGAACATGTACGAGGTCAGATATCCCAAAGCAAGAAGCACAAGCGATGCCTAGGATAAAAAGATTGAATTGCTATTAACGTTATGTATGACCTCCACAAATACATGTTGTAGACTGTTACCATGGTTGCTGGATCCTCATCTTCATCAACGTCCTGCGAATTGTCAAGAATTTCAATGTCCTGCACGACCAATTGATCTGCTGAGTATCACAGATTTCATGGAATTGCACAAGGAATTCGATCCATTTAATTTAAGTTCTTCCCACAAAAGCACAAAAATTACTAATTGAAGAGGAGCTCCCTATACCTTGTCTTTTGGATTCAAGTGAACATCTTGAAGCTCCAAGTATCCCACAACCTGCATCCAACCTGCACTACCTTCATCATCATTGTCTAGTCTTTGAAGTCCTTGGCTGTAAGGTCACAGTTCCACAATTGCAGCAACAGGGCTGCCAAGACCATATCACAAATTGTTCATCTCACCTCACCAGAGAAAGCTGAATGAAACAACATTATATCGAAGAAAATTGTATGTGGCATTAAAGAATTCATTCCTCGGGGATTCCCATCTCGGTACTCACGTGTGCAAGTGGGGAAATCACAGGGTTCTGCTGCCTCCGCTGCCAGGTCCAAGGTGGAGAATTAGGGCACTGCCGCTCCCATACCTTCACAAGATGCACTGCCGCCTTCTCAAATTCCGCAGCTGAGAGAGTTCCATCCCAGGTACGCATCATATTCCCTGGTACCCATATCACCAAATAGTATGAAATATCAGAATCTTACCAAACCCTATGAACTCGAGGCTGTATAAGGTTATTCAACAAACTGGAGCGATAACTGTGACCGGAATGCTAAGGTACATATTGTTTTGTCTAATTGTAATATGGGGAATAAAAGTATAGTAACGAAGTGAGTGGAGCCGACACACGTCCCTCTTCTTCAATCGTACAATAGGCAATACATTTTAGTCGATCCTCCAAACGTAATGATCCCACTCAAGATCTCATATCAAGTCATGCAGTAGCTCCAACTGTAGACAAGCCGAGAATATCCACATGAAGCATCCCCTAAAATTCCCGGAGCTCGCCATGGAGTGGCTCCGACACATGGAGTATAACTTTACTATGGAAATTGTCTCAAATATCAGATATCAACATGCTTCGCGCTTGTTTCTTCATGTGTGATAATCCTTCTCTCGCATAAATATATGCGAGAGGTTGAGAATCTGTCCAGTCTGCCTCTGAAGGCTAATCTCTTTTAAGCTTATAATAGAATATCTTTCTTTGAATCTTCAATGGCTCCAGAAATGTGTCATGGTGCTTGTGTGACTTCAGTGTATCACAATCATGCAACAGAGCATAAGATAGGTCTTTAGGAAACTAAGGAAAAAATGAATAGTATGGGCCTCGAACTCCTTATGTGTGGAGACTTGGGTGCCATTTAATCCTTAAACCCTGCACCTTAAATTTGAACAAATACCGTATGGACAATGACATTTTGGTGGGGTAAAACCAGAATCTAAACTCTGCAATATTGCACATCAAATTGCATGTTTATAGAGTTCAATTTTTTGGAAGAAAAACCTGGCCAATCAAGAAACAACCGGAACTCAGCTAACAGAAACATCAGAAACCAAGAATCGAGGAGGAGGCAAGTGTCACCTTCTTGGGTGAGTCCAAACATTCGCAGCACTGCAGTAGGTCCACTCCTGTAAGGGCATGGGTCCTTGTGGATTTCACCAACAACGTAGTCAATTACCAACTATTGAAACACTGCAAATGTAGTGTCACCCCCGCAAGATGCATTGCATAGGCAGTCAAAAATACCCTTCATAAATCATCCATACAGAGCCTTACTCCCCCAATATGCAATCGGCCAGTGCATCCACACGAGAACCACTAAAAGCTAGCAGGATCAACCTGAATGTCAATAATGCCAAACACAAATTGCCCATACATAGCCTTATTCCCCCCAAAAGCAATCGACAGTTGTCTGTACACGCGTGCCACTAAAAGATAACAGGATTAACCTCAATGTTAGCTCGATTCGCACATATTCCTGGCACACAAGCCATTGTGGCTTTCACTAAACTTGGCAATGCACTAACCAGCTACTATGGTTGTCAGAAAAAACATAGAATATAATAAGAGTTCAAATTCTGTCACCCCAATTTGTACTATAATAAGGGACATTCCAATACACATTCTATAATGACATCAGAATGAGAACAATATGGCAATAACTCTGACACTTCAAGAAACCAGCCCACGCCCAGATTCAACAAACTTTAAATAAAACGATGCTTAATCAATACTTGTAGCAAATCCTCAAGTACCTGGTGGAATGCCAAAATTTAATTTGTCATGTTTTCACTCGTGTCAATCTCCATCACAAATCAAGATATATGTGATGTCTATCCTCAAAATCCATATCCATCTTTACAATGCCTCAATATTGGATTATGACTCCTGAAATAATAATAATACATTTTATTGCCAAGTTCATGCGCCTCGTATATGAATATATTTGCGCATTTATTCATAATACTTAGTCATAACGATTAGCCCGTATTGTTTATTCCAATTTTTTCTCGTGCAGGCGCAGGTAGGCTCCTGGCCACACCGTCATCCCGCGTCTCACATTGAAAAGTGTGAGCTGCGGAGGCATGTCATCCTCCACAGTCACAAACAACGGACAATCCTGAACTAAAATCTAGCCCACATTAACCTTGAGCATTCCTGGCGCAATACTCATGCTATGGAATGGTTCTCCGGCACTGCCGGAAACAGTGCAACACTCCGCAACCTTTCTGTCCGGCTCGTCGTCCTCCACAGTCACAAACAACGGACAATCCTGAACTAAATTCTGGCCCACATTAACCTTGAACATTCCTGGCGCAATACTCATGCCATGGAATGGTTCTCCGGCACAGCTGGAAACAATGCAACACTCCGCAACCTTTCTGTCCGGCTCGTCGGGGTGGAATAAATCCACCAGCTCCCCTTTTGCCCATGCTTCCTGGGTGCATAAACAAGGGGGTCACGGTACTTGTTAGCACGGCTGAAATTCTTACAAAAGTAAAGATCCTTCGTGAAGTTCAAGGTTAATATACCCCATGGGTGTCGCAATTCTTACATAATGTGTATTCTTCGGCGGTTGGGGCGTTCTCTTCCGGTCCAATGCCCACTCGAATTTTGATTGGCGTGCTGATGTTCTGTTGTTGTTTTTTCCCCTCGCTCCTCCGGCATTCTGCATATGCCCGCCGCAAGGCCAACATAAATTACTTACAATTTAAAAAATACAAATATCATATTGAACAAAAATAAATTTAATTTAGCCCTGAACTTCATAAATAACGCAGCCCCCACTCCGCCCACCGACATTCTCGGAACTCTCACTTGCCGACATGCATTGATGACCACATTTGGGTGTGCGTTCTGCACGCATGCAAATATTATATTGGGGGTTGAAATATTTGCTACCCGTTTCATACTAGTTGCTCTATTAATATTGGTGAATACAATTTTGTTGTTACTTACCTTCTTTGCAGGCGGGACGGTCAATGCCGTGCCGGATCCGGGCAGATCATCGTTGCCGGCGTCCACTTCCCTCTCCTTCGCAAGCGCCTTCCCTCGTGCGTTCGCGGGTGCTCTCTTCCTCAGCGTAGTTGCAGGTTTGAGCGCCTTTGCCGGAGGTGATATCAAAGGGCAGTCCGAGCTGGGTGACGTGGACCCCCCCCCCCCGCTCCCTCGTCCGCAGATGTTGCCTCCATGTTTTCGGAAGGCGGGGGGCTCGGTCCTCTCACAACCTCCTTGCCCCAACTTCCAGAATGCACTCGTGTGTAATATCAAGTGCGCTCCGCGCCTTCAGGTTCGCTGAGTGACGGATGAGGAGGAGGGCGATGGGCTGTCTTACCAATGCTCGTGATCGCCGCAGGGGTCTCATCTGCATCCAGCTTTGATACCCGTTGGAATTTGTCTTGGGAATGTTTCAAACTGGATACCATTGCTTCCGTTAGTGCTCTCACATTGGAGTTGAGCGGGACCAATTCGGAGATATGAGCCTTAAATCCAGCCGGAGTGCTCTCACATTGCAGTTGAGCGAGGCCAATTCGGAGATAAGAGCCCCTAAATCTAGCCGGAAATGTCCGTATTCTGAAACCTTGCCCTCCAATGCTTGAAGACGTTCTTCTATGCTCGCAGCGACGTGCTGTGAACAATGTTGTTAGAATCACGCAACGATCCGTTCAAGGGTATTTGATGTTGCATACACTAAATACGAATGCATACATTAATTGTCACAAACCCTATGAAAGAAAGTAGCATTAAGTGTATACTCAAAGATTATGTTCATGGATGTTATTTAGTGGCAACCATTTTACAAAAATAAAACAACACACCTGCACGAGGATGATTATTTCAACCCAATCCAGGCTGCAACTCCTTACCACAAGTATGAACTTTGACAAAAAGTTCCAAAAAATCTGACCAATTCAGTGCAACTCGAAACTTCCTTGGATACATCCAGTGGTTGGAAAACTTTATGGCAGCCTATAAACTTTGCAGTAGGAGAGAACATAAATATCGGACAAGGCATAACTTCATTCCGCCAAAGAGGGGATGCTCTCAAAGACAAGTCAACAGAGCGTCTAACCCTTAACAATAACTTCCAACAAGATGGTTGGGACTGAGTGGCGGTAGAAACCTTGAAGGAATTGCAAATACCATGGTTGCACCGGCAACATGAAGAAAGGACTTGAACTTGCCCGCTTCTTTATGTGTCCACTCACAGTGCCAAATTGCAAGAATTCCAACGAGATGTGGGGTTTTGGGTTAGCAAGGAGAGATGATCTTAGACCTTCTTGGTGATTGAAAACCTTGAAGGGACAGACTCCACCACAGAAAACAAGAAACTCAAACCTTACTTGCAATTCGTCCCCCATTGCATCAAACACGAAAATACAAAAGAAGAGCTACAGATACTACTAAAGCTGACTGCAAGGGCACGCTTCATCATGGCATACAAGAAGCTCAAATCCCTTCACAATTCAGTGCCAAGCAATTAGCGTCACATTCACCAAGTATGAAAATCCCAATTGCAGCCGACCAGTCAGTACGTTGCAATTCGATTCATTCATACTGTAGAATAAAAGCCTTCCAGGGGCAAGATCACCACCAAAAACAAGAAAATCAAACTCGTTATTCATTTAGTTAGTATTGCACCGAACGAGAGAAAACACCAACAGAAGAGCTAAAGACAGAGCTGCCTCCAACCATTTGGGAGCAAACACTGAAATTGCAGGGGCAAGGTGTTTAGGAGGGTGAGGTTTTTTGCAGTGCTGCATATAATAAAACTGACCCTATGTAGCTTACAAGAAGGTACTAAGTACAATATTGTTTTGGCCATTGTTTTGTGAAATGTGGATGTTTCCTAGGGGACAACCATAGAATTTGGGTAGTACAACACTACACTTGGAGATTCGAACTCTATGAAGAATGGAATTTGTTGGGCTCCATCCCAGGGCTCTTGATGCATTCTGTGCATTCCATTAAGTGCTCTCCGTGTTCTGGCTGGAAATGTAGTGCTATAGTTTACTTTTTCTTGGTCCTTGTGCATAATCAATACCCAATACATTAGCACTGGTACCCTTCTCCCACACCAAAACATACAGCAAAAACAAAACAAAACAAGCAATTCCTGCCCAAATGCAAACTTCTGCTTGCATTATGTACTGTCGGGGAAAATCCCTTTTGAAGAAGGTTTTCTTAAAATATGTGTTTACACCACCCCCTTTACTTCTCATGTATCTTAGGTATCCAATTGCAGTGACTAATGTACTTGGGAGAAAAAACAAGTTGGGTTGATAAAAAAAAACAATATATCAACCATGATAAATCAATAACCTCCAAACCAGATTCTAACATCTATTTTCCTACCAAATATGTTAAAAACAGAGCATGATTAAAATCAATTAAATCAATAGGTAGGAAGCAGCCATGTAGACTGGTTGTTTGCTTCTATAGCACATGGTCATTACACCTGATACATGGCATCACAATTTGATTCCTTATAGTTGTGTGTAGCTGATTTGCTTAGTACAAATTATGGTCACATGACTTCCGGAGAATGTAACTGAAGGTAACAACTCTGATTACATAAAATGCTTGCATCTTCGAGTCAAGTCAGAGCTTGACTTAAAAACAATGTATTGTTTCAAGAGTTTTCTTATCGCATTAGCTTGAAACATACACAAGCAGTGGTGATGAACGAAGTTCTCAAGATTTTGACAACAATCACTCTAGTTCTAAAAGACCTCTTCTGGCCCCAGCTCTTGCACATTCACTACCCAGCATCGAAACTATGGACAAAAAAAAACTCGGATCAGTTTGAGAACCAGTCTTGGAGCTCCTTAAAATCCTTGACCACGGAAACAAACACATCTCTTTACCTGAATTGAATTTATTTCAACTTGTTGGACTTCACTGACTTAAGAGCAGTGTTCATCACCAATGCTCGTGTACATTTGGAAGGAGATCTGTTGTTGCATTTTTTTGAGATAAATTGTTCTTCAAGCTTCGCAAACAACTTCTCTACTTACAATAGTAATGTCCTAACCACAGCTCTTGCACATTTACCACCCGCACCCAAAATTTTAAAAATTAAATAAAGAATAAAACCAAAAACATAAAAGAAGATAATTGATTTCTCTCCCGCAACCCACGCACACACATCCTATGAGCTCCTCGGAAATCATTGCCCACGGAAAACCAAACTCTTTGTATTACATTTCCACCCAAATTGAAATGAACACTCCCGAGATTTTGGTAGAAGCGTGTGACATTGTTTAAAAATTGTTTATGTAAACAACACATGCGTATTCAACATTCATAGAATATTAACCTCAAAACTTCAATTTTGACATGTAAATTATACCACTTGTTCAACCAACAGAGCATAACCAAGCCATTTTGCAATAAATAGGGCAGGAGTGACAAGATTAAATATAGGCAGCAAGCAGCCAGAGCAATCTGGCTGCAATAAACAGAGAGGCCGATCGCTAGTTACACATGTACGGGTTGAATTTGAAAAATGGTCGATTGGAGTTCCAGAAATGAAAATTTTCCATTGTTTGGAAGTCTAAACAGAGTACACCTCAACTCAATAAAGATAAACCGAAAGTTGTCAACGTGTAACCTATGGGTCATGGAAACACTGGAATCTCTACCGACATTGTTGCAACTATGATACACATCCAGGCTCCTACACTTCAGTGCAAACAATGTTGACCCCATAGATTGCATTAGCTAAACATCAATTCATTATGTGGCAATTTTTAAGGCCTCTACATTCAAAATATTGTTGGGCATGCACCTTAACATTTCTGGGCTGGGTTGGCTCACCGGTTGTAATATGGACATCGAGGCTTCAACAAGTAAGATAGCAAAACAAATATTTGAAGAGTCGGGATAAAAAGGCAAAAAAGAGCAGGGTGCAATATTTACCGGCATGTCCTTCGGTGTTGTTGCAGTTTATGTTGCAACCGGCCCCACCTTTTTCACTTTCTTGAACTCCGGAGAATTCCAATATGACTTCAGTCTTTCCCACACATCCATTTACTCTTCTAGAAGGCACTCGCAATTGGCTCGCGATGCATACAGTTTGTACAAACGGAGGTACTCCCTTTTCATGCACCTGGATACCGCCTTCTTAAACCCGACATTAGAAATTGGGTGGCCAAAATACTCAAATTCAGAATCCATCGCTTCACGCATTCTAGCGTAGGCCTCCGCATTCTGGTCCTACACCTTCACAATCGAAACATCTAGAAATACGGTGCACAATGTTCTCAAAATCTCTATGAATTTGGATCATGTTCCACCAGTTTCGATAGGTTGTCCCTCCCTATTGCACTCGATTATAAATGGTTTTTGTCCCCTCGCAATCTTATCCGACTCCTTTATCTCATAGAATTGCTACAGATTGCGGGATCCGTTTTTTGGACGTACTGCTGGTTTCGCGGCAGCCTGTATATGTGCACTATCCTCCACATTTGGTATGTTTTTTGTTGCAGAGGACTACGTATACTCAAAGCTATAAACATCCTCAACATAATTGGGTGTAGGTGCAGGTTGCCGATCCTTACTGTGGGCCGGTGCTTGCACCGCCCTCCTTGAGGACGGAGGGTATGCGGGCATAATGGGGGTGATTGTAGGCGGCAAGGGAGGTGCGCTGCCAATACCATGCTGGTTGCTCCCATACCGAATGGGTACTCTACCACAGCCATGCACGTCGCCCTCCTCGTACATATCCCGTCCTTCAATATGTTGCACTGCATAATTGTCTTTGTCGATGTAACCGGATCCATTATGTGTCCGCGGTCATGAAGATATCGTGACCGCGGTGCATTTGGTCTCTCAATGGGCATCTTGCCCCGCCATGGTCCGCCACGCCGAACATTGCACGACATTCCTTCATCTTACCAATGCAGTTCATTAAAATTTCCATTCTTCCAGTTTTGTGTGCGTGTTCCAATGTTATACCTTTTTTGAACGTATTCGTTGTCGATTTGGCTCCACTGGGCAAATGTTGGCCATCTGGGATGCACAGGCAGAGTTTGCGAGAGGTGCGGCTCCGTCCATCTTTCTTCCCCTTCCACGCTCTGTCCGTGTAGTGGCAGCCTGATGTTACGAGGGAAGTCTTCTCACGTTATCTGGTTAGGCATCCTCCCTTCCGTCCCTTGGAAGTCAAAGGCGTCCAACCTTGCACATTTATATGCCGGTGCCTACGAATTTGAATCCTAACAACCCATTTCAGACATGAATAAATAGTTCAGTGTTTCTACGGGCTGCCTATGGAGGAATAGCCTCAACACTTTCAAAGTGAATCCAAATTTTAAATTCAAATGCACTCTCATCTTTCCAGGAGACAAGCCACCTGGACGCTTGCGGAAATCCGACGTCTCTGCAATGTGGTTTGTTATGCTGCCGCCAACCCCACCAACGCAGTTGTCTTCTGTCCCACGATCTAACATTGATGCGGAGTTCCAATGTTTAGTGTTTTCGACCATAATATCTCTTGTCTCCGCCATGTTTGTTTGTTGATGCTTTCCATGTACTCTAGAAACTGAAGCTACACGATCCAGAAGTTGTTACACATGCATATTCAATATTAATAGGATAACCTCTAAACTGCAATTTAAACATGTAAATTATACCAAAATATTTAGAGAACATAGCATGACCAAATTATTTTGCAATGGATAGGGCAAACGTACCAAGATAAATTGTATGCAGCGAGAAGCCAGAGCAAACTGGCTGCAATGAACAGGGAGAACCAATCGCTAGTTACAGATGGACGGGTCAAGTTTGAAAAATGACCGGTTGAAATTCGAGAATTCAGGGAAATGGTACATCGTTTACAAGTCTTAACAGAGTACACCTCAACTCAATACATAAAAATTGATTGATGGGCTAACATAACAGTAGTATAATGGATGAAAGGGCTAATATTGGCACAACAATGTAAATAACTTACCTATTTATTACTTTTAAAGTATTCACTTCATCTGTTGTTTGAGGATTCTTCATTTTCGTAACTCATATCAAATAGAAAAAATATGAAGCTGCAATTAGCTAAAGAGCAAAGAATATCCTAAGTATCCATGAGTAGAAATTCCTCATGCCTCGCTTCACGGTGTGTTGTTAGTTTTTGCTACTTATCGTCTTTTGCTCAACTACTTAAAGATTTCTTTGCAATGTGATGTAATCTTTCAACATACAAAAGCAGATCTTCAAGATAACGAGAAATCAAACACCACAATACAGAACAGCACAACCGAGTTTGGCTCAACAATAATTGATCAAATATATTGTGAAATTATGTAATTGTACTTGGACAACAAGAGTGTTGTAGACTAAGAAGACGAACATGGAACATATCAAGAGGAAGAATATTCATGTCAATAGCACAGGAGGCGTTTCTTTGGCATAATACAGACAACCTCAATCAATAGATTGAGAGTGATGATGAAACCTCGACCCTACCCCCAAGCATGACAACACACAACCCCATTGCCGCCTCAAAGTCGTCAACAGATCGACAACAAGAGTCGAGACAAGGTGGGTTACCTGATTGATTAATTGCTACACTACACTACGCGTACGACCTCAGGACACCTAAGGTGCACAAGTTGTTGCACAGGCTTCAACTGGAACTACAAATTGCACACAACAGAATGAAATTTAGAGAACTTCAGCGATCGATCCGTTAAAACCACAAAAGGAAACAAAAGACCCGTCAGAACACTCTCCGTCCATCACCGCCTGCGGAATGTGCACGCGGGACGTTCATCAGGCAGACCTCCTCCAGCCATTTCTGGTGAAGAAGACCGTAGTATTCGCGCTCAGGAGGGAGAGTCACAACTCATCGTCCGGGGTGAAGGTATCGTCTGTATTGGAAAACACAGATCGAAGGTACGCACTATAGAACAGATCCTGTTCAAGTATAGTCGTGTCAGTGCATTCACCACCCGCACCTATACACCTGCTCCCACATTATTTCGCAAAGCTTATGGGGTAGAGCTCCCTTCTTCCCTGTGCTCATACAAGGGAGTAGCAAATGTGAGAACTGTATCCAAAATGCAACGAAGATAACGGAAGTCGTCCCTTCCACTCTTCAAAACGTTTCAGAAGTTTATCAAGGGAAAATCTATTTCAAATCCTGCACATCTCAAGCTTGGTGAAAGCGGAAGTTGTTGACCATTTTGGGTTATTGGTGTTTCTACAAATTGCAAGCTTTCTCATCGATTTGAATCGGAATTGGAGGTTCTGAAATTTTGGTTGATTGTTTGCAGCTTATCAGCCAGGCGGTGCGCCACCCTCTCCTTCAACCAAACGCCCATCAAAAACTGGACGAGTTAAATAATCCGGCGAATTGGTTGGGCGATTGAAACAGAAGAAGTAGCTGAATTTGTCGAGCCGTTTCGAATTGCTGCTCGCAATGCGATTGAAGCAGGTAAACACACATAGTCTTCTAATTAATAACACTGTCTCCAAATATGTTCTTGTATCAAAGTTATCGACCCGCAACGGATTTAGTGCGCTCAATTTTATTGTGCGCATGTTCCTGAACGATGGATATGTTTCTGCCCACTCTCCTCGTTAGGACAGCTGTTTCTAAGCCACTTCTGACGCTTTGAATGTTTCGAGGGTTTGTTAATTCATGAAGAAATCACATAGTCCAGATTTGACAGGACCATCTACATTGGAGGTCTTGTTGTGGGTTACACAAGTCAGTATCCGTTCCTTGAAGATTCGGCGTGGAGCAAAGCTTCACAAACTCACATCACTGTTCAAATTGTAAAAAGACACACAAGCTTGAACGTTTCTAGTGGGAATCGGAATTTGATGTACATTACCACTGATGCTTCAATTCCGGCACAGCCATGGGTATGGCCAAGGCACAGGGAGACGAGACTCCCTTTCCGATGATGGCAGGCAGCAACACCTTCTCTCTGAGAATGGGCGAGACCGAGGCGGTCACCCACGTACGCACTCCTGCTGCGACCCTCCTTCCTACATAACATCTCTGTTCAACTCCAAGGGATACAGAGCATGGACGACATGTATACCTCAAGAAAGTCAGCTTCACAGAATGCAAGGTTTGTGAATCTGATGCGATTTCCATCGCAAGGAACCAGGCATAGGAGTTCATTTTATTGGCAAGTGAATACGGCGAAAAAGTATTGCAACCATAATCTTCATCATCATTGACAGGCGTTCCAAAAAGCATTCCGAGTTCGGAATCAAGGAGGAGACGGAAATGATGGGAGGCGAGGTTGTGGAAACCCATACAGACCGGGCTGCCACGGCAGGAACAGCATCAAAGTGGGGGAAGTTCACCCTCAGACACAACGGAGACGGACACTCTCTTCCGGTAGGATACTCTCTTCCCCTACCGGTTTATCGAGGTCTCAAATGCAGGTACAGATTCGCACACATTGACAG
The DNA here is from genome assembly GCA_950295325.1 of Polytrichum commune. Taxonomy (NCBI): domain Eukaryota; kingdom Viridiplantae; phylum Streptophyta; class Polytrichopsida; order Polytrichales; family Polytrichaceae; genus Polytrichum; species Polytrichum commune. The sequence continues at coordinate 44,432,249 of OX485807.1, forward strand.
GAGCCATCTCCCAAACGCCCACACGCTCCCGTACGGAATACGCAGAGAGATTGTGAGTCATGGTGCGTGGAAGGGAAGGGTGGCCAGTGAGCCTGAAATTCGTAGAGCTGGAACTACAAATTGAACACAACAGAATGAAATTTGGAGAACTTCAGCGATCGATCCGTTAAAACCACAAAAGGAAACAAAAGACCCGTCAGAACACTCTCCGTCCATCACCGCCTGCGGAATGTGCACGCGGGACGTTCATCAAGCACACCTCCTCCAGCCATTTCTGGTCAAGAAGGCCGTAGTATTCGCGCTCAGGACGGAGAGTCACAACTCATCGTCCGGGGTGAAGGTATCGTCTGTATTGGAAAACACAGATCGAAGGTACGCACTATAGAACAGATCCTGTTCAAGTATAGTCGTGACAGTGGCCTCCTCTCTCGGAACTATATTGGTTCTTCGAGGCGCGCCCGCATTCGATATGGGTTAAATGATCTTCCCTTCGGCTCATCCTCGGCTCCTACCACTTCTCCTGCTGCGTGTCTGAAACTCTTCATGCTCGCACACAACGCAACCAAGCCCTAAATGGATACTTTTATCTCTGAACCCACTTCTCGTAAGATACCAAACACGAAATCAGTGCAAGATGAAATTATTGCGTATCGAAATCCTGCTTGTTGCCATTCACCTCACTGTTTTTGGAGCTTCATTGAACCTCATAGTGAACATTCCTTTTCTCAAAAATGGGTCATATAGGTCCCCTCCCCCCCCCCCCCAATTATGCTGACTATTGAGCCCATAACGATTAACACGTTTTGACCACATTCTCCGATCCCTTTTTTAACACATGTTGTAGTGTATGCTCTTAGATCCACACACCACTCAAACATAAGTGTCCAATTAAGAAGAGTAACCGAATTAGGCACGCTTGTCTTAGTAGGTGTAGTGCGTCCGTCACTCTTGCTTCAACTTTTCATAAAGGATCACTCTTTAAATATTGCCACATGGAAGTCTTACATTGGTTGGACTTTCTCAAATCCCACGTGGAAAATATAGTTCAACACCAACAAATGCTCACTCGGAAAGCACCTTATGGTAGATTGGACTCGGCATGAGTCACATGTAAAACATGACTTTCAAAATGTAGCGTTGGAAACATTGTCATAGGACTTGCATGCCTTGTGTACTACTTACAATATTCTAAATTGCGATTCACATATTCCACCGTCACTCTGGCAAAACACCCTTGCATCAAAACAAATAATCCAAAAGATGGTTCTATAATCTTCACAAGGAATCTATACCTATCCATGTTAATCCTTGTGACATGAATACACATTCGGGGATGAATATATAGAAGACCTCCCACTGAAAAGGCTGCACGTTTATATTTCCTCTTCAGCGAGGAATGTCGTTCTGGCTTTTTACCATGAAAAAAACGAGAAAAAAAAATCGTCTTTTCCTAACAAGAATATAAGGGATAACCTTCCTTACATTTACTATGCTTGCTCTAAAAGACAAGCAAATAGAGCTTTCTAATGTGCGCAAGTATTTTTTTGTCCAAAAGAATGTTTTTAATGTTTTTTAGAAAGAAAAAAACATTTTTTTCAATCTCTCAACCATTTTGAGTGTTTTTTCCTTCTTATTTCTCAACATACCTTAAATCTAAGTAAATGATGTTGGGGTTCTTTTTGCATCAAAACTTTGAACCGTGCACAAAAGGGGAAATGTGAGGGGTTTCAATTTTAAATGCAGATGAGCATGAATTTCATCAAGCTTATTTTTGTATCATGATTAAATGCTTTTCCTATAATTGTGTAACACCTTCACTAATTGGACTTTCTGACATTTCTAAATTCTAATACATCCAATGCTCTTCACAAAAGGATTTTACCATCTCAAGCACATTGAATGATGTCCATTCATGTCTACCTAAACTATAATTTGTTGGTCACTACGAGCAAATCTAAGTATGTTCAATACTAAGGGCCACTTCACAGACAAGACGGAGGGCCCATGACCATTGCATTCTAGGATCTCCCATTGGTTCAATGGCGAAGACTGTCCAACTTCACATCACATTAGAAGGTGAAGGTATAAGGACCCAAAGAAATCATCATGGATGAAAAGTCTACATGGACTCGTACATGGCACTATAATTGATGCTTCATGGTTTACGATAACTTGCATCAGGCCCACCTCCGAGAGAACAACCTGATGCAAATTCCAGTAGACCATGTCAATGTGTACAGCCTTTGGATGAGAATCAAAGGCCCTGACAATTACATGGTCACAACCCCTAGCTTGTTTGTGGAGTGGCCATAGGTACTACTGAAACTCTAATCAAGTCCATAAGGTATGCAAGTGCTAAATAGCTCTTTTTTCTTGTTCTCCATCTTCTATTGATCAGCTTTACCTTTGAAGTTTGCATTCCATTAGGTAGTTTATGATGAAATATCAACAAAAATTGGATTGAAAATCAGACCTACCCTTATATAATTTTGGTTATTGCAAGTGTATGTATGTTAATTCCATATGTGAATGCACATGTAACTGCATTACACCTGCATACCTTATACAGGGTAATAAGAATTCCCTGGGAGTTGAGACATGTGAAAAGAAATGCATTTTTTGTCAAATATCAAAACTATACACACAGAAATAGGCAAAACAGACTCAATCCATATTGCAAAGGACCAGATTGTAGGTCCCGGGTGTAGATATCAAAGAAACATACTGTTTATTGTTTATGATTGAATTTTATCTAGAGTACAAGAAGCAAGAAAGTGCAAGATGAGAACACCTTGCATATTTCTTCAAAACCTCCTTATGAAAATGTTTGATAGGTACCAAACGACCTTCCAGCTACTCTACAGACATTTTAAGTTATCAAAATTTATTGCCTCTTTTGTGATGGGAGACCAGATACAGGATCTAGAAGGCTGACACTCTGGTCTTCCAGCACATGTGCACCCTTCCCAGCACGAGTGCAAATAAGATAATCAATCTCTCCAGGTAATCTTGTCACATTCACAGCTCCTGCCAGCTCAGCTGGAGCAGGAAGGGATTCAATGTCCGCTGAAGAACTCACTCCTGCAGACTTCAATATGGTTTGATCACCGATGACATATCTGTCCATCCCAGCAAGACCAACATGATGAATGACAATAGTCAGAAAACACTTCACTTTAACTTTGCTTGTTGGAAGACATTGTGATTAGATGACTACTACATCTATGCAGTTTATAAGTGGCAAATTTTCAATTTGTGCAACAACTAGACTGATTCTGAAGAGCAAACCACAAAAAGGATGCACAAAGTGTCAAACCTTGACAGATCAGCATCAGCTGGTGGAGGGAACTGGTAAAGAAGCCGTTGAAGCAGACGCACTCCAACCTCTTTGTTGCGTGCAAACATCACTGCATTTGGGCCAGCATCAAATGTGTACGCAACCTATGAAAGCAGAGCCAATCCCCCTTCAGCTAAAAGCCCAAGGACAAGAATATATCCTTTTGGATGCTTATGTACTCAAATACATACCACATTCTTCTGTGCAACATTGCTGCAGTAAAATCTATGTGTGACAAATTGCAGGACGTGGACTGAGACAGCAAGATTACAGATACACTTACTACCTAAAAATATGGTATATGAAGCTCTTTTTCCTGTACAAACAGAGGTATCTTGTTTCTACAGTTAGAAGTGATGGACCACAGGAAAATCTGCAAAGCACAATTTGACAGTAGACAATCACCTGTGGCTTGCCTTCATGGCGGTTCCAACGTTCCACCAACCCTATAAGCCTGCGTGCAAAATAATGGGTAATCTCAGAAACCTACAATACAGTGCACCATGCTGCCTGTAGAAGTCCTCTACTGGGATATTGTTCCAAGACGATGAGAATTATTTTTTAATTTGGCTAGAACTATATCAGAAAAGAGGCATCCACATGAACATGTCAACATTATCAAGATAAAGTTATTTAATAATAAAAATTGGAAGCTACATACCTGCGAGATGTGTCGTTTAGGTAGAATATTGGAGGGGAAGTATCAAGGCAGGTTGCATGGAATTGGTTGCTATCTGCACATGTGATTCTTGCAAACTCTTCAAAATCCATAGACTTGATGGCTTCCTCCATCTTCTGCATGCGTTTTGGTACAACCTCCTATACATCCCAACCATCATAATTGAAAAGAGTAAGATAAACTGACTTCTTCATCACACAAAAATGAACCAAGCCCTCTGGAGAAAGCCTCCCTCCATTAAAGGCACTCTTGAAGGCTCTGGGATATCTCTATTGAAAATTTACTAAGACTTACAGACATCACATACAAAAGACTAAGTTGAAATTCCATCAATAAACCCCAAATAAGAATTGTGGTAGAACAGAGAACATATCCATACTTCTGCTCGGTACTTCAGAAGTGGACTTGTCTTAACACTCTCCTGCATTCCAGCTGTACTGCTTGTCTCCTTCTGTCGAGAACTCACCTGCGTCAAGAATTGGCATTAGTAAAAAATTAAAATTAGATCCTTTTCTGATGTTTGCACACCCTGATATGCAGAGGCTTCATATCACATAAAACCAGAAGCCATTCAGAGAACACATCACTCTCAATGATGAGTAAGGACGTTCTCTCTCTATTCTGTTTTCAATAATAATATTTTTAGGAATCAAGGCCCTTGAGATATGCATGAATGCCAAGCATATGGATGAAAAGGTGCGTCCCCAGTGATTTCATTCTTAGGTTATCTGGATTACCTGAGAATTATTCCATTTGCATTGGAACCTAAATAGAATACTTAAGAATGTTATGCAAGTGAATCATTTCCATCCATGACCATATAATATCAGGGACATGAAGGACACAAACAAGGGGCATACCACAGCAATGATGATGACCATATCATCCCAGTGGCGGTGGTCTGCAAGTTGTGTTGCAATACTATCCTTTCCATCTGCTTTCTACACTTGTACAAAAGAAACATAGTTATCTGTTAGCAATACCTTAAACATAGGATTTACTTGATTACTGCAGTTTATTGAGTCAAAAGGATGCAACCCAAAATTTCACCCACACCAAATACCTGGCCCATGTTCCACTTCACAAAGCCACCATAAAGGCTGCGGCAGGCACTTCCAGATCCAAGCCTGCACCCATCCAAGCTATCTCTCAGCACTTGAAATGATAAGCTCGGTATTGTCTTAACTAAATCCTGTGACAAAGTGTATTTCCTGACACTTTGCCTCTAAAGACACTGACAACTCCAGATGTTTAGTCTAACCTACAAGAATGAGACTACAAATCCTAATTCCTGGAGTCTAGTCATCTCTCTGGAAAAGTGGTGGAAGATTCAGATGTTCAGATGTATATACTATATACTATATACCCAGATTCAGATGTAAAAAAAGTAGCACAAAATTCAAATGATTCAGAAGTACAAATCCAGATTTCTGTCGTCTTATGAGACTACAATACCCTTAATTCAGGAGTCCAGACATTTCTGTAAGAAATTTGTGCAAGATTCATGTGGTTTGATTCTTCTTCTTACCGTGCCATTGCTGACAGCTCCCCTTCATACTCTTCCTTCACACCCATCAGTTGTGCCAAAGAGTAAACTGCAATGCAAATCATTGAACTTGAAATTACCACACACAAATAGTAACGCCAATTTAAAGATATTGCAGAGTGAGACCGATTCTGATGCTACTGGATATCAATTAAAACAAGAATAAAATAAAACATAAAAAACAGCTCAAACCCAAATTTGGATGAAGAAATGGATTGTGGGTAAAGAGAATATGGTCACCTAAGCATGCAAAGCCAGCAGCTGAGGAAGCCAAGCCCGCAGCAGTTGGAAAGTTGTTTTCAGATGCGATGTGGATGTGAATGTTGCTCCAGTCTTCTTTACGGATGATCTTGCTGGTGGAATCGATTACCACATCATTAGCCCGAGCACGAATCTCTCGCAAGCAATTCTTGTACCGCTCACCTTCCACTGAGACTTCCTGCAAATCTCATACCAACAGCATGGCGATCATTATAACAGGACTTGAAAATAAAACAAGAACAAAACCCAAACCAAAATAAGAAAGGTGCAGAAAAATCCAAAAGACCAACATCATCATTCCTTGCCATTTCGCCTGCATCATTACCCGCACCTGATCTCCAATCCATCCTTCTCTTTCAAAAAATGCTTGAAACGCCCACACCCCAAAGGCTTTTTAAAAAACAAAACAAAAGACCAACACCATAATTCCTTGCGATTTCGCCTGCACCACCCTCTAATCCATTGTTCTCGAGAAATGCTTGAAATGCACACGCCCGAAACTATTAAAGGGGGGAGGGAGAAAAAAGGGGGGGGGGCAACAAAATCCCAAAGACCAGCATCACCGCTCCTTGCGATTTCGCCTGCACCATCACCCACACCTCACCTCCAATCCATGCTTCCATAAGGAAAATCTTCGAACGCGCGCACCCAAAAGCATTGGAGAAAAAAATCCAGAAAAAACCTACGTCACCACTCCTTGCGATTTCGCCTGCATCACCCGCAGCTGACCTCCAATCCATTCTTCTCTTTAAAAAAAATTTGCTTGAAACGCCCATACCCAGAAGCTTTGAAAGTAAAGAAAAGAATAGAAAAAATAATGCCGCAAAACCGCGAAGACCAATATCATCATTCCTTGCGATTTCGCCTGCATCATCACCCGCACCTCACCTCCAATCCATCTTTCTCTCTAAAAATAATTGCTTCGAACAAGCAAATCCAAAACTATTAAAGAAACATACATCCAAATCACAAACCATCATCATCATCATTCCTTGCGATTTCGCCTGCATCACCCTCCACTCTATCCTTCTCTAAAAAAATACATGAAATGCTCACACCCAAGAGCATTGAAGAAAAATAAAATAAAATAATAAAAGGGGGAGAGGGGTAGAAAAATCCAAACAACCAAATCCGTCGTTCCTTTCCTTGCGACATCGCCTGCACCATTACCCGCACCTCATCTCACCTCACCTCACCTCACCTCCAATCCACCCTTCTCTAAAAATTATCTTCGAAGAATAAGAAAAATAAACTAAAAGTGAGGAGGAGCCATTGATTGAGCCGCATTGGCGAGGAGGCTAATGCTAAGCTAAGATTTAAGAGGGGGAGGAGCTGAGCACGCATCCACTCACCTTGCCATTGAGCCAGAGGCGATCGGATTCGAAAGCAGGGCTGGCAGCAACGGTAGTGGTGGCGGATAAGTGCTCGGGATCCAGCGTAATGCTGATGCTGGAATTGATGGGCAGAATGAGCTTCTCATCGCGCTTCCCCCAGTACTTGATCACCGCAATGTTGCTTGGCGCCCTCGCTGTCTTCGTCAGCACCCACCTCTCATCTTCCTGCCCCATTTTTTTCACTTCACTCCTGCCTGCGAATCGATGCAAAGACTTGAACTGCGAAGGAAATGATATGATGCACGATATGATCTTGAGGGAAGAAGACGAAGAGGAGATGTAAGTTAGGAGGAAGAGCAGAAGAAGACTACCGAGGCGTATGCGTAGGGGAGGAAGCAGGAACCAAGAGGGGGGGGGGTCTTGGAGTTCTTCGAGACGGTGTTCCAGAGGGTCTTCATACGACACATGGGATCTTCAATCTAGGTATATATCCGCAAAGTAATGACAGCGTCATTACTTAATTCCCTATTATATACAAAGGACAACTCGGTGGTGGTGGTGAGGTTAATGTCTTGCCATTTCAAAAATGGTAATGGCACGGGACGGCATGGGTTCATACTAATCTAGGTTGAATGATTTGACGATATTGCGTTGGCATGGTTAGAATAAAGGTTTAGTATTTGCAAAAAATTGGAACTTTTGATATGAAATTTTAAAAATTAATCATAAAATATTATAATCTTGCCATTGTCATGCCCCTTCCCTTAAGAATTTTTTTTCCATAAAAAAATTCTCTAAAATGGACAGCTTATACAATCATTGTCTAGAAGAAATTGGTGCATTTGGTCTTAAACATGTCTTGAAACAACAGTAAAAAAGATAATATTTAGCATGACTTGAAGATATAGTGAACATTTAATACACCTTTCCAACAAAAGTTCACGTGATTTCTGTTATACTAATTTTTATCAAACATTGTGATTTGTTATTATGATAAAGTTACAAGGTTCTTACTTCTAGTTTATTCTGAAAGGACCAGGGTATTTTTTGCACTTTGTAACTGCATGCCTCACAAGTTCTCTTCTTTTTTTTTTGCGATAGTTCTCAATAACCACTTTGTGATGTACTTTAATAACACATCTTAGAAAATACTTTATAGAGATAATTATAGGTACACTATGGGAGTGATGAGCGCATTCTAATGCAAATCCAGGTTCTAGTGCTATCAGCTTATGCAAGCAGCAACTCCATATTTTCAGTTCCTTTGGCATCAAATTTCATGCAGCAATTGATAGCACAAATTACAACTTTAGTGGCCAAATGGCGGCTGCCGTAATAGACAAACAACTTGGATGGTGTGTGTTGGACTCTGGAGTTCTATCTGACAACATGTGCTTTCCAAAATGTAGTTGATGGCCTACGCAATCACAGATGTCAAAAGTTCAGATTCCGAGGTTTGTTCATCAGTATCACCTCACCACTCATTAGGGCTTCTCACCAGAGCTGTATACATTTGACCTGCAACAAATTTTGTTGACTAAAAACCTTAGGCTATGGTCAGATCAAAGGGAGGCTATTGTTTGCAGATTTTCTTGACTGAGAATAAGAGTAATGTAGAAAGATGCGCAGGATGGCACATGGATGAAGAAATATAGGTGATCTTCAATCCTAGTTCCATAACAACACTAAAAACACCCAGCGATGCAATCCTCACCTAAGTTACCCAGTATACCAGGAACCGCGTTGCTTTATTTGATGTTACCATACAGTCTTCCATTTTGTTGGCGGATGTTGTGTACCCCAAGAAATAGTGCAATATTTACTCCAGTGCCCTTTGCAAAGTTTCACATGAGCAGAACTCAAATTGAAGATTACTCAAGCACTCACTCATTATCAATCCTCTCATTTGGAGAAGAATCCAAGACTTGCAGAAAAATAAGCTTGAATGCAGGATACAACATATTGTTCAGTGATGTGTTCCTCAATCAAAGAACTAATTTCTTGACAAACATCACCATGTTGAAAAGGAAAACAGCTATATGGCAGGCAAGAAAACTTATCTACCTTGTGTGCCTGTCATCTGAATCTACTTGCACAGAAGTTTTCTATTACAGGTGAAATCCAACAGTAACTCTGATCTGGTAATTAATACACTACTACTTCATGTACTTGTTCAAGAACTTCCGATGGAAGTCATTCCGAATTGTATCATTGATGAAGCGTTTGGCTGGCTTGAGCTCTCCACGTGCTTGGTTTTTGAAAACAACATCATCATCCCACCTGCAGCCATTCGCAAAAGCTTTGTAAGACATAGACCCGATTCACCACATCTCCTACATGATCTAAGTGACTTGCACCAACACCTGATCAACAAGTTATGAACAAAGATGTAGACACACACAAACATGTCAAAGTGAGAGAACAAACTTTTGCATTTAGTATATCGCATTTGTAAGAGCAACAAGCATTGCAGGTAGCTATTAAGAAGCTTAGCAACTCTTATGACTTGTTTCAAAATACCTGCGCTTGACAGCAAAAGACCCTGTTGAATTAAGCAAAGGATTGCCCCGCACTAATTCAGCTTCCTTCACTTTCATTTCCTCCTCCTGTTGTTGACGTTCCTGTCAAACAAACAAGGTATGCAAATTTAGTCAAGACTACGACTACTCTCACATACTATATTCTACTAAGATATCAATACAAAACAAAGATCACATAACATTCTAAGCAGGCTCAGGTGCTAAGGTTACAAAACCACATAACTCCTTACAATTTGCAAAGCTCAGAGTACGCTAGCAAAAGAAAGGCTTTGGGACTACCTTTCGCAACTTATCTTCAGCTCTCTCCTTCTTTATACGCTCCAGCTCAGCAAGAAGCTCTGCTGTATCATCTTCGTCATCACTGTAATCATCAGACCAAGCGAGCAGAATTAGGAGGAGAATTTGTATCTCAAAATAGCTTGATAAAGGGCCACACGTTAATTTTATAATAATTTCACATCCAATATCCCGGGAGGTTTTTGGACATAATCGGTCAATATCCTAGTGTTTCCGAGTCCAACCTTGTTGGTTACATCCTTCAGTTTCTCTTTACCAAGTTGGGGTATATTCCATATATTCCTCTAAAATGATCAGTAACTTTCTTGAAGTCTTGAACTTGAACTGGTTATTTCTCAAACTCAACCGGTTCATCTGTAACTAGCAGCCAGTTCTCCCCATTCATTGTTCACGTCCACACAATCAAAAGATTAAAGCTCATGTTTGTGAAAAAAAGCACAAGTGCAGCAATGCTGAGACCTGTGGGGAATCCAGCCATAGTTGGCCTACCACTTATGCAGTAGACCTCACTGAATATAATGTAATCATCAAAAAACAGATTGGAGGTTCAGGATTTTTACACACTAGCCCTACTTCAGTACAACATACCTTTCATCTGAATCACTTGGAGCCTCCACATCAGAGTCATCCGCATCTACATTCTTTATAGTTGGCCTCTCTGACCTCTCTTCTGTATCTCTCTTTGACCCTGCAAAATATACAACCACATACCCCAACCCAATCAAATGAGACCCATGCTATAATTGCCTAAAAAATTCATGTTTAATGTCCTTAAATGTCATAGAGAGACAAACAAAACAAAACAAAACAAAAAGTGAGATCAAGTCCAGGAATGTACCTTCCAAGTAGCCAGCACTTGATCCTTTCCTGCGATCCCGATCATCTATTACACAAGATGGCAATCGCTTAACATTAGCCCTTAATGTTGTCCTGGACATGTTAAAGCTCCCTAGTGCTTAGAACTTCACAAATGAACAAGGATTCTTTGCAGAGACCATGTACAGAGCTATCTGCAGATACCCAGTAAATACACAAAATCTGTGCAATTGCAATAATAAAGGCCATAAAGAACTTTACAAGTATTACTGCAGCATTCATGACCTCTATAAACCTAAACATACAGCATTATGTGATGGCAACCATCTTTGGTCACCATGGAAGTAAGAAAACAAATAAGGCTTCAAGGGTATCGTGATAATCTCACCATAACTTCTATCCTTTGAAGAGAAGTGGCGACGCTCACGGTCCTCAAGCTCCTCCCTAAGATCTCTCTTCCTCAAATCATCGGCTGTGTCTTGCCCATCCTTCCTACAAAAATTCACAACAAGTGTTGGTGAGCAATTCCATGTTGCAAAATCACAACAGAAAAAATCACAAATGGAGAGGGTATCATTACAGCTACCAGAGGTCACATCTCTGAGAAAATTGCGATGGCCCTGTCCAAGTACGCACACAATCCTTAGTACAACAAACTTCACTCTAAGGTTCTGTGAACCCACTAAAGCTCCTACTATATACATCATCATAACCACAATGCCTCCAAAATATATGGAAGACCAAAATTCTGATATTTCTGGTAATTTTGTGTTGCTCCTATATAACAAAGATGGATTGCTCGGTTAATTCTTCAACGTGAAGTGAATGCTAATGAGCATCAAAAGTTAAGTATGTCAATAGTAAGGGATAACTTGAACAAAACCCCTGTGGGAAAAATTAAATGCACGGAGACATCCTCAACTAATCTTCAAAATTCAATGTGTTACTCCTACACAAAACCCTAATAACAGCCAATTTCAAAGCAAGCCATAAGCCTCAATTGACATCCCCCAAACCATCCTCCGGGCAACAAACAGTGCTAGCGAAACAAGCATGTGACTAGCAATTTAGTAGTAGAAGCACCTGCGCTTCACCGGCGTATGAGAAGAAAATTCGAGCAATGAGAAATTCCCGACACACTAAAAATATGCACTTTGAAAAAGGATGGCTTAAACCCAAGGCCTAAACATGGATCCCAAGGGAACTCCAAGAATTAGACACCTAAGGCCAGAATAGTAGCCAGAGGGGTGACCTTCCTAGCACTTAATTTCCAGTGCACCCTACCAGCTATAGTCCACCCAAATCATAGTGGGGTATTCAGGTGAACCAGATATTTCAACCAACCAACCACGTGGGAACTTAGGGACTTGTCCTTGGGGAAGATAGGAGCGGGCTGGCTTGTCCGCACCCAATCAAGGCGTTCACCTTTGAAAGAAGGTAGTAGTCTTAAGGGGGCCTCTTATTCTCATAATATTGTTTCAAGATTGCATATAGACTTAGACCAACTTGAACATGAAGCAACACCATAATTCATGCCGGTGGCAACATCGAAGTCATCTTCTCTCCTCTCTTCTTCTTTAGCACAGGAAAACCCTAATATTTTGGCCAACTTTGAAGGGAAGACGTGTGCCTCCCTAGACCTAGGGTTTGAGCAAGCCCGCTTGAACGGGCACTGACTGCACACGTTCAAGGTGTTCAACTTTGAAAGGAGGCAATAGTCTTGGGGAGAACCTCTCATTCTCGTAATGCCCATTTTGAAATTACATATAGACTTAGACCAACTCGAAAATGAAGCAAGAACATAATTCACACCAGTGGAAACATCGGATTTTTCCCTTCTCTTCTTCTTCTCCGCACTAGGAAAAACCTAATAATTTGGCCAACTTCGGAAAGAAGCCATATGCCTTCCTAGACCTCACAGCAATCAACACTCTCGAAACTCAGTAGTCGAAGAAAACTGCCTCTCCAGCTACGTATGCAAACCAAGGTTTTCCAATGAGAAATTCTCTGCGGGACCAAACATCCGCACCGAGCTAACCCTAATAGTGGCCAACTTCGGAAACAAAGCCATATGCCTCTTGCCTACTTAATGCAACCGCCAGGGAGTGCTATTAAAAAAGGCAAAAAAATCCTTCGACTGCAAATTCAGCGACCAATTTACCTGAGCTTGAGCTGCGTGTGAGAAGCAAGGTCGCGAGACGAGAATTTCTGCGAGTTACCAAACATGCGCACTCCTCCCTGCTCATGGCCTCCCTTGGCGGGGGCCCACGTTGGCCGCGCGGCTGTCGTCATGGCTCAACACACTTCAAATCGAACGCCGCTCCAACTTCCAATCTGTAACTCCTCCTTTCGTTCGACAAATCTTTGCAAACGCTGTGTGATGAAACCCTCGCTCTCGGCCTCCTCTGTAGGCTCGCGAACACACTTACTCACTGTTTCGTTCTTCCTTTTCTTGAAGAAACAGGCTCCCAAACTGTTTCGAGTGTCTTTACCGGGCACTGCTGGAGAACCCTGCTTTCCCGTTACCTTCTCCCGGTACCTTATGGTAGGAGGCCCTATTATAGCGTGTACGACATCTCATATAATCCAAACGGTAAACGGTAAAAGGTAAAGGAAACGGTAAAAGGTAAATGGCTCTTATATGGTTACTTTTTCCCCGTTAGTCACTTCTCCCCCTAGGTTAATAAACATGCTTTGAGTGTGAGATGATAAGTGAATCAAAATCGAGGTTCGGTCCACTTTTCCTCATAATTTTTGGAGCTCGTATGAATATCTTATTCATTTTCAAACTAAAGAGTATTTTTCTTCGTGAATGATCCTATATGCCCCTCCCCCCTCCCAATCATGTGTGTTACTATTGAAATTAAATTAATAAACCCTAATTGTCTAAGAGGGGTCTGAAGGGCTGATCACACCAACCACTTTTGGCATCATCCATTAGCATCTCCGGCTGTAATAATGCAAAAAGTGGTGGGTCAATACAATATCTATTTTTTAGCAGAATCCCCAACAATTTCGCAGTTGGAACCGGACGGAAAGGTTGGTGTGATAGGGTCATGAGAGGCCCAATATTACCTTTCCATGCATAAAAATATTAAACTATTTGAGACACATATATACATGCAACATGTATATATACATATATGGCCCCATTTTTAATGGCCCAGGATTCGTGGCACTCAAGTAAAGTTATCTAGTAAAAAAAATCAGATGAGTCCATCAACCAACTCGGATGGAGCTTACTTTAGTGAAACGCCTCCGAGTTGGCATGTAAGACCTCTTTTCTCCCTCATAGCTATTGTGAACTACTAGCTATTTTGTAAATATCAATTAGTTGGCAAGAGGCAACAATGTGACATTGGATGCTCTAAGCCTATTTTCTAACTTCCCATAAGTTGTTTCCAAGGCCATGATGTGGCTTTGAATTCCACATGGATATTTTGATAAATATCGCAAGATATCAACGTGTGCAATATATAATAATGATGTGTTGTCATAGACATTTTTTTTTCATAATTCATTTATTTTGCACAGGTGTGATTGCTCAAACATTTCTAATATGTCAAAATAATATATATCAACTTATGCTAAATTGGTGAACTCAAAAATAAATTCAATATTATTATGATTATGATTATTATATAATTATATAATTATTTGAAAATAATTAATATACACCATGTGATTTTAAAGATAATAAAGTATTTGATGAGGATAAAATATTACAATATTTCAGATAGGCTATAGTCAGAAACTTATGATTCTCTGAGTATACCCCATCCATAACGTTGTCCCACAAGTCTAATTCCAAATAACATACCATTTATTTATAGCTCGTATTATATTACCTAAAAATAATATTTTATTTTGTTGTATGTTTTATATTCTTCGTTCATTGTTTCATTTTGGTCATTTTATGAACACTTGCACTAATCTATCATTAGGATGACAAAGATAGTTTTAAGTCACAAAATTATAACCTCAATGTTAATGAGGATTTTGTAATGTTTTTGACCTCCAAGTTAATTACGTGCTTCAATCTACCATTAGGATGACAAAGATAGTTTTAAGTCACAAAATTATAACCTCAATGTTAATGAGGATTTTGTAATGTTTTTGGCCTCCATGTTAATTACGTGCTTCATTGATGGTTTCACTTCCGGAATGAAACCCCAATCCATTGCTTATTTACTAATTGGAAGTGCACATATATATGGGATTTTAGACCTTGAAGTGAAGTGCACTCAATATGGGATTTGTAGTCAAGCGGCCTTCAAGAATGCAAGGGCAATGTTTTTTTTCGAAGTTGGGCGGGATGGGCAACAATTTTCAATTGGGTTCAGAAATTTCTTTAGAGGGTTGCCCTAGCCCGGATTTGACACCCCCGAAAGTTCGTGAGGGGGTATTTAATGTCCGCCCATATTAATTTCTTAAAAATAACTGGACTAGTAATCATAGGTTGGCGACGCATGATGCACCCACTTGTTTCTATATGAGGCATTGTTATTTTATCTAACCCCCTTTCTATTATTGCCTTAAGTATTAGATTAGACTAGGATCGTTTAGAACTACTAAAACTTGGTATTTTTTAAACCCTTGAGACAAGGAGCCGACAACGTGAGGTACACCAAATATGATATTTAGTGTTTGATTATATTTAGTGTTTTACCACCCTACTTTGCTCAACACTAGTTTTCAATTCTTTGATAATTAGTGTTAGACATAAATGCGCCGCCACTGCCTTCCTTGTTGCCACCTCTTTCCTACTAAACACTAAATTCGTGCATGTAACTTTCACATATTACCATAGATGGTATTTAGTGTTTGAGTTTACATTTAATGTTACTTACTTTCATAGGGTTAGTGATATTTAATGTAGTGTTCGTATTTAGTGTATCTAACACTAAATATCATATTTTGTGTAGTGTCTAAAGTGATTAATCTCATCTGCAAAGATAAATGAACTCTCACTAATGAAAATACATGAGTGCCACGAATCCCCGGCCATTTTTAATCGATTGTATCAAAAGTGTCCTTCATCTGAAATTAGCTTGATCTGCAAGTATACTTTTCAAATGATTCAACACCTTCATGTTGTTGAATACTTCAGTTCAACTATATATGCTAAGCAACTTTGGATGATAAATACATGTGAAACATTTCGGATATTAATGTTACACATGAGTATTATTCAAGTGTTCTCTTTGACATAAGATAATGCACTAGACAAAAATTTCAAACCTGTAAATGTGAAAAGTATGATTTTAAAGATGGAACAAGGCTCGTATCAATTGTGTAAATAGGCCATACGTTGAACCCCTCGGTTGCATAAAAGAGTTCACCATTTTTGAGTGCATAGTTTAATCTCTTTCAACACACATGTCTTATTGTGTCCGTTTTTAGATTCACACTGCGCTTCACTCAAATATAGGTTTCCCATTATTGTAAGTTACTATATTAGGTCCACTTATGTTGGGTGTCTCTCCTCGTCGAGGGGTTTCCAACAGTAACAATAACAACTTTGTATAGCTCTTGAAATGTAAGAGTCCCTTATTTGGGGCACAAACAAAACATAGCTTGTGAAAACGATCAAATACCCAGTGCCTTTACCATATAATCACTAGTTTATAGGCGTGTTGTTTATGTTGACTAAAACAATATCAAAAAAAGTCTACGTATTTTAGAAGATGGTGCAAGTGGGTGTGCAAGTGGTGATACTAAACAAGTAACTATCATAATTGTGTTTAAAATTTGATAAAATTATATTGAATGGATGATTTTCTACAAAAAAAAGTAGTTTATTGATGACCTCAAGTGTATGATGAATTCAAGGCTTCAAAAAAAAGTTCAAAATAGTTAAGGTCATAACATTCATGTCCAAAACCAAATCTAGCCATTTGCTTCTGAACATTGTTTTAATAAATGAGTTCTGAAGATTTTCAGCCATTCACATGAGTAAAGTCGGAAGATTATAACATAGATGTATACGTTGGTATTGTTGGACAACGATGACTGCGTAAACAAAAATGTTTGCCTTGACCTCTAGGGGGTTAACGAGGGAGTTGGAAATTGAAGGAGTAATTTGATTATCATGAACTATTTCAACTATATCATGAGAAGGGGATGAGACTCATGGCCATTGATTCTTGTGAGTGGTGCATGTACAATCATTCGTATAGTCGTGCTACACGACATGGATCTAATGTAGAAGAATCGAATGTAATCAATGACTCAACATTGGTCCCTATAATTTTATTGGATTCATTTCTTGAGAATGAACTTCCTTTTGATTCACGGCAAGAAACCCAACTTTACATAGTCCTTGGAACCTTTCTCAATTATAAATGCTTGGAGTGTTTGAAACAAGTTACTTTTTGTAGCCGTCCCAATGCAAAATTATTGTTGCTTATCATACCTTGAACCGTCGAGACCATAGAATTTGGCCAATGTCCAACTATCGGGCTGCACCCACGGGTAGATCACTTAGTGCATTTTAAAAACGACGTGCGGCATAGTATAGAGAGGATTAAAATCATTTGAAATAAAAATTATAAAGGAGTTCCAAATAATGAAGGGGCCATTAAATGTAGATAATCCCATTATAAGTAAGTTAGATGGACATAAAACGTGGGCCATTATTTTTTTGTAAAATTAATATAGGGATTGAAGATAAGGATTCCATGCTTTCCCTCAACACTCGTCAATTGCGTTAGGAAGTAGATTAGTTTTTATTACTTAAAAGGAATATAGAGTACAACAAATTGTAGTGACTTGGACAATATGAGTAATGGAAGGGTGCAAACAAATGGGCCATTTTTGAAATTTAAGTAATTATAGGGAGGCTTTAATTCAACCCTTGAAGGTAAATAGCCCCAAAACAAAAAAAAACCCCAACCGCACGTGGTGCACAAAAATGCTTTGGAGTGATCTACCCGTGGCTGCACCCAAAGGCACCTATATTTTGTTTCCAAGCATAGTTAAGCATGAATCTCACTTTATTCCATAGTGCATGTTGTAGAACTTCATAGGAATCCATAGGAGACGCATATAGTTTCCTTTTCCCTCAAGAGTGCAATGTACACTAAACATGATATTTAGTGTCATTTACTATTCAGAGTTACACATTTCTATATCTTTTTAATATTTATGTAAATTTTTACCAAGTAAAGATACGAATGTTCTATAATGTCCAAACAACCAAGTCGACCTTTGTTGGTAAAAAATGAGATATACAGTAAAATTCCAAATAGTAAGTGACACTAGATATCAAATTTAGTGTAGTTAACCTCGAGATTTTTTATTTCTAGCTAGATCATCATGACGTTATTGATAACTAACACACACAGGCTATTGCACTTGGACGCTCTAGGGAACGCTCCTTATTGGTCGTGCATTGATGTAGTTCTAGTCCTTTTGCTTCTAACATAATTTTGTATCCCTCTATTGGGCTAGAGGAACTCAATCTATGCTTAGGGATGAATAATGCATGTCTGTTGATTCCTTAAATGAATACACATGTCTTCTCAATTGTGTTAATTACACCGTCCATCCCAATTGGTGTGTGTTACCATTCGGAGTTAGGCGATGTTATAACTATTTGAAGAGAATGTAATATTTGACCAAGCGAAGTCATTTACATTTTATAATGTCTGAACAACCTATTGACATTTCATTCGTAAAAATTGAATTTCTAAGTAAGGCGCTATAGCATTGCGTGACTTTGAATAATAACACACACTACTTGGAATGATCGGTGTATTGATTGTGGAGTAAGGTGATACAATTTGAAGACACAATCCATTATATCTCAAACATATGTGTCTCAATGATGTTTGTTCTTTGATCCTCATCGAACCACACACCAATAAAAGAGAGGTGTCTTATACAATAAAGAAATGAATGAATAGCACCCGCACACCTTCATCTCGCATTCATAACAACCTCCCCGTGGAGTCACCTTTCTCTCCGCAAAGTCAACAATGAGTTTTTAACATACTAACCATTAATCAAATGTGAAAGTTTATATTGAAGACACAATCCATTATATCTTAAACATATGTGTCTCAATGATGTTTGTTCTTTGATCCTCATCGAACCACACACCAATAAAAGAGAGGTGTCTTATACAATAAAGAAATGAATGAATAGCACCCGCACACCTTCATCTCGCATTCATAACAACCTCCCGGTGGAGTTACCTTTCTCTCCTCAAAGTCAACAATGAGTTTTTAACATACTAACCATTAATCAAATGTGAAAGTTTTTGTTTATAGTATCTTACTTAACGGTCAAAATAGATCATTTTCATGAAAAGGCGGCCTCGAGTCTCAATTATTACATGCCAAGATAATTGTTGCATACGGGAATATGATTGTACCTCTCATTTATCCACACTAATGACTCGTCCTCTACACTAATTATAGTGTTACACTTCAACTCAACCAAATAGCAATATTTATGTGTTGTGTGTTAGAGCGTCCCCACCAGACCGGGTACACGCCAAATAGAGTATATAATATTTTATACCTTTGGGGAGCCCTCCATCTTGGGCGGGGCAGCTCATCTTGAGTCAGAGCCCACCAAAGCCTAGGCATACCCCCGGTATAATTAGGAAGCAATCAATAAGACAACGACACCTATTATCTGACATGGGATAAAGTAGGATATCCGAGTATCTGATATTAAAGTAATCTCTTGGCGGGCCGGAGGAGGGCCGCCATATGAACCATTTATGGCGGGGGAAGGCCCTTACTATACCCGGGCCGGTTCTAAATTATGCCGGACCGGACATTGGTGGGGCTCAATTTATGCCGGTACCGCCACCTAAGAACCCGGGATGCCCCATTTTTGGCGTTGGCATGCCCTATGCCCGGTCTGGTGGGGACGCTCTTACTAGCGCCGAGCACTACCCTGAATTGTGTATTTAGTGTCATTTACTATTTGGAGTTACGCAATGCTATACTTTATTGCTTATTTATTTACTAAGTAAAAATATCAATGTTCTATAATATTCAAACAATCAATCATTCGACCTTTGTTGGCATAAATTGAGATGTACAATAAATAGTTATAGCATTGCGTAATTCTAAATAGTATTTGATACTAAATACACTATTTTAGTGTAGCTACTAGGTGAATGAAATGTACTCTTGTTGTGCAATGATTCCCCAAAACCCTTTAGAGTTCTTGGATGCCATTCAAGTCTTCTTTGTCAAAAGTGGTGCAATGGGTACACATGTTAGTAAGGTGGTACCTATGTGGGTCCCTTCATTAAACTGGGAGACGGCTTGAGAACATGTTGTGTCTTAAATTCTTAACGCCAAGGGTTTTATTCCCGCTTGTGAGTGGAAATGCACCCCCATCTTATTTTTTAAAATGCCTTCCATGAATCGTTCCTTTACACCCGCAAAATAATGACGGGGTACGAGAACTTGGAGAGCATCATGCATGATGTGTATAGAAGAGGTGCCTATTCCTTGTCAAAGATCCCATTGGTAATCTACAGGGTATTGTAATTTCAGTGGAGTTGGGACTCAATTTCACTCAGGTTAGGACTCAATTTTGATCAGACCGGAACCAATAATGCCATGGCACATGTAATGGTTTCGAGTGCTAAAACAAAAAGAGGAATGAGCGGCTTAAACAAGTGGTTATGGTACACTCTAGACATTGGTAATATGTTTGGGCCAACTTTTGGCTTCAAAGATTCTCAATAATTTCAAATTAAGGAATAAATTTACTGAAAATCTGCAAGACTCCTGATTTCTATCTTCCTACATGGGACAATTCTGCAGTGCCTAATACTTCTCTAGACATGACGCAAAACGTCTTGAGCGATCGGTGATGGGCACCTCTACTTTAAGTAGCACAAATTAAGGCACTTGACGTCCCTAATTTTGTTACTTATCTAAATCAAACACATGTATTTGAGTGGTAAGTGGTTTAGTGTGGCTCCAAGAATGGATGCCAGAGAGACACGTGTTCAAAGAAACATATACAACCATTTCACAAGCATGTGAATTCTCAATATGACAATGAATCAATTTTTTATATAAGCTCTGGAAATCATGAGGAAAGTGGTTACGACCTTGTATTCAATTTTCTATATGGTGCTAATTGCGTGTATCATATCCAAGGGAAAGAAGCAGACTATACCGATTATCCCAATTTGTGCATGTTACTATTTGGAGTTACACAATGCTATAACTTTAATGTGAATGTAACAATTTACCAAACAAAATCATCTGTGTTCTTAGATGTTTAAACAACCTATTAAACTCTTGAGTAAGACGTTATTGCACTACGTAACTCCATATAGTAACACTGGTCCAAAATGACCCTAAACTACTGAGTGATAGTGGAGAGGTATCCATTTCCGAATGAAGTGGCTGGCGGTTCGATCCCCGCTATGGAATCTTCTCTTTACTTGACGGAAACAAACTATCTAGGTAGGTAGGAAGCCAAGAGCCCACCCACCGCAAGGTAGGCAGTAAACCCCACCCTGCACCAAGAGTGAGCAAGGTAGGACCAACAGGCTCATGCCCCGATCACACCAACTTCCCGTCAACTTCTGGATGTGAAATAGTTGGGGATGTCATGACGGCCGGATGCCAAGTTGTTCACACCAACATCCCGGTTTGGTCAACATTTTGGCAGCCGGTGGCCACCGTCATGACTGGTCAAACGAGTTGCCATAGACTTTTAAGGTGTAGCAACCAGAATAGAGTGACTGGCAGAGGCTAATATTGGCAGGGTTACCGTTTTCGGCGGTGGGATCCACCCACCGACATATGTTGATAGTGGGACCCACACGTCCGACGGACGTCCAAACGTGGATGTCAGATTATAGGTGGTGGCCATCTCCAACACCGTCATACATCATGGACGGTGATGGCCCACCATGAAAATCACTATTGGAGACTTATTCATCTACTGAAAATGAACTTTCCGTTTGGTGTGATCGGGGCATCAAACTCACATCCGATTCCTTGACGTTGGTTATCGATTTAGTAACACACAATAATTGGGATAATCAATGTAGGTAGTTGGAAAAAGTAACCATTTAAGACATTAGAGAGGCTTTTTGGGTTGGACAAAATGCAGCACAACAATCTATAGGAAGTCCTATGGTCAAAAGCAAGGTGGAGCTCGAGCACGACCGTTTAGAATCCTATATGAAAGTGGGCCTTAAGTTGTATACGTTGACCCAGAGTGTGTTGCATGGATACACAAAGTTCAACCACATGGAAACGACCTGCATATTAATTTCAATGATTGCCATTCCAACACTTACCAATACTATATGCAAAAACGCGGGCAAACTCAAGCACAATTTTTGTCCTCTCTAACTTAGTATTTGTGAGAATGCCACATTCACATGTGTCGAGTGACACCTTCACGAATACCATGTTTCTTTCAACTAACTTATAGCATGTCCACACTGACTGGTGTGGTCGACCAATGATCAGTTGGTTTGGCCAATGAGAGCCATTGGATGTAACCAATGTTGATAGAATTGTTCACTGGTGGCCTGCACTGGTAAGTGTGGGCGGGTTATTAGTTGATATGAAGACATGCACGTATATAAGTGCAAAGAATGAACCAACCCTCTGAATTATAACATGTGAGTGATTCTCAAGGACATGAATTTGAAGGACTTCTCGCACATGAGATGCACTGGGGCCCAATGATTTTTATTTCAAGTTTCAAAGAGAGGGACATTGACTATAACCATTGGAGTGACGAAGCCACGTATGGATGATTATACACATTTTCATCCAAATGTCTACACATTCATCTAGTAGTTGACAATCTCATCTAATTTGATGATTGTTAGGGAAATTTTTGGCTATTCCATCCACAACGTATACGAAATAATCACATAGTGCTTTTATCATCACCGGCACATAGCTGGATTCAAAATCATTGTTGAGGGGCGGTAGGGTTCAGGGTTTAGGGTCATCGATATGGTCTCATCAATATGGTCACCTTAAAATTGATATAAATGCCTACATTTATATTTTTGATTGTAATTGTCGAGAACACTATTCAATGCATAGATTTTGTGCCCTTTCCAAAAGAGGTAGTGGGTTCTATTATCATTACATAATCAATCAACATCGAGTATGGACTTCCTATAGCAGCTATGTGTGAAAAATTATTCACTAGCCCATGGTACTCCTTGCAAGGGCTGAATAAGGGCCACTTCACACATGAGCCAAGAGCCGTGACCATGAAATTGTAAGAGCCCAAAAGAAAGTGTCCAAAGGCCGTTCCAAGACACCTCCAAAATTATGTAGTGTGGTCATGGATTCTCAAGTGTAGTGTGAAGGCATATGTGATTGGGCCCTCAACCAAATGCTCTTTCAATGAATTTTTGTTCATGCGGGTCCTCACACATGATAAAATAGAATAAAATCAACGGTTGTGAACATTCGGAGTGCTACGGTCTCTTGGTTTTGTGTTAGGCTTATCTTCGAGAGGTGATTTTTGAAAATAATCCAAGCGACCATGAAGCATGATCCATTTGATGCCATGTAGGAATCCATGTAGACTTTACATCCATCTTGCATTCACATACTCCATTGGTCCCTCAAGCGTAGTGTGAAGCGAACTTGGACCAGCTCCGCCTTTTCCACCAATGAGAGTGCTTGAGGTGTAATGGTCACGGGCTGTCAGTCTCGTGTGCAAAGTGGCCCTAATGTTATGAAAATCCTTGCATTTTCAAATCTACACACTTTTTGATTCATAGATGTCGTCTCTTTTAGTTTGAGGAGGTGTTTTAGATAGGTAAAAGGTTGAACATTTTGGTAGATGTTTTTGAAATAAATTTCTCTACTTTGGGGAGATATGTAATGGTTTGGTTTTAGTTTGGTGGATGTTTTGGGTGCATGTTACCAATTCAATTATCCACTCACTTGTCTTGATGAGCCCACACGTTGTAATTAATGTTTACAAATAGGTTATTTGGGTGTTGATGTTAGGGTAATATGTGAGGGTAGTATTAGTCCTTGATGCACATTGTCGTGCAAGTCATAAGGTAAAAGGACCTCGAACCGAAGCCTTTAGCTTTGCACATGCTTTGCATAGGATATGAAACACGCAATTAATGTGAGATGATTAACACATCTGAATTGTGCATTCTAGCCATTTTTCTTATAAATTTTGGAGCTCAAATGAATATGTCATTCATTTTCAACGTGAAAATCACATTTCTTATAAGTAGTCATATAGTTCCCCCGTAATTATCTCGAGTATTGAACCTATAATGCTTGACAAATTTTGAGCACTTAGTCCAATACCTTCTAAGCATACATCTTGATTATGACCATTATTACATTAAAAAATAACCACATATCACCCAAATTTAGGTGTCTGGTAAAGATAAATGACCCAATTAGTAGGCCCATTTACATGGGTTTTTTTTTATAACACCTACTAGGGGGGGATAATAAAAACCTACCCCTTGCCCCACATATAACTCTTGTTGTTAATTCATTCCAATTTAAGCCCACTAGACTAATTCAGGCTCTTCGACCCAATTCAATGGTTAATTATGCTAAAACCAACAACCACATGCTCAATAATAATAATCAATGTTTTGACATGCCCCCTCCTCCAATCCCCCCTCCCCCTCAACAAGTGTAGTAAACAATCGGTTTGGTTTCCTAACACATACCATTGAGGTGATAGTATAAATTGACCCTTGTAGGATAGTTGTCGATTCATCCCAATTTAGATTCACTAGACTACCTCAGAGTGTCTGACCTCATTTAAGATTTTTTTTTTTTTTTTTGAAATTGGCCATCCTTGGGCTCTATCGTAAAGTTCACCGTGTTCACCATCCCACCCCCTACCCCATTGCCCTCCCCTCCCCATCAATAAGTTAGGTGCGGTGAAACATTCACCCCTTACTAACATTCCACACCTCATTGACTATGTTCTGTAGGGCCATATATCTCCTTGAACAATTAGATTCCTACTTATGGGGAGCACTATGGTTGTGCACTGTGAACTTTTTGACAAACATGTGTAGGTTATCACAATGTTTTGATTGCAACTTGTTTCTTTGGAAAGAGGGCATCTTCATGTAGCTACTTAGTAATGCTAGTTACTTAAACAAGGTTAAAATCATCATAACAATACTTAGCGTTCAACTCTTGTTATGTGGCCCTTGGAATATAACAATTGGACATTCAAAAAGCTACGCAGGAGATTTTGGGCCGCTTCACACTATGGCCGTTGAAGTCGGGAGGCTGTGGGATTGAATGGCCAAACTTTGCTGAGAGTCCAAAGAAATGGGCTGAAAATAGCCAAGAATATTGGGGATTGGAACCTTCAGCCGGGCATAGTGTGATGCCTCCAAAGGCCAAGCCCAAAGTCCAAACCTTTGGCCATGAACCCCCACGGCCACTCGACTTGGACCATAGTGTGAAGCCTCCAAAGGCCATGCCCAAAGTCCAAACCCATATCATTTATTCGGAGCATCCCACTTCATTCCCTGCCCAAAACAACCCATCCAATCTAACGGCCAAGATCTTGTTAATTTTTGATGTTTTTATGAAAAAAATCGATGGCCTTTCGACCATAGTTTGGGTTTTCATTCATGTCCAACCCAAACTTCCTTCGAGAGTCCATCACCTTGGTCAAAAAGTATTGTCATGTAGACGTTTTGCAGAGTGACAACCTTTGGACTTTGGCCTCTAGTGTGAAGGGTCGAGAAGTTGAATTCTTGGTTTCTTGCAATATGATTGGTGGAAATCGAGGGCCTCTCAACCTTTGGTCATAGTGTGAAGTGGCCCTCATATTCAAATTAGGCTCCCAACATCCCAATATTACATTATGAGGGCCCATGTCGCTGAGTAATGTTATGATATAAAAATATAAAAATAAAATGAAATAAAGTGAGTGATGACTCATCAACTTACCTACCTACAACTTTGTTGTCCTCCTAGCAAGTAAGTAGGGAGGTAGGTAGATAGGTAGGTAGTTAGGAGTGTAGGTGCACATTCTTCCCGAATCCGCATGACGAGTGGCCCCGGAATCTGGAGGGACCCCACTCCAATCTTGCAACGACTTGACCATGATATTCCGATGCGACACACAGTAACGTCATTTACAATCGACACACTCACACCACAATCACTGATCAGTTTATTGTAAATTTCCAAGAGACTTTCGAGTCGAATTTTACAGTTTCACAGCTGCCGGTGTGGTTTGACTCGTCCCATTGTCGCTGCCAAATCAGGGTTTAAGTTAGGGATTCCCGTCAGTAACATAACTCTTGAGTTAAGGAGACTCGATTTGTACTTACTTATGATTGTTTGGGATGATGATGCTCGGGAGTCCTCAGGCAGATGCCAAGAACGCCAAGAATCCACTTCGGCGGTGCAACATAACGATGCGTTAACTTATGATGATGACGATGGGTCACTTTTGCCAAAGGGTTAATAAGTTAAGTAAGAGTAATCATCATCTAGTCGCGGCAGGAGGAGTGCCCAAGGCAGCAGTGACTCGGAGTCTCGGAGTCAACCGTTGAAGTTAGCAAGCCACCTTCACTTTGCACCTCCCTCAGGTAAGGATGTAAAGTAGGTTGATTTGTTTTGTTTGTTCGTTTGTTCCCGAGGTTTTTCCTTCTAAAAATAGGCATCGATTTGAACTGTGTCACTGTAAATATTGAGTAAATTTGAGGAGTTCTCGCCGATACTTTTCGTTCATGGGCCATCGTGAGTCATCACCGGCGTGTTTAATAATTGTTAAGTAGTTTGCAATAATTTCGCAGCAAGAACGGGGGTGGGAGAAGTTCTTGCCTGCGGAGGGCTCAACTGAGATCCGAACGCGTTATTCTTACTTAAGGTTGGCACCTGAGGGTGGACTCGCAAGAGATTGTAGGTTGCTTGAAGTGGGGGTAAGTTGAGAAGGTTAATAAGGTAGGGAGATAGATAAAAAGATAGATCATTAGCTTGGAGTTGTCCGGACTCATCATCACATGTGAACGACGATTGTGCCGGGTTCGCTAATCCGATTGCAGGCTGTCAGGGGCTATATGTGTGCCTTCAAATCTGAGATCTGAGAGCGGGCGGGGGAGACAGAACGGGACAGCAGTTCATACATAAGAGCTTGGAAGTGCGGACGGACATAACAAATGAACAAGCCTGCAATCGGTGAGCGCTTTTGGCATTTGTCTACAAGTTGGTTGTTGCTCTCTGGGGTTCAACCGTTTCTGATTTTTCTAGGTTATAGAGCATAGGCTTGCTCTGCCTCTTGTCACTGTCTCGGACGAAAGTGGAAGAGCCCGCATTCTGGTGCAAGGAAGGTAAGTAAGTGCGTTCGTTTCTTGTCTTTTGGGAAGACTTTGGCTCTTGTAGTTGTTATTGATGATGTGTGAGGCCTAAGAGCAAGACAACAGGAGGGAGGTGGCATTTTTGAGAGGAAGACCAAGACATCCGAGATCATCCTTCCTCGCATGCGAATTTTAGTTACGCATGCCGCTGCTTGAAGGTTAGAGGCTTCTTTGATCTGCAGGAAGTAATTTAGGAGGAGAATGTGCGAGCGGCTATGTGAGAATGCCCCATCCCTTTTGCGTAAATTCGAGGATATGTTTCAGGATCTGCCGAGTTCGACGATTGATGACCTGATTGAAATTGACATCCTCAGATTTCGTTTCCATTCAGTTAAAAAGCCTTAACCTTCGTCCCCAAACCACTCACAACTTTTGAGCCTCAGTTTCGAGGATTAGATTTCCGAAAGCTGCAGAAGACTGCGAAGACATTGGCTTCTTGAGATTTCGCGATTTTGCTACACAAGTTGAAAGCTCTGTTTTTTGATTGCGTACCGCTGGTTGAAGGTTAGAGGCTTCTTTGATCTTCAGGAAGTGATTTAGGAGGAGAATGTGGGAGCGGCTATCATTCAGTGCCCCATTCCTTTTCAAAATCTGAAAGTAACTTTCAGGATCCGCTGAGTTCGAGGATGGACGGACCACTTGAATTTTGCTTCTTCCTTAACACCCTCAGTGTTCTCTTCCATTGAGTTTAAAAGCCTCGAGTTAACTTTCGTCTCCAAGCCACTCCCATATTCTGAGGATTTGCTTTTCCGAAAGCAGCCGAAGAGTCTGAATTGGGGTTTTTCTATTTCTTGCTACACAAAAGTGTTGAAGCTCTGTTTTTTTTCCTATAATTGCAGGGTCAAAAACCATGGCGACAGATGTGGGCCTCATGCCTAAGAAGGCATTGGTCACAGGCATCACCGGCCAGGACGGATCCTACTTGACCGAATTCCTCCTGGAGAAAGGATACGAGGTGCACGGCATTATCCGCAGATCCTCCAATTTCAATACCCAGAGGCTGGAACACATTTACATCGACCCTCACAACTCGAGTGCCCGCATGAAATTGCACTACGGTGACCTCTCGGATGCTTCCGCCCTGCGAAAGTGGGTCGACTCGATCTGTCCCGACGAAGTGTACAACTTGGGTGCCCAATCTCACGTGGGAGTCTCCTTTGACAACCCTGATTACACTGCTGATGTTGTGGGTACCGGAGCTCTCAGACTTCTTGAAGCTGTTCGTGTGCACATTGAAAGCACTGGAAGACAAGTGAGTCTCTCTCCCCATGCCCATTCCCTCACGTTTTGGCATGCCCATTTCAACTCAAAGTTTGAGGGTTTAAGGCAGATTCCCGTGTCCTGAAATGTGGGTTTTTGGTCTCTTCTCTAATCTTGGTATTTTTTTCGGAGCCCCTGCATTTTTGAGTGTTCCAAACAAATACCAAGGTTTTGGAGGATTCCTAAGAGAGTGTCACAGCTCTGTGGTCACTTGAATAAATTAGACTTCTGGCTTTAGTTTTTCCTCTTTGAGGGTTTGGTCTTGCCTCTCCTGGTTTTCTTGTATAGAAACTGTGGTGTTAGCAGTACACATACTATACAACAAATTCCTTTACCTCTCCATGTGTAGGAGAAACTTACGACAAGGATCGACTGCCAAGTCAATGGGGATGTTTTGGAAGGTGGCTTCTTGTATGCAAATTGTTGCATTTAGAGTGTTTCGAACAATTCTCAAAGGCTTTGGGGATTCTTGAGAGAGGGGAGCTTGTCAAAATCCTCTTGAATGAACAAAGCTTTGGCCTCTTTTTTGTCCTACTTAAGGGGTTTGGCCTCCTTGGGTTCCTTGTCGACATTGGGGTCCCAGTAGTACACATGCAATGCAACAATCATTAGTAACAGAAGTTAGACAAGGATCCCTCTGCCGTTGGGAACTGATGAAGTTCTGTTGGGAGGGATGTCATGGAAGGTGGTTTCTTCTGTGCAGATTGTTGTGGACAAATGGCTTGCCGTCATTGTGGCTTTTGTCACTGCAGTGGGATTTGTATTCTATTTTATTCTAGGTCCTGATTGCTCCAAGTTGATTTCAAATTGAGTATGGAGTTCTAAAATCTTTGGATTAACAATCTCTCTTGATTTATTTTATTTATTGGTTCCATGTATCTGTAAGTGTTGTTTGAACATCATTCATTTGGAGATTGACCCCAAGGTTCATCATGTTTTCACCAAGGATTGCATGAATAATACTTACAAGGTTCATCAAATATTTTTTTGGTTGCACCAGGTGAAATATTATCAAGCTGGATCATCAGAGATGTATGGTGCCACCCCTCCACCCCAGGACGAGAACACCGTCTTCCACCCCCGAAGCCCTTATGCCGTTGCAAAAGTGGCTGCCCACTTCTACACTGTGAATTACAGGGAGGCATATGGGTTGTTTGCCTGCAATGGCATCCTCTTCAACCATGAGTCGCCGCGCCGGGGTGAAAATTTTGTAACCCGAAAGATCACACGTGCAATTGGCCGCATCAAGGTGGGTCTTCAGAAGAAGCTGTTCCTGGGAAACCTCAAAGCTTCTCGTGACTGGGGCTTTGCTGGAGACTATGTGGAAGCAATGTGGCTTATGCTACAACAAGAGAAGCCTGATGATTACGTGGTCGCCACTGAGGATTCTCACACTGTGGAGGAGTTTCTAGAAGAGTCTTTTGGCTATGTTGGGCTCAACTGGAAGGACCATGTGGAGATTGACCCAAGGTTAGTGCTTGAACCTTCATTTTCCCACGGTTGGTTGCTGAGTATACTGGAAATTTTCCCATGCAAAATATGATGGCTGTTGTTGGATTCCATATCCAAATTTGATTCATTGGCATTAGTATCCCTCTTCCATACCAAGATATTCAGAAAAAAGGAAAAAAAAATCAGGGTTTGCAAGGGAGAGTCCTCTTGAAGAAGGTTGCCCTCTTGTGTGCATGGCCTACAGGAGATTAATTTATTTTCTCTATTTGTAGTAACCTCATTAAAAAAAATTGTGGCTGGGACCTGTAAAGTACACAGGCTATTGACATTTATCCTGCATTTTGGCAGATACTTCCGACCTTCGGAGGTGGACAATCTCCGTGGCAATGCTACCAAGGCGAAAGAGATTCTAGGCTGGCAGCCAAAGGTTAATTTTAAGCAGCTGGTCAAGATGATGGTGGATGCTGATTTGGAGAAGGCGAATCGTGAGAAGGTGCTTGTTGAGCATGGCTACATGGATTCTCACCAGCAACCTTGAAAGCATCCACCACTTTTTGTTAGTTATCTACTTTTAATCTTTATTTTGGTTGGGCCATCCATACCTGCAAATTCTGGATCAATGAATTAGGCATCCATAGGATTGATCAGGTGATTGCTCGCCAACCAAGTCAAAACATAGAGCAGGAGCTTAGAATTTGATAGAATAAAACAGGATCAGAGTAGAGTAAAACAAGTGAGACTGTGCACAACCATGCACTGAGCAATGTCCATACATTCTTTTTCAAATGATGATTTTTGTTTTTTCAAAATCAAAATGTGATTTTTCCAATGACTTCTTCAATGTTGCCAGTTCTGTTGAAGTCTGTCATGTGGATACTCGTGTGGCAGTTGTATCATTGCATACCGCAATGCAGGACACAATTGTTACGTGCAAAACCCCCTAACTGCCGCTGCAGGGTACTGTTTTCTTATCAGGCAGCGACAATGACTAAATATCAGGATATATTAGCACAATGGTTTAAATTTCGAACAAAGGCAGAAAGAGCTGATATTGCCCACTTACAAATATTATTTATGTTGGAAGCAAATTTTGAATTCCCTAAACTGGATGCTAAATATGATACTAATTGTAAACCGCGGTATAGTGTCACCAACACTAAGTGCTAACCTAACAATATTTGTCATTCCTTGTAATTTTTTTTGCGATTATATATTTACAGCATTGCAATTACTATCACTTACCAAGTGATTTTCCATCCAAATTACAATTATCCATGACATATTTCACTACAAGTTGCTCACAAGAGAAGGTACGGCTGTGGCCAATGGATGAACTCATCTATCATCCATGAACTTGTAAACTTACTCATAAGTGGTGTCATCCGAAAAGTCACCATACTGACATTAAATACCATATGACACTAAATATCATA
The DNA here is from genome assembly GCA_950295325.1 of Polytrichum commune. Classification (NCBI taxonomy): domain Eukaryota; kingdom Viridiplantae; phylum Streptophyta; class Polytrichopsida; order Polytrichales; family Polytrichaceae; genus Polytrichum; species Polytrichum commune. The sequence goes on from OX485807.1 coordinate 44,463,546, forward strand.
GTTAGTTTAGACGACCACTGTAATTGGACCAATGGAACCATCAAGTCGACATTAGCCTTTTCCTCCGGGCAGCTAGAGCACTCCACTGCTATAGGGAATTAACCTTTTTGGCTCCCATCTTTATGTACTTTTAGTCCCGTAAGCCTTTTGCATTCCTGGACTTCAAAATCAACTTCATTTCACAATGCACCCACAGATAGTTGAGGCATGAAATACCAGGTTTGTATAATATAAAAGTTGTTGCTAGTGCAGAAAAATGGTAATGAACCGCAGAACAAACCTGTTGTATAACATTCTTGGTGCATTCAAATTGTGATTCATGGATACTACATGCAAGCTACAAATGCCTCAAAAATGGCCTAAATTCGGAACCCCCTGCTCCTGCATTCTTGATATTGGGATAACTTCAATCAGCCAATGCAAGAGTGAGGTCACTCTAGCATGTAGATGCGAGAGCCCACATCAGAAACTAGCCAATCAAAGCCAGCTAGGAGGCCCTCCCCAGACACTGCACTGCATCCAACAATTTTCCAGTGCCGGCTCTTGTCCATCACCTCCAGGTTCAACACCTGACCAAAGAGAAAAAGAAATTAAGCTTAGATAACTGTTCGTTTGAAGGCAATTCAATGTGGAGATACAATTCAATTTGCACAAAGGTATATGACAAAATGATTGCAAATTGTGGTAGTTGTATACATAAACACTGACAGGGAAAGGTCCATCAAGGATCGTTTAAGAGTTGCACCCTCAAATGACCTGGTAGTCAGGGTGGTGATATCAAATATGTACTGAAGCACTCATTGCCATTGCTGTGTGAGTAAAATCTGGACAGAATCTAGCATTCATTCAAATACTTATGCTCCTTCAGAAAGTTTGAGCGACATCATCCCAAATTGAAGAAAAGCTGGCATACAATGGAGGGGGTCTATGATACAATATTGCCAATTTAGGGATTGTAAGGATTTGACGGATTACACTATAACATTGCTTCGTGCACAGTTTGAACCCAAAATTCAGCATATCACATAATGGTCCCTTCCAAGGTTAAATGACAGGATAAGTTCACCTTTGCTAGCTCTTCAGGTTGAAGTGCACCTTTGATATCTTGCTTATTGGCAAGGATCAACAACGACGCCCCTGTCAATTTCTAAAGCATGCAACCAGGAAAATCAGTCTGGGTAATCGAAGCGCAAATACAAAACAACACATAAATGTGTAGCTGCCCGACAATTCGAGTGTTGTACGTAGACACTTTCAGAATTATAAAAGTGCGTGCGTGCGTGTGTGTGCGTGCGTCAGTCAGTCAGTCAAATTCAGGATTCACAGGACACTCATACCATGGAATCGGGGAAATCTGGAAACAGTCCATGATGTTTACACTGAACGATTCAAGGTGAAACACTCGAATCCTTCAAAATGACCTAATTGCTAAGACTACTGCTGTCGACAACACTTGACAGATTTGGTTTAGGTGGAGATTGACCTAATTCACCTCTTCTTTAAGAAGGCCGTGAAGCTCATTTCGGCAGTCATCCAATCGCCGTAAGTCCGAGCAATCAACTACCCACACCATGCCATCGGTCTGTTCATAATAATTTCTCCAATATGATCGCAACGTCTTTTGACCCCCGATGTCCCAAATGTTAAGGCGGAAGCTGCAACCCGCTCACATATTGTCCTCACGTAAGAGCACATTGTCCGAACCCTCGAGTCCGAGTGTGCATCATCATCACATTGTCACATCATCACATGAGTAGGACAAACAGGATGGAAAATTCTGAACCGAAAGCCTCATGACCACGAAGTTCGGACAAACCTATTGTACTGCATAGTTTTGATATTGAAACCAAGAGTGGGGCTGATTTTACTTGTGTCTTCGCCATTGATGCGCTTCACGATCGTTGTCTTACCCGCATTGTCCAACCCTCTGTGTCACCACACAAGAAAGTTACGCATTTGAATCATGCATTACCCTCGACATCCCAATCTGCAAAATACAATCGGTTCTACGAGTGGAAACTTGAGACTTACACCATAAAAATGCGCATCTCTTTCTCCTTCCGTTTTACTTTCCGAATTATGGTCAGTAACCCCATGGTTTCACCGATCGTCTACCACGACGAGAAATTTGCGACAGATTTCTCTTTCGATCTCTTCAGTACAAGTTTAGGGTTTCGACGGTTTCCGAGAACCTTGAAGCTTGTGGGTTATGAATGGAATGGCCACATAAACCCGTGGCAGGGGCCACACTCAATGTCCACGTCATCATTTTATGTGCCACATCAGCGCACGGGTACCGACATGCTAGTCTACGGCCAGCCGTATATCCGTCTCATATATCCATCAGTGTATCTACACTAAATATGACATTTAGTGTCACCAATTCTAATTCAATACTAATTGTAAACCGAGGTATAGTGCCACCAACACTAAGTGTTAACCAATATTATTTGTCATTCCATGTAAAAATTTGGGGTATTATAGATTTACAGTGTTGCAATAACTATTACTTACCAAGCAAATTTTCATCCAAATTTCAATCATCCATGACAATATTTCATCACAAGTTGCTGACAAGAGAATCCATCATCCATGACAACATTTGTAAACTTGTTCATAAGAAGGGTCATCCAAAAAGTTACCATAGTGCAATTAAATACCATATGACACTAATTATCATATTTAGTGTAGTTTCTATATTTCTGGAGAGAGATTTCAAATGCATACTTTGATCTAGGATTTAGATTGAAGGTTCCAAAATGAGGAACCAACTTGCCAACATGACATAAGTTGACATTGAAAAGTATAGAAAACGTTGGCTGTCAAATGGAAATTTTTGCTACAAATATGTGATTTACCAAGGAATAAAATGTAGGTGCAAGTCCATGATGGTAGTAGTAACTTATTAGGCCCCCTTTACATTAGTGAGGTTGAGATCTTGATAAAATGAACCTCTTACACATCCTTGTTCACTCAAGTCCACTTAATTCCCACTTGAGCTTTCAATTTGAGAGCTTGAATTTTACTAGGCCTACAATGCTTAGTTGGCACCTTGATGGTTTCATATTGAATGACTATGACAACTTAGCTCTCAATTGAAAACCTTGGAGGTTTTCATATTCAATTTAGAGAAAATTGAGAATATTTCTCAACAGTTATCCGCTCAAAATTTGTATTTACCATTTGCGCAGGGTTTGATGGAGTTCAGAATCACGTCGCTCGCGGTAACTTGAGTTACCAATTTCTGAAGGACCGCATCAACGACAGAACAGATAATTACGGCGGCTTTGTAGACAATCGCTCTCGTATCATGGTGGAAGTTGTGGAAGCAGTCACCCAGGAAATCGGTTCCGATCGAGTGGGAATCCGAGCATCTCCCTTCACCGATTCCCAGGAAGCTACAGACTCCAACCCTACCGAACTTGCTCACCACATAGCCGAAACTCTCAACAAATTCGACCTGCTCTACCTTCATGAGGTTGAGCCAAGGTTCCAGTTCGCCGGAGAGATTCAAACCGGAGACAGTTAGTGGCCTATGAGGAGGGCATTCAAGAACAGCTTCTTCGCTGCCGGAGGGTTTAGCAGGGAATCTTGGGAGGAGGCTGTGAAGTGTGGCCGAGCGGATGTGGTTGTGTATAGAAGATTGTTTCTGGAAAATCCAGATATGCTCAAACGGCTTGCACTGAATGCTCCGTCCAACAAGTATGACATGGCTACCTTCTACACTCAAGATCCTGTTGTGGGCTACACAGATTACCCATTTCTTCAAGATGCGGTGGAGAACAAACCTTAGAATTTAGATTAGCAGTACTGATGAGTTTCGGGAGGTTAGCTGCAAATACGTTGATAGACACACAGAACTCGTTCACCAGGTCTCTAGCGAATGGTACTATGATATTTTTTTGAGCATTTCAGACGCTTTACACGTCCAATAGTATAAACGGTAGACTTGCAGTTGGTTTAACATTTATTCAGGAGTTTGTCATTCCATTGTTTCCATCTATGTTTACATGGGTACATACTCCAGATTTGACAGGACCATCTACATTGGAGGTCTTGTTGTGGGTTACACAAGTCAGTATCCGTTCCTTGAAGATTCGGCATGGAGCAAAGCTTCACAAACTCATATCACTGTTCAAATTGTAAAAAGACACACGCTTGAACGTTTCTAGTGGAATCGGAATTTGGTGTACATTACCACTGATGTTTCAATTCCGGCACAGCCATGGGTATGGCCAAGGCACAGGGAGACGAGACTCCCTTTCCGATGATGGCAGGCAGCAACACCTTCTCTCTGAGAATGAGCGAGACCGAGGCGGTCACCCACGTACGCACTCCTGCTGCGAGCCTCCTTCCTACATAACATGTCTATTCAACTCCAAGGGATACAGAGCATGGACGACATGTATACCTCAAGAAATTCAGCTTCACAGAATGCAAGGTTTGTGAATCTGATGCGATTTCCATCGCAAGGAACCAGGCATAGGAGTTCATTTTATTGGCAAGTGAATACGGCGAAAAAGTATTGCAACCATAATCTTCATCATCATTGACAGGCGTTCCAAAAAGCATTCCGAGTTCGGAATCAAGGAGGAGACGGAAATGATGGGAGGCGAGGTTGTGGAAACCCATACAGACCGGGCTGCCACGGCAGGAACAGCATCAAAGTGGGGGAAGTTCACCCTCAGACACAACGGAGACGGACACTCTCTTCCGGTAGGATACTCTCATCCCCTACCGGTTTATCGAGGTCTCAAATGCAGGTACAGATTCGCACACATTGACAGGAGCCATCTCCCAAACGCCCACACGCTCCCGTACGGAATACGCAGAGAGATTGTGAACCATGGTGCGTGGAAGGGAGGGTGGCCAGTGCCTGAAATTCGTAGAGCTGGAACTACAAATTGAACACAACAAAATGAATTTTAGAGAACTTCAGCGATCGATCCGTTAAAACCACAAAAGGAAACAAAAGACCCGTCAGAACACTCTCCGTCCATCACCGCCTGCGGAATGTGCACGCGGGACGTTCATCAAGCACACCTCCTCCAGCCATCTCTGGTCAAGAAGGCCGTAGTATTCGCGCTCAGGACGGAGAGTCACAACTCATCGTCCGGGGTGAAGGTATCGTCTGTATTGGAAAACACAGATCGAAGGTACGCACTATAGAACAGATCCTGTTCAAGTATAGTCGTGACAGCAGCCTCCTCTCTCGCAACTATATTGGTTCTTCGAGGCGCGCCCGCATTCGATATGGGTTAAATGGTCTTCCCTTCGGCTCATCCTCGGCTCCTACCACTTCTCCTGCTGCGTGTCTGAAACTCTTCATGCTCGCACACAACGCAACCAAGCCCTAAATGGATACTTTTATCTCTGAACCCACTTCTCGTAAGATATGAAACACGAAATCAGTGCAAGATGAAATTATTGCGTATTGAAATCCTGCTTGTTCACTCAAGTCCACTTCCCACTTGAGCTTTCAATTTGAGAGCGTGAATTTTACTAGGCCTACAATGCTTAGTTGGCACCTTGATGGTTTCATATTGAATGACTATGACAACTTAGCTCTCAATTGAATTTGGTATATTCTTGGTCAAATGCTAAGCATTCTCATGGAGGTTGCTTAGGAATGTTGAGAGTGCAAGCTCTCATTTGGTGGGCACCAAGGCAATAAACTTACAAGCATTCCTTGGTTGATCATGAATTCTCCTTTGATTAAGGTACACCCTAAACTCCGTACTATCAACCTCCATAATGTCATTCACTTTATAATATCATGAAACCCTAGGGAACGGATGTTCGTAGTTCAGATCTCACTCCTTATTGTCACATTTCTCTCTCTTATATCACAAATTTTGTTATTAATGCAAACCACCAAAGAAGTCTTTCCACCCTCGCATTGCACCATGTGTCAATATGTGGAGTGTCTTCTTCTTCTTCTTCTTCTTCTTCGTATCCCACTTGTTGAATATTGGTGCATGCATATGTCACATCGCCCGGGAAGGCCAAGTGGAGTGGACCACACCGCACCATTAAAATGTTGCACTTTGTGTTATTCCATAGTGTCACATGCTACACTAATTCTATAGTATCATGCATTCATGTTAACACTACAAAACTCTGTAATATCACCTGCACTTGGGTTGCCACAGTCGCGATACTATGGAGTTTAGAGTGTAGATGCACCTATTTTGATTTGTGACATACTATGGACACAATGTATTTGTGGCATGGTTCCCCCACCAAAAAAAAAAAAAAAAAAAAAAAGGAGGCTTAGCATGACCCATGTGCACACATGGCAAGTCTACCTTGTAGCACATCGTGACATAAATAAAGAAGTGAAAACTCTAATATACTTGGGCGAAGCCATGCATTTGCCAACTTCACAATTCAATGAACTATGTACAAGGTAATGGAAGGATATAAATTGGATCACTTTAAGTACCCAAACCCACCAAGCCTTCCAGAACAGGTACAGTTACCTCAGTATCATTCCCCCTTGATGAGCATAGCTCTTGACTTGAAGTATCAAACTCCAAAAAAATGGCAAGTTCAAGTGTGAAGGGACCCTTAGGTAGGGAAGGGGGAGTGTAAATTTGACTAAAGATGTGCAAAAGAAGAGAACTTCCATATCACAAGTTCTTTGGTTATCCCATTTGCTACTCTTATTATCCTGGCAGCAAATCATTTCTATTGTGAGGCACACCAATAGTTGATGTTTGCTTTGTAGAACAACTAAGGTGCATCAATCAGATGTGCATGAAAAATCAGGCAGAATCTTGCCTAAAAGGGAAATACAGAATATTGTGTACAAGTTACTTATGAAATATGAGAATAGAGATTCCAAATAAGAATGCATTAGCAAAAGTACATGCAGGTTATAACCTACAAGTTAATGCCAGAGTGTTGTGAAGATGAATGTTTTTGTACTAAGTAACACACAATTTCATTCACAATCTGAAATCTCTGCAGCGGTTGGTATCAAGATTTCCAAGTGACCTAAATTTGGGTCATGGATCCTCCAAAGTACACATGAATGTGTAGCATCCTTGGTATGACGCTGTAACAATCCACATGGAGTGATTTGCTCCAACATTTGCTACTGCCTAGTTCTGCCCAGTGATCTGACTATCAATGCCTATCTCTATCTGGTCATCTTGACATGTCTGATAAGATTTATCGTGATTAGAGGCCATCACGTGCAATCTTTTGCGACGAGAAAGGCCACATAAGGAAAGAACTGTGTAGACACACGCCTGTGCCTAAACCCTCCTCCGCTCAACCAGCTTTTGCAACCTCCACTTTAGGTGTATCATGGGCTACATAAGGCAGCAACTGTACACAAGATACACCCATCAAAATGCAGGGAATAAGAAAAAATCCTAAACTCTCGAGACTCTGAATGACGAAAAACATAAACATGAATTCAGAGGTTACGCCAACCAGCTTTTGAAGCCTCCACTTTAATTGTGTCATGTGCTGTATAAGGTAGGCAGCTTTACACAAGATATCTTCGTCAAAATACAGGTAATGAGACTAAACCCTAAAACCTTAAACTCTCAAGAAGACTATGAATGTACAAGAAACTGGACATCAATTACATCAATTAAGAGGTTACATCCATTACATCAACCAGATTTTGCGACCTCTACTTCAGGTGTGTCATGGCATTTGTATACACCCTTTAACATGCAGGTAATGGGACTAAACCCTAAACCTCAAACTAAAATTTGCACTCTCGGACACTGAATGTCAATAAAAACAAACATCAATTACATCAACAACTCAGAGATTCTTATGAGAGTAATCAACGACGACGACCTTTGCTTGCGCAAGGGAAAAGCTTTCGACGACAAACCTTGCAATTGGTCAAATCTGGAACAATGTACTTGGGAAGCTTCTCCGCCATGATAACATACGCACCTGCCCCAATTCAAAGCAAACTGATCACTGAAATTTTACAAGATGGAAGACAACATCAGACCAGCAAATCGATGACCACGAGAGGACGAAAAATTTAGAGCGATCAGGGCAACACCTTTGCTCGTGTGGCGACCGGTAGATTTGCAGCCTTTCCCTTTGTAAAAATTGCGAGGCCCTCTCTTGGAGGTGAGCGCACTAATGCCTGTCCTGGGAACGGCACGGCCACCTCGCAGGAAGCCTACCAGGATTCCCAACGCCATCGCTGCCAAACCCTTGCAACCACAACAAAACTCTCTCTCCCTCTCTCTCGGTTTAGGGTTTAGAGATGCGCATGAGTTGGATTCAGGACCGGTTTACACTATGGACCATGAAGTCGGACCACGGAAGATGACCTTTGTCAATGGTCCAAGCTCATGGTCCGACTTCCATGGTCCAAGTTCATAAGGTTACCTATTTTCGGAGTTATGAGACGTGGGACCAATAATCAACTTTTTAACTCTTTGGTTTTTCCAATGTCTATTGTTATGACACCACCGTCAACGGCGATTAGATGTCATTAGACCTAACTTCGTCTTCATAGGACGCTACTTTGGTAAGATGTTATCTTGAAACTATAGTCATGTTATCTTGGAATTATAGTTATTAACAATACATGTTATCTCAAAAAATATTAAGTTTTCTATATATATATATATATATATATATATATATGAGGAAAAGGTTAATAAAGGTAAATGTTAGTAAAGTGACCTCTTGTTCTCGTGGTCTCTTGCCCGTATAGTTTCACCCATTATTATTCTCTATCATCTTCTCTCATCAACTTTGTAACACATTATCAACACGTAGCTCTAATTAATGAATGTTGTTGTTGTTGTTGTTGTTGTTGTTGTTGTTGTTAGTTTGTTGGGTTTTGTAAAAGAGATATTTTGTTGAGGTGTTGTGACGTGGAAGAGGGAAAGGTGTGGTGACTGCGAGGACCATGATTCAAGGAAGCAACAATATATGGAAGAATCGCTAGGCAGTGAATGGCTAGACTACACCAACTCATTTTGTGACTCGCAAATCTAAGTTTTCATAACATCATCTTTGATGATGTTTATCATTTCATTGGTATCAAGTATAATTTGTACGTCTTTGAATGAAGTGATGGTGTGGTGATTGCAAAAGCACTGAGACTTGTCATGTGGTGCCTTGATCATAACATTTGCAAGCTAATTATATGTGGAAATGTAGAAAATTTATTTTTTCCATCTTCAATGAGGTTATGAGAATGGTATTTTGTTCAATATTGGCCCAAGTATGTAAATGATTTCTATGGAAAGGTCAAGAGTTGAGGATGACAATAAAGGATGTTTAAAGATTTGTAAAGTGCTTAGTGTTATTGCGCTTAGTGCATGAGTAATCCCGGCAAAATCTTCTAGTATTTCATATGGTTCCGTTGCCGGGACCAGAATTTGTTGTTGTCATGAGTAAAGATTGAAAATGGTTAAGGAAACATCTGTTGAGAAAAGAATCTCAACAACCCCAAAATTAATGGAAATGTTGAATTTATTGATAGCTCAACCTATTGATGTTAGAACAACCTTTTGGCAAGTGGCTTGTATTGAGTTGATCTAGGTTGAAGAAGAACCCGTGCAAAAGCCTACAAGATATGAGTTTATTGTCAAATTATCGTGTTTTTATCGGACTTAGAAGAGGGGAGTCACGATGGTGGCAAACTTTTGTCCGAGTCCTAGAGACGAGGCAGAATTCTGCAATTTCTTATCCTACGTCACATAACAAACAGAATTTATAACAAGTTTGAGGAGCAATAGTAGTATTAATGCGAACTTGAGTCACATGATGACCTTCTTAAGAGTGAGGTCTAGACGATGGACCCGAGCAAAAGAGTTGTCATATAATCGTTTGCAATCGGAAATTTTGAGAGTGATCTGGTCTCATAAAAATGTAGAGATTTTTTGCATAATGAGAGACCCCGCAATCTTCTTCGGCATTTCTCATTGTGCATGTTGAATTTGTTTAAAGTCGAGCTTGATTCCCTAAAATGAGAGATTCTCCTAAATTGAGTCCCAACTTTGTAGATCATTTAATGATAGTTGTTGGTAAGCAAGATTTAACTCCAAATATCCTTTCCCCTCTTGGAATTGCTTCATACGAGACCAATTGGGATGAAAGAATTCAAAACTTGAGATTTCAATTGAACCAATTTGGTTATTACAATTTGAAAATACTTGTAATCCGACAGTAAAATCCGGGGTCGGAGTTGTATTGGACAATTTAGCAGGTGAGCGTTATTATATACATAAAGATTTGGGGCATGTACTCACTTGCAACCAAGCCGAGTATGTTGCTTTGCGTTGTGGACTTGAAACAACTATTCATTTAGGAATAAAGAAAGTCCAGGTTTGGGGGGTTTAATGTTAGTTTGTAGAAAAGTTGTTGAAGAATGGAGAGTAGAAGCTATGAATTTACAAACATTTCATAGCCAGGTGTTAAAACTCAAAGAACAATTTGAATATTTTTCTATTGAACATGTTGCTCACGTTTGGAACACTTTGGTTGATTGTTTAGCCAAAAATCGCATGTATGGGTGAGGTTTAATCTCCATAGCTCATATGATACTTGCAAACTCATGCCTAAATTGAACATTTTGTCCATAAAAAATCAGTCAAGTTGGGTGGGTTTGGAATAATAGAAATTGAAGACTCGTCTTTATCAAAGCGGGGCGAGAGGGTTGCAATTCATGTTTTTTATGGGGAAGACAAACTGGACCATGTAGTTTATCTAAGAGAGTTTAAAGGGCTTGCATGGTGAATGGGGACAAAGATGAAGCCACTTGGCTTAAGTTTTTTCATGATTTCCTTGAAGAAACTGCTAGCCATTGGTATGAGCGACAACCACCAAATGTCAAGTCTAGTTGGGAAATTTTAATAAAAACGTTCGTAGCCGAGTTTCAATCCAAGGAAAGCTACTTAAGCCTACTAGGCTCTTCAGGCAATGTTTATCAATCTCTTGGAGAGAGTGTGTATGGAATACAATATGCACGGCAGCTTGGCTTTCGCGGCTTTGCTCAATCGCCATCAGCGCCTTGGCTCAATCGCCTTCGCTGTCGCAGCCTCGCCGTCGCGGTCGCAGGATGGCACTGACGGTTGCAAGATGGCGCTCGCGGTTGCCACATGGTGCGGGCGGTTGGTGAGTCACCTCGTCCTTGTTGACGGGTGGCTACCGGATACACCGGTAGTGCTTGGGAGTACTGGGCAGCTAAGCCTGCCCTAAGAAAATCTCACTAGGAGTACTTGGGCAGCCAAGCTTGCCCAGAGAAAATTTCTCTGGTCCCTGTCATCGCGCCCATCACAGCCACAAGTACTTGGTAATGTTAACTTAGCTTCTACTAATTCTGAAAAAGCTATGTTAATCAAGAAAGTCTACTATAAAATATTGTCAGCCCCATGCAATGGCTAAAATTATATGTGGATTTGGAAGTGCATGCAATAGGCCTAGATGTTAAGTTAACATTATTTGTCATTCCTTGTAATATTTTTGGGCAGGGTTGTCTATTGTGTCGTGACGGAGGGTAATCCCGGCATAATGTCGTGCCGTCACGACACGTATCCGTCACGACATTATGCCGGATGCTATCTTTATCCTGACGGACTTGAATTTTACCGATTTTTTTGTGTAATTACATTAACCCAATTCAGACACGTAGGATTTACAATGTCCACGTGTGATGACATGTCAGCAAAGTAAAGGTAAAGTGGGGAAAAATTTACTAGAGCCCGTCCGCCCCCCCATCCGCCCCTGTTCCCGACCCCGTCCGCTCCGTTCCCAACCCCGTACGCCCCGTTCCCCCCCCCGTCCGCGCCCCGTTCCCCCCCCCCCCCCCCCCCCGTCCGCCCCTCCGTCCGCTCCCCCGTCCGCCCCAGTTTTTTTTTTTTTTTTTCCCCCCCCCCCTTCCCCGTCCGCCCCATTTAAAAAAAAAATTCCCCCCCCTCCGTCCGCCCCGTTCCCCCCCGTCCGCGCCCCGTTCCCCCCCCGTCCGCGGCCCGTTCCCCCCCGTCCGCCCCTCCGTCCGCTCCCCCGTCCGCCCCAGTTTTTTTTTTTTTTTTTCCAATATGACAAATCATTTAATACAAGATTAAGTCATTTTATTGAACCTCAAAGCCACATATTCCATGTGCAACTCACCTTCCACAAATCAACTCGGAAGAAAATTAGCCAATTCAGAATATTATATCAAGGACGTTGGAACTGCACAACCTGTGCAGTATGAGGTCCTCTGTTATCCTATACTACCAGATTACAGTGTTGTGAATTACACTGGACACATGTCTGTCTAGCTTGAAGCCTACTGCCTGTAGTTAACTGTGGCAGGAGTTTGCTGATTTTGTTGATCAAGGCTTTTTCTCTTTCTTTTCCCGGTTTTGGATATGTATGTTTAGTAGAATGACGGAAAGTATAAATACTGTTTTCTTGTGCACAGCTGATGTAAGGGGTTTCTGTGGTTGGGAAAATCCATTTGAGGCTTGGAAATTATGAGCTTCTCCGGGTTTTGTGAACAGCAATGTTGAGGGTGCTCTGATTGTTGTGTTAAATACAACCTTTTCTACTGTTTACATCTTTATGTCTTTTTTATGACTTTCATTTTCGAAGCAGCCAGTTTATGAGGCAACTTTTTAGTGTAAGAGCAGTTTAGCAGTACAAGCAGAAAGCCTGATATTATGTTGTTAGTTCGTTGTAGAAATGCCTCAGTGGCGTAGAATCTGATGTTATAGATTCGGTTGCATTGGAAAGTAAATTTCTGATGTAGCACCTAAGTTTTTCTGGTGCCTGTTATCAGAGCCAAATTGTTTTCTTTTGTTCATGGTCATTTACATCTTTATCCCATACTGTTCGGGTGAAGGCCAAGGGGCAAGTTTATAAGGTAAGACTCACCCCTATCTTTATGAGTACACTTGGGTACTAAGACTATGGCCTTGCCCTACCAGACTTGACACTCGGACTAGGGCCGGGAGAGTTTGTGACTATGGCCCATACATGCTAGACTATGGTCTCTCCGATTTAGACTATGACCCATACATGATGCTAGCACTAGACTATGGTCTCTCCGATTTAGACTATGGCCCATACATGATGCTAGCACTAGACTATGGTCTCTCCGATTTAGACTATGGCCCATACATGATGCTAGCACTAGACTATGGTCTCTCCGATTTAGACTATGGCCCATACATGATGCTAGCACTAGACTATGGTCTCTCCAATTTAGACTATGGCCCATACATGATGCTAGCACTAGACTATGGTCTCTCCGATTTAGACTATGGCCCATACATGCTGGACTATGGTCTCTCCGATTTAGACTATGGCCCATACATGCTGGACTATGGTCTCTCCGATTTAGACTATGGCCCATACATGCTGGACTATGGTCTCTCCGATTTAGACTATGGCCCATACATGCTAGACTATGGTCTCTCCGATTTAGACTATGGCCCATACATGCTAGACTATGGTCTTTCCAATTTAGACTATGGCCAGGGGAATTTGTGACCAATACTTATACTATGGCCGATGCATGCTCGACTATGGACTCTGCGATTTAGACTATGGCCTGGGGATTCGACTCGTTTGCATAGTTCGGTCTTAGAGTCGGATACTGGGTCGAGTTACTTGTCACTAGACTTTTGTTAACTCTGATACTTTATTTTGGTAATTCTCTTAAGTATGACATCTTAATTTTGCTATGAAGGACTATGACTATGTGTTGGTGGGTGTAAATCCATGTGGAAGGTGGGCAATTGTGGCATCATTGCCTCAAAATTGCAAACCCTCCCATAAAATCACAAAATAACGTTTCAAAGAGTTTAAGGGTTTAATGACTACACATGGTTGTATCTTGGTGTATGGACAAGTGTTGTATGAGCTTTGAAACCATGACTTCATATCACTCAAAATCATGACACAAGTGGGGAATGATTCTCTTATTATATAAGAGTTGATATTGTCCCCCCTCTATGTTGCATTTTGAAGGGGTTGGGAGAGTTAAAAATGGAAATAACATCTCTCATTTGCAAATAACGATAATGTGTGCATACCTACTTTGTAAAAACACCTTGGCAATCCTAAAACATGGTTAGAGCACTAGACATTGTTGGGACATGTTGTCAATACCAACATCTCCAATTGTATGTTGAAGGTTGAATTTGAACCAAAGAGCAGTCATTCACATGTTCCCATGATCCATCCTCGCAAAATAGAAGTTGGCTTCTCCCCTTCAAATATGCAACATATGGAGTGTATGAGATCTTCACCCCTATACAAAGGAATCAACCATCAATATTTTGTAATCTTTGACCAAATAGAATCTTAGCTCCATTTCTCTATGCAAAAGCTCGTGTGTTGCAAGTTCATAAAAGGATGAGTTTTCATGTAGGCCCCTTGCCTACCATATTCTAGTATTAATAAAGACAAACCCGCCCAAATGTAGAGGGAATCTAGTGGGGTAGGGTTCGCATGTGCCAACTACACTAAACATGATATTTAGTGTCATATGGTACTTAATGTCACTATGGTAACTTTTTGGATGGCACTTCTTGTGAATAAGTCAATAAATATTGTCATTGATGATGGATGATTTCATCCATTGTTCAAAGCCCTACATTCTCTTGTTAGTGACATGATGAAATATTGTCATGGATGACTAAAATTTGGATGAAAAATCACTTGGTTACTGACAATAATTGTAACACTATAAATCTTTACTCTCCCAAAAATATTACAAGGAATGACAAATAATGTTAACTTAACATCTAGGCCTATTGCATGCACTTCCAAATCCACATATAATTTTAGCCATTGCATGGGGCCGACAATATTGATTCTTATTTTGTAAACACTACACCAAACCACATGCTACTCAAATATAGGCATCTAACAACCAAATAGAACTAGAAATTGGTTGTCTACATTTTACATCGAATAATACCACTATCTTGACCCAAGCGCAAACTACAATATGCCAATTATATTATCCTTGAACCAAGTAAGAATGCTCACTCAATGTTTTTGCATTCATGCTAAACGCCTTGAACCCTAAACCCTAAACCCTTAACCCATAGTATTATGTTGTTCTTCTCAAAATCTAGTGAAATTTCTTCCAAGCCTTGCACTTCGAGGTTGTCTTATTGATACCGGCTTAGGATGACCTTAAGTGACAGACGAGAGTTGTCCTCCAAGAATTAAAGAGATTAACATGCAAATTCATCCAAACATAACATGAATGTTATTATTGTTCACCCTCTTCAGTATGACACGTGTGAGAAACACAAAAAGGTAGTGTTATCTAGGTGTCGTCTTCTCATTCATATGACAAGTGGTGTAAAGTTGTCATATTATTGAGGGAATACGAAAATATGAGCTTAAACATATATATACAACAAGTTTAGGCAATATAGATGGTATGAAATAAGAGCTTATAACTCCAAACAAATACAAATATTTTCAAGAAGTCTTGACAAAGTAGTCCAAAGAGTGTAGTTGGATTGACATCCCCCCCGCTGCCTCACTTTATCATTAAAACACTCAAATGAGAGGCAAGCAATTGGGCCTCATGGTTGGATACATACACCTTCATTTCCATTGGGTTATAGCCATGCATATATTGATTGGGGACAAGGAACGGTTTTTGGATTAAATTTGGATATAGTTCCAAGATTTGAACTCTTTGGTTAACTCATAATTGAATTCTATGGGCGGACCCCCAATATGCTAGCAATATACTTACTTTTTATGATGATACATGAGTTGACAATAGATATTTGAATAATATAATATTGTAATATGATTATATTATGCCAAAAGGATATACGTTGAATAGAGATTGGACTATATCCTTAAAAATAGAGATCCATTCTATTTTAAGGATGAATTCCCCCCCCATAATATGCTCCCAAACCTAGTGTTGAGTAATACCTTGGCCTTGGAGCTGAGGCATGAACACGGGCCTGCGGGACAAGGCGGTCCGCTCCTTTTTTTTTTAAGCGGGCAGGTCCCCGAAGCCCGTCCGGCACGATGTCCTATGTTGACCTGCAGTGGCCGGTCTTGCAAATGCACTTCACCTGCAATGGCCGGTTACCGCCGTCAAAGTGTACTTGGTCCTTTCTCCAGGCTGTAGCAACGAGCGCCAAGCTGCAGCAGCAAGCGCTAGGCTGCAAAAGCCAGGCAGCCGTGCATATTGTATTCCATAAGTGTGCGCTCATATAGTGAAAGGGTACGAAAACTACAATTCATCATCAAGAAGAATGTCTCTAGAGGAGGCAGGGTTGGTACAAGTAATATGCCTACATACCTATCAACGACACTATTGGGCAGGAAGTGGTCACGTTCACGGATCCCCCAACATTTGACGAAGCTTTGGCTCTTGCTCAACGCAAAGAGGACAACCTATTGTGCATGGCGCAACCACCTATCAACGTACTTCATTTAGTTGGACCATCAACCATTGCTCCGTACATCCATCCAGAACATACAATCGCGATGCCGACAACTTGGGCTCTGGTGTAGAAGGTCGAAATGGATTTTAACCCAACTTGTGAATGACATGAAGGATTTGAAACTATGTCTTACAAAATCAAGAAGTCAATAGTCGTGGACAAAATTGGAATACTAAGCGACATGTACCACCTTATGTTACTTGTCATAGTTGTGGAGGAAGAGGTCATTTGAAGCATGAATGTCCTGACATTCTCAAGAAAGGCCCAACAAATTTAGCAGAAACTAAAGGCAAAGTAGTGGAGATTGCATTGCTCGAGTGCAAAGGTGAGGACGAGATAGACAATCAACTTGAGCTCATGATGGCCAAATGTAACCGCATCATGGAAGATATAGTCTTAACGCATCGGGTGCGTAAGAAAAGACACATGAACCTACACGTGTCAACTTTTCAAAGACCGGTCCTAGATACCAAGGAGAAAGATTGGTGTGAGCAACATTTTGTTAAGCCGCAGCCAACACAACTATTGTTATGACTAATGATAGTAATAGCAACCAAGAGATCACCTCCATAACAAAAAGGTGAACAATACTAGGAAAAGAAGGTCCAGGGTTCTAGGAAAAAAAAGTTGCGCCTCCTTGTAGATAGAGACAGGTAGTGCCCCTTGACACTTTATTGATACACTATATTTTTATATAAGGAAACCTCTTGCCCATCCCGGGCATATGGAGAATTCTATCTACATACTGTCTATAGCACTACCTTCATTCTTCATAACACGTTATCAACACCTTGCTTTAAGTGCTCATTCTTCGCTCAATATCTCTCTGTGTACACAACCTTTGTGCTCGCCTTGCTCGCTCCGCTCTGCTACGTGTAGGCAGTTATGGTCTTCATACCGTGTAGACGGTTTTTATGTCTGACACTTTTTTTGTGCTTTGTGTAAGACAACCATTGTATTTTGTGTAAATAACTTTGCTTGCATTCTCCCCTTTCTGTATACAGTTCTTTTGCTCCGACTTGATAACCTTCTCTCTCCTTGTGCACATATAGCTGCATAGCTTTTATATTTGTCATTTATCTTGATACATTTTTATTGCTTTTATTTTCTTTTATAGCTTATGCGTTCTTTAGCATAGACAGATTTGTTCCATAGCTTTTGTACTCATTATTAGATAAGTTTTATGTTTTTCTCCGACAACTTTTGCATTTCTTCAATAGAATTGGTTACTCCTTCGGAGATAGTTTTGAGTTCTCTCTCTCTCCCTCTCCTCTCTTTCTATAATAATTTTGTATTCTTCATAGATGACTAATGCGCTCATTTTTATATAATATTTTTGTTCATTTATGCACACTTACACTTTTATATTTTCATATTCTTATATTCTTATTATTTTGTTTTTCCCTACCCCCTTTTAAAGATAGTTTCACAATATTTGTACATATTTGTGAATATATATATATATATATTCCTAAAAATGTCGAATTCCGTCCAGCTATGAAGGTTTATGCTATTGTTCCATCCTTACCCGGAATTCGAGTTGCTGCTCAGGAGAATGTCGTTGTTGCTATTGCTGAAGCTTCAAGAAAACCACCAAGAAGTTATTTCAGAAAATCTCATCCTAAACCATCTAGGTATGTAGCCAGGGGGACGCCCCATAAGCCCAAATCATTTCTCCCTAAATATTTTAAAGGAAATTGCTATAAATGTGGAATGAAATGTGTTCATTGCAGCTTGGGCTGCAAATCTTGAAGCAAAACGCAGCAACCTGGCGACGAGAGTATCTCTAGATACTACAACCAAATCTGAATTATGACATAGAAAGTTAGGACATCTAGATATCACATTTTTTTGCGAGATGTTACCTCTAGTTACATGCCATAATCTGACCACATCAAATGCTCATAAAACCCATGATTGTATTGCTTGTATTCAAGGAAAATTCTTAAAACACAATCTTTATAATAGCTCCCTACTGAATTACCATCACCTCTCTATCGTCTTCATGGTGACATTTGCAGACCAATTAATGCATTTTCTAGCATTTTCCAATATTATTTTATTCTTATTGACGCATTGGGAAATCCCCTTGAAGTTTTTCTACTCCCTACTCGCAATATGGTATTCCCGAAACTCCTCACTATTCTATTACACTACCAAAACTATTTTCCAAAAAAACATATTACATTCCTACGTATAGATAACGTTCAAGAATTCAGGTCGCATACATTTGAGAATTACTGTACAACCACAAGAATTTCCTTAACATATTTTGTCTCTCATGAACATGCTCATAATGATCTAGTTGAGGCATTCATAAAAATATACAACTTATAGCCAGATCCCAACTTCTCTCTTACCTTTGGAATCATGTAGTTCTTCATACAGTTGTTTTTTTATAATTGCGCCCAACAATTCTAAATGTCCAAACATCGCATAAATTACTTTCTGATCACCCTCCAAATGTATATCATATACGTATATTTGGATACCAAAT
Source organism: Polytrichum commune (assembly GCA_950295325.1). Classification (NCBI taxonomy): domain Eukaryota; kingdom Viridiplantae; phylum Streptophyta; class Polytrichopsida; order Polytrichales; family Polytrichaceae; genus Polytrichum; species Polytrichum commune. Next base: position 44,482,461 of record OX485807.1, read on the forward strand.
ATGGGTACCTCTTTCTGAATCAAAGAGATATACTATTGCCCACACCGCCAAAAGGATATCTACATTGGGTTGGATTCTCCTTCTATTATCTGCTATTTGATTCCCTCTACATAATTTTTATTTATAGCCAGATTTGCTAACTATAAACTTATTGAGATAATTTTTCCACCTTCACCCTCCCTTTCATCCCAACCTCCCTTAAATTTTGTTGCAGCAAAGACCTTAACCTTAAATCTAGACCCTCTAACCTCACTTCTTGATATTGAAGTAACCAAACAGTTGCACCTTAAAACCTTGGCAGATAATGTCCTAGACAAATTTTCATCCAGGGTCCGAATTATCCGAAACCCCCTTCCTGGAACATGAAATATCCTACCTCTTGAAAAATATGCCTCTACATATTTTACCACCTGATAGCGTAAAAACCACACGCCTTATTTATATCTGATATTTTACCTCAAATTTTTAAATCAGATCCTATTTCACTTGAGCAAGTCAAATTCCAATCTGGCTGGCTTAAATGGCAAGTTGTAATTGAGGCAAAATAATCATCCACACGAAAATATCATGTATTTGGCTCTATTGCTATAAATACGATGAAGCCACCCACTGGTCATAAACTGCTTTTTATACGAAAAATTAATGCACATAGAAAAATTATTTGCTACAAGGTTAAATTAGTAGCACAAGATTTTTCATAAAGGCCAGGGATTGACTTTAACTAAACGTATTCGCCAGTCATGGATACAACATCGTTTAGATTTTTTCTTGCATTTACAGTTCATTTATCTTTTCATATATATTTATTGGACGTAGTTACAATCTACTTACATGGTATTTTAGATACTACCATTTATCTTTCACCCCCACATGGTTTTCTATCACATATCTCACTTTCAAAATATGGTAGATATATTGGTCTTAGGAAACACAAGGTTTTAAATGGCCTCAAACAGTCTAACAGAACCTGATACCATCATATATGCAATTTTTAGATTTCTCAAGGTTTCATTGAAAACTCTACCCTTCCCTGTATTTTTATCTATTCCAGCTCTATTGGCTTTGTTATAGTAGTTGTCTATGTGGATGATCTGAATGTTATTGATATATCTAACCTTTGTCTTTATACCCAAAAATTAATAACACAAAATTTTGATATAAAATATATTGGCAAGACAACATTTTGTCTTGGATTTTATGTTCATTATCTACTTGATGATAGCATCCTCTTGTACCAGCAAACTTAGATTCAAAAATTCCTCAAAATATTTCATATAGATCAAGCCAATCCTTTATCAACTCTTATTATTGGACGAGGTAAAACTAATGATAATCTTACCATCTTTGTGGGGAGAAAGAGGAGTAGATTGATAAATCTAGATACCTCATTGCGGTTCGAGCTTTCACCTACTTAACCATTCATACCAAACTTGATGTTTTTTTTACCACAAGTATCTCGGCAAGATATAGCCAAAAACCCATTGCAAGACACTTGAATGGCGTGAAACATCTAATGCAATACCTACGTGGCACAACAAACCTTAGATGACATTACCAAAATACTAATAATTTAGAGATTCCTGACTCAGAATTGATGAAATTGTAGGTAAAGTCTAGATATGATATATTTTCATAAAGATGGTGCACCCATCTCGTGGAAATTGTGAAGCAGACAACTACTGCTACATCAACTAATCATGCCAAGTTATTTGCGTTCTATGAAGCAACTCGGAAAGTTGTTTGGCTCTGGACAATAAATGAGATTATCATCAAACAATGTAGGATTTCAACCAAGGACCAGTCTACAGTAATTTATGAAGACAATACAACATGTATTAGGTAGATGACAACTGGTTTCCTTAAAGTAGATAGGACTAAGCACATTAGTCCTTATATTTTTAGTTATACACATGATTTAGTTGAGAAATAACAATTAGATATTAATAAAATAGAATCAGAACATAATATTGCAGATAGGCTAACTAATGCACTGTTTGCATACAAACATAAGAAATTAGTGTGTGCAACATGCATGAAGTCATTACACAAACTAATCTCTTCTTGAAGATTAACATTTTTTTCTTTATCAAGATTTTATCCCACATGATTTTACTTGATGAAGTTTTTAACAAGGTTATCTTAGGTTGAGGAAGAGTGTTATGACTAATGATAATAATAGCAACCAAGATATCACCTTCATAACAAAAAGGTTAGTAGTACTAGGACAAGAAGATCCAAGGTTGTAGGAAAAGTAGGTTGGGCCTCTTTGTAGATAGGGACAGGTAGTGTCACCTGACACTTTATTGATGCACTTTATTTTTACATAAGAGACCTCCTGCCCATCCCGGACATATGAGGAATTCTATCTACAATCTGTCTATAGCACTACCTTCATTCTTCATAACAACTATTATTTTTGCTGCAAAACTTAGAAAATAAAATGCAAACATTAGTTTTGGTCAATTGATTGTGAAATGTTTAGCATTAAGAAGAGAAACGAGGGCTAGTGTATCTACACGCAGGAGGAAGAGGTCATTCCAATGAATATTTTTATGACGAAGAAGCGAGGGAGTGATGAAATATCACCACAGATGCAGGCTTTGGTCAATGGGACCTTAATAAAGGGTTGCATGCTTGATGGCAGGGTTGTAGTGAACGTCAAAGTTGCTTATGAATTGGCTTGATATGAGTTGAACCCTATTTGCATTAGTATAAACTAGTTATTGATGCACGTTAATACATGCATGCAAATATGATATATTATTGTAGTTTAGATTTTGGTTACGAACAAACCTAGGAAAATGCTCAGGGAAGACTTGAAATGCAACTTTAGTATCATCTAGGTGTCTCAAATAAGTTTTATTAGGGGAAACATAAGGTTATTTCATATTATTCTAGGTTTGAAGTGACCATTAGATGAAGATGTAAGGAATAAAGGTTTCAAAATCTTTCAATGCCGGTACATACAATTGTGAAGGTCGTTCACCTCACTCTAATTTTTCCAAGCAATAATTTGGCATTGAGTTCATTTTAATTGGACCAAGTGCGGTGCACAAACATAGGCACAACCATATTCAATTGTCTTGCATAAAGTGACCCATTTTTGTCTCTTTACCAAAGCCAAAGGCACTTTGGCGTTGTCTGTGGTTTCATGTTAATTTAACCTAATTAATTTAACTTCAAATGTCCGTATAAATACTATGTCAATATCCTCCATAATTCTTTGATTAATCATGAATTTAGTTACACGTTCGGTGTCTCCTCAATCATGTTGCAAAAGGTGAGAAATAGACCAGGTCCTTTCAGTTTTACTCCTCGTAGTCAATGGTCACAATGTATTGCCCCTTCGGCTTTATCTTGAGGTCTACCAAAGGTTAGAAACCAAGAACCTCTATGGCACGAGCCTATTGAGCCAATTGCCTTTTCACACTCGAAAATACTTATATTTCAATTCCCCTCTTCTTCAATGCAAACTACTTTCCACATATTACAATGACATTGGAAGAATTAACCATAGAGAAAAGGCTTTTGCAGAGTATGTAATCTACATACAACCTTAAAGTAATTTGCACACTTGGCCTACTTTTCAAGTTGATCTTTACTAGTTCTAGGACCAAGAGAATATTACTTGCAGTAGGTAGGCCTTATGTGGCCTCTCCTCTTAATTTATTAACCACTTGACTATTCTAAGTTCACTTGTATAACACAACTAGAACTACTTGATTGTCACTATCTAAAGAGAAAGATAATCTCCACTTTGACATCTTTTGACTTTTGCATCCCAACGACCAATTTGAATTCAAACTGACAAACTATATGATACACAATAGATAACAGGGATGAGAAAATGCCCAATATGATCCAACAGTCAAAATTGCATGCCAAGTTGGAAAGTCAATAATAGGGCAACATATCTTACAAATAAATCATTGAACAAATAGACTTAGCAAATATCAAAACATACACAATTTCTTCCAACACAAAAGACGTTCAAACTCATCACATATTTACCTCAAAAATATCCAACCATACAATAATAACGCCTCCAAATTCTTTCCATATTCACCTCAAAGATATCCTATCATACAAAGATAACGCCTCCGATTTCTCACCATCCCAATTTCTTCAAACAAGTCAACCACCCCAAACCTTCCGGTATTTTCCTCAATGATTTGCATCCACGGAAGATAATTCCTTGAAAGTGCATATTCAAGATGGAAACTCCTCCAGGGCCTCGCAGTCCCCCATGTACAATTTCTTAAAACAAATCAACCCCCTCAAAACCTTCCGGTATTTTCCTCAAAGATTTGCATCCACAGAATGATAGTTTCTCCAAAGCCTTGAGAGTGAATATCCCGGAAGGAAACTCCTCCAAAGCCTCACAATCGTACATGAACAATTTCTTCAAACAAGTCCCCCCCCCCCCCCTCCAACCTTTTGGTATTTTCCTCAAAGATTTGCATCCATGGAAGGATAATTCCTCCAAAGCCTTGAGAGCGCATATCCTAGAAGGAAACTTTGTACAATTTCTTCAAACAATTACACTCAATGGCCATGAGAATCTTGACTTTGATAATGAACAAGATTTTCACACAAAATCTGTAAAACAACAAGGAAAGTGGCTATGGCCTCACCGATTTGGATTTGCTAATCATCTTGTACTACATAAATCGCATGTTTCATATATATTAGGAGAAGTGGACTAGTAGGGAGTTATCATATACGAGCGTACCTCTCATTCATCATGTAGAAACACCTTGAAATAGTATGCAACTTGGAGGCTATTTTTTAGAGTTGATTTGACACCAAAATTAGCTCTAAATACCCCGACTTATTCTACTCAATGCCACTTGAGATGAATCGGCGACAAACCTATAGGGGGTTCAAGTTTTAATGTTGGATGGTTGAGAGGTATGCTTGTATATGATAATTCCCTCTCTCCATGACCCGTAGATGGGAGTTAAGTGGCTTGCTTTCTTAATCAAACCCCTTGATTTGATTGGTACGTGGTTTGGTGAGGATCAAAGAGCAAACACCATAAAAGACAATGTGTTTGAAAGAGAATAGGCTACATCTTCAGATATTAATAACCACTCTACACTTGATTATGAACATATCTAGGAGGATCTACATATCTAACTAAGAAATCAACAAACGTGCACTTCTGATAACCATAACTAAATCAAGGACGTCCAATGTTCAATCCGTTTTTTTTCTTCCAGATGTCCCATCATATATTTGCTAATGCAGCATGAGTTTCGTTGTGTAAATCTAATCAGTAGAAGTTGGAGAACATGAACAACGAACCAAATAACACCCACATACCTCAATTTAGGTGGGTGTAAGACACGTGTCTCAAAAGTATTTGCTCATAGAGGAAGGTCGCAAATAAATTTCCTACCTACCAGATGACAGCAGTAGGCAGGCTTAGTTTCCTACCTACCATCTCTCAGATTCTGCTCTGAACCCCAAAACCCCCGCTCTCGAAGGTTTAAGCCCCTTATTCAAACTCTCAGAAGCAGGAGGAGAAATTCAACTTATCATCCTGTACAATGGCTGCCTCTTCTGCGCTTGTAAGAGTCTACACCACGCGAAGGTGGTTTTTATGTTATCCAATTTGAACCGTATGTGGTCCAATTTTCGCGTCAGTTAGGCCAAAGTCTTAGGAGATGCACATATTTATGCTTCATGAAGGGTCAAGTTGAGCTCTTTGAAATTGCCCAAGTGGCATGAGCGGAAAGGCAATCTCATGTGGCAATCTGAAAGAGATGAGCTGCAGAAATGGGGTTAATAGAGAAATTTTGAGAAACTCATCAGCATGTGGTGGAGCAATGAGAGCAGAGTGGATGTAATTAGGGCTTTAGTTAGTTTTGCTTTTCCATCAATAGAATCGAGTGGTGAAATTTTTTCGAGAGGTGCATCTATGATTCTTTAGGGTTGGTTTGAGCTCTTTGGAATCACCGATTGGAAATGCCATGTCATGTGGTAATCTGAAAGAGCTCGGCTGCAGAAGCGAATTTAACATTGTTGTCTTAGTATAATTGCTTGCTAGCCATTGGAGAGAAATTTCAGGTTTCTATTAGTCTTGCCATGTGGTGAAACAATAAGATCAGGATAGATGTAGTTAGGGCTCTATTTCTGATTAATAGAATGGCAATGTGCAATTTTCTTGGTATGCTGGATAGCTCTTGGTACTGTAATGATTCTGTTGGCCAGATCGATGCAGTAACCATTTTTTTCAAAGTTGAATCTCTTGTTCTTGCTATGTACTCATTAAATTACTTGGCGGGGTCAAATCAGCGCAACATTGTGGCACAGATGTCACTGCAAAGATGTAGATTGGCTGGCACAAGTGCTGCATCCTTCAACAGGAACCAGGTAGCTGGCCATGTACAGAGGCAGGCAGCTGTTGGATTTTCATCCAGCTGTTTTGGATTGGGCTCCCAGCTGCTGCGCGTCGAGTCTGCATCAATTATGTCCAGGAAGAACTGGCAACAAACTACCATCAGGGCCATGCAGGTGTCTTTCCATTTATCTGTGCTCTTCAGTCAACCTATCTGTTGTGCAATTGTTATATTAGATTCTTGGATGTCAGCGCCCTCAAGGCCTTAACCCTTAATGGCTTAGTTGTCCCAAAGTGGGTCTCAATTATAAATGATCAGATCTTGCTCAAACATAAGTAGTTCAACTGGAATTGTCTATCACCTCATGTGTGGTTTTCCTCTATACCTCATGAATTGCTTTCATTTCAAGTGACGTTTAGACAGTTTGATTGCTTCAAGATCAAATTATGCTTGCAAATTTCTGTCAATATCCTATTAAGTTTCTCATCAGAGCAATCAGATCTGTGAATATAATGAATTTTAAAGTCTTTCACGTCTATATCAATCATAGGAGGACCGTGAGAATTTTTGTAATTCAAATCAGTACGGGTGTGATCCTTTGATGGTGCCTCCCAACTTCACTCTTGTGATAGTTCTCAAGAAACCCTTGGGAAATAGTATTTTATAACGCATCTTCGAAAATGCTTTCCCCTCGGACCTTTATGGGTTAAAGTGTCCAATTTTTCAGGACGTTTCATGGTAGGCTGGAACTCACAGATGAAGTGGTTGACAGGGTGAAAGTACCGAAGTGAAGACTCAAGCAAAGGTCACAACCAAGTGCTACTTCGACATCTCCATCGGTAACAAACCACAGGGTCGTGTTGTCCTTGGGCTCTTTGGGGACGAGGTTCCTGATACGGTCAACAACTTCCGGGCTCTTTGCACAGGTGCATATTGATCACACTTCAGCCTTCATTTCTGAACTTCTTGTGGAAATTTGTGTCCTAATGTTGCAAGTGGCAAGGCAAGCCATAGTGTCTGGGGTGTTTGCAGTTTCATAAGTTTAGCAGTTGTATCATGGAGTTGGTTCCATAAAACGATCATGGACATCTAAATTGTATACTATTAAACAACTGGACTGCTGTTTGTCGGTGCCCTGCATGGTTTTAAGCCAGCTATGGCCAATGGTGGTGATGATGTCAGTTCTTCCTTGATTTAGTAGGGTTTGTGTTGGGTTTGACAAACTTACCAAACGGTTTACAGAGTATTGCACATGCGTTTATTTATTACTTTTCCTCATCAATTTCTGCCTGTATTCCATTTTATTGCAGGTGAAAAGGGATTTGGCTACAAGGGCTCAGCATTCCATCGTGTGATCAAGGACTTCATGATACAGGGTGGTGATTTTGACAGGGGCAATGTACATTTCTTTGTTGCCCGCTCAGATTATAAGCCTGCTTTGGCTTAATTTCCTGAACTTGATGACATTCCTAATCAGGATCAAGTTCTTCGATTTTGCAGTCACATTGAAATTCTTGACGAGCTCTTCACAGCCATGACCAGTATTTATGTTTTTTTACAAAATTGTGCAGGGAACTGGAGGCAAGAGCATCTACGGCAGGACTTTTAAGGATGAGAACTTCAATTGTGAGGCTCCTTCCTTGTTGGCATCTTATTGTTTCACATGTACATTTGGGTGTACCTGGATGTTCTGTACTGGACAATGCAGAATATAATTGAAGTTTGCTTCCAAACTTTCCAAAGAAATTAATGGATATGTCATTACAGGTCATGTGTAGTTCTTGTCTTTACTTTCTATACCCACTTCATGTCAAGCAGAAACTAATGCAGTTGAAATTTCTTGTATTTTCATTAAATGATTTGTGGGTTACTTGATCAGTGAGGCATACCGGACCTGGAATCCTGAGCATGGCAAATGCAGGACCCAACACTAATGGGAGTCAGTTTTTTCTGTGCACTATTGCGGTATGAATATTTCTCTCCATGCCTTGTCTTTTTGTGTTACTGTCAGAGTCCAAACCTTTCCAGTAATCTGAACCACTGCCATTGAAACGAGGGGGCGAAGTTGAGCTCGAGCAAGTGCATGGTAGATGAGGTGTGTTTGGCTTGTGCTAATGATGCAAGGAGCAATGCCTGATTTTTCACTGGTCTAAAGCCAACACTTATACTCCTTGTTTTGTGGTAGCCAAGTATTTTATCTAAGAGTCACTTTTAAGATCTTAGGACTTGTACATTGTGATGTGCTTCCAATATGTAATATATTATCGGTTGTGTTTGCAGACACCGTGGTTGGACAAGAAGCATGTTGTGTTTGGCCAAGTGTTGGAGGGTATGGATATTGTGACGAAGATTGAGGAACAAGATACTGACAGGAATGATAAGCCCAAAATGCCCTGTGTCATAGCTGACTCTGGGGAATTGTAGATCAGTGTATAGTTAGGTGCACAGTGGCTTGTGTGTAATGCAAACAAGCAGCTTGGGCAGAAGTTTTGACTCAAATGTTGCAATGGGCTTGGACTCAAATGGAAGTAAAATTTACTTCAAACAATGACTCCACACCACCTTGGTGTAGGAGCAATGAATTGTATGATGAAGAGTGCCTTAGGGTGCATTTCGGTCTGCACATGATGTGCCAGTTTTGTACTTGGGGATTGCAATTCACAGTTTGGTGTCCAGGGCCTTTTTGCATCATGGAGTTGGAAGGGACGAACTTTTGTTAGCATGCAGAAAGGAGGTGGTCTCACGTGGAGGGTGTCTCAATGTTGTTGGTATCTCACTTTCATTTTGTGCATGGCTGATATTTTAACATTGATAATTCAAATGAGGATTTGGGAGTGTGGTAGCTCTGTTGTGGCGATTTGACAACTCTGATTTTTGTAAGTCCGAAGCCTTCAAGCATTTCCTTGTCCTTCAACTAAGAGATCAGAAACTACAACTCAATATCAATGAATCCATCAGGCAATAAGGGCACCCCATGTGAGATGGGAGTTTTTTAAATGGGGGCATGAGAAACGATTAATCATTTGAACCAAGGGGTGGAAGTGCCACTTGAAGGTGAACTTGAACCGACATGTGAATAGCTGTCAGTAGCAAGTAGGAAAGTAGACTACAAACTTATAAATGCTTGAAAGGAATGGACAGTGGTTGAGTGGACTCATATAAGAGAGCACCCTTCAAGTGGACTTCTCCTTTGCATTTCTGCAATCACAATATTGCATTTGAGTCATGTGGCTAGAAACGCCTCACTTTTGTCATGGCATAAATCTCTTGTTTATAATTTTTTGTTCATTTGATTTTTTCCTCCCTTTTGCAAAGTCATTTGGCATGGAAGAGGGATACTAGTGCTAAGGAATCAAGTCTTGATAGAAATCCAAGAAACGAATAATATATCACTCGATTATGTCACCGATTTCTATTCCTCGTGATACAAGAGGACACAAAATATGAACCCAATGTACGTAGCCACATAGACAGGGGTGCTAAAATCTATTCAACTTGTAGATTCCGGAGAAAGGAGACGAGTGCGAGAGAGAAACGAGCGAAGGAATGAGCCTCATCCTCATGGAGGCAGGGTGGTTAAATCTACTAGATATGTAGATTCTGGAGGGAACTGACGAGTTCTCTCTCGCTCCAAGAGACTGCGACACCATTGGAATTTTTGATAGAGATGGCGATGGCGCAGGGCGCCGCTCTCTGCTGCTGTCCCTGCAAGGAAGTCTCATTCGCAACATGGCAAGGCAAGAAACAAGCCTCGGCGACACCGAGCTCGAAATCAAAATTTGTGCTACAGATACGCGCAGCTCGGAAGAACCAGACAGGGACAAGGCACCAGCAAACGAAGAGGTGGAAAACAGACGAGTCGGCCAAGAAAATTGGCCACGCGGGAATTGAGAAGTACCGCAGCTCATTCGACGACACAGACAGCGGGTCAGCAGAAGGTCTATTACTGCGAGAAGACCAAGCCGTGGGACAAGTGGTAGCCGCACAGGCCAATTTCATGCGCATCTTCATCGAGCGCACATGGAACAATGAACACATGGCAGGGAGCCCAGAGTTTCAAAACCCGAACCAGAACCCTCGGGAGGACGGAGTGGAGCAATTGAGCACGAGTTTAAATGCGTGGGAGGTGAGCAGTGGAGTGAAGGCGGGCACGGAGCTGTTGTGTGTGGTGAGAGCGCTGTTGAAGAAGATTAAGCGGCGGGTGCTTGTAGGAGACAGGGTTTTGGTTTCTGGAATTGATTGGACGGACCGACGTGGCATGGTGGAGGATGTGTTAGATAGGAGGTCTGAGATTGCAGAGCCACCTGTGGCGAATGTGGAGCATTTGCTTGTTATTTTTGCCTTGGACCGACCTAAATTGGAGCCTATTGCTTTGAGCCGGTTCCTTGTTGAAGCGGAGTCCACGGGGATCCCTTTCACGTTGATTTTGAATAAGGCGGATTTGGTGCAACAACAGGTACATCATCATCAATTTCTCAAACATTTGAAATCCCCTTATGTTGCCTCCAATTTTGAAATCAAATCATTCTCTTCAGAGGATTGACTATGATGTTAGCTGATGCGTTAAGTTACCTGTCACGAGAAGTCGGGCAACAATCTTGCATCCACCAGAAACTACATCTTCATGCAATTTGTAGGAAAGTAATGTGAATGTGGAGTCATCTTTGCCTTGGGACCGATGTAAATTGGAGCCTTTAGCATTGAGTCGGTTCCTCGTAGAAGCGGAACCCACCGGCATCTCTTTCACCTTGATTCTTAATAAGGCGGATTTTTGTTGCAACAACAGGTACTTTATCATCAATTTCTTAAACATTGTAAACCTTCACAGTGGATTTGAATTCCCCTCATGTTGGTTCAAACTTGGAATCATTTTATCAGCCGACGTAAGTTGCATATTACGACCAGCCGGAGAGGGGTTGCAGAATTTCACTATCTAGAAACCAGATTTTCATGCAAATGTTGGGAAGTATTGTGAATGTGGTTGCGAGTGCGGAGCATTTGCTCGTCATTCTTTTGCCTTGGACCGACCTAAATTGGAGCCTATAGTTTTGAGCCGGTTCCTTGTAGAAGCAGAATCCATCGGCATCCCTGTCACCTTTATTTTTAATAAGGCAGATTTGGTGCAAGAACACATACATCTATTTTTTGAACGGTGTAAACATTTCATCAGCACCACTATGTAACTCTTCAGAGTGAAGAGTTCCCCAGTTGAAACTCAATAATTCTCTCCAGCGGATAGATCATGTTGTGAGCATATCACGAGCAGTCGTAGAGGGTTGCAGAACCTTTTTATTCAGAAACCAGATTTTCATGCAATTGTAATTATGAATTGTAGCGGTGAATATCAGGCAACGGCGGACCTATACTTTCTATCTGATTGCTTGGGGTAAATCTACTTGGCTTAAAATAGTGCACCTAAAGTACTGCAATGGTGGTGTTGAATCACACAAATGTCACAAATCTCACACATGGTGGTGTTGAATTACACAATTCGATTTCAGTTAACTTTTCATAGTACTTCATGTGGGAGCAACAAGTCAGTTTCTCAAATCATTTATGATGTTGCTGATGTATCATCATCGCAATGTACCACAAATTTCAACTGCTTAGTATCTGTTTCCCCATTGTTGGGTGAGGATTCCAGAGATGGTGGTGCTGATACTAAAGAAACTTGCTGACAAGTGGCTCATTGATAAATGCACAGGACATCGATGAATGGAAGGAGAAGCTTGCAAGCTGGGGATACAACCCCATTATGTGTAGTGTAGATGCTCAAATAGGGTTAGCTCCAATTATGGAACTTCTGGAAGAGAAGATATCCGTGGTAGTGGGGCCAAGTGGAGTCGGCAAGTCAAGTCTTATTAATGCTTTGCGAGATGTGGCTGGTGTTGACTTGTGGCGTGAAAATGAAGCAATGCAGAGATTAGAAACTTTGGCATCTAAGGAAGATGGTGATGTCATCATACCACAGGTTTGTGTTCTATTTCCATCTTATGACCTTTTAAAAAAAGAAGTGGGGCAAATATGTTTGCTTAACAAAAATTGCACGTCAGGTTGAGATGCTCAATGAGGATAGACATTTCTCTGTGTGAATGTCCATCAAGTATTTAACCTTTAACAAGAGTCAGTAGGTGCAGAGCAGGGCATAAAATTTATCAGAGGATAGCACATTTGCATACTCTGTGTGATGAACTGTGTGATTGACACATCCTGTTTTGTACCATCAGGTACCTGATGAATATGAAAGATTTGAAGCACTTCAAGTGAGTGAGGTTTCCTCAAGGTCCGGCAAAGGAAGGCATACAACACGCCATGTGTCACTTCTGCGTCTACCTGGTTCAGGTGGATTACTTGCTGACACACCAGGCTTTAGCCAACCTAGCTTGAACAGGGTCACAAGTGTTTCCTTGGGAGACCTTTTTCCAGAGGTACATCTTCCTCTCTTAATCTTCTAGCACTCATCCTTGCGTGTTCTAGACAATAATGGTTCTCAGGATTTCTGCCAAGTGATCCAATTTTCCCAAAGCTGCCCAAACTCTCTTCTGTTTGTGCACTTAGCTGCAAGGTTTTGCAAACAGTGCCATCTTTTATATCCTTTTTGATTAGAGAAGTCAGCGGCCTTGTATATTGGACATGTCACGCTCTGGTGTCTGCATGATCAATTTTCCACGAGTGAGTTGTCTGAAGTATGACGTCTTAGTAGTCATTAACTTCATCCGCAGAGAATCTTGATAACAGTAGCTTGGGCTCGGTTGGTTATGCATTGATTTAATGTAGGCTTTTTGAAGTGTTTTGATTCTAGTATCTATCAATTAATCAATCTTATATTTAGCATGTTAGGGTCACTTTATACTATGGACAAGGTCCGTGACCATGGAATTGTGAGGGCCCTTGAAACTCATCCAAAGGCTGTACTATTGAAAATTGAAGTTGAATATTGTGAGGTCACGGGCCTTCAAGTGTAGTGTAAAGACGTACACAGCATGGCTCCCAACCAAATGCTACTTCCTTACCATCCCATTTATGTGGGCCATTCATCACAATAAGTGAAAATAAATCAAGGGGTGTAAGATTTTGAAGCGTCAGGGTTTTGTGTTAGGCCCATCTCTTTGAGGTGGCTTGACGCAAAACCTGTTAGACTATGAAACATTATCCATTGTATGCGATGTAGGATTCCATGTAGGATTCCAAGTAGGTATTCCATCCATTCAAACTTCCTAGGTCCCTTAGGCCCTCGACCTCTTGTATAAAGTGAAGTGGGATGTCCTCAAGCATTTTCCACCAATGAGAGAGTATAGATTCTAATGAGCACGGGCCCTCAAGCCCTAGTGTGAAATGCCTTGTAATATCTATGAAAAACATCTACTTTAGCGAATTAGGAATCACCTTGTACTCATTTGACAGCTTGTGGTTGGCAGGTAAGGACAAGGATTGCTGGAAGTGAGACAGGAGGATGCTTGTTTGCAAACTGTTTGCATGTGGGGGAGCCTTCATGTGCAGTGGGCAGTGATTGGGATCGATACCCTCACTACCTGGGACTGCTTGATGAGGTCCGAAAGAGGGAGGAAGTGGAGAAAAGAGTGCTTGGAACCAAACGAGAAAGCGATATCAGGTAGTTTTGTGTTCCCTCCATAAGTAGTCACTGACATGATAGAACACCTTCATATAGGGTTGTGGCCCTTCCTTCCATTTGGTTCACATATGATCTGCAAGATCAGTTTTTTACACAAATCATTTGTATCAAAGTGAAATGAGACATTATCAACAAGACTTTAGAGTACTGGGTCCCTAAATCCTTCCAAAGTTCACAATGTAGGTTGGAGGGTTGTGTAGAAGGAAAGTCCAAGGTAGACATGCCTAATTCAGTTAATTATACTATGTGGATACTTACATTTGAGTGGTATGTGGTTAGGTGTGGCTCCAAGAAGAGATACCAAAATAACATGTGTTTAAAAAGGATTGGATTACATGCTCAAAATATAAAAACCATTTCTAGGTTCATTTTTCATCATAATTGGGGGAGCCTGTATGACCATTTAATGAGCGCGAGAAGCTTCACTTCAATAATGAATAAGATATTCATATGAGCTCTGAAAATGGAGGCAGCCTCAATTTAGAATTGCTAACCATTTTGTACTAATCGTGTGTTTCATATCCCAGGAGAAATGGGGTAGGGGGATAAAAAATAAACCATTGAAGACCCATCTATCTGAGTGGTCCAGGATTGAAGTCAGCTGGAACTAGAGATTTCTAAAAAAATCATTGTTTTTGAAATTTTAGAATTTTCTGTGCTGATTTTGATGTGTATCTTGAGCAGATACAAGATGGGGGCAGCGGGTGTGAAGCAGGCAGAGCCACGGCTTCAACCAAAGCGGCATCGACGTGAATCACGCAAGACTGTACGACAGTCACTCGATGAAAAGCTATGGGAGAAGATGCAAGAACAAGCTGAAGTGGACGATGTAATTAGAGAATCTTGACATGTAACTTATTTGTCCAGAACTTCCCTTTGAGCTGCATGTAAATTCATCCTTGATAGAGCAGGTTTTTCTCCTGCCTGCATTTGATTAAAATTGCTTAATGTCCACTAGTTTGTCCCTCAACGGTGTACCATACTCCATTGCCTATTGTTATGAACAGGCAGAAAATTAAGAATCCATGAGCCAAAAATTTCAGTAGCTTTTCTTGAAAGCACAGATCATCTTGTAGCATACTGATTTGAAGGAATATCAACAAAAATTGTAGTTCTCATTTGGCAATGCCACACCATGTTTCAATAGCCAGTGATCATTTCCTCAAGTTGTATGTTGAAATATTTTGCCATACAAGAGATCAGCAGCGAGAGTGTGAGACAAATTAGGGCAAGTATATGTATGTAATATGTACCTGTGTAAGGTACGTGGCCCCATTGTGGGCACCTCCAACTTCACAAAGTAAGAGCAAACAAACTCTTACTTTTAATGGAAATTTGATACTTTCATTTGATGGGGTCAATCTATTCCTTTCTTAATTGAACTCACTAGAACATCGTATCAATTGGGTGTAATGCCATAACTATCTGCACAGATTATTGTAAGAGAGTGGGTTATTCTTTGCATTTACAGGGTATTATAAATTCTTACCTTCACCACCTATTTGTGTAATGTTATTACGAACTGATATCCTTAATATTTATTAGTAGCACAGTGTTACCCACAGTATTCACTACCATCATTGTACTAAATAGGTGATATAGAGATTGACATATGATATCTGATATCTTGAAAATGCTAAGCGTTTCCAAGCTGCTTTAGTTTTTATTACATATAAAAGATGCACTGGGTGCATGGACCTCACATTATATGCGCCACAGGAGGTAAGAGAGGGTAAGTGGTGCAGGATAAAGCATCCACCGCTAGCTATGTAATTGATTCATGACTTAATATGTTAACGTTATGCGTCTCATGTTATTGATCTTCAATGACATGTACAAAGAACATAACTTACATGTATCCATGGTTTTGAACACCAATCACAAATACTCATGTTATTGAATGCTAGTTACATGTAGCAAGACATGGAACCTATTCCAGATCCGCTACAAGCTTCATCAACCTCTTGCTCTTCTTATGTTTTGGAGTGTATGGAGAATTGAAGAAGTGCACATTTCTAGCCTCGGGTGCAATGGTTTTTTTATCTCGGCATCAACATGCTTGATATTCTGCAAGGTTGGTGTACAAGTGGCACATGGTTAAGTAGATTTGATGAAATCCTTGCTCACGTGTTTTTGGTAGGGGC
Organism: Polytrichum commune; assembly: GCA_950295325.1. NCBI lineage: Eukaryota > Viridiplantae > Streptophyta > Polytrichopsida > Polytrichales > Polytrichaceae > Polytrichum > Polytrichum commune. Next base: position 44,498,582 of record OX485807.1, read on the forward strand.
TTCCTTGCTCAGTTCCTAACTGATTGGTTGTGTGACCAACATATTCAGCCACAATGCCTTGCAATGACATAATTCTCCGTGTGGTAAACCGTGTATTGAAATTGCATACATGGTTGCTTCATGTAGAGAAGTATATGAAACTTGGACTGATGGATTTGCCACTCATTGATATGTAAATCTAATACCATTGTGGCCCAAGCATATGTGATGGGAGGTGCATATCAGGGCTCAATCGATGCCAGCCAATGCCCCTGAACACGACCCATATATTTTGTAGGTTTCAAAAACCAACTCTTAGCTCCTAGATTTGGATTGAAAATCTCATATCTATTTTCAAACTCATGTGACTTTTTGGTAGGAACACATGTATGTAATTGAGATCAACCCATTCATGTTGTGACATTACATGATTGGTATACCGGAAGATGGTCATGTTTGTATATGTGCGTGTTAGTAGTTAAATTTCTTTTTAGCAGGTTAATTAGATCATTGCGAAATTAATTCAAATTTAAATCGAGCTCTACAATGAGGTTGGGAAAGGCATGCTTTGACATTCATAGTTTATTGGCTCCGTCCGGTTAGAGGCAAAGACTATGTGATCACTTTGGCCCAAGATGATGCTTAAGAATGAACGTAGTGGGTGGATGAGAATAACATCATTGGATGATTTTTTTTTGAGTTTTCATTGTTATAATACACTGTACATAACTTGTGGATCAAGTCATTGTTGATTTATGTTAGGTTTGTTGTGATTGTACTTCATCAATTTTATTTAAATGACACAACAATTCTCAAAATGAGCTATATATTTAATTCAAACTACAATAACTACTCTCAACCTACTTCAAAATGACATCTTTATAGTATTATAATAGAAAATATATTTATTCAATTTATGTACTTAAAATGTTAAAATAGCAAATATGATAACTTCTAATATTTTATATCTATTATTATTCATGGCAACACCATCTTGTTGTTCATTCACAAGAATCTGGGTGGTGGGGCCCTTTAGCGCATATAGCGTCTACGGTGGAGGTACTCTGGAGAGGTTTAAACTCCACGCCGGTAAAGCCCACACGGGACCAACGAGGAAATGTGGATGAGAAGTAGATACATCCATGCGGAAGCCTCAGGGTGTAGGGTTTCATCTAAGTAGGGTTTTAGCCTTGAGAGCGAGAGAGATCGACAAACAGCAAGAGGGAAAGATTTTGTTGTTGTTGCAGCAGATTGTTGTGTTACGAGAAATTGCAAGCTTTGTTGCAAGGATTCGGGATGGAAGGGGGCGACGGAGAGACGGGCGAGGAGCTACAAGAGCGGTTGAGGACGATTGCGGAGTTGCGGCTTGCAGCGGAGGGAGGAAAGACAGGTGTGGAGCAGACAAAAAGTTTAGAGGAAGAAGACGACGACGACGATGATGTAGGGTTTGAGGACATGGGACTGGACGCACGGCTTCTGCGAGCTCTCGGAAAGAAGGGGCTAGCACAGCCGACACCAATCCAGGTGAAAGCGGTGCCGTTGATATTGGAAGGGAAAGATGTGGTTGCTCGGGCAAGAACAGGGTCAGGGAAAACCCTAGCCTATTTACTTCCCATGGTGCACAAGCTCCTTGCGGATGGGGGGTCGAAGAAAGGCCCCAGTGCAGTGGTACTTGTCCCCACACGGGAGCTTTGTCAACAGGTGTTCGATGAGGTGACATGGCTATCTGAGCATTGTGGGGGCAATTTACGTGTTGTGCAGTTAGCAACCACCATGTCACCAGCCGCTTTGAAATCAGCCATGGCTCGAATCCCTGACATTCTCGTTGCAACTCCTGCTCGTGTGGCTGCATGTGTCACACACAATGTGCTGCAGCCATCTGTGCTTCAGGAATGCTTGTCGACATTAGTGCTCGATGAAGCAGACTTGCTATTCTCATATGGATATGAAGAAGATTTGCGGAGTTTGGCTGTTCACATTCCACGGAAGTGTCAGTGTCTTCTCATGTCTGCAACATCATGTCCTGACGTTGATAAGCTGAAGAAACTTGTTCTGCATAACCCTGTGACACTTACTCTCACAGAGGTAGATGGCTCCGCGGATATGAGCATTGTGCCTAAATCCGTTCAACAATTTTCCATCAGTTGTAGTGCTAGAGATAAGTTGTTATACACATTGGCAATCTTGAAGTATGAGCTGATCCAAAGGAAGGCTCTCATTTTTGTCAACACCATTGACACCGGGTTTCGGGTGAAGCTCTTCCTGGAGCAATTTGGGGTGAAGTCTGCCGTGTTGAATGGAGAGTTGCCACAAAACTCACGTCAGCATATTCTCCAGCAATTTAATGTGGGGCTGTTTGAGTATCTGATTGCTACTGATGATGGAAAGTCGAGTCAACCAGTTAGTAGTGGAAGTAAGGCAGGAGGGGAGGATGTGAAGGGTGTAGATACAGAAGAGACAATAAAGGGTGCGAAGAAGGTGATTGCAGATAGTGAATTTGGAGTTGTTAGGGGGATTGATTTTAAGAATGTTCGAACAGTCATAAATCATGATATGCCTGTCAATGTAGCGGGATACATACATAGAATTGGTCGGACTGGGCGAGCTGGGAATGCAGGCATCTCCATATCCCTTGTTTCTCCAGAAGAGGAGGAGCTTGTTATGCAGATCAAGGCAGAGCTGAATGGAGATGACGAAGGTGCACAGAATAAGAAATCTCCGATTTCTCCATTCCCATTACTCTCAACAACTGCGGTGGAGGCTCTCCGTTACAGAGCTGAAGATGTGATGAGGGGAGTTACGAAAATTGCAGTTAGGGAAGCTAGGGCAAAGGAGCTTCGGATAGAAATACTGAATTCGGAGCGTTTGAAGGCACATTTTGAGGACAATCCCACCGATTTGGAGCTGTTGAAGCACGATAAAGTTTTGAGCAAGGTGCAGCCATCTGAACATCTCAAAACTGTTCCGGAGTATTTAAGAGACCCGACAACTGAAGCAGCAAGTAAGGCAATCAATTTGGCAAGGGCGGCCATGGGTTTGGCTCAGTCCAGCTTCATTAAGCGGAAAAAGAATAAGAGAGCTCGAGCTGGTGATGCTCCCAATGCTTTTACTTTAAGCTCAAAGCGGAGGAAGAAAGATGGAAGGAAGGGAGCTGAGGAAGGCAAGTCGAAATCGCAGTCGAGATCGTCCACCGGGAAGAAACACAAGAGGAGGAAACGGTAGATCCTGGGGTTTGGGTGGTAGAAAGAAAGTAGAAAAAATAGAGTGTGCCTGATGAGTGTAAATTTGCTTCCAGGAAGATGGTGCCTTCTAATTCAGGCTACCTATGTTCTGATAGATCAGTCACAAATGAATAGATCAACATATTTTTGGTAGACATCCACAACTTCTTGTCTTTGCTTATGCGTAGCAGATTTTTCTTTTGTCACCATCTTTTTGGCGTCGATTACAGAGAGTAGGAAAGTAGAATTTACCTGATTGAGTGTAAATTTGCTTCCAGGAAGATGGCGCCTTCTAATCTCAGAGCACCTTTGTGCTTATAGATCAGTCACAAATGAATAGATCAACAAATTTTTGGTAGACATTCACAACTTGTCATTGCTCATGCATAGCAGATTTTCTGTGTCACCATCTTTGGCGTCGATGACAGAGAGTAGGAAAGTAGAGTTCACCTGACGAGTGTAAATTTGTTTCCAGGAAGATGGCGCCTTCTAATCTCATGGCACCTTTGTTCTGGTAGATCAGTCACAAATGAAAAGATCAACATACTTTTGGTAGCAGATTTTCTTCATATGTATTGACTTCATAAGGTTCATTGGTTACCGCAATTCAATATTTTAGACATTTATGGGGCTCCCCCGAACTCATGACCCCAAATGGATACATATTTTTGCTTTTAACGAGATGTTTGTGTGCTAACTTGACCCTATGCACATGATGAACCATTTTTTGGCTTCCATGAGCTCAAATTAGTGTCATCACTTCATAAGCTACATCGAGGGTTCAATGCTCCCTGGCAGCCAATATAGCCTTCAATCATCCACTCACTTGTCTCGAGGCTTTTCAGATGACACTTCTTATGAATAAGTGAACAAATATTGTCATGGATGATGCATGAATTCATCCATTGGCCAAAACCCTACCTTCTCTTGTCACCAACTTGTGATGAAATATTGTCATGGATGATTGAAATTTGGATGAGAAATCACTTGATAAGTGACAGTAATTGCAACACTGTAAATCTATAATCCCCATAATAATCTACAAGGAATGACAAATATTGTTGTGTTAACATCTAGTGTTGGTGACACTACACCGCAATTTACAATTAGTATCGAGCAAGACAATTAGAATTGGTGACACTAGATATCATATTTAGTGTAGGATATCCTTTTTGTGACCTGCTGTTCGGATCGTATCTGTCCCCAAAATAAGTAAATAAACAAGCGAAACAAAAAGAAAACCAACAAATAAACAAACTCGGGAGGGTAGGGTAATATAAAATGAAGGACAATTATAAATTTTTTAATCTTTTTGAGATGAATCTAGAATACATTGTATAACATAGGAATTTACCACAACTTTTGGAAGGTGTACACAAAAACTCTAGACTCAACCATGTAAGCTTGGAACTTGTTGAAGCTTGTTAACTGTACAGTTGCTTGGCATTCATCAGACCAATCTCGATTAAAGTTTGTGGGCGAAGTGGCAACAGATCACGTGAAGATGGTGACACTCAAGAGCTCTAAAGCTGTGGCAGTTCATTACAAAGGGTGTGAGAAACTACACTAAACAATGTATTTGCATTCCTCAATAGTAATTATAAACCGTCCATGTAGTGTCACCCACACTAAATGAAAACCTAACATTATTTGTCGCTCCTTGTAGAAATTATATGGGCATTATAGATTTACAATGTTGTAATTCTTGTCACTTACTAAGTGATTTCTCACCCAAGTATTGATCATCCATGACAATGTTAGGATGCAAAATGTACGAAATCCCCCCCCCCCCTTTATATATGTATATATATAACACATTGATTAGAATTATATTTAAAAGTTAATAATCCGAGTCTCATACTATTGTTTCATATTACGTTTTCAGATAATTTGATGTGCAAATTAGCAAATTCGTACGAAGCCCCAAAACTTGCCTTCATTACATCACCTGTCCCACCCCCTATGGTAGACGGTCCTAATATTGCGCAGTGTTGACATCGACAAGACATATCAAGCAAAAAAAACTAGAATTTTTTTATTTATTTTTGGAATATCTAGTGGGATGAAGCGTGATTTGGATGGAAGAAAAATTATTTCAGAACGGATGAAATCCAAACAAACAATCTTGCCCGATTACCAAGGGGGTGGATATTTTAGAATTTAAAAATGCCGCCCTAATAGTGCGCAGATAATTGCGCGCGCAATGAACTGCGCAATATTAGGGCACACTTAAATCTCTTTCTGGGCATACAACTTTTTTCATATGAGTTGATTTATTGCAATCTCCTACCTTGAAAATGGGTGGACTTATAGATTTGGTGATCCCTCTTTGGAAGGATCAGGTAGGCCAAACTGTCAGTCATACAAGTTAAGACATGTGGATGTAGAGCATTTGATTTCATAACCAAAGAAAATATCAATACCTCCTGTTGACAGGGAAAAACGGCTGATAGTCGAGAAATGATGTCACACTCTTTCATGGCATCCGTATTCTCTTTGAATATGCTTAATTTCTTCAAGAAGGACATTATTCTGTTAATCCCAACAAATTGATCGCATGACCTCTCTTTGAACTTCAAGATTTACTAGTCATAAGCAGCTCTAATTGTTTCACAAACTTCTTAACAGAAAAATGGGAATTGGTCAAGTACTGTGAAATTAGATCAAAAAGAGATTTTGACAATATTGAACTATGAGATCAGTTTCAAATCCTGTGTGGACAATCTGTGTACCACTGCAAGCCTTCTTCCAACAAAGTTGGTCATTCTAGGAAGGTCACTAAATTTGAGATCATTTTTATGTTTTGCAAAGGCCAACAATGGTACCACATAGAGAAGTAGAATCTTCATGAGGTTTAAAAATCAAAGAAGTTTAGGATTCCAGTCAGCAAATCAGATATGGGACTCACATGGTGAGCAAGGCAACATTTTTCCAGCTCAATAGCTTGCACAATGTGTCCTGTTCCAAATGCAGACCAGGAATCCTTCTTGTCAGAACAAACGAAATATCTCCAAAAAGTGTCAGTATTATGAAACTGAGCAGCAGAATTATGCATTGATTAAACTCAAAACCCTAAACCCTTGCACTTCCAAGATAAGACCTGATGAATGCACCCACAAGAAATGTTATCAATAGTCCTGTGACATCTTCAATCGGCAGGGAACAGGATCATGTTTTAATGGACCAGGTAACTTCAAAACGTTCAGACATGAGAATTCTTAATTTCCTTGCTTTGGTCTTTCTCATGACAATGCAGTGTGGAATTCTACTATATTAAAAAAAACTTGCATGATCTTCAACGTCCAAGACCCCATGCCCTTGCAATCAAAGAAGAACTCTTGCGTATGGCACAACTAGCAACAGAATTCTGCTGCTCATGCATGTCATGCTTGCTTTGCAGAAGAATCCACGAAGTGCAAAGGCATGAAGAGGACAAGCATATAACCATTCCAAACACAACCTCCTACATACAACATCTCATGGAATCGGAGTTTGGGAAATTGCCATACTTCACGTAGCTGCAACTCAGCGCATTGGATCTCTAGAGTCAGCAGGTTCAGAGTAGTCTTCCCAATCTTCTGTTCTAAGAGGAACTGCAGTCATACCAAATTAATCATCAAATGCCCGGGCCTCAGGACTTAGCATCGTGAACAAAGGAGACTGTAATAAGGTATGAATGACAGTAGACATACGGCATGGAAATTCCGGAACAATGACAACATGTAGAACGTTGAAACGATGTTTAACCGCAAATTGAAGCACTTCCTGCCTTCCTCGCGCAATACTCTCGCCAATGCACCCTACGCCTTGCCCAATGGCTTCTTTCGATGAGCCAGTCCAAAATTTAGCCATCACTTTCGGTGCTACATCCTTTGTGTCCTCGTAGACATGTCGGTTTCAGGATCAAAATCTTGATGCACATCACGATAGATGACCTTGCCTCGCATGCAACACCGTTCTTGCAATTCTGGGCTTTCGACTGAAACCCTAATTTTCAGAAATGGCGAGTCACATATCATGGCAACGCCATCAATCGAGATGTTCACAGGATTGGTGATTCTTACATTGTTTCTGGGCCAGCCTCCCTGTGTGTGACCTCCTCCGCCTCCCTGCAATACGAAGCCCATACTTCTTGCTCAAAGAAGAAAGAAATACACAAGAAATAGATACACCGCCGGAAGCTTCGAATTGAGCTCCTGCTCAGCTCTGCTCTGCGCCGCTCCAACCCCGCTCCCAATTTCTATCCCCAACTTTGCAGCATTGTGCACCACACAAACAAACCCCACGACATGGAGCTCCTCAAGTCGCCACAGAATGCTCAGAATGCCACAGCAATTGCTAATGAGCAATTGCTGCGCAACATAAGGGCAGCATGAACATTGCTGCGCAATATTAGGACTGGTTACCATATATTAACCAGTGTTGGTTGGGTATTTGATTTTCTTACAAACCTCCGGTTCTGGAACCTTCGGTTCAAGGGTTTTGGGAGTTTTACAGTAAAAAAAACCTCCAGGCTCTGATACTTTCAAAGAATTGTAACACAATCGTAATTGATGTACCGTTTGTGATGCCCCGTGTGATAATGTTCACTATGATGTTTAATCAAGCTCCAAAAACAGTGAGGAGAATGGCAACAAGCCAATTTTGATACACTAATCATCTTGCATTCGAGTTTCATATCTTACGAGAATTGGGGTCAGAGATAAAAGTATCCATTTAGGGCTTGGTTGCGTTGTGTGTGAGTATGAAGAGTTTCAGAAACGCAGCAGGAGAAGTGTAGGAGCCCAGGATGAGCCGAAGGGAAGACCATTTAACCCATATCGAATGCGGGCCCACCTCGAAGAACCTATATATATGCGAGAGACTATGTTTCTGGTACGACTATACTTGAACAGGATCTGTTCTATAGTGCGTACCTTCGATCTCTGTTTTCCAATACAGACGATACCTTCACCCCGGACGATGAGATGTGACTCTCCGTTCTGAGCGCGAATACTACGGCCTTCTTCACCAGAAATGGCTGGAGGAGGTCTGCTTGATGAACGTCCCCCCTGCACATTCCGCAGGCTGTGATGGACGGAGTGTTCTGACGGGTCTTTTGTTTCCTTTTGTGGTTCTGGTGTGATTTCCAGGGAAGATAAAGATGCCTTGGAGAATTATGGATCGATCGCTGAAGTTCTTGCATTTCGTTTTGTTGTGTTCAATTTGTAGTTCCAGCTCTACGAATTTCAGGCACTGGCCACTCTCCCTTCCACGCATCATGACTCACAATCTCTCTGCGCATTCCGTACAGGAGCGTGTGGGCATTTGGGACTGCTTTCACCATGATACGAGAGCGATTGTCCACAAAGCCGCCGTAATTATCCGCTCAAGCTACCGTGAGCGACGTGATTCTCAACTCTATCAAACCCTGCGCAAATGGTAAACACAATTTTTGAGCGGATAACTGTCGAGAAATATTCTCAATTTTCTTTGAATTGAATATGAAAACCTTGGAGGTTTTGACTGGTGATGGTTGCTTCAGACTCTTCTAAGCATGCTAGGTTTCTTCATGAATTAACAAACCCTCGATACATTCAAAGCGTCAGAAGTGACTTGGAAACAGCTGTCCTAACGAGAGTGGGCAGAAACATTTCCATCGTTCAGGAACATGCGCACAATAAAATTGAGCGCACTAAATCCGTTGTGGGTCGATAACTTTGATACAAGAATATATTTGGAGATAGTGTTATTATTTCGAACGATTATGTGTGTTTACCTGCTTCAATCGCATTGCGAGCAGCAATTCGAAACGGCTCGACAAATTGAGCTACTTCTATTGTTTCAATCGCACAACCAATTCGCCGGATTTTTTAACTCGTCCAGTTTTTGATGGGCGTTTGGTTGAAGGAAGAGGTGGCGCACCGCCTGGCTGATAAGCTGCAAACAATCAATCAAAATTTCAGAACCTCCAATTCCGATTCAAATCGATGAGAAGCTTACAATTCGTAGAAACACCAATAACCCAAAATGGTCAACAACTTCCGCTTTCACCAAGCTTGAGATGTGCAGGAATTGACATGGAATCTGAAATAGACTTTCCCTTGATAAACTTCTGAAAGGTTTTGAAGAGTGGGAGGGACGACTTCCGTTATCTTCCTTGGATTTTGGATACAGTTCTCACATTTGCTACTCCCTTGCATGAGCACAGGGAAGAAGGGAGCTCTACCCCATAAGCTTCGTGAAATAATGAGGGAGCAGGGCTATAGGTGCAGGTGGTAAGTGCACTGATACGACTATACTTGAACAGGATCTGTTCTATAGTGCGTACCTTTGATCTGTGTTTTCCAATACAGACAAGATCTTCACCCCGGACGATGAGATGTGACTCTCCGCCCTGAGCGCGAATACTACGGCCTTCTTCACCAGAAATGGCTGGAGGAGGTCTGCTTGATGAACGTCCCGCCTGCACATTCCGCAGGCGGTGATGGACGGAGAGTGTTCTGACGGGTATTCCATTTCGTTTTTTGTAGTTTTCCTGTGATGTTCAATTCACCGTTGCCTGGCCTCTATCCCTTCTATCTACCGAGTAATCAGTGCAAAACCTTGAAGCTCTCGCTCCATTTCATGCAAAAGTGAGGACATTGGCAATGCCTCTGGTCAATATGTGTGAATCTGTGGCTGCCCGTTTGAATGCCTCTGCTTTAGTCTCAGACCTGGATGAAGGACAAGGGAGGAGAGTTTCCATCGCTGTTGTTTTCAGGGTCGACTTATCCTATTTACTACAATGTTGCTCCTGCCGTGGCAGTCCGGTCTATATGGATTTCCACAACGTCACCCTCGATCATGTTCAATTCCTCCTTAATTCTGACTCCAATGGAATTTTCCAAATGCCTGCTAACGATGAGAATTGTGGTTGCAAAACTATTTACTGTGTTTATTTTCCAGTAAACTAAACTCCTATTCGTGGTTCCATGGAATCGCATCAAATTCACAAACCTTTGTGCTCTATAAAACTGAGTTTCTGCAACACTTCTTCCTACCTAACATCTCTATACGATTGCAAGGTCTTCCTTTCTCTGCATTGGACCCTCGGAATCGAATAGAGACGTTAGGTAGGAAGCAGCTTCGCAGCATGAGTTTAGAATACCTGGGTCATGCCTCAGTCTTGCTAATTTCCAAAGAGAAGATTTCTCTGCCTGCCATGAAAGGAGTCATGAAAGGAGTCTCCTCTCCCAGTGCCTTGGCCATACCCGTGCTAAGTTTCAAGGAATTAATTGTGAAGAATCATGGTCCTTACAGTACTTGCATGATGCTGAGCATTGTGAAGTGGCACTCTCATTAAGAAACACTCCCTTGTGACCTATCTTCCGACACAAAGCCTACTTCCATCTGCCAAGATTTAGTTGAAGAGGTGCGTCCCCAATGGAATCATCCTTAGGCTGGTGGATCACCTAAGAATTATTCCATTTGCATTGTAGCCTCAAAAGCAAAACATAAGGTTGTACTTTATAATCTTCTTATTCTACATTTCATATTTGCAAGACATTCAAAGTTGAATGAGCCGTCAGTAACATATTATGTACATCTTAAACAAGCAACAGATTGCAATGAAAATTAGTAAACTTTGACAATAAATAAGTCAGCAGAAAAGCCTTTGCAAAGCTAAACTACAATCAATATCAAAAACCACACCCAAACCCACACTAAACTGAAGTAAGCAGTGCAGAAGTGTCATTAAGGTAGAGCATGCTAACCCCAAAATCTTGCACATGAAGTTCTAAGGGTTCTAATTGGGAAATGTTTACAGACCCTCCTGGTGTTAAGGTGCTGACATTCTCATTATCCTCATATGAATTCAAAAAAGGCATACTTTAGTGCTTTAGAATCCCCTTTCAACTGCTGACAAGAAACATACAAAATGTTACCAATATAAAGTCTAGTAATAATAGGCATGCTCAGCGCTTAAAGTGACAATTTTTGCATCTGTCTCCTACCTACACTGAAGCAGTCCTGTTGTCAAGTAAATAGAGAAATTGTTGCAAGATTTGTACAGATGATCGGATGCCAGAAGAAGGCCAATTCCTACTCAGGAGGGAGAAGCATGATCCAGGTATTCATGTGTGGGCAAGTGAGAGCTCACCGTCTCAGAACAGTGCTTGAGCACAATAATCCGATAACCAATTCAAAATGGAGTATGATTCATAATTGCCACTGGATTAAACACTGCAATCAGTTGTTATGGCCCTACTATCCAAAATTCCAGACTCAAAGATCCGGGTTAAATGGCCCTACTATCCAAAACCGCTTTTATATTTAAGAACATATGAAAATTACAGTACGCTACAGCTGCTTAAATTGATACAATTTGATGAGTTGTCATCGCAACAAAAAGTGTTCCTATCTCCTCCTGCACATGATCAGACATCAGAAGAAGGCTAATTCCTACTCAGGAATGAGAAGCATCATATGTGGACAAGAGAAAGGGGGACAGGACACAGGGTAAACAAAGCTCACTGCCGTCCCTGAACAGTGCTTGAGCACAATCATCCAATAACCGACTTGGAATGGAGGAGTATGATCCATAAATTACCACTGGATTGAACTCACCGTAACATCATCAGCCATTAAGGCCAACCCCTACTTATCCAAAATTCCAAACTCAAAAACCCAGTTAAAATGGCTCAATCTCCAAGGAACCGCTTGTATAATTGAGAACATGAAAATCACAGAGTTCACTACAGCTGGTTGAAGTGATACAATTTGGTGCGTTTTCATCGCAACCAAAATGTTCCTATCTCCTACTGCACACATGATCGCACATCAAATGGCAGCTAATTCCTATTCAGGAGAGAGAGAAGCATGTGTGAGCAAGAGAAACGGGGACAGGACAAAGAGTAAACATAGCTACAATCATCTCGGAACAGTGCTTGAGCACAATCATCCGATAACCGATTCGGAATGGAGGAGTATGATTCATAAATTGCCACTGGATTGAATACCGTAACATCATCGGCCCTTAAGGCCGACCCCTACTTATCCAAAATTCCAAACTCAAAGATCCAGTAAAATGGCTCAATCTCCAGATAACCGCTTGTATATTTTCCAACCTATGAAAATTCACAGAGTACACTACACCTGCTTGAAATGATACAATTTGATGCGTTTTCATCACAACAAGAATGTTTCTATCTCCTACTACTACTGTTCTGGCACCTAAACCCTAACCCCTAGCCCTACCTACACAGCTGATGAATTAGGAGCTGACCGTAGCAGGCTCCGAGGGGGATGTCCCACGGCGGAGCAAAGAGCCGTCCAGATGGGAACCAACATTGACAAGGGAGGCCGAACGTGAAGAAATGTAAGAGTGAGTCGGGAGTCATCCCGCAACAGCAAAGCAAGGTATGTGTAACATGTAGTTGGAGTGACGGCTTCATTGATTACAGGCCATAAAATACGATGTAGAGGAACAAACCTCCGTTTCACGTTTTTGCTGTGATAAACAGTCTCCAGCTGAATTCCAAGGGTAGGCATCACGACCACAGCTTCTTGCTGCACACCACACCTCTGCCGCAGGAAGTAAATAAGTCCAACTGCTACTAACAGCCAGTGTAAACCTTCTCCCTTTTTGAAAATGGACCAGAAGAATGGAGCCAAGAGGAAGCAGACGGCTAGGAACAGACACCATTTTATGCGAGAACCTAAACCTCGTTGTCGAACGATTATCCGGTGTGTGTGGAGGAGAGGGAATCCGTTTTCCGGCTGTAAGTCGCACACATACTCGTACCGTGGATGCTGCTTGATCTCCTTCTTCTCGCCAACCCCGCCCCTCTTCATGGTCTTTAACCCCTCTAATTCCGTGTGTCACTTCGTAAATCCCATGCCTCCTGCTCTTGTGGTTGATGTTAATCTCTCCTTCATCAGCCACGCCGCGGAACCATCATCACCATTCCAGGCCTCTGCTGTCGATGATGTTGCTCCTGTCATCCCCGACTCGAAATCGTCCAACAATTCCTCACCATCGCCCTCGATTTCGCCAAACCGCATACGATTCCCCGCCAAACGCAATGCAACGCAGAGGTGGAGGTTTGCAAACTAGGGTTTCCTCGGGGCGAGGGACGGGCCCCATGGATCGAGGTCCCCAAATTGCCTTGTCACTCCCTTCGGGACGTCGCTTCCTCTAAGCTTAGTGGTAGCTAGTTGAGTTCACATTGGGTAGGGTTCTAGGACCAAAGAATCTTGGGTCTTCGGGTGGGTTACACTAGGGTCCAAGCCCAAAGACTCCAAAATTGAGCGATCCTATTGGTCGAGAGCAAAACTTTGGACCTAAGGAGTTTACATCAAGGTCCAAGTCCAATGTATGAAAAGAAGAAATAATCTTAGCCATCGCCACAGCTTAAGGTAGATGGGTCTTTAATGATTACTTTATTCGATCAATCTACTTCTTCTAGGATATGAAACATGAGATTATTAGCGTGAAATGGTTAGCAAATAAGAGTTGAGATTGTAGCCAAAGAGAGGCAAGTTGCTGACAAAAGAGGATAGGGTTTTTGACCAATGAATGAACTCATCCATCATCCATCATCTGAGACAATATTTGTAAACTTATTCGTAAGAAGTGTCATCCGAAAAGTTACCATAGTGATATAAAATACCATATGACACTAAACATCATATTGCCATATTCTCAAAATTGGGTACCAAATGGTTGTTGGAATACAATCTTTATTTGCCCTCATAGCTAACTAAACGTGGTTTTTTTTTTTCTCTTTAACTACACGATTACATTCTCATTGTCCAAATGATTCAATTTTAAATATGCCATCTCCAAGGATTGAAAACTCATGTGATGATTGCAAACTTATTAGACACCCTTTACTAATTATGATTGACATGTAGTATTTAACAAATTGCTTACACATTACATTACGCGTGTTGTTTCCATGTCACCTTGAGATCACTCGTACTTTTTCCTTCATATTCTTCCTTCTATTGGAGACTACAAATGTGCAAATACACCAATCCTTATGTACTTTACTTAAATGGACATATAGATTCCACAACATGAAAAAATGTTGTCTATTGCATGACTAAGAATATCATAGCTCATGTATTCTCCTCTCAAGGTTGATAGGTGCAATCTGAGATACCAACCGCACTAGGTAAATGTGTTCTATATCTATCTTGACAATCTATATAGATTTTCAATTGAAACGTGGTATTCCAAGTTTAGCAATATGGGGGCAATATGTTCTTACTTTAGCTTCATCACTCTCTCTCATACTCAACATCTTGACGACCTCATCTCTCAACACCATGCTAGAACTTCTTAGAGTCTATGCATCACATAAAATATTGAGCTACATGAAAGGGACACAATTTTCAAAGACAACAAAGAGAGGGAGAGAGCATTGCCAACATGGCTTAGAATCATTTTATATTTGACTAGGTAGGTATGAACACTCTAAGGGTTGGGGGTGCCTACTTGAAAGTATTTTGCACATAAAAGAAGTTTATGCATGAAAAACATATGCACAAAAAGAATAAGGCTCAAGAGTAGAATGATATGTGATTGCCTACTGTTCAAGTTCCTTAATATTTAGGTCGCATCTCCCTTAACACAAAGCAAGGAAAAACATATTTGAAACATTTGCCACTTGAGACCTTTGCACAACATATGTTACCATTTCTCCTTCAAAGTACAACACATGGCCTTCAAGAAACAATGCCACATATTATTATGTTCAAGACATTCCCACAATCTTGCCAACTTCATGGGTCAATATATGTCTAACTCGATATTGACATTGCACAATCACTTTGATTATAGAAAAATAAGAATTGTTGGTTTGACTCATTCCTCCCACTTCAACAACCATTTCATTACAATTGAAATGCGTATGGGAAATGTGATTGGAAACTTTTACATGCTATCAATATCTCACCAAATATACATTCATAACATGATACCGTAAAAAAATACACAAGATATGACATGAAAGACAAACATGAAGCCAATAGCTTGAGAGGTTGGGATTCATCTTCTTCAAGTGCGGTTTGATTGCATCCTCCACCAAGTCATGCTTGTCACATACCCACTATGGTAGGTGGGATGCAATAGGTCACTTGAACACTATTAAGTTAGTTGTTTGACCTACTTTGCACACTTTGTTGAGTTTGGATACTCATGCGCCAATCACACCAAACTTTCCGTTTGGTTCTAGTTGTGAAATTGCTAGGGATTATGTTCAGAAATAGATGTTGGCCCATCATTTTCCACATTATTACAATCCGCAATGCTGACGGATGGTGCCATAAGTGGTTGGTGTGATTAGCCCTTCAAGTGATCCCAAGTATATGCCAATCATCTTGTTGGACTGGCCTTTTAAAGTGGACCAAAGATTCCACACAATCCAACAAATTTCAGATTACATCTTCAGACCACAAAATTCTAAAGGGTTGTTTTACACATGTGATTAGCAATTGCGAGAAAAAAGAAGATTTGTAATTTATCGTGGTCATGGTCAGCAAACGAAAGACCATGACCAAGAGAAATCCATGTCACATTTTTAAAACGTCATAGTGTAAAACGGATCTAAACTGGGGTGTAGTATTTTTGATGGAAATGATAATGAAATTTACCAAAAAAATAAGTGATTAGTAAATAAACTTGTTAAAAATACAAAATAGGATAAAAATATATATGCATGACACAATCACATGCTAAGACAACCTATTTGGGTTCTCTTGCTGCAAAATCTAGGTGACCAACAATCATTCCTCAATCATTAAGAGACTTTAGAAAACAATGGTCATGGTCACTGGTCACTAGTGTCAACTACCCTTAAGTTGAAGTACCTTAAAACCCATTGTGCTCAGTATAGGCCATCCACGCGCATGTTTTAATCTTTTCCAGTGGAATTTAAAGTTGAATAATGAGGAACCAACCATGACCTTCCCTAAACCTCATAATGAGAATGACAAAATAATATGGGATCATGAGTGACACGTTGTATTTGCTTCAAATAGAATTCATTTAGGTGTATAATTGGCAAATCCATGGCCCTGCCTATATCAAAGCCTCTACTTATTTGTCTTTAACATGGTGCTAAGGGTTGCTTTACATATAAACCAAGAGCCTTGACTATACAAATCTAAGGGCCCTTGAAATTTATCCAAAGACCGTGAAATAGGAATCTTGTTTTGAAATTGATGGGCCTTCAAGCTTAATGTAGAGTGAAAGTGGACCATGTTGAGGGACTGCAACATATGTTTGGGTCCCTATCACGATATTATAATAACTTTTAGGAACCAATGACAAATTGAATTGATTGCCGCGACCATAATTAGAATCACCTCTTTTTGATGGGCTTAACGCAATATCCGGTAAACTGAACACATTATCCACTTGCTGCCATTTAGATTTCTCATCCACTCAATTTTCTTTGATTCTTCAAGCCTTCAAAGTCTAGTTTTAAGTGAACTTGGACTGTCTCCAACTTCTCGACCAATCACATAATTTGTAAATTATGGGTGTAAGGGCCCTCAAGCTCTAGTGTAAAGTGGCTCTATGCATTGGAAGTGTTGTGCCAGAAATTGGTTTTAGCCTAATGGGCTTTGATATTTCTTGGTCCCCACCCTAAAGCCATAAAACAGTATATTTTGGGGTTGACGTTGGGGTGTGCCCATGGGGATGCTTTAAATAGCGGCCCTGTAAGTTACAGCACTCCAAATTTGAGGATCTGGTTGGGCACCTGGTTTAGGACGCCAGCACGATAGGAGACGTCGACGGCGAAGAGGTTTGGGGAAGCGCGAGACAGCGAGACCCAAAGAAACACGAAAGCAAACGAGCGGAGCTTCAAGGGCAGATTAGGGTTTAATCCCCCAGAACTTTGACGCATCGTTCGACATGGCAGGCGGCATGGAGGTGCACAAGAATGCTTACGTGGAGGCGTGGGGCTACCAGATGGAGAATCTGGAGAAGACGTTCCGCTTCACCAGGCGCAACATCGCCATTTGCCTCATCTTCGGTGTTGCCGTCCCCTTGATCACCTACAAGGGCATCACGGGGGAAATGGTGAGTGGTCAGGATGGTGATTCCGAATGTGGCTGCAAGAGTTGGAGTCAATTAGGGATCGACATTGACATTGGGATTGGCGTTGATGAATTTAGGGTTTGGTCACTGGGGTGTCTGCTTTTTGGTGCAATTTTAGTGTAATTGGGAAGAATGAATTTCTGTGTACCGATCTTTTTTTATCCCACTTTCAAACTAATCTTGTGTCAGGCAATTAGGGGTCGACATTGACATTGGGATGGTGTTAGTGAATTTGGGGGTTGGTGATTGGGGTTTCTGGTTTTGGTTTTGAGCAGGTTGTTGTATATTTGGAAGAATGTTGATGAATTTTAGTGTAATGGCAAGGACGGATTTGATTGTACACTTGTTGAGGGATTTGATTAATGGACGATCGTTTTCGCTCCCACTCTTAAACCAATCGGGATGGCAGGCACTATACTAAACATCTGATGTGGTGTTGGCACTAAAATTGGTGTGATATGTTAATTAGAGTGGTCTTCATGACAATGTGTGACATGTAATCTAGTTACCATGCAGTGATTGCAAGAGAAATTATGTGGATAGCTGATGAATAGTGTGGGCCACGCTAAATCAGATAATTCAGTGTAGTTGTAGCTAGGGGTCTACATTGACATTGGGATTGGTGTTGATGAATGGAGGGTGTGGTGATGGGGTTTCTGTGTTTTTCTTCGCGTCTTTCAGCTGGTTCTTGTATATTTGGAATGTCGTAGGTGCAATTTAGTGTAATCGGGAAGAATGGATTTGTGTGTACACTTGTTGAGATATTCAATCCATGGTCATTTTTTTTTGTTCTCACTCTTAAAGGCATTGGGATGTCAGGCACTTAGGGGTTTATATTGACATTGGAATTGGTGTTGATGGATTTAGGATTTGGTGCTGGCATATCTTCTTTTTTATTTTATTTTTATTTTTTACACTTGTTGAGTCATTGAGCTGGTTCTTGTGTATTTTGGAAGGCTACAGGTGCACTTCAGTGTAATTGGGAAGGACGGATTTGTGTGTACACTGGTTGAGGGATTCAATCTATGGTTGATTGTATCGTTTTGCTCCCACTCTTACTAATTGGAATTTTAGGCACTAGTTGTGGTTGGACTAAAGGAAATAAATGAGGATGTCCTGAATCTTTTGAAATTATTAATGAACAAGTGGGGCATCATATGGGCTATTGTTGATGGAAGTCTCAAATTCTTTCATTGGTGCGAGGCTCAAATCAGTGTTGGACTAGTATCACCTTTTTTAAACCATTCAGGCGTATTTAATGAGGATTTCCCATTTTCCTGGTACCATCGTGGTAAGGATATTTGAACGTGTTCATCTCTTCATACCATTTGGGTCTGTATACCATCCAAGAACCTTCATACCTAGGGGAATTATGCTAATACCAATATTGACAGTATTGACAGTATTGACAGTATTGACCCAAATACTGATTCTTGTATACAAAGATCTCCTCATTTTGTGATACCCACCAGTATTATTATTGTAATACCAGTCAAAATATTGATACATGGTGGGTATCTCAATTTGAGTGAGTCTTTGTACACTCGAGTCATTATTTGGGTCAATACCATTCTAATACTATATTGGTACTTCACTGGTGTTACAATTGTCTTACCGGTATGGTTGGTTCTTCAATACCAGTACTTATATTACCCATTGATACCATGCATTCACATATATACTGGTCTGTCATTGGTTCAAATGTATCTCTTTGCGAGTTAAGGATGGTAGCAATGTGAATGCTGCAATTATCCGAATGCGACATTTCAAGAAGTTTGTCTTGGCATTCCAAAATTTTAATGACTGAAAGGAATGCATTAAACTTTGGGTGCAGAAAAAGCAGGATTTGGCGGCAGGCAATCCTCCACGCAAGTATCTTGGCAGCCATTAGATATGGTGGTGAGTAGTTTGTATAATGATTGTTGGAGCAGAGGTTATGAAGGAACTAGAGTGGATAGGAGATGTTGGCCTTTTATGTCTGACATCCCACAGTTTCTGCCTCTTATGCAAAAACATTGTCACACAGTGACTTTAGAGGAATTTCTGGAATTGATGTCTCCACAAGGGAAGTTTTGTTTGCCCTGCACACCATTCGCTTGACCTACTGAAAGATCGATTCCCAGCTTCTCAGTGGTGAACTCCTATGGTAAAAGTTGTGAGCTCTTTTTATAGGAGAAAGGGGGTGAAAGAATTTTTCTTAAAAACATTAGGTATGTGGGCCTGAAGGGGTCACTCTTCTTAATTGGAGTGGTATATGCCAAAGCTTTGTGGTCAAGAATGGACACCAAAAAGACATGTGTTGACATGAGATTGGACTATATGCTCAAAATATAGACAGTAACCTAGGTTCAATAATGAACACAATCGGGAGGGCCTATGTGATCTTTTTAAGAGTAAGAGAATCTTCCCTTTGGACTCTTATAACGATTGCATCTTTATTCTAATTCTGAAACTTGAAACATCAATTTTTGTGCTTCACAATTGCTAACTGGATGAGACAATTCCTAAGCTGATACAACAGCCAGAAATGTCTGAAGTTGAAAGTGCCCCACAATAGGGCCACATATCTTACCAGAATCTTGTCCTTGTAGCAACTTTCCATGTCATTCTAGGAGCCTTGCTTATGTTGTAGTCTTGCAGACTGAATCAGGGCCTCCACATAGTTTTTGGGGATTAGGTTTTAGACAGAAGAGGGAAACATCATGATTTGGGGTGAATTTTTTTGTCTCAACTCTCTGTAGACTATTTCATTCCTCTTAACAATGTGTCTTGGTTACTAAGAAGGCTTTCACATTAATTTTTCCATGAAACATGTAGGTAAATGTTCACTACTTTCTCTTAACTGAGCAGATTGGACTGGCGGATCTTCTAGATCACAAGAATGAAAATGTGTTCAGATTGAAAAGACAATGACTTCTATGATCCTGTAAGCATATTGGCAGTCATTAATACCTGTACAATATGTTCAGAATTCAAGCTTGCATGTGTGTTTCTGGAACTGGATTCTCTCTGTGATCATGTAGTTCATCCTGAAATTCCTATCACAGAATTGAAACTCTTCCTGTCGTAGAGTTTTAACATTCTGTAGCTGGACTGGGGGCTGTGCATGTGGCAAGATTAAGTGTTCTTTGCAAAATAATGGATGCTTTGTATTGTGGTTGCAATTTCCCTAAATGACTCGCTTAAGTCGTTATTTGTATCTGAAAAGGAGAGTTGATAAGAAGATTGTGATTAAATTCCTTGAGAGGACATGACAAAGAGATGTGGTGATGGTCTGAACCTGAGGTTGATAGTTTTCTACATCCCAAAGGACAGGGAATTTGTGAGAATATTCTATTTTACCCCCAAGACTTAATCTGTATACTCAGAACTGAAGAACAATAGAAGTTTTAGGTAGAACTGCATGAAGTCTTGGCATCATGCTATGAGTAGTTGCGAAAGTTGCAGGGAAAAAAATTCCACACCCTGGAGGTGGAAATAGCAAATGCTTCATAGTGAATACATGGCTTGGCACCACTACTACATATTCTTGACACTTCGATTGTTCAGAACCACCATTCAATAATTACAGGTGTTGCTTTTCGGGACTGCCAACATAATAAGGGATACAGGCGTAAGTTTCATCTCAATCAGACCAGTATACAGGTGTGTTGTTCGGCAGGGAACGAATAGTAAACACTATAATAACACATGTTCAAATGATATTAGCCAACATCTTCAAATCTTATTAACTACTCCACTCAATAGTGAACACAAGTTGGGAGGACCTGTGTTCAGTTAAGGAATCAACAAAACATACACTTCTGATAACCATAACTAAATCAGGGGAAGTCCAATTTTTGCTGCTGCTTCATCGTAGAGTGGCTAATGCAACAAGTTTAGTTGTGCAAAGGAAATTGAACATGAAAAGAAAACTAAATAACCCACATGTGGAATGTGCTTATGATTCCTTTGCTATGTGTGCTGACATTTGTTGGAAGTCACAGCCAAAACAGTGTTGTCCCTTTGAGCGGCTATGGAGCTGGAAAGTGGTTGCAAGCATATTGCAAAGCTATGTGCTGAAGGCCAAGTTTTTCCTTTCTTAGTCCTAGTGAAGTTCCTACAACAGCTCAAAACAGAATCATTACAGTGTTACATTGACCCTGAAAGGTGACGGTATACTTTCTCTTGTATGCCAACTCCAAATAAAGTTTCCAAAAGATTTATTGGCCGTGAATGACTATTGGTCCTGCCTTATGCTTCTGTACCATTCTGCTGATGAGCTCTGCTTGTTTTCAAATTGGAAGTGGACAACACAATGTTCACACAACCATCCATGACCTGCATATTAACGCACTTTTACAATTCCAAGAACAGATGCAAATCATAATCCCCAAAGAGATTCTAAACCCGGAATCTGGAGTCTGCTCACATACACATAGAACCTCCACCTTGAAAATTGAGATTTGTTGATTCTTGTTCAAACCATGAATTAACAGATTGAGAAATTGCCTTTCATCCTAGTGCAATTGCATCAAAGGGGTGGAGTGGATTCCGATCCTCCGAGTACAGTACATATTATATTTGTCAAATGACGCCAAAAGGATGATAAGCTCCTCAAGGCTGGTCCAGCTGCAGCAAAATCGTGCACTCGAGGTGATGATAAGTTGTTCCACTAACTCCACTTGCTGGATATAGTGGGAGTGATTGACAACATCAAATCAGCTTTTTACAACCCCATCCAGTCATGCGGCAAGAAGAGATCTTCATGTGGTTCTCAAAATTGACAAGCTTGTTGATGCTGAATAATTTCTTCAGTAGAGAACCCTTGGAGCTTTGCTGCCTGACCTGCGGGAGTGCTGGCGAAAGGCCAAACGAATTTTCATCATTGCTACCAATCAAGACTGAACTACTTGAAACCTCCAAAAAAAGAAAACTTCCAACTGCCCACATCCGATGAGCCCTTGGGGCTTGGAAATCTTTATCATCCTTGATAAACAGCTTGAAAGGTGTATTCCTTGTATATTTGACCATCTCTACAAAACATAGCTCCCTAACAATAGCAGGCAGCCTCGATACCAATTCAAATTCTTTGCCTCATGACGTATCACTGCAGTTTTCAGACATATGCACCCCCTGCCAACATCATTGTATCCAACCCAGAGTATCATTAAGGATGAGAAGAATGAATGCATAATAATGAATGTAGAACTTGAATGTGGTGAAGCTCTGGTAATCAGGCAAAAAATACCTAGGTTTTTAGATGCAAAAAATACTAGGGTCATATTTTATTTTATTTGAATTGAACAAGATGTAATACCTCAGTAGTTTCGTTTATTTTTCTTCCTCTTGACTGTTATGGTCTTCTTTGGAGCTGGAGGACTCGACTCCTCAGAGTTGCTTCTCCTGCAGTACAACCAATTTGTCAAAATTCCAACCAACTTAAGAAGATTATAGAACACCATCAAAAGCTGGACAAGATTCTCTTGCAAGCAGATAACCAGAAATTTTTCAAGAGCTTTAACAGGATGAAAGGATGGAAGTGCTTACTCAGTGTTGCCCTTAAGATAATTCACAGCTTCCTGAGCAGCATACAATATCATTTTCTTGACCTACAAAATCACGCATACACAACTATTAATGTCAAATAACAGTTTCCGCCACCGAGCCAGATGCAGCTGAACTACTAGAAAGAAATTTAATAGCAAGAAGACAAGGTTGATGGCAAAGCACCTCAAGTTTGTCTTCTCTTGCTCTGTGGTCCATAGGTAGAAGTCGGAATTCTCCAGTCAAATGCACACATTCTTGAACATTCTCTGGAGACACAAAATCCAGAGCTACTTTGATGCAGGACTGCACCACACACATGATTTCCACCATCAGTTGCTAAGCAAACTCACAATTACAAAGAAGCACTTATACACAACAGGATATTGAAGTCTAAAGAGAGTCAAACACTGACCTTCAGGTTGCGCACTTGATGTGGACAACCAGCAGGAATAAACACTGCTTCTTGATCATATTGCTCGAAAGTCCATGCCTCCACTCCTGCAAATGTTTAAGAGATATACTGTCATCAAAGTATGTGCACTGAAAGGAACATAAGCGTACTGCTTATGGTCATATTACTGCCTTGGTGCATCAAGATACACTCCCACCAACAAGATAGAGAAATCAAGAGATCTCAGATTTGACAAAATAGCACATATTTTTTATTGACAACAAGACAGTTTGCCAACTTAGATCTGCTTCTCTTGGCCTCACTTGACCTCCCTGTGAGAACAATCACTCCACCTTGCAGATGCAACGAATCTTCATCTAGATTCACATTGCGCTGGAAGTCTATGAGCTCTGGACTTACCATATTCATCTTTCAGCTGTCTCTTATGTTCTTCATCCAAGAAGAAACACTGATCATGAATGGGATGAGAGACCTGCAATCAAAGATGCCAAGGTCAATTAATTTCACATGTGCACAATCAGCACCTAGGATTGAAGCAAAAAGTATCATCTTGGGGATGGATAAAGCCTTACACCATCAATAGGTTGGTCATCATAATGTCGGAATTCTGCAACATGCTTCAATAGATACTCCTGCAGCTTGGGAACATCCTCTCGCCGGAATATATCCCATAAGGCTCCCCCATATGTTGAATCCACATCCAAGCTCCCATTTACATCAATATCCTCTCTATCAGATTCTTCCTCATCAGATTCTTCCTTCTGCACACCTCGTCTTTTGATAACCCTACCCCCCCTGCCTCGGACGACATTGTCAGTCTTTGACGATAACAAGCCTCCATTGGCATCAGCCCCATTGGTAAGCGCTGCTGATTCCTTCTTCTTTTTTCTTCTATACTTGCTCCGAAGTTTAGATAAGGTCCCCCTGACATCTTCCCCTAACTTCACCTCTTTTGAATGTGTTAAGACATTCACCTGCCACAATAAGAGGAACAAACACTGCATGTTATGTTTAAGACCATATCAGAACCTGTGGATGACTTGGCAATGCTTTTCTGAAACCACAAAAATAGACCAGCTGCAAGAAATGGAGTAATATTGACTCAGGCTTTGATGAAGCAATACCGCATCAGACATGTCGCAATGCAACTTGGTCACTGAATCACCATATCCAAGCTCTTCTCGCAGACCATAAGCAATGTAAGTCTTTGGACCAAGATCTGGCTTAACTGCTTTCTTTGGAAGCTTGGTAGCTAGATTGAGGAGGCCTGCCTTTGGATCTGTATACTCTTGATAAGGTAAGGAGGCAAGAAATTCACCTCCATGCCGTGGAAGGCGAACTTCAAACTGCATTTGTGGGGGCCAGTCCTTAAGTTTGTACAAGATAGGCCACCCCTCAGATCTCTGAAAACACTTGTCCGAAAAAGGTTCTTGGTAGCCAGTAAAAAATTTATGAATGTTTATTTCCACCTGCACAGAATGGTGCCACATAAGATTGTAAATATGGACAAACCATACGAACTGATATTCAATTTTCAAAGCTTCTATTAATCTTCATCTTACCTCATTCCAATCAGCACAATCAATTGCATGTACAGTTACAGTATCTTCTTTGAATTTGGTTCTCGAAACTTTAGATTCTCGAAGCGCCCGCCACATAACCATAGGTTCCCAACTTAGACCAGAACAGCCTTTGTCCACATCTCGCACTATGACAGGTTCACCTTGCCTCCAGTGCTTTTGAAAATGAGAGAGTCCATTCTGTTCAGTATCCAATAGTGTTGGGCAGTACAGGAAGTTGTCAACACCACCCACACGATGAGCTGCCTTTCGCAAATTATTATGCAGCTCATCACCAGTCAAAGCACACTCTGAGCAATGGCCACTACCCTCTTCCTCCAATACATCATAATCAGCCAGCAGATCTTCAACGTCTTTGACTAATTGGGTCACCAAGTTCTGCTCAAATAATGTCTTCAATTTTAAAATATGCTCTCCACAACCACCCCTAATCTTTGGAGGACAGGGAATCCTCCCATCCTCATGGACTACCCAGGGTGGTAAAACAATAGGTTCTCCTGAATCATCATATATGACTTGTATATCTCCTTGGGCTCTATGCTCCGCTGATTTAGCTTGTTCCTCAACATCATTCATGACTTCAGTACCCTCTCCTTTCTCAACTAATGTGATAGTTGCATCAGCTGGATCTGTTGGCTTAGCATGCTCTTCAATGCCATCCTTGAAATCAGTTGCTTCTCCTTTCTTGATTGATGCAGTGGTTGCATCTGCTAGCTCTGGTGACTTAACTTGTTCTTCAATGCGTTCCTTGACTTCAATTGTCTCTGTTTTTTCAACTGAAGTGGTGGTTGCATCTGCTAGCTCTGCTGGCTTGGCCTGTTCTTCAATGCCTTCCTTGACTTCAATTGTCTCTGTTTTTTCAACTGAAGTGGTGGTTGCAACTGCTAGCTCTGCTGGCTTGGCCTGTTCTTCAATGCCTTCCTTGACTTCAATTGTCTCTGTTTTTTCAACTGAAGTGGTGGTTGCATCTGCTAGCTCTGCTGGCTTGGCCTGTTCTTCAATGCCTTCCTTGACTTCAATTATCTCTGTTTTTTCAACTGAAGTGGTGGTTGCATCTGCTAGCTCTGCTGACTTAGCCTGTTCTTCAATGCGTTCCTTGACTTCAATTGTCTCTGTTTTTTCAACTGAAGTGGTGGTTGCATCTGCTAGCTCTGCTGACTTGGACTGTTCTTCAATGCGTTCCTTGACTTCAATTGTCTCTGTTTTTTCAACTGAAGTGGTGGTTGCATCTGCTAGCTCTGCTGACTTGGCCTGTTCTTCAATGCGTTCCTTGACTTCAATTGTCTCTGTTTTTTCAACTGAAGTGGTGGTTGCATCTGCTAGCTCTGCTGACTTGGCCTGTTCTTCAATGCCACACTTGGATTGGGTTGTCTCTCCTTTCTCAACTGGGGTGGTGATGCCATCCGGTAGCTCTGCTGTCATAGCTCGTTCCTCAATGACACCCTTCAGTTCAGTTGCATTCTCATTCTCACTTAATGCAGTTGTTGCAACTGCTCGCTCTGTGGATATTTCTTCAACTGCACTCAGCTCTCTGTGCTCCATACTAACAACTTCAGACTGCTTGGCATTCAAAGACACTGGAATATCTTGTTCCATGTCACAGGCTTCAACATTCTCTTCCTTCAGCAGCTTGGAATCTAAAATATCTTGTTCCATGTCACAGGCATCACCATTCTCTTCCTTCGGCAGCTTGGAATCTAGAATATCTTGTTCCATGTCACAGGCATCACCATTCTCTTCCTTCGGCAGCTTGGAATCTACAATATCTTCTTCCATGTCACAGGCATCAACATTCTCTTCCTTCGGCAGTTTAAAATCTGGCACTCTTATCTTCTTGTCAGACTTGTTGTCCTTGTTTTCAGTTTGTTCTTTCGCAGGCTCATCCAATAGCTCTGTCATATGTACTTCCTCCACAGTCGCCCGTTCTTCTTCCCTGACCAGATTCTCTACAGATTCCACTCTCTGCAGCCCCCCCTTGTTTTCATCTGCCACCTTCTCATTTACAGGCTTGCCAGTAACCTGGTGCCCTGATTCTGCTGGGAGATCCTCTTCCTCATCCATGTCTAAATCGTCTTTATTCTTCATCTCAGAATGTTGTTGTGCAGACTCTGCTTGGTCTCCACCCGGTTGCTGTCCCATGCGTAGCTCACTACAGCAGCTCAGGCATAAGTCATAGGTGCACCCACAGCTTTCGGTACCGTCACAGCTCCGAAAGTAGTCTACTATTGAGGTACTACAATTGTTACTGTACCCAAATTGCCAAATGAAACGATTGTCAGATAAATTTAAGAATGCCAAACTGGAGCAAACTTTTGACTTCTGAA
The DNA here is from genome assembly GCA_950295325.1 of Polytrichum commune. NCBI lineage: Eukaryota > Viridiplantae > Streptophyta > Polytrichopsida > Polytrichales > Polytrichaceae > Polytrichum > Polytrichum commune. The sequence goes on from OX485807.1 coordinate 44,525,701, forward strand.
GAGACTCATTCAAACTAGTTGAGTTCATTGCTCATAGAGAGCATAATACACTTACAAAGAACAAAAGAAAACACAACACAAAATGTAAACATACCAAGCCTGTAGACATAAAAACTCGGGAGTCTGGTGCGGAGCACCTCTACTGTATTTTCTAGCACCAACAGTATCAAAGAAAGAGCAAGAACCAAAGCTTATTCTAGTACCAGTATATGCGCTCATTTAGAGGTACTCCTGCAACCGGGACCTCCACATTTTTTTTCCCTGCGTCATTCACACTTCATGAGTTTGCACTTCACAAGATACTAGAGGTTTTAACACACATTACAAAAAAATTCTTAGATATTCATAAGAGCACCGCTCAATACAATCTGTTGTTTCCAAAATACCTTGGATTTTGCACTCAATTTTCAACTCCTCGCTCTGTTCTTTTTCAATCTGCTGCAAAACAGGGAGGACTTTTGCAAGCATGTACTTGAACAATTTGCTTTCCTCCTCGTGGGTTTTTTCCACCTTCTTCTGCTCCCAAAACCCAGCCCCAAAGCAACAAGTTCTTAGATTCACCACCTCAAGAAGAAAAAATGAAGCTCACTGAATAAGAGTGGTGCACAAAACTCACCCTCACAGGTCCACTTGTACGGAGGCAAGACTTGCAATTGCAGTTGCCTTTGCAGAATGGGCATTCTTTCTCTACATCTGCCTCTGTCAGGAGAGGGTACCTGTATGATTACCACATACCTTTGTCAGAAGAACTTAAAGGAATAGAGGAATTCAACAGTACAGTGTAACAAATATAAACCTTGCTGAGACCAGAACCATACCAGTTCCTAATACATGGAGTACAATATCGCTTTGTACCACATTTTCCACAGAAGACCACACGACATTTGTCATTCCTTTGGCATTGATGACACATTCTGCTCCCAGGCCGTTCCTCTTCCTTCTCAACCAGCGCCCATTGTTTGCCCTACCAATACATTCAGTAATAGATAATCAGCCTTACATGTTCCTCCAATATGCATTCCTTTGGAGCTCTCTTTGCTTTTAGCTCTAATACTTCAACCCAGTCACAAAAACAAGAGTCTCAGTGAGGATTGAATGACAACAAGCCCTACAAAATCACCACAAGAACAGTTCATTGTAGATGATCTAGATTGTGAGATGCAGAAAGCAGTACCAAGACTATAGATCCCATCTATGGATCTACACATATATCGACAGAAGCTATCTTTCGGCCACTCTAGATATTAGTTATTGGCTCTTCCCTGATCCTCCACATAATATTTACATCCCCACAGCTTTCCCTTTGCAACTAAGCATCGATGTAACATCAAAACGATCCTTGACAGCAATCCAAAACAAGAAACAGAAAATGTTCCATCTACAACACATATCATCATCCACAAATTAGAGAGGTACGAATAATACTACAAGCACAAGTGCACCAGACCTCTTTTTTCCTAACCTCGGTTCTGATAGAGTTCTTTTTCTTCTTCACAACTTTGGTCTCGTCCTCCTCGTCTGATTCCTCCTCTCTCAAGATTTTTCGGCCCCGTTGGCCACCACCATTGCCATCTTCATCTCCTCCCTTCACAATTTTGTCATCACTGTCATTCCCGTTCGCTGCTGAGTCTTTCTTCACCACCTTCTGCTGCAGCTTTTTCGTGCTGGTTTCCTCAACCTTGGTGGTCACTTCCTTTTTCACAGATTTCCGTGATGATGTCTGATTACCATCCTTGCTCTTGACAACATCTTCTTTTACCACTTTGCCATTGGTCTGGGTGGTGGTTGATGTCTCCTTGCCATCAACAAGCTTCACTTCTCCACTTATGGTTTTCCTTCGATTGATGACCTTCTCATCATCAATGGCAGGATGAATGACCTCTGCAGTGTAGCTAACCCTGGAAGATCTCTTGCGAAGACTTCGAACTCCACCCTCTCCACCACCACCAGCCTTGTTGTCTCCCTCCTTCTCTTCATTCATCTGTTCATCATTGTCGGATTCTAGAACTACCACAGGATCCCTTTTCCTTGGCGCTCCGTTCTGTTTCCTCATTTTCTCCTCAGGCAGTGCAACATCCGATGTGGAATGTCTTCTCTTACGACCGTTGGAGCCTCCTTTAGAGGCATGCTTGTTTGTAGCATGCTTAGCACAGAACCTGTTATTTTCCAGCTTCGGTTGAGTACACCTCCATTGTTTGCCATCATTCCTCGTGCATCGTGTGTCGCCCTCAGCATCTGGATGCGCTTGCGCCTGGGCAACCTCGTAGCTTTTCCCATCGATATTTTTCCCCGAGTCTTTGGATAGGCCATCTTTCAAACGATGATCGGCCTTTCCACCTTCTGTCGTCATTTTGTACGCAGATCTTCGACGACCGACTCCTCAAACCATCGAGGTTCCTCCACAGTAGTAATTATTATCAAACTGCGCTCACATCACATTACAAACAATATTACTCGCCATGTTCGTCTGTACATTGCCCTTCTAGAACCAAGACTTGTATCACAGCTATGTCTGGCTGGCTGGCTGGCTGGCCTCTCCTTACGGTTGAAGAATTCGGTACTTCCCGCTGACCCACGCACACAAAGCAATTTTCTAGAAGCCAACAAACAACCCGCCTCCTATTCCAAATTGTAACTAGACAAAGCTGAAGGGCTTCAGAATGCAGTTTCGTCCGCGCTACCATCTCTCTTAAACCACAAGAACGAATTCAGAGAAACTCCCGCTCTAAATCACACAAAACTTCCCCCGCCAAAAAAGGATTCAAGCTCCTTTCCACCACCACATTCGCACTACTTGACCCTTCGTCTGCTACACTCACTGCTCACATACAACCCTCGAATCGAAGCGCATCCCTCAAGCCTAATTCCAATCAAGCCGCGACCAGGGGTTTCACCCTGATCGAGGCTCTCTCAAACCCCAGCCAAATCCTATAACCAGCACACTCTCTCCCTCCCTCTCTCACAACCTACATAACACAGCCTTCAAAGCTATAAAGAAAGCACATCACAACCCCAAGCAACAACATAACACACCACGCCTCTGAAAAACTTACCCCAAACTCTCACTCTCCTGCCTAACCCCATAGCAACACATCTCCTCCCACACATAAACATCCAATTTCCAACCACCAAAGTAGTACTCTACCTACCACTACTACAACAACCATCCATCCACAGCCCCTTCAAATCCTCCCTCACTCCACCACACATACAAGAAGCCGCCGCCACCACCACCACCACCACAAGCGGCCAAGCCACAGCCCAAACCACATCACCACCACGCTTTTCCCAACACACACACACATACACACGCACCTTGAATCTGTCAAGCATCCGCCGCTCCTAATCCTCCACGCAACGCAAAACCGAAACACCATAAAACAGCAAAACCCTCGCAGCCCCGCCCCGCCCCTGACGAAACCCCGTGAGCGGCCGCACCACCTCAGATCGTTCCTCTCTGCTCCGTCAATCTCTGTCGGCCGCTCGCAATTCGCAGCTCCTGCACATCGAGACACATCCAATCTGACCCACCACCAACACTCATCCCCTCGCGGCCTTGAAGCTTGAAACCCTCGTCGTCGGGAAGAGATCCCATGCCCTTGCCTTACCCTACCCTTCTTTGCCCCTTCTTCTACGGCGGTCTGTTCATCTCTCCGCCCCTTAAAAAACTCTCCCTCTCTCCCTCACCCTTTTAGTAGATCAAATTAGGTGTCTTTGTCTGCATGTTTCCATTTATTCTTTCTCCCCTTTCCGGCCCGTAATCCTCCCCCAGCGCGAGAGTAATGTAGCCCATCCTCCTCGCCAAATTAACATTAAAAATCCGTCGTGCCTCCCAGTTTAAACTTACCACCTCGTTGGCGCATCTGCTTTTGTCGCGTATTTAATCGCAGCTGTGAATCCGAGTTGTTCGTTTAGCAAGCTTACGCTTTGCGAAATGTGCAGCCGCTGATGATGGTTTGGCAGCGGCGTGGTATTTAATTCCCGTGTCGTCGTTGGTGTTGTTGTCATCGTTGTTATTGTGGGTCAGGTAGGAGTTGGGTTCATGTGGGTTTTTGTTATTTCATTCAAGGTTTGTGGGTTTTGGGTTATTTGATTCGAGGTTGTGGGTTTTTGTTATTTGATTCGAGGTTGTGGGTTTTAAGGTTTAATGGGTATAGTGTGGGTGACAGATGCCCAACGTCGGCGTCATGGCGGTGGTTTTAATGTCGTGAGGGTTTTTGCTAATTTAAGAAGGGAGATCGCAACTTCAGTTTCGAGTGCTTGAAGTGGTGGTGGTGGTAGTGATGGTAGTAAGTTTAGGTTTTAAGTTTCAGGGTTGGAAGCTGGGATTGGGGGGTTTTTTTTTGCCTCCCTTTCCTTTTTGCGAAAATGGTGGGTTGCCTTTATATGATCGGAGTTGGAATGATGGAGGAGGCGAGCAGCAAGGTATTCTTGTTGCTTTCAATACTTAAATTGGGCGCCATGGTGGTGAGATCATGCGTGGATTGGGGTTGTGTTGTTAGTAATGGTGGTCGAGGAGCTGAATTTGGAAGGGACGATCGAGATTGTATATATAATGAGAGACACGGGATTTGCAGGTTGGCTTGGATTCATTTGAGCTTTAGGAATGTTTGGTGCTTGTAAGTGTGATATGGGGGATGTGGGGAGTGGGTGTTGGGTGGAAAGATCACGGTAAGTTGGCAACCCCCTTATCTGATTGGAGTATGTGAATAAGGAGAGGGTTTTCCTTTGCAAGCAGCAATGGAAATGGAATTGTCGTTGTTGTGTTTGTTGTAGTTGTCGTTGTTGGGGTTTTTTCTTTTTTTGGGTAACATGGGAACCGACTCTCCCCTCCACACCCAGTCATAAATTGCCAAATAGGTAGTGAGACTTCCCATCATCACCTACACCGCACTTGTCGCAGGCTTTATAAGGTTGAAACTTGAGGCAAAGTTGAACGAAGACCTTTGGATGGTGGGTCAAGTAGTAAGTATCGTTCCATGCATACATCTGGACCAAAAGTATTCATAAATATATATATGTATGTATATAAGACATGTTTTTTTAAAGTATATATATGCACGAGAGCGAGAGAGAGAGAGAGAGGATTTCTTCTTGCACTCCCAGCTGTGGAACTTAACGATTCCACAGCATCGTCACCTCTAAATGGTCAATTGTGGAGAAACCGACGTGCGTCCCCTGCCCTAAATTCACAACTTAATAAAGGGACTACCAAATAGTTCAAGGCCACTATGAAAGCGTGTGTGGCCGTGACCTAGGACATGATCATGATGTTGTGAGCTCAGCATTTTCATTGTGTTGGTTGAATGCCCAAGTAAGGCCCAGTAGTAGCTTCTATTACTTGAACCGATCCCGTGCTTATTAATTATCCACCTTCACAAAAAGGGTTCCCTCATCAAACCCCCACACAGACTCCTACCATGTAGAACTCTCTCTCTCTCTCTCGCAGCTCCTCCTTGTGGCAAAGTCAAAACCAAAAAAAAAGGCAAGTCTTATAAGTAAAGGAGATTGTTAAATCGACCATGGAGGTGTCATGTGACCTGTGAAAAGTTTCAACGATTCTAGGCATAAACTAAACTGCAAAGAAAGAGGAAGCGCAATTAGATACCTTTGTGGTCGTTTTACCAAAACTACATGGCCGATTTAACAACCCCAACTTAAGTGAATTATCGCCTGCTCACGCTCTTTGTGGCTGCCAGTTCCTCGGCCTCTCCACACCCCATCCCTACCTACTATGTAGTACTACTAACTGTACTAGCTAGCCTCCCTCCTGTTTTTTCTTAATTTAGGAAAAGGGCAGTCGGAATCCGATCTCATCAAAGCCGGGGGCAGGATGTTCTTGTAAACACACAGTTGAGTTGTTTGTGGTGGGTAATGAGCCATTTTCTGTCCGAGTCACACTCAGTTGGGTACGAAGTTATAGGTGTAGGTCCGTATACGAGGGTTAGTAGTGGCAATGAATGTCCTCTCGCTGCTAGGGTTTATCCTAGGGTTTAAGAAGTATTATATCATGGGGAGCCCGGGAACATACTTCAATGATTATACACAACAGGTTTCATCATCCGAGTCGTCGTGATGATGGTCGAGAGGAGGTATTTGGAAGGCGGAAGTGGACTTTCTTTTCCGAGCCCGGGCCCCGAGTAAGTTAAAGGGGGTGGTGATGACTGACAGCTGATGAGGGAATCCCCTGTAGTCTCTCCAAATCAATGCACGGGGTTGCAGATCCCACCAGCTGCTTAGTTACAGAGGAACCGGCCGAGTTTAAAGAGAAGTAACCAGTTGAAGTTCCAGATTTCAGGAAAATTTACCAGCCGGTTTAGAGGAATCTGTGGAATATACCTTGAATCGGTAAAGAGGGAGAAACCCCCGAAAGAACGCACTCTATGATCAGGGAGAACTGGCAGTTAGTTACAGATGAACCAGTTGAGTTTGAGTAATAACCAGTTGAAGTTCAAGACTTCAGGAGAATTACCAATCACTTTAGAGGAATCTATGGAATAACCCTCAAATTAATATAGAAAAACCAAAGGATGTCAACATGTAACCAGTTGGACTTGTAAACACTAGGATCTCAACCGATTATGCCCCAAAATCTCCCCAATCACTGGATCACACAGCCTGATGCATGCAACCGCCGGTTGGACTTAGAAACATTCGGCGATTTTGACCGACGATTATGCCCCCAACACTGCTCCGAATCACATGGGCGTTTTCAGTTGAAAGTGTTGTGTGTTGGTTGTGTGGTTTTTGTTTTGAATCTCTCATGTGGTAGCGTAGCTTTGGTGGTTTGGGTTTTGGAAAAGTGGAGTGTGATGGGGCGAGTCTAATTTTGTTACACTCAATTTTGCTGACTCAGTCTCGTGTGAGGCACCCAACTGGCTGCTTGCTTGAGTGGTCACATGCGCACTGCCCTAATTTCACTTTATTTTGGGGAGGGGTGGTGGCATGCATCCAACTACTTAGGTATATATAGTGTCAATGAGGAGAGTCCTAAGTAAGTAAGTAAGTAAGTAAGTATAAAACTATACCTTGGAAATACATCTTAAGCCACGAGGAGAAGATGAACGCATGAAATGACATAAATGTAAAAGCGAAACGAGGGAATTAGATAAAGAGGCGCAGTGCTGTATGGACCTGGCGACAAGTGTTCTCTTTGCAATCAATTGTGTATGGAGACCTTGAAAGTCAATGGACGGGAGAAACCGACTGCTAGTTACAGATGAACTGGTTGAGTTTGAGAGTAAATAACCAGTTAGAAGATCAAGACTCCAGGAAAATTATCCATTGGTTGAGAAGAATCTATGGAATATGCCTCAATTCAGTAAAAGGAAAACCCCCCGAAAGATCAAAACATCGTGTCACCCACCGGTTGGACTTAGACCCAACTCGGATTTTGATCGATCAAAGTCAAGCTTCACATCCAACTTATGATTATGTCACTCGTGCTCCGTAACTCTAAGTTGGCATATTGCACCCTAGCTATAGTGGATGAATACCCTCTGCGTACGTTGAAATCATAGGAAGCTTGATGAGCGCATAATAGTAAGCATTGTACAAACAAGGGAATGAATAAATGGGCAGTGTACGTCTCTCTCTCTTTCTCTCTATATATATATAGATGTAACCTACTTGGATGGACCTAACAAGTTTTATTCCCTTTGAAAATCCAAATGGTACTACTACATAACTTAATGCAAACTAATATATAAGTTCATACATATATATATCCGCATCCAACTTATCTCACTTGTCAGCAGGCCGGCTTCATGCGCACCTTTATTAGGTACAGGGGTGGCTTGAGTTAAACTTGTTGGTGTGCATGGAAATTGTTGACCAAATTAGCGAGAAAAGCATATAGTATGCATGAATTTTCACGCCGGCCCCTTGCTTGAAAGGGGTTGGAGTTTCTATTATCATTATCATATGCATGAATCAAGCACTAGTGTGATAAAAAGTCGTCTAGATGGCCACCATTGTGGGTTTCACAAGTCACATTGGCAAGTGAGAATATACTATTGTCGTAGATGAGCAGACCTCTCATCCATCCAACGTTTTATTAAAAAGAAAAAGAAGAAAAGAATTGATCTCATATAAGTTTGTTGAATGACTTCGCTATTAACACAAAGAGTCCTTGCAGACAATCGTCACTGGAAGGACTTTGCAAATCTACCGTTGTGTTAGATTTGCATATTTCTTTCCAGCGAAGTAGGTCAATGAATGACCCATGGGCTTATATGCTTGTAGCACACGGTTTGGGGAAATTAAAGGAGATCAGACATTTCCAGCGAATTCCAGTGTCAAATCGACCAAACACTTTGAGCCTCCTATTTGTAGGGCTTTTTATGTTGGATGAATGGAGGAGGGGACAGGCTCGCACCATTATTGCTGCTTGATAATTTTCCTCTCTCTCTCCCTCTCATCACTCCTTTAGCATATTCCAACTTATTTCACTTGTGTGGGTATTAATTAAGTAGACATCCCACCCCTGCCTTGCGTCGGCATTCAGAGCAGTCTAGTCTCGCCAGGGAGATTTCTGGGCACAATTGCTCAAGATTTCTAGCGTTTCCAAGTCCGACCAGTTACATGTCCTGATCTTTCGGCTCCTCTTTAATTAAAATCGAGGCATATTCTCTAGATTCCTCAGAAACGATGGGTAAATTTTCGCCCAAAGTCTTGAACTTCAACAGGTTATTTTCTCTCAAACTAACTCAACCAGTTCATCTGTAACTTAATTAGCGCTCGTGTCTCCCGATTCATTGGTTTCGGAGCGAACCGCGCGTGTGAATTCTGCGAAAATGGCGACAATTAGGAACGAAGTTGGAGCTTTGTGATGCACCGATCAAGCAGGTGTAGATAATTAATGAGTTCGTCCACACCGCCACAGTGGTCAACTTGCAATTAAAGAACCGTGGAAGATGATTGTGATGAACTACAGAGTATTCTAATTTGGGGGGCGTCCGGATGAAGAAGGGGCGGGAATAACTTATCGAGTATTGAGGCCCGGAATTCGAGGAAGGTAGATGAACCTAGATCCAACATACGCAATAATATGGACACCTATATTTGAGTGGTGTGTGGTTAGTTGTGGGTTCGAGAATGGACACCACAAAAAAGACACGTGTTGACAAGAGATTGGACTGCGTGTTTGAAATATGCTAACCGTTCTAGGATTGACAATCAATGTGATTGTGTGTGTGTGGGGGGGGAGGGGGGGACGCAATATGACCAATTAATGAACATGAGAATCTTCACTTTGATAAAGAATAAGATGTTCACAAGAGCTTTGAATAGTAGGAGGCAGATGGAAACGGGTACAATTTGGATGTGCTAATCATCTCATATTGATCGTGTGTCACGTATCGTACGAGAAGTGGGTGCAAAAGAGAGAAGTATATGAATAAAGACACGTAACCCTCAAGAAGAAGAAGAAGGCTCCATTCATCATTGTGATTCCTTGACCTAAGTTATTTGGGCCTTTTTTAGAACTGACAGAAAACTTCATGCTAGTAATTTGTTGTTGTGTTACACTACACAGCGGCAAGTAACTTTTGCACGTTCCATAATGAGGGATTCTATTAAGGAGGCGATGAATTGTATTTGCAGGGTTCCGACAAGATTTGCATCTCACATCATTACTATATGAACGAAATAATGGATGTCTCAACAATATCATACCATAATTTTGTACTATTATGTTTGGTAACCACCCTATCTCATTACACCGTTTATGGTATTGAGTGTCACGCACACTATTTGCGAAGGGCCTAAACTTGATGCCTTGAGGTTTCAAAATGGCACGTTTGTTAATTATCAATATGATACTATTTGTCAAAATAAGTAAATTTTTTTAAGTGAACAAATATTTACATTATGACATTTAACATAGCACATTGGGATACTTGAGATGGTAGCCTTGCGTTCTAGCCTCTAGGAAGCAAGGGGAAGATATTATTGAATATAATAATGGCAAGTGTCATGTGTTTACATTTTAGCATGCAAGAGGAAGATACTTATGAGCAAAGTAGTGCCAAGTGTTATTTGTCAACTTGCAGACCGTTACATACCATAGCATACATCCCATAACACTATTGAACATACTCATGCCCAAGATACAAATAAGCACACTTGAATGCCAAATGTCATGAGGTGACACTAATGTTGAAGTTGATCAGACAATCATATCCTACCAATTGCCCATGATTCATACGCTTGTAATGGGGATTAGCTTCAAAGGCCTTAACTTAGTTCAGTTATAGTCACTTGAAACGAATGTATCACAAACCTCCAAGGGATCAAGTTTTTATGTTGGATGGATGAGAGGGATGCTTGTATGCAACGATTCCCGCTCAGCCTAGTAGAGCAACGTGTTTTGTGATTTACATCATAATAATAATTAGTGTAGGTCTAGGTTTAGAGGAAACTTTTCGAACTTCAACATCGGTGAGCTCATCATGTTGTGCCATTGAGATACGGATGGGACTCTTGAGCTCAAATGAAAAGGACAATCACTTGTTGGTCACGGAGTTCACTAATTAAATTAACTTGCAGCCGTTTGCCCTTGAGTACGTTATAAGTACTAATTATAAAGGTCGACTCACATGGTACATGGGCAATCTAGGACCCAGAAATATAGCAGCAGTCTCAGGAGCTATTTACCTACTGTAGGTGATTTGAGCAGCAAAGTGCCAAAACCCTAAATTCCGAGGTGCCATGTGGGATTTTGTACAGGTTTGACCGATAAGAAAAGTGACATGGTGGCCCTTTGCTCAAGTTTTGAACAAATTTGTGTCAAACCACCTACTTTTCACCTAAGATACTTCATTCACTAAACATAAACCTGAGATCTTATAATAATTAATACATTGCCAACACTAGGATCTAGGATCAATCCACACCAGTAGGAGACTTTCCATTCTGATAGGAGTTCTTGTCTTGTATGTACTAGTGAAATTGCAGTACATTACATCCAACGAGGTTACTCTTAGTAAGACGACAAATCCTTGTTGGTAGCAGTAAATTTCGGAAAGAGATAAACTTCTCCTATCATGAGGGATTCCTCCTATTGCCAACGAACATTGATTGGTCCTAGTGTGAACATGGTTTAAGTAGAAAGTGCGAGAAGACCCTCAATTTTGCGAGAAAACCCAACTAATCGGCTGCAACAAACAGGGAGAACTGACCGCTAGTTACAGATGAGCCGGTTGAGTCCCTATGTCGCATCATGGTTAATTATGATCAACTTACAGCTAACGGACTCACAATCATGCCAATACCTGGATACGGACGTTACTTTTATATAAAAGCTGGTTGAGTTTGAGAAATAACCGTCATGAAAATAACCGATCGTTTTTAGAGGAATACGTAGAATATACCTCACATTATTAAAACACAACTGGAGAATCACAACTGTAACCAGTGGGACTAGAGAACACTAGAATTTTGACCGAATTCGTCCACAATTCTCCCCGGACACTGGGCGGCCACTGCACTATCCAAGAAAGTGCGGTAGTTTTATCCTTTTAGATCTATACATCTTTATAGGCTGTGGACTTTAAAGCTCGTTTTTTCTGAGAAAACCGAGTGGCGGAGGCGTCATCAGGTGGAAGATGATGCCCCACTTCACAAGTCGAGCTTGCCAAATGCGACCATGTTTCGATCTTGTTTAGCAAGTGGCTTTCAGTGGAAACCCAGTGCTGATTGAACTCGGAGGCAACTTAGTTAACTTAATGCAGAGAATGAGGAATTTGCTGCAGCAATCTTAAATTGGACCTAATTCATTGTTGTGGCCTGCACTATTCATCATCGACTCACATTCATTGTCTTACAGTCACTGGGTGGCAGCAGGTAGAGAGAGGGTGTCATATGACATTTGGTGTTACACGACAGAGTCGTGAAGATTGCTTTAATCAATTTATATGGAGCATCAATTTTAGTGCCACACTAACTACGGATTTTTGGTGTTGTATCTGGCACACAAATCCCCGAGCACATCTCATGTGTACTTGGAAAAAGATGTATAGATCTATCACGATGGTAGATTCGTAGTTTTCGTCGTCGTGCTTTGCAACACCTGTGCGTGATGGTAGTGACTTTGATATATGTGTATATATATATATATATATATATATATATATACACATTTTATGAAGAGAGTGCCCACTTCACAAGTCGAATTTGAGTGCCACAAAGCTCCACTTAGTTTAGTCTACTGACTCCAACGACACTCGCGACTGAACATACTTGAAGATTATTGCAAAGATTAAGAAATCCACACAAATATTTGTGGAAGCGCTCACTATGGACACCATGTGAGCACACGACATGCACGACTGAAAACGTTTGTAAAATCTACCATAGTTGTGAAATTTACTCTTATTTCTGCGCAAGATGTTTGCTCTGGAACTCATGTGAAACGTTGGCTGTACATTGCAAAAAACACACTACTCATCCTGACCTTATATTTTCCTTTTACCGATAGTGGGAAAGTGTCGAGATGGGCCCAATTAATTCACCGCATCTCTATGTGATTCGTTCTCTAATCTAAGTTGAGTTTGAGCTCACATTGAATCATTACCGCGTTTCTTGGGGCGATCGGGATCCTCAAGTATCAAGAGGATAGATATGATGTCGGCTTCAGGTGTAATGGTAGCATATCCTGTATTTATCTAAGTTAGGGTTAACAACATAAAGTTGATGTGCCACTTTAGTAGAGACTCCGCATTACTACTCTGCGTCGATTGTTGCATTTGTTGGGACAACAACACTTTGGTCAGGCCGGGTACACACGGCTCCATTAACTTACGGGCCTTTATCAGGGGCCACATAAGTACGTACCTCTCATCCATCCAACATTAAAACCCTAAAAAATAGTATGCAGTTTGGATGTTACTTTTTATAGTTAACATGGATATTGGAATCAATGTTAAATATTCTTGATTTATTTGGAAATAGTATACAGTTTGGGTGGGTGTTATTTGTTTTTATAGTTAAATTTAACAACAAAATTAGCGGTAAAGACACAAGAATTAGTTTAGTCCAAGTCATTCGAGATGGATAGGCCATTATCCTAAGTGTTCAAGATTGAAGCCCTCCTGTGAGTTTCATTTTGAAGGGCTCTCAAATTTCAACCTTTCAGTTGAAGGGTTGGTTCAAATCCAAGACGTCAATCCAAGAATATAGAAATGAAATACAAAACTCGTATTAAACTTGTGCATGAATTATATGGTATATGTTTCTAGTACAATGTGAAGAATTAAGAATCAACCATCTAACTCCACTTCTTGTAGTGACAATGCCCTACACTTGTTGGTTCTTGTGACGGGCATATTGTATTTAGGACTTCAAGTGATGTCTTCATTTTCAATATGGCATTGCATTTTAAAGGGCTATTTTGCGAGAGGTATATTTTGAAGGGTCAAATCGTGTTTGAAGGGCATTGAAGACTTTAATCTTGAACATTGATTATTGTATACGGGTCTAAGTTTTTATGTTGGATGGATGAGAGGTACGTGCATATGTGATAATCCCCTCTCTCCATCACGTGTTGGGCCTTCTTACTTATTACCAAAGGCATCACATATTTCGAGCTAACTAATGTAAAAAAAAAAAAAGGAAAAAAAGGTGAACATTCATTCAATTTCTTTCGGAGAGTCGTAGTAGTATATGGGGAGAACCGCCTGCTGGTTGTAGATGAACAGGTTGAGTTTGAGAAATAACCGGTGCAAGTTCAAGATTTCAAGAAAAAAAATACCGATCGTTTTAGAGGAATTAATAGAATACAAGACCAATTCAAAAAAGAGAAACCAAAAGATGTCAACATGGAACTGGTTGGACTTGGAAACACTAGGATCTCGACCGATTAAGGTATGTGGATGTTATTTGGTTCGTTTTGTCATGTTCTCCAACTTCTACTGATTAGATATACACAACAACACTCGTGTTGCATTAACATATCTACAATGAAACATATGTCAAAATTGGATCGAACATCAGACCTCCCTTGAATTCAGTTTTGGTTATGGAAAATGCAAGCTTGTTGATTTCTAAACTAGATACATAAGTCCTCCCATATCGTGCTCAGTCTTTGAGTGTAGAGTAGTTATCAATAGTTGAAGATGTAGTCCAATCTCTTTTAACACATGTGTCTTTATGATGTTTGCTCATAGATCCTCACCGAGCGATGTACCAATCAAATATAGGGGTCTCGTTAAAAAAAAACGAGCCACTCAAGACCCACTAACTTATGCCCAAAATTTAGCCCGGACACCGGGCTTGTCATTGCGGGAAGGTGTGTATATAGGCAAGTGCTTGCAATTCATGGGACCTTTTCCTTGCTGACTCCACTTTGTCAGAGCCCAAACACAGGAGCTCCAGAACTTGATAAAACTTTGAGCCTTTGTAGGCATATTCTTGAAGGATATATACCGTCAATGCTTATCAATGATTGGGCACTTTCAACTACTAACGTATCCAGGTGTTGTTCGGTTCATTTTTCATGTTCTCCAAACTTCTACCGATTAGATATATACAAAGAGACTTGTGTTGCACTAGCGAAGTTATGATGAAGCATCAACAAAAATCGGATTCGAAATTGGACCTCCGCTGATTTAGTTATGGTTATTGAAAGTGTATGGTTGTTGATTCCGTGATTGAATGCACGTGTCCTCCCGATTGTGTTTTGTTGTTGAAGACGTAGTCCAATATCTTTTAGATATGTGTCTTTATGATGTTTGTTCTTTGATCCTCACCTAACCACACACCAATCAAATATAGGTGTCCGATCAAGAAAAATAACCAAATAACACATGCGTATCTTTCTCATGAAATGTTATGTGGGCACTTCCAACTCTATAAACCATTTTGACTATTGGGTCGGTTCAAATTTTATTTGCTCGTCCAATAAGCAACTGTCACTACTATTATATGGTTTCTAGACAATGAGCCTGCGCCAATGAAAGGACAATGCAATCCTACCAAGTTGTGGGAGATTTGCAAATTAAAATTGAGTGACGCATGACAATTGCCCAAAACTCAAATGCTTGTAGTGTGTGATGAATCATTAAGATTGTCAATTTCATAACCTTCTTCAAGCGGTGTTCGGTGGGTCCGTGAATCGTATGAAAAAAACTTGCATTTTGGAATAACTTCGATATCATAATGTTACACAGCTGCCCTGACTTCATTTTTAGTACGAAACACTAAGATTCCAACATTCATAATCTTTTATTCTCGAATCTTCTGCTGGACCCATGAACACAACTCATCAACTGTGTGATGTTATGATGAGTTTGAAATGCTCCGGGGATGGGATACCTCAGATTCTATTCAACATGGCATAGAATTCAAACAAACCATCATATTGCTCAAACAAACTCCAACCAACTTCACAAGTGAGTCTGAACACCTGTTCATAAATCCCCTACACGAATAGTAAGCAAGCGGGAGCCTAATGTCGAAGGATGTTATGTCAAGTTTTCAGATCTGATGGAAAAGGGTGCAAAACTCCAAATTGAATGTTCCCTTTCTCTTTAGCTAAGTGATCACCACATGCCCTTCCTACTTAATAATTATGTTAAACAATTGAAGAATATATTGAATAGCATTTATGTGCTGGATACAATATAGTCAAGTTCTCATCGTGACGTCTGATGATGCCTTTTAAGTATCCGATTTTGACTGCAAGCCTTTACCCATCCATATACTACTCAAATAAACATCGAGCTCAGATCGAGAGAAGTGGCCACATAAGGCCCACATGGTAATAAGTACACTGATCATCCCAAGTAGTGAATGTTACTATTCGGAGTTACAATGTGCAATAATGTCCGCACTAGTTCAATTTTTACTAATGAAAATTCACTAGGTTGTTCGGATGTTACAGAACATAAATGACTTTGTTTGATAAGATTTGATATCCTCATCAAATAGTTATAGCATTGTGTAACTCCAAATAGCAACATGCATTAAGTGGGATAATCAGTGTAGTGATCTACGTTGTTGTTAGTGGACTAATATATGAGGATTTTTTTACTTTAGATTTCAGCAGAAAAGTGGTGGCAATGCATGATAAGGATTAGATAGGAATGACATCAATTCGGATCGCGATTGGAAAACACTACAATGTGTTATTGCTTATACTCCTTATTTCTCAAAAGGATGTTTGATGTTTTCGCAATTGAGATGGTTGTAATCGCAGGCATGCAATAAGTAGTGTGTTTTCGATAGGTCTCCAAAGTAGGTCGTGTTATTCATGCATCCCCACTCGTGCTTTGCAGGATTGAGTTTTTGCATGCTTGCGAAGCAAGTAATTAAAGTTCGGTGGAACAATTGTAGGCATAGATGTAATCGGACTCATGTGGACCCCAACTAGCCCACTTTTTAGTGAGACTGGGTAGTTGTAGGAACAATTCGTACTAAGTGGTATTCAAGGTGGATTGGTGAAGTTTTGTGCTACCTTACTACTAATAGCATACGAATCCCAGAGCACACGTCTTGCACAATCAAAATTTTCGCAAAATCTAATATGGTGGTTCAGTTGCAATTTTCTCACCTCTCATTATGGACGTAACTTTGGGGTTTTGAGGGCCTCATCCACCACCTTCATTCATTTGGACAAAAACCATTGTCTAGTTTCAGTAGAAAAAGGACTTTGATGGTTTTCATGGCTCTTGGAACTTTTTCCATGTGTGGTTGTAGGGTCTGGGGAGGTTTTGGACAAAATTGGTCAAGATCCAAGTGTTTGCAAGTCCAACCAGTTAGTTACCTGTTGATGTCTTTCAGTTTTTCTTTGTTGATTTAAGATATGTTCTAAGAATTCTTCTGGAATGATCGGCCATTTGTCTAAAGGCTTGGAACTTGATCCGGTTATCTTCTCTAACTCAACCGGCTCATCTGAAACTATGTAGCGGTTGGATCTCCTGTTCATAAGAGTGGTTGAAATGTGGTGTTCCGTGCATAAATTTAGGAATGCGCAGACAACAGCCAGCTCTCTTTTGTAAGCATAAATTATACACATGGCCTTTCACATGCACACCATTGTTCCAGGGTCAGGTCAAGTTCCGAAGTCTATCAATCAAGCTTATTTTTATATTTTATAAAAAATTACTGACACTGAGCTTTCAACACCATCTTGTTATTTAAAACTTAGAAAAAATTGAACCCAAATGCTCACTTGAATGTAGGAGCGCATGAGATCCATGTGTAGTTGCTGGAGTGTATAGTTGGGCAGGTAAGGTACAGACATGGCATGACCAAAAGGTTGTGGGTGCTTCAATATCTGGATCAACTCGCCCTGGCACATCTTGGGTGGTTGTCAAAAAAAGGTCAGGTCTGCATATTCCATAAGGATAAGCGATACCCACTGCACAACCAAAATATGAACCTAGACTTTTTTTGGTGAGCTTTTAGTTACTCCAGTGAAATACGTACCTACCCTTGATTCTCTGAGTCTAGGCAGGTTTGCTGACTTTATCAGTAAGACGATGAAACTTGAATGGTTACTTTTTCTGACTAGCCCACTTCTCCTGGGTTATGAAACACACAATAACTCAGTTCAAGATGGTGTACTCGATCTAAATTGAGGCCGTAGCCACAATCCTCATAAATTTTAGAGCTCATGTGATTATCTTATTCACTACCAAAGCGAGGATTCTCCTGCTCATTGACCGGTCATATAACCTTTCCCCCCCGCTCCCCCCACAAACACAATTCTGTTGACTATTGAGTTTATAATTGTTATTGCTATTGGAGCATGCAGTTCAAACTCTTTTGAGCTCATGTCTTTTTGATATCCCATTCTTGGGGTCACACCAAACCATATACCACTCAAACATAGGTGTGCTAATAAGAAAAGCACCCGAATAAGGGTTACCAATAACTCATTACAAAGTTCAAGCTTATGCAAAATGGAAGAATCTTATACAGACAGGTATTAATTATAGAGAGGAGGGAGGGATTCGAGAAAAGCAAGCAGCTGCCGGAATGAGAGGAATATGGTAACACAAAGCAGTTGACAAGAATAAGAATCCCCATCATGAAGCCTCCTTCCCAAGCAACAGCTGTGCCAGAGCCTGTTCAATTTCTGCTGAGTCATGAGTATTGTGGGAACACATGTCCCTTGCCCCAATCATTCAGTTTCATATGTCCACCCAGCTCAAGACATCACACCTACTACAAATATTTGACAACCTTAGCCTTCTGATGCCCAATATGGAATGGGTCGTTTCCTAGTGACCAAGGTATAAGTAGCACGGCACGAATGTGAAAGGATCATGTAGCCCTTTTTATTACGCAGCCTCATTGGTTTGATCAGGTCTCAAGAACAACACAACATTTGTGACAAAGTCACATAGACCCTCAAAACCTCATTTTCACCCATTCAATCTCAATGTCAATCAGGCTGGGAAGTTGGACATTTTGGAGGCATTTGATTGCAAGAGATCAAGTTGCGTATTCCTCACGAAAGGTAATTAAGAGCTTCTAACCAATGCAATTGCAGTGCGCACCCTTTGCATGATGATGTTGTTTTCACAGTACGTACAAGATTGCAACATGACATGTTGCAAGTGGAGATCCAAGCACTGTTAAGCTTAGTGCAGGGCCAACTTCCATGTAGAAGTTGGTAGCAGGAAGACAAGAGAAATACATATTCTAGAAGGATGGGGACCCACCTGCTGTTGACTAGAAAAGGAGTGTGACGCCTTGCAGACACAAGAGTTTGACTGGTGACAATCTACAGACATTGTGTTGTTACCTGGAGGTCAAGCCACGAAGGTCTTCTGCAAATCGCTCCATTGGCTGCACAGGTGACCCACGTTCTTTGAGGTTCACATTTCTTGTGATGGCACTCCATTTCAGACAGTATGTACTAAGGTATGTGGTTACTCTTGTCCTTTGAATACCTATATTTTGATTGGTATATGGCAAGGCATTTGTTCTTAAGAACGGAAACTAAAAAGGCATCTATGTGTGGCAGCGAGACTGCACTATGCCTTCAAAATATAAACATCATCATTCTAGTTTCAATTATGAATATTATGGGAGGGAAGATTTATGTGATCACTTAAAAGAGAATAGAGAATCTTCCACTTGGCCTCCTATAACTTTTGCATCTCGTGAAACCCCGATTCTGAAACTTGAATTGACAATCTTGGCATTTCACAATTGCTAATGTGATGAAAACAATCCCCAATGGGACGCAATTATCTGTAGACTTGGAAGTGCCCTCAACATGTCCCCATACCTTTAATCTAAGTTGCCGAGATGCTTGCTTCACAATCCTCCCGAGAGGTAGGGATACTTTCCTAATCAAATGGGCTGCAAGCAAACCTCGCCTACGGCCCACAAGGTCCACAAGGCTCCACAAGGCTCCACAAATCATTGCAGTGATCACGGTTGACTGACAACACTCAACTTTTGGAGGTTAGATTAGGTTAGGGGGCCCCGGACAAAGTTAAAAGCGTGGAAATCTGAACCTATGTGTAAGAAATTTCCGAAAAGAAGATTTATCGAGATTTCTACCTGCAACAAAAGTTGCGGAAACATGTTACCTAGTACCCTTGGTCGAAGAATACTACATTTTCATCATCTCATCTCTGGTAACTACAAAATTTGTGGTGAATAAGCGACGACATAGAGTACAACATGTTGGTCCACATACTGCGGTGCAGTGGAGATACCGTCTTGGAACAGCAATGTTTCAGTTGCCGCTAATACGATTTGTTAAATGTATCGTCTTTAGTGATATTCTCGGTGACTCGGACTCTGAACTTGGAAAAATGCAGCGAGATTGAACAGAAATTGCACGAGTCCTCATCAGCCTGCCTCTTAAATGTAATCATGTGAACAGGAAATACAAATACACATGCAAGTACGTAAGCAAGCCAAATGTCCGCGTCTGCTGCTTTCAACCTACATCTCCCTTTGTGCAAAGAGTGTTGCAGCTGTACGCAATTGGCAGCCGCTCCTGTAGTAGTGACGACGAGTGTGACCCACTTGCTTGGTCTTAGTGCACATCTGCATGAACCCCACGTTGTCATCAGCACGTACATCCATGGCAATTACCGATAATTAGGAGTAACGGCGCGAGGAAACGAGAATTACAAAGCGGACGAAATCCAAATAGGAACAAGAGTTCCGGGCAGGAGAGACTAAAGGAACTCAACAACACTAAGTTACATCTCTAAACAGGAATTGAAATCCTAGCTGATGTATGTATATATGGCCGCATGTATCTCAGGTTGCAGAGTTCAATAACCCAAAAGGGTCTGCGGATGTCAATTAATTTTCTTCTATCAGAGAGATGGCTTATTTTGCTTTTGGCCGCATTCATGGTAACACATTTTTGGAGATGAGGTAATTACCTAAGCAACCGATTTTTCATCGTATTGTTCTCCAACCACAAATGGGCGCCGATCGCTATGAACTCGTTTAATATCTGGGAACTAATTTCTCAACCTAAGGATCATCAAGCACCAGCTCCCGCTCTTTCTCGAGCTTCTTCCCGAGCTTCTCTCTCCGTCTCTCTTTTTATGATGTCTTCCCATGCCCCTTGATTCACAAAATCAATAGGCACACCTGTTCCAATTCGCAACCCAGGCTGCACCAGCCCTTCATGCATCACAATTCGAAATTCAGGCTTAGAGTTAATTGCAATTTCTGACCGTGTGATCTCATCGTGCTTCTCTTCGAGCTCCTCCCATGTGAACAGGAGCGGTAGTGTTGATCCTCCCCACGTGTTAAAGTCCATCAGCTTCACCTTTCCTCCCTTCGTTATGTACACATCAAAAGAGAAATCTCCACCACCAAACTCTTCCTGAAGACTCTCAAAGAAGAAATTAGACACCATGTCTGAAATCTCCTCCTCCCTCCCAAGCAGAGTAGCATAAAAGCCCGTAACCTCCCTCTGGGATATCCCTACAAGAACATTATCACGAACAAAACATCGAAACTCCATCTCCGGCCGCATATCATACCATTTCCGGATGGCAAGTACCACATGGGGTGGCTTCTCCATGCTCTTGTCATCGCATGAGTCGAATGCATGACATAAATCATGCACCACATTATCTGATGCCTTCAGGAGGAGAGAAATTTCACCGAAGTTCTGGCACTTCATGCTCCCGGATGTGGCTATCCATGCTGTGTCTTTCGGTGCACTCCAGTTGAGCTTGGGAATCACCGCGCCTCCTAGGGTTTCAATTAGGGTTTCAACCTCAGCTGCTAAGTCAGGGAACGATGCAACGGCTGGTAAATCGGAATCATCCTCCTCTTCTTCCCAATGTGTGTAATCCTCTGCTTGTAGCTCAGGGTTTTGTATCTTTGTTCTCGTTGGCATTGCGTCGCTGTCCGAGGCAAGAAACAGACCATCTTCGAGAAGAAAGTTTACAAATTCTTCTGGCAGCGTCACAATCTGCGTTCGTATGGAGTGTGTTCGAAACTTGGGGTACCATTCCTGAATTTGGCACCGCAGTACGTCTGATTCCTTCATCGATAATTGCACTCCTCGGACTCCTCGGATGCCACAAGTGCAAACCCTTATAACTTGACGCCGCCCGAAGCTCAGAAATCTTGCCCACAAAAACTAAAAGCCAGGGGGCCAATTCTACCAGTGATGAGCTCCACTAACGAGTGTCCGTAGATAGAACCTCAGCCAAATGCACGCAGAAGATTAAAATGACGAGGCTTTCGAACACACCGACTGCAAAACCCTAGTAGGATCCTCCAGAGGATTCCATGATATTCCGAGGGTTTAAGGCCACCGTGTGAACGGGCACCATACTGATACCCGCCACAACCATGGTATCTACCATGTAAGTGTACCGGGTATCTTGCGGGTATCTAGTTCCTAACACGATATTAATTAGTATACCTGGACGGGTATAGGTCTCCGACCAGATAGCAACACATCCTTCAATAACTGTGTTGGTGCTCACTTGAAATTTGCACATATATACCATCACCAAATTCCATGGTGTGGCATATACGCCCTTGGACATTTTAATAATGTTAAAACTAATTATATACCCGCCGGGTATCAAGTTCTCAGTAACTGGATAGAAAGGATATCTACACAACATTGGTATCTTTTCAATGTCGAACTTTGTTTATGTTCATCTTTAGTGGATCCCCTAATCAATCTATTTAGAACTAAATTGAGTAGTTTCCATGTGAGAGATTTAGCAGAGGAAAAACAAGGGTCTGTGTCATAATAAGAAGTAGAGTGTTTCCCACTCACATGGCTCAAGTGCAATCTTGTGATTGCATTACACTAATTATCCCATTCAACAAGGGTGGGCTGATATTATGTGTGGGAAATTAGTCAAGGTGGTACTAAGTCCCTTACGCTACGAAATTAGTGCCACCGAAAGATCTAGGATTATGGAAGTCCAAAGTGTTAAAAGAGTGATGGAAAGTCTCAATACAAGCTCTCGTCAAATTTTTCGTGTTAGGAGATGACTTAGGAGTGAGTGGCACTAACTGAAATGAAGAGAATAGAAGTCTCGTCAAGCTCAACAAAACAAATTATGCACTCTACAAACACCTTGGAGCATGCATTGGTTTTCTTGATACCCGGTGCATCTACACAATAGAAAACTTTAATGTGTGTGAACATGTTTGAGAGGACCTATGCCTCCAGTTAAGAAATCAACAAACATGCACTTCCGATGAATATAACTCAACCAAAGAAGGTCCAATTTCCAATCAAGTTGTTGCAGATGTTTCCATCATAGATTTGCTACGGCAACACGAGGTTTTTTTTTTTTTTTTTTTTGGTGTAAATCTAATTTGTAGAAGTTGAAGAACATGACAAATGAACCAGATAACACCCACACACCTTATCTGCCCTGAAATATGCAGTATATGATTAGCTCATATAGAATTAGTAAGCGGCTCACATACAGGATCCACCAGCGGCCTTAGCTTTACAATACATGTCTCAATCAGGATCAGATATTTCTAACCTCGATTCAAGTGCAGATTGCTTATTGAGCAATTAACCGGGAGATCCGGCTGCCTAGTTACAGATGAACTGGTTGAGTTTGAGAAGTAACCGATTGACATTCAAGATTTTCAGGAAAATTATCATTCGATTCAGAAGAATCTATGGGACATGCCTCGAATCAATGAAGAAAAACCGAAAGATCACAATGCACAACCGCTTGGACTTGGAATCGCTAGGATCTCGACCAGTTATGCTCAAAAATCTCCCTGGACAATGTTATTGAGGGTGATGAATGAATGATCTATCTATATATATATATATACACACACACGATAATGAGCACGTGGCGTGCATTTACTTATTTTTTAAACCCAGTAGTAGGTAAGTACAAGTTTTGGGTGCAAGGTCAACAACGAAAGTGATTAAATGTGTTGAAGGGCATTTGGGTATAAGTAAATCAGACATATCAACGTGTGTCTGTCCCAACGAGCCTCCAAAGACAACTAAGACTTTTTAACCCAAAGAACTTCAGGAAGGATGGGATTTTCAGAAGCTTAATTGATTGACTCGGAAAGAAAATTAGTACTTATAAGTAGATGCAATTATACAGCACTGGAGACAGTATTGCCATGAAACTTGTGTCTTGGTAGTGAGAATTTCACATTACCTAAAATCCGTGACTATTTATGCTAAGGTATGCAGGTGTTCATCAGCTGTACCTCTTGAAGTTTGAATGATGAAATATCGACAAAAATCGAGCCTCACCTTGTTATTGGAAATGCATGTATGAGTAGATAGCTCCTTTCAATTGTGTTCACTATTGTAGAGGAGTTAATAAAGTTGAAGGATGCGATCCGATTTTTTTGAACATGTGTCTTTATGGTGTTTGTTCTTAGATCTAGACCTAAGTATGCATCATTGAAATATAGGTATCCGATTAAGAGAAGTAATCAAATAACATCCACATACCTTACACTAATCAATGTGTGATGTGATCCAAGAGAGTCTTGACCGAAAATTGGTGACACCATCACATTTCACTTGCATGATCTTCATCAGGCCTCCATCTTAGTGCTTCCAGAAGAACAACAATTACTTCACATATTTATACAAATTCACTTGTGTAGCGACAATTAATATCACAACATGATTGTTTATTAGTTATTCTAGGGCGGAGTACTCGAGCTGGCGATTTCCAAATTCCCTTACTCTAGCGGCTAATACTTACATGTATATTTCACCACCAAGGGGATTCTTCACCAACAACTCAATTTTTACCTCGGGTTGCCTGGCGTTGGTTTTGTCCTTCTTTTCTTATATATCCCATTGCGTTTGTAATTAAGTTCATTAATTATGCTCAATAACATAGTCCATTGCACCACCCATTGTAGCAATTGCTCACATTCTTGCACAAATACTCAATCGACAAGCACTCCTTTGTTGTGTTGGTTAGTGTGTGCGTAAGTAACTTCCGTATGGGAAGGTCACTCATTGTAAGATATTAAGAACCACTTGCAAAAAAAACATAAGGTGGAATAAAAATAAAAGAGTAAAATTTATAAAACAATTAACATAAATACATGATACTAGGGATTCCTTTTGAGAACATATTGAGAATATTACAGGAATACTAATCAAATATATGAAATATCCCATGAATATGCGTAGTACTTCAGAACCTCCCCCTCCCCCTTTTGAACATATCCCTTTATCGCACATGGTTCATATCCCTACAAGAGAGTTACCCACATGGAGTTCCATTGGTTTTGCCACAAACACCACTAGACAAAACTACACTAAATGTTTCTAGTGTCACCAAATTCATTTTCCTTGCTCAATATTGATCGTAAACCGCCCATGTAGTGTCACCGACACTAAATGTAAACCTAGCATTCTTTGTCATCCTTGTAAAAAAAGTTGGCATTATAGATTTACAATGATACAATGTTACTCACTAAGTGATTATTCATCCAAATTTTAATCATTCATGATAATAATTCATTATAAAAATGTTAGGATGCAGAATATACCAAAAGTGAATGAACTAGAAGTAAGTTGAGATGACAATATTTGTAAACTTTTATATAAGACGTGTCATTGCAGAAGTTACCACTTGTGACTTAAATTACCATATGGCACTAAGTACAATATTTACTGTAACTTCACTACAAGGATGGCAATGGCCGTCACCAAAAAATTTCCATAGTTAGCCCTATTGATCGAAGTATATTATGCTCACAACACGAGATTACAACGACCAAGCTTAGAGATTCGAGGAACTAATGTATCAGTCATTGCACTAGAAGCATAGAATATGTTTATATCACCAGAGTTTAGTCACACATAACATTACTCAACTGACGAGCAATGTTCAGCTGCCCTAATTTTAGATTCAGTTTAAAGCAATGGGATTCCGACATCCGGAGTTTTTAGCGGCACATAACATTATTCAGCTGACGAGCAGTGTTCAACTGCCATGATTTCATATTCAGTTTAAAGCAATGGGATTCTGACATCCAGAGTCTTTATTCTCGAATCTACGGTTAGGCCCATGAATAGAACTCGTTGGCTGAGTAATGTTATGGCACTACTACTTATTGCTTACGCATCAATCGGTGCACATGTCAGGTCTCATGGGTCCTCCTCACTTCAGTTTGTGAACCTAAAACAAAAACCAACATAATTATAAAGTGGTCAAAATCTTCTAGAAATGTACGTATCATACCTCTTCATTCTAGAATGGAATCCCAGAACCTATGTACATTGGTGGCCATTTAAGAATTGAAGCGTCCGATCTAAGCTCACTTTATCCTTATTGACATGCAAGTCTCAGAGTACATGTCCCTTAATACAATGTTATTAGATTTGCATTTATTTCAATTGTGCAAGACAGGTGTTGAGCCTGAAATGAACACCAACTTAATGATAAATTGGTTAGAATCCTCTAAAATCTAGTATGTTTCTTCATTCTGAAATAAAAAAGATAGAATCGACGCACATTGAGAAACGTCTCCAATCTAAGGCTACTTTACCTTACTGATCTAGGAGATTCAGAGCACATGCCTTTCATTTAGCGATAGATTTGCAAGTGTTTCAGTTGTGCAAGATACATGCTAAGGACTTGTGTGCTATGCTAGTAGTGCATGAGTGGACACTGTCATTAACATACGATTCGAAAGCACACCACTATAAGCATATGAGTCTTGGGCAATTGATGTGCGTCATTAAAAACGTGTCTTACGTCACTTGAAAATATGCAAATATGCAAATCTATCATAGTGCACTATTAGCATTCATCCCACATCGATGAAAGAAACAATGCAAATCTACCACTATGCTGAACTTACATATTTTCTCGTTTTTGGAACAAGTTCCCAATGACATAAATCAATCGCCTAGGACTCATACGCTTTTGATTGTGATAGATACATATTGTTCTTTCACTGACATACGACGATTGCCTAGGACTCGAATATGCTAGTAGTGCACGTCTTTAGAACGGTGAAGTAGTTTTCACATCCAATGTCATTGTCCCAGGGCACGACCGTGGATGTTCTACGAACATACACTCTATTCACTCGGGTCTCAACCTAGCCTTGAGACTGAAGTTCTTCTTCTTCTTCTTCTTGCATGTCCTATGAAACTAGAAAATTTTGTAAATCTACCACAAAAATATATTTGCTTTAGTAGTGTGACTACTTTCGTACTCACACGAAATGGGTTTGAGGTGGCGTCCTTTGCATTGGCCTTCCAGCTACTTCAGGCCAATGAGTCCATTTGTTAACTAACACACAATACACACAAGCTTAAACTGGGGTTTCAAGTTAAAGTATTTTCTGTACTGGCCATTCCAGCCAATGAATGGGGGAGAACCGGCCGCTAGTTACAAATGAGCTGGTTGAGTTTTGAGAAATAACTGGTTGAAGTTGTTGTTATTTTTGGAACGCATGATGCGCTTGACTACCTAGCTAGTTTTCCGTCAAGCAGAGAGGCGATTTCACGACCAATAATCGAACCATCAACCACTCTATTCAGTTTGGGTACCTCTCCACTATCATCCAGTAGTTTAGGGTTATCTCATACCAATAACCAGTTGAAACTTCAAGACTTCAAGAAAATTACTGATCATTTTGGAGGAATATATGGAACGTACCTAAAACTAATGAAGAAAAGCCAAAAGATGTCAACATGTAACCGGCAACAATTGGCAACACGAGGATCTTGACCGATTATGCGCAAAAATCTTCCCCGACACTGGTTTCAGCTCATTCAATGCAATGAACAGGAAGCACTGGCTGCTAGTTACACATGAACCAGTTGAATTTTGAAGAATAATCGGTTGAAGTCCAAGACTTGAGAGGTCAATTATCAATCGTTTACGAGGAATCTGTGGAATATACCTCAATTCAATAAAAGAAAAACTGGAAGATGTCAACATGTAAGTTAACCGTTTGAATTGAATGTGGAAACACTAGGGTATCGACGGTTTATGCCCAAGAATCTCCTGCACATTAATTTGAAATTTCAAGTGAATCTCTTTGTGTCCTGTAGAACAAGTGACGATCTTCAAGAAGGCCGGCATGAGCTGGTGACAGGTTGCGGCCTATAAGTTAAGGCACACGCCATTTGTTTCTAAACGATTAGTTTGTTGACACGAAACGGATGTGAATGCACAAGATACTTTTCATGTGACTGCACCTGTTGTGGACACTTTGAGCTTTTTAAGCATTTGTGGAGGTTAAGCTTCCACCACACCATGAGAATCATGTGAGCGCAAGAGCAAATCTCAAAAGAGGAACACGAGGGTTGACCTTGCGTTTTGTGGAGTCATGGTGAATATCTTTTGAATTCTTGAAGTGAAACTCATAGATGACTTGTAATGGTTTTCTTTTGGACGTATACGTTTCAGATTTCGATACGTTTCTACACGTTTGAAACCATGAGAGGTCACCTTCCACATTGGGTGTGTGGTGTACCCACCTTTTACACTTGTGGTGACTATGAGGGGGTTGTCTTTCCACCCTTGGGCTCTGATTGCCTCTATTAGGGGATTGTTCTTGTCATTTTAAGTTGACCGATGTATCTTTCGTGTGGGAAATGTGAACCCAATTATCTGAATTTTTGATTTTGAGGTTGGGTGTGGGTATGAGTGCTTAGGTTTGTTCAAATGTGGCTCTTTTTATGTACACAATGTTCAGTTACATTTTGCTTGGCATAAGCAGCATGTGGTATTGCAAACCCCAACTTAGGATCCGTAATGGGGAAATATTATCTTTAGGGTTGTTGTTTTGTGTGCCAGTGTTGGTAAGTGTGAAGTGGCATGTGTATAAATGATTTGAAAAGGTTCGTAAGTTGGTAGGTAACAATATTTGTGATGTGTAATTCTAAGGCCTTTGAGGTATTTATTGTTGCATAGGGATAGTAGATGTGGCCGTGTGTCTTTCTCATTGTTGTGGCATACCATCTCACCTAAGCAGTCTCAAGTCCAAGAATGAAATATGTTATTTACTTGTAAAAAATCAAATACACAAATTTAGAGTGAATGTTTTCCAAACTATTTTTATTTTATTTTCTATGAATCTATTTTACATACATTTAAATATTCTACATACTTTCCATTGAAGCCACCCAATTAAGACGGTAAATGCAATTGGATCGATGCGTGTTTGGGGCAAGAAGAGTTCCCTACCCTCCCCCTCTCCTTTGGTGATCCCTGATCACCCAAGTGTATTGGGTGTACCTAAACAATAGTAGTTGTGTGATTTATGCATCAATAGTTTTGAAGGTCCTTCTTCCAAAAGTGGTTGGAGAGTTTGTGATTACATTGGTCATTGGAGATTGTTAACAAGATATCTCAACAAGGTCAAAACATACTTACTTTTATTGCCTTAATGCTTTTTACAATACACTGTTGAAGGTATTTAATTAGTATCACGTGCACTATTTGTGAAGGGCCTAAACTAGATGCCTAGAGGTTTCAAAGTGTCACGTTTGCTATTTACCAATATAATACTATTCATCAACTTAAGTAAAAAAAATTGAGTGAAATATTATTTACATTATGACATTTGGTATACCACATTGGAAAACTTGAGATGATAGTTTTGCTTTTGAGTGTGCAAGGGAAAAATATTATTGAGCATACTAATGGTGTGTGTCATGTGTTTTACATTTTAGTATGCAAGAGGAAGATATTCTTCATCATACTAATGCCTTCAAGTGTCATTTGTATGCTCTTTTAGTCAACTTGTAGATCATACTGTAACACAAGTATACACCTCGTAACACTATTGAACATTCTCATGCCAAAATATTAGTAAACGCACTTGGACGCCAAGTGTCATAAGGTAACAATAATGGTGAAGTTGTTGAGCATTAGTATAACCTAGCATAAGCCTCATAATAGGGCATGTGACACTAAGGGCCACTTCACACACAAGACTGAGAGCCCGCGAGCATTACACTTCAAGCACTCTCATTGGTGGAAAAGGCGGAGCCGGTCCAACTTCGCTTCACACTACGCTTGAGTGACCAGCGGACAAGTGAATGCAAGATGGAATTAAAGTCTACATGGATGCCTACATGACATCAAATGGATCGTGTTTCATGGTCACTTGGACTACTTTCAAAAACCACCTCTTGGAGCTGAACCTAACACAAAACTAGGAGATCATGGCACTCTGAACGCTCACGACCGTTGTGTTATTCTATTTCATCATGTGTGACGATCCGCATGAATAGTAATTCATTGAAATATTATTTGGTTGAGGGGCCGGTCACATATGACTTCGCACTACACTTGAGGGTCCGTGACTACACCACACAATTTTGGAAGTGTCTTGGGACGGCCTTTGGACACTTTCTTTTGGCCTCTCACAAATTCATGGTTACGGCTCTTGGCTCGTGTGTGAAGTGGCCCTAATTAAATTCGATCAACGGTGTAGTGAGTATGACATATTAGGTAGTTTTGAGATTGTAATTAGCCGGATAAGAGCTTTTGGAAGTGGCCAACATGAACAACTCACGGTAAGAATTGCTTCAGACTATTTAATCCAAGTTTGTGACCTCCATAGCTATGTCCAGGAAGAACCGGCGGTTAGTTGAAAATCTACGGTTGAGTTCGAGAAATAACCTATTGAAGTTCAAGACTTCAGGAATTTTACTGATCATTTTAGAGGAATCTGTAGAATATTCCTCAAATGAATTAAAAAAAGGATCGGATGATGTCAACATGTAACCGGTTGGATTTAGAATCACTAGGATCTTGACCGACTATGCCCAAAAACCTCCCGGGCACTGATCCAAAGAGGTCCAATCCTAAGCAGCGGCCTTAACAAATAGCTTTGAAAAACCTCGTCACCACTTCCCGTTGTGGCGGTCTTTCTGATAATACACTAAAATTTCATTACAGTAGTAGAAATGTGGTAGTTTCCTGACACGACAATCTAACATAAAGTGATCAAAATGACACAGGTTGATGTCATTTTGGTCGCTTCGTGTTAGATTGTTGTGTCATGAAACTACCACGTTTCTACTAGTGCTTGTTGCCACCCACTAGTGGGGTTGTTGAGGACTTTAGTTGGTGTGTGTTGTAGTCATTTGTGTTGACACGTGTTGCGAGTCATTCAAACATTAAGTTAAGTTGCTCTCAACAGAGACCCAAAGCTTCACTTTAATAATAAAAATATGGTAGTTTTGTGACATGACAATCTAACATGAAGCAATAAAAATGACACGGGTTGGTATCATTTTGGTCACTTTGTGTTAGATTGTCTTGTCATGAAACAACTATGTTTCTACTAGTGCTTGTTGCCATTTGCTTGTGGAGTTGTTGAGGACTTTAGTTGGTGTGTTTGTAGTCGTTTGTGTTGACATGTGTCGTGAGTCGTTCGAACATTAAGTTAAGTTGCTCTCAATAGAGACCCAATTTCCGCGTACTAGAATCGTTTGATTCTTTCAAGTGCGAGTTTATTGTTGTCACATCTTGTTGAGAGAGAGAGGGAGGTGATGCCAACCTCTACTGTTGGAGTGGATGAGGACACTTCATCTTGATTATAGCCGCGAACTCAAAGTGGTTTTAATCTCCTCATTAGCATAAAAAGGAGAAGGTATTGAAAGGAGGAGAGAGGAAATTATCACATACAAGTGTACCTTTCATCCATCCAACATAAATACTTGAACCCCTATAGATTTGTGGCCGATTCATGTCAAACTAGGTTGAAGGCCCATCTCCACCTGGCTTTACCAAATAACCAAAGTCTTTCCTAAAACCCGGGTAAAGCTCTCTCGATTATAGCGGAGGCACCTTGGCTATCCTGGTGCACCTACATGAACTTGCTCTAGAGATTTTCTAATATGTGAATAAGTAATATTTTGATGGGGTTTGCGACCCACTAGGTGGCAATCTACGTATCTAGGTAGATTGAAGGTATCTACTAGTGCAGGGTGGTGCCCACTACCATGTGGGCCAAAGTAACATATAAAAACCTCATACTCCAAGCATGTAGGGTGTTTTTCTAAGGTTGGCATTGCTTGTTTTGGGAGGCAGACCCATGAGCTGCCCAAATGTAGGCGCCAAATTTAGGAGCTGATATCTTTTCACATATGATGCCCAATTTGGGTGGGGTATTTTTTCCCCCCCTTAGGATAAGGTAACGGGTGTTCACAACTTGACCCGATGGATTTGGAAAACAATTAGTGCACATCTTGCTTGCTCCATGAAAAAGGGGAAATCTCCCAAAAATGACATCCTGTGGCCCTCCAACTTTGAGGGCGACGGACTTCATCTAAATTTGTTAAACCAAGGCCCAATTTTTTTTGGAAGTAGTAGCTCATTTTTCATCCACATAATATGTTATGACAAAGTTGCCAACTTTCTAAAATATATGGCATAACCAAAATGATCATGAAACAAAAAAATCTCAAAGTGTTCTCTAGCTGCCCCCGGATGAAGGCCCGTGCTCATACGTCATGCTAACCTTGCAAATTTGGTCCGATCGACTTCAAATTTTCACAGCAAGATTTTATGATAGTCTAGTTCACATCCAAACGGTTGGATTTCAAAGGGAAAAAAACAAAAAACATAACAAACTCTAAATTTGTACATAATAAAAAAAATCAGAATTGGTGTTGGAAATGCCTGAAAATGGAATGTGAAGACTGGAGCGTTTAGGGATTAAAACTACTTCTGGTGTGAAATCAACTAAACATGGTAACCTCTAGGCCACATCATGTTTTAGGGCTTTTATGTCGGATGAATGAGAGGCTTTAATGCTTATAACCAAAGTCAAGAGCACACCCTGTGTGCCAAAGAGCAAAGCAAGCAGATCCAAATGGCAGACCCGTGTTGATCGACTTATGTGCGGTTGTTCATGCTCATGGGGCATGCGAATCCCCCTCCTCCATATCACAAGCCTTTTGTTTTCACACTTTTACATCCGAGCTTGTGGCTAGGAATTTGTGGTGTCTATGTAAACTCATCCGATTGTGAAGGAGAAAACACGGTGAATCGTATTATAATTTGTAGACTGTTATTTCTAGACGATTTGACTCTGAAAATAGAGTCAGAGACGTCAAATTACTTTAGCGGTGTCAAATTGGAACGAAGTGGCTCTTGATTTTGTAGGAGATTTTTTTTTACTAGAGTCCCTTCACCCATGAGGGATGAGTTTACATAGACGCCATGAATCCTAAGCCAGAGCTTGAGGGTTCGTAACCTTTATGATCTAAAACTGGCATTGGTGGAGAAGGTTAAGGTTTTCATGGCCTAAGGGACCAAAGAAGTTTGAATGGACGAAAACTCTATGTGGACTGTACATGACATGCAATGGATTATGTTTTATGCTCTACTGAATTTTAGCGTGGGTTCTGACACAAAATTGGACGACTGTGCCACTTCAGAGTCTCACAACCCTTAAACCTTTTTTTTTCAAATTTGTTGTGCACAAGGGTTCACATGAATACAAGAACATGCAAAATCTTGAAGTCATGGTGACGAAGCTTTGAAAATGAAACCTTGACTTGGAAGCAACAAACTATATGCAAAATCATACTAACTCCATCATTTGAGCATGCCACACTCATCATACCAAAAAGGGCAGTTTTGAAGGAAGAAAAAAATCAAAATCAAGGTTGATCATTCTCTTGTTTTCTCTCGGCTACATTTACTCTTCCCCAAAAACAAATTCATCAAAAAATTACTATAACAACATTTCTTTGTGAAGGGCCCCTATTTTTAAAAAAAAAATTGGAGCACCTCTTTTGCCTCTCCCACCGCAAAACCCGTTCGACCATGTCAATGAACATTGCATGCCTTAAAACGTGTCTTTTAGGGACCTCAAACTCCATGGTAAACATGACATCTTTCCCTTAATGTAAACCGAAATGGTCTCGGGACAAGTTCAACAGGCAATCACAAATCTTACAAAACCTTGGGACGACTTCATGGTCCATGGTGTAAACAACCCCTAAATATGCTCTATCCTCATTCTTGGGATAAAAAGAATCAATATATATATTTATTCCCCCCCCAAAAAAATCAACAGCCAATCACAGATCTTACAAGACCTTGGGACGACTTCATGGTCCATGGTGTAGACAACCCCTAAATATGCTCTATCCTCATTCTTAGGATAAAAAGAATCAAAAAACATATTTATTCAACCAAAAAAAAAAAAAAAAAAACACTTTCCCATCCTCACGCTCACTCCATCACGAGCCGGGGGAGCTCTTGATTCTAAGAGTGTTGTTGCGATGCATGCGGCACCGGAACGAGCCGGGATGCGTGGTGGGTGAACATATGCAAGAAAACTTCAATGTTGCCACTCCCACTACGCTTTTAGAGGCCTCGATTTCTTCGTCTTCCATCATCTTCTTGACACTCGAACGAGAAGATCCACACGCACGATCCAATGCCGGCTCGATCTTGGAGTTTCGGTTCGTGTTGTTTGCGACGATTTCCTCTCCGCCCATGCCGGGAAGACCGAGACCTTCGAGGTCATCACGGTGCATGTGATGTTGTTGTTGTTGTTGTTGTTTTAAGGCGGACCATGTTGCAATATCAAACACCTTGCTAGTCCGCTTCAACATGATTGGAACCAATGAACGAAAGGCGAAGAATCGCTCACTACACTAAATATATATATGTTTGTGTTTAGTGTCGAGTATGGTACTTTTATGTCACTTGCGGTAACTTTTTAAAGTGACGCTTTGCATGAATAGGAGGTTTACACATACCATCTAAATGCCGATGTTCGAAACCCTAGTTTGGTGGGATTTTGTATCCTAGCAAATGTGTGATGAAATGTTGTTGTGGAAGATTGAATGTTGGATGAGCAATCACTTGGTCATAAGTGATGGTAATTGCAAAGTGAGCTTGCATGGGAGTAGTTATAGTATAGCATAAAAGCCATAAGGTTACTTTTACTTTCACACTGCAAGTTTGAGCGTTTGCGCTTTTTGTTTTTGATAGCTTGGATCAATTTTGGTTATAACTTGACTCGTATGAACACAGTCACTATGAAACTTGGTGAACGTTTTGTAAGAAGTGAGGGGTTTAATAAGTTTGCATGGAAGGTGTTATATAAAGGGGTCCCTAGAAAGTTGGTAGATCGATTTTACTTTTTAATCTTGCTTTTTGTTTTTAATTTAGGTCTTCCGCATAGTGAAATTCCTTTTTCTTTTATATATTTAAGTTTGTGGGTAGTGAAGTCGCTTTTACTTTTCCGACCCTTCCACTTGAAATTGTCAGCTTAGGAACCTAAACTCAAGGTCAATTTGGTCAACATAGGTACACTAAATATGATATTTAGTGTCATATGGTGATTTTTTGGATGACACTTCTTATGAATAAGTGAACAAATATTGTCATGAAAATTCCATATGACACTAAAGACAATATTTAGTATAGTAAACTCAAAACTATGTACACACTTAGTATTAACTTTTGCTACAATCTTTGTGCCATTTGGAGAAACCATCTACACTAATATGTGCAACTTGGTTGCCCTACACTAATTTATTGACATTCCACACTATTTTGAATACTTGTTACTACGATGATAGGTCACAATGACTTTTCACTGTGGTTGTTATATGGATGAATGAACAAAGTCATAGGTTTTTTGTAATTTGATGTTGACTCAAAGTAATTTGCATGGGTAAAGAGGCAACCTACCCATGAAAGCTCCCTAACTGCACATCTCAGTGTAGTATCTTATGTAGTAATTTGCATTTTTTCGGTAAATTAGATCTCAAAACTTGTTGTAGAAGTTCAAAGGGACCACGGGCCTTGGTTTGGTGGTTAGGGCTCATGGCCCCCAATGAGGAGGTTGTGGGTTCTATTCCCCATGCCGGCGTGGTGCTCACCACCTTAGTCCACCCAACTATGGTGGGGGGTCCTTGGACCTTGTTGTATGGGTACCTCAAAGCCCTTTGGGGGGATACCATGTCTGGTATCTTCAAGGCACTTGTGGCTAGCTAGGGACTAGTATAGTGTGTCACTATAGTGTCCATCCTCGAAAGGGGAGAGTAGTATTGTCCCAATGTCCCCTTGTCCAGTGGGCATCGGGTCATTGGCATTACGAACGGACACTTTATTCACGCCGGCCCCTTGCTAAAAAGGGACCGGAGTTTCTATCTATCTAGAAGTTCAAAACCTATGTTAACTATATGGCAATAGGAAGCGGATCGCATTGCCGAAAGGCCATGTAAAAATTTGAAATACATAAGGTAGACAAACCCATTTCCGATAACTTAAGCAATATCACATAAGTATGGTACATGTGTGATAATGGAGTTATTTTTACAAGCCTAGAAAGTGATATCACAACATTCAACACAATTTAATTTGAAGTGGTGAAAGTACAAGAAATTTTTCAAAGGCAATTAGATTCTCTTCCAACCCATAGTTATAGCATAGGTCAACCTACTTTTGATACTACGCAGCTAAAAACTTAAGTACAACCAATGCTCTTATCAAGGAACCCAAATCCCGTGCATTTTGACAAACTTTTCCCATCACATTGAACTCCTCGATGGCTATATGTTAAATCCTCTCTCACTTGGTCACTACTTGTTTCCAACATTCCAAATTAGAGAACAATGGCTACATGTGTGGAATTTCATAAATTTAGGGGACTCTATGTCTTATGTGATTGCATGGGGTTATTTCCAAAAAGTCAAAGCATTGTATATGAGTAAATTTTGTTTATTTGAAGAAGCACAATTTCTAAAGTAAAACCCTACATAAGTAGGAAATTGTATATTGATGCCAAAACCAAAATTTTAACACGATTGGACCATATTCATACCATAATTCATAAACTTTTGCATGTAAAATAGAAAAAATGAGAATAAATTATTGTAAGCATAAAATTTTCCAAATTTTTCTTCGTGGTAGACACAATATGTTTTCATTAGTAGGTAAGAAAACTCATAGGAGAAAATTACAAGAGGCACTTGATTGAAGCATCCCCAAATTCGGTTTGCATTTTGGACACTCCAATTTCAAGTTTCTCAACAATGTAGAATCTACAAATTAGGTGTTGTGCTCAATCCCAATGGTCGAGGGATGCATTGTAACCTAACTTAAATATCTTTTGAAAGGAGTATCTCCAACAGAGGTTTAGAATTTTCTGATTTTTCCCTTTGACCATAAATCAAACACTTTATGGTTGTGCAAGTTGTTAAGGGTCGGGATGGGGTGGTTATATGGAATGAGTCTCTCTACCATAATTCACCCAGTGTATTACCCATACTAAAACATAACTTCAGTAGACAAATAAGCTTGAGGCATCCATAGTTGACCAAGCCCATTTACTCGCTCATTAGGTTACCTATAATGCTGACATGGATGAGATCGAATTTTTTTAGGCAAACAAAGTTAAGGTTATGTGGTGGCGGCTTGTCATTGATTACCCTCATAAGAATTATGATACTTATCGTAACCAAGAACTAGCATTTAAATGAGTGGTTATGGGTCAACCTATAGATTGATTGGTTGTTCCCCTAAACTATTCTACTTCAAAATTTGTAGCAATTTCAATACTCATGAAAAAAAATTTAAATAAATAAATCATTCTTTGTAGAATTTTTTTATCTTCGCAAGATTAAAAAATCCCAAGCTATTACTCCTCCGGAACAAATGCAAATCTCTTGTGCTATTGGTTATAGATGCCTCAATCTTACCTAAAAAAAAAGCTTTGTAAGCGCAACTTTGATGGCAAGTTTTGGCATGCATGTACCTAAGGTAATAAGGTCTTAAAGTGACAATTTAAGAGAGAGAGAGAAAAAATTATATCTCATGAAGGTTAAGTAGATTCAAAATCTTGTAAACATAGATATACAAAGTCTGTAAAAAATTTTAAAAAATAAAAAAATAAAAAAAATCATATCCAACCTACATAAATTCTTAAAGTTGTCTTAAGGAACGAGCATGTTACTCTCAGCTAGAATGTCATATTGATATTGGATTGTTAAGTGAGGATTTTCTACTAAATGAAAG
This sequence comes from Polytrichum commune, assembly GCA_950295325.1. Classification (NCBI taxonomy): domain Eukaryota; kingdom Viridiplantae; phylum Streptophyta; class Polytrichopsida; order Polytrichales; family Polytrichaceae; genus Polytrichum; species Polytrichum commune. Next base: position 44,563,146 of record OX485807.1, read on the forward strand.
TGTTGTCCCCCTTTTGTGGATCACTTCTTACATTGTCTCGTTGAGTGAATAGACCCCTTAAGTGATTGGCCAAAGTTGGTGCTCTTCTTAAAGCATTCTTGCATCCTTCTTACACCGCTATTATGAACGGTTGAAGTGGTGTTATTTTATACTTAATACCGCTTGTGACCAGTCATTATTAACGATGACTTACTTGATGGCACCGTTACACTCGCTTGTTGATAACTCAAGGATTAAAAATAGTTGTCTCCGTAGGGAAGGTGTTACTTTAAGGCTTGAGTGCCTTGCTAACTACACCATTGTCTTGGAAAGGACCTCCAAAGGGACAACCAAAATTCCTAAGGTATGTGCAGTATTCAATTTGACGACTTAGTTTCAAGAAGTCTACGCTATAACACGTGGTCGGTAATGTCAACGTGTTTGGAATCAAGGCCCGAGAGAGGGAATAATCATAAGTTATACAAGCATACGTCTCATCCATCCAACATAACAACTCGATCCCCTATAGGTTTGTGGTTGATTTGTCTCTAATGACTTGCATTACACTAATTTAGGGTCTCTAAATTCTGGTGTCAAATCAACTAGAAATATTAACCTCCAGGCTTCAGACTATTTCAAGGGTTTTATGTTGGATGAATGAGAGGTATGTTCGTATATGATAATTCCCTCTCTTTTGAGATTAGGGTGTTCCACTCAACATGGTAAGTAACGATCATAATTATGAACCCATGCAAATGGTGGTATTTAGGGTAGGCTTTACACTGGGGTCCAAGTCCAATGCGTCTCCAAGAACAAGGAAACCTATTGGTCAAGTGCAAAATTTTGGACTTAGGATTCTATGAAACTATGAAGTGGTGCTAATATGCAATTAGTTTCCAACCAAATCTCGGTGCACCACATTGGAGAAAAACAATTTGTATCAATTTGCAATCAAAATAATATGAAGTGACTATATGTAGTAATGTATCGACAAAGGGAGAAGTTAGTTCATTCTTCACTCTACAAATTTCTTGTGAACCACCATCTTTTCATATCGGAATGTGATCATCCCAATTGACAATAAAAATTTCATGAGGAACACGATGATGCTTATTGTACCTTCCTAGCACCTGCAATCTTGATTAATTTACCTACAAGAGTCATTCATAAGCCCAAATATGACCTCTTAGGAAGTTAAGGGTTATGGTAGACATAGTGCAAATTGTTAATTTTTACCAATTAGTCTGCTTCTCCTAGGCTATCAATACAAGATGTCAGCAAATCCAAAATGAAGCCATTATCTTCATTATTTTGCAGCTCAAATGTATATCTTATTCATTATCAAAGTGAAGATTATCTTTCTAATTTAATGATCATATATGTTCTTATGATTACATAACAAGTTCTAGTGAGATCACCATGTTTTGCTTCCTCATGAATCGGGTTAGGTAGCTAGAAACTAGAGTCCTTGACAATCAAGAGGGACATGCAACATGCGAGGAGAGAGGATTGTGTTTTGATTGAGAATAGAAACCAAACATTGAATATGGCTGAAGGATGTTATGCATGTTCACGCTTGAACCTAGAGTAATTTTGAACATGTAATCCGATTTCTTTCAACTCATATATTTTGGTGTATGGCTTGAAAACCCACACCTAATCATACACCATTCAAATATAGGATACGTAACCAAATTAAGCTCGCTTAGCTTAATTGGCTATTCAAGGCCAAAACACGCTATATATTTAGGGCCTGTTTAAAATACGTTGAAGAAGCACACCGATCAAGAACTTAAGGGAAAGAAGCAATATGATTGGCTACGAAATGCATTCTTCACTAGCCAAGGTGTGCAGTATGGCCAAGACTTCTCCAATGGAGAACTTCAAGAATGGATGACAAAATGGCTTGGTTGTTAACATGGCGGCATTTTTTTGCTAGGGGAGTTCTTTGGAGGTCAATTTTCTTGGGCAACCTCCAACCCTCAGACAAGAAACTTAATCCCCAGAGAATTCCAACTTGAGACATTTAAAACTAGAAATAAAAGTGATCGTTTTCAATTTTATCCGCCATACCAACCATTGCCTCGAACAACCTTGTCTTGCAACTAAAATTATTGACCGACTGGTGCACTTCTTCGCCGTAATCTAACTTAAAACCGGCCCTTATCTTACGGGTTGTTTACACCATGGACCATGAAGTCGTCCCAAGGCCCTGCAAAATATGTGATTGTTTGTTGACCTCATCCTGGGACCACTTCAGTTTACACCAAGGAAAAAAAAACGTCAAAGTGACCTTGTAGTTCGAGGTCTCCCAAAAACATAGTTTAAGGCCTACATTATCCATTGACATGGTCCAACGGGTTTTGTAGTGGGAGAGGCAAAAGAGGTGCTCTAGTAGAAAAGGCAGGGGCACATGGCAAAGAAACGATGTTATAGTAATTTTTTAATGAAAAGTCTTTTGAGGCAAAGAAGATGAAGACAAGAGAAGACAAAAGAATGGTCTAACTTGATTTGTTTTTCCTCTTAAAATTGCCCTTGTTGGGCATATATTAAAAACATCATCACATTCACTTTTTGGTGCATGGTGATTCCTCTTGGTCCACATTCGGTTTACACCTAGTGAGGGACCCAAAGGCTTTGTAAATTGATGTTTCAAGAAATCGGACCATGGAAGTTCAACCATGAAATCATACCATGGAAAAAGACCCATCTTCCATGGTCCGACTTCATGGTCCTTGGTGTAAACTGGCCCTTATCTTATTGGGTTGTGGTGGGTCTCCGGTGCTACACCCTAAACTCCGTAATATCAACCTCCATAATGTCACACACTCTCTAATATCCTGAAACCCTAGGGAACGGATGTTCGTAGTTAAAAAATCTCACTCCTTATTGTCACAAATCTCTCCCTTGTATCACGAAATTTGTCATTAATGCAAACCACCCAAGAAGTCAACCTACACCCTCGCATTGCGCCATGTGTCAACATGTGGAGTGTCACCTTCTTATTCTTATTCTTCTTCTTCTTCTTCCCATGCCACTTGTTGAATGTTGGTGCATGCGTTTGCCACATCGCTTGGGAAGGCCAAGTGGAGTGGACCACACTAGCATAAGTGACAGGAGAACGAATTCAAATCGTCCTCACATCTCCTTTGTGTTATTCCATAGTGTCACATGCTACACTAATTCACTAGTATCACGCATCCATGTTATCACTACAAAACTCCGTAATATCACGTGCACTTTGGGTGCCACAGGTGTGATACTACGGAGTTTAGAGTGTACTACTAAGTTAGAGCAAATGCACTCCAGATAACATTACCCAACCCAATACTCTTAACTCCGGCGCGGAGTTCGATGCGGCTCCGATGCGGCTCCGGGGAGGTTCGGATGCCAGCTCCGGTGGGTTCGGGTGGGTTGGGGCAAAAATTGCCCCCTATTTTTTTGATTGGGTGGGGCCTTACTTGATCTCATAAGGGGCCTCCTAGAGTAATTTGGGGCCGTAGAACCCAAATTTAGAAGAAAAAAAACCAAAAAAAGTCATCAAGGGGCCAAAACGGGGAGGGCCAGAAAAATGGACCCACCGGAGCTGGCATCCGAACCTCCCCGGAGCCGCATCGAACTCCGCGCCGGAGTTAAGAGTATTGGGTTGGGTAATGTTAGGGATGCACTCCACCCTCATCGACTCATCCAACGTCCAAATAACTTACCCTCATTTGTAGGAAGGCGGGTCATCATGCACATCATGGAGCCAGCTGCTCAAAGCCGATTCCTTCTGGCTTTGGAAACGATCACGTCAGAACCTCACATTAATAGTCGACTCCGAACTGCCAATTTTGAATTGCCCATAAGTACCGGAGTTTGCACACTACTTTACAGCCATGCTTAACTTAATTACTCTACTAAATATACCAATCGATTAGCGAGGGCGGGAAATTCGTGAATGTGATACTAAGGGGCACTTTATATTAGGGCCCATTTGGAGTTGAGCCCACTTGGACTTGAAGTGGGCCTTAACTTTAGCCCTACTTTACAAAGTGGGCCGTAGAGTGGGCCTTGCAATATAAAGTCCATAGGCCCACTTGTAGGGCCTAAATTGGAAATTCTACTTTAAAGTGGGTCTTCCAAATGGCCTAGGGACTTTATATTGTAAGGCCCAATCCACGGCCCACTTGGGCTTAAATGAATTATGCCCTTGCTTGAACTAAAGTCATAAAGTCATAAATGACTATATGACGGAAGTTGGGTGAAGTGGGCTGTACATGCGAAGTGGGTCTCCATAAACCCTCGACCCATTTTTTTGCCTTCGGTCCACTTTTTTCCCTCCAAAACGTCGCCATGTCACCCGCCACGCAAGCTTTAGGAGAAGTGGGTCGACTCTCAATATAAAGCCCTCAGGACCATATTAGGGTCCATTTGGGCAATCTAAGCACTCTCATTGGTTGATGCCTAGGGTTTGGAAATAGGCCCTAGAAATGGGCCCTAATATAAAGCCGCCCTAATAAGGGCCACTTCACACACAAGGCTGAAGGCCCTTGACCACGGCAATGTAAGAGCTCTCATTGGTCGAAAAGGCGGAGACCGTCCAAGTTCACTTCACACTAGGAGGTGAAGGCCTAAAGGCCCAAAGAAAAGTTTGTGGATGAAAAGTCTACATGGAGTCCTACATGGCTGGTTGTGGATGAGGGTGCATGGTCTACCGGAATTTGCGTCAGACCCACCTCCAAGAGGTGGGCTTGATGCAAATTCCGGGAGATCATGACATTTTTAATATTTTTTTTCTTGCAGGACAGATTTCAGGACAGATTCCAAGACACACAAACACCACCAAACAATAAATCCTCCCCTCTTTTTCCGCCAACAAAATATGCAATGGTCCCGCAACATGGTTCATTCTCACTTCACACTATGCTTGAGGGCCCAAGACTACATAAAAGGGCTTTCCCAACACCCATGGTACGGCTTTTGGATGAGAGTCAAGGGTCCTCACCATTACAAGGTCACGGCTCTTGGCTCATGTGTGAAGTGGCCCTAAGGGCCCATTTACACGAGGTCCCAAGTCCCAATTCACTTGAGGTCAATCCGTGCAATCTCATCCGTTGAGAGCATGGAAGTTGTGACTTACCACTTCACACGGGGTCCCAAGTCATTGGAGGTCAATCTGTGCAATCTTAGCCGTTGAAGAGCATGGAAGTTGGGACATATGACTTCACAAGTTGGGGTCCCAAAGTACGGAGTTCCAAGTATGACGTGGATGCCCACGTGGCAACACTTTTTTGGAGGTGAGGCTCGGGGACTTGTGTTGAGAGTTGGGTCGAGCAGAAAGTTGGACCCAACTCTCAATAGAAGTCCTGTGAATATTTTCGCATAAAATGATTAAGGTCCGAGTTTAATGATAATTAACCATATTTTAATGGTTTTTGGAGGCTTTGCCTCCATGTTGGGACTTGCTAGCATGAGTGGGGACTTGGGACTTGGGATTGAATGTGAATTGGCCCTAAAATTCTTCACGCTATGAATTAGTGCCACCAAAAGACCTAGGAAGCATTGTTCATCTTGGCACTAGGCACTATTCACTACACTAAATATGATAGTTAGTGTTTCATACACTAAATATGAACGCATACACTAAATGCCAATAATCCTATGAGAGTAAGTAACATTAAATGTAAACTCAAACACTAAATATTAGCTATTGTAATATGTGGAAGTTAAATGTATTTGTATTTAGTGTTAGTAAGGATATGAAAATAAAGTAACAATGATATAAGGAAAATTCTAACATATCTTCTAGCATATCTTCTAACACTAATTATCAAGGAATTGAAAATTAGTGTTGAGCATGGTAGGGTGGTAACAACATTAAATATAATCAAACACTAAATATCATGTTTAATGTAGTTATAGTTGAACCAATTCAATTTGAGGGCCTAATCACACCGGCCAGTTTTGACACCATCCGTCGGCATCTCCGATTGTAATAGTGTGAAAAGTGATGGGCCAACATCTATTTTTTAACATAATCCCCAACAATTTCACAGCTGGAACCGGACGGAAAGTTTGGTGTGATCAGGGCATGAGAAACAACCAGTTGAAGTTCAAGACTTCGGGCAAATCACTGATCAATTTAGAGGAATGCAGAGAATATGCCTCAAATCATTAAAGAGAAACCAAAAGATGTCAACATGTACCCGGTTGGACTTGGAAACGCAAGCATCTCGATTGATTATACTAGAGGCACCTATCCCCAAATCACGACCATGTTGGCAATCTGCAGAGCACATGATTTCAATCAAGTTGGGACTGAATTTCGACCACACCACAACCAACAGTGCCATGACACATGTCCCGGTTTTGAGTGCTAAAATGAGAAGGAGTGAGCGGTTATGGCAGACTCTAGACATTGGTCATACGTGTAGACGAACGTATGGCTTCAAAAATTCGTAATAATTTTGATTTAAGGAACAAGAAAACGGTAGAACCGTGAGGCTCTGTCCTTTGCTATGAAAGACCACAATTGTAGCTGATTACTTTGCTCATGCCAATCCATGGCTATTCACTATACCAAACCTTTCTTGGATTTTGTGCACCTTCTTCTCAAATACGGGTCAAGGATTTAAGCTACTCATTTTTCGCCCGAATTTAAAAAAATAAATAATCAAGAACTGCCGAAATAACTATAGTTAACTAGATTTCTTTCAATGCACTTTAGGGAGCACTTGTATATATATATATATATAAACTATAGTTAACATCCATATTACATAAAGTGGACCAAAAATAACAAGAACAAGTAACGTCCAAGTGTGAACACAAAGTGGTTAGGAAATTTGCTCTTGAAACGAAGAAGTTGATGCATAGTCTCTGCCCTACAGACAGAGCCAATAAAATTATCAAAAAATTGCAGTTCTCCTGATTTCTATCTTCCTATCCTTATGGGAATTTTTTTCACCGCCCTTATAAACTTCTCCAGATGTGGCGCAAAATCTCGTATGTGATCGGTTATGGGTGCCTCTACTCCTCTAGGCCCAAAAAGCTCCTTGGAGAGCACCAGTTTGATGCTGAGTCAGAATTTCTGGATGTGAGAAGATGGGAGTGCTGGATGTGGCTATTGAGACACTTCCACCTCTCCATTTAAACATCACACACACAGACCTTGCTTCATACCCCGGACCCTAAATTCTGCTAAGTGATATTGATAGAGTTATTTGCAAAGTAAGTTAAAGCCGATGAAACCATCATCATAACATTATTCAGATCCATAATAGTGTTATGTGGGACTAACAACATTTCATGAAATATTGCCCACATTCAGACCGAAGGTGGGAATATCATGGAATATTATGTGGAAGAGTGTCAGTCCCATAGAGCATTGTTATGGATATGAGTAATGTTATGATGGGGTTAGTATGAAACCCAAAGTTTATGAGAATGTGCACAAAGCTATTTGGTTATTTTAATATTAGAAAAAACGCTTACGTTATCATACATGAAGAGGTGGTGGTGTCGGGTTGTTGTTAAACACTGGGTTTTGAGCCCGTCTTACCAAGATGGGTGGACCAAGGGAGCCTTGCATAGGGTGATTTGGAATTTAGGATGACATGTCCCATGCACAAACCCTAATTTTGATGCTAAAACTATCTCAAAGTTAGAGAGGTGGAAAGAGGAGGTCTGAATTTTTTTACCCAACTTTCAATATAGGCACCGATACATGATGAGCTAACGAGCTCGTAATAGAAGGATCAAAGCAGTGTCCGGGGAGAGTTCTGGACATACTCGGTTGAGATCCTTGTGTTTCCAATTCCAAAGCTCAAAGATGGCCTTTGATCAAGTTTGCTTGGAGAAACCTCTCTCACACATTGTTGTATTAGAAGAGATTACTGGCACTCACTGCCAAAGCTTGTATAAGCTTGGCCAATTAGTGAACCGGTCTCGAGGCGTGGTTGCAGCCCCATTCACTTTGTCACTTGTCCCCTTGATGACCACCTCACACCATGAATTTGTAGCACAACCAAAGGCTCTTGTGCAAACTCCTCCATTAAGTTGTCCATCTTTCATCTACGATTTGATGACCGACCCATCCACGCGTAGGCCTTGAGAGCAAAATTATCTAACACCAATAGCTTTGGTGTATCTCCAACAACATCTCTAGCTGCCAAAGCCTCCTTGCATGTGATTAGTGGAAGTGGACTAGGTGAGAAAGTTTGGTTGGGGTGTGATTCAGGCTTTTGTGAAAATATTTCAGATTCAACAAAGGTAGGACAAATTTCTTTACCCTCATTTTGTGTAGAAAATGAACCACGCATTTAGTGCAAGATGACTAGCGAACCCATATCGTGCATGTAGTCTTTTCCTCATAAATTTTGGAAATTTGTATGAATATCCTATTCATTATCAATGTGAAGATTCTCTAAGTTATTAAATGCTCAAATAGGTTCCCTTCACTTAGAGAATCTTCCCTTGTGTTGACTAACATATTGCACCTAAAAAATTTAACAAATTTGGAAGAGGTCAACAATTTATTCTCAACACGTGGTTTTTTGGTGTCCATTCTTCGATTCACATCCAACCATACACCACTCAAACATAAGGGATGTGGGTGTTACTCTGTTACTTTTCTTGTTCTGACACTTATATTTGATTGGTGTGTGGTGCAGTGAGAATGAGAGAGCCAACACCAAAAGACACATGTTTTAAGGAGATTGGACAAAGACTTCTAATTTACTTAACTACTACACACTCAATAGTAAACACAACTGGAGGACTCGTGTAGTCACATAAAGAATCAACAAACATGCATTTTTGATAATCATTACTAAATGGCAAGGGGCATGTGCAACCAAAGTTATGTTGTGTATACCTATGTGGGAAAAGTTGAAGAACATGAAAAACGAACCGAAGAACACCCACATAACTTAGGTGCATGTTTAAGTCTAGACGCCATATTAGGCACACCTACATTAGCATTGTTTTTCATATACTTAGTGAGTAAAACACTGAAAGAAAACTTGACTAATTTACCTGATGAATCATGACATCAAACAAATTCACAAAACATTCAAGAATACATGCACAGGTAGAGGGAAAAAACACAAATCAATCTATGTCAAGGTCGTATGAATATTAGGCCCTTGTAATGGGTTTGGATGACAACACACTTTCACTTCAAAAATTCGTATTTATTTCAACACTGAGGGAGAAATGAAAAAAACTTGCAGTATATTTCATCTCGTTTTCTATATGAGAATCATTTTTTTTGGTTCATACGGCTATCACATGTATGTCAAATACCTTAACTTCTTGGTTTAAGGTGCTTCTACCTTACATACTTTCATGTGTGTTTCATCCTCGAGTCACAAACCATTATAGTATATGATAATTCAAGGTGCCTGAATTTGCCATATTTTGCATTATATTGAATATATGGGATCATATGGGCCAAGCTAGACACCCACCTCTTTGGAAAGGGAATTATCGTATACGAGCGTACGTCTCATCCATCTAACATAAAAACTTGATCCCTTGTAGTTTGTTGCTTATTCATCTCAATTGACCTCAAGTACATGGTCCTTAAAGTGATTTCTTGTGTCAAATCAACTTTAAAAAGTAACCTCCAAGAAACATACTATTTCAAGGCTTTTATGATGGATGAATGAGGGGGTACACTCGTACATAAAAATTAACTCTATCCACGTCTTTTAGTTGGCCCCCTGCCAATAGTATACATAGTATATGATAGTTTGTACATTTCTTTATTTAGACAATTCGACCCACATATAGCATTAGAGGCCCCAAATTAGTTTGTAGGGACTCACTTGAGATGAATTAACCATCAATTTTATTAGACCACCTTTACCTTGGTATTACTTGTGGGGACCCAACTCAAAGAGGTGGATGTCTAGTCCTAGCTGATCAAATGCTATCATCTAACCTTATAAATGTCAATATGTTATATTTGTAGATGAAAAATTCTAACACCTAATATGTGAAATGAAACAATATGCAATGTGGATGTTACTTGTTTTGGTTCAATTGACATTGGGTCAACTTCAAAGACCCCAAAATAGTCCAATACAAGTCATTTGAGATGAACCGGCCACAAACCTATAGGGGTTCAAGTTTTTATGTTGGATGGATGGGAAGTACTCTAATGAAAGTAATAAAAGACTTCAACCTAGTGGAAAAGATAATGAAATTGAAAGGGGTTCCTGTGCATACCTAACCAAAGGGGTAAGGTACGTGGTTCTTATTTGGTTCATTTTTCATGTTCTCCAACTTCTACCAATCACATTTACACAACACAACTCGTGTTGCATTAGCAAGTCTAAAATGACACATTTGGAAAAAACCAGATTGAGCATTGAACTCCCGCCCCCAAACCAAGTTAGTTATGGTTAGTTATAGTCATTAAAGTGCATGTTTGTTGATTCCTTAACTGGATACAAAAGTCCTCTCAATTGTGTTCACTATTGAGTGTAGAGTAGTTATTAATATTTGAAGACGTAGTCCAATCTCTTCTAGACATATGTCTTTATGGTGTTTGCTCTTTGATCCTCACCGAACCACATACCAATCAAGTATAGGCATCCAATCAAGAAAACAAGTCATGTAAGACCCATCTAAGCTTACCTTAAGGGTTTGAGATTTAGGATTTTTTCTTGGGGATTGTTAAATCGACTATACACTGGTTGAAACAACCAGTATCAATATGTAAGATATCGATTAGGCTCTAACTTGTCATCCAAACTGGCCACGTTTATCAATTCTAACACAGAGCTAATACTTTACTCCTCTTCATGCAACGGAAAATCAATTTTGACAGGTAATGGACTGCCCAACGTGTCTTAATCGATTTAACAATACCCTTTGTTTATAGGGTTCAATACAAGGCAAGTCATTGAGTGGACAGAGTGTCAATTTGCAGACTTTCAAGCTTAAGGAAGACCAGTATAAAATCCAACACCACAGAAATATGGATACCTATATTTGAGTGGTGGGTGGTTAGGTTGTGGATCTAAGAATGGACACCAAAAAGGCACATGTTATAAAGATATGGGCCTTCATGCTTAAAAAGAAAGTGTTAACTATCAAGAATCTTGACTTGATAACTAATAACACAATCACGTGAGCTCCAAAAATTATGACAAACATGGCTGTGAGCATGATTTCAATTGCATCTTGCACTAATTGCGTGTTTCATATCCTTCTAGAGAAAAAAATATGTCCACTTAAGGCACACTTATTTTATAAAAGATATAAGACCTGCGTTTTTTTTCTCCCAAAAATCTAAAATGGAAGAGGACATGGTAAGTAAAGACTTTGCCTCCTCACCAAGGAAAATGAGAGAGGGATGAAAACCAGATTCACTGACGCACTGGTTTTGATCCTTTACATGGACACCACTACATAATCTATGGAATGGTAATATACATGGACACACAACCATCACCAACTGAGCACACCACTGCCTAAATAGCTGATTCTCTGCTTTGACGATTTCTATGTGGATAGCTTAGTTTTTGGTTTGATAAATTTTGTATGTCCACTGAAGGTGATCAATAGTCTAAATCTTGTACTGTGAAGAAAAGGAATTGTGGAAAAGACTTTTAAAATTTGACCAAATACAAAGAGACCTATGAACGTGAATCTACCTCAAGCCCGTCACATCTAACAAGAAAGTCTTCTATAACTGGGAAAACTTCTTGCCTCGCCTGCAAACAGATACATAAGCAACATATATGAGTGCTACAAAGCTGATTGAGAATCAACTTACAGTCAATAATCAACCAGCAGCTGTAAAATAGTGAAAAGTGTCACAAATGAAGGCGGGAACGTACAGTGCGTGAGCAAAGAAGATCATAGTGGCCGTAGTGTCGATCATCTCGTTCGCCTCCGAACAGTTTGTAAGTTACACTTGCTTCTGGAAACGCTTTTAAAGTATCTGGGAAAAAACAAAAAATGCAAGGTGATGTGAGAATTGTTTTGGGAGAGATTTTGAATCCTAGCTGCTGACGTGTGCAATATGTGCATTATGCAATACGTGTGATTTGGTTTCAGTTACTTATCTTGATTGGACACCTATACTTGGGGTGAAGTACAGTTAGTTTTGGACCTAAGAATGTACACCAAATAGACATCATGTGTTTAAACGAGGTTGTACTAAATGCTCAGAATTTGTTAACTAATCTAATTTCAATAGTCAACATAATCATGGAGGGGCGGGGGGTATCTGATCACTCAAAAAGAAAGAAAATCTTCACTTAGATAATGTACATGGTATTCATATGAGCTCCAAAATTTATGACGGAAATGGCTACGGCCTCAATCTAGATTTGCTAATCATCCTGTACACATCACGTGTTTAAAATCCTAGGAGAAGTGGCTAATAAAAAAAGTAACCATTTAAACCCATCTTCCTTACATTAATGAACCTCTACATATATTCACCTCTACCTCCAATAGTGGGGACCCCTTAAAACTACCCCATAAAAAATAAAACACGAGGTGTCTCACCAGTCACAGACAGTGGAGGGCAAATTAAATCCTGATCACCCGCAATGGCAAGCACAGGTACTTTACAACTTCGAAGGCGGTCCTTGTAGATCACTTTGCCTTCTCGATTCCGCAAGCCTCCAGGCTGAAAGGTGGTTGCTAATTGCAATAACAACTTGACAGGAATTGTGCCTGAAAACATATCCAAAATATTGTTAGTACATACAGAAGGCTTGATTTCTTGCATCAAAAAGATTGGAATCTGTCCATCTTTGGCTTTCCAAACAAAACTCAGCAAAAAAAAAGAACTCTCAAGTTGAATACAAGAAAATGTTTGTTTGGAAGTGAGTGACACTTACAGAAATTATTCATTACTAGCTTCTGGAAAAGAATGGGGTCCATCATTTGACGAGCAGAAACTTGGTACCCCAAATATGCTAATGCGTAAGGAGGACGTGAAACCAATGGATGGATTGCACTCATGAGCGCCCCTAATGGAATAACCGGGACATTCAATGCTTCTGCTGGCTCTGTCTGCAATTCCAATTTTCACTGACATCAATTTCTTATTTCAAACAGGATATTCACATCTTTTGTCTTGGCCCTTAAAGGACCAGAGGGCTCAATATACGGCCTATATACACAAATTGTACGAGCCTCACCAAGTCTTATAATCATGTTTTGTATATTCATGGGTTGAAATTCTTCTTTAGTACATTCTCTTAAGTCAACGAGAAAATAAGAGTATGCTCATATGTGACATTGATGATCAAAATACTAAGTATGTAATTGCCATATAGGGGCACCTAGGTTATTAATTTGAATCCAAATCTTCAATGACATTAATATTCAACTGATTGGAGACTGCACTTGGCAATTCAGTTAGTTTTAATTAAGGAACTTTTGACACAATTAGCTAAAAATGAAAGTTTGTAACTCAAATATGGAAAGGCTTAAATTGGGCCTCTTAGACTCTTAAGGGTCAAACTTCTTGCTCGTGAGGTACCAAAACTTGTTTACAGAATTCGATTTGAACAAGTAAGCAAGCTACCTAGTCATATTCCATTGCTGATATTGAGAATTTCAATCAACAGAAGTTGAGGAACGGAATACAGTTTTCCATTTTGCTATCCTGGATACTCTAGATGAAACTTAACCCTTAAAGGTCTGAGAGGCCCATTCTAGGCCTCAAGATGTCATAGGAATTACTTCTTGATATTTTTAGCTATAAATGTCCATGCGAGCCTATCTAAAATCACAACAATTGTCATATGCATTATGCCAGTCAGAGTATACATGAATGTAATTTGACCTATAGGAAGATTTAATCTAGGATATATGACCTAGACTCAACACATAGGTATCCTGCATATCTAATCACCATCATCACAGACAACTTTATTTTCACTTCCTCTTTTCAATAGGTTGTGCTAAATATGTATTCGATATCATAGACCAAATAAAATATTGGGGTACTTACGAGAGGGAGTAGCATTTTAAGAGAGGAATCTCCAACCCCATAGTCCAGGGATGAAGCCACAGTCACAGCTCCTGCTAGTCCAGCTCTCTCTTCTATCAAGCCGCCAGAAAACCATTTCCAATGAAGTCCTTCAGTGCGTCATAATTGCAGATACGGAAAGCAAAAGAGAATAAAAAGCATCCAAGTAAACCATGTAGAAATGGTCGCAGATAAAATTCAAGACCTGATGAAACAAGTGAACCCAAGTGATGGCTTTGTGTTATTCAAACATAAAAGACATCATCCACTATGAGCTACTCATATGGTGAGCTAACCGGAGAGAAAATGGTAGGCCGTCTCTTCAACATGGCCTTGGATTTACATTTTCGCACCTACCCCGTATAGCCAGCATAGCATAAAGGAGAATGCCACCCATGGAGTGGCCGACACCCAGGATTTTTCCATCAACACTTCCACTGTGCTTTATTACATACTCCATCTAACACACAATAGATTACAAAGTTAGCTATGAAACCACCATTCTACTAGAGTTATCCTCTAACTCAACATGACTTTTGGTCGAGAGTTGGTTGTTTTGCATTTGACACCTTCCATATTCTGTAAGTTTCGGTGCCTGCTTCGAGGTAGTGCAGAGGTTTAAATGGAAAACATTCTAGATTGCTCCATTGAGGATCAAACTCATTTTGGCATGCCAAGAGATGCTAAAATGAGTCTGGCGCCCTCAATGAGCCAAAATAGATTGCTATTCATTCAAATTTATAAGCTACCTTCCAGCATGCACCACAAGTGGAAAGAAATTATTGATATTGTATGCAAAGCAACTGATAGGAAATCATAGGGACCAACTCCCCACCAAAAGTCCCATTGACCTGAAAGATAACTCTACTATGATCCACAATAGAGCAACTCATGAAGCCTTGAATTGCAGGAATTGTTGACCAGAGATAAATCCACAAAGAATCCAAAAATGCGTGATAAATTTTGATATATTTTGTTGCAAGCAAAACTGGCACAGACTTACTGCAGCTGGAACATCTTCCTCAAGGTAGCTGTCAAAATCCCAGTCGTACTTTGCTATCAAATCCAGGGTCTCCTGGAAATCACTGATTGTTGTGGTCAACCTCTCCTGTAAAGACAAGTCCGTTGCAGGGGTAAGTTGGAAGATGTGGAATTTGTTTGAGCATCTGGCCCCGTATATCACATGCTGCATCGACCTTATCAATTTTACTTACGTGGTGATCCAGAACTGCCAGCAATGTGGAGACTTGAGTATGAGCCTCAAGAGTACACAAGAGGCAAAGAGATTCTAAGGTATGTATACTCAAAACCAACACCTAGAAATTTTGCACAATAGGTACATTTTAAATATGAGGACATATATCACCTGAACATCTGATATTAGTGTTGAATTTAGGTTGCCTACAAACAAACTTTTGCATACAGTGACCAAATGATGTGTTCATAAATGAGTTGGAACCCTCTTGAACTTGCAAACAAAAATAAATAATAATAGAAACTGTGCTCAGAGCTTTATTTTGTTGGTTTTAGGTGTGCTGACCATACCTGCAAGTTGGATACGCTTGGAGTGACAGAACGCTGTCCTTCCTCCAGCACCTGAGCAACCCTTTTTGTGAAGTCTGTGATTTGAGATGCCATGGAATTGTTCTGCTGCCCCTCTAACAAGCTAGTCAGTCTCTCTCTAAGTTCCCCAATTCGCTCACTCAAAATGCTATCCTCCAGTAGGGCAGAGACCTGCAGTCCAACTTTGTGCCTATGAATTCTGTCCAACTGATGTACTATCTTATGTCAAGGATAAAATAACAATACACACATATGTGACATTGATAATCATAATATTAATTGTGTATTTGCAGACTGTGCATTTGAATCTTAAGTTTCAATAACATTGATTTGAAACGTATAATTGAAGAATAAGTTGATTTTAGATAAGGTCACTCTTGACGCACTTAGCTAATGATGGAGGTATGTAACTCAAGTACATGTTTTTGTGTATGAAAAACGCTTAAGAGGATTGAAAATAATTTACAGTGCACATTGTTTCAAACAGAAGAAATAAGAAAGCCCAGCCTAGGGTGAGTTCGTAAGACTCCAGCAAGTGATTGATCTGTAACAGGGATCATTACATGAGAAATCACTACCTGCTCAATGAATCTGGCTGATAAAATTCTTGATTGTCCTTCACTAACCAAACCCCTCAATCGCTCCGAAATCTGCACTATTGTGCTCGTCAATCGAGATGCTGCTGTTTCTTCTTCCACTGGCGTTTTGTTGCCATTCAAAGCCACCTCCTTTGAATCACTCATCATCACCCCCTGTTTTCTTGCATCATTTCCAATGGTGCTGTTTGCATTTTTGGAAGCCTGATTTGTGGCAGATTTCAGGGTCGCACGAACAAACGCGTCCTGGACGGCTCCCGTGAGAGCTCCATCATTGCCACCAAGCTCACTGGAAGTCGGCTCCCCTTCTCTCTTGCTAAGTCCTGCACCCCGGACCTCTAAAATCCATGTGTCAAACCCTGCTGCTGAAAGATGACGCGCCAAAGATACCTGTGCAAGCACCACACCCAGCCCGATCCCAAACCTCCCTCCTAAATCTCACGCTCAATCAATTGTGAACCAACAGCACTCAAAAACAATCTCTCCACTACATTGCTTGCAAACAAGAGATTCGAGCTATCCTTTAACTCAATGGATCTTTCGGTTGGGAATTGCTTCCCTATGATTTTCTAATTAGTTTTTTTGCATACAATATCAATAATTTCTTTCCACTTGTGATGCATGCTTGGAGGCAGAATTTAAATTTGAATGAGGAGCAACCTAATTTGGTTCATTGAGTGGCCAAACTCGTTTTAGCACCTCTTGGCATGCCAAAATGAGTTTGACCTTCAACAAACCGGTATAGAATGTTGTTCATTCAAACCTCCACACTACCTCCAAGAATGCACTTAAAAATTACTGAATATGGAAGGTGTTGTATGCAAAACAATCAACTCCCCACGAAAAGTCATGTTGCATTAAAGGACAACTCTTTCCTTTTGAGTGAATGCTCTAACAGCACTCTTGCCAGCAGAATAACCAAAACCCTAAACCCTCATCACGAAATCTTGGGGATCACAAGAACATGTGAAGGGAAGTACACAAAATTGTTAGAGCATAGAGCGCCCTCCCCGAAAAGACCAATTTCTATGGATTGAGCATGAAAGGGATGCGAAATTGGTGAAAACCCCATAGGTATATCGAATTTTCATACAAGTGTCTGCCTATTTTTCCTACCACTTCACTCTCATGTTGAAAAAATTCCTCAAATCTTCCTCGCAAGATGAAGGATGCAAATGTGCGTCCCTGATGCGGTGATGTACCTTGGGGTCTAAGTCAAAACCAATTGCATTTGTACCAATACCAGACAGCATGAGCACGGGGTGATTCCTCTTTGGTGCCTGCACACAAACACAACCTTCCACGTTAAGGTATGAGAACTGTAAAAATCCAACACCAAGAACTGCATAGAAAGCTGCAAAGTCACATTGAAGTTCTTCAATTTCAAGAGATTTCGTCAAAGAGCTATACACTCTGATGATTTTTAGTTTTACACAAATACACATTGCACATTGAGGCAGTTGAAGTAGGTTGAAGGAGAAGTAATTGTCAATTTAAGAAACCAGACACCCAAACACCCCCTTTACCTTTGAAGCAATCCAAACAGTGGATTCCAACACCAAGATCTGGATAGAGAGTTGCAAAATGACATTAAAGTTCTTCAATCCCAAGGTATTTCTTCTTAGAGAGCTACCTATTTGCTCTGATGGGTTTGGGTTTTACACATATCCTTAGCACATTGAGGCAGTTGGAAGTAGGTTGTAAAGAGAACTTCCTATCAAATCAAGAAACCAAACACACCCTTCAACATTAAGCTATGAAATCCATAGATTCAAGTTGCAAAGTCACATTTAAGTTCTTGAATTCCAAGGCATCCCTCCACAGAGAGCTACGTGCGCTGATGGGTTCTGGTTTCTACACACATGCATTGCCCATTGAGGCAATTGGAGGAGTAGGTTGAAGGAGGCTTTGTTTTCAAGTCAAGAACCCAAACACCCAGACACACCTTTCAACTTTAAGCTATGGAAACTTGTAGGTTTCAACACCTGCAAGAACTGGACAGAAAATTGCGAAGTCATATTTAAGTTTTCCAATTCCAAGGTATTCCTTCGCGAAGAGCGTCCTATGTGCGCTGATGGTTTCAAGGTTTCCACACACTCATTGCACATTGAGGCAATCGGAGAAATAGGTTGAAGGAGCAACTCCAAGGTACTTCTTCGTAGAGAGGTATGTGCGCTGGTGGGCTCGGGTTTTACACTACGTGAATTGCAAATTGAGATAATTGGAGAAATAGGTTAAAGGAGCAAAATACTTTCAAACACACCCTCAACATTAAGCTATTGCACACTGTAGACTACAACGCCATGAGCTGTATAAAAAGTAGCAAAGTTCAATTCCAAGGTGATTCTCCACAGAGAGCTACTTATATGCGCTTCCTCATGGGTTCGTGTTTTTCGCACAAACGTACATTCATATTCACATTCACATTGAAGCAAATTGGAACAAAATAGGCTGAATGAGTAAAATTACCCTCAAGCTCGGGAGGTAGCGCCACAAAGCGAGGCGCCAAGCCGTCCCAGGAACGGCAACATAATGCAATTCATCCGCCGTGCACGTCTCCGGCTTCCCAATCATGTTCAGCTCTCCTCCTCCTCCTCCTCCTCCTCCTCCACCTGCTGCTTCCGCAACCACCGATTTCAATACCTCGCTCTTCGCGTCCCCATCCTCCTCCTGTTTCTTCCCAAGGCTGGATATCGGCCTCACCGAGCTCCAACTTCGCCTCTTCCATTGCGTTGGCGTTTCTTGCTCTACGAAAACAACTCCAACTCCTCGCCCTCCACCTCCTCCGAAGGCCCTTGCGAAAGAGAACTCGACACGGCGAGTAGCGCTCGCAAGCCTAACTCCATTCCTCGCGTGTTGGAGGGATGACGATGACGACGACGAGGCGGAGGTCGCAGTAGGTCGAGGCGGGCATGAAACAGAGCGCGTGGTGAGGCATCGGCGCAACGCAATCCCGCGGCCGCAGCTTAAGCTTGGCATCGGACACGCATTCCGCATCTCCTCAACCCCCCCGCAGCCTCGACTCCCTCCGAGCTTCCCCCCAAAACCCAACAAAATGCCAGACTCGTTCTCAATCAAAACCAAAAACCTGAGCCCCAGTCTTCTATTCTGCGAGACTCGTAACGTCGCAACCTCTCTCCCGCGACGAAACCACAGATTTTTTATTTCCAAATTTGTATGAATGTAAGGAATCAAGTGAATGTTGTCCAAGAAGAATCCAGCCTGTGTGAGAGTAAATTATGCTTGTGCAATAGTCCTGAGAATCAATCGGACTCTTACTTCGCGACTCTTTGATTTAGCGAATCCTGAATCCCGCAGAATCCTCCTCATCAACACTTGGCAGGCGAAGAACTCCCTAACTTAGTCCCTCCACGCTTCCGGCGAGCGTTTCCCAGCAAAACCCAATGAGACGAAAATCATTTTTAAATAAGCTTAAGAACACTTCACTTCGGAGTTACAAATCATGTTTCGTGCTGGCTGGCATCCGGTGTAAGGTTTGTGGGTGTTACATGGTTCCTTTTTCCATGTTCTCCAACTTCTACCGATTAGATTTCCGCAACAAAACTCGTGTTGTATTAGCAAATCTACGATGAAACATCTGCATAGAAAACGGATTGAAAAATCGGATGTCCGCTAATTTAGTTAAGGTAATCGGAAATGCATGTTCGTTGATTTCTTAAATGGATATATAAGTCCTCCCAATTGTGTTCATTATTGAGTGTAAAATAGTTATTGATATTTGAAGATGAAATCCAATCTCTCTTGAACATGTATCTTTATGATGTTTGCTCTTTGATCCTCACTAAACGACATACCAATTAAGTGTAGGGGTCCGATTAAGAAAACGAGCCACTTGAGACGCATCTACTTTAAGTATCGTCATTCGAGCAAGCTCGTCAATCATGGCCATGAATCCTCCCCCAATTACTTCCCAAGACTCCCCTCTCCGGAAAGTAGATGTGCCTAATTTGGATACTTTTCTCTTTGCTTCCACTTCTCGTACTTAGATACGAAACGCACAATTAGTGCAACATGATTAGCAAATCCAAATTGTGTTGGGAGGAAAAATTAAGGCTTGTAATTTGGACTTTGGTTATGAGCGACGGGGTCCAAATTACAAGCCATAATTGACCAACCAATGGCCATTTCCACACATGATTTGACTTGTCGATATATCTGACGTGGCAGCTTATGTGTGCGCTTCGTGTTGGACGCACCCGTGAGCCACTTTCCACGTCATCATTGGTGTGTGTCCGTCTTCCTCACTGGGATGTGTTTGGTGAAAGGTAAGGGGAAATTAGTAATTCTAATAAGGCCCAAACCACACGGGAGGAACGGCAATGAGTTGGATGAATAGCATTGGTTCAAATGAGCAAGTGGTTGCCACATGAGAGGAAGTATGGGGAGTGGCAACAATGACTTTTTACCTTCGGATTTTGCTTTGGATCTTGCTTCGGTATCTACTTGGCAATAAAGTAGAGTGACATGGCATAATAAATGTAGTTCACAACTACCGGGCACTAGTGCCCGGAAGTCCCACAATATAAGGAGAAAAACGAGGAAAAGGAGACTTTTCTTGGGCAAGGTGCCACGTTGGAGGAAGTTGTGAAACTTCCGGTGCCTCTTGTGTGGCAAGGGCCTAAGGCCCAAACCACACGGGAGGAACGGCAATGAGTTGGATGAATAGCATTGGTTCAAATGAGCAAGTGGTTGCCACATGAGAGGAAGTATGGGGAGTGGCAACAATGACTTTTTAGCTTTGGATTTTGCTTTGGGTTTAGGGTTGGGATCTACTTGGCAATAAAGTAGAGTGACATGGCACAATAAATGTAGTTCAATACTATTGGGCACTAGTGCCCGGAATTCCACAGTTTAAGGAGAAAAACAAGGAAAAGGAGACTTTTCAAAAGCAAAGTGCCATGTTGGAGGAAGTTGTAAAACTTCCTCTGGCTCTCGTGTGGCATCCACCTCAGGGTGCTAATCCGACTTGGAATTTAACCCCCGAAAACTTGTAATATCAAGCCAAGACCAATTACATGTCTATGGCTATTTGCCTAGTAACTTTCAACGCTCGTATGAATATCTTATTCATTATCAAAGTCAAGATTCTCGTGTTTGTTTAGTGGTCATATAAGCCGCCTCCCAATGATGTTGACTAGATAGTTGGTGTATTTTGAACATGTAGTCCAATGTAATCTCTTTTAAGTACATGTCTTTTTGGGTGTTTGGTCTTAGATCTACACCTAACTACATACCACTCAAATATAGGTGTCCAAATTATTGTTATGTTAGAATTAGGCACGTTACTTTATGCAATTGTTTCATCTCAGTTCATCAAAAATTTACATAAGGTAAGGTAAGGTACAAGGGTCTTAAACGGTTGCTATTTCCAACTAACCCGCTTCTCTTCAAATAAGAAACATGCAATTAGCATGAGATGGTCAACAAATCTAAACTGAGGTTGTAGCCACTTTCCTCACAATTTATGGAGTTCATATGAATACCTCATTCATCATCAAAGTGAAGATTCTTGTGGATATTGAATTTCATGCAGATTCCCTCCCAATTATGTTTACTACTAAGTCTAAAATGGTTATCATGTTTTGAACGTCCACTCCAATCTCTTCACAACACATGTCTTCCGGCATTCGTTCTTGGAGCCAAACCAAACCACATACCAGTGAAATATAAGGTGTCCTAATAAGAAAAATAACCGATTGAGAGTTTTTTACCTTAGGCACGTGTTATTGGATGTTTTAACTTTTTGTACCCACTTTTCATAGAATATGAGACACGCTATTAGTGTAGGGTGAGATTAGTGTAGCCACCTATATGGTCAAACCTCATGAGGATGTGAAGAGGTCTTGATTGGTAAGAAAAATCAAAGATTAAGTGAAAAAGCGATGGATCCAAGGTGAATATGGAAAAGTGCACATTGCATAAATGCCTGCCCAATTGCATGGACAAACCCAAGAGGATGTGACTCATGAGACCGTGCATGGAGGCCCCTTGCATTGAATTGGAGTTGTGACCTAAGGTAGGCGTGCCTAATTCGGTTAGAGTAGAAGCGTCCATAACCAATCACTTAAGAGATTTTGCGCCAAATTTGGAGAAGTATAAGGCGGTGTAATTTTTTTCCTGTGTAGGAAGACAAAAATCATGAGGGTTGCAAAAAACATTTAGTAATTTTATTCCTTGAATTGAAATTACTATGAATTTTTGAAGTCAAAAGTTGGCCCAAACAAATTACCAATGTCTATTGTTTGCCCTAAAAGCTCATTTTGAAACAAATGGCTCCTCATTTTAGCACTCAAAATTGGGAACATGTGTTATGGTGCTATCGATTCCTTGGTGATACCATAACTGAAGTTGGAGACTTAGGGTTAGTTTCCATGTAGGTTGCTTCGCCCACCAAATTCTAGTGGAAATGTAGATGCCGCCTAGTGGCATCTACATTTCCACTAGAATCTGATGGGCAGGCGACCTACATGGAAACTAACCCTTAAAAAAAATGAAACATGGAACCTCATTTTAACCACCCACAAAAAGAAATTACCGAAATCAATCCCAGCTTGATAAAAAATTGTGCATCCTAAAAATTCCCAATGGGATCATGATCGGGAATAGGTGGTTCCACTCTACTTGTCTTACTCATATCCCTATATTTGAGTGGTTTAGGTGTGGCTTTAAAAACAAATACCAAAAAGACATGCGTTCAAAAAAGATTGGACTACGTGCTCAAAATATGATAACCATTCTAGACTCAATAATCAACATAATTGGGAGAGTCTATATGACACATGATGAGCACAAGAATCTTCACTTTGACAATGAATAGCATATTTGTATGAGCTCCGGAAAATTATGGGGAAAGCGACTATGGCCTCAATTTGAATTTGCAAACTATCTCGTACTAATCGCATGTTTCGTGTCCTAGGAGAAATGGGCTAGTCAAGAAAAGTAACCTTATAAGATCCATCTACCTTTGGAGAGTTTCATGAACAATGGTGAACCTTGCTGACAATCGTACGATTCCCTAAAGAACATCTCTGTCATAAGATAACTCTCAATACAACAATCTCTCAACTATATACATAAGTTTAACACTAAAGAGGAGGTTGCTTTTGATGACTGAACAAGTATGACTTGGACAGTTTAGTACGAAAATGAGTCCATTGTGTTGTGTAAGGTAGATGTGCCTAATTCAGTTTGTGATCCTAAACGAAATCCTGTATTTGAGTGGTGTATAGTTGGGGTATGAATCTAAAAACGGACACCAAAAAATCACGTGTTGAAAGGACAGAGGACTGTGTGCTCAAACTTTATCAACTATTCAAGAAGAAATAGTCAACATAGTTGGGGGAAGGGGGACCTATATAATCATTTTTATAACTCACAGAAATCTTCACTTTGACAATGAATAGAATATTCATATGAGCTCTGAATTTAATAAGGAAAGTGGCTATGGACGCAATTTGGTTTTGCTTACCATCTCTTACTAGTCTAATTGCATGTTTCATATCCTAAAAGAAGTGGGTGCAGAGAGGAAACTGTCCATTTAAGACCCGCTTACGTTACATGTGTCAACAAAAAGTGTCCAAAACACACTTGCACAGATCTAAAGAGAAAACACTACTTCTATAAAAAGGCCAAGTGCTTCTACCATCTTTATTCACAACCAGGAGGCTCTAGGACAAACACCTGATTATGAAAGAGAACCCAAAGGTTTAGCTGGAAATACAATCTTCAAAAACCAAGAAACACATTTTCCATAGAAACTGAAGGATATGAACAAACAGCAAACTTGTCTTCTTTTAAGAATACATCAATAGTGGCCCACATTACAAGATGGTCAAGTTTCACAATTCATTCTACAGAAGTTCCAGAAATGAAGTCGTATGTTTGAGAGTAGCAAGCAATAATATCCTTCAGCCACTTCCCGACCTTCTCACTGTCGAATACCCCCCATAAATTTGCTAGGATCTGGTGCATTTCCAGTAAACTCTGCTTGTGAGAAGTCGAAACCAGGATGCTGCATGTCACACATAGAAATCATCAGTATGGTAATATAATTGATAACAACCTTTCACATATGAAACAGCACTCTTAAGCATGAGTGAGAACATTATCTCTCTATTCTAGCTTCAAGAATAAATTTTCAAGCATCAAGTTCCTTGAGTACATGCATGAATGCCAACCACGGTTCAATGGCAAGCTCTCATTAGTTGACACCTCATTGTTGCATATCTTTGGACACAAAGCCTTCTATCGAAGATTCTTCCATCTACCAAGAGGTGCGTCCCCACTGGAATCATTCTTAGGTTATGTGGATTTCCAAGAATTATACCATTCACGCTGGAACCTAAATAAGCTATGTAAGAATGTTATGGAGTCCAAAAGGAGTAAGAAACAGTTGTTGAACAATAGAGTTATCCTTTAATTCAACATGGCTTTTGGTCGAGAGTTAGTTGGTTTGCATACAACACCTTCCAAGTTCAGCAAGTTTCGGTGCATGCTATGAGGTAGTACTGTGGAGGTTTGAACAAAGAACATTCTATATTGGTTCATTGAGGGACGAACTCACTTTGGCATGCCAAGAGGTGCTAAAATGAGTTTGGCTCTCAATGAATCGAAATAGGTTGCTATTTGTTCAAATCAAACGCCACCTCCGAGCATGCATAACAAGTGGAAAGAACTTCAAGATCTTTTATGCAAAACAACCAATGGAAAGTCATAGGGGATCAACTCCTGACGAAAAGACCCATTGAACTATAGAACAACTCTAATGTAATACTTAAAATAATGGTATTTGTCAAAGCAAATTGGTAGAGAAGAGCAAGGGAAGAAAACACATGAAGTACACAACCCTAACCCAGTCTTCACAAAATTGAACCTCTAATTGTGGATCATACCTCTAATTGAAATCTCTCTAGCATCAGACGCCTCTGCTCTTCCTCAGCTGCAAGTGGATTCAGGGGGGCATGCCCGGCCACAGCCGAAGGCCAAGGTTTCCCTTTCTCACGTTTTTGCAGCGTCACATGCAGCGTGCGGTCCTCTGGAAATCCAACAACTGTCCATTAAGACATGCGGACCTATATGTGGTCACTCTTATTAAACTAATCACCTAAATTTTGTTGTATATGGCAAGGCTTGTAGTCAAGAACAGACACTAGAAAGACACATGTTACGAAGAGATTGGACTATGTGTTTAAAAAAATGAACCGTTATAGGTTTGATAGCTAACACAATCGGGAGGGCCTATGTGATCACTTCAAGAGAAAGACAATCTTCACTTTGATCTCCTATATCTGTTACATCTCATCTCATCTCTATGATTTGCAATTGCTATCCGGATGAGATAATTTTCAATCAAATGCATCGGCCAAACTGTCTGTGGAGTTACCTTAGTGCCAATCCAAACCCATCAAGAGATCAACTGCAGCTTCATCGTGTTTGCAGTGGTGTATTCTAACCCAATTGTTTGGTTGCTTGCCTAGTTTTATTTCACCAGTTTCATAGCAACACTTTGATGATTGGCTGGAACTCAACCTCTATCAGGTGTTTGGAGTAATCAAGGGGCGTATTACACACAACCACCATTTCGGTGGGTGAGGATTGTAGATTGGTTTCTTTGGCTCTACTTTTGAGGTATAAGGTGCATCCATGACAACCACAAATACTGCTACTTGCCCAACTATGATACAAGAAGTACTTGGGAGTGGTTGCAGAGGCTGTAGTTTACTTTCTTTGATTCTATTTTGTTTGTGGTTACCATGTGGCACTGGGAGTGAACTTCAAAGTCAAATCATGAGAGAGTATTTGTAGGATAAACTTTCAACTAGACTCCATAAATTGCTTGTCTCCACTCCACAGATTGCACCAATAGGCAGCACAGAAATTGAGATCAAATCCGGTGGAAAGAGAAAAGTACATATGATAGAAGCAAAAGAAACAGGAAATCTATGTCTACATGATTATTGAAGTTTTGTGTCTCACCAATAGTCCAAAATGAGGAATCAGTTTTCACTGGCCCCGCTAGATCATGCTGCACAAAATACACACAATATTCTTTGAATTCGAGTGCAAATTTCCTCTTCAAACTCCTATTTACTTCTACTCCTTACAGATCACAACCTAGTAGAGGATGATTCCTTGGTACCACAGACATCCTAAACAAGCTAGCTTAGCTTATCCTTGTAAGTATCGATATGCAAAGAATACTTCACAGATAAAAGTAACCGGTAAACCCTAAAATAAGAATCGAGAGAGATAGTCAATCCAAAGCTTTTACAGCTACATATGCAATACAAAGCAATCAAAAGGAAGTAAACATTGAGGGGTCGGGTGCACATACACTAAGGTAGGGAGGGTTGCCTTTGATGCCTAATTCCAAGTGCTGTGTTTTGATAGTACAATAGAGTAACCTTGAAGGTAGATTTTCCGGGAGCGGGACGTAAATATTGACCTCATCCAATTGCTGGTCCCACTCATATATCAATTCCTCTGCATACTCCAAGCAAAACACTCATTGCATCATTCAAGTTTGATGGATCAAGGGCTTGCTTACACCCCTAAACTATTTCTATGTCAAAAATATATTGAGACAATAGCCTACGAAATCACTCTTCCGACACATTCTTGTACTGCAAGCCAACCTGGAAATTCCTGACCATACAAACTAATTCTAGGTATGCAGGTAAATGCTTCTGAATTTAGGACTTGCTAACAACCGTTAAACTGCTCCTACAATGTCAAGAAGAAATGTAATAACACAAAGAAACCACTCTTCCTGCAAATTCTTGTACTGCAAGCCAACCTGGAAATCCCTGACCATTCAGGCCTAATTCGAGTATGCTGGGTCAAAATTATGTTTCCAGGTAATTGATTTCACCCAGTGACTCATTTACTAAATGAAGAATTAGGGTGACCCATGTTGTCATTACTACTATATAATCAAGAAATTCAACCCAAAAAGTATGACCCCAGACTTGAAGTCTCAGTTGTTCAGCATTCAAGTAAAGGTTTCCTTCTGGGATTGTGGAATCTGGAAGGAAGAAACAAAGAAACCTTTCTCAAGATGTGCAACTTGAGGAGACCAGTATTGTTCAACTCTTATACGCACCTTCCACAACCACAAAATATGAAACAGGAAAAAAATACAAAGTTGGAAGATGTACCATCTTGTTCGAAGCGATGACGGTCTGTGGGAGCCAACTTGTCCGACATTTTTCTGGCTCTGATGATGGTGCTTCACTGAGAAATAATACCTACGTCAAGAATTTTGCTGGAGCTGAAAGCAAGCACCCAATTGATGAAAAAAGGGCTGCACACTTAAGTTAGCCCGGATCCACTCGAATGTTTGCAAGGCTTTGGCACCTGAAAATTTCAGAGAAGAGTGCGTGGGGCTTTAAAGATTCCTCTCCTCCTGGCACTCTCAGAGCAATTCCACATATGTCCGAGAGTGGTGTCAAAGGTAAAACCTCAAGGACCAAAACCTGGGTTTTAGGTCTTGCACCTGAAAGTTCTAGAGAAAGTGCGTGAACCTCGAAGATTCTTAGTTTTTACAGAGACTCTTAGAGCAACTCCATACGTGTGTCCAAGAGTGGTGTCAAAGGTAAAACCTCCATGACCAAAACCTGGGTTTCAGGTTTTCCATACAAAAGTTATGGAGAGAGTGTGTCAACGACGGTTCTAGAAGGACCCACTTGAGATGAGTTATCTACAAATCTATGGGGGTCATGTTTTTGCTAGACTTCCTTTACCTTGGTAATGTTGGTGGGGTCCTCTTTTATTAAGAGATGAGCTTCTAGCTCTGGCCCTAAAGGACCAGAAACTTGAGTTTTTGTCATATTCAAGTTTTTGATAAACGCGTGACAACGAGAGGGAGTTGCAAAAGGTGATTGTTTGTAACACCTACCAACAGGGAGGGCAAAGTGGGGGAAGGTAAAAGCTTTAGTTATCACTATAGAGCCCAATATTGATTTTAGCCATTTTGACACCTAATTAGCGGATAATGACCCTAAATTAGTCTCTTGAGTTTAAACTAGGATGAATCAAGAACCAACTTACAAGGAGCAATAATATAAGTCATGGCAATAACTTTTGTAGTGACACGTTCTATGAAAAAATTTGCAAATATTGTCATCGCAACTTCCTTTCAGTTCATCTAAATGCCGTATATTGTAACAAAGTTTGGTATATTCTGCATCTTAATATTATTATAATGTAATATTGCCATATATGATTGAAATTATCAAGAGAAATCATTTAGTAAGTGAAAATGATTCAACATTATAAATCTATTGTTCTTCAAAAAAACATTTACAAGGAATGACAAATTACGTCAAGTTTACATTTAGTGTTGGTGACACTACATGGACAATTTACAATTAGTATTTGAGAAGAAAAACAATTGGAATTCATGATGTTAAACACAATGAGTGTAGCTTCAAAAACTTACATATTACAATAAACTAGTCCCTAAAATTAATACATTCAGAAAAACAGCCTTCTCACTTAACCAGTTCACACATTCAAGTGGCCTTAAAGTGCTCCACGCTGGTAGGAAACAGTCACTACCAACCCCCACCAGCATGTGTGGAGATGCCATAAATTCCAAAACTATGGCTAACATATCTATTGCTGAAAGGAAAACTCAAAGGCAAGTGCAAGAAGCAACAAATTAAAGAAGGTAAATAAAAGACATGCAACTACTTATCAACACAGCAATACTACATTGACATTCTTCATTGTACAGTACATTAGTTTCAACGGTCATGGCTGTACAAGGAATGCACACTAATAGATCACTAACCCAATTCTTCTAGCCTAGTATCATATCTACATCATGAGGTCCAAAATTTTGTGGATGTTAATTCCATTGTAAAGTTCTAAGCCAAAAATCAATCATGGTGATAGGTGTGTTAACCCTTCCTGGGGTTCTTCTCACACTATTCACAAGTTGATGAAGAAGCGAATTAGACATGAACTCATATATTTACAAGTCTTGCTTGAGAATCTTCACAATACGCTTTCTTCTTCAAAGATGCAAACTCAACAATTTGTTTTCCCATTTCAACTGTCACTCCTACTGGAATTAATCTCTGGTGGACTCCATGTATTGAATGATCAAGGCAGTAAGACAACCACTGCGAAGTAGGAGCAAGCCATAGAATTGGACAAAACAAACTTTGAGAGTTTCTGCTTAGTCCATTTACAATTTCTCTTCAAGGTCTTTCTAGCAAAGAAGCATTTCAGTAAAATAAACAGGCATAACTGGAACAAGAAAATCCAAGATTTCTACTGTAGCAGATGAGGTTTCCAACTGTACCTCACATATGATCATGAACCCATTTATACAGATAAACTATTCAAAGCCAAGCACAATTCTTTTGCATAGCTAATTGTTCAATGATCTTATTGAACCGCATTATTCACATGTTGCTCATCCATAATTATACAAAGAAAACTGAATACTTCGGAGCAAATGTACAGCTGCTTATTGTCAAAACTGGAGAGCAAGACCCTGCTCTACTTTTTCTTCACCCTGCTCTACTGCCCAGATCAGTCTGCGGAAAGTTGTGCAGATAACAATACACTAGGAAGTATGAAAAAGCAGTTACTGGGAAAAACCAAAAGGAAGGAACCTTGCTGTGGTATCTATTATCCACACACGGCAATACATGGGACACTGCAGCAGAGATTCCAACAACTACTGCCAATCAGTGGCAAGGTTCACTTGGACTTGGATAAATTTTGTAGCACCCAGATTTTGATATTCTCTTTGGAAGTATCCCAGCCAAAAGATATGGCTAGACCCCATTTAGGTTCAGAAACCATCTCAGTGTCTAGTCATCACCCATATCCTCTGGCTCATGGTCCTTTATCTTTGGCTCCAAATCTTCCCCAAACTGGATGCAGTTATCAACACAAGATAACACATACTGGATGCTGCACAAATTAGAACACAATGGAACAAGTCAAATACCTTCAAAAGAAATACAGAAAAAACATCAATATTTCTCAACCTTCTGAACAATCCCTAGAAGGTTAAGTACTTAACAATAAAGTTTGCAGCTTAAGAAACCATGAGAAAAATTAATTCCTTCTTTGTCTAAGCTCATATCAATCATGATGTATAAAAAGCTCATACCTTTCTTCATCTCTAATGTCAAGAGGCAGAAAGTTGACCATGCTGTAATCATCCACCTGGTACAACATTTCAAACTATTAGACAAAACAGATATTGATTTTGCAACCTGAAACATCACTTTCTACATATATCAGATGTACTCCGATATTACTTGATATCCAATCACTTTTCCAGCTCTTGAAAGGTAGATTATGTATTATAGAATATGATTTATAATGCTTTGTCCATTGCAATTAGTAACCCAAGATGAGTAGCATTCATGTAGAGCTGCAACACATGGTTCATGCTGACCCAGTCTTCTGCTATATACAATAAATACCTTTCATGTCTTGCTTGATAGAGAACTCTAAAGATACCTGAGATTGACTACACCATTTTTTGAAACTTCAAAGTATCCAAACTCTTGTATCAATCTCAAGCAATTGAAACTCTTTAAAGATACGCATGCCGAAGGCATATTACACAAGATCATTATTTCTAGGATGCCTAGTATTGTAAGAGTGGAGGTGGATACATACAAGTTCAGCAAGTGCACGATTCAATTTCTTGAAGCGTGGTGCTGTTTGAGTATTAAGATCCTCCAAAAGAAGCCTCGTATCTGGATCAAGAAACCTGGAAAATCCCATTCATCAACTTTGCATATAAGAAGCTGAGGACGTCAGAGATATAGCTAAACAATTTCATACAGACTTCCCAGAACTTTGATTGTAGAGGGAATTTTACCTGTCAATGTCTCGCTTGTTAGGTAGAAGATCCACTTTGGTCAATACATTAATATGAGGGAGCTCCAGTTGGATCATTGCCGACAGAGAAGCCATACACCCACTGATATACTTGGTCACATCTGAAACAAACTGCAAAACCAAGGAGGCACGGAGGCAGTCAAGGCCTGTTCTTCAGAGACTGATTTCAAAGAATGAGCCATCAGTCAACTCGCACAAATTCCTCCAGAAAACTGTCAGAAATTGATGCAACCATTCTTGTCTGAATCTGAGCTGAACATGGATTTCAACAGATGCTATGGCCCTGATGATTGAAAAACACAGCAGATAGATGCACACTTGAGGGAGTAGAAACCTGTGAATCAAGCATGTAGACTGCACAGACATTAAAATCCCATCTCTTCAGCTGATCCACAAATGTGCGCAAAACTGGAATATGTGAATAGAGCTCAATTTGACCTGCACAATGAACCAGTCCCATGAATGATTGCTTAATTGTACAGACTTGAAGCAAATCTGTAAAAACAGGGAAACCTGCTAGCTTCCAGATCCCCAAGTTGTTATTGCAGTGAGGAAGATGAAAATTTTCAAAACAATGATTAAGTGCCACATGGTGTAGTACAGCAGTATATAGCAATTCTTAATTCGTCTTCAACTCAGATGAAATTGTTCAGGCCACTCAACAAACTCCGCCCTTCTATCTCTGCTTTCAGTCAGAAGTTCATTCCCAATCACAATGTTGAGAAGTACAGGTAAGACTTGAATAAAGCATTTTGTGCCTTAATAATTTTGAAACGTTAGTCCTCCGTAGATTGACGTCAAAATAAGGGTTCTAGAATGCACTGATAGCACTGTAGCAGCTCTTTATTCGTCATCAACTCAGTTGAAATTGCTGCGACGACTCAACGAACTCTGCACCTCTCTCTCTGCTTTCAGTCAGAAGCCCGATCCCAAACACCACCCTTCGGCAGTACAGGTAAGACTTGGACAAAGCAATTTGTACCTTGGAAGATTTTAGAAAACTAGTCCTCCGGTGATTAATATCAAGCAAGGGTTCCAAAATGCTCTAATAGAACTGTAGCAGCTCTTTATTCGTCATCAACTCAGTTGAAATTGCTGCGACGACTCAACGAACTCTGCACCTCTCTCTCTGCTTTAAGTCAGAAGCCATTCCCAATCACAACCTTGGGAAGTACAGGTAAGACTTTGACAAAGCATTTTGCACCATGGAGAATTCTAGGATACAAACAAACAAGGGTTTTAAGTCACAAACAAAGGTTCCAGAATGGAGTAATATATCTGTGGCAGCTCTTTATTCGTCATCAACTCAGTTGAAATTGCTGCGACGACTCAACGAACTCTGCACCTCTCTCTCTGCTTTCAGTCAGAAGCCCGATCCCAATCACCACCCTTTGGCAGTACAGGTAAGACTTAGACAAAGCAGATTGTACCTGGAGGATATTAGAAAACTAGTCCTCCAGAGATTAATGTCAAGCAAGGATTCCAGAATGCTCTAATAAAACTGTAGCAGCTCTTTATTCGTCATCAACTCAGTTAAAATTGCTGCGACGACTCAACGAACTCTGCACCTCTCTCTCTGCTTTAAGTCAGAAGTCAATTCCTGATCACTACCCTTGGGAAGTACAGGTAAGACTATGACAAAGCATTTCACGTCTTGACAAATGTTGTAACTACTTCAGCCCCTCAGCTTATTTCAGAAACAGATTCCAGAAGACAATAATAAGACTGTAGCAGCTCTTTATTCGTCATCAACTCAGTTAAAATTGCTGCGACGACTCTGCTTCTGTTTTTGCCTAGAAGGATTGGTCCTATTCCAATTGCCACAGAAGGTGCAACTGGTATTACATAAGGCATATTTCTCACTCACTACTTTCAAAACTTCCACACACTACTGTTTTTTTTCCAAAAAGGACCCACATAGACACAGATTCAGAAGCCCTTTTCCACACATCTCCATGGAAACATTACAGTCCCACTGTAACCACATGACAGATTTACTAGACATCACTATACCTCACCAGAATGAGCTAGAACCTTCACCCAAAGCCACTTGATTCAAAGGATACAGATTCAATACGCTACTTTCCGCAGCAAAAAAAACTGAACACATGAATTTGAAAATAAAGAGGCCCTTCATTCATATAAGCTCAGAATATGTAGCTCAAGTATATCAACAATACTTTTCCTACAACTAATGATCGCCAAAACTTTTGCTGCCTGAAGAGCACAGAAACTGCAGTCTATCAGACTGCATATCTCTCAAGCCATGCATCTCATTCTGTAGAGCACACAATTTTGTGAACATCTACATCACAGAATGGGGCTGATGATACACAGACTATAGAAGCTCTTAATTCATCTCCAACCGAAAATCCTTGGACAACTCAACACATTATCCAGTTTCTCTACCCTTGGTTTTGATTATCCTCATCGTCAACACAATCTGAGAGTTTTCATTGAGGGGATTCCATATAGGATTCCAGGACATACCTGGGCAGTCAAATATCAGGTAGTCGTCATCAATGTAGTCTTCCAACTGCTCTGACAGCCAGCCATCCATATTATCCTCCAAATATCTTTTCAAACCAGTCAAGGTATATTACACATAAAGCATAGAGTATAAACTCTGCAACCAGAAATGTTACCCAAAAATTTAACAAGTTCATGCAATGAACGGGAATGTCCTATTCAGAATAATTGGTAGAGAGCCACATGATGATGTTCAGAGAACACACTACGCCGAGGCTTTTTAGCAGAAAAGCACAAGACACGTTTAAGGGGATACTCCATGCAGTACACAAGACCTCCATTGGGACCGAGTTCCAACTCCTCCATCACATCTTCTAGAGATATCAAATCTCGAATATCTGGGAATAGAGATGAACACACAATCAGAAACCTGGGTATTAACATCTGCAAGAGTAATTTGCGCTTGACCTCTGCCAAGGCCACAGAAGCAGCACCTCCTCTCAAAATTCATTACAAACTACAGGCACCGTAGGATAAAATTAAGGAAAAAAAATATTATGAGCCTCAAATCAGCAGCAGTAGGATCGGGATTGATATCGTACCAACAGAAACGGGATACTCGAAGTTATCAGCAGCAGGATCCAAGTTCACAACGTGGACAGTCCGGCCAATGCTTGAGCAATGCTCGTGAACATTTTTGCAGTAAGTTGACTGCCACAAACCATCACATCGAAATATCAGCAAGAAGAGCATATTCAAGGTCGAGAGTGCTAAAAACACCCTATTCACCAGCATGCAGAACTGCAAGAACACAACCAAAAGGGCAAGAATTTTTCAAACAGCTAAGGCTCACCTTCCCGCTGCCGGCAGGCCCGATAACAAGCTGCGCATACCGCATCTTGATGAATTACGTTACGCAGCGCTCCTCGCTCTCTGACACTATGTGTACTATCCGCAGTGGACTCCTCACCCTATAACCATAACCAACGCTCTGTGGAAAAAAGGGAACATGGTGACAATGACCACAATCAGGTAAGCGGCAGTCCAGACGCCACCCTGCCACAGTAGTTGTCTCCAGGTGTACGAGGGTGGCAACAAAGCCATCTTTCGAAACTGTGCCAGAAAGGTTGTTTTCTTCTCAAGCAAGCTAGGCACGGAGATTCGCAACGATCACCATAATAGAAGCTCCACGAACGGAATAAAAGACTTTCTCTCCGTCGGTAGAGCGAGTTAGGAAAGCTACGGACAGAGTGGAGCGACGAGAATCGCTTGGGAAACTGGAGCTGGGTTTGCGAACTTGGTAGGTTTTCACAAAAGCTGTGGCTATGTGGTGCTCGGACGATGACAGGTGTGAAGCTAGGGTTAGGGTTTGGGATGATGACATGGCAATCTATTCCAGACCAATCAAACGTAGACAGAAACAACCAATCATGTTCGGGGTGAAAGGCAGACTTGAGAATAGTCTCTTAAGTGCCTCGTTTTCTTAATCGGACCCTATATTTGATTCGTATGCGGTTCGGTAAGATCAAAAAGACACATGTGTTAAAATAGATTGAGCTACGTCTTCACATATCAATAATTACTCTAGTGAACACAATTGGGAGGACCTATGCACAATTTTATTTAGTTAAGAAATCAATAAACATGCGCTTTCAATAACCATAACTAAATTAGGGGAAGTCCCAATCTTCAATTCATTAATTGTAGATGTTTATCACATAGTTGCTAATGCAACACAAGTTTGTTGTGTAAATCTAATTCGTGGAAGTTGGAGAACGTGAAAAGCAAACCAAGTAACACCTACATACCTTAGACCATACATAAACCCATCATGACATGTCACCCCTTAAGTGAGCGTACCATGCTCTTTTGTTCGGCACTTTTAGTGTGGGAATGTCATTTCCACGTATGATTTTATAAGTCCCAACTAATGAGATCTCGACATGTGTCAAAATGTTTTAGAACAACATTGTGTGCGAACCATGAAGCAAGGCAAGGTAGCTTTTGAACCTCCATGGGCACAATTCTATGCATTATAGTGTGGGAATGTGCCAAGGTGGCAAAAGGCACCATACGGCATAAGTTTGGATTCTTGTGTACATGAAAGTCCACATGACTTTATCATGGAAAACGAGAAGTGGTGGGTAGCACATTTGTAGGGGGAAGTTGAACTTTGATGAGGGGCAATTCATCACCTCTTTATTATGGAATTGGAAATTGACTTTGGTTCAAGAGGGAAACTTTTTTTTTTAATCTTAATATGTTGGTTTGGACATTAGATTGTCATTTATGCATTGATTTCTCATGTAAATTGGCATACTATGATCATCCAAAATATATTCAAGGTTTTATATCATTTGAATTCCTTAAAAGTTTTCTAGAATCTCAAGATAAATATTTCAATAAACCACACATGTCGCATTCAAAATAAGTAAATGCAACAATGGCCATACTCCAAGTTGGATGTTTGACAACAAGGAGAGAGAGAGAGATCCATGCCCCCCCATGGGGAAGTTAATAATGCCATAATAATTTCTACCATCATGGATGTACATAGAAACTTGTTTTGTTCACATTGAAAAATTATAAACTAGTTATCATGTAGTTTGTTCACAACACGGGGTTTGCAAAAGTGAGATTACAACATGGAGCCTCGACACTTGCTCGAAGTTATTACAATTCATTTACATACCACTTTATACTCACATTATTTCATGGTAATTGATGGAGTGTGTGTATGTGAATGCTAAACGAGGCACACAACGTAGGATCAAGCCTAGTGCCGCATAAGATTGCGTCTTATTTGTGTTTCAGATGTGAAGTGCTGCTTAGTTAACTTCGTGTTTGTGATACGTATACCTTAAAATTGCTCCGGTGGACAGGGACCCTTATTAGTATAAAGTGGGTCAGCCTGACTTTTGAACCGAGCACCGGTAGACGCGGTGACTTTATAAAGAACGACCGGGTGAGCCGGTAAGGACAACTCGAAGGACGACGAGAGCCAAAACCTAATTTTCCATCGCCATTGCTCCGGTGCTGTGCTTCTTCTCCGCTCGCAGGCTCCACGCCATCGCTCACCGCGCTCCTCCGACGCACCTTTGCAGCTGCGCTTCTACTCATCCTTGTGTTTGGCTTCCGATCTCGCAGCACCTGCCACCATGGTTCGTTTCTCCAGCTTCCTCTCCATGTGCTCAACATGCCTTTGCCTCATCTTCTCTCCCAGACGTTCTTCAATGTTTTTTCATGTTAATCCTGATGCCCTGATTCCGACGAATTTTGCGATTACCACTAAGCTAAGGTTTCATGTCCGTGGCATGTTGCAGTCGATCACAAGTTACAATGGAAGTGCTCTGATTGCAATGGTAGGCAAGAACTGCTTCGCAATTGCGAGTGATCGCCGCTTGGGTGTCAATTTCCAGACAATTGCCACAGACTTCCAGCGCATCTTCAAAATTCACGACAAGCTCTACATTGGCTTGTCAGGCCTTGCCACTGATGTGCAGACCATGTGAGTTGCTTGTGCTCTAAGCAACTAGTGTTTGCTGTTGTCTTTGCTAGGAGGATCACTTCAAAGTGATGCGATCAGTTATGTTGTTTCCATCCTGTACTTCGGCAAATTTCGATTGGAATTTGTCATGTTTCAGAGAGAAGAGGATGACTGATGGAGATTGTGAGAAATGATTACATGCTGGAGCAGGAGTGATGTCAATTAGGACTTCATGTGTAAATTGATATTCTGCAGTAAGTGTCCTCAACATATGACTTGAATGTTTCAGGCAACAAAGACTGCAGTTCCGACACAAATTGTACAAGCTGCGTGAGGAAAGAAACATGCGCCCTGAGACTTTTGCCAGCCTTGTCTCTGCCATGCTCTACGAGAAAAGGTACCCTCGATTTTGTCGTAGTTTAATGTCGATTTTAAAAGATAACATGCCGAGAGAACTTCATAGAGAGCACAGGCATATGTAGACGGCATTCTAAAACCTCTCTATAGGTCTGGGAGAGGCAACATGAAGTTTAACACGAAGTTCAACTTTTAAGACTCAAGTGGGAATCCAGGTCTCTTGCTTTCATAGCCTCTTAGGTTTTGTCTTTGACTACATTCAAAAATTGTTCCATTGTGGGTAATCCTACTTTTTCTCCAGATGGTATTGGTACACCTTACATTAAGTATCATGTCGTCTTGAAATTGACATTTTTTGGAATAAAGAACCTTCAAATTACACTCCTAGACCCCACTTACCTTGAAAGCATTTGTCTTTCACCATGAAAACTTCCTAGTGCAAGAGACATATTGGAAACCCTAAATGACCAATCACCCAATTTTAAAGATGAAAATGCTGTGGAATTTAACATTTTTGTCCCAGTCGATTGGAATGACACAAAAAAGACTCTGGTGCATCCCTTCTTATAACAGGTTTGTACTCTACTGATAAAGGGCATTGCAATGGAAACAACAACCCTAGGAGAGGGGATACATCCTAACCTTCCTCAAAGTGCTCTGTTATTTATCTGGTTATGTGTTCATTGCAGATTCGGACCTTACTTTTGTGAGCCCATCATTGCTGGTCTTGATGATGAAGGAGTCCCTTTCATCTGCACTACAGATTTGATTGGTGCCAAGTAATAGCCCTCATCTGGATCTTTCCATTTCTCAGTCCATTTCTCTCTGGTTTTTAGTATCAGTGAGCATACCCTTGTACAGTAGGTCCCAGGTGGGTGCAAGAATATCCACTTTTGTTATGCTCTTGCTATAGATTTCTTTCCATCTCTTATCCCCTTCTGTTTTACTTTTCAGGGTAGGTCACTGAAGAAGTGACAAACCATTCACTTGAAGTATGTATGTTGGTGCTCACTGTGCTGATTGCATGCAGGCAATTGGCAAAGGACTTTGTTGTCTCCGGAACTGCTTCTGAGTCACTTTATGGTGCTTGTGAGTCTATGTACAAGCCTGATCTGGTATGGAATGGTGTATTACTTGAGCTCCTCCTTGTACAATCTGCATAAGTTTTGCAAGGCATAGTTTTGTGTAGCATTTCCTTATCACAAACAATGTCTACTTTTGTTGGTTGATTGTGTATCTGGTATGTTTTGTCTATCTATAAAGGAGCCGGAGGAGCTGTTTGAGACCATTTCACAAGCACTGCTATCATCTGTGGATCGCGACTGCATCAGTGGATGGGGTGGGGTCGTCCATGTTGTGTAAGCCACCTTTGTTACTCCAGATTGCTTTAAACATGGAACTGATCTAATTGAGACACTTTATTTTATTTACTCCTTGTTTGCTGATTCAAGTATGCAATTGAGAAACGTCAACTTTCAGCCCTTGGTGCTGAATGTTTTCAAGCAGAACCTGTTGCCCAGGCTGCAGTTGACTTGCTGTTTGAGTCTATATCTCCCATTATGCATGGAGTTTGAATGTTGCACAAGGTGACATGCTTTGTCTGGTGCACATGCAGAACACATGACCAAGTTATCACTCGGACTTTGAAGGGCCGCATGGACTAAAACTTGACAAAGAATGGGCTACACATCTGATGATTAATTCAATGTGTTCCATTGGTCCTCGTAGAAGGCTCAAGATGACATGCTTCTTTCTCGTTCTGCCCATCCTTCCTTCACCTAAAACAGGTTCAGAGTAGGAGTGCGTGACACTCAATGTTGATATTTGGAATCACTTAATTGACTCCCTTGTAGAAGAGGCAAAGAGGGAGGATAGATGTTCTCATCGTGAAGGAGGGAATCTGGGTATTGGACAAAGGTTTTAGGTTCAGAATTTTGTATGGTAGTGGTTCTTTGGGAGATGGTAGGATTTGCTCTTGTGAGCAATTAATCCTTCATTTGTCTGGTTACTGAACCTGGTCACAGGCAAGGACTCTAAGTCATCATCAAAAGAGCATCAAATAATTGTGGTAGATATCAAAATTCATCTTGAATACATAAGAGGCAATATTTCCTTGCAGATATGCTTTGTAATTTTCTTGATAATGTGTTCCAGGCCTGCCTACCTTTGCAAGCTAGCTAGGTTACTGGCTGACAACTTCATGACATATTATGTCTAGGGAAGGTTACACACTCTTCATATTCTGTGAAAGATGGGTCACCCTTCTTGAATATTACTTCTCTCTGCCCGTGTTCTGTTTTTCCAAGCTTAGCTGTCTATGAGTCTCGCACAGAGAATGCAGAATTATAGCTTCTTAACCTTGAATTGATCAATTCAACGTTTACTTCTTGTAAGGACTCTCGTCCTCTCTTCTGCTGAATGGCACCTTGTAATCAAAACCTTGAAAATCTGGTAACATTGTCAATACAGAGCACTTGTGGAATGAGAGGTTGAGTATGTGAAAGTCCTTTAATCCAGTTGATAAACCTAACACATAATCGCTCCTTTGAAATACCAAATTTGTAAAAAGTAGCTGGAGGCAACCCTTTGTGTCAACCTGGCTTTCTTTTTGTTCACTCTGAATCTTCAAAGCGATGTTTGTTGGCTCCTCTATGGATACTTTTTTCATTAGCACTAGTACCCCTCTGCCAAGACAAAAACGGGAAAAACCAGGGTGTTGCAGGGACAAAAATGAATGAATTCCCTGGCTACGTGGCTCAAGTGCACACTTGTGACTGCACTCTTGCAAAGGAGAAGCCCTGTTGAATGTGGTGGCTCTCTTGTATGTGTTTGCAAAACCAACTTATCGAGAAGAAGTCTATGGGCGATGAAAACAACTTCTGGCTTCTGGTGAGGCCACGTCGCCTGTGCTTTCTTGACCGTTGGATCTGAGCCTCTCTCCTAATCTCGTCCGTCCAGTGCCTGTCCAGACATACACTCACTCTTGACCTTCCCGATTCCTAAATGGCGTCCTAAATGGTAGCAAGTGGATAACATTTCATAGTCTACCAAATTAGCGTGTCATGCTTATCAAGAAGAGGTGGGTCTAACATAAAACTAGTAGCCATGTCACCAATTAAATTGCCGTTGGAATCTTAAAAATACGAGATTGTCATGCTGGGACCTCAACCCAAACATATGTCGCGGTCCCTTGACATGGTCCATTGTCACTTTACCATATTTCATTGTCATGGTTATTGGTTTGTTTATAAAGCAACCCTTAACCCTTTAAGGATGCAAGGTCTCAACATGCATCCACATACACAAACTTATTTGAGTCTTGCCAAGCTCACAATTTGTATTTATGGGATTATGGGTTTGGAACCTTAGTTTATACTTTGTTCAAGTCAAAGAGAAAATGAGGATTTACTCATACATGACTATGATGATCAAAACACAACACATGAACTTACATCCAAGGGCACCCAAACTACATATTTCGAACTCATATTTTCAATAATATCAAGCACATGTTGACTATATCAAAAAGTGAACTTGAAAATCAAATTGAACTTAGATAGGGCCTCATTTGATATAATTGTCTGATAATGGAAATGTGTAGCTCAAATACATGTTTAAGGACATAGACCAAGCTTTCAGTACATTGTCATGCAATTTCATGTTAACTCGTATTCTTTTCGATGACTAAGAACGACTTGGAATATAATACAAACATGTCCACTATGCAATAAGATGTAGTTGTATTAATTGTGTGTTCCATAACCTAAGAGAAGTGCGGAAAAGTAACCATTCAAGACCCATGTACCTTGGACCCAGTCAAATGATGGAGGTAAGAGTCTCTTTACTTTCACATGATTCAAACTCTTGTGCAATGTCATATGTACTTTTGTTTTTTTTTGTTTTTTTGTTTTTTCATAAGGATAATTTTTAGTAGTAAAAGCACATGATTGCTTTATATTAGTTTCAAGTCATCATATATCTATGGTAGATGAATTTGATGAAGTATCATTGTTGATGAATCTTGTCTTTCCCCATTATTGTTTTTCACAAATTCTTCTCCATCATGGTTAGCAACAATATGCTTCGTGATGGCGTTCTTAGTAGTTGTAGCACAAAAAATAACATGTCAGAAGAGCCAGCCCACCTTGTTGGGAAGGCTATCTGTCCACGGTGTTGTTCCAAGGACGTGGTGTTCAAGTACTACAACAACAAGAACATCGCCCAACCGCGTTACCTTTGCAACAACTGCAAAAGATATTACACACACGGTGGCACCTTTCGAAAGTCCAAACCCGTAGGCAAAATTCGGCCAATTCTTGATGTGGAATTAGTAGAAGGTGGTGGTGAGCGTGACCTTGTCCATGAAAACAATGAAGAAATGAAAAATGAGAACAAAGATGTAGACATTAATGTTGATCAAGGAGCTACACAACGAAGGGAAACCAAACGTGCAAGTCCTAATGAGTCAAGAGAAATGTGTTACAAACTGGACCTACCGACAAAACGAAAGAAAACTACCACTCTAAGAGCTTGGGTGGACAATCTTGTTTGGCAACCTTGAGAAAGTAGATTCCCAATCAATTCAAAGGAATTACTTGTGAAGTTCACCAATAAGTTTGGAGCTCTAAGAGTATTTTGCAATGCAACATCACCCAAAGTGATAGAATTGGTGCAAAGTGCTTTGGGCTCTTCAAGAAGGGAGTCTTCCAAATTAGGTTCGAGCATTGTGGCTTAATATTGTCATGTAACCATTATGATATTTCAAATTAAATAAATACTACAAGTTTGCTTGGACGCTTTGAGTCTTGTTTAATTTAAATGAATTAATATTATATTTATAATCAACTTGTAATAATATTCATCACATGTTCTTTATACATATATACACATATTTTTTATTATTTTTTCACTTGGCTATGCCATTTATTTTCACAAAAATAGGTTGAATTTCCATAAACCATCTTTTATCTTCAATTTTTAATTTTTAAAAATAACCATATTGGTTATCAAGGTTGGAGGTGAAAATTAATTAATACGATATCCAAAACAAATTAGAATTTAAATGGTTGATTATTATTGTAAAGTAGCAATGTTGTATTCCAATA
This sequence comes from Polytrichum commune, assembly GCA_950295325.1. Lineage (NCBI taxonomy): Eukaryota > Viridiplantae > Streptophyta > Polytrichopsida > Polytrichales > Polytrichaceae > Polytrichum > Polytrichum commune. Next base: position 44,605,584 of record OX485807.1, read on the forward strand.
GTTATTTGTTGTGTTTTATACATGCTTGAATGTATTTACATCCTTCACATAAATATCAAAATTTGCTACGTATTATAAAATAAAATTATTTACACATAAATAAATTGTCACTAAATTGAATGCCAACTTCCACTTTTAAAAAGAGTTGGACCCATTTTAATAAAATATGTTACTGTATGAACTATCAATATTGAGTCCATCTACCTGATGAATTTTATTAATTTTACATGACAATTTTATGGGAGTTATTTGACATGAATAAAAATATATCTCAAACACATTAAATTTTATTATTTTATTATATAGTTAATTTTATTAATTTTTTGCAACAATTATGTTATTTATGATTGATCCATTGACCCAAGAAATCATGTATTGGTGAGAGAACATATTGGCTAGCTAAATAAAGGTGATCAACACCAACACCAAACTTGGATTTTAACTTCACTATGTATTTCTCATTACACAAGCACGACATGAATTAAGTAAGAATTCCGAAAAACAATTGTATGAATAGTATTTTGGCTTACAACATCCTTATGAATCAAAGAAATGTTATTAATCAAATTAGGTCCAGTACCTCGTAACACTTGTTTAGACCATATTCAACACATATGCAAATTCAAAACCACTTCACACAATGTTCATGTGGGAGAATTATGCAAGATTCACGCAATAATCTAAATTACAATTTGCAAAACTTGAAACATTTGATTAAAGAAGTCAAAGATAATGTAATGTCTCTAACTTTTGGATCACACATGCTGACAAGGATGCAACATGAGATAATCGTACTTGGTGTAGGTTGTAAAGGACTATATATATATCATGCATGTAAAATTCTTACAATGACAACAATGATAAAAATCATGTATAGAATTGTATTGTAAGTTTTACTACTATCTCAATTCTGCATGAATATTTATATTTGTCACATATCAAAAAAGGCTTCAAGATAACCAATGGATTCTCATGAAACAATAAATGTTCAATAATTATATTTAATAAATGTTCAATCATAAGATTTTATTTTTAAATTTATACAAAAATTCAATCAAATTGGCATGACTTTAAGATTGAATGAGGTATATATTTAATAAAATAATATGTAATTCAAACTTTATTTTTAATGTATTGAGGTTGATTTTCATATTTTATATTTTATACTAGTATTTTATTCATTATAATTTAATATTTACAATTAATTTGTTGATATATTAAATTATTATTCTTCTTCTTGAATAGCAGATAAGAACATTAAAATCAATTTTATCTCTCTACAATCTTTATAGATTTTTTTTATTATATACCCATAAATTATTAAATTTGAATATAAATGATAACTTTGTGATCATTAGGTAGAAAAACATTATTAAAACAAAATTCATAATTATTTCAAAAATATATTCATTTGTTTTGATGATTACGCATTTTGCAATATTTTATTTTTAATTATTTTTACTATACCTATAACCAACTATAATCAACTATAACCAACTATAATCAACTATAACCAACTATAATCAATTAGATATTTTTCAATACATTTTAGGGAACACCTATGATTAACTAGATTTACATAACTAGTTGACTAGATTTTAGAACAACTATAGTTAACTAGGGTTTGAGAACAACTACAGTTAACTACAATTTTTGGCGAGTCAAATCGTGAACAACTATAATTATGAAAGGCAACTACTTAACTAATAGTTGAATTAGTTGGTTATTTGTCCAAAGTATGGAAGCTTTTACCATCCACGTTAAATAGTTTTGACCAAAAATAGCAAGAACAAGTAACGTCCAAGTGTGAATGCAAAGTGGCTAGAAAATCTGCTCTTGAAACATAGAAGTCGATGCATAGTCTCTGTCCTACATAACAGAGCCAATAAAGGTGTTGTGTCCACCAAAAATAAATACATTTCACCTTGGTATTATTGAAGGCATTCAATTCTTAAAAGAGCCATAGGGTGTGCCATGACGTTTTCAAATTATTTTCATTCTTCTCCAATAGACTTCACATCCACTTGTGTAAAGTGACCTTATGCCCCCTTCCCACCTGACTTTAGCTAAGACTAAAAGTTGGTTCTAACAAACCGGCCTTCACACCATCGACATTATCTAGTGCCGAGCCTAGTTGGCAAATGATGTGGCATGGCTTAAAAGTGGAGGTTTTATGCCTCAACCACCGACCCTCCCATCGGTACCTAAACATGAGGCAAGAATATAGGAACTTGAAAAGTGTCGCCTCCCACCCTTGTGATTGGTTGCTTTTTAGTCTTAGCTATGAGGGCACGAGGAGCTCCATTAACAAAAACCGATGGTAAGATAGGTGAGTAGTAAGGCATTTGGGGATGGGACAAAAACTACCCAACTTTCATTGCTTGGTAGATAAAACCATGAACATGTGTGAAAGCTACTTAACTAAAACCTACTTGAAAATCTCCGGAGCAAGTTCTTGTAGGTGCATTGGGATAGTCGGATGCCTCCGCTATAACCGAGGGAGCTTTACCCAGTTTTTAGGAAATACTTTGGGTCTTAACTAAAGTCAGGTGGGAAGGGGGCATTAGTACTGTCCAGGACGCTAAGGAGTTCCAAAAACATGGCTCAACACATCTACCATATTCACCCTATCAAGACAAATTTCATCCAAACCCTCTTCATTCAATCACCTTTCTGTTCATCGACCTCGCACCGCACTGAACACGCTTCCTGCCCGCAATTAGAAAGAAAGGTCCCCGAGCCCACGTTCATCCATACTCCATATCACGCCCATCTAAATCCATCCGTCCGTTCGTCCGTCCATATGTTTGTTCGTTCGCTTCAGTGCTTCACCGCCTTTGGATCCTCGGATCAGCCAGACCCATGTCAGCGAATCAGAGCCTCTTATATTAACCAGGGGTGATCTAAAATTAAAGTTCATCCACAAGATCCATTGACGAGCATTCATCCCTTGAGCTGCTCAATCAACAACCCCAAGCTGAACACGCAATCGTTAAGCCTCATTCATCCATATCACATTCCTCATCGAATAAGATCCTTTTCGTTTGTTCATTCATTCACGTAACTCAACCTCGGTTCAGCTAGACCCCTATCAGCCAATCACAGCGTCTAATATTAACTACGGTTGGACGAAATCATTTCATCCATGAAGTAACCTTTATTCGTTGAGGCGCTCATTCGTCCATTTCATCACACTAATTCTCTGATACCTCGGGTCGGCCAGACCCAGAGTGAGCCAATCACAGCCCCAAGAGTTAACCCTGTGCGGACGAAAGTAAAATTCATCCTTTTTATTCATCTACTGTTATTCGTCCGGTGATCCATGGATCCGTTCACTCCGTTTCACCGCCTCTGGGAGCTTGGTTAGCAAGATTCCATGCGAGCCAATCACAGCCCCTGGAGCTAACCCAGGGTTGGGGGTTTTAACCTCAGGTCAGGCGCCAAGGGTCGAAAACCCAGGCCTCAACGTTGCACACATACTCTTCACACACCACGGCACACGGACTGACGGAGCTATGGCGAAGACAGGATTCTATCTCGTTGCGACCGTGTTGCTGCTAATCGGTGTACTTTCGTCAGTTCAGGTGCGGGATAATCAAATTTCACATCTAAAAATATTCCTCATGGAAGTCTGATTTGCTTTGTTTCAAGCGGTACAAATGTATGGTTGCGTATTCTGGTCGCTTTTCGAAGCTTAAGTGGCCGTTTTGGTTAAGGTTCTTGAATTTTGGTGCCCTCTGAGCTTAGGAAGTGGAGAATTTGCTTGCTGTGGAGCGGTCCCCAGGGGTTCTGTTTCTGTAGGGACTTGGTAACCCTTTTTTTTTGGCTAATTGAGGTTTTTGGGGTTAACATTGGTTAACTTTGGTGTGGTGCCTTTGAATTTGCATCGGTAGGTTGGTGCGTGTAGCACGGGTATTGCATTGTATTTGGTTTGATTCCGAGTGACTCTGGAAGTCGGTGTTTGTGGTGCTGAATTCTAGGTGAACATGGGTGTGAAAAGAGATGGGTTATAGATGACTTCAAACAAAAAGTATCACTTTTTGGTTTAGATGTTAGCTGCTACCGGTTGTTGCTTCCGTGTTTATGAAGTTTCTGGGTTACCGGACAACGGTAGGCAGGAAGAATTTGTTTACACTTCGATGGGTACTTTGTTGTGTCTGTGTCCATGTGTAGATCTTTGGGTCATAAGAAAGAATCTTGTTCGTAAGAAGATCTGTTGGAGTTTCGTGATTTGGTACTTGGAGTGGAGGTTCGATTCATTAGAGCAATTTTGGCACACAGATTTGACTGGATTCTTCTTCCACGAGGAGCACAGTGTTCCTCCTCTTTTGTTCTTTTGTGCTTCTGGGGCAATTTGCACCGCTCCAATCTTGCTTTGGTATTTTCAAAAGCAACATTGAATGGTTTTGATTGTCTTTGATGCCCACCATTGACTTTTTGGTCTTTTAAAATGAAAGACATGTCAAATTGTCATGGGCTCATTTTGTCTAAATTTTAATTTATTTACTCATCCTTTTTTGTTTGTTGCTGGACAACATAGAGGTCATCCTATCTTGTAACAGAAATTTGGAATGGCCATTAGCATGTACAAAAACTGTGGTGATAGGAGGAGAGAATATAATGTTTGCTTTATCATGGTATTAGTGCTTCTGTCAGCACCTTTTGAAGGTCACACATTGATTGTTGGATTGAGGGTATTTTATTCAGCTTATCGGCTGGCTGGACCTTTTTGTTTTTGAAATCAAAATCAATGTAGCAAGAGTTTTGCTAAAAGCTCTCTGCAAAGTGTTGCATGTCCATGAATCTTTGAGAGTTTGAAAAATTGTTCTGAGTAAAGAGAATGTGGCTCCACTATGTTCATGTCCACCGTGAATGAGATTATGTGTGCTTTGCTTGCAGGCTGCTAGACATGATCCTCAGCTCCTGGGTGATCAGAGGCCCATTCACCAGGTATTTTGATGCATGTTAATCTGGATGAAGTTGTCATGCATATATTACAATGCCATTGTTAATCATGCTTTGCGATAATTTCTTATGGTCTAGAGCTCTTTATTTGTGAAGTTGTTCATATCATTGTTATTTTCCTTCTATATTATGTATTTGGCAGTTTTTGCGTCCTAGTTATTAAGGTCATAGCTGTGGACTTAATAATGTCCTGTTTGATTTGTTGAGTCACAGCTATTGTCTGTGTTTATATGGTTACTAATCACTTTGGAGATTGTGAACAACAGCAATGGTTGGTCGACAAAATCAATGGCCACCCAGATGCAACCTGGAAGGCTGGCTTCAACGATCGATTTGCTGTCCATACAGTAAGTTCAATGCCCAGTTCGTTTTATTGAATCATACGTACACTGACATCATTGGCTTCAAGTTCATGTTGGATGGTTATGTGTATTTTATCTACCGATCTTCATCCAGTTATATACTGGTTGCCTAGCAAGATGCTGCTTCTTGTATCTGGTTTTGGCAGACTCTTTTGAGTTTCATATGAGAAGCTCAGGTATCTCAGTCCATGTATGTTATGTTAAAGATGTTGTTGTGATATACAGATTGAGCACCTGAAGAAAATGTGCGGCACCATCATGACTCCGGCCAAAAAGCTAGAGCCTTCCATTGAGACGGTTTCTCACAAGTATGAGAACTTGGTTCTTCCCAAAGAATTTGATGCTCGGAAAAAGTGGGACAGCTGCCCAACAATTGGCACCATTTTAGGTTGGAGATCTGATGTTTGTTCCTTGAGGATGTTGTTTGTTTTTAATACAAGATTAATGCATTTATCCATATTGCAATCTTTATCATTTTGTGTCTAGTATAAATTACCTGGATATGGAAGATATCTGAGTTTTTGTATGTGGGATGTGCTTGCTGGCAATCTTGGCTGACTTTGGCGAATCTTAGATCAGGTACATTTATGAATACCTGTTTATATATTTCTGCATAAAACAATTCGTTCTGTCTACCTTTGAGATTTTTCAGTTACTCCATCAGACCAGCAGACCTAGAAGTTTAAGCAAAAGGATATTTACCATCTCTGCTGGTTGTGTGACAGGGCCACTGTGGGTCTTGCTGGGCATTTGGAGCTGTGGAGTCCTTGACGGATCGCTTTTGCATTCACATGAATGAAGTCAGTGCTCATCAATTCTTTCTTTTACTCTTTCCAAGGCTCCAGTTGTTTTATGTGAGCTGTAGGAGCTTCATGCTGAAACTGCATGTTGTTGTTATGAATAGTAACAATCTATTTTTTATCTTCTAAATTTTTGTGGTGCCTCTTAAATGTGGTGTGTATCAGAGTGTTTCCTTGTCGGAGAATGATCTTCTAGCATGTTGCGGTTTTGAATGCGGTTATGGATGTGAGGGTGGATATCCCATCAGAGCGTGGCAATACTTCAAGCGTACTGGAGTTGTGACCAACAAGGTTAGTTTTTGGCTCCTTTTTTGTGCTCGTCAACTGCCTTGGTTTATCTTAGACCATTCAAAAGGTTGCAACATATACTCAATGCTCAAGAGATCCTTTGAGCATAGTTTGACTTTGATTTGAGATGTTTCGGGAATTTAGTCTGGTGGGTTTGACAATGTTTGACACACCAGCTAGGAAATAGGTTATAGCACTTGCTGTGTAATGTCGAATTAGGTTGTGACAGTGTATTGTACATCAAGTGAGAATATGATAACATGAGTTCTGAGGATTGATTTTTCCATTGTTTCGTCTTGCAGTGTGATCCTTACTTTGATCAAATTGGCTGTGCCCATCCTGGCTGCTACCCTACTTATGAAACACCAAAGTGTGTGAAACAATGTGTGGATGACGAGTTCTGGGTTGAGTCCAAGCATCAGGGTATCAGTGCTTATGCAGTCTCTTTGGAACCTGAGGACCTAATGAAGGAGCTTTACATCAATGGCCCTATTGAAGTCGCGTTTGATGTTTATGAGGTGCTTGGGATGATTCCATAAAGATAATTTGCTTATGTGCTCTGCTTATGTCTAGTTTCTGGGAAAGATAAGCAGAATTATTTTCAGTTTCTTCGGCAATTCTGAAGGACAAGGGGAAGAATGCCTGTGACTCTGATTGTTTTTGTTGGTTTTTTTTAATAATTTGGGAGTGGGTCTAGTTCCTTTAATTCACGTTTTGAAATGTACTTATGCTACATTGTCTTGCTGGCAGGACTTCGCTCATTACAAGAGTGGTGTGTACAAGCACTTGTATGGTGACCCAATCGGAGGTCATGCTGTGAAGCTTATTGGGTGGGGAACAACTGATGATGGTGTTGATTATTGGGTACGTCAATGTTCTGTGGTCACTGTCCTATGCCTCCCATCTATACATATTGTAGTTCCCATTTTTGTTGCTTAATGTATCTTGTGTAATGATTATGTACTTATAAGTGAATCCTGTGCCCTAGTTTGTTAAATTTTGCATTTGGTATCCATGCAGGTTATTGTGAATTCATGGAACAAGTCTTGGGGTGAGGTAAGTTTATATATTATTACTTAACCCCGACCAAAGTAGAGGAATCCATTTTCGTTTGCTGCATACAGATGTTTGTTTTAGGATTGCCTGATACAATAGTATTATGGAAATCTGGGATTGAAATTGGTGTGGTCATGGGCTTTGAAGTGTAGTTCAAAGATATGCAATCAGGCTCCCTACCGAATGCTATTACACCAGATCTTATTCTTGTGGGCCCTTCTGCACATTTGTAATAAACCAAGGGTTGTGAGATTTTGAAGTGTCATGGTCTCCTGGTTTTGTGGTAGACCCACCTCTTTGAGGTGGGCTTGACTTAAAATCTGGTAGACTATGAAACATGATGCATGCATGTAGGTTTTGCAACCACTCAAGTCAAAGTCGTTGGTCTCTTCGGCCCTGAGGCTGTAGTGTGATGTGAAGTGGTGTGGTTTTGGCCTTTTTCACCTATGAAAGGTTTTAGATTTGATGGTCACAGGCCCTCTCTCTCTAATGTAATGTGCCTCTTTCATGAGTGAAGTTTATGATGTCTTGCCTAATTAGAATGTGATTGTGGATTTCAGGATGGCATATTCCGCATTGTGAGGGGCAACGATGAATGTGGCATTGAGAGCAATGCTGTAGCTGGACTGCCTTACAACAAGGCCCTGCATTCTACCATGTGAAGTGTCAAACTCAGAAGACTAAGGCTGCTGTGGGGGTTTTTCACCGTATTGTCTGAGCTAGTGTTATGTCTGAGAGTTGGCAAAGCAGTAGCCATGTTACAATGATTTTTAAGAATGGAAACATCTCAAGTATCTTGTGACAGTACCTTAAACGATCTGTCTACCATCCAAAGTGGAAGTCAGGGAAGCAAAGTATCATTGAATGCTCTGTAGATCCGTGTGAGCATTAAGTGGAAATTTGAAATTGGAAGCCGTCCGCCCACCAACCGTAGGTTTGCATAGTTGTTGTCTACATAGGATATTGTATATTTAATAAATTGTATATATTTTGAACATTCTGGTTCTGACGTGTCTTTTAATAGCACCAAGGTGATCTCTTTTTCCTGGTACTCTTTATCCAATATAGCTCATTTGATATTATCTGCCAATTATTCTCGGTCATTAAACTGTAAGGGAAAACTGTGACACCATAAAAATGATGTGCATGCATAGAAATCATAAGTTTTTCTCTGTATGTCAGCTCAGAACTGTTTATTCAGAATGTTAGCACTGGAGGAACCTATGCTAAAAGTATTCAATCCTGGTGCAATCTAGAATCTGTCAAAAAGTCTTTATATCAATCCTTAGCTGTGAATCTGAGAAAACAAATTGCTCTTTGTATCAATCCTCAGCTGCATTGCTGAACTTGCTTACCTCCATCAAAATTCGTAACACAGCATAAGGCATCAAGATGCACTTGATGGTGGGGTGTTGAGGCACATGTCTCATGAGTATTTTGACCACCAATCGAAATGAACATGCAGCCGATCATCTTGAAGCTAACATATTGTTGTGCTTGGTTGTACAAGAAAGCTAAAACATCCACTATTGTTTCCTACGAAACTTGTGGGATCATCCATGAGAAGCAATGTAGTTTCGTACTGCATCTTGTAGCCTCGAGGTTGCAAGGGCCAGCCACTACACAGTGAGGGCTGGAAGTTTTACCGAGCGAAACTAAATTCACAAATACATGCTCATTTAACATACATTTCAAGATAATTAGTGTATGCTCTAAGGTGTTTGTAGAGTGCATAATTTTTTTGGTGAGCTCGAAGAGGCTTCTTCTTCTTCTCATTTGGCGACATTCACTCCTGAGACATCTCCTAAGATTAAGAAACTAGAGAGAACTTGCATTGACACTTTGACACTCTTGAAATCTTAGGTCTTTCAGTGGCACTAATTTCATAGCTTAAAGAAATTTAGTATTTCCTTCTCTATTTCCCACACGCACTATTAGCCCATCCTCACTAAATGAGATAGTCGATGTAGTTGATTGTGCACCAAGGGGCCTCGCCTTGGAGACGCCCAATTCATTGATTCAAACGCTTGTATTAAAGCCACCTTAATAGAAAGGTGTAGAAACCTTGCAATGCTTCTCAAACTTAACCTTGTATACTTTTACATGTAAGGATTATTCTTTTGTGCATGCACCAACAAGGAAGGAGTAATCGTTGAATTGTCACATGATAACTGAATTTCACACCAAAAGCACATATGTCATTTCAAATGGTGTGGACCATTGTCACCAATTCTAAGCATCCACACTTAAGTAACATTATTGTCGACCACAATAATTCTTTGGGTGTATCTTATTTGCATCATATGGAAAAGTCCAATGCTAAAAATAGGATGTATTATGAAGTCAATCAATAATCTTGATTGTATGTCATGAGACACCACCATCATCATCAATGAACATCGGAATTGTATCATACCATGCCACTTGTCATGGTCACAACTTTATCCTATTCATAAAAGGATCACTACATAACTCATTTGCTTAGCACATGTGTAGAACCTAGAATGTAGAATGCAAGGACAACATTTTCCTTTTGGTCAATCAATCTAGAGTCTCTCGAATTAGTCATAGTTCATCATGCCAAGCAATATAATGTGCGCAATTTTCAAACCATATAGGTTGTAGCTAGTCATTGGAATGTGCTTGCGAAGCCTCCATGTGACTTCCAGGCTTGTTCCAATCACCTTCTCTTATCACTTGCTCTCATGTTCTTTTAGTACTTATGGGATTGCCCAAACAATCATAGGGAGCAATTTGGGTTGTTGCATTTGATTGAATGAATATCATGATTTTTGATGAGATTGTTGTGACTTGTTTATAAAACGTGAAAGGATTATGTTGTGAAGTTACATCGATCCAATGCAAGAACCACAATTATATTGTAAAATTATATTGATCCATTGCATGAGAGACGCTTCACCTTGATCAAAGCCACTAGCTCATATGTGTACCTAGAGCGGATTTATTGAGCATGATTTGTTGGGTTTACATATGAATGCAATCTATGCAGTGATGAAGTGTATCCCATCCACGACAACCTCCCACTTGAAGTCATCTTTCTCTCTTTCTCTCTTTCGATCTCCAAGTTAGCGTAATGATCTCTTTCTTTCTTTCTATTAACATCCCAGTTGGCGTCATCACTCTCTCTCTCTCTCTGGATTCCCTGGAACCATGTCAGGCCTAGTCAACGCAATGCAGTCCGTCGGAGAACGTGTTGAAGGTTTTGGAGACGGATCATCGACAAGAGCTCCCGACGACGAGGTTGCGGACAAGTTGCCGGATGACGCGTGGGAGGAGATCCTAGCAAGGATGCCTCTGAGCTCCGTCGGCACCACCTCCCGCGTTTGCAAGAGATGGAGGCACATCACGAATTCTCCCACTTTCCTTGCCCTCCACAGTGAGAATCTCGACCACCCGCAAATCTGGCTCTACATCAACGGCTCCCGCTACAAAATCACCGAGGAATTACTGGAGGATTCTTCGAACCGGTCTTCAGCGCTCGAGCAAGAATCATCATCATTATCATCATCCGAGATCACAAACCCGCCCCCCGAGCTCGACAACGTCGACTCTCCGGATTAGGGGGTGGAGTCATCGTGCGGTCCCGGAGGCATTTTTTACGTCCTCTCGGAGCAGCGGAGGAAGCTTTCGTACAAAATCGGTGCGTTGTCAAAAGATTACGTCGACACTCCTGAGCTAACGCATCCGAGAACCCTATTACCTGTAATTGGAGTGGTGAAGAATTCAAGAACCGGCGCACACAAAGTGCTCTGCGTCGGCACAAGAGGTGATCAGCCGAAGTCTGTCTTGAGGCTCGAAATCTTCAGCTCCGAGTCGAATTCCTGGGAAGAAAGCGAGGAGCTTCCGTCCGCGTTTCAGGGTTTATCATCCACCATCCAATCCGTCTCTGTGTCGGTGTGCAATGGGAAGATGTACGTTTTCCACATACCCTCGGGGACCGTTGCGTGGTATGACGTGAAGAAGGAATGTTGGAGTGAAGTGAAAACCCTCCGCCCTCCCGACGGAGTTCAGCATTGCTACCTTGGCGTCGGGAATGGCGAGCTTCTGTTGATCGGAGGGAACGACGAGAACGAGAGTTTCGTGTTCCGGGGTTGGACTATTGACGAGGAGCCTAGTACGGCGGCTGTCAGTAGTGGTTGGTCTAAGCACCGGATCGTGGTCCACGTGGCGGACTCACCTCTGAGATTTCACCCACGTGGGTCTCCTCCAGTGTTATTATAACACGAGGTAATGTGAGTACCACACTAAATACTGTATTTAGTGTTGCACGGCATTTTATGTCACGGCGGTAATTTTTTTAAATATATGTATATATACTGAATATTGAGTATTAAAAGTCTACATGTATTTTATTTAGTGTTGCATGGTATGTCTTTGCGGTAACTTTTTTTTAATCTATACATTAAATATTGAATAGTAAGAGTCTATGTATATTGTATTTAGTGTTGCATGGTAATTTATGTCATTGTGGTAACTTTTTAAATATATCCCAATATCTCAATACATATTTAAAATGTTGCTTTGAAGCTGTGATTGTGTTGTGATTTGGATGTAGTCGTCCTCATATCATGTGATCGATTGAACAAACCTCTCAAGCATTGCTTACATCCAATCAATTTTGTCATGCTCATGCTACAATGTTTGCAAGAAACATGAAGTCGTCATTTGAGCAACAAATCGGGTAGCACTAGAAACCTAAGGATTCTTGATCACTCTCATTCTCCTACTTAGCCTACAACCTTCCTGAACAAAAGATTGAAAATGCATGCCTATAGTTGCATCATAAGAATGCAACACACGGTTCGTGCAAAACCTTACTGCAAGTTGGAGATTTGATGGTGTGTCACAAACTAAATACACACTACAAGCAGTAAACCCAAATTTCGTCGTCAACAACGACCAAATAAAACAACCAAAACAGTCATTACAACCAAAATTTGCCAACGACCTAACAAACAAAACTTCACCCTCAACAGACACAAACGCCCTAAGGGGTTGATCACACCAACCTGTTTTGGCACCATCTGTAAACATCTCTGGCTGTAATAGTGTGAGAAAGTGATGGACCAACATCTATTTCTCAACATAGTCCCCGACAATTTCAAGGGCGGAACCGGACGGAAAGTTTTGTGTGATCGGGGAATGAGACTTGACATCCACAGTGACCACCGGCCCACATCTCAAAATGGTTGTCAGCCTCCAAGCTGCACAACATTGCTGCCTCCCCTTTATGGGCATTCCACGTGGATTGCCACCTCACCCTGTGCCATTGCCACCTCACCCTATGCTATTGCCACCTGTACCCTGCGAAGGATGCAACCAGAATTCACCCTCCCCCACCGTGGGCCAATGATATGATTGCTTTACCCGTAAAAGCCAAGCTGGCATTTGTGGGTAATCGGTGCAAAAACACACTACTTATTTGGCACTTCTTATGAATAAGTTTACGAGTATTAGAGTTATCCATGACTTAAAGTCTCTCAAAGAGGGATAAAACCCGTGGGTTTGATTCTTCTTTGAGAAAACTTTCTATTAAGTTTGTTTGTTCGTCGTGTTTTGAAGCTTATTTTGAAAGTTGGGTGAAACTTTTGAGACCTCCTCTTTTCAAATGTCAAACTTTGAGAGAAAGTTAGGATTTTAAATAGGGTATGTGCATGGGACTCACTTTCCTAAATCCCGGGTTGGCATGTGCAAGACCAGCTTGGCCCACCCATCCTAGTATGACAAGTTAGAAAGTCATTTTTTGATAGCCCAACACTGCTCTTTGTGTACGGTAACTTAAACATCAAGAAAACTTAGGTTACCTTGTGTTTATTCTCTTAAACTCGGGGTTTGAGACTAAACCCACGGGTTTCATCTACTTTACTTTACGGAATAACTCTATAGTCATCCCAACTTATATTCTTGTAATGAAATACGTACAAAGTTTGGTGTATTCTACATCCCAACATTTATGTATTAAAATATTGTCACTGATGCTTGAGATTTAGATGAAAATCCACTTAATAAGTGACAACAATTGCAACATCGTAAATCTATAATGCCCAGGTTTTTTTTCCACAAGGAATGACAAATAATGGCGTGTTTACATTTGATGTTGGTGATGCTACACGGGCAATCTACAATTAGTATTTAGCAAGACAAGTAGAATCGGTGAAACTAAATACAATATTTAGAGTACTTATGTGTGCCTATTGTGGGCACAAGTATGAACTCCAAAGACCTATTTGGCAATTGGGCTGTCAAGCAGAAGCAATGTTCAATTTGGTGGTTTTCTTGAAAATATAATGCCACATAAGACTTTGTGATCACAAATTTTATATATATGCTTGTAAGATCCCCATTCAAAGTGCGCATTCCATGATGGTTCATAATGCGGTATTGTGTTGGAGGGAGGGGGATGGGCATTTTGAGGTTCACTTGTGTTTAGAGTGGTATTCTTTTTGTGTGCCTAATCAAGTGTCACATGGTTGTTTGTTTAATATCAAATTATGTCGCATTCAAACAAGGAGGTGGTGTGTTTGAAACTTTGCCTACGAGGTATTTGTAATATGCATGGAATTGGTGTCAAATTAGTTACAAATTAAGAGCGATGCAATGTGTTTTTGGCCATTTATGTCTACAAAATAAGAACCCTTGTTTATTCAATTGGCGGCATTCAAGCTTCGTGAGTGAAGTGCCTTGGTTTGTGGTAAAAATCCACTCATGACTGCATGAACACATCTAGGCATAACTCCCCCCCCCAAAAAAAAAAAGGAAAATGAAACAAGAACACAATACAATCCCCACCTAAATGATGAATACATACTATACATTGAAGTGTCGATCATGAGTTTGTATTACATGTGAATGACGCCACTTTTAATTAAGGGATATTTTGTCTACTGTAGTTGTTGCTGAAATACAATGAGCACTTATTCAAACTTACATCCTTGTGTGATTTTTTATACTTTGCTTCATTCATACCCAAACAAGGTAAACAAAAACCATGAACCCTTGGCTTGGCATATGCACGGTTAGCTTGGCGAACTAACCCTTAGTTTGACAAATTTGAAAGTTTTTTTTTTCAATAATCCAATGCCACTCTTTTAAACATGTTGATTTACGTCTTGAGAAAGTCAGATCGTTTTGTGCATGCATTCCCCAACTTTAACCCATATTTGACCTAAAAAGATTATGGATAACTCTAATATCCAAAACATAAAGATTGTTTTACTTATATGTTTGTAGTTTCTTTAAAAAACTCTGAAACTCCAAAACTAGCTTGTTTTTCTAAAACTCTAACATTTCCAAAATTTCAAAGTAATTTTTTATATTGTTTAACCCCTAAAATGCTTGGACTTATACCCAAAAGTAATTTTTGTTTACTTTTCTGGGCTCAAATTCTAAACTAAAATCATATGTAAGTACGCAATGTATATTGAAACTAAAGATAGAATTATCAACATGATTGGACCATGTTTGAATTAGTTATGATTTTTTGCATGGGAAAAGATCATAAATTGAAAATAAACATGCTTTATGCATAACACTTCATCCAAAATTTTGTTGTGGTAGAGATAGTATGTGTTCATTAGTAGGTAAAAGGAAAAAAAAAAACTCATAAGAGGCACATGATTGAAGCTTCCCTAGAATTCGGTTTGCATTTTAGGCACTCAAAATTTAATTTTTCTCTATGGTGTAGAATCTACAAATTCAGTCCTTTGCTCAATCCCAACGGCCAAAAGATACATCATATCTTAGCTTAGACATCTTGTGAAAGGAGTAATTCCAACATGGGTTTGTAAATTGATGATTTGGCCGTTTGACCCTAAATCGATCACTTTGTGGTCGCCCATGTTGTTTAGGGTTAAATCCAAATGTAATATATTTTGGCACAAAATATCAAAACTAGGTATACATTTACAACACCTATAGATAGAGGGGAGGATGCAAGTCGATGTTGGACTTGTATATAGGTATATGCATGATGTCAATACACAACATCAATCGTGGTATCAAAGAACATGCCCAATGAATATCAAAATTATAATACTAATCAGACATTCATATTTGGTGGGTATCACTAGATGAGTGAATCTTTGTATACCAGATAGACATTCATATTTGGTTCAATAACATCCTAGTATCATACTGAAATTAGGGTAATTGTACCTAGTTACGAAGGTTTTAGAATGGTACATAAACTCGAATGGTATCAAAAACATTATATTTTCCAAATATTTTCTAAACCCCTTAATTTGGGATGAATTTGCAACAAACATATAGTGGCCGAGATTTAACTATTCCCCATGAACGAAATCCATTGAAACTCCGACCTAAGGGAACTTGGTATGGTAACCCTTAGTTTGCAATCAATGTTTCACTTAACTTGATGAAAGGGTTATGAAAACACAAACCAAATCACAAGTGTCAGGTTGACCATCATGCTCTTGTCATCAACCCAGTGCCAGCACACTCGCTCTGAATTAGGGTTTCCTGTGCACCTTCGCAATCCGCTGCACTGAAGCTTCGCATATTCGGGTTCGCATTTCGCATTCGGAGCGAACTTATGGATCGGACTTGGTGGTTGTGCGAGGGAATCTGTTTGAGAAGTTGAGGATTGAGAGAAACAGCGAGCGAGCGTGCGTGCGTGCGTGGGAGGGAGAGAGGGAGAGAGGGAGAGAGAGGGAGAGGGAGCGGGAGAGAGAGAGGAGAGAGAGAGAGATTCGTCGAGATGCAGCAGGGCGTGAGAGCCGTGGAGGCCTACAGACGGACGCTTCTGGTGGACGGAGTGACGAACGACACCGACAGCATTGCGCCCGTGTACAAGCTGGAGGAGCTTTGCACATTGATCCGCACTTCGTCTCTGGACATTGTTCGAGAGCTTCTGGACCGGATCCTCAAGCGCCTGGACCACCGGAGCCCCGTCGTCAAGCAAAAGGTTTTACTTGCTTCTTTAATTTTGTTGCATCTATTTTTCTTTTTTGGTTTTTTTTGTGAGGTAGACGTGAGTCATTTGGATACTTTTCTTCTCTGCATCCACTTCTCGGAGGATATGAAACACGCCATTAGTGCGACATCATTTAGCAAATTCAAATCGTGCCTGTAGCCATTTGCCTCATACTTTGGGAGCTTGTGCGAGACTGGTGTGAGAAGAGCAGCTAAGAAAGAGCCTGAAGCTGAATTCTTCAACATTGATCGCTATTGCATGCATGTAGCTTCAGTGGAGCCTTTCTCTAATAGGAGCTTCAAGTGAATTCAGGGTGGGAATTTGGACAATAAGGACGGGTTGATGAGGGGAGGGCTGGCAACCAGTAATGCGAATTTGAGGGAAATAAGTCACTGTTATGGTCTGGGAAGGCTCCTGTAATAAGACTGTAACGTAGATGGTGCTAAGACTGTCACTTTCGGCTTCGACTATCGCAATTGTTATTAGATTGATAAAATTTCAAATGGTTCTTGTTAGCAATTGAAAAGGAATTCCATGGCACCAAAGTATCCTCTCTTTGAATTCTGTATGCAAAAGTCATAAGGGTTCAAAGTTGTATTGGTGGATGACCCAAAACCACCACGGAAGCGTGATGTTACCATGGTGGCCATTCTCAAATGCAACATGTACTCATTGTGCAATATTTCAACGTGTTGATTCTGGGTGGGGTAATGGTTTTAGCACGGTCTACCGTAATGAGAGGAGCTGGATGTAATTGGACCTTGGTTGAAAGCGACTTTGTATCACAACATTGACTTAAATGTACATGTGCAATAATCAGGCTCGTCTCGATAAGACAATGTGTATCATTTGGTATTATCTCTTTGAGAGCAACGACTCAGTTGATAAACCTCCTCTTTTTAATCTTGATAAGATTTCTAAATTAGCAGGGTCAATCTAGTTGTTAAGGAATGTGCAGAAATCCACACAGCAATGTGGCCTTTAGTATGGAGGATATGGTGATAGACTTATACCAGGTAGGAAGATTGAAATTAAGGAACTTGGATGTTGCATTGTGGTGTGCAGACCTTGAGACTCATCAAGTTTGCAGCCGGAAAAGCAGGGTCAGAATTTCGGCGCGAAATACAGCGACAAGCAGCAGTCATTCGGAACCTTTTACACTACAAGTGAGTACTATGAGTCTGAACTATATACTTCAATGAACTATATATAAGTCATTGGAAGCAAGTGTGGCTTGTCACTTGTGGTCCCACATTCTCACAATCATGAGCTGTAAGGCAAGATCATGATAGGTTCTTCATGAAGCACTTTACCCATGCAAAACGTGGGGCATGTCCAAGATGGGTAGCACGAATGGATGCCCCTGTGTGACCTCAAAGGGTAAGGGAAACTCTTGACTTAGATATTCTGTAAGAAATTGAGATATGATTCAAACTGTTTGGGTTACATGGCTTCCAAATCCACTGCTAATCCAACAAGATAAGCGGCATATAAATTGGATCACTCTAAGTATCCAAACTTGCCAAAGTGTCTGCAAAAGGTGCGTGTCACCTTAGTGGTGAGAATGTTTTTCCCCTGAAAGAGCACAGATGTGTGGGTTAAATTTTGTGTGAAGTTGGAGTGTACATCCATGATTTTGATCGACATCAATCTTCATTATAAACCGCAGAGGTCATCCTGACGCACTTAAAGGGGATGCTCTTAACAAAGCAGTGCGGGACACAGCACAAGAAGCAATATCTGCCATTTTTGCCTCCGATGAAAAAATTCAACCTATGGAGGAAGCTGGGAGGCGTATCCAGGGCTTTGGGAGCACCAACTATGACATGCCCAGCAGAGCAGAAAAAAAGACAATGTTGGATGAGATGCTGGGTTTTGGAAGCTCAACTATTCGGCAGATGAGTGGATTGGGCAGCAGCATGAGTGGCAGTGGCTATGGAAGCTCAAACCATGGCAGCTACAGGTACTAAAATTTGAAGTTTTTACTACAGCTACAAGATTAACAATTCCGTGAACTTTTGCTTCTTGTGCTGACATGAAAACATTGGTGTTAGCAAGTTTGATGATACTTATTATTGTGCCCTCACTTATTTCAATGTCAGTAACCAGTGATTGCCTCTTTCAAAAATAGGTACAAATTCTTTCCTGAAATTGCAATATCCAGGAATCTTGATACTTGTCAGTCATCTGGAAATAGAGTTATCCTCTAACTCAACATGGCTTTTGGTTGGGGGTTGGTTGTTTTGCATACAACACCTTCCATGTTTGGTAAGTTTTTGGTGCATGCTTGGAGGTAGAGTAAATGTTTGAATGAAGAACATTCTATATTGGTTCGTTGAGGGTCAAACTTAGGCCCTCAAGGAATTGAAGAGGTTGCTCTTCATTCAAATTCTGATGAAAAGTCCCATTGAGTTGAAAGGACAGCTCTATTGTTTGATCTGTTGCACAAGGAGCAGTTCTGCCGATTTCTAGTTTGCGTACGAACGAGTGTGGCATATTGATTGCACCCATAAATTTATCTGCACTCGGTGAGATATTTTCTCTTGTTTGCATTTTCTTTTGCAGGGGTCCAAATTTGCGAAGGTCCTTAACGTCAGAACGAGAAAGCAAATATAATCCATCAGAATTTCAAGCATCAACAAATTCCTCCAGTGCTAATGAGGTGTTTGATTCTTCTCATAGTAACAAAATAGACTTAAGTGGAGAAGGATCACAAACTAGCAACAGGGTTCCTGCTTCACCGGAGGCACGGTTGTTGGATTCCGTAACGACTCCCGGAGGTGTGCGGTTACAACCTAGCCGGGAAACAGTTCAAAACTTCCTCACAGGAGCTGTAAAATTGGATGCAGAAAGACTTGTTCAAGCATTTGAGAACAAGCTATCAGCACACTCATGGCAGGTGTGGCTCCTGGTTTATTCCTTAGTTCTTCTATAACTTTGAGCAACTGAAGATTTCTTCAAAACTACGAATTTATGTAGAGAAACAGCTCTTCGAATTTGAGATATCATCTTGAATACCCTTGCAGGGAAAAGGCTCTGAAGAGAGTTTGAGAAAAAAATTGAGGCTGAACTTTGTTTGTGTACTAGGTTCGCTTGAAAGCCATGTGTATTCTGGAGGCGCTATTACGGCAAGGTGATAGCAGTGATGTATATCAGAAAGTGGCAATGATGTTTGAAGAAGATTGTGCGACTATTGTTGAGTGCACAAAGTCACCACAGGCTTCATTAAGGGAGAAATCCAAGAAGGTATGCCATTCTATGCAATTACATGAGTGGATATTATTGTTTTCCTGAATGCATTAGTTAGTCCTGTCTTGATCAAGTTTGAGTAGCAACCAAGGTTGTGGGAACAACGTGGTGGTTCATGATAAAGTTGATGCTGCTGTAAGTACTTTCAAAATGGTAAAATCTGTGCATATGGTGTAACTTCTATGTTTTTTTCAACGATGGTTGGTATCTCAAGTTTAATATAAGAGTCTTCAAAGGTTGTCTAGAATCTCCTTGGAATTTACGGAGCACTGCTAAGGTAAGCAGTCCTCAAATGGACACTTTTAAGCTCTGCACCCACTTCTTGTAAGATATGAGACATGCAATTAGTGCAAGATGATTGCCAATTCCAAATCATGGCCTTAGCCATTTTCCTCATGATTTTTATATGAATTTCATCGGAGCTCATACGAATATCTTATTCATTGTCAAAGTGAAGATTCTTGTGGATGTTAAATGGCCATATAGGTCCTCCCAAATTATGCTGACTATTGAGCCTAGAATGGTGAACGTATTTTAAGCACGTGATCCAATCTCTTTTATACACATGTCTTTTGTGTCTGTTCTTACATCCATACCTAACCACACGTCACTCAAATATAGCTGTTTGATTAGAGAAAGTGACCATGAAAGGCCCACTTACCTTGGATTAGGTACCAATTTTTGGGCTCATTTCCTTTTTATACTACCAAAAAATGAAATTCTTGCCAAATCTGAGTTTGCTCCTCCAACTTATCCGTCAATGGCAGGTGTTGGACTTGCTTGGAATGGGCAGTTCAGAAGAGGATCAACCTCAAGGAGCGCCAGGTTCAGTCTCTGCTCCTCCACCAGCACCTGTTGTTTTACCTGATCTCATGGATGGTTGGGATGCATCAGAGGATGCTGATGTACCACAGGTGATTTTCCACAACAATCCTGGTAGGAGTAGTTTTCAGGACTGGTTGCAATATTTTCCTTTTCTCCAGTAATTTATGCTCAGGATGGCAAGAAGTAGCCCGTTGCAATCTGTTTTCGATGTAAAAAGAATTTCTTTGGCATTCAAGGTTTGGATTGCATTGCATCCCTTGCCGAGTTGACAAATTATGGTGTATGCAGAGTGCCACTGCAACCTCTGAGCATGAGGCTTTAGCCACTGTCAATGGAGTACCGGCAGATACAGCTGATTGGCTTCAAGGAGGTTCTCAATGGTCTGACAATAGTACCATGAAAGTAGCAGCCACTACCAAAGATGCTGATCCATTTGGGGATCAGGATTTCTTTACAGGACTTGAAACTTCTATCCCCAATGGAACCCAAGATAGTGGAAGCCTCTTTGAAGGCCTGACTGTTGGTGGTGGAGAGGAATCAACAATAACCAGAAAGGCACAGGCTCCTATGGACAGCTTGGTAGATTTGTTTGGTGGACTCTCAACAGAGACACCTGCACAATCTAGTGGTGCTTCTGTTGATCCATTTGCGAATGGGATGGACAAGTCAAATGTTGCACAGCCTTCAGCTAGTGGAAATGTTTTGAATCAAGGAATTGGATCTGGAAAGGCTAAGTTGAGCCAATCAGGCCTTCCACCACAGTCAATGATGTACATGAACCCAGCAGTGCTAATGCAGATGGCCAATGTGTTACCACAAGGCATAAATCCTATGTTGGCACAACAGCAGTTGGCAGCCAGCATAGCAAACCTCCAAAACCTCCAGAACCTCCAAAGAATGGGAAATTTGGGGTTGAACCTTAGCACTGGAGGCAGCTTTCAAGGAAATGGTACTGGACCTGCAAATAACCTCGGCCACATGTATACCGATGGTTTTGATTTTTCTACCACTGCAGCGCCTAGGTATTCAGTGGAAGCGAAAAAGGAAGACACCAAAGCATTTGATTTCTTAAAGGTAAATGACACAAACCTGCATTTACACTGAGGATATGTATGGTAGTTAACAGCATAAGGATATGTGTCTCAGCATGTTCCACCAATGTGTGTGTGTGTTAGTTTTACTTTGCAATTTACGGGCACTTTAAACTAGAGCTGAGAGCCCATGACCATAGAAATCCAAAATCCTCTCATTGGTGGAACATGCTGAGACTGTCACACTTCACTTCACACTAGAGCTTGAGGGCCTAAGTTACCAAGGAAGTTTGAGTTGATGAAAAACCTACATGGATGGAATGGTTGATGTTGCATGGTCTACCAGATTTTGTGACAATCCCTCAAGGAGGTGGGTCTAACCAGCACTAGGAGACCCTGACACTTCAAGATGTCACAACCCTTCATTTATTATAACTTATTGTGTAGAAGGCCCCACAAGAATAGGATGATAAGAAAATAGCGTTTGCTTGAGAGCCAGTTCGTGGATGCCTTAACACTACACTGAGCACACAAAATTCAATTTCAATCTGTCATGGTAAGGCCTTTGGATGAGTTTCAAGGGCCCTCACAATTTCATGGTCACGGCCTTGGCTATAAAGTAAGTGGCCTTTAAATTCCTATTTAGTTGTGTTGATTGTAGATAGTTGCTTGGTATGGTTATACGGCCTTGTATTTCTCTCTGATTGTCAATCACTGGATGATTGATATGTCGGAAGTTGTTCTGGGGTAACAGGAACTTCCTGGGTTCACAAAGGTCCTTGCACTGGTTTATCTAATTGTTCTTGGTTTCAACCATCTTGCAGGACCATATTTCAGCTCAAAGAAAGGGTAGTTGACGTCGCTGCAAAAGTAGTACATGCGTTTGTGTACTGCTGAGTAGGCTGCAGTTGGAGCAAGTGTACTAGCTGTTAGTATATATACTTTCCTAGTGATTAGAAATCGCCATGAGATGTATTTATATGTTACATTGAATTGAAATAAGGGGTGACAAAAGCTGAGAAGTGATATTGGTTGGGAAGCTCCTGATTAGGCTCCTGGTGTAGCAAATTATACTTTCTCTTTTACTGTGACAAGTATGAAAAGCTGAAAGATGTCGACACCTGAGGAGCAAGCATGCAAGGGCACACTTCCATGTGCTGGCCTCTTCAATGAAAACCACTAACAAATATTTGGACCCCTTCCACATGGAAGTGTGCATCAAAATTTCCCAGGAAAGTTAGAATCGGTTGCCAGGACGATTTTAGGGGAATGTGGAAGTTTGAGGAGGGGGAATTCACTTCCTCTATTGTGGAACCTGGAAAATGACTTTCATTTGATCATGAAAACTTGGTTTACATAAACCTTATGGTGTGGACCTGAGGTTGTTGCATATGTAAGGGTGGTCAGGTATCCTGGTTGTAACGTAATTGTATTTCTGATTGGAATGGGAATCCATCAATTTGTGCTTACCCCACCTTGAAAAACAATGGAATAATGAAAGAATTAGCCATCTTGTCCTTAGCTATTCTAGATAGTTAGCACAGTGTTGGTGTCACATTATTCTTGTGACACAATCTTGAGCTCATGGGTTCAAACTTCAGAGGCATTGCTACACTAAATATGATGTTTTGTGTCATATGGTATTTAATGTCACTATGGTAACTTTTTGGATGAATATTTCTTATGGAAAGTTCACAAGTACTGTCATGGATGATGGACGAGACCGCGTGTTACAAGATAAATTATCCAGGGTTCAATTCTTAAGAATTACCTCAAAATCAGAGCAGCTGTGAGGCACAGTCACAGCCTGATTACATGCCTAGGGTCAAAGAAATACAAAATTCAATAGTTTCGGTCCCTTTTAAAATGAATACCTAAGAAAACAGTTTCAAAATCAGCATACTCACATATCTCATTGTTTTGATGAGAAACTTGATATGATCAATGGCTGAAATTACAGATAATATAGAAACGTGGAACATTGCAAGCATGATATGATTTTAAAGTGAGAATTAATATAATATAAACATATGCAAAGTTTGATAATCATGTTGCTTTGAGGGTCAGATGCACAATTTCACTATAGAGATATGTTTTGGGATATTAAACTCCGGGGAGTAGGACAATAATTTTGGGACGGACGGAATATTACTTAAATATAGGTGTCTGATTAAGTTAAGTAACCGAAATAGGCACGGCTACCTTACATGACTTAATGTAATTTGTATCAGTATTTGTATAGTGAATGGTTATGATCCTTTGGTATACCTATCGTAGCCTAGAGAGAGAAGTATCTGAATAACACACGTAAGCCGAAGTTGCAAAAATCACCATTCTCCAATTGTCTTTGCCAGTCACGCTGTATGGGTCCGTTATGGCATCCATGAGCTCGTGCATCAAGATTTTCACTGTGTTAGGTACGTGGGTGTTATTTGGTACGATTTTCGTGTTCTTCAATTTCTATTGATTAAATTCACATAACAAAACTCATGTTGCATTAGCATGTCTATGATGAAACATATGCAAAAATTGGATTGAAAATCGGACTTACCTTGTTATAGTTATGGTAATCGGAAGTACATGTTTGTTGCTCGGGGAGGGGGGGGGGGGGGGGGAAGTGTGTTAAAAAGGTTAAGGATATAGGTGCGAACAACCACTATTTTATAGGGGGGGTATTACTTTCAATTCTTTTTTTTTTTCACATTCTATCATTATGTAAATTTCTACTTTGGGTTAATAGAAAAATGGCTTGCATTACTTATAATTCCAAATTACCTATTATTCCATACCCTATAGTACTTTAAAGATGTCCAGTGCCATTTTTGATACCCTATATTACTCTTAAGTCTATTTATATTTTTTTGCCCCCATGTTTTTAAAATACCCTATCATTTGTTCGCACGTATATTGCTACTCCAACCAATGACTACCCCCCCCCCCGAGGTTTGTTGATTTCCTAACTGGATACATAGGTCCTTTCAATTTTGTTCACTATTGAGTGTGGAGTAGTTATTGATTTAGAAGATCTAGTTCAATCTCTTTTAAACATATGCATTTATGATGTTTACTCTTTTGATCCTCACTGAACTACATACCACTCAAATATAGGGGTCTGATCAAGAAAACGAGCCACTTAGGACCCATCTACCTTAATCCGGCGTGTTGTTTGGGGAGACCCTGACAAGGGAATGCTTAGAAGGTTGTAACTTGATGACAAACGTGCCATCGCTAACTTAAAAAAATAAAGGTCCTAGAACATACTTCCCATTCGACATGGGTGGCTATCGCGGCATGACCCCGTTTACATGTGTCAAGTCCAATCTACAACATTCATAGATTGGTACTTGACACATGTAAATGGGGTCATGTGCTAATGAGTGCTTGTTCACATAGGAAGTGTGTTCTAGGTCCTAAAATCCCAATAGTGCATTAGCCCTATACTACTAGGATTGTGGGGCCTACTAAAAACACACTTCCCATTTGACTGTGTTTGCATGTCTCGAATCCAATCTACAATTGTAAGTTTGTCAGGTTTTAATAATTACCTATGTCAAACGGGAAGCGCATGCTAGGCCCACATTCCTAGTATAGTCTAGCCTCTCTAAGGAGTATCTTTTTATAAGTGTTACATTTTCCATCCTTAAAAAAAAATACACTACAATAAATATGACATTGATTGTTACTTATTATTTAGAGTTAAACAATACTATTGTTTTATACCATTGATATAATTTTTTTCCAAGTAAAGTTGTTGATGTTTTATAATGTCCAGACAACCAATTTGATGTTTGTTGGTAAAACATGAGATATACAATAAATAAATATAGCATTGTGTAATTCCAATTAGTAAGTGCCAATAAATACAGTATCTACTGTAGTAAGTGTTATCCTACTTTGTTATAAAACATTAACTCCCAATCTTGTTAATTTATATTGTATAATTTTTACCTGCACAAAAATCCATGAAACACATAAATTGATGTTGTGAATAAATGATCACTACTCTGAGTGACAAACTATGTTGGAGCCTGGGGAGTGCACTTAGTGTTAAAAGGCAGGTATAACGTGTGTAAGTCACCTCCAAATTAAAACCCCTATATACGGGTTTTATTTCATTAAAAGAAATGATATATATACATAATATAACAAAAAATAAGCCTAACATATGTATGCATGTTCAATGTAAATTTTAAAGGAAAAAGCCTACAATGGTAAACATTGTCTAAAAAATAAGCTTGAATTTTTTTCACTTCAAAAGTACTTATTTATCATGTATAAAATCATTAAACACTTTTTCATTCATAGGATGTAACTCATCCAAGTTTTTTTCTACTACAAAAGTTACTATAGCTAGTGCAATAATAGTTTCTAAGTCTACCATGATACGATCTATCAAGTCATAAGTCTGTAGTAATCCTTGATCTTTATGGTACCAACACAATCCAATCTCCATATGAGATGGTCGATCCAACAAATCAGTTGGTTCTCTATATTCAACCCACCTATTAGCGATTTTCCTCCGCATTCTATAAACCCTTCTCATAAATTAAAAATAAAATAAAAGTAACATCGGGGTTTGGTTTGTACACCGACGTGAATGGGAGCCCATTCATCTGTACTGTCTTCATGTGTTACCAAGCATCACCATAAGGGTACTTCCTTCCTCTCGGAAGGTGGGCTCCTCTAGTTCCCAAGAGAAGCGTAATACCTAACATCTAAGGGGGGGGGGGGTCTACGGGGGGTTGTTTATTGTCTATTATTTTCCTTTTGTTTAGTACTAAGTATAAAGGTATTTATTGGCAATTTGGTGTATATGTTTCATAAGTGATTTGATCTCGTTTTTGGGTATTTTGAGTTTTTCTAAGTCTTTAATTGGTTGTTTGTGAATAGCCCCTCTAGCACCTACTGTGATGGTGATGAAAGGGTTGAATTGCCATCCGGCTATTTGAAGTGCTTGTATGAGTGGGTTGTATTTAGCGGTTTTTTCACAGTGTGCGGTATTTGGGAATATGTCGTGGCAATAGGTGAATTCTATGAATTGTATGACATTTGGTGAGGTTGGCGTTAGGGGGGGGGGGGGGGGGGGGGTTGGCTATTTGTGGGAGTGCCTAATACGCATAGTATGTCCGGTCTAAGTTTGGCTAGGCATGTGCATTGGAGTAGCCATTGTGGGATTGTGTTGTCTTGTGGTCTAGAGTTTTGGTTGCCTACATTTATGAGTGTATAGTATTGAGTGTGTTTGTTTGATTGTAGCTTATGTATGATTGGTGGACTCCTTTGTTATGGCGCGCTATACGCAATCCTTTTATGTGTGGGTTTGAGCATGTAGAGAGTAGGTGTGGCCATGTGTCTATGGTAATATTAGGGCATAGTGTACAGTTCGAGATTGGGTATAAGTTGGGCCAAAAGATTTTACGGTGGTTACCCATATATTGGGCGAATCAAAATTTTAAAGTTTGTGCAATTTGGGCGTTTATTGTCCTGAGGTTTTTTCAGAATTGGTTGGAGAGTTTATGGTTGACTTGATCATTGAATGTGAATTTGTCTATGTATGTGAATTTGGATTGTGCTATTCTCAATTCTTGGTTCCTATGTTCTTTGTTCAGGGTTGTCTATTGTGTCGTGACGGAGGCTAATCTCGGCATAATGTCGTGCCATCACGACACGTATCTGTCACGACATTATGCCGGATGCTGTCTTTATCCTGACGGACTTGAATTTTACTGAATTTTGTGTGTAATTACATTACCCCATTTCGGACACGTAGGATGTAACACTATATTCGTTAATCGGAGACTTTTGAAAGTCTCAAAATAAAATATGCCCATAGTTTGGGATGCCAATATTGTGGGCATATGGAATGTTGGGAACATCAAGAACATGACAATTTAAAAATTCGCACGTAAAGAATATTCCTAATACTAAAAATATAAAATTGCAATTATAATGAAAACGTGAACTCCATGTGGAAAATAACAAGCGAATATAAAAAACAAATGGTTTATGTCATTATAGAGTTTGGGGTGCGCATCCCATAAGTAAGGTTCTTATGGTTTTGGATGGCACATCCCAAACGTATACCACAATGGAGTGTGACAAGTCTACTAAGTCTATTAAAAACCAAGACTACTAAGTACTAATGTTTTTTCCCGCCGTTAACTTTCACCTATGTTATGTTTACCCATCTCCATCTTCCGCTTCATATCCATTCTCGGCGTCATTTTCCGCAGCTGCAATACGTGCCAAGTTGTCTTTGGCAAAATCTATATGTTTTTGGGGGATGGTCATTGCTTCTGTGTTGGAACCTTTGCGCGGCTTCCAAGCACAAAGTATAGTATCCGTGTTTATCCAAACCGGTGTGTACGCTGAGTCCACTGTCCACTTAAAATTCTTTTTGGTGTCCCAACCTAAATAAGTGCGGAGCACGTTGTGGTCTTTAGTGCTTGGACGACAATATTCCACCTCAATTTGACGAAAGTTGGGGCTAGTTCGAACAAAATTGGGTGAAGACAATGCTTTTACCAACCAAATTGGCTTGGGATGCTCCTCATCCCCAGCTCGTACGAGGACCAAATACCCTTCATGGCAATCAACACCTACACGAAACGACGGTGCCGGTCGATTGCGGGCAGGGCCAACGTAATGCTCGTCCATTGCGAACTCTTCACGAACGTCTCCATTGCTGAAAAACATAGTATCGGACTCGACAACCGTCAAACGACTTTGTGGCCAAAATCCTTGTGTCAAAGTCGTACGGGTGTCGCCACCAAGTGTCATCAAGGCTGAGCGAATGCGATCCCAATACGCGATCAACGGTTCATGGGTATCTCTAACACGTCTTGTGATGTCCTCCTCGCACAACTCTTTCCAATATTCAATGAATCCGGATATGCCTTTGATGATTTCCGGCCCATTCCTCATGGGTTCGGGTTTGCAAGGCTTTGGTTCCCCATCCGGGACCAAACATTTCCCATCATTGTCTTGACGCCATACGAGTATACCATCATCCGGGCCCCAATTAGGAGATGTGCACAAAAGCTTGAATTGCATGGCCGGGAGACCATCGTCCCTCATATAAAATCGGAATTGTTGTGCTTTGGTATGCCCCACCAAACGGTCCCCTCCCTTCAACATGTATGGCTTGATGAAGGCCTTGAAATTTGGTACTTCCTCAATCAAGTGCGGAATTACTGGCATATGGTCCAAATCCATATACGATTTCATAAGAAGAGGTATGGTTGGAAAATCTTCTTCATGCAACTTCATGCTCCACCGTCCGAATGATGCATCAATGTCGTCGTGTGTATGTCCCACCATCAAGAAAGACACAAACACCTCCTTGAAGATTCCTTTCGCCACGAGCAATGACCAAAAACAAAATACGTATCGACATTTGTTGTCCTTCGCACAATTATCAAGTTGAACGTGGAGAGTTGGAGGCAATGGTTTTGCACAAATGGGCTCTCCGGGTGGTTCTGGCAATGACGACATACAAACCTCCTTTCCCAAAAGCACTGCCTCATAAAGGGATGTGGTTCCACAACCATCAAAAAGTGCACGGGAAGAATGTACCGGTGGCTTCTCAAGATCGCGCAACAGTTTTGCAAATGAACCCACCGTGTGGTTAGCATCCCCAGGGTAAAAATCCAAACCATAATGGGCATACTTTACGTCCCCATGGCCGTGGGCAATCATACCTGGAAAAAAGAAACGATGCGTGACCAAAATAATCAAATAACCACTAAACGGATGTATGGAGTTGGACATTTGCCAAACACACCCAAGAAAATTGGATAGACTTTAAACACGTAGTTGTGATTTCATACAAACCTGTGACAGCTACGGGCAACTTGAAGAGACCATCCGTGGCCTTTATTTTGCGTGCATAACAAGGGCATGCGGTCTTGGCGTGGTCCATTTTATCATGGATGACTGTTAGAACCTCTGTGGGCCTCATTATGGATAGAGCACGATTCTTATAATAATCTTGACGGTGTGCCTCTTGATTGTTGACATGTTCAATATATTTTTTCTGGTGTCTGGAATGAGATTCAGTGCCTATGGGGTGGGCGTCTCGAAGACCTTTGTATTTTTCACACGTCGTACATCTAGCGAACTTGTCCCCGGGTCTTTTCAGAATGTATTCCGCAAACTGCTGGTTTTTAATCACACTCAACTTGGACAAAGAAATGGGCCCACATCCCGCTATGCGACCCACTTCATTGATGTCCGTTAAGATGTTCTTCCATTTTGTGCCCGTGGGCAACACCATTTGAACAACCTTCTCCCCTGACGACAATGTCCTCGTCTTGTGGGGCATTGCATCGGCCAATGGCACTATGATGGTGGATAGTGTCGCGGACGCTTGCAGTGTAGCCTCCCTAGGTTTCTTTGTGCCCGAGTTGCCATGAAATCGAGAGCGGCGACCCAACGATGAATATTTTCGAAACCTATAAAAGTCAGCCTTGGAGACGGCGTGGATGGTATACCACGCTGTACAACACACATCAACATTCTCAAGTGTCACCACCTTATGCCCATGGGTATCAAGGTGCAAATTTCTGTGGACCTCGAGTTTCTTAGCCGACCTCATACGAAAATCCGCAAGCCACATCTCTTGACGCAGAGATCTAATTTTCTCCCGCGGGAAAAATTGGCAACATTTCCTCGCGCAACAATCCTTGCCGGACACTAGACGGATAGATTCGTCCCCCAAAAGCCGATCCCGTCGACGCTCCTTATCTCCGCGAGGCACACGGTTTGAATCATATCTACGGAGGCCTTTGCGAGGACGTGTTGTGGCCAACAAAGCTAATTGTGTTTGCTTATGCCGCCGCTCATGATCCCACAAACTCACTTCCTCATGTAGAACTCGACGAAGCGGCCATCGACGCAAGGAAAATCTCCATGTCACCGGGAACTCTACCGGAAGCAAAGAGTTCAAGATGCACACGCCAACATCATCGAGACCTAGGGCGTTGGCATCGACACAATCACGGGGATTGGAGTTTCTACATATACCATCTGCCACCGGGACACCAACCTCGTTGAGTAGAACGACATCAAGGCCAACCCATTGCTCCCTCCCGAAACCGGCACACAACGGAATGTCATCGTGGTCATCTCCGGAATGCAGAGATTGTTCGTGGACTTCCAAAGATTCATGGGAGGATGTATCCACAAACACCCCCCTCACGTTTGGCACACCATTACTATCTGCCGACGGGGAAGACAGTTCACATTCAGCATCGGATGACGATGCATACGTCGACAACTCCAATGAACTATCACCCACATGCAACGCCATACAGCCTAGACCAACCACCAGGACATGATCAACCCAACCACCACCGCAATGCATACAAGAGAGGATAGAATATATGTGGAGATAAATGGCCCAAAATTGACAAACAAATTTTGGTGCACCATTGGAGAACCTCACGCACAAAGACGAACGCGCGTCCCAAAAAAACGTTTTAAGCATACGTCTAGGTTGTTCACTAATGTAAACAATACATGGACAAAGAGGAGAACACTCGTTAGTCGTCCAGGAGGGCCCTGCTGTTCGGACCAGCGCCTGTCCACATACAACCGACGACGAAATCAGAAATCCGAGAACGCCACATGCATTTACGAACGCGCGTTCGTGACCTCAGTAACTTCTCCATGTACATCCGGCGGCCTTCGAGATCCCTCAAATGAGAGCACCCTGAGGAATATCGGTTTTGTAGGTCAAAGTACCATGTTGACTTAGGAACCTGCGCGATATACTATCACAAGAGAACACTTGTCCATACGCACAAAATTAGCAAATCTGCAGATGATGCCTGAATCAACTCCAACAATATTTTGAACACTGAGCACCTCCATATTGTGAATTTGATTATGTTGACTTTTGCGTACCTACCCATTTACGAACGGACGTTCGTAAATGGGTGCGACCCCGTGTTCACATCCTTCACGGACGAGCGATGAGCATATTTTTCTTGCTATTCTGTGTTCGTAAATTACTGCCATACTGATGTGCATGAATGAAGATGTGTTGCTGGATACGTAGACAATAATGACATGTATTTACGAACGAACGTTCGTAAATTCCCGACCATCAGATAACAATAGATACGGGTCAAATAAGTATGTATGATCCTCGAAGGCATATTTACGAACGCACGTTCGTAAATGACTGTCATGGATTAAGTGCATGTGACTAACCATATGAGTACCTCAATCCAGAACATGCTCTCATGTGGGATTTACGAACGCACGTTCGTAAATTACCGACCAACAGGTACCAATAGACAAGGGTCAAATATGTATGTATGAAACTCGAAGGCATATTTACGAACGCACGTTCGTAAATAAATGCCATGGATGATGTGCATGTGACTATCCATGAGTAGCTCAATCCAAAACATGATCTCCTGTGGGATTTACGAACGCACGTTCGTAAATTACCGACCATCAGGTACCAATAGATAAGGGTCAAATATGTCTGCATGGTCCTCGAAGGCATATTTACGAACGCACGTTCGTAAATAACTGAGATGGATTACGTGCATGTGACTATCCATATGAGTAGCCCAATCCAGAACATGCTCTCATGTGGAATTTACGAACGCGCGTTCGTAAATCCTTGCCATGTCCAGGTCCGAATCGTTTGTCTAAACCTGAAGCTCTTCATCTTTACGAACGTGCGTTCGTAAAGTTCCGGTATTTACGGCGGTATATGCGGTAGGTACAGCCTGTACTGTACCTGGGTGGTGTAGGGTTGGCGCACACGAAATGGCTTGAGCGCGTTCGGTGAGGTCTGTAGAGCGCACACTTGCATGTGCCGCTGAAAAGAGCTTTGTTGTGGGGGGAAGAGCTTTAAGTACTTCACCCCGCTGGTTCAAAATCCCTTGGATGCTTTTTAAAAAGCAGATTCCCGCCGCCTTCTTTGACCTAACAATCTTCCATTCCATCCATGCGGAATTATATAAATAGCATTGTCATGTATGGAACATGCCTTGCATGCACGCCAACATATTGAAAATATATAAATCGGTTGCACACCTTAGTTGTGACCAAGGTCTCATCGAAATATATGTATATACGTATATATATATATATATATATACACATAATGTCTAAATATGGAGATGGTTAACATTGAATATTTAATGATTTGCGACTAAGGTATGAAGTCCAAGTTAATTGACAATTGATGCCTAATAAAGTTATGAATGTCGAAGTCATAGATATATATATATATATATATACACATATACACACACACACACAATGAGGTCAGAGTGGCTAAAAAACATGTTGCGGACGCCCCTAAAATTATAGGTATCATATGTTTCACATCAAAAAATGACCGTAATATGGTCACCAAGTGCATGAATACAACTAAAAAATCGGGTTAATCCATAATGGCTTGCACTAGGGTAGATTGAGGACACTATGAACTAATTATACCTAATAATATATGTAAGTTAGGTCTTCTTTCAAATGGTATCTAGGTGTGAAAATAAGGAATTAAAATGGCATGAGTAGGAAGGATTAATCAATTTGTAATGCTGCATAGTATGATAGCGTAATGATCATTGAGACTTGAAACCATACTAGCTACCGTAACGTTGAATCATAGTTACAATTATTATGTGTTTGACGTCCTATTGGAAATTGAATTTTCGTCCACTTGTTGTAAGGGTACGGATACACATTGGTTAAATGTTTATTAGATCATTGGTGATATTTATAGTTGAATGCATTGTTCGATTGTTAGTTTAAGTTGACACATGATTAAATGAGTTGAGGTCCTATTGGAAATAGACTTTTAGGGTTTGGGGAAATGCACTATTAATTTGGAATGGTGCATACAATAGTATGTACTTACAATTAATATATGTTTTGCATCCTATGAGAAGGATGTGCATCATCATAGCTTAAAGTGTTGATATAAATTGAAGTCTTAAGACATGCATGTTATTATAATAAGATCGTGGATTGTGTGATGAAATTTCACTCAGAACTATTAAGGTGAAAGTGGGAATATTTGAAATTTCACTTATCACTTAAACCAAAGTTTTATCTCAAATCTATTAATTTGGAATGTGAAATTGACAATTGCCATCATTATCAATTATTATAGTTGTTATGAACGGAATTAAGCATTCTCCATCCAACCAACATTGGTAGACCAATTTGACCTGCCCTCAGAAAACAACATGGCCACATATAAGAAAGGTTGGTAAGATAAAAAGATGCAGGGATGTAGGGTTTAGGGTTTGCGGTTAGGGTTTAGGGTAAGGGTTTGGGGGTAGGGTTTAGGGGTTTAGGGTTTGTGAAAGTTGTGTATGTGGTATTTGGGTTTAGGTTTTAGATTGTTACTAGGATACATTACACACACAAACAATATTGACTCCTCAAAAACCCTTGTAATTGCATTAACTTCATTCATCGCAAGCTCGTAGTTGATGCTAGCAAAATAGTTGACCACTCCAGAAATGCATTAGTTCAAGCTAACACCTAATATTAGAACTTGAATTGACATCCTATCGTATAGCAACTCTGCGCAATCTCATATTATTATGAATTCTTTTTTGCATGTAATATTTATTTGAGGAACCATCGAATTAATTGAAAGATATCTAGCTCTTACATAAACTATATTTTAAAACACCATATATATATCTTTGGGGGTGGATTCTACATTGACAACCTAGGGAGTGACATGCATTGTTTATTACGAATTAACTGAGCATATTTTCCTAAAATATGTTTACAAGGAATCCAAATGTAGAGGTACTAAGGAAATAAAACGAGTAAAATTCATGTATTTGAACTAAGCTTGTCAAGTTAATGCCTTAAACGCGTCCATTACATATAAATATGTCAAAGCATGAGAATAACATGAAGGGTTCCAATATACAACCATCTCCCATCTCCCATCGCATCCCATCCCATCCCATCCCTTCCCATCACCTCCCATACCATCCCATCCCATCTCTCTCCCAACCCTAGCCAGTGGAGTTGTGCCACGTGGCAGGTGCTGGGAAACCCTAGCGGCGCACCTACCTCCCCGCGCCCCTTCCTCTTCTCCTCATTTGTCATTTCGAGGAGAGGAGGAGCGGAGCGTTTAGAGAGCGAAGCTCTTGCTTTTTTTAGTCTTGAAGTTTTAAATTAGTTTTGTTGCAAGTTTTGAGAGATTTCAGATTGAGAGCTTGTGTGAAAGCTTTTGAGTTTGTGAAAGCTTTCATTGTGAAAGCTTGTGAGTTTGTGAAAGCTTTCAGTGTGAGAGTTTGTGAGTTTCAAAAGCTTGAGAGCTTGAGTAGGAAAGCTTCAGAGTTTCGGATTGAGAGCTTGAGGGTGATCTTTAGAAGCTTGAGAGTTTAAGGAAGCTTGAGAGTTGAAGCTTGAGAGTTTAAGGAAGCTTCAGAAGTGAAGCTTGAGAGTTTAGGGAAGCTTCAGAAGTGAAGCTTGAGAGTTTAGGGAAGCTTGAGAGTTTAGGGTTTGCTTAAGAGTTCAGAAGCTTGAGAGCTACAAGGTTGTGAGTTTTGTGTACATAGGAGTATACTAGGGTTTGTATATAAGCTGTGAAGGCTTGAGGTCTGCATTAGAGAGTTATCTGAGTGTGCATTTGAAAGGCAATTGAGTGTGCAGTTGTGAGGATTTCTG
The DNA here is from genome assembly GCA_950295325.1 of Polytrichum commune. Lineage (NCBI taxonomy): Eukaryota > Viridiplantae > Streptophyta > Polytrichopsida > Polytrichales > Polytrichaceae > Polytrichum > Polytrichum commune. The sequence continues at coordinate 44,640,775 of OX485807.1, forward strand.
GGATTTTCAGAAAGAGAAGAAGCAGGGATTGCAGTGTGCAGCATTTCAATGTAATTTGTTATCCTTTCCAACTCCTCTCACATTCTGAAAATGTTGCTTCTTGAATTCAATTTCTTTTGTTACATGCAATGTGAACTATCACTCTTTTCTTCATGTTTCATTCTGCATCTCATTCTGCATCTCAATTGCTTTATGATTGAAGAATTGCATCATTCTGACCAAAATTTTGCAGGCACGGCTGCAAGCAGAGTAGCTAATAAGTGAGTTATATACATATACGTATATATACGTATTCGTATATACACGAATACATATATGTACGGACAGGGGATCCCAAAACCATCACATATACGAACGCTCGTTCGTAAATGGACATACACTGCATACCCACCTCCATTTACGAACGCTCGTTCGTAAATGGACATACACTACATACCGAACCTCCATTTACGAACGTGCGTTCGTAAATACGCACTCCACGTTCTTTGAGATGATCTATATTTACGAACGCACGTTCGTAAATATACTCAAAATATCACTCAGAAGGAACCTTAACTTAAATATGAACCTCTATGAATATCTAAAGAACAAATACAATTTTGCGAACACCAATAAGACAAATCACATGTACTTACGAAAGATAAATCAACCAAATATCCGAAAAGATAGACCAAATGGACATACTTACGAACGCACGTTCGTAAATGAATCCAAACCTATAAAACCTATATCTTTTACGAACGATCGTTCGTAAAAATAACCAAATATATTACAAACACATTCATGACGAGTAGTCTCTTTGATCTTCATATCTTTTACGAACGCTCGTTCGTAAACTCAATACTAAAAATTTATATGATCTTGCAACCCCTCATTTACGAGCGAACGTTCGTAAATATAATTACATCAATTGCAAAGACGCATTAACACTGCGTAGTCTGTGGGATATGCATGTCACTTACGAACGTTCGTTCGTAAAGTCACTAATTGTTTATATTCTGTTGCAGATGGCAAGATCAAGCAGAAGCGCCATTGAGATGTTCGCGGTGAAGGTCGATGGCCTCCCAGAGTCGGTGTTAGACGATAACGGCAACGACAACTATGTCCCCAAGGAAGACTTCATGGGGGAGTGGACGGCACTGCCAGAGAAGATCGGGGACGGCCTCTTCTGCATGCGCTTCACCTACGAGCTGGAGACAAGACCGGACCAGCCCGAACAGTGGGTTCAAATGAAGACGTGGGAGATAGAGTCCATAGAGGCCCAGGGGGAGTATGTAATTCTGGACATGAAGAACAAGAAGGATCATATCAACCTCTTGTTACATTTTCAGAAAAATACCTTCTCCTACCAATACGCCACCAATAACGTAGCGGAAGATGCCAAGCACTTCGACCTGGACGGCCTCTTCTCCAAATATGCGTTGAGCCCATACTGGACTGCAAGGAAATTGAACGCCCTGGCATTGAACATCTCCAAATACAACAGTGTGGTCACTGAGGCAAACAAGAAGAAGAAGAGCCCCAGGAAACCATCCACATCAGGGGCAGGAGGATCTAGAAGTGCACCCAGGCCTGTGCCTTCCGCTAGCAGGGCGACGGAGGGCCCCAGTAGACACTCCACGCCATCGAAGAGGACAAGGGAGGAGATGGAGAAATCGGGAGTAACGGAGACCGCAGAGGTGACCTCGCCTGTCGTAATGCCCACCCCCTTGAAAAAGGGTGAGAACCCTGACGCTGTGAAGGCCACGAGGATCCTTCGAGACTTCAACAACTACTCGAAGGATTGCTGGCCCATGGGACGCCACTTCACATTCAACGTGGACTGCTTCAAGTGCGAGATGTCCCCCAACAAATGGGTGGTTCGCTCTCGCGAAAGCGGTGGTGTGAAGTGGCAGATAAATAATCTAATGAACAACGTCAAGTGGGACAGGCAGACCGTCTGCGTCATGCCGAAGGGGCTGACATCCCGTCCGACGGAGAAGGACTGGCCACGGATCCAGAATGGAGAGTTCTGGATCATAGACGGCCAACACAGCTTGGAGGCGTCCCAAATAATTCTCAAGGACGACAACTTCCAGCATGAGCTGAAGGAGGACTTGCGCTACTGGAAGGCGTTCTTGGTGTGGTCAGACGATTGGGACAAGCTACGGAAGATATCCACCTTCCTCAACTCCGGCAACAAAATCAAGGCCTTCGAGGCGTCGTGGGCAGCCAACATAGTGGCTGCAAGGGACGTCTGGGTCGCCCACGGGTGCCCCCCTAAAGAAAGGGAGAACGCGAAGACGCCGTCTCCACAATGGAAGGTGAGTTTACGAACGAACGTTCGTAAATATCTTTGACATTCAAATTTTCAAGTTCTTTGACATTCAAACTTACGAACGTGCGTTCGTATTTTGTGCGTTACTGATGTTTTTCTTGCTGCAGGCATTCTGCGACGCGATGGTGGACAAGTTCTCCTCCATCGACATGAAGTCTACAACAACCAAGTCTGTCCTGGAGCTCAAGGGTGAGCTCCGCCTCATCTGTTGCAACAGGGACACTTGGGAGTTGTGGACACAATTTTTTGATGCGCACAGCTCGGGCGATCTGGTCAACCCCGACACCGAGGAGAAGTACAGCGCGGAGAAGACCGGGGAGGCCCCTCCACTACTGAGGGAGTTCTTCAGGTCCCTTCAAGGGTTAACAGAGTCCGAGTTGCAGAGGTGCGCGGTGCATCTTCTTGGGAACACTGTGGGAAGAACCATCCCATACCCGAAGATATTTTTGAAGAGGCCAAGACACAAGCCCGGCACGTATTCCATCAAGGAATGGTGCGAACACCGCAAGCTGAAGACTGCTGCAATGAGGGAGTTGAGCGCCCTAATACCAGAGTACGCACTCATCCTAGCCGACGGGGACATTAATTGGGCCAGCTGGAAGATGTTCAAGGTCGACTACAACATCTCCGGACCCTCAATGCGTTGTCTTGTCAAGGAGCACGCCTCCATTTTGAAGCAGAAGGGGAACAAGAGGACAAAGAAAACCGAGACGGATCCCCAAGAGGTGGAGCAATACAGAAGCTTTTTGACGCGGAAGAGGTTGGCCACATTCGAAGGAGTGGCCAGATTTTGTCTGTTGACAAAAGGAGTGGAGAGGGTGACATTTTCCAAGTGGGACCGGACCATGAGCAGGGCCGAGGTGAGGGAGGATCGACGGGGGTGCCCATTTGCCCTGATCGATTTCAGGGGGATCCCCGGTGCGTCGAGGCAGGGGGGGAAGGACATACCTTTCTACGACCCCTTCATGGCCAAGTTCAAGGAGCACAAGTCTCCGGACATGAGGGAGCCTCACGTTTGGCTGTGGATAGTCGAGCAGGAGAAGCTCTCTGCTGTAGTCGACCTGTACGAGAAGTCGATCAAATTTGAGTACAGCATCTTCCACAGCACTTACGTGCCCGCCAAGACGGAAGGGATCGTGGCCATCAACGAGGCCAGGGGGAACAAACAGGTGGGGGCGGTCAGCCTCGTCTTCTTGACGTACAACGCGCTGCGGAATGGGCGAGCCCCTGTCAAGGCGAACACTACGTTCAAGAAGATCTACAGCATCCCCCATCCCCCTCCCAAGGATCTGCTGCAGGAGACCTTGTACACTATCTTCCCGGCGATGGAACTCAGGTTGGAGTTCTACGTCTCCGTTTTGCAGAGCGTGGCAATAAGCGGAGAGACCGTGTACAACGTTTGTGGCGGCAGCAAGTTCATGTACGCTGCGATGGTAAGCTCTCCAACTAATATTTACGAACGCTCGTTCGTAAAGTTCACCTCAACTTGTCTTGGGTTTGATGACATTGTTTCTCGTCGTTGATGTTTACGAACGCACGTTCGTATTTTCTAACGTATTTGCTTGAATCTCAGATGCTGGGGCTGGTCGTCAACAGCTTCATTGAAGCCATCGACGAGGAGGACTTCCACGTGCACAGGGCGAAGGCCTCCACGATGGACCTGGAGGACATGTCCCTCCCGAAGACGGACATCAACATGCCCGTCGACGAAGGCATGCCCGCCATGGAGACGGACGACGACGAGCCCGCGCCCTCCTACAACGTCGAGGCGATCCTCCGATCCTTGGACGTCACTCCTCTCCGCATTTTGGCGCCGTCGGGAAATCCATCCGACGTGCAAGGGACTCCGGGTGGATACACGGGGTCGTCGGCGGGGACAACCCAAGATGTCCTCCCCGCGAGAACGTCTGGAGCGGAGGCATTCGGCACTCCCGGGGGATGCTCGACATCCGTGTCGCCCAGGCCGATCGTGGTTCCCAAGATGGAGAACCTCGACCTTCTGGACCAACGGTCCCGACCGACGTTGGACCAGTACCGCAACACGAGGCGGAGGATGAAGAAGACCCCCTACGTGGAGCTGCCTCCGGGGGCAATCATCGAGGTCTCCGATGAGGACGAGGGCGACATGGAGATCATGGTCGAGCTGGGGGTAGACTTCGACAAGAACAAGCGGGTCAAGGAGGAGGCGTTGTCCGTCGCCGAGCTTAACGCCAAGCTCGAGCAAAAGATGAAGGAGGACATGGCGAAGGCGGCAGAGGAGAATGCCAAGAAAATGTTCGCAATTCAGGAGGAGCTGAGGCAGTCCAACGAGAAGACGGACGCCATCCTCGCCATGCTCCAGCGTATGCAGAGCTTCTCGGCGCCCCCCCAGCCGGCCTACCCCTTCCCTGGAGGATACCCCTCCCAATCCCCTCCACCGGGCATGTTCACCGGAGGGCCTTCCCGCCAGCAGGCGCCCCACCCCACGCCTGTTGGCACTCCTCCGCCACCAGAGGTTCCCTCGACCACCTCCCACGATGCTGTGGCGGCGGCCATCCAGGAGGACGAGGATTTACGAACGCGCGTTCGTGAATCTTCAGGTCCTCCAGTCCTCACCCCTCCCCCTTCAAGGGTAGGACTGCCCTCATACACCGATGCATCGTCTTTCACCGTCGTCCCCAGGGTAGTAGACAGACATGGCGATGACTCTGCGCGACACACTGACATGGTCATTGTGGAGGACACGCATGGGAGCCCCAATGACGCACCAGGGGTGCATGGGATGGACGTGGAAGAAACCCATGCGGCGTGGATGGAGGATGTCAGGATGGACGCGCTCGACCTGGGCGCCGAGGAAGAAGACGCGCTGCGCATCCAGGCGACACAGGCCTCTCAACCGGAGCGTGAGGCAGAGGCCATGGAGACAGAGGCGGCTGCAGCTGTGGAGGTTACGAACGCGCGTTCGTTAATCGTTGAGGAGGGACCTGCTGCTCGGTCCAGCGCCGCTACCCCTCCCCCCGATGACGAGGTAACTCTCCTCTGAGAATACCATTTTTTAACGAACGCGCGTTCGTAACCTCTCTAACATCGCGATGTTTTTATCTTCATCGACATCCAGTGGCCTTGCGAGAGCCCTCTTCAGCGGTCCCCCTTAGGGCCGAACAGTTTTGTAGGACACGGCATCATTTTGCCTTAGGAAAATGTGATAGACTATCACGTGAGAAATGTAAATATTCAACGGATTAATATATGAGCCTATGTTATCTGCATCGCGTTGCTTCAAATTCTCTGCCCTCGACCCCTTCTCGTATGTTGTATATGTTGATGAGATTATGTTGATTCTTGCATACCCACCTCATTCGCGAACGCTCGTTCGTGAAAGGCTGCGACCCACTGTCCACCTCATTCGCGAACGACCGCTCGTAAATGTACGTGTAGCCGCGCTCACGAACGAGCGCTCGTAAATGATGCGCACCGCCCCCGCAGCCTTCATTCACGAACGCTCGTTCGCAAGTGTGCCCTTGAGCACATTTTCCTTGCACTCTCCTCACTTCCTCGTCTTTCCCCATAATGCACCGTCTTCATTTTCTACGCAAAATTTCATTATTGGATCATAGAATTAAACTAGTCGCGTTGTTCATCACAGGACCCCCCGGAGATTGGTCGCAACCCCTCTACCAGTGGACCTCCCACCCGGAACAAACCTTTCATCGTTTTTGACCTCAACGGGGTGTTGTGTCACACCCAACACATCCCAAGGGTCCCCACGCGTCCCTTCCGTCACCCCGACGAAAGGGACTACGACGGCGAGCTCGACACCCTCATTAACCGCAAGGCTGTCCGCGCCCGTCCCGGCTTGCGTGACTTCCTTCGCGAGGTGGTCGAGTTCGCTCACGTCATTGTGTGGAGCTCCATGGTCATGGAGAACACCGAGCCCATCGTGCACTTCTTGTTCCGCGATCTCCCGAGCCCTTGCCTCGTCCTCGGCCAAGAGGACTGCGACGAGCTGCTCGACGAGAAAGGTCAACCGGTGCCCAAGTTTGGCGGTCGGGGCGGAGGACAACAGTTCCTCAAGGTCCTCCGCTCGAGACTCTGGCGAGGCGTCCCCCGTCTGCAAGGGACGCCGCACGGGTGGTGGCCGACTCCAGAGAACACCGTCCTCATCGACGACAGCCCCACCAAGAGCGTCTTGAACCCCCCGGGCAACGTCATCTTCCCGGACACTTGGACCGGCGATAGGCAAGACACATTTTTGGTCGATAGGCTAGCCCCCTACCTTAGAAGGCTCGTGCTCCACGCCGGTAGCATCCCATTTTTTGTTAGGTCCAACCCCTTCGGCAATGCGGCGCTAAGCCCCCGCGATAATGTATTCAAGAGCATCATGAGGCTCGCCAAACTCAATAAATTGATTTGAAATGCCTCCATGTCTTTGCTTGTATCATGTGGTTCACATTTACTAATGCTTGCTTCGTTTTTGGATGTCTTTTGTTGTTGTGATTGTTGTTGTTGTTGTTCTTGCCCATAGTCTGCCCCCATATGCGACGCCCCTGTGGTCGACGGCCCTTCCCGTCTCCTCTCGCCCCCTGCCTCCCCTTCCCGCGACGTCACGGGCTTCCAAATGCCATCCCTCTACCAGTTCTCGGCGGTCGACGCGGCCTCGGCCGTGGATTACTCCCGCGACGTCGGCATCGACGACGGCGTCGTCAACAGCCCGCCCCCACCACTTGTCGCCCGCGCCTACGCCCCGTCGCCCTCCCCCCTCTCCAAGGAGAAACGGACGCTCGTTCGTTTGGGACACCTCTCGCCCTCGAGGGACGACGCCGTCGCTCGTCGCGGGCCGAGCCGGCGTCTCCGCATGGAAGGCCCCCGTTGCCACACCTCCCCCGCCGACTCCGTTCCTCCCCCCGCAACGTCCTCCGCGATCGTGGGCCCTCCACGCCTCGACTCCCCCCCGCCATCCAACATAATTGCAATAGTTCCATCGGCTCCGGATGCTCCCGTCGACGCCCCCCTCGTTCCCACCGTTCCCCGCATGGACGTCCCCAAAGCCAAGGTGCCCTCCTCAACCCTGAACCCCTTTCTCGCTTTTGCTTTCCTTGTCTTCCGTTTGCGTGCCGTTCTCTTTACGAGCGCCCATCCCAAACCGCCCTCATTATTTTCCCCACTCCATTCCTATTCTTATCTTCCTATGACGTTGTTTCGCAGGTGGTTACCCGCTCGCTTGGTGCCCGGCCCTCCTCCACGTCCTCCTTGGATAGGCACGCCCTCAAGGCCGCATCTTCCGAGTCCGATCGTTGTCTGGCCCTCTGGAGAAGCGCAAGACGTTCCCTTTCGCAAACACCCTCGCATTCTACTTATAATACCACCTCTTACAATTCGGGAGCGCGTCCTAAAACATGCAAGAACGACACATATTCCTGTCCAGGCAACACACAAGGATACAGTCGTGGGCCTGAGATTTTTAGAGCCATGGAGGCCGCCAAAAAAAAGGGCTTAGCCGCAAAAAAAAATAATGGGTCGGACTAGTGTGACGTCTAGAAGCGTACTAGTGGGACGGACTCCCTAAATGGGCTTAGGTGTAGAACATATTTAAGTGCTTACTTTCTATGCTATTCCAAGTTACTCAAGACATTGATGGTATTTCCATTATAATTGTATTTCAATCCCAATTAATTCATTCAACTTCCATTCATTCTTCGCACCTTCCCTTCCATTCATAACGAGTTGTGATTTCATACGCAACTATTTTCATGTATGCCTCACATTTTTGTTCACTTCCATGCCTTTATGTATAATAATAGTAGCATACCATTATACATATGGAATTTTTAGTCGTCATTACTGGTCCAATTTTGAAAGGTGCATCCTTATATAGTCTCATAATCAACAAAAAGTCTCCAAATACCGAATATAGTGTTATGTAAGATGTCCACGTGTGATGACATGTCAGCAAAGTAGAGGTAAAGTGGGGGAAAAATTACTAGCCCCCGTCCGCCCCCCCGTCCGCCCCCTTCCCACCCTTTTCCCCCCCACCCCCCCGCACCCCCGTCTGCCCCCGTCCGCCCCACACACTCCTTAGTCATATTTTACTACTTTGATTTTAACAGAATGATAACAGAATGGCAAAATGGTTTACCTAGCGCTAGGCATATCCACGTCCACGTCGGCCTTTTCTGCCACATAGGACGCCACCTTGGCAAGAAGGTAAGTATTTTACCCACCCTACTAGCTGCCCCCTAGGTTGACCCTACGTGGACCCTATTGTGTCGTGACGGAGGGGTCCGTCACGACACGACACGTCATGACGTCGGGATAGACAACCCTGTCTTTGTTGATGTATGTTTGTAGATTGCGTATAGCACCCGTGTGGGAAAACCCTTGTCAAATACCAAGTTTTAGTGGTCAATGCTTTTATTTTGCTTGCCCTTCCTCGTTTTAAAACTTTTTTTCAATTGTTGCCTCAATGACAAAAGCCACAACACAATCACATCCCAATTTCAAACTGAAATCATTATCACTAGCTCTTGATATTTTCTTCTCAAGCTTGGTATATATCATACCAAACTTAATTTTAGTCATCCTATCGTTCGACAATGTGGGGTTGCCATTTAATTGACTAACCTAGGTACTTTTAAAGATCTTGGAACCATTAACAACAACAAATGGCACCACATAATGTTCCAAAGGAATTTCGTCATGTTCATCAACCATACTATCCAAGACATGCCTTAATTCAGATTGCAAAATGGATGCATGTAAATTTACAATACTTATCACATTAAGAATGGGCTATGTACATTTACAAAATTGACCAAAGTGATACTCTAAGCTCATGTATATTATGTAAGCCTACCCCACAAAAAATACCCCTTTTTGTTCACTCACGTGGTTCCATACGTCGGGATATTGTAGTGCACCCCCGGGTGTTGGAGGGTGGAGAGTGAGCCATGCTAGATAGTGTTGGACATAGGGTAAATGTGGAAAGTGGTGGAGAGCGAACCACACCAAATTCATTAATGGATAATCCAAATTGACTCACATGTAAGCCTTTCATTAGGGTGGTGAGGACTCATGACTACTATTGTTGAGTCTCTGGTTTCTTTTGGAAACTTAAGAATTTGTTTGTTGAGTCATTAGTATGTCTATCAATGTCTATTTCTTACCTTAGTTTCTCTTTTAAGTAGAATTTAGGTATATTTGGATTTATGCATGAATTGTAGACAATTCCAATCGCCAACATGACTTACACTAGATCGCAAAACTACGCAAATATGGTGGTTGGCGAAAATGGAATACAAACATTTAAAGTTGTGATTGTTGTATTTTTGGTTTAAATGTTGTTGTTGCATGAGTGGGTCACTCTATAGGATTTTTGTGCACCACATGCAGTGGAGGGGCATTTGTTTAGGGGCTATTTTCTTTCAAGGCATGATTTATAGGTTCCCTATAATTACTTGATTCTTTAAAAAGATCTGTTTGTTTGTATCCTATCATAACTTATACTTCCCATGCCAATGCAATTTATTGTAGTCTATATTTTATTTAAGTAAAAAAGAGTAATCCATGTTCATACATACCATTGCATACATACAAAAACCATGTCAATGCATACTATTGCAATCACAATTCCATACCAACCATTACAAAAAACTTGTGCTTGAGGATCATATCAGTGAACACAAAAATACAATTTCATCACGAAATGCAATCCTAGAACGAAAACACTGACTCCCATGTGTTTACACATGAGACCTAATAAAGTTTTTAAACCTTGAGACCACATATTCAATACTTCCAACCAGCTGAAACTAAAGCATATGGAAGACTAACACTTGCAAATATATCATTCTAATACATGAAACAAAACACAACCACATCACACTTACATATCATACACAATGTTCCAACAACTAAAATATCTTACACCATATGTATTACAAAAGTGCAAGTGCATTCACCCAAAAATAAGATTTTTATGTCCTTCTAAAACACAACACCCACTCCATCTGTGCACAAGCACAAAGAGATCCTATATGGTTTAAAAAAATGATAACCTCAGAATCTAACAAACACTTGCAAATTCAGATCCCCTAGCTCCCAATTCTTGCAATGATACCATGATTCAAAACCTAAACTACTCTTAATAGCAATTTGATACTTTAATAGATTCCCTACCTAATAGAGTAATAATCACCAAGACTCATCCATACCTTATAAAAGTAGCATTGGGCTAGATGCATAAAAAAAGTAAAAAAATACATGAATGAAGAAAGAAATTGCTAGAGCTTGGAAGGTTTAGCCATACCTCGTACATGAATCCTATACATTGACTCTATCCACTATCTATCAATGATGTCAATGGTCAAGTCCCATGCTCTTCTCAAAATCATGCAATACCATGTGTCTATGTGTGCAATGGTCTCGAGGATGTTGAGCACACACAATTTGGCAATTTTCAATCAATTGTGATATTAAAGTGGATGAGATTAAGTCAGATGCAAATGCCAATATTATATTGCTGAAAGCTGTCAGGCTTTCAGGTTGCAACTCACAGCCATTTTGTCAAATTTCCAATCCAAACTATTGAATGTTTCCATCAACCATTTCAGAAATTTCACTTACGCATAGTTGATTTATGGTTGACAATCAACAGATCACAAGCCATATGTAACCCCGGAAGAACATCGCTTCACAAAAACTAGGAAGTACACGTCACTGCAAATACCGACATGTGAAAGGATATGGAAAAATCCTCTCTGCTTATTCAATTTGAGATTATAATGTTACATCGTGTCGTACGGATTCAAGTGCTTCATTAGTCGCAGCTGATAAACTATGATTCTCACATAATAATAATTCCCAAGGTTCCACCTATTCTATATCAGATATTTTATATCAGACCAGAATAGTAACCTACTCATATGACTCTCCGGGTCCAGGTCCAGGTCCAGGTGCAGTCCAAAACTTGGAATAATCTGTTTCCTCGAAGATCTCAGAGAGTTCACCATGCACTGCAACTGTGTTGCCTTTGCTTTTTTAAGGTGATCGATTGGACTTCGGGAAGAGCAAGGGAATATATAAGGATCACAGTTAAAATTTAGTAATCAAAATTCTGCATCCAAAAACAACACAACGAATCAGTTACTAGGTTGCCAACAAACTTTGGAGCACCTTCAGCAAAACTTAGTAGAGAAACAGAGTTCAGGAACAATTTGGTGACGCTTCTGCAAAGGTTTGAGAAATTCCTGGTCTCCTCAAAATTGATCGGTTAACAACAAACTCTAAATTTTCCCCTAACCAAAACACGATACAAACATATCACTAAGCCATCAGCTAAGCAAACGCTCACAGAGCGATCCAAATGTGTTGCAAACACCCCCAACATTGCAACGCCAATTCCCAACGGGAATTTGAAAGTTTTTGCAATATGCCAACTACGATTCAAATAGACTATGAGATATATAACATGAAACTCTAGTCTACCACCCACATTTGATCAAGATTCTACACCGATTCGCTCACAACTGTCAGATTGTTCCAAGATTCAACAGTTTTGCAATGTGACTCATTGAAACTTGTCATATTTGAAATATTCTTACCCGCTTTGTATAGCATTTGAAAGCCAGTCGCTTCGTTGTATGGGCTGCTCCCACCGAAGCTTGTGAAGCGTACCAAAGCTTCAGCACCTTCAATGTGCAGTTGGAGGGGTTTGTCTAAACCCTGCTCGGAGATGGAGGTTTTGAGTACCCATTGGGGGGTGGCGGCGACGTTGAGAAATGGTGCATAAGCCTGAACCTCGTAAACGTCAATGTGATCTAGTCTGTCGAACCCAGTAGCAACACTGGTGAATGTGAGGCTCAAGTTTTTGGCATTTGCCACCGAGATTGTCCAGCCGCAATTTTCACCTGGAGCGTATCGCTGTTGGCCTTTACCGTCTACAAACACTCCGACTTGAATGTGTCCTGTGGGCGACGTCAAGTTTACGTGCCCAGTACATGTGTCTGCAATATATGCAATTCCAGCACTTACAGTCACACATCAACTTACTTCCACCTAACGGATGATTAAGAAAATTACATAGGGACTGGATACTGGATTTCAGTGTTGGGACCGGTGGATCGTATAATTTCTGAATCCAACACCTTATTCTCAATCAGATTGCAAGCAGATACTACCCGTTTTTTCTCTATATGTAGCAGACTAACCATTCAAGGCCACCCGAGGATACAAAAGTTCAAATTCACATTCCCAACCTGGGTTAGTCCTTAACAATTATGTCCGAGGGGAAATTGCGAGGCACCATCAAGTCCGGATCACATCCCCACAGTTTAAAAAACGGAATTAAAACAATACAACTTTGTCTCGACTCTGTCATTCTCATTGATGAGAAACACGGTATAAAGGACGGCTGACATTAGAGAGACTATAGATTGGCGAAACGTCAAAGGCTCATTATTAACATATTCTTTAGGTGATCATCACATGGTCAAATTGTCTCCTGAGACGTGAGCAAGACTTCAGGTCGATGTATCCTAGAGAATGATAACCACTCACTACAATATATATATACAACCACTGATACAAATGACATGGAGCCATGGGGTTCTTCCCAAGATCGAGTCCTCACCTTGAGCTTGGAGTTGGCAACTCTTGGTCTGCCGGCTCCACATCTGCTGCACCAGGAAGCGCGACCCATTGACGCCGAAGAGGTTGAAGGTTTTGCCGCTCTTCTCGTTCTCCAACACCTGGGTGGTCCACGGGAAACTCCCGCACACAGTCGAGTTACTCAACTCGCCATACACGTCGGGCATCCCGCAGTACTGGTAGTCGCCGGGCCCGAACACATAGTTGCACAAGTCACCGTTCTCCGAGGCCCCCGACTTCGCCAGCCAGCCGGTCTCATAGTAAGGGTCCGTCGCGGCTTCCGCGAGCTCGTGCATCAAGATGCTCACTGTGTAATCCAGCGTGCCGTCTGGGCAGACCTCTGCGTTCGGGGGAGTGCCCAAAATGTTTTGGCCGGTGTATGGGTTGATGAAGGGGGAGCAGGGGAGGCCGGTCAAGGAGGGCTGCTCAACGACGGCCATGTTGAGGTCTTGGGCAAAGTGGAATCCGCAAGCAAGAACCCCACCCACAGTGACGTCGTTGGAGGTGAAGAGGACGAAGAAGTTGCTGAGTGCTCTAGGGTTCGCGACATTCAGAATCTCCGCAGCTGAGGTGAAGATTGATATGAACTCAGCGTCGACGGCGGTGAGGTTTGTCCCCAACCAGTGGTGATTGTGCACTTCGCCGCCGATGCTCACCGAGTCGCTCACTGCACAAACAAAATGCGTTACAACATGTTCGACAAATTACTCAACATAATTTCATTTTGGTTTCCTCAAATACATACTATATAGGTCGATCTACATTAACAAACGGTCGTTGATGTCCTCCAAACCAAAAGACGACGCCCTGGGTACGCAACTCACATGTTATTACACGTAGGTGTCCTCGACAATAAAGCTTATTACTGGTTGGGTTTGTTTAATAATTAGATTCATAAAACACAAACAAAAAGTTTCAGGCGTATTCCCTTCCGGCATATTCTATTAGAAACAAAACTCTGGTAAGTCTTCGATGTTGACTGCTTTATGAACAGAGTAACAAACTATAACACATCTTCAATGCTGCATCATTAGAATGCAATAGAAACGGTAATCAAAATGTGGACTAGCATGCGATGTTGATGGATTATGTGCAGATCGCTTGCGAACCCACTCGTCATCGATCGATCAAACGGGTGACTGAGTCATGCAGAAGAGGAGGACTCACCATGGGGCCCGTGCGGGGGGTTGGACTGGTAGGCGGTGACGATCTTCCACCAGTTGGCGAGGTTGGGATACCGGTCGATGGGATGGGCGGGGGTGAGGGAGTGGATGGCAGTTCGCACCACCGCCTTGTAGCTCTCTGGCCACGTACCATACCAGATGAGATACAGCTTGATGGGGTCCGACATCACCACCCCGCCAGTGCTGATCTTGATGTTCACCACGGGGGGCCTCACCGGCGGCATGCGAATGAGTACAGTGGAGTCCAGGCTCTCGGTGCCCGGGTGGGCTGAGATCGTGCCGTCGGGGACTGACACCATTCTCGACGCATAAACTTCGCCCACATTATAGGTGGCAGCGATCAGCGCCACATAACCCGCTAGTGCTAGCTTGAGGAGCATTGTGGTGTTCGCGGGACGACGCATCGTTCTGGTGCTCGACTGCATCATGGAATCAGCTCAAAGAATCTGTACATGTCCCCAAAACAAAACAACAAAAAAGTCAAGCCCGGTGTTGTATGGTTATCTTGAAGTGCTAGTCTCGATTTCACAACTCAAAATTTGTGAATCGATCCCACGGTGGTTTCATGAAACTCAATGTTGAGTGATCGTGTCAATATCGGTCTAGAAATCGATCTGATTAGTATCACAAGTCTGGAAGTTCGGTATAGAGAATTACGTCAACCGTCACTCGCTCAAAGGGACGCCAAATCTGTCCAAATCGGTTCCAGACATCGCAATGTTGTGTGATAGTCTAGATTCCACACATCTCATGAGATTATCTACCATCCACTCTCAATTTTCTGAAGTCTGTAGAAGTTCAAATACAGAGAGTTTGAGAACTCGGTCGAAGAACCCCAAAAACCTGTCCCACATTGAATCTTGAGATCATCAAGAAAATCACTGCCTTTAATATCACACTTCATAATCCGCCCAAATCTGGACTAGAATTGAGCCTAGAAAGCACCCAAATGGAGGTCGTCTGGAAATCAGTTCCAATCTCACAAGTCGGTGGAGTAAGTCAGAGAATGTGCTTCACTCCCTCAAAGGCACCCAAAATGTATCCCAAACTCGATCTCCTCTAGAATTCGTACAATTAACATCTTGTAGGGGCATTCGGGTTTAATATCTGTGTACAGAGTATTAAATAACTCGCCCAAAGACCCTCAAAATCTGTCCCAAATTAGATCTAAACTCGCGATGATTGTGAGATTACCTGAAACTCGGTCCAGATATTACACAATTGAGATCTAGAAATCAGTATCAATCACACAAGTCTGTGGAAGTTCAATACAGAGAGTTCAATCACTTTTCTCAAAGAGACTGAAACTCTTTGATCTCAAACTCGATGAACTTGTATAATTCTCGAGAAATGGGTCCAGAAATCACCTTAAGATCGGGTTAAGATCACCTAGAAACCAAGTCTCACAGACACAGGTCTGTGAAGTTTTAGCAGAGAATTAGATAACCCGCTGCACAGTGTAGGGACACTGGGCAAGCTGCAAGTGAATGTCTAGGGTTATGGTTCCCGGCTACTTATATACACAGGGAGTGTGGCGGGTCACCGCTTGAAAAAACTGAAACTTTTCATCGCTGACATTAGCTTTAGATTCCGAACTGTCCAGTAGGACCCCAATCCGGGATTCCGCTCCGATTACCCAAATTCTCACCTTCATCCCTCAAATGTCCACCATCTCATGAATGAATGCTTAATTGAATGCTTCAAAAAGATTGAATTTGAAGTCCCAAGACCAAGACGGGTCAAGATCAACAGTAAAGAGATGCGCGCAATTGGGAACCTAAATCAGCGCACTATCTGAGGTTTGGCGGTTCATCGGTTCTCGTCATGCACAATATCTAAGGGCCAAAACCGCAACAGCGTCGAGTCGCATTATTATTATTAGTAGTAGTAGTAGTAGTATTATCCACAGTCTGCAGATCGTAAAGAAACTTTTATCTTCATGAACATAGATCTACATGTTTCAAAGTCACCGTTGCATGGTCCATGTGATACACTAAAGATGGTATTTAGTGTCATCAATTCTGATTGTCTTATTAATAATACTGATTGTAAACTGCGGTGTAGTGTCACCAACACTAAATGTTTACCCAACATTATTTGTCATTCCTTGTAAATTTTTTAGGGGATTAGAGGTGCAATTACTGTCACTTACCAAGTGATTTTTCATCCAAATTTCAATCATCCATGACAGATATTTCATCACAAGTTGCTAACAACAGGACGTAGGGTTTTGGCCAATGGATGAACTCATCCATCATCCATGACAACATTTGTTCACTAATTCATAAGAAATGTTGTCTAAAAAGTTACCATAGTGACATAAAATACCATATATCAGACACTAAATATCATATTTAGTGTAGTTTGTACTAGTCCTCAGTAAATATTGAAGTTAGTTATCACTAAGTCTCTGAGATTGAAACTATATCTAGGAAAACTCTTACTTGAAAGAGGATTCCAAAATATGGTTTTATACAAGTCATGACAATGATGATAAAATATACATTCTTCATGTTGTATTTAAATCCACTAAGGTAGTGAGGTCATTTGTAAAAGCCCAAACTTTAATTTTATTTTTAAATACATGACATTGCATTGGTCCTTGGGGGGGGGGGGGGGTTTGGACTCTTCATAAAGCAACGTGACTGTAAAAATGGGTATTATTTGAGGAGTAGAGAACATATTATACATACGGAAGAGGTATTGTTTTGTTCCAGTGTGTACATCAAAAAGACTATCAGAAAATTTGAAGTTTAGGTAGATGTAAAAAGGAGGGGCCCGGGTTAAGGTTTAGAGAAACAAATTGACAATAGTTGTCCTAGTTTAACCAATTTACCTTGTTTCATCCAAATGATGTGTCTTTTAAGGTCATATTATTATGAGTTGGATCCTATGGATGAAAGCATGTTCAATGACTTTCTCATTGGAAAGTGAAAATGCATTATATATATATATATATATATATAATGTAATAAAGGCTTATGTATATCATGATTTATATATTGTGTTTGTTGTGGAGGCATTTATCACATTATATTGAAAATTTTAGTATAAATACTTGAGGTCATTTTCTAGACTATTATTAATATGCTCACATTTTCATTCCTCTATAAATAACTCATATATAAGAGGTTTTATCTCATAGTTACCCACCCACATCATTTAGGTTTTCCAATGAAGAGCATGACACCCCTAATATTGGTCCAATTAAAAAAATGCAATTGATAATATGTTTATTTTAGATGGGTTGTATCTGGCCAAAGTACATAAATGTTCTAAAAATATATTATCTTGAGGCGAAGCAAACTTGATGATCAAACTCAAGTCTTTAGGATTCTCAAACTTGATGAAGAAATTGTCAAATTTACAAACCACCACCTTAGCATAACAAACTTAACATTCAATCATTTATGTGCTCTCATTTCTTCATCTTAAGTTGTGAGTAGATGTCCATTGAAAGGTCTCGAGAAGGTGAATCTACAGAGATCATTCTCACTTTTTAATTCCCAAAACTGGGGGTAAAAGGATGATACACAAAATGAGTCGAAGAGCATTTGATCTTTAAAACTTACTAATTGTGCCCAAGTGAATGAGAGGTTGGGCATGATTTTGATATCAATGGAAGGATCTTGGAAATGTCATCCAGTACAACTTCGTACAAGTGGCCCATTTCAAGTTTCGAGTAGGATTTGAAGGAGATTATACCATTCAATTGTTTGAAGTTGATGAAGATATAAATGTTTGTGATGCTATAGACCCATTTACACGAATCTCAAAATATGTTAATGCAAGCATGTTGCCTCGTGGTTATTGTCTGCCTTTATAATGGTAAGCTATCTTTAAGTTAACATTCTAGGCAAACCCCAATACCAAAACAAGCCCCAAAGATGGCATTCACACCTAAATTATATAAGACACCTCAAACACCCACCTAGTCAATGAACCTTAATCCCCTTCAGTACAAAACATACGAACTTCTCATTTAACAATTCCAATGATCAATCTCACATGATCAATTATGTGTTCAAGTTTTTTAGCAACTTCACATGATTTTTATCTCAAATGTGAGTATATTTGAACATATCACTTGTCCAAAAATAATAAGAGATGTGCACTTGTGGGGACAAAACCATCGAACGAAAACAACAACACAACAACACAACAACCACAACTTTGAATGTTTGTATTCCATGTTCGCTAACCACCATATTTGTGTAGTTTTACAATCTAGTGTACATCATATTGACAACTGAAATTGTCCAAAATTCATTCTTAAATCCAAATATACTTAAATCCTAATTTTAATTTTCCATCTTCCATCTTGCAAACACCATACATCTACACCACTAGCTACCTCTACATGCAAACTTCAACTTCATGACCATCGAATCTCCTCAAATGTGCTCAAAATCAGGAAATTATTTTTCTCATAAAATTGTGCTGAAGTTAGCTATAGCATGTGCCAATGGCTGATCCAAACAACATGTTAGCAAGTATAATTAAAAACCAAAAACGTCAGTACTGGTCTAAATTTGAGTCCTACCTTAATAATATATATACTTGTATTCAGAAAAATCAAGAAGTTTAAGTAACATTGGAGGTATGGCAATTTGCAAACCTAACTTGTTTCTCTATTTTTGTTATAGTGACTTGCGAGCATCTTACATTAAGGGCCACTTCGCACACGAGATCGAAGATATGTGACCGTTGCATTCTAAGATCTCTCGTTAGTCAAAAAGGTATTGACCGTCCAAGTTCACTTCACACTAGAAAGTGAAGATCTAAGAACCCAAAGAAACCATCATGGATGAAAAGTCTACATGGAATCCTATATGACATACTATAAATTATGTTTCATGGTTTCCAAGAGATAGGCCTAACGCAAATTCTAGTAAACCATGTCAGTGGTACGACGTCCTTTGGATGGGAATGAAGAACTGTCACAATTACATGGACATGACCCTTGGCTCGTGTGTGAAGTGGCCCTGATTAGCAAGGTACTATGTTAGGGTCACAGTTAACACACCAACGGTTGCATTTCATCATGTAGAAGTATCTTCGAAAAGGATAGGATAATAATAGGGATTTTTGAACAGTGTGTATTTTTGACAAAGTTTTTGCAAGGTTTTGATATGTGACACCCAAAAACTGGCACACAAATAAAAAGCACGTCAATTGACACGCACAATTCATATTCTTGAAATGTAGTGTGAAATCTGAAGAAAAAAACACGCATCAATTGACACTTTACAAATTGAAATGACACGTACTCCTAGGCATGTGACAATGAGACGACATTTTAGAACAAAATGTAGATGTCAATTGACATTCATTTTTGTTTTTGAAAACGTCCCGTGACACTTTGGATTTGAAACTGAACATCAAATGAAATTTGTCAAACATACACACATACACACTACTTTCGGAGATCAAAAACATAGAAAATTGACTTGGGCAAACTGTAGTGTAAAGTCAACTCTGCTAGGTGATTACCTCGTCCTATTTTCATGGAGCACACCTATAATATCATGAACACTTTACATTCTCAAAAATGTAAATTACACTAGTTTCAATTACTGTTTGGATTTACAGTATGCAGTGATTCTAATTTGGTCACATGCATTTAATAAGTGGACTGCTGTATTTCATCACGTGGAAGTATCTTTGAAAAAGGATGGGGTAGTACTATATATGTAGGGCCTTCTGGAGATCCAAAACATATATAGAACCTTGATTGGAAAAATTTCAGTATAAAGTCAACACTGCTAAGTAATACCTTGATCAATTTGTCGGGGAGTACGACCTCTAGTACCATGGACGCTATTTCTGTTCTGTAATATGCTGTTAAAATGGAATATTGTGTTACCATTATTCAGCTGTATGGTTGTATTCCATTATATATTTAGCATCTGACATGAGCCTCCATTATCTTATCTTCACAGGGAGAAACTTAGAAAATCGGTGGTTGATTCCACAATAAGTAAGTTAAACAGTGGGTGCTTGTGATTGCAATTGTGCTTAGGGCCACTTGACACACGAGACTGAATGCCACTTCACACACAAGGCTGAAGGCCCTTGACCATGGCAATGTAAGAGCTCTCATTGGTCGAAAAGGCGGAGACCGTCCAAGTTCACTTCACACTAGGAGGTGAAGGCCTAAAGGCCCAAAGAAAAGTTCGTGGATGAAAAGTCTACATGGAGTCCTACATGGCTAGTTGTGGATAAGGGTGCATGGTCTACCGGAATTTGCGTCAGACCCACCTCCAAGAGGTGGGCTTGACGCAAATTCCGGGAGACCATGACTTTTTAAATATTTTTTCCAGCATGACATATTTTAGGAGAGACTGCATGGTAGATTCCAGGACAAACAAACACCACCAAGTAGTTATCTTAAATTGATAAACTTGGAGACATATTATATTAAACCAAATCCTCCCCTCTTTTTCCGTCAACAAAATATGCAATGGTCCCGCAACATGGTTCATTCTCACTTCACACTATGCTTGAGGGCCAAAGACTACATAAAATGGCTTTCCCAACACCCGTGGTACGGCCTTTGGATGAGAGTCAAGGGTCCTCACCATTACAAGGTCACGGCTCTTGGCTCATGTGTGAAGTGGCCCGTGACCATTACACTTCAAACACTCTCATTGGTGGAAAAGGCAGACCCGGTCCAAGTTCACTTCACACTACGCTTGAGGGACCAACGGAGTATGTAAATGCAAGTGGATGTAAAGTCTACATGGATTCCTACATGGCATTGAATGGATCATATTTCATGGTCACTTGGATTATTTTTGAAAACCACTTCTTGGAGGTAGACCTAACACAAAACCAGGAGACCATGGTACTCCGAACGCTCACAACCGTTAATTTATTCTATTTTATCATGTGTGAGGAGCCGCATGAATAGAAATTTATTGAAACATCATTTGGTTGAGGGCCAGGTTACATATGATTTCACACTACACTTGAGGATCCATGACCACACTACATGATTTTGGAGGTGTCTTAGGACGGCCTTTGGTTTCTTTGGGGCTCTCACAATTTCATGGTCACGGCTCTTGGCTCGTGTGTGAAGTGGTATTCAATGACACATGCATAATAATGTCACATATCTTATTTTTGAGGCATATGCTAGGTTACGTGATGATGAATGACTTCACCATTAGTGTCACCTCATGACACTTGGTGTTCAAGTGCCCTTACTAATTTCTTGGCATGAGTATGTTCAATAGTGTTATGAGGTGCATGCCTAGTTTACATAATGGTTTACAACTTGACTAAAATGTACACAAATGACATTTGCCATTAGTATGCTTAAGAATACCTTCCTCTTGCATACTAAAATGTAAACACATCTTCCCCTTGCATACTAAAATGCACATCTTCCCCTTGCATACTAAAATGCAAGACTATCATCTAACTTATCCTAGTGTGCTACTCTAAATGTCGCAATGTAGATCATTTTTCACTTGAAACAATTACTTGTGTTGATGAATGGAATCGTATTGGCAATTAGCAGACATGACACTTTGAGACTTCTAGGCATCTAGTTTAGGCCCTTCGCAAATAGTGTACATGACACTCAATACCATAAACAATGTCTTGTACTTAATCAGAGTAGTGGAGAATAGAACATGGAGTTACATAACAAAGAGAACTAGTTGAGTTTAAGAAATAACTGGTTGAAATTCAAGACTTCAAGAAAATTACCAATCTGTTTAGAGGAATATACGAAATATATCTCAAATTAATAAAGAAAAACCGATAGATCACAACATGTAACCAGTTAGACTTGGAAACACTAGGATATTGACCGATTATGCCCAAAAATCTCCCTAGATACTGGACTCATGAGTCATGGCATCAAGCATTAAATTCCTTGTCAGGGTTCCTAGCCTCCATTAATGTTATTAATGTCAAGATCCTAGTGATTCTAAATCCAACCGGTTACATGTTGACATCTTCCAGTTTTGCTTTATACATTTGAGGTATATTCTATAGATTCTTCTAAAGTGATTGGTAATTCTTCTGAAATCTTGAATTTCAACCAGATATTTTTCAAAGTTAACTAGTTTGTATGTAACTAACAGCCGGTTCTCCCCAAGCTCTGGAACTTCATAACATTTTGGAATGATATACCTATAGACCCTTTTCAAATACCATGTCTTGATGGTTAATGTTTTGGCCAACTTGCACAATTATAGAAATTGTCATCACATTTGATTGATGGTTTGTATTTTAAGTAGTACTATTGAATGGAATTGAGACGGCCGTGGAATGGAACAATCAACTTCCCAGGCACAAAAGGAAAATAGCGGAAGATTAGTAACAAGGACCTGTGCCATCAATTGCATGCGGCTCCACCACACCTGGTGATCAATCAACAATCTTTTTGAATGTTCTCCAGTAGTATAATCTGTTGAACAAAGTGGCTGCTAATGTCCATTCCAAATTGGCAGAACAGACAGACACAAAAGAAGCGACAAGACATTAACTTGAGATTTCTTAAGAGTACTTCTGCCTCATGTAACCTCTACATCACTCTGAGCTTCACCTAATTAGCTGCATTGATCCAAACCATCGCCATTCGTCTTCCGTGCAGAAACCAAAGAATCTGCCATGTATACTTAATCTCGACCCTCAGATGAATCCTTACTTAGTACGTTCCTGCACGCTATCGCATGCTCGCCGAATGATCCTGATCACCACTGTTAATCCGCCTTCTCTCAAATCAGGCGAAACAACTTCAGATGAATTCACATGAGCAGCACTCGAGAATTCGCCGGGGTGTGCTGTGCTCGCTCAGTCGTAATTGACAATGAATCGTCAATCTCATCAGCACTGAGGCTAAAAGTTGAGAACTACAAAAGCGAGAAAGACAACTCCGCCCAACTTCGAAAATGACACACACCTACTTGCCATCGCACGAGAAGGCGCTGGCCCAGAGGCAGGGGAGCCCTCCGATCCACCATCAGCACTAGGGCTAGCACTCCCGGGAAGAGTACTACTACTGGATGGACTCGCAACGCTAACAGGAGCAGGCGCACCGGTTGGAGAAGCCACAGGCTGTCCAAGAAGGGCAGGACACTTGCTCACATCCGAATTCACCTTACAGACACTAGGCAGCTCCAAAGCTCGGGTGGCGTTGATCCCCGAAGTGGCTGGGTCACCGCTCCCCACTGTTTGCAGAAGCTGGCACAAACACACGAGCTTGTTCGTCACAACCGTCCCAAGCGCCGAGCAACAGCTCGCAGATGGCGGAGTGGTGTCGTTTCCAGTCACATAAGCAAAGCAGGATTGCAGGGAAGTGAACTCATTTGAGCAATCCACCGTCGACCCAGCAGGACCCGGCGACGACGCAGCAACCGGAGCTGCAACGGGAGCCGAAGGGTTAACGACCGGAGCTGCAACTGGAGCCGAAGGGTTAACAACGGGAGCTGCAGCTGGAACTGTAACTGGGGCAGGGTTAGGAGGTAGGATGTCCCCAAGAAGTGCAGGACACTTGCTGGTGTCCGCTGCGACACTACACAGCTTCGGTAAGCTCTCAGCGAGCGTTGCGTTCACACCGTATTGACTGCTGTTGCTTACTTGAGCTAGAAGCTGGCACAGGCAAACAGGCTCCTGAGATTGCACGGTGCCCAGCGAAGTGCAGCAATCCTTGGGGGGGGCACCGCTTCCGTCGCCGGTGACGAAGATCACACAAGGGGTGAGGAGGTTGAACGCGTCTGTGCAGTTGTAGTCTGAGCCTTTTGGGGCAGGAGCAGGGTTAGGGGCGTGGAAAGCAGGAGAAGGATTAGGGGCGTGGGAAGCAGGAGCGGGAGCGGGAGCTGGAGTGGGTTTATGAACCGGTGTCGATGGAGCGGGAGCTGGAATTGGAGTTCCCAGGAGGGCAGGGCACTTTGTATAGTCGACGGTGACTTTGCAGAGGGTGGGGATGGCTGCAGCGCGCGTTACGTTTCCACGTGCGGTGGCGGGATCGGCGAACGCTTGCTGCAGCTGGCACAGACAAACGGGCTCCTGGGCTTGCGTTGTTGCAAAGGCGGTGCAGCATGGTTGTGACGGTGATGCGGAGGAGTTGCTGTTCACGTAGTCGAGGCAGGGTGCCAGGTTGCTGAACGGAACACTGCAGTCTGCGGCAGCTGGAGAGGCTGGCTGTGCGTTTACCAGTAACAGAGCGCTCATGCACATTAGTAGGACTGCGAAATTAGTCCCTGCCATCACCATTGTTGATCGTTCCCAAAACACCACGCTCGAGAATTACAACCAGGATCGGAGGTTTAATCAATCCCCCACCAACGTGCTCAATTATACCATCAAGCGCCTACGCTCGCATTCCCACCTCTACGTCAGCTTTACCTACCCCGACTTCGAGTGGCCGCAAACACTCCAGAAAAGCTGACTGCCGATCGATGTCAATACAATCCGCAACCTACTGCCAGATAAAATTACCAACATGGTCAGACTATATACAAACTTGCGACTCACAACGTCCCACCACTGACAACATCACGCAAAGGCAAGCAACCAGCTGCTACCAAGTGCGCAACAAAGTCCGCAACAACACCAGCACAAGCATCATTCAAATCATATAATCAACAGTGAAGGTCTGGTCCTGACCTAACCCGACGTTACAGAACACCAGCTTCAAGCACTGCAGCAACCCAAATCGAAAACTTCACTGATCTAAACCCGCTCACTAAAACTTCAAATGCAAAGCCTTTCATCAATCACCCACCTGATCAAAGCTGCACCATGCACGCCAGCCTCAAGTGGCCCAAACACCGACGCTAGCTCCAAGGAAGCCGCGGTGCCAAGTATGCCAATATAGCGTCAATGCGCAAGCTGCTGCACTGTCAGAACCAGTCGCATGGTCAGATTACCATCAACCGACTCACAACCAATCAATGACCCCCCTGATGAAATGCTACCGAGTTCACAACCACCTTCGCAACAACATTGCCGGAGCCATCAATAGTCATCATTACGTGAAGTGCCCCATGCACAAGTGGCAAGCTGAGACTTGAGTCAAGAGGCCCTCGGCTCGATCAAGGCCTCCAGACGCAACCCTAACCCGCAGTGATAAGTCGACTCAAATCCAAAACTTCACTAACCTAAGTCCGACTGCAACATCAGATTTATAAGAGCATATCCACTAGCTGCAGCTAGCCAAGCGTATCTAACTACCTCGAGAATTTCGATCGAGTGGCCGCAAAGACCTTCAAGCAGGCTCCACGAAAAGCGGTGCCAATGTATCAAATGCAATTCTCAACTAACTGCTGCTAGTGGATGAAACGAACATGGTCAGACTGTGCATCAATTAACCGACTCATGAGATTAAACCCCCCCCCCCCCACCAATGAAAAACATGCTACAATATTGTGTGACCAACCAGCTTCATGCTGCTACCAAGTTCCACAACAGCCCTCTCAGCGACAACATCGGCAGAGCCATCATAGCCATCATTCCAGGCGCCGGCACACATCAAACAACACATCCAAAGCTGAAAACTTTCACTAAGCAGCTAAATCTCACAGGAACTCAAACTAGCACTCCAAGCTGCAGTACTCACCTGATCACTTAACCGAAATATCCTTTCATAACAGCTCAAAATCATAAAAATTTCGCGCACAGCACCGAAGTACTGGAACTTCAAACCATAGCTGCCATTACTGCACCTAACCTGTTTCTACAACAAAACCTTTTACAATTTTGATACGCAGACACTCTCCTAACCACAATCCCACTATAACATCCAATGCTAGGAGCTTCTGAAGCAATCACCCACCTGTAGTTCATTCACAGAATGAAGATCGTCACACACTGCAGCTCAAAACTTTGATAATATCACCCACAGTATAACGTGGCTACCGATCGAAACCCTCGATTTGATCCACATGAGCACCGATATTAGGCAATTACTCCACCTAACCTCCTTCCACAACCACACTACCGGCAGCTGTTAATTAAACCATGATTGTAATCAACATGCTCACCAGCTTGAATGGGACCTGCAACACACCCGCAGCCGTCTTGATGGCCGCTACTTTCATGCAGAAACTATGAGTTAAGTTCCAGGAAAATTAGTAATTATTTTGCGAAAAGGGGAAACCTGGTGAATAATTTATTGAATTCAAGGGGTGGGGTTACACTAGGGTCCAATACCAAAGAAACTCTAAATTTGAGCGGCGAACCTATCGGGCAAGAGACAAATTATTGTGGACTACATAACCAAAGAGAGGAGAGCAAATGACGAGTTGGGGGAGCAGCAAGCCATAACCGAACGATCGAATCGGTTATGAGTCATAACCAATCAGCTCATGGACAAAAATCTAGGAATTAAGAATGATATCGTGCCTCGTCCGTGGGTGACAAATTGTGACGAGTTCCGATAACTCTTTTTGTTTTTCGATGAGCGATTTGTCGTGGTCCATGGACCCAAGGAGTTTAATCCGGGATCCGGGTCCAAGGTATGACAAAACGAAGTCTAGTGACACTAATGTGGCATCACTCTCCAGCCAAATCTCGACAACCCTCATGCAAAAAAAAATACTTCCTCTTAATTTGCAAAAACCGATCTGGACCCCAAATCTCTTGCACCCAACCCCTCATGCAACCCACTTGTAAGGTACACTAAATAACATACTTTTTATGTAAGATGTCGGTCGGAAACCTTCAAAAAGACTTACCAAACAAACAAACAAACAAAACCCGGATCTTGGACCCACGGTGATTCCACCTTGAGCAGAAAACCAAATTGGTATGACCCACGCTAATTACTTCCCACTCTAATTTTCCACCCACACTATTAGGACTGTTTAGTGTACTGTAGGTGCTTGGTGATGTGTAATGAAGGGCCATCAAGGTTAGCGCGTGTGGGCGTCATGGGATCGAGTCAAGCGGCGATACGGGAATTAAAGGCGGGCAGCGTGGGCAGCCGTCTGGATGGGGCAGTTGGCGGCACTTAATGCTCCTCAGGGTTTGGGGCCGCGAGCCTCTCCTGGGCAGAGAAGGGGCGGGGCAGGGGCAGGGCAGAGAAAGGGCAGGGAAAGGGCAGGGGCAGGGGCAGGGGCAGAGAAGGGGCAGGGGCAGAGAAGGGGCAGGGATTAATACTCTATCGCTGTTGATGGGCGAGTCGCCGCTGCCGCTGCAGTACTAAGCTTAACTGAGCAGCTGAACTCCACAACGCCTTCATGGGGGAGAGAAACGGCTTTATTGCGTACCAGTGTACCAGAGCCCTACATTGGGTGCCCATACCCATGCCCATGCCCATACCCACCCATGCCCATGGGTTTTGGGTGGGCATGGGTGCAATATTATTGTTCATGGGTGGGCATGGGTGGGCATGGGTGGGCATGGCTGCGATATTATTGTTCATGGGTGGGCATGGGTTTGATATTATAATGGGTGGGCATGGGTGGGCATGGGTGGGGCACAATTACACAATCATACAAGACACATTACACAATTACACAATACACATTACACAATTTTTGAATACATGGGCGCAATTTGAATAGCATGGGTGGGCATGGGTGGGCACATGTCATGCTATGTGTGGGCATGGGTGGGCATGGGTGCGCACACGTCATGCTATGGGTGGGCATGGGTGGGCATAGGTCACTGCTGATGGGCATGGTCTGGGTATGGGTGCAATTAAAAAGGAAAATGTTGGGCTCTGCAGTGTACCCCTCTCATTCATCCCACATTAAAAGCCCTGAAATACTGTAGATTAGCTTAGTTTGCAGTCCAGTGATGATGCATGCTTTCATCCAGGTCTGCGCCGCTGATTTGCTGTTCTGGAAAATGGAAAATGGAATATTGTGTGAATGATCTATATAGAGCCATGATTCATCACCAACTTTTGGATGAATGTGTGTAAGTTTGGATGAACATATGTGTAATCATCCATATGTGGCGTCCGCCCCTCCAATAGTTGTAGCCAATGCTCCTGAGATTTGCAATGGTCCTTAAGATGAAATTCATTGATGCAGTTTGGATCTTATTTTGTTAGTTATTTGACACCGGAATCAACTTTAAAGGCCTTGAATTTATTCATTTGAGGTTGTTTGAGATGAACCAACAACAAGTTACAACCCTACGTAGGGGGTCGAGTTTTTATGTTGGATGGATGAGAGGTACGCTTGTATACGATAATTCTCTCTCTCCTTCGTTTGAGTCAATATCCTTCTCTAAGGTACATACTGATATGGGCCTTAAGGTAAGCGGGTCTCAAATGAACACTTTTCTCTCTACACCCACTTTCGGTAGGATATGAAACACACAATTAGCGCAAGGTGATTAGCAGATATGAATCATGCATGTAGCTCCTTTCCTTGTAATTTTTGGAGCGTTGTATGAATTTCCTGTTCACTGTCAAAGTGAAGTTATTTTGAGTTAATAGGTGATCACATAGGTCCCCCCAGGCCCCAATCATGTTGACTATTACGCATAGAAAAGTTTGCAAATTTGAGCATGTAGTCCAATATTCTCTTCGACACCTTTTTTTTTTGGTATTCTTTCTTAAATTCATGCCCAACCATACACCATTCAAAAATATAGGCGTTATGCTTAAGATCACAAACCCAATTAGGGTCATCTACCTTATTACTCAAACACTTTCCTCTCAACCACAACCCACTTCTCATAGGATATTAGATGCTTAAACTGCAAGATAATTAGCAATGCCAATTGTGCCCTTCCATTTCCATTATTGATTGAACCTTACTCTAACCCCCCCCCCCTCCCACACCTTTTTCCCTTTTTCCCTTGAAACCAAACCCCAAACCCTAGGGTGTTGCTAATTAGGTAGGCCATTCATCCCATGAAGTATATTGTTCAATTGAAACCTAAATGACGTGAGCAAGTGTCTATGAATTAAAACCTCTTATATACGAGAAATTTATAGAGGATAGAAAATGGACCCATGTGTTTATACTAAGCTTTTTGATTTATTGTGATAACTTTCTTCACTACTTACACAAAATATAAATCATGAAATAAATAGGCCTATGTTACATATATAATCCAATTTCAGTTTCCAATGAGAAAGTCATGGAACATTTTTTTCATCTACATCATATAACACATGTAATAATTTGACCATGAAACACATGTTATTTGGATGAAATAAGGTAAATTGGATGAAGTTAGCACATCTATTGTCAAAAAAATCTCTAAACCTTAACCTCAAGATTCTTAATAGCCTCTTTAAATGTACACAACAGAGAAAAACAATACCTTGCCTTATGTTTCCAATGTACACTAATGCCTCGGATGAATACCCCTTTTTACACTCATATTAGTTCGTACATGGTAGGAAGAGTCCACCCCCCGGGTCATGCACACACTAAATGTAATATGGAGATGTTGGATGATTATCTCCCACTTCAACCTTGCCAAATGTTCTATATTCTCCTATCATGAAGATTTGAGCTTACATGAATGGCCTAGGCTCAAATACATACCACATATTTCTAATCATCGCTACCACATATCACCTCCTATTGTAAATGGGTTATACAAAATATGAATTCAATACCATGAAATATCATTTCCAATACTCGTTAGGGTTTCGTATAAAATATAGCACACACCCCATCCTTTAACTCGGGGTTAAAGACAAAAATATTTGGAAATCGTTATAGCTTGGATATCGATTCCCTTAACATAGTTGACCTCAAAATTGACATCAAAGACCCCAAATTAGTTAGTAAAATCAACATGGAATGATGGAATGAATAAGCTATAAATCCTTAGGAGGTAGATTTCAACTTTGTTACAAAACCCTAGCATGGCCGCCCTCAATCCTGAGCAGTGTCCGGGAAGGATTTTTGGGTATAAATCAGTTGAGATCCTATTGTTTCCAATATAATCCTATTGTTGAGATCTTTCATTTTTCTTTTCTTTCTTTCTTTTGAATGAAGGAATCTTTTCTTTCTTTTCTTTTGAATTCTTGTAGATTGATCAGTAATTGTCCCGAAGTCTCAACTTTAAACCGGTAAATGCTCAAACGTCAACCAAGTTCATCTGTAAGTAGCTGTTGGTTCATTGATCCTAATAAGCGCATTCTCACAGGCAATTCAACCAACGAACCAAGGTGCATGCACAGGGAGTTTGAATCTACACACGTTCATTCAAAGTTCGCCTCATTCGCCTTCATTGTTCGTGCCACAAGAGCTCTGCATACTAAAGGAACATTTTACAAATTAAAGGACTATTGTGTAAATAAACGGAATATTCTGTTAATTCAAGTAGATTGATCAGTAACTGTTCAAACTGAAGTCCCGACTTTGAACCGGTTAATGCTCAAACTCAACCAAGTTCATCTGTAACTAGCTGTCGGTTCATTGATCCTAAGCAGCGCATTCTCACAGGCAATTCAACTAACCAACCAAGGTGCACGCATGGGGAGTTTGTTCCGTTTACACGCGTTCATTCAAAGTTCACCTCATTCGCCTTAGGTGTTCGTGCCACAAGAGCTCTGCATATTAAAGGAACATTCTACAAATTAAAGCAATATTCTGTAAATTATAGGAAACTTCTGCAAATTAAAGTAGATCGATCAGTAATTGTCGTGAAGTCTCGACTTTGAACCGGCTAATGCTCAAACTCAACCAAGTTCATCTGTTAACTAGCTATCGGTTCATTGATCCCAAGTGCATTCTTACAGGCATTTCAACCAACCAACCAACCAACCAAGGTGCACGCACAGGGAGTTTGAATTTACACACGTTCATTCAAAGTTCGCCTCATTCGCCTTAACTGTTCGTGCCACAAGAGCTCTGCAAATTATAGGAACATTCTACAATTTAAAGGAATATCCTGTAAATTCCTGCAGATCGATCAGTAACTGTTCAAACTGAAGTTCCGACTTTGAACCACTTAATGCTCAAACTCAACCAGTTCATCTGTAACTAGCTGTTGGTTTCATTGATCCTAATAACTTAAAGCGCATTCTTATACAGGCAATTCAACTAACTAACCAAGGCGCATGCACAGGGAGTTTGAATTTTACACACGCATGCTCATTCAAGGTTCGCCTCATTCGTCTTAATTGTTCGTGCCATGAGAGCTCACTGCAGGCTCCACCTTTCTTTTCAGATACCGTAATTAAGTCTCGCCCTGTCTTTCAGGGTAAAGCACTGCACTGTATGGGAAGGACGGGACCCCTAGTCATGGCAAAAGGATCATGGCCCTACTACCGATGAACTGGGAGACGCGACCGCTTGTTAAAGATGAACTGGTTGAGTTTGAAATATAACCGGCTGACGTTAAAGACTTTGGGAAAAATACCGATCATTTTGGAGGAATCTATAGAATATACTTCGGATTCATAAGAAAAAACCGGAACATGTCGACATGTGACCGGTTGGATTTGGAGACGTTGGGATCTTAGGGCTGCTTCACATTATGACTGTTCAAGTCGAGAGGCCGTGGGATTGAATGGCCAAACTTTGTCAAGAGTCCAAAGAAATGGGCTGACAATAGTCAATACAATATAGGAATTGGAGGCTTTGGCTGGGCACAGTGTGAAGCCTCCAAAGGCCAAGCCCAAAGTCCAAAGGAAGAAGGAGCATCCCACTTTATTCTTTGTCCAAAACAACCCCTCCAATCTAACAGCCAAGATCATGTCAATGATTGATTTTTTTTATGAAAAAAAATTGACGGCCTCTCGACCATAGTTTGGGTTTCCATTCCTGTTCGACCCAAACTTCTTTCGAGAGTCCGTCGCCTTGGTAAAAAAAAAAAGGCATTTTAAATTGCGACAACCTTTGGACTTTGGCCTCTAATGTGAAGGGTCGAGAGGTTGAATTCTTGGTTTCTTGCAATCTGATTTGTGGAAATCGATGGCCTCTCAACCTTCAGCCATAGTGTGAAGCGGCCCTAAGCTACCGCTTATCCCCAAAAATCTCCCCAGACACTACTACTTACCTCACAATTTAGATGATTGGGCATATTGTGGAAGGTCGGAAGTTAGATTGAATTGTCGCATCCATTGAGGAATTGTGAATCATAAAATGTGTCACATCAAGTTTCAAAAGTGGACATAACATTATTAAGGCTATGAACCTTGCTCCCTTTTCTAAAAGGGGAGGGGGGGGGGGGGGGCGGGTTTAGGGTTTAGGTTAATACACTCATTATACAACTTTCATGCTTTATTTCATAGGAAGTTTTTATAACCAGTCAGATCTTTATTTTTGCCATTGACTCTTGTTGATTATATAGGTCTTGCTGCTCCGGGTCAAGGACTATCTTCATTTAAGCAATTGCAAATAACAATGACATTCATGTTAACATCAAAGCCAAAGTAGATGTGCAAAAGTATTTTACAAGAGGTCAAGGTGAGTATTTCACTATGTTTAAGTGACGATATAGGTCCTCTCAAATATGTTAGCTATTGAACCCAAAATATTTAATCTTCTTGGAATCTTGCATAGTCCAATCTCAAGGTGACACATGCTTTGTTAGTGTTCCTTCATAACGACAAGCCTTGCAACACACCACTCAATTATAGGTGTCAAAATAAGATTTGTGACTTTGTAAGGTCCACATACCCTAGTTTATTGTTATATTGGTTTGTAAAATCATGAAATTGTGTTTGCGCTTCTATGAATTCATCTTTCTGAAGGAGTGAACAAAAAATACTGGCTATAGTTCTTTTTGGCATAGTTTTCTATTAGTGATAGGTGAACCATGTATTGATAAAAGTAGGCTTGGTCTACGTACACTCGCCTAAACCTGAGGCTATAAGAGGCACATGTAAAGAATATGTCCACAACATCTACATACACAAACAAGATATCAAATGAAAACTAAAAAATAGTTGTTATTAAAGGTGAATAGAAAGTAATACAAAAGGTAATGCAAGAATAACACATACCACACATTGACCCCAAAAAAAGGGCAATAATATCAAACGCTTAGTATAAAACCATTCCTATCGTACTTTCAACCACCGCCTCCACGGTCATGAATTGAGATGGGGATTTCGCATTACAGAGCCGCTCCCACATTCAACTTGATTGAAGAAAGTTCTACAAAGGACAACATGACAACCATTGTGTGCGTTCACTAGGCACCGGACAATCTCCACAACCCCCAACACAATGTATGACATGCGCAATACTACGTATGACTCTAGGCACATCATCATAGTTTGTCCCCCTTCAAAGCAAATGCGAGATGTCACAACAACAAAAACGAACACCCCCATACCCAACAACATTCCCACCTCCAACAATAAGAAGGGGGAGAAACATCGAGCGGAGATCCAAAATATTAAAAAGAGGAATGCAACGGTGGCACGTAGTAGACGTCATGTGTTGGTAGCATCACAAGTTCAACCATAGTGGGGAAGACCAACATGATAACACCGTGTTCTTCGTCAAAATCCATCACGGTGAACACAACGGAAGTCAAGAAAACTATGGTAAGCACACTATAGTCCACATAGAACCCATGTTGTGCAATTGTTTGACCACAACGGAACTAACACCAAGGGGTGGAAAAAGATGGATGAACCCAAGAGCTACATTTTTGTGAGGAAGTTCGTGGTCAACGACCACAACACTTGGAGATGTTGTGGTTGGAATAGTGCCTCCTCGAGGACAAGACATCTGACATTACAATGAAACACACACGCACCTCAAGAAGCAAACCTTGAGTTCCATGTAGTTATGTTCTAAAAAAAAAACGAAAAAGAGACCTACGACTATGGCAATGATGAGTTCAAAAAATAAAGTTTGTCAAATAGTCAACCATGGGATACTAACCTCACTTGAAGGCAACATGAAGAAATTGAGGACACATGAACTAAACTAGGGCATGGGGTTTGTATTGTTTATGAAAACCAATCTTGCAAGTATAAAAACAAGTCTCCTACAAGGTAGAAGGTTGATTCATTCCATTTGGAGCACGTTAGACCATATTTGGGTCTTCGATACTTTAAGCAAATTTACTTGTTGTAGTTGTGACTACAAAATATAGTCTTACTACAAAATAGCTATGTCTATTGTCACTGCACAAATGGATCAGTCTACGTAGACATCACAAATCAACAACTTGAAACAATTATTATGTACACTTGTGCATCATGCAAGTGCAATGAGCCATTCCGTTGCAAAATCAATCAACCAAAGATGTGGCTACTACTATATGAGGTGTAATACATGGAAACAAACATCCTAGAGGTAAAGTTTTCGCATCATACTTTATGACAGCTTATGGCCACACTTTAATTGTTCACTCAAGAGGGTAATGTTATGACTATATGTTTGTATTATATTTTAAGAGTAAATGCATAGACCCACACAAACAAGAAAAATACTTAGAGTAAACCTAAACTTACACAATAGACTTCAATGGGCTAATAGGGACACATCCAACGCATAATTTGAAATATAAGTTCCCATCGAAGACAATGTGAGCATTTGAAATCGTTTAGAAAAATGTAAATGCCACATGATGGGATACTGAATTGGACAATTGTACTTAGAAGTGGACAATTGTACTTAGAAGAGAACAAGGACTAGCTCGTCTTCATAAAGAAATCCGAAAATACTTGTGTGAGAAGAGAATGGAATACACTCACAAGAGGAGATGGGTGATTTCCAAAGAGGAGTGAAGGAAATCGGGGTTACCTACATGACAATGTTCAAAATACAACACACTATATATACGATATGTAGTGTCACTTACTTATTCAAAGTTTGCACAATGCTACATAATTTTACAATTGATGCATTATTTTTTATCAAGTAAAGTTGTCATTGTTCTATAATGTCCAAACAACTAATTTGACAGTTGTTGGTAAAATATGAGATATACGATAAATAGATACAATATTTTGTAATAAAAAATAATAGATGCCACTAAATACATTATTTAGAGTATTCACATCAATGACTAGTCGGTGACACCAATGAATGAGGATTGGAGTTATGCCATAGATATTGAGGAGGACAAGCACAATTAACCCGAGAACTACAAAGGAGATGGCCATAGCCTCGAACATAATTGAGAAACAACCCATAATAATTGTGGATTCCATAAAGCATTGAACACATGTAAGGTAATGAAAAATAAACTTCGAAGAACAATAAGCAATGTACAAGAACTTCATGTAGACCCTACACCTGAAGTATTGAGAACAATAAAAACATTGGAAGTCGATATAAAAACCAATGTGTCGTTTAAATAAAAAATTGTCCCTCAATTGCGAGGACACATGCCGATACATACTATCAAGCTCTAGTACTTAGGACAAATGACACACTCATATTGACCCTGAACGAACCCAATAATTTTGTGCTTGTAATCATAAAAACAATGAGTTGTGCGGTTGTTCACCTCATTTATTTGAAGATGCGCCCGTGGGGGCGGGGGGGGGGGGGTGAGTTTTCCAAGGAACCATCCATGTGTGAATTGAATTCATGACCATGGTCATTATCAGTAAACATATTATGAAGGTGGAAATGTTGGGTTTGGTCTAGATGCTAGCATCTACCCAAAACAATGTAGGACTTGCCCGTGAACCACGCAGAACCATGGTGGACCACTGGGCTAGGTAGTGGATGTGGCGGTTAATTGACCTCAACGGAATCTATATTACAAAATTTACGACATGAACACTCCCCTCTAAGCCCGCCTTGTGTTGAGGGGCGGGGGGGTCCGTGATGGAACGGCCATGCATTGAGCCTATGTTATCCCATACTATGATTGGGAACTTGAGGAAGAGAAGTGGACAGTCTGAGGCAAGGTCCACACATGGGGTTCCACGTGCTCAAGCAAATGAGTGATGCTTTAGACTGGCTAAATGTCATCCTTGGAGAAGTCCTCGCCACCATGGCCCTCAATGTTGGGGAGGGTTTCATTGGACGGGGGTTCATTGGGACAAAGCTAGTCTTTGACTCGCATTTGGGGGGACCCAAGAATTCTTCGTGAACCACACACGAGCCATTCTTGTGCCAAAGAGAATGTGAATGTTGGTAAATTTAGGTCCAAATGAATAATGAAGAGTAGTTAAATTACATATTTACGTGTTGCCCTTGCCAAAGCATAGCTATATGGAAAACAATCTCCTAGCGTGAAAGCCTTCAATGAGTAGGGACCTCTACACCAAATTATGGCTTTTGATTGAATTATGCAATGTGGGATGTGATGTCACCTACAAGTTGTTTCAAACACAAACACTCATAGAAAGTCCCAAACATTACAAGCAAGGAACATGGGTTGGCAATCCCGAAGGAGCCCAATACTCACAAATTGTGGCAATGGGGGATTAAGCGACTCTTGGGGAATCTAACTCTCAGGACAAGGGAGATCAAAGACTCAATGCACAAAATTACGAACCCAAAAACTAGAAGCCAATCAAACATAAAAACCACCAATCTCAACCTCCTCACCGAAACAACCTCATCATTCTTGAAAAGAACTTCAAACATATTCCTCAAGAAAGCCTAAACAATTAGACCAGCAATCCCATGAGCAAAATCTGGGGTGCAATCGCAAACTCCTAAAGCACTACCACATATTAGGAATGACAAATTCATTTGAAAGGCTTGATTGGAGTTTCGAGCCCACTTTGAAACATATGGAGTTGGGCATTGGACCTCAAAATTTGTCTCCCACCACTTCCGCAATCGACTAGCATGCATGAATCCAATGTAAACCCAAAACACAACCTTAATCTTGAACAAAAATCCCAGAAAGCTACAATCAGCTCCGCAATAGCACTAGATTAGGAACAGCATTTGAAGCTATGGAGGCAAATGTGCGACCTTCCAGTCCTGGTGTTGGGCCTTGCCAGAACCAGTATCAACCTACAATACTTAAGCATTTACCATGTAATGAATGGGGACATGTGACTGCTCAAAGGCCTAAGCTCCCATCTGCCAGGTGACTTAGAAACGTGGCCATAGCAAGTGACACTGAGCTCTAACATGGCAAAAAGGAGTGTGCCAAGCTAGGTGACCGGGGGCTAAGGTAGAAATACCATAACCCGTGAAAATAAGGTGATTCGCATTGAAGATCTGGTCTGACAATCATGAGATAATTTCCCAAGATAGACGAGAAGGATTCATGAAGAATGCAAGTTGTTTCATATTATTCTGCCCTATACAAAAAATACTAAAAAAATTAAAAGTGGAAAGTTGTCCAACCTCCTACTCATTCACTAGATTCTTCCTACACCGAACACAGTAATCCGCATTTCCATACAGAACATCACCTAAATTGGTTATCTGATGAGTACATGAACACTTGACTCCCATTGGCTACACTAAGTGTACACACATTGAAGTTGCTGCCGAGCCATGATCGGTTTTAGAAATGGCACTTCACCATTATGACGGCGGTCTAGTGCATGGCTAGAGGGTGGTTAACGGGTTATGGTATTTCTACCTTAATCACCCTAAGAACCAAGTAAAACATCTCCAAAGTGCAACTTTCCCCCTCGTTGTTTCAACAGCGGGGGTATTATTTATTTACTTAGAATGGAGCAGCCTTGTACATCTGAAGTATGCTAGTCTTGTGAAGAACCACATCTTGTTGAATGCTTGATCTCATATGATTCGCAATGATCTACCACAATACACAAGGTCTGAGTTTATCGCCATAACTTCCCAATCGGGTTATGACCGTTGATGAAAGACACGTCCTCTTCTATGCCCATGTATTCCATGTGACTCCGAGCTAGTCCCATCATTGTGTAAGTTACGCTTTGTAAGGGCAAACGTTGCACAGGTACACGTCCGTAACCTCAAAGATGTGATGAAACATATGGAAATGAGGAACTGCAAACAGTACCAAGTACTTGTTCAAATATGAGGCGCACTGGTGGCTACAGCCAATTCACTCATTGGCAAAGCCCACCAGAAATCGTGGTGACCAAAGTGTTATCATTCTAAGTGATTAGGCTTCTTCAAGCACATTCATGTCAATTTGTGTGAAATTTGAGAGATTTTAAGAGAACCCGGCAGTAACTGCAGAGACGCCTTCAATTGGTCACCCCAGAGTATCGATCAAAAACATTTCCATGTACTGCCAAGAGCAGGACCCCAGGCAAATAATTTGGCATTATCCATATCACGGAAGCAAGCTGTGTAGGTGGTCGTATCAATGGAGTTATTTGTATAGTGAAGCAGATGAAACCATCGGTTAGTACCAAACCCTCAGTTTAGGGCATATTTACACCAAAAGGCATCAGGCCATGCTACTTAAATGACTATGGTAACCCAATTTTTGGATGAGATCATAGAGAAGTCCATGGAGTATAGCCTAAAGTCATTTGGAGGGCACAAGCTCTTGGTGTAAACTCAAACTCCCATCACAAATGCCATCAAGAATACCTTCAAGAGATGTCCTGAAAAAATCTCCAACAATCTCGACCAACATTGTCCATACTTGTCATGTGAGATTTCATGTAATTTTTTATCCACTGAAGATGTTATGGACTATGATCCAAAACTACCCTCATGTCAACCTAGAGCAAGGGCTCATGACACTCTCATTCAAGGATTCTCAAGACCCATAGCCTAATGACTTTTGTGTAAACATGCCCTTAACATGTAATGCTTGTACTACTAGAATGGATGGGCCAAGACAAGATTTGGGACAGCAGGTCCCCTCCGTGTCCCATGCCCATACCCTTTTGTAGATCCTAAATTCTCTGAGAGTTTTGAGAGGCAGAAAAAGGAGATCTCAAAAGTTTCACCCAACTTTCAAATTAGGCTCTGAAACACAACGAAATGATGAGCTCTTAATAGAAAGTTTTCTCAACAGGAGGATCAAGGTACCTCAAATTGTCTAAAAGAATGAACTACTAAACCGCTCACACTTTACATTCGGTCCACCTGAAGTCAATTAGGACTTATGATTCCAAACCTTGATACACCAGAAGATACCAAAAGAAAATCCACCAAGTAGCAAGTAATTAACATGAGTCCTCAGGGCTTCCCCACTAAGCAATACCCCAACTAAAGAGAACCCAATCTCAAGGACCAAAGATGAACTTTGTTCCCTAGATACCAATCCCATGTACACAGAGTTATCACATCATCAACCCAGGAGAACTCCAATCAAAGAAATATCTAATACCCTTATAGTCCTCGCTGTGGCAACCCTGAAAGTGAAAGCAAGGTACCTATTAAAAGAACAAATGTGTATTTAAAACATGAATAAGGTCAGGACACAGGCATCAGAGCATGGCTAGACATGATTTTAAAATGTACAACTGCCACCTCACAACGAAAGACCAATGATCTCGATGTAACTGATATCAAGTAAAGAACTGTCAACCCCATAATACATGTCTTGGGATGTCATCACACAATAGAATAATGCATACCAATTTCTATGGCCTTCAGATGGACGAGATTATCTAAGCTCATCAAAAGCCTTCAAATAATTCATTGGAGTGGAACATCCTGAATGGCAAAACTCAACCTCTCTAATTGGTATTGAATCAAGAGTGGCAAAAATATGCTACAAATTTCACCTACATGTTGTCAGATCAGCATGAATTCACCTCTAACAATTACAGACTGCTCGTATACCAGATTTCAGTTGCGAAGTCTGGCTTAAGCATCACCACGCTGTTCTTTCGTTGACAGATTTAGGAAGCATAGATTTTTTATCACTGCAGTACCTTCCTCTGGTTCCATGAGTTCCCTGACGATTCTGGGAAAATTTGTTTGTAAAAGTGATAAATCCGAAGGAAGGATTTGAGGGTAAAGGTATAAACTGTATGGAATTCTCCTGAATGGGCACTCCCAGTCTAATTCAATGGCTCCTTGCTGTTGCTTCAAGGACTTTGGAAGTTGGACTTGAAGAAAACCAGAACCTCAAGCTTCAATGCACCCGGTGTTTGAGAACTTAGATTATTGAAGTCTTCAATTCTGATCCACTCTATCCAATGTCCGGTGTATGTTACAACACCTACCAAAGAATGTTGGATCTCCAGAGTCATCATATTGAACCCCCTTGGCACATTTGATCAGAGACCCTGAATGCTGAAGCTCACAGCAAGTTGAAGGGTTTGGACAGGATGGTGAATGGTATAATCAGATAACAATGTCAGCATTCCTGTGAACCATATGTACAGCTTCTAAGATCTTCAGTCATCATCACTGCTATCATCCTCAGAGTAATCATCCATTTGATTATTGGCCATCAATTGGTTTCCTTCAATACCACCCATTTCTTCCTCCTGCAAAACCCAAGGCCAGCTCCTATGCATGAGAATATTGAAAGGTTTCATTTAGGCAAGCATTAGATTACAGTGCCTCCAGAAAGTCATGCCTTTGGCTGCCTTCAACAAGTCATTGCTTATGAACTCATTAGCTTAAAAACACGAGTGTTGACCTCAGTCACACTTGCAGACAATGGGGGCCTGGCCAACAGAGGAACCTGTGCCCACAGACCCTATCCTAGTCCACATAGCAGTCACAGATTTTATTTCTGATCAAGTCCTACACATTTAATAGCATCAGGCACAAGGCAAACTCACTTTGTCCCAATCTTTCAGCTTGTTATTTCCCACCATGAAACCATCTTGCACAACTGACCATCGAGAGGTTGGCTCCTCCTGCAAATAAACGGCAAACATGTGTCAACTCTTAGAAAAACAACTCGAAGTTGAAAACCAAGTACAAAGAGAAACAAAATCATATAACTTCTGATTTCCAAACATATTATATCTTGTTCTGGACATTGATAAGTTACCTGTGCATGCACTGTTCCAAATTGCAGCCTTGGAGTAGAAGGTAAACTCTGAACCCCAGTCCGTCCATTTGCAGCAACAGCTGATGTTCTCATTTCTGACAAGAAGGCCGATTTGCTTTGTTTGGCAACCACTGCAACAAACAGAACTCTTGTTCAAAACCTTCTGTACAGGACAAAGACTTAAAGATAACAGCTGCAGCAACAACAGAGGCAACTGAAAAAAAATTGATTGCTACTCACATTTCGCATCCCGACCATCTGCTCCAGCTTGCACTTTTTGGGCTTTGCTCACCTGCATATAGATCACATACAGTTTAGTACCAGAATACTCACTCCTTTTCCTATTATCCCCAAAATATCATCTCCTCTCTCAACCTCTCCACACGCAATAGTGTTCTAAAACAGGGTAATAAGGTAGCCAGAAAATTACCGCATTGAAAAGCTTCACAACTGCTCTCCAGAAGAATAACCGACCATGGCATGCACAAAGACAAATGGAAGTTAGCACGCCAACATACCACACAAGAAGAGAGTAAAAGTGTTCAAATAAACTAGAACACTACTTCACATTAAGATTACCTATAAAGTACCCCTGCATGTACTTGACATGGGAAAAAATAAAAGTATTTCAGAAGAACTAAGGCACTTTCAAGGCCGGTAACTGCTGTTATTGCATTCACAGTCCGCGCAAAGAAACGAAACCAAAATCAACAAAATATGCGTACCTCCCCTAGTTGCCAACTTCATTAGATCCCTTTCCTTAGTGTCGGTGAAAGATTGGGGATAAAGGTGTGCCTTTTCCCGAAGCTGCAAAGGATAAAGAAATAAACTTCTAATTATAGAAACAAAATAACGATTTCGGTTGGGATTTCAAATACATACAAATTAAGTCATGCAGCAAAAATACATGTACTCAAAAAGTACCTCTTTCTTCTCCTTCTTCGTGTCCTTTTTCTCTTTCTGTTCGCCGGCCTCCTCCTCGAGCTTCTTTGCTACCAAAGCCTGTCTTGCTGACAAAACAGGACCCTGCAATGACCAACAAGAAGATTCCCGGAAAAACATAAATCATCACCGCCTCTAACCGTCACACAGGAATGCAAGAGATCACAAGAACAATTTTTAGACACTCAATCTCCAAGCCACAACCTGACTAAAATGCACAAAATAAACCCATAAACTCAAAACTCCATAAATTCGCGTTCCCAAAGCACCGTCGGAAATCTCCAAAACATGAATACAAAAAGTCTTAAGGACGTCGCCACATAATGCACAGAGAAAAAGTCCATGAACTTTGTGAGAATTTTCGTCCCAAAAAGCGCCATAGGAATCTAAAGAGAAACCCCTGTGAAAATTTGCTTACAATGTCGGACTCGGCAGCTGCTGCCTTGCTCTTGAAAATCTTGCTGAACGCACGGCTATACGCAGTCGATTGCTTGCCGTCTTCACCTTCACCTTCATCTTTCTCTTTCTCACTCTTCTCCGCTACGTCGCTCTCGGTCCCCGCCTGCTCCACATCCTCCTCCTCCTCCTCACCACCATCTTCCTCGACACCCTCCTGTGATGAGGCCGGTTCGGGAGCGTCCCAGTCCACCAGACTGTCGGGTGATTCTTTCAAGCGGCTGGCGCCCGTGTCTTCAATCCTTGTGGCGCCACCTATGGCGCCGAGATCCTCCTCGCTGCGACTGCGGCTGCCCTCCACGGACTCGTCCCCTGAGTTGTCCATTGCAACAACTCTATCTGTCGGATACAAGTCGTCTTCCAGAGGAGCGCTGCGCTTCAATAGCTTCGCCATTGTTGCTGCTGCTGCTGCTGCTAAGTGAACAGAGCAGAGAGGATCAGTGGAGGCGCATATGCGAGTGGGATATGCCAAGACGCGGAGAGGATGGGAAGGGCGAGGAAGGAGACGGAAACGACGATGGTTGGCTATGAAGTCCAAATTAGGGTTTGGGGACATTTGTTTGGCTCTGTTCACTAGGGCAGAGTCTAAGCAGCAATTAACACCCCATCAACAACATATCAAGGTCCAATGTGAAATCTATAACTCTTTTTCATTTTCACACTCGCGTTTCAAAATGGATATATATATATATATGTGTGTGTGTGTGTGGGGAAATAACCACCATGAAAATTGAATCCAAAACCCTAGGACTGGAAGAAGAAAAATCTATTATAGATCTAAGAATAAAAAGTAAAAATAAAATTTATCTCCGGTCTAGGAAATCAGCTCAGGGAGACGAGAGATGTCGTTTTATTCTCTTTTATAGGTTGGGAGGATGAATTATGGTTGATTTTTGAGCTTAAATTATTGTATTTTGTTTATGATAATTGAGTTTGTACACTCAATTGCATTCTATGGGAGTAGATGAATCTATGTAGATTCTTTTTCTTTTTCTTTTTGAGACAAAAGGCCAGCGGGCAGCGCCAAAGCACAGGAGGCGGTTGACCACCTGGCAAGTTTTCCGTAAGTAGAGAGCAGATTTCACAACCAAGATCAAACCGCCAACCTCTTCCTTGAGATTTGGGTATCTCTCCAACATCATCCAGTAGTTTAGGGTCATCTCAGACCAAATATGTAGATCTTTGAATTTTCAATGTTTTCAAGTTCTCTCTAAGAGGTCCACAACAAAATTCAAACCTTCATGAAACCCACCATCATGTAGCTTAGACCCCGTGGAACCTACGATTCTACCCCCATAAATCCATGTAACCACAAGTTTGGAAAATTAACCACATGGGTATAGGGGGTCTAAAAATTCATAACCCCATCATGAAGCCAAACTCAACTACAGTAGTTGAGATCTAGAAAG
The DNA here is from genome assembly GCA_950295325.1 of Polytrichum commune. Taxonomy (NCBI): domain Eukaryota; kingdom Viridiplantae; phylum Streptophyta; class Polytrichopsida; order Polytrichales; family Polytrichaceae; genus Polytrichum; species Polytrichum commune. The sequence continues at coordinate 44,684,433 of OX485807.1, forward strand.
GGGGAAAAAATATGTTGTAGATCTAAGAATAGAAAGTAGAAGCATATGATCTTTGCTATAAGAACTAGATTTGAAAGTTCGCACCTTGTGGGTCCAAGGGTCTGTAAATTCACACTCCCCTAAGCACATGGGCACAAGGGTCTCAAATTCAAGCCATGAAATATCCACCTTCACAGTACCCTAAAACCAATATCCATATGAACTTGTATTATAATATTATAGTATTTCAAGGTCTTTGTAAACTTGTAAATTAAATTGCAAAGAAGACATATATAATTATATGTATGCTTCGATTAGAGGAGATACAGTAACTTGTGTATTACAACACCCGAAATTCATAAACCTTGATTTCAAACTCATTATCCTAAATTAACAGTATAACTATGGCTTCTATTGTCATCAAGTCTAGACCAAGGTTAGTAGTCTATATCAATGATATCAATGATGGTAGCAGAGAAGTAGCATTTGATGGGAAGATTCTATCTCGGTATGGAAATTGGGACCCTATCAAAGAGGATTACAAACATTCAAACTCGCATTGTAATCTAATTGATTGAACTTGATATACTTCCATCACCATGAGTTTGATGAATCCACATATTTGTCAATATGAAGCAAAATTGCATGTTGGAGATAATTTATTCATACATACCGGTATTGAGAATCTTGGGGTGAAGAGAAGCTCGGGGGGTTCACTGGCGAAAATTGTAGAACAACGTGCGATAGAAAATAGGGTCCAATATATTCATTGTAGATAAATTTTGTAAAAAATGTACATATAAAATAGGGGATTTTAAAATAATGAAACATGTTTACATGTAAAATACCATCACATATAATATTTTCAGGCTTTTTACATGTAAAATACCATCACCTTATAATCTTTTCTGCAAGGTAAATAACCCCCCCAATAAATAGGTCCCGAACGCACGTGTATGCAAAATATAAGAGGGAGTGAACCCCCCGAGAGAGAAAGTTCGACAAAACGTTTGAGAATTGTGATGTGCCCTTTGTATTGAAGGTATTGTCTGTGTCTTGTCATGGAAGCTAGTGAGAAATGAGTTCACACCTAAGTTCTATCATAGAATAAGTGTTGTTGACCTTCGAAAACGCTCATATGAGCAATAGGCAATAGCAACAATCATCACTTGTGTTGTTGGTATTAGGGCAACTATATACGTTTTGATCAGTTAGTAATAGTTGATAAATTCACTCAAAATGATAATGAAATTATGAAACTTAGTTCTCATAGTCTCCAAAAATACAAAGATATTTGCACAAAATGTATCCTCCCCAATCTCATTGTGCTTGAAGAAGGTTTTCATTACAATATTTGTCACAATCTTCAATTTGTCATCAAATACATATACCTTCGAATAAAGATTATAACTAATATATCTACTAGATTGTTATGATGTATCATGAAGGCCAATGGCTTCAAGTTCTTGTTTGAATGTTAAAAACCCAATATTCTCAACCTTTTAAGGGAATAACAATTTAAGATGTTTTACTTTTTGGGGATCAAAAGCACATTTTGGTCAACTCCAACATCTTTGTTAAATGAGTTTGAAGAAGATATGGATGGGGACAGAATTTGACTCCTACTTGTTATAATATAGAGATTAATGCTATATGGTGTACACAATATTCAGTGATGAGTGAAACAAAAGCAATGCAAGTGCTTCACATATTTTGAATTATTAAAAAGACTTGAAAATCAAATTATGAAAGTGTCCCTTACAATTACTTTCACTAGCAAACATAGAATAATTTTCTGTATCTATTGCTTCAATGTATGAGTGATCTTACATTCAATTAAAAAAGAAATTGGTCATAAGAGGCATGCCTCGACTTCTTTCAATGGCTAGTATTTTATTTTATCAAATTCATATCCACATTCTTACATTCATAAATTTTTACATGTTAACAATCTTGCTCAATAGTTTCACAATTAAAGAATTAATTCCCAATTTTATTTGACAGTCTTGCTAAATAATCATACTTAATGACCTAAGAATTATACTCAACGTAGTTGAAATTTTATTTATTTATTCATTTTTATAGACATTAAGGTATAATCATAAATTTAAATTATACTACATTAATTTTAAAATATTACATTAAAATGACATTTATACATTAAAATATTATAAAGTCATTTACAACTGTGGATAATATATAAATATAATATGTTGTTGGCGATTGTTATTTGACTCAATAACATGTCTTTTGAATTATGAAATTTGTTCCACCTCGCTTTGAATGAATACAATGCAGAACTTAGCATATTACACATCTTCAAATACAGCAAGAGCTCAACAAACATGTCAATTATAATTGAATCCAAAAAGATTGCTACGATCAATTTTTTTCAATGAATATCATACATGAAAAAACAAAATTATAATTTAGTGTTACACAGGTGGACATTGAGGAGCTTTTATTACTATTAAATAAATTTATGATTTTTTAGAATGCCTCTTTATGTATGATCAGTGAAATGATTGTACATAAATAAGGTTGTGAATTTTCAACCCATAAAATATCTAAATCAATCTATGCCAACGACAACTATGAGTAATTAATAAATGATTTAGATTAATTTTTTGAACAATAAAACAATGTTTTAGATCCACAAAAGCATGGAAGCAAGCGTGTGAATCTCTGTAAAAAAAATCTCAACTATCAACCTACAATTAATAAATTAAAAAAATTAACGTAAACAACATTGAGATGTAAATAACATAAAAAGAATAAAAATTTCTAATTTTCTTCGCATTGCCTATGTCGCTCTCCATCCCATATCTTCCAAAACATACTCCGAAGTTTTTCTTGCTCTTTGGAGCTCTTCGCACTTGCCATATCCGCATTCTTTGAATCCAAACCCTCAACATTTTTGACCCCTACATTACCTCAATCTCTCGAATGCATATAACCTTGAATCAACCACAAATATTCATATGACTAATAGAATTAAAATGCATGATCATTGTAATGATCATTGCATGAGCATTTTTTCAACTATAATCAAATTCAAATAACAAGATCACAAGAAGAAAAAACAAAGAATATTCTAGAATCTCGTGGGGGGGGGGGGAAGACTTATCAAATATTTAGCCAAACGTATTATGTGTTTTATTCATTGGGTTAGACAATTTGCAAAATTCTTAGATATAAATTATTGTTTAAAACATAGGGAATTCCAAATCATGATAAATGATTTGTTATGGATAATATGGCCGAATCTATACATCTAATCTATGCTTCACATTAAGAATAAACTATGCATCTTGTAGTACACCATGGATGGGAAAGACATATATTATGTGAGTACATGCATGTGGATTAATGACATCTGAATATGACGGAGCAATGATGGCTTGGAGAGTTCGGGTGAAGACTTTCCCAACTAGTCATTACATCTATGTGTTTGTTAAACGTGCATGAAAACATGCAATTGAGTGGGATAGATTTATGGTGGGAGATCCTGAACGTGCTTTGAAATTGCATGCTATCCCGAGGACATGCACATGTACCGAAATTGGCGTGGGTCATTAATGACACTTTGACTGACACAATATGATTTGAGAATCTTTGAGGAGCCATGATACTGCTAAGTTGGTTCTCGACAGAGAAGTATATTGTTGACCAGTTCAACAAATGTATGAAAGTGTTCTCCAAGTCATTGGAATTGTAAAGGCCCATATTTGAACATATGCAAACACAACCTTTGAAGGTTTTGTTAGATGTTGAGCTGCACATGCTACGTCAAATTGCAGCTATGGGATGTGCGTTGAGGCAACCATTGTAAAGGAAGCAGATTAGTTGAATGTGGCAAGAATTCGGGTCACCCCAACAAGCTGCACCAATTACAGGAAATGAATATTTGAGATTGTTATGATTTTGTCCTTGATGCAACATGTAGGATTTTTAAAAAAACTTAGTGGTGATTGAGCTCTTTAGTGAAGCAACTAGTGTGTAAAATTTATGTTTGTGAACACATATACCTACTCACCTTGGAGTAGATGGCAAATAGATTGAAGGCATGTATTTTTCCCATATTCTTAGTCTGGATAGGTGAAAGTACATTGTTATGCAACAATTTCCTCTCAGTATGAAATTGTGAAATGAAATTTGAAGTGTAAGTCTTAACTCTCACACTTTTGTAAATAACAATGCACAAGTTTGTTAAGGGCTAAAAACAATTTTAATTAAAAAAAAACTTGCTTTGAAAAACATGTTTGCAATTGACATGCATTGAAGACTTCAAAATATAACACAACCTCCCAACTAAAAACATTTAGGCACATATAAGTGCATGATAGTATGCTACCACATAAAAACATTTTTCAAATTCATGACATGAATGACTTTTGCTCTTTGATTTTCTCTCCTACAAAGGAGGGTCCTATTCATTAATTTGATGCCCAAAAATGATAATTCTCGTTAAATTGGAGCACAATCTCCATCACCTTGTGTGACATGCTCCACAAAAATCATGAAATGTGGGAAGCTCATCAACATTACGAATTGGAACCACTATCTAACTTAGACCAAGACTAAACTTCATCATTCGATCCATGCTTGATTTCTAATGGCGTTGTAAATCGGTACTACCGAAGATAGTCGTAGTCTGCAGTATTGTAATGTTGTGAGAGGCGTTGGGTTGTGGATAATTTAAGGGTGGAATCGCGTCGGCTGCTAAGAACCATGCCTCCTATCTCAGACTCCAACAATGATGATTGGTCTGTCAATGATCTCCTTGCATCTGTACACAAGCCTTTGCAAATTTTAGTCCTTGTTTATGAAATATGGCAGTCTTATAATTTTAATCAAATATAATGGCCAAAAACTTTGGGTTTCAAAACATTTGTGGTGTAAAAACTATGAGAGTTGCGGTTCCTTACCATTGGTTTTCTTCCACTACATTGGTTTGGATGGATTGGAAATCATCTATTATACTAGATCATAAAAAAATTCAGGGGAAGAGGATTGTTGGTAAGGACCCGCAATTCTTGTAGTGAATGAACAAAGTGTAACATTTGAGGTTTTTACATGGAATTTTAAGGGTTGGCTTTGCATGTTTGGGATTTTTCCTAGTTAAAATAAGTAGGTAGAAGGTGACAAATAAAGGAGAAAGGGAGGATGCAATATCCTTGTAGCATTTATCCCAAGTAAAAGGATGGACAAATTTATAATCGTCACTCCTATGAAAACCAATAAAAACATTAAGCAAAAATGAAAAAAAACTTTTTGCCCTCAAGTTATTGCCCCCATTCAAAGGTAGGCTCTATTCGAAGCACTTTGAAATAAACCAAAGTTGCAAGGAGTGTGGGGTGGGGTGGGGTGGGGTGGGGTGGTGTTAAACATGGAATAGGCGAGAACTTTGAAGTTTGTCGTAACGTCAATTTGGTTGAATCTTTGTTTAGAATCCTTTATTTCCTATGATTTTCTTTTAATGGTTTGATACTCTTAGACCTTATTAACAATATTCAGGGATAATTACATCAAAGACAATACACAAACATCAGTGAGCTATAATGATTAAAACTGTCAAGCACATCCAAAATCTGAGTTCTGAACTCCAGATTATTCGATTACTGTGAAATATTTAAATCTTGGACCCTCACTACCCACTTGAATCTGTGATGAAACATGGAGCCTCTAAAAGCAAATCTCGGAGGTTCGCATTGACCTGAGATAATAATCCATGCATTGGCTAATTGAAAACTATATATGTATGCAAAAATCATTGAATGTTTTTGTTGAATCTATTCAAGCAAAGGCCATGCATGAAGTGTACCGATTGACGATCTCCTACTGCCATCGCTTGATGTCGCTGCTTCACTCCTTCGGTTCATCGGCCTGCTCATCACCATACTTTCGAAAGTGTCTTGAAATAGAGGTGACCGTGAACTCGAATTCTCACCCCCAGTCGGGCTTTGTAATTCACTCGTCGCGGTGCCGGCTCTGGATGGCGAATTGCTCGTGCTCGCATTATTATTATTATTAGTAGTAGTAATGGCCACGCGAGGACTTGCAATAAAATACGAATCCGAGATGCGTCTCATGCTTCGATCATTTTCGTCTCCACTTATGCGATCGATATTGGTGTCTCCTGGGTAAGGTGGGGGTGGCGTGTTTCTGTAATCATCTAGTGGAAGCTGCAGCACCTGCATAAAAGCAGCATTCTTAAGCCATTCTACGACTCACTTTTTGTAGGGTTGAGTCGTGTTTGTTGTTAATAACATTTGAAAGTGTAAAGCTTTTCTAATATTAACCCGAATGGTGTATGTTTTCAACGCCCTTTTCCCAATCATGTTGCTCCATCAAATTATTCATTGGAAGCCATCACGTCAGCGTTACATGAGGGGTCGAGGCCTTCAGAGTTTGAAGCCAATTCACATGAACTATTGACTCGGACCCAGGAGGGAGGAAGCTTTGACATAGCTCCAAGGAAACAAATTGGGAACTTTCAATTTTGGTCCGACCCAATTCTCTTCCCTTGGGTCGAATTAGATTTTGTCAGTAGTACATTAAAATACGATTCCACCTCATCAGAATGTGAATGATCTTGACTCCATCATGTAAAAGCTTTCGTCTGGTTGGATTACTGAATCAGATTAGACCAAGCACGTACAAGGATTTACGCATGCCAGAGCCCCAAATCGACCCTGACTCGTGACGTAAAGTGGACCTGGAAAGAAGCGATCTATGACCGACTATTCGATCAAGAAGGGAGAGTTGCACCAACCGGGGGAACATCGGTGTTGAAGCTTTGGTTCGACTCGAGGTATCCCGAAGGCGGGGCTCCCCATGCCGCCATCGCAAAACCGGACACTTGTCGAAAATTGTGCGGGATCATTTGCGAGAATTTCCGTTTCTGAAGCTCCGATTCACTTGGCACTTGAACCACTGGATCGCGGACCCGAAGCTTCTCCAAGCTGATCGACTGCCGAAATGGATGCAGTGGACTGCTGGTACTCGTATGATTATTAGGACTAGTATTAGTACTACTATAAGAGCTTCTTGCAGCTGTTTTGATGGCCTTTTGATCGCCACCAAGAAGAATGTCAATTCCAGGGCCGCTGCAACATCCAGCAGCCGCCTCTGGGACTATGTTTGTTGTTGCGTTTGATCGACCCATTACTGTGAGCTTTGATGAGTTCGCGTCGCTGGTTTCTGGACTTAAATCCACATCTTCAAATCCGCCGCGAGCATTGCTGCTCTCTGCAATGTCGATGGCAGCGCTGTCCAGATTAGATGGGTCGAGAAGCCGCGACGTCGGGTGCTCGTTTGATAGATGCTCACTCAAAATCGTGGGCAAAGGTCGCGGCATGTTGCATTTCTGCACAGCCACGTTATCATGTTTTGGAGATGAGAGTTTTTGTTTTCAAAGCTCAAGGTTAATCCCATAGCATATTTTGGGTGATAAATGAGAGGTATCCTTAAATTTTCTCAAACTCCCATGTTTTGGAAGAGAGTTTTACCCCACTTTTGACAATGTATAATGTTCAAGGAGTGTTCAAGTGGTGTTGGAACCCTAGATTTTGGGTGAAATGAGGGGAGGTGTGTGGCTTTGGCCAAAAGCCGAGTATTTGTACGCTCCTTGTCAAAATTTCAAGAGCACCACTTCAGGTGCCTTCAAAAGTTTGCCATGAAATTTATTTTAATATAGCCTGCTTTTGGCCAAAGTCAAACACCTTCCTTCATTTGACCAAAATGGAAGGTTCCACCAACACACGAATAGTTGACATTTAAGTAAATTTGGACAAACCACTCGTCCAAAAATAATAAGGGATGTGCACTTGTGGGGGGACAAAAACATCAAATGACAACAACAAAAGCAACAACACGACAACCACAACTTTGGATGTTTGTATTCCATGTTTGGCAACCAACATAATTCTGTAGTTTTGCAATCTAGTGTACGCCATATTGGCGGTTGGGATTGTCCAAAATTCATGCATAAATCCAAATATACTAAAATCCTAGTTGAATGCTCCTTATAACATTATAGAAAGTCAAAAGTGGAGCAGAACTCCTTGCTAGAGCATGAGTTTTTGAGGGACTTTAAGGATATTACTCTATTTTAAGGTTTGCGGTCCTTATGTGTCCTCTCAATTGGATGCCTATATTTGAGTGGTGGTATAGGGCAAGGCTTGTTATAAAGAACATGCAACAAAAATAAAGACATACAATTTTACATTGACATTGGACTATGTGCTCAAAATATATTAGTCATTCTAGGTTGCAGTAGGTTTATCTTACCATTCCTGCCAACAAGGGTGTCAAGGCCAGTGTAGTGGGAATAATGGCAAGCCACCAAGCCCACCAATACTCAATGGTCACCGTCACACCCACTGTAACGAACAAAAGCCAAAGCTGAACACACAAACGTTCATGAAACAAAAGTTAATAAATATTTATGATAATTGTTGCACTACAAACATATGAACCCTACGCAATCATCCCACATCAATACAAGAATCTATCATTGAAACATATTTGCAAATTTTCCAATTACATAAGGCAAGTTTACAGTGACATAAGTCAATCGCCTAGGACTCATATGCTTGAAGTGATGAGACAGGAGCAAACGCATACTCTTTGTTAACAAAGTCGCGGGATAAGTAACACAAATGTATTGTGTAGATACCCATTTCAACCCATTTCAACAACATCGATTTTTTAACTGGGAAAAAGGAACGAAATGACATGATAATTCCTTTACCTGAAGCAACCCACCGTACTTCAAATAGTCCACAAACTTATAGCCTCCCGGGCCATAGACCATGATGTTGGTGGAACAACCGGTGGGAGTCATAAAACCCGCCGACGAAGCCATCATCAAGGTGTAAGCAAAAGGCTTGAAATCCAAATTTTGCTGAGAAGCAGCCGCTAATGCCACAGGAAACATGATCGTCACTGCAGCGTTGTTTGTGATGGCCAACGAAAATACAGTCGTGGCCACGTATGTGCAACTAATGAGTCCAAACTGCATCATTCGACCATAAATATATGTCATTAGTGTTTGACAGATTGACTTGCTTTCTACAACCCAGTTTCGGATTGATTGTTTATTCACTTACAAGTTAACCTCACCTGCACAAAGGTGTACGTTTAGAGATTACAATGTCACATTTGCATGATAGCAAGGTTGAGTGCTCAAATGTGTCGTGAAGTGGAATATTGAAGGTGGACCCAAAGGCCTTAACCTGGATCCGATGGGAACTCCAAGGTTAAGCCAATTAAGGCCCGGGATTATGCTTGGATGGGTGACAATTTTGTGGTTCTTATTTTGACATCAAAATAAGGTTAAGAAAGTAAGAGTGGAAATTGAAAGTTTTTGTGTGGTTTTCTCAGCACTTGACTTTTGGTGCACCCTACCACCTGTGGTCCACCCAATCATAAGTGGAGGTATCTGGGTGAACTGGATATTTTCATCCTACCATGTGAGAACTTGTGGGCTTGTCCTTTGAGGGGAGAGGTGTGCAGGCCGGCTTGTCTGCGCCCTTTTAAAGGTGAACACCTTTGAAAGGAGAGATCAGTCTTTGGGATCCCTTTGATTCTTGTGATGCTCGTATGAGATTACATATAGACTTAGACCAACTTGAATATGAAGTGATGCCGTAATTCAAGCCGGTGGCGACATCGGAGTTTATGTTTCTTTTTCGAAGGTGGCTTATGTGAGTGTGTGGAACTATATTATATCATCATTGAATATTTTTATGAGTGTCATGTATAGGGCAACACTAACATGAACATAATACAGCTGATTGAGCTGCTTACAACAGATTTGCCAGCAAGCCCCATGAGAGCTCTAGCCACTACATCTGCAGCCCCACTTTGAACCATTGCCTCTGAAATTCCAAAGGCAGCTGAGATCATGATAAGTACAGGCATCTCCAAGGCATCCTGTTCATAGCATTCATTTCCTTTAGAGCATATGCACTAAGATTTTAATACACATACTGACTGGTACAATATTAGTATATATATATATATAGAGAGAGAGAGAGACACAGAGAGAGTTGCATGATTGTATTGACAGACTTGCATGTACTTAATGTTGTGGTTAATTGCAGTAGTCTGTCTGATGTTGAATTGTTTTTTAAGTAATGAACATTGTAAAAGTCAATAAGTAGTTGTGTTCATTGAAACTTTGAATGCTCTCAATATATTATTTTGCACATTGTTCTGAAAATGATTACCATTGCATCACGAGGTGTCAGACATCTGAAGATAAGTAGACCAGCACAAGCAAATAATCCTGCGGTGATAAGCTCAACTCCAATGGCACTTGCAATTACCATTGCAACAACAATAATAGCTGCAAGACTTGCTTTGCGGCGTTGGATTGGCACAAAGCCTGGCAACTGCATCGCGTCAAAGCTCAGAATTAAGTTGACCTTACCCAAGACATGAATATGGTACATGCATATGACATATTGTTCTGAAACTTAATAATATGACAATCCATTCGGATGTTTGTAATTTGAGGAAGTTGATTTTGGTTGTAGCTTGTTGTAGAACAGTTTACAGACACGATTTAAAGTAAATACTTAGAAATTACACTCAGAATTGAGATACCTTTGCAACGAGAGCAAATGTGGAGTTGTTCCGATGCTTCGATACAAATTCACTACCATCAGCTACCATCAACAAACAATCTCCTGCAGCAAGCTCTAACAATCCAATCGGACTGGCACAAACCAATACACATTGCAGATACTTTGAGAGGATGCATCAATAATCCAGGATTCATTTGTTATTGTCACAGTGGTGATAAAATCTTGAATGCTATAGAACCTCGAATTTCAAACTGTTTCAATGCTACAGAAAGTTGAGAATTAGCAAGTCATTTATTTAAAATTTCAACTTACTCATAATTTCCTACCAGTTTATAACCTTTGCATGACGATGCACAGCCACAATGGCAGCTTTGTAACGGGCCCTGAATTGAAGCTCTGCGACCCGTTTTTGAACCATGGGAGACCCTGCTGCAATGACTGCCTCTACCAGACATTGGTTGAGGGTTAACTGGTTCAAATCAACTTGTTGTTGACCCTGAGATTCAAATACAACATATGTCTGAAAATTAGCATCCCAAATTAGCATCTATCAATCCTACTATGAGGTTTGTTTACCCAAATTCAATATTATGTACCCCAGTCATACACTTTGGGGTCTTCAAATGTGTGGTACATAGTGTCGGTTTTAGGTTATGTGTGCAATTTGGTTATGTGTGCAATTTGGGTATGCCTGCCTATACATCCATAAATTTGCAAAGTGATATAACAGATGTCAGCAATAGAAATTGTTGAAGATAGAGTACCTCATCTTCAGAAAGGGCCAAGCCATCGAGTTGGGTCAAAGACAAAACCGAATCAATGACACCTGTGAAGTGCAAGTGATCTTTGGGAAGCATGACAAAAGTCCCAGCAGGGTTTATAGTGGACACGCCATCACGTTCTATTTGTAATAATGTGAGTCCTGGTTGTCGATTTAAACCCGCTTGTTCAACCGTCTTGTTGGCTAATGAGGAAGTAGGTTTGATAACAAGGACCACACTGTATTCCCTGTGAAGCACGGAGAAAGTATTTATTCATTAAATTAGGATCGACCCGATGGAGCCACAGATATTGAAATGTATATAGTTACAGCCAAAAAAATAAATTTCGCCCTAATCAATTTCAGTGTACTCTGACGGACTTGTACCTTGCATTGAAGGTAGTGTTCTGTAAGGTAAGGCGGTCAGGTAGTAGCTTTCCGGATAAGGCGAAAATGTAAAGAAGACCAGCAACAGTGATGGGTACGCCCACGACTCCAATCTCAAATATATTCATCTTCAAATCAGGTACCTTTTTGGCAGCCATGGATAGGACTACAAGGTTTGTACTTGCACCAATAAGAGTCATTGTTCCACCCATCAATGCTGCAAAGCTTAATGGCAACAAGAGTTTCGACGGTGCCATATTTACCTGAGGAAATTCAAGTTTCCGAAACATCATCATGCCCATTAGGGTTTGCTGTGTAATGACCGCTAGTTCATAAAAATTTATTGGATTGGAAGATAAATCATCTTTGTGAAATCCAACTCTCAATGTCAGGGCATATTTGATCAAAGAGAAAGTCTACATATTGTTATTACCTTAACTTGAAGCAGTGCATATCCTACCTTTTTCGAGAACTCCACTATGGGAGGGATCATCATTGCCACCAATGGAATATTTGCAAGAAAAGCACTGAATATCGCCACAGGCACACTGAATTTCACAAGCACCCAAACAATACTGTTTGCACTCTTCCAAACCCTCTGCCCAGGCTTGTTGATATTTTTCTTTGTGCTAAACAAAACTGATGAAACATATTCCAAACCCCCAGATTGCTCAATACCTGACAATATTGCAAGACACCATATATAATTGTTAATCACATGTCAAATGCACACTACACATCCAATAATGCAAACACTTTTATTCTCAGAACACTTACAATTGTCCATTCTTTCTATTTAACAGGTCACCATCATATAACATGCAAATTACAAAGAGATGATGACGAAAATCACCTTTGGCTACAATAAATAGAACACCTACGGCAAGCATGGCTTCGTCAGCAAAGCCATGGAATGCATCTTCTACAGTCAAAATCCCAAGAGGGAGAAATATTATTAATGTCCCCATCATAACCATATATGGTGGAGCAAGCTCTGCCACAAGGGCAACCAACATGCATCCCACAAGGGAGAGAGTGGTCCATCCTTGCCATTGCACTTCTGGGAAGCCCACAACAATATTGCCTGTAACATTGCCTGTCACATTGCCCAAGCCGGTCCCTGTGGCATTGGTGGTGACATTTGGTATGCTTGCCATTATGTATCATCGATGATGTTGTTGTTGATGGAATCGCACAAGAACACAATACATTGACTTCTCCTCTACAAACATCAAAATCATAGCAACTCCTCAGATGCGAGAGGGGGCCCCTGGTCCAATGTTTTTATTGACACAAAAGATTGAATCCAACCTCAACCTGAACGATCCACATTGTGACAAAACTCATCAAAACTCCATGGTCGATAAATTTGTTGAATCTGCAAACAGCTGATAAGATGATCACTCAGGTTTCGACATGTTGGCTATCTCTTCGAGCCGCCATTTGTTTGCTGTTTTAGATTCCTCGGCATCAACTCAGGTCCACCTTTGGAAATTGGTGGCTGTGTATTCATGATGCAACTACTATTAGGGTTCCAGTAGAAGTTGTGATGCAGTGAAGAAGAGATTAGAATGACTCTAACTACGGTTAATACTGTGGGTGTACACATAATTTGTGCCAGCCCACATTCATTAACATCAGTGGTTCACATTGTAGGTTACAATATTTCTATTGGATTGGAAATAGCGTGCATCGGGCATTTGAAAGACTTCCAACCTAAGGGGAAGGAGGTGGGAGTATATTAGGGTTACACACTATGCATGTTCATAACATTTACTCAACACTCTTTTCTTGTCCAATGGGGCCCTAGGATATAATAGTCAAATGTTCGAAAAGTTGAGTAATGTTATGTTCTAGTGCAATGGCATAATAATTACATACTATTGTTGGTAATATATACCCAAAACCAACACCTGTAAATCTTGCACAATAGGTATGTAGTTTGAACATATGCTATAGGTGTTCAATCACCTACAAATGCAACTTTCAACCTTATAACTTTTGCATACGGTGTCCAAATGATGTGTTGGAATCCTCTTGATGGCTTGCAAACAAGAAACTATATGTGATTTCAACGAATTCTATAATAGGAACTATGCTCAACACTTATTATGTCAATTTTAGGTGTGTTGACCAGAGATAGATAGATAAAAACTCTAGGGCTTCTACAAGGCCGGCATGAATAAAGTGTTTGTTGTAATATTAATGGCCCAGTGCCCACCGGGCTAAGGGTCATTCGGACAATACTGCTTTCCTCTTTCGAGAATATAACTTTAGTGATTGATTAAAATAACCAATAAAAGTAACCATTAGGGGTAACCATTTAGAGTAACTATTGGTTTGCTTGTTATATGTATATTCATTCTATTGGTAGTGATTGCTTGTTTTCTATTCTTCGTTTATGTAGAAGGATTGCACTGGCATAATGTATAGCAGAGGTGTTAATTGCTTTGAATGTGTGTTTGATGGTAGTTTCAGATAGTTGAAAGTTTTTTTCTAGTTGTTTCATTGAGGGGGCATATGTGGTTCCTCTAGCTCTAGCTGTGATGACTATTAGTGGGTCTACTTTCCACCCTTGGTGGCTGACTATTTTGACCATATATTGCAGACCACATTACAACCCTACCATTGGCTCCTGGCTCTCGCATAAACTTTGTAGCACCGTCAATATAACTCCAATTCTTTCTACGAATGCAACAATCAACTACTCACATCATGAGCTACATGAGGACATTTAGGTCAATTTTTAAAAATGCTGACGTATTTAGTCATTTTTTAAGGTATCATGCTCATTTTTTAGATGGATTTTTGGAGAAATAAGTAAGAACATGTTTTTGAGTGAAGTTATTAAAAGGGAAACTTAGCCGAGAGCAAGAGTGATCCAACAGTAAGCTGCGAGATGCAGTAATAACTTCTAGCCAACATCTTCAGGTTTAGGTTTAGGTTTAGGTATAGGTTGCAACACAAGCACTCCATCAAAATAAACAATTAATGACGTTTTGAGACGGAGTTTGTGTGGGGTCCCAGGGTCCCACCATAAGGTTCATATGCAAAATAAATATTGATTTAGATGTCTTTACAAATATGCAAATTTCTCTAATGAAATCCATATGGACTTGAAGAAAGAACCAATAGTCCATTGATGTTGCCACTTCAAATTAACAACAAATGTCTTATTGGGGTCCAACCATGATAAGGTGTACCACCAAGGTCTAAACAGAAAGGAAGCCTCACATTTCATAAGGGCTCATGTTCGAGGCAACATTAATAATTAAAATTATTAATTATTAATGAAATGTGATGACAATATCTATAATTGTGCTAAGACTTGACTATGAACCTAAGTAAAGTTCAAAATAAGACCTTGATAATCAATTAAAGGAACATCAAGGACCATGAGAAAAGGTGATGTGCGACACAATCTTTTACACCTTAGCATGGATGCCCATTGAGCTTCTCCAATATAGCCTACAATTTCATTACAAATGCAGGAGTAAACTCTAATGGGTTGTCCATCAAAATTGCAACTAACAATTGAGCAACCAACTTTTAAATGGTCATAATTCTTCCAATACAACTCAAAATTGAGCAAAAACACCACCAAAAGAAGCACAATTTCAATAGCTTTCCAACAATGTGTAGATGAGGAAGATTGAATCATAACAAACCTTAGAATCTGCAAAAGTAGATTGTTGTTTAAAAATCAATTGTTAAACGTAACCTACCTTCAAATGCTCATAACTCTTGTCAATAGAACTTGATATTGGACAAAACCATCACCAAAAGAAGTGATATTTCAAGAGCTTTCCAATGATACGCAAATTTAAAGCAATATGATAAATATCAAGTTCAAAAGGCTCAATAACATATCAAGCAATTGTGCAACTTGGTACTAAAGGTTTAGGTGAAAGATTGTTGTGAAGGAGACAAAGCTAATTAGTCTCTTGATTAGCTTTTGAGATAGAGAACCTAATTCCTTAGTTCTCATGTTTAAACATCATTTTACATTAAAAATTATTTTATCCACATTTTATATGTGAAAGTTACAAATTTTGAATATTAACTATGTACTTACACGTGCATGGGGCCCACCGTACATGCATTCATTACTTCTATAATATGACATTTTGGGGGTCCAGGAGTATCGTATTAACAATGTTACAATTGTATTATAGTGGTAGATTTCAACTGGAAACTTCGGATTAGAAAAGTTCATGTCATTATATCAAGGTTGTCATATTATCGAGTGTCATATTAAAGAGGTAGGAATGTATGGGGATGACTACTAGCTAGGTGTATATGTGCCCACACTATTTAATACAAGCAAGCGAAGCGTTGCCAGCTCAGCTTATTCTTCCGATCTATGCACACGTGTCTGATTTCCATACGTTGACGGGTCCAACCAACCGCCTCTTCAAAACCTAGCGCACAAGTAGGGGAAGTGGTTCATGCGAATGCCACCAGATTCACCTGATGGCGGCACTGATTAGGGCGGACGCATGGGAAAACCTTAGGAAACCAACAATCATTCTGAAAAATCCGTGCTGCTCTAGCCAGTTCCCTATCAGCACATCAAAGGAAATTCAATTCAAGTGATTCTAGTACGGCGACATCAGGAAGATATGAGAGGGGCGTGGAGCAATTGCCTGAGTCGCACTAAATCACTCCATGGTACAGGCAGCCATCGGTACCAAACTTAATTAATGGAGAAGTGGAGGAATTATGAGGAGGTTGGCAATTATAGTGATGGTGTTTGGAAATTGAGTATTTGAGAATGTAATTTGTAGGTTGTTGATGTGGTGACTTCAACAACTTGACATTCATGTCAGGTGTTGCCTGTTGTGGAGATCCTGTTTCTACCCAGGAAGCCAGAGCGTCGAAGTACCTACACCTCGTGGTTTTCAAGGTTCATATGTCATGAAATTGGCTGCACTTTCAGGATCCGATGAAATACGATTGATGAGCAGAAGGTTCAAAATGAACCTCACAATGGACTGCAACAAGAACAACAACAGCCTGATCCTCATATTGAATTCCGACTTGCAATGCTTACAGACCTCTTTCATGACCAGCTACTGTATCGATCCAACAAGATGTAGGAAGTGGGCTGAAGCCACACAAAGAACACATGAAGTACTCATCTAAGCATTTGAAATGGGTAGTCATGTTTGCGAGAGGGGTAATGACCGTTGTGAGATCTACCTCGGAGTATATGTATATACTTTTATTGTCCCCAACACTTTGCGGTTCATCGAAAATTTCCTGCTATATGGTGTTAGGTCAAACTCGCACAACATATTCCGATTGTGGTGTTAGGGAAAAAGTGAGGCCCGGGGAGTTACGCTACGAGATCATTAATTGCTTGTAAGAAGCTGACCAAGCATGGATGAGAAAGAAAACTTCTTAGGCTCCGCTGGAGGAGATCAGATGCAGCAACGCATTCCAATATTTTTAAACATAAGTCCCTGCAAGCCCCTAAGGAGTCTCGTTGTGCCGAAGAAGAAGATGGTATGTACAAACCTGAGAAACTGCATGCTAATTGTGCAAAAAGTTATCATTCTCATCTATCTATATTTCCTCCATTGAATGTGAAGGACACAAGGAACTCTAGGCAGATTATCACCTAGGGGAACATGTGGTAAAAGTGGATAAAACCTGGTGTCTACAATTAAGGCTCAATTCTGACCAGGTTCTGCCAAGGTCTTACTGGTGAATGGAGATTGAGGTCCATTCACAAGGTTTTGGTCCACTTTTACCACATTTTTTCCCCTTGGTCTCACTGAGGAATAAGAATTGAGCCAATTCACTGGGTTTTGTCCACTTTACCACATGTTTCCCTGGTACTCACTGAGGAATGGAGATTGACGCCCAATTCTCTAGGTTTTGTCCACTTTTACTACATACTTCTTTACCGGCAAATTCCCCAAGTTCCTTGTGGAAAGAGTCACACGATTTGTATGTGTATGAAGTTCGAGAAAGACGAGGCTAAGTTGGCATTGATCTCTGGTGCAGATGTACACCAAAGAATTCGGTGTGGTGACGGAGGAGAGGGCAAAACTAATGCACCCTCCCCCTCAAGATACCGAAAACCTAAACATCGCAACCCTCGACAATGTTAACACTTCTTCATCGTCACAAGCAGCTTGCCAAACCCACACTCCCATCAACGACCAAGAACAGGTAGCTTTTCAGACACTCATGGAATCCAACTCCACTTTGGAGAAGAAGCTGCACGAAAAGGACGAGAAGCTCCAAGAACTGACGTCCAAGTGCGACCACTTCCAACAGATCGAGAACTTATGCTCCGTACTACAGACGGAGGTGAACCTGAAGAACGAGCAGGTGGAGGCTCTGGAGAAGACGCACGTCTACTTGCAACAGCAAGCGGACGACAGCGAGCGGAAGCACTCGGAGGAGTTGATGTCGCTCGTGAACGCGTTGGAGGTGTCGACGAGCGAGACGCGCGCACGCGAGCGGCTCGTCCAGATCCTGGCGAGGGACTTGCAGAAGCTGAAGACGAACCTCGAGCGGTGCAAGGAGGAATTGCTGCGAAAAGACAGCAAGGTGAAGGATCTGGAGGAGGAGTTGAAGGTGATGATACGATTCCTCAAGAAAGCGCAGGCGGAGAGATCGTCCGACGCGGCGAATTGCACGCAGAATGTGAAGGTCCTGGGGCCTCAAGCATCCAACGGAAGCAGTGGCAATAAGTACACCGATCTTCGGCAAAGAAATCTGCGAGGTATGCTTGTCTATGGTAAGGTCTGTGGGTGTTGTTTGGTTCGATTTTCATGTTCTCCAACTTCTACCGATTAGATTTACACAACAAGACTCATGTTGCATTGGCAAATCTACAGTGAAACATCTGCAACATCTGGGATTGAAAATAGGACCTCCCTTGATTTAGTTATGGTTATTGTATGTTTGTTGATTTTCTTAACTTGAAACATAGGTTCTTTCAATTGTGTTCATTATTGAGTGTAGAGTAGTTATTAATATTTGAAGATGTAGTCCAATCTCTTTTAAACATGTGTCTTTATGATGTTTTCTCTTTGGTCTTCACGGAACCTTATACCAATCAAATATAGGGGTCCGTTTAAGAAAACGAGCCACTTAAGACCCATCTACTTTAGAGGGTGCTTAAACCAACCCTTTTGCTCATTTAGCATATCTATCTATCTATCTATAGCATCCAAATTGTATAAGAGATATGGCATGCATGTCTTATGCCATGCGCACACTAGGGGGCCAGTCACTGTTGCTTCTCGGCAACATAAGGAGTCCTTCTTAATAGGGAAAGTTCATCTCTTTCCGAAATATATTACTATTAGTGAAGATTTGTCATCCTACTCATAGTAGCCTCATTATATGTATTGTACTACAGTTTCACCCATTCACTTCATTGCATACAAGATAAAAACTTCTATTAAGATGGAAACTATCCCATTGATGTGGGTTAGTCGCTAGTTCTAGTGTGGGCATGTTATTAGCAAATGCAAACCACATTGTCATAAGAGAAATATGAATGAAAAAATTTCACCACATGTAGTAGTTTCTCAATACCGTCATATAGGAAGAAGGGGGGGAGGGTCCGGCCACTACCTAACTCCAAAACAAGTTCAAGTTGTATAAGTCTTACTTTGTCCACACCTCACTTTCTCCCAACCCTTTGAACATGAAAGTTGTTGTTTTGAACCAAATTAACCTCTAAATTGGGGTTAGAGACCCCAACTTAGTGTAGTCTGACAAATTAAGATGAATCATCAACCAACCTATAGAGGCATGAAGCAAAGTCCATATGACAAGGCCTTGTTCCAGTTGGGGTCATTAATGTGGGGAAACCCCCATAATATTTATATTGTAGCAACTGATGAGAGCATAGGGGCAATGTTGGGTGAGGATTAGGGTAGGGATCCTTTAGGTCATGTGCATATTCCTTGAAAGATGTGTTGGACAACCATGGCCATGGATGTAGTGTTTTTTGGAGTTAACTAGTATTTACATTGATTTTTTTTGTGTTCATTGGTTATTTCATCAATTCTTGGATGACATTATTTTCGCTTGGAATAAACAGTGTCAATCCTGAAAGTTACTAGATTTTACTTGAACACAATGTATTGGATATTTTACACAAGAATTACAACAAAATGTGTATCATATCAAGTTTAGCTCTCACCATGTCATGAAGGGCGCTTGCTATGGTCTATATTCCTTGTGTTTGTGTCCAATGAAGACACAACACATCAATGAGATTTGAGATGGAATACATAAAAGTTGGATTCAACCCAATATGCAATCTTTTCCGTATATATGAGGGCAAGGAACGACCCAAAGAATGCATAACGTTGGAAGGAGGGTGGTATAAAACAGAACTAATTACAAGAAATGAGGAGGAAACGAAATATAGAATAAGTAGTGTGTTGAGAGGGACGACCAGGAAGCATGTTGGGAGGGAAGGAAGATGGATTCATGGTAGAATCTACTTGTTTTTGCTAGACTGTGTGTAGCCAACGATCACATGGCACCTCTATAGAATGTTCTCTCTCTAATTACTCGTCGGATTTTTGTTATGAGGAAAGAGAAGGAATTATCGTATACGAGAACGTACCTCTCATCTGTCCAACATTAAAACTTAATCCCATATAGCTTTGTTGCCGATCAGTGTCCGGGGAGATTTTTGGGCATAATCGGTTGAGATCCTAGTGTTTGCAAAGTCCAATCGGTTACATGTTGACATCCTTCGGTTTTTCTATATTAATTTGAGGCATATTCCATAATTCCTCTAAAGTGATCAGTAATTTTCTTGAAATCTTGAACTTCAACCGGTTATTTCTCAAACTCAACCGGTTCAGCTGTAACTAACTGTCGGTTCTCCCCGGTTCTCTCCGATCATTGTTGCCCATTCATCTCAAAATGACCTCGAGTAGACTAATTCGGGGTATGTAAAGCTACTTCCGATGTGGAATCAACCGAATCGAACAAAGTAACCTCCGGGCTGCATACTTCAGAAATTTCATGTTGGATGAATGAGAGGTACGCTCGTATACGATAATTCCCTCTCTCTCCCAGTTAAGAAGGGTCCATCATCGATAGCAGACTAGGTGAATAGAGGTGAAAATTTTGATTCTGTGCAGGCGAGGGCCGTCCCTGGACGTGTCCCGAATCCCAGCTCCACTCGAAGCGAGAGCTCCAAGCGCTCGTCAGCAAGCTCAAAAGAAAAGGGGAAGTGTGGAACGTCCTCGAGAAATCGGCCTTGATCTCGGCCCTCGAAGCAACCGAACAACGGATTCCTGAGAAACGCGCTGTGGACTCCGACTTCAAATGTCACCGTGACGAAGAACGGAAGAAGCTGAAGAGAGTAGTCACCAACTCGTCGTCAGCTTCGACAGTTCGCGGATCCTCCCCTAGTTATAATCACCACCACCATCACCACCGCGACGATGGCCACAACCAGCGGCACAACTATAATGATGCCGCCGCCGACGGTCATCATCATCAGGTGCAACACCACAAATTCGCGCTCTGCAGCGTGAAGGCGTTGCCCTCTGGCAAGGAGAACCATATATACGAGGATTCGCGCCACCATGGCCACTCAACTCATGGCCACCACCACCACGGTCACCGCGGCAGCGATAGTGTCCGATCATCAGCGCTTGAGCAGCAGCTGAAACAGGAGAACCAGACGCTGCAAGCCAGACTGAAGAGCCTGAAACGGCAGCTGAATCTGCGGTTGAATGAGCTCCTGGCCGCGCAACGCGAGCGCACCGAGGTCGCCGCGAAGCTCGCGCACGTGCAGGAGGTCGCGCGGGCCATGAAGGGCGACATGGACCGGCAGGTGCATCTTATGTTGCTCTCTTTCTCAACACACACACACACACACATATATATATACACACATATTTATATACACACACATTATAAACTCCTTTAGTGCACTATAAACTGCATGATATCATGCTTGTGACAAGTGAAGTGTACATGATATTGAGGAGTTTTGTAGTGTTAATATGGATGAATGATAGAAGAGAATTAGTGTAGCATGTGACATTATGAAATAACACAGAGTCAACATTGCAAAAATGACAATAATTATAATGATGATAACGTGATGCGTGCGAGCATGTGGTTTGAATTATTTGGTGGTTTATTTTAGTGTCAAGACCCATGATATATGGAAGGGAAACGTGACAACAAGGAGTAGGATTTAAACTAAGAGCATCCATTCCCTAGGGTTTTGGGATACAAGAAAAGGAGCAATATTAAGGAGGTTGATATGAAATTTATATTTCCCTCAAGTTTTGCCATGTGTCAATCCTACATAAGTTGAGACCCTCCTTGAAGCCCACATGGAAACTACATCATGGCTCTGGTAAAGATGAAATACAACAAGCAACTACATGATGGTCTCTTTCCAAAGAAAGAGGTTGCAATTAAAAAGATCTATTAATTTATAGTTGTTTCTTGAAAAAATTACAGTGCATAGATTGTGTACATGGTCATGCATAACGCAACCAAGGAGTTGAGTAATGTTATGTATTAGGACACCTATATTTGAGTGGTATGTGGTTTGGTGTGGCTCCAAGGACGGTTACCAAGAAGAAATGTGTTTGAAAGAGATTGGACTGTGTTCTCAAAATATGATAACCATTCCAAGTTTAAAACTCAACATAATCAAGGGACCTATATGAGTTGCTATAACTATTCCATAAACTCGAAATTGGAAGACTATGGTAGGGCTCCCTTGTAGGGGTTTGCCAAGCTACAAGCCCTACAAGAGCAAGATTCTATAAAATTGCCAAGGCCGTAGGGCACACTTCACTTCCATGATGATTTAGATATTCATGTTAGCTTCAAAAATTATGAGAAAAATGTCTACAGTCTTGATTTGGATTTGTTGGTTGTCTTGTACCAATTGCATGTTTTGTATCCTAGGAGAAGTGGGTTAGTTGGAGAAAGCAACCATTTAAGAACTATCTACCTTAAGGGTGGGGTTCCATTAGGCTTCAAGACTGAACAAACTCCAAAATTGAGTTGCATCCTAGTGGTTGAGAGCTTGGTCCCAAGGAGCTAACACTAGGGTCATGTCCAAGGTATGAAAAATTGAAGTGGTGATAATGTGGCATCACTCAACCATCAAATCGCAACGATCCTCAGTCTAGAAAATAATCCTCCTAGTTTGAGAAACCAATCTTCAAGCTATTTTTTAAAATGAGCAACACTCAACAAGAATTTAAAATTAACGATAGGTTTTTTAATCTTACTTTGGGTTTGGCTCTAAGACACCAACCTCAACAACCTCTTGAGACTCCCATGTTCCTTGTGTATGAATCTATTGGTTTCTCCATGTAAATTTTATTGTGTTTTGTAACTTCTACATATGTTGAAATGCTCAAAGTGACCACAATAAGTGGGTTTAACCGACTTGAATGACAACTACTGAGGATTTCATATGTACGCTAGGACGGCAAAATGAGCTTCATGTGACCTTATTTTGGAAAAAAAACATAATACTGCTAAGAATATAAAGAGGTGAAAGATACGTTGTGGTAATGTCTAAGTAGAGTGATGAATCACTTACGAGTTCCACAAAAAATTATTAATGAATTAAGAAAATAAGATGTTATGGAACATTATGTTTTCAACAATTTATCCTAATAAATAAATAATGAGTAGGTGCAAGAATTGCATGTGGGGCTTGAGGAGGTGAGTGCCGAGAGGACAACATTGCGAATGGTGTTGGAGCAACGTGAGACGAGCTTGTCAAGGTTGCGAGAAGGTAGTGTTGGAGGGTTGATGGAGAAGGTGGAGTTGGAAAGCTCCGCGGCCACATTACAACTCAAATCCAATAATCTCCTCCACCGTGCCATACAATTGCGCTTGGGTTGGCACTCTTGTATTAATGTTGCACAACTCACACTTTGAATTGACATAACATTCTCCAACCTGCAAATGTGTCCTGCTCTCTTTCTATGATAATCTTCTTTTGATTTGCTACCCTCGATCCAAGTTAGGTGAATGCCGAGGCTCAAAGTTGAAAATGAAGGTGTAGTGTAGGATCGATTGTGGAAGTGATCTTTGTCCATGTCCTATGATAATCACTCTCAAATCTCATGTTCATGGGGAATATGTTGCAAATTAGTGGGGTCTAAGCTCCAGGTCCCACTCATGCGCATGCTATGAAAGGTGAGTAATGAATTCCAACTAGCCTTGCATGTGGCCAACTTTTTGTTGTAAATTCTAAGGTTTTTGGGGGGTGTATTCATATAGATGGTGGTGGACGTTTCTAAATGTATTAGAAACAAAGAGATTATTGTTTAAATCAATGTAGTCATATAAGCCATTTACCTCTTTCCAACTTGCTATTCACCACACTATGAACTTTGAGTTGATATTTTTATAAACTAATGTGCATTTCAAACTTTGATTTGATCAAGCACTGCATTATTTGCTAACCCCTAGATGTCAACCCCCAAAAGTAAACGGGTTTGAGTTAGACAACCTTTCATACATATTCTTTCAATTATTGGGGGGGGGGGGGGGTAATTTTACAATCGTTTTTGGCTTTGACAAAGTTCTAAGCCAAAGTCTAACATTTTTGCACTCAAAGTTGTCAACATGTTTTTTGACAAATACAAAACACAAGAAAGGTCTAATATTTGATAAACACAACCACACACACGAATCCAAAGCATTCTGCAAGCACCACTCAAGTCCAATATGGGAGACACCCATACCTAGCCCTTCTTATTTTTCCCTCACCAAGTAATCAAAGAAAGTATATGTCTATACGCACACGTACTTCAAATTCAACAAGAAGAAACATGAATAGAATCTTCACCAAATCTGCCATCTTTTGGTGTAGATAATAGTGATGAATATATAGAAATCTTTAAAAATAGAAAATATTCAATTTGGACACCTTTATCGTGGGTGCAACATGGCGGTATGGACAAAGGGTTGCCAAGATGTTGATTTTGTAAGGAAATGGCTTAACCCAAGGTCTTAACTTGGATCTAGTGAAACTCCAAGGTTAAGCTACCTAAGGTTGGAATTGTGCTTGGCTGGATAACCTTCCTAACCCTTCAATTTTTTGATGCACCATATGGCCCAATGGAGTTATCACACATGGGTATAATAGTGAATCATATATATTTTCAACCAACCATATGGGAATCCATGGACTTATTGCCTTCTTTTTTGGGGGGGGGGGGCGGGGAGGGGTTGGAAGGTGCATGCCGATTTGGTTGTGCCTATTCAAGGTGTCCACCTTGAAAGGAGATAGTAGTTTTGTAAACCCTCTGATTTTCATGATGCCCATTTCAAAATTACATATAAACTTAGAAATAAACCAACTCAAAGATGAAGCAACACTAGTATAATTCAAA
The DNA here is from genome assembly GCA_950295325.1 of Polytrichum commune. Lineage (NCBI taxonomy): Eukaryota > Viridiplantae > Streptophyta > Polytrichopsida > Polytrichales > Polytrichaceae > Polytrichum > Polytrichum commune. Next base: position 44,709,536 of record OX485807.1, read on the forward strand.
ATTTTAGCATTAAAGGAGTAACCTACAAGCATGGAAATGAAGCATAGGTTGAAATTTTACTTTTGATTTCAAATTGTTCAATGATTGATTGCTATAGATTAGAATATATAAAATGACTATTACTGTATGTATATGGCCAGTAGAGGCCGGGCCATGGTTTTTTTTTTATGTCCCTTGTACCTCATCCTAGGCCCTGGTTCCACTAACATTCCTAATCCTCAGGATCAACGAATGTCATCTATAACAAAGTATTCATCCACATTATTCGTCCCATTCTCCCCTTCTCGTCGTCTCTCATTCTGCTTCTCCGAACTCGGAGTGGAGCTGCGGCTGTTGGTGCCGTCGGTGATTGTTTCATCGCATCGATTCGGCTAAGAGTGATTGGCAAGTCATCTCTGTAACATTTGCCAAGTACTTGCAATCAGTGTTCATCCACATTTTCGTTTCTGGAGGCGATTAAGATGCAGGGGTTGCGGATAAATTTTATGGTTGTAGGGTTTGCTTGCCCTGTTTCGGAGGGGGCTTCAAAACCCTGCAGCACCGAGCTTGTAACGGATTGGCAGCCAATTCTGTGAAGGTTAGATTCTTGGGCGTGTCTTCTTTTTATTTATTTCTGCACTTGGACAGAGTTATGTAAATTTATCTGGATTCTTTGGAGCTTAAGTTGGAGAGGGAGCAGCTTTTGAGCAGAAGCTAGGGTTTGGTGTGGAGGTCATGGGGCATCGAAAGGAGAAGAAACGGGAGAAGAGCCACAAAAGGAGGAGAAGACAGAGTAGTAGCACAGAAGATTCGGAGAGTGATGATTCGGACAGGAGTCCACCTAGGGTTTCAGTGGAGGATTTGAGGGAATATCAGGCCAAAAAGGCTCAGAAGAAGGCATTGAAAGTGGCCAAGAGGCTGAAGACATCGACTGTTTCTGGCTACTCCAATGACAGCAATCCTTTTGGCGACTCGAACCTGACAGAGAGGTTTGTATGGAGGAAGAAGATAGAAAAGGACCTCACACAAGGGTTGAGTCCCTCAGAAATGTCGTTGAAAGCAGAGAGGAGGCGGCAGAAGGAGAGGATGGCAGAGATTGAGAAGGTGAAGAAGCGGCGGGAGGAACGCGCAATTGAGAAAGCGAATCATGAGGAGGAGATGGCCATGCTTGCGCGGGAACGAGCGAGAGCCGAGTATCAAGACTGGGAAAAGAAAGAAGAGGAGTTCCACTTTGAACAGAGCAAAGTTCGATCCGAAATTCGTCTGCGGGAGGGCCGAGCAAAGCCTATTGATGTGCTTTCTAAGAACCTCAACCTGTCTGAGGATTTCGATACCGAGGTTAGTGAGCCTTATAAAATTTACAGGGGTTTAACAGTGAAGGAGATGGAGGAGCTGCGCGTCGACATCAAAATGCACCTGGAGTTGGACCGTGCGACTACCACTCACATTGAGTTTTGGGAAGCCATGATGGTAGTTTGTGATTGGGAAATTGCACAGGCACGGAAACGAGATGCACTCGACAGGGCAAGGCTGCGAGGAGAGGAGCCTCCTCATGACCTTGTCGCAGATGACCTGGGTCTCCATGGGGTAGATGATGAAGTAGATCGTATGTTGAAGGACCAGACTGTAGCAGAGTTAAATAATCTGCAAGAGCAAACAGAGGCAAAGATGCAGACAGGCACTGCACAGGTGGTGGAGTACTGGGAGGCGGTACTGAAGCGGCTGCATATATACAAAGCTAAGGCTCGATTGAGGGAAATACATGCTGGCTTGCAACGACAGCACTTTGAACGAATCGAGTATGTTGATGGAGGAGACAGACGTCCAGTCAGGGAAGAAATCGATGTGGTCGAAGAAAGACAGCCTGCGGGTGGATGGGATGAGGTTGAAGCAGTCTCTCCAGAGCCAATGCAAGAAAGGCCAGCACCAGAGGACGAGGAAGACGCTGGGAATTACTCCCCCGAACCAGTTCAGGAGTTTGATGCAGCTGATGTCTTGGATCCTGAAGCAGACAAAGCTGATCTGGAGAGAAAGAGGGCTGAAGTTTTGGATGAGCAGCAGCGCAGATTACAGGAGGCAGCTGCTAGGCCGACAGCTTTAGACGAGGATCCACTTGAACTTACAGCCCCAGAGCGAGCCCTGGTCCTGAAAGCCATGGGCGGAATGGACGAGGGCGATGCAATGCTTGGTTCAGGAGCAGAGGTCAATCTCGAATCGCAGGTATATTGGTGGCACGATAAGTACAGGCCTAGGAAGCCGAAATACTTCAACAGGGTGCACACAGGATATGAGTGGAACAAGTACAACCAGACGCATTACGATCATGATAACCCACCGCCAAAGATTGTCCAAGGCTACAAATTCAACATTTTCTATCCGGATCTCGTCGACAAGACGAAAGCACCCACATACTTCATCGAGAGAGATGGGAGCAACGGAGAAACATGTCTCATCCGCTTCCATGCTGGCCCTCCTTATGAAGACATCGCTTTTCGGATTGTGAACAAGGAGTGGGAATACTCCCACAAGAAAGGGTTCAAGTGCACATTTGAGCGTGGAATCCTTCATGTTTACTTCAATTTCAAGAGATATAGGTATCGCCGTTAGGGTTCTGAGGATGGTTGACAGAAATGTACTTTTGGAGGGATGTACTACTTCGGTTGTAAAGAGATGAGGCCTCGAGCAGAGTTGTCTTGATGCAATGGGTGTACCTAGAAGAAAGGTACTCCCATTCTGGAACTATTTTTGATCCAATGAATATTTTCTTTTGTATCATGCATGAAATGAATTTGTATACCCCCCCCCCCCCCTCCCCTCTCTCAATTAAATATGCCTTGTATATAGGAATTATTGTGGTCAACATTCAATTCCTGAAGCAGGCAGTCTTCAGAAGATTGGTTGATTTGGATAGGCTTGTACTCAAATTTATTTGTTTTTGCAATCATCTGCTCCTCCTGTTCTTAGATTCTCATATGTGGCTTTGTGAAATCTGTTGAGTCTTGTCACTCTTTACATGAGGGTCTTCGTTGCAAATAGCTGTTTATTTCTCTTACTTCCAGTAGGATACTGTAGGGCCTCTGTGAAAATGCAGAGTCATATACAACCTGAGGTTGTGAAGATTCCATGTACAGAATTGCTCAAAGTGTTGAAGCCTGCAAACAGGAAGCTGGAAGGTTTATTTGAAGGTTTACAATGGGGATGAGAAAGGTCTTCCTCCAAGTTCTTTCTGGTAGTTAGGGCTTTCAGTATCCTCTTGCTTATTCTCAGGTGGGTAAATGTAGGAAAGGTTTATACTGGGCATATTGGGAAACCTGGTGTTTTTAAGAGGAAAATATCATCAGAAATGAAGTGGTTGTGGCCACCTCTCCACTGATATTCTTTTGGTGAAACCTGTACTCAGACTGGGGCCCACTATGGCGACCTGACCCCTTTCCTTTCAGAAGAGTTCAACTGAGGATTTTGTAGAAGCATGTTAAGGTTGACTTGAAACATACAATTAGATTATTCATTGAAAATGGTCTAGTATTGCAGACACTGAACTTAGTTTGTGCTGATGGGCGATTCTTTGTGGATTTTCTTCCCACAAAGTTTTGTATTTCTGATCTTTGTTTGTTGGAAAAGTGAGGAAACCTTGCAGAGATTTTCTAAGCAATATTGTACTGAAATAAGCTTGTTTCTCAAGGCTGAGGAGTTTGTGATGTGTTTGATCAGTTTCGTCATAGTGAGGATGTTTGTGTTCTGCGTTTGTGGGTATGATGCCATCACGAGGCTTTCTGATATCATGCAACCAAGCAGACTAGTTTTGAATTGGTTACAAATAAGGAATGTGGGCCTTATGTGGTAGTCTTGTCACTCTTCTTTATTGAACACCTATATTTGAGTGGTATAACCGTATGTGACATGAGGAGATGTTAAGAATGGACACTAGAAAGACAGGTGGTAATGAGATAGAACTATGTGCTCTGAATGTAGACACCATTCGAAGTTCGGTAGTTAACATAATTGGTAGAGTCAATGTGGCTCTTTCTAGAGAGAGCATCTTCACTTTGAAACTTGAAACGACAATCTACATGATTGACAATTGCTAATCGGACGAGACAATTCACAATTCGATTGAATGGCCAAGATTGTCTATGGAGTTGGAAGTGCACAGTGTCACAAACCTTAGGCATTCTGAGATGCTCTGTCTTGCTACCTGTACCAAGTAGGTCAAGGATGGTGGCATTGAATTTTACCCCTAATTTACGGAGTTCAGAAGACATCGAGGTCGAAGCTGACTTGAAATGAGATCACCCTAGACAAGCCTCATGATGGGTGAACCAACTTTTCAGAATTGACAAGGTCTTGTCCAGAGAGAGAATTCATGTCTGCCACATGCCCATGTGACTTGAGTGATAAAGTGATGACTGGAATATGGAAAGCGATTTTGCACACACATATAAGAGTAATTATTTTTCAAGAGGACTTGTCCTTTGCATCACTGTGACGCGACCACAAGTAGTTGTATTTGAACCATGTGATCATTTAAATAACTTTACATTTGTCGCGATGTGGGTCCTTTGTTTTTCATTTCCTTTTAGTAGAGTCTCACGGGTCCAAAGGTGGTACCTAATTTCAAAGGAGTTCACATTCAGGTTTAGGTCCATGATATTTGGGGCCAAGTCCAAAACAACCCTTTAATGGGCCTCATTTCCGAACTCAAAATTGAATCCAAACTTGAAGATTGGTTTCTCAAGCTAGGAGGAATATTATTTATGAGTAGAGATTGACAACATTTGACACAAAATGTTGTCATATTAGATCACTTCATTTTTGCATACCTAGTGTAATCTTCTTGGACCTGAAATTTTACTCCTGACCGATAGGATTGTTTGGTTTTGGAGTTTCTTCGGTTTTGGACCCTAGTGTAAACCCACCATAAGATAGTGCTACTGAATCTCGACTTTTGTTTAGGGACTCACTCCAATTTTGTCATTCTTGACTGGGAAGATTGCTTGACTTTGGTCTTGGACCTTGATGTGAACCCACCCAAAGTTACCATGTATCCAGGTGCAATGAAGGGGGCATGTATTTCATCCATAAATTTCATCCATGCATCACGGAGCTCAGAACTTGCTCGCTTGGGAGTTCAGCAGATAAGCAGGTGGCAGCCGCGGCGGCTATGGAGATTGCTCACGCTCTCCATCGCATAAATAAATGCGAGTAGAGTAGGCCGCCATTCGATCTTACAGCACATTAGTGTGTAGAAAGAGAGAGAGACTCGGGAAGGAATTTGTAGAAGGAATTTTCAATTTTCAATTTGCAAGTGTCTGATATTGAGCACAGGATTGAAGGAGAACAGGATTGATTATCCGGCAGCAGCTATGGCGCTTTCATGTGTTTCGAAACCGCCGTCGCTCCTGTCTTCGCACGCTTCTCGAGTCGGCGGTGTCGGTTCGTTTCCCCGCCAGGCCGTGCGGTTATTAGTAGTGAATGTGCGGCCATTGTCACGACAAGTTAAGGTTAAGGTGCATGCCAGTAATAACACGCGGCTGGTGACTTTTGTTGGAAAAGGAGGAGCAGGCAAAACCACTGCCGCTGTTCTTGCTGCTCAGGTGCGCCATTTGTAGTGGTTTTCACGTAGCATCCATTGTGTGATTGGTGTCACAACTTCTAGTGTTGTGTATCGAGTGGTTCTCCTCCTTTGATTGTCGCGCACAGTCTGCTGGTGCCGTTTCTGGCTCAATAGCCCGTCCTTTGGCACTGGATTATGTCAATTTCTAATTTATCGTCAATCAGAGCGCGCCAATTCGAGAGTGAGGTTCGTTTGAAGTGTGCGGCCGAGCCGTTGAGCTCAATTGTTTTGGGACATTAAGAGTTGCCTGTACACAAAGGAATGTGGAGGAGGAGGGAAGATCGCTGCTAATGTTCTTGCTGCTCAGATGTGCTCCTCCGCCATTGTAGTAGTTTCTAGCATCGACTGTGTGATTGGTGTCTAAACTTTTAATGTTTTGTGTGGAGTAGTCCCCCCCCCCCGTTTGATTGTCAACTATAGCTGTCTGGTGCTGTTTCTGGCTCAATAGCCCAGTCCTGTGGCACCGGATTACGCCATCGTCCAATTTATTGCCGATCAGTGGGCGCAAATTCGAGAGTGAAGTGTGCAGCCAAGCTGTCCATCTCAATTCCTTTCAGGACATTAATAGTCGCCTGGTACAGAATTGAATGCGGAGGAGCAGCTAAAACTACTGCCGCTTAGGTGTGCTCCTCCGCTATTGTAGTGGTTTCTACGTAGCATCGACTGTGCGATTGGCGTCTCAACTTCTAGTATTGTGTGAAGAGTGGTCTCCTCCTTTGGTTCTTGCGCACAGTCGTCTGGTGCCGTTCTGGCTCAATAGCCCGGTACTTTGGCACGGAATTACGTTATCGTCTGATTTATCACCGATCAGAGGGCGCGCATTCGAGGGTGAGGTTCATTTGAAGTGTGTAGCCTAGCTGTTGAGCTCAATTTTTAGGATAATTGTTGCCTGGTACACTAAGGAATAGGAGGAGCAGGCAAGGTTATTGCCACTGTTCTTGCTGCTCAGATGTGCTCCGCGGTCATTGTAGTGGTTTTTAGCATCGACTGGTGTCTCAACTTAGATAGTATAGTGTGTGGAGTGGTTCTCCTTTAATTGTCGTGCTCTGTCTTCTGGTGCCATTTCTGCCTCAACAGCCCGTCCTTTTGGCACTGGATTACGTCATCTTCCGATTCATTGCCGATCAGAGGCCGGAAATTCGAGAATGAGGTTTCTTTGAAGTGTGTAGCCAAGCTGTTGATCTCAACTCTTTGTAGGACAATAATAGTCGCCTGGTACACAAGGGAATGCTCCTCCTCGAATCCAGACTTTCATAATTACTAATTCCATATTTTGAAAATTTGCCTGTGCGTGCAAGTGTGTACACAAGCATAAACAAATGGCGGTTGGAGAAATTTCGATCTTCGTGTAGAGGAGCATTCCAAGCTGTTGATTCCTGCTTTTTAGTTTGAAGCAGAAGTTTCTTATAGATTGAATGGCGTTTCAGACTTCCACCTGCTTATTAGGTCTCCTATTGCAAAAGTACAGGCGATTAGTTTTTAATGGCTGTAAGAATCGTTGATACAAAGTCATCAACTATTTCCTGTAACTATCCAACAATTCAAATGGTCACTTGGTTGCAGCCTCCTATAATTGCAAAATCAGCACGATCTGCAAAAATCCTTTTCACTCGCACTATGTCGTTTAAACATGCAAGTTATCATGTCTTGATAACAAACTTAAGAGGGGGTTGATTAGTGGAGGTGATGGTGAATACTGTTGCGGTGGATTCACAGGGGGCAACGTCAAGGGATTGGCAGGCAGAAGCTGAAAGTTCAAAAGGGGCCATAACCAGTGTGGTTGCTGCGTGTGCAGTACTACGCCAGCACTGGCTTGCGCACCTGCCTCCTTGTACAATCTCAAGACCCCACCGCTGATGTCCTCCTTGGTGTAAAGCTAGGTATTACTCCTACTTCATTCAGAGATGGCAGTCTCACTGCTTTTCGACTTGAAACAACCAAGGTATTTTTGGCTTCGAGATCTTCTTGCTGATTAGGGTAGAGTTTCTGATCATGGATAGCTGTAGTCGGGCTGTAGTCTTTCTGCTTGACAAATTGAATCTGATTGGCTAATCAACTCGTGTAACAGAATGTTTGTAGGAGTCAAGTAAGATCATTTAGACTTTTGGTTGGATTCTGGGTGAGTATGTGACTCATACAACTGCGCGCGTTGTGATTTGGCATGGCGCTTGTGTTTAGATGCTCATTGAGCCCTTGGCTCAGATCAAGAATGCAGATACGCGCCTCAATTTTAGTCAAGGAGCTCTGGATGAGGTACACACTCAACTCGAGGGAGGGTCACAAGATGGACATGCATGAGCTAAGAATTCTAAGAATGCCACCCACGTATTTTTGCACGTCCAAATCTCCTTTACAGCAGTCATTCTTTATCCTGCCAGTGTAACTCAAATGTTAGATTATCTGAGATGAGGTGCATTTGAAATTCTAGGTAGTTGGTGAAGAGCTGAGTGTGCTCCCAGGGATGGATCCTATTTTGGCGATGGGTGCAATTGAACGTCTTACAGGCTTCAGTGGGCTTTCTAAAGGAGCGGGGAAGAAAGATGAGAAGGATTATGACGTTGTTGTGTATGACGGTCGAAACAGTGAGGAAGTTTGTCGAATGTTTGGGTCAGCTGAGAGAGCAAGGTAACTCTTCGATTGATACATTGTAAGCCGTTTATCATCAAAAAGTGTACTTTTCTGCCAGTATAAGCCTAGTTTCATCTGTTGAACTTGCAGAGATTGTGCTCAAGTACAAGCACCTCTCGTATCTGTTCACCCAGGTATATAAGTTTATAACTCCCTCGTCTATACTGGATGTCCAGATGGTATGCTAGCCGATTGCGAGCCATTGCAGAGAAGACAGATACAGGACGGATGGCCTTCCCTTCGTTTATGAAATTCATGGAAGGCGCATTTCTTGATGAAGGCAAAGCAACTACGAGATCAACAAATGAGATCTGGGAAACAAGTGATCGCATCCTTTCGGTATGTAGCACTGCCTGGAGTATTCTGCCCAGTTCTCAACATGCCTTTTCAGGCTTGTTGAAGTTTCTCACATTCTGTTTGTCAGGCTTTGTTCTTGATAAGCATGTAAGAGTATGTTGGTGAATGACATGTCTAACATTTTGGCTATCGATGCAGAGGGTTGTTGAAACATTTCAAGACCCGAAAAGATTCTCGTGTTTCTTGGTTACAAATCTAAACAACCCCATATCAGTTGATACAGCCCTACGCTACTGGGGATGTGCAACCCAAGCAGGAGCATATGTAGCCGGCGCTCTTTACCCCCCCTCTTCTGAAGCATCACCTCCAAACGCTGCATTACAGGAGAAGTTCTTACCTCTGAAAGTTGCAGGTGTACCTCACGTCTCATTTGGCTCTCCGCCAGATTGGAATGAGACTTTAGAAAGGTTGAGTCAGGAAGCTAAAGGCGTTCTGAATGGAACAAGTCAAGCCCAACCTATCCCCCATCCTGTCGTCTTTGACCAATCAGCACGAACTGTAACACTCTTTTTGCCTGGCTTTCAGAAGTCAGACGTGAAACTATCACAGGTATATGTTCTCCTCTGTTGTTGGCATTTATGCAAATAACCATTGTTGCAACCAAGTTTATCTCTATTGTTTGGCCATACTTGCAGTATCATTTGAATTGTGGAAGTTGTGTTTGAACTAGCAGCATACCCCTGATTCAGGAGTGGTAATGTTCCATTGTATGTGACAAACAAATGACATTCTAAACCTTGAATGCAGTGGAGGGGAGGATCTGAGTTACTGGTTGAAGCTGGGGATCAGCGACGCAGTGTAGTACTGCCTGCTGCCATGCGCGGCAAGGTTGCAGCAGCCAAGTTCCAGGACAAGAGCTTGATTGTCACAATTAAAGCCCGTTGAGAATTTCCATGCTCTGTTGGTCAAGATATAACCCCAACAACCGATCTGACATCACGCCCTCTTAAGAGACCTGCAACAAGGTTGGTCTTCACTCGAGTCATGCTCAAAACTGCACTCCTGTGGATGTATTCCTGGATAACTTACATAATTTGTCTTTGAGAAGTTGCCAAAAAGGCAGACATTCTTTGTAGCTCTTCATATTTTCCTTGCAAGGATTCTAGCAGGAAAGCCTAGGTGTACAGATTCCTTTGTACCTCAAATTTTGCTACTCTCAGAATTTCACTTTAAATATTTCAATTTTGCAAGAGCTTCATACCAGCTAGAGCGCTGCTCGTAAAAGTAAAAAGAAATGAACACCACCGTCTACTGCTTTTGACTCTTTTGTGTCAGGATGTATCGTATAATTGGGTATACTTGTCAACGTTGTACTCAACACTCAGGACACGTCCAAAGGCATGCTTGTACTCCTCCCCCCTCCCCACTTTTCAGCATTAAATAAATCTGATTATACAGTACTACACTGATTGACACGAAATGCAGGACCGAGGTGAGCTGGCTGAGGATGGGTTCTCCAATATTTCGTAGAAGCATCATGGAACTTTGTCAAAGAGGCTGTAGTTTTAATTGGAGAAGGTTAGTTTTACTCTACTGACATAAACATAAGATGTCTTTCCGTCAAGATAGACTCCGTCACAAATTCTGCTGAACAAGTCTTCTTGATAGAATGTACTGGGCGTTGAGGTCGAATGCCAAATCACAACTTAGATCCATATGTTTACGTCAATCAGCTCCCTGTATATGGTCCTGTGGGAATGGAAACACTCCACAATGAACCTAATTTGCAATTTTGACATGTGAGATTCAGAGAGAGAATGATTGAATCTACAGTCGTGCTGGCATAAAGTACGACTGACTGTTTCACCACCCACATGAAACTTGGGGCAATCTATGGCCTGGGAAACATGTGGTAGAGTGGACAAAACCGGGGAATGGTACCTTGAGGATAGAGTCTGGGCCCTCTTAATTCTGTGTCTTGTTCATTACCATATGTGATAAGCAGGACTGCGCTTTGGTGCCAAAAGGCTAGTTTTTGAGTTGACACATGGGGTAATTTTTGTAGAGGTTCTAAGTAAGAGAAGCGAGACTTGAGGTGCTTTATTTAAAATTTGAATTAATTTGTGCCGTACCTACTTATCACCTACGGTAGTCATTTTATGCAAGCTTCAGTACCTTGTGAAACAGGATATACAGTTAGGAGCAGATACTTGTGGAACCAGTTAACCTCCAGATGCCCACTGAGGCCATTTGCCACCACTTTAACCCCCTCCAGTCATTTCTGAGTATGCCAAGTTGCCCAACCAAGGAAACCTTTGAAATTTTTCTTCTCAGTAACCTACACAGGTATGTGCAATTAGGCTGCCTCTTCACCCATGCAAATTTCCCAGGGTCAAAACCAGATCAGAAAAACTTTTAAACCTTGTTTCCTTATTCATAAAGCATGCATAGTAAAAATAAATAAATAAAATCTATTGTATCTCATTTATTGTGGCAGTAAATATATTGATAAATATAGTGTGGGCAACCTAATTGCACATGTCAGTATAGTGGACATCATATGCTGACGTTTTGTGCAAATGCTCAGCACAAGACTGGGTAGGATTAGTGGGCCCTCCAATTATGGGCGTGGGTGTTCCCTTGCATCTTGGGCCAAGAAGGAACATTCTTTGTGTGGATTCTCCTCTTGTTGCACCTCATAATGTGTCTTCATTAGGTAGAGGGATCTCAAATGCTGATTTTCCCTAGTTAGTCCACTTCTCATGGGATATTAAAAACGCGATTAGTATGAGATGATTAGCGAATCCAAATTGAGTTTTAGCTAAATTTTGGAGCTTGTATGAACAGGGGCGGAGCCGGAGGGGGGGGGGGCTCAAATTTTTCTTTTTCTTTTTGCAATTGCAATATTAAAATTTTTGGGGCGTGTAATACACCATTGGAAATGTGTTTTCAAGACCTTTCCAACAGTTTATTATAAGCCCCCAAATTCCTAAAATTTGAGTTGGTAAAACCCAAAAACATCTGCAGTCATTTAGTGATTGCAAAGCAAGCTGGTCAAAAGAACCGCAATGGGAAAATGAATGTGGTTCTTTATTGCAATGTTTTCTACGAGTGCATCGAAGGAAAATCGAGCATCTGCTTAGTATTGGCAATGTCTATTGGCGATGATCGGATGGTCAATCTGATGATCATCTATATCGAAAAGACCATTGCCAAAGCTTTGGATATTAACAACATTATCAAAAAAATTATGGAGATGTTAGCTCAATAAATGATCAAATTTGACCACCTATTGAAATTTGAAAATAAAACATACATTGGATATTTTTCTATTATGAGGTCAGCCCCCCTAGGTCAAAATCCAGACTCTGCCCACGTGTATGAATATCTTGTGCACTATTGAAGCGAATACTCTTTTTCTTTTTAAATGATTACATAGGTCTCCCCCCTCCAATTACATCGACTATTGAACCTTGAATAGTCAACAAAATTTGAGCAAGTAGCTCAATTTCTTTGGAAACCTTTTCTTTCTAGTGGGCCACTCTTGATTGCCATGCCATTATTGAGTGTGCACGTTTTCTTTACCGTGGGTCCTTGGCTCTTCAATATGGTTGCTCTAGTGCAATCTAATCTTCCAATCAAATATTGCTTGTGAGAATCTTGTTGTATGTGAGGTGGCAAGGGTTCAAAATTCTAGTATTTGCTTGAGTTTTCATGTTAGTCATGACACTTGTTATTGGCCCTAAATCCTAAACCCACTTCATGGACAATGATTGAAATTGTTAATTTTATGTCTTGCTCATGTCTCATAATACATATGCAAGCTTATTTCCATTGCCTAACAGTGTTTACATGTATTTACTACCAAAAATTTGTGGAATTAGTTAGGATGATTGAACACAAGTAGTTATGATCATAGTACAACCATATGTAGTTATGAGCAACCTACATTTGCAATAGTGTCAAGTATGATCATCTACACAAAGCATTGTGCCGGTACTCATATTAAAGAAGGAGATTGAATGAACGACTCTTCTTGTTATGTTGTCAACCTTCTCATTGGGATGGCTTTACACACAAAATTCTACTCGTTTGAGTAGGGAATGAATATCAAATCATAAAATAACATCTTCGTCATCATATGCCATGTGAGGAAATCCACTATTGGAAATAGAAGTATGATTCATCCATGAAATACTCCACATTCCATGCTCAATTTGACTTGCATGTGGACTCTCCATTCCTTGCTCTATCTCACTCGCATGTGGACTCCCCCCATTCCTTGCTCTACTTGATTTGCATGTGGACTCTCCATCCCTTGCTCTATCCAACTCATAGGAGGACTCTTCACTATTCACTCCTCAATCCAACTCACACATAAGCTCCATGTATCTTGCACTATCCAACTCATAGGTGGAGTCCTCCTTATATCCTCCTTCGTCTTATTCATACATGGGCTCCCAATTCCCTGCTCTATCCAACTCATAGATGAACTCCTCCCTATATCCTACCCTCTCTGACTCCTACGTGGGCTCCCTAATCCAGCCTGCTTTTTGCAACTCATACATGGGCTCCCTAATTGTTGTTATGTCCAATTCATGTGTGAGCTCCTTGATCCTTGTTTTATATGATTTGTAGGTGGACTCCTCTCTATTTCTAGCCATGTTTGACTCATACATACATGGGTTGTTTGTTCCCTGATCTATCTGACTCAAAGATGGACTCATCTTTATTTCTTGTCCTATTTGACTCACGCATAGGCTTCGTGTTTCTTGCTTTGTTTGACTCATAGGTAGAACCTCCCTATATCATGCCATGTGCAACTCAGGCAACCTATACCAAGGCCCTAAACCAAGGCTAAGGTGAGCAAGTTGGAAGGTTACCTTAATGAACTCAAAGACCTTATTAATGGGGGCTTTATGGCAAAAGCAAGTTGTGCTAGGTTGAGCTTGGCCTCCTATTTCTATATGTCATGATAGCTAATAAGAAGGTATCCATGTTGGTGAATACATGCAAAACCACTTTGTTCATGACCCCTGAGATCATGAAGTTGTTGGGGTTGGAGGTGGTGGAGCAGCACCACCCTGTCAGGTTAGGAATGTACGGATCTCTTGCGAGACAAACATAGTGGAGGAAGTTTCACGTTGTATATGAATATATCTCTCATTCATCCAACATAAAGCCCCTGAAATAGTATGTAGTCCCAAAAAGAATTGTTAATCTGACACGAAAATTAGCTTTAAAGACCCCAAATTAGTCTACTCTAGGTCATTTGCAATGAATTGGCAACAATGCTATAGGGGGTTGACCAAGTTTTTATGTTGGATGGATGAGAGGTACGCTTATTCATGATAATTTCCTCTCTCCCCTCCTAGGAGAGAGGTCGATCACCATATCAAAATTAAGCCGGGGTTAGAACCGCCTTCAAAGATGCCTTACCAACTTAATCAACGGGAGTTGGCACGCTTTAGGGATCCCCTATTTGCTTCCCTAATCCCAAATTGCCACCTCATGTGTCAAATCACTATGTATAGCTTTGCCCCAAGATAGGGAACTTTGGGCAATATGCCACCTAGGGGAACGTGTGCCGAAGTGTACAAATTTTGTTGAATACTCCCTAAACATCTAATTTAGTGTAACCCACACTATTCATCAGCGACCCACACTAATGGTTTTGCAATGATTGCCAGGTGACAACTAGGAAGGGTGTCACATGACACTTGGTGCTACATGACAAGTCATGAAGACCACTCTAATCAACATGGTACATCAATTTTAATGCAACATCAAATCAAATGTCTAGTGGAGTAGAGTTCTTTCACCAACATATGTCCACTCTACCACATGATTCCTTCGATGCTAGATTGCCCAAAGTTTCTTACGATGCACCTATATATTCTAATTCATTCACGAGTGTATTGCACTTGTCAAATGTTAGATTTCTATGTCAAGGATGTTTGTCACCACAATGAGTCTATGGCACATCATCTTAGGTTGGAATGTGTCATGTACACCAATTCATATTCCTTGCAAAAGGATCCATTTGAAGACCCCGGGGGGTGCACTCCATCGTTAAGTTTAACACCACATGCGATAAAAAAAAAATTAAAATTTTACTTTTTACATAAAGCATCACCAAAATGGGTCAAAAAAATTTTAATTTTTTTTTAAGAGTAGATATACACGGTATCTATTACATAGTAAAAAAAATGGTAACCAAATTTGGTGATTTGTTTTTTTTATAAAACATACCGTTTCTATATAGAGTGACGAAGAATTGAACTAAAACAAATACTACAAAAATGAAGATGACTAGAAAATTCAAAAATATATAAAGAAGATATTATTAATGATTATGTATATGTGGAAAAAACATCATGGTTTTTAAAATTATCTATGGCATTTAAGATAGGGTAGCAAACTTTTATCGCGCGTGGTTATGAATCGTAAGGGGGTGTGTTCGCCCCAAGTTGAAGACTCCAAATCTTCATGGTTTTGGTGGAGTCCAATTTTCCAGAGGTCTTTATTTCGCAACTTGAGGAAGGTCGGTTTGGAACTTCTGGACTTTTGGATTCAACAACAATGTGTTGATTTCGGAACATTGGGTGCTCAAATAACGGTGTTTGTTGGACATGAGAATGATTTGTGCAATCAAAGGCCACACAGGCAAATGAGACTCCACTACCAAGTGTGCAGTAATATGTTTTTGCAGTTGAATGTCTTGCACATGGTTTAAGAGCATTCAGACGTATCCAGAAACTTTAATTATTGATTTTGAATACCATATTTGCTATCCAATTATGGCATTTTAGCAGGGTCCGGAGTTTTATCACTTGTTTTGTACTGAAGTTTGATCTTACAAGTTGATCTTAACAAGTTGATCATTTTGAATGAGAGTTATTGAACTATGACCAGCTAAGCTTCCTCCTTTGGAAGCTTACAGAGGTGTTGAGTTTCGGCAGCTTTCGGTTTGAGATGTGGATGGAATGCAGGAGGTAGAATGTTAATTGAACCGTGATGAATCCAAGTATGAGCATTTGTCATTCGAATTTAACCCTGAGGTTAACCCGTAAAGTCGTTTAGCATGTTCATACTTTTGGTTGCATTCTCTCTTTATACTGGATGATATGAAATCTTCATCAAACTCTTTTCGAGTTACTTTCAGGTGGTGTCAAGAAAAATAACCTTGCGAGATAACAAGCTATCACTATCTACCAAACAGTCCCAGCACAATCTATATTCAGATTGTTCAATTTCATAATATCGTATGTGTGAGAGGCCCAAAATCGGGCTCCCAAACCCTTTAGGGTTTAAGCCCAAGAGTACATTATTGCATCTCATTTAAATATACAGTTAGTAAGGAACTTGCCAACATAACATTATTAAGCAGTATACGTTCGTTCATATGGGCCCTGAGAATATAACCATGGGATGCCCAACCTAGTGCAAGGAGACTCAGATTAAGTTTGAATCTACACTAGGTTGGGACATCCCATGGTTATATTCTCAAGGTCCACATGAACGATCGCACACTGCTTCATAATGTTATGAATGCATTGGAAAATAATAATGTATATGGGTGCTTGACAAGATCTGACTAACGAAATGTTGCAATATTCATGTAGTTGGTGTTGTGGTTTCAGCCTGGATTTACTTCGACGAGACATAAGTGAATCTAGTTCAGGGGTTTAGGGTTCTGGGTTTTAGGTTTTGGCAACCTTCAATATGAGAAGGTTTTCTGATCATCCACGAGGGATCACCCCCAGATACCCAAAAAAAAGAATTGAAACTGAGTTTTGGCAACAATAAAAACGAACTTTTTTGTGCAAATAGTGGTTTAGGAATTATTGAGGAATTATTGACACAGAGTTATTGAGGGTGCTGAAGAGGAGATTGAATGACAAGAAAACAAAAACTACAATTGCATAAAGTAGGTTGGAATTAATTTCATGGCTACAAGGATGTCAACGTCCATATCACTCGACCAGATGCTTCAAAAAGGCTGACCCGCATGGAGCAAAAACAAGGACCAATTTAGCTCTTTCTGGAAGCAGATACTCTCAACAGAACAGGTTTAGAACCTCCACAGAAGCTTTACGTCGACTCATAGCTTCTTTCGATGGCTGTGCATCAATCCAGCCGAGCTCGTAATTCAGTTACTCGTTGAACCTCTTCACTCAATTGCACTTGAATGCAATCCTGTTGTTGGGACCACTAACACTAGAAAATTTTGTAGACTGAGAATTGAAGCACAATCCTGAAATGGAACCATACATTTGTGTCATGCACGGATCATTTTGTGAACATGATCATCTGTCTGTCCCCATCTAACAATTTGTAGTTTATTCATGTGCAATCCGATGATCGTCTCAGTATTCTTCAGTTGCTTCAAAAATCCACGAGTTTGATGGAGTTGCATGATCGAGTTGCAGGTTACAATGAGGGAGAGGCACCTGTTATGATTCAGGACATGAATTCAAGTATTGAAATTTGTGTTCGAGGTGAGGGTTAAGGTAGCATGTTGTGTCTAGCTTGGATGATTATTAAACATGTTCCCTACACACTTGAATGAAACACTTGGGCTTCCTGCAACATGTTACCGTAGAAGGCACTCTAATTCCATCTATATTAGAGCCCGACTGTACTAGTGTCCACATAGAATTCAAGTGGCCTCGACCAATACTTGAATGACATGTGACCAGATTCGACAAGATAATTTTTTCTTTGGAATCGAGAGCCCTCTATGGTGGTTGGTTTTCTTGATGTGTGGGAAGATTATGTACGACCTTGACATGAATAGACATAAAAATAAATAAAGCATTCAATCACGCAGTTCAAAATTTGGGTACAGGTTTCGCCTGAACATAAACTAGTCTACTCCTGATCGAGATTGCTTTAAATTTGTATCCAAATGACTTTGTTATCAAACTGCTGACCACTTGACTGGGTGCTCAGTGCTTACTGTAAATAAGGTATATATAAAGGCTTCATAACACACACTTCCGAACTCCACATACGCATTTGGCCGTTGCATGGAATTCGCATGCAAAAGTTATAGGAGTTTGAAACGATTATTCTTCTTTCTCTTCAAGGGATCAATCACACAGGCCTTCTCAATTGTGTTCAATTAATGAACCTAGAATGTGTCCTTATTTTAAGCACGTACTCCAATCTCATCGTAACATGTGTCTTTTGGGTGTCCGTTCGTAAACACAAGCCTTGCCATATATGTATCACTCAAATGTTGGCGTCTACATAAGATTACCCAGTTTTGATTAATTAGTGTGGGTTACCATTCAAAGTTACACGTTGCTATAACATTTTACCAGCATTGTCATTGTTTACCAATTAAGTTATATCATATTCTTCCACGTGCATACTAATTACTTATGTTGTTTGGGTAAAAAATAATACTCACAATAATTACTTATGTTTTAGCAATTCGTAATTCCAGATGGTAATTCACACCAAATTAGACAGAAAGGTGTAGTGTTTAATTAAGGTCCGCATATCTTAAGGCTTCATTTTCTCTAACAAGCTCCATAAGAAGGTCTGGAAGTTGTAAACAAGTGAAATGCCCACATATACTACACCTTTTATTTCAAATATTGTGGAGTTCAGAATAGTTTGGATAAATAGTTAGAGTGGACCACATCGAATTTTCAAATGCCTTAGAGTTAGAGTTGAACATGTGTAGTAGTGTCATATACCAAAATCACAAGTGACCAAATGGGTCACATGGCTTGGCATGTTGTGGATATTAATGAAGGTGTGACTATGGCGAGTAGCCGAGCAAGTAAAAGTTTACAATGAGGCACACCAAAGGCATTGGTGATACCATGCATCCTTTGGACAACTTATGTACATCGATTGACTTCATAATAGGCACATTATATTTTGAGCACAAAATTACATATTGCAAAGCAATTTACTGGTTAATACACCCTATTTTGAACACCATATTAGCTCATATGGCGCACACCATCTTTTGGGACAAAGCGGTTAGTGTTTTTTTGATATTTCTTGTGGTCCACGTTAGTTTTAAAATGTGGGTGCTTAGAATGAGTGTGATCCCACACTATTTAAGATTGATGGTCTACACCTCTACAACCACCGCACAACAAAGTGCCATAGAACCTTATTAGTTTCAATACAAACAAAAACATTTCTTGAGTGAGGAGTGTCACACACAATGGGTTGGTTGGAACCTGTGAAAACATTGATGCGGCATGAAATAAATCTCAATTTTGGCGAACATAAAGAAAGAAAGAGACAATGCCAATTTCATGGACCGGCGTGAATGAGGGACGCTTCACCGTGATTGTAGCCGCAAGCTCATATGTGAACTTGGCGTGAATTTACAAAGCTATGCTATGAAACAAGTGCTATTGCGTCCGATCATAGGTTGGCCCTATTGGTAACCATGTAAGGGGAGGTCAAACAAACCCCATGATTAGTCTCAAGTTGTATACTAGTGTGTTGTGTGAGCCATGCGGTTCCTGAGGGTGGGTGTTAGGTTGGCAAGGTGTCTAAACTTGTTTGCGAATTGTGTTGGGTTCTATTCCCAAGGTCGTTCTTCGGGTGGTTGCCTATCCTTTTAAATTGAGCTATGTGAGTTGGTGAGGGCATCTTGTTGTAAGGTTTAGCCTCATGTTTTGGTGCTTTGATTTTTCACATTTGTGTGTAGTACGTTTTAGGTTGGAAATATAAGGACCTAGTGGTTTTCTAGTCTACTTTTTTTGAGCATTCAGAGGGTGAGGTATTTCATGGCAATGAGGTGGTTGTGTTGCATGCATGCATGTGTAGGCATGAGGGGGATGTAGCATTGTTCAAATATATATCATTGATGATGTCTATGTGGATGCCACCCTCAAATGTGAGGTCTAAGGATAGTGAGGGTTCCAAACCAACCAACTTCTTCTAGTGTATTTGCCAACAATTGATATTTGAGTGTTTTCTGTTGAATGGTTGTTGTAGGGTTGTGGTCGTGGCAAAAGGTGCTTTTGATGAAGTGTATGCTATATTTGTGAATGGTGTAGTGGGTTCTAGGGGGCAGTGGAGGTGATGATTAGTATGCCAAGTTTGAGTCTAACGAGGTATTGGCATGGATTTGTTGAGGTGTAGGGTTACCATGTTGGGACGGTCTTACCCAAGAAGGGGGGGAGGAGGGGAGGGGGGGGGAGAGAGAGCTAAGTGTGTGTTGGCATTCATTAGGAGGGTGTTGCGTGTGTGGGAGTGGTAGAGGAGAAGTTTATGTATTTGCCATATTGCTTTGTTGTATTTGGATGTATCATGTCATTGATGGTGAGGTTTGTGCACATGGAGAGGAGGTGTAGGCATGTGTCAACAGCTTGTAGTGGGCTAAGGATGTAGAGGGGGGAGGGGAAATTAGTAGGCAAAATGGTATGCTTCCTTTGGATGCCCATGCATTGGCCATATGAGTTTTAGAGTTTGCATAATTTGGGCTTCAATGCATTTGGGGGACCAGAAGTACACATAATATTGTATTTAATGTCACTTACTATTTGGAATTTCACAATGCTATGACTAATTACTGTGCATCTCATTTTTAGCCAACAGAGGTCAAATTTGTTGTCTAGAAATTATAGGATCTTTACTTGGTAAAAGAAAAATGAAGCGCAATGTAAAGACAAATGAAGTGGCCCTAATGGCATCACTGTCCTGCCAAATTTTGTAAAATCTTATAGAAGAGGTAACTCCTCCAAGATTGACGAATGAATGTTTAAGCTTGGGTCCATTCTTTGGGATGAAAGTAAGGTGTTTTGGATCCCAAGTGCCTTGGATTCATATCCTAATATAAACCCAACCTAAGGGCATGTTTACACTAGTCATCAAGGACCGTCATCACTGCTCTCCAAATCTCCTCATTGATGATGAAGTTATTGACAGTCCCCCTTCGCGCTACACAAGGTCACCAAGAATGAATGAGAAAGTGACGTGAAACTTTACATGTCTAAAAATGAATAATGTTTGGTGGTCACCCAAAATAGAAGCAAAAAAACTCAAATATGTCGTCTCAACATTAAATAAAGGTGATTGTTTGAAAGAAATAAAATCAACAACCTCAAAGAAAACTTTAATCATTATGTGAAATCTTTTTGGTTGTTGAGTTTCAATATTTCATCAATTTGGTTTGTACACCAAAAGCCAATCACTTTGCATTGATAAGGCCCATTGATTTAATTGTAATCATGGGAGGAAAGCCCTATCCTCATTACAAGTGTTGAGTAGTGTCCACGATGCATGTAGGGTATGTAACTTGAGATGATGCCCCAATAGTTTTCTTCCATGCATTTGTTCATGACTCATGCCAAAAGACTTCAAACCTCAAAATTAGTTTTGGAGATGGCATCTTTCTTTATATTCTACCTTTTCTTGGTTTAGCTCAATTCCATAAGAAATAATCTTCTCTGCACATTTAAACTTCAAAAAATTGTTGATAACATTTTATTTACATGTCTTAGAAAAGCGCGTTGGAATTTGTTCATATCTTATGCAAAATGACTTCAAATCACACACAAAATTTGGAGGTTGAATATTTTTTGATTTATGAGCTTTTCTTAAGTCGAGCCACATTTATAGATATGTTCTTCTTCTGTGTGCAATTGAGGTCAAAATATTTGTTGCGGACACAGACCAAGTTCTACATAGTCTTGCAATATGGGGTCTTTGGTCACGTGTGTTAAAACAACCTTAAGGATACGTAACATAAAATTCCGTGGCAGATAACGACATGTTAATTGAGCTCATAACCTCATGTACACGGACCGTTATTTGTTTCTCATTTTGTTTTTGGCTACCTTAAATTCCTCAAATTTACGAGGCTGAAATTTTTGTGCTCACAAATGTACTTGAAGAAGCCTTGATCACTCCAATAAAGTATTGGAACTAAACTCAAAGAACTATCATGAACAGTCAAAGTCCACTAACAATCGCATGTACGTTGACTATTCAACCCAGAATGATCAGCCAATTCTTAGCACGTAATCCAATCTCTTTTAAACACGTGTATTTTCTTATGTCCATTCTTAGATCTTCTCCCTATAACCACACACCACTCAAATGTGGGTGTTTGATTAAGAGAAGTAACTTAACTTAATAACGCTTGTTTAGCTTACAAGATAGTAGAGAGAGCGCGCGGTGAGGCTAGAGGCCATTCCCATGGGGCGCCATGCATATCATACACATGGCACAGAAATAAGGAGAAAAGAGAGTGTTATAATAAGCTAAATTCAGGCTCGGCGCCCTTCTTATTAGTTCCAATTATTAGTCACCTATCCTATCCTTTATTTGTCACCTGGATTTTTAGGAGGAGTGGTCTCCTCTTCCAACTTAACTTACTAATGGCCACTTCACATACGAGACTGAGAGCCCGTGACCATTACACTTCAAGCACTCTCATTGGTGGAAAAGGCGGAGCCGGTCCAAGTTCAAGGTTCACACTACGCTTGAGGGACCAATGGAGTATGTGAATGCAAGATGGATGTAAGGTCTACATGGATTTCTACATGGCATCGAATGGATCGTGTTTCATGGTCACTTGGATTGTTTTCAAAAAGCACCTCTTGGAGGTAGGTCTAACACAAAACCAGGAGACCATGGCACTCTGAAAGCTCAGAATTGTCGGTTTATTCTATTTTATCATGTGTGAGGACTTGCATGAATAGAAATTCATTGAAATAGCGTTTGGTTGAGGGCCCGGTTACATATGACTTCACACTACAATGGAGGGTCTGTGACCACACTACATGATTTTGGAGGTGTCTTGGGACGGCCTTTGGACACTTTCTTTTTGGGCTCGTGTGTGAAGTGTTTATAAGGTCCAGTCGCACATGATTTTGGTTATGGCTTGGGTTAGAGTAACTAACCACCCAAATTAGTTATATTGTGCCCGCATTGCCCAGTCAAGAGAGTTAACTCACATATGAGGTAGCTAGCCTATGCGAGAGCTAATCTATCTCACAACCACACCACTTAGTTAAAATTGAAGGTTTACATAAAATTTATCAAAACAAAAGCTAGTTAACTTTTGGGACCTTGCTTGTGTGAAGACATCTTAACTCATCCATACTCCTAATGCTAACTAACTTTTACGAACGAGTAGCCCAAGTTTTTGCCTTGAATGCCCGCCTTTCATTTTTCCCATCTATTCTTTGTTCCACTACAAGGTGGACCACAATATTTCTTACACCATCCTAAATTAGCATACATTTCAAATTATAAAATATTATCAAAATGCCATTTCCAATGTTCGAATTTAGATTGTATAGAAACATTTAGGTTCAATATATTTAATCATAATGAAACACAAATGGTGTGGGCCACAAAATTCTAGTGTATCATAAGTAGTGTCATATTTAGAACTTGGGCAAGTTGAGCAAAACTTTGGTGAGTCAACCTTAACTCCTCTTTGAAATTGGTCAACCTTTGGTTAGTGGTAACCGGGATGTGCGGCCATCAATCAATTAGCTCACTACAGTGTTCTCCCGCTTAAGTACGCACTTTGAACCGGAGCCGCTGGTGCACACTTAGTTGGTAGGTGCATACTTTACTGTTATCGCTTTCTAGACCCTCTAATTCGATGAATTGCAATAGGAAACGGATGAAACCTTAGGCAACCCACTTGACCGAAATCTAGCTTATCAAGACATTTGTTGAATCTAAAAGTGCCACCAACTTCAAAGGCTTTGAAGCTCTACACATCATTGTCCTCGACATCGACGACCAATGGCTTTGCTCCAGTTTTCAAACGGAAGTTGGATAGATGTATGATGAATTGCGACAATTGTTTGAGACGTTTCAGCAAAA
Source organism: Polytrichum commune (assembly GCA_950295325.1). NCBI lineage: Eukaryota > Viridiplantae > Streptophyta > Polytrichopsida > Polytrichales > Polytrichaceae > Polytrichum > Polytrichum commune. The sequence goes on from OX485807.1 coordinate 44,732,883, forward strand.
CGTTAATAAACTAACATTAAATGTCAAGCATAAAAAAATCATGCATTCACGGCAAATGATTTTGCATGACATGTTCAAACAATAAAGTATGAACCCTGAGTTTTTTTCAAAACATTTGCGCACATAGATGGGATGCATACTTAAACTAGTGTGTACTTGAGTGGGAGATAATTGTACACGATTTACTATAGAGGGATCCCTATTTCATCTTTACATTTGCCAAAATATACTTTCCACATGGGATACAAAGTGGTCATGGCAAATGTGAGCATGACATGTGGCATTTTATGAGGGGAAAATAACTATTTTGTGTTGGAATAGAGAGCCATCTACGGTAGTTGATTTCACCAACCCACATTGTTAGCTAATTCTCCTAGTTAGGTGGTGTAACCATGATTTTAGTGAGCTAGAATTTTGGTTAGCTAATCCTCTTGACTAAGTGGTGTGGTTGGACCCTTAGTGGGCCTTGGCCAAGTTCTTCCCCAACTTGCTCTATGTGCCACCTGGCACTTATTACTTAACCATAAAATTGTTATTATTATTATTATTATTATTCCTTAACCTCCATAATATCACCCTCCATAATGTCATTCCCTCTCTTATATCCTAAAACCTTAGGAAATGAATGTGCTCAATTTAAATCTCCCTCCTTGTTGTCACATTTCCCTCCCATATATCATAGGTTTTGACATTAAAGTGATCCCCCAAAGAATTAAAACCATGGGCTCATATGCATCACATTGTCATCATTGTAATTATTGTCATCAATGTGATGTAAACATTGTATTATTCCACAAAATCACATGCTACACTAACTCTCTAATATCAAGCATCCATGTTAGCACTACATACCTCCTTAATATCACATGCACTTTGGATGCCATAGGTGCGATATTAGAGTGTAAATGGCCACTCCACTCTAGAATGTTGCAAATGCATTCATTCTCCATCCATCCTAAAAATGAAAAGCTAGAACATATGTGCATTAATGTGTGTTATAGTGTCCATTCAAGGACCATGCACCTTTGATACTTTGGAATATGATCCTACTTCTAATGAGTGAAGAATACAAGGTAGAATGGAATCTATCAACAATTACAACAAAGTGCCTGACATACTTTACACATTGAGCCAAGGGACTTGACCATTGAATTCATCCAATGCTTTGTTTTATATAGTAATCTCCCGATTAAGTACACGCCCGTTTAAGTACGCATCATGGTTAAGTGCGCAATTTTTTTGACAAAAGTTAGGGTTCATACTTTATTGTTTGAACATCTCATGTAGAGTCATTAGCCGTGAATGCATGATTTTTTTACACTTGACATTCAATGTCAGTTTGTTAACGTTTCGCTGGAACATCTCAAACGATCATCACAGTTCATCATACATCTATCCAGCTTGTGTTTGAACATCGGAGCAAAGCAATTGGTCGTCGATATCAAGAACAACGTTGTGTGGAGCTTCAAAGTCTTTGAAGTCAGTAGCACTTTCATATTCAAGTTTCATCTGTTTTCCGTTTTTCAAATGATCATCACAGTTCATCGTACATTTATCCAACTTTTGTTTGAACATTGGAGCAAAGCAATTGGTCATCAATGTCGAGGACAATGTTGTGTAGAGCTTCAAAGCCTTTGAAATCGGTAGCACTTTTCATATTCAAGTTTCATTCGTTTTCCGTTGCGATTTATCGAATCAGAAGGTCTAGAAAACGATATAAGTAAAGTACGCACCTACCAACTAAGTGCGCACCAACCGCTATGGTTCAAAGTGTGTACTTAAGCGGGAGATTATTGTACCATAAAAGATTGAAATTGAATTCTATGTGGTTATGGGCCCTTGTGTATAGTGTGAAGTTGTAAGCAATCGGACCCTCAATCACATGCTAACTCAATACTTTAGTTTGAACTAAAAATCAAGCTGGGGAAGATTTTGAATTGTCATGGTCTCGCCGTTTTATGCATTTCCGTCTCAAAGGATCAAAATACAAACATTTGAGCTTGCAAAAATACATTTGAAAAGGAGTCTTTAATTTGGTCCCAGAAACCATATTGTCCACATGGATTGTTTGCATCCATCCTCTAGAAGTTGATATTGTTTAGTATCTAATGGTGGATGTTGTTTATATCACAAGGCCCACGCATGTGAGCACTTAACATGTAAAAATTAAAATTAAAAAAAAAGTAATTTGGTATAAGAGTTGCCGCACGGAAGGCTAAGTTATTGGGTAGCATGGTTAGGTTGCAACTCTACATTGTTACTTGCAGTATGTGATGAAGATGCAACTTCAAGTAGGAACAATTTTTGGTTCTCATCTTCAATCTTATACATAGAATTTTATTCACTTTCACCATAGTTTTTACCTCATGCACAAGATTCTTGTAGAAGGAAGGCTCTTTAGGATTTAAGCAAACCAACCCATACACTCGTTCCTTGTTGGATGCCTGAACCCTTGTCTCCAAGGAACCAGTATACAGGTTGGTTCGCCCCAGCGGCCCTTTAGCAACTTAATTAGGCGGTGAGTTGCAACTTTTTGCGCTTGCATCAAACACCCCACAACATGATGGCTTGGGTGGCATCGTGGTGGGATCCACATGATTGCAGCTACTGCCCAAGCAATTTGTTGTTGTGCATGGTTTTTTTGGTTCATTGCAACTATCATAGGGATATCTTGTAAAACCCTTATCCACCTCATATCTCTTGTTGAAAATTTAATCCCAACGAGGTCCGATTCTATTTAATCATGTCTCTAATCCCAATTCAATCAGTTCATGTGTCAATTTAGCTTCCATAAAAATTGTTGGGTAATTCACGTTTCTTTGTCCAGCTGCACATGTGTTTAGCCCAAGAAGCAACGTCGTAACAATCGACAAGGTACATGTGCTTAACGCCAACATAACAATAATTCAAACACCTATATTTGAATGACATATGGTTACATATGGATTTACGAACATACACCAAAACCACTTGTATTTACAAGAAATTGAACTACATGCTCAAAACATTCACGTTGATAATGAACAAGATACTCGTATGGGCTCCATAAGTTACGAGGGAAGTGGCTATGGCTATGTGGACTCGCTAACCATCTTGTACTAGCGTGTGTTCATACATCTTAGGAGAAGTGAGATGTTCGGGAAAAAGTAAGCATTTAAAGACTCATCTACCGTACATCAAATTCGTTGAGAGCATGAAGGAGAGGTCAAATATTCACTAAACTCACTTACGGAAGGACCTTTTACGAATAAGTTAGTAAGTTAGTATTGCGATGTCATGTCAGGAAAGGCAATGAGAATGTCTGCAACACTAGGAATAATAATGTCAGTGCAAGCGTCTGTGAGACGTTCCGCATAGAATCTAAGCGAGAGAGATCTTCCAATTATTTGCGACCCCAAAAGATGATCTATTGTTGTCAACTGAGTCTGAAAAAGGCCCTTAGCTCCCACCCTCAATTCGTGGCTCTAAAGAACTAAATTATGACCTCAGGATCATCACGAGCCCGTTGATATACTGGAGGTAATATAATAACTAACATCCCATTTTTCTTTTCTTTTCTTTTTGAGACAGAAGGTCGATAGGCCAGCGTCAAAGCATAGGGAGCAGTTGACCACCTGGCAAGTTTTCCGTCAAGTAGACAGGAGATTTCACAGCCGGGATTCGAACCGCCAACCTCTTCCTTGAGATTTGGGTATCTCTCCACCATCATCTGGTAGTTTAGGGTCATCTCGGACAACTAACATCCCATTTTCATGTGGTGGTTTCTTGACACTCAGGGCCACTTTGCACACGAGACTAAGAGCATGTGACCATTACACTTCAAGCACTCTCATTGGTGGGAAAGGCGGAGCTGGTCCCGAGCTCGCTTCATACTACGCTTGAGGGACCAACGGAGTATGTGAATGCAAGAATGGATGTAAAGTCTACATGGATTCCTACATGGCATCGAATGGATCATGTTTCATGGTCACTCGGACTGCTTTCAAAAACCACCTCTTGGAGGTAGGCCTAACACAAAATCGGGAGACCATGGCACTCCGAATGTTCAACACTGTTGATTTATTCTATTTTGTCATGTGTGAGGACCCACATGAATGCAAATTCATTGAAGTAGCATTTGGTTGAGGGTCTGGTCACATATGACTTTACACTACACTCGAGGGTCCATGACCACAGTACATGATTTTGGAGGTGTCTTGGGATGGCCTTTGGACACTTTGTTTGGGCTCTCACAATTTCATGGCCATGACCATGTAATAGTGAGGACCCTTGAATCTCATTCAAAGTCTCTACCAATTGTTTAATTAACATCTTCTATCAGGATTTGCATCAAGCCCACCTCTTAGAGGTGGGGCATGACGCAAATTTGGGCAGATCATGAAACATTATCCATGATATGGCAAGTAGGAATCCATGTAGACTTTTCATCCATGATAATTTTTTGGGCCTTTAGGCTTTCACCTTCTAGTGCGAAGTGAACTTGGATGGTGTTGGCCTTTTCGACCAATATGGATCGGCCATGTGGAGACAAATGAGCCACATGTGGATTGGCCCTAAACCAGTTGAACCATTATGTTTCACTTGTCTTTTGGTTTCTTACTTACATGCATTTATTTAAGGTATGTAGCTCTAGTATGACATTCTCAACCTTCGTATATATTTGTGGCCATTGGATTGGACCAATAATTGTTACTTGCGGTTAGCAATAGCAAATGAATAAAAGTAATCATGTCAAGTTTCAGAATTGAGGTTGAAGAGTCTCTTTCTCTTCAAACAACCGCAAAGATCTTCTCAATTGTGTTATTCTTGAGCCTAGAATAATGTCTATTTTTTAGCAAATAGTATGATCTCATTGCCACACGTCATTTTTCAGTGTCCATTCTAGACTACACCGCAATGTGCAAGCAAGTTGCCCCAAATTAATATAGGGACATTCCATGTTATTTTCAATTTTTACTACCGCAACATCAAAAATATAATCAAATTTATAATACGGTTGCTATACGTTTGAACCAAGAAAGCTGCAAAAAAAAAAAAGTTGACCATATTTGATCCAAGGTATTTTACACAGGTAAAGAGGGAACCTATTCGCAAAAGGCAAACTTGATTACACATATCGGTGTACAATCCTTCCCACTCAATATAAGTGTTTGATTAAGAAGAAGGGCCACATAAGGCCCAATTGCACTAAGACTTGCAATCCAGTTGCCTTCGCAACTGGATTGCCTCTTTACCCATCCAAGTCACCTCAGGTCAAAATCAAATCACAAAAACTCACAACTTCGTTTACTCATGCCTATAATAACTACAATGGAAAAAACGATTATTAAATATTTTCTTATTATGACAATCAACAACCAAAATAGGACGGAATCCCAATAAATTAGTGTGGGGCAACCTAATTGCATGTATCACTCTAGTAAAGTACCTTTTATAACCCACAAAACACATGGAAAGTCAATGCATACTAAGCAAGTAAGATTTCCATGGCATCCTTGCATGAAACATGGAAATGGCCATGCATCGACCTCTCGAATTCCTCGACAAGACAGCAGCGAATCATGCCCACCTAGCTACTACACTGCACTGCAAGTTCAAGATGGATTAATTCACTAATTAAGTTAAAATGCTTGCGGCTCAAACAAATTTGAGGGTCGTCATAAAGAGGGCTCCACTCATTCCTCGCCATTAAGTTAATTACGGTGAGCATATATATATTGTTGGAAGTTGCATTGGAGTGGTTGCAGTGGAGCGTTGTTGGAACTTGCTTTATTTAGCAGTCATTCATTGCCGATGATGCGTGTTTAGCTCCGATTCTATCCATGACGTCCAGTAGTAGATTAACATGATTAAGGAATCCCAGCAGGCCTCATACAGTAAGTGGAACTTGACCGTGACATAGTTTTGTAGTACACTCTAAACCTCTGTAGTATCACACCTGTGGCAACCAAAGTGCGCGTGATATTACGGAGTTTTGTAGGGTTAGCATGGATGCGTGATACTAGTGAATTAGTGTAGCATGTGATATTGTGGAATAACACGAAGGAGATGTGAGGACGATTTGAATTCGTTCTCGCGTCACCTGACGTTAGTGTGGTCCACTCCACTTGGCCTTCCCAGGCGATGTGGTGGACGCATGCACCAACATTCAACAAGTGGCATGAGAAGAAGAAGAATGAGAATGAGAATGAGAAGGTGGCACTCCACGTGCTGACACATGGCGCAATGCGAGGGTGTGGGTTGACTTCTTGGGTGGTTTGCATTGATGTCGAATTTCGTGATATAAGGGAGAGAAATGTGACAATAAGAAGGAGTGAGATTTGAGCTACGAACATCCGTTCCCTAGGGGTTCGGGAGATTCGAGAGTGTGTGACATTATGGAGTTTAGGGTGTAATAGTTGTATGATTGTGTAAGGTAGATGTGCCAAATTCAGTTAGTTGTCTTATTCAAACACATGTTTTTGAGTGGTGTGTGGTTTGGTGTGGTAATGGATACCAAAATGACATGTGTTTGAAAGATATCGGATTGTGTGTTCAAAACATGATGACTATTCTATGATCAAACATGCCATTACTCACCTACTACCCACTACAAGAGTCAGACACGTCTTTCCACCTTCTCTCCACATGCACAAACACCATCCTCCGCACCATCTTAACAACCAGACACAACAAAGCAGTTTGGCATATACACAAACTACTCATCTCCCACTCCATGAAGAGAGGCACACTCTTAATGAACGCATGCACTCACTTAGGCACCCCCCCCCCCCTCTAGGAACACAATCCCCACATGGCTATATGCGTGCACCACAAGCCCATGACACTGCCTCGCCAAACTCAAACCTGACATCCTTGTTATCACCATCACCACCTCCTCCGAGAAAACAACACAATGTACCACCCAAAACCCAAGCCTACAATTCATTGAATTCATGTTCTACCAAGACTATGACCCCACCACCACAACCCATAAAACAAAATTTAAAAACTAACCATTGTGGATACCCTTGAAGATGCCGGATGGTATGTAACCCTCGCCATCCTTACAATAGGCATCCAAGGAGGCATTCATAGACAAACAACATCACCAACCTAATCGAACAATGCTACATCCCTTTGATGCCCATTGCCCATACATGCATGCAAGCAACAAAACCACCTTATAGCTATCGAATACCTTACCCTACTCATGCTTATTAAACGAAAATTGGAAAACCACCAACCGTTAGTACTCCCCCACCTAAGCAAGCACCAAAACCGCCACATACAAACAACAAAATCCCAATCATGAATCTTATAGCGTGGTCCTAGGAGAAGTGAGCTAGTTGGGGGAAAGGTAACCATTTAAGACCAATCTACCTTAATTGTTCAATAATAGATATATCGGCACGTTGTGATTGCATGTTCACGCAAGTTTATGGCCACTTCACACACGAGCCAAGAGCCGAGACCGTGAAATCGTGAGAGCCCAAAAGAAATTGTCCAAAGGCCATCCCAACACACCTCCAAAATCATGTAGTGTGGTCACGGACCCTAAAGTGTAGTATGAAGTCATATGTAACCGGGCCCTCAACCAAATGCTATATCAATGAATTTGAATTCATGTGGGTCCTCACACATGACAAAATAGAATAAATCAGCAGTTATGAGCATTCGGAGTGCCACGGTCTCCCAATGGTTTTGTGTTAGGCCTACCTCCAAGAGGTGGTTTTTGAAAATAGTCCAAATGACCATGAAACATGATTCATTTGATGCCATGTAGGAATCCACGTAGACTTTACATCCATCTTGCATTCACATACTCCGTTGGTCCCTCAAGCATAGTGTGAAGCGAACTTGGGACCGGCTCCGCCTTTTCCACCAATGAGAGTGCTTGAAGTGTAATGGTCACGGGCTCTCAGTCTCATGTGTGAAGCGGCCCTTAACAATCACCAGGCTTGCACCATTTGTGCCAGTAAATTTTAGCAACAACCAGGCCAAATTTAGACCTAAAAACATAATTTAAAGTTGGGGGGGGCTCATTATGTTGCTTTAGCAAAGGTTCATGGCACTACATGCTTACACGGTTACACCTTCGTCACTGCACCAAGTAGTCATCATGAGGTGCCAGCAAGAACCACTTGTTTTTCTATTCCGGGAAGAGTTTCTAAAAAAACACTTATTGGTAAGCTTATCATGCTTGTTGGGTAAGTTATGTAAGTGTTGTTTGATTCGTTGTTCCTTGCTCTCCATCGCCTATTGATCAAAGATAAGTCTTCAAATTTGCATTGCATTAGCAAATCTATGATGGAACGTCAACAAAAATTACAATGAAAATCGGATATGATATGGTTTAGTTGTGGTCATCATATGTGCATGTTCGTGGTTTCTGTAATTGAATACGTAGGTTCTCCCTGTTGCTTTCATGTTTGAGTGTGGAGTAGTTGATAAAGTTGGAGATGTAGTCCAATCTCTCTTAAACATGTGTCTTTATGGTGTTTGTTCTTTGATTCTCACTTAACCACGCACCAATCAATATATAGGTGTATGTTTGAGAAAAGGAATTGAATAACACATGCATACCTTATCTGAGCCTATGATGGGCACTTCGGACTCCTTTGACAATTTTGGCCATTGGGTTAGGTTGAGAATTGTCTCATATGTTTGGCATTCGCAAATCCCAAAGATTACCATTTCAACTTTTAGAATCGGAATGGATATGCAAAACTAATAGAAGGTCAAAGTGAAGATTCTCTTTCTCTTTGAAATTTGATCACATAAGGTTGAGGCATCTATAACCCATAGAATAAGAGAGTTTGCATTTGTTTAGGAGGAGTAATTGCAAAAGATTATTTTTCTTGCGAACATAAACAAATTGTAAGAAGAATATGTATGTATGTATGTATGTATGGATGGATGGATGGATGAAATCATGAATTTGGAAATTGCTACAAACTTCAAAGTGTTAAAGTTATGATAACACATAACCACTCGTGTCAATTCTAATGCTTGGCTACGACAATTGTCAAGAAAATTATGCATGTAATGGATCACAAGCCATCGCCATATAAACCTTAACTCCGTTCACTTAAAAAATGTAGATCTTATCCATATCAAACATTACATGACCCTGGTGAGCGGTTAAATGGACGTTGTCAACTATGGATGCCAAAACCTTTATGTTCTCCTGATTGTGTTCACAAATGAAACTAGCATGCTTAATGTATTTTGAGCCTATAGTCCAATCTCCTCATAACACATGTCACTGTAATGTCCATTGTTGCCATAAACCACTCAAGATGTATGATAAAGAAGAGTGACCACATAAGGCCCTTGAACTACCTTAAACGAATGTTTAAATAAATGATTTGAAGCATTGAAAGGCACCATTGACTTGCATCGAAGAAATCAAGAATCGAAGGGTAGACTATACCCCTAGGGGGCGCACCTTACGTAACACCTATGAGCACACTTGAGTGCGCAGAAGGGATATTAATTTGAACTTTTATGTACTACATATGCATGTGCTACACTAAATTATAACTCGTAATTATGTACATGTATGAAGGACCTTTAGAAAACATACAACATTTGTATGTGTATGGTAGTGTCACTAGACTTTTATATGATCAGAATTCCTATTGGATGAAACTAGGATGAAGAATTTTTTCATTTCCTTATCGCATCCATGCATGCATGGAAGAGGTAGTATTAGGGTTTTTAAAGGTGTTGTTGAATTGAGAACAATGCCACTTCTTGCTTAGGGTTGCAAATGGAATGGGTTGCGCTTCTTTTGTGAAAGTTGATCAAAGGGGATGTGGATGTTTGATGCAGATGGTTATACTTATGATAGGGGTTGATTGTTATTCAAAAATACATTTGTATACTTATGTTAATGACTATATACAAATATGATTTATTTACATATATATTTTGTAACTTGTATTTTTATCATTGAAGTTGTAAGGTTATTGCTTACTTTTACCATCGACTCAAAATAATTTTTAAAATAATAATAATTTTAAAACTAGATATAGGGGGCTTAGAGTATGTTGTGAATGTACATGGTTCTTTGTTTTGAATGGAAGGTGCACGTCCTGGGACTATACCTTAATCCTCCAGGATTCTCATGTACAGTTAAGCTATTAGAGTAGAGGCACCCATAACCAATCAATCAAGAGATTCTATGCCATATTTGGAGAACTACAAGGTGGTGCAATTTTTTTCCCCGCGCAGGAAGATAGAAACCATGAGGATTGCAAATTTTTTGGTATTTTTATTCCTTGAATTGAATTACAGAATTGTGAAAGCCAAAAGTTGGCCTGACATATTACCAATGACTGAAGTCTACCATAATCGTTCATTTTAACTATTCATTCCTCCTCATTTTAGCACTCAAAATCAAGACATATGTCATGACACTATTGCTTCCGACCTCATCGAAATTCAGTCCCAGCCTTATCAAAACTAAGGTACCCTATAGATTGCTTATGAGAATAGGTGCCTCTATTGTTATATATGTGTGTGTTGCCAAACCATTGTGATGGAGTAATGTAATAAAGTAGCATGTGGACATTGGATATGAAATAGGAATGTCAACGGGCATCAAATCGATATTATAGTATAATATTTTATTTGTAGAGTTGATAACTGCATATAACTTAGGATTTGACCAACTTCAATATGAAGCAACATCGTAATTCATATCGTTGGCAACTTCGGGTTGTGTCTCTTTGATCACTCAACACCAAGGAATGTGGTTCTTGTGTGATCATTCTTTCTAATTAGCAAACACTTATGTTTTAGTGAGTGGTCTATGCTATAGGTTTGTAGTTGATTACACTTGATTAGGAAAAAGAAAGAAAAAGGCACATGTTACAATGAGATTGGAGTAAATGCCCGTAAGATATTATGTATTTGAGGTCCAAGAGTGAACAGTTTATAAGAAGGCCCATGTGATTGTTTAAGGAGGAAGATAAGACCACTCCAACATGAGGCACTAACTCTTTGCCAGTAGCCATGCTCTGTAAGCCCAACTGGTTTACATTCGAGTTGGAGCCTCTCATTCGCACTAACCCACAGTTGGCGTCATCTCTCTCTAAAAAGATGATATTCACTTTTGACTCGTATAGCAATCCATGTTCCAATTGTGAAATTCAAAATGACAATCTCAATGATTTACAATGACTAACTGGACGAGACAACCCTTGAGCCAATCCAACAACCATAATTGTAAGCACCCACAACATGATTACATACCTTAACATAAAAGCCATGCAAAGGAGGAGATCCCATTGTTGGTTTGAGAAGCGATCACATCTTGGTAATGAGGGATGAAGGTGAATTGAGTCACATGTGCTATGAACGCACTAAAGTGTATGTAACTTAGTAACAAATTTGCTCACAAAATCTAGTGTTCCATAACATTGTTAAGCAACTCGTAAGACCATCCCTATGTGTAGTATCAAATCATATTTCCAACAATAATAATAGCCCATTGCAAAAGGACTAATGGACCAATTCCATACACATTAATATTTAACCAACTTACCCAACTAAACTCCTAAAGGCTAAAGCAAAATCTTTCCAAAATCACCTGCAACAATTTACTCTAATTCAACATCTTTTTAAAGAAATTTGACATTTCTTATGATGAATTTGATCGTATGAATAGAATTATTGTGTACTTCATATTGTTCAAAAAGAAATTAGATGTTCACCTATCCAACTGCTTTAAAATATAACATGTATTTCTAGGACTGTATAGCAAAAATGTCCTCGGTCTTTATTGGTGAAAGCAATGAGAGTAATTATGGTGATGGGTGCAACAAGTTAAGATGGCATGGGTCCAATTAATGCTAAATAGTCCTATTTGTGTGAGTTTTCATTTGGAGTTACAAGGTGCTATAACTTTTTATTGATATCATCATTTTTAACTAATATAAGACAAGCAACTACATTATTTATGGTCATTATTGGTGGCCACACTATATACAAGGAAACCAACATTTTAAAATTTGGGGATAATATTGGAGGTGCACGTCGTATTTCAACCCACAATAGATAACATCATATGCCTACATTGTAGATCACATGATTCCAATCAGATGGAAACTAGTGTTTATTTCACAAACTTCCAACAAATTTAGGTCCAATGCATACCCATCCTACCCCGAGACGGTTTTGAATCTAAAATCATAATGCTTCATTCGTTTGTAAAAACATATTCCAATCAATTTGAAAATGACTATTTCCCCAGTTTTTCTATGTTGAATGTGATGTTATTTTAGAAAGATTATACACAATACATATCTTAACTAGAATGTGTAATGATATGATTCAAGTACTCTATTTTATGTTGACAGTTGTGAGCTTTAAGTCCATTGTAGCTTATTCAAGAATACAAGCTTGGTGTTCCACAACATCATTAAACAACTAGATGATGGTCTCTTTCCAAAGAGAGAGACTCTCATTAGAAAAACTATGATAAATTATAGTTGCTCGTCGAAAACTCTATAGTACACAACCTAAGTGCTTCATGTAAACAAATATCCCAAAATTATAGGAGAATTATGCTTTCAAGATACATGGACCCATGGAACGCAACCAAGGAGCTATATAATGTCATGTCATTAGCCTCATTTTTAAGTTTTTTGAAATCTAAAATGGATAAAATCTCCATAATCATCTCAAAACATCATAAAACATGGATGACATCATCCATTTTGTACGAGCATGTCCTTATTTGGATGAAAATGTAAAAATATCATCCACATGTGACTTCATCATTCCCATGATTATCGCCATTTCGACTTTCTTGAAAACATGGGAAAAAATGGTAGATGTTAACCTAATTTTGTCATATAACATGACAATAACAATGGTAATGATTAAAACAATACAATTTATCATAAACTTGTAAGTGAAATCCAATTACAACTAAACAAGAAAGTTGATGAGTTCTAAGCTAACATATGTGTGTGTATATATATATATATATATATATATATATATGAAAAAATGTTTATGTTTGCCCACACTATTGTGATTGTATACATCTCTTCGCCCAAAGCCTTGTAAGAGGTGGATATTTTACAACAATTATGACTAGGTCATGTTTGAAGTAGATTGGTGTCCACATGAATTGGTTTTTCTTGGAGAACTCTTCAATGATTAGTAAAGCCACAACAAATAGGGAACACTAGGTAGCATGATTTGTTGGAAAACCAAAACCATGCCACTTGCAAAAATGGAAATGGGTCTCATACACTCAAGATATGTATAGGGGAGGTCAATAGCATTATATGTAAGGTTTCTCAAAGAGAGATGAAACCATGAGCTTGATCCTTCTTTGAGAAAACTTTCTATTAAGAGTTCGTTAGCTTGTTCTGTACCAGAGCATGTTTTGAAAGTCCAATGAAACTTTCGGGACGTCCTCTTTTCATTTCAATAAATTTGAGGGAATTTTGAATTTAAAATCGAGTATGCACATAGGACATGTTGTCCTCAATCATGGATTGGCTATGCAAGGCTAGCAACTTGGTCCACCCATCCTTGTAAGACAAGCTAGGAAGCTGGTTTTTAATAATTAAACAACATTCTTTGTGTATGGTAATTCAAGCAATAAGAAAACTTGAACGACTTTGTGTTAATTCGCATGAACTCAAGGTTTGTGACTGAACATATAGTTTCATCTTCTTTATATAACAAATAACTCTAATGCTCTTGAAACAATGGTTCTCAATCACAACGTTGTTTGCGTTGACTTCTTTATTCATAGACTAAACCACGATATTCATTCACATCAAAGAGTATAGTTAAGATTTAGCTTCAACAATTGCCTTCATTCACAACATCATAGTAAGTTCAACCTAGTGGAAGTGGAGTTGGATTGGGAATTGGGTTTGCATCAACTAACAACATCTTCTCACATGAATATAGTTAGAAGGTCTTGAGATTTACGTAGTGCTTCACATCGGTCAAGGTTCAAATATATGTAATGCGTCTTTCAAGGTTATCAACACCAAAATTCACCAACAAAAATGGGTTTTAAAATTATCCCATGTTGATATTACCTAATCCCAACCGAATCCTCACAATTGTTGTTGAATCATATATAAACAAGGATACCAAAAGCTTCGAGAAAAAGAGCCTCTGGACAACCATAACATTATTCAACCATCTCGGTTGGTTTCATTGAACTTGGAATGAAGCAATTATATTATGTGGGTGTCTTGAACAAAGAAATAACATTCAATTATTGTCCATACATTCAATATCATATTTGCAAATTTGAGTGGAGTTATATTCCCATCATTATTCACTAAAAATACTTTTCATAGCATCACTTTTCGTTGAACACACCGTCATTGTTCATAATATAAATATTATTCCCACCGACACTACTCACTATTCATACCAGCGTTGAATTCTTCTCGTGAAGGTCAGACAACGGAGTCCCCTATCGAATGCTAGTATATAGAAACATTACTCAACCATAGGGATAAATAATGTTACAACCAAGTACCAAGATTCATGGATGTTAAAACATGCCGTTACGGCTAAGAAATGTGACCTCATATTCGTTGGTGTAGTATTTTTATTGTTTAGTCCCCTTCAATAAGTTTGTAGACGAAGTTCTAGTACACATGTACGGTGTTCAACCAAAAGTATGTACACATATCGGCACACTTTCTTGTGAACCACTATTGTACGTAAGTAGTACCTCGGTATCTACAACACTCTCGTGTCATGTATGTATGTGTGTGTATGTGTGTATTTGCATGCATATAATAAAAAAACATATAATACTTTCTATAACCCATTACATGATGATCTGAAGAATTAAATCCAGATTTTTAAGAAGCACAATATTATTTAGCAGAATGTGTTTGTTCATGTGGGTCATGAGAATATCACCATGGGATGCCCCAACCTAGTGCAAGGAGACTCAAATTCAGTCTAAATTTGCACTAGGTTGGGGTATCACATGGTTATATTCTCATGGCCCACACGAACGAACGCACATTACTTAATAACGTTATGAACCCTCAAAAGATGTATATTTGTTTATTTTCCTTTCATTT
Organism: Polytrichum commune; assembly: GCA_950295325.1. NCBI lineage: Eukaryota > Viridiplantae > Streptophyta > Polytrichopsida > Polytrichales > Polytrichaceae > Polytrichum > Polytrichum commune. The sequence goes on from OX485807.1 coordinate 44,747,951, forward strand.
TCCTTTCTTTATTTCAATGGAAGCCACCAAGGTACAATAATACAATAATGAAGTTGACTTTATAGTGGGTAAACCCATCATAAGTGGAATAGTTATAGTTAAAACAAGCCTCCTATAGGTTGAGGGTTGCATCATGCCATTTGGGATCTCTGATGGTGTCATTTTTTATGTTGGATATGGTCAAATAGAGTATTGATAGTATGCAATAATGTCCATGCAACTTTGCCTTCCAAAATAAATAAATATTTGTACATAAACAATTTTTAGTTTCATAACATTATTCAACATTATGTGGGCCCTTGAAATATAACAGAAATGGGATTTTTGAAAAGTTGTGCATGGAGACTTAGATTTAGACCGAACTCCGAACATCTCACTGTTGTATTTGAAGGGCCCACGTCGCTGAGTGATGTTGTGTCACTTTTATGGAAATTGCACTTATAAGTCCCATTTGAAGCATGTGAAAATATAATTTATTAGCAAATCACCTTAAATTTTGTTCTATCTTCTTGGTAAATTGAAAGAGGAGTCGGATATATGTAGCATGCACACTAAACATTTGATTTAGTGTGGTATTGAAATTGGTGTGCCATGCTAATTTGAGTGGTCTCATATTTCTCAAATAGTAGAAAGTGTGGTATGAGATCCTCTTTAATTACCACCCATTGATTGCAATACCATTCATGTGGGTCAATATTGAGTAGTGTGGACCACATGACAACATATGCACAGAGAGAGAGTTGAGCATTTGCTTGAACAAATTCTATGCTTACTCTCCAACATAGTTCCTTCTTAGTACATCCTCTTGTTTAGAGGCCATATCATTCCATTACATATCTATAAACCTTCCAAAACCCAGGAGGGTGGGTGGGCCCATCCCTCTTGATCACAACATTGCAAGATTACTTCTAAGTATTTACAAAACGTCTCTACTTGGTATGTGTCTAAAGCATTACTAAAACCTTTCAGTATTCACACCATTAAGGTTGTAAGTTTTCCCACCATTAAGTGAAATAATGCATAACATATCCGAGACATATCAAGTCACTATCAAACGAGTAAATGCCTCTTATTCAAAAAATACTTCAAGTCTCATTCACAAGTGAAAGAGGCTTTGTAATAAGCCTTGCACACACAATATTTTTGCATGAAGATGAAATACAAAACCTAAGATGGCCGTCCAAAATGTGAAGGGTCTGCCTCACACGTGCCCATGCCACCAACCAAATCCAAAGAGAGGGTTAGTAACGTACACGAGGTGAATAACAGCAGAGCCCAATTGTTATCTATGTCACACAAATGAATACGATAAAATCATATGGTTTGTATCTAAGAATACTTAACAATATTAAGTACTCTTCATGTTCCTTGACCATTTGAGCTAAGTGTGTAACAATACTGAGGCCGGTAGTGTACACCTTCCACAAGTCCTCACAAACTTGCACTAATCCGAGTAGTTACTCAGGGTAAAACTGCCTAAGCGGTTTTAACCTTTGAGAGGAGGGCTCAATGCTTTCCCCACCCTTCATATATGATTAGGTAAAAGCTCTCATCCGTAGATTCTTAGTGTGAGATCTATGGTTGAAAACAGTTAGGTAAACCCCACTTAGCCCTAGAACACTAAGTTCATTAGGGTTATGCTTTTTTACTAAATTTGTTCATCTATGGCACAGTAAGAACAAAGTAGAGAGAGAGAGAGAGAGAGAGAGAGAGAGACCTACATTGCCGTAAAAAAGAAATGCTTCGTCCTTGATCATAGCTGCAAGTTCATACATGTGAATCCAAAACAAAGTTTGCGGAATATGTCTATGGGACAAGTAATATTGCCTCTTATCAAAGGTGTTCCTTGTGGTAGCCATCTCAAGAGGGGGACTGGGGAGGTCCCCATGGTGGTCTAAAGTTGTAGATCAATATGTTGTGTGTTGATGTGGGTATCACGAGGTTGGGTGGTATAGTGGCAAGGTGTCTGAATTGGTTTTAACATGTTATGTGCTTGATTATATAGGACCTTGTGATAATATTTAGGTATGTTTACTGTAAGTATGTGGACTCTATATGATTTACACATGAGATTTCAAAGTGTTAAATATACATGTGTCCAAAACCAACTTTAGGCTCTAGCCTCACATGTTTAAAGCATGTTCATTTTAGTCAAACATAGATATTTATATTTATTATTTATTATTTTTGTGTGTGTGTGTGTGTGTGTGTTAAATATCAAAGTAAGGATCGCAATTAGGTGTAGTTACAAAACTCACACATTGACGTATACACATCTCCATCTCCACGTTCCGTTGTATATCTTCACATTGACCAACTATGCGGTTTAAACCTTGGGATAAAGGGGGGGGTTAAAAAATGCCCCTCCCAAGTTTATTGTTAATCGTTTTCAATTGTGTCCTACTAGACTAAAGTGGGGTCTCTAAACCCAACTTCAAGGTCAATTAGAATAAAACAAAAAGAAACATAAGGTATTCTAGGTTTCTTTGCATTTTCACCCTCCACCTGATAGGTGTCACGAAACTTTACAATAGAGTAGATTGTAAAACATGTGGAATTGGATGCTCCTATTAGTGTGACTGGAAAATTCATGTGGACCACACTAATTGATGATACAAATAATGTGGATCGAAGACCCCCATCCGATGTCTTCCCAAAACCTTGAGAATTAGTTCAAAGGCAAGAATAGCATAGAGTAAAAGAACGACCCATGTCAATATCCTATAAAAAAAACACATGTAAAATGACCCACACTAAATTTAGCTTGCGATTTGATGCGGGTCAAAAATGAATGTGGGTTCTAGAGAATGATTGTGGCCCACACTAATAGGATTATTTAGTGGAGCAATTTAGTGGATCTCCTTGGTAACCAACTGAACATGAACCCTAACCGCCTTGCCATGTCCTCTTTTATATATTTGGTCTCAACTCTCCTTTCCCGGCTCCCAGTTACCGATCCCCCACTAAATTTACAATGAACCTCCAACCGTCGGATCATATTCCAGGGTTGATCTTGTCCGTCGAAGGGCTGTCCAAGGCGGGTTTAAGGCACCCCCACGTGCATGGCTTATCGGGACCCGCTATCGCCAACTGGACCCATCAGGACCGTCCGATAGTGACGGAGGCGAGATCTGAGCCGTTGAGCGCGGGCCTGTGCACTTGCGAGCTCGTTATAGACAACTTATCTGCTGACCTGGATGGTCTTCCGTTCGGGCCGGCTCCCAAAGCAATCCATAATAATCCAAAGCAATTATTATGGATTATTATGGATTATCAATGCAAAATTAGCCACAAATCACACATTTTCTGGGGTCCTATTGTCAATCGTAAATAGAACATATATATACACTTTCCACACCCTGTGACTTACGGCCCCTTCTCCTCACACTCGAGACTGAGAGCCCGTGACCATTACGCTTTTTTCTTCTTTTTTTGAGACAGAAGGCCGACAGGTCAATGCCAAAGCAGATGAGGTAGTTGACCACCTGGCAAGTTTTCCGTCAAGTAGAGAGGAGATTTCACAGCCGGGATTCGAACTGCTAACCTCTTCCTTGAGATTTGGGTATCTCTCCACCATCATCCGGTAGTTTAAGGTCATCTCGGACCAGTGACCATTACACTTCAAGCACTCTCATTGGTGGAAAACGCGGAGCCGGTCCCAAGTTCGCTTCACACTACGCTTGAGGGACCAACGGAGTATGCGAATGCAAGATGGATGTAATGTCTACATGGATTCCTACATGGCACCGAATGGCATCGAATGGATCATGTTTCATGGTCACTTGGACTGTTTTCAAAAAACCATTTCTTGGAGGTAGGCCTAACACAAAACCAGTGGGAGACCATGGCACGCCGAATGTTCACCACCGTTGGTTTATTGTGTTTTATTATTCGTGAATATGTGATCTGAATAGAAACCACGTATTTCAATGGTCCACATGCCTAAACCCTAAGTACGAACGCAAACATTGAATGTCGATAACGCTATGAAAGTAAGTAGAGTTGAATGCAAACTCAAACACTATATATCAACTATGGGTATATGTGGAAGTTACATGTTTGAGTTTAGTGTTAGTAAGGATATGAAAGACTTGCCATCGACTTCGGCATATGAGAGATCAACGAGGAGGATGGTGCAGCGCCTTTCCTGAAGCGCAAGTCCGATGAAATCCACGTTTCACGAGAAGGGAAGTGTCAATAGGGAAGGTAGCGGCACATTTATGTCTAACACTAAATGTCAAGGAATTGAAAATTAATGTTGAGCAAGGTAAGGTGGTAACAACATTAAATATAATCAAACACTAAAATATCCTTTTAAGTGTAGTTATAGTTCAAGAATTTGTGAAATTTACCAATTGTTTTAGATGCATCTATGGAATACACCTCAAATTAATAAAGGAAAACCGAAAGATCACAAACATGTAATGGTTGGACTTGGAAAGACTTAGGAGCTAGTTTACACTATGGACCAAGAAGTTGTCCCAGGGTGTTGTGAGAGCGATGATTGACTGTTGAACTCGTCCCATGACCACTACAATTTACACTGAGGAAAAAATGGCAGATGGACCATGGAGGTCAAGGTCCCCAAAATACAAATTTTGAGGCCTAGTAAATGCACTGACATGGTCCAATGGTTTTGCAGTGGAAGAGGCAAGAGAAGTGGTATGGTAGGGAAAGGCGAGGGCCCATAGCAGAGAAATGTTGTTTCAATTTCTTTTTGGGGGGCTAAATATACAACTCTTCCCACTAGGTAAGGCTAACAAGGCACATTTCTCAACATCTATGTGCTATATTGAGTCTTGAAAAAAAGTAAAAAAAAATTCTACGTGCCTTGATCATATCATAGCCCATGAGACATACCATTTATGCCTTGCCCTACCCCTTTAACCGGCTCCCACATGTTTCACCAAACTACGTGGGACATCTAGAACTCAAGAATTTGAATGCATATTTCTTTTGTTGAATTTTGGGGGATTGTAATATACTATTGGAAAGGTCTTGAAAATACCTTTCCAATGGTATATTACACGCCCCAAAACTTCAAAAATTTATAGTTGCAAAACAAAAAAGATAAATTTGTAGTTATTTAACGACTGTAGATCAGAGTGGCAAAAAGAACCGCAATGGGGACACGATTGCGGGTTTTTTTTTTTGCATATTTTTCTACTATACTAAATAGGAAATTTAGTGTTTGATACACTAAATACGTACGTATACACTAAACATTAATAACCCTATGAAAGTAAGTAACATGAAGTGTAAACTCAAACACTAAATATCAAATATGGTAATACGTGGAAGCTACATCTTCGACACTTTGCCCAAGAGAAGACAAGAGAATGGTCAAAACTTGGTTTTTTTTTCAAAATTACGTTTTTTGGGCATGTATTAGAAAAAATCAGCACATTCACTTTTTGGTGCATGATCATTCTTCTTGGTTTGCATTTGGTTTACACCTAGTGAGGGGCCCAAGGCTTTCAAAACTTATTTTTTAAGAAGTCGGACCATGGAAGTTGGACCATGAACTCGGACCATTGAAAAGGGCCCTCTTCCATGGTCCGACTTTATGGTCCATAGTGTAAACCGGCCCTTAGGATTTTGAGAGTTTATGCCTAAAAATCTCGCCAGACATTGGGGAGACCCAACTGCTAGTTACACGTGAACCGATACAGATGCAAAACCTCAATAAAATTGCCAATCCATTTAGAGGAAAATAAAGAACAAACCTCAATGTCGTAAAGAAAACACAAAAATTGTGTTTTCTAATGCCCTAATGTCCCCTTCCCACCTGACTTTAGCTAAAACCCAAAGTATTTCCTAAAACCTAGGTAAAGCTCCCTCGGTTATAGCGGAGGCATCCGGCTCTCCCAATGCACCTACAAGAACTTGCTCCGCAGATTTTCAAGTATGTTTTAGTTAAGTAGCTTTCACACATGTTCATGGGTTTATCTACCCAAGCAATGAAATGTTAGATAGTTTTTGTCCCATCCCCAAATGCCTTACTACTCACCTTTCTTACCATCAGTTTTTTGTTAATGCAGCTCCTCGTACCCTCATAGCTAAGACTAAAAAAAGAAACCAATCACAAGGGCAGGAGGCGACACTTTGAAAGGTCCTACACTCTTGCCTCATGTTCAGGTACCGATGGGAGGGGCCGATGCTTGGGGCTTAAAACCTCCACTGTTAAACCATGCCACATCATATGCCAACTAGGCTCGGCAGTAGATAATGTCGATGGTGTGAAGGCCGTGTTTTTAGAACCAACTTTTAGGCTTAAGCTTACCTAAAGTCAGGTGGGGAGGGGGCATAAGCTTATTATCACGAGCACTCCTTCCCCCCGATGGGCTTGTCCGGTCCATGGCCGCCATCAATGCTGTTGGGGGAGTGAAGCCCAGATTTTGAATTTGAACTCGTGAGCATAAACAATTCCTCTCCACGAGCAAGTGTGTCCGTTTCCGTTAGTTGCCCCCCCCCCCAAACCCGGCCCCCTTCATGAGGGACCAATTCAATGCGGCTAGCTTACCTAAAAGGCCGAATTCCAATGGTGTGGGAAACGTGGAGCATTGAACGGGGAGAACCAACCGCCACACTATTTTGTCTAGTTAGTGTGGGTTATCATCGTTCCGAGTTATGTGTTGCTATAACTCCTTTCCAACATTTTTTAATCAACTAGGTTATATCATAACCTTCGGCGTGCATACTCAATACATCAAATATGATATCGAGTGTCATGTGGTATATTATGTCACTATGGTAACTTTTTAAATGACACTTGTTTTGAATAAGTGAACGAGTATTGTCATGGATGATGGATGAGTTCATCCGTCGGGCCAAAAACCCTACCTTCCTCTTGTTGTCAGCAACTTGTGAGGAATCGTAGTCATGGATGATTGAAGTTTGGATGGAAAGTCACTCGGTAAGTGACAATCGTTGCAACACTGTGAACCTAAAACCCCCCACACCATTTAACAAGGAATGACGAATGACGTTGGGTTAACATTCATTGTTGGTGACGCTACACCACGGTTTACAATCACAATCGAGCAAGATAATTAGAATTCATGACACTAAATAATCATGTTTATTGTACTTATGTTGTTTGGGTGAGAAATGATACTCTTCATAAAATGTTGTCACAATGCATAACTCCAAATGGTAACCCACACTAATTAGACAAAAAATCAAGCATGGTTAAAGATGAACCAGTTGAGTTTCATAATATAACCAATTGAAGTTCAAGAAGACTTCAAGAAAATCACCCCCATTAGTCTTGGAATTGTGCCTCACAAAATGGGTAACCGGTTGGACTCGTGGAACACTAGGATCTTGACCAATTATGCCCAAAACTCTTCCGAGAAAGATATTGATACAAAGCATTGTTGTTGTTGTTGTTAATGATTATTGTGGACTTCCTTATTGCTTGGGAGTGTGTGCCGGTGACCATGTAACTTAAGTGAGGGCCCTTTCACACACGAGATTGAGAGCCCGTGACCATTACACTTCAAGCACTCTCATTGGTGGAAAAGGCGGAGCCGGTCCAAGTTCAACTTCACACTACGCTTGAGGGACCAACGGAGTATGCAAATGCAAGATGGATGTAAAGTCTACGTGGATTCCTACGTGGCATCGATTGGATCGTGTTTCATGGTCACTCGGACTATTTTCAAAAACCGCCTCTTGGAGGTAGGTCTGACACAAAACCACTAGGAGACCACGGCACTCCGAACGCTCACAACCGTTGGTTTATTCTATTTTATCATGGTTGAGAACCCACATGAATAGAAATTCATTGAAACATCATTTGGTCGAGAGCCCGGTCACATGTGACTTCACACTGGACTTGAGGGTCCGTGACCGCACTACATGAGTTTGGAACGGCCTTTGGACACTTTTTCTTTTGGGCTCTCACAATTTCATGGTCACGGCCCTTGGCTCGTGTGTGAAGTGGCCCTAATAAGATATAGATGAACGAGGCTTTGGGCATTGAAACTCCATGGCTGTTGGCTTGGTGAACGGGCGTGCATGGGGAAATTCGGACTGCCTACTCTTTCCATGAGCAGCCTACAATAAGTGTAAATAATAATCAGCTGACACCCATGACTCACAAGCCTCACCAGTTACTCATTGGCTGGCCCAGTCAAGGTTGTAATAGTAATAATAATAATAATAATAAAGACTACCAATTTATCTAGGGCAGTAAAGGCAGCCCAGGTACATGTTTCACAACCCCTCTTAACATCTTACTTTACCTTACCTTAGCGCTTAGGAAGGCAAACACGCTGTAGGAGTCCAAAGATTACTACTATTTACCTCTTCGAGGTGAAATGAATGTCAAGCGAAAATTGGTCCCAAAATCGTTTAAAATAGTTCAGTCCAATTCACGAGCTCGTTGAAAGAACGTCGGCGCCTCTATTAGTAGATCTGATTGTACAAATGGAGCTTTGTAGAGTTAGGATTGTTCTCACACATTTTAAAGCGTTCGTGTGACTCACAAACCTCATTTGGTTACTCATTGGCTGGCCTAGCCAAAGCTGTAGTAAATACGAAAGATTGTCTAGTGCAGGGAGTCGGGACGGGTAACATGTTCACAACACTTATTAACATCTTATCTTACATGACCGCTGGTCAAGCGAAAATTGGTCCCAAAATCGTTTAAAATAGTTCAGTCCAATTCACGAGCTCGTTGAAAGGACGTCGGCACATCTGTCAGTAGATCTGACCGTACAGATGGAGCTTTGTAGAGTTAGGATTGTTCTCACACATTTTTAAACGTTCGTGTGACTCACAAGCCTCACTTGGTTACTCATTGGCTGGCCTAGCCAAAGATGTAATAAATACGAAAGATTGTCTAGTGTAGGGAGTCGGGATGGGTAACATGTTCACAACACTTATTAACATCTTACTTACCCTACCGTTGGGGAGGGCGAACACGCTACAGGAGTCCGAAGATTACTACTATTTACGTCTTTGAGTTGAAACGTATGTCAAGCAAAATTGGTCCCAAAATCATTTAAAGCAGTTCAATCCAATTCACGAGTTGGTTGAAATAACGTCAACGCCTCTGCTAGTAGATATGACCGTACGGATGGAGCTTCGTAGAGTTAGGATTGTTCATGTGTTTCATATAATTACAAACATTTTGAAACGTTCATGTGTCCCATATAATATATATATTATAATGTAAATGTATATGATGGTATTGTTGGGAACTTTGCGACCTACTTGCACCTTCATGTATATAGCTTTGCGCCTACCCGCATAAGGAGGGTCAATACGACATGGTTGCCTGGGACCAAACCCTAGAACTTGCTCCCATGTTCGAACACCGCTTTACCTTTACTATTATATTTACTTAGTTATCACTAATTTATTTATCTCGGTTGGCAATGAATGATTTTAGAACGGAACGGTTGATAGCAACTGAATAATGTTATGCAGGCATGTGAAACAATTTAAACGTTTCATCAGTTGGTCATTGTGGAAAAATTTAAACGTTTCACCGGTCGGTCATTGTGAAGGGGCGGCCCTATACAAACACGTGGCCTATATTACTCTGCCCGCCTGCCCGCCTGCCCGCCCCACACACGTTGGAAGGGAGTGGTCATTACATTGCTTCAGTTACAGTTGCCCGAAACTGCCCGATCTCCCAAAAACACGGAGACCGAAGCGCTCATCCAAGTGACGAGGTTCGAGGAAGTCAAAATCTGTTACGTACCCATGTGTAGAAATTTCGAATTCGATTCAAAAGGGAAGTGGTGTCCTCTCCTTATGCTCGAGGCCACTCCTTTTACCCTCACCCACTTGGTTTGTGGTGGGTTTACATTAGGGTTCAAGTTCAAACTAAGAGTATGGTGTTTTGGTCTAACTAGTTTGGGTTACCGTTTGGAGTTACGCATTGCTATAACAACTTATTGAGAGTATCGTTTTATCCATATAAACATAAGTAGTTAGTATGCACACAAAAGAATATGGTATAACTTAGTTGGTTAAGAACGATAAGGTTACAACAACAAGTGATTCCGAATGGTAACCCACACTAATTAGACAAACAAAGTGTCGAGTTGGTGTCGTCTTTTTTCAAAATAATTCAAAGGGCCGGTTCACATAGGGCCCTGATTCCCACTCATGTCAACAAGTCCCAACTTTTGAACCTCATGAAACCATTCAAATATGGTTTATATCCATTGAAGTCATATCACGATTGAGTCATGCCCAAAAAAACTTGGGACTTGTGTCAATAGTTGGGTCTAGCTATTTGTTCGACCCGGTTCTTAACACAAGTTATGAGTTGAGCCTTCAAAAAGTGTTGCCATGCAGGCATCCATGTCATACTTGGGACTTTGGACTTGGGACCCCATGTGAACCAACCCTAAATACCATTTGGATATCTATGACGAAGATTTAAATAAGACCATTGGCTGAGAGGGGGGTTGGAAAGAATTATAGTTGTCAAGCTTGGCAAGCATACATGTGTCAATTGCCGGTACTCTATGGGACTAGAAGTCAAGGTATATCCGAATGGTATAATGTGGATGGTACAATAATTTAGATACCCGCATGTAGGTTTTTTAACACTATCACTCATTGTTGATTATTCATACCATGCATTTACCTATACACCAAACCAACACTGCTTCAAAGCATCCCCTCTATGGACCTTGTGTTTGAACTCAAGGTTGGCAAAGCCAAGGTCGAAGTTTGGTTTCTCCACTTGAGTTGTTTATTTTCTTGAGTGGGCACCACCAATATCTTGTAGAACAAGTGATGCCACATTAGCACACCACTTCATTTTCCATACCTTGGGACCCAGACCCCTACTGTAAACTCATTGACTACAAAATTGTGCTCTCAACCAACATGATCACTCACTTGTCGACTTCCCTAATCTTGGACCCTAATGTTAACCCACCCTCAACTTCAGTTACCGCCATCCCATGCCAGGGTTGAGTCAATCTCAAACGGTATGCCTTATAAGGTAGACATGTTTAATTGCAACACAACAACAATCCATACACCTATATTTGAGTGGAATACAATTAGACACACCTTCAAAAGTTGACACCAAAAAGACATGTGTTTCAATCACATTGAACAACATGCTCAAACTATGCTAACCATCCTAGACTTCACAATCAACACGATCGGGGGAAGCAGGGGAGGGGGGGGGGGATCTATATGACCACTTAAACAAACACGCGAATCTTCCCTTGTATAATGACCAAGGTCTTCATACGAGCTCCGAAAATCACGAGGCAAATGACTAGAAGCGCGATTTGCATTTGCTAATCATCTTGCACTAATCGCGTGTTTTATATCCTACACAAAGTGGATGTTACCAATAAAAAGTATCCAATTAACACACTTCTACCTTGCTTGAGTTGTTTTATTCTTCCTCCCTCAAAGGGCCAATAAGTGTTCCTACCACTTTCATATACACACGGAGAATACACACACCCCTTGGGCTCATGGATTTGTCCCTTTTGGTAGCAATGTGACTCATGCATCAAGGAGCTCATTGGCATTTTGCAGCAGCCGATGCCACATACTACACCACCTTTTCTCCCCTAGCCTTAATAGCCACACTAAATATGGTATTTAGTATTATATGGTATTCGATGTCACTACGGTAACTATTCGGATGACACTTGTTATGCATAAGTGACCAAATGTTGTCATGGATGAAGGATGAGTATGATGGATGAGTTCATCCATTGGCCCAAAACCCTACCTTCTCCTGCCAGTAACTTGCAATGAAATTATTGTCATGGATGATTGAAATTGGATGAAAAAACACTTGGTAGGTGACTTATAACCCTCCCCCCCAAAACAAAACAAAACAAAAAAACAAGGAATGACAAGTAATGTTGGGTTAGCATTTAGTGTTGGTGACACTATATCGCGGATTACAACTAGTATTGAGCAAGAAAAATAGAATTGGTGACACTAGATATTATATTTAGTGCTAATTTTTGCACGGTACTACTCCTCATAAATCATCCATCCGTCCATCCTTCCACATCCTCATCATTGTCATTCATCCGTGTTTGGAGCTTATTATGAACCTCTGCCAACCTTTACCTTCCCCTTCCAACCTGTTCGAGTAATGAGTGCAGGAGTCGGACTTCACTCACTTGCACAACATGCGGCCGCTAGTAAGACAAACTCAACCGCCCATGTCTCTCCCAAACCCTTCTTTCATTCAATGTTTTGGAAGGATTTTAGGGTATAGTCGGTCAAAACCCTAATATTTCCAAGTCCAACTTTGTTATGAATATGTCATGGTCTTTTGGTTTGTTTCCTTTGTTAGCTCGACGTATTTTCCATAGACACCTCTAAAGTGATTGTTAAAATTTCCCAAAGTCTTGAGCTTTAACCGGTTGTTTCTCAAATTCAACCAGTTCATATGTAACTACACTATCAATTTAGCTAGTGACTGCCATTAGATGTAACCAGTGTTGGTAGGAACCGTTCATTGGTGGCCCACACTAGTAAGTGTGGGTGGGCTATTAATCTCATTTAGAACTAACATCACTGTAGCTAAAGTCCCTTTTAACAAGCCCAAATCAAACTCATGTCCCAGCAAACGGATTTTAAGTATGTATTGATGATATAAGTACTTTTTCAAATGTTTGTGCAGTGAAGAGATGTTTTATTTTATTTTATTTTATTTTATTGTAGACCATGTTTTCTTTAACGAACTGTTAAACATCTACAGCCTTTAAAACAAGGGGATCGCTATTTCCACACCTTTTTTGGCTAGATTCACACCTTTTTGCTTGTTCGGTTGGCGTTGCACTGAGGCGCTACATATAAGATTCTTCATGGTGCATCCGGACCGTTGATCCACCAAGGCCCATCCAAGGGCGTCAATGATCCTAGGTGGCGGTGGGGTGGGGGGCGGGGGTGGTGCTTGCCACCAAGGCGGGGTGGGGCCGTGGGCCTCATGTCTTTTTTGGGGAGGCCGGATTTAGGGTGGTGTCGGGCCCAGTGGCTAGGCCTACTTATTATATAACTAGTTGGTCACCCTTACTCTACTTACTAAATAACTAGTTGGTTAGCCTTACTCTACTTACTAAATGACTAGTTGGTTACCCTTACTCTACTTACTAAATAACTAGTTGGTTACCCTTACTCTACTTACTAAATATTTAGTAAGTAGAGTAAGGGTAACCAACTAGTCATTTAGTAAGTAGAGTAAGGCTAACCAACTAGTTATTTAGTAAGTAGAGTAAGGGTGACCAACTAGTTATATAATAAGTAGGCCTAGCCACTGGGCCCGCCTAGCCACTAGGCCCGACACCACCCTAAATCCGGCCTCCCCAAAAAAGACATGAGGCCCACGGCCCCACCCCGCCTTGGTGGCAAGCACCACCCCCGCCCCCCACCCCACCGCCACCTAGGATCATTGAGGCCCTTGGATGGGCCTTGGTGGATCAACGGTCCGGATGCACCATGAAGAATCTTATATGTAGCGCCTCAGTGCAACGCCAACCGAACCAGCAAAAAGGTGTGAATCTAGCCAAAAAAGGTGTGGAAATAGCGATCCCCTAAAACAATTGATTTTTTTATAAAAAGAATGTAAACGCTTTTACAAGGATGTTAAACCCTTAAATAACTAACAAGGCCCCTTGGGGCTTTTTTTTGGTCAAACTTCAACTTCGGCTTGAAGATTATTTTCACCATTGACGAGCTCAATTGATGCAATGAACTTCTTGAGGTCTTCTTTGTATTTCCCCTTTACATGTGCAATGTTTCCAATATCTTAAGCTTTTGATTGTATTAGCAAGCTCTATAGACCTAAGACTTCAACTACACTACATAGGTTGTTTTTTTTCCATTAAATATCTACATTTGAAAACTATAGCTTAATTTGATCTTAGCATGTGAAAGTTTCGTGATTTTAAGATTTGTTTCATAATTTTATGATCTAATGTCTACATAAATATAAATCCAACTTGACAAATTTTCATTGAACCGTCAAAAGAAAAAGCAAAAGAAACTTGAAACCCATCATGCAACATATGATTTATAAGCTATTCATTTCAAACTTGTTGAGAGCCTTCATCAACTTTTGACAGTAGTGGTCGCCCCGTTGTTCTTCATTGTTCCTGAAAAGGTTGGAGGACCGCCTTAAAGTGACGTGTCATATGCATGGGTGCAAGGGGCTGGGATGGCATGGGGCCCATACTACATTGAATTGTCTTATTAGTGTGGGCAAAAAACTAACATGTAGTTAAATAACGTGGGCCACACTAAAATTATGGTCAAGGTTAAATTAGCGTGTGTCCAAGCCCCCAAGCCTCCCCCTAAGTTTTCATGAAGACTACCGACCAACACATTCAAGATTAGTTGCATGGAAAAGGCAACACAATTAAAATAATGACCAACATTCATTTCCTAGATAAACAATTAATGTGATCCACACTAATTTCCTACTAGAAACTAAGCATGGCTTAAAAATCAATATGGCCAACATAAATTTCCAGTATGAGCATTAGTGTGGGCTCTAGAAAATTATTGAGGTCCACAATATTATGATTATTAAGTGCAATACAATTTACAAGGTCAATGTAAAGTGAACTTGAGCGAACAAGCATGGGTAAGAAACTCCAACTTTTTCCCCCCAAATCAAATCAAATCAAATTAATTATAAAGTACATGAACCCAAAAAGCCCATCACAACGTCACAAATACCATGCCCACACTAAGACCAACAACTAACCCACACTAGTGGGAGAGTTTCCATCTTGATAGGAGTCATTGTCTTGTATGCACTAGCAAAACTTCACTAGTGAGGATATTGTGATAGGACCCAAAAAAAACCCATACTGGTTGCAATAAAATTTGAAAAAAAAGCATTTTCCAAGTCGTAAGGGACTCCTCATGTTGCCCAGGACCAATGTCTTGCCCTATAATGTAGACATGGTACAAGAAGGCCCAAGCGAAACAACCGGTACAGTGGTTCCTTGGAGACAGGACTGCAGTCATCCAACAAGGACCCAACGTATGGGTTGGGTCGCCCTCCCCGGTATAAGGAAGGCTTATCTCTTCATTGCTCTCAACCTCCATGTACTCTAGCCTTAGTGGAAAGTGGGGGGGCCTTATTAAGTACTTCGTCGTGTTACAGGACGCGACTTGTGACAAGCCGAGAACGAGCCATGACGTCCTTGTCCTATGCCAACTCTGCACACATGTGTTTGGGTGTCCACTTTGCTGACATGTTAACCTCATTATGTCCGGGGCCGCCTCGGTGGCCTAACGGGAACTTGTCATCTTTATAGACTCAACATTATTTTTGTTCACAAGTCAACCACTTTTCTATGATATCCCCAATAGCTCATGACGAACTTTGAGCGTCAGGTATACATACAAAAACCCATCTAGAAGCAAATGTAACCACATAACATTACACAAAAGCCCCTTGGTTGCGTTCTATATATGGACCACGTATCACACGAGCACCAACTTTTTGACAAGCATTTAATCGCATATGTAAGTTATTATGAGAGCTTTCGAATCGTATCCACTTTCTTTGAAAAAAAGACGATCATGTAGTTGTTTAGCAATTGTATACATTTATTGAGTAATGTCTTTGGAGATCATCATGGCACTCGTCTCCGGATGGTGTACATGTTCACAACACCTACCATTCGGGAACGTGAAAAAATTGTTTCTTAAGTAGAGATTGGTGATTATTCTAAACCAAATTAACACTTGAATTGGGGTCAAAGACCTTGGATTCGTCTACGGGTGTCGATTTAGAATGAATCGATGATAAATCTATAGAGGTTGGAGTTTATTGCACCCCACCGGTAGATGTTGCGAAAGGAAATTGCATTGGGAACATGTGAAGTAGTGAACATAGGTTTTTGGGTCCACATAAAATATGATGCCCTTATGTAAGTGTTGTTTTTTTTTCTTGTTCCTCTTCTCTTGATCATATTTACGTCTTCAATTTTGTGTTGCATGACAAATCTATAGTAACACATAAACGAAAGCAATATTGAATACATTATCTCCCCTAATCTAGTTATATTTCTCGTAATTGCACATTTGTTGATTCCTTAACTAAATACATACATCTTCTCCATCGAGTTCACAATAGAGTGTCGAGTAGTTGATAGAATTCAAAGATGCAATGCAATCCCTTTGAAACACGTGTCTTTATGATGTTTGTTCTTTGATCCTCACCTAACCACACGCGCCCCAGCCTAGATCACATCTTCATTCGGCTGGGCCATGCCCCTCCCACGCCTCCTTCATAGCCCGGTCTTCCTGGCCATACTTGCGTGGGAAGTTCTCCTCGTTGGGGACCAATGTGACAACACCTGGTCAAAACTACAAAAATTCAAGTTGACATCACTTTCATTAGTTCCTTCACATGCCAAAGGAGCTTAATAACTGAAGTGACCAGGTATTGTCACATTGGTTCCCAATAGGGAAGAGTTCCCACGCACGTGCGGGCAGGAAGACCGGACAATGAAGGAGGCGTGTGAGGGGGTCAGGGCCCAACCGAATGAAGATGTGATCTAGCCCGGGGCCATACACACCAACCAAATACATGTGCCCAATCAACGCCCCCTCCCCACCTGACTTTAACAAATAACCAAAGTTTTCCCTAAAAACCGGGTAAAGCTCCCTTGGTTATAGCGGAGGCGTCCGGCTATCCCAATGCACCTACAAGAACTTGCCCCGGAGATTGTCGAGTAGGTTTCAGTTAAGCATTTTTCACACATGGTCATTGTTTTACCTACCAAGCAATGAAATGTTGGATAGCTTTTGTCCCATCCCCAAATCCCTTACTACTCACCTATCTTACCATCGGTTTTTGTTAATGGAGCTCCTCATGCCCCCATAACTAAGACTTGAAGCAACCAATCACAAGGGCATGAGGCACTAGGCGACACTTTTAAAAGTCCTACATTCTTGCCTCATGTCCAGATACCGATGGGAGGGTCGGTGCTTGAGGCTTAAAACCTCCACTGTTAAACCATGCCACATCATATGCCAACTAGACTGGGCACTAGATAATGTCGATGGTGTGAAGGCCGTGCTTTTAAAACCAACTTTTAGGCTTAGCTAAAGTCATGTGGGGATGGGGGGCCTAAGAAAAGTAACCGAATAAGACCCGCATGCCTTGAAGACGACCTATCAGTTGAAGGGGGCAGCGTCACTAACTTGTGGGAAATTTGAAACTTGCTCGCATCACGTCACAACTCATGACTGACTGGCCGCCTACCGAAACAAGTAGCATCTTCCCTTGGAATGCGTGCTTGAATAATTGTACTCCACTTTCCAAGTCCCGGCCCATGAACTTTCTTAAGGTAACTTATGTGGGTGTTATTTGGCTTGTTTTTTCATGTCCTCCAACTCCTACCAATTTAATTTACACAACGAAACTCGCGTTGCATTAGTGAATCTACAATGCAACACCAGCAAAAATCGGTTTGAAAATCATATCTATATTGAGTTAGTGGTGGTTATCGAAAGTGCACGTTTGTTGGTTGGTTGGTTTCTTCACCAGATGCATAGGTCCTCTCAATTGTGTTCACTATTGAGTGTAGTATAGTTATTATATTTAAAGAGGTGGTCTATAGTAGAGGCACCTATTCCCAATCATGACCTCATCGACAATCTACAGGGTACTGAAGTTTCAATCATGTTGGGATTGTATTTCTATCATGCCAAAACCAATAATGCCATGACACATGTCGAAGTTTTGAGTGCTAAAGTGAGGAGGAACGAGCAATTAAAATGAGCGGTTATGTCGTATCCTATACTTTGATAATGTGTTTGGGCCAACTTTTGGCTTCAAAAATTCACAATAAATTTAGTTTAAGGAATAAAATTACCATTCTTTTTTGGCAATCCTCGTGATTTCTATCTTCCTATGCATGAAAAGTTCGCACCACCTTATACTTCTCCAGATATGGCACAAAATTTCTCAAGTGATCGGTTATGAGTGCCTCTACTCTAATCCTTTTGATACACGTGTCTTTATGATGTTTGCTCTTGATCCTCACCAAACCACATACCAATCAAATTTGGGTGTCCGGTTGAGAAAATGAGCTACTTAATTAAGACCCATCTACCTTACCATTGCGGGAGGCATAAATATCAACTTTATTTACACGTTGAAATACTTATGAATAATATCAACAAATTATCCATTATAACATAACCTTAGTAAATAGCTAGAAGATAGTTATTTTCCAAGGAAAGAGATTGAATTAAGAAACTATACTAAAATATAGCTACTTATTGAAAACTCCACCGTACACAAAATGAGCGCTCGCCATAAACCAAGATTCCGTAATTAATGGAGAGTCGTGCTTGCTTGAAACTTGGTCCCAATCAAATAGCCAAGGAGATGAGTCATTTTATGAAATTTCAAGTGGCTCCACTACGATCAATTACTTTGCAATCTATGGATCTATACATGTAGGTTGCCATACCCCTAGGCAACTATTGCGCACAATTTTGGCATGTTGGTTTTCTTTGCACTCTTCTATTCAAAACATTCACAATAAGATTTCAATCCAAGTTTAATCCTTTTGCACACCTTGTTCAATTTTGAAACCATACCTCATGCATACACTACATCACTTAGTTGTAGGCCGTTGGATTGTGGCGCCGGGAATTTTCCAGGCATAATGTCCCTTTTATTATGGACCTTCATTCATATATGAACAATACTTAGCATAAGTTTTGTTAATTTTGTGACTTTGAACCAATTCTATGTTATAAATTGAGCTTGCCTTACTAGAGAGGCACTGTCATGAGTTCCCTTATAGGGACGATTTCTAGAAGGGTCTTTGCAGAGGGTCTAGATGGAGTGGCGTACATATTGGGCAAGTCACCAACAACAAACCACTTTCGTTGCATAGGAATGCATCGATGAAATCACATCATCCACATGATAAGGATACAAAACATGGGCATATTTTGTGTTTAAATTGTCCATAGGCATGGACACATTTGTTTGTCACATTGTGCAATAAATACGGGGGAAATTGTTGAATCGATCACAATCAATATGTAAGGCGTGGACTAGGCTTTGGCTTGTCATTCAAGTTGACCAAGTTCATTAATTCTAACATAGAGCTAAATCCTTTCTCCTCTTCATTTGTGCGATGAAAAATCAAAATTTGACGAGTCATATGACTCTACGACGGGTCTTTGTGCAACAAAAGCTTCGAATCCATAAAGAGGTTGCTATCATGTGGCACATTGTTCTATAGTAAGTGGGTTTTGCATGAGACTGATGTTAGTTGCATTGTGGGCACGACAATGTGGAAATTATGCCTCACATGTTCTTTTAGTGGTGTCTTATAGGGTGTGGCGGTATGGGGTGAATATCGTTTGGAGGCTTCACACTTAGCCTTCCCAAATGCCACCCATGTAAAGTGTTTTACGATTTATCAATGTATGTTCAAATAAACTATAGTTGAGGACTTAATTAAGGAAGTGTGTAATGTAGTCTATATTTGTCATGCTCGTGTCCAATGAAAACATGACAAATCAATAAGAATTGAGATGGTGAGCACTACGATAAGCTCTTTCCGTAAGTACGTCGACTATTGTATTTAGTGTCACCGACTATTTGAAAATTACGCAGTGCTACGACTAAAAATTGTACATATCATTTTTTTGCGAACAAAATTCAAATTGGTTGTTTGAACATTATAGAACATTAGCATTTTTACTTGATAAGAAATTACACAAAGGGTAAAAAGATATAGCATTGTGTAACTAAAAATACCAAGTGACACTGAATACAAGATTTAGGGTAATAAACAGGAAGGTAATTCCCCCGGGGGCAGGGCCTCAGTAAATAATGAGTGACAGACTCGCCGGGGTAAATAAAAAGCATGTGTGTCACCCGTAACTCGTGTAACTCCTAGCACAGTGGCAGGTAAAAAGTA
Source organism: Polytrichum commune (assembly GCA_950295325.1). NCBI lineage: Eukaryota > Viridiplantae > Streptophyta > Polytrichopsida > Polytrichales > Polytrichaceae > Polytrichum > Polytrichum commune. Next base: position 44,767,876 of record OX485807.1, read on the forward strand.
AATAGTAAGTAGATTTAGTAAGTGGTGAGTGTTTGCGAGGGGGGGAGAAGTTGAAGTAACTTAGTGGCTATGGCGGAAGTCGGGACTCGTAGCGAACAACGAGGGAGTTGAAGGGCAGGGGATGATGCTCCCACTCTTCTCCGATTCTGCAATGCTGGTGGGGGCCATATTTCTTCTTCTACTGCTGCTGTCAGATTCACAGACAGACGGACGGACAGACGCTTCGCATCGCATCACAGCGCACCGCAGTATCGTGCTCCTGCAATATGTGAGTTGCCGCTTCCGCCGCTGTTCACGTTCGTCCACCTTCGACGACAGTGATTTGTTTTCGTATGTTTTTTTTTGGCATTGTTTTCGGCTGTTTTTGAATCGGTGTCGTTGCGGATCGAGGAGCTTTAATGTGCGACCACCGGACGCACGGAGTTGTGGTTCATTTGCAGTGCTCCCGAGAGAGAGAGTGTGTGTGTGCGCGCGCGTGCAAGCGCAAGGGTACGGCGTGATGAGATGAGTTTCGTTAGTGATTATTATTGCGAGGTGCGAAAAATTCGGAGGCTTGGGGCTTGTGTAAGTAGTGTGCATTTGTGGAGAGTGGATTGGAATTGGAGGCTGAGGATAGATAGGGAGAGTGGGCGTTCGAGTTGGGACAAAACGTTTACTTTGGAACAGTGTCGTTGTTTGTGCCGTTGCAAGTTTAGTGCGTCGCAATGGGAGGGAGGAAGGTTGGCTTCGCTAGCTTTGGAAACGGTTAAGGTTTGATAGCAGTTATTTGAGGTGCTTCTGTTGTGAGGCGTGTTTGGAGCTTCCAAGAGTGTCTCCTGAGAGAAAAACTCTCGAGTCTCAACCATGCCATAAATTTCGCGGAGGTGAGGCGTGGATCCTTGCTTTCCGCAAATCCGGTCTGCTTTGCGCTGTACGCGAGGGCTTTTGTTATTGTGCTTTAGGGGAATGATTGATCGTGTCGCCACTTCTTCGAGGTGATCCAACTTTCAGCAGCGACCACAGTGTTTATGTCGCGGTTGCTGCATTGCTCGAGAGAGCTTTATGCGGTCTCTAGTTGCTTGTAAGCACCAACTTCAAGCATTGGCTGGCCTCAGGTGTGGAATAATATTAGATAACAGGTTGCAATCAAGTCTCTCTCATTGAAATCAACGGCAGATCTGCTCACACCTGCAAAAATAATCTCCTATGTGCATATTTGCGAGAAACTCGCACCGGTTACTTGACACCTTAGTGAGGATAGGATCCAAGCTTGGGAGTTTTAAGGTAGACGGTTCGGTATCTTCGGCCACAAGCAAGCCATTGATTTCAAAGATTTTGGCAAAAGCTTTTGATACCGTTCGTAGTTCAAGAGCCTCGATGAATTGATATGGCTGTTTTCCTCTCTTCTATCCTGTTCTCTCTTCTATCCTGTTCCAGAAGCATTGCATAGGTGGCGGCAGGAGGAATAGTGAAACTGTAATGACGGTGCTCTGTTTCAGGACAGAGCAAACGAGCTAGAGTTCGAAAAAGTTTACGTTACTTCACTCCGAGTCGTGAGTATGCTCTTTCCATCAAGAATTGTCCAAAAAAGCTTTGGTACTCTTGTGCACACGAGGATAACTAGAGACAACCAACATACTTGCTTTTGCTTCTTCGTCCATGAAGCGCGGAGTTCCAACTTATCTTAGTCAGATATAAGTGAAATTTATTTTGACCGAAGAAGGCGCTGCCTTAAACACAAATCAATTCTCGTTGTCTTCTATTCATAGAAATTTTCTGTTTTGTGCCCGAGTGCACACGGCGCTTCCACTTTCCCAACAGACATGTCATATTTTGTATGTATTGACCCTTGTATCAACTTGTGTCAAGATGCAAGCGTGAGATGTATTAGAAGGTGTTAACAGAGTTGACTGGTCTCGCAGCTATACGTAATTAAAGTTTGATTTCAGGTTTGTATTTGTACCTGTCTTTCTGACCTTTGTGACTACTCACTCCCTGGCGCTTATTTATGAAAGCAGCAATATGTGTGTATTTGGAGTTTGTGATTATGGTGATTCAGTCTCTATCTCCTGATTCTGAACTTTTGTCGTAATGACTGGGTTACTTCATATTTGTTCAGTCATGGTGATTATCACAACTTGTTTATTAGAGGGCGTTTTGCGAAGGCGATGTGAGAAATGTGATTCCTGCTTTATAGAATTTGCTATGTTCTCAACTGTTGTGTTTCCTCATGTGCTTGCCTACACTGTTGGACTTATGTTTCCTTGCCTTGTGCAGAATTGAGGAGTTCATTGTACCGATAAGAAGGAGAAATCGATCATTAGTCAGCTCTTCCGATGTATCTTTAGGCGAGGTCTTAAACTGCCGACTCAGCTGATATGACAGTCAACAGACGAGGACAGCGACAGAAACAGGTGTCCTAGGATATATATTTAATATTGACAAGACTAACGGAGAGCAAGTAGGGTTACAAAAATGTCAAAGACGGTGTCCAACTGGTTTGGGCGTGCCCACAGCAAATCTTTATCGAAGGACCTGAATATGTCCAAGCAGACCACACGTGAAGCTGCAGAGGAAGCAGCGACGGAGAACAAGGAGAACAGCCCCGAAAAGGATCAGAAATCTCTCCAAAAGTGTGAATCCCTTCCAACGAACTTGATCCAATTTGAATCTGACGATGATGAGTCCCAAGCAGAGGAAACTCCATGCCCCAAATTTGACGAAAGGGAGCTGGGTCCCTTGGTGTCGTTAAAAGAACAGATTGAGAAGGACAAGGAGGATGAGAGCTTGAGACGATGGAAGGCCCAGCTATTGGGTGCTGATGCTAGCCTAGATGCTGTAAATGATTACATTGAACCCGAAGTGAAAGTTGTTTCATTGGGTGTGGTGTCAAAGGGACGACCGGATAGTATTCTCCCATTGCCTTTGGCCACGAATTCAAGGGGCTACACATTCTCCTTGAAAGAGGGATCCACTGTGAACTTGAAGTATGTGTTCACAGTACGAAACAATATTGTTTCGGGGCTGACAATCATCAACACTGTATGGAAAGCTGGGTTGAAAGTGGACCAGACTCGCGACATGATGGGTACATTTGCCCCGCAACAAGAGCCTTATGTTCACATGTCGGAAGAGGAGGTCACGCCTTCGGGTCCTTTAGCCAGAGGGGCTTACACAGCCCGGAAGAGGTTCATTGATGACGATGGCAAAGTCTACCTCGATTTAGATTACTCATTTGAGATCCGCAAGGACTGGTAAGTTGCAATGACATTGGAAGGCACAAACCATTCCAGGACCTTCTTTCTTTATCAGCAAGATGATGAAAGACGGACAGACAAATGTGGTAATCCTCATGTGTACGATGGTACAATAGAAGATATAAGCCTTTCTGTAAGTGAAAGTCTTGAATCATTCCATTATTTGACAAGCTGTCAAGAGAATTGCAAGATTTGTGAGTTAACTTTGCTGCTGACATTAACTTTGGTGCCTCTTGGGCCTGGAAATCAGTGGCCTGCATGTAAAGATCTTTTGAGATGATTTTAAGAAAGCCAGGCAGTGTATTTGGCTGTGGGTTCTTTTCTCCATTTGAAGTGGGCATGGTATTCTGGGCTAGCCTTGTTGGATCATCATTTCTGCAGTGGTCATTCCTTTGCCTGCTGTTCTAGTTTTCAGTATTGAGGGTTTTGCCAATGCAACTTCCAAGCTCCAAGTTGCATTAGAGTTATCCTTTAACTTATGGGATTAGACTCTAATTTAGTCAGGACTCAGGAGTGGGTCCCCTATGATTTTTCATTGGTTGTTTTGAATACATTTTCAATACTTAATTTTCAATTGTGGTGCACGGTTGGAGGTATGGTTTGTATTTGAATGAAGAGCAACCTTTTCCGGTTCATTGAGGGCCAAACTCAGTTTAGCACCTCTTGGCATACCAAAATGAGTTTGACCCTCCATGACTTGAATGTTCTTTGTTCAAACCTCCACACTCCCTCCAAGCATGCAACACAAATTTACCAAACATGGAGGGTGTTGTATGCAAAACAACCAACTCTCGATTAAAAGGCATGTTGAAGTAGAGGATATCTCTATTATGTGCTGAAGTGTAGACTTAGCCTTTTCAATCAAGCTTTCTGTTGGTTATGCTCAACTCATGTAAAGTAATCCACTCTGCCATTTCATGAAGTCGCACTATCTCCACTTTCTGGTTTGCAACTTATCCATGGACATAATGGTAATTTCTGGATGGGCATTTGTCATCCAAAGTGGATCCATCTCGTCTCCTTTGATGATTAAAGAGTAACTACCTCAGTCATTCTTGGAAACATGTTATATATATTAACACATGTTTTCTTCAACATTCTCAACTTCCACAAGACTCATCATTTTTATTTGATTACAGCTACAATCCCAAGTAGTTTGTTGATCTGTCGACCATTGGACATTCAGATTGATGTTTAAGGTATGGTGGTGTTATTCTGTTGTCTTAATCAGACACCAATGTTAGATCACAATTGGGAGGACATATATATTCAGTTAAGGCTTCAACAAACATGCTCTTCTGATAATCATAACTAAATCAAGGGAAATCTGATCTTTAATATGGCTTTTGTTGATGTTCATCAAAACTTGCTAATGCAACAGACGATCCAAGACATAATTTGATCAATAGAAGATGGAGAACAAGAAGTAAGAATAATACATGCATACCTTATAGATGTTTGTATGCAATTCATCAAAAAAATCTTCGGGACCTACATGTGATCATTTTTCAACTACAATGACCACTAAAGTAGTGGGAACCCTTAACATTGAGATCCATAATTACGACGGATTGCATCAATTTAAGTGTTGCTTGAGATTGAAGTGGACCAATCAATCCATCCACTTGTTACTAACAATTATTATCATATTTTGTAACCCTTAGACACAATTAATACCCCTTATGTGCATAGGTCCATATTTATAACAATGAATGCAACCCCCGAGATTCTTGTGCTTCTAAATTCTAAGATTATCTATATAAATACACCCCAACACAAATTGCAATACCGAACGAGGTTTGCTCTAATACCATGTGTATCTTACCTCCAGGTTACATCCCATGTCCTATTCATAGCCACTAGCTTCTAAACAAGCCAAATCCACAACATATCTTAGTATGCTCGTACTTCCTATGCCATCAATTTCAGTCCATGCTTTCTAGAGTCTCATGTGACTCTTCTACATGCCACCACCTCGATCGTGACCAAACCATTGAGTGGCAATGGTTTCCCACACATTTCTACATGTTTTGAGTGATTGACCCTAGACACTTACCATGCGGTGAAGTCGGGTTGTATTATGTCCTACATATGCACCCACATATGGACATAGACCATCTTATCGCTTGCCCTGGTCCATTCGTCTAGCATGAGACTTCCAACCCACTACTGCCCCCTGCACTCAAGGGTGTAATCATACTTATACACACCCATCTTTCTTGGCATTCCTCCACAGTTGAGGATAGGCTAGCATGAGCACGCTACTTCAGTCATATAGCCCTACAGTCAAGTTACTACCAACTTTTGATGTAGGAGGTGGATGTTCATAAGACCACCATGAGGACCCAAAATGGGTCCTACAAGTTCCTCACGATGCCATTTGGGCTATGTAACGTGTTGGTCACGTTCGTGTCGATCATAGTTTGCATTTTCCATGAAAAAATGGATGAGTATGTGATGATCTATATTAACAACATCTTGGTGTCTTTTTTTTGTGTCCATTATGATTTACAAGCCTTGCCATATAAGTCCTAGACACTTATATTTGAGTAGTGTGTGGTTTGGTGCGGCTCCATAATTGACTACCAAAAAAAGACATGTTTTGAACAATGATTGAATGTGTGCTTAGAATATGATAATTATCCTAAGCTCAACATTCAACATAATTGGGGAGACCTATATGACCATTGAATGAGCTTGAGAATCTTTACTTTGATAATCAATATGAATTCCGAAAATTATTAGGATAGTAACAATAACCTCAACTGGGATTTGCTAGCCATCTTGTACTAATCGCGTGTTTTATATTCTATGAGAAGAAGGCTAGTCGGTAAAGTTTAGACGCGTCTACTTTACCACTTAAATTAAGGTGTCTAATTAAGAAGAGTGACCACATAAGGTCCACATTCCGTACATACCCGGGCTCAATGCCGGTACCCGGCAGGCCTCAGTGTGGAGACGAGCCCGGGCCCATCCCAGCAACCGAGATCTATGTGGACCGTCGGATCTTAGACGGAGGGTTACGATGGTCCCGTGCGTAACCTCCCACCACGAGAAACATTTGAATGCCCTTGGAGTTCGCGTTCACACCGCAGAAAAATGGCGGGAATCCTTCATCAGTCTCCTTCCTCCATTCGACAATTCCCCCTTTGCATTCCCTTGCCATTCCTTCTCAAGTGAACAGAACAATCTCTGCTACCTGTCCCCGCACTCTCTAATTCCATCGAACTATTCTCCCGCATATCTGTGTGTGTGATTGCACAAGAAGAAAGAAGGAAAAAGAATATGACGAGGTCACTCGGCTGAGTGGAAATGGCGGTTTCAATTGCCGAACTTTGCTCAATTCTCTGTTGGCTCACATGCCGGTGGTGATGTGAAGCTTGTTTTTTCGGGTGAAAGAGAAAGTCGTGATGATGTGAGGAGATTTTGGTTTCGATAATCATTCATTCGGCTGAGTGGAAATGAGGTTTGAATTTCGCAACCCCGCTTTGGTGTGGTTCTGCTCTGTTCTGCTTCTTTGAGTTTGATTGCTCTGTTTAGGGTTTTGGAATCTACAGTTAGGATGAAGTTCACATTAGCTACAGCTCTTGGGTGGTTGTTTGATAATGCTGGGAGTGCGTATATTCAACAGCATTAGGGAAGAGGATGGTTTGAGTAATAGTTTGATGTAATATTGGATGGATTTTGTGTGTTTGTTCATTCAACCTGCTGTTTGCAATTGAAAGTGGAGGTTTGTATACACTACAAAGGTGGTTGTGGTTATGGTTAATCACACTAATCAAGCACAACTACGGGCTTTTTCCATTCACACTTGTCTTGTGTGAATTTTGGTGGTTGTGGTCGATGATGGGGTCGGTCTTCTATGTCATCACAATCTATCATTGATTTAGGGTCTCGGACTTTAGAAGAAATTGAAGTGATTATTATCCTTGTTGGCCTTGGATTGTGGTGTTAAAGTGGTTGCCTCCTCAACTTTCTCCCTGGACCTTGGTCTTGATGCTCTCTAATGATGCTACATGAGCATGAACACCCAACCCAAGGGTGGTTGATGGTGTAGAGCATGGTTGTGGTTGTTGTTAGCATTTATTATGCCTTTTCCATGGAATTAAAATGAAAGAAAGTAAACCACAACTGTGATCACGATCACGACCACCTGTAGTGTAAATGACCCTTGAGTGAGGGCACACGTCTTGAGGGTTTTGAACCTCCAGCACCCATCGTGCAAGCATTGCAAGAGGAGAGAAGTGAATTTTTGAAGAGGAAAGTAATGAGGATAGATCAGAAGTGAGGTTGATGCAACCGCCGGAACAAGACATTCTGTTACAAGGTTGTACACCATTGAAATTCAAATGAAGAAGCGATCTTTGATTCTAATGAGCCTGGGAGATCGGTTGCTATAAGAACAGACTTTACCGTTTTCATTGTAATGAGACAATAGCATGGACCGACTGTAATTTGATTTTCATCAGTGCACATTATCTGTACAATGTGCAGGAAAAGCAAGTTGAAGGACTCGGAGGATATCGCCAACTGTGTGAAAAACAACAATTTGGCAGACTACCTTAAGCATTTTAGTGATCAATCAAAGCTGAAGAAGTACCTAAAATCAAGTTTTGTTTACTCTCTTCCGGAGCAGAACCTAACTGCTGCAGGGAATCCTGGGAATCGACAGAGGTTGGACTCATGGTGTAATGAGGATGTGAATTTTGTGGCCATTCCAAATATTATCATGGATTGAATATGATGCCTATGTAGTTCTTGTCGAGTCTTATTCATCTGTTTTTACAGATTTGGTTGACATATATTACTTGTGTGAACATTTGACAGGGTGATTGGCTATGTTCGCCAACCTTTAGACCCGCATTTGGCACGTATTGCTCCTCAGGTGAATTTCTTGAGGCTTCATTTCCTCATTTTTGTCATAGTCCTAGCAGTGATTAATTTTGCTTCTTAGCAAGATTGACAGATTTCAGAATTGGTTTATTCTCACTAAGATAGAGCTCGTGGTTTTCTTTGACGACAGGCTTGGAAGAGCTTGTCCTCAGTTCCAGCAACTTCCAGGAATTACCTGAGGCCAGGAGTCACTGGTCACATTGAAAAATGTTCATCAGGATTCAAAAAAGGATCCACCTTCCAGTCTAGGGAGTGTGATAGGAAGGGTGTTACTAATACTCATGGCACCAACCCACCAACCAGGGATTTCTCCTTCAGATCAAATGATCAATCCAGCTCATGTCAACCTAGTACTGCTCCTACTAGAGGACAGGTGGCTTCCTCAATGCAAGACAGGCTCCCTGGAAATGCAGATCCTCAAACTCATGGCTACACTGGGAGCCTTCCAGATCATCACATAAGCTCCAACTTGCAACATGGAAGCTTTGTAACACCTGTAAAAGCAACTTGTGCAGACAGCTCTGCAAGCCACATGCCTGGGCTGCCTTCCAGGTCCGTCGCCAACTTTGTTTACCTCAGCTCACCTAAGATTTGTGTCACTGGGAAGTTGTTGTTTTCGTGTCCATTTGAAGCCTTAAATTCCAAAGATTAAAAAGTGTCACGTGAGGCCACATGAACTTTGTATTGTGGTGAGCTCATTTTAGACACATCTTTTGATGAAACAGACAAGTGTCTTTTGCAAGCAATGGGCCAAGTTTCAGAGAAAATATACAAAGGAATGAGGGAATACAATCGGCAGCTAGCCTGCCAAATCAAAGGAATGAGGGGTTATTGCCTATCAATCTGTCGACCAAGAGTAACAGTGATGCAGCAGAGCACTTTTTATCCTTTGAGGAAGATGATGACCTCTTACAGGTATGGATGTAACGACCTTCCCTCACATTCAGCTACAGAAGTCTTAGTATCTCAACCTGCCATGATTAAATCTGCAGAAAACAAAGATGTACGCAGTTGTTATGGTCTCAACAGTTGGTGCTGACTGTAGTAGTTGCCTGTCTCTTTATGCAGGGTCTTGACCTTGATCAGATTGTCTCTGAACACTATGAAAAGGGTTCCTCCCAACAATCCACACAGATAGCAAATCAAGTTAAGACTGCCACACCTCCCTCTGTGCAATCTAAAGTACGAGGGGCTTCTGAGACTCCGTGGAAGCCAGAAAACTCTGAAACTGCCCCCCAAATGCTCTGCAGACATGGTGTTGAGGTATGTACAGATGTTAGTCTGTAACAATTGTGATAGGATGTGGCTCTGTTTGCGAGCAGAATGTTGTTCTGAGATATTCAGCAGCTTATGGAACTCAAGCAGATGTGCAGTGTACGGTGTTTGAGGACTGCATACCCCCAATCCCCCTACTTTACTGTGTTGAGATTGAGCTTCAATTGGTATGTATCTAGGTGTTGGCTCAAGCTGCTTGTGGACTCTGATCTGCCTCATAAGTGAGAGAAGCAAGGTTTTCCTAGAATGTACAGCTATTAGTGAGGTCCACTCTACATGAAGGCCTTTTAAATGTTAAATTGGACTGCACTACATCAGGGATACTTTTTTCTCTCCATAACCACCTCTTCTATCAAGTAGAGAAGCTATGCTCATCGCATCTTGTGTGCAGGTGCGTTGTTGTCAAGAGGCAAGTTTTCACCTGCAGGAAATGAAGGACAAGCTGATTGCTGTAATCAACAAGCTTCTTGATGATGCTGACGACCTTACTCCAGAACGCTTCCAGGAGCTTAGAGCTGAGAGGTGATTTTTCTACCTTGCAGTGAATAAATATGGTGTTGCAAGTTCTGCACCCTGGTTTATGGTTTCAAATTCAGGTTTGGTTACCATTAAACCCTAGACTCAAAGATCTTGTGGGCACTCTTCACATTGGCAGATTAACACTGAACAAAGACATAAAATCTCTGGAGGAGGCGCTTCAAAATCCGGCATCTCAGATGAATCTGAGTCGCTCTAATATCCCCCCTACAACTCCCATTAACAGTTATGGGCTGGGGGGTAATGCATCTGGCCAACAAGGTGGATTCTGCACTCCCTCTGGCCCAGCTGCGGAATATTATAATCCAGCATCTGCACGTCTGGTTCATGGACTTCCAGGCACAGCAGGATCCAGTATGGGTGGTGGCCTGGACTTCAGGCAACCAAGTTTCACACCAGTCCCTTGGGAGAACAACAGTGGTTTGCATCAAAACCCAGGAGGGTTTTCGTCAACTTTTGATAGTTCAGGTCCTCGTGTCGGACTCCAACTTCAAGGTGGCCCTCCACGGTTTGGAGATGTAAACTATGTCGAGGGGTCAAGTGATTTGCAGTGGAGCAAAAATGACTTCCCTTGGTCACGGGAATTAGTGGTAAGATTCTTTAAACTGGATTTCTGCATGTTGATCATCCAGAATAGATTTGGCTTATCAATGATTTCATATTAATGACTTCAATACCTGTAACTTATTTAAGTTGTTCAATTTGCAGGCAAACAACAAGAAGTATTTTGGAAACAAGTCCTTCAGGTTGAACCAACGAGAAATCATCAATGCTTCAATGAGTGGTAGAGATGTCTTTGTGCTGATGCCAACTGGTGGAGGGAAGAGTCTCACATATCAAGTGAGCCTCAAACCTTCATGCTTTTTACTCCTTGCAATCGACAACCTTGATGTACATACTTTTCTGTGAGGCTTTTATTATTATTGTTGTTGTTGTTATAATTGTTAATATTTTTATTATTTACAGGTGATAATAAAATCTAGAAACTAGCTTATCAGAGGAATACAATATCTGTCCTTCAATAAGTGACTTGCTTCATTTGGATGTGAGCTGTGTGCTTTCTCATGTTTGTGTTCACAAGCTAAATTTTGTATTCTGAGCATTTCTTCTGAGTCCTGATTTGAACTGATGATTTTTCTGGCAGCTCCCTGCTGTTTGTGGTGAAGGTGTTACTTTGGTGGTTTCTCCACTTGTGTCATTAATCATGGATCAGATTATGCATCTTTCAGAGGTCAGTATATCTTCATGCTTTCAGTATATTACGTCATATCACAGGCTTGCATGTATCATGACCTTTCAGTTACATGTCTTGGCTGGGCACTAATAGTCAATCATCCAAGATGTTTTAGCAAGTCACTTTTTAACTTGAGGATATGTGTTCATAATGCTAAGAAGCTTTGGTTTGTCAGGCAAACATACCTGCTGCATACTTGAGTGGAACAATGGAGTGGCAAGAGCAGAATGAAATCCTCAGGGATCTTGATGCAGGAGGTTACAAACTACTCTATGTAACACCAGAAAAAATTGCCAAGTAAGATACCTTCCTCAGCTAATTTGATGTATTCATCAGTTCCTATATTATCCATTGGGCTATCTCTATATCTCTGTATTGGGTCACATGGTCTTTACTTGTTGCGACCAAGAAGTCAACTGGCTAAATACAATTGTGCCTGGTTGTACAGAAGTGACAGGCTGTCGCAGCATCTTACTAGCTTGTATGACCGTAAACTACTAGCTAGAATTGTAGTTGATGAAGCGCATTGTGTAAGCCAGTGGGGTCATGATTTCCGTCCTGACTATCAGGTACACATGTTTCTCTACTCATCGCTAGATACCATGCTTGTTGACTTCGTATGTCATGTTATGGACAAGTATTGTCTTATATCAATTTTTATATTTGGCATACTGTTCTTTGTGATCACAGAATATTGGAATCATTTTTTGAAATTGTCTAAATTTCATGTGTACAGAATCTTGGGGTGTTCAAAGAGAGGTTTCCAAGCATACCATTGATGGCATTGACAGCCACTGCTACCTTAAGTGTCAAAGAAGATGTTGTTCGGGCTCTTAAGCTGACAAATTGCATTATATTCAGACAGACATTCAATCGACCTAATCTGAGGTAAATTCTGATAAAGGAAAACCTTGAAGCACTTTAGTTGTGATTTTCTCTTAGTTTATATGCATTTGTCTTTCGTCATGCAGAGCAAAGAAGTAACCAATTATCATCAATCATTGTATGTATATCATGAATGTGGCTGGTTGAAAGGTTAGTAAAGACACTATGGAAAATGCAACAAATTGAAAGATGCAACAACTGGAACTGGGATTAGGGTTCGATCCTGACCTTTTTATGTGTTGCAGATATGAGGTAGTTCCAAAATCAAAGAAGTGCCTGGAAGACATTGACAAGTTTATCAAGGAGAAGCACCGTAACGAATCTGGAATAATATACTGTCTTTCACGTAGTGATTGCGAGAAGGTTGCAGAAAAGTTGCGGGTAAGGCTCACCAATTCTCTCAAGGTGGCTGGATAGGAAAATACTTTGATCCATTCTTCTTACATTGATGAAAGTCTGTAGGAAACCTGAAGCTGGCCCGCTCAGATGCACATCTACACTGATTGATGTTTTAGCACATTCAAAATCCACCTTACTTAGCTGGGGCATCTGTGGGCAAACCCTGTACATTATTCTTTGTTGTCCACTTTCAATAAGCTACTAGTTGTCATTTCGGAATAGATGTACTTTTAAAATTAATGCAAATCTCAGATCTGTTGGCGTAACTGAGATCTACATTGTTTGAATTGCAGGAGCTGGGTCATAAAGTTGCATTTTACCATGGCCAAATGGACCCAGATGAACGTAGTCATGTGCAGCGCTCATGGAGCAAAGACAATGTCAATATCATATGTGCAACAGTTGCTTTTGGCATGGGTATGCAGTTTTGCTCACTTTTCAGGAGAAGTGTCATATTCAGGATTTTTATAGCTTCTGTCTGATGTATTTGAAATGCTATGTATCATTTGTTCTGGTGTCAATAGTGCACACTGTCTGCATGTCAAGGTTATATGCATTGCATATTATTTAGTTATTTGGTGGCTTTGGAAGTCAGTGTCAAACTCCACAAGACAGTCATGAGATTTACTGGAATTTGAAATTTTCAGGAATAAACAAGCCTGATGTGCGATTTGTGATCCACCACTCCCTTCCAAAGTCAATTGAGGGCTACCACCAGGTATTATACATCTGTGCATGTGATTTGTAGCCCATGTCCGTCAAAATGGTAAACTGTAAAACAGCAGTCTTTCATTTAAATTGTACTTTGTTAGTGAGAGCATTTTGGAGCACGTAGTTTTATGTAGGACTGGTTTGTGGATGTTTTATTGACTTATACATGTGTCATGAAAGCAAGGAGTTCCTACAAATCCAAGTGAATTTGTGCAGGAATCAGGACGGGCAGGCAGAGACAACCTTCCTGCATCATGTTTACTCTACTACAACTATGGTGACCAGGTATGTAGATTCTCTTGCAGCTCTTGATTAGTGGTGGATCTGGTTCCCATAATAGTCTGTGGAACATTAAAACAAGAGTTCCATATTGGCTATAAACAATGTGGAAGACATTCATCTTTACTCCTGTGTGATGCAATATACATGTGGTTTCTTTGGCTGCAGGTACGTTTGAAGCACATGCTCACCCAAGGTGTAGCAGAACAGAGCTCCATGGGCTCCTCATTCCGCAGCTACAATGGTCCAACTTCGAATGCTTCTAATCAGCTCACGTTGAATCTTGACAACCTGAAGCGCATGGTACCGATCTAGCAACTTGTTTGACTTGTAATCAATTGATTTTTGTGCTTTCACTTAATTTGTAGCATTAAAAATAGGTTTCTACAGCTACGAGGTTGTTGCTTTGTGAGTTGTGTAGACTTTGTTTTCTTTAAAGCCAGGTGCTTGGGGATATGGGTGTGCATGATGGGAATTCCGTTTTGACTTTATATGCAGGTTGGGTATTGTGAGAATGAGGTCGATTGTCGCCGCTCGTTGCAGCTTGCCCACTTTGGTGAGATGGATTTTGATGCCTCCAGCTGCAAGGGGACTTGTGATAATTGTCAGAGAATGCAGTCTCAGTCTTGTAAGGAAGAGGATATGAGTGAGGTTGCTCGGCAACTGGTAAGCTTTCAAGTTCTTTTGCTATTAAGTTTAGTGGTGCAAATGTATTGAGAAGGATGAATCTACTATACCACCTACAATTTCAATACTGTTAAGTATGTGTTATTGACCTCAACTTCAACTCACATGCACATCATTAGTGGAACACCTATCTGGTTCATGTTCTTTATTCTTCAGAGGAACATCAGATCTTAACATCTAGTCTGGTCAATTTTTTTCTGTTTGATGGCTGATAATCATTCACCTTCAACATCTAAAGACTGACAGGAGAATGCCAAAGACCTGAAACTGAAAGTATATAATATCAATCTTACTGTCCATGCTTGAATGGATAGTAGTTGATTTTAGTAGCATTGATTACATTGCACTTTGTTCATCTCCATTGTAACCAATAAAGGCCGTCTTACTATACCCCTTTGGAATACGCCACTTATCATGCATTATTGGTTTGGTGTCTTGATTCAGGTGCAATTAGTAGGTGCAATGGGCCAGCGATCTTCAATGACACATATTATCGATGTATTTCGAGGCTCTGTTAGTCAGCAAGTATGTGGTTTTCTGCTCAACGATTTAAAAATCTCTACTTAACTGGTTCTGTAATTGTCATCTTCATTGCCACCTCTTCTGCTGCATTTTGGGGTCCTTAGAACTTCCATTATCTTATAACATCGTTTATAACTTATCTTAGGTTCTGATGCAATGTGTGCTCTGTCAGGTCAAAAAAATGGGTCATGATCATGTTCAGGGACATGGAGCAGGTAAGAAATACATGAAAATTGAAGTGGAGCGGATAATGCGGGAGATGGTACTCCAAAACGTTTTCCGTGAAGATGTTAACAAGAGTGACTTTTATGGGGGTTTGTCCGTTAATTTGAAGGTAAGATAATTTTCCTTTCTGTTACAGAAGTTGTCAAGTATAAATCTGATGTTTGTGAGGTGTACATAGGCAAAGTATCATGTTCTAGATATCCTGACCCAGAGGTTTGATGCAGATAAACGAAAGAGAAGCAAGGGAGCTTAATTCTGGTCAATTGAAGATCCAAATTCGGTATGGAGTTAGTTTTGAAGTTGTGGGGCACTTGAGGGATATCTTAGAACTCTCAACTTTGTATGTATTGCCTGCTTAGATGAATATGAATGAGGTAACAGATTTAGATGTGGACAAACTTCTACTTGGCCCAGAAAGTGCCTAAAATCCCAATTTCGCACTGTTCACAGGTTTGCAGCACCCAAGAAACCAGACAGACCAGAGAGGACAGAGACTCCTGCAAAGAAGGTTCCTTTGCCAGTTGGCTCCAAAACTCTGGCACCTGACGATGGAACTTCAGGTGCCCAACTTCCTATTGATCCAGTAAGTGGCTTGTTCGCACTACTACATGCATGATCTCATTGTCTCTGTTGTTGAAGACGATTGAGGTTACAGTCAATATGATAACACAATGTGTCATGATGTTATACATATCCTCATCCTAAAGCCGTATATTGTGAGGAGGAAGTCCTTGTTATGCTTGTAATGTCAGACCTGATTTTGCAATTGCAGCTAGTACAATCTGGGCATTTTCCATTGTTTCTTCTTGCTGAACCTTATCAAAATCACAGCAGTTTCAATTATAAGGAATTTTTGTGAAAAATGATGTACTTTGGTTTTTGATCAGGTTTTATCAACAAAAGTTTATGAAGCACTCCAGGCCCTCCGTACTGCTCTTGTCAATGAAGCAGGAGGAGACCTTATGCCATACCACATCATGGGGTCTGTGATCCACTTCCATGATTTTCTCATTTTTACCAAGTTTATATTAGCAGCCTTAAGCAACTACCTAAGTTTACAGTAGCACTTCCATAAGCAAAGGTGTTACCACCTTGGAAGCTTCTCTTTCAGATGTTAATTGGAATTGTTCATCTTTGGGACGCAGGAATGGAGAACTCCTCAGCATTAGCAAAAAGTTGCCAAAGACATCAGAGGAGCTTTTAGAAGTAAACGGTATCGGCAAGTAAGTGAATTGTGCCTGTGCTTATTGATTGAAATCTTGTATATCAATTCATTCAAAGACAACAACAAAATACTTCATTTCATTTTGCTTGAAGAGCAAGGATCATGGGTGTGATATGTGTTTCTTTTGGAAACAGAGTGAAGATCAAGAAGTATGGTGCACGAATACTTGAGGTGGTAGCCCACACTGTAAATGAGCACTTTTCAGGCAGTAGAGATGTGAATATGGACAGTCCAAGTGAGGACTCGGGAACCAAACGACCCCGAGAAGTTGATGAAGATGGGGGATGGAGGAGCACTCGGGCCTCTAGTCCAGGCAGAGAATTTGATGATACTGAGAACGACAGCAAGCATGACACATGGCAGCAGAGTACGAAACGACCAAAAAAGCCTCATCAAGGTGGGTCAACTTGTCTTCACTGTACCCATATATGTTGATAGCAGTAAAATTTACAGTACTAGTCTTGACTACACTCAACATTTGATTTAGTATGCCCCACACTATTCATCATTGACCCACATTAATTGTCTTGCAATCACTGGGTGGCAAAAAGTGAGAGTGTGCTACATGACAAGTCACAAAAACCACTCTAATTAACACAGCACACCAATTTTAATGCCACATCAAAATCAGATGTTTAGTGTAGTCATGTGTACATCTTCCACTTCTACACCCTACCTGTATGGCCTGTACTTCAATTCTAGAATACATTGTGTTGCGATGAAATTCTCCTTCTGTTTGTGTATCCCTTCACTATGTTGGAAGATTGGTACATCTACATAGTGAATGCTACTAAATTCTCAGTTGTTTTCTGGTACAGCTCCTCCAGCTGCTGTGCAACCCCTCACAACCTCGAGGTGGACGAATGAGAGCAACGTGATGTTTGAGGAGGAGGATGAGGACATTTATGCTGATATGCCGGAAGGCTTTCTAGACGAGCCTGCGGTGAGACCCAAAGAGCTCGTAACTGGTCGAATATTACCGTCTACTGTGAGTGGATCCACACAATCAAGAATAAATGTAACTCGCACTCAATCTGAGAACACCTTTGCCGAATATGGCTACAGGAGATAATGGTGCTACGCAACACATACCATAGAGGGTTCTCTATATCATCATCACCTATTCCGAAATGTAGTTTCCACGTGACATCCCAGAGGGGTCTCAACTTGGAGGGAAATATAATCATTTCTTGTCGAAAAGAGAGAGCTCTCCACAGTATATTCATTCACACCCTAATCACATGTACATTGGTACCTGTGAAGCAGGCAGCACACATTCCATACTGACGAAGAGATACTGGAGGAGAAATGTGCGTCATCTGAAACATAGGTACAAGAAGAGCGCACACGTCATGTGCCCAATGACCACAAGAGATACTGAAGAAATTTGTGGAGAAAGTTGTGCATTATGTGAAAGTACACATTGTCACTTACTACTTCCATCATCTCTCATTGATTGAGAGGCTTCTTCACACACGCGTTTGTCTTTCTGTAAGATTCAATGGTAGCAAGCTCGTGGGAGACACAGATTATTGCTCGAGGGTGATTTATCGAAGAAAGGAGCTCGACAAGTGCCAGTCAGTCAGTTCCAAGACGATGAGGATGGTGAGTTTCTTTGGCTCCGAAACAAAGATCCCTCACTTTAGTACATGTTGATGATAGTGCTTGGCAACATGAGGCAGCTATGTACAATAGTAGATACAATCTGATGCAAATCAAAGGAACGTCTCCTGCATCTGGTGGAGGACATTATCGATCCTGCTCCCTACATTTTGTAATCATTATGTTCTTACCTTGGAAATCCCATAGGAGAGGCTTTTTCCAAATACAGACCCTGAAAGGTGTGGATTTGGGAACATGGTCTCTGCTAAATTTTTAAAGATGGCCAATTTTGGTAACACACCTCAGTGTGAACCTACTCGGTGTGTGTGTCCTTGGGTTAGAGAAGTTGAGGGCCTTCGACAGATTTGCTTTAAAATGGTTCAAATTTTGGAAACTTCCATGAATGTCATTGATCATATATCAAGAGGGTTGATTTGTGAGTCCCTCATCTTTCTTCATTGCAATACAACATCGTCCCAAAGCAATATCATTCATAAGAATATTCACCAAGGAAACCTGCATCATGGCATCAAGTGCCTTCAGTTCCACACTAGCTCATAGGAGGCTCAGCTCTACGATTGTTGTGCTAGAGGTGAATTGGGATTACTGTCACTCTTTGCCATTGTGCAAGCCAATTGAAGAACTACTAAGTTGTTGTGGTTGCAGAATCCATGGTTTCCCAAAGGGTTTGTTTCATATTATTTCTCACTAATCTTTCTATCATCTCGAGGCATTTGTCCTACCCATCATTTGAGACTTCAAACATGATAAATAAACATAAGGAAATGTCCGATTATGCCTAAGAAGGTTAAAAAATAAGCCTACACAACTTCCACGTATTGAATTGAGACAATTGAACAATTTCACACAATTGACAAATGGGTTGATTCTACAGGGGGTCGGTTTTGATATTTTCAGCTTGCATTAACAAGTAACTCTAAGACACATCCTTACAACATCTTGAAGTTCACTATGGGCCTCACAACATCTTGAGGTTCACTTCAATACATTCCTGAGTGTTGTCGACTGATAGTATTACTAAGGAGCAGTAGCCTCTCACACAGATAGCTTTTACAACCATAACCTATAGTTTGGGATAATCCCCTTGACTAATCACAATCATTTCAAGGGAAATCATGAGCCCTGACTGGAGGTGATGCCAGAATGAAGGAATTGAGGAAAGCATGAGACTTCAATTCAAAAAGGGTCAACCACTCCAGGATCCTAAAGTAATCTATGCATTGAAGACACTCTTGAGGGTTCAACCACTATAGTTTAGATTAGCAGGGTGCTCACAGAGATGACAAGGGTCCAATGCCATGCATGAACGATTTCATGCTGCTGCTGCT
The DNA here is from genome assembly GCA_950295325.1 of Polytrichum commune. Taxonomy (NCBI): domain Eukaryota; kingdom Viridiplantae; phylum Streptophyta; class Polytrichopsida; order Polytrichales; family Polytrichaceae; genus Polytrichum; species Polytrichum commune. Next base: position 44,786,935 of record OX485807.1, read on the forward strand.
TCTACTATTGACGCACTCAGGAACACTCCCACCTCCTGTAGTTGCTGCTTTTGCTTCACCACTTTGATCTTGAGAGCTTGGAGTTGATTCACTCTTCGTCTCTGCATTTACGCAGTGCTTTTGTAGCCAACGATCCATCTCCCACAAGCAATGCATAACACTCTCATGCCCTTCGTAGCCATGACTCTCCAATGGCAGAAGGACAAGCCTGGTGAGGACGCCATGCCCTTTCAATGCGCTGAAGAACCTCTCTGACTGATTTACCAACAAGGCAAAAGTGATTATAATACATACTGTGGGCCGCACTCTATTGAGCTTATTTCCACACTAAATAAATTGGGGATAATGCTGAGGGTGCACATATTTACCAACCCACACAATTGAACATCAGAAATCCACGTTATAGGTTACAGTATTTCTATTCGATTGAAACATAGCGTGCATTTGAAAGACTTAAAACCTAGAGGAAGGAGGTGGGTACATCACAAGGGCACGACTAGTGTAACTAGGGTTACACTCTATTTATTGTGGGCCACATTATAGGTTGCCCAAGGTATGGGACTATACATCTGCCTGCACTATTTACCATAATCAGTGTAATTAGAGCACTGCATTGAAAATCATGGACCTCTGTTTTGGGTAGACACCTGGACATAATCTTATGCATTGAAGGTTTGGTTACAAACATCCAAGCCGTTACATTCATAGAGTCATTTGTACCAACCTGCATTGTCATGGTGCCAGCATTGTTATCTTCATCCCCATGGATCAGAAGAATGGGTTTCTTTATGCGATCTGCATACATGTAAGGACTCATCTCAATGTAGGTCTTCTGAGCTGCCCAAAGAGTTCTCTCCTCAGCCTGCCACCACATAAAAGGGCCACAAATTCGTCAGTGTCAAACATCAGACCTGGGTATCAAGTGTGCACAATGGACAACAGAACCGACAACTTAGAAGCAAATAAATCCTCTGCTTCACTTTTTGTGCTAGTCAAATAGAATGGTAAAGTACCTGAAAGCCAAAGGGAGTGAGGGTCCGATTGTACGCCCCAGATCGAGCAATTCCACAGCAATATAATTCTGAGGCATGGATCAAGAGATTCGCAGTCATAAAGGCTCCATATGAATGACCACCCACCGCAATCTTGCTGCGATCGGCAACCTGTATATGCCTGATGATTAGCTATAAATCTAATTACTCAAGTGACAGGTCCAAATGCTGCAATGAAAAGAAGGTTACTCTTCTTTTGTGCATGTGTTATCAGGACAGGTGCTCCATATTAATTACCATCCAAGAGTATAGATTTTGACTTCCAACTGTCAATCAGTTCCAACTTGAAACAGCCTAGATGGGGAGAGGACAATAGAAGCACAGCCTAACTACCTTTATACCGAGGCTTCTTTTCTGTTCCCCTCAATTTATAGAGGTAGGCTGCTGAGTGTCTCTGACCCTCCCATCAGAAAACCTGAAAATTCGTGACGCTTGCTTTTATTTTGAGCAGTCTCTTAATTTACATTCAAAGGTCATGTGGCAGAAGGTTGTGTAGAGAAAACTGTAGCGGGTGACAACAGGGAATAATCATGAATTACTTGCACCCTCTTACACTTTATTGAACTGCGCCACTTGTGACAGAATCTCAGATTTCAATCTTAACAAATGGAGGTCCTCGGGACATCAAAGAATCAGAAATTGTCAGAAAATGGAGACGTCTAACTTATCATGTCCTGGTTCTTTCATGAGCAATTGTCACCTCAACAAGATTTCTTAGTGAGTATTCCTCAAATTTTAATGACAGAAGCAACCTTAGTTGCATATTAGTAAAAAGAAATTGAAGACATACCCCACGCTTGACAACTTCGTCAACAGCAGCTTGTGCACTTGCAACCAGCTGCTCAACATATCTGCAAGGAACCTCAAGTTCAGGTAAAATCACATGTAGAAGTCGAGCACTCCATACTTACAGAATGTATGTCCAATGTCCCAGTTAAAATTGAATGAAATACAATCACGTGAGACCATTTGGACACAAAAAAGCCTGAACCTCATCAAAACAATGCGGAAAGTGAGGCTCTGCTTCAGATACAGGACACATGTACCTATGAAGCCTTGGACGCCATCAATCTAAACAAGACTGCAAAGGTTGATTCCTGTGAGTTAAACATGCTCACCAAGTGAAGAGTTCATACCTTTCATTGGGTTCTTCCTCCCCTTCACCAATGATAGGCATCGTTGGCCCTTCCAGGATTGCAAAACTGCAGATTGGATGTACTTTAGCCACAATGTTTACCATAACTGAAGTCATTCACTTCCTTCCGGAGACATAAAAAGAGGAAAACCAAGCCAGCACTTGCCAGAAAGTTTTTATCATTTCTATTAGAATGCAGTCTCCAGGGTTCTCTACTCCACAGGTGCAAGAATTGCGTGTAAGGGAAAACATAGAGAGGAATGATCTCCTTACCCCCTGGACAGCCACAAAAGTGGAGATGTGGACCCTATCCCAGCAAAAGCAAATGGAGAGCCCCTCATTTGGCTCGCATTATCTTTGCTCTTAAACTCCCGAGGATATGCCCACATGAGCATTGGAAGTGGCCCATCCCGAGCTGAATCGTATGCAGGTGGAGTGTACAAAGTTGCAGTAAGCTGGACTCCATCAGCCCTTTCGTACCTTATAATCTCTTTCGTGAGATCCTTTAGCTGGGGATAGGGATGGGGAAAGTTGGTAATTTTTGTTTCCTGTTTGTTGGGCCAACATACCATGTAGTACTGTGGGGGCTCTGTTTGTGACTCTCTTGAAATAACCATTTTAAGGTTATCAAGAGCCAAATCTTCATCCCCTCGGGGAGCCATTAAGACTTGCATATTTTCATAGTACTTCTCTTTCACGCTTTGCCAGATCCGCTCCTTCTCTCCTGTCTCTCTGTCATTGAAAATAATACCAAGATAAATGTTTCATATCTGAGTAAACCGATTATGATTTCATGTGCCTGAATCAAAGACATCTTCCACAACGCTTTTGTAATGTTTCATGAACAAAGAACAAGAGAGAACTCACACAAGCTGGTTTAACTACTAACGATTTAAAAAGATCTGGACTCTGTAACCAAACTCATAGAAGATCAAAACACCAGAATTTTAAAAGGCTCATCAGTGGTCACTTTAAATTACTCGTTCGGTCAAAAAGAAAGGCTAGAGCTTCTTACATATCAAATAGGTCAACGAACGGGATGTTGCCTGCAGGTGTTGCACCAATGCCATCCAGAAGTAAACACTTCCTTCCAGCAGTATTTCTATATTGTGCTAATACATAGGTTCCCAATTGAGATTGGCGCCTCACAGGAGAGCCAGGGTCTCCATAGACATCCTCAGATGATCTTTCGAATAAGACACGCTTCTCTTTCTCTGGGTTACCAGGGGTTACTAACCAAGTGCGAGTCTTGCGAGTCTTGTACCAGAAGTCATAGAGTAGAGCAAGATTGTCATCACCCCAAGAAATTCCACTGTAACACATCATGAAACCCATCAATTATGCAGGATGCGCAAGACTTAGAATCATCAACTGTTGCAAATCAGACATCCTACAACCAAGTCAACTTCATATAAGTGAAGAATATCAGCCATTGAAACAGGTTCAATTCAAGCAAACTCTCTTCACACGATATGTACCACATTCAATTGCTCCAAGACCATTACCAAATGGAAACATGACAGAATAGAGAAATTGCTGAAAATCAAAGCTACGAGAAATATTCATTGAATATGGTTCAGGCGTAATTACTTATATCGGAGGTCAGTCCCTGCAACCACTTGAGGTGTGCCTCCTTCAGCAGGCTCAGTGTATACAATGTCCCGTGGAGATACTTCATTCTTGGGATCTCCTCCATCCTGTGCTTCCACCCTGGTTACACCATCACTTCTGTAAGTACATTCCACAATCAAGATAAGCGTGAAGAAAAAACTTTCCTAAAAGTGAATCACGTACTACAATATAGATTGGCAATTCTTATTGACATGTCACACGATACCACACCACATCTGCTTCGGGGGGTCTCTCCCTTAATAATAACATTCTTGAGGTATTGTAGACTTCCAAGTCTACTAAGGCACAAGATTATGTTCTCAAATTCATAGAAGTTTTCATCTTTCTTCCTCTATAAAGAGGATACGTTTAGAAATCTCAGAAATGATATCCTGGAGATTCAACTGGCGAGTGTGCCAAAGATGTTTTTGATCATATCCTTCTTTCACTCTGTAAAGATACCTTGGCTTTTCTATGATCAGAAATCTTGAGTTGATTCTAATGTGTTCTGCATGAAAATGGATCAACGGTTACAGCTGGTAGCATCAAGTTTGAGGTTCGAGCAATACCAGTACAGTGAAGCTGACCGATCAGATCGCCAGTTGACAGAGCGGCGACCTTTCCGTGCACTATCAAAAGAAATTGGGATATCTTCAGCCACTGGCAAGTCGCACACCTCTTTTACAATGTCACCATTTAACTTCCACACTTCGACCCTTTTGGGAAACCTGCCGCTAGGTACAATGAATGAAAATGGTCGATGAATTGCTTGGACTAATAGATATTGTCCATCTGGTGATGGATTCACATCTATGTACAGGGCTGGCGACCCAATCCGCCGTGCTTGCCCATTTAAGGACACAGTGACTAGTTGTGATGTTGCATAGTACTCAAACAACTGCTCATCGTAGGAATCCTTCAACAAGTCCTGATATGTTCGATTTTGCATAAGCAACTTCTCTTCATTTGACTGGATCTTCGGACCAGCAGGAATCAAAGGCTTCTTGGGAGGTGCACCACGACCTTGTGGGATTGTGCACACCACAAGTGTATCATCATTTACCCAAGAAAACCTGCTCAACACGACAAAGTAAAGCTCTTAGTTACAATCCTTGCTCTTTCCATCCATAAAACCCAAAGATTAATGTGGGAGGGTCTTCTAGACATGCTTGAACACATGGGATGACAAAGCTCGGGTAGAGTCCCTAACCTTATGTAGGATTAGTCAAGCCAAGGAGGCCGGGTCATTTCTTGGGAAAGGAATAACCAATTTGATCGTACCAGCATGACTACTTCCTGACATTAATCGTCAGGGGTCCCATAGTAACCTTCAATATGGGAATATATTTCAGGCACAATCATCTACTCAAATATCTTCCATTGAACAATATGTATATGACTGAAAATAGTGGATTCTATCATGAGCGTAGACTTCCTCTGATACCCCCAAAACAAAAATGGGATATCACAGCTCCAAAATTTCAAAATTTATCACTTCCATGCAGACAGGAGAGAGGAGTTTTGAAGGTCAGATTATAAGTCATTATTCTTGAGTGATGAAGTTCTCGTCCTTGATATAAGCTACAGAGAGTTTCACACTTGACGTTCTTTTTCAAGCCAATCCTTTTCCCTCACCCTTGACCTTTGAGAACAAAAGAGCTGCATCCATTGGTTCCCACAAACTCCTGCTTTAGTGCTGCTTCATCTTCAATGCAGAGAGCATGAAGTGATTGCCAAGGGACTAACTGGTCCATTAAGGGGTTCAGACCTTGTTCCCAGCTTTATGTCCTTCACGCTTTGTTGCCTAGAAGGACAAGCTGTGACAAGTTGAAGGAAAATACAGAATGAGAAGGTGAATTACTGTTCAAGAATTGTGTTGAGCGCATATTCCGGAGGACCTATAAGCTGCCTTGCTTTCCCGGTCTCCACATCTGCAACCCAGAGACTAATCAATGTCACTGGGGAGTCAACCTGAACAAAAACGACACAACCCACCCCGGCAGAGAATTTATATAAGCCCCTTCCTGAAAATAATTAGAGGAACTGCACGGGCTTAAAAGGACATACATGAAATTTCAAAAAGCAAACAAAGACAGGAGCAATAAGAGATTATCTAGTAACTACACTACATTTGGATTCTAGCGTTTCCCCACGCTAATATACAAAGCTAAAACAGCATGCCAAGACTTTGATGACACCAAACTCAATGCCCAGTCCAATTCTCTGCCCAAACTGAATCACAAATCTGATGCCACTTTCCTTACATAATTATTATTTTTGCAAGAATACCCTCAAAGCACAACAAATATGGAAATTATTGTGATCAACATAACTTATACTCAGTCTAAGAGGGCAACTTCAAAAAACTACAAGTTGCTGCTGCTCCTCAACTATGGCACACGTGAACATGAGCATGAACATGAAGCAAGGCTTGGACCTCCGTCTAGTCACCGTAACATTGAGTTCATAGACCAAATATTCATTACGCCCTCTTGTCTCCTTCAAGTGATATTTGGCTCTGAGAATGGTTCCTGTGTAGAACAGCATAGTGAGAGCATGGCAGGAAAGAATTTTGTACCTGATCTGCTTCTCTGATGCAGAATGCCAGATGACGGCCATCCGGTGACCTGCAGCAAACAGATTTTTAATTATTAAGAGTTAGGAGATGCCAGTATACACAGTGAACTCGTACTAAAATGTAGCCATATCCTGTGCAGGTTTCATCAAATCTTCACAGAATAAATGAAAAGGCCCTATCACAGTCGTTGCAAAAAAACACTCACCAGTTGCAATGATTAATTTTGGAACCTTCAGGAGGCCCACTCAAAATGCGCTCCTCGCCTAAAGTGTGGTCCTCAAGCAACTTGTAGATGGTGATCCCTGTAAAAAATGACCTGTATGAGAGCTTAGTCAAAGAGAAAGATCCGCAGTGATGATAAGTACCTGTGAGAATTGACTGAAATGCTTGAACACAGATGTACAGATTGGTTGTATGAAAGATTATGAAGTAAAAAAGCCGCAAAATACTCACATCCTGCTTTTTGTGTTGTACTCTGGATCAATGCGCATGCCAGCCAGCTTTAGCTCTGGCCTTGCAAGATATGACAGTGGTGGTAATGCACGTCGCTGTAGAAAAAGGACTTGATCTTTGTTAGGAGAAAATGAAATTCTAGGTGTTGGGGAGGCATCCACAATTGCCCTGATTTCTTCTGGGGGAGATTGGTACATACCGTCCGCAGCTTCTTCCACTGGAGAAACAAGGACAATAAGCTAAACAACATACTCCAATATATCAATCAGATGAAATGAAATAACAGCTCAGAGAATGAATGTAAGCCCCTTTCTTGAAGATAATTCGAGGAGGAAATGCACAGGTTCAAAAGCCCATGTATGAAGATTCAAAAGGCAATCTAAACCAGGAGCAATAAGAGAATACCTAGTTACTCCACTACATTTGAATTTTAGCGTTTCCCGCACTAATATAAAAAGCCAAAACAACATGCCGTTACTTTCACGACACAAACCTCAATGCCCAGTCCATTGATGAACCTAGGGCACATATGAACCACGCTGTAACAAAAAAGTTTCCCCACTCCAATTCTCTACCCACACCAAATGACAAATTTGATGCCACTTTCCTTCAATGATAATCGTTTTTGCAATAGTCCCCTCGATTGACAATAATTATCGAAGATATTGTGATCAACATAACTTATACTGTCTAAGAAAGACAGATCCTCGTATACAGGTACAGGTAAATGAGAGCTGAGAACTGGGATTAATTTACCTGTTGAAGAAGCATAAAATTTGCATTGGTCAAACTTCTAAATTTTGAGGAATACATTGTCTGGACTACAAAATGGTTGCAACTATGATGTCTAAAGATGATCGATGTGACACTAAAAGGAGTTTACCTTGTAAGGAAATCAAGAAAGAATTTAGTGACTACTCCGTCTATATTGAAGATTCTTACCATCTTTCCTTGACGATTCTGGTTTCATTCTAGCCAATGTAGAGACCAACTTTTTGACTTTACTGCTTCTGTTTTTTCTTTTCCTTTTTTGCTTCATTTTCGCCACTCACATTCATGCTGTAAAATTTCTTCAGTTGTGGAGCTTCCTTCTTCCACCATGTTAATTTGTCTGATGAGTGTATGAAGAACTTCAGTTTCTTACATTCCTTGAGTACGTCATTTCAAATTTGAAGATATCGAAGTTGTAGGAGTCAAAATAGTGCATAGCAAGTGGCTCCAACAGTCGGAGAACAAAATGACATGTCTATACAAGGCCAAAGTCGACGATACGATTCAGACATTCATGCAAATCGCAAATAATCAGGGGATCTCACTCAATCTTATATTTTTTATACACGTGCGTTAAGTTGGTACTTTATGGGAGGTTCTTATGTAAAAATTTAGAAATTTAAGTAACCCTAATTCAATTTCTTTATAAAAAAAATCAAAACCCTACAAGTGCTCCTTAGAAATGCAGTATACACTTTCCTATTATCAAGTGTGCTCTGAGACTATACTGATGTGCCTCTATAAAAATTGCCACAAAAATGACGCTGCAGATACGAAATAGAGTGCATAAAGTTAATCTCCTGCTACTTCAGCTCTGTCGAAATTTACAAGTTTGAAATAAAATAAGGGCTATTCTGTTAGAGTTGCTTACAACATGTGGAGCTCAACTTTTATGAATATTGCTAAAATGTTACACTAAATAAGTTTCCTGAAATTCTGCCGAATGTTTTCATAAATGATTTCCTTGGATTCTGCTGAAAATCTGCCACACATGTTTGTTAACATATATCATGTAAGTATCTTGTGATGATCGCTTTAATGGCCATCTGATACTAAGTCAAGGTCGTGAATAACGTGAAGTACATATTGTACAGATCAATAATGTAACAGTAAACCAATGTTGATAGAGTTTTAAATATTCCAAGATATCTATTATTGTCGCTGCACATATTGCTCTTCAAGCTTATAACATAAATCAGGCAGGTCTGCCTGCTCCTTATTATAGGAAAGATTTTCTTGAATAGTACGATACAGTATAGTATCAATACGAGAATATTCTTGACACAAATTTAGGCTGACTTTCAAATGGAGCGCTCACAAAGAGAATCCCGGGTTCCAGGAGTATCCAACAATGACCAGTGGTGGAACACTTTATAGCTACAGGTATCGGAGAGGCTGTAATTAGGATTTCAAGAGGGAGTAGATAGGACACTTTATAATGTAGTAATATTATGCGTTCGCCAAAGACACACGCACTGTGATTTCTTACGAATAACTATATTTGAGGAAGAGAAGAATTGATTACTAGCAAATAACAATGTACACACTCACCACTGCCATTTCCATTGCCTCCACTGGTGGCTGAAGCAATCGTAGATTCCAAATTTGTGATGGGGACCAGGCCCTGAACAGAGTGAATTCCCATGCCTCCAACCTTCAATAGACATCAATGCCACAAAATAAATTCTTATTCTCTGCAACAGTAGTTAGCAACTATCAGTTGTTATTCACACATTCGCAGACTCTCCACACGGAGGCTTGGAATCACCAAAATTGTAGCAAAATAATCATTCAGCCAAGAACTTCTTATGTCTGAAAATCGAGCTAGCGGGGGGATCCTCAGGAGCAGGCACCGTTGCGTGTCATCAATCTCTATAAGTCGCATTGCATAGAAATTACAGCTATCTCCCGGTGTCTCCATCTCCACGGTGCAAAGCATAGCCTCGTCATCCGAACTACGTCACTAAGTTGATTAAGTACACAGGATTCGGATCGAACTGAAACTAATTAAACTTCATTGACATCGACAGAGACTCTTAACTTTCCACATCCACGGCCGGCAGCTTTGTTCAGCACAAATACTAACATCTTCAACCTCTTAACTCCCTATTCCAACAGCACAGGAGCCTAAATGCAAATATCATCTCTAAAGAATCGTATAATCGAGGCGAAACCGATCACGAATGCGCCTGGGAGCTTCCCACATACCCGGTACTGAGGCTTTCCACGAATTTCTGTCCTTCCTCCTATACAATGCTTTGCAATACCGAGAGAACGAGAGAGAGAGAGCTCGAGCTCGGGGTTTGCTTTATAGATTCATCTGAAACACACGACCAGCGGTCCCTCTCACCGTCCTCTGGAGAATGTCCTGAGACGCTCTAACTTAATGGATGTACTGGATGAACCGATCGATGACCTGATCAGATAAATTGAGGCAAATATAACAATTTCCAATTATTGTAGGATTCCATGGAAAATCATTTCTGACAACGAAGTTTCAGTAATTGCTGACATGGCGCTTCATGATTGGACAAAACTGGTGATGAATTGTCACAATGTCCCATTTTATACACATTATTTGTATAACACCTATAACAAGGGGGGGCCTTTTTACAGAAATGTGCATTGAAAATTCGCCCCTTTATAAGTCTATTGTGATTCATACTAATTTCATTTCGATGGACTAACTTGAGGACCTGACCTTCATAACACTACACAGTTCCTTGGCTACATTCCATGGGACCAAGTATCATCACATGAGCGTAATTCTCCTTTGATGACAAGATTCCTTGTTTATCTCAGGTGCACTCAAACTTTGTTGTACTATGATTTTTTTGACACACAACTGTAAGTTATCAAAGCTTCTTAATCTCAACCTCTTTCTTTGGAAAGGGATCGTCATGTAGGTGCTTAGTAATGTCATGCCGATTTAGGTATTGATTTGTCCAACATAGTAACATCCGGGTTCTACATAACATTTTCACCCTCAGGAATGGTAAGTGTTATGAACATGTACCCATCACCCTCTAGACGCTCATCATCCTTTGCATGAAGATTCTCTTTTCTGTGGCAAGAGAATGTTACCACATCCAATGTAAAAGCCATGAAATAGTATGAAACCTAGAGTTGCTTCTCTTAGTAATGTTGTCGCCCAAAACAGTCCAATTCACATCATTTGTGATGAACCAGATGCAAACTTATAGAGGGTCAAGTTTTTATGCTAGATGGATGCGAGGTCAAATTTGGCGACAATTCCCTTCTGCCAAATTTGAGGGCACCATCCACACACTTCTCTACTTTTGAGATAAATACACATAGGTGAATAGATGGATGATGTTCCTTTTGGATGAATGAAGGTGAATAGCACTTACTTGCGGAGTATTGTAAAAATCCATGGGCAATTACTTCCGAGCTCCAAGGAATGTTAAATTCTTCCATATTTTGTTTCACACTTGTGGACAAGGCCCTTCATTATTGGACAAAAAGCATTGGTGGTAAACCTATAGATGCTCCGCCATCCGTTTAGCACATGCTCCGGAGTGGTAGCAGTTCACAAGGGTTTTGGATTATCATTATCGTTTCGAGGTATTCGGCATCGGTGTAAAAGCCCCCTAGGGAATATCATAATCATAGTACACTTTGGGACTTTGGTCTTGTAAGAACATTGCACCTTTTTTGCCTTTAACTACCATAGTACCTATTTTGCCTCCCCCATCGTAAATCCCGTTGGACCATGTCAGTGGATAAGTTAATGTAGGCCTTAGAATATCTCTTTTGGGGGAGATCTCAAACTCCATGGTCGTTGACATTTCTACCTTGATGTAAACTGAAGTGGTACCAAGATCAGTTCAACAACCATTCACATATTTTACAAAACCTTGGGACGACTTCATGGTCTATGGTGTAAATAGCTCCTTAACTTGTCAATATCTCAAATGAAATGATACCACCCTTGCGGTGGCAAAGAAATGTTATTATAATAAAAATTTAATGAAATTTTGTTCGGGGAAAAGAAGACGAAGAGAAGAGAAGACAAAAGAATGGTCATACTTGCATTTTTTTCAAAACTGCCCTTTTTTGACATGTATTAAAAAAACCCAGCACATTCACTTTTTGGTGCATGGTCATTCCTCTTGGTCTATTCGGTTCACACCTAGTGAGGGGCCCAAAGGCTTTATAAATTGACATTTTTTTTTTGAAGAAATCGGACCATGAAAGTTGGACCATGAAGTCGGACCATGGAAAAATGCCATCTTCCATGGTCCAACTTCATGGTCCATGGTGTAAACTAGCCCTAACCTCAGTTATGGTTCAGTGGGTTGATAAGGTGAATGCACATGTTCTTAACTTTCTGAACATTTGAACATACGTAGGGGTTTGGTAACAAGATAAATTGGTAATGCCAGCATTAACACATATACGAAACAAAGAACATGTCGATTTTGCGTATTGTTTTTGGATTGAAGGTGATTGAATTTTCAAATTCTTGAAGGGAAACTCATAGATAACCTAGAATGGTTTTCTTTTGTACACTTCACATGTACTTGGGTGTGTATGTACACTTGAGAAAGCATTATAGGTCATTATCCACATGATATGTAGGTCAAGAAGTTTGTGGTGTCTACATAAACTCATCTACGTATTAGGAAGGTGAAAACACATAGAACCATTGTACAACCTATAAATTGAGAAGTTCATATATGTTGACTCTAAAATGATACATAAAATCTTGAAATTGTCTAATGAGACATTGAGGTCCGATTTACTTCAGCTACGCCTCATTAGAAGATATCAGAGGGCCGACACTCCCCAAAAATTAGAAACTACGTGCAAATATTTATTCAATTTAATCAATTCAAATGTGTAAGAATACTTGTGAAAGTCAAAGGCATTACTAAAATATCATCAAATAAAATAAAACGATAATAGCACGCAAATATAAGTTTCATGTTAGAATGACAAAAGACCCTTTCAAATGGTAAGTCGCATACACTGTAACCTCAATGCTAATGAGGAGTTTGTAATATATTTTACTTATGAGTTCATTACATACTTTATTGACATTCATTTACATGCTTTTGGTTACACTTCAGGAATGAAATCCTAGTCATTTGTTTTTTTACGAACGGGAAGTGGACATATATATATATATATTGAATTTTGGGCCTTCGAGGTGAAGTGCACTCAATATTGGATTTGTGAACACGCGACCTTGAAGAATGCGAGGGCGATTTTTTTTATTTTTTTTTTTGAATCAAGCGGGGTAAGCAACAATTGTCCATCATAATCATAATATTTAAAAATAAAAATAAAAAAGATTGGCGAGACTGCTCGGGGGTGCCAGATCGTGGGCCTTGGCCTTAACACCCCTTCCCCCCATGATGGGGTCATGGCTCGGCCAGTTAGGCTCTGCCCAAATGGCATGACCTCTAGCCCCAACCGAGAATGCACGAATACCCCTCCCAAATGGTAACCCTTCAATGCCCAAGGATCCCGATCTAATAGGCTTTTCAAATATCATTTTTGAAGTTAGAAGGTATTTGTATGTGTTTCTAGTATATATTTCAACTAAGGTGTCCCTTTAACTAGTCATCCTACCGATTGGCCGTATGCCTTATTGATCCATGCAATACAAATTTTTTCTTTCTCTCGTACGGGAACAAGTATCAAAAAAGTACATACATGCGTATATCAATAAGTGTCAATTTCTCTCTATATATACATAGCGTATTTGATTATTGTTGTCAAAGAGGATTTTTTTTGGGTTAATTTGTGATGTGGTGTGCTACATTTAGTGTGGAACTTGTACACAAAGTTGTGTATTCTTTATCTACCAAATGAATATTCTATAGGTTTTTAACCTCAAAACATGGAATGTGGTTTTTACCATATCACAAGAATTCATGAAATTTCCAACCGTGTATGGATGTCATATTTCCATCATTCCCGGTTATTTGAATTCTTGGATAGATGACTTTGAATTTCATTAAGGGGTTGTTTACACCATGGACGATGAAGTTGTCCCAAGGCCTTGTAAAATTTGTGATTGGTTGTTGAACTCGTCCCAAGACCATTTCAGTTTACACCAAGGAAAAAAAAGTCAGAGTGACCATGGAGTTTGAGGTCTCCAAAAGGCATATTTCAAGGCCTACATTGTCCACTAACACGGTCTAATGGGTTTTGGGTGAAGTAAATTGATTTTCTAGGAATTTGGACCATGAAAGTTGGACCATGAAGTCGGACCATGGAAATGGGCCATCTTCCATGGTCCGACTTCATGGTCCATGATGTAAACTAGCCCTAAGTCTTTCATATTAAACCATCTGGTTTGTGTGTTCCCAAAAGCAACTCCATCCTTTATTGTTGATAAGTGAGTGAATGTAGAGGAAAAGTGGAGAATTAGCAACTAAGCTCGGTTAACAAGTCAATTGGTCAAAATGACGCTAAATCAACCACTTTAGATGAATAAGAAAGATTGCATTTTTAAAAGCATGAAGAAGAAGAAGAACTCTAGTCTTCAAAGGAGGTTGGAGTGAATAAAATGTATGTTCATAAAACATCCTTGACCACATCTTAAAGGACAATGATGTTGGGTGTAGAATCACTTCACCCTTTGTAAGGAGTGCACACTATCCAAGGTCTGATGTTGAGTGGTAACCCGGATTTTGTTGTGAGAAAATCCAAATAAGTTGTCTCAATGGATATTAAGGTGGCCATTCAACATAATTATATAGTTTAAGTAAACTATGTGTTTATAAATATTTATTATATATGTACATTAGCATGTATATGTTTTTATTTATTTTAAAATTCCATTGAAAACACTACAATAAGGTCTAAGTCTACTATACACTTTGGATCGCTGACTATGACCAAGAGAAATCCTAAAGAATAGTTTTTCTTTTCCTTTTTTTCCTTTTTTTTCTCACGGTCCTTAGTCACGTGTGAAAAATGGCCACAAGTTTGTAACTATAGTCCAGGGTCGGGTCCCTCATTCACACCAACCCTAGGTTCGAATTGTTTCTCTGCTACAAGCTATTACATTTCATAATTTAACATGAACTCAAACATACATTAGATTATTGGATATGGACTTCTACAAGACAATGCTCACATCAAACAATGGTGGTAAAGTCATGATATGACAAACTTGAATAGTCATAATGTGTAGAGACATTGTTCACTTTGAGAGTGGTGGCAAAACATCGATATGCCAAAACCCACATAGTGACACATGCAAGCAATAGTTAATTTAGTAAGACACTTCGAAATCACCAAATATTCTCAATTAAGTAACCCACCCTTATTTTAACGGCTCTTTAATTATGTACCTAAACTTAAGAGAAAAAAGAGCATAGTCTTTAAATTCTCCTCTTTTGTTGGTGGGTCACATGAGCCACAACATCGGTATGGTATTCAATCGAGGAGTCACTTGGTAATTGTATTCAAAGAGCACTAAAGTAGGTGCACCAAACCCAATGTTTCTAACTTATCTCTCCATTCGGTAGCCCATTATGAAATGGGATACATTGTTTATGGTTTACATAGTGTCACGTGTGTAGTAGTGCGGACCTTGGACAACTAACTAAGTGGGCAACTATTTAGCCAGCTAAAAGCTCCGACTAGCTAAAGCTAGGCATGGATTTGGTGCCTCAAAAGAATAGCTAGCTATTATTAACTGCCATAATCTGAGCAAGGAAAGTTATCTAACTAAATTTAGCTAATAGTTAGCTAGAATCGAGAGCCAACCGAGAGCAATACAATCAAATATATAATGTTTGGTTCCGTTTGAATGCATTTCTCTTCGGTTTAGAATGAATATGCATGTCACACAACTTTTTAGCTAGTCGAAGTTGAGTGAAAAAATGAGAGTTCCTGGAAAAGTTAGCTAGCTAAAGCTAAGGAAGAATCCTAGGTTCGGTGAACCTAGCTAGCTGAAGCTAAGTGACAAGTAGGGGCCCGGAAAATTTAGCTAGGTGATGCTAGTTGGCCAGTTCTCCAAGGTTTGTAATAGTGTCACTTACCATATTTTGAAGCATATGCTAGGTTACACTAATGATGAACAACTACACCATTATGGTTATCTCATGACACTTGGTGTTCAAGCTCGCTTACTAATTTATGGGCATGAGTTTTTTAATTAGTGTTATGAGGTGTATGCCTATCTTGCACAATGGTCTACAAGTTGACTTAAAGTGTGCACAAATGACACTTGGGATTAGTATACTCAAGAAAATCTTCTTCATGCACACTAAAATGTAAACACATGATTAATGCCATTAGTATGCTCAATAATATCTTCCCCTTGCTTACTAAAACACATAACTACCATCTCAAGTATTAGTCCCAATGTGCTACGCTAAATGTCATAATGTAATTGAGTTTTCACTTTATAAAATACTTATGTTGATGAATAGTATCATATTGGCAATTAGTGGATGTGACACTTTGAGACCTCTAGGTATCTAGTTTAGGCTCTTTGCAAATAGTGTAGTCCCCTTTAATGTAGATGTCAATTGTCTCCTTTGTTTTGGGGCGAATGTTCTTAAACCCTACCGAAGGGGAGAGCCAAAATGCTACAACTATTGTAGGACCTAGGGATTGCTAATGCTAGTCAAATCACCCCCAAATCGTGGTCAACAACCCAAACTACTCTACACCATTTATGGTATTCAGTGTCATGTACACTATTTGCAACGGGCCTAAAATAGATGCCTAAAGATCTCAAAGTGTGCTAATTGTCAATATGGGACTATTCGTCAACGTAAGTAATTTTTTAAAGTGGGAAGTTATTTACATTAGGACTTTTAGGACAACACATTGGGTTTCTTAGGCAATGCTCTTCTTATTATATAAAAAATTAGTATGCAAAAGGAAAACATTACTTAGCATACTAATGGCGAATATCTTGTGTTTACATTTTAGCATGCATGAGGAAGATATTATATTGAGCATGTTAATGCCAAGTGTCATTTTGTGTGCACTGTAGTAAACTTGTAGACCATTGTGTAACATATGCATACACCTCATTACACTATTGAACCTACTCATGCCATGATATTAGTAAGTGCACTTGAATGGCAAGTGTCATGTGGTGACACTAACAGTGAAGTCGTTGATCATTAGTGTAACCTAGCATATGTATCAAATAGGGTAAGTGACACTATTATGCGCGTGACATTGAATACCATAAATGGGTGTAGTAAATTTGAATTGGATAAATAAGCAACGAACCTATATGGGACATGATTTTATTTTTACCCTCTCGGTAGGTGTTATATAACCAAATCCCTCTGTTTGCCTACCTATTCACCACTGAGCCCAACCATTTTCTATTATTATTTCCTTTTTTAAAATGGGGGGGGGAATAATTTGGGTAATTTACAAAAAATAGAAGGCATGAGCCTATGAGATTGCATTGGTTATCCTGATTAGTGTGTGTTATTGTTTAGAGTTGTTCAATGCAATAACGTCTTGCTTGAGAGTTCAATTTTTAGTAACAAAAATTCTTGAATAGGTTGTTCATACATTATGGACATAAATGACTTTGCTTGGTAGAATATTAACTTCTCATTTAATAGTCATAACACTGCATAATTGGGATGATCATTGTAGTTACAGATGAAGCAATTGAGTTTGACAATTAACCAGTTCAAGTTGAAAACCTCAGGAAAATAACCAATCATTTTAGACAAATATGTGGAATATACCTCATACTCTTTTAAAAAAAATTAATAAGACCACAACATGTAACCGCTTGGACTTGAAAACACTTGGATTATGATCGATTATGCCCAAAAATCTCCCCAGACATTGCCCACGAGACTTTGCATTGTAGTTTCTAGAATCTACAAAGGCCCACTCAATCGAGGTTTGGGTGGTAATCAAGGTCGTGCCCCGATCACACCAAACTTGCCATCTGGTTTCAGCCGTGAAATTGTTGGAGATTATGTTGAGAAATAGATGTTGGCCCACCACTTTTCACACTACTACAGCCGGAGATGCTAACAGATGGTGACCGACATGATCAACCCCTCAAGATTACCGTATTCCCACACACGAGATTCGAGTTTTGTAGGAGTTCGCATATTCAACTTGCTATAAATGAACTTTGGAAATTGGTGCTATTGTATATGGTAATATTAAAAGTAGGTTATTTTCGAGGTGGTGCACATCGTGCCATGAATTATGACTTATAATGAATCCTAATGTATAGATACATATCTAAGTCTAAACGATACATATCCAAAAGAAAACCATTATAAGTCATCTTTGACTTTCACTCCAAAGAATCCATTAGATGCTCATTGTTTATATCCAATCCCAATACAAACATTCTTAGAATTAGCGAGATCTCAAGAATGTGGTTCGTCATGTCTTTTGGGGGAATGTGAACACCTTGAACTCATGTGGAGAAGCAGAGTCCGGGGAGTTCTGTAGAGAAAACGGCTAATTGCTGAGCTTTGTGGAGGTGGGTTGGATTTTTCAATTTTTACCCGGAACTAGGCCTAGAGAATGCAAAATTTATCGGTTGATAGCCCCCATTTCCTAATATATTTAGGCAATTAGCCGACATTTGTTTTTTCATTTTTGCAATTTCCAAAAGGTCTAAAGTGGGGCCGGTTTTATATTTTGGTGGTGGATGTGTCACTGTCATTTAGTCTTCTTTTTTCCAAGTGTTTAGGATTAAATAATGTGGGCATTCACTCTTCATTTTTTTTCCGTCTAAATAGTATCCTTAGCAGGAGTTGAACCTGGCAAAACCCCTACCATATTAGGGCTAAGGATTTAGCCTTCGGAAAATACAAGCACCACAAAAGGGTCCAAGTATTATCCGGAGGCTAGTTAGTATTGAAAAATCACGAAATTTGTGTACCATTGCCGTTAGTATCAATTGCCCTAAACGAACAAGACACATCACTCACACTCACTGTATTAGGAGAATTCAAATAAGAAGAGGGATTAGCATACAAAAAACGGTATTTACTGTCCTTCTTCCAAAGTGGGATAGTGTCACCAGTTATGTCAACAATCCAGCAATTCTAGAACTCAAAAACTCGTAATGCAAACGAAAATGCAAGCTCCACCGCTGCGGAATGGAAGTTGTGGCGGGAAGCAAGTAACCCTAAACCACAAGCCAACAAGGCATAGTTTGCAACTATGCATAGTATTGATAAAATTACCTAAAAAATATATATTTGGTCGGCTGCCCACCGTGAAAATAAATTTTCAATCGGTGATTTGCCGTGGATACTCTAGGGCACCTTGCCTTAATGCCGGCATTTTTCTTCTTCTAATTGGCCCATTTCCGTAAACCTTGATTTTCTTCCGGAACCCCTTCCTAAACTTTCCAATTGCATTTGGAAATTCTCAAAATCAACCGGCTAGCTTGTAACTAACTGTCGGCACTACTCGTTCATTGTGGAGAAGTTAAACCCCACACCTCTTTTTAAATGCACAAGTTCCCATGTTTCAAAATGGTTGGTTGGTAGTATTCACCGGTCATTAAGATACCCCCCAAATCAAAGTCGGAGTTCTTATCGAGAGCATCTACATCAATATCAACATACACTGCTATTTTGGGCTACCATTTGGAGTTACGCATTGCTATAGCTTTGTTGTGGAATATCATTATGTCACAAGCAAGTTATATTGCATCATGTTCCTTGATGTGCACACTACACTAAATATTCCAATTAGTGAGTGTGGAACATTAGTGAAGGTGGCACTACATTTCTCTACACTTTCTGCATTAGGAAGCATTGTTCATCTTGACATTTGGCACTAATCACTTAAAGTGCTGGCACTTGGCATGAAAGTACTAGCACTTAGCACTAATCATTAAAAGTGTTGGCACTTGGCATGAAAGTACTAGCACTTAGCATTAATCATTGAAAGTGCTGGCACTTGGCATGAAAGTACCAACACTTAGCACTAATCATTAAAAGTGTTGGCACTTGGCATGAAAGTACCAACACTTAGCACTAATCATTAAAAGTATCAGCACTTGGCACGATTCACCGACAAGCATGTGGCATGCACTAATCACAAGCACGCACTAATTTCCTTGAAATTTATGGTAAATGAGCATAGATTCTACCATAGTCATGAATTTAGTTTCACTCATTAGCAACTTTAGCCTTAAACAACTTTGAGATTTGACTAGATTGTGCGTGTGACTTGAATCAGTACCACCCTCACTAATTGGTGTATTTAGTGTAGCCATTTACATTATCTGGTTATAACAACATGTAGCTCCAAATGGTATCCCACGCTAATAGGTGATGTTGGTGTATTTGACATTTGGGGTTACGGGGCACTTCATTTTAGATCATCTCATGTTTTGCGAACTGTTGTTTGGTTCTTTGAGAGTGACCTCCATATTTGTTAGGGTTGCACTAGAAATCAAGTATAGGGTTTATGGATCCTCACACTAGGTCTTCTAACTTTAGGAAGCTAATGGATGAATTATCATAACATTCGAGTTGAGGCCTTGGGTTGAGCTAATCATAGAGGAGGTATCAAGTGAACCAAATACTTTCAACCAAGCATGTAGAAACCTAAGGGTTTCCCCTCTATCATTATATTCGTTAATTTGAGACTTTCTCTTGTCTCAAATTAATATATATATGGACCACAACAACATGGTCTAATGTTTGGGTCGTCCTACCTAACCCATCTTGATATGAGTTCTTAATTGGGTTCTTGATATGAACAGCCGCTTCAAAGTATTTGCATCTTACAACATTCTCCAAGATCTGTGTGATTTTATCCATGTCCTTATATTTGTAACTGTCTCAAAATGCCGAAAAAATCCCAAATTAACAAATATAGTGATCTCTAGCAAGGTAGGTGAAGGTGAAGTTCTTGTCTACACATGTTCAAGATGTTCACCTTCATAATATATTGTGTTCTTCGAAAAAGTTTAAATTCCCATGATATGCATTTAGTGATTTCATGTATAAAGGTGAAGCAACACCATAATTCATCGTAACATTGCTCAACTCTTATGCCGAGCTCATGTTTCTCGAATAGCTCCATTAAATGAATGTGGGGAAAGGGGATGATGGGTTAGGGGAATAGGCACCAAATAAGATAGCCATGCCTAATTCAGTGCCTCGTCTTAAATGAACACCTACATTTGATTGGTGAATGGTTGGGTGTGGATCTAAAAACGGACATTAAAATGATGTGCATTGAAGAAAGATTGGATTGCATGCACTGGAAAAGAAAATGGGGACTTGGTAATGCACGTAAGATAAGCAGGTCTTAAATGACACTTTTCTCTCTACAACCACTTCTCGTAGGATAAGAAACACGCAGTTAGTGTGAGATGATTAGCATATCCAAGTCGTGCATGTAACCATTTTCTTCATAATGTTCGGAGCTTGTATAAATATCATATTCATTGTCAAAGTGAAAATCCTTTGAGTTATCAAAAAAATCATAAAAGTCTCACAAAATATGTTTGCTAATGCATATAGAATAGTTAACATATTTTGTGCATTTAGTCCAATCTCCTTTCAATGCATGTGTTTTTCTTTGTGTCCGTTCTTAGTTCCAAAAGCAGGGCCAAAGCAGGCCAAAAAGCAAGGGTGTACATTATGACCAATTGTTGGTGGTGTCACACATGGAGCTAAGCATCTACCGGTATTTACAAATTTGGACCTCATCCATAATTGACTTCATCACTCAAAGACTTGTAGTATTTGCTATTCTCTTGAAATTTTGAAACAATAAACACATTGAGGCACTTATCCCTACACCCTCAAGTCCTTTGGAAAGTTTTACAAGCCCGTTCCCAATCATGAAGGGTAGGGGCGGAGCCACGATTTTGACCTAGGGGGGGGTGTTGACCTCAGAATATGGAAATAGCCAATGTATATTTGATTTTCAAATTTCAATAGGTGGTCGAATTTGATTATTTACTGGGAGATTTGGACTCATCGAGCTGACATCCCCATGAAAGAATTGATAATGCCATTATATCCAAAGCTTTGGCAATGGTCTTTTCGATATAGATGATCATCAGATCGAGCATCCAATCATCTCCAATAGACATCGCCAATAATAAGTAGATGTCCAACTTTCCTTCAATGTTCTCGTAGAAAACATTGCGAAAAATAACCGCACTCGTTTTCCCATTGCAGTTCTTTTGACCAGCTTGCTCTGCGGTCCCTAAACGACTGCAAATTTGTTTTGGTTCTACCAACTATTTTTTTGGAATTTGGGGGCTTGCCGTATACCGTTGGAAATTAAAGGTCTTGAAAACACCTTTCCAACGGTGTACTACCCCCTCTGAATTTTCAACATTGCAGTCGCAAAAATAATTATATATATATATATATATATATAGACATAAATATTGTCGTCGTTTTGGCATAGTTTCCTACTAATGATGTCAGGGGGGGCCGAGCCCCCTCCCCTGGCTCCGCCCCTGAATAAGGGCCGCTTCACACTATGGCCAAAGGTCAAGAGGCCGTCGATTTCCACCAATCACATTACAACAAATCAAGAATTTTGCCTCTTGACCCTTCACACTAGAGGCCAAAGTCCAAAGGCCGTCGCTCTCCAAAATGCCTACATGGTAGCACTTTTTGACCAAGTCGACGGACTTTCGACCAACTTATGCGGTGGTCATTTTGCTACCAAATGAGTACGTGGGTTCAACTAGCTGTAGTGAACTTGGACAGGTTGTAACATATGGTTGTTGGGGACAAACTGCCATGTCACTTTCTTTCTTTTTTCCAAGTAGGGTTGCATCCACAATTTTATTAAGCAAGGACCATTTTTTGCGGGACATGTGTCCAACCCACTGGCACCAATAGCCGACTATCTCCCAAGCCTACCTGAGCCCAATGCATTTTAGGCACAATTCCCCCAAAAAAACTTGCATGTCGAAGCTATCATATAAGTCGGTTGATGACCATTGCCATGTCATTTCCTTTATCAAGGGGACATTTTGTTTTAGTTAGTTATCGTGTCACTTAGGTGGCCAGCTATTGTTTTCCATTGTGATGTTCATGCACGAAGGTGGTTACCACCAGTGGTTCCTCAGGTGGTTTGCTACTATGCTGACTATTGGAGACTACTATTGGAGACATAGTTGGCTAATGTAGCCACGTCCACAAGCTTGGCGATTACCATCGGTATGTCATCATTGGGCTAACAACTATGCATGCAAGGACTGTTTGGTGGGTACACCTAATGTGGACAACAACTTATAAGCTAGATGGGTTTATTTGATTACTTTTGATGTTTGTTGTCTTCTAGTACTTGAATTCAAATACAAGTGGTTTATTAAGATAAGTAATGAAATTAGACATGCTTGTCTTATTGCGTTCTATCGTGCACGTACATATCCATGTATGAAATGTACATATCTTGTAGACAACCAATAGATGGAGTCATTTTTGGGATTCACTTCAAGAGTTTGAAAGATATTCACCTTGCACAACATTAGAACTATCCTTTAAATGTTGGGATAGAGAGTGAAACACATATATGGGTAATCGGAGGGCGAATATTTATACAAACTTTAAAATCTTTAGTTTTCATAATTTATGTTATTGGATACATAACTTGCTTCTCATGTGTTTGGACTTGTAAATAAACATGGGGTCAAAAGAGTCTCTCCTCCTTTTCTCAACTTCACTAGAGTTTAGTTATGAGTTTGATTCATTTCTCTTAGGAAAATGTGAATCGAGCTTGAAAATTTCATAGGACCTCCGAGATTGGTGGGACTAGCATGTATATATTCAACGTATCTATGGGAAACTTGAGAGTTTCCAGCTAACAAACTAAAGACTAAGATGCACTCCAAACACCAAATGATTGTTCCCATCCTCAAGGGTTGGACTTGAGTTATTGTATTTGTAGCACGTGAGCACACAAAAGGGGTATTAATCATGACTATGGGTTACGCAAAATATACATCAGGCTAGGGTATTTTTATTCTTGGCAATGTAGATATACTATCACCGATGGATTATTGGAAATCACAAGTAAATTTACAACAAGGTCACACATTCGTAAGAGGTTATAAAAGCTAGGTAGGGCTTAAGATGGAGATAATTATCAAACATCTTCATATTTCATCCACTTTATGGATGGTTCATCCACTATCATCACCCGTCTCCAACCCAACACTCTCGGGTTTGGAATTTGGTTTCGAGATTTAAGTGGGGGAGGTGTCTAAAGTGAGGGTTAATCATAGAGGAAAACTAGAGGGATATCTACCACTTTGGGTGTAGTATGAGATGAAGCAATTTATATAAGACAAATATTGGAGGCCTATTGTTTTCACAAGTTTATTTTTCTCGTGTACATATGTCATGGTAATGTCTTTCAAAAACAAACATGGTACATGTATACTTCTTGTTGTTTCTCAGCAATAACCATGTATGTATATTCCTATTCTAAGTCCACCTCAAAAAAAGTACATATATAGGGATATTAATTTGAAGACGAAGCATGCATGTGATGTATGCTTTTGATAAAGGCACTCCCCCATACTACCATCTTTTTAGGAAGAACTCTATTATACTATATTTTTCCCAAAGAATATATGGAGGTTTGACTATAAGAGATATCCATACCTTAGCTATGAATAGTGTCTGGAGACTTGTTCAACAGGAAAATTGTCGTCATAGCAATTTGGGCAACATCCCAAATCAACACATTCCCCAAAGATGGCACCCAATCCAATTAGAATCAATGTATGTTATATACATGACTATATATATAATAAATGAGAGCCACCACTTGATCACCGTGACCTTTGATCCCCTTTAGAGATTAAAAATAAATAACAATCTTATCCTATTTCTGTGGTTGTCGGATCTATATATTCAATATTTTGGAAATGGAGATCTTACATTTCACACATATGTGCCATGCAATTGGCTCTTGAAACTATGTAAGGGAATTAATATCCTAACCCTCAAGGTAGGAGCAATGGGTTAGTTCAAGAGAGCAACCCATAAAGTAAAGCAAATGAAACCATGGGTTTAGACCCAAACCCAGAGTTCATGAGAATTAATGCAAAGTCATCTAAGTTTTTTTTAATGATTAAATAACCATACACAAAGAGTGGTGTTGGGTATTTCAAAATTGGTTTTCTAGCTTGTCTTACTAATATGGGTGGATAAAGTTAGCCTTGCATAGGCTAATTCAAGATTTAGGATTGCAAGTCATATGCATTTACCCTATTTTAGATTCTAAGAATCTTGTAAAAAATTGAGAGGTGAAAAGAGTAGGTCCCAAAAGTTTCACCCAACTTTTAAAAGAGCTTGCGATACATGACGAGCTAACGAGCTCCTATTAGAAAGTTTTCTGAAAGAAGGATCAAACCCATGGTTTTGTCTCTCTTTGAGGGACTTTACATATAACTCTAACATGTAAGGAAAGTCATTATGTTATCGCTTGTATTTAGCCTTGATATAATGCGTGTTCAAACAAGAAATAAGGCCATTGAGCAATGGAAGTCATTTGACCTTTAAATGCATTTGGGGTCATACATGACCCCAAGATTCATACATACTTTTGTTTTGTATACTTAAAATTTTGAAATGGCACAACTTTTGCTCAAAAGTTACACATGTAATGAAGCATCCTTTTTCCCTCCTATAGCTTTGAAAAACAATCTAATGAGGGAATGCTTCTATGTAGGATGGGGATTGCATTGTCTTGTCATGTCATGTGCTCATACTGTCACTTGTGGGCATGTCAACAAATTGTGCAACAACACCCTACCAAACCGATGGTAGTCTAGGTTGAGCATTTAGTTATTTATTTATTTATTTGCTTCTTTGTCAAGGTTTTACATGTCAAACCATGATTTCACATAATGGAATGTTGGTCGATTGGGCTGAAATTTTGTGTGATAGTAGAGTTAGTTGTAAAGTAAAGGAGATGAAATCATGTATTTAGCCCCGAACCCTAAGTTTATGAGAATTACCACAAAGGCATCCAAGTGTACTTAATACTCAAATTACCATACGTAAAGAGTGATGTTGGGCTTTATAAAGAACCATCTTCCTAGCTTGTCCTACTAGGATGGGTGGGCCAAGGTAGCCTTGCATAGGTTGATACATGATTTGGAACAATGGGTCCCATGTGCATACCTTATTGTAGATCATGAAATTCTTTCAAAGTTTTATAAGTGGAAAGAGGAGGTCCCAAAAGTTTCACCCAACTTTCAAAATAGGGTTTGATACACAATAAGATAGCAATTATCAATAGAAATGATTCTCAACAAAGGATCAAACCCACTGTTTAGTACCTCTTTGAGGAAGTTTACAAATAACTCTAGTGTTAATTGGCATTTGAAGAACATCCAATGTTGGAACTTTCCAAATTTGTGTTTTTGCAATGTCCATTGATTTAGTTGAATTAGAAGCGAAAATTTGGGTTAGGGCATTGCAAATATTGAAAAAAATAAAAATAAAAATACATTCATGTGAATTTTTGATTTTATAGCATGTAGTTCATGGATATTTCAGATAATGAAGAGATTTCCCATAGTTTTTTTTTGGTACATTCATTACTTTGATAAGGAAGTTGTCAAAATTTTCACTCCCAAAAAGGGTACTATTGTTGCCTATTTCATACCACATCCTATCAAATTTTGACTACATACCCAAGTATGGTAGAGCGGCCACAAAAAATTAAGTGAATTTTATGGACTACAAACAACTCACATCCGTATAGTTAAATTCCACTAAACATGTGTCGATTATCTTCAATAATAGCCTAAATCCAAGTCATTGAGTTCACCCTTTTTAACCTCAAAATGCCAACATGCATTTAGGGGTTAAAGGCTAAGGGCTTAAGGGCTAACCACCTGAATAAATTTGAGGACACTCCTAACAAATTCCTTGTGACAATATTATTTTAAGGAATTACATTGGTATGAGTCCTGGAAATATCAAGGGGTAGTCTAAACACAAAGACATTTTCACATTCCCGGAATGTCACCAAAAGTTTCTGGCCAAACACTCACACAAGGTGACATATGATGATGCTATGACAAAAGTTAACATAAACTGCCAGTGAACATGGAATTCGTGGAAATGTCACAAATGCCGTTTTCTCAAATACAAGGAAAACTGACTTGAATTGATCTTTGGAGGCAACTTTGCCAACTACGTTTGGGTGTATTTTCAAAATGCTAGTAGCATATGCAAGTGATAATGAGGGAAAAAGTCTTTTTATATCATGAGTGTTATGTTCTTCATTGTTACTTCAAACACTATTGATAGCAATCAACACATAACAATCATAATATAAAAGTATATTTTTTAAGTCGATGAAGTTGTGCCCATATAGAGTTACTTCAAAATGAAATATTTTCCAAAGTTGAAGTGCACTCCACAAGACTAGAAACTGAGTCGGCCTTGGGAAAAGAAATGTCACATGTGAATGTGATGTTTTCACAAATGCTATGTTCACTTTTGCTTTTATGGCATATTTGAAAATGAGGCACACTTTGTGTGTAGGGTGTCCCCTCTACAACTCCATCAGAGAAGTTAATATTGGGTTGCAATAGGATCTTAGTGCCCAAAGCACTAAAGTGTCTACTTAGGGCGCCTAGGTGACTACTTACCACCTTATTACATGTGAGCACTTAAGATGACTAAGTGAATAAGGCCCCTCTCTCCACCTTAGTTTTCCTTCCCTATTTCTATTAGTAAGACTACGCAATCTCAAGGCTTTGTTCCAATTGGACCATCAAATACAATGTTAGCGTCTATCTCATGGAGGCCACCGCACTTTAATACTCTAGAGAATTTAGTCGTTCAGTCCTCCTACTAAGCCTTTTGGTTTCTAATGGGACTTTAACCCTAACTTCCCAAGCAACCCATAATTGATTGATGGATGATTTCTTCCCTACATTAAACCCACCTAACTCATTCATTCATAATCAAAATAACTATAAGCATCAAGCCAATATGGATATCTACCCATAGACACATGAGCCGTGCAATTTAGAGATGATTAGAACGTGGAAAAATATGTCAAAGTGGGAGGTGATCATCTTTTTGTTGTGTTGATCGAAAGCTCTTGTGAGGGTGTTGACTCCAATCAATAGTTGCGACTCCAACGCAAACTTTGCATGAACATTAATGATGTTTTATTTTTTTATTTTTGATCAAAGTGAACTATTTTATGACCTTCATGTCAAAATGACCTTTGTGCCCACATCCACCGTTCAATTTAACATGTGGACATTCTTTGGATTCTAGGGAGTCTTTTGCATATATGTGGTTAGAGACATGATCCTGATATATTACATGCTCCAACTGCAAGGTGGCTAGCTGATTGTGGTTTGCACATTTTGGCACGAAAATTCGTGGAGGCGTTGAATTATTAAGTTACTCCCACCTAGTGAATCACATATGCATTCCGCTCATTTCCAAATGAATTTGATGGGTCAAAGTTTTTGGGTGGGGGAGATAAAACATGACATTTTCTTGTGCATCCCTTCTTTCAAGTGCTATAATCTAAAATTCCAAAGGGTTAGTCATGGCCAGTTGCTGCCTCAAAATATTGTAGCTCATCTCTCATGTTTCAAGATCCTAAAGAGAAATCCCATTCTAGCCTCAAAACCTCACCATGAAAATTCCTCAACCAACATGGAGTGAAATGCACTCAAAAGAACCTTTAGATAGGCTTGGGAAAGTTAGGGGTTAACAATGGAGTATGTAAAGTGAAAAGAAGAGCATCCTCCCATCGTCTTTGCGAACTTCAAACATCGTGTCAAGGAAGAGTGCACCAGCGGCCAAGCGTGACGGCTCTCTCTCACCTTGTGACGTGGAAGAGGGCAGTTACACGCAGGGCTCTCACATGCATCAGATGACTCAGTAATCCTCAAATGATGCGCTCCCAAACTCTGAAATAAAAAATTCAGTGCATCATTTGCACTGACAGACTCCTCCTAGTAACTTAATTCATCACGATCACCTCATGCTTCACGCGATTCCACGGAGTAAGCTAATTCACGGAGTAAGCTTACTTGAATTGCACGCTTATCATTTGTATTTGTCATCTCGCCCCTTGGCTCATAGCTGTGATGTAAGTAAGTAAGTACGTGAGTAATTGGGCTTGCATTATCGTTTTCAGAGGTTCAATGCAAGTTCTTGGATGTGTGATTCCAAGTAGTTTAGTAGTCATCACATATTGACGGTTGGATTTCTCATCTTTGAGGGTTTGGTGTGTTTCTGGGATTCTGGGATTCACATGACCGATGATGATGATGCCCTTGGTTTTATGAACAGTAATCTCATGTTACATTGCTTGCATGGGTGGGATGAGTGCGGGGCTTTTTCCTCCTCCATTTTATCTGGGGAATTTTAGAGTTTGGAATCGGAGGTTTGAAATGCTTTGCAAGTAGAATCCGCGGAAGGACATGTACGATGATGATGCCCTTATTGTTACGCTTGTGTTTTGGGATAATCAGGAACGAGTGTGTTTTGCAATTTAGATTGGATTGTTCCCCTCTTTGATCTTTTCCTTCGAACTTGGGGGATGTGAATTGGCGTAGTTTGCCTCTGGAATTTGGAGAATCTGACCCCGAATCCGAGGCATCGGTTACTGCGTGATGAACATCACACAACACCCATCACATTTTCGATCATAGTTCACATTCATCCCTTGTTTCCGTCGATTACAAAGAACAAGCATTAGGCATGGAGTTGGATTTGCGAATTTGACGTAGTTTGCTTCTGGAATTTGGAGAATCTGACCCGAATCGGAGGATTGGTTGTTTATGTGTGACCATCAGCATCACACAACAACCTTCACATGTTTGACTTGATCATATATCACATTCATACCCTGTTCCATCATCGATTACAAAGAGAGAGCATTCTCATGTTAGGTTTGCACCTGCAATTGATTTTGAAGTAGTTTGCTTCTAAGATTAGGAGAATCGGAGGATCCCGAATCGGAGGATCGGTCGTTTATGTGTGATTATCAACATCACACAGCAACCATCACATCTTTGATTTGATCACATGTCACATTCATCCCCTTTTCCATCTTCGATTACAAAGACCAAGCATGCTCATGTTATGTATAAACTTGGATTTGTAATTTTGAAATAGTTTGCTTCTGGAATTTGCATAGTCCGCAGACCGTGCTCACATTTCATACGGTGCAGGGGTTTGGTTGCGTATGGATCTCGCGGATCGCAGAAGAATTTTTATTGGGATTTGAGCAGCGCTGAAGAACGACTTGATTAGGATTTCAGGGCGGAGGATGCGAGGAGGAGGAGCAGCGAGACGAATCAGCAGGGAAGAGTAGAGTAGAGAAGGCATGGCATTGTCAGCAAGCGCCGCTGTTGCGAGGGGGGTAGTAGTGGGCTGTAGAAGCAGCAGCACCGGGAACAGCAGCGGCAGCATATTGGCGTGTGGTTTACGAGGCGCGAGAGGGATTCAAGTCGGTGTGCAGAGAGATTCATTATCCTGCTTCTTGTCCAGCAATTGGCTGCGGAGTGGCCGCAGATTGGAGGCTGTGGTGAGACGGGGCGTCACCATGAATTCCTTGAAAACCCCCAAGGATGCACATCAGCAGGTATGAAGGCTCATCTAATATTTTTGAGTAGCCTATTTAGATTCCGGTGCAAATGGAATGATTCTTAGGTAATCCAGATAACATTAGAATCATGCCATTTGGGACTTATGCATCCCTAAAATTGAATCTTGGTAGATGGAAGGAGGCTTACTGTCCAAATTTCATAGACAACAATGAGGTTCTGTCGATTTATGAGAGCTTAATGCCACTTGACTTTGCTCGATGGCATTCATGCATGTACTCAAGGACTTTGATTCTTGATGAAATCTTATTCTTGAAACTAGAATAGAAAGAGAACGTCCTTACTCTCGCATGCTTGACAATGCTACAAACTGCCATCGCCCTGAAGATTAGGGTTTCATTTACGAATTCAAATTGTGACCATGACCACTTGAAACTGAATTTCCTGTCATATGGCAACCAAATTCTAGGAATTTCCTTTCAACTCATAACTCTTCAGTGGAAAGAGTTTAGAGTGGAAAGACAATGATCTGGCCAAGACTGGATTGACAAAAGAGTTTGATAGATCAGATTTTTTCCTCTGGAGCTGATGTGGTAAATGTCAGATTCACATTGAGTCCTTCAGATGAGGTTACAATAAGCCTTGGGACTTGATGAGTACCCTGGATGTATTGACAGACATTCTCAATGGATGCTTTGGGCATCCTTTTGTGCAAATTCTCTATTGCTGTGCCACCATGTGCTGATAATTCTTGAATTTGAGGATTTGAGAACCAAAAGTGTGCGCAATCCACCACTAATGTGAGATGGCCACTGTTTTCTATCACAGGCACAACCGTCGGTACCATTGTTGCGTAGCATTTTGTCAGCAATGGTGAAGCCATATTTAACGAAGAACCCTACTGCGGTGGCAGCTTTGGACCTGATTCGAAAACACGATGGGGGCCCTCTCTGCTACGACCACTTTGCATTTCGCACGTTTGGAGTAAGTCAAGGTCCTTCCTCCCTGATGTATTTTACCATCCATACCAAGACACCATTTTCATCACATGCCAAGCAGGAGTTTAGGGTTTCGGGTTGAGTTGTTGACATCTTTATGAGCAAATTGCAGGTCAATGGATGTGGGATCGATGCTATGTCCCAAGTATTCCTTGATCTTGGTTACAGGGTTCGCGACGAGCTTCGGTTTCCCTCCAAGAAGCTGCGTGCTCTGTGGTTCTCCCCACCGGATCATCTGCTTGACATGGAGGGCAGTGAGGCAGACGGGCCACTGCCCCGTATCTTCATATCTGAAATCAATGTGCATGAGCTCAGCAGTGAATCACAGGTGGGGGTTTTACAATTTGGCTATTGGATTAAATTGGGAATTGTCTCATCCAATTACCAAACCACAAAAATTGTGATTTCAAGTTCTGAATCGGAGTTGGTGCAAAAGTTATAGGAGGTCAGAGTAAAGATTCTCTTTCCCTTTAAGTGACCACATAGGCCCTCCCAATTGTGGTGTTCACTACACTGATTAATATTCGGAGTTACGTAGTGCTATAACTATTTAATGAGAATGTAATAGTTCACCAAGTAACATCATTCATGTTCTATAATGTCCAACAACCTATTGAACTTTTGTTAGTAAAAATTGAACTCCTAAGTAAGATGTTATTGCACTGCATAACTTCGAATAGTAATACGCAGTAATTGGGATAATCAGTGTAGTGACCCTAGAATGGACCTGTCTATATTTTGAGCACAGGAATCCAATCTCATGTCATGTATCTTTTTGGTGTCTGATCTTAACTAAAAACCTTGCTATATACCACTCAAATATAGGTGTTCATTTAACAAGGGTGACCATATAAGGCCCACACATCTTACAGAGCCCTCGTTGGCTGTGTGGGGACGTTCATTCATTTGGTATTCAGCGAGATGGTTACAGCAGAGGTTAAGAATTGAAAATTCAATTTAGAATGGTCTACCACATGAAAAGATTACTTATCTACAGCAAATAGATCAGTTTCCTTGTCATGACTCTCTCTCTCACCTATGTGGAATTATCATTACAGGAAATCATCAAAAAGTATACGAGTAAGTCGGTCCCACTTGCCAAGTATGCCGCATGTGCGAGTGTGCTGAATTCGCTGACATGGCCAACACCTCAGCTTTCTGATTATCAGGCACTTGCTAAGTGAGACCCCAGCTCATTCCCTCTGGCAGAAGAAAATTTCAATTAAAGTCAAGAGTAGTTTGTTTATCCATGAAGTGATTGTTTATTCTCTTGCATGGTGTAGGGAAAGCGAGTATGCGGCTTGGACTCTAGTCAATGGATATGCACTCAACCACACGACTGTGTCAGTGC
This sequence comes from Polytrichum commune, assembly GCA_950295325.1. Classification (NCBI taxonomy): domain Eukaryota; kingdom Viridiplantae; phylum Streptophyta; class Polytrichopsida; order Polytrichales; family Polytrichaceae; genus Polytrichum; species Polytrichum commune. The sequence goes on from OX485807.1 coordinate 44,819,421, forward strand.
ACCGACTTGGATCACTTGACAACATCGAGAAATTGAATGACTTTCTACAAGAGAATGGCATTAAGCTCAATAGTGAGGGGGGCATCCTTAAAGGTCTGGTCTTAACCTTCTAATCTGAAGCACAATCTGTATTTGGATCTGCGAGACACTGGTAGTAAGGTGTGCGGCCCTACAGTGGGCACTCAAACTTCGCATGCATATCTGACAGTTGAATTGGCTCAAGAATCACCTCATGTGATTTGCAGTTGTTGATTAAAAAAATTATCATCTCTAGTTGAGATGCAAAAGTTATAAGAGGTCAGAGTGATGCCTCTCTTTAACGTTCACATAGGCTCTCTCAATTGTGTTCACTATCAAACCTAGAGTAGTGTCTACATTTTGAACACATAATCCAATCTCATTGTAACATGTGACTTTTTGGTGTCTGTTATTAGGTACAAACCTTGCCATAGACCACTCAAATATAGGCGTCCAATCAAGAAGAGTGACCACACAAGGCACACAAGTTATTTCCACAAGAATTAGTGTCATCAACAGAAATATATCCTTGTAGCTCTGATGTTTGCAACCTCCAAGTTCAGGAGATATTGAACTTGCATCAAACATCGAACTCTAAAACAATGAAAGAAACCAATCACCATCCTAAATGAGTCCAAGGGGCACTGGGAGACTATCATTCAGATTCAAAGTTTTACTTTAACCCTCACATTGGCATTGACACCCAATAGCTGGTTCACTTGATTTGTTGAACAGTTAGTCCAGATGGTGGACTGCAGCAAAGCTCATCAGTTGCAGATACAATAACTTTCACATTCTCTGGAGGTGAAGTGGAGAGGGTGCCTGCATCGTACATTGAGTTTGCGCAACGACTCATCTTACCCATCCACAGTGACCTAAAAGCACATGAGGTACCTACGGTCTCTTGATTTTGAGGGCAGTGTCCATCAATCTGCTCAATTTGTGCAGAGGTTCTTCTTGTGATTAAATTACTAAGCTGAGATTACTAAGGTGCACAAGCTGTCCCTGCAGATTCACGAGTGGCACCGTCGAGATGGTTTTGAAGTAGGAAATGCTGATAAAATATTTGAAAGCACATCATCAGAACAGATGGGCGCGCGCTGATGATTTCTAGTGTACAAAAAACACCAAAGTTTCCTGTTCCGTGATAGAATAAAATAGGATCATGATACCTGTCATATCAGGTACATGCATGGTAATATCAGATAGTGCATGATAATATCAGGTAGTGCAGGTAATATCAGGTAGTGTAATATCTGTAGTGCATTTTCAGAAGCAAATGATAGTGCAGGCACGTGTATGTTATTGTTGAGCAGAATTTCAAGAAAATTTACAACGAAGTTGACTGTTTCGAGAATTGTAGATTTTTTTTAGTTTTCTCACATGGATGCACAAGGATACAACCAACTTCAGCAGATGTTTACACAACACAATGGCACCAATGAAATAAATTCTTCAAATCACAGTTATCTGTAGTCCATCTGAACACCAATAATCTAAAGGACTTGTTTTTGGTCCAAGTGTTGCATGTTATTTTTTGACAATTCTGTTGATACAGACATAACCCAAATGGATCACCCCCCTTCCACACCTTTCTCCAGATTTTGCAGAAGCTTTGCAAAACTTGGGAGCAATCTAATCTAGTCCACTAGATTCTTGCGATGTTAGACACAGCTACAATTTCTACCAGACAGACATGAAAATTGCGGTTCTCCACCTGCACATCGCATCCTCTCATCTTGTGGAAAGCCAATGCATGATTGGCTAACAGACAACAAGCAGATTTCTGCTTAAATAAACGGGTTTAACTGGTGCTGTTACTGATCCGTGCTCATAAATTTAGCCTAAGCCACACCCCCAAGCAAGTCTGAGTACAGGCGCTACCAGCTGAGAGGATGTACCTGATTTTCTCCAGCAAACCTTAAAACACATTGCTGGAGATTAAACATACAGGAGGTAATGCAAGTGGATTCAACTGCAAAAGGTTGATCAAGAAAAGAATTCTCAATCCCTTTGCTGTGTACAACTTCACTCTATGGCCTTTACTTCCTGATCCAATGTATGAAGGTCATACATTTGGCGGATGTTACCAGATGCTGCACAGGAAACAGGCCCACAATCAGTACCAATTGCTTGACTGCTGAGAAAACCAAATAAGAAGCAATAAAGGATTAGTGGATGTACCAAGAAGCCAATCCCGAAAATGCGCATGAATAGTTTGAGTAAGTTCTCGTTTCTTGCCATCCTCTAGATTGGCATTCTTCAAGTTCAGCCTCAAGTTTTCGGCTGCCTTGCTCTGCCCACAACAAACAGAAGATATAATGACCAGTGACTTGAGAATGAAGGGCCGAACAGATAAGTAGACTGGTTCTGAAGACAAGATGCGATCTTCAATGTAATGTAGAACAGTGGACTGAAGGTGAAGTATAGTACAACTGCCTCACCCTGTGTTGTTGTGCCAGAAGATATGGTTTGGGTAATAGAAAAGGATTTGCACGAGTCAGAAGTTGCTGCTCAGAATCAGCCTCAGTCCATCTTGGAACCTGTAATGTCAAATGGAACAATGTTGGTTTGAGAATCTCAAAATAAATTAGTCCACAATGTACCAGACACTTAAAAAAAAATACTAAACATGAACTCAAGTGTGCACAGATGTCCCTCTTGAGCCCCCAATTTATGGCAAGTTCAATGAGAACATCCCCACCTTCACCAATTGGGGGCTTCAGTTCCACTTTAACATTAATTTGTGGGAAACTCATGATGAGAACTCATCAATCACTTGAAGAATAACTCTAATATGTGTACACATCCTTGACCTCTATCCAACTTAGTCTTCATAAGCACTACACTGATATGTGCAATTAGCTTGCCCCACGCTACTTTATCGACATTCCACACTACGAATATATGTTACCGCAGTAAAAATATGCATGAATTGCTCTACTTTGATTGCCATACATATAGATAAACAATGGTATAAGTTTTTGTGATCTTATTTTGACCTAAGGTAACTTGCCTGGGTAAAGGGGCTACCTATTCATGAATGCAACCTAATTGCACATATCAGTGCAGACAAACCTGCTGAAAATGCGCAGCAATTTCTAATCTCCTTCTGATGTATACATACCGTAAATATCATGAATTTCTCTGGTGGAAGATGAAGTGCACCCTCAACTTGGGTATCTGCAGCACCAGGAGGGTGGATGATAGTATCCTGAAGGTCTACTGTTCCCAATGTTAATATCCGGTCCCATCTATTGAGTGTGGCATCGACCCCCACCTGTGCCAAGTGAGCTTCCAATTTTGGATAATAGGTATTGTAAGGAGCGACCTGCTCTAGACAACAACAGAGGCCTCCGTCAGTTAAATGATGACACGATGAGATACCTCCCAAACTGTCCATGGGGGCGTTTATGGGCATGTACCTGCAGGTTGTGATTATCACCAGTAAATAGTGGCCGTTGGTTGACTCCCAGATAAAAGTGGCACTCTCGGCAGTTTGCAATGCATATTCGTGCAGTTGGCACAATGAGTTGTACCCTCTCACAATGCTCCACTCTTACTGCCTGCATGTCAACACTGTCTGGTCAAGACAAGCTACAAAAGAATGATGCAAATTGCTCATTGCTTATCCCTCTTGTTTTTCAGAAGGTAAAGACAACATTATACTAAGACATTGGCAATTTTGTTACAGATGATAGCCCTTGCGCTAGGGTTGAGGAATGAACATATTACAAATCAAATCCTATCCAAAGTTTGCCCCACACAAAACATTGGAGCCCATAACTTGAAATGATGACTTATTGCTAATAACTCTCCTTAAAAATCTAACTTCCAACAGAGAAGCTGGAAGTATACAGAACGCACCTTTCCAACAGCCCCTAGTACAATGATAGAGTCCGAGCATCCAACAACAGAAACATATTTCAGCGGTGCAAGTACATACACCACTGAATCATGGCAGTGTAACACCTGGAACCAGTAATTCAAACACAAGTTAACACTGGCACCATCAACACCTGATGTTCACAGATAAATGGCAAAAACTACAATATCAGATGTAGAAACCCACAGTAGGCAGATTTTGGCCATTGATCACAAGAGAAAATGCTAGTACTTCCACACCCATTGTATTAGGAATGACATAACACACCACAACCTAGATGCAACATAAATAGATAATAATAATAAGAGTCTGTACCTTCACAGAATCACCCTTGATGTCCTTCTCTCCTCTCATGACAGATGCATGCATTACCCCATCTACAAATATCAATCCATCAGGGCGCCAGGCCTTTGATAAGCGCAGTAACCCATTTGGAACTATAATTGTCTGGGCACTGGAAGGTGTCACATTAATTGGGCTAGTTGTTGCATCAGTCATTGTAACATCTACTGGTTCTGATGCCATGCTCTCCATAGGCCCATTCTCTGAAATATCTCGAACAACTGGCTTTTCATCCTTGACCAATGGAGTCTCCCGTAAATTTTCTGATGCTGCACACATGTGTTGCTGTACCCACTCCAGCACTTGTGCTACAGGCACAGGAGCAGCTGGCATATCTGGGTCTGAGTTGGCAAAAAAAGGAGCTGCCTCGCTCAAGGGGACTTGTTCCAAACCAGCATTTTTGGCTTTGAGAAGGAGCCCTAGGTGTTCAAACTGCTCTGCTGTTATAACCTGGATCACACATCCACATCATTACTCTGTTGAATGACTTTATAGTATGTTATTATAAATAGAAATTAGACGAAGTAACAATCTACGTTTTAGACCTTAATTTGAAGATATGAAGAGAGATTATCTAGACAGAAGAGATTTCACAGATCACATCAAAACAATTACAGGAATCTGCTGTAATAAGGTGACATTCACGCTGGCCATAGAGGGCAGCATGGTACAAGGTAAGGGATAGTTTTAATAGAAGAGCATCTAGACAGAAGAGATTTCACAGATCGCATCAAAACAATTACAGGAATCTGCTGTAATAAGGTGACATTCACGCTGGCCATAGAGGGCAGCATGGTACAAGGTAAGGGATAGTTTATAATAGAAGAGCTCACCTTTGCACTGTTCTCTCCCTCTTCTGTTGTTTCTGCCAAGAGACTTAATAAAGATGGCATATGTTTTTGCATATATGTCAACTGATTGACTTCCTCTTCAGCTTGCCCAGGCATTGATCTCCGAGTAACTGCAGGTGATCTGACCTGCAAATAACTGAAAACTTGAGATCATTTACGCCAAGTTACAAAAAAGAAAGAAATAAAGAAATAACTCAGGCTGACAGCTAACAAGTGGGAAATGCACATGCAGAAGTGTAAATGCACATATTGTCAGGTCGGTTCAAATTCTCTTTGAACCAATGCCCTAATTATGAAAACACTAGGGAATAGATGCATGTATGAAGATCTAATGCCTGTTCAACATATATTGGAGGTACATGCATGTGCAAATCGAAGAGTGCAAGTTAGACTCAGACTTCGACATACAAATGGACACCAAGTATGGTCTTGCAAATGAGACCAGAATATGCCTATATCATGCATGCCATGGACACCATAACTCCCTGTGCATTTCCTAAATGAATACTTGACAGGAAGCTTGATGGAAGAATATGCTCATGATAGAGGTAATAAGATGACACCACAGTCCAGTTGTAGGCACAATTCCAAAACAACTAAGCAAGCTTAAGAGGTCACTGTCTGCTTTGAGTATAATTCACAGAGAAGGTGCTTCAGCTTGTAATTAATATCTCCATGTTTTCCAATCTTGCTTAAAAAACCAGCTCATGTTAAGCTACAGAAGTTCATTCCCAAAATTAAGAAAACTTGGAAGGGCAAGTGCAAACCTGCAATGGAGAAGGGGATGGAAGGAATCCATCAATTGCAGAAGTTGAAGGCCACACATCTGCCACTGCAGTAGCATCTCGATGTGGACGTGAAGGAACTCTTCGATATGTTTGAATGTACAAGAATAGTAATAAGTCATTAACATCAGCACCTACAGAATCAATTTCGGTCACTGGAGTGCTAGCAAGACTATCCACTGCTTGCCCATCCTCACAAAGGACAGAAGCCAATGTGTCAAGGACCAGGTGGGCATGCGCCTCAGTAAGCTCCAACGCTGCAGCTATCCCTGCAGTATTCACTCGATTTTGACCCCCTCCAGAGGAAGTGGTGCCTGAGGTATTAGGTTTGATTGACCATGTGGAAATGGGAGGAGCCTGCTCCAGTAATTTGACTCGGAGAATTTTTAGGCCAGTCAGAACATCATTGGGAATGAGGCTAGAGATTGGCAGATGGCCATATTCAAATGGCTCGCGTCTCACATGAAGCCATGGTGGCTCCCGTGCTGCTTCTATGTTCTTGCTTGATGCTGTTCCACCATTCATCTTTCTTGGTTTCAACTGCAGGCGCTTCTTTCACTCCTACACGTGGAAGGGCAACAATTATTGAACCTGTGCACAATCACAATCCTGCCAGCACATTCCATCACTTGCATCATCTATAAGCCCAAATCTAATCTTGTCAAGGAATAACGAACCCCAAGACTTAGAGGGCAATGTGCAATGGCACAGTGGCAAGAGTATGAAATGATGGCGCCTCACTTATGCAGAAGACCCTAATACTATTTCTTCAGGAAAAACCATGACATTGCCCAATCAATGTATGAAACACCATTCCAGATGTTGAGGAATGCACCCATGTATAGTGAATGCATGGTATCAATAAACAATATTAATTATGGTATCAAAATTGTGATACTAGTCAGATGTTGATACTTGGTGGGTATTGCAAGATGAGAGAATCTTTGTGAACCCAAACCGTTAATTGGGTCAATGCATCCCAATATCATATAGCTACTAGAGCAACTGTACTTAAATATGGATCTTTTTGGATAGTACATAAACCTGAATGGTATCAAAACAAAAATATCCTCAAATACCCATAACCTAAATACAACATATGCAGTCCAAGGAACTACACGGGTAGGAGAAGCCCCAGTAGCACCCCTTCTCAAGAAAGGCCTATATACAAGTGACCTAACTTTGGGTAGAAGACAGTCACATAAAGGCATTCACATTGAGGTTTGAGCATGTCTCAAGTTCACTTTCCGTCATTGTAAGAGTGAGGATTAAGGTTCATCGGCAACTACACCCACTGATCCCATTCCATATCTGGAGTATCCAAATACGGAACATTTAGATACAGGACTAGGGAACAAATGCAGCTTCGTAATCGGTTATAGTCACACCTTGGTCCGTAGGTCTTATCATGGACTTCGTCAAAGCTGTAAATTGTGACAGTAGACACAGCTTAAAGCACAATGCCATGATATCTAAGGTACAGACAAGAACAGTTTGAGACCGTGCATCCTCAGAGACCCGTTATCCGACACTTGCTTGATTCAAAATACAGAGATCCTCTAGGTTCACGTCTCTCATCTCCACATCGTTATGCAGCCCCTCATCTTCTATCTACAGCCTAACCCTAAAACAAGCGGTTACACTGAAGCCAATCTTCCCATGTCACACGTCTCAAGTACACTTCGGTCATTGCAAGAGTGAGGATTGGAAGTTCCTGAGTGCCTACACGCACTGGTCCCATTCCATATCTATGGCATCCCAAAATATGCGAATTCAGGTACTCCACACCATAGCCCTGGCTCAAATGTTGTACAAAATGGTCCGTGGGTCTTATTATGGACTTTGTCAAAGCTTTGAGCTGTGACAGTAGATACAGCTTAAGCACAATGTCATGAGGTTAAAGCTACAGACAAACACATTTTTCCCCATGCATCCTCAGAGACAGGTCATCCAACACTTACTTGATTCAAAACAGAGATCCTCCGGGTTCGCTGTCTCTCAGCTGCAAATAGCAATGCAGCCCCTGATCTTCTACAACCTAACCTCAAAAGAAGCAGTTACACTGAACCCAATCCCCCACCCCCCCGCCCCCCTCCCATGCAGCAAACCCACCAGAGCCCCCATCCATCAAGCCCACGCGATCCATCCCTCCTTCCCCATACCAAACCCTAAGCTCGCATTCCCCGTCCACTGCCTCCGATCACTCCAAAAACACCGCTCCCATCCACTTAGTTCCATCCTGGCAGGCCACAGAAGCCCCAACCAACCACTCCCGCATTCTCCCCAGCTCCGCCCCAAACACACAATTCTCAGGACCCTTCACAAACCCTAGCCCCTGGCCCTGTTCCCATCCGCAAGCTCAGAAACCTGATACTCTCCAACCACTGCAATACATTACCCCTGCATTCCAACTAATCGTCGCCCTCATTCACATGAAAAAATCCTTCAATCGTTACGCCCCTTTGCTCCACACCGTGATTGCAATTCGGAAACCCTAACCCCTGTTTTCTCCTTCCAAAGGCCCACCTCGAGGTTTGCGTCCACGGCTGGAATTTATTATTTTAGGAAACACAACAATGTTTTGTGCCAACTTCCAAGCCGTGATGGCGAGGGTAGTGGAATCGCGAAGCTATTTGAGGTGGGGAAGATGCATTTGTTCGAGGGAGACGAGGTCGCTGTATCGAAGTTCAAACGTCGACGTTGGGATGCGTTTCTTCGGGGAGGGAGACGGGCGAGCATTCGGAGAAGACAAAGAAAGAAGACAAAGAATATGGTCTTGGGATGCTCACACTCAACCCTTGGGATTGGTGGAAGCCATGTTTGGGGTAATTGGTCCTATTGTGGGCACTTCCAACTCCATTGACAATTTTGACCGTTGGATCGACTTGGGAGTTGTATCATCCAATTAGCAATTGCGAATGATGCATGTTGTTGTTTTCATGTTTCAAAATCGGAGTTGAGATGCAAAAGTTATAGGATGTCAAAAGTAAAGATTCCCTCCGAGTTATGGTATCAATTGAAACTTGGGGATGAGAAGGGGGAGTGTTTGGAGAAAAGAAAGAAAGAAAGAAAGAAAGAAGGGCTTTGGTGCACTCAATCCTTGGGATTGGTGGAAGCTATGTTAGAGGTCATGTGGGAACCTACTCCAAAGGTACATGGTCCTATTGTGGACCTTTCCAACTCCATGGACAATTCTGATCATTGGATCAACTTAATATTGTTTCCTCCTAATAGAGATTGCAAATCACGCATGTTGTCGTTTTCAAGCTTCAAAATCGGACTTCGTATGCAAAAGTTAAAGGAGGTCAAAGTAAGGATTCCCTCCCAATCATGTTAACAATTGAAAAGGGTGGCAATGCCTTAACCCGGATCCTATGGGAACTATGACATTATTCCGCCTAAGGGTGGTGAACCTACTATAGTGCTAGAGTGGGTGACCTTCCTTGATTTTCCCACTTGATTTTTGGTGCACTCTACCACGATGGCCCACCCTATGATAGTGGGGGTAGTTGAATGAGGCAAATATTTTCAACCAACCATATGGGAACCTATGGGCTTTGTCTTTGAAGGGGGGGGGGGGGGGGTTGTGCATGATGTCTTGTCCACACTCATTCAAAATGTTCACCTTTGAAATGAGACAATAGTCTTTGAGGGTCCTTTGATTTTCGTGCAGCTTGTTTCGGGATTACATATAGAGTTAGACCAACTCAAAGATGAAACAACAACACATATCATATTGATGGCAATGTTAGTAAACTCTTCCTTTGATAAGTGAGTCTATAATGGTTTGTACATTTTGAGCACGTATGACGCATGTCTGTAGGTGTTTATATACCACTCAAATCAAGTAGAGGGATCAAATAATCCCCATATTTGATTAAGCAAGGATGAAGTGGGTGATGAGTTGCGATAGCAACAAGCCATCCACTTACTCAAAGTTGTTTATAGAGTATAATCAAATCAATGTGTTCATTTGAAGAAACAAGTATTATGGATGAAATATTCATTGCATTAGCATAATAACACGAGAACGTTGTTGGAGATGCTCCTAACTTGGATAAGCAACCATTTGAGACTTACTCATTCAAATGATATCACTATGATCTCAAATGTTAAAATTCGGGTGCCAATGTGCTAGAAACATGGGTGAGTATGGACACAAGCACATATGATAATGTTCATGTACACACCTTACTTTGATTATTTGTTTGGCACAAAATTGTATTTGTCAAATGCCGTCACCATGTTGGTGGAACCTACCAAATTTCAGTGTGGAATTTCATGTGTTTTGGCATTAAAAATATATATGATGAAGAAAGTGATGCATTATTAGTTATTGAACTCATTAGTTTATGGCTGCAATTTAGGCTTGATGTATAACCAAGTAGTAACTTCATTGTGCAATGGAAATCATTAGAGTTTAGGGCTACAGGCCATCCACCGAAACGAATGCGATGACATGCCTTTATGCATTGCCCCAAAACCCCTTTGTAACACCATTTTTCTAGGAAATGTCATTGGTCCAAATTCTAGAAACACATGTATGTGATATCATTTATGACATGAAAAGGCAACTATTGAGCTTTATGTAAATTTGAACAAGAGTTTTGTCAAAAAAATTAACACGTGTGAAAGTATTGTCTGCATGCTTGATACATGCACATTACAAAAAGAAAAGAAAAGAAAAAAAGTGTTAAGGGAAGGAAACCTAATAGCACGTGAGGGGAACCCTAAAATATACAAACTTTGACAAACAATGTGGTTGAACTTCACTCCATATGTGTATTTTCATAATGACACACTATACATGCAATATTAACACACTTACAATGAAATAAGTTTTCACATCCAAGGTTAGTGTCTCCAATTATATCATGGGGCCCACCAATAGAACTATGATAGATCTACATGTATCCATTTTCAACATGTCCAAAATTAATGGATAAGATTTACTTAATGCCTAGTCTAATCATCTCCAATAGGACATTTCCTTAATCACCAAAATCAATAACTTCCATGTAATGGTACATGGAAGTACTAGGTTGTCTTTTCCTTGGCATGTTGAAACCTACATCTCATGCCTCATATATTTATGAACCTAAATTGTGTGTGATCGACTAGTTGTTGATAACTCATTGTCTATATTCTCATGTGATAAGGCATGTGGGTGTGCACTCATTCTTTTTAATCTTACACATGTATTGAATGGTATATGGCTATGCTTGCAATTAAGAATAATCAATAAAAAAACGAACACACATGTTACGATGGGATTGAGCTATATGCTAAAAAAATACAAAATTATACACACACACACACACACACACACACACAATGTATAGACACCATATTAGGTTCAATTACAAATAAGCAGGGTAGCTCCATGTAATTGTATAAAATAAATGATAATTTTCACCTTGATATCTTGTAACTTTTACATTTCAACTCCAATTTTGAAACTTAAAACGACCTTCTTTGTGATTCTCAATTGATAACCATACAAGACAATTCTCGATATTGATTCTAACAACCAAAGTGTTTATGAGGTTGGAAGTGCCTACAATAGGGCCACCTAGTAAAGCCCTTTCACATTCATGAATGAGGTTGTTAAGTAGGCATCGATGGTAGATAAGTTGTTTACCTATTTACCACGGGAGGAATATTAAATGGGAGGAGGGTGTGGCATCATGAATCCATGTTGGAAGTTCATGTGGCAAGGCATTGGTGTAATAGGATTACCATGCGCTTTTCCCTAGGGGCCATGACACTTTTTGTATAAAAACCCATGAGTCGGTCCATGGCATAAGTAATTGCTTCCTCCATCATGTGGTATGTGGGAAAGAAGGGGGTGGAGTCTATAGCCATAGGTTTAGGCCCTAAATGCTAGCTCTATCATAATCATTGATGCCAACTCAACATGTACCTTAATGGTGTATTTACACTACATAGTGATCACCCGTTATGACTATTGTTTTCTAAATTCTTCATCAGTTGAGAAACGAGTGTCGGTCCCATTTTGCTTTTACACAAGGTCATCAAAAATAAATGTGACCATATCAAAGAACGAATGAAAGAATAACATATGGACTTACATGTCCATAAAGGATAATCTTTGATGGTCACATGGATTATGTTGTGAGAGGAGGAGGTGGAGGAGAAGAAGAAGAAGGAGAACTTTGATCTCAACTAAGGGACCAACGTAAATAGAGTGTATGTTCGTATAACATCCTTCGTCATGTCCTAAAGGGCAATGACTTTGGATGTAAAACCGCTTCACATTTTTTCAGGGAGTAGACATTCATAAGTAACCAAAAATTAAAATAAAGAGCCAATAACCAAAAAATATATATAATAATTTACCAGTGTGCGTTGTTGGGGTTTGTTCCCAAGAATAGTGTCATTGAGAAGGTAGGATATCAGGGTGGGTTGTGGGCGGGTGAACACTAGGACATTGAGCTTCACGTTGGTTGGGAGTGAATGTTGGTCCGATATTATGTAGTCCATGCTTTGTTGAACTCATTTGAGTGGATGTGGATGAAAATTGGCTTGGGACTGCCCGTGTGAATACATGCATGAAATGTAGTTATTAACAACCGGCCTATCCCCAAGCATTGTCAATTGAGCTAGAACAATGGTAAGTGCCATTAACTAAGGCATAGAGTGCCACCAATCTTTTGGGGAAGTAATGTGGGGTGGGGTGTGCATGTTTGCATGGTTCTATAGCTATTATGTGATCAAACTTACCAAGACCAAGATACCATGAACCACAACATTTTACTACTAACACAAGACTACACTTGCAAACAATTATACCAACATACTACAAATTAACTTCAACCATGAACATATAAGGGACACTAGATACATCCCCTCATCACAAACTATACCTTTATGCCACATACACACCAATGAATGCAACCCAAAATACGACATGGCCCACATACAAAATACCTTCCAGATCCAACATGATGTAGCACACGTCTACGATGACACTAGCCAACACATGATCACCATCCTAGAGTCGGGATTCTAATGGTTGTGGAAACAATACCATGCAACACTAATTATATCACACAACCTTGAACATCCTACTCAACCATTCGTAACATAATTGATATGGTTGTACCAACGATTTAAATGCAAAATCCTTAAAATCAAACCCATGAAACTCTTGCAATATACACTCCCAACCGTAATCCTAGAATACATCACAAACTCATTCCAAAACACTCACTCCTATTTCTCATCATCAGTAACATACCTCTCTCCCCCCCCCCCTTCAAATAATTCTACTTGCCATTAACCTATAATTGCGGTATTTGGATCACTTGGAACAACCTTCCAATATAAAATGGCAAGGAGATTGATATGCCTACCCACACACAAAGACATACACGCAACAAACCCTCCAATGGGCATGGATGGCAACAAAAAATAACCCAAATTTTTGTTATAATACTAGTCTTACCAAACCAAAATTGTACCATAACCTCAACCCCCACAAAAGACCCCTTCCATACTCCCATGTCATCACTCACTTCAAAAGGTGACACAATTACCTACGATGAACCAACAATCCCATCATAATTTAATCAAACTTAGAACAAAATGCCATGCCGTCCAAATACTATGCATACACCATAAGAGCACATTATTGGATTTGACAAACATACACAACGAATGAACACTATTGCCAACACCCTAAAATCTCCACAATATTCACACAAGTTGCACCACCTACACCCCTAAACACCCTAGTGAATTGTAGTATAAAATGGTCCAAATTCATATACCCACCAGCACCCAAATAAATTCAAGCTACCCCATTGAAAGATGCCCCCCCCCAATACCCATCACAAATTTGTTATTACGTAGACAACTCATTCAAACCACCCAAAAAGAAACATGAGGTCATTAGAAACACGAAAAAACAAGTTATCTTACCCACAACTCCATCAAAGATCTCAACATCGCCGAAAGACTACCGAGGCTACATAACATGCTAAGAGCATAATAGATGGCTATACACTGCACCCTTCTACTCTTCACTACCACATACCAAGATGAACCAACACATATCGCCACATAATGCCTACCGTAGTACCATAGCTGGTTCGTTCAAAAATAATTCTAAAAATAAAAAACGTAAAAATTATGAAATTATGAAGACAGAAAAACGAAAATAAAATTAATTAATTTTTGCAATCTTTTGGTGTTTCTAAGCCATTTAAGGTCATTTTTACTGATTTTTTTGCTAAAAATGAAAATTGAGAAATTCAGTTTTTTGAGAGGCGAACCTTATTTTTTCAAAATAAATAAATATTCGTTCGCCAGGGGACGAACCAGCTATTGTGTTACGGTAAACATTTTCTACCTGCCAAACACCCAAATCAAAAACCCCATTCTACACAATACCACCCTAATAAAATTATCCTTGAATGCATGGTCCAAATGCTACGAGCGTGCACACAAACCACTTCAATACACAATATCAAAGGCCATGCCAATATAAATGGCAACGAACAAACGGATGCACTAGCCAAAAAGGGATGCAAATCAACCCACATGCATGTTGCTAAGCCATATGAACATGCACACCCTACACCATATTGCCTCCAGAAATATTGGGGGGCATTAAATGCAAGACACACCAGACAAAGGTCCCATTAGACACCTTGAAATACATATCATCAAATACGACAAAAGACACAAATATGCAAGTGTAGCTGATCAAACCTACCAATTACACAAATGGTTTGAAAACGAAGATATAAACAAACCCTTATTGAATAATTTTTGAAAAGACCCCGCTATCACAAACAAACAAAAAACATGCCTAATTGAATTCTAACCTAGACAATATATGGGCCATACCCGCAAACAATTATTCTATGGTAGAGATGCCTACCCATCACACACATGCCCTATATGCAACTCAACAAATGTAGATACATGGCTACATATACTCTTCAAATGCAAACAACAATACATCCATGCGTTAGTAACCAAAATACACAACAAAGCGGTATAGGAAGTACAAAAGTTTCTTTATCAAACAAAATATCTAGGCACTACACACTCATGAATGCAAGAACTCACAACAAACAATCCCAAGAGAACACAATACCATCATGACTACTTCCATGCACTCGCATCACCGAAAGATGCCATTGTAATGCCAAGTTCAAACCCAATTGACTTTGTGTCATACGACCCCCCCCCCCCCCCCCACCACCAGAAAACCCTACACTGGATCCCACCATACAATTTATCAAATTTACGTATTGCAATGATAGATTCGCCAAAGAAGCCCTCAAGAGGAAAACCATAAAAGGAGGCATTCACGGTTGAGATACTACTTTTGGGACAAAGGACTTAAGGACTTAAGGACTAGTGGATTTCGGTGTTTATCATGATCTCAGGGAGTGCACTATTCATTAAAACCAAGCATCACGTGCGTGCGTGCCCCTTATTAAAATACCCATGTATACATTTTATTTTTGCTAAAATCAAGCAATATACTTACAAATCTCATTGCTTCAAAATACATTTCCATACGTACACAAGGGTCCAAAAACAAATACAAAAATTGTATATAACATGTGTACAAATGTTTGGAAATGCAAAAATATGGCCCTATTATATGTATAATATCAAATCATGGATTTTTAGTTATAAAGTCGTTACTTAGTGGATGAAAAAACACATGATTCTTGGTCCAGGTCTGACTTGAATGCGTAAACGCGTAAATGCGTACTTTACATATATTTTTCTATAGCCTCATGTATATCTACTTCTTGCTTAATAGCAATATGTCTCTTGTACGTACATTTTGTACATGCTTGTTTTAAATAATACCCCTTTTGTGCACCCACGTGTATAAATACAATACTTGAACAGTGCACTCCCTGGGATCATGATTTACTATTATTTGATCAATAAATTTTAAATAAATAAGTAGACAGTTCATAGGCTATATCAAGAAAGATATTATTTCTTATTAAATAATCACCAACAATAGAGAAATTCCCTATGAAATAAGTAGATAAGTCATAAAACTTGAAAAGGGGTCAAATGACTTGTTTGGGCCACATCAATGGCATTTTTTTGCTATTTAGGTGTGCATTGGTGGTCAATTATTTCATGTTTTGCATCTTGGTACCTTTGTATAAGTGTCATGTGTCCATTCATATAATTTTTTTTGTCCAATTCTAATACTAGACGTTCCTTTAAGGTGTGGCCGTGATTATATGTATTTTTGGCCATGTTTGGTGCCACATGTAAAGTTGGGCAACTGGTATTCAATACATTTTTGGTTCTGTTGGTACACACTTGAACGATGATTGTGAGGAAAAAATTGGGATCGTTTCGATTAATTCTTGTTGTCCTTTTCATTCCTTGATCCTAAGGTGAACAATTAAGACAACACTCCTAAATGTCCTTTAAGGAATCAAAATGATATCTTAGATGACCCTATTCCTTCTAAATTAACTTTGTCGGTGTACTCAATATGAAGTATGAATTGTAGGTATGATCCAAAATATGCTTCACAATACAAATCTAAGCATACCAAGCATGTGAAGTTATCTAAAAAAGTATTTTTTCCGTTAGACACCTAAAAGTAGTACCCCAACCGTGAATGCCCCCAAAATACCAACCGCTCATCAACAACATCGCAATAAGATGGATGGAATGTAGTCCCAATCATTGTCTTAGTTGTAGGAGCTAGAACCACCTCACATATTACGTTAATGAAAAGTTTGGAAACTAATCAAAAACTCCCCATCACGAAAATCAAAGCACATTTAAACAAATCAACACAAAAACCATACAATACACACACTCCGTACTAGTCCACTAAGGAAGACTATAAAATAAACAAACCACCATCACAGACCTCCACGACCCACCATAGACCGCACAATATGTGACTTAAACACCAAGATTCAAATCCTCCAACTTAGCAAATAAGTAATGTGCATCCCATTACCAATCCCCCGTATCCCATTGAAAAACAACACATGAATAGAATATTGGTAGTGGTACAAACCAATTTTAGCTCAATTAACAATTCATTGGGGATAGGCCACTGGCTATTACACATTTGCTACCTACATTCATATTCAGCAACACCAAATCACATGGCACCCACATCCATTCAAACGGATTCCTAAGAATTGAACCCAAACCAAATATAAGGCACAAACACTGACTCCCAACCAATATGAAGCCAATGACATGGTATTCATCCTCTCCCAAAATGCACTTTATATCATTCTCCCCAACGTTGATACGCCCCTGACTAATATTCACTCACAATGATTACAAACTATTAGTCATTATTAATGATTGTTGATTACTAATGTAGTATATACTCTATATACTCTTTGCAAAGGGTGAAGTAGTTCTACATCCAAAGTCATTATCCTTCAAGATGTGGCCATGGATGTTTTACGAACAAATACTTCATTCACTCTGACCTCCATAAAAGAGATGAGAGTTCTTGTTATTATGATCAAGTTTACAACCCCGTTTGCCTACTTTGTTGGCTTGTTCGTTTCCATCAATCCTAACACATGCTCTTACTTTATGGAGTGTGGCGACTCATGTAAGAGGGAGCATATGGACCATTGGATTCTAGGATTATTTGTATGTGTTGAGAGAACCCAAACAAGCTGTCTCAACAAAAATGAAGCATGCTATTTTTTTTATAGTATATAATTTTAGTAGACTTTAATTTTATTTATTTGAAATAAAACCAACTCCCACATATTTCACCAAACAATGTGGGACATCTAGAACTCAAGAATTTGAGTACACATGGTGAAGTGGGTTGCAAATAATGCTCAATGTACAACACAAGGTACATGTGACATGTACAAATTAAATCACTCATTTTTTTTGGGTGAAAATTGTTGTGAGAAGATTTGCAAGCCACATCTTCGACACATTTCACAAGAAGTGAAGACAAGTGAAGCCCAAGAGAAGACAAGAGAATGGTCAAACTTGAATTTGTTTCAAAACTGCCTTTTTTAGGCATATCTTAAAAAACGACCAGCACATTCACTTTTTGGTGCATGCTCATTCTTCTTGGTCCACATTCGGTTTACACCTAGTGAGGGGCTCAAAGGCTTTGTAAATTGATTTTTTTAAAGAAATCGGACCATGGAAAAAGGCCACCTTCCATGGTCCGACTTCATGGTCCATGGTGTATAGCGGCCCTTAGTAACAAGATGGGTTGCACTTGGGAACTAATGAAACTTCTCCCTTCACCTAGCTTATGTGCCACGTAGGACGACCTCTAGGCGTGTGAAAAGGCCCTAAGGTGCAAAGGGTTTGGTTTCACACTGGAGAGACAGTCTTTTGGTCTTGTAAAGGAAAGTCGCCGAGGGACTTCTGCCTCTGTGACTTGCACAGACAAAGAAAACAAAGAGTGGGCGAGCTCAAGCTCGAGCACACTTTAAGGTTGGATCGCCACAGTTACTGCTGGTGATTCATAGTGGTAGCCACACTTGGCAAAATCTTTCAGCCACGAAGCAAATTTGCAAGCATTAGGGGCGCTTAACAGGGAACGAGACAAGGAAAGTAGTAGTCGTCGAAGAGAGAGAAAGCAAGCAAACAGGGACGACAGCGATGGTGTACATTGAGAACTGGGACGATTTTCAGGAACGCTCCATCGTCCTCTTCCGCTCGGATCCTGTCGCCGTATGTGCCCTAACCTTTCTTTGTAACCTAGGAGAGTCTTTATGACCTCCTCTTCCATTCCTGCCTTTTATGAGTTTTGAGGTTTAGGGTTATATGTTATGGAAGCTTTCGAGAGGGGGCATGGGTACGATTTTGTTGAGATGGGAGAGTGAGGAGGGTAGGAATTGTAGGAATTCTTCTGGTTAGCCGTAATGCATCGGGGTTAACCCTTGACCGACGTGCTTTGCAGACGCGGTATGTGATGAAGTATAGGCATTGCGATGGCAAACTCGTTCTCAAAGTGACAGACGATCGCGTGGTATGAATTCGTACTCTGTTCCCTCAATAGATGTGTGTGTGTGCTTTATGAAATACTACTTTGGGCTCGTGTTGCACTTCTGCATGTGTATCAATTTTCCGAGCTTATCCCTGCTCAACATGCGGCCATCGACAGCGGACTGTTTTGGCAAGGTCGAGCGATGACGCATTCACCACGTGTGTGATCACCGTTCGACGTCTTCAAGTGCCTATAGTAGACCACTTTGGCCCCGTTTCACTCGTGGATATGAATTAATGTCCCGGCATATCCCCACACAGTCCGCTCAACATGCAGCCGTCGGCTGTCGATGGCCGGTTGGTTTTAGAAAGCTTGAACGTCGACGTCATCACCACCCGTGCGATTTCTGTATAGTAGATGGCTCGTGTTGCTGGTCAATTAAGCTCGGAATCTGGTGCAATTTGTTGGCAACCTGGTAGGAACTCTTGACAGTCTGGTAGCTGATAATGTAGAGGAAGAGATAGATCTCCTCGGTGCAGGATCATACTCATCGTCATGGTTGCCAACGCTTGCTCGCGTGAATTAGGTTTAGGGTTAGGCGAGGCGTCCATCTTCACCATGGCAGGAGAAGTCTCTTGCACCAATTTCAGTTTTGGTCAATTGCCATACACTATCTTCGCTCTAGTTTTGCTGACGTTATTCTTCTTCTTGGGACATTGTCTGTTGTTTCTTAGGCCCCTTTTATACTACAGCTCGAGTTGAGAGCTTGAACTTCCAATTTTTGGGAATTTGATACTTGGATTGACGAGCTGTCCTCCAAAACTCAAACTATTGAGAGCTTGACCAACCTCAAGCTCTCAACAATTTGATCAAATGTAAAGTCTCTGGCCATGCTCAAAGGGATATCAAGGTGGGGTGGTGTGGGTATCAAACAAAAGAGAATTCACGACAAGCTAAAACATGCTTGTAAGCTCATGGGCTTGGGGCATGCTTAAAACAGGAACTTGATTTTTCGACATTCCTAAGCAACTTACTCAGGTAGCTTAGGATTATGACTGAGAGCTCGTTGAAGTTGTGTTTCATGGGATCCATCAAGGCACCATTGAAGTGTTGTAAGCCCAATAAAAAGTCCAAGCTCTCAAGTTGTAAAGAGGACTCGAGTGAACAAGTGTGACTAAGAGGCTCCACACGAATGAGTAGTCTCCTTCCTTCAGGCTCTCAACCTGGGGCCTTTGTGTAGTACACTTATCTACTAGATAGTCTGGACAAGAGATACTATGGACAGTGAGGGGATAGTTATATACATTATTTCGGGTGACCTTGTCAATCCGGTGAATTGATCTCTTATCTGGATTGCCTATTTTTGGAGCCTCTGTGTATTTCACTTGAGGATGGAATTGCTCAAAATAGCAGATGTGACTAGGGTGGATAGGTCTTTTTAATATTAGGCCTCACATGTGCAGTCAACATAGGCATTTAGACATGCAAGCTCTGAATAAAGATAGAGAAGCATATTCATGTCATAGGGACAGGTACATATGCACAGACACCAATGACCTGCATGGGAGATCAGTGAGGTTTATGTTGCTGGATATGTCTTTGTTTCCATGCTTGGTCCTTTTGTGGTCATAGCCTCCCCACCATGAAGGTTAAACTTACAGGGTGGGATGAGCCATTGTGCGTTGTCCTTTTCTTGACTGTTGTGTTACATGTTGTATTAAGGGCTTACTTGGTGCATTTGTCCTATTCTCAGTGTCTCAAGTTCAAGACAGATCAAGCCCAAGATCTAAGAAAGATGGAGAAGCTTAACAACACATTTTTTAGCATGATGGCTCGAGGCCCTGATGGTAAGTGTTCCGTGGTACTATGGTAGTTCTTGCAAGGCTTGATCAATATACTTGTATTTGTATACTCTTCACAAACAGCCAGTGATTAGTGGAAAAGGGACGCGTGATTGATGGGTTCTTAAGACATTGTTATCCTGTTTTGAGGTGTTGATTAGAGATAATCTTTGATTTCTAGCTTCAAATCTGCTTGTTAATGGTTGTAGAAGGACAGCACTGCAATCAAGTGGTGTGGTATGACTTGAATGGAAGTTTATGCAGAGTGCTGAACATGCATCTTGGCATTTAGATCCTGATGAAGAATTATGTACACTATTATTTGCAGAAGTGGTGCCTGAGGACTTGCCGAAAGAACCTGTTGTTCAACAGCCTTCAAAGAAAGGAAGAGGGCGACGACAATGACCAAGTCCAAGAATTAGTTGCTTAAATGACTTCTGTGTACCACTTATTGTCAGACAGACCATATTTGTATTCCCCTCTTTTTTGGGTGAATGCAGTCCCATCAACCCCTCTCTGTCTGTAGAGGAAATGCCCTGGGTAGCGGTCTCCTTTTGCCTTAGCACATGATCTCAATCTTCATTAGCCCTTGGGTTCACAACATGCAGAGTCTTTCGAGTATATGTGTGAATCATAGAAATGCATTGATGAACTCAGCGTACAATTGTAGGTGATGAAAGCCTTGGCGCTTTCACCAAATTGCTGATGGTCTGCATGAAAAGATTGGAGTGGTGACAGGGGTCCAAGAGGTGCATGATCTTGTGACTAGGTTGGGCACTTCATCTTCAGCCCCGGATGTCTTCTTTTTTGCTTTCTTTTCTGTGAGAAACGTAGTGCAGTTGGCTTCTGAAGGACCTTCTAATATTGTGAAATTTTTGGTTTTCTCCAAGAAGTGGGAAACAGTGTCTTTTAAGAATGCAAATTGCAATCAATCCCTTGTTACAAGATCTGGTCTCACAACAAATGGGTTGACAGGTACTGAAGTTTTTGATTAAGAGACTAAGTAGAGTGTACTGCTTGTAGTTGGAAACTTCTCTAGCAAGTAGAGTCTCAGCGTTTTCTGCGGTTCAGGTGTCAAAAGAGGGTAGTCTACTTCTATCTCGGGAGCTTCCGTTGCCGGGACTCGAACCCGGGTCGCTCGGGTGAGAGCCGAGTATCCTAACCATCTAGACTACAACGGAGGTGGTGATGATGATTAGAAAATAAACTTTCAAGCTGAATTACGAATGAAAATCTTGCAATACGAGCTTTGTAGGTCCTGCTATGCATACTGAAGGTTATCAGGCCACCATTAGAATTCATTGATGACTTTGATCTTATATAAAATTGTAAGGGAACATATAAGTAGGAAGAAGGGATTGATATATGTTTTCAAGATGTTTTGAGAATGCCACTGGTAGCATTTGATCATGGGATTGCTGTGATTGACACAAGAATAAGTGTGAACTTGGTTTATTTGCGTTCTGAGATTACTCTCCTGATGGCATTGCTTGCCTATATTCTGCGTGAGACTGTAAATTTTTATGAAGGGCAGCCGAAAGCCTCTAGCTTATGATTTTTTTTGTCAATGAAATGAAATGAATTTTAAAGTCTGGGGAGCCAAAAGGCTAATGGGACCAATGGGATTGTTGCGGTAACTTATTGGACCAGTTTAGAGGGTCCATCACTTCACCATGCCTGGATGGGTCAGTATGTTCCATAATCATCTATGTCATACAAGCATATGAGGCCATGGGCATGATGCACCCACTACATGATTTACGGTATTTTGTGTCACTTGCTATTCAGAGTTAGGCTACACAGTGCTATAATTTTTTTGCTAAGAATGTAATTTTTCATAAGGTAAAAGTCTTCAATGTTGTATAATATCCATACAACTTATTTAATCTTTGTTGGTAAAAATTGAAATCTATAGTAACAAGTTATAAGCATTGTGTAATTCCAATTAGTAAAAGACACTAAATACCATAAACGGTGTAGTGGAGTAACAGGGTCTTTTTGATACGGCTCGTGTGACTTGTCAATAACATCAAATTTGATTGACACACATTTGCCACAAAATATGGTCTTTTTGATGGCTCTTAGGTGACACATGTCAAATGGATCATGCCAACTCAATCTTTCTCCTGTTACGAATTGCACTCGGGTAGAATGCCCCACAGATGACCCCACAGATGACCCCACTATCTTGACACCTTGAAGTTTTCTCTACTCGGAATTCCTCAGCCACACTTAGTTGTTCTCTTTCTATTTAAATCTGGTTCTTCCTTACGCATGTGAGATTCAGACTGAAAGTCTTCGAGATTGTAGCATTCTACCTATCCTGATTCTCTGGGAAGCAAACATGCAGATGTCAATAAAGAATGTTATTTAACGAAGCTGTGTGCCATAAGATTTTCCAGCCTTCAAATCTAGAGCAATTGATGGCATTGTGACGATTTCAACTTAGTCATCACATATCTTTTCCAAGGTCAATCCATGTAGTGTGTGCTACCTGAAGGATTCATATTCATTAATCACAGGTAACACACCCTTTCGTAATCACATGTACTAACAGGCTCATGCCTTTTGTGGAGAATGTTGAAGATATTCTGATTAAGATAAGTAACCAAATTAGGCCTGCTTACTGTAGTCATCTTGCAGGAAGTTTAATTATGTTCAGGTTTGAAATTGAGAACGAGAAATTTTAGTGTGAAAATATTTTATGGTTGCTGCCTTCATTCACCAGAGCGTGTTTGACAAGTGTGCATTTTCTCAATGAGCACCTATTTGGGGGGAACTGCATTTACTTGATATTTCAGAGCTTGAATCCTATGAAGAGTTTTTAATAATGAATCTAGGGGATCCTATTTCAACTGCTCTTCAATCTACTGTGGAGTGCTTCATGCTTTGGCTTTTAGTAGATGATATGTCTTGTAATTTTGCCACATGGCAGTCTTACATTGCTTAAAACCATTCAAGTCCCACATGGACATTACAGTTCGGCATCAGAAAAGATGAACTGGGAAGCACCTTACAGTAATCTATGCTTTACTTTGATCCTATCAGCTCTTTAAGCGTCCTGGATCGTAGCATCCTATCATCTCTCTTTTCTTCTTTCTTTTTCGATTCTTCTTGCAACTCATATGATCTGCAAATGAGAAGTGCTCCAGTGTCTTGAAAGCAGATACAATCAGTACCATGATGTAGCATTCTACTTTCTACATGTATAGAGATCAACAGTCCTCTCAAATTTTAAATACAAACCAAATTTCCATTTAAATATTCATTGATGAATGCGGTTACACCATTTATGGTATTTTGTGTCACATGCACTATTTGCGAAGAGCCTAAACTGCATGCCTAGAGGTCTCAAAGCATCATGTCCACTAATTGTCAATACGATTCTATTCGTCAACATAAGTAGCTTTTTTTAAGTGGAAATTATTTACAATACGACACTTAGCTCATTGGGATACTCGAATTAATAGTTTTGTGTTTTAGTGTGCAAGGGGAAGATATTATTGAGCATACTAATGGCAAATGTCATGTATTTACATTTTAGTGCTCAAGAGGAAAATATTCTTGAGCATTCTAATGTCAAGTGTCATTTGTGTACACTTTAGTCAATTGGTAGACCATTGTGTAACACATGCATACACCTCATAACACTATTGAACATACTCATGCCAAAGATATTAGTAAGCGCACTTGAATGCCAAGTGTCATGAGGTGACACCAATGGTGAAGTTGTTGATCATAAATGTAACCTAAGATATGCCTCAAAATAGGGTAAGTGACACTAAGTACCTTAAACAATGGAGTACTCTTCATCAATTCTATGAAGGTTAAGGTAGATAACGTACACTAAACATCTTATTTATTGTGGAATTAAAATTGGTGTGCCATATTAATTGGAGTGGTCTTTGTGACTTGTCATGTAGCACCAAGTGTTGTGTTACACCTTCTCTAGTTGCCACCGGTGATTGCAAAACAATCAATGTGGTTTGATAATGAAAAAAAGTGTGGCCCACATAAAATTACATGTTTAGTGTGGTTTCCTTTCTCTTGAGACTTCAAGGATCTCTTAAGGGTGCAAGCTTGCTGAGAAAGGGAATGACATGCAAACTGTAAAATGTGGAGGAGGGACAAGTTTGTATTCAACTTACTTGCTGTTGTTCACCCTTTTTTTGAGGGGAGGTGACTCGCCAGGTTTATAGCTGCTCCTAGATCGGTTTGGTGACAACTCTGGAAATGTCCGATGGCTCTTTGTTCCTTTTGTACTCTTCGGTGCTTTCCCAGTGTTTGCCTGCAATGGTTGCTTTAATTGAATTGAATAGGTAAGGCATGTGGGCCTAATTTGGCTACTTATTCTAATTGAACACCTATATATTTAAGTGGCGTGGACCTAAGAACGGACACCAAAAAAGACACGTGTTTAAACGAGATTGGACTATGTGCTCATACTTTGTTAAGTGCTCTACGTCAATAGCAAACACAACTGGGGGACCTATTAGGAGAAAGAGAATCTTCGCTTTGATAATGAATACAATATTCATACGAGCTTCATAAGTGATAAGGGTAATGGCTATGTCTTTGAATTGGATTCGCTAATCATCTTGTACTAACTGGGTGTTTAATCTACTAAGAGAAATGGGTGCAGAGCTAAAATGTTCGTTTTAGGCCCACTTACGTCACTCCTTACGTACGTCATGGGAGTTTCATACGGTTTGTTACTCAGAGAGGGGAAATGGAAGGATTAGATATTAGACAGAGGAAGGGGAGTTGAACAAGCAAATCACTCTGGGCTCACACCTTAGGACTCTCTGTTCGATGGCTCTTCAAACAGTTGGCATTCGCAGTCGTGGAGTTCAGCAGCTTGGGAGGAAACATTGAATTAACTTGGCTGCTGTTGTTTTTTATTGGTGGCAAGGCGTGGGAATTAATCTCCAAAGAGCAAGTCTCCTCTGTTTGGTCCCTTGATAGTGTGCCAGGCCCTGTGTCAATGGAGAATTTTGATTCAAGCGGGCGGTGTTGGGGAGGACTATGCAGCCCATCAATGTTAAAGAGTGGCGTCGCAGCATCTCCTCCTTGAGCTGCCTCTCTCGCATCCTGTGTGTACACCAGCAGTCTGTAATTCTCGATTCCCAAAGGTTGCGAAGAATAGAGTTATTCATGAAGTTCCTCAAAGAGGGAGAAAACTGTGGATTTGATTCTTCTTTGAGAGTGCTTTCTATTAAGAGCTCGTTAACTTGTTGTGTGTCGGAGCCTATTTTGATTATTGGGTGAAACTCCTTGGACCTCCTCTTGCCATCCCAAAAACTAAATCCCGTGAGAGAACTTTAAGATCTAAATAGGGTATACCCATGGAACCCATCACCCCAACATTCTGGATTGCCTATTCAAGGTTAGTTTGGCCCACACATCCTAATATGACCAGCTAGAAAGTCATTTTTTAATCGTCCGATACCACTCTTATGAACTAGGTAAGGGATGTGAGGAGCCTTGTCATGGCTTGTAGTAGGCTCCCAACCTACCTTATAGGTACTGGGTGCCTACAACGTTGGTAGGTGACATGCATCCATTACCAAATGTAATGGACATGCCATGGTAGGATCATCGATTACATGTGATAATCTGCCTTCTTGCATCCAATCATGAATAGACATGTTTGCAAAATCTCTAGGCATGATTACTATGAATTAGGCGAAGCTTCTCAGACACCCATGTCACAACTTGTAGTAGGCTCCCAACCTACCGAGTTGTTGTAAGGCGAGGTATGTAGGTACCGGGTGCCTACTACAAATGATGACATAACAAAGCGACAAGTGTCCATTTCTGGACGTAATAGTCAAACCATGACATGGGCATCGATTGTGGGTGATAATGTGCCTCCTCGTATCCTATTATGAATAGACATGTTAGTGAACTCTCTTGCCCGTGACTACAACAAACATGCAATGAACTAGGTAATGGATACAAGGAACTATGTCATGGCCTGTAGTAGGCGTCCAACCTACTAAGCCATAGTAGTGGTAAGGTAGGTATTGGATGCCTCTTCCAGGGCATGGTAGGGCGACATGTGTCCACTACTGGAGGTTGTGCTCAAGTCATGGCAGGGTCATGGATCACAGGTGATGATGTGTCTTCTCGTATCGAATCAGGAATAAACATGCCAACAAAATAATCTTGGGCCGATCATCACATTAGTACATGTAAGACCGAGTCACAATTTTGCTTATCTTTCTGGGCTTTGGACATTGCTTACCTTGGAGGACTTCAAGGGGCTGCTGATGGGAGGGAGCTGCAACATGCCTGCAATATTGCGCTGTGGAGAGCTGCTGGTGCTGTGATTCTGGTTGCTTGAAGCTTTTAATTCATTCACCATTGCTGCTTTCAAACAGTCTTGCTGCTTAATCCTATCATTTGGCTCCTGTAATTGCTGACTGCCACCCACATGGGCCACCATCTGAGCTAATTTATCATTTTTCAGAATCTCATGCATGTGATGTTTCAGGTGACCGCATCGCCATCGTACACATTTCTTACAGACACATAAAATTTTCCTTTTAAAGGCTACATAGTCCTGATCCTTAATTTCAATGTCAAATTGAGTTTAGTGTTCTCATTAACAATGACATTTGGAGGCAACTTAGTACCAGGTTTTGATGCTTCATTAGAGCCAGAATATTACATTTGAGGTGTAGGCACAGGAGTGTCGAGGAAGCTCATGTAAATGCCAACTATATCATCTACTATGCTGCTATTTCCAAGCAATGAGGGTTCCTCCATTGACACACTAAGCATTTTGAGCTACATAGATTTGCAAGCATCTTATAAAGCCAACGGGAATTGCATTTACTTGCAAAGATCTGTTTCCAGTAAGAGAAGTGTACACACTGTGGAGAGGGCTGCTGCGTGCTATTCATTCGAATGACATTGTTAAATGTCTGTAGCTTGTCTTTCTCCTTGATCTCTTTGAAGTAGGAGTGCCTTAGTGCTTGCCTGGCTGAGAATCTGCACAATAGAATTGTTTTTGTGTGTTGTTTCCTCTGATTTGAATTAACATGATTTTATGACCGTAAGACTTGATTTTGTGGGAGACATATACTTTAATATGAGCAGGATGGAGAAGGTAAATGTACCGGTCGTCTGGATTGTATGCAAGCAAATGCGTGAGCAGTTCCACACATGAAGCTGAAGCATGTGGGATCAGTCGAGCAATTCCTGTTCCCTCTTGTTGTGGAAACTTCAAATCTGCGTGCTGTGACCTCCTGCCAAGCCCTTCCAGTTAACCTTCTGTTATCATGCAGACTCAACATTCAGTTGACATGTGTCGACTGCAATTACGTAATAAGAGCAGAGACAATCTTCTAAACTCTAGGCTATAAATCAAGTAATTAATTACAACAACAATTACTTGCCTCTTCATCTTCTCGAGTAGCGCCATTGGTAGTGGCCCCAGAATTTTGTAGATTTTCTGAATTTGGTCCAGCTCATTGTTACCTGAGATAGTGCTCCCGCAACCCTTGACATGTTAATTGCCAATTCACCTCATAAGATAAGCATGCTGCATCCCCTCATTGCCTGCCTTTCTACGTCTCAATGTTGATGAAGGGCAGTACACCATTTATGGTATTTAGTGTTACGAATGGTCTAAACTAGATGCCCTAGAGGCCTTGTAGTGTTATGTCTGCTAATTCTCAAAATGACATTATTTGTCAACTGGGTATTGTTTTGAAGTGTATAACTATTTACAATATGATACTTAGCGTAGACATTGGAGTGCTAGAGATGATAGTGTTATGTTTTGGTATACACGAGGATGATATTATTGAGGATACTAATGCCAAGTCACTATGTGTTTGCACTTATAGTCAACTTGTTGACCATTATGTAGACATCATAATGTTATTGAGCATATTAATGCCAAGATATTTGTAAGCACACGAATGTCAAGTGTCATGAGGTCGCACTAATTGCCACACTGTTGACCATTAGTGTAACCTAGCATATGCCTCATAATAGGGTAAGTGGCACTTAATTACGCAGGTGACAGTAAATATCATATATGGTGATGTAGTTATATCTAAACCCTAATACTTGAACTCTATATGTGTGTCGCATACCCCAGTTTTTGAAGGCTTTATAGATGGAGGGAGGGGCATATGTGTCTTATATTTGCTACGTCTGGGTCTGTTGCCATTTCCAGCGACAGGAAAGCAAGCAAATATTGGACAAATTATGTTCTATGATATTCTGTGCATATTATGGACCTCTTCTAAACAATTTCTTCTGGATTCTGAACTGAAAAAAATGGAAAATATGTTGATGATTATATGATGGTGTTGATGATGTAATATTAAATCGCTGGTGCGTGAAATCAACTAAATGGAGCTATGATGTACGCATCAGGAGAGTACCTGGGAAGAGGGGGAATAGGCTAACAATCTCAAAGAAGACGCAGCCCACCCCCCACATGTCCATCTTGTAGTTGTAATACCCATCTGTCAGCAAACACTCAGGTGCTCGGTACCTAATTAAACCCACTCGCCACAATCAACATCATGTTTCATCCTTGGAGAATGTAATGCCACCTGAAGCTGCTGACTGCTAATTAATGAAACGTATCTGATTTTATATTGAATAAGGATGTCTTATGCCTTGCTGTTCTGCCAATTTGTTTTCTTGTGGATATCACCGAGGCAAGTTGAAGTCCGTGGATATCTTCTCACAAATTTGAATGGAGTATGAAGTATGAACTCACAGAAGCATGCTTTTGCTTGTGTCTAAAATTATAGCAAACAACAAGGTTCTTGAGGTACAAGTAAGCAAGTCCAGTGAAGCTTGGTTTGAGTTAACCCTCTCTTAGCTGCTCTCTTTGCATTGATTTGAAAGGGGAGAATTTTCTTCCCTAAACAGTGCAGAGGACTCCGAAGTTCCTGATTTTGTCCATAGAAGGTGATTTCTTTTGCCAATTATAACCTTTGTGGTGACAGAACCTAGAAAAAATCGGAGGGTAGAGGGCCCTATCCTTTACCAGCGGGTGGAGATGTATTCGGTGTATGGCTGCTTTGAAAACACCCCTCGGCAGCTTCCAAAATCTGCAAGCTATTAACACCCCCTCCCAACCCACAGAATCAGATGTCTTAATTCACTGCAACTGTCTCAATGGAGAAGGTGAATAGCTAACTTGTAAGAGGGCAATGTTATTGCACCGTGATTCCAACACCAGCCCGATGCTCTACTACATCATCACGTGTCTTAGACGTGTGTACTGAGCAGTTCGGGGAGCAAACCTTGAGCACTTCGTCTGTGATAAGTACGTTTTCCGGTTTTATATCGCGGTGGAAGATGCCATTCCTATGCATGTGGTCCATAGCTGCATACAGAACCAAAACAACCCAATTTCACTGGAAGTCCAAATTTGTACAGACCTTTCTCACATAATATTTTGATGTGAATGCTACACTCCAGGAAATTTGTCTTTATTGAGGAATATTTGACATAATTTGGCTCAGGGTGTGACATTTGGTACCTTTTATAAGCTGGTACATATAGGTTTTGACACGATCTTCAGCCACATGGGTGTGGCGTCCTCGAATGAGCTCGTATATGTTCCTGTCCATCAACTCGAATACCAGAGCAAGTCTCCCTGTTGGTTGATCGCTGCAATTCCTCCATCAGCATGCTTAAATGTAAGTACTTCGATCGAACTCTATTCAGGAGTGTCAAAATATCAGCATGGAACATAATTTTCTACTCACCACATCTTGTAGGTTCCTTAATAGTTACGCCCATCTTAATTTTTACTGAACTTAATACTGCAATTTGAGATAATTGGACTTTTGGTCCACGTGTTAGGAAAAAGAAGGTGTAATGCTTGCTACAAACAGTCTTGTTCTATTTGTTGTGTAATGAACTGAGGAGTGTATAAGGTCATGGAGATAGGCAGAAGAAAACATACTAAAGGACTTCGAGAAGTTTGATGATATTTGGATGAGGGGAAAGTCTCTGCAACGCCTGGATTTCCCGC
The DNA here is from genome assembly GCA_950295325.1 of Polytrichum commune. NCBI lineage: Eukaryota > Viridiplantae > Streptophyta > Polytrichopsida > Polytrichales > Polytrichaceae > Polytrichum > Polytrichum commune. Next base: position 44,850,120 of record OX485807.1, read on the forward strand.
AAGCTGGTTACCTGGTCACAAGGTCTCCACCGCCTCTGTCATTTCAAGTACCTAATGTGTGCTTGCAGTTTGCGTGAATAATGTGATGTGTTTGATTGTGGTGGTTATGGAAGAGGTCAGTAGAGAGGATATATGTCAAGTCTTGCAGTATAATAACTTGGAAGCATCACATAAGCAATGATCTACCATTGTCATCTTTGCTTTTCAGGCTACTTGGGAAATCGATGGGTGGTTAATTGGTCCTACATAGCACAATTAATTGATGCCTCAACACTTGTTAAGGTATGCAGGTGTTACTTTTCTGAATTGGACACTTATATTTGATTGGTGTGTGGTTTGGTGAGGATCAAAGGACAAACGGCATAAAGAAAAATGGTGTTTAAAAGAGATTGGATTATGTATTTCATTTTTATTAACTACTCCACACAATCAATAGTGAACACAATTGTGAGGCCTATGTTTTCAATTAAAAAATCAGCAAACGTGCTCTTCTGATAACCATAACGAATTTAGGGGAGGTCTGATTTTCAATCCGATTTTTGTTGATGCTTCATCGTAGATTTGCTCATGCAACACAAGTTTCATTGTGTAAATCTAATCGGTAGAAGTTGGAGAACATGAATAGCAAACGGAACAACATCCACATACCTTATATATGAAGCCTGGCTTATTAGGTGTGAGCTCAGGTGCGAGATTGACCAATCTATAGGAAATAGGGTTTGGGGCTACAGATGATAACCTGGTCGATGCTGTGAAAGCTGCTCTTCATACATTTGATGGCCACATATTTGCTTGTCTTGATGCATTGCGCTTTTAAAACCTCGGAGAATGTGCCCTCTCCTTTCTTCACTAACATTCGATATTCTGATCACCCACATCCACCAGTATAACATCATCATGCATTACATTTTTGGAGTTAGCCCCCCTCGTCCTCTCTTTGAAGTCATCAAGGTTAGGCACAAATAGAGATAGACAGGCAGATAGACACATGAATCAATTCACTAACTTTGGCACCACCCACATAATTATCACTTGTCTGTGTTTGGTATTCATCAAGATATGGCAGACCTTGATTTCTTACCCCACATGATACATGCCAATTGTTGAATCAGATGAAGGAGGTGAAGGGTACAGGGAACTAGGCGTACTTAGAGTGGAGGCCATAAAGGAGATGGAGAAATTAGGGGGAACTTTCATGTGTGGCTCGACGACAGATTCTCTTATATCTGAGCACTGGAGATGGCCAATACAGTGCTGTTGTCAGTACAAATATGCACAGGATTTGTTTGGACAATCTTCCATCATCATGTCCAGCCCATAATAATTGTGCTAGGCTTCTGATCATCCCACCTCCAGTGGTGAGTAAGAATTAGAAGCTGCCACATTTGCAGCAGCAGCAGCATCATCATCTCTCATCATGTCATGAGTGTCTTGGTTATAATCCTACCAAGCCTCATCACTTCACTGCAACATTTAGTTTTTTGTTCATGAACAGACATAAGTTCTTGTGAAGGTGGTAAAGTTTATGCATCTGTATGGGGAAAGACATAATTAATTCAGTACACCGGATTCCCTCACAACCAGCTTGTATGTAACCCTGCAGATGTAGATGTAGGTGTATTGTTGTGGGACGACATGAATGGAATGTCAATCTCCTATTGACATTTTGACAAGAACCTGGCCATGCGCAGGTCACCAGAGAAGTATTGCACTAAAGAAACATGGAAACTAGCCAGTACGAGTTCGCAACACCAACCAAATATGTGATAAATATCATCACTTTTGTGGAGCTGTGTGTGTCGTTTGAAATGTTAACTACTAGTATGTTCTGTTGGCATGTAACCTTCCAACCATGAACACACGTAGAGGAGGCTACCGCAATACTCACATCAAGAAGAGAGAGTCACTCCTTGCTCTCTTCTCTGCCTCATAGTGCTCCCCTCATGCCTCTAGTGAGCAAGAACTAGTTTCCCCCATGTGTCTAGTGGAAGAGAGCTATCAGTCTCTCAGTTCCATTCTCATTAGAGGATTGTTAGAGAGCTATTAGTCTCTCAGTTGCACTCCCATTGGACTACCGACAGGTAATGCTCGATATTATGAACTAAATATGTTGTTTTCTTCCTGACAAAAAAAATACGACCTTCAAGTGCTCATGCTTGGTGATCCCATTTCCTGGCAGGTTAGGTCATTCAAATACTGCGCAATTCATACAAGCGAATATTGACACTGGAAATAGGAAGACATGAATGCAAACTTTGTCGTTGCATATAAATTACACCCAGTCAATTCGGCAATGCTCTGCTGAATTGTTGTGCAGGCTTGTAAGGTTAAGTCTAGAATTTTTTTTATTTGCGGTGCAGAGGAAGGTGGAAAGGAATTACTTTTCCTGCACACAGCCGGAACATTGAATAAGGATATTGGAGGAGGCAGATTCCTCCTTCAAGACAAAGGTCGGGAGAATGATACTGGTCTCTTCTTCGTTTCGGACACCCTCAAAACTGGTTCGAGACGCCCACAATTTTATCAATGTATTGATGGATGATGGATGACATCATATATTGACTTACGATGTTTAATTTAGGAAAAACTTGTGGACAGAGATAATTCAAGGGTGTTTGTCATCATCATCTATCTGATTTTGGTTTCAGAAAGAGTGTAATAAGGGGTTGGGAAAGCATAACTTACTGTGCATTTAAGGGTGTTCGTTATGATCATTTGTTGTGGTTTATTTTTAGGGATTCAGAAAGGAAAGGTAAGTGAGATATCATGATAAGATGCTTGAGACATGTTGGAATTCGGAAAAATATCTCCAGAGACAAAATTCAAAGATGTTTGTCATCATCATCATCATCATCATCATCATCATCATCAGCTGTTGTGATTTTGTGTTAGGGTTTTAGAAAAATGCAATAAGGCGAAGAAGGGTTTGGAAAAGCTTAACTTACTGTGCATTGTGTATCCGAGAAAAGAAAGGCAACGGATGAAGCCCAAGGGCAGATGATGCTGACTCTGGGAGAGTGTGGAGATTGATCGGCCTGGACATGGCGTCGGGTAAGCACGGGCCTTTCACATCCCCAGCTTTTTGGCTTCTGCCTCATAGCCTTCTTCTTGGGTCCATCATCTTTCGGTTTGCTTCCTCTTTCCCCTGCATCTCGAACCTTAATCTAGTGTCTGAAAGAACGAGTTGGATGCTTAGGTCACAGCTTCTGGCATCAAATTGTGATGATCAGCAACAGGAGGAATGATCTCGAATGATGCCTTGCTTCGTAATCAACATTGTTGCAGTTTGGAGTAAGTTGTGATAATGAAATTGAACGGTTACATCTCACATGTCCCTCTATCTGATCTCTATCTATGATCATCATCATCATGCCTCGGTATGCTTCCCCTTCCTCCTGCATCTCAAATCTTAATCCAGTGTCCGAAGAGAAGATTTGGATGTTTAGGTCACAGCTTCTGGCATCAAATTGTCAGCAGCAGCAGCAGCAGGAGGAGGAATGATCCCGAATGCCATCCTTCCTTCGCAACCCACATTGCTGCAATTTGGAGTAAGTTGTGATGATGAAATTGAATGGTTACATCTCACATACACATGTCCCTCTGTCTGACCTCCGTGCATCATCATCATCATCATGCCTCGGTGTGCTTCCCCTTTCTGTTTAGGTCACATCTTCTGGAAGATCTGTGATCAAATTGTGAGCAGGAGGATGAAGAATCTCGAGTGCCTTCCTTCATAACCAACATTGCTGCAGTTTGGAGTAAGTTGTGATGATGACATTGAACTATTACATCTCACAAGTCCTTAGATCTGACCATTGCTTCCGGGGTTTCACATAGAGACCATGATTGAGCAGGCTTGACATCTCCAATGTCACCATGTGATGCTTCCGATTGCCGAGTCTGCTTTCCTTTGTGGAAGGTTCAGCCAATTGTTGAGGAAGAAGAGGGTTAACCTAAATAAGTGATCCTTCGGTGAAGATGAAGAGTCGTGATGGCAAATGGCATGAGGATGCTACAAGTGAAAGGACAAGCTCTGCTTAATTGGCCTTGGGAACCTTGCATCAAACTGAAGAACATGTGATGGGAGGATTCTTACAAGGAGGGCTTTAAGATTACTTCATGGAAGATACTTAAGAGAGGCAATAATTTCCAAACCCTTCACCTCCGAGGAGAATGTGAGGCGTTCCTGAGGAAGGTTGAGAACACAGAAGAGCATTTATATGGCCATCGATGCTGTAGTTTATCTTCATCTACTATACTTCATAGTATGGATGGAGGGTTGGTGACACAATTGCCGTTCCAAAGTTTCAAAACAGGCGGTTGTCGATGACTGCATTTAGAACATGATCGATGATGTAGTTTATCTTCATCTACTATACTTTGTAGTATGGATGGACGGTTGGTGACACAATTGCCGTTCCAAAGTTTCAAAACGGTCGGTTGTCGATGACTGCATTTAGAACATGATCGATGATGTAGTTTATCTTCATCTACTATACTTTGTAGTATGGATGGACGGTTGGTGATGCAGTTGCCGTTCCAAAGTTTCAAAACGGTCTGCCGTGGATGATTGTATTTAGAATATGTTCGATGATGTAGTTTATCTTCATCTACCATACTTCGTAGTATGGATGGACGGTTGGTGACGCAGTTGCCGTTCCAAAGTTTCAAAACGGTCCGCTGTCGATGACTTCATTTAGAACATCTGAGCATTTACATGGCCATCGATGTTGTAGTTTATCTTCATCTACTATACTTCGTAGTATGGATGGACAGTTGGTGACCCAGTTGCCTTTCGAAAGTTTCAAAACGGTCGGCTGTTGATGACGACATTTAGAACATGCGGTCCAAAAGTGGTCCAAGACATCAGTTCATATATACATGTACAACAAGTTGGGATGGAGTGTGTGAGACTAGCCCGGACATTGATTTATATGCATAGGTGTAACATGTTGGGGTGGCATGGGTCCAAACTACATTAAATATTAAATTTAGGATCACCAATTCAATTTTCCTCTTGCTTAGTATCGATTGTAAACCGCCCATGTAGTGGACATCACCAACACTAAATGTAAACCTGACATTATTTGTCATTCTTTGTAGATTTTTTCTGTGCATTATAGATTACAAAGTTGCAAATACTGTCCCTTAATAAAATCGGATTTTCATCCAATTCAATCATCCATGATAATATTTCATCAACCAACTGCTAGATGCAAAATATACCAAATTAAAAGTGGATATATTAATAGTAAGGTTGGGATGATAGTACTTGTAAACATATTCATAAGAAATACCATTAGAAAACTTACCATAGCGATATAAAGTACCATATGACACCCGATACAACCATTTTTTTTTGGCTTCTTAGGCATTTAGGAGGCCCGGATGGTGCACCTTCCATTAAACCAAATTGCACCTCACCGTATTGCCTTGAGAGGATTTTGCGATGTAGATTGGATGGGAGATGCAAACGACCGGTGATCCACTACGGGGTACGTGTTTCTTGTTGGCATTGGAGTCATTTCGTGGAAATGCAAGAAACAACCAACTATTGGATTGTCTACGACGGAGGCGGAGTACATGGCCAGTAGCCATTGCACGAAGGAAGCAGTTTGGCTTCATCAACTTTTGGCGGATGTGAGATACATGCAAGAAGGACCGACATCCATCATGTGTGATAATCAAGGATGCATATTAACACTTGCAAAAAATCCCACACACCATTCTCGCACCAAGCATATTGATGTACACCATCACTTCATTAAAAAGGAACTAGAAAACCAAGAGATATGTTTGAAGTATTATTCAACGGAGGATATGATAGTGGACATGTTAACCAAACCACTTGCAAAGGATAGGCATCAAACATTAACAAAGGCAATGGACTTAGAAGCCTTTGACTACTCGCAAAGTGGGAGTTTAGAAGATAAAGCATTAGATTGCTTGTAGTCAATAAAAATGTAATGAAAGAGGCATGAGAAACAATAAGGTTGGAATAAGGTGACAATGCTAATCGGAAGAGGGATAAGAATTATTTCATATTGTTTATATGAACCAATGAAAAAAAGAAACAATAAAAGGCACAACAAAGAGAGCATGAGGCTATCTCACTCTAAGCATTGTTCATATGCCATTGTGTAGGGTGTATATGCTTGTACAATCTCATCTCTAGTCTTATTGGCTTCCAATTGGTTGTGCCTATGCTTGTGCACTGCACTTGGTCAAATTAAAATGAACTCATTGCCAAACTATTGCATGGATAAATAGTGTGAGTTTCAATGACTGTCATAATTGCATGTACTTACATAGAGAGATCGTGAAGTTTGTAATGCATAAATCATCACCTAATTGTCAGTTTGAAGTTGAAACAATATGAAATAACCTTGTGTTTTCCCTTAATAACTTATCCAAGACACCTAGATATAAAAAAAATCCATCTTTTAAGTCTTCCTTGAGTGTTTTTTTCTGGATGTATTCCCTAACCAAAATCTTATTACAATATTTTATGGACAATCCAAAGTTGTAGGCACAGTAGTCCGGGATCCCACCATGACAATACTATAATTCTAGGAACCAATGGCAATCAATCGTTTGCCACAACCTTTACTTTTGCATTAGACCCAACTCATTTTGTGAGCCCACGGTAATATCCAATAGACCATGTAGGATGCCAAACACATTTTACATCCCTTCAAATTTCTATGCATTCAGGGCTAGTGCAAAGTGAACTTGGACCATCTTTGACTTCTTGACCAATCACATAATTTGTATATCATAGGTCAAGAGCCCTCGAGTTGTATTGTAAAGTGCCCCCAACCTGTCTATTGAAAAAGTGAAAATCATATCATAATGGATGCAAGCATGGTAACCCGGACCAAAAAAATGCTCTAGTGTAAAATTTTTTTTGGCTCAAATGCCTAAAAGTAGTAGCAATTTGTTGTCTAATATGGATTTCGTTCATGAGGTCCCTATTGCTATGTTAAGTGCTCAAATGTAGAATATCAATATGAGTTCCTCAAAACTTATCATTATAAATGATACTCAATTTGCATTTCTATTTCCAATGGTACGGCCTTTAAATGATTTTCAAGAGGCCTTAAGGTAGACAAACATGTGTCCGATAACATAATCAATTTAGCATATGTGTGGTTTATGTGTGATAATGGAGTGATTTATTATAGGCTTGGAAATGGTTATCATGATGTTTAACAAAGAAAGTTCACAACTTTTTTTTAGTTTTTGAAATTACAACAAATTTCTCAAGACAAGATTCTCTTCCAACCCATAACATACCATAGGTTGACCTATTTTCGATAATTGGTAGACAAAAACTTGAGTGGCCTTTTCAAGGAACTCAAATCCGTGCCCTTTGAACTTACTTTGTCCATCACTCTAAAGTCCTCAATGACTATTACTCGTCTCTCACTTGGTCACTACTTATTTCCAACATTCCATATTAGAAAATGACTACTACTTATGTGAAACTGCTACATGTGTGGAACTACTAAATGACTACTTGACAACTTTAGGGGACTTTATGTATTAAGATTAGGATGGTTACTTGGGGGGTTTCACTCCCTCTTATATTTTGCATACACGTGCGTTCGGGACCTATTTATTGGGGGCCTATTTTACCTTGCAAAAAAAATTATAAGGTATGGTATTTTTCAAAATAAAGGTGTGATGGTATTTTACATGTAATCATTTTTCACTATTTTAAAACCCCCTATATTATATGTAGGTTTTTTGTAAAATTTATCTACAATGAATATATTAGACCCTATTTTTAATCGCACGTTGTTCTACGATTTTCGCCAGTGAACCCCCCGAGGATGGTTATTGGAAATGGGTTTGTCTGTCATAGAATAACTTCATGGTCATGGCTCTTGCTCTATGTGAAGAGCACCTCTTTAATAAAGTCTTCTCATGTTCATAAAATCGAGTCTCACAATCTCATCCTTTTGAAAGTTAAAAAAAAAATTGAATTGTCAAGCCAACCTTGTAAAATTGAGCAATTTGTCTGACAACTTTCGCTCCCATGACGAATTAATTGCACACACATTTGCAAATATTCTTAAGTCTTTGCTTTAATAGCTTGAGAATAGTTTTCACGATTTACAAGAAATTAGAAACCCAACTCAATTGAAAGGTAGAGAAATTTCAAACAATGAAGTTCCATGTACAATTTTAAGCCCACATTGAATGAGGCCAAGATTCTTACATCCCGTAGATTTCACCAATTCATAAAAATAAACACAAACACCAACATTTGCACTTTGTCAGCCAGAAATCCCCACCCTTATGCGTCGTAGTCCGGGTGAGAGCTTGTGGCTTACATGTACTTCCTCCTTCCACTTACCATTGGCACACATCCATCGCGTACCTCCCATAAAATGTCAACATACTTTATTTAAATATTATTCAGGGTGCAAGTATTGAGAAATACTATACCCCCGAATGTAATAAACATACACACGGATCCACAAAGTGCACAATCCCCCCCTACACTATATCCTTAACTATATCATTAACTAGCCTAACCCATAATTATTCCTTCGGTTATTGCTCTCCCCTTACAGTCCACCTTAATACCCAGTGTGACCGACCCCCTGGCCCTCCTCCAGCTCATTGGCCTTCCACCTCAGAATTCCCACCGAGCCTCTAGAGTGCTCCCTTACGGTTCCCTGGCTCGCCCTTAGTCTAACAGCGGTGGGCCACGGAGGCCAAGATCTGCCCACATGTCGGTTGATCCTTCCCTGGTATGGCTAACCCACCAGGGAGGGCCTCTAAATTCTAGCTGGCCAAGCACCGCCACGCTCCTGGTTTCGGCACAAGCTCCCCTTCGGCACGTTGAAGCCCATCCTTACTTTGGATTCTGGCTTCTGTAGCCAGCATCAATTCCAGGCAGGGGTCTGTGTGAGGGCGCCGCAACCTGCATAGGCAACATTGTGTCCTAATCAACCCACATTGTGGGTTCCCATTTTGAGTTCCCCTTCGCCCAGGAATCCAATCCTCTGCCTCTCCTTTGTGACATTTTTGAATCAGCGCCCAAATTCAAAGGTGAAAATGTGGTACCTCTCCTGCCTCCAACTCCCTCCGCCTTACATTCCCGAATTCCAACAACCAGAATTCCTTCACACCCTGATGAGAGTCCCAAATAGCACATGGTACCAGGTAACCGAATGTCTCATTCCCTGAGTCGAGCCAGGAAACTGTGTCCCCTACCCCACAACTTAACAACGCTTGCCTCCTTTGTTCCTTGGCCAAATGAGCTGATCAAATGCTCCTGAATTCGGCTCTCACTCATCTCGCCATCCCATCTGGGTTGCCCCCTTTGTTTTCTCGTCGCCCCATTCAACCGCTACCAGCTCTTTTCCCTTGCCACTTCCAGCCGTTCTCGGCTCTCCTACCTTCAACCTTAGAAGAGAGAATGAACAGTGCTGCCCCGGCCGATCCAGGGCCACCTCCCTTGGATCCAGAGTTTCCGGCCTAATCCACAGGATTGAGAGATCCCCCCCTTCTAAAAGGAACACCCTCCTACCCTTAAACAAATGATTTAATTTGGCCTAAGCCGCAACTCAAAATAATTAAAACCTACCTTCTACCCACCCTTACTCTAGGTTTCTCTTAACACTAATTAACACCCAAGCTAATCCCTCACCCGTCAATTCAAGAGTCACACCCACACCAGCCTTGAGACTTAACTATCAATTTAACCAAAGGCATCCAGTGCATCACTTAACTATTCTTTTATGCTTTTAAGCATTCAGTGCAAACATATAGCCCCATGTTCTTATGTTATTAGAGTCAAGGACACATGTGAGCACAATTTCGGGCTCATACACTTGGTTCATGAATGGCTACTTAGAGGGTTTGCGAATTGCCTCTACATTCATGCTTTTCAAATCCTCGTGTGAATTTTTAATGCAAAAAGTGAATATGAGTGGGTGATCATGAATCCACACATAGGTGTGTAATGTCTTCCTCATTTGAATGGTCACCGATGGATCTCTCATCGATGTTGTTATATTCATAAATGTTGGATCAAAGTTTGTCAAATTAGCAATATGAACCGAATGTGTAGTTAATGCGGGAGAAGATCTCTTAGTGGTCTTGTCTACAACCATATCCAATTCATGCAAAGTAGAGCAACTTTGCTTTAAATTAGGTACAAAAGGCTTCAATTGAAAGGCCTAGAGCAGCCTACAAGAAGCTTAAGATCAATGAATGCAGAGAACATCAAAGTCATACCAACCAAGAATCAAACTAATCTCAAATTTAAGGCTTAAACATGTAGCCAAGAAATCAAGACTGGATCCAATGCCACAACTGTGAAGGAAAAAAAGGCAAACTTGAAGAGAAACAAGCCATAAGCCCAAAGCTTGAGATAGATACAAGAAGTTGAAGTCCAAGCAAGTAGCCAAGAGATTTTGTGACACACCACATCTTCATGACATATTATATGGTCATCACAATGTAATGTGAAGGCAAAATCTATAGAGGTGTAGAGAATAGAATTCATGCATATTGATGAATAAATTGAAATCAAATTTTTTTGGACTTTGTATGAAATTTTGAAGATGGTTGATGGAGGGTCACACAAATATTTCAGAATATTAGACTTGAATGACAAAGCTCATATAAATATGTAGTGGAAAAATTTCAATCATTATTGAAACAAAAAACTGCAATCGGAGTTGATTTGCACTTTGTATGAAATTTTGGACATTGAGGGCTTGAGGTCAGCACAAGTGTTGAATGAAAATGTTCTTATAAATGTAGAGGAGAGAATTTCATCAACATTTTTAAATTAAAAAAAAATCAGAGTTTGTTAGCAGATTGTATGAAATTTTGGAGATTGAGGGCTTGAGATCAACATTAGTACTGCACAATATTAGTGGTGAATGACAATTCATTTAAATGTTGAGAAGAGAATTCCATTAATATTTTCATAAAGAAAATGAAAACTGGAGTTCGTTTGCACTTTGTATGCAATTTTGAAGATTGAGGGCTTGATGTGGGCATTGCTATTGCATAATACTAGTGTTGAATGACAAAGCTCATATACAGTAATTATAGAGGAGAGGATTTCATTAATATTGGATTTTTTAAAATTGGTAGTGTTGAATGACAAAGCTCATATACAGTATTGTAGAGGAGAGGATTTTATTAATGTTGGATTTAAAAAAAAAATGCACTGTATATGAAATTTGGAGGTTGAGGTTGAGGTTGAGGTTGTTACTAGAATTGCGTAATACTAGTGTTGAATGACAAACTTATATAAATGCAGAGGAGAAAATTTCATCAATATTGTAATAAAAAAAGAACTGAAATTGGAGTTCATTTGCACTTTGTATGAAAATATGAAGGGCTTGAGGTCGGCACTAGTATTACATAGTACCAATGCTAAATTGCAAAGTTCATATAATTGTAGAAAAGAGAATTTAATCAATACTAGAGGGAACAAAATTGAAATTGTAGTTTGTTTGCACTTATTATGAATTGTGGAGATTGAGGGTTGAGGTTGGCAATAGTATTACATATCTAGTGTTGAATGACAAAGCTCATATAAATGTAGAAGAGGACATTTCATTTATATTATAAAGAAACTAATATTTTACAAATTGGCATTTAAGCATATTTGGAAGAATATTTTTTCCAAAAAATTAATAGATGTGCACTTCTAGAGACCCAAAAAAAAAAACCACGAAAACAACAACATAACAACCACAACTTCAAATGTTTGCATTCCATGTTCGTCAACCACCATATTTGTGTAGTTTTGTGCTCTAGTGTACATCATAATGACAGTTAGATATGTCCAAAATTCATGCATAAATTCAAATCTACTTAAATCCTAGTTTAGTGCCTTGTGTGTGAGCCAATAAACAAATATTCAAAACAAAATCATTGGCAGCCAACTCCTAAAGTGGTTAAAATGCACAAAAAAAAAACATCGGATCCTTTACTTCATCCAAAAAAGAATGTTTGAAACTAAATATCTAATGCCAAAGTAAATCTCAAGTGGTCCAAAAAAATGACAGAACTCCTCAGCTACAACCACTGGGGCACTTGAGGAATCCAAATACAAATCATAAAACATAAGCTCTTGAGCTCAACCATATTAATGTACAGTATGAGGGTTTAGCTCCTAAGTTCACAAGGCCGCTTCAATCCTTGGGACCTATGTGAGCCAAGAAGCAAATATTTGAAAGTGATAATCAATGAAAGCTTGACTCTAAAATGATCCAAATAAATTAAAAAGCCCCTCAAGTTGCAACTAGGGGGGGGGGGGGGAGGGCAACTAAGGGATTTAGAAACAAATAATAAAACTTGTTCCAAGTGACATGTGGAAAGTTTAGAGACTCGGAATAGTATAATATCTTTGCTAGTGGGTAGCCGCATTCATTAGAATAGTTTGTGGACAACTCTTCTCTTCATTCTACCCTTTGGCCTCCTCTTTTGTAATTTGAAGCTTACAACACCCACCAAAGTAGTATCAAGATGGGCTCTTGCTTGCCTCCCAATCTTGATGACCCATATTTGGAGTGCATTTTGAAGGTGATTATGAAGGGTACATTTGATGAGGTTATTTCTAAGTTGATAGAGATTTGTCTTGTGAATACTGACTAAAGCTGGGTGATTAGGAATCATCCAGAGTGGCTTGCCCGATTTCAAGCGATGCGACCCAATCAACACTATGCAATGCATGTTTTTATTTTTTGTTTCCAGGTTTTGGGTAAGTGTCTAGAGTTGAACCTAGATCACGACTAATAAATGCAAGACTTGGAATATTATAATTAATATGCACAGCAAGTGGAGAACCAAGTGGGGACGTGGTTGTTTGAAATGTTCTTAAGGTTGTCGTTGCTACGATATAGCATCCTCAAGTCTTCATGTGTGATTGGAGCTTAGGGTTTTGGAGTTCAATGATTGAGCAAGGTTTAGTGGTTATAGGGGTTGGTGCAGCCTTTAAAATAATCCCCCATAAAAGTAGGCATGCCCCAAAATGTTGGTAAAAGAGACTTGCTCATGCTCATGATCTAACCTTCTTTCCTCTCTACTTCAACAATCTTGAGATGAATCATGGTGCGCCTAGTGCAGGGGATCCGTCCGTTGGCAGCAAGCCAGCAATTTAGAGTGTCCAGAAGAATAGAATTTTGAAAAACCTCTGTTCCTTTGAGTCTAGAGTCACACATTGATATGGAATATATCATCATGATTATGTAACACAAAATACATTGGCAAACGATCGCCTGCATCCTGGTGATGTTTCTAATAATGCATAATTTTGTGCTGGAAAAATGTGACTATTCCAATCCAAGGAAACAAGAGGATCCTTGAATTTGAGAGCTCCTTCTCTCCTCGGACACTAAGTTGTAAGTTCATTACCTGAAGAAGACACTGAAAATGGAGGCAAGAAACCGCTCGCTCTCTTGTTTGATGATTCTTCACCCTGGTCAACCTACTTTGAAACACCCAGCTGACAAAAAACACCAGAAACAAAATACTCAAAACAAATCACAACACCATTAACAATACACGACAAAATTGTTAGCATCTAAGTATGCAATATGTATAATAGAAGCTAATGCAATAACCGTTTCCAAGTCTATTATCAAACGATCAGTAGGATGTAGTGTCGATTTGTTGTTGGTTCCTATTTAACACTAATATAAGCCAATCTCCATGTTTCATGGATGGTTGATCAAATCAATTGGATCCATGTGCTTCACCCATCGAATACCAAACTTCTTATACATCCTATAAAGTCTAGTAGTGACACTACCATACAACTTATAATTTTTTTGTAGCATATGTACATGTAGTATGGCAAAGTTCAAGTTAATACCCCTTTTGTGCACTCACATACAGTTGTACGTGCTTAGTAGAACATGCACCCCCCCCCCCCCCGAGCATTTGACTACATAATTATGATAAACACCATGAAATATTTCAAAGACTATGATGCTCACTTGACAATATTTTGTATCGCTATATAGTAAGAAAGAAGAAAGAAAAAAGAAAGATGACTCCGATGCTCTCGGGGGGGGGGGGGGGCAGTGTGTTAAAAAGTTAAGGATATAGGTGCGAACAACCACTATTTTATAGGGGGGTATTACTTTCAAGTCTTTTTTTTTTTCACATGCTATTATTATGTAAATTTCTACTTTGGGTTAATAGAAAAATGGCTTGCATTACTTATAATTCCAAATTACCTATTATTCCATACCCTATAGTACTTTAAAGATGTCCAGTGCCATTTTTGATACCCTATATTACTCTTAAGTCCATTTATAATTTTTAGCCCCCATGTTTTTAAAATACCCTATCATTTGTTCGCACGAATATCGCTACTCCAACCAATGACTACCCCCCCCGAGCCGATGCTACCACTGGCATCAATTATGTTGTTACTGCACTTTCAATTGGTCTAAGTTTATATGTAATTCCCAAACGTGCATTATTTAAATTAGAGGACCCCTAACAACATTTGTCTCCTTTCCGAAGGTGAAAAGCTTCAACGGGCGCGGATAAGCTGGCTAGCACCTATCTCCCCCAAGGGCAAGCCTCTAGGTTGAATGGTTGGTTGAAAATATGTACTTCCCTCTTCACCCCATTATGATTAGGTGGATTAATATGTGGTAGGGTCCACCAAAAATCAAGTGCTACGAAGGCCATCCATGTGAATACTATTGCGGCCTTAGGCAACTTAACCTCGGAGCTCCTACAAAATCTGGGTTACAGCCTTGGATTCAAGCCACCCTACCTATGTAGTATGTATAGTTGAATATAGGAGTAAATGTATGAAAGACATATATTTGGAGCACAAAATATTACTCTATGTCCAATTTATAGATCTATAGTTGGATATCAAATAGCTAATTCAACTTTTCAGGGGTTCAAACATATACTAGACATAGGATGATCAAACATAGGATTTTCATATGGTAGATTCCTCATTTGCATTTGAGTCCTTTGAATATTCTTCCAATGAATTTTGAGTCTTTGAATAGTAGTTAGGATTTGATGTTTCATCACATTGAGAAGCTCTAAGAGCAATGAACAGGGAGAACCAACTGCCAGCTATAGATGAACCGGTTGAGTTTGAAAAATAACTAGTTGAAGTTCAAGTCTTTAGGATAATCACCCGTTGTTTTAGGGAATATACAGAATATACCTCAATATAACATAGAAAAACCCAAAAGATGAGAACATATAGCCGGTTGGACTTGGAGACACTAGGATCTCAATTGATTATGCTCAAAAATCTCCCTGGACACTGTCTGAGAGGGAGCTGCAAAAATCAAGCTCTTAACTCACTTGGAAAGGCCTTCATTAATGGAATCTTCCTAGATTATGAATCCATCTTTCGTGGATTTCATTACATTGGTAACGTTAAATATGATGGGTAGATGTACTGTGGGGGGTTCTCATGCATTTCTTGAAAGTTAATGTCATTTACAGCTACACTATGTAATGACCATACTAATTCCACATTGAAAGTAGTGTAGTGCACAGCTAAAGCATATATGTTAATAATAGACACATGCCACTGTGAGTGTGGGAAACAAAGGGAAAGTAGCCACAGCACAAGGTAACATGACAAGATAAAGACTACATACTTCATAATTCTTACCATGCATAATTGTACTCGTTGGATCTTAATTGAAAAAGTCGATTCTATTAAACTTGAAAATCCCAAAGAGTTATTGGAATAATCCCAATTATTTTGTATGAAGCACGCTTCTTCAGGAATTTCATGATCATGAGGACTAACCTAATCCAAGGAATTCAGGAGCCCATGAACATATATATCCAAGTACACAATGGCGAGTGGATTTGAAACATTAAAATGAACAGCAAAGACCAACTTACAAAGAGCCTGATGTGCTATCTGACAACTTTATGTTTAGTCATTTGAAAGAGAGACAAACGTAGTATCTGTGAACCGTTTGCAACTATCCACATGACTAAAACTCTCCACACTTTGAGCCTATAAAGACCTAACATCTCGGGGGGGGGGGGGGTAGTGTGTTAAAAAGTTAAGGATATAGGTGCGAACAACCACTATTTTATAGGGGGGTATTACTTTAAATTCTTTTTTTTTTCACATGCTATCATTATGTAAATTTCTACTTTGGGTTAGTAGGAAAATGGCTTGCAATACTTATCATTCCAAATTACCTATTATTCCATACCCTATAGTATTTTAAAGATGTCCAGTGCCATTTTTGATACCCTACATTACTCTTAGGTCCATTTATAATTTTTTGCCCCCATGTTTTTAAAATACCCTATCATTTGTTTACATGTATATTGCTACTCCAACCAATGACTACCCCCCCGAGCCTAACATAAGATCTTGTAAATCCACTACATTTCAATCTTGGACATTTAGAGCATCTCCGCCACCATCTCCAAAATAAGAGCATACGGGGTATTTGTGAGAACATACACCCCTGAGTTGGGTACACGCAAATCTATGCTCTGCACAATCCTCAATTCTTTGATCAATGCCTCCACATAGGATTTCCAATTGGATATGATGTCTTCATCATCATTCTTGATAATTGATTTGTTTGTTGGAGGAAGGACTTGTATTTCCTTTCCTATCATATGTAGCATTTTCTTCGTCCAAATTTTGTTGTGACATGGAGGTTCACGTGCATGTTGCTCAAGAAAACTCGTCAAAAACTCAATACAATCACCAACATTGATGGAGCGTGGGAGGGTGATAGCTTCTCCCTCAAGCCTTGGCACATTCTTTTTTGCACCTGCCACTGATCAAGCCATGAGGGAAGTCATCAAAAAAAATTAATTGAACAAGGACAATATATATAACCTAGTTTAACTTGTACAATTAAAGGGTAGATGGTGAACAACACTCACATTTAAAGTAGGATGAAGATGCCTAACTCAAATGCCACACAACTTAGAAGACCAAAACAAAACTTGCATCAAGTAGACTTTACATGATGTACCCATGTCCAACCCACTGATTTTAAAACATGTGCAACGATGTTTAGTGAATCTTCTTTGCTTCCTACATTAGTCAAATACATGAAGACATGGGGAAAGCCTCACTCACGGGAGGAACTTGCTTCACAAATTTGATGCCCCTCCTCCATCATGACATGCATAGCTTCATGGCCTCCATCGACTTGTTCAACCACTTCCACTTCCTCTTCCTTGATTTCTTGGAACACCTCCATTTGTTCGATTTTTGATGCATAGCCAAGTTCCATGACTTCTTCAAAGCTCAAGAAATTCTCCATGGTTGGTTTGGATTGAACAGTAAACTGAACATGCATGACGAAGGTCATCAGAAAAAAACTTTGAGCGAAACATATGGAAAATGAGTACCTTTTAATTCATGCACTTTCCCCAACCAAATTGAATCTATTTCCATGCCACATCCACTGTATCACTGCTTTCGACCAATCGTTGTGTGACAAGTGTGAAATGCGGCATTGCCACTCGAGAAAATTTATCTTGTTCGGAAATTGATAAGGTTTTGGGTTCCGAAATCAAATTTCAAGGAATTGACACCTTGCATACCTTGAATACCCTCTCTGATTTACAAATGCACAAAGTTATGAAGGACACATAACAACCTCATTCTCAGCATGGACACATGTGAGTGGAAGATTCAGGCACTGATAAACGTTACACTGGAATTTCAAGCTAAGAATACATGAATTTTCAACCCAATCACCAAGCTCAACAAGTCGTTTCAACTGGCACACCCTTGCAATCATTTTACATTTCTCAAACACTACACTAAATATCCCAATTAGTGAGGGTGGGCTAATTAGTGTGTGTGGGAAATTAGTGATGGTGATACTAAATTTCTTTACACTATGAAATTATTGCCACCCGAATATCTGGTAGGCAATGTTCATTTTGGCATTATTCATTGAAAATACTATTCATAATGGCATTATTCACAATATTCATACCATTCATACCACCGTGAGTTTCTTCCTATTATCTAGGTTTCTTCCCATAAAGGATTTCATCACTCTAGAAACACCAAAGAACACACACTAAGTTTTTTCAACTGTATGGTAAATGAGCATGTATTCATGAATTTAGTATCACTCAATAAAGAATTAGGCCCTCACTAATTTTTAGATTGGACAAATTAGTGCATGTTTTAGGAATTGGTAACATATGCACTAGTTGGGATAATCAGTGTAGTAGGAAACATGGTTCTTGAATGCACATCCATTTTGAGATGGGGGGTCATTAGAACACAATATGATGGACAAGAGCCTAGTCCAATCTACATAATTCATAGCTTTCACCACGGTTCTTACTAATGTAGGGCTACAAAAACAAACTTAAGGTATGACTCAATGTTCAAGGGGATTAGAGATCCAAGACCTTGTCCATCCTAGAGGGAGTATGCGAGGTTGACATGAGCAATTTAGAATCGAACGTGAATCTTGAATTTCACTCCTCCATTATAAAACTACACCTAGATATTAATAAATGTTTTAAGTAGTTCAGCATAATTCTTATAATATATTACATTACTTTTTGTTGAGTCATGTTTGTAATCAAGAGAGGAATTCAATACATCTGGGCATGGAGTTTTTGACACCATATGATAAGATCATGAATAACAGAATGTTGATTATAGGTGTGTTCAAAACTAACCATACACTTTGTCGTGTTCAAACTATGTTCAATTTAGGAAATAATCTTTGGAGGTTGATTTTGAAAAATGATCACATTACCTATTTTGAATTGCACACTCCCGAGATAAATCAATTCCATCTAGAGCGGGGGGCCGCACAAGCAGCCCCACCGGGTCGGAGGGGAAATTTTCGATACTCAAATTTTGAGACAGCACTAAAATACTCGATTCCAAACGCAAGACTGACAAACGCAAATATGTGGACATGAACCTGCTGGATGCCAATGACTATGAATACATTACCATGATGAGGATGATAGAGATTAAAATTAGTGAAACCGTAGTTCGTCTGAATATTCAACTAAATAAAACACTATTCCAACTTCCAAGCCATCAAAACAGAGGATCCTGAATCTTGAGAATCCCCTCTCTTCTTGGACACTGTTTGTAAGTTCATTACCTGAAGAGAAGGCAAACGAGGACAAGAAACCGCTCGCTCTCTTGTTTGATGATTCTCCAATCGAATGGCATGCAACCTACTTTAGACCACGCAGCTGGGACAACACCAAACCACAAAAAAGGAAATGAACAATGAAGATAGGTTGAGAGGATTGCACCTAGATTCAGTGTTCTGCAAATCCTGCTACATAAAAGGCCGACGAATTTGTTCGATGGTAGCTGCTGGACTCAAACTAACCACTTAACTTACAATCAGCTAATCCTGAGCGAATGTCCAATGCCCACAAGAATATTAGAATTGGTACGGTGAATTAGAATATAGTTTTTCGATGCGCAAACAAAAATAGAATATCATTCCGATGCGCGAGGCACCGGAATGGGAAGGAAATCGGTTGGAGCTCAGGTGACCCCTGCTAGCACCGATCCTTCTAAAACCATTAACCCATTCCCCACCCTCAGCACTAGGCGCTCCTCGTTTGTGAGGAGCTGCCGCTGCCCGGCTGCCCTCAAGACTCTGCTGCCCTGCCCGAGACTTTGTTTGCTGCAGAGTCTGTTGCCCTCGACTCTGCCCGGCCCAAAAGTCCCTATTCCAAATTCAAATCATCAGATTTTTAATTCTACATTAATCCTTCCACGAGCTTAATTAACTAACAATTTGAAACAAGTTTAAACCCTTCAAAAATTACATCATCAAACCCTAAACTATGAAAATTAGAACCTAAACCTCAAATTCTAAATCCTACTTTGGTTGAATGGGTTTGGTTTTAGAATTTGAGGTTTAGGTTCTAATTTTCATAGTTTAGGGTTTGAGGATGTATTGTTTGAAGGGTTTAAACTTGTTTCAAATTGTTAGTTAATTAAGCTCATGGAAGGATTAATGTAGAATTAAAAATCTGATGATTTAAATTTGGAATAGGGACTTTTGAGCCGGACAGAGTCGAGGGCAGCAGACTCTGCAGCAGACAGAGTCTCCAGCAGGGCAGCAGGGCAGCGGCAGCTCCTCACAAACGAGGAGCGCCTAGTGCCGCGGAGTCCCCACTTTTCAAGAGTTGTAAGTTAATTACACTTACAGACCGATTCATCCTGAGTGACTATGACGGACACAGGAAAGCAGCTATCACTTTCTATCTCTACCTCGACACTCCTGAGATGAATCAAGAGTGTCGTTTGATTATTCTTCACCCTGGTGAACGTAATTCCTAACACACAGCTGAAAGAAAACACCAGAAACAAAATACCGAAACAAATTAAGACAACACCGGAAGCAAAAGGCATGCAACACCAGAAATTAACACACCATTGAGCAAGGAAGATAGTTTCAAAGGATCGCACCTGGAATCAGAGTGGCACTATCCGAGCTCAGCGTTTGCTTGATCGTTTGAATTGTGCTTCCGTTTGTGCTTCCTTCAAAGTGACTCCTCCAACTTGCTCAGCGTATGAGGCAATGAGACTTGCGAGAGTAGAGGACGCAACCTTCGCTACAATCTAATAATGCATCACACATGAATTCGCTACTTCATCAGCAGAAGTAGTTGGTGTCTGTGTGTGTTATGGCCGGTACTGGTATATATTTAGGCCAAAATCGTTGGTGTCTGTTCAATGTTATGGCCGGTATATGTATATATATATGTCTGTTCAATTTTATCGGCTGAATCCTGTGTTAACCAGTCGATCCTGTAACTAACCGCCGGTTCTCCCTGTGACATAACAATCCCGAGGTCAGAACAGGAAGTTCCTGGAACCTGATTTTTGGTACTCATTCACTCCAAGGGACTAAGGATTTCCCTCCAAGGGTTTTCGCTAGTTTATGATCAAGAATATCTAGAGTTGCTCCTTCGTCGAACGCTATGGTCGGCAATCTGATGATTGAATCTGCATGGGTGCGGGCTCAGCCGGTTATGGTAAGGGCTCAGCATCGTTTAAGGAATCCGCAACGGCCCAGATTTCTCAAACTCAACCAGATCTCTCAAATTCAACCAGTCCATCCTGTAACTAACCACCGGTTCTCCCTGTGACATAACTAGCTCGAGGAGAACAGCAGGTTCCTGGAACCTGATTTTTGGTACTGGTCCCACCACGGGACTAAGGTATTTCCTATCACCAAGGGACTAAGGTATTTCCTATCACCAAGGGACTAAGGTATTTCCTATCACCAAGGGACTAATGTATTCCTATCACCAAGGGACTAACGAAAGTGGCATTGACAAAGTCAGGAATTTTTTTTGTATATTATTTCCCTCCTCGGAGACTTGGAGTGAACTGCTGGGAACAGCTGCGGCAATAAATTTATTGTATGGTAGACCTCCGGTCCTCCACCCCATTTCCATAGCTTAGGACAACATATTTTCGTGCAACACAGTATCAATTTTTGATCAATGGTGACATGTCACGATTGAAATCTAACTTAGCCAAATATTGGTGGTTAAGTTGGCAATTAGGTTTACATTGCAAGCATACTTAAGTGCTACGATTAACAATTACATGAATCAAGCATTCTCAGTTTTGTGATTGATTGGTGCTCAACAAGAGGGTAGCTTATATCATGTGTACAGGTCGAATCCACCTAGAAACTTCAAAGAATTTTGGTTATTGTAGAAAGAATTATGAAAGAATTATGAAAAATTGCTTCTTATTTCTATTTCCTTTCATGAAGATTTTTACTTAAACCGCAAGTATGGTAGGAATACGGTAGGATTGCATGGTAACGGACTCTCAAGTCTCTTGAGATTGCCCTTTATGTTGCCTATGATGATATTTTGAAGAAGTTTAATAAGATTTGGTGGGGTAAAGGTGTTATTGCCATTGGGAGTAATTTAGTGGTTACTTGGAAAGTTAGACCCAAAATGGGTATTATTACTTGATGCCCCATGGGCCCCTAAGGGGTTTTCCCTCGGCAGTTGTTCTGGTCACCTCTTGCAATTGAATTGGTTTTCAATATGTACCAAATATTTTTTTCCTAAACCCACATATATCCTAAGTTGCTTAACCAGTTTCGAATGGGTCGGCTCTTATTTAGGGCCACTTAAAATTATACCTTGAGGGCCCTTCCCAAGGGCTGCACCTTTAATAACATGTATGAGTATGTGTGAGTGCACAATAGGGGGATTTAATATGAACTTTGTTGTACTACGTATACACATGCTTCACAAATTGTAACTCATAGTTGTATACATGTATGAAGGACCTCTAGAAAACGTACAACGTTTGTACTTGTATGGTAGTGTCACTAGACTTTATGGGATGAGTATTTAATATGGGATGAAACTCTCGGGGGGTTCACTCCCTCTTATATTTTGCATACACGTGCCTTCAGGACCTATTTTTTGGGGGGGTTATTTACCTTGCATAAAAGATTATAAGGTGATGATATTTTACATGTAAAAAGCCTGAAAATATTATATGTGATGGTATTTTACATGTAAACATGTTTCAATATTTTAAAATCCCCTATTTCACATGTACATTTTTTCCAAAATTTATCTACAATGAATATATTGGGCCTTATTTTTTATCTCACGTTGTTCTACGATTTTCGCCAGTGAACCCCCCGAGATGAAACTAGGATGAATAATTTCTCATTTCCTTATCTCATCCATGCATGTATGCAAGAGGCCGTAAAACTAGGATTTTGGAAGAGGGAGCTGAGAATGAGACCACTTCTTGCTTAGAGTTGCAAGAGGAATCGTAACCTCAAGACCATGTGGACAGCTTTGGCAAAGTATTAGAGCCCGTGCAATAGGGCCTGGGAAGTTGAGCATGGAATAGTGCCTGGGAACGGTGAATGTTACAAGCCAAGAAAACAGAGGATCCTCGAATTTGAGGCACAGATATAAGTTACTTAATAAAAGTTCTACAAGAAAAGCGTCTAGATATAAGGTACTTTAAGTTTTACAAGAAAGATCTGACTATTTGCAATAGTAGATCAGAAGAAAAGGGTCTGACTATTTGCAATAGTAGATCAGATCGGCAAGTTTCCTTGGATATAGAGCCATTATTTTGGATCGGATGATGTTTTCATAATATTACTCAATGACGTGGGCCCTCTGAATATAATAATGGGATGTTGTGAGTTCAATCTGAATCTAAGTTTCCCTGCCCAACTTTTTGAGCATCTCACTGTTTTATTCTAAGGGTCTAGGGGACATGAACTGCACATTGAGTAATGTTATGTCCAACAAGTTCCCACTTATAATTGTTCCGATTTGAAAATTATCAGTGACATCCAAAGAGTCAAATATAGAAAATCAATCAAGTTATTATTCAAAATTTGGATTAATGATTCCATCCTACAAACAAGAAATCTAACTGCTACTCTATTTTGTCTAATTAGTGTGGGTTGTCATTTGGAGTTACGTGTTGGGTGCAAGCACAGTAAAAGTGGACAATTCTTAATCATTGCACATGTTTAAGTGAAAGTGATTCAAACAATGTATTGTAGTACCTTTCACCACTTTGGCTATTTATAGGG
The DNA here is from genome assembly GCA_950295325.1 of Polytrichum commune. Lineage (NCBI taxonomy): Eukaryota > Viridiplantae > Streptophyta > Polytrichopsida > Polytrichales > Polytrichaceae > Polytrichum > Polytrichum commune. The sequence goes on from OX485807.1 coordinate 44,873,696, forward strand.
AAATCGGTATTATTTATTTTAAAATTTGACAATCCCGTATTTAAAGGAAAACTCGTTTTCTCCACATAATTTTTGTACATTTTATAAAACAAAATTGAAATGTTTGGTCATTCTTAAAATAGTCTAATGTGCCAAAGTGGTAAAGGTACTATCGTAAGAGCTTTGAATGTTGCAAAAAAATAGATCATAAACATTTTGATCAACCAAGTTATGTCATAGTCTTTAGTGTGCATACTAACTTTACTATACTTAGAGCCACTTACAATTTGGAATTACACAACGCCAAAATTGTTTACTATACATCTTTTTTTTGCCACCAAAGGTCAAATTGGTTGTTTGGACATTATAGAACATCAACATCTTTACTTGGTAAAAAAAATACAATAATAGTAAAAGATATAGGGATGTGTAACTCTGATTTGTAAGTGACACTAAATAACATATTTAGTGTACTTATCTTATTTGGGTAGAGGATACTCTCGGCAAAAAGTTATAGCAACACGTAACTCCAAATGGTGTAACCCACACTAATCAACACAAAATAATGTAGTTACAGATTGGCCGAATGAGTTTGAGGAATCACTACACTAAATATTGTATCTAATGTTACTTATTATTTGAGATTACACAATGCTATATCTACTTATAGTATATCTCATACATGAACGCAACTTCATACATTACGTAACCTTGTGATTTAGTTCTATTTTTATATTTAGCATTTCACAAAGGCCTCCACCATCTTATCTTTATGGGAATAAACCTAGATAATAGGAAGAAACTCTTACCGGTATGAATAGTATGAATATTATAAATAATGCTAGGATGAAAAATGCCATCTAAATTTTCATGTGACATTAATTTCATATCGTCAAGAAGTTCAATGTCACCGTCACTAATTTCCCACACACACTATATAGCCCACCCTCACTAATTGGGATAATTATTTCATGTTTGAGGGATGTAAAATGCTTGCATGGATGTGCCAGTTGAAACAACTTGTCGAGCTTGGTGATTGGGTTGAAAAATTGTGCACATATAGCTCAAAATTCCAGTGTAACATTTATCAGTGCCTGAATCTTCCACTCACATGTGCATATTAAGTGTGAGTTTGTCCCATGTTCTTCATAACTTTGTGCATTCGTAATCAGAGAGGGGTTTCAAGGTATGTAAGGTGTCAGTTCCTCGAAAATTGATTTCTTAACCTGAAACCTTATCAATTTTGGTACAAGATAAATTTTCTCAAGTGGCAAAGCCATATTTTACACTTGGCACACAATGGTGGGTCGGAAGCAGTGATAGAGTAGATTTGGCATGGAAATAGAATCAATTTTGCTGGTCAAAGTGCATGAATTAAAAGGTACTCATCTTCCATCTGTTTCATCCAGAGTTTTCTCATGATTATATTGTCATGTTTGTTTAGTTTATCGGTCAATCCAGACCAACCATGGAGAAGTTCTTGAGCTTTGATGAGGTCATGGAACTTGGCTATGCATTGAAAATTGAACAAATGGAGTTGTTCCAAGAAATCAAGGAAGAGGAAGTCGAAATGGTTGAACAAGAGTGGAGGCCATGAAGCTGTGCATGTCATGGTGGAGGAGGGACATCAAATTTGTGCAGCAAGTTCATCCTGTAAGTGAGGCTTTCTCTATGCCTTCAGTTTATTTGATTTATGTAGGAAGCAAAGAAGATTAACTAAACTACGCTACACATGTTTCATAATCAGTGGGTTGGGCATGGGCACATCACGTGAAGTCTATTGGATGTAGGTTTTGCTTATGTACCCTAAACAAAATACCAATAGTTAGATTGTAGTGAAGGTTGCATCCTCTACTTTGCCACGCCTCATTTTGGGATACGGTGACCAATTTGGAGGAGTCCGACATGCACACTTGAAGAAAGCACACAAGGACGAGGAAGTTGAAGTGGTCGACCATCTCCAGCAACTACCAAAACACGTGGGCGGGCGACGTGGACGGCTGTAAGTAGACCTAATTCTAATTGGGATAGAAAACTAATGATTTGTGTTAGGATACAGTTGAGGTATGTATTTTTAAGACCATATACATCATATGATGCCCCGACTACTCAAGGGTATCATGGGGTACCTGTAATTGCCACAACTCCTTCTTAAAGAGGGAGACCTCGAAAGAACCCTCTAGTATTTGTGAATACTAATCCGACATCTACATTGAATACCCCTCTTAGACGCTCTACAAGGTTAAAAAACTAGGTGTTTCAATTGTCTATATACGTTGGAGTTTTTTTTTAAAAAATATGCAACCCAACTTTTTTTTCATCTCAATTTACTTAATTTGGTCTTCATCCAACATTTTGATCATTTTAATTTGATATAATTTGATATAATTTTTACAAAAGCCGTCCTCTAAGCCGTTTTTAATACGATGGCCCCTGCGTATAATATGAGAGTTGCGTACACGGGATATAAACATCATATAAGCTCACAAAAGGGTCTTAAGGTAGGCCTACTTTTAATAAGGATGTTTGATTCTTAAGCTATGAGCGCCCAAGAGGTCCAATTTGGGCTTGTCTATGCACACAAAAGTCAGAATTTAGCTACACAAATTTATTCATAAGCTAATTGTGTCAAAAAAGTGAACTTATACAAAAATAAGCCATTTGTAAGTGCACCATGTATTCAACCAAGTGTAAGCATTCATTCGAATCTAGAAAATCCAAGATAGTTTCAACTATCCATATGTCACCAATTGGAATTATCTAACATATATTGAGTGGTCTAATTTGGGCAACACTAGGGCCAGTGGGAGTTGGGGAGGGCCTAGGGGAAACCCTATTGAGAGGGACTGTAGGAATATCTAGTTTGACGGAGTGCCAAACACTAGAGTGAAAAGGAAATCAGTTGGAGCTCTGCTAACCCCTGCTTGTATCGCTCCTCTTAATACCCTAAACCCATTCCCCACCATTCAACATACCTTATAAATTACTTATGGAATCATCATGGGTATATTTTATTCTATTGCAGAAGTGACTGTGAACAATATGTTTAGCCACTAACAAACAAACCCAATCACAAAGGTCACAACTCCAACATTGGACAAATTTGAGATATTTACAATGCAAATTGGAATGAACACGGACACAAGATACCAACAATCACTTTCTCTTTCTACGGGGGTTTCTCTAACATAAGCATGCTCATGTCAGAGTGCACAAACATAGATGTCATAAGTCTCCGACATACGTACATAGGCGGTGCTAATGTATCTAGGAGGCTTGCCCTTCAGCAAACCGTGCTAGGACATCCAATTGGAACATCGTGCAAAGATAATCGATAATTTAATGATAAAAACATTGTTTTAGTTGTTCTAGAATGCGAGTTATTTGAATAAGTTTTAATAGCCAAATGACCAATTTCCATTTTAAAGTTTGGCTACTTGTATTTCCAAATAGTTGCATGTGGAACACAAATTATTGGAAACATGCTTCTTTGTGGTATCCCATTTTACATTGCTCCAAAGAGTATGTCTAAAAGTTACACAATTGTCATTCTCTTAGAAGTTCTTAAAGAATTTGAATTGGTAAGCTAGCTCAGTAAAATTAACAAATTTGTTTGCCGATGTAGGCTCCCATAACAAACTAGTTGCACACACATTTGCAAATGTTCTTAAGTACTTGCTTTAATAACTTCATGGAAGTTTTGACGACTTACAAGAAATCAGAATCCCAAATCGGTTGGAAAGTATAGAAATTTCAAGCAGTGGAGGTTCATGTACAATTTTGAGCCAACATTGAATGAGATCAAGATTCCTAGATCTTGTAAATTTCATCAATTCATAAAAAATAGACACAAAATCCTCACCCAAATTTTCAATAGAAAAAGCAAATATGGAGGGGTGATCATTAATCCAGGCGTAGGCGTGTGGGATTTCCTATTAATGGCAAAATAACATAGCCACAAGAAGGTGAACTAGAGAGGGCCCGACAACAATTGTCTCTTTTTCGAAGCTAAGAAGCTTCAACAGGTGCGGACAAGCTGGCCGGCACCTATCTCCCCCAAGGGCAAGCCTCAAGGTCGAATGGTTGGTTGAAAATATCCACTTCCCTCTTTACCCCATTATGATTGGGTTGATAATAGGTGGTAGGGTGCATCAAAAATCAAGTGCTAGGAAGGTCATCCATGTGAATACTATTCCGGCCTTAGGCAATTGAACCTCAGAGCTCCTACAAAATCCGGGTTAAGGCCTTGGATTTCACCCACCTTGCTTATGTAGTATGTATAGTTGACTCAGTATAAGAGTGAATCTATGAAAGGCTTATATTTGAAGTGTAAAATGTTCCTCTATCTGCAATTTATAAATCTATAGTTGGATGTTAAATATTTGGATGTCAACTATTTGAATATCAATTAGCTAATTCAACTTTTCAGGGATTCAAACATATAGACATAGGATGGTCAAACATAGGATTTTCACATAGTAGATTCCTCATTTGCAATTGAGTCTTTTGAGTGTTCTTCCCATGAATTTTGAGTCTTTAAAAAGGAGTTAGGATTTGATGTTTCATCACATTGAGAAGCTCTAAGAGCAATGAACGGGGTGAACCAAACGCCAGCTACAGATGAAACGGTTGTTTTTGAGAAATAACCGGTTGAAGTTCAAGTCTTCACGATATTCACACATTGTTTTAGGGAATCTACAGAATATACCTCAATATAACATAGAAAACCCAAAGATGACAACATACAGCCAGTTGGACTTGGAGACACTAGGATCTGTATTGATTATGCTCAAAAATCTCCCTGGACACTGTCTGAGAGGGAGCTCCAAAAATCAATCTCTTAACTCACTTGGAAAGGCCTTCATTAATCGAATCTTCCTAGACTATGAATGCTTCTTTTGTGGATTTCATTACATTGGTAACTGTAAATATGGTGGGTAGATGTACTGTGGGAGGTTCTCATGCGTTTGTTGAAAGTTTCCATGTCATTAACAGCTAGTACACTATGTAATGACCATACTAATTCCACATTGAAAATAGTCTAGCACACAGCTAAAGCATATCTGTTAATAAAAGAGACATCACAACTGTGAGTGTGGGATACAAAGGGAAAGTAACAACAGCACAAGGTAACATGACATGATAAAGACTCAAACTTCATAGTTCTTACCGTGCACGATTGTAGTTGTTGGATCTTCATTGAGAACATCGATTCTATTAATCTTGAAGATGCCGAAGAGTTATTGGAATAAGAGCATCTCCAATCCAGGCTGGGCAAATGGGCCCGGCATCCCATATTTCCCGGCCGTCTTCTGAAGTCCCTGCGATAGCGTTCCCCGTCCAGCGCCTCGGGAGCCAACGCAGGCTCCAGACCTGCAACCCTAAAATCGCCACGTCGACCTCGGGATGGCCACGGTGGCGGTTAGCCGAGGACCCCTCTCTCCGACCTCGCTCCAGGGAGTTCTCTCCGACCTTGCTTCGGCGCTGTGAATGCTCCGACAGCCCTGCTTCGGAGTGCGAAGATGGAGCGATGGCGGGCCGACCTTGCCGGTGCTATTCAACAGGCTCTCGATGATTCCGATGACGACGTGCAGGAGCATTTTCTTGCAGCAATCCACCATGATTCAAGTGAATCTGATGAAGAGATGAGGCAGAGGCCAAGAAGAGGGAGCTGCATTGGGAGGGCGTTTGTGCACAGAGACAGAGAATTGTGGCATGAACACTTGGTGCGGGATTATTTTTCTCCTACTCCTGTTTTCGACAATGTCAAGTTTCGTCGTCGGTTCAGGATGCGAAGGGAATTGTTTCTGAGAATTGTAGACTCTGTGGCTGCTTTTGATTCCTACTTTGTCCAAAAACGTGATGGCTTGGGGAGACTAGGACTGTCTTCTCTTCAGAAGTGCACTGCAGCAATTAGGATGCTAGCGTATGGTGTTGCAGCTGATGCAACCAATGAGTATTGTCGTTTGGGAGAGAGTACTGCTACTGAGGCAATGCGTCGTTTTGTCAATGCCATTCGCCATTGCTTTGAGAGTGAATACCTTCGCCTTCCCACAGAATCTGATCTTCAAAAACAATTACAAATTAACACCCAGCGAGGTTTCCCTGGCATGTTTGCTTCACTGGATTGCATGCATTGGCAGTGGAAGAACTGCCCCGTTGCATGGCAAGGGCAATTCCAAGACAAAGATAAGAAGCGCTCTGTGATTTTGGAGGCAATTGCAGATCAATCCCTATGGATTTGGCATTCATTTTTTGGCCTTCCCGGGGGAAACAACGACATCAACGTCTTGGATCGGTCACCCATTGTGAGAGATATGCTAAGTGGTGACGGTCGGCACTTGAACTTCACGGTGAATGGTAATGTCTACCCCCGCTATTACCTACTCACGGATGGGATATACCCCCCATGGGCTTGTTTTGTTCAAACTATCCATGAGGCGCAAGAAGAGAAGAAAAAACATTTTGCGAAGATGCAAGAGGGGGCAAGAAAGGACGTTGAGAGGGCATTCGGCGTCCTTCAGGCACGATGGGAGATCTTGCGCAACCCTTGTCGACAGTGGGAAATTGAGGCTATGACCGACATCATTCAAGCATGTGTTATCATGCACAACATGATAATACAAGACGAGAGTGGTTTAGACTTGGAACCATTTTTTGATGAGGGACTCAGGGGAGGCCGCATGGGTGGGGGACTGTCATTCCACGAGCTCCGAGAAGGGACTAGGGAAATAGAGAACGCAGACAGTCACTTCTCTTTGCGGAATGACTTGATCGAGCATTTGTGGCAAAGGAGAGGGGAGTCTTACTAGTGAGCTGAATGTAGTTCTCTGCCTATTGTGTGCAAAACATTCATTGAATAAATTGGTGCATTGCATGTATTGAAGTGCCTGGATTGAGCTGCCTGAATCTGAAACCATTCAATTCTACCTACGCCTGAATCTGTAACCATTCAATTCATAACCATTCAACGAAAACATAACCATTCAACTCCGTGAATCCATAACCATTCAATGATAACTGCTTGCATCAGAATCCATTCAATGTGAACTCGCTGAATCCATAACCATTCAATCTGCAACCTGTAACCAGACCCTAAACCTGCAACCTGCATTCAACCTGCATTCTGTCCGAAATTCAACCTGCCCTCAACATTCTGTCCGAAATTCTCAATTATGCCTGCATCCTATCCGAAATTCAACCTGCAACCTGCATTCTTCCCGAAATTCAACCTGCACTCAACCCAATATTCAACCTGCAACCTGCATTCATCCTAAAAATTTATCTGCAACCTGCATTCAACCTAATTCAACCCGAAATCCAACGTGCAACCAGAAAACATTCAACCTGCGATAATTCAACCCGAAATCATGCAACCAGAATTCATTCAACCCTAATCCCGAAATCATTCAACCATTCACCACGATCATTCAACCACAAATCATTCAACCATTCAACCTCAAAGCATTCATTCAATCATTCAACCTCAAAGCAATCAACCTGAATACATATTCGACTCAATCCTGATACTGAACCTCAAATTTTATTACAAATCAATGGGAGCTGCCATGGAAATTGTCCAGGCTGGGGCTCCTCGGAGCATAACCAGAATCACACCCATCTCTCGAACCTAACCCCACGCCCAAGCCTACGTTCGATCCCCACACGTTCTGGAAATTCGGAGGAAAAAAGGGAAACGGGATGGGAGGACGGTGAAGGCCGAGGCTGTGCACTCCCGCATCCCTGAATTCCTCAACCCTGTCTACAGGTCCGCCACAGAAATCCGGAGGAAACGTGCCAACCTCGGAGGAATGTCTTGCACTCGCATTCGTAGTAGGACTGTGGAGTGCTTCCACATGCGGCACTGCTCCCACAGGCGGCACCGCAGGTTGCTGTGCATGCGGCTCAACCACAGCAGGATTGGTGCACTCGAAATCTGCCTTGGACGCCTGAATTCGCCGCTTAACCTTCGTCAATTCCTCCTCGCGCCGCAATTGAATGTACTCTCTGGCCATGTCGCTCATGGCTGATTCATCGGGAATTGAGAACAGTTGGAGTGCGGCTTGATCCCACATGACCGCAACCTTTTCGGCATTGGCAGCTGCCATCTCTGCAGTCGCTCTCGCCTGTGCACGCATTGTACTCTCCTTCACCCGCACCCTGTTGAGTTCTTCCTTGGCTGCTTTGTTGCCTGTGGGACGCTGCGGCCGCCGAGAGGCTGGAGGTGCATCAACTTCGACGCACTCCTCTCCGTCGTCATCGTGGCAGGTTGGCTCCTCTGCTCCCTCCGAACTCAAGCGCCTCTTCTTCAGCGGCTGCGGCGGTGGAGTCTTCATCGCCTGTCGCACTCGCACCTCGACAGCCGAATCGAACCACCACGGGATGTCCTTCAGGATTGTCCAGCAATGGATGTAGAGGAAGCCCTGTTGCTTAGGGTGCTTGACACGATAGAGCTCCAGCGCTCGTTGCAGAACGTCCTCTAGCGATGTGCCACTCTCCTTCAAATTCAACACCTGTGAATGCACGGCAACAAATTTCGCAACATCGTGTTTTATCGCCCCCCATTTGGTTTCCAAACTCCTCGCTGGCCTATCCTCCCTCCCCTGCGGCTTGTGCTCTTGGTAGTGTCGCGCAATCCGATCCCAAAACGCCCCCGCACGCTGTCCGTTGCCTGCGATCGGGTCCTGCGACACATGAAGAAATGACCGACATAGCTGCCGCTCCTCCTCCGAAGCGAAGTTCTTCCCCTTTTTCGCCTTGGATGCCATGGTCGTCGCCATCGTGGCAGGTTGACTCTTCGAAGGGACCTTGGTAGCGGGCGCAAGCGAGAGCGCGTACTTGCCGGCCACAGGAGCTTCTTTGGCGGGGCCAGGTCCTTTACTAGCGGTGCCGTGTATGCGTTGGACCCCGGCAGGAGCCATTGGGAGGCGCGCCGCAGGAGGCCCAACGGTCTTGCGGCCTGTTATGCGCTGGACTGGAGATGCTCTAAGCCCAGTCTTTTTGTATGAGGCACGCCCCTTCAGGAATTTCACGATCATGAGGACTAACCTAATCCAAAGAATTCAGGAGCCCACGAAGGAATATATCCAAGTACACATTGATGAGTAAATTTGAAACATTAAACTGATCAACAAAGACCAACTTACAAAGAGCCTAATGTGCTATCTGTCAACTTTATGTTGAGTCATTTGAAAGAGAGACAAACGTAGTATTTGTGAACCGTTTGCAACTATTAACCACATGACTAAAACTCTCCACACTTTGAGCCTATAAAGACCTAACATAAGATCTTGTAAATTCACTACATTTCAATCTTGGACATTTAGAGCATCTCCGCCACCATCTCCAAAATAATAGCATACGGGGTATTTGTGAGAACATATACCCCTGAGTTGCGTACATGGAAACCTCTGCTCTGCACAATCCTCAATTCTTTGATCAATGCCTCCACATAGGATTTCCAGTTGGATATGATGTCTTCATCATCATTCTTGATAATTGATTTGTTTCTTGGAGGAAGGACTTGTATTTCCTTTCCTATCCTATGTAGCATTTTCTTCGTCCAAATTTTGTTGTGACATGGAGGTTCACATGCATGTTGCTCAAGAAAACTCGTCAAAAATTCAATACAATCACCAACATTGATGCAGCGTGGGAGGGTGATAGCTTCTCCCTCGAGCCTTGGCACATTCTTTTTTGCACCTGCCACTGATCAAGCCATGAGGGAAGTCATTAAAAAAATTTAATTGAACAAGGACAATATATATAACCTAGTTTAACTTGTACAATTAAAGGTAGATGGTGAACAACACTCACATTTAAAGTAGGATGAAGATGCCTAACTCAAATACCACACAACTTAGAAGACCAAAACAAAACCTACATCCAGTAGACTTTACATGATGTACCCATGCCCAACCCATTGATTTTAAAACATGTGCAACGATATTTAGTGAATCTTCTTTGCTTCCTACATTAGTCAAATACATGAAGACATGGGGAAAACCTCACTCACGGCAGGAACTTGCTTCACAAATTTGATGCCCCTCCTCCATCATGACATGCATAGCTTCATGGCCTCCACCGACTTGTTCAACCACTTCCACTTCCTCTTCATTGATTTCTTGGAACAACTCCATTTGTTCAAGTTTCAATGCATCGTCGAGTAACATGACATCAACAGAGCTCGTGACATTCTCCATGGTTGGTTTGGATTGAACAGTAAACTGAACAAGCATGACGAATGTCATCAGAAGAAAACTTTGAATGATACAGATGAAAAATGAGTACCTTTTAATTCATGCACTTTCCCCAACCAAATTGAATCTATTTCCATGCCACATCCACTGTATCACTGCTTTCGACCAATCGTTGTGTGACAAGTGTGAAATGCGGCATTGCCACTCGAGAAAATTTATCTTGTTCGGAAATTGATAAGGTTTTGGGCTTCAAAATCAAATTTCAAGGAATTAACACATTGAATACCTTGAATACCCTCTTTGATTTACAAATGCACAAAGTTATGAAGGACACGAACAAGCTCATTCTTAGCATGGACACATGTGAGTGGAAGATTCAGGCACTGATAAACGTTACACTGGAATTTCCAGCTAAGAATACACGAATTTTCAACCCAATCACCAAGCTCAACAAGTCGTTTCAATTGGCACACCCTTGCAATCATTTTACATTTCTCAAACACTACACTAAATATCCCAATTAGTGAGGGTGGGCTAATAAGTGTGTGGGAAATTGGTGATGGTGATACTAAATTTCTTTACACTATGAAATTAGTGCCACCCGAAGATCTGGTAGGCAATGTTCATTTTGGCATTAAACACTATATTCGTTAATCGGAGACTTTTGAAAGTCTCAAAATAAAATATGCCCATAGTTTGGGATGCCAATATTGTGGGCATATGGAATATTGGGAACATCAAGAACATGACGATTTAAAAATTCGCACGTAAAGCATATTCTTATTACTAAAAATAGAGCATTTCAATTAAAATGAAAACGTGAGTTCCATGTGGAAAATAACAATCGACTCTAAAAAATAAATGGTTTATGTCATTATAGAGTTTGGGGTGCGCATCCCATAAGTAAGGCTCTTATGAATTTGGATGGCACATCCCAAACGTATACCACAATGGAATGTGACAAGTCCACTAAATCTATTAAAAACCAAGTCTACTAAGCGTCCATGTTTTTCGCCATTAACTCCCACCTATGTTATGTTTACACATCTCCATCTTCCGCTTCATATCCATTCTCGGCGTCATTTTCTGCCGCTGCAATACGTGCCAAGTTGTCTTTGGCAAAATCTATATGTTTTTGGGGGATGGTCATTGTTTTTGTTTTGGAACCTTTACGCGGCTTCCAAGCACAAAGTATAGTGTCTGTGTTTATCCAAACCGGTGTATACGCTGAGTCCATTGTCCACTTAAAATTCTTTTTGGTGTCCCAACCTAAATAAGTGCGTAGCACGTTTTGGTCTTTAGTGCTTGGACGACAATATTCCACCTCAATTTGACGAAAATTGGGGCTAGTTCGAATAAAATTGGGTGAAGACAATGCTTTCACCAACCAAATTGGCTTGGGATGTTCCTCATCCCCTGCTCGTACAAGGACCAAATAACCTTCATGGCAATCAACACCTACACGAAACGACGGTGCCGGTCGATTGCGGGCAGGGCCAACGTAATGCTCGTCCATTGCGAACTCTTCACGAACGTCTCCATTGCTAAAAAACATGGTGTCTGACTCGACAACCGTTAAACGGCTTTGTGGCCAAAATCCTTGTGTTAAAGTTGTACAGGTGTCGCCACCAAATGTCATTAGGGCCGAGCGAATGCGATCCCAATACGCAATCAAAGGTTCATGAGTATCTCTAACACGTCTAGTGATGTCCTCCTCACACAACTCTTTCCAATATTCAATGAATCTGGATATGCCTTTGATGATTTCCGGCCCATTCCTCATGGGGTCGGGTTTGCAAGGCTTTGGATCCCCATCCGGAAGCAAACATTTGCCATCATTGTCTTGACGCCATACGAGTATACCATTATCCGGGCCCCAATTAGGAGATGTGCACAAAAGCTTGAATTGCATGGCCGGGAGACCATCGTCCCTTATATAGAATCGGAATTGTTGTGCTTTGGTATGCCCCACCAAACGGTCCCCTCCCTTCAACATGTATGGCTTGATGAAGGCCTTGAAATCTGGTACTTCCTCAATCAAGTGCGGAATTACTGGCATATGGTCCAAATCCATATACGATTTCATAAGAGGTATGGTTGGAAAATCTTCTTCATGCAACTTCATGCTCCACCGTCCGAATGATGCATCAATGTCGTCGTGTGTATGTCCCACCATCAAGAAAGACACAAACACCTCCTTGAAGATTTCTTTCGCCACGAGCAATGACCAAAAACAAAATACGTATCGACATTTGTTGTCCTTCGCACAATTATCAAGTTGAGCGTGGAGAGTTGGAGGCAATGGTTTTGCACAAATGGGTTCTCCGGGTGGTTCTGGCAATGACGACATACAAACCTCCTTCCCCGCAAGCACTGCCTCATAAAGGGATGTGGTTCCACAACCATCAAAAAGTGCACGGGAAGAATGTACCGATGGCTTCTCAAGATCGCGCAAGAGTTTTGCAAATGAACCCACCGTGTGGTTAGCATCCCCAGGGTAAAAATCCAAACCATAATGGGCATACTTTACGTCCCCATGGCCGTGGGCAATCATACCTGGAAAAAACAAACGATGCGTGACCAAAATAATCAAATAACCACTAAACGGATGTATGAAGTTGGACATTTGCCAAACACACCCAAGAAAATTGGATAGACTTTAAACACGTAGTTGTGATTTCATACAAACCTGTGACAGCTACGGGCAATTTGAAGAGACCATCCGTGGCCTTTATTTTGCGTGCATAACAAGGGCATGCGGTTTTGGCGTGGTCCATTTTATCATGGATGACTGTTAGAACCTCTGTGGGCCTCATTATGGATAGAGCACGATTCTTATAGTAATTTTGACGGTGTGCCTCTTGATTGTTGACATGCTCAATATATTTTTTCTGGTGTCTGGAATGAGATTCAGTGCCTATGGGGTGGGCGTCTCGAAGACCTTTGTATTTTTCACACGTCGTACATCTAGCGAACTTGTCCCCGGGTCTTTTCAAAATGTATTCCGCAAACTGCTGGTTTTTAATCACACTCAACTTAGACAAAGAAATGGGCCCACATCCCGCTATGCGACCCACTTCATTGATGTCCGTTAAGATGTTCTTCCATTTTGTGCCCGTGGGCAACACCATTTGAACAACCTTCTCCCCTGACGACAATGTCCTCGTCTTGTGGGGCATTGCATCGGCCAATGGCACTATGATGGTGGATAGTGTCGCGGACGCTTGCAGTGTAGCCTCCCTAGGTTTCTTTGTGCCCGAGTTGCCATGAAATCGAGAGCGGCGACCCAACGATGAATACTTTCGAAACTTATAAAAGTCAGCCTTGGAGACGGCGTGGATGGTATACCACGCTGTACAACACACATTAACATTCTCAAGTGTCACCACCTTATGCCCATGTGTATCAAGGTGCAAATTTCTATGGACCTCGAGTTTCTTAGCCGACCTCATATGAAAATCCGCAAGCCACATCTCTTGACGCAGAGACCTAATTTTCTCCCGCAGGAAAAATTGGCAACATTTCCTCGCGCAACAATCCTTGCCGAACACTAGACGGATAGATTCGTCCCCCAAAAGCCGATCCCGTCGACGCTCCTTATCTCCGCGAGGCACACGGTTTGAATCATATCTACGGAGGCCTTTGCGAGGACGTGTTTTGGCCAACAAAGCTAATTGTGTTTGCTTATGCCGCCGCTCATGATCCCACAAACTCACTTCCTCATGTAGAACTTGACGAAGCGGCCATCGACGCAAGGAAAATCTCCATGTCACCGGGACCTCTAGCGGAAGCAAAGAGTTCAAGATGCACACGCCAACATCATCGAGACCTAGGGCGTTGGCATCGACACAATCACGGGGATTGGAGTTTCTACATATGCCATCTACCACCGGGACACCAACCTCGTTGAATAAAACGACATCAAGGCCAACCCATTGCTCCCTCCCGAAACCGGCACACAACGGAATGTCATCGTGGTCATCTCCGGAATGCAGAGATTGTTCGTGAACTTCCAAAGATTCATGGGAGGATGTATCCACAAACACCCCCCTCACGTTTGGCACACCATTACTATCTGCCGACGGGGAAGACACTTCACATTCAGCATCGGATGACGATGCATACGTCGACAACTCCAATGAACTAACACCCACATGCAACGCCATACCACCTAGACCAACGACCAGGAAATGATCAACCCAACCACCACCGCAATGCATTCAAGAGAGGATAGAATATATGTGGAGATACATGGCCCAAAATTGACAAACAAATTTTGGTGCACCATTGGAGAACCTCACGCACAAAGACGAACGTGCGTCCCAAAAAAACATTTTCAGCATAAGTCTAGGAGCCTCACTAATGTAAACAATACATGGACAAAGAGGAGAACAATCGTTAGTCGTCCAGGAGGGCCCTGCTGTTCGGACCAGCGCCTGTCCCCATACAACCGACGACGAAATCATAAATCCGAGAACGCCACATTCATTTACGAACGCGCATTCGTGACCTCAATAACTTCTCCATGTGCATCCGGCGGCCTTCGAGATCCCTCATCTGAGAGCACCCTCAGGAATATCGGTTTTGTAGGTCAAAGTACCATGTTGACTTAGGAACCTGCGCGATATATTATCACAAGAGAACACTTGTCCATACGCACAAAAGTAGTAAATCTGAAGATGATGCCTGAATCAAGTCCAACAATATTTTGAACACTGAGCACCTTCATATTGTGAATTTGATTATGTTGACTTTTGCTTACCTACCCATTCACGAACGGACGTTCGTAAATGGGTGCGACCCTGTGTTCACATCCTTTACGGACGAGCGATGAGCATATTTTTCTTGCTATTCTGTGTTCGTATATAACTGTCATACTGATGTGTATAAATGAAGATGCGTTGCTGGATGCGTAGACAATAATGACATGTATTTACGAACGCATGTTCGTAAATTACCGACCATCAGGTACCAATAGACACGGGTCAAATATGTATGTATGAACCTCGAAGGCATATTTACGAACGCACGTTCGTAAATAAATGCCATGGATGATGTGCATGTGACTATCCATGAGTAGCTCAATCCAAAACATGCTCTCCTGTGGGATTTACGAACGCACGTTCGTAAATTACCGACCATCAGGTACCAATAGATACGGGTCAAATATGTATGTATGATCCTCGAAGGCATATTTACGAACGCACGTTCGTAAATAATTGCCATGGATTATGTGCATGTGACTATCCATGAGTAGCTCAATCCAAAACATGCTCTCATGTGGGATTTACGAACGCACGTTCGTAAATTACCGACCATCAGGTACCAATAGATAAGGATCAAATATGTCTGCATGGTCCTCGAAGGCATATTTACGAACGCACGTTCGTAAATAACTGACATGGATTACGTGCATGTGACTATCCATATGAGTAGCTCAATCCAGAACATGCTCTCATGTGGGATTTATGAACGCACGTTCGTAAATCCTTGCCATGTACAGGTCCGAATCATTTGTCTAAACCTGAAGCTCCTCATCTTTACGAACGTGCGTTCGTAAAGTTCCGGTATTTACGGCGGTATATGCGGTAGGTACAGCCTGTACTGTACCTGGTTGGTGTAGGGTTGGCGCACACGAAATGGCTTGAGCGCGTTCAGTGAGGTCTGTAGAGCGCACACTTGCATGTGCCGCTGAAAAGAGCTTTGTTGTGGGGGGAAGAGCTTTAAGTACTTCACCCCGCTGGTTCAAAATCCCTTGGATGCTCTTTAAAAAACGGATTCCCGCCACCTTCTTTGACCTAACAATCTCCCATTCCATCCATGCGGAATTATATAAATAGCACTGTCATGTATGGAACATGCCTTGCATGCACGCCAAAATATTGAAAATATATAAATCGGTTGCACATCTTAGTTGTGACCAAGGTCTCATCGAAATATATGTATATACATATATATATATCTATATCTATATATACACATAATGTCTAAATATGGAGATGGTTAACATTGAATATTTAATGATTTGCGACTAAGATATGAAGTCCAAGTTAATTGACAATTGATGCCTAATAAAGTTATGAATGTCTAAGTCATAGATATATAAAAATATATCTATACATATATACACATACACACACACACACACAATGAGGTCAGAGTGGCTAAGAACATGTTGCGGACGCCCCTAAAATTATAGGTATCATATGTTTCACATCAAAAAATGACTGTAATATGGTCACCAAGTGCATGAATACAACTAAAAAATCGGGTTAATCCATAATGGCTTGCACTAGGGTAGATTGAGGACATTATGAACTAATTATACCTAATAATATATGTAAGTTAGGTCTTCTTTCAAATGGTATCTAGGTGTGAAAATAAGGAATTAAAATGGCATGAGTAGGAAGGATTAATCAATTTGTAATGCTGCATAGTATGATAGCGTAATGATCATTGAGACTTGAAACCATACTAGCTACCGTAACGTTGAATCATAGTTACAATTATTATGTGTTTGACGTCCTATTGTAAATTGAATTTTCCTCCACTTGTTGTAAGGGTACGGATACACATTGGTTAAATGTTTATTAGATCAATGGTGATATTTATAGTAAAATGCATTATTCGATTGTTAGTTTAAGTTGACACATGATTAAATGAGTTGAGGTCCTATTGGAAATAGACTTTTAGGGTTTGGGGAAATGCACTATTAATTTAGAATGGTGCATACAATAGTATGTACTTACAATTAATATATGTTTTGCATCCTATGAGAAGGATGTGCATCATCATAGCTTAAAGTGTTGATATAAATTGAAGTCTTAAGACATGCATGTTATTATAATAAGATCGTGGATTGTGTGATGAAATTTCACTCAAAACTATTAAGGTGAAAGAGGGAATATTTGAAATTTCACTTATCACCTAAACCAAAGTTTTATCTCAAATCTATTAATTTGGAATGTGAAAATGACAATTGGCATCATTATCAATTATTATAGTTGTTATGAACGGAATTAAGCATTCTCCATCCAACCAACATTGGTAGACCAATTTGACCTGCCCTCAAACAACAACATGGCCACATATAAGATAGGTTGGTAAGATAAAAAGATGCAGGGATGTAGGATTTAGGGTTTGCGGTTAGGGTTTAGGGTTAGGGTTAGGGTTTGGGGGTAGGGTTTAGGGGTTTAGGGTTTGTGAAAGTTGTGTATGTGGTATTTGGGTTTATGTTTTAGATTGTTACTAGGATACATTACACACACAAACAATATTGACTCCTCAAAAACCCTTGTAATTGCACTAACTTCATTCATCGCAAGCTCGTAGTTGATGCTAGCAAAATAGTTGACCACTCCAGAAATGCATTAGTTCAAGCTAACACCTAATATTGGAACTTGAATTGACATCCTATCATATAGAAACTCTCCGCAATCTCATATTATGAATTCCTTTTTGCATGTAATATTTGTTTGAGGAACCATCGAATTAATTGAAAGATATCTAGCTCTTACATAAACTATATTTTAAAACACTATATACATATCTTGGGGGTGGATTCTACATTGACAACCTAGGAAATGACATGCATTGTTTATTACGAATTAACTGAGCATACTTTTCTAAAATATGTTTACAAGGAATCCAAATGTAGAGGTACTAAGGAAATAAAACGAGTAAAATTCATGTATTTGAACTAAGCTTTTCAAGTTAATGCCCTAAACGCGTCCATTACATATAAATATGTCAAAGCATGAGTATAACATGAAGGGTTCCAATATACAACCATGTCCCATCTCCCATCGCATCCCATCCCATCCCATCCCTTCCCATCACCTCCCATACCATCCCATCCCATCTCCCTCCCAGCCCTAGCCAGTGGAGCTGTGCCACGTGGCATGTGCTGGGAAACCCTAGCGGCGCAGCTACCTCCCTGCGCCCCTTCCTCTTCTCCTCATTTGTCATTTCGAGGAGAGGAGGAGCGGAGCGCTTAGAGAGCGAAGCTCTTGCTTTTTTTAGTCTTGAAGTTTTAAATTAGCTTTGTTGCAAGTTTTGAGAGATTTCAGATTGAGAGTTTGTGTGAAAGCTTTTGAGTTTGTGAAAGCTTTCATTGTGAAAGCTTGTGAGTTTGTAAAAGCTTTCAGTGTGAGAGTTTGTGAGTTTCAAAAGCTTGAGAGCTTGAGTAGGAAAGCTTCAGAGTTTCGGATTGAGAGCTTGAGGGTGATCTTTAAAAGCTTGAGAGTTTAAGGAAGCTTCAGAGTTGAAGCTTGAGAGTTTAGGGAAGCTTCAGAAGTGAAGCTTGAGAGTTTAGGGAAGCTTCAGAAGTGAAGCTTGAGAGCTTAGGGAAGCTTGAGAGTTAAGGGTTTGCTTAAGAGTTCAGAAGCTTGAGAGCTACAAGCTTGTGAGTTTTGTGTACATGAGAGTATACTAGGGTTTGTATATAAGCTGTGAATGCTTGAGGTCTGTATTAGAGAGTTAACTGAGTGTGCATTTGAAAGGCAATTGAGTGTGCAGTTGTGAGGATTTCTGGGATTTTCAGAAAGAGAAGAAGCAGGATTTGAAGTGTGCAGCAATTCAATGTAATTTCTTATCCTTTCCAACTCCTCTCACATTCTGAAAATGTTGCTTCTTGAATTCAATTTGTTTTGTTACATGCAATGTGAATTATCACTTTCTTCTTCATGTTTCATTCTCAATCTCATTCTGCATCTCAATTGCGTTCTGATTCAAGATTTGCATCATTCTGACCAAGATCTGCAGACATGGCTGCAAGCAGGTTGCTAATAAATGAGACATATACATATATATATGTATTCGTATATGTACGAATACGTATATGTACGGACAGGGGATCCCAAAACCATCACATTTACGAACGCTCGTTCGTAAATGGACATACACTGCATACCCACCTCCATTTACGAACGCTCGTTCGTAAATGGACATACACTGCATACCGAACCTCCATTTACGAACGTGCGTTCGTAAATACGCACTCCACGTTCATTGGAATGCTTTATATTTACGAACGCACGTTCGTAAATATACGCCAAATATCACTCAGATGGAACCTTAACTTTAATATGAACCTGTCCGAATATCTAAAGAACAAATATAAAATTGCGAACACCAATAAAACAACTCACATGTACTTACGAAAACTAAATCAACCAAATGTCCGAAAAGATAGACCAAATGGACATACTTACGAACGCGCGTTCGTAAACAAAACCAAATCTAGAAAACCTATATCTTTTACGAACGATCGTTCGTAAAAATAACCAAATATATTGCAAATACATTCATGACGAGTAGTCTCTTTGATCTTCATATCTTTTACGAACGCTCGTTCGTAAACTCAATACTAAAAATTTATATTATCTTGCAACCCCTCATTTACGAACGAACGTTCGTAAATATAATTACATCAATTGCAAAGACGCATTAACAATGCGCAGTATGTGGGATATGCATGTCATTTACGAACGTTCGTTCGTAAAGTCACTAATTATTTATATTCTGTTGCAGATGGCAAGATCAAGCAGAAGCGCCATTGAGATGTTCGCGGTGAAGGTCGATCGCCTCCAAGAGTCGGTGTTAGACGACAACGGCAACGACAACTATGTCCCCAAGGAAGACTTCATGGGGGAGTGGACGGCACTGCTAGAGAAGATCGGGGACGGCCTCTTCTGCATGCGCTTCACCTACGAGCTGGAGACCAAATCGGACCAGCCTGAACAGTGGGTTCAAATGAAGACGTGGGAGATAGAGTTCATAGAGGCCCAGGGGGAGTATGTAATTCTGGACATGAAGAACAAGAAGGATCATATCAACCTCTTGTTGCATTTCCAGAAACATACCTTCTCCTACCAATACGCCACCAACAACGTAGTGGAAGATGCCAAACACTTCGACCTGGACGCACTCTTCTCGAAGTATGCCTTGAGCCCATACTGGACGGCAAGGAAATTGACAGCCCTCGCCTTGAACATCTCGAAGTACAACAGTGTGGTCACCGAGGCCAACAAGAAAAAGAAGAGCCCCAGGAAACCATCCACATCAAGGGCAGGAGGATCAAGAAGTGCACCCAGGCCTGTGCCTTCCGCGAGTAGGGCGACGGAGGGCCCCAGCAGGCATTCCACGCCATCCAAGAGGACAAGGGAAGAGATGGAGAAATCGGTAGTCACAGATATCGCGGAGGTGAGCTCGCCGGTATTGATGCCTACCCCCTTGAAAAAGGGCGAGAACCCAGACGCTGTGAAGGCCACCATAATCCTTCGAGACTTCAACAACTACTCGAAGGATTGCTGGCCTATGAGACGCCACTTCACATTCAACGTGGACTGCTTCAAGTGCGAGAAGTCCCCCAACAAGTAGGTGGTTCGGTCTCGCGAGAGCGGTGGTGTGAAGTGGCAGATCAACAATCTCATGAACAACGTCAAGTGGGATAGGCAGACCGTCTGCGTCATGCCGAAGGGGCTGACATCCCGTCCGACGGAGAAGGACTGGCCACGGATCCAGAATGGGGAGTTCTGGATCATAGACGACCAACACAGCTTGGAGGCGTCCCAGATAATCCTCAAGGACGACAACTTCTAGCACGAGCTGAAGGCAGATTTGCGCTATTGGAAGGCGTTCATGGTGTGGTCGGATGACTGGGACAAGCTGCGGAAGATTTCCACCTTCCTCAACTCCGGCAACAAGATCAAGGCATTCGAGGCGTCGTGGGCTGCCAACATAGTGGCTGCAAGAGACGTCTGGGTCGCCCACGGGTGCCCCCCCAAGGAAAGGGAGAATGCCAAGACCCGTCTCCCCAATGGAAGGTGAGTTTACGAACGTTTGTTCGTAAAGTTGGGCGCATTTCTAGTTCTTTTACATTCAAATTTACGAACGTGCGTTCGTATTGTGTGCATCACTGACTTTTGTTTTTCTCTTCAGGCTTTTTGCGATGCGATGGTGGACAAGTTCTCCTCCATCGATATGAAGTCCACAACAACCAAGTCTGTCCTGGAGCTCAAGGGCGAGCTCCGCCTCATCTGTTGCACCAGGGACACTTAGGACTTGTGGACCCAGTTTTTTGATGACACAGCTCGGGAGATCTTGTCAACCCCGACACCGAGGAAAAATATAGCGCAGAAAAGACCGGGGAGGCCCCTCCACTGCTGAGGGAGTTCTTTAGGTCCCTTCAAGGGTTGACGGAGTCCGAGTTGCAGAGGTGCGCAGTGCATCTTCTTGGGAACACAGTGGGTAGAACCATACCCTACCCCAAGATATTTTTGAAGAGGCCAAGGCACAAGCCCGGCACGTATTCCATAAAGGAATGGTGCGACCATTGCAAGATGAAGACGGCGGCAATGAGGGAATTGAGTGCCCTCATACCCGAGTACGCACTCTTCCTGGCCGACAGGGACGTGAATTGGGCCAGTTGGAAGATGTTGAAGGTCGACTACAACATCTCGGGAGCCTCAATGCGTTGCCTTGTCAAGGAGCACGCCTCCATTTTGAAGCAGAAGGGGAACAAGAGGACAAAGAAAACCGAGACGGATCCCCAGGAGGTGGAGCAATACAAAAGGTTTTTGGCGCGGAAGAGGTTGGCCACATTCGAGGGAGTGGCCAGATTTTGTGTGGTGACAGCCGGCGTAGAGAGAACAACTTTCTCTAAGTGGGACGGCACCATCAGCAGGTCCGAGGTTAGGGAGGACCGACGGGGGTGCCCATTTGCCATGATCGATTTCAGGGGGATCCCGGGTGCGTCGAGGCAGGGGGGGAAGGACATGCCATTCTACAACCCCTTCATGACCAAGTTCAAGGAGCACAAGTCGCCGGACATGAGGGAGCCTCACGTTTGGCTGTGGATAGTCGAGCAGGAGAAGCTCTCTGCTGTAGTCGACCTGTACGAGAAGTTGATCAAATTTGAGTACAACATCTTCCACAACACTTACATGCCCGCCAAGGCGGAAGGGATCGTGGCCATCAACGAGGCCAGGGGAAACAAACAGGTGGGGGCGGTCAGCCTCGTCTTCTTGACGTACAACGCGCTTCGGAATGGGCGAGCCCCTGTCAGGGCGAATACTGCGTTCAAGAAGATCTACAGCATCCCCCATTCCCCTCCCAAGGATCTGCTGCAGGAGATCTTGTACACTATCTTCCCGGCGCAGGAACTCAGGTTGAAGTTCTACGTTTCCGTGTTGCAAAGCATGGCAATAAGCGGAGAGACTGTATACAACGTCTGTGGAGGCATCAAATTCATGTACGCTGCAATGGTAAGCTCTCCAACTAATATTTACGAACGCTCGTTCGTAAAGTTCACCTCAACTTGTTTGGTTTTCATTAAAATTTGCATTGTTTCTCGTCGTTGATGTTTACGAACGCTCGTTCATAAAGTTCACCTCAACTTGTTTGATTTTCATTAAAACTTGCATTGTTTCTCGTCGTTGATGTTTACGAATGCACGTTCGTATATTCTAACGTATTTGCTTGGATCTCAGATGCTGGGGCTGGTCGTCAACAGCTTCATTGACGCCATCGACGAGGAGGACTTCCAGGTGCACAGGGCGAAGGCCTCCACGATGGACCTGGAGGACATGTCCCTCCCGAGGACGGACATCAACATGCCCGTCGACGAGGGCATGCCCGCCATGGAGACGGACGACGACGAGCCCGCGCCCGCGCCCTCCTACAACGTCGAGGCGATCCTCCGATCCTTGGACGTCACGCCTCTGCGAATTTTGGGGCCGTTGGGAAACCCATCCGACGTGCAGGGGACTCCGGGTGGATACACGGGGTCGTCCGCGGGGACAACCCAAGATGTCCTCCCCGCGAGAACGTCTGGAGCGGAGGCATTCGGCACTCCAGGGGGGTGCTCGACATCGGTGTCGCCCAGGCCAGTCGTGGTTCCCAAGATGGAGAACCTCGACCTTCTGGACCAACGCTCCCGCCCGTCGTTGGACCACTTCCGCAACACTAGGCGGAAGATGAAGAAGACCCCCTACGTGGAGCTGCCTCCGGGGGCAATCATCGAGGTCTCCGACGAGGACGAGGGAGATATGGAGATAATGGTCGAGCTGGGGGTCGACTTCGACAAAAACAAGCGGGTCAAGGAGGAGGCCCTCTCCGTCGCCGAGCTTAACGCCAAGCTCGAGCAGAAGATGAAGGAGGACATGGCGAAGGCTGCTGAGGAGAATGCGAAGAAGATGAAAGCAATTCAGGAGGAGCTAAGGCAATCCAACGAGAAGACGGACGCCATCCTCGCCATGCTCAACAAGATGCAGAGCTTCTCAGCGCCCCCCCAGCCGGCTTACCCCTTCCCTGGAGGATACCCATCGCAATACCCCCTGCCAGGCCAGTACCCCCCGCAGGGCCATTTCCCAGGAGGACCATCACACCACTCCGCGCCCCACCCTACGCCTGTTGGGACTCCTCCGCCCCCAGAAGTTCCCTCGACTGCCTCCCACGATGCTGTCGCGGCGGCCATCCAGGAGGACGAAGATTTACGAACGCGCGTTCGTGAATCTTCAGGTCCTCCAGTCCTCACCCCTCCCCCTTCAAGGGTAGGACTGCCCTCAGACACTGATGCGTCGTCTTTCACCGTCGTCCCCAGGGTAGTAGACAGACTTGGCAATGACTCTGCGCGACACACTGACATGGTCATTGTGGAGGACACGCAGGGGAGCCCCAATGACGCACCAGGAGTGCATGGGATGGACGTGGAAGACACCCATGCGGCGTGGATGGAGGATGTCAGGATGGACGCGCTCGACCTGGGCGCCGAGGAAGAAGACGCGCTGCGCATCCAGGCGACACAGGCGTCTCAGTCGGAGCGTGAGGCCGACGCCATGGAAATGGAGGCGGCTGCGGCTGCGGCTGTGGAGGTTACGAACGCGCGTTCGTTATTCGTTGAGGAGGGACCTGCTGCTCGGTCCAGCGCCGCTTCCCCTCCCCCCGATGACGAGGTAAATCTCCTCTGAGAATACCATTTTTTACGAACGCGCGTTCGTAACCTCACTAACATCGCGGTGTTTTTCTCTTCATCGACACCCTTGGCCCACGCGAGCCCTCTTCAGCGACCCCCCTTATGGACGACCAGTTTTGTAGGACACGACATCATTTTGCCTTAGGAAAATGTGATAGACTATCACGTGAGAAATGTAAATATTCAACGGATTAATATATAGACCCATGTTATCTGCATCGCATTTCTTCAAATTCTTTGCCCTCGACCCCTTCTCGTATATTGTGGATGTTGATGCGATTATGTTCATTCTTGTGTATCCACCTCATTCACGAACGCTCGTTCGTAAAAGGGTGCGACCCCCTGTCCACCTCCTTCACGAACGACCGCTCGTAAATGTACGTGTAGCCTCGCTCACGAACGAGCGCTCGTAAATGATGCGCACCGCCCCCGCAGCCTTCATTTACGAACGCTCGTTCGCAAGTGTGCCCTTGAGCACATTTTCCTTGCACTCTCCTCACTTCCTCGTCTTTCCCCATAATGCATCGTCTTCATTTTCTACGCAAAATTTCATTATTGGATCATAGCATTAAACTAGTCGCGTTGTTCATCACAGGACCCCCCGGAGATAGGTCGCAACCCCTCGACCAATGGACCTCCCACCCGGAACAAACCTTTCATCGTTTTTGACCTCAACGGGGTGTTGTGTCACACCCAACACATCCCAAGGGTCCCCACGCGTCCCTTCCGTCACCCTGACGAAAGGGACTACGACGGCGAGCTCGACACCCTCATTAACCGCAAGGCTGTCCGCTCCCGTCCCGGCTTGCGTGACTTCCTTCGCGAGGTGGTCGAGTTCGCTCACGTCATTGTGTGGAGCTCCATGGTCATGGAGAACACGGAGCCCATCGTCCACTTCTTGTTCCGTGATCTCCCGAGCCCTTGCCTCGTCCTCGGCCAAGAGGACTGCGACGAGCTGCTCGACGAGAAAGGTCAACCGGTGCCCAAGTTTGGCGGTCGGGGCGGAGGACAACAGTTCCTCAAGGTCCTCCGCTCCAAACTCTGGCGAGGCGTCCCCCGTCTGCAAGGGACGCCGCACGGGTGGTGGCCGACTCCAGAGAACACCGTCCTCATCGACGACAGCCCCACCAAGAGCGTCTTGAACCCCCCGGGGAACGTCATCTTCCCGGACACTTGGACCGGCGATAGGCAAGACACATTTTTGGTCGATAGGCTAGCCCCCTACCTTAGAAGGCTCGTGCTCCACGCCGGTAGCATCCCATTTTTTGTTAGGTCCAACCCCTTCGGCAATGCGGCACTAAGCCCCCGCGATAATGTATTCAAGAGCATCATGAGGCTCGCCAAACTCAATAAATTGATTTGAAATGCCTCCATGTCTTTGCTTGTTATCATGTGGTTCACATATCTAATGCTTGCTCCGTTTTTGGATGTCTTTTGTTGTTGTGATTGTTGTTGTTCTTGTTCTTGCCCATAGTCTGCCCCCATATGCGACGCCCCTATGGTCGACGGCTCTTCCCGTCCCCTCTCACCCCCCGCATCCCCTTCCCGCGACGTCACGGACTTCCAAATGCCATCCCTCTACCACTTCTCGGCGGTCGACGCGGCCTCGGCCGTGGATTACTCCCGCGACGTCGGCATCGACGACGGCGTCGTCAACAGCCCGCCCCCAGCACTTGTCCCCCGCGCGTACGCCCCGTCGCCCTCCCCCCTCTCCAAGGAGAAACGGACGCTCATTCGTTTGGGACACCTCTCGCCCTCGAGGGACGACGCCGTCGCTCGTTGCGGGCCGAGCCGGCGTCTCCGCATGGACTTTGCCCCCGCCGACTCCGTTCCTCCCCCCGCAACGTCCTCCGCGATCGTGGGCCCTCCACGCCTCGACTCACCCCCGCCATCCAACAGTGCAATAGTTCCATCGGCTCCCGTCGACGCCCCCCTCGTTCCCACCGTTCCCCGCATGGACGTCCCCAAAGCCAAGGTGCCCTCCTCAACCCTAAACCCCTTTCCCATTTTTGCTTTCCTTGTCTTCCGTTTGCGTGCCGTTCTCTTTACGAGCGCCCATCCCAAACCGCCCTCATTATTTTCCCCACTCCATTCCTATTCTTATCTTCCTATGACGTTGTTTCGCAGGTGGCTACCCGCTCGCTTGGTGCCCGGCCCTCCTCCACGTCCTCCTTGGACAGCCACGCCCTCAAGGCCGCATCTTCCGAGTCCGATCGTTGTCTGGCCCTCCGGAGAAGCGCAAGACGTTCCCTTTCGCAAACGCCCTCGTATTCTACTTATAATACCACCTCGTTAAATTCGGGAGCGCGTCCTGAAACATGCAAGAACGACACATATTCCTTTCCAGGCAACACACAAGGATACAGTCGTGGGCCTGAGATTTTTAGAGCCTTGGAGGCCGCCAAAAAAAAGACTTAGCCGCCAAAAAAAAATAGTGGGTTGGACTAGTGTGACTAGAAGCGTACTAGTGGGACGGACTCCCTAAATGGGCTTAGGTGTAGAACATATTTAAGTGCTTACTTTCTATGCTATTCCAAGTTACTCAAGACATTGATGGTATTTCCATTATAATTGTATTTCAATCCCAATTAATTCATTCAACTTCCATTCATTCTTCGCATCTTCCCTTCCATTCATAACGAGTTGTCATTTCATACGCAACTATTTTCATGTATGCCTCACATTTTTGTTCACTTTCATGACTTTATGTATAATAATAGTAGCATACCATTATACATATGGGATTTTTAGTCGTCATTACTGGTCCAATTTTGAAATGTGCATCCTTATATAGTCTCATAATCAACAAAAAGTCTCTAATTACCGAATATAGTGTTATTATTCATTGAAAATACTATTCATAATGGCATTATTCACAATATTCATACCATTCATACCATTCATACCACCGTGAGTTTCTTCCTAATATCTAGGTTTCTCTCCATAATGGATTTCATCACTCTAGAAACAGCAAAGAACACACACTAAGTTTTTTCAACTGTATGGTAAATGAGCATGTATTCATGAATTTAGTGTCACTCAATAAAGAATTAGACCCTCACTAATTTTTAGATTGGACAAATTAGTGCATGTTTTAGGAATTGGTAACATATGCACTAGTTGGGATAATCAGTGTAGTAGGAAACATGGTTCTTGAATGCACATCCATTTTGAGATGGGGGGTCATTAGAACACAATATGATGGACAAGAGCCTAGTCCAATCTACATAATTCATAGATTTCACCGCAGTTCTTACTAATGTAGGGCTACAAAAACAAAGGTCTTACTCAATTTCAAGGGGATTAGAGATCCAAGACCTTGTCCATGCTAGAGGGAGTATGCCAGGTTGGCATGAGCAATTCAGAATCCAACGTGAATCTTGAATTTCACTCCTCCATTATAAAACTACACCTAGATATTAATAAATGTTTTAAGTAGTTGAGCATAATTCTTATAATATATTACATTACTTTTTGTTGAGTCATGTTTGTAATCAAGAGAGGAATTCAATACATCTGGGCATGGAACTTTTGACACCATATGATTAGAGCATAAATAACAAAATGTTGATTATAGGTGTGTTCAAAACTAACCCTACACTTCATCATGTTCAAACTATGTTCAATTTAGGAAATAATCTTTGGAGGTCGATTTTCAAAAATGATCACATTACCTATTTTGAATTGCACACTCTCGAGATAAATCAATTCCATCTTGAGCAGGGGGCCGCCTTGAGGCTACATGGCAGAGAGCCAACAAGAGTGTCCGGATGGAAGTAAAATTTGAAGAACCTGTGTTTTCTAGTCCCTTCCATAGTATGAACACCTTCACTTGGAATCATGGTAATTTATGTTACATAACATTACTCTGTTGATGAGCTATGGTCATGTGCCCCGTAGTAGATTTGAGAATAAAACCTTCGGATACTGGAATCACAAGACTGAATCTGAAGTGAAGGCGGAGTAATGTTATGCACACAAAAGATTCGCCAAACATTGGCCTGCATTCTAGTGATGATCTAGACGTGCGCCACCCGTCGGAGAAGGGAGATGAGGTTTGTACAAAGTTCATGTTGCACCCAACCTTAATAATTTCAAGACTCGCAGGGCATGGGTTCATGATTCCTCGTCCACTCCAGCCGTTCCCAAACACGCAGCTGGAATCTCTGGAGTCACTAAACATTTCTGAAAGCGAGTGGTTCTCAGTTCGATGTGCACTACTCATCAAGCAAGGAAACACCGCATAAGCAGCCCTGACAGGCTGGGAGGAGAAATTTTCGATACTCGAATTTTAAGACAGCGCTACAATACTCGAACCAAACGCAAGAAAAACAAACGCAAGAGTGAGTGACAAACGCAAACATGTTGACACGAACCTGCTGGATGCCAATGAATATGAATACATTACCATGATGAGGAGAAGCTGGGGGATGATGGAGATTAAAATTAGTGAAACCGTAGTTCGTCTGAATATTTTATTAAATAAAAAACTATTCCAACTTCGGAGCCAACAAAACAGAGGATCTTGTATCTTGAGAGTCCCCTTTCTTCTTGGACACTGTTTGTAAGTTCATTACCTGAAGAGAAGGCAAACGAGGACAAGAAACCGTTCGCTCTCTTGTTTGATGATTCTCCAATCGAATGGCATGCAACCTACTTTTCACCACGCAGCTGGGACAACACCAAACCACAAAAAAGGAAATGAACAATGAAGATAGGTTGAGAGGATTGCACCTACATTCAGTGTTCTGCAAATCCTGCTACATACAAGGCCGACGAATTTGTTCGATGGTTGCTGCTGGACTCAAACTAACCACTTAACTTACAACCACCTAATCCAGAGCAAATGTCCAATGCCCACAAGAATATTAGAATTGGTACGGTGAATAAGAATATAGAGAATATAGTTTTTCGATGCGCAAATAAAAATAGATTATAATTCCGATGCGCGAGGCACCGGAATGGGAAGGAAATCGGTTGGAGCTCAGGTGACCCTGCTAACACCGCTCCTTCTAAAACCATAAACCCATTCCCCACCTTTCAAGAGTTGTAAGTTACACAGACCGATTCATCCCGAGTGACTATGACGGACACAGGAAAGCAGCTATCACTTTCTATCTCTACCTCGACACTCCTGAGATGAATCATGTGCATCTAGTGAGGGGATCCGCCTCGTTGGCGGAGAGCCAGCACTTCAGAGTGCCCGGAAGAAATTAAATTATGAAGAACCTCCGTTTTCGAGCTCCTTCCAGTCAAGTACACCGCCTTTATTGGGAAACATTGTCATTATGTAGCAACAAAAAAATCAGCAAACAATCGCCTGCATCCTCGTGATGTTCTACTAATGCACAACTTTGTGCTGGAAAAACGTGAATCAAGCCAAGAAAACAGAGGATCCTCCAATTTCTCGAGTTGGCTCAAACACGCCATGCCAAACACTACTTGTAAATTCATTCCCTGAAGACGACACTGAAAACGAATACAAGAAATCGCTCACTCTCTCGTTTGATTATTCTTCACCCTGGTGAACGTAATTCCTAACACACAGCTGAAAGAAAACACCAGAAACAAAATACCGAAACAAATTAAGACCACACCGGAAGCAAAAGGCGTGCAACACCAGAAATTAACACACCATTGGGCAAGGAAGATAGTTTCAAAGGATCGCACCTGGAATTACAGTTGCACTATCCCGGCTAGCTCAGCGTCTGCTTGATCGTTTGAATTGTGCTGCAAATCCTGCTCATACAAGGCCGACGAATTCGCCCGGTGGTAGCTGCTGGGCTCAAACTAACCACTTAACTTACAACCACCTAATCCAGAGCGAATGTCCAATGCTCACAAGAATATTAGAATTGGTACGGTGAATAAGAATATAGTTTTTCGATGCGCAAATTAAAACCACAGCGGAAACAAATTAAGACCACACCGGAAGCAAAAGGCATGCAACACCAGAAATTAACACACCATTGAGC
Organism: Polytrichum commune; assembly: GCA_950295325.1. Classification (NCBI taxonomy): domain Eukaryota; kingdom Viridiplantae; phylum Streptophyta; class Polytrichopsida; order Polytrichales; family Polytrichaceae; genus Polytrichum; species Polytrichum commune. Next base: position 44,903,824 of record OX485807.1, read on the forward strand.
AAGGAAGATAGTTTCAAACGATCGCACCTGGAATCAGAGTGGCACTATCCCAGCTCAGCGTCTGCTTGATCGTTTGATGAATTGTGCTTCCGTTTGTGCTTCCTTCAAAGTGACTCCTCCAACTTGCTCAGCGTATGAGGCAATGAGACTTGCGAGAGTAGAGGACGCAACCTTCGCTACAATCTAATAATGCATCACACATGAATTCGCTACTTCATCAGCAGAAGTAGTTGGTGTCCACCGAGTCTATGGCCGGTGATCGTCTTTAAGGGCCCCCATAGCTGCCCGCCCTGCTCCGCTTCTGGCTTCCAACTTTGTCTGAACATGGTCAACTTATTCCAACTTCCAACTTCCAACTTCCAACATCCAACTTCCAAATATGTCTGTACATAATTATTAATTCAGCCGATTATCCATCGTTCCAGGGACCCGCAACGGCCCAGATTTATCGTCCACGAGTCCTTACATAAAAGGGCTTTCCCAGTTCCTTTCGGATACTTGTTGCCAACTTCTAGTGGTGCTTTTAGGATCTGCCTAAAAACCCCCATCGAGCGTGGCTCGGAGGCTAGGTTCGGGAGGGGGTGGCAGGGTTGGGGTAAAACTTGCCCCCTATTTTTTTAATTGGGTGGGGCCTTACTTAATCTCATAGGGGGCTTCCTAGAGTAATTTGGGGCCGCAGAACCCAAATTTAGCAAAACAAAAACCAAAAAAATTCCCCAAGGGGCCAAAACGGGAAGGGCCAGAAAAATGAACCCCACCGAACCTGGCCTCCGAGCCTGACAGCTGCAACGCTCGTCGGGGGTATTTAGGGAGCCCCGTGCTTTTATTCATGTGACATATAGTCTATAGATTCCTCTCAAATGATCAGTAATTCTCCTGAAGTATAGACTAGGACTAACGCACTCCCACTCACTTGAAACTGGGGTTGACACATGTCAAATGTTTGTATATTATCATCGGTCTATCGTCGATAATGGCTGCGGCAATAAATTTATTGGCTCTGTCTGTAGGACGGAGACTATGCATCAACTTCTTTGTTTTAAGAGCACTTTGTGTTCACACTTGGACGTTACTTGTTCTTGTTATATTTGGTCCACTTTATTTAATGTGGATGTTAACTATATATATATATATATATATCTTTGTGTGTGTGTGTATATATATATATATGTGTATATGTATATGTATATATGTATATATATATAACACTATAATTGCTCCCTAAAATGCATTGAAAGAAATATACTTAACTATAGTTATTTCGGTAGTTCTTGATTATTTATTCTAAAAATTTCGGGTGATAAATCAGTAGCTTTAATCCTTGACTTCCATTGGAGGAGAAGGTGCACAAAATCCAAGAAAGGTTTGGTATAGTAAATAACCATGGATTGGCATGAGCAAAGTGGACAACTATAATTGTAAGCTTTCATAGTAAAGGACAGAGCCTCATGGTTCTACCGTTTTCTTGTTGTATAATAGACAAACCCGACAAACATCCCATTCCGACTGACATCCCATTTTCATAGCTTAGGACAACATATTTTCGTGCAACATAATATCAATTTTTGATCAATGGTGACATGTCACGATTGAAATCTAACTTAGCCAAATATTGGTGGCTAAGTTGGCAATTAGGTTTACATTGCAAGCATACTTAAGTGCTACGATTAACGATTACATGAATCAAGCATTCTTAGTGTTGTGATTGATTGGTGCTCAACAAGAGGGTAGCTTATATCATGTGGACAGGTCGAATCCACCTAGAAACTTTAAAGAATTTTTTTTATTGCAGAAAGAATTAAGAAAGAATTATGAAATATTGCTTCTTATTTCTATTTCCTTTCATGAAGATTTTTACTTAAACGGCAAATATGGTAGGAATACCGTAGGATTGCATGGTCACGGACTCTCAAGTCTCTTGAGATTGCCCTTTATGTTGCCTATGATGATATTTTGAAGAAGTTTAACAAGATTTGGTGGGGTAAAGGTGTTATTGCCATTGGGAGTAATTTAGTGGTTACTTGGAAAGTTAGACCCAAAATGGGTATTATTACTTGATGCCCCATGGGCCCCTAAGGGGTTTTTCCTTGGTGGTTGTTATGGTCACCTCTTGCAATTGAATTGGTTTTCAATATGTACCAAATCTTTATTTCTAAACCCACATATATGCTAAGTTGCTTAACCAGTTTTGAATGGGTGGGCTATCTTATTTAGGGCCACTTAAAATTATACCTTGAGGGCCCTTCCCGAGGGCTGCACCTTTCATAACATGTATGAGTATGCGTGAGTGCACAATAGGGGTATTTATTTGAACTTTGTTGTACTACGTATACATATGCTTCACAAATCGTAACTCATAGTTGTGTACATGTATGAAGGACCTCTAGACTGTATGGGATGAGTATTTAATATGGGATGAAACTAGGATGAATAATTTCTCATTTCCTTATCTCATCCATGCATGTATGGAAGAGGCCGTAAAACTAGGATTTTGGAAGGGGTAGCTGAGAATGAGACCACTTCTTGTTTAGAGTTGCAAGAGGAACGGGCCGTGCTTCTTTGTAGAGGTTGATCAAAGGGGAGGTGCATGGTTCATGCAGGTAGTTACGTGACTACCGGCATAAATTGCAAGCATTAGGTGACTTCAAAGTTAAATCTTGTCACAAAGGCATATAGAAAAGTTTGTTGAAATTGCGAAGGTGCTCAAAAATCCTCCATTCCTCGTTTGTTTTGTGTGTTTCACATTGCTCCTACTTCTATTTGGGTGCTCATCACATTAGCGATTTCGTGTATTTGATTGTTAAAGCGATTGTAGGTGTTTATAGATAAACTCTCCCACCAATTGAATTATTGGTTTTGTATAGAGAGCAAAATGCTTGTCTTGCCTTTGAATGAAGTTGTGGCTATCCTTAAAACATTAATGGTAGAGGTTAATTAACAAGTGGAATAAAATGGCTCAAGTAGCTTCTTTTTGTTCAAGATACTTTGAGTTTTGATTGATGTCAGAACTACAAGATCCAAGCAAGGAAAGTCAAGACATTGTTAGAGAATTAGAATTAGATTCATTCATACAATCTGATGTATTAGTTAAAGACCAACAATGGTATATGATGCTTAAGGTAGAAATGGCCTTTGAGCCTTAGGGTAGATACCCTAGCCCAGGTTGTAAGACATTAGTTTGCCCCGGATATCCCGAGGGTATCAGCCCACAGGGATTAACACTAGAAGTTGGCCCCCGGATATCCCGAGGGTATCAGACTGTGATTAGACTTAAACAAAGACTAACCCCGGTCATCCCAAGGGTATAGACCAAGCCATGACCGGATATCGGCTTGAGCAGGTATGGCCAGCCTTACCGGTGAAGGTAGATGATGACAAGTGGCAGACTTATTATTTTAATTATTTTTGCTATTATAAAACCCCTCTTCTACCACTCTGGGTAGTTCTAGAGGATTACACCGATAAATTGCTTAATTACTATCTGCCTTATTATCCTCTCACAACAACAAGATCACACCTAAAGCTAGAATTGTCAAAAATTGGTAGACCCAAAATATCAGCTTCAATTAAGATTTGGTTTGTTAGGAGGGTTTATAAGATGTGTAGAAGATTTGGTTATCGTCGGGTAAAGCATAGAGATCCAATTGACTAGATGGACCATCCATCACACATGGAGATTGGTTGATGTTGGTATCAAAAAAGGCCAACAACAAGTAGACTTACGATCATATTGATTATTTAATGAAAAACTTTTTATGATTTTACCAATCTTTTCAAACAATAATTGCATTAGCTTCTATGATACAAGTGTATTGTAGACTTAGATGCTTATGAGTTACATATGGGGAATGAAAGACTTTTCGATGATTTTTTAGTGAATGCTAGGGTTTTGCATTTTACATATGATGGCGGTTGATTGCTATTCAAAAGTATATTTGTATACTTATGTTAATGTCTATATATTAATGAATTTTTTTAATGTGTACAGATTGTCACTTGCATTTTTTTCATTGAAATTGTACATATATTGCTTGATTTTTTTAAATAACCAAAAACTTGTATATAGTGGTTTTTTTTAGAGTTTGTTGCGAACGCACATGATTCTTGGATTTCAATGAAAGGTGCATCCCTTGGGGGGGCTCTTGACCCATGATATACAAATTATGTGATTGGTTCAGAAGCTACGGATAGTCCAAGTTCACTTTATACTAGACCTTGAAGGCATGAGGGACCAAAGAAGTTGAATTGATGAAAGCTCTACATGGTGCCTACATGGCAAAAAATGGACTCTACCTCAAATTATTCAAGAAAACCAAGCATTCACGGCATGTAACCAATTGGACTTAGAAACACTAGTAGGATTTTGACCAATTATGCCCAAAAACCTCCCCAGACATTAACATAAGTATGCAAACATACTTTGGATTTTTTCATTTACAAATATATAAATACACATTTTTCCATTGATACTAAAGCAACTTTTGATATATCAGTGGCTTCAATGACTCCAAATTTCTCCATGTCGTCCCTAGACCTCTTGGACTGTATACTAGGTCCCTGGGTTTGCTTGCTCACATAGGGCATTGGTTTGGGTGCATCTCTAGAACCTCTAGCCTTGACGCATATGGGTTTTTTGGACTCTTCTTCTTTTTGGTCACCTTAGCGACCACATTATTAAATTTGGAAATGTTTATTGCGAGGGTTGTTAATTTCCTCATAGTCCAGTATGGGCTAAGGGTGTAGCGTGTGAAGAGAGCCTCTAGGTTGAATGGTTTGGCTTCTGGTCATACCGAAGTACACGTAGGAGAATGAGTGTTTTCGGAAATGGAATAAAAGATTTATGTGATTATTCTTAAGTTTAAATATAGTATTGCGTATTATCCCTGGGCTTGTATGGACTCTATCTCCCGTGTCTTCATCTACATCCATTGTTATGGTTGGTTGGGAGTGGTTTCAAGCTCGTACATGAAATATCGAGCAAATTGCATGTCATCTGTCTACTTCAGTATTGCCACGTGGAATAAAATGGGTCAAGTAGCTTCTTTTTGTTCAAGATACTTTGAATTTTGATTGATGTCAGAACTACAAGATCCAAGCAAGGAAAGTCAAGACAAGATCACAACTAAAGCTAGAATTGTCAAAAATTGGTAGACCCACAATATCAGCTTCAATTAAGATTTGGTTTGTTAGGAGGGTTTATAAGATGTGTAGAAGATTTGGTTATCGTCGGGTAAAGTATAGAGATCCAATTGACTAGATGGACCATCCATCACACATGGAGATTGGTTGATGTTGGTATCAAAAAAGGCCAACAACAAGTAGACTTACGATCATATTGATTATTTAATGAAAAACTTCTTATGATTTTACCAATCTTTTCAAACAATAATTGCATTAGCTTCTATGATACAAGTGTATTGTAGACTTAGATGCTTATGAGTTACATATGGGGAATGAAAGACTTTTCGATGATTTATTAGTGAATGCTAGGGTTTTGCATTTTACATATGATGGCGGTTGATTGCTATTCAAAAGTATATTTGTATACTTATGTTAATGTCTATATATTAATGCACATTTTGTAATGTATACAAATTATCACTTGTATTTTTTTTCATTGAAATTGTACATATATTCCTTGAATTTTTTTAAATAACCAAAAACTTGTATACAGGGTTTTTTTTTAGAGTTTGTTGTGAACGCACATGATTCTTGGATTTCAATGAAAGGTGCATCCCTTGGGGGGGCTCTTGACCCATGATATACAAATTATGTGATTGGTTCAGAAGCCAGAGATAGTCCAAGTTCACTTTATACTAGACCTTGAAGGCATGAGGGACCAAAGAAGTTGAATTGATGAAAGCTCTACATGGTGCCTACATGGCAAAAAATGGACTCTACCTCAAATTATTCAAGAAAACCAAGCATTCACGGCATGTAACCAATTGGACTTAGAAACACTAGGATTTTGACCAATTATGCCCAAAAACCTCCCTAGACATCAACATAAGTATGCAAATATACTTTCGATTTTTTAACTTACAAATATATAAATACACATTTTTCCATTGATACTAAAGCAACTTTTGATATATCAGTGGCTTCAATGACTCCAAATTTCTCCATGTCGTCCCCTAGACCTCTTGGATGGCGTGGACTGTATACTAGGTCCCTGGGTTTGCTTGCTCACATAGGGCATTGGTTTGGGTGCATCTCTAGAACCTCTAGCCTTGACGCAGATGGGTTTTTTGGACTCTTCTTCTTTTTGGTCACCTTAGCGACCACATTATTAAATTTGGAAATGTTTATTGCGAGGGTTGTTAATTTCCTCATAGTCCAGTATGGGCTAAGGGTGTAGCGTGTGAAGAGAGCCTCTAGGTTGAATGGTTTGGCTTTTGGTCATGCAAAATTACACGTAGGAGAATGAGTGTTTTCGGAAATGGAATAAAATATTTATGTGATTATTCTTAAGTTTTAAATATAGTATTATGTATTATCCCTGGGCTTGTATGGACTCTATCTCCCGTGTCTTCATCTACATCCATTGTTATGGTTGGTTGGGAGTGGTTTCAAGCTTGTATGTGAAACGTAGAGCAAATTGCATGTCATTTGTCTACTTCAATATTGCCATCCAATCCCCCTTGAAGTCTTCTTTCGAAAAAAAATGTGTCGTTGCCATTTATACCATGTATGGATTTTGGTAAGGGCAAGACTATAGGCACTGCGAACTTTTCAATTGCGCTTCTTTCTCGCCATTTGTAGAGAAACAACACAATTAAATTCATTTTTATGAACGTTAGTTCGTAAGTGACAATACCGTGTGGCATCCATTACTTAAGGCATTGTGGGCACGGTTGTAGTATGTGCATTATGTTGAAAATTAATGTGCATCATAAAAGTATATTCATAATGAATTGTTATAATAGATTTTAGCAGCATATTTATGAACAATTGTTCATAAATATGGAACTTTAGTGTAATAGAAGGTTCATAATTATGTGGATGGGCCAACTAGCTACTGTGTCATAGCGTTTCACCAATTTTAAAAGTAAAATATTGTAAATATTTACGAACGCGCGTTTGTGAATATGTAGCCTATGTTTTTAAAAGAAGAAGTTTATGAATGCCCGTTTGTAAATATGTAGCTTGTGTTTTTTAAGAAGAAGTTCAGAAATGCCCGTTTGTAAATGGGTTGGTGTTCATTTTCTTTATTTACTAGTTGTTTTTCCTGCGATGCTGCACAATTTACGAACGCGCGTTCGTAAATGGCTGCGTCTATATGTTTGTGTATAATAGTGTATATGTTTGGAGGATGGGGGAAAATTTGTTTTACAAGGAAATATGTTGTTCTCATCCAATTCACAATTACATCAATTGTTGTAATATTATGGTCATCCATGACTACCTTGTCCATTCTTGTTAGGAAGAAAAAACGTTCAATGACTCTCTCATTGGAAAATGAAATTTGGATGTATAAGTAATAAAGGCATGTTTAATTCATGCTTTGTAGTTCATATTGTAGTGGAGGCATTCATCACATTAATTTGAAAAGTTGAGTATAAATACATGAATTTATTTTCTCACAGTCCATTAGTACCTATACAGTTGGCTTATGTGAAAACTTCTTGTATATAAGGAGTATAATTTCATAGTGAACAATGTACATCATTTAGGTATATGATGAAGAGTCCACCCCCCAAGATGTTCATACAATGTTTTGAGATATAGTGTTTTCATGAATGAAATATCATTCAAGTTTTTCAATGTCTCCTCAAATTATTATTAGCTTCATAAGGGACCCAAATTGAGATTGGGTGGTGGGGGGTGTCATTTTACTTACTAGATATGGAGGAAAATTCAATTTCCAAATGGTCGTTGATTCATTTGATTAGGTGAACTTGAACTAACATGTGTATAGTTCCTAATAATGAGTGTGAAAATGACCCCAAATAAGTTAGTCGTTACAACACTTAATTGATTGAGAAGTGGAAGGCAAGGGCAAACAATCGTTTGTACAATGATTAGAGAACAACCTTAGAAAAATACTTCTCAAGCTACACACATTCAAAAACATTGATCTTGAGCTTATGTGGCCTCCATAGGAGGTAATCCCAAGTGTGCATTTGAGCCATGTAGTCGGGACCATTTCTCATTTGACATGACGTGATTTTTTTCTTCTTTCTTCTTTTTTTTCTAATTTTTAAAATTTTTATCCCTATCAAGCATGGGAGAGGGATAATGTTGTTGATGAATCGAATTTCACAAAAACTTGGCTAGCATCAAATGTGCATTCTACATAAAGTAAGTTAGTGCGACGTGGGTTATTGAGTAGTCAAAATTGTTTGTGTGTAGAAACTATTGTATTAACTACCGGACATGCACAACTTCCACAAACCCAAAACCTTACATCCCTAAATCTATTATTCCTCCCAACCTTTAAGATATGTGGCCCTATTGTGGTCTAGGGGCATATCCAACTAGTCTACCAATGTCGGTTGGATTGGGAATTGCTTCATCCGATTAATAGCAACTATTATGATTGTTCATGCCAATTGTCATTTCAAGTTTCACTTTGGAGTTGAAATACAACTTTGGTTTAGGTCAAAAGTGAAGTTTGAAATCCTCCTTCTTTCACCTTAATAGTGTTGAGTGCATTTTGATTACACAATCTAGATTTCAATCTTATTATAACATGCATGTCTTATTTACTTCAGTCTATTAACTACAAGCCTTGTCATATACCACTGGAATGTAGGTGTAATAATAAAGTAACTATGTAAAATAAAGGATAAAATGTCATGGAGAGAGCATTTACTAGCATTGGCAGGAGGTTTGACCATGATAGGGAATACATTGTATTTTGGAATAAGAATAAATTGCCCTCTTTGTTTTTATGCCTTTAAATATACTTTTAGCATTGTAGAGGGAGATCTAGATGAGGTGGGATGTGACATGATGAATCAACAAGATCGTTATGACTACGCTTTCTCCAAAGTTGTTGAGGTTGAGGGAGACGTCATGCAATGGTGAAGATGCCCTAAGAAGGTAAGGATTTAAAGGATGCAATAAAAATGTGTTGGGGCATCCTAGTCTAAGACTCAAGTTAAAATGAACACTTTTAATTATGCACCTACTTCTTGTAGGATGCAAAATACACAATTAGTGTGACTTGACCTAGGTATGGTTTGAATTCATATGCTTACTCTACCTTACACACCATTCCTTATTTATTCAATCTTGCCACACCCGGGTTTACACTTGAATTAAAACCAAACACGTATGTATTGGTTGAATTCATATCCTTACACCTTCAATTGGCAACATTCCGGATTAATTCAATCTTTCTACACCTAGGTTTGCACTTGAATTAAGACCAAAATTATACCTAGGTATGGTTTGAATTCATTATCCTTCCTCTACCTCAAAAGCCATTTGTGAACCATCGTATTGGCTCACAATTTAGTTGTAGGTAATTCAATAGAAAAAACAAATTTAATTAGAGTAATTCGTTGGTTTATTTTATACTTAGCCCTTTAAAATATGATTTGTAGATATAAAGTGAGAAGTCACTGAAAAACTTAGGCAAATGTGTTGGACCGCAAAGTAGAAATGAGAGTATAAAATTGATTGAGAATCTCAACTAAGTAGTAGAATTAAAGAATTTTCAACATTAGGTGGTAGAAAAATTAGAAAAAATGAGAGTTGATGGTAGAAAAATTAGACATTTTAGATGAGAGATAATGATTCCTATCTCATCTTTTTTTAATATTTCCTTCTCTTCCTTTTTCTTCTCTTCTTCATTTATTTACTTTTTTATTTTTCATTATCTTCTTTTACCTTTGTCATCTCTCTCATCCCTTATGGGGTTTGTCTCTTTGATGGCTCATTCTCTTGTGTGGTGTGTCTCTTGAGAAATTGAAGGAAAATATGGGAAGCATACATGTTCATGGAGCGGGATTATAGAAAGTAGTAGGTTTAGAATATGGATAGAGGCATCTTGATATATGTCATGATAGATGTGTGAAGAAAGCAAGAAAAATGGAATTTGAGGTAGATTTCACCAAGACAATGGAGGTGTTGACTTGGAGAGTGATTATGATTGATTGGAGGCAAGGCTTGAAGAGCCCACTGTGTAAAGAAGCATCTTGAAGTCGGCCTTCCAACAAGCCCAAGCTCATTATGAGAGGTGCAACGAAGAGGAAGTTATGGCAGATTTTCCAAGACAACGTATTGTTGGAGGCGATCTAGCAACGCTAACTTTGAGAGACAATTTCGAGTGACTGTTGGTGATTCTTAAAGAGACATTTCGAAAAGATGAGCATTTTGAGGTTAGCTTTCCAAATAAAATAGTTTTGTCTTCATCTAATTAAGGATGAAGGAGTAGTAGTCAAATAAGCGGAGGTATGTCTGCTAGGGTAGCGATTTTTGAAAGAATATGGACGATGGACTTTGACCAGCCATATCTCCCAATTGGAGGACAATCAAAAGCTTTAATGTTGAATAGTTTAGCTTCATCAAATTAGCTTTCCATAGAGCCCTTACTTGCTTCAATCAAAACAAGTATAAATGAGACATGGTCATTTTAATGGCCAACAGTCCAACTGCCTTGGTTAAGGTTGTTTCTTTATTGCATTAATTTATTTTCTTAAAATTTTGATTACAAATTGCACACTTATGTGTACTTGCCATATTCGAGAAGTATATGCATGTATGATTGTCTCTACAATAATGTATCTTCTCATTTTTTTTTCTGAGTATAGAGTCTATTGCTTGGAAGGGTTAGGGATCTTCACTCTTGACCGGTCCATTTCTAGGGTTGTTCGCCTTGCGGGGTGAATCTCTCGTACCATTTTAGATTAATTTGTCTTTTTATTGGTGTTCACACACTTGGTGAGCATATTATAGGCATGGTTTTATATGATTATATGATATTTGCAATTTTGAGGGCCTCCACAACTATTTTTGATCCAATCCCACTTCATTATATATATGTACCTTAGGCCTTGGTAAAACCTAAGAGCATCCTCAGCCCACACAAGGTACTCGCTCCCGGCATCAAAGTTTGCAGGGAGCCCGGCGAATGGGAGGGAGGAAGAGGCGGGAGGGGGGTCCAGCCCTGCGCCCGGCAAGCGCCCCTGGCAAGCGCCCCCGGCACACAAGCTTTTACACAAGCTTCGCTCCTCCTCATGCCATGGTGGCCTCTGCCAGTACAGTAGCGGGAGGACAAATTCTCACTGCAAACTTGAAAAAAGTGCCGAGAGCGGGAGTACTTTTGACGGGACCCGCTCCATAACGGGACGGGTAGCGAGGCCGTTGGCCCGAACCCTGGGCACCCTAATCCCGGCAGTTACCGTTGCTGGGAGAACACCATGTCCGACTGAGGATGCTCTGGCTGGGGATTCGTGGCACTCAAGTAAAATCATCCATCCAAGATATCGTGGATGAAGTGGCTCTAATAAAAAAAAGCCCCCCTATGGGGTTGAGGGCCGATTCATTCGAATGTGACGTCACTAGACTAATTCGGGGCCTTTGACTCTATTTCCGGAATCAAATTGCCCAAAAATAGCCATTTAGATGATTCCTGTGTTTTTTTCATCCGCACGGATGATTTTACTTGAGTGCCACGAATTCCCGGCCGGATGCTCTAAGGTGTGCAACCGATACTAGTATTTTTTATATGTTGCATATATTATATACATGTTCTATACATAGCGTCATCCATGTTCCGCATGGATAGAATGACATATTATTAGGTCGAGGTAGCTATCAGGAATCTTCTTTTTAAAGAACATCCAAGGAATTTTGAACCACTCTAGAGCACTACTTAAAACCCTTCCCCTCCCCCCCCCCCCCCCCTTCTCCATCAAAGTTTTTTTTTGTAGTAGACGTCCAATGTGCACTCAAGAAACCCGTCGGAGTGCGCCCAAACCGCGTTTAATATGTGCGTCCACACTACACACCCCATGTATATAACAACGTATATCCACTACATATACCGCCGCTTATACCAAAGGTTTACAAACAACCGGTTGTAAAGCTCAAGTCAATGCATTTGTAATAAGGGTTCAATCTTATATGATGGCTGAGACATTACCAGAAACATTTATACACCCAATCAATACGTCATGGTAATATACAAACAACCGTTTGCAAAGAGACGAGCCATAACTTTATGAACGGTTGTTCGTATGTCGACACCGATCCATTGTCCCAAATACCAATATGATGGCATACGCTTTACAAACGTACGTCCCTAAATATCACCATTGTTAAATTCTATGTTTTCATTGATATAAACAGTACGACCTGGGACATGTGATAGGTTGTTTGTAAAGATACCCTCATGAAATGTATGTATGGAGGTATACAAATGGCCGTTCGTGTATCCCAACTCATACGGTTTCTGTATCATAAGTTTGATTGATAACATACGTCTTCCCGATTGGGGTATGCAAACAATTTTTTGTACATCTATATCATACAACCTTTTACCTTTTGCATAGATGTTGTTCTTGGACACTGATGTAAATATTTGTTTTATGTGATCTTCAAAATTACGTGTAATTTGTCCCCTCCAGATTTGATTATGCAATGGGAGGGTTTGCAAACACGCGGTCATGAATACATGTGAAAGAAATATGTTCGATTGACTTACAACCATGTCCATGATTGCTCCGAACTTCTTTTCAACACCTTTTGAGAATAATCATATTATGGGTGAATGTTTCTTGGTCGTTGCTATGGTTCCGTAATAACCTACGTTGATAGATATCACCCCCATAATAACTTGTTTCAGTTGATGTGTTTTCATGAATGCTCGTTCGTTATCAAAGTCGGATGTTCAATTACTATGGGTATGAAGTGAACGCATGTCTTGTAATCACCACATGTTTTCAAAGGCACCTTCGTGCACTCCCCCATAACATCATGAGACACAAAAATCTATCGGAATGGGAAAATAAGGATTGTTTGTACATGACTTTGGACTGTTTCGGAACGTCCGTTCGTGTTTCTTGTATGAGGTCCTCCAATGGTACCCCAACACTTGATTTTTGATGCTCACAATATGAGCGAATCTCTGGTTTGCTATTCGTTGTTGTCTATCTATTTAAATACTTTATGTATTTCACGCAATATACATATACACAACATGTGTACGCTCTTGTCTGCATTGCATTGGTTTTGTGGTTGTTCATTCCATGGTTGTTTTTTTAGGTGGGATGACGGTGGATGTAGTAGATGGTGCATTTGAACTGGCGATGGATGCTTCGTCATCTGATAGTGAATCCAAACTTTCATCCCCGACAGTTGACAATATCAACGGGACACACGTGGTGGGTGTATCTATGAATACATCCACCAGTGGATCTTTCGAAGTGCACGAACAATCTTAGCATTTGGGGGATGATCATGATGATATTCCATAATCACAAATTACAAATAAATTACAAATTACAAATTCCTCAACTACAAATAACAATACGATTAAAATGGGGGCCAATTTTCTCATATGTAAAGGCCTTAGGGCCAAGAAGCTAGGCCGATTCAATAAATCTAGCATAATCCAACGGATTTAGCATAATCTAGCATAAAGCTGCTCAAATTTCTACATAATTCAACGGATCTGGTTCATTGAAAAAATCATATCTTATTAAAAAAAAATTGACATTGGCCCTTCATTTTGGGTGCATCCATTCAACGAGCTTGGGCCATGTCAAACCATGCATTTTTTAATTTAAAAATTCATACCACTAAATCGGCCCGGCCTCGGTGTAAAGGGGTTGGGGCCAATTTCAGCCTTTTGGCCAATCACAAGTGAGGATTTCAAGCCTCTAACACAACCAATTGGCCCGGCTTCTAGGCGTAAAGTGGCCCTAATACACATTGAAACAATCCATGCGTCATAGATATATCATTGGCTATGAGACGTGGTTGGGAGGTACTGCCATAGTGGTCCGACATGAGTGGGAGGGTAGCAAGGTTGGCTCTCATTAGCCTTTTGGCTAAATGGACTTTACAATCAATTTCATTCATTGGAGAAAGTGTGGCTTGGCCCATCTAGGTGTACACCCTAGCACCTAAAAAAAACCTAGTTGTACACTTACCCCGCCTAGGCAATGACCTAGGGCCTACTAAAGCTTAGCATGGCATGGCTATGCCAATATTGAATTATTAAGAGTGTAGATAGATAGCAGTAGCTTGCCCTTGGCCCTCTCCAGATTCAATATGAGTTGATGGACATGCCGGCATCTCAATTAATTTTGAATAATTCATTCATGTTCCGGGGGTCCCACAAAACAAATATGGGCTCCTAAGCAATGTTATGATAGTGGGCTCGATTACATGATCCATGGTTCAAACCTAGTACTTCATGGTGCTCACATGGATGCCTTACCCAAAACCCCCACACCATGAGGCGCAAGCATGGTTAAGTACCCTACATAGGTTTGAGCAAAAGTGATTCAAAACTATATACTAACTTTGAATTGTTACGATGAGATTGAACTATGTGCTTACGAAACATAGAAACCATTCAAAGTTAAAATAATGGACAATGGAGAGGGCCGACATATCACTTGAGAAAGAAATGGATTCTTAATACTTTAACCTATTCTAGCTTTTGCAATTGAGCTCCAATTCTAAACTTGAAATGACAATCTTCTTGGTTTGTAATTACTTACCCGATATATTGGTTTACAAATGGAGCACATAGCCTACAATACCAAATATAAACCTCTTTGGTAACTACTAAGGGGCTACTAAACATCACTTAGTAGCTCCTGACCTTGCAAGTGCAATAAATACTCTTATTATTATGGGCCAAATTAATTCTCGAGAGCCCACACTTAATCTCATAATGAAAATTAATTGAGCTACATGAATTTTTCACCCACACTAGATTTCTAGTAGAAAATAAGCTTGGGCCACATAAATTGTTAATTAAGAAAATTAGTATGGATGATTATTTAAATTTAAAATTTTAAAATTTTAACTTTTGTCTTATTAGTGTGAGTGGAAAATTAGCATGGAATTAGTCAACGTGGGGCACACTAATGTTCTAGTCAATGTGGGTCCACGACCTCAGGTCTTTACCTACCCCTTCAAGAAGACATCCAACCAACACATTAAATATGATTTGTAGAACAAAAGTAGGTCTTATGTATGACACTCAATAGATTTTATCGCACGCATAGGTGCAGCGCAAAAATACGCGTTGCAATTGATTATTCAAGCAAATGAATCTAATGTATTGATAATTGATTTTGATATCGCTTGAAATACAATATCCTGCTCTGAATTTGTTGAGGGCATGCAAATAGTCAAATAGCCAAACATTTGGAGAAAGCGTGGACGTGTGCAAAGCCATAAATTGAAGGTTTTGAAATCACAAGCTTTTAACAAAATGTGTGCAATGTAGTTGCAAATTCATAATATTTTGTGAGATTGAATATTGCGTTATTTTGGTCATGTCAGCGTTGCATTTATGACACAAAACTGCGCAAGCATGTAGGGTGTGTCGTCGGCACTCTTAATTGTCATGGCTGAGAGGTTCGACGCAGCTGCAAATCAGTGAAGACAACATGTCAGCTTCAACTGGTTGATACATATCTCACAAATAAAAAACAAGTGCAAAAATATTTGTTAAGAAGATTGGTGCATTCAATACAATATTACATTGATTTGGAGGCAAGTTCCTCAAAATAACCAACCAAAAGCACATCTAGAAATAAACAAGCGTTTCACAAACAAAGCTTCTGTACACTCTTTCAATAAGTTGTTAGTGACAAACAATGAGAACTAGCAACACCAAATAGTCTATGGGTGCCACAATACTCTTGGCTATAAGGATTTCCACTTCATCTTTGCATGTCAGTAGAGTTATTTGTAAAGTAAAGTAGATGAAACCATGGGTTTAGTCCCAAACTTTGAGCTCATGAAGAATTAACACAAAGTTACCCAAGTTTTCTTAATGCTTAAATTATCATACACAAAGAGTGGTGTCATGCAATTAAAAACCATCTTGTTGTAACGCAATCTACAACCAAACTACACTATACAATGTATTTTGTGTCATAAGGTATTTTATGGCATCGAGGCAATTTTTTTACTGACATTTCTTATGAATAAGTTTACAAACACTCTCATCTCAACTTTACATGTATGGTATGATCTACATCCTAACATTTATGTAATAAAATATTGTCATGGATGATTGAAATTTATCAACTTCCTACGTGCCAAAGTCTTCCTTGTGGACTTCTTCTCCCACCGGCGGTGAGCCTTTGCACATCCCACGAGAAGTGGGTGCTTAAATGTTTCAATCATTGTTAATTAGCTTCAACCTGATCCTTCATCAGGCATCCCCTTCCATACGCCAAGTGGCCATCATATTTTCAAGCAGGATGTTTTTATCTGGTTATACTGGGCATTGTACTCCTTACTTTGTTTTCTTAATATTTTTCCTTTATAGTGCTTTCTTGGAAACATCAACCCTGGTGAATATCAGGTGTCTCTTTGACATATTTAATTTTGTAAATATATCTGCAGGGCGAGGGCAGTAGAGCAAGAAGGAGCAATGTCCGGGGAGAACCGGTATTTATTAGTGTAATGGCAGCCGGTTGGTTTTGTGAAAAGTCCGGTTGGATTGGGAAAGTGGAGGATGTGAAACCGGTGCTTTTAAAAACAAATCGGATTTCAACCGGCAACCATTTTGAGGAGGAGGATTTTTACCCGGATGAATTGTGAAATAGGTGGATTTCATCTGTTTTATTCATCTAGGGCCGGATATCATCTGGTTCTAGGGTTTAGGTTATATGTTCGTTGTAGGCTTGTAGCGATTTGGTGAACGCCGGACAGGCAAAGTTTTTGCTTCATTATTGCATTTCATTGTTGACGGCTAGTGTTTAGAATGTATTATGTGTGTGTCTATGGAAGATCTTCATGGTGATCTTGATAACGTACTAATGGAAGCCATTGCTTTATGGAGGAACTCTACAAAGTTTAGATGGTTGTTTTCACATCCACAAAGATACCTTTCAGGGCGTTTTCCTCTTGAAGGTGAAGATGATAATGTTGATTTTGACTCTAATAGTTGATGAATTTCATTTTTGTATATAGTATGGTATGTTAGGTTACTCTTTTATCATCCTATGGCCACAAATCTAATATGAGGTTTTAAGACCTAGGTATGATAGAAGAGTAAATCCATGTCCATCAACTGGTTGATGGGTTGTTTTAGGTTCAACTCCTGCTATGGATAAATTGTTGATCATTGTTGTTGGATGTTAATATCATTACATATTATTGTTGTACATTAATATGTTCTTTGGACATATGTTGTTTGTAGATATAATTTTGATACATTGGAGAATCGGCTTCCTTATCAATGCCCAAGTTTCTGGCCGGTTGTCATTACAATGAAGAGGAAATTAGCCGGCACTTGAAAAATAATATAGGATTTTGGCCGGTCCAAATTAATGGCAACAAGTTTGCAACCGGTAAAATCGTGAAAAAACCGGTAGAAGTTGTGAAGAGGCGGATTTTAGCTGGTTGAGCTCAAAAATCTCCCGAACCCTGAGAAGGAGCCTTGAGGGCAATCCTCAGCTTCAGGCATGGGAACTATGACGAGTGACCCAAGATTTTGTGAAGAAAAAGCTCCTGCATTTCCATTGAGGTAGCTTAGCTGGCCCACACCATAGTCCGGGGAGTTTTATACAAAAATCGGTACATTTCCGATCTTTTATAAAGACATTCGGATTTTTATTTATTTGCTCGAAAGCTACCTAAATCCAATTTTTATTCTCGGTTAAAAACCGATATTTAACTTTACCATTCGGTAATTTTCCGACTTTCTGAATTTCATTTCGGTATGTTTCCGAAGATTTGTATTGTATGTCGGATTATTATTTTTAAATATTGTAAAAAAAAATTGGTGTTATGTTTTTAAAGGGGTGAATTTGTGTTGATAGAAAATCCAAGTATCCTTGGAATGATTTGAACCTTGCCAAGCCCCCACCAAACTTGGGGCCAAGGATTTAGCCTTTAAAAATATATATAAATCCAAAAAGGGTTCATACATTATTTAGAGGCTAGTTAGTACAACAATACATGCAACTTTTAAACATCCGTATCCTCATAATTAGAAAACATAGTTCAACTTACTGAACAAGATGCATCACTTGCAGAAGACACATAACGTGAAGGATTAGCATATAAAAACCGGTATTTGGTTCCAATTTTCCACAAAGAAATTGCCTCTTCAATAATATTATCAAAGTTTTCATCTGGTCCCTCTAAAGCAATTCTAAGCATAGCTTCCAAATTTTTACTTCCAAGTTTGTTTCTCACTCTTGTTTTTATTAAATTTTGAACACTAAACGCCCTTTCACAAGTGGATGTTGATACACATTGTACTCTAGCCAAATCAGCAAGGACAAGCAAATTAGGATATCGGGTTTGCAAAGAATGATTCCATGTGATCATGCCCCATAAATCTCCACAAGTCTTATCTCCCCATTCAGTGGTGGCTTGCAGTTTGAAAGCTAGAAATTCATGCTAGAAATTCAAAGCTAGAAATTCACCCTGGACCTCCGAAACAGATGTCTCCAATTGGATTGCAGTGGATCGTCGCACCGAACTGGACCTTCAAAACAGATGTCTCCAGCTAGATCGCAGGTGGATTGCCGCAGGTGGATGCAGAAACAAACAGAAGCGGAAGAGCAGAAGCGAAAGAGCACAGAGAGAAATCCCAATAGAGGAGTGAGAGGAGTGAGATACTTTGCACAAGGGACTCAAACTCCTTATACTCGTGAGAGAGGGTCCTTGGGTGCTAGAGCCTCAAAACCCTAATCGGCCCAGTGAACGGAACCAACCCTAAATTAATTAGCCTCCATGGTTCTTGACCTTATGAGTCATGACTCTAGTATTACCCTAATAGAAATTTCCGCCCTATCCCTAGTCCCTTCGGCTACTTGCCTAAATTTTAAAATTTGGCTCGGTAAATATCCTAAAATATGATGCCTCAACCGGCTATGTTGCCGATCTTTTCTCATTTGAACCGGTCAATTTCTGACCTTAACAATTTTAAGTCGGTATCTCATCTGAATCATTGCGAACTCATTCGGAAATCTCCAAAAAATTTCGGCTAGCTCGTAACTAAAGTTCGGTACTCCCCGTTCATTGGGCCCACATGCTGATAAAGTTGCTCCTGTTCTGATGAAATGGTCCTCTACGTTAACTTAACGAAATTAAGACTGTAGCTTGCACCATCCACTCGGCACTTGGAGGCAGAGACCCTCAAGCCCACAACTCCTAGTAACTAACTTACAATTGTTGGTCACCTGTTCGTGTTGCTGCATTTTCCTCCTTGAATTATGGGTACTTAAAACTTGATTAGTGCTAGAAGTACTATTATTGAAAATCTCATGATACAATTATTGTTGATGATGAGAGGATGTAATATACTAGCAAGACATTTCAATTGATCCCAACGACGTGAGATCTGATTTCAGCTTCTTGCTTCTCCCAAAGGAATAATGGACTGAGTACTGCTTCCAAGCTGTTGGGGTTTCCACAGTCAGGTGGTTTGTGAGCAGTTGATTGTGTTTTCAGGTTTCTTCCTTCCTTGCTTGCATTTTTCTCGTCTTTGAATGTTGTCAAGTTTGGATTTGAAACCCAAGTTTACATCAATGGCCGCAACAACCCACCCTGTGTTTTCAAGGCTTCGTGATGTTCACGTTGATAATGAATGAGATATTCGTACGAGTTCCAAAAATTACAAGAATTGCCATGGCGACGATTTGGGTTTGTCAATCTGCTATCTACACTCTTTGAGTGTTGCACAATCTACGAGAAGTGGGTGCTTAATTATGAGGAAAATGGGTGATTCTCATGGTTCCATCCTTCTGTCCTTTGATTCTTGGTTGGTTTAGCGGTTGAAATAGTCTTCAGTGCGATTGTCTAGGTCAAATAGTCTTTCTAGAGAGGCATTCGATGAAGGCAGCCAACATGTTTGTAATTTCAGTCAACTAATCCGCAATATAAGGTATGCAAGTCTTACTCGGTTACTCGACATGAAGGTTGTACTTTATCAACTTCCGACATGCCAACTTTCTTGTGGACTACTTCTCCCACTAGCGGTGGTGGACCTTTGGCCCCTTGCGGCTCGTTGTGGGGTCACCTCTATCCCTATCTAGTACCATCCCATCACCCCTAAACCCACAATGAACAAAAAGCGGAAACTTGGCAAGAATCTGGACCCACCTCTCCTGTTTAATACCACATAGTAAAACACTGTACACTAAATGAATCTCCTGCATTTGGAGCCCATTTCGACTGTAGAAAGTCTGCACTGGACGACACAGCTTCAAGAGTATCTTGTGAGGATTAGGATAGAATACTTTAAATTGGTGTCATAAGAGATGGGTGGCAACCCCTTCAGGCGTTGCTCCCAAGCTGGCAAGAGTTAAGGTACATGTGTCTTGATCCAATACTTTGAGCTGTTTAGTGCACATGTGGCTCGGTATGTTATAAATAGGGAGCTGTGTTAGTAAATGGTCTCATAATACAATCTAAATATAAAAATTGTATCCGTTTATAAGAGACTTTGTAAAGTCTCAAAATGAAATTTATCCATAGTTTGGGATGCCAATATTATGAGCATACGGAACATTGGGAACATGACAATTTACAAATTTGTATGTGAAGAATATCCACATTCCTAAATATAGTAGGTCTTTGATTCATAATCAAAACATGAAGTACACATGAAAAATAATAATCGAATCCCAAAAACAAATGGTTTTATGTGATTATAGAGTCTAGGATGCGCATCCCATATATAAAGGTCTTATTGAATTGAATGGCCCATCCCAAACCTAATTATAGGTTTGAATGTAGCCGTTAAAAAACCAAGTCCATAAAGTGCCCCTATTCTCCACATTAATTCCAACCTACGTTATGTTTTCTCATCACCATTTTTCATTTCGTCCATTCTCGACATCATTTTCCGCAGCAACAATACATGCCAAGTTGTCTTTGGCAAAATCTATATGATCATTGTTTCCGATTTGGAACCCTTGCGCAACTTCCAAACAAAAATGACGGTACATGTGTTTATCCAAACCGGTCCATACGTTGAGTCCATTGTCCACTTGAAACCCTTTATGGTGTCCCAACCTAAATAGGTGTGGACCATGTTTTGGTCTTTGGTGCTTGGACAACAATATTCCACTTCAATTTAACGAAAGTTGGGGCTACTTCAAACAGAATCGGGTGAAGACAATGTTTTCACCAACTAGATTGGCTTGGAGTGCTCCTCATCTCCTCCACGTACAAGGACCATATAACCTTCGTGACAATTAACACCCACACGTAGCGACGGAGCCAGACGATTGTGCACAAGACCAACATAATGCTCGTCTATTGCGAACTCTTCACAAACATCTTTATTGTTGAAGAATATGGCGTTGGACTCCACAACTGTCAATCAACTTTGTGGCCAAAATCTTTGTGTCAAAGTCGTATGAGTGTCGACACCAAGTGTTATAAAGGGCGAGCGAATAGGATCCCAATATGCGATCAATGGTTCATGAGTATTCCGAATACGTCTCGTGATGTCTTCCTCACACAACTCTGTCCAATACTCAATGAATCCGGATATACCTTTGATGATTTCTGGCCCATTCCTCATGGGGTCGGGTTTGCAAGGCTTTGGATCATCATCCGGGAGCATACATTTCTCATCATTTTCTGGACACCACACACCTATACCATCCTCCGGGCCCCAATTAGGGGATGTGCACAAAAACTTGAATTGCATGGCGGAGACACTCGGGGGGGGGGGGGGGGCAGTGTGTTAAAAAGTTAAGGATATAGGTGCGAACAACCACTATTTTATAGGGGGGTATTACTTTCAATTCTTTTTTTTTTCACATGCTATCATTATGTAAATTTCTACTTTGGGTTAATATAAAAATGGCTTGCATTATTTATAATTCCAAATTACCTATTATTCCATACCCTATAGTACTTTAAAGATGTCCAGTGCCATTTTTTATACCCTATATTACTCTTAAATCCAATTATAATTTTTTGCCCCCATGTTTTTTAAATACCTTATCATTTGTTCGCACGTATATTGCTACTCCAACCAATGACTACCCCCCCCCCCCCCCGAGCGGAGACACCATCATCCCTCATATAGAAGCATAATTGTTGTGCTTTGGTATGTTCAACCAAACAATTCACTCCCTTCAACATGTATGGTTTGATGAAATCCTTAAAAATTGGTATTTCGTCAATCATGTGCGGGATCATCGGCACATTGTCCAAATCCATGTATGATTTCATGAGAAGTGGTATGGTGGGAAAATCCTCTTCATGCAATTTCATGCTCCAATGGCCAAATAATGCATCAATGTCATCGTGTTGGGCCCCACCGTCAAGAAAGACACAAACACCTCTTTGAAGATGTCTTTTGGTACAAACAAAGACCAAAAACAAAATACATATTGATATTTGTTGGCTTTATTAATTACAATCATCAAATTGAACGTAGAGAGTTGGAGACAAGGGTTTTGCTAGAATAGGTTCTCAAGATCGTGCAAAAGTTTTGCAAATGAACCGACTGTGTGGTTGGCATCGCAAGGGTAGCAATCCAAACCATAATGGGCATATTTAACGTCCACATGGTTGTGGGCAATCAAACCAGAGAATAACAAACGATGTGTGAACAAAAATATGAAATTTACACCATGTGGATGGATGAAGTTGAACATTTGGCAAATGCACGCAACGCAAATTGGAGAGCCCTTAAACACATATTTGAAATTCTCTACGAACCTATGATAGTTATATACAACTCGAAGAGACCATCCATAGCCTTTGTTTTGCATGAATAACAATGGCATGCAATCTTGGCATGGTCCATTTTATCATGGATGACTATTAGAACCTCCACGAGCCTCATTATGGATAGTACACGATTATTGTAGTAATCTTAATGGTGTGCCTCCTGGTTGTTGATATGCTCAATGTATTTTTTCTTGTATCTATTATGGGATTCAGTTGCTATAGGGTGGGCATCTCGAATACCTTTGTATTTCTCACACGCTGTACACCTAGCGAATTTGTCCCCATGTCTTTTCAAAATGTATTCCACGAAGTGTTGGTTTTTTATTACATTCAACTTGGACATTGAAATAGGCCCATATTTTGCTTTGCGCCCCACTTCATTGATGTTTGTTACGATGTTCTTCCATTTTGTGCATGTAGATAACACCTTTTGAACAACTTTCTCCCCTGAAGACAATGTCCTTGTCTTGTGAGACATTGCATCGGCCAATGACACTATGATGGTGGAGAGTGTCGCAGAGGCTTGAAGTGTAACCTATCTAGGTTTTTGTGTCATAGTTGCTATGAAACGGGGAACGGCAACCCATCGAAAAATACTTCCGAAACACGTAAAAATCAACCTTGGAGACTGTGTGGATGATGTATCACATTGTGGAGCACACTTCCACATTCTCAAGGGTCACCACCTTATGACCATGAGTATCAAAGTGGAAATTTTTGTGGACCTCGAGTTTCTTTACTGATTGCATACAGATATCCGTAAGCCACATCTCTTGATGAAGAGAATTAATTTTTGCATGAGGGAAAAAATGGCAACATTTCTTCGTACAACAATCCTTTGTGGACACGAGACGAATATATCCGTCTCCCAATATGCAATCCTATTGACGCTTCTTTTCTACGCAAGATACCCAACCAAAATCATATATGCGCAAACCTTTGCCAAGACACATTGTGGCCAACAAAACAAACTCCGTTTGTTTATGCCGATGATCTTGATTCCACAGGCTTATTCCTTCATGGAGAACCCGTTGAAAGGGCCATCGATGCAAGGAAAATCTCCATATTAACCAAACCTCAATCAGAAGCAAGGAATTTAAGATGCACATGCCAACATCATTGACACTATGGAGGTATCATAATGACATATTATCATAATTAATTATAAAATGTACTTACTAGATTTAATCATGATTTAAATGGAATTAACTCCAGTAAATATAATTTATGATTAATTAGGCTTAATTAATGTGGTAAGCATATTTTCTGATTTAATTGGGCTTAAATAGGATTAATCAAAATTTATTAGACTTAGTTGCATTCAATCTTACTTAACTAGTTTAAATGCGTATGAAAACTTTGTGATAGTAGAAGGTATTAAATATATAATATATTAAGATATTAAAAAAATTAAAAATTCTAGTTTCGTTTTAGAA
This sequence comes from Polytrichum commune, assembly GCA_950295325.1. Taxonomy (NCBI): domain Eukaryota; kingdom Viridiplantae; phylum Streptophyta; class Polytrichopsida; order Polytrichales; family Polytrichaceae; genus Polytrichum; species Polytrichum commune. The sequence goes on from OX485807.1 coordinate 44,928,114, forward strand.
TGACAAAGTTCCTTTCAATTGTAAGTGACACAAATTATAACCTCAGTGCTAATGAGGATTTTGTAATTTTTTGACATCCAAGTTAATTACATGCTTTCTTGGCGGTTTCACTTTGAAAATGAAATCTACTCAATTACATATTTACTCAATGGAAGTGAACATATATATTGGATTTTAGACCTTGAAAATGAAGTACACTCAATATGGAATTTGTGGACAAGTAGCCTTAAAAAATGCAAGTACAATAGTATTTTTCGAAGTCGGGCGGGCGGGCAACGGTTTTCGGTCGGGTGTAGAAAAATTGACAGGCAGCTGCCCCTGATAGAATATTCCTCCCCCGAAAAGTTCGTAGGGGGGAACTTAACGTCCGCCGCCGCTAGGGGCCAAAGGTCCACCGCTGGTGGGAGAAGTAGTCCACAAGAAAGTTGGCATGTCGGAAGTTGATAAAGTACAACCTTCATGTCGAGTAACCGAGTAAGACTTGCATACCTTATATTGCGGATTAGTTGACTGAAATTACAAACATGTTGGCTGCCTTCATCGAATGCCTCTCTAGAAAGACTATTTGACCTAGACAATCGCACTGAAGACTATTTCAACCGCTAAACCAACCAAGAATCAAAGGACAGAAGGATGGAACCATGAGAATCACCCATTTTCCTCATAATTAAGCACCCACTTCTCGTAGATTGTGCAACACTCAAAGAGTGTAGATAGCAGATTGACAAACCCAAATCGTCGCCATGGCAATTCTTGTAATTTTTGGAACTCGTACGAATATCTCATTCATTATCAACGTGAACATCACGAAGCCTTGAAAACACAGGGTGGGTTGTTGCGGCCATTGATGTAAACTTGGGTTTCAAATCCAAACTTGACAACATTCAAAGACGAGAAAAATGCAAGCAAGGAAGGAAGAAACCTGAAAACACAATCAACTGCTCACAAACCACCTGACTGTGGAAACCCCAACAGCTTGGAAGCAGTACTCAGTCCATTATTCCTTTGGGAGAAGCAAGAAGCTGAAATCAGATCTCACGTCGTTGGGATCAATTGAAATGTCTTGCTAGTATATTACATCCTCTCATCATCAACAATAATTGTATCATGAGATTTTCAATAATAGTACTTCTAGCACTAATCAAGTTTTAAGTACCCATAATTCAAGGAGGAAAATGCAGCAACACGAACAGGTGACCAACAATTGTAAGTTAGTTACTAGGAGTTGTGGGCTTGAGGGTCTCTGCCTCCAAGTGCCGAGTGGATGGTGCAAGCTACAGTCTTAATTTCGTTAAGTTAACGTAGAGGACCATTTCATCAGAACAGGAGCAACTTTATCAGCATGTGGGCCCAATGAACGGGGAGTACCGAACTTTAGTTACGAGCTAGCCGAAATTTTTTGGAGATTTCCGAATGAGTTCGCAATGATTCAGACGAGATACCGACTTAAAATTGTTAAGGTCAGAAATTGACCGGTTCAAATGAGAAAAGATCGGCAACATAGCCGGTTGAGGCATCATATTTTAGGATATTTACCGAGCCAAATTTTAAAATTTAGGCAAGTAGCCGAAGGGACTAGGGATAGGGCGGAAATTTCTATTAGGGTAATACTAGAGTCATGACTCATAAGGTCAAGAACCATGGAGGCTAATTAATTTAGGGTTGGTTCCGTTCACTGGGCCGATTAGGGTTTTGAGGCTCTAGCACCCAAGGACCCTCTCTCACGAGTATAAGGAGTTTGAGTCCCTTGTGCAAAGTATCTCACTCCTCTCACTCCTCTATTGGGATTTCTCTCTGTGCTCTTTCGCTTCTGCTCTTCCGCTTCTGTTTGTTTCTGCATCCACCTGCGGCAATCCACCTGCGATCTAGCTGGAGACATCTGTTTTGAAGGTCCAGTTCGGTGCGACGATCCACTGCAATCCAATTGGAGACATCTGTTTCGGAGGTCCAGGGTGAATTTCTAGCTTTGAATTTCTAGCATGAATTTCTAGCTTTCAAACTGCAAGCCACCACTGAATGGGGAGATAAGACTTGTGGAGATTTATGGGGCATGATCACATGGAATCATTCTTTGCAAACCCGATATCCTAATTTGCTTGTCCTTGCTGATTTGGCTAGAGTACAATGTGTATCAACATCCACTTGTGAAAGGGCGTTTAGTGTTCAAAATTTAATAAAAACAAGAGTGAGAAACAAACTTGGAAGTAAAAATTTGGAAGCTATGCTTAGAATTGCTTTAGAGGGACCAGATGAAAACTTTGATAATATTATTGAAGAGGCAATTTCTTTGTGGAAAATTGGAACCAAATACCGGTTTTTATATGCTAATCCTTCACGTTATGTGTCTTCTGCAAGTGATGCATCTTGTTCAGTAAGTTGAACTATGTTTTCTAATTATGAGGATACGGATGTTTAAAAGTTGCATGTATTGTTGTACTAACTAGCCTCTAAATAATGTATGAACCCTTTTTGGATTTATATATATTTTTAAAGGCTAAATCCTTGGCCCCAAGTTTGGTGGGGGCTTGGCAAGGTTCAAATCATTCCAAGGATACTTGGATTTTCTATCAACACAAATTCACCCCTTTAAAAACATAACACCAATTTTTTTTTACAATATTTAAAAATAATAATCCGACATACAATACAAATCTTCGGAAACATACCGAAATGAAATTCAGAAAGTCGGAAAATTACCGAATGGTAAAGTTAAATATCGGTTTTTAACCGAGAATAAAAATTGGATTTAGGTAGCTTTCGAGCAAATAAATAAAAATCCGAATGTCTTTATAAAAGATCGGAAATGTACCGATTTTTGTATAAAACTCCCCGGACTATGGTGTGGGCCAGCTAAGCTACCTCAATGGAAATGCAGGAGCTTTTTCTTCACAAAATCTTGGGTCACTCGTCATAGTTCCCATGCCTGAAGCTGAGGATTGCCCTCAAGGCTCCTTCTCAGGGTTCGGGAGATTTTTGAGCTCAACCAGCTAAAATCCGCCTCTTCACAACTTCTACCGGTTTTTTCACGATTTTACCGGTTGCAAACTTGTTGCCATTAATTTGGACCGGCCAAAATCCTATATTATTTTTCAAGTGCCGGCTAATTTCCTCTTCATTGTAATGACAACCGGCCAGAAACTTGGGCATTGATAAGGAAGCCGATTCTCCAATGTATCAAAATTATATCTACAAACAACATATGTCCAAAGAACATATTAATGTACAACAATAATATGTAATGATATTAACATCCAACAACAATGATCAACAATTTATCCATAGCAGGAGTTGAACCTAAAACAACCCATCAACCAGTTGATGGACATGGATTTACTCTTCTATCATACCTAGGTCTTAAAACCTCATATTAGATTTGTGGCCATAGGATGATAAAAGAGTAACCTAACATACCATACTATATACAAAAATGAAATTCATCAACTATTAGAGTCAAAATCAACATTATCATCTTCACCTTCAAGAGGAAAACGCCCTGAAAGGTATCTTTGTGGATGTGAAAACAACCATCTAAACTTTGTAGAGTTCCTCCATAAAGCAATGGCTTCCATTAGTACGTTATCAAGATCACCATGAAGATCTTCCATAGACACACACATAATACATTCTAAACACTAGCCGTCAACAATGAAATGCAATAATGAAGCAAAAACTTTGCCTGTCCGGCGTTCACCAAATCGCTACAAGCCTACAACGAACATATAACCTAAACCCTAGAACCAGATGATATCCGGCCCTAGATGAATAAAACAGATGAAATCCACCTATTTCACAATTCATCCGGGTAAAAATCCTCCTCCTCAAAATGGTTGCCGGTTGAAATCCGATTTGTTTTTAAAAGCACCGGTTTCACATCCTCCACTTTCCCAATCCAACCGGACTTTTCACAAAACCAACCGGCTGCCATTACACTAATAAATACCGGTTCTCCCCGGACATTGCTCCTTCTTGCTCTACTGCCCTCGCCCTGCAGATATATTTACAAAATTAAATATGTCAAAGAGACACCTGATATTCACCAGGGTTGATGTTTCCAAGAAAGCACTATAAAGGAAAAATATTAAGAAAACAAAGTAAGGAGTACAATGCCCAGTATAACCAGATAAAAACATCCTGCTTGAAAATATGATGGCCACTTGGCGTATGGAAGGGGATGCCTGATGAAGGATCAGGTTGAAGCTAATTAACAATGATTGAAACATTTAAGCACCCACTTCTCGTGGGATGTGCAAAGGCTCACCGCCGGTGGGAGAAGAAGTCCACAAGGAAGACTTTGGCACGTAGGAAGTTGATAAATTTCAATCATCCATGACAATATTTTATTACATAAATGTTAGGATGTAGATCATACCATACATGTAAAGTTGAGATGAGAGTGTTTGTAAACTTATTCATAAGAAATGTCAGTAAAAAAATTGCCTCGATGCCATAAAATACCTTATGACACAAAATACATTGTATAGTGTAGTTTGGTTGTAGATTGCGTTACAACAAGATGGTTTTTAATTGCATGACACCACTCTTTGTGTATGATAATTTAAGCATTAAGAAAACTTGGGTAACTTTGTGTTAATTCTTCATGAGCTCAAAGTTTGGGACTAAACCCATGGTTTCATCTACTTTACTTTACAAATAACTCTACTGACATGCAAAGATGAAGTGGAAATCCTTATAGCCAAGAGTATTGTGGCACCCATAGACTATTTGGTGTTGCTAGTTCTCATTGTTTGTCACTAACAACTTATTGAAAGAGTGTACAGAAGCTTTGTTTGTGAAACGCTTGTTTATTTCTAGATGTGCTTTTGGTTGGTTATTTTGAGGAACTTGCCTCCAAATCAATGTAATATTGTATTGAATGCACCAATCTTCTTAACAAATATTTTTGCACTTGTTTTTTATTTGTGAGATATGTATCAACCAGTTTTAAAAGTGATTACCAGTTTTAGTGCATCACTATAGAAATTTGTAGAAAAAACAATTTATAATAATTTTATCATTAAAAAAATTAGACAATTACATGTTCAATATATCTACTTACACACTATTTGCACCATCTTCTAAAATACGTCACTTTGGTTTAATTTTCTTTGGCCAAATATTTAGATTTGGTAAAGGCTAAAGAGTCTATAGTTCTTTTCTTACAAAAAGTACACAATCAATGTGTGACCTATTGAAATTTGAAAAGTATTTAAAGAAATGTGCCTTTTAGGCAAGTTAAGTAACTTCAATAAATTCCCAAAAACATCCATAGTTCTTAAAGCTTTTAATTTTATATTTTGCAAAATATTAAATTCATATGCAACCTAAAGATTTTTCCAAAGTTGTTTTAAAAATTAAGCCTTTTAGGCAAGTTGAATAGCTTGAATTAATTCCCTAAAAAACTATAAATTTGAAAACCTTTAAAGAGTCTACATAATGATTTTAAAAAACAATAAACTCTTGTGCAACGTGCATTATCTGCACAATATGTGGTGACTCTATGAATTAATTGCGTAGTAACTATGTACAATAACTCTTTATTGGTAAATATATGTAGTATTCATAGGCAATATATATATATATATATATATATGAAACCTCGGGGGGTTCACTCCCTCTTATATTTTGCATACACGTGCGTTCGGGACTTATTTATTGGGGGGCTATTTACCTTGCAGAAAAAGATTATAAGGTATGGTATTTTTCAAAATAAAGGTGTGATGGTATTTTACATGTAATCCTTTTTCACTATTTATATGTGATAGTATTTTAAAACCCCCTATAGTATATGTAAGTATTTTACAAAATTTATCTACAATGAATATATTAGACCTTATATTTTATCGCACGTTGTTCTAATATTTTTGCCAATGAACCCCCCGAGTATGAAACAAATATGTGTAGTGAATATGTGCAATAATTAGGTGAGTACCTCCTACTGAATAATTATATTTCATGCAACAAATAGGTAATGTGAGTGGTGTTGATGGTGAAGGGCTTAGTTTGGGATCCATGAGGTCTTGGGTTCAAACCCCAACCAACCACTTCTCCTAGGCTTAGGGCCCTAGTATCTTGGAAGTTATAGGTTCAGCTCTATGTATGTGAACTATTATTTCGTTATTTATCCTATATATGTATTTTAAAACATTGATTGATTTACCTTACAGAAATCAAGATGAAAAACAATGGAAGCGGGTCCCACAATGCATGTTGTTAGAATATCTATTAATATAAATAAACAAATTAGTTATAACAAAGAAACATGTCCGGTGGCAAAGGGTGTCAAAATATATGTAATTTAATCAAATTTAGGAATAACAAAGAAGCATGTCCCATGGCACATGCCGTCAAAATGTCTATAGTGTAACTAAAATTATGTCCCCTCCCCACGTGACTTTAGCTAAGTCTAAAAGTTCGTTCCAAACGCAAGACCTTCACACCATCGACATTATCTAGTGCCGAGCCTAGTTGGCATATGATGCGGCATGGTTTAACAGTGGAGGTTTTAAGCCTCAAGCACCGACCCTCCCATCGGTACTTAGACATGAGGCAAGAATGTAAGACTTTAAAAAGTGTCGCCTCCTGCCCTTGTGATTGGTTGCTTTTAGTCTGGTTGATTGTGAGGGCACGAGGAGCTTCATTAACAAAAACCGATTGTAAGATAGACGAGTAGTAAGGCATTGGGGGATGGGGCAAAAAGTATCCAACAATCATTGCTTGATAGATAAAACAATGACCATGTGTGAAAGTTACTTAACTAAAATATACTTGACAATCTCCGGAGCAAGTTCTTCTAGGTGCATTGGGATAGCCGGACGCCTCCACTATAACCAAGGGAGCTTTACTTGGTTTTTAGGAAAGACTTTGGTGATTTGATAACGACAGGTGAGGAAGGGGCATTAGTAATACAAGCAGGTCCCGTAACACAAGATATAAAAATATCAATAATATAACTAAAATTAGTGATACAAACAGGTACCACAACACACAGTATGAGAATATTTGCAATATAATATACTTGCCACATTAAAAATGTGAAAATAACATGGTCATTACGACGTGACCCAAATGATAGCTATTTGATTAGAGGTTTCAGATCTGGTTACTACTGCATTGCATGTACATTCAATATTCAATATTGAAGGTAATCAGATTAGCTGTTTTCAGTAAGCCTGGTGCCAGAATGGATGTCGCCGTGGCCATACTATCCTAGTATCCATAGCAGCGGAGTAGCCTAGTAAGCTTTACCAAGGCCTGGGAGCTTGATCACCCACTGGCCTCCCTCCACCTGGTTGAATGCGGCGGAACTGGAAGTGGTAGGTCCCCTGGCAGTTGTTACTCTTGTCATCTGTGCAAACACAGGAGTGTGCTGTGTGCTCCACCACAATAAGGGCCGCTTTACACCAAGAGGCCGGGCCAATTGCCCTTGAGGCCGATTGCATGAAATTTCAACCCCTTTTGGGTTGGAGGCCGGTCTCAACTGCACATTATAATAAGATTATAATGGGGGTCAATTTTTCCATATGTAAAGGCCTTAGGGTCAAGAAGTTAGGTTGATTCAATAAATCTAGCATAATCCAACGGATCTAGCATAATCTAGCAGAGAGCTGTTCATGTTTCCACATAATCCAATGGATATAGTTCGTTGAAAAAATCATATTTTCTTAAAGAAAGTTTTATTTATTGAAATTTGACATTGGTCCCGACGCCAAGAATTGGCCTTCCATTTTGAGTGCACCCAATTCAATGAGCTTGGGCTGTGTCATACCATGCATTTTTTGATTGAAAAATTTACACCACCAAATCAGCACGGCCTCTAGGTGTAAAGGGGTTGGGACCAATTTCAGCCTTTTGACCAATCACAAATGAGGATTTCAAACCTCTTACACAAGGAAGTGGCCCGGCCTGTAGGTGGAAACAATGTCCGGGGAGAACCGGTATTTAGTGTAATGGCGGCCGGTTGGTTTTGTGAAAAGTCCGGTTGGATTGGGAAAGTGGAGGATGTGAAACCGGTGCTTTTAAAAACAAATCGGATTTCAACCGGCAACCATTTTGAGGAGGAGGATTTTTACCCGGATGAATTGTGAAATAGGTGGATTTCATCTGTTTTATTCATCTAGGGCCGGATATCATCTGGTTCTAGGGTTTAGGTTATATGTTCGTTGTAGGCTTGTAGCGATTTGGTGAACGCCGGACAGGCAAAGTTTTTGCTTCATTATTGCATTTCATTGTTGACGGCTAGTGTTTAGAATGTATTATGTGTGTGTCTATGGAAGATCTTCATGGTGATCTTGATAACGTACTAATGGAAGCCATTGCTTTATGGAGGAACTCTACAAAGTTTAGATGGTTGTTTTCACATCCACAAAGATACCTTTCAGGGCGTTTTCCTCTTGAAGGTGAAGATGATAATGTTGATTTTGACTCTAATAGTTGATGAATTTCATTTTTGTATATAGTATGGTATGTTAGGTTACTCTTTTATCATCCTATGGCCACAAATCTAATATGAGGTTTTAAGACCTAGGTATGATAGAAGAGTAAATCCATGTCCATCAACTGGTTGATGGGTTGTTTTAGGTTCAACTCCTGCTATGGATAAATTGTTGATCATTGTTGTTGGATGTTAATATCATTACATATTATTGTTGTACATTAATATGTTCTTTGGACATATGTTGTTTGTAGATATAATTTTGATACATTGGAGAATCGGCTTCCTTATCAATGCCCAAGTTTCTGGCCGGTTGTCATTACAATGAAGAGGAAATTAGCCGGCACTTGAAAAATAATATAGGATTTTGGCCGGTCCAAATTAATGGCAACAAGTTTGCAACCGGTAAAATCGTGAAAAAACCGGTAGAAGTTGTGAAGAGGCGGATTTTAGCTGGTTGAGCTCAAAAATCTCCCGAACCCTGGGTGGAAAGCGGCCGTAAGTAAGTACTTTGCAGGACAAGTCTGTTAAACTCTTTTGCAATTGGAAGCACTGAGATCCTCCTGCCTTGTCGCCCGGATTCCTGAACACGGATGCACATCCCACCCTCGATCTGACTTCTCTACAGATCCATATGCGCAGGCCTGCCCAATTTGGTTTGTGGCGGCTCAGTTAGGAGCGCCGGGATCAAGCTGATATCCACGGGTGCGCCCAGTTATTGAGATTCCCGATCCGGGTATACTCCGGCTCTCACGCAGTCGATGGAACTCAGCCTGTGTAATGGAATTGCAGGCGGCTGAACGAAGCTAACACGTTCTGACGAAGTAGTGAATTGATGTGCGATGCATCATTACATTGACGTGAAGGTTGCATCCTCTACTCTAGCAAGTATCGGTGCCTGATACGTTGAACAAGTTGGAGGAGTAGTTAGTACACACTTGAAGAGGCAGGAAAGGAAGCTGAGGCGGTCGACTACAAGTGATCTGGGGTACCATCTCAAGCCACCATCGAACGTGTTTGTTAGTTGTTCACGTAACCACGCTAGTACAATTCCAATTCGAGGTGCGATCCTCTTAAACTATCTTCATTGCTGGCTGGTGTTTTGTTTCAGGTGTTGTCTTTTGTTTTCGGTGTTTAGGTTCGAAGGAACTTACATAAGAGGAATTTCGCAGTTTTATTTCTTCCGGACACTGTTGATTCCTGGCTCTCTGCCAACAAGGCGGATCCCCCGCACTAGGGGCACATGATTCATCTCAGGAGTGTCGAGGTAGAGAGGGAAAGTGATCGCTGCTTTCTTGTATGTCCTCTTCACTGCTATTTGTACAGCAAATATCTCAATTTTGTCCAACGTTAGAGTTGTGACCTTTGTGATTGCCTTTGTTCGTCAGTGGCCAAACAGATTGTTCTGAGTCACTTGAACAAAGTACACCCAGGATGAATTGGCAAGTAACTCACAAGTAATGTGGAAAGATGGGGAATGGATTTTTGGGTTTAGGAGTGGTGGTAGCAGAGGTCAGCTCAGCTCCAACCGATTTCCTTTCTACTCTGGTGCCTGGCGCTCCGGAAAACTATATTCTTATTCACGCGTACTTATATTCTTATTGACCGTACCAATCCTAATAATTTTATGGGTATTGAACACTTGTTTCGGATTAGTTAGTTGTTATTAGTTACGAATGCTTTCAGGATATTACGGATGTTGGATTTCATGTCTCAACAATTTTATTGTAATCTTTCTCAAACATAAGTTCATAATATGTGGTGTAAGATCTGTATAAAATTCGATGTTTTATCGTCACAAAAGTACGGTTCTTATTTGCTTCTGTGTGAATTCCCTAATAGGCCCGAGCGATGTGAATCACGAAGTTGATGTCAACCAGCAAGCTGCACAGAAATCATGCCTCCACTGATGCAACCCAAGCAGGATGGCGCCGATGTAAATCCCAAGGCAAAGGTCACACTAATGATGTCTCTAGAGGTCGTCTTCACAACAATTCTTTGAGTCACTACAGGGTTCCTACAAAATCAATATCTTATCCTCCTTAAACCATATTAAGGGCCAAGTTCCATGTGCCGGTCCGGTCCGTTTTTTTCAAAAATAAATGGGTGGGCCGGTGAAAAGAGGGTGGTGCCATGTGCCCATCCTTCTCACCCAAGGACCGGTACCCCCCATGGATGGGTGTCCCACGTTTTGTGTTGTGGAAGAACGGGTGCCAAAGGACTGGCGGTCCTAACGGTAACGTGAAGGACATGTGCCGGTTAGAGAGCTATGGTGACCGGATCGGCCGGTCACCTAGGGTATAAATATAAATATAAAAGTATTACTATTTATAAAAGTATTATTATTTAAAATATTATTTTGGTATCATTTAGGTGTTACAGTTAAATTCCCTTAAAATAAACACATAATTATTTCATTTTATGTAGTAGTTATATTGATAATTAAATTATCAATTAGGGGTATGGAAATTGATGTGCAAATCAAATATGAAAAGTTCAATGAGGATGACCTCCATTGCCGGTCACCTTCATAAAGTGTCATGTCTTACGTATCACCAAATTTAGTTAGAAAGTAGGAAATCCCAATAAACCGGCACCCCACATAGAAGTACCCTTCCAAAAAACGGGTGACATCACCCATTTTTTGGATGATGTCACCCGTTTCTCACCCATCCAAAAGAACGGACCGGACCGGTACATGAAACTTGGCCCTAAGGCCATAGTCGGATTCACATTACTGCATGCAAACACCCTCAGAAACTAATGGATACTCGAGGACTATCAACGGAAGTCAGGCGAGGGATTAATGGTTCCAGCTGACGGTTGCATTACATGTGGAGCCCAGTTTCCAATCTCCGCTGCTCTGCATACATGGAACAAATCTCCAATGAAACAATGGAGCAACTCCACCATGCGACTCCACAAGGTGAAGAGAACAAAAGTGATACAAAAATGTCAACACAATGCCACATTAGATGCTGAGCAGAGAAATTCCCAGGAAATTCTGTAGGAAGCAACTCTAGCAACCTTTCTGATGCAGCAAGAGCTCAATCCAGCATCAACTTCACAACAGGAAATACAATCTAAGGGTTAAACCTTAAGCCTACCCGTCCTTGCCCGGCCCTGAAAGAGCTCTAACTCGAACAAGAGTCTTGGATATTTACAACTCCAACCATTGATATCCTTTAGGGTACCACCATCTCAGCCACCATCTCCAAAATGAGACCATATGGTGTTTTTGTGAGCACATATAACCCAGAGTTTTATGCATGTAAACCTCCACTCTGCACGACCTTCAGTTCATTGATTAATTCCTTTACATATGACTTCCAGTTGGACATGATTGTCTTCATCGTCATTCTAAATATTGGAACAATTTCCATTAGGAAGTACCTGCACTTCCGTCGCTATTTTTTGGAGTATTTCCTTCGTCCAAATTTTGTCATAACTTGGAAAAGATGCTTATTTTTGTAAACTAAACCTCTTAATTCACTCACAAGCACATCACTTAACCACATTCTATTTCCTTTACTAACATCCATCAGATTACACAGGAGATTTTTATGACATAGATTTACTTCACAAAGCAGGATACAATGAATAAGCACCGAGATGCTCTCTGCAGATTGCAACTGACCACTTCTCGTGATTGTCAATGTCCGAGTAGTTTTCCAAAACGTATGATATCATCTTTTCTCTACATACTAAACGTGAACTCAAACTAATCAACGTGCTTCCAAACACTGTCTTAAATATTCCGAGCCGGCTTAACCTAGCAGGGCCAGTTAGCTGCTCCTCCTCTTCTTTGAAAGCTTGAAAAAGACTTGGATAATGTTGCCTCCCATCCAGATCAAGAAAGTTTTAAGGGCGTATTCACGAGCAGTTTCCCTGCTAAGGAGTTCAATCCTTCCCAAGCCACAATTGATATCGACATCTTCTGACCAAACGTTTCTGGAGGTATTCTTTAACCATGTCACCTGTCACCGAGCATGGCATATTCTTCATGAATAATCTCCTACGAAAATTCTTACTAATCTCGTTACTTGCCATTGTGCAAGCTTGATCAGGTCCTCCACCTTGCTAGTTGTCGTGCAGACTGACTCTAGTGCCACAATTTGAAACCCTACCTCATGCCCACCTCATGACCTTTAAAACATGAAAGCCAACTTGGGCTTCTATGTTCAAGTAGTTTTGATGAATTCCCAAGAACATGAGCATTTGGTGATTGGAGATCGAAGAGGGCCATCGCTGTAAGCACTTCTACTTCCACTGTATTTGCGATCGACATAGTTAGGTTTAAGAAATTCCTAGTTGCCAACGAAATTTGATTGCAAAAGTAAAGGCTGTTCCAAATTCCCTAAATTTGACATAATTCGACCCTTAAATGTTTGAACATACATAAATTATTCCATTTTGGAATCCACCCAAAATTTTATAGCGGCACAACAAGACTTGTTTAATACCTAGATTTACGAAAGATTAAATAAGTGGTGAATAAGAATATAAGAAGGTGCATGCGACCAACATATGATCACGTGACCAAGAATATATTTGTAAAGTAGTTGCCACCTAGGTGGGTGGCACGAGCCATGACGGAGGATATGGACACAAACTAGGGCCTAGGCTACCTAGGTACACATGCTAGGAATGCTGGGTTTAGTAGCTATCTAGCTATCTTCCTGGACTAATCAAGGCTAGATGGCTAATGAGTTTGCTACATAGTATGAGTTGGGTTGAGTACCTAGTTAGCTAGCTTGCCGGGTTAATAAGGGGCTAGGCTTCTATATATTGAGGTGGGCAACGTAGTATGAGTAGGCCTAGGTCGCTAGTAGCTAGGTAGGTTGGGATTGCTAAATAGTGGGTAGGTACTAACTAGGCAGTCACTACACTAAATTTGATATTTAGTGTCACTTACTATTTGGAATTATGCAATGCTATATCTAATTACTTTATATTTCATATTTATATATCTCATACCAACAAATGTGAAATTATAAAAAAATTAATAACTTGACTTGGTAAAAATTTACATTAATAATAAAATTGTGTAAATCCAAATAGTAAGTGAGAGTTTATATCATATTTAGTGTACTTTCCTTAAAATTTGCAGTGAATGACAATGTATCCTTAAATTTAGTGTCACTCGGTAAAAATTTCAACCCTCGGTAACTTTGAGATTTGGCTAGATTATGCGTGTGACTTGAATTAGTATCACTAATTGGTAGATTTAGTGTAGTGACTACCTAGTTAGTACCTACCCACTAGTTAGGAATCCCAATCTACCTAGCTACTAGTGACCTAGGCCTACTCCTATTAGGTAGCCCACCTCTATAGAATCCTAGCTTTTGATTAATCCTAGCTTTTGATTAACATCTGAGCAACCTAGCCTGCGTGATTCGGGACCTCAAGGTCGGTTCAAGAATGTCTAGTTAACTCATCACTGTTGACATCATTCAAAAGTAACGACCATCAAGAAGAATGCAACTTTAATATTAATTATCTGATGGACGATGCTCACAAGGTCGGCTCCCAGCTTGCAACCTGGACGATTTCCATTTCGTTGACCTGATTGTGTCAGCGTTTTTTTGAAGAGTAAAACGGGTCCATTCATTTTGTGACGATGATGATGATCACAACAGAAAGAGGAGCTTCTCCAATCTGAAAAGCTCAAGCTCATCACCTCATCCATCGCTCTTCAGCAAGAGGAAGCTTCTGCAGCTGTAAATTGTAATGGGAATAACCTGGCAAGCCAAGAGACGATGGTCCTCAGCCCATCCACTGCTTACGCTTTGGCTGCCACAGCCTCGTATTTGCAATCCCAAAGAACTAATCCCTCTTCGAATCTGCTCAACCAACAATTGTGTTCAGCAGTTTCCACGGCAAAGGGGATTTAGTTCTTCTTTATTTAAAACTCCACCTACGATAAAGTGCATGGGTAAAGGTAACAACAACTTACTTGATGCAATGAATCATCGGGCTTCTCAATCTCGCATTCCAATGAATTGCTCGATGCAATGAATCATCGGGCTTCTCAATCTTGAATTCCAATGAATTGCAAATGCACGTATAAGGAAACATGAAGATCCCAAAATAAAGTGATGATCTCTTCAATCATTATTCTTTCTTGCTTTTCCACCAGTAACTAGAAGTGAAGAGAAACCCAATATCATTCAAGGACCTATTATGAGTTCTATTGAATGGCCGAGTGTGGTCGAACTATTTTCTATTTTGATTGCATGAGTGTAGGGTTAGAGTACCATGGTTCATCATTGTGTCTGCAATTGACTAAGTCCAAAGTTGTGAGAGGAATTGAGTGAGTTAGAATTATGAAAGTGTAGGTCGAAGAATTGATAAGAGCAATGAGAGATTGATAGAAACGTGATTAACCTTTAAGGGAAATAGATTACAATCCGATAGAGAAGCAAACGATGGAAGAGTGTGTGAGAGATGAAATAATAGAAATGCATAAGGAATCAAAGAAGGAATTCAGGATTGGAAGACTTCAGTTGGAAGAAGATTGAATATTGTGTAACAATCGTTCAAGTGAAAAGACCCTTTCGAAGTTCGGCACTTGAAAGCGAGAGAACAAGGAGGGTTAACCTAAACAGAGAGAGTCAAAACCATTAGTACAGGGAGTGATAAAACGACCTCTACACAAGAAGGGAACATAGTGAAACTCTGTTAGCGCCTTGAGAGCAGCAATTCCGAGCACGGGGGGTGCACTTCATTATCAAGTTGAACACCACGTGCGATATAACAAAATCTACTTTTTACATAAAGCATCACCAAAATGGTTCAAAAGTTTATGATTTTTTTTTCATGAGTAGATATACATAGTATCTATTACATAGTAAAAATTGGTAACCAAATTTAATGATTTTTTTTTTTATAAAACATACCGTTTCTAACTAGAATGACGCAACATTGAACTAAACAAATTACTACAAAAAATGAAGATGACTAAAAATTTCAAAAAAATATACAAAAGATATTATCAATGGTTATGTGCATGTAGAAAAAATATCATAATTTTAAAAATTATCTATGGCATGTAATATAGGGTAGCAAACTTTTATCGCACGTGGTTATGAAATGTAAGGGGGTGTGATCCCCCCGTGATTCCGAGCGACAAAAAGAAAGAAGGAGTAGAGCGATCGTCTGATGAGTCAAAAGAAAACGGAAGATCATAGTTAAGTGGAATTATTGAGCAACCTTGACAAAGGTTGGCACAAAGAGTTCAAGGGTTGTCCGGGAAGGAAGCCACTTGAGGAGCTAAATCCTCTAAAAGGCAACAGTTGTGAGAGGTAGCCAAAGGGTCAAGGATCAGTCCGAGAAGAAAAGTATTGACAATGGCTAAAACTAGTGGGAGGCATTTAGAAAGGAAGGAAGGGGCCAAAGTTGATTGTACAGCTGAGTGTGATTATAGTTAAAGTAAACACTATAGGCTAGTAGAAATGAAATCCACCAAGTATGTTTGATGAGGTAACCCCGGTCAACTCAATGTGATGAAAAAGTGATTTTGATCAGTGGATTAGTGGAGGACTTAAAAAATTAAGAGGGATTAAGTAACTTTGAGTTAGGATGAACTTTGGGTTATCAACGAAATTAAGGCAAAAGTTGTCCTAGACTTAATTAGAGTTTTATATTGATTCATAGTCTACAAGACTTGATCTTTGAGTACGAAATGCAAGGTCATGAGATCAACTATTGTCTTGATTGGTACCTTGGTTGTTGTTGTTGTAGGTTGAACAGGGCAATCAAGACTATAGCTTCACCCAAATAATCATTGTTAGTTGCATAAGTTGTGAGTAATGATTAAATCTTGGAGTTACATAATAATAAATAATCAATTTGTCTTGTATTGGAAATTAAATTTGACCAATCAATGAAAGTGTTGTTGTGATTTAAAGATGCATTGGCCAATAGTTACCAAGACAATTGTGATACTCCAAGACTTTTATTCTATAATCTCATGCCGAGATGGATACTTGCAATCCACTAAAAAATGGACAACATTGAAATGAGATATTGAGAGGAAATCTCGAGAGATAGGAGAACAAAAGATGATTGAGTGGTGTTTTAGAGTGAAGATAGCAACCCTATTGTTTGATTAATGAACCATAATGTGACAAATGCCTATAATAGACACTAGTAAAGCCTTCCTTGAGAGCCTATACCTTGGGATTTGGTTTATTTCAAACATAGCAAAAACTTAACTACAAATATTCATCCAAATTTCAATCATCCATAACAATATTTCATTACAAGTTGTTGATAAGAAAAGGTAGGGTTTAGGCCAATGGATGAACTCATCCATCATCCATGACAATATTTGTTCACTTATTCAAAAGAAAATTTGGCGGTATGGGTGGTCAGGCTAGGGACCTAGATTGGGATGTGTTCTCATCGGAGACAGTGATCGGCCTGCCCTCCGTACCTGCCTGACATTTATGCCTCAACAAGGGACTTGGGCGGGCCCAGCATCCAATAGGCTTCATTGTCTCAAAGCAAGAATCCCAGTGCCGGATGCCGGGTCAGGCGACACGTATACAGTTTACAACAATCTACATTCCTAGGTGGGTTGCCAGTGAATGGCGGGATTCAGGTATAATCTGTTTTTTTTTTTCTTTTGAGACAGAAGGCCAACCGGACCAACGCCAAAAGAATTGAAACCAAAGGAAAAACGCGCCCATCAGATTCAGGTATAATCTGACTGCCGGGTATAATAATCTTGTTGGTACAGACACTGGGTCCACCTACACTTACTCACGGCGAAATAATATAATACTGCGATCTCAAACTTTCTGTCGATTGGAGCGACTCATGTGCGATGCATCATTAGTGAAGGTTGCAACCTCTACTCTGCCACGCCTCATTTCGGGATACGGTGAGCAATTCGGAGGAGTCGGACATGCACACTTGAAGAAAGCACACAAGGAAGTTGAGGTCGTCGACCATCTCCAGCAGTTACCACCGAACGAGATCGTCAGTCTTGTACGTAGCAGCATTTGTACAATACCGAATCTAGGTGCGATCCTCTTAGCCTATCTTCATTGTTCATTTCCTTGTTTTTCCTGTTTTTGTTAGGTGTTGTCCCAGTTGCGTGTGTTTAAGAGTAGGTTGACGGACTGGATGAAGAATCATCAAATAAGAGAGCGAGCGGTTTCTTGTGGGGTCTGCCTTATTTTCACATACTGAGCTTATAAACAGTGGCCAAGAAGAGAGCGGGCACTCTGAAATTCCAGGATCCTCTATTTTCTTCGCTTAGAACACTGTTTTCTACGATACAAACATTTAGACGAACTACGGTATTACTAATTTTATTCCTATCATTCCCCTTCTCCTCATCATTGTATCGTATTCATATCCGTTCGCATTCAACCAGTTCGCATGGGCCGAGTCGTCCCCAGACTTGGTGGGGGCATCATCGCTCCCAACGACGGCAACCGGACCCACCTCTGTTGCATGCTATCGAACCCCATCCACTCGAGGGAGCGGTCGACGAGAAAGAAAAAGACGGGGCTAAATGAGCCATGAATTCATGTATTGACATGAATTCATGTCAATACATTTTCGTTTGTCACTCAGTTTTGATGCCCGCAATTTTTGCAAGTTCGTGCTCCGTAGACACGGCGAATTCAAGATTGGTGTTTGGAGTCCAGTATGTGCAGTGCTGTCTCAAAACCAAGTTTTGAAATTGAAATTATCTCATCCCGTTGGGGCTTCTTGCGCGGTGTTTCCTCGCTCACTAATGCACCTCCGACTGAGACCCGCTCGGTTCCAGAAAAGTTTAGTGACTCGAGAGATTCCAGCTGCGTGTCTGGCAGCAGATGGAGTGGACGAGCAATCACGAACTCATGCCTTGCGAGTCTTGAAGCTAAGTTAATTGGGTGCAGCACAAACTTGTGCAAGCTTCATCTCCCTTCTCCCCCTTCTCTGACGGGTGGTGCACGTCTAGAACATCACTAGGATGCAGGCGATCGTTTGGCGAATCTTTTGTGTGACATAAATTACCATGATTCTAGGTGCAGGTGTTATGCTCTCGAAGGAACTTGAAAACCGAGGTTCTTCGACATTTCATTTCTTCGTGACACTCTTGCGGCCTCACCGCCATCGAGGGGGGCCCCTCGCAATAGACGCACACGATGTATCTCGGGAGCGTAGAGCCATCAGCGAGCCCCTACGGAGGTGGCTTCAGCTGACCTCGAACCGATTCCCTTCGCAGATTTCGTTTCCATTTTGGTGCCTTCCGCTCTAGTGAAAGGCACATTCGTAGGCCGGTTCACACGGGCTCCCAAGTCCTAAGTCCCAAGTCACTTGAGGTCAATCCGTGCAATCTCAACCATTTAGAGCATGGAAGTTGGGACTTACTTCTTTGCATGGGGTTCTAAGTCACAACTATGACATGGATGTCAACATGGTAACATTTTTTGGAGGTGAGGGCTTGGGACTTGTGTTGCGAGTTGGGTAGAGCAAAAAGCTGGACCCAACTCTCAACTGAAGTCCCGCAAAATTATTTGCAGAATATAATCAAGATCCGACTTAAATGATAATTAAACATATTATAGTGGTTACTTGAGGTATGTACCAAAAATAAAGAACACAATCTAGGTGTAAATTTTTGGTTGTGGAGTGAAATTCAAGATTCATGTTTGGATTTTGAATTGCTCCCACCAACATGGCATTTTGCATCTAGCATGGACAAGGCCTTGAATCTTTAATTTGCTTGAACATTCACCTTTGTTTTCGTAGCTTCCTTTTGTACCTTACACTAGTAAGAAATGTGGTCAAATCTATGACAGTTGTAGGTTGGACTTGACTCTCTTGTCCATCAAATTGTGCTTGAATGACTGCCCCTTCAAAATGGACATGTGTTCAAGAACTAGCATGTTTCCTACTAGTGTGTGAGGGATGTAAAACATTTGCATGGATGTGCCACTTGACTTAGAGGCAACATCTCAAGGCTGGAAATTGGGTTGAAATTTCGTGTACTCTCAGCTCAAAATTCTAGTGTAATTGTTGTTAATGCATGAATCTTCCACTCACATATGTGCATGTTGAGTGTGTGAGTTTGTTCCGTGTTTTTCATACATTTGTGCATATGTAATCAAAGATGGTCTTAAAGATATGTAAGGTGTCCATGCCTTATCAACTAAAATGAGCCAATTGGTCCACTCAATTTAATGTACGGAACGTGATGAGAACGTAATGATTGCTAGTTGGTACGAGAGAATACCCGTTGAGGGTTTTTAAAATACAACTCAACCATTCCAATACACCCACACATGTTTATAAAACCATGTAAAATAATCAATTGTACTATGGAATATCTTATCAATTGTGACGGTACGGATTGTCTCATAATGGCCCAATTGGCTCATTTTAGTTGATAAGGCCACTCCTGCTTTCGATATAAATTCCTTGACAATCGATTTCGTAACGCAGATTCCAAACCTTCTTAATTCGGTAACAAAAATAAATTTTCTTGAGTGACAAAGCTACATTTCATATATTTGTCACACAATGATTGGTTGAAACCATTGCTCAAGTAGATGTGGCAATTAAATAACTTCAATTTCGGCAAGCAAAGTGCATGGACTGAAAGGTACTTATCTTCTACAGTATTTGTTTCAACCAAAGTTTCTCATGTCAATGATTATGTCATACTTGTTCAGTATACTACTCGATCTTGACCAACCCATGGAGGACTTCTTGAGCTTCGATGAAGTCATGGGGGTCTATGCATCAAATATTGAACAAATCGAGGTGTTCCCAACAATCAACGAAGAGGAAACGGAAGTGGCTGAACAAATTGGTGGAGGCCATGAATCTACAATGAATATTATGGTGGACGGGGGGCATCCAATATGTGCAACAAATTCATCTTGTAAGTGAGGCTTTCCCTATGCCATCATTTTATTTCTCTAATGCATAAAGCAAACAAGCATTAAATATATGATTACAATAAGAAAAAATAAAAATCTTGGTACATGATATAAGGTTTATGGTAAATGCTTTATGGTATAATTGAGTGTCAAGTACACTAATTGCAAAGAGTTACAACTCTAGGAGCGGCACATCTACTAGTTTTTGGTGTGACACCATAATTTCCTCAATAGAATTATTTCAAGAAAAAACATGAACTATTTATCGGTAAGAAAATTTCAAGGTATTGTAAATTAATCTTCAGACTATAATACATGGACATGTTGAGATCAAGGGGAGATTTAAGGCTTCAAAACATTGCGTAAATTCATGTGATATTATGCACAATCAATGAATATTTTGAAGAATGCCTACTAGTATACTTTTAAAAAGAAACTACAATTTTTTTTTGTGCGATGTGGATGTTTGCCAAAAGAACATTTTATATTGGTTCATTGGGAGTCAATATCATTTTATCACCTCTTGGCATGTAAAAATGAGGTTGATCCCCAATAATTCAATATAAGATGTTCTTTGTTCATACCTCCACACCAACTACAAGCATGCACCAAAAACCTATTGAATATGAAAAGAATTATATCGAAAACAACCAACTCCTGACTTTAACTCTGGTTGAATTAACCCCTAACTTCCCACACCCAATTTTCCCTTAGATTTGTTTAGAAAATGAGACCTCAATTTCAATGACCATAGTTGAAGATCTAATGCTTTTTTAAGACAAATTTAATGCATAGATGTGTGCAAGTTAGAGGTGTACAAGCCAATTTTTAAATGTCAAAGTTTTATTATGTAGGAGATAATACTAGGAATGTCAACAGTGGTCTTGAGGGGGAACAATTTAGAAATCAAATTAGGGGATATTCTTAAAATTCAAACCTCCACTCAAATCATCTCAAATCAGCTCACAAATCTTGAAAGCATTACTTTGTGATTATTTGGAAAGCTTTGCAATTTGAGGCAACAGTGCCATGAGTGCACTCCTTCATGGATTTACACTCACGAACACATGTCCAACTAAAACCTCCAGTATTAGATGTATAGGTTATGTTGCATTTAAGTGTAAAGCAAATTTTCACATCAATCGGGAATCATTTGCATATAGGGATCAACAAAAACCATGTTTGGGATATGCTATCCCTAAACTTCAGAGGTGACAAATGTTAATTTTTTTTGCTATAGATTGGTTCCATTGTAAACCAAATGAGAGCATACACTCATATTTCAATTCATCCAAACAAAGCCAACTTTGTTGAATCAAAATTATCCATGTGGTAGAACATAGGAGACTTGAACATGAACAAGAGGATTAGTTAAAATAGTCAAGAAACCATCCAAACTACTCACGACCATGTTATGGTCGCATGACACATTAGGGGTTAAGGTATGACTCTAATATCCTTAAATATTCAAACGTAAATCATAAGTTTTACATTGAGACATTAAAATAGGGATTTTTATATTTATTTTATCACGTTGTGTATATTTAAGTGGAATGGCATTTTTGCTAGCCCTCTCACACATTGTATGCTCACCCTCCCCCCCCCCCCCCCTCCATTTGTTTTAACCCCGTACTTTGTAATTGCTCATGTCTTGGATTCAAGTTAAATTTGAAAGATGTTGGACTTATGAAGGCCTTTTATGATTGAGCAACATTTATAAACTCATCCAAATCTTTATATAACTTGACTCAATTCAACATTGTGAATGGGTTTAATTAACTAGTTATGTATAACCCAAGGATCGGTTGGCATTGTGTTTAAGGGATTGTAAAGCACTTGTGTGCAACTCACATTGCTACACATGCTTCAAAAGCAGTGGGTTGGGCACAGGCACATCATGTAAAGTCTACTCAATGTGGGTTTTGCTTAGGTTGTGTAATATGCTAGGAGTGACTTTAAACTGTGTGGCATTTTGGTTAGGCATCTTCATCCCACTTGAAATGTGAGCGTTGTTAACCATCTATCTTTACTTGTACAAGTTAAACTAGGTCAAAAGGTTATCCTTGTTGAATTGCAATTTTGAAGACATCTTGCATGGCTTGATTTGTGGCAGGTTCACAAAGGAATGTGCCAAGGCTCGACGGAGAAAATGTCACCCTCCCACCCTCCATCAATGTTGGTGATTGTGTTGAGTTTTTGACAAATTTTCTTGAGCAACATGTATGTGAGTCCCCATGTGAAAACAAAATTTGGACGAAGAAAATGTTGCATAAGATAGGAAAGGAAATACAAGTTCTTCCTCCAAGGAACCAATCAATTATCAAGAATGATGATGAAGACATCATATCCAATTGGAAATCCTATGTGGAGGCATTGATCAAAGAATTGAGGATCGTGCAAAGCAGAGGTTTCAATGTATGCGACTCAGGGGTGTATGTTCTCACAAATACCCCATATGCTCTTATTTTGGAGATGGTGGCAGAGATGGTGGTAGGCTAAATGGATGATGTTCTACATGTCCAAGAATTGTGCAATCCCTAGACATTAAGTAGAATGTACTTTGTCCAAGATAAAATGTAGTGGATTTATAGGATGTACAGTGACATCCAATTTTAGGCATATAAATTGCACCTAGAGTAACAAAATCTACTCCAAGTATATGTCCTATATATATATATATTTATATTTATTTATTTATTTATTTACATTTATATATATATATATATATATACTCCTAGGTTCAATTATACAACTACATACGTAGGGTGGCTTAAACCCCAGGCCTTAACCCAGATCTCATAGGTGCTCCGAGGCTAAGCTACCTAAGGCCAGAATAGAAATCACATGGGTGACCTTCTCGGGGGGGGCACTCCCTTGTATATTTTGCATACACCTACGATAATGACCTATTAAAATGAGGGCTATTTACCTATGAGAAAGGATTATAAGGGATGCTAATTTTTGAAATAATGGTAAATTGTTGTGATTATTTGCACCCTATTGGTAATTATAAATTCTTGGATGGTTGATTTTATGGTACCCTATATTACTTATATGTAATTTTTTTCCCCTGATTGCCCCCATTCCTTAAAGCGTATGATACAGTAGAATTCTCGTTAGAAACACGTGTACAGAGTAAGAGAAACAAACATTTACTAGGGTTTAGGGTTCAGGGTCACACTGAAGTCCGGGCAAAGCAAAACACTAAACAATAACAACAAAAGATTGCAATTACATGTCATTAAGCAACACGAGCCAACGAATAAAAATTGTGTTGGATAACACAGTTAGAAACCTTGAGGTCTTAGGGAACAGGCCAGCCACATGTGTCTCAAAGTCACATTTACAAGGTTTGTAGAAGCCCTACAATTGATGCCTTGATCTTCCAATCCTACACATTGGAGGAAAATCCCACGCCATGCAAGCAAAATCCACCTAAACTAGCTAGGCTACCATTTACACATGTGGGAGATATGAGGGTACTCGAACTAAAATGACTACTACAAATTTCAAGGTATACTAAGGTAGGGGTGGCTATTTCCGTCCAAATTTTAGATGTGCCTAGTTGGGATGCTGAAATTATTTTTTTATAAATTTTGAGCGCTCCGCAAAGCTTGTGCAAGAGCAACTATGAAAAAATCAAAATTTTCCGGCATGTTTATGATTTCCTACAAATTTTTAAAGGAAACCTTGTAGAGTGACCAACACTCGCACATAGGGTACATGGTATATCCACCGGGTGGATTTCTAAAACCGACCGCTGGCAGCCAATGAAATGTTGGCAGCGCTGTGAACGGTAAAAGCACCTTGATAAGTGCTTTTGTAAACCCAGGTAAAAGCACCTAGAAAGGTGCTTCCGACATAGTGGTCGACTTTAGGACCCGCATGGAAATTGCCACCCCTACCTTAATGATCATTCAGCCCTTTTCCAAATTATATCTCCACATGTGTGAGATAGTACAAATTTAGCAGGTTTGATTTTTTATTTGAAATGAACTCACTCAATGAGTTTGCATCTACCTCATCTAAGGTGTAGATTTTGCTAGTTGATTCATACACTAGAGACACAGTTGAGATAATAGCATCCACATCAACCCACACACAATCACTCTCAACATACTTATATTTGTTGAGACCCGACTATTTTTTGAACCAATGGAGGTAAGCCATAGCAATTGGGAAGAGCGTTTCTCTATTTCCGTTCTGGACTGCACGTTTCATCAAGTCAATGGGTTGCCAACAATTGCCCCACTTGGTACCAACCTTCACCCTTATCTTTTGAACCCTTCCTATATAGAACATGCCATATTTTGGTGGCAAAGTATTTAATTTTTGAAACTATCGTTTTTTCTCCATGCTAATTTATATGTACCACTTAGGTAATTTAATCATGTTTTGTCAAATGCTATATTACATATAATCATGTTTCACAATCCCAGAGCACCCTATACTACATCTAATAATTTTACAAATTTTACGCCAAATTTTTATACAAGACCCTATATTTTATCGCACGTAGTTCCTACGTTTTTCGCCAGTGCCCCCCCCCGAGGTGACCTTTCTAGCACTTTGGTTTTGATTCACCCTACCACCTATGATCCACCCAATCATAGTCGGGTATTTGGGTGATTTAAATATTGGCAACCAACCACGTGGGAGCCTAGGGGCTTGCCCTTGGGCAAATAAGTGCGAATCAGCTTGTTCACACCTTCAAAAAGAGGCAGTTGTTAACCATTGTCGGGGGCCCTTTCATAATGCCCGTATCGGAATAACATATACACTTAGGCCAACTCTAAAATGAGGCAATACCATAATTCATGTTGGTGGCAACATCATAGTTGTTTTTCTTTCTTCTTCCTTACTGTATAGGCATACAAATTTTGTCAAGTGAGCATCATTATAGTCTTTGGGATATTTTGTGGTTTAAACTTTAATTATGTAGGCAAATGGTAGTAGTTGTAGGATACCGAGGATATGATTCTCATTACATAACCTTAATTTTGTAGATTTAGATTTAGTTGCATATATATATACAAGTGCAACAATTATTAAGTACAAGTCAAATTGTCTCCAGGCACACTTTTTGGTGCCATTCTAGAGAAGCAAAATAGACTTGGTTGATGTCGGCAAAGCCTTTGGCCACTACCTCCAAAACATCTTCTTGGCTCGGGGGGTGCACCTTTCATTAAAACCTAGAATCACGTGCGTTCACTGCATACTCTAAAAACCCCCTATATACAAGTTATTTTTTGTGAAATGAAGTAATACACATACAATTGCAACAATAAATATACAAGTGACAACATGTATACACAAAAAACATCCATTCATATATAGTCATTAACATAAGTATACAAATATACTTTTGAACAATAATCAACCCCTATAAGTATATGTATAACAAAATATCCTAGCTTTCATCAGCAAAGTCGTTGAAAACTTTTTCATCTCTTGGATGTAACTCATAAACATTTGATTCACCAATATATGTCATTGTAGCCAATGCAATTATTGTCTCTAAGTCTACCATCAAATGATCAGTAAGATCATATGTCCACTTGTTGTTAGCCCCTTTTTGATACCAACATAAACCAATCTCCACGTTTGATGGACGGTCCATCAAGTCAATTGGATCCCTATACTCCACCCAACGATTACCAAACTTCCTCCGCATCCTATAAACTCTCCCAACAAACCAAACCTTATGAAAACTTATCCAATATGAAAACTTATGATATGTAGTATAATAACAGTACCATACAAGTACAATTATTGTATACTTTTTAAAGGCCTTCCATATATGTACGTAATTATAAATTATAACATGTATACCATATGTATACGTAATACGGCAAGGTCCAAATCAATACCCCTCATGTGCACTCACGTATACTCGTACATGTTTAGTACAGTGCACCCCCCGAGCTTCTTGGTTGAGCACTTCCATGTGGAGGAGGGGGCCAACATATGAAGGAGCATATTAAATATATGCCTTGTTGTCAAGAATGCAAGTTGAAATGTGGGTGTCATTGCATTTATATTTTGAATGTTGCATGTCAACAAGATTGATGGAAATTTATATCTTGAGATTTTAGAGAAATGAAAAGAAATCCACAAAATATGAAATTTTTGGACAAGGATTGAATATTATCTAAGAATATGCCACCATTATGAAACCAAGTAATGTTCAAATAATGATAATCTTGGGGCCACATCAATAAGTTTATGCAAATCAATCTTGTTCCCTCGCCTGCTCACGCCGACCTCCTCCTCGCTGCCGAATTTCGAGCCCTTCCTCGGCGACCTGTGTGTCCAGATGCTGGCATTAACAATGCCTATAACCCTACAGGGAGTACAGTTCTGCTGGGTGTAAGGATGTGGTTTGGTTCTACCGGGTAAATAGAATATTGATCATACGGGGTGCAGGGTGCGTTATGCCGCTCGGTAGTGTATTTCCGCTGGTTTTAAGGAAGTCTCGGATGTACACCGTGCAGCACCTTCCCGCATGAAATGCCACTTATATCCAGAGACATTCCTGCGATAAGCTCACATATTCTCAAGATTGTAGAGAATTCATGTGCATTGCATCGCAAATTCAAGTGAAGGTTGCATTCTCTCCTTTAACACGCCTCGTTTCCTGATGTGCTGAGGAATTTTAAGGAGTGCACATTTGAAGTAACCAAAAATGTAGGAAGTTGAGGTGGTCGACCGAAAGTGACACCAACTCCAGTCATGATCGAACGAATATGTCAGTACCTTGTACGATGCATCATTAGTGTAAATCCGAGTCTAGGTGCGATCATGTCAAAGAATCCTCATTGTTCACTTCCTTGATTATTGAGATTAAAGTAGGTCGACCATTGGTTTCTTGGCTCCGTTTTCAGTGTGTACAGGTAATGAACTTACAAGCAGTTTCCAAGGACAGAGAACTTTCAAAGCTAAGGGTGTTGTTTTGATGGTTTTTGTTTTTCTATTACAATCTACAAATTTTTAGACTTTTCTGCGATGCTGGGAAGTTTATTCCTATAGTCTCCCATAGAAGTGATGAGTTCAGAAATTGAACATGTCACAAACAGGAATTTTCTCCTTCAAATTTAAAGACCCCAATTTATTAGTACAGTCGCGGCCAATTGAGATGAATTGGCAACAAACCTATAGGGTATCCAATTTTTATATTGGATGGATGAGAGGTATGTTTGCATACGATCATTCCCTCTATCCGGTATAGGGTGAACTTCCGGGTCATCACATGTTTGCATACGATCATTCCCTCTCTCCGGTATAGGGTTAACTTCCGGGTCATCACATGTTTGCATACGATCATTCCCTCTCTCCGGTATAGGGTGAACTTCCGGGTCATCACATGTTTGCATACGATCATTCCCTCTATCCGGTATAGGGTTAACTTCCGGGTCATCACATGTTTGCATACGATCATTCCCTCTCTCCGGTATAGGGTTAACTTCCGGGTCATCACATGTTTGCATACGATCATTCCCTCTCTCCGGTATAGGGTGAACTTCCGGGTCATCACATGTTTGCATACGATCATTCCCTCTATCCGGTATGGGGTTAACTTCCGGGTCATCACATGTTTGCATACGATCATTCCCTCTATCCGGTATGGGGTGAACTTCCGGGTCATCACATGTTTGCATACGATCATTCCCTCTATCCGGTATAGGGTGAACTTCCGGGTCATCACATGTTTGCATACGATCATTCCCTCTATCCGGTATAGGGTGAACTTCCGGGTCATCACATGTTTGCATACGATCATTCCCTCTCTCCGGTATAGGGTGAACTTCCGGGTCATCACATGTTTGCATACGATCATTCCCTCTCTCCGGTATAGGGTGAACTTCCGGGTCATCACATGTCAAAGCTCAGATGAAAGATAATCATCTCATTCATCCATCATAACAATCAATGGACCCTAAAAGTACCCATTGGCCAACCAATGCCATTGGCAAACCAATTCAAATTATGGCTATTACAAGTTATTTGATGTTACTTTCATTGGGTCATGAGATTCAAATTGATATTCACGAACAATATCTATTAATAGACAATGGGTGTATAAATTGTACTTGAAGATGCAAATATAGAGAAATAAAGATGTGTTTTTTGTGAATCATTTATCTACAATTTCTAAATTAAGTAGGAAGGGGGAGGCGGGCGGCAAAAATAATTGGAGGATATTATGCTCAATCATGTCATTCATGTGTTCATTTAATGATATATAGTATATGACATTTTTGTATATCGGCATTCATATGATATATTTATGTTTCGTAAGAAACTTCATTTTTTTCCTCCATTCAAATGGAGTACACCTTGTACACCTATAACTTGTGGTCTACTATAATTTTGCCATATATTGATTATTCTAGTCAATGTCATATCAATATATCAATACTATGTTGATATGATTTATCAATTAATATGTAATATAAAAATCTTGTCAATTATAAGTTAAACTAATTTTCAACCCAAACATAAAATATTTTGGGCCAATGTCGTGAATTATGGTGTTGCTTAGTTTTTGAGTTCACCTCCCAAAATAGGCAAGTGTGTGCATGTATCAACTTAAGTATTCAACACACATGAGATGTCATGTCAACCCATGTTGTTACAACCAAGTGAAATCTATTGGACAAATGATATTACATTGGTGCTACTACTTTTGTAGCATAGTCTTTCTCATTCTATTTATAGTGAAGTCAACGCCCAGGAGGATGAGGTTTAGATATTGGGGAATTATTTTGGTGTTATATATTGAATCAAGCGTAACATCCCCTTGAATATGATAAAGTTGTAGTCAAAAGGGGCAAGACCCTTGGAACACAACCCAAGTGGCATATAATTGACCCAGGGGGGGGGGGGTGGTTCCCACTAGAGAACTATGATAGTAGACATGAGTGCAAATGGCTCATTTTAGCTCCTTTTACGTCAAAATGACACCATTCATGTGATTCAATAGAGCCCCCCATTATAGTAGTGGTTGGATTTACCCTTAATCAGACATATACTTCATGAAGCCAAATTCGTATTTCCATTAACCCATGGCGTCCATATTGGGCCTCTCCATGCACAAAAACATGTATTTGAACTAGATGGTATTATTTTGAGTTAATTGTGTCAAAAGTGACCCTATCTTAAATTAGATTCTTCAAATCAACTTTATTTAACTAATTGAATGTCTTTATGTTTTGAAGATTCAAGTTCAAATACATGTTGCGTATTTAATGATGCAAAGACATACACTATATTTTGATTAGCAATGTCATAATTTCTTTGATCTTAGACCCTCAAAGAAGTCCTCCATTTCCATATTCTGCTCCAAATATATGCCTTTCATAGATACACTTTTATACTCAACTCTACATAGTGCATAAGCTTGGTGGGTTGAATCCAAGGCCTTAACCCGGATTTCATAGGAGCTCCAAGGTTAACTTGCCTAAGGCCGGAATAGTATTCACATGGATGACCTTCCTAGCACTTGGATTTTAGTGCACCCTACCACCTATTATCCACCCAAGCATAGTAGGGTATATAGGGAACTAGATATTTTCAACCAACTATTCAACCTAGAGGCTTGCCCTTGGGGGAGATAGGTGCCAGCCAGCTTGTCCGCACATGTTGAAGGTGTTCACCTTCAAAAGAAATGCCCCTATAATTCAAGCAATACATGTTTGGGGATTACATATAAACTTAGACCAACTCGAATATGCAGTAACACCATAATTGATGCTGGTGGCAACATTGGAGTCATCTTTCTTTCTTCTCTCTTACTATATAGGCATACAAAATATTGTCAAGTGAGCATCATAATCTTCCAAATATTTCATGGTTTCTACTTTAATTCTATAGTCAAATGCTCAGGGGGGGGGGGGTGCATTGTACAATAAGCATGTACAACTGTATGTGAGTGCACAAAAGGGGTATTAACTTGAACTTTGCCATACCACATATACATATGCTACAAAAACTATAACTCGTAGTTATGTACATGGATGGAGGGCCTTTAAAATTTTACAACATTTGTACTCGTATGACAGTGTCACTAATAGAATTTATAAGACACATGGAACTTTCACTTGTGTCCCAATGGGGACATTTCCCAATATTCCCTTTCATGTCCCGTGCTTCATAAGGCTTGGAAGGGAATGTGGAAGGAGTGGGAATTTTGCTCATGTCCCTTGATTGATAATGGGAATGTTCAGTTGGACATGGGAAATTGTGTAGATGGGACATTTTATGTGGATGATGGGAATATGCTACTTGGGAGTTTTTTCAAAGGGAAATTTCAAAAAACAAAAAATCACATGCATTCCATAAACTTGGTATGAACCCTATAGGTAGGCTCTTCCCACTTGTAGATGACACTAAGGGGTGTTAACAAACAAATATGAACCTTGGACCTCACAACCCTACTCCAACACCTTAGCCACCAACTCATTGCACATTACATGTATATTTGGAGGGCTTTTAAGCAATTTATATGAAAAGCTGGCATTTATCTTGTAATGTAAGAATGTAGAAATTAAAATACCTCTCCTCCATCCAACATAAAAACTTGTCCCTTATAGATTTTTGGCAAAATCATCTCAAATAATTTGGACTAGACTAAATTGGGGTATGTGAACCTAAATCCGGTGTCTAAATGACTTAAAATACTAAATTGAGGCTTGTTTATTATTTCAAGGATTCTTGTTGAATGAATGAAAAACACTTTTAGGCGGTAATTCCCTCTCTCTCTCTCTCACTCACATAGGTCATCACTTACGAAGGTGAGTCACATCTAAATCTAGACTAGATCTACAAGATTTCTAAAAGGAAACAAAGATAGAACATTCTTTCATGGACATTCAATAATAAACATGTGATTAGTATGAGATGATTAGCAAATCCAAATTGAAGTTGTAGTCACTTTTCCGTTAATTTTTGGAGCTCATAATGATACATTATTCATTGTCAAGGTAAAAACCCTAAACCGACAGAGATAGAGTCAAGTGTGGAGGGGCCATGATGTTTTGAAATAAAATTATTGTAGTCCCATTATTGAAAAATTGAAATTGTCCCTTTGATTGAGAGGGACAATTGTGAGATGAAACAAATTCTTATATTTGATGCATCTCACTTTGGTTTGTCCCATGATGATTCCCCTCTATCATGGGACATGCAAACTTCCCATCTATAACATTGTGACCCATGGGATTTAAGAGGTATGCCCCCATGTTCTTCCCATGGGACACGGTTGGAAGTTGCTTGTGAGATGTATAAAAAGTTCGGTATTCGATGGGTGAAGTATAGGGATCCAATAGACTTAAGTTACCATCCATGAAACATGGAGATTGACATATATTAATATTGAAAAGGAACCAACAACACACTGACATTACCTCCAACTCATCATTTGATAGTAGACTTAGAAACAATAATTGCATGAGCTTCTATGATATATATTGCATACTTAGATACTAGTAACGATTTTGATGGATTTTGTTTCTGGTGTTGCGATTTGTTTTCGGCATTTTGTTTCTGGTGTTGTTTTTTGAGCTGCATGTTAGAAAATAGGTTGACCGGTGTGAAGAATCATCAAACAAGAGAGCAAGCGGTCTCATGTCTCCATTTTCAGTGTCTTCTTCAGGTAATGAAACTTACAACTAGCGTCCCAGGAGAGAGGGAACTCTCAAATTGGAGGATCCTCTGTTCCCTTGGATTGGAACAATCACGTTTTTCCAGCACAAAGTTGTGCATTAACTAGAACACCACTAGGATGCACGCAATCGTTTGCCAATTTTTGTTTGTTACATAGTCACAATGATTCCAATTCAAGGTGTTACTCAAAGAATTTGTAAACAGAGATTCTTCAAAGGTTCATTTCTTCTGGACACTATTAACCCTTAAAGGACATATGCTTTCCCGATACCACACCCAAAATATCTTTTAAAATTCATTTTAAGCATGATTAACCAATTAATTTACATAGGCTCTATTCTAAAGAAGTATAAATCTTGCTAAGGTGCTCGATTTGGCATTCTAAAAACCCCATTTGGTGCAATGGAGTAGAAGTTTTGAACAAGATTCTCCCAAAATAATACCAAGCCCGTGGGGCATCATTGTCCTTTAAGGGTTGTCCCATGCTGGCTCTCTGCCAACGAAGCGGCTCCTCCGCACTAGGCACACCATGATTCATCTCAGGAGTGTCGAGGTAGAGAGGGAAAGTGATCGCTGCTTTCTTGTATGTCCGCCTTCATTGCTATTTGTAAAGAAAATCTCCCAATTTTGGCCAAGGCCCAAGTGCCAAGTCCCACTCGTGTTAGTAAGTCTCAATATGGAGGCAAAGTCCCGACTTTGGAGCTTCAAGAAACCATTAAAGTATGATTAATTATCATTAAAGTCTGATCTTGATTATTTTACGCAAACATATTCACGGGACTTGTGTTGAGAGTTGGGTCTAGTTTTTTGTTCGACCCAACTTTCAACACAAGTCCTGAGCATCACCTCCAAAAAGTGTTGCCTTGTGGGCATCCGTGTCATACTTGGGACTTAGGACTTGGCACCCGTGTGAAGTGGTATGTCCCAACTTTTATGCTCTCAACAGCTAAGATTACATAGATTGTCCTAGAGCTTGGGACCAGTGTGAACTGACCCTTACAAGTAATTATGTTAAAAGATGGGGAAATGTGGGTTCATGGATTGGGAGGAGCATGCTAGCAAGGGTCAGCTAAGCTCCAACCGATTTCCTTTCCACTCTGGTGCCTGGCATTCCGTGAAACTATACATAATCTTATTCATGCCTATTTATATTCTTATTCACCATACCAATCTTATAAATACCTCTTGAGAGTGTGGGACATTTGGATCCTTTGTTCTTTTATTGGCTATGCTACACGGGGAGGTTACTCCATTGTCAAGTTGAACACCACGTGCGAACAAAAAAAAATAAAAATTTACATAAAGCATCACCAAAATGGGTTCAGATTTTATCAAAAAAATCCATGAGCTATATATAGTATCTATAACATAGTAAAGACTAGTAACCAAATTAGTATTTCTCAATAAAATATACCGTTCCTAACTAGAATGACGCAGAATTGAACTAAAACAATTTCTACAAAAATGGAGATGACTAAAAATTTCAAAATATATATAAAAGATACTATCAATGGTTATGTATATGTAGAAAGAATATAATTTTTTTTAAATTATCTATGGCATATGATATAGGGGTAGCAAACTTTGTTCGCACGTGGTGTTCAACTTGACAATGGAGTGACCTTCCCATGCTATGCTATGAGGAAAGAGACCTAGGGGTGGTCTATGAAATGGGTCAAGGTTTGGAAGCCAACCTTAACCAACCACATATTTGTTGTGATTCTATGGTGTTAGTAACTCAACGAGTGGAGTCCAATTATAAGTTAAGTGAGTGTTGATCTAAAGTGATTTCTAAAATGAGCTCAAGTTTGACCTTGATAAGACACCCAATAGGAATTATACACGTTTACAGGGCACTAATAAGGTAGAGCACTCTTACGACAAGCTGCTGGTTTTTATCTTACATATCCCTAATTTTGAGCCTTGACTCAAAAATGATCCCTATACATATTCACATGAAATGAACACAATTTGAAAATGAGAGCCTAGCTAGTAGGATCATCTTTGGACACGCCTACAATCAACCCTTTGAAAATCACGGTTAATCATGCAGTATTCAAAAACTACTCATTGAGACATAGTGTTAATTTTTTTTCCCAATTATAAACATAACCTGACAAAAATGATGCAATCTGATACTTATATTGTGTTCAAATCTTTAAGAGGATGAACATAGGTGTAGATATTGGGGAGTTATTCAATTGAGAAGGAGAGCATTGGACATATTATATCACATGAGCACTACCACCATTTGCATATTGGTATGTAACACACTATTTATATTCTCCTTTTAATTAAGCAAAGATGGGGGATGAATGACCTTGAATTGAAAAATTGTAGATGGTTTATCACATTTAAACTATGATTTTTCTTTTATTGATTTTATTGCATGTTAGTTAGTGTCTAGATTGTCTAGACCAATAGGTTTTTGGAAGTTTTTATATAAGGAGAATGTCTAGAGTCAAGGACTGTAATGTTTAACTTCAAGGCACTGTCCAAATGTTTCGTGCATAAATGTTTTAGGATATCGTCTTGAAAAATGTGTATTATATGTGTTATAATAGTCACAATGCTACAATACATTGCCATCTCTACCTTTCTCTGCCCACAACATTATGCTTTATAATGAGTAGAAACAAACAAAGCAAAGATATTCATAATTCTTGGTGCTTTGAAAAAATGAAAAGCAACACAAGAATTAGCACATTAGAGTTAACCGTAAAGTCACCAAAAGTTGGGACCAACTCAAGTGTTTTAATGAAATGTGAACTCATATTTGCCACTTCCAACACTCATGTTAGTTACCTAAAAAAAACTAGGGACAGAAGTCGTTTTGCACCATGTTGGGGAAAAAATCTTCGAGGAAATTTTCAATTTGTTGTTAACTTTGATTCTATTTGAGGTGAACACAAAGGTTAGGAGGACGTTAAACTCCCCCCCCCCCTTGAACTTTTCGGGGGAGGTAGATTTGGGCAGGTGCAACCACGCGTCTAAACTACCCAGATTTTCTAGACCCGCCCAAAAACTATTGCCCGCCCGACCGACTTTGAAAATACCAGTGCCCTTGCATTCTTGAAGGCCACTTATCTACAAATCCCATATTGAGTGCACTTCATCTTCAAGGTCCAAAATCCAATATGTAAGTTCACTTCCATTGAGTAAATAAACAATTGATTAGGATTTCATTTTCAAAGTAAAACCACCAAAAAAACATGTAATTAACTTGGACGTCAAAAATATTACAAAACCCTCATTAGCAATGAGGTTATAAATTTTGTGAATTATCATTGAAAAGGTCTTTGTCATTCTAAAATGAAACTAAAATTAGTGATTTATTTATAATATGTTAAATATTATAGTCTAGTTAATACCTTCTAATTTCACAAAGTATTCATATGCATTTAAACTAATTAAGATTGGAATTAAAAACAAATCACTAATTTTAGTTCCATTTTAGAATGACAAAGACCCTTTCAATGATAAGTCACAAAAATTACAACCTCCGTGCTAATGAGGGTTTTTTTTAATATTATTGACTTCCAAGTTAATTATATGTTTCTTTGGTGGTTTCAATTTGAAAATGAAATCCTAGTCATTTGCTTATTTACTCAATGGAAGTGAACACATATATTGGATAAGTGGCCTTCAAGAATGCAAGGGCAATGGTCTTTTTGAAGTTTGGCAGGTGGGCAACAATTTTCGGTCGGGTCCAAAAAATCTGGATATTATAGATGGGCAGCTGCCCGTGCTTGAATCTATCTCCCTTGAAAAGTTTGTGTTGGGGGAGGGGGGGGGGGAGGAGTTTAACGTCCTCCCAAAGGTTATAAGGTAGAGGGTGCTAAAACCAACATCCCACCCAAAACCAACACCTATAAACGCCTCCCAATCACCAACACTTTACTACCTTGAAGCGTTCCCCATAGTGTAGGAGTGTATGGGCCCATGGAGTGACGCTTTTAGGTGCCACTAGTGGTGCCACCTCATAGCGACCTCCACTACCTCCATGTAGGGTAGGTAACGGGCTCCACTCTATCTCAGGTTTGTTTAAGTTGGGTTTAGGGTGGTTTGTCAATGCTTGTTCTAGCTATTCTATACACTGCAGGGGGAGGGGGGTTTATAGTCATTCTATTCACAAAGTCATGAAGGTAGGCCCACAAAGCACAAAGGGGGTTGGTACATAGGATGCAAGGTGATGGTTTTGCAAGCGAACTAGGTGAGATCATGGAGGTGGCCATGTGGCTTTGTGCACCGTTACTAGTTAGTCTTTGATTTAGCTTGGGTCTAGTACCCAACCATGTTGTGTTGGTTCTGGGCAATGAAGGCGGGGACCCTCATCATATCCAAGGTCGTCATACACGGGGACTATATATTGGTTTAAGGAAGCTAGTGGTTTTGACTTTGAATATTCATCAAACATCTAATTGAGGCTAAATTTTTTTCTTTCTTTCTTTATACCTATCTGTTAAGAACAAAGGCTAATATGAATATATAATTTCTATATCAGCCATGTAGCCATAGCTTAAAGTGTTGGTTTAAGCACCCTTTTCGTTACATGACCAAGGAAACTAGACACCCTCAGACAAAAGTTGTGCATGACGAAAGGTTATACATGACCAAAGAAACTGCACACCCAGCACAAATTTGTGCATTAATAGATAATCATGAGGATGCAGGCGCTTGTTTGGCGATGTTTTGGGTGCTACAAAATAACGATGCTTTCTTTAAAATAATGACAAGCATACTTTCTTAAAAATGAGTCTGCAAGCCAATGGCCCGGAAGTTTTTGGGCATAGTCGGTCAAGATCTTAGTGATTTCAAATCCATTCGGTTACATGCGGTTACATGTTGACATCTTACAATTTTGCTTTGTTCATTTGAGGTATATTCTATAGATTCTTCTAAAATGATCAATAATTCTCTTGAAGTCTCCAATTTGAACCGGTTATTTCTCAAACTCAATTGGTCATCTAGAACTAACCGCCGGTTCTTTCCAAGCAGTGTTGCAAGCTACATTAAATATTGTATTTAATGTCATATGATATTTAATGTCTTTGTGGTATCTAATGAATGAGAATGTAGAGGAGGTTTGATGTAGTCGGTGCGTTGCTAGCTAGTTGAGGCGGGTTTCCCAAGAAGTCACCCGGTGTGTGGGATAGTGTGTTCTCCACCTATCCGGCTCCTTTTAGTAGGTTCGATTAACTATCCTTGAACTAATACACATTGGAACAATCCATGTGTCATAAAAATCATTGGCTCCGAGATGTGGTTGGGAGGCAGTGGTCCCACATGAGTGGGAGGATAGCAAGGTTGACTCTCATTGGCCATTTGGCTACTACAATTTACATACTAATGCTATGCTAAATAATGGGCTCTTATATTATATAAATTACGGTTCCCAATCTAATATCTTAAATACATGTGCTACATAAACAACATACAAATAATGAGAATAATACATCTTTATTATGTATACAATTCACTTTCACTTTTCATTGAGAAAGTTTTTGAAGACTTTTCATCCATTATAAGATGTGATTCATAATAACTTGACCTACAACATACGTCTATCGCAAATTTAAATTGAAATAAACTTCAAGCCCCCCTTGTATGAATTTACCTCTAAGACTTCTTTTAATTCATAGTAGATTTTTACTTGTACACGAGTCTAGAGAAACAAAACCCCCCTTATGTATTCTATATGATAGCCCTTTCTACACTTACATTGGTTTGTACAAGGTTCTACATATTAGAACTAGATGAAATTATTGGAATTGGAGATGACGTCACATGGATGTGTAAGCCACCCAAACTGCTCAAAGTTTGAGTTAAGGCTCATGGTTTAGTAAGAAATAAAGTTAATAGTTAAGAATTAGATTAATGTCAACTATTCAGAGTTATTAAGATAATTAAACAATAAACAAAAATTCGGCATGGCGTTGAGTGGATGAAGATGTGACTGGATCACGGCTTATATGGATGAGGGCATCAAACGGATGAAGGTTGAGTGGATGGAGCTTGTTGGATTAAGAAGGATGTAAACGAAAACCATTGGATTTAGGGATTTAGAGAAGGAAAGCTAGGATAGTGTCAGTTGTAGATGTTAACCATCAAATGTATGTATAGCTAGATTTATAACCGGTAAGGCTTTATGGTATGAAGGGGTGGTCTGCAAAGGTTAGCGTTGGATTCACTCTCACTCTTTCTTGCGGTTAGGACTCTCTCTGTCTCCTCCCCCCTTCTTCCATGTAGGTAGATGCACAAAAATATTAGAATAGTAGCAAAATAAATATTGAACAAAATGGTTTATAAACCTTATTGATGTTTAATAAAAAAAAGGTTTTGAACCCTGTTGAATTATTGTTGTACGGATTCGTGTTTGTTGGAACAAACTGTGTGCAGATGTGTAATTGTTGGATCAAAGGTTGGAGTTGGTTGTAGTTCCAGGTTATAATGTTGTTGTTTGCATAAGTTTTTGGTTGCATTTGTTTATGCTAAATTAGCTTTTCAGCTAGCTTCTGTTGTATTAGTTTCTATTACATGAGCTCATTTTTATCTTAGCTTTTGCCGTATGATTTTTATTTATTTATTATTTTACATTAGTTCAAATTTACCTTAACTTATGTTGCATTAGTTTTTATTACATTAGCTTTTGTTACATTAGCACTGAGGTTATAATTTTTGTGACTTACCATTGAAATGGACTTTGTCATTCTAAAATGGAACTAAAATTAGTGATTTATTTTTATATGTTAAATATTATATTATAGTTAATACCTTCTACTTTCACAAAGTATTCATATGCATTTAAATTAATTAAATATGATTGAATGTAACTAAGTCTAATTAATTCTGATTAATCCTACTTAAGCCCAATTAAATCAAAAAAATGCTTACCAAATTAATTCAGCCTAGTTAATTCTAAATTATATTTACTGGAATTAATTTCATTAAATCATGATTAATTCCAGTAAGTACATTTATAGTTAGTTAGGCTTAATTATTGTGGTTGGCATGCTTTCTGATTCAATTGGGCTTAATTAGAACCAATCAGGATTAATCAGAATTTATTAGGCTTAGTTGCATTCAATCACACTTAATTAGTTTAAATGCATATGAAAAATTTGTGATAGTAGAAGGTATTAACTATAAAATATAAACTATAAAATACTAATTTTAGTTCCATTTTAGAACAAAGTCCCTTTCAATAGTAAGTCACAAAAATTATAACCTCGGTGCTAATGAGGATTTTGAAATATTTTTGACTTCCAAGTTAATTACATGCTTTATTGGCAATTTCACTTTGAAAATGTAATCCAATTCAATTGCTTACTTACTCAATGGAAGTGAACATATATATTGGATTTGGAACCTTGAAGATGAAGTGCACTCAATATGAGATTTGTGGATAATTGGCCTTCAAGAATGCAAGGACAATGGTGTTTCCGAAGTTAGGCGGGTGGGCAACAATTTTCAGTCGGGTCCAAAATATCCGACGGGCGGCTGCCGCTACCCGAATATTCCTCCCCCGAAAAGTTCGTTTGGGGGGGGGGGGGGGAACTTAGGGCAAGGTTCCATGTACTGGTCCCGGTCCGTTTTTTTAAAAAAATGAATGGGTGGGTTGGTGAAAAGAGGGTGGTGTCATGTGCCCATCCCTCTCACCCAAGGACCGGTATCCCCCATGGATGGGTGTCCCACATTTTGTGTTGTGCAATAACGGGTGCCAAAGGACCGGCAGTCCTAACGGTCACAAGAAGGACATGTGCCGGTTAGAAAGCTCCGGTGACCGGATCAGCCGGTCACCTAGGGTACACCCTTGGGTACTAAAGGCCACTTTGTTCTTTAAGTCCTTTCTTTTGAGGAGTACTCCTAGGGAACGTGTATTTTATGATCTTTTTAGAATCTAGATCTTAACAATAATTGTAATTATAT
The DNA here is from genome assembly GCA_950295325.1 of Polytrichum commune. NCBI lineage: Eukaryota > Viridiplantae > Streptophyta > Polytrichopsida > Polytrichales > Polytrichaceae > Polytrichum > Polytrichum commune. Next base: position 44,968,023 of record OX485807.1, read on the forward strand.
AGATAGATAGATAAGGCAAACAAACTAAAGGAAACACTCATGAAATATTTAAAAGCCTATTTTGGTACCATTAAGGTGTCACAATTAAGTTTTATTAAATTATCAATTAAGGTGTCACATGATTATTTCACTTTATGTAGTGGTTACATTGACAACTAGATTATCAATTAGGGGTATAAACTTTAAAAATCTCTATGTATCAGTACATGCAATGTTGACATCCACTCGCCTCACTCTAATTACCCGAACAACAATCTGGTAGTGAGTAGGCCATTTACTTACCAAAACTGGGGGCAATTGGGTATAGTCCATACTCTTGCATTTACTTAGTCAACATAAATCAAAATTGTCGACATTCTTAGATTATTTATGATTTTAAACTAGGTTGTCTTGTTGTAGCCTTTTACCCAATCTTGGCCAAAGTAATCAAAATATTCAGGGATTGCGTTAATAAGCTAAACCACATATTGACAATCACATGAGGAATCTCTCCTCTGTAATAATTTAATTCTTTTACGAGGCAAACCCTAAACCATGTAACAAACTATGTAACAAACCCTAAACCATGTAAACGCATGTTATTTTAGCAAATCTATTAACGCAAAAATAATGAACTATGTCTATTTATTTTAAATTCATTCTAGACTGTTGTTATCTTAATTCTAGTCAATATGTACTAATGATGGCCCATGTTACGTCTCGGGTTTAATAAAAAACATGTATCAAAAATCACTTATAAACAATGTACAATGACGATTTCAACTAAAAAAACAATATATATAAATATTTACATATTTCCATACAAGATGACAGTAGTACCAACCTACGCATATCAACAACACATAATTTTGAATTCATTCAATAAATGTATGGAAATTGATGTGCAAATCAAATATGAAAAGTTAAATGATGATGACCTTTAGTGCCGTTGACCTTCATAACGTTTCATGTCTTAATACTAATCAAATTTAGTTAGAAAGTAGGAAATCGAAATAAACCGGCGCCTCACATAGAAGTACCCCTCCATAAAATGAGTGACATCATAAAATGATGTCACTTGTTTCTCACCTATTTAAAAAACGGACCGGGACCGGGTCATGGAACCTTGGTCTTAACGTCCTCCGGTAAGAGGTCCCTCAGCACCTACTTTTCATCCTTTGCAACATTGCCATTTAAAAGCACCTATTATATACAAAACAACAATAGCAATGTCCGGGGAGAACCGGTATTTAGTGTAATGGCGGCCGGTTGGTTTTGTGAAAAGTCCGGTTGAATTGGGAAAGTGGAGGATGTGAAACCGGTGCTTTAAAAATAAAAACGGATTTCAACCGGCAATCATTTTGAGGAGGAGGATTTTTATCCGGATGAATTGTGAAGCATGTGGATTTCATCCGGTTTGATTCATCTAGGGCCGGATATCATTTGGTTCTAGGGTTTAGGTTATGTGTTTGTTATAGGCTTGTAGCGATTTGGTGAATGGTGGATAGGCGAAGCTTTTGCTTCATTATTGCATTTCATTGTTAACGGCTAGCGTTTAGAATGTATTATGCGTGTGTCTATGAAAGATCTTCGTGGTGATCTTGATAACGTACAAATAGAAGCCATAGCTTTATGGAGGAACTCTACAAAGTTTAGATGGTTGTTTTCACATCCACAGAGATACCTTTCAGGGCGTTTTCCTCTTGAAGGTGAAGATGATGCTGTTGATTTTGACTCGAACAGTTGATGAATTTCATTTTTGTATATAGTATGGTATGCTAGGTTACTCTTTTATCATGTTGTGGCCTCAAATCTAATATGAGGTTTTAAGACCTAGGTATGATAGAAGAGTAAATCCATGGCCATCAACCGGTTGATGGGTTATTTCAAGTTCAACTCCTGCTATGGATAAATTGTTGATCATTGTTATTGTTTCTTGTATGTAATGACTTGTTGGTCATTGTTGTTGGATATTGACATCATTACATATTATTGTTGTATGTTGATATGTTCTTTGGACGTTGTTGTTGAATGGTGTATGTTGTTTGTAGATAGAATTTTGCTACATTGGAAATGGGCTTACTTATCAATGCCCAAGTTTTTGGCCGGTTGTCATTACAATGAAAAGGAAATTAGCCGACACTTGAAAAAAAATATAGGATATTGGCCGGTCCAAATTAATGGCAACAAGTTTGCAACCGGTCAAATCTTGAAAAAACCGGTAGAAGTTGTGAAGGGGCGGATTTTAGCTGGTTGAGCTCAAAACTCTCCCGAACCCTGAACAATAGTAGCAGTATACAAAAAAACACATAAAAAAGAGCATCAACTTCGGCCAAACAACAATGGCTAATCGAGGAGAAGCGGCAGCAGTTTTCGGTCGGTCCAGACGGGTGGCTGCCCTGCCCCAATATTCCTCCTGCTCCAATATTCCTCCCTCCGAGGTTTTTTATCAGAGTTGCTCTTGTATCGGAATTTACCCTTTATAAGCATTGCGATGGCTTTAGATTCATACCGCACTTCAGCACAATCGGTGGTTCAGTCGCCGCTCCTCTTCTCTCACTCCATCGCTCACATGTAGTGTGGAAGGGTAAGGGTTTGCGAGAGACTGTGAAGGGCCACCAGTTGTACATATGTGTGTCGGGAGGACCCAACGCCGCTACCCTGAGGTACGGCCACGGTTGTCCTACGAACAGACACTTTATTCACTCCGGTCCCTGGTAAGGACCGGAGTTCTTCTTCTTCTGTCGGGAGGAGCGGCGTCAGCGTTTGGCAAATTTGGTTCGTCGTATTCTTGCGAAACTTCGGTTCTCTTGTGGCTTTATCATTTGTGTATTGGTGAAGCGAAACCTTCATGATTTCTCTGGATGGCCAAGGCAGGCTCGCCTTGGTAGTGTCAGTTTGACGGTTTGTGTCGATTGTAGCGACGTCATGTGTGGTGGATCATTAGATTGTAGTGAAGGCTGCATCCTCTACTTTGCCACACCTCATTTCGGGATACGGTGACCAATTCGGAGGAGTCCGACATGCACACTTGAGGTGTTCGTTTTTCGTTTTTGTGTGATTCAGCGTTCAGCACAATCGGTGTTCAGTCGCCGCTCCTCCTCTCTCACTCCATCGTTCACCTGTTGTGGCTGCTTTCTACGGAGTCCATGCCTGCCCTGTGTGACTCATTCCTTACACTGAAGCTCTATATCAGTGTCATGGAAGGGTAAGGGTTTGCGAGAGACTGTGAAGGGCCACCAGTTGTACATGTGTCAGGGGAGGAGCGGCGTCAGCGTTTGGCAAATTTGGTTCGTCGTATTCTTGCGAAACTTCGGTTCTCTTGTGGCTTTATCATTTGTGTATTGGTGAAGCGAAACCTCGATTTCTCTGGATGGCCAAGGCAGGCTCGCCTTGGTAGTGTCAGTTTGACGGTTTGTGTCGATTGTAGCGACGTCATGTGTGGTGGATCATTAGATTGTAGTGAAGGCTGCATCCTCTACTTTGCCACACCTCATTTCGGGATACGGTGACCAATTCGGAGGAGTCCGACATGCACACTTGAGGTGTTCGACCATCTCAAGCAGCTACCACCGAACGAGTTCGTCAGTCTTGTAACTAGAAGCATTCGTGCAATACCGAATCTAGCTAGGTGCGATCCTCTTAGCCTATCTTCATTGTTTCTTTCCTTTTTTTTTTTTTTTGTTACGTGTTGTCCCAGTTGCGTGTTAAAGAGTAGATTGACGGACTGGATGAAGAATCATCAAACAAGAGAGCGAGCGGTTTCTTGTGGGGTCTGCCTTACTTTCACATACTGAACCTATAAACAGTGTCCAAGAAGAGAGCGGGCGCTCTGAAATTCCAGGATCCTCTATTTTCGTGGCTTAGAGCTGTGTTTTCTTGGATACAAACATTTAGACGAACTACGCTTTAACTAATCTTATTCCTATCATTCCCCTTCTCCTCATCATTGTATCGTATTCATATCCATTCGCATTCAACCAGTTCATGTCAATACATTTGCGTTTGTCACTCAGTTTTGATGCCCGCAATCTTTGCAAGTTCGTGCTCCGTAGACACGGCGAATTGAAGATTGTTGTCTGTAGTCTAGTATGTGCATCACTGTCTCAAACACCAAGTATTGAATTTTTTACTCTCACCCTGTTGGAGCTTCTTGCGCGGTGTTTCCTCGCTCACTAATGCACCTCCAACTGAGAAACACTCGGTTCCCGAAGTGTTTAGTGACTCGAAAGATTCCAGCTGCGTGTCTGGGAGCAGCTGGAGTGGACGAGCAATCATGAACTCATGCCTTGCGATGTCTTGAACCTAAGTTAATTGGGTGCAGCACAAACTTGTACAAACTTCATCTCCCTTCTCCCCCTTCTCTGACAGGTGGTGCACGTCTAGAACATCACTAGGATCCAGGCGATCGTTTGGCGAATCTTTTTTGTGACATAAATTACCATGATTCTAAGTGAAGGTGTTATGCTCTCAAAGGGACTTGAAAACAGAGGTTCTTCGACAATTCATTTCTTCCTGATACTCTTGCGCGCTGGCTCTGGGCCATCGAGGCGGGCCCCTCGCAATAGACGCACACGATTTTTCTCGGGAGCGTAGAGCTCGAACGAGGAAGCGATCGGGGAGAGATAAGAAATATGAGAAGGGGTGATGGGTTTAGGGTTCAAGCAAGGAGCAGAGCCATCAGCGAGCCCGCTACAGAGGTGGCTTCAGCTGACGTCCAACCGATTCCCTTCGCAGATTTCGTTTCCACTTTGGTGCCTCCCAATCACTGGGTCGCTCACCGTGGGGCCGTGTCACTGGGGCGCTCCATGGCCCCAAGCGCAGACCCAATCCAGGCCATGGCAGCGCCTGGGGACCATTAACGGCCCACAACCTTCGCGGGCAGCCACCCCTCCAGGCTGCGGGCAGGGCGGGGCCTGGCCAGGGATCGGGCCCACGGAGGAGGGGGGAGCAGGCTCTGGGCTAGTGCTCGGGAAGATTTTGGGCAGGGTTGATCAAGATCCTAGTGATTCAAAATCCAACCGATTTAAATGTTGACATCTTCCGGTTTGGCTACATGTATTTGAATATATTCTATGGAATCCTCTAAAAAAATCGGTAAATTATCTTAAGTCTTGAACTTCAACCAGTTATTTCTCGAACTCAACCAATTCATTGCAACGAACTGGTAAATTTTTTTTAGTCTTGAGGTGGCAGGGGTGGCTACCCGCAAGGCTTGTGGGCCCGTTTGATGGGCCCCAGGCACTCCCATGGTCCGGATTGGGTCTGTGCTTGGGGCTATGGAGCGCCCCATTGACACGGCTCCCACTCTCGTGAAAGCACATTCGTAGGCCGGTTTACATGGGCTCCTAAGTCCCAAGTCAACTTGAGGTCAATCCGTGCAATCTCAAATGTTAAGAGCATGGAAGTTGGGACTTACCACTTCACATGGGCGGCTTTATACATGGCTTGGGGCCATCCGGAGCACTGGCCCCATTCATGTCTTTTAAGCCCTCTATGCGGTCCCACTTTATGAATTTTTGTCGGGCCCAACCTTCTCCCATGTAAGTGATGAGGCCCGATTCTAGGGCCCAACGATCTTGAGGGTTAAGTTTCATGAACCTTACCATGGTCAATGTCCGGTGTTCTCGACAATTAAATTTCATGACACTTACCATTGGGGATGATCTCTATAGGGTTGTGGTTTAGTAAATTGAAATTGGGTCCCACTAGACTAAATTGGGGCCTTTGAATCTATTATGGTGTCAAAAAGCTCCTATAAATCTATCTACCATGTTCAATGAATTAACATGGTGCGGTTTAGGAGGCACTCAAAATTCTTGATTAAGCTTAAATGTTCATTTTTGTTTTAAGTGTAAAATTAGCACCTTAATTGATGTGTTATTACCCTATTGCTAACATACTTATACTAATTGTTGTCTTATTAGACTAACCCATAAGCTAAGTCATGTGCTTTGAACGGACACGCGCCCTCAGTTTTGCGTGTGAAGTGGCCCTTAATTACTTCTTCCAAACATTAGACTTGTTGGCACAAGATTGACCTCTAAATATGAATATAGCTTGTTGTAAGTGACTAGGATTTGTGCATAAATTTTGGATGGGGCTTATGCACTTCGTTTTGTTATTGGGAGGATATCCTGATTGCCATTTTGTGTGAGCATGCAAAGTATAGTCCCATGTAAGGTTTTGACTTTAAATTGTAATTGATGAGGTGCTTTATTTGTTGGGTTGTGATATGGAGTCAGACTCCAATGTGATGGTGTTTATTCTTTATGTTTGAATTGTGAGTGGATGTCACGAACTATACTTATTGTCTAGTTTGAACTAATCTAAATCCAAACTTTGCACAAGGTCCCTTATGAACCTAAAGCTGAGTGACCCACTTGAGACTCTTGATAGGAGGTCTCATCATAACAAACATCTTGTCCATAACATGGACAGTGCCAATAAGTTTGAGATATACTAGTTGAGGCACCAATCTTTTGATAATAAATGGCATAACCTAGCCTTAAATTTTAAAGACAACATGAACACACCAAGACATTATCATGCAACATGATACTTTCAAAATGTTTTAGTATCTCCAGATAACCTGTGTTGCAATCGTGCAATCATGCATGTATTGATTTCACAAATGATACTCTTGTAAGCACTCTCATTTCTAGAAAAATATAATATACTCCTACTGAATCTTTCAAGTATGTGGACGTTTACGATGTGAAAAAACCCAAAGAAGGTCTCAAATGTATATGATGTTATTCCGGTCAGGCTCACATCCAATGACTTCAATATCAGTTCCTTTTAAAGGGTACGTGATTAATATATTCACGAGAGAGAGTGCCATATGTCATGTCGTGGTTGGTTGATACCTTTGAGAAAGTTGACGTGGCAAGCGGTGGGAATCAGTGTAGTTAAGTGCCATGTGTATCTTGCATCTCTTCCAAGATATTCGTCCTGGCCGATGGTTAACTTATGGCACGCTTGTGCAGGTTACTCCTTGACCTGGACCAACCATGGTGAGCTTCTTGAGCTTCGATGAAGTTACAGTGTCCGGCTGTGCATCGAGAATCGAATCAATGCACGTGTTTCCAGCAATCCAAGAAGACGAGCAGATCAATGGAGGGCACGAATTTCTGTTGCCTGTGACGCTGGAGGGAGATCCATGTGAAGCAAGTCCTCCCAGTAAGTGTGGCTTTCCCGGGGTGACTGTTGTGTGACTTAGGCTTGTGTATTGGTTAACGTACACTCTAATCTCCCTAATACCTCTCCTGCAGCAACCAAAGTGCATATGATATTAAAGAGGTCAGTAGTATTAACATGGAAGTGTGATAATAGAGAGTTAGTGTAGTGTGTGACATTATGGAATAACACAAAGTCAACAATGCAAAATAGTAACGGTGACAACATGGTGTGTGCGAACGTGTGGTTTGAATTCTTTCATGAATTATTTTAATGTAAAAGCCCATGATATATGGGAGGGAAATGTGACAACAAGGAGGAAGATTTAAACTAAGCACATCCGTTTCTTAGGGTTTTAGGATATAAGAGAGGGAGTGAAATTATAGTGGGTGATATTACTGCAGGTTACGGTGTATGTTATTTATTGATTTACAAAATATATAAATTTCCTCTTCTTTGGGCAGGCCGATCGATGGTATAATGATTAATTAAAAGCAACAACCAGTCCATGATTGGTAAAAACCAACATACATTTATTTTATTAGAAGGTTTTTTGTCTTTTTCCCATCTTTCTTTGGTCAATTGGCCCATTACCTTACTGGTAAAAACAAATATATTAAATTGTCCTATTAATCTAGACCCTGGTAATTCTTTACAACTCATGTTGTATAATCAAACCACGCCAAATGTTAATAGTAATCTTCCCATTTAGTGAGGGTGGGCTAATAGTGCATGTGAGAAATTACCGAAGGTGGTACTAAATGTTTATATGTTATGAAATTAGTGTCATTAGAAGATTTAGGGTTTTGGGAGCTTAAAGTGTCGAAATGCCGGAAACTCTTAATGCAAGCTCTCTTCAGTTTCTAAGTGTTAGGAGTTGTCTGCGGTTTGAGTGGCACCAATCGAAAAGAAGAAGAAGCCTCTTTGGGCTCACCAAAACAAATTATGTACTCCGTAAACACCTTAGAGTTTACAGTAGTTTTCTTGAAATATATGGTAATATATGAGTGTGTATTTAGTTTTCGTGAATTTTGTATCACTCATTAAGAAAATACTCAACCCTTACTAATTTTGAGATTTGGCGAATTAGTGCTTGTTTCAAGAATTAGTATCACACGCACTATTTGGTATAATCAATGTAGTTTAAAATTAGCATAGGATGTTATGATTGTTTTGGTAGGACATTGATGTGGGTGACTAGGTTCAAACGTGACAAAGTGTACCACTAAGAATTAAATTAAAAGGAGTCCTTACATTTCATAAGGATTCATGCTTAAGGCATTAATACCAATTAAAAGTACGAACCATTATTGAAATGTGATGACAATATCTATAATTGTCCAACATCTTTACTAAAACGGTAAAACCTAAGTAAAATTCAAATTAAAAGCATGATGACTATTCAATTGACTATGATAAAAAGGATTGTAAAATAAAAGGTGACACGTGACACAATTTTGATACACCTCATCATCATTGGACGAACTATTTAGTTTATTGTTAGTTACATTTGTCTTTGAACTAAACTCAAGTTGTTGATCATAATTCATCATGAAGACTTAGAAGTAGAACTAGGGTCTTGGACCCACATTATTTTCACTCTGAGTAGACATTTAGAGCACAACCCATGTTAATCATTTCCAAAGTAATTTCCCACCCCCACTAATAGGTTAATTTAGTGTACTTTATGTAAGTGATCAGGCTTCCTAGTCTTGAGCTCCCTTGAGTTGTCCCACTGAACGAACTTTGTATCAGGAAATTGAAGGTCCCAAACTTAAAGATACTTATTTATCTCCTCAACAGTGATTACTTGTATTTGTGAGTTAAAAGAGATGAGAAATTCAATATAATTCAAGGAACTTTACGATTGGGCTTCCAATTCAAAACCTCGACCATCGTGGCTGTCAGGGCATGATTAGACCATAGAGGTGAACTTTGAAAATACTTGCACTGACATTTTTTTGTTGATGACGTCAAAAGAGACTCCATCCAAAGTTAACTATTAATTGAAATGTAAAGAATATGTGTTAATTTGATAGAAAAATGCTTTTGAAACACTTGGGTGATACTCACATTACACATAACTTCAAATTATTAAGTTTGGGTCCTAAATTGGCAAACTATATAAATTCATTGCACGTGGGTTTTGTGATATGCTAGGATCGTGACCTATCTATTTCTTAGGCTGCTCATTTTATCTCCTTGTATAGTGTAAATTTTGATGGCCATATGGATGGCTTGACTTGTGGCAGGCTCACGAAGGAATGTGCCAAGGCTCAATGAAGATGTCACTCTACAAGACTCCATCAATGTTGTTGATTGTGTGGAATTTTTGATGAGATTTCTCAAGCAACATGCCCTTGAGTCCCCATGTTATAACAAAATTTGGACAAAGAAAATGCTCAAGAAGATAGCAAAGGAAATGCAGGTCCTTCCTCCTGGTAACCCTTCGCTTATCAGTAATGATGATGAGGACATCATCTCCAATTGGATGTTCTATGTGGAGGAATTAATCAAAGAGTTGAAGGTTGTGCAAAGTGGGGGTTTTCATGTTTGCAATTCAGGGGTGTATGTGCTCACAAATACACCATATGCTCTCATCTTGCAACTAGTGGCTGCGAGGGTCATTGGTGGTAGGCTAAATGGCTAATGTTTGTAATATCCAAGACCTTTGCAAGCCCTCCATTAAGTAGTATGTAAATTGAAACCCATTTGGGTTAGGTACACAACAAAAATGTATAAAATTTACAGATGTACACATCTAGCTACAACTATAGAGATTGGATGTCGAGTTATAAATCCTACTAGAACTTTTGTTCTTTTGCCATAGGCCTTTTACATGTACTACACTAAATATTGTATACATGTAGTGTCACTTACTATTTGGAGGTAGACAATGCTATACCATTTTATTGTTAATGTAATTTTATATAGTAAAGATGTCTATGTTCTATAATGTACAACAAAATATGAGTGCATGCATGGTAAAGTGGACCATAAAAGTGCTATGTTATCTTTAAACCATAGTTTTTTTTTGTCACACATTTAAAAGTAGTAGCAAAGTGTTGTTTAATTTGAAAAAGAATTCATGGTGAACTCTCTCATTGTGTTAAGTATTCAAATGTAGAATGCCGATATGAGTTTTCAAAACTTATCATTAAAAGTAATGCTCAAAAGCAAATGGCTAGATTTGGTTTTAAACGTAAATTTCATGGCCTTAACTCTTTTGTACTTGATTATTTTTCATAATATACTTGAATTCGTTATACACTTGAAGACATCATCAAATATTTTTGTAGAGAATCATCCATTCAATATGATTAAATAATGTTTTAAGGAGATTTTTGACAATTACTTGTTCAATATCACCACTTGCACACCCACTTGCACCTTCTCCTAAAATAAGTAAGATGGTTTGAGATTATTCTTGTCAACATAAATTGCTTGGCTTTGTAGATCAATATGTTTTAAAAATGTTTATGATCTTTTTTCCCACAAAATTCAAAGTTAGTATAGTGTTTTGAATCACTTTCGTTTAAACATGAGCAACGATCAAGAGTTGTCCACTTTACCGTGCTTGCACCAATATATAGTAAACAACTCTAGCATTTTGTATGTTATTTTAATTACGGAACCTTAAGTTTACTTTTGTAGATAAAATGATGAAAGTTAGTCTTTGTTTGAGCATTGTTTGTTTCCTTTATTTGTTGTTAGCAAATGGTATCAATGTTAGAGTTAGAGTTAACGATAAAGTTTGAAAAAATGGAGACCTACTCATGTATTTTGAAGGAATCCGCCATATTTGCCAGTTGTAACATTTCTGTCAAGATCCAAAGAGATAATTATAGAGGAAAATCCTTTTGCTCTATTCTAGGGCAACAAAAATTTGAAAAATAATTGAGAAATTTTTTTAACAATTTTATTTGGCGGGTAAAAAAGTGGTGAGAGGAACAAAGAAATGCATGTGCATATAGGTGACAAAGAAAACAAGAAGATTCTTAATTATGTAAGGATAGAACATGTTGGTGTTCAATTTCAATGAAGCCTTCCAAAATTCTCCATTCATGTTGAACCAAGGGGCCATCAGGGGAATTCAACTCTAGTTCATGTCCATACTTCACGGTTGATTTTTTTGTTATCAAGGTCAAATTGTCCAATGTTATCTTCAAGAATATATATTATTTTTCAATTTGACCATGGAACCCTATGTAGTATAATCCATCCACTCATATTGGTGGTGGTATGGGATATAAAAACAAAGACTTCCATCAAACCACTCAATGGGGACAAGTATCAATAAGTTGGCTTTGTTTATATATATAGTACCCAGGCGCCACCTTACCAATTTAGGTACTTTGCTTGCCAACATCGAACATAATTTCATGCCACATCAAATGTTTCAACGTTTCTCATTTCTCATGACATGCGACACCTTCAAATCACATTTTTATTTTCTCCTAATTAACTCATGAAATACTACAAATTGCATTAAAGATGCATGACTCCAAATGGAAGTGGACCAATGTTTCTCTAGTTTCTTTTCATTTTAGCACTACCCCATAATTCTTTACTGTTAATTTTAACAATGCATATACTTGTTACTTAGAAACGAGTAGTTAAGTTAAAGGTTAGATAGCAACTTAAAATCAATCCATAACATATTGGGGAGCTCTCCATGCTTATCTTTGATATAAAAACAATCAAAAGATATCTCCCTCTCTCTCTCACACACACATATATTGAAGGCACACTTGTAATAAAATTCTAATACAATAAATTAATATCATGATATCGTAATCAAGATATACATTTCATTGGATACAACCAAGTCCAACTGCATAGCTTGTAGACACATTTGTCATTTGGTTTTATTTCGATGTTTGTTGTGACATCTTCGATCCTTTACATCTGGGTCGTTGCCTCGAGGATCGGTCTTGAAAATCTGGGCTGTCGATCGGAATCCTCTCTCCTCCGGAGGTTGCCTCCATGTTCCTGCTTGGCCATTAAGGTTAGCATTGCATAAATTCCAACTCCCTCCGCCATAGCCACGCTTTTGGAGGTTCCCTCTCGCTCCATGCGTCGCCACTCCTCCTTGGCACCCTCATTATCGAGCCCTTCCTTGGTAATGAACTTTCAAGCAGTGTCCAAGGGGAGAGAGAGATTTCAAATGTAAGGATCCTCTATTTTGATGGTTTTTGTTTTTCTAATACGATCTACTGCAAATATTTAGACGTTCACGCAATTCCAATAAGTTTTATTTATATTATCTTCTGTAGACATCGTGAGTTCAGAAATTGCACCTCAAAGCGGCCTTTTCTTCACCATTACATACAATTCGCACACCTTACTAGTCTACATTGGATATGAAGGGCGCACTGGAGTTTGCAGTTGGCGATGAGCATGAGATGGACTATGTTCAGGTCACCACATCGGAAGAAAGAAATGAAGTATGCTCTTACAGAGGGAATTAATATCCTGCACATCACCTTGGCATTAAACTGATGTAATGTGCATACAACTAGTCACATGTGTTCAAGGAATCTAATCTAGTGAATTAGCGTACCCTATGACATTTTTCCTGTTCAAAGATTATGTGCACAAGCTCAGTTGGTTGAAATAAGTTGAGAGCTTGAGGTGGATTCTCATGTATATTAAATTAAATTGTGCAAACAACCAGGGGAGACCATGGTAAGTCTCACTTCGACAAGCGGGGGTTCACTCAAGGTGCCCTTTCCACCGCAAACCGACTTCTGATTTGTGGTCTTCATGACTTGCCAAATCTATCTATCTATCCTTGCTCTTCATCCATGGAAAATTTCTCCAAGAAGGTCGTGTAGAGGTTGCATGACTGCACAGGGGAGGTCATTTGAGGTTGACACATGCAATATTCGCATGAGACTTAAGCGAATGCGTATGTGGTTTGCATTGAATCACACGGGTTCCATTCACGAGTATCATATATACGCAATTTCTGCATTTAGTCTGACCACTATCACTATCTCAGTAAGTGTTCAGAAACATATATTTCAATGTGAAGGGCTTCAAAATAATCACACTTCACTCAAACTCTCAAACTCTTTTGCAACACTTCACAAAAAAAACTTGATATTGGCTGTTTTGTTCGAAACATCAGATAATTGCACCTGAGCCCTCAGAAAAAAAATCTCAACTCCGACCAGCCTAGGTTGTTAGAACTAGTTGAAATGATTAGAATCTAAGATGACGTCACATGGGTCCTACTAGCATTTTTATAACATTGTTCAACCTAGGGTTTTCTAAACTCCTCCTAATTTGATGTACTAGTTGGGAACCATAACTCTAGGAAATTTATCATTTGGTGTCCACTGGATTCCCCAAATTTATGCAAATGATTACACTTCCATATCCATACTCTAATGGTAACAAATAACCGAATTTGGCAACATAACAAGAACTTAACCCCGAACAATGGTCAGTGTTCATGCTGTGGATTCATACCTTCATCCAAACCCCTTGACTAGATTTCATAAACTTTGGGTCTTGGAGCCAGACTCACTCAAATCCACCATTTTGGGCTACATGGAAACATGGTCAATTCTTCTATTGGTTCATGAGTTTTTAAAGGTTTTTAAAGACTCATATAGACATAGGATGGTCAAACATAGGATTTTCACATAGTAGATTCCTCATTTTCATTTGAGTCGAAGTAATTGCTTCTTTCAATGTATTTCCAATGAATTTTGAGGCTTTGAAAAGTATTTAGGATTTAATGTTTCATCACATTGAGAAGCTCTGAGAGCAATGAATGGGGAGAACTAACCGCCAGTTACAGATGAACGGGTTGTGTTTGAGAAATTACTGGTTGAAGTTCAAGTCTTCAGGATAATCACCGATCGATTTAGGGAATCTACAGAATATACCTCAGTTTAAAACAGAAAACACAAAAAAGATGACAGCATATAGCCGGTTGGACTTGGAGACACTAGGACCTCGATCGATTATGCTCAAAAATCTCCCTGGACATTCTCTGAGAGGGAGCTCAAAAAATCAAGCTCTTAACTCACTTGGAAAGGCCTTCACTAATCAAATCTTCATACACTATAAATCCTTCTCTTCTGGATTTCAGTACATTGGTAATGGTAAACATGGTGCATAGATGTACAGTGGGAAGTTCTCATGCATTTGTTGAAAGCTTCCATGTCATTTACAGCTACCTTATGTAGCAACCATACTAATTCCACATCGAAATTACTGTAGCTAAATCATATATGTTAATAATAGACACATGACACTGTATGTGTGAGATACAAAGGGAAAGTACCAACAGCACAAGGTCACATGAAATGATAAAGACTCAAACTTCATAATTCCCAACATGCACGATCGTAGTCGTTGGATCTTCATTGAAACATTAAACTGATCATCGAAGGCCAACTTACTAAGAGCCTGATGTGCTATCTGATAGCCTTATGTGGAGTCATTTGAAAGAGAGACAAACGTAGTATCTGTGAACCGTTTGCACCTAATCACATGACTAAAGCTCTGCACACTTTGATCCTGTAAAGACCTAACCTAAGATTCTTGTAAATCCACTATATTTCAGTCTTAAGCAAAGAACGTATTAGGTACCCACTATCTTGGGGTTGCAAAAGTCTTGGACATTTAGAGCATGTCTGCCACCATCTCCAAAATGAGAGCATATGGTGTATTTGTGAGGACATACACCCCTGAGTTGCGTACATGGAAACCTCTGCTTTGCACAATCCTCAATTCCTTGATCAATTCCTTCACATAGGATTTCCAGTTGGATATGATGTCTTCAGAATCATTCTTGATAATTGATTGGTTTCTTGGAGGAAGAACTTGTATTTTCTCTCCTATCAAAGGTAGCATTTTCTTCATCCACATTTTCTTTTGACATGGAAACTCAAGTAAACTTGTCAAAATCTCAACACAATCACCACCATTCATGGAGTGTGGGAGGGTGACAACTTCTCCCTCGTGCCTTGGCACAATCCCTTGTGAACCTGTCACTCATCAAGCCATGAGGGAAGTCATCAAAATTGTAAATCAACAAGGATAATATATTGTAACCTAGTCTAACTTGTACATTAAAAGGTAGATAATGAACAACACTCACATTTAAAGTAGGATGAAGATGCCTAGCTAAAATGCCACACGGTTTAGAAGACCAAAGCAAAACCTACATCCAATAGACTTTACGTGATGTGCCCATGCCCAACCCACTGATTTTGAAGCATGTGTAGCGAAGTTAATATTCTTTGCTTCCTACATTAGTCAAATAAACTAAAGGCATAGAGAAAACCTCACTTACAGGAGGAACTTGCTACACAAATTTGATGTCCCTCCTCCACCATGACACGCACAACTTCATGGCCTCCACTGTCTTGTTCAACCATTTCCACTTCCTCTTCCTTGATTTCTTGGAACAACTCCATTTGTTCAATTTTCGATGCATAGCCAAGTTCCATGACTTCATCAAAGCTCAAGAACTTCTCCATGGTTGGTCTGGATCCACTAGTAAACGAAACAAGCATGACAATATAATCAGAAGAAAACTCTGGGTGAAACATATGGAAGATGAGTACCATTCAATTCATGCACTTTGCCCAGCAAAATTAATTCTATTTCCATGCCAAATCTACTTTATCACTGCTTTCGACCAACCATTGTGTGTCATTCTGACCCTACACTCTCATCGAGTTCAAACTGTGTTCAACTTAGGAAATAATCTTTGGAGGTCAATTTTGGAAAATAATCACATTACCTATTTCAAACTGCACACTCCCCAGATAAATCAAGTCCGTCTAGCGCAGAGGCCCCGCCTCGGTGGCGGGGAGCCAACAAGAGTATCAGGAAGGAAGTAAAAGTTGAAGTTAGGACAGCTCATCAGCTGAGTAATGTTATGCACACAAAAGATTCGCCAAACATTGGCCTGCATTCTAGTGATGTTCTACACGTGCACCACCCATCGGAGAAGGGAGATGAGGTTTGTACAAAGTTCATGTTGCACCCAACCTTACTAATTTCAAGACTGGCGAGGAATGGGTTCATGATTCCTCCTCCACTCCAGCCGCTCCCAGACACAAAGCTGGAATCTCTGGAGCCCCTAAACATCGCTGAAAGCGAGTGGTTCTCAGTTCAAGGTGCATTAGTAATCAAGCGAGGAAACACTGCGCAAGCCGGCCCACCGGTTGGGAGGAGAAATTTTCGATACTCGATTTTTAAGACAGCGCTAAAAAACTCGATTCCAAACGTAACACTGACAAACGCAAGAGTGAGGGACAAACGCAAATATGTTGACACGAACCCGTTGGATGCCAATGAATATGAATACGTTATAATGATGAGGAGAAGCTGGGGGATGATAGAGATTAAAATTAGTGAAACCGTAGTTCGTCTGAATATTGTACTTAAATAAAACACTATTCCAACTTCCAAGCCAACAAAGCAGAGGATCCTGAATCTTGAGAGCCCCTCTCTTCTTGGACACTGTTTGTGAGTTCATTACCTGAAGAGAAGGCAAACGAGGACAAGAAACCGCTCGCTCTCTTTGTTTGATGATTCTACAACAGAATGGCATTCAACCTACTTTTGACTACGCACCTGGGACAACACCACACCACAAAAAAAGGAAATGACCAATGAAGATAGATCGAGAGGAGTTCACCTAGATTCGGTATTCTGCAAATCCTGCTACATTCAAGGCCGACAATTTCATCTAGTGGTAGCTGCTGGACTCAAACTAACCACCTAACTTACAACCACCCAATCCAGAGCAAATGTCCAATGCCCACAAGTATGTAAGAATTGGTACAGTGAATAAGAATATAGTTTTACGAAGCGCGAGGCACCGGAATGCGAAGGAAATCGGTTGGAGCTCAGGTCACCCCTGCTAGCACCGCTCTTTCTAAAACCGTAAACCCATTCACCGCCTTTCAAGAATCCTTGTAAGTTACACTTACCGACCGATTCATCCTCGGCATACTCTGTTCAATTACAGAAGTGACTATGACGGACACAGGAAAGCAGCGATCACTTTCTATCTCTACCGCGACACTCCTGAGATGAATCATGTGCGTCTAGTGAGGGGATCCGCTTCGTTGGCGGGGAGCCAGCACTTGAGAGTGTCCGGAAGAAATAAAAATTTGAAGAACCTCTGTTTTCGAGTTCCTTCCAGTCAAGCACACCGCCTTGATTGGGAAGCATCGTTATTATGTAGCACCAAAAAATTGGGTAAACAATCGCCTGCATCCTCGTGATATTCTATTTCTGCACAACTTTGTGCTGAAAAAACGTGATTGTTCGAACCCAAGAGAAGAGAGGATCCTCGAATTTGAGAGTTCGCTCAAACACTCCTTGCCAGACACTAGTTGTAAGTTCATTCCCTGAAGACGACACTGAAACTGGACACAAGAAACCGCTCGCTCTCTCGTTTGATTATTCTTCACCCTGGTCAATGTAATTCGTTACACACAGCTGAAAGAAAACACCAAAAACAGAATACCGAACCACATCAAGACAACAGTACTGGAAGCAAAAGGCGTGCAACGGCAGAAACAACACACCATTGAGCAAGGAAGATAGTTTGCAAGGACCGCACCTGGAATCGGAGTTGTACTAATGCGGCTACAGAACGACTAACGAACTCGTTCGATGGTGACTGGAGATGCTATCCCCGATCACCGTCTACTTGATCCCTTAAGCTTCCGCTTGTGCTTCCTTCAAAGTGTGCTCACACTGACTCCTCCAACTTGCTCAGCGTAGCAGACAATGAGACTTGCGAGAGTAGAGTTCTTTCTTAATATTGCCATCACACATTGATTCGCTACTTCACCATCAGAAATAGTTAGCTTTTTCGTTCAGTGCTGTGGAGAATCCATGCGCATGGTGCTGCCGCCATCCATCTGAGAGCGCTGCCGCCACCCAACGGAGGACGTCCGAGGGCGTCTGCAGGTTTTCATCCCCAACCGGGGCGTCGATCGTGGTTTTAATTAGCAAGTATAGACTTTGACCAGTAATTTTTTATTATACATAATTTATTTGAATTTTAATTAATACATATCTCATTAAAAATGATTTATATTTAGGTAGGTGCTTGCCTTTGGTGGAGCCCTGCCAGAATTCGGGAAGTTTTTGAAGCCTTAGTGGCTAATTGCCGGTAGTTGCTACGAAGGGTCGGATTTTCCCAATTTACATCGACAAGAGCCGGCCTTTCGTAAAATCAATCGGCCAATTGCCTATATTTTCATATTTTCATTGGCCAATATCTGATTAAATGGAATTCATATCGGCACTAATTGTTTAAAAATTGTACGAAAAGTTATTAGAAATCATTTCTTAGTACAAAATCTTGAATAAGTGAAAAGAAAAGCATGTTCAAAACTTTAAATTTGAAGAGTTAATATCCTTGGCAGGAATTGAACCTAGCAATGCCTTCACCGCTTGAAGGCCACGGGTCCCCCAATTCTTCATAGAAGCAATTGGATTTGGTCATGGAAAGGTTGCATAATTCAAAAAATTTAAGGTTTAGGGTACTTCCTCAAGTGCATCATCATATGCCCCAGAGAAATAGCGCTCTAGATGCTTCGAGCTGAAATCCAATAACTCACAAGAAGAATCGGCTACATTTCCGGGACATTTTCTTGTCCATCGGCTAATTGCCGGAGGATTGAAATTACAGTCGGATTGCCATCCGATGGTTGGAAATTTGGACCGGCCATGAGGGAAAATCCATCGGCTGATAATGAACTAGCCGTCGGTTTTCCCCTAACATAGAGCCATGGCTGGCCCGCTTACAAACCTACCACTAGTGGATGACTACCCACCTACAAGGCCAAGTATAGGGTGGAAGGCCAAGGGATCCGAACCGTGAACCTCATGGTTCCCACTTAGAGGTCTTAGCCACCAAGCCATTCAACTTCTCATGATATGTAAAGAATGCTTCAAGCCTTTATATATGGGGGACTCTATTCGCTCTCTACTACTACTATTTACTGTCTATTATTTACTATCCATTAGATACTGTCTACTATTTACAGTCCATTATTTACTGTCTATTATTTAATGTCTACTATATATTGTCTTCTATTTATTTTTTATTGTCTACTATTTACTATTTACTGTCTTCTATTTATTGTTTATTGTCTACTATTTACTATTTATTGTCTTTTATTTATTGTTTACTGCCTATGGTTTATTATTTACAGTCTACTATTTTTTATTTACTTCATACTATTTATGGTCTACTATCTATTTTTTATTTTTTATAGTATATTATTTTATTTTTAATGTATATTTTTATTTTATTTTTGTAGTATATTATTTACTATTCACAGTCTTTTATTTATTATTTATTATTTATTGCTTATAGTATATTATTTACGGCATGTTATTCTGATTTACTGTTTATAATATATTATTAAATATTTATGGTATGTTCATATTATTTACTATTTATAGTATATTGATTACTATTTACTATAAAATATTTCGTGTTTATTATTTACTATGTACTATTACAATGCTTTAATGTTGGATGAATGAAAAATACACTTGAATGCGGTAATTGCCTCTCTCCTACCTTAGTAATAAATGAAGAAGGTGACTCACATCTAGGTCTAGATCTAGCTAGAAGATCTATAAAACTAATTAAAATTAAGACATTCCTTCACGGACCTTTTCCATGAGAACAAAGTGACATAACTCTCACACATGTAAAAGATATGTCACGGAACTCAAAACTTGAGTGTGGAGCTCAAAACTCCAACACGAAAGTTTTTGTGTCATGGCCACATGTCAAAGTGACCCTCCTTCCTTGTAGTGCCCTGCCAGGCTGCGGGCGGGGCAGGGCAGGGCTGGCCCGGGCTCACGGAGGAGGGAGGGGAGTCTGAGCCACTTGGGCCACTTCACACACAAGGTTGAGTGCCCAGACTTGGACACTTTCACACTTTGACTAATTTAAAATATTGTTCTCCCTCTTTAATATGACGCGTTTAGGAAACAAAAAAAAAAAAATCATATTTTTGAAGTGCCGTCTTCTCAACATATGACAAATGGCATAAAGTTGTCATATTATCGAGGGAATACGAAAACATAAGTAATATGTGCTTAAACATATATCAATGAGGTTAAGCAATATAGATCATGGTATGACTTATAACTTATAACTCCAAACAAATACAAATGTTCTCAAGAACTCTTAAAATAGGAGTCCAAAGATTTATGGTGTTGCCTACCCAAGTTAGTAATTGTCATCTTATCTAAATTCCCTACTAACTTTTGAAAACTAATATTTTCACTAACACCAAAATATTTAGAGGGCTTCAATAAGAAACTAGACAACAATGATGCATGACATTTAGCATCAATATGTTGGTGATACTATATATGGGCCATGGAAACAATAAAATTGTGTTATTAACTAACCATACCAATTTATTTGATAGTAATTTCAATAATCATAGTGTAGTTTAAGTACCTGATGCTTGTGACGGGTTCGTGCATGTCCCC
This sequence comes from Polytrichum commune, assembly GCA_950295325.1. Classification (NCBI taxonomy): domain Eukaryota; kingdom Viridiplantae; phylum Streptophyta; class Polytrichopsida; order Polytrichales; family Polytrichaceae; genus Polytrichum; species Polytrichum commune. Next base: position 44,988,693 of record OX485807.1, read on the forward strand.
ACTCAAACCAACTACACCCTTATTCTTGGGATTCAATGGCCTCTTATGCCCAAATGAAAGCCTTGACACATTGGCTTTAACTGAAGCGATATTACTACCAGCATGAGGTAAAAATATACCTCCAGGAACTGATTGAGGAATTAAGACAAATTTGAGTTTGTTTTTTAGGGCATTCAACCTCCTGATTGCGTTTTCTATATATTCTAAACTTATAGTTTTCATCTTATATGTTGTGAACAAATCTTGACCCAACTCAACATATAGATCATTTTGCTTTGCCAATCGAACTTGGATTTGAGGAAGATCCTTAACTTCTAAATCTTGCACTTGTACTATATCAAAACCATCATCTCATACACCAATATCATCCATGGTTGGAAATAGAGGGTTGAATTTATGGCTTTGTGGTAAGAAACTACATTATCTTCTCCCACATCATTCAAATTCTTTACAAATCCATCTTCTTCAATAGACAATATACGCTTCTAATTGAACACAATGGTGAATCCATATTTGGATTAACCTTACTTGATGAATATATTAGATTTGCTTGACCTTGAAGCATGAATGTAATCTAATTATTTAATATCATTTAATATCCTTGTGTAATTGAATTCCTTGCATTATTCAAATTGCAAGGGGTAGGTGTGTAAGTCCAGGGTTGCAATTGCTTACATCTAATGTAGAGAATCCTTATTTGGTATTGGGACACCTATAGACTGTATTTGAGTGGTATGTGGTTTGCCTATCCCAAAAGCTATTTAAGTTGATGGTCTAATTCATTTGTGAATTGATCGTTAAATCCCCTCATAAACCCCTCCTATCCTCCTTTTAGTTGTAGGTTGCATTTAGGGTCACTTCACACATGAGGCAAATGCCGTGACCATGAAATTGTGAGAGTCCAAAAGAAAGTATACAAAGGTCGACCCAAGACACCTCCAAAATCATGTAGTGTGGTCATGGATCCTCAAGTGTAGTGTGAAGCCATATGTGACTGGGCTCTCGACCAAATGCTATTTCAATGAAATTCTATCCATGTGGGTCCTCACACATGATAAAATAAAATAAAACAATAGTTGTGAGATTTTGGAGTGCCATGGTCTCCAGGTTTTGTGTTAGACCTACCTCCAACAGGTGGTCTAATCTAGCATGGTTATACAACACCCTCAATATTATTTCACATTTGTGCGCAACCAAGGTTTTTAGTTCAAAACTCCCTCTTTTATACGACTATGACACTCGATAATGCGACATTTAGAATCTCCGTTTTGTCATATCAAAGAGGTAGTTAATGCTAAAATTCCTTTCATCTATGTTATATACATCTAAAATACATCCATTTTCATTTGGGGAACTACTTGAAAACTACTTGGAAACTTCACTTATCACTGAGAACTTAATGATAAATAAGTTACTAGTGTAGAATGGACATGGTTAGGGTTGGAGTGGCCTCCTGCCTAGTATGTTGCCTTTCACATGGGTGATATAGTATCACCAATATATTGATGCTAAACGTCATGCATCATTGTTGTTTAGTTTCTTATTAGAGAAATCTTTATATTTTGGTGTAAGTGAAATTATTAGTTTTCAAAGGTTAGTAGGGAATTTAAATAAGATGACAGTTGCTAACTTGGGCAGGCAACACCATAGATCTTTGGACTCCTATTTCAAGAGTTCTTGAGAACATTTGTGTTTGTTTGGAGTTATAAATTAGAAGTCATATCATCTATATTGCAGAACCCCATTGATATATGTTTAAGCACATATTACTTATGTTTTCATATTCCCTCGATAATACGACAACTTTATGCCACTTGTCATATTAATGAGAAGGCAACACCTCAATAATATAATTTTTTTGTGTTTCCTAAACGCGTCATACTAAAGAGGAAGAATAATATTTTAAATTAGTCCAAGTGTGAAAGTGTCCAAGTCTGGGCTCTCAACCTTGTGTGTGAAGTGGCCCAAGTGACTCAGACCTATGATCGGGGAGAACCGACGGCTAGTTCATTATCAGCCGATGGATTTCCCCTCATGGCCGGTCCAAATTTCCAACCATCGGATGGCAATCCGACTCTAATTTCAATCCTCCGGCAATTAGCCGATGGACCAGAAAATGTCCCGGAAATGTAGCCGATTCTTGTTGTGAGTTACTGGATTTCAACTGGAAGAAGTATTCAAATTTCAAATACTGGCCGATACCCGTGTCTACATCTAACTTAGAAAGTATGATGCGTGTTGCTATAGAAGGCCCAGACAATGATTTTGATGACATTCTAACAAGTGCTCTAGATCTTTGGAAGGATGCTGCTAAGTTTCACTATTTGTATAGCAATCCAGAGCGCTATTTGTTTGGGGCATCTGATGATGCACTTGAGGAAGTACCCTAAACCTTGAACTTTTTGAATTATGCAACCTTTCCATGACCAAATCCAATTGCTTCTATGAAGAATTGGGGGACCCTTGGCCTTCAAGCGGTGAAGGCATTGCTAGGTTCAATTCCTGCCAAGGATATTAACTCTTCAAATTTAAAGTTTTGAGCATGCCTTTCTTTTCACTTATTCAAGATTTTGTACTAAGAAATGATTTCTAATAACTTTTCATACATTTTTTAAACAATTAGTGCCGATATGAATTCCATTTAATCGGATATTGGCCAATGAAAATATGAAAATATAGGCAATTGGCCGATTGATTTTACAAAAGACCGGCTCTTGCCGATGTAAAGTGGAAAAATCCGACCCTTCATAGCAACTACCCACAATTAGCCACTAAGGCTTCAAAAACTTCCCGAACTCTGGCTCAGACTCCCCCTCCCTCCTCCGTGAGCCCGGGCCCTAGCCAGAGTTCGGGAAGTTTTTGAAGCCTTAGTGGCTAATTGTGGGTAGTTGCTATGAAGGGTCGGATTTTTCCACTTTACATCGGCAAGAGCCGGTCTTTTGTAAAATCAATCGGCCAATTGCCTATATTTTCATATTTTCATTGGCCAATATCCGATTAAATGGAATTCATATCGGCACTAATTGTTTAAAAAATGTATGAAAAGTTATTAGAAATCATTTCTTAGTACAAAATCTTGAATAAGTGAAAAGAAAGGCATGCTCAAAACTTTAAATTTGAAGAGTTAATATCCTTGGCAGGAATTGAACCTAGCAATGCCTTCACCGCTTGAAGGCCAAGGGTCCCCCAATTCTTCATAGAAGCAATTGGATTTGGTCATGGAAAGGTTGCATAATTCAAAAAGTTCAAGGTTTAGGGTACTTCCTCAAGTGCATCATCAGATGCCCCAAACAAATAGCGCTCTGGATTGCTATACAAATAGTGAAACTTAGCAGCATCCTTCCAAAGATCTAGAGCACTTGTTAGAATGTCATCAAAATCATTGTCTGGGCCTTCTATAGCAACACGCATCATACTTTCTAAGTTAGATGTAGACATTCGATTACGAAGTTTTTGTTTAATAGGCAGAGGCGAAGCGCGCATTGGGCGGGGGACGGAGGCGGAGCACTTTGCGGAGCAGCGGAGGATGGAGGCGCCGCCGCGGAGCAAGTTGCCGTTCATCTTCGAAGCCCTCACCTGCATCCCTCGATACATGCTTGCACTCAGATACCCATGCTCATGACCCGGAGGGTATCGGTTACCATTTCATGGGTATCGGCTAGTATTGAAATGTGAATACTTCTTTCGGCTAAAATCCAGTAACTCAGAAGAAGAATCGGCTACATTTCTGGGACATATTCTGGTCCATCAGCTAATTGCCAGAGGATTGAAATTATAGTCAGATTGCCATCCGATGGTTGGAAATTTGGACCGGCCATGAGGGGAAATCCATCGGCTGATAATGAACTAGCCATCGGTTTTCCCCGACCATTGGTTCCCGGAGGTGATCAGCTAGGACTTCGAAGGAGTCCCAAGTGGGAATATAATAGTGATTCTATAGTCTGTGTAGTCAAAAGGCCGATCGGAGCCAAACTTTGCTACTCTCCCACTCATGTGGGGATGTCTCCGACCATGTCCTCAAGCCAGTACCCGGGAAGTTTTTGGGCATCATCAGTCAAGATCCTAGTGATTCTAAATCCAACCAGTTGCATTTGATATCTTCCGGTTTAGCTTTATTCATTTGAGGTATATTATTCTATAGATTCCTCTAAAATGATTGGTAAATTTCTTGAAGTTTTGAACTTCAACTAGACTAAGTTATTTCTTGAACTCAACCAGTTCATTTGCAGCTAACCGTTGGTTCTTCCTAGACATAGCTCGGAGCCAATCATTTCTATGACGCATGATGTGTATGAATAATTTCATCAATGGTAAGTAAAGATGTCTTGCTAAGAGTGTTTTAGCCATATTTTTCACATGATCTTTTTGGCATATACATATCATTGGGATCTATATGATTTATCTATTTTTTTGCTTGTGTATGTATTTGAGCGGATTTCCTAGCTACAAATGTGTATGTATATCATTTTAAAGAGGGGGAAATCTTGTACATTAGGGGCATTTGTTTCATGATGATAATGCACGAACGCGGTTTCCAGTTCTACAAATGAGAGCATCCCCTGAGTCTTATTGCAGGCACTCCCAACATCACAAACAATAGGGTTTGACCATTGGATTGCATCTGGAATCATTTCATCCACTTAGCGATTGCAAATCATGAAGACTGTCATTTCAAATTTCAAATTAAAAGTTCGCTATATTGTAATTTAATGTCTTCAACATATGTTGAATGGGAAATTCCCTTCAAAGAAGGCCAATTTTTAAGGAGCCCTAGACAAAGTTATGCAAGGTTCTTTGCAAGAGTGTCACAATGAAATCCATTAAAAAAATGCATTGTCATAATTTCATAATGTGAGGAATGATTGCATATGAGCGCACCTCTCATTCATCAATATGATCAATTTATTCCTTGTGTCCCATCAAACTAACTTGGGCATTTTGAAACTAATTCTGACATCAAATATCCTTCAAAACATGCAACATGGGATAACTTGAAACTCAAGTTAGATTATCGAATTTAAGTTTAAACTAAATCACATTCATGATTTTAAATTCAAACAATTTGTCATTTGCCTCTGAAGTTTCAATGGCGTCCCAAATAGACTTGGCACAAGATTGTGAGAAACATGTGCTCTACACAATCCTCAATTCCTTGATCAATTCCTTCACATCAGATTTCCAATTGGATATGATGTCTTCATCATCATTCTTGATAATTGATTGGTTTCCTGGAGGAAGGACTTGTATTTTCTCTCCTATCAGAGGTAGCATTTTCTTCATCCACATTTTCTTTTGACATGGAAACTCAAGTAAACTTGTCAAAATCTCAACACAATCACCACCATTCATGGAGTGTGGGAGGGTGAGAGCTTCTTCCTCGAGCCTTGGCACATTCCTTTTTGAACTTGCCAATGATCAAGCCATGCGGGAAGTCATCGAAACTTCAATTCACCAAGGATAATATATTGTAACATAGTTTAACTTGTACACGTGACCTAAAAGTAGATGGTGAACAACGTTCACATTTCAAGTAGGATGGAGATGCCTAACTTAAATGCCACACGGTTTAGAAGATCAAAGCAAAACCTGCATCCAATAGACTTTACATGATATGCCCATGCCCAACCCATTGATTTTGAAACATGTGCATCAATGTTTAGTTAATATTCTTTGCTTCCTACATTAGTCAAAGAAACTAAAGGCATAGAGAAAACCTCACTTACAGGAGGAACTTGCTACACAAATTTGATGTCCCTCCTCCACCATGACACGCACATCTTCATGGCCTCCACTCTTGTTCAACCATTTCCACTTCCTCTTCCTTGATTTCTTGGAACAACTCCATTTGTTCAATTTTCGATGCATAGCCAAGTTCCATGACTTCATCAGAGCTCAAGAACTTCTCCATGGTTGGTCTAGATTGACCAATAAACTAAACAAACATGACAATATAATCATGAGAAAACTCTGGATGAAATAGATGGAAGATGAGTACCTTTTAATTCATGCACTTTGCCTAGCAAAATTGATTCTATTTCCATGCCAAATCTGCTTTATCACTGCTTCCGACCAACCATTGTGTGCCAAGTGTAAAATGTGGCTTTGCCACTTGAGAAAATTTATCTTGTACCAAAATTAATAAGGTTTCGGGTTAAGAAATCAATTTTCGAGGAACTGACACCTTACATACCTTGAAACCCCTCTCTGATTACGAATGCACAAAGTTATGAAGAACACGGCACAAACTCACACTTAATATGCATATGTGAGTGGAAGATTCAGGCACTGATAAATGTTACACTGGAATTTTGAGCTAAATATGCACGAATTTTCAACCCAATCACCAAGCTCAACAAGTTGTTTCAACTGGCACATCCCTGTAATCATTTTACATCCCTCAAACATGAAACAATTATCCCAATTAGTGAGGGTGGGCTATGTAGTGTGTGTGGGAAATTAGTGACAGTGACATTAAACTTCTCTACGATATGAAATTAATGCCACAAGAAAATTTAGATAGCATTTTTCATCCTAGCATTATTTATAATATTCATACTATTCATACCGGCAAGAGTTTCTTCCTATTATCTAGGTTTATTCCCATAAAGATAAGATGGTGGAGGCCTTTGTGAAATGCTAAATATAGAAACAAAACTAAATCACAAGGTTAAGTAATGTATGAAGTCACGTTTATGTATGAGATATACAATAAGTAGATATAGCATTGCGTAATCTCGACTAATAAGTAACATTAGATACAATATTTAGTGTAGTGATTCCTCAAATTCATTCGGCCAATCTGTAACTACATTATTTTGTTTGATTAGTGTGGGTTACACCATTTGGAGTTACCTATTGCTATAACTTTTTGCTGAGAGTATCCTCTACCCAAATAACATAAGTACACTAAATATGTTATTTAGTGTCACTTACAAATCATAGTTACACATCCCTATATGTTTAACTATTATCGTATTTTTTTACCAAGTAAAGATGTTGATGTTCAATAATGTCCAAACAACCAATTTGACCTTTGGTGGCAAAAAAAAAAGATGTACAGTAAACAATTCTAGCGTTGCGTAATTCCAAATTGTAAGTGGCTCTGAATATAATATTTAGTATGGTTAGTATGCACACTAAAGACTTTGATATAACTTGGTTGATCAAAATGTTTATGATCTATTTTTTTGCAACATTCAAAGCTCTTACCATAGTACCTTTACCACTTTGGCACATTAAATTGTTTTAAGAATAACCAAACATTTCATAGAAAAGGTGTAAATGTACAAAAATTATATGGAGAAAATGAGTTTTCCTTTAAATACGGGATTGTCAAATTTAAAAATAAATAATACCGATTCCCCTATAAATAGTCAAAGTGGTGAAAGGTACTACAATACATTGTTTGAATCACTTTCACTTACACATGTGCAAGGATTAAGAATTGTCCACTTTTACCGTGCTTGCACCCAACACGTAATTCCAAATGATAATCCACACTAATTAGACAAAATAGAGTAGCAATCAAATATCATGTTTGTAGGATGGAATCATTAACCCAAATTTTGAATAATAATTTGATTGATTTTCTGTATTTGACTCTTTGGATCTCACTGATAATTTTCAAATCGGAATAATTATAAGTGGAAACTTGTTGGACATAACGTTACTCAATGTGCAACTCATGTCCCCTTGACCCTTAGAATATAACAGAGGGATGCTCGAAAAGTTGGGCAGGGAAACTTAGATTCAGATCGAACTCACAACATCCCGTTGTTATATTCAAAGGGCCCACGTCATTGAGTAATGTTATGAAAACTTCATCCGATCCGAAATTATGGCTCCATATTTCAAGGAAACTTGCCAATCTGATCTACTTTTGCTAATACTCAGACCCTTTTATTGTAAAACTTAAAGTACCTTATATCTAGACGCTTTTCTTGTAGAACTTTATTCAAGTAACTTATATCTGTGCCGTTGACTGACGACGCCACCAGTTTTGTCGTCCACATAGGAGAACACTAGTTTTGTGGTTCATCAATCCCAATCACTCATCGGGAATAAAATTTGGGCAATATCGGTTGAGATCCTAGTTTCCAAGTCCAACCGGTTACATGTTAACATCCTTCGGTTTTTCTCTAGTAATTTGAGGTATGTTCCCTAAATTCCTCTAAACTGATCGGTAATTCTCCCGCAGTCTTGAACTTCAACCGGTTATTTCTCAAACTCAACCGGTTCATCTGTAACTAACTGTCGGTGATCCCCGATCATTGATCCCAATGAATCGAAAGAATTCCCTTGGCCCCTGCCGCAAAGTGCCGGATGCGGGGTCAAGTGGGGTCAACGGCACGAGTACAGATCGCAACAAGCTTATTGATCTCGTTGTGTACCGGAAAGCAGGGATGATGGTATCATGGTACGTATACTCCGCTATTCCAGGTAACATACAGACACAGATATGTTTCCAGGTGTACACGGCTAACCTGACGGCTGGGATTGTACTTCCCGGACCCACCCCCTTAGCTCGGGGGTAGAGCTGTCTCCATGGGTCAGAGCTGCTGGAGCCCACGAGCCCCCGGGGCTGCCCAGCTCCTTCCTCCACCCTAGTGACACGGGCGAGGTGCACAAAGTATGTAGTCCTGCGATCGCACACTTTCTCTCGATTGTAGCGACTTCATGTGTGATGCATCGTTAGATTGTAGTGAAGGTTGCAGCATCCTCTACTTTGCCACACAAAGTATGTAGTCCTGCGATCGCACACTTTCTCTCGATTGTAGCGACTTCATGTGTGATGCATCGTTAGATTGTAGTGAAGGTGGTTGCATCCTCTACTTTGCCACACAAAGTATGTAGTCCTGCGATCGCACACTTTCTCTCGATTGTAGCGACTTCATGTGCGATGCATCGTTAGATTGTAGTGAAGGTTGCATCCTCTACTTTGCCACGCCTCATTTCGGGATACGGTGAGCGATTCGGAGGAGTCCGACATGCACACTTGAAGAAAGCACACAAGGAAGTTGAAGTGGTCGACCATCTCCAGCAACTACCAAAACACGTGGGCGGGCGACGTGGACGGCTGTAAGTAGACCTAATTCTTGAAACACATTATAACTAAAATGGAGGATTCATTTAAGGGTCCGAGACTGAAGAAACTTCAAAATTTAGTGCAGGAGCTTGCATCATGGTATGAGTCCAAAGCATGGACATAACATTTTTCAAGCCATAACTCTTAAAAGACGTGGGGTCTCATCAAGTTCATAATCATATTTGACATATTCAAGGGTTAGAATCCTTATTGTACTCTTTGTCTTGTGGCAAGGGTAAAATCAAAATATGATCATACTTGTCATTGATGATCAAATTACAAGGTGTATATTTGCATCCAAGGGCACATAAGTTACATATTTTGAGCTTGATCTTCAATAACATGAAGAAACTCGTCTAATTGAAATAGGGGGCCATTCACGGTTGGGGTACTACTTTTGGGACAAAGGACTTAAGGACATTGTCGCATTGATCTTGGTTTTTAACATGATTTACTATTATTTGATCAATAAATTTTACATAAATAAGTAGATAGTTCATAAGCTTTATCAAGAAAGATTTTTATTATTATTTAATAATCACCCTAAACCCTAGGCCATATCAGTGGCATTTTTTTGCTATTTAGGTGTGCATTGGTGGTCAATTATTTCCTGTTATGTATCTTGGTACCTTGGTAAAAGTGTCATGTGTCCATTCACATAAATTTTTTTGTCCAATTCTAATACTAGACGTTCCTTTTACGTGTGGCCGTGAGTATATGTATATTTGGACATGTTTGGTGCCACATGTAAAGTTGGGTAATTGCTATTCAATACATATTTGATTCTATTGGTACACACTTGAACGATGAGTGTGAGGAAAAAATTTGGGATCGTTTCGATTGATTCTTGTTGTCCTTTTCATTCCTTGATCCTAAGGTGAACAATTAATACAACACTCCTGAATGCCCTTTAAGGAATCAAAAGGATATCTTAGATGAGCCTATTCCTTCTAAATTAACTTTGTCAGTGTACTCGATATGGAGTATGAAATGTAGGTATGATCCAAAATATGCTTCACAATACAAATCTAAGCATACCAAGCATGTGAAGTTATCCAAAAAAGTCCGTTTTCCGTTAGACGGCCAAAAGTAGTACCCCAACCGTGAATGGCCCCATAGTTAGTTTGCCAATGTCATTAGTTGGCCAATGGGTGCTTTTAGGGTCTAGAATTGCTATGCATGATGAATGAGATGATTATCTTTCATGATAATTTTGACCGTCAAATTAAACAATTGTTATGAGTTGTTTCATTTTGATAATATCAATACATTGCTTTGCCTAAGCTTTTCAACCTAAATCTACCAACGCAATGTTGTGCTAACAAAACAAATAGAAATATGTAATGTATACAATCTCAGTTATTCCCAGCCCCACCCAATACACAAACTCAATTGAATAATGTGACGACATGTGAAAAACTTGGAAGTCATTTTCTTCTAAGCCCATGAATTTTTTCTACTATTGAGGTCAAGTCACCATCCATTGCATTGGGTTGAGTTTCTTGAATAACATTAGTTGTGTCACAAACTTCAACAAGGTCATTAATTGAATCATTTATGTTGTCGTTATTTGAAGATGATGTTGTAGTGCTTTTTTAAATATGAAGAATCATTGCTATTTACATGAAACACAAATGTAACCATTGAATATCTCATTGGTGACATATTAGCAAATATCCGAATGCACGTGCAATTTATATATGGATTATTTTGTGCAATATATAAACATCGTATAAGCTCACAAAAGGGTCTTAAGGTAGGCCTACTTTTCATAAGGATGTTTGATTCTTAACCTATGAGCGCCCAAGAGGTCCAATTTGGGCTTGTCTATGCACACAAAAGTCAGAATTTAGCTACACAAATTTATTCGTAAGCTAATTGTGTCAAAAAAATGAACTTATACAAAAATAAGCCATGTGTAAGTGCACCATGTATTCAACCAAGTGTAAGCATTCATTCGAATCTAGAAAATCCAAGATAGTTTCAACTATCCACATGTCATCATTTGAAATTATCTAACATATATTGAGACTGTGGTCTAATTTGGGCAACATTAGGGCCAGTGGGAGTTGGGGAGGGCCTAGGGGAATTTCAACACTATTGAGAGGGACTGTAGGAATATCTAGTTTGACGGAGTGCCAAACACTAGAGTGAAAAGGAAATCAGTTGGAGCTCTGCTAACCCCTGCTTGTATCGCTCCACTTAAAACCATAAACCCATTCCCCATCATTCAACATACCTTATAAATTACTTATGGAATCATCATGGGTATATTTTATTCAATTGCAGAAGTGACTGTGAACAATATGTTTAGTCACTAACAGACAAACCCAATCACAAAGGTCACAACTCCAACATTGGACAAATTTGAGATATTTACAATGCAAATTGGAATGATCACGGACACAAGATACCAACAATCACTTTCTCTTTCTACTAGGGTTTCTCTAACATAAGCATGCTCATGTCAGAGTGCACAAACATAGTTGTAAGTCTCCGACATACGTACATAGGCGGTGCTAATGTATCTAGCAGGCTTGCCCTTCATCAGACCGTGCTAGGACATCCAATTGGAACATCGTGCAAAGATAATCGATAATTTAATGATAAATAATAAAAACATTGTTTTAGTTGTTCTAGAATGCGAGTTATTTCAAAAGAGTTTTAATAGCCAAGTGACCAATTTCATTTTTAAGGTTTGGCTACTTGTATTTCCAAATAGTTGCATGTGGAACACAAATTATTGGAAACATGCTTCTTTGTGGTACCCCATTTTACATTGCTCCAAAGAGTATGTCTAAAAGTTGCACAATTGTCATTCTCTTAGAAGTTCTTAAAGAATTTGAATTGGTAAGCTAGCTCAGTAAAATTAACAAATTTGTTTGCCGATGTAGGCTCTCATAACAAATTAGTTGCACACACATTTGCAAATGTTCTTAAGTACTTGCTTTAATAACTTCATGGAAGTTTTGACGACTTACAAGAGATCAGAATCCCAAATCGGTTGGAAAGTAAAGAAATTTCAAATAGTGGAGGTTCATGTACAATTTTGAGCCAACAGTGAATGAGATCGAGATTTGTAGATCTTGTAAATTTCATCAGTTCATTAAAAATAGTCACAAAATCCTCATAAAAATCCTCATCCAAATTTTCAATGGAAAAAGGAAATATGGAGGGGTGATCATTAATCCAGGCGTAGGCATGTGGGATTTCCTATTAATGGCAAAATAACATAGCCACAAGAAGGTGAACTAGAGGGGCCCCGACAACAATTGTCTCTTTTTCAAAGGTGAAAAGCTTCAACAGGCGTGGACAAGCTAGCCGGCACCTATCTCCCCCAAGGGCAAGCCTCTAGGTCAAATGGTTGGTTGACAATATCTACTTCCCTCTTTACCCCATTATGATTGGGTTGATTATAGGTGGTAGGGTGCACCAAAAATCAAGTGCTAGGAAGGTCATCCATGTGAATACTATTCCGGCCTTAGGCAACTTAACCTCGGAGCTCCTACAAAATCCGGGTTAAGGCTTTGGATTTCACCCACCTTGCTTATGTAGTATGTATAGTTGAGTATAAGAGTGAATCTATGAAAGGCTTATATTTGAAGCGTAGAATGTTCCTCTATCTGCAATTTATAAATCTATAGTTGGATGTCAAATATTTGGATGTCAACTATTTGGATATCAATTAGCTAATTCAATTTTTCGAGGATTCAAACATATGGACATAGGATGGTCAAACATAAAATTTTCACATAGTAGATTCCTCATTTGCATTTGAGTCTTTTGAGTGTTCTTCCAATGAATTCTGAATCTTTGAAAAGTAGTTAGGATTTGATGGTTCATCACATTGAGAAGCTCTAAGAGCAATGAACGGGGTGAACCAAATACGGTACCAGCTACAGATGAACCGGTTGTGTTTGAGAAATAACTGGTTGAAGTTCAAGTCTTCACGATATTCACACATTGTTTTAGGGAATCTACAGAACATACCTGAATATAACATAGAAAAACCCAAAAATGACAACATACAACCGGTTGGACTTGGAGACACTAGGATCTCTATTGATTATGCTCAAAAATCTCCCTGGACATTGTCTGGGAGGGAGCTCCAAAAATCAAGCTCTTAACTCACTTGGAAAGGCCTTCATTAGACGGCTAGGGTGAACCAGCAAGTACACTCGTACCTTCGGGGGATGAAGGCCTCGCGGATGACACTGAAAACGTCATCTTTCTTTATGGGGAAGCCCGCTTGACTACAAATCCCATATTGAGTGCACTTCGCCTTCAAGGTCTAAAATCCAATATATATGTGCACTTCCAATTAGTAAATAAGCAATTCATTGGGATTTCATTCCGGAAGTGAAACCATCAATGAAGCATGAAATCAACTTGGAGGTCAAATAAAATTACAAAATCCTCATTAACATTGAGGTTATAATTTTTTTGACTTACCATTTGAAATTCTCTTTGTCATTCTAAAATGACACTTAAATTTAGTGTGCTGATTTAGTATGTATATTTTATAATATTTTAATAACGCCGCCTACTTTCACAAGTATTCATAAATAAATAAATAAACTACTGGAATTAATTAGATAATTAAATATAATTACTTGAATTAATTAATTAATTAAATTGCTGAAATGAATTGGTTCAGTTAATTAAACATTATAATTAATTAGTCTTACTTTATTTGGTAAGCACACTTTTCTGATTTATTTGGTCTTAAATAGGATTCAATAGAATTAATTAGACTTAATGACATTTAATCACACTTAATTGGTTTGAATGTGTATGAATACTTGTGAAAGTAGGCGGCGTTATTAAAATATTATAAAATATACATACTAAATCAGCACACTAAATTGAAGTGTCATTTTAGAATGACAAAGAGAATTTCAAATGGTAAGTCAAAAAAATTACAACCTCAATGTTAATGAGGATTTTGTAATTTTATTTGACCTCCAAGTTGATTACATGCTTCATTGATGGTTTCACTTCTGGAATGAAATCCCAATGAATTGCTTATTTACTAATTGAAAGTGCACATATATATTGGATTTTAGACCTTGAAGGCGAAGTGCACTCAATATGGGATTTGTAGTCAAGCGGGCTTCCCCATAAAGAAGGATGAAGTTTTCAGTGTCATCCGCGAGGCCTTCATCCCCCGAAGGTACGAGTGTACCTGCTGGTTCACCCTAGCCTCATTAGACTATGAATGCTTCTTTTGCGGATTTCAATACATTGGTAACTGTAAATATGGTGGGTTGATGTACTGTGGGAGGTTCTCATGCGTTTGTTGAAAGTTTCCATGTCATTTACAGCTAGTACACTATGTAGCGACCATACTAATTCCACATCGAAAATAGTCTAGCACACAGCTAAAGCATATCTGTTAATAATAGAGACATGACATGACAACTGTGAGTGTGGGATACAAAGGGAAAGTAACAACAGCACAAGGTAACATGACATGATAACGACTCAAACTTCATAGTTCCTACTGTGCACGATTGTAGTTGTTGGATCTTCATTGAGAACATCAATTCTATTAATCTTGAAGATGCCGAAGAGTTATTGGAATAATCTCACTCTTTTTGAATGAGGCACGCCTCTTCAGGAATTTCATGATCATGAGGACTAACCTAATCTAAACAATTCAGGAGCCCACGAAGGAATATATCCAAGTACACATTGGTGACAGCTTTATGTTGAGTCATTCAAAAGAGAGACAAGCGTAGTATCTGTGGACCATTTGCAACTAATCACATGACTAAAACTCTCCACACTTTGATCCTATAAAGACCTAACATAAGATCTTGTAAATCCACTACATTTCAGTGTTGGACATTTAGAGCATCTCCGCCACCATCTCCAAAATAAGAGCATACGGGGTATTTGTGAGAACATACACCCCTGAGTTGCGTACATGGAAACCTCTGCTCTGCACAATCCTCAATTCTTTGATCAACGCCTCCACATAAGATTTCCAGTTGGCTATGATGTCTTCATCATCATTCTTGATAATTGATTTGTTTCTTGGAGGAAGGACTTGTATTTCCTTTCCTATCTTACGTAGCATTTTCTTTGTCGAAATTTTGTTTTGACATGGAGGCTCACGTGCATGTTGCTCAAGAAAACTTGTCAAAAACTCAACACAATCACCAACATTGATGGAGCGTAGGAGGGTGCTAGCTTCTCCCTCAAGCCTTGGCACATTCCTTTTTGAACCTGCCACTCATCAAGCCATGCGGGAAGTCATCAAAAAAATTTAATTGAACAAGGACAATATATATAACCTAATTTAACTTGTACAATTAAAGGTAGATGGTGAACAACACTCACATTTAAAGTAGGATGAAGATGCCTAACTCAAATTCCACACAACTTAGAAGACCAAAACAAAACCTGCATCCAGTAGACTTTACATGATGTACCCATGCCCAACCCACTGATTTTAAAACATGTGCAAGGATGTTTAGTGAATCTTCTTTGCTTCCTACATTAGTCAAGTAAATGAAGACATGGGGAAAGCCTCACTTACGGGAGGAACTTGCTTCACAAATTTGATGCCCCTCCTCCATCATGACAGGCATAGCTTCATGGCCTCCACCGACTTGTTCAACCACTTCCAGTTCCTCTTCCTTGATTTCTTGGAACACCTCCATTTGTTCAATTTTCAATGCATCGTCAAGTAACATGACATCAACAGAGCTCGTGACATTCTCCATGGTTGGTTTGGATTGAATAGTAAACTGAACAAGCATGACGAATGTCATCAGAAGAAAACTTTGAGCAAAACAGATGGAAATTGAGTACCTTTAAATTCATGCACTTTCCCCAGCCAAATTGAATCTATTTCCATGCCACATCCACTGTATCACTGCTTTCGACCAATCGTTGTGTGACAAGTGTGAAATGCGGCTTTGCCACTCGAGAAAATTTATCTTGTTCGGAAATTGATAAGGTTTTGGCTTCCGAAATCAAATTTCAAGGAATTGACACCTTGCATACCTTGAATACCCTCTCTGATTTACAAATGCACAAAGTTATGAAAGACATGGAACAAGCTCACACTCAGGATGGACACATGTTTGTGGAAGATTCAGGCACTGATAAACGTTACACTGGAATTTCGAGCTAAGAATACACAAATTTTCAACCCAATCACCAAGCTCGACAAGTCGTTTCAACTGGCACATCCCTGCAAATATTTTACATTTCTCAAGCACTACACTAAATATCCCAATTAGTGAGGGTGGGCTATTTAGTGTGGGGGAAATTAGTGATGGTGATACTAAATTTCTTTACACTATGAAATTAGTGCCACCCGTAGATTTGGTAGGCATTGTTCAATTTGGCACTATTCATTGAAAATACTATTTATAATGACATTATTCACAATATTCATACCACCGTGAGTTTCTTCCTATTATCAAGGTTTCTCCCCATAAAGGATTTCATCACTCTAGAAACACCAAAGAGCATGCACTAAGTTTTTTTCAACTGTACGGTAAATGAGCATGTATTCATAAATTTAGTATCACTCAATAAAGAGTTAGGCCCTCACTAATTTTTAGACTGGACAAATTAGTGCATGTTTTAGGAATTGGTAACATATGCACTAGTTGGAATAGTCAGTGTAGTAGGAAACATGGTTCTTGAATGCACATCCATTTTGAAATGGGGGGGTCATTAGAACACAATATGATGGACAAGAGCCTAGTCCAATCTATACAATTCATAGATTTCACCGCGGTTCTGACTAATGTAGGGCTACAGAAATGAAGGTCTGACTCAATGTTCAAGATGATTAAAGATCCAAGACCTTGTCCATGCTAGAGGGAGTATGCCAAGTTGGCGGGAGCAATTCAAAATCGGACATGAATCTTGAAATTCACTCCTTCATTATAAAACAACACCTAGGTATTAACAAATGTTTTAAGTAGTTGAGCATAATTCTTAAGTAGATGACATTACTTTTTGTTGAGTCATGTTTTTAATCAAGAAAGGAATTCAACACATCTGAGCATGGAGTTTTTGACACCATATGATTAGAGCATGAATAAGAGAATGTTGATTTTAGGTGTGCTCAAAACTGATCCTACATTTCATGGTGTTCAAACTGTGTTCAATTTAGGAAATAATCTTTGGAGGTCAATTTTGAAAAAAATATGAACACATTACCTATTTTGCACTACACAAATAAATCAATTCCATCTAGAGCAGGGGACCCGCCTTGGAGGCGGAGAGCCAACAAGAGTATCCGGAAGGAAGTAAAACTTTAAGAACCTTTGTTTTCAAGTCCCTTCGAGAGCATCAACACCTTCACTTGGAACCATGCTAACTTTTGTTACATAACACTACTCAATGACATGTGATGAGCTCTATTCATGTGCCTACAATAGATTCAAGAATAAAGCCTCCGAATACTAGAATTGAATCCTAGTGCTTTAGACTTAATTAACTGAGTAATGTTATGCACACAAAAGATTTGCCAAACATTGGCCTGCATTCTAGTGATGTTCTAGACGTGCACCACCCGTCGGAGAAGGGAGAGTAGAGAGATGAGGTTTGTACAAAGTCTATGTTGCACCCAACCTTAATAATTTCAGGACTCGCAAGGCATGGGTTCATGATTCCTCCTCCACTCCAGCCGCACCCAGACACGCAGCTGGAATCTCTGGAGTCACTAAACATTTCTTAAAGCGAGTGGTTCTCAGTTCGAGGTGCGTTAGTAATCAAGCGAGGAAACGCCGCGCAAGCAGCCCTGACCGGGCGGGAGGAGAAATTTTCGATACTTAGTTTTTGAGACAGCGCTAAAATACTCGATTCCAAACACAAGACTGAAAAACGTAAGAGTGAGTGACAAACACAGATATGTTGACACGAACCCGTTGGATGCCAATGAATATGAATCCGTTACTATGATGAGGAGAAGCTGGGAGATGAAAGAGATTAAAATTAGTGAAACCGTAGTTCGTCTGAATGTTTTATTAAATCAAACACTAGTCCAACTTCCAAGCCAAGAAAACAGAGGATCCTGAATCTTGAGAGCCCCCTCTCTTCTTAAACACTGTTTGTAAGTTCATTACCTGAAGGGAAGGCAAACGAGGACAAGAAACCGGTCGCTCTCTTGTTTGATGATTCTACAACCAAATGGTGTGCGACCTACTTTTGACCACGCAGCTGGGACAACACCAAACCACAAAAAAACGAAATGAACAGTGAAGATAGGTTGAGAGGCTTGCACTTAGATTTGGTATTCTGCAATTCCTGCTACATACAAGGCCGACGAATTCCTTCGGTGGTAGCTGCTGGACTCAAACTAACCACTTCACTTACAACCACCGAATCCAGATCAAATGTTCAATTACAGAAGTGACTTTGACGGACACAGGGTATCTTTCTATCTCTACCTCGACACTCCTGAGATGAATGATGTGCGTCTAGTGAGGGGATGTGCCTCGTTGGCAGAGAGCAAGCACTTGGGAGTGTCCGGAAGAAATAAAATTTTGAAGAACCTCTGTTTTCGATTTCCTTCCAGTCAAGCACACCGCCTTGATTGGGAAGCATCGTCATTATGTAGCACCAAAATTATCCGCAAACAACCGCCTGCATCCTCGTGATATTCTATTAATGCATAACTTTGTGCTGGACGAACTCTCAAAGCACAAAGTTGTGCCAGACACTAGTTATGCCATGACACTAGTTATGCCATAGTTATGCCACTAGTTATGCCACTAGTTATGCATAACTATGCCAGACACTAGTTATGCATAACAAAGTTGTGCCAGACACTAGTTGTAAGTTCATTCTTTGAAAACTCCCCTGGAATTGGATACAAGAAACCGCTCGCTCTTTCGTTTGGTTATTCTTCACCCTGCCCAATGTAATTCCTAACACACAGCTAAAAGAAAACACCAGACAAAAAATACCAAAACAAATTAAGACAACACTGGAAGGAAAAGGGGTGCAACACCACAAACAACACACCAATGGGCAAGGACGATAGTTTGAAAGGTTCGCACCTGGAATCGGAGTGGTACTAATGCGGCTACGGAACGACTAACGAAATGGTTGGCTGGAGATGCTATCCCAGCTCACCGTCTACTTGATCCCTCAAGCGTTCGTCTGTGATTCCTTCAAAGTGTGCACTGACTCCTCCAACTTGCTCAGCGTAGCAGGCAATGAGACTCAGCGTAGCAGGCGCGGATGCAACGTTCGCTTCAATCTAATGATGCATCACACTTGAATTCGCTAGTTCACCGTCAATGCAGTTTTCGGTAACGGCTCAGATTCGAGGTTCCGCAACATACTAACGGCTCAGAGTTCTGGCCGAGGTTGACCAAACCCCAGGTTTTAAGGCTCCAAAGCGCATGTTTGTTTCCTGCCTATAAAGATGCTCACTACGTTAAAAGTGATGGCGGAGGAAACTGCTACCGTGCTACGCATTAAATTTATTGTATAATAGACAAGCCCATTTTCATAGCTTACGACAACCTACATTTTCATAGCTTTCCCTACATGGAGATGTTATTCTTTGATCATACCTAAACTGTAGATATAATGGTAGGAATACCATAGGATTGAATGAAAAAGATTTCTCAAGTCTCTTGAGATTGCCCTTGATGTTGCCTATGATGATGATTTGAAGCCCGGGTACGCAACTCCCGTATTATATGGTCCTGATTATAATCACTTATAATGCGTTTTAGTCCAATATTGAGTGATACAATTTGTTTTAATGTAGGAAACCCTTGTAGCCCTTCTAACAAGGAATCCAAAAATGTAATTATATATAGGAAATGAATATATATTGAAGCATATAATTGCATTAAAAACCTAATTATATGATTTTTTTTAATACAGGTACCATAGGTCAAACTACCCAATTTTTTGGACTTTTTAATAAAATTTTAACATTGTGAATGAATTATAAATTTAATGGGAGGCAACTATTCGTGGCTTATAATTTTAATGGGAGGCTTAATAAATATGCAACCCAACTTTTTTTCATCTCATTTTATTTAATTTGGTCTTTACCCAACTTTTTTTTCATCTCATTTTATTTAATTTGGTCTTCACCCAACTTTTTGGTCATTTTAATTTGATATAATTTGATATAATTTTTACAAAAGCCATCCTCTAAGCCGTTTTAAGTATGATGCCCCCTACGTATAATATGGGAGTTGCGTACCCGGGATTTGAAGATGTTTGATAAGATTTGGTGTGGGAAAGGCCTTATTGCCATTGGGAGTAATTTAGTGGTTACTTGGAAAGTTAGACCCAAAATAGGTATTATTACTTGATGCCCCATGGGGCCCTAGGGGGTTATTCCGTGGCGGTTGTTATGGTCACTTCATGCATTTGAATTGGTTTTAAATCTATACCAATTCTTTTGTTTAAGAAAAAAAAATTAAATTAAAAAAAAAATAGGTTTTTTAAAAAAAAACCCACAAATATGTTAAGTTTCTTAACTAGTCGGGAATCGGTCGACTATCTTACTTGAAACCACTTTAAACTATACCTTGAGGGGCCTTCCTAGGGGGTGCACCTTTAATAACACGTATGAGTATGTGTGAGTGCACAATAGGGGTATTAATTTGAACTTTGTCATACTACGTATACATGTGCTACACAAATTGTAACTCGTACTTATGAACATGTATGAAGGACCTCTACAAAACATACAACATTTTTACTTGTATGGTAGTGTCACTAAACTTTATGGGATGAGTATTTGATATGGGATGAAACTAGGATGAATGAATTCTCATTTCCTTATCTCATCCATGCGTGTATGGAAGAGGCTGCAATATTAGGGTTTTGGAAGGGGTTATTGAGTTGAAAATGAGATCACTTCTTCCTTAGAGTTGCAGGAGGAATGGGCCACGCTTCTTTGTGGAGTTTGATCAAAGGGGAGGTGGATGGTTCATGTAGGTAGTTTGGTGATTACCTGCATCAATTGCAGGCATAAGGTGACTTAAAAGTTAAGTCTTGTCACAAAGGCGAATAGAAGAATTGCAAAGGTGCTCAAAACTCCTCCTTAGCTCATTCATTTCGTGTGTTTCACATTGCCCCTACCTTCTTTTGGGTGCTCGTCACATTAGCGGTATTGTGTATTTGATTGTGGAAGCAATTGTAGGTGTTTATAGATAAACTCTCCCATCTATTGAATTATTGGTTTTGAATAAAGAGCAGAATTCTTGTCTTGAATCTTAATGAAGTTGTGGCTATCCTTAAAGCATGCATGGTAGAGGCTAATTAACAAGTGGAATAAAATGGGTCAAGTAGCTTCATTGTGTTCAAGATACTTTGAGTTTTTATTGATGTCAGAACTACAAGATCCAAGCAAGGAAAATCAAGACAAGAATACACCTAAAGCTAGAATTGTCAAAAAAGTGGTAAACCCAAAATATCACCTTCAAATTAAGATTTGGTTTGCTAGGAAGGTTTATGAGATGCGTAGAAAATTTGGTTATCGTTGCGCGGAGTATAGGGATCCAATTGCTTAGATGGACCATCCATCAAACATGGAGACTGGTTGATGTTGGCATTAAAAATGGCCAACAACAAGTAGACTTACAATCTTACTAATCATTTAATAAAAATCTTCTTATGATCTTACCAATCTTTTCAAACAATAATTGCATTAGCTTCTAAGATACAAGTATATTGTAGACTTAGACGCTTATGGGTTACATATGGGGAATGAAAAACTCTTCGACGATTTTATGATGAATGCTAGGGTTGTGCATTGTACATATGATAGGGATTGATTGTTATTCAAAACTATATTCGTGTACTTATATTAATGAATACATATTAATGTGATTTTTTTATTGTTAACATATTGTCACTTATATGTTTGTCATTGAAATTGTACATGTATTGCTTGATTTTACAAAAAAAACCAAAAAAAAACCAAAAACTTGTATATAGGGGTTTTATTTAGAATATATAACTGCAAAAGCACATGATTCTTGGATTTTTATGAAAGGTGCATCCCTGGGGGGGGGGGTCTTGACCCGTGATGTACAAACAATGTGGTTGGTTGAGAAGCTGGAGATAGTCCAAGTTCACTTTATACTAGACCTTGAAGGCATGAGAGACCAAAAAAGTTGAATCGATGAAAGCTCTACATGGTGCCTACATGACAACAAATGGATTCTACCTCAAACTATTGAAGAAAACCAAAAATTCACAACATGTAACCAATTGGACTTGGAAACACTAGGATTTTGACCAATTATGCCCAAAAATCTCCCCAGACATTGTCAAGAGATCTTGATTTTTGTCAAAGCCTCTTTGCTATACAATAGACCAAGAATTGTGACCATGAACATCCGGATGACAAGGCAGGAGGATCTCAGTGCTCCCAATTGCAAAAGAGTTTAACAGACTTGTCCTGCAAAGTACTTACTTATTGTGGTGGAGCACACAGCACAGTTTGTGTCTGCACAGAAGACCACAGTAACAACGGCCAGGGGGCCTACCATTTCCAGTGTCGCCGCATTCACCCAGGTGGAGGGTGGCCAGTGGGTGATCAAGCAAGCTCCCAGATCTTGGTAGAGCTACAGCTCCTCCGCTTCTTCGCTACCGCGGATACTAGGGCCTGGCGCACAGGGGCCCAGCCAAGTGGCCCCCCGTGGTTGGTTGGTTGGTGGGGTCCATTTTCAAACCTTTGCTGGAGGCTGATACCTCAGGTGGGCACAAAGTGCACTGCTGCGACCGTCTCCATCTCCCCCCGCCTTTCATTTAGCCTATATGGGTGTCGTGAGAGAGAAGGGAGAAAGAGAAAATTGGAGTTCTGCAGTAAGAAACTTGCAGAGATTTACTTGGCAGAGGACGGCGAAGCTGTGGCTTCTGAGCTGAAGCGGAGGGTCCGCTTCGCCACCCTTGCCGGTGGAGCGGGATGAGATTCATCGCCTCCGCCAGGCACAACGGCTAATGGTTGCTCATGTCCGCAGCACTCTTAAGGATGGTATGGCCATGGCCACACCAATTCTTGCCATAGTTTATACTGGAAAAAACCTAATGTGACTACCTTCAATATTCAATATTGAATGTCCATGCAATGCGGTAAATGGTTATGACACCTCCAATCAAAAAGCTTTTGTTTGGATCACGTTGTAATGACCATGGTCATTTTTACAATTTCTACTTGGTAAATAAATTATATTTCAAATAGTTTGATACCTTGTGACCTTGAGATCACCCATGAATACAAATTGAGGTCACCCTTGGAATTGATTTTATTCACATGGTTACTTTGAGCCATCTAGTAAAAGGCGAGGAAGTGCAGGTATGAAAGCCTTGATGGGAACTTTTAAGGAAGAAGCATTAGTCGGCGTCACATGTTGGGAACTCAAATCTCACCTATTCCTACGTTCACGTATAGCAGTGAAATTTGGGAGGTGACTTGAGAAACTCTCATCGGGAAGTCTTTGAGAAGGGCATGAAGATGCAAATTTGGAGAACTTCCCATAGAATTATAGGCCTCAAGCTTACTATGCGCTTTCAACAATGGCTCACCCACATATCCTTTTGGTTAGTCAGTAAAGCAACCTCACTATCCCAACACCTAGCCGGACAAGGATTTAACACTTCGTACAAATCAACAACCATGTGGAAGCCACCGTAGGGTTTAACTCATTGGGAAACCCATGAAAACCCAACCACATCAAAAGCAACATATGTTGATATGAAGGAGGCTTTTCTTGCTAAATAGTGAAACTTTTTCCATCTCTCTAGGAAGAAACTAAATTACCTCCACCTCAAGGATTTTGTTAAATGCGAGTGTGAATTGTACTTGAAGCAAGGTGGCACAAGCACGGTCAAGTACACAACTCCATTACCTTGCATAGGTTTAAGTGAAGTGATCCAAAACTATATATTAACGTTAAATTTTGTGAAAGGACAAAAATCATAAGATTTGAAAAAGATATTGATCTACAAAGCCAAACAATTTATGTTGAAAAAGTGAATTTCAAGAAAGTCTACATATTTTAGAAGATGGTGCAAGTTGTGTGCAAGTAGACATATTGAACATGTAATTGTCTTAAATATGCTTTAAACATGATAAATTCATTAAATCAAATTTCTCTACAATTTTTTTGTAATAGTGTCTTCAAGTTTATAATGAATTAAATGAATATGGAAAAACAAATCCAACTTCAAAATATTTAAGGTCCTACATCCGAAACCAAATTTAGCCATTACTTTTTGAGTAATAATTTTATTGATAAGTTTTGAAGATCTCATCTTGATGGTCAACATTCAGGTACCTCACACAACAATAAAAGGCATCATGAACAAAAGTCCAATTTAAACAACACTTTGCTTCTATATTTAGGCATTTGACCTAAATATTTATGGTTTTAGTACATCGGAGCACTTTTTTTGCATACTTGACAATGCTTGCTCCCGACCATTGACTCCACCACAATGCAAGATCATTGTTGCCTACCGCACCTCAAAGCATAACTTGCCATTGAAACTAGACGATGGATGATTACCCCTATCTCTAGAGATACTAGACTATGCCACTTTTGTTCCTATAATGCAATTGAAATTGAGGTACATTTCGTGTTGGAATGTCCCTTATACAACCCCAATAGAGATTAGTTTCCATCATTGTTTGAGAATGTAGTTCCAAGGAGCCTCAAGTTGTCCTTTTAATTGGACCACCGAGTTTATATTAGCCTCTATCGCACGGAGGTGGCCGCACTTTGCCAAATCTACAAAATTAACTAGTTTGAAACCTTCCTAATGTACTTTCAATCCCATTAGCCTTTTCGGCTTCTCATAGTTTTAAATCAATTTCATTTCATTTCATATTTAAATTTTTTGAATAATTCCAAGCTATCTGACATGCCTCAAAGTCTATCTTGGGTTGTTAGTTTTCAATACTATCTTAGGCTTTGCAAATTTGCCATGATCACTGGGCCAAACGACAAGTAGCTTACAAAGTGACCATATATGTGCATGAGTGGGCAAATATTTTGATAACTAGGATGGTGATTTCAAACACACACTTGCAATTGACTCAATAGTCCTTTGGTGTAGAAGTGACCATGTGGCAAATGGCTACTTCAACACAAAAGACCATTGTGTCAGATGCAAGTGTGTGGTAGTACCCATAATCCTAGTAGTGCAAGGATGGCGTAATAGAGTTATTTGTAAAGAAAAGCGGCAAACCAATGGACATGGAAATTTGAGCCAATTCAGTTGCTAACCATACTTTTTAATTTATAAAACGGTTATTCATTGAAATACTTTGGTTGTTCCATGTTTTTTTTTAAGTCACGATTTTTCATAGTACGGTTTAGTTCATTTCCAAGAGTTTCAATTTTGAATCAATAATTTGTAAAGACAAACTACTTTATCTATAACTAGTTTCCCATTTATTGAAGCAGATGAAACCTTGGGTTGAGTCCCAACATTTGAGTTTATGAG
Organism: Polytrichum commune; assembly: GCA_950295325.1. NCBI lineage: Eukaryota > Viridiplantae > Streptophyta > Polytrichopsida > Polytrichales > Polytrichaceae > Polytrichum > Polytrichum commune. The sequence goes on from OX485807.1 coordinate 45,014,239, forward strand.
AATCAACACAAAGTTATCAAAGTTTTCTCAATGCTTAAATTATCATACACAACGAGTGGTGTCAGGCTATTGAAAACCAACTTTCTAGTTTGTCCTACTTGGAGAATGGGTGGGCCAAGCTAGCCTTGCATTGGCCGATCCGAGATTTAGGATAGCAAGTCCCATGCACATACCCTATTTTAGATCCCGAAATTCTCTCAAAGTTTGAGGGATGAAAAGAGGAGGTCTCAAAAGTTTCACCCACCTTTCACAATAGGTTTTCGTACACGACAAGCTAACAAGCTCTTAGGAAGGTTTTTTCAATGCATAAACATGGTTTCATCCCTCTTTGAGACATTTTACACATAACTCTAATGTGTTTTTCTACCTTTCTTTCCATAATTGTGAAGCACAAGCGAATATAGATATCTTTCCATTGTTTGTTTATTCTCATTATAAAGCTTAATGTTGCAGGCAAAGAAAGGTTGAGGTGGGTAGTGCATTGTAGCATGTCATATAACATTGTGTCTATTATGGCACGTATAATACACATTTATCTGGAAGATATCCAAAAACATTTATGCAAGAGAATGTTTACCATGCCATGCAATGTGAAGTTTTCAAGCATGGCCCTCAGGCTCCCACCCTTGGACAAATGCCCTTAAATTCCAACATTGAACTCCACTCTGGACATTCTCCTCATACAAAAATTTTCAGCATTTCTATTGGTTTTCCAAAAAGCATTTGGGTTTATGATTCCGTCTAAACAGTTTAGTAGACTCTAACTAATATGCAATAAAATAAATATACTATATATGTTATAAACTGCCTATATTTTGGTATTTTAGGTCATCCATCCCCCTTTGCCACTTGATAAATAATAATGAAATGTTGTGCTACAATTTAATTTTCAAATGGTAGTCGTACTCATGTGACATCATATGTCCATTAAAGTTCACATCGTTTTAACATCCTAGGTTAACTAGTCAATATGTGTTCCCAATATTTGATATATGTCCACACTTGCCCATTTTGGGAAGCCAGCTTGAAGATTGAACAACACCATAATTCACGCCGGTGTTATAAATAAAATAAAAGTAGCATCGGTGTGCTTTTATATTGATGTGAATGGGAACATGTTCTTCTTTGACATGATCATGTGATACCAAGCTTCACAGTAAGGGTAAAGTAACTTGGCCTACTAAAGAGGACTACATCTTGAGCATTTTTTGTTATTTTATGTACATTGGCATTTGGCATGAAAAAGTGGTAAAAGAGTTAACATTATTCAAGTGACTAAGGAGGTTGGGTGGAGCCAGGAATATGTGGGGTTGAGTCCAAGAACTATGCCTTGTTGATTCCTTGCCCATAATATTCAACCTCGAAATCTAAGAGCTTGTTGGGTTAAAATAACCAACATGTGTCAATTGTTGAGCTACGGGCCCGTGTGTAAACGGGCAGAGGTTGGTGGATTCAATGTGCATTGGATTTAATTCTGGACATCAACAACATGAATGGCAAAGCACGCCGAGATTGAGCAATCACGGACTATTACCCCAACACATGCTTTCTTGGGATTATTGGGCTACAATTTCACCTCCTAGTTGATTATGTTGGTAAATGGATTTATTGTTAGCATGGAACCGGCTCATAGAGTTGAATAATGTTATGGAAGTGAACAAATTTCCTCCATAATGTTTTATAATTTAGTTTATCATTTTTTGTTTAGGTATGAAATTTTTAAGTATTACGCCAAAGCTTGCTATAATAGATTTCAGAAGGTTTCATTTTAGAATTGAACAACTCTTATCATAGAATCAAATATTGTTTACTTGTTAGCTCAAAATTTATCTTTACACATTCATCATGTCTCTTGGAACCCAATACCTAATGAGCTAATTACACACTAACTTGTATTTGCACACCCTCACCAAGTGTCCTATATCCAACACCCTAGCCAACCAATCATAGCAAAGGAATGGGAAGGAATTTTCTTGTCCTTGAAACCATGCTTACCTTGTCATATTTAGAGAAATTGTTTTCTTGATTTTCGGTACTTGCCACTCTCATGACATAAGTCCTCCCCCTTGGTAAGCAAATCCATGTTATACGCAAGGGTCATCAGCGTTAGAACGGCTTTAAGGACGGCTTTTGTAAAACTTATATAAAATTATACAAAAATAAAAGGACGAAAAAGTTGGGAGAAGACCAAATTAAAGAAAATGAGATGTAGAAAAAGTTGGGTTGCATTTTTAAAAATAAAAATAAAAAACCCCATAATATATATAAAGAATTGCCTATGCAAAATTTAAAAAGATCCATACAAGTAATTACCTCCAATCAAAATTAAAAGGCATTAGCAATGTTTTATTTAAAATTTAAAATTTATTTTAAAATTTAAAATTCCAAAAAGTTGGGTAGTTTGGCCTACGCTACATGTAATAGAAAACCTTATATAATTAGGTTATTAATGCAATTATATGTTTCAAGGAATATTCATTTCTTATATATAATTACATTTTTGGATTCCTTGTTAGAAGGGCTATAAGAGTTTCCTACATAAAAACAAATCATATCACTTGAGATGGGACTAAAATGCATTAAAACTGATTATAATCATGGCCATATAATACGGGAGTTGCATACCCGAGAGTGCTCCTTAATTTCCTTCATGGAGATGGGCTCCACCTATCTCCGACACCTTCCCTCCCTCATTAGTTCTCTACATTGGGAACTTTTGGAACCCTAGGACCCTACTTTTTGAATTTTTTCCCCTAGATCTCGATGAAAGGACATCCCCTCAAAAATAGGACATGTTACCTTCCTTCCCTTTGGAAAGTGGGCTTCTTCAGGTGACATGTCCAACACGAAGTGTTAACCTCCTAAAGTGGGTCCATGAGTGCTCATTTATTGTCTAGTTTTTTTTTTTTTGCATTTGTTTCCGTTTTAGTTTTGTTGATACTAGATAAGTGAGGCATGTGATGGTGATTTGATGTATGCATTTCAAGAGTTTTAAAGTCTCGTTTGTGGGTATGTTGAGTGTTGTAATCTAGAATTGAGTGTTCATGTATGGCTCCCCTAACACATGTGGTGATGGTGATGAGAGGGATGACTTGCCATCCTAGGATTCCATTAAGTGTTTGTATGAGTAAGTTGTACTTAGCAAATATTTTTCTATACGCGGTGGTGGGGAATCTATTGTGACAATATGTGAATTCCATGAATTATATAATATTTGGGGGAGTTGGTGTCAGGGGAGGTTGGTTATTTATGGGGGCACCTAGTACACATAGAATGTCTAGCCTAAGTCTAGCCAAGCATGTACATGAGGAGGTGGTGCATGTACATTGGAATAAATTTTGGAGTAAGTGGTAGCAATATCATAGTCATTTGTTTCTCTCAAGCCTTAAAGGCCAATGGAATTTTCTTGAAAGTGAGACGAGTTCAAATGAATAACTTTCGATGCTCAAATGTTGTTCACACACAAAATTATTAATTCTGACTCATGAACACATGTTAGATCACGTCCACATTTAGACACATAAATTCAAGTATAAGACTTTGATTGTAAATGTTCATAAACATTTTAAAATGATGATATTAGAAAAATCAAAATTTGCCTCAATGCTCAAAAATAATATTTTTAACATGATTTGAAGGATTGGAAAAATATAATTATGTGTAGAACTAGTGGCCAAAAAGATGAGATATCGAATAGAATTAACTTTGTTGTATTTCACATATTTTATTGTACTTGAACCATATATTTAAATCATTTATCTAATCAGAGAATCACACAATAAAGATGATTTTCTTTCTAATGGGTTTACTTTCTTAATAAATGACTTAAAATGAAGACACAGGTGACAACACTTCATTTTCTTCACTTAAAAGCCCCTTTGAGTGTTTCAAGTTAATGTACACAATAGTTCATTGTGTCTCAAACACACGGGGGTCATTTAGTCCATTTAAAAAACGACGTGCGGCATAATATAGGGAGGATTAAATCCGTTTGACATAATATTTATAAAAGAATTCCAAATAATAAAGGGACCATTAAAAGTAGACAATCTCATTATAAGTTAGATAGATAGGTATAAAATATGGGCCATTCATTTTGTGTAAACTCTTTATAGCTATAGGGGTTGAAAATAAGGATCTTAGGATGTGTGTTTAGTAGAATCAATTTTGTATGTATGCCTCACAAGGGATGGATGAAAAATGACTCATCGTTTACCCAAAAATGAATAAAATTGTAACCCTAACCCTAACTCTTTTCCCGACACCTCTTGGTGGCTCCTCTCCCTTCTTTTGGTGGCCTCTCATTTTTCATTTTTCTTCCGTGACTTCTCTACTCCGACATCTTCATCTCCAACATGTATGTTAATTTCCACCACCCATTCTTCATGGCACACATTTTATTCAATGCTGGAGTCTTTGTGATTTGTATGTTGCCCTTGCCATATTTGCCAAACTGTTCAGTTTTCTTTATTTTACGTTTTATTTGCGAGATCATTGTGACGGTGCCTTCAATTCAACTTCCATCTTTGATCGCTCCAAGCTCTCTCTTATTGTGCAATGGGAAACAATTTGGGGTACTAAGGCAGGCGGTTGATCTCCTTGCCCAAACGAAGGAATCAGGGAGGAGATATCCTAACAATCCCCACATTGAAGTAATATTGCAATATTCTAGAAAACTTGTAGGCCGTAAAAAATTTAAATATGATCACACATATAGGAAATGGATTTATACAGATTACAATATATTCACTGTAATCATGAGCTACAATTCCACAAATGAAGTGCACACTCTACATAGGAATGATTCAAAGCAACTGTCCAAGTTTGTGACAAAATGAACTATACAGGGTTCATGACCAAGCTTGGTGTGTTTCACACTATATTGGTAATGGTAAATATGGAGGGTAGATATACAATGCGAAGTTCTCATGTGTTTGTTGAAAGACTCCATGTCATTTACACCTACACTATCTATTTAGAGCATCTCCGCCACCATCTCCAAAATGAGAGCATATGGGGTATTTGTGAGAACATACACCCCTGAGTTGTGTACAAGGAAACCTATGCTTTGCACAATCCTCAATTCCTTGATCAATTCCTTCACGTAGGATTTCCAGTTGGATATGATGTCTTCATCATCATTCTTGATAATTGATCTGTTTGTTGGAAGAAGGACTTGTATTTCCTTTCCTATCTTACGTAGCATTTTCTTTGTCCAAATTTTGTTTTGAAATGGAGACTCACTTGCACGTTGTTCAAGAAAATTTGTCAAAAACTCAACACAATCACCAACATTGATGGAGTGTGGGAGGGTGATAGCTTCTCCCTCGAGCCTTGGCACATTCCTTTGTGAACCTGCCACTCATCAAGCCAGGGTTGTCTATTGTGTCGTGACGGATGCTAATCTCGGCATAATGTCGTGCCGTCACGACACGTATCCGTCACGACATTATGCCGGATGTTGCCTTTATCCTGATGGACTTGAATTTTACTGAATTCCGTGTGTAATTACATTACCCCATTTTGGACACGTAAGATGTAAGATGTCCACGTGTGATGACATGTCAGCAAAGTAGAGGTAAAGTGGGGAAAAAATTACTAGCCCCCGTCCCCCCCCCCCGTCTTTTTTTTTTTTTTTTTCCGTCCTCCCCACCCTCGTCCCCCGTCTGCCCCACACACTCCTTAGTCATATTTTACTACTTTGATTTTAACAGAATGATAACATAATGGCAAAATGGTTTACTTGGCTCTAGGCATATCCACGTCCACGTCGGCCTTTTCTGCCACATAGGACGCCACCTTGGCAAGAAGGTAAGTATTTTACCCACCCTACTAGCTTCCCCCTAGGTTGACCCTACGTGGACCCTATTGTGTCGTGAGGGAGGGGTCCGTCACGACACGACACCGTCATGACGTCGGGATAGACAACCCTGCATCAAGCCATGCGGGATGTCATCAAAATTTTGATTCAACAAGAATTTGTAACCTAGTCTAACTTGTACAATTAAAGGTAGATGGTGAACAACGCTCACATTTTAAGTAGGATGAAGATGCCTCATTAAAATGCCACACTGTTCAAAAGACCAATTTGGAAGCAAAATTTTGCATCCAGTACACTTTACACGATGTGCCCATGCCCAACCCACTGATCATGAAACATGTGCAGTGATATGTAGTGAATCTTCTTTGCTTTGTGCATTAGTCAAATACACTAAACGCATGGGGAAAGCCTCACTTACGGGAAGAACTTGCTACACAAGTTTGGTGTCCCTCCTCCACCATGACAGGCACAACTTCAGGGCGTCCACCGACTTGTTCAACCACTTCCACTTCCTCTTCCATGATTGCTTGGAACACCTCCATTTGTTCAATATCCCATGCATAGCCAAGTTCCATGACTTCATCAAAGCTCAAGAAGTTCTCCATGGTTGGTCTTGATCGAGTAATAAACTGAACAAGCATGACAATATCATGAGGAGATAACTTTGGGTGAAACATATGGAAGCTGACTACCTTTCAATTCATGCACTTTGCTCGGCCGAATCCAATCTATTTCCATGCCACATCCACTTTATCACGGCTTTCGAGCAACCATTGTGTGACAAGTGTGAAATGTGGCTTTGCCACTTCAGAAAATTTATCTTGCACCAAAATTGATATGGTTTTGGCTTACCAAATTAATATTCAAGGACTTGACAGCTTGCATGCCTTGAATACCCTCTATTATTTACGAACGCAGGAAGTTATGAAGAATACAGAACAAACTCACACTCAGCATGCACACATGTGAGTGGAAGATTCAGGCACTGATAAATGTTACACTGAAATTTTGAGGTAAGAATACATGAATTTTCAACCCAATCACCAAGCTCAACAAGTCTTTTCAACTGGCACATCCCTGCAATCATTTTACATCCCTCAAACACTGTACTAATTATCCCAATTAGTGAGGGTGGGCTAATTAATGTGTGTGGGAAATTAGTGACGGTGGTACTAAACTTTTTAAGCTTTGAAATTAGTGCCACTAGAAGATTTAGGTGGCATTGTTCGTAACCATATTATTCACAATATTCATACTATTCATACCGGCGTGAGTTTCTTCTTGTAAAGGTAAGATGGTGGACACATGTGTCAAATGCTAAATATAGAAATAGAACTCAACCACAAGGTTGAGTAATGTCATGCTAACAAGCATGTGTAAATTGCATGCATTTATTTTTGGTCACTCTACAAACACCATAGAGGACAAAAAAAAAAAATTCTTCTGAATTGTACGGTAAATGAGCTTGTATTCATGTATTTAGTATCACTCAATAAAGAAATTGGCCCTCACTAATTTTCAGAGTTGACAAATTAGTGCATGTTTCGAGAATTGGTGATAGCTAAACTAGTTGGGATAATCTCTGTAGTAGGAAACATGGTTCTTGAATGCACATCCATTTTGAAAGGGGGGGGGGGTCATTAGAACATAATATGAATACGTTACAATGTTGAGCAGAAGCTGGGGGATGATAGAGATTATAATTAGTGAAGCCGTAGTCCGTCTGAATATTTTATTAAATAAAACACTATTCCAACTTCCAAGCCAACAAAACAGAGGATCCTGCATCTTGAGAGCCCCTCTCTTCTTGGACACTGTTTGTGAGTTCATTACCTGAAGAGAAGGCAAACGACGACAAGAAATCGCTATCTCTCTTGATTGATGATTCTACAACCGAATGGCGTGCGACCTACTTTTGACCACGCAGCTGGGACAACACCACACAACAAAGAAAGAAATGAACAATGAAGATAGGTCGAGAGGAGTGCACCTAGATCCGGTATTCTGCAAATCCTGCTACACACAAGGCCGACGAATTTGTTCCGTGGTAGCTGCTGGACTCAAACTAACCAGTTAACTTACAACCACCTAATCCAGAGCAAATGTTCAATGCCCACAAGAATGTTAGAATTGGTACAGTGAATAAGAATATAGTTTTACGATGCGCGAGGCACCGGAATGGGAAGGAAATATGTGGGAGCTCAGGTGAACCCCTGCTAGCACCGCTCCTTCTAAACCATGAACCCATTCGCCACCTTTCAAGAATCCTAGTAAGTTACACTTACCGACCGATTCATCCTGGGTATACTCTGTTCAATTACGGAAGTGACTATGACGGACACAGGAAAGCATCGATCATTTTCTATCTCTACCACGACACTCCTGAGATGAATCATGTGCATCTAGTGAGGGGATCCGCTTCGTTGGCGGGGAGCCAGCTCTTGAGAGTGTCTGGAAGAAATAAAAATTTGACGAACCTCTGTTTTCGAGTTCCTTCCAGTCAAGCACACGGCCTTGATTGGGAAGCATCGTCATTATGTAGCACCAAAATAATCCGCAAACAATCGCCTGCATCCTCGTGATATTCTATCAATGCACAACTTTGTGCTGGAAAAACATGAATGTTCGAAGCCAAGAGAACAGAGGATCCTCGAATTTGAGAGTTCGCTCAAACACTCCTTGCCAGACACTAGCTACGTGTAAGTTCATTCCCTGAAGACGACACTGAAATTGGTGACAGGACACCGCTCGCTCTCTCGTTTGATTATTCTTCACCCTGGTCAACGTAAGTCCTAACACACAGCTGAAAGAAAACACCAGAAAGAAAATACCGAAACAAATGAAGACAACAGCGGAAGCAAAAGGCGTGCAACACCACAAACAACACACCATTGAGCAAGGAAGATAGTTTGAAAGGATCGCACCTGGAATCGGAGGGGTACTAATGCGGCTACGGAACGACTACCGAAATGGTTGGCTGTTGATTTTGTCCCAGCTCACCGTCTGCTTGATCCCTCAAGCTTGCGTGCGTGTGTGCTTCCTTCAAAGTGTGCACTGACTCCTCCAACTTGCTCAGCGTAGCAGGCAATGAGGCTTGCGAGAGTAGAGGATGCAACCTTCTCTTCAATCTAATGATGCATCACACATGAATTCGCTACTTCAGCCAAGTTAGTCATCATCATAAATACTTGCATCTTCCTCTTTCAGTGCTGTGCATAAACTGTGTGTTGTGTCGATCTCTTACACCCCAAATAACAGCAACTGCATCGTCCGAGAGTCTGCAACATACGCAACGGCTCAGATATAGTGCACTGTCGTGTTCATCCCAACCTCCTCCCTGAGTACCTGGCTCATGGTTCCGTCAGTTCGTAGCCCCGTCAGTTCCCGGAGGTGCTAGGAAGCTTCGGTGGAGTCCCGTGTGGGAATTTAATAGCACCTCATAACTGACCCAGGGACCAATGGCCCAATGAATTATATTGCCATTGGCGTTTACAAATATTCCATTGTGATAGTGGGATCCTTAGATTCAACATGTGTTGCGGTCCATCGACATGATCCACTTTAACTTTACACTAGGCTTGAGGGACCATCAATTACAAAATTACATTTTTATTCCCGTTGATACGGCCTTTGGATGATTTTAGCGGGCCTTAAGGTAGACAATTTGAAACCCATTTCCGATAATTTAAGTAATTTCGCATAAGTTGGGTACATGTGTGATAATGGAGTGATTTTTTATATGCTTGGAAATTGACATCACTACATTGAACAAAGAAAATCACTATTTGTTTCTAGGTTTTGACATTCTAATAAATTTCTAAAGGCAAGATTCTCTCCGAACCCATATCATAGCACAGGTTGACCTATTTTGGTAATTCGTGAACGAAAACTTGAGTGCCCTTTTCAAGGAACCCAAATCTGTGCCCTTTGAACTTACTTCTTTCATCACTCCAAAGTCCTCAATGGTAATTACTCCTCTCTCACATGGTCACTACCTATTTCCAACATTCCATATAAGAAAATGACTACTACATATCTGGAATTGCTGCATGTGTGGAACTGCTAAATGACTACTTCACAACTTTAGGGGACTCTATATATTAAGATTGGGATGGCCTTATCAACTAAAATGAGCCAATTGGGTCATTATTAGACAATCCTTTTGTCATAATTGATGAGATCTTCCATATTATAATTGATTATTTGCATGGTTTTATAAACATGTGTGGGTGTATTGGAATGGTTGAGTTGTATTTTAAGAACCCTCAACGGGTATTCTGTCATACCAACTAGCAATCATTATGTTCCCATCACGTTCCATACATTAAATTGAGCGGACCAATTGGCTCATTTTAGTTGATAAGGCAATTGGGGTGGTTATTGAAAATGGGTTTATCTACCATACAATGAACTTCTTGGTCATGCCTCTTGCTCTATGTCAAGAGCGCCTCTGTGATCAAGTCTTGCCATGATCATAAGATTGAGTCTCTGCAATCCGACTGTAGTACTTGTGGTTGTTTGTGATACTGTGGCGAGCTCCCAGTAGATTTCCGCTCCCAAGACTGTTGTGTGGGCCTGAGAGACAATGAACAAGGAGAACCGACCGCTAGTCACAGATGAACCGGTTGAAGTTCAAGATTTCAGGAAAATAACTGTTGATTCTAGAAGAGTCTGTGGACTATGCCACAAATTATTCAAGAAAAACCGAAACATTACAGCATGTAACCAGCTTGACTTGGGAACACTAGGATTTTGACGAATTATGCCCAAAAATCTCCCCAAACATTGCTAAGAGATTTTTGTTTTGTCAAGGCTGCTTCACTACATGATAGACCAAGAGTTGTGACCATGAACATCCAAATGCCCTTGAAAATCATCCAAAGGTTGTCATGTGGGAAATAGAAATCCGATTTTGCATATTGATGGGCCCTCAAGCTTAGTGTAAAGTAAAAGTGGACCATGTTGAGGAACCAAAACATGTTTATGGACAATCCAAATTAATAGGTAGTCCGGGACCCCACCATGCCAATATAATAATTCTTGGCAATCAAATGTTTGCCACGTCCTCTAGTTTTGTGTTGGACCCAACACTTTTATGGGCCTAAGATAACATCCAATAGACCATGTACGACGCCATGCACATTTTGCATCCATTCAAATTTCGTGGCCTTTTAGGGCTAGTGCAATGTGAACTTGGACCATCTTTGAGTTCTCGACTAATCACATAACTTGTATATCACAGGTCAAGGGCTCTCGAGTTCTAGTGTAAAGTGACCCCCAACCTATTTATAGAAAAGGAAGAATTGTATTATAATAGATGCAAGCATGGTAAGCTGGACTAAAACAGAGGATCCTGAATCTTGAGCCAACAAAACTTCCAAGCCAACAAAACAGAGGATCCTGAATCTTGAGAGCCCCCTCTCTTCTTGAACACTGTTTGTAAGTTCATCACCTGAAGACAAGGCAAACGAGAACAAGAAACCGGTCGCTCTCTTGTTTGATGATTCTACAACCAAATGGCGTGAGACCTACTTTTGACCACGCAGCTGGGACAACACCAAACCACAAAAACACGAAATGAACAATGAAGATAAGTCGAGAGGCTTGCATCTAGATTTGGTATTCTGCAATTCCTGCTAGATACAAGGCCGACGAATTCCTTCGGTGGTAGCTGCTGGACTCAAACTAACCACTTCACTTACAACCACCGAATCCAGATCAAATTCCAGATCAAATGTTCAATTACAGAAGTGACTTTGACGGACACAGGGAAGCAGCGATCACTTTCTATCTCTACCTCGACACTCCTGAGACGAATGATGTGCGTCTAGTGAGGGGATGTGCCTCGTTGGCAGAGAGCAAGCACTTGGGAGTGTCCGGAAGAAATAAAAATTTGAAGAACCTCTGTTTTCGATTTCCTTCCAGTCAAGCACACCGCCTTGATTGGGAAGCATCGTCATTATGTAGCACCAAAATTATCCGCAAACAACCGCCTGCATCCTCGTGATATTCTATTAATGCATAACTAGTGTCTGGCATAACTAGTGCTTTGAGAGTTTGTCCAGCAAAAAGTTATGCATTAATAGAATATCACGAGGATGCAGGCGGTTATGCCAGACACTAGTTATGCCATAGTTATGCATAACTATGCCAGACACTAGTTATGCATAACAAAGTTGTGCCAGACACTAGTTGTAAGTTCACTCCCTGAAAACGACACTGGAATTGGATACAAGAAACCGCTCGCTTTTTCGTTTGGTTATTCTTCACCCTGCTCAATGTAATTCCTAACACACAGCCGAAACAAAACACCAGAAAAAAATACCAAAACAAATTAAGACAACACTGGAAGGAAAAGGGGTGCAACACCACAAACAACACACCAATGGGCAAGGAAGATAGTTTGAAAGGTTCGCACCTGGAATCGGAGTGGTACTAATGCGGCTACGGAACGACTAACGAAATGGTTGGCTGGAGATGCTATCCCAGCTCCCCGTCTACTTGATCCCTCAAGCGTCCGTCTGTGATTCCTTCAAAGTGTGCACTGACTCCTCCAACTTGCTCAGCGTAGCAGGCAATGAGACTTGCGAGTGTAGAGGATGCAATCTAGTTCGCGTCTCTAATTTTGCATCACACTTGAATTCGATAGTTCACCGTCAACGCAGTTATCGGCAACGGCTCAGATTCGAGGTTCCGCAACATTCTAACGGCTCAGATTACTGGCCGAGGTTGACCATACCGCAGGTTTTAAGGATCCAAGTTGACATCCCCACAGAACTATTGGCGGGTTGACCACACCCCAGGTTTTTAAGGCTCCAAAGCGTATGTTTGTTTCCTGCCTATAAAGATGTTTGTATGACATCACTACTTTAAAAGTGATGGCGGAGGAAACTGCTACGGCAATAAATTTATTGTATAACAGACAAACCCATTTTCATAGCGTAGAACAACCTATGTCTATGTAACACAATATTAATGTTTGATCAATGATGACATGTCATGATTGAAATCCAACTTAGCGAAACATTGGTGGTTAAGTTGACAGCCATGTTTACATTACAAGCATATTTAGGTGCCACAATCAATAATCAAAATAATCGACATCTTCAATTTTGTAATTGATTGGTGCTTAGCAAGAGGGTAGCTTATATCATCATGTGTATAAGTCAAATCCACCTAGAAACTTCAAAGAAATTTGGTTATTGCAGAAAGATTATGAAAAGACTATGAATTTCTTCTTATTTCTATTTCCCTACATGGAGATGTTATTCTTTGATCATATCTGAACTGTAGATATGGTAGGAATACCATAGGATTGAATGGAAAAGAACTCTCAAGTCTCTTGAGATTGCCCTTGGTGTTGCCTATGATGATGATTTGAAAAAGTTTGATAAGATTTGGTGTGGGAAAGGCCTTATTGCCATTGGGAGCAATTTAGTGGTTACTTGGAAAGTTGGACCCAAAATATTACTTGATGCCCCATGGGGCCCTAGGGGGGGTATTCCGTGGCGGTTGTTATGGTCACCTCAAGCATTTGAATTGGTTTTAAATTTGTACCAAATCTTTTCTTTTTTTAAAAGAAAGAAAAACACCCACAAATACCCACTCATTTCCTTATCTCATCCATGCATGTATGGAATAGACCGCAATATTAGGGTTTTGGAAGGGGTTATTGAGTTGAGAATGAAATCACTTCTTTCTTAGAGTTGCAAGAGGAATGGGCCATGCTTCTTTGTGGAGTTTGATCAAAGGGGAGGTGGATGGTTCACATAGGTAGTTAGGTGACAACTTGCACCAATTGCATGCATAAGGTGACTTAAAATTTAAGTCTTGTCACAAAGGCGAATAGAAAAGCCCGTTGAAATTGCAAAGGTGCTCAAAACTCCTCCTTAGCTCATTCATTTCATGTGTTTCACATTGCCCCTACCTCCTTTTGGGTGCTCGTCACATTAGCGATTTTGTGTATTTGATTGTGGAAGCAATTGTAGGTGTTTATAGATAAACTCTCCCATCTATTGAATTATTGGTTTTGAATAGACAGCAGAGTGTTTGTCTTGACTCTTAATGAAGTTGTGGCTATCCTTAAAGGATGTATGGTAGAGGCTAATTAACAAGTGGAATAAAATGGGTCAAGTAGCTTCATTGTGTTCAAGATACTTTCAGTTTTGATTGATGTCAAAACTACAAGATCCAAGCAAGGAAAATCAAGACAAGATCACACCTAAAGCTAGAATTGTCAAAAAAGTGGTAGACCCAAAATATCAGCTTCAAATTAAGATTTGGTTTGTTAGGAGGGTTTATAAGATGCGTAGAAAATTTGGTTATCATTGGGTGGAGTATAGGGATCCAATTGACTAGATGGACCATCCATCAAACATGGAGATTGGTTGATGTTGGCATCAAAAAAGGCCAACAACAAGTAGACTTACGATCTTACTAATCATTTAATCACTATATTCATTAATTTGGGACTTTTTCGGCATTTTGAGACAATTACAAATATAAGAACATGGATAAATCACACAGATATTGGAGAATGTTGTAAGATGTAAATACTTTGAAGCAGGTGTTCATATCAAGAACCCAATTAAGAACTCATATCAAGATGGTTTGGGTAGGACGACCCAAACATTAGACCATGCTGTTGTGGTCAATATATTAATTTGAAACAAGAGAAAGTCTCACATTAACAAATATAGTGATTATAATGAAAAACTTATGATCTTACCAATCTTTTCAAATAATAATTGCATTAGCTTCTATGATACAAGTATATTGTAGACTTAGATGCTTATGAGTTACATATGGGGAATGAAAAACTCTTCGACGATTTTATGATGAATGCTAGGGTTGTGCATTTTACATATGATAGGGATTGATTGTTATTCAAAACTATATTCGTGTACTTATGTTAATGACTATATATTAATGTGATTTTTTTATTGTTAACATATTGTCACTTATATGTTTGTCATTGAAAGTGTACATGTATTGCTTGATTTTACAAAAACAAAAACCAAAAACTTGTATATAGGGGTTTTGTTTAGAGTATATTGCAAACACACATGATTCTTGGATTTTTATGAAACGTACATCCCCCGGGGGGGGCTCTTGACCCGTGATATACAAATTATGTGATTGGTTGAGAAGCCGGAGATAGTCCAAGTTCACGTTATACTAGACCTTGAAGGCCTGAGGGACCAAAGAAGTTGAATCTATGAAAGCTCTACATGGTGCCTACATGACAACAAGTGGATTCTACCTCAAATTATTCAAGAAAACCAAAAATTCACAACATGTAACCAGTTGGACTTGGAAACACTAGGATTTTGACCAATTATGCCCAAAAATCTCCCCAGACATTGTCAAGAGATTTTGTTTTTTGTCAAAGCCTCTTTACTATGCGATAGACCAAGAGTTGTGACCATGAACATCCGGATGACAAGGCAGGAGGATCTCAGTGCAATTGGGAGCACGTGCTCCTAATTGCAAAAGAGTTTAATAACAGACTTGTCCTGCAAAGTACTTACTTATTGTGGTGGAGCACACAACACAGTTTGTGTCTGCACAGAAGACCACAGTAACAACGGCCAGTGTCGCCGCATTCACCCAGGTGGAGGGTGGCCAATGGGTGATCAAGCAGCTCTTATGCTACTTCGCTACTGCGGATACTAGGGCCTGGCGCACAGGGGCCCCCCGTGGTTGGTCGGCGGGGGCAGGGGTGTTTTTTCACAAGGTCCCTAACATGTCTAGGGACATGTTCATAAAAAAAAACATTTCAAGTGGACGGGTTCTTAGAAAATGAACTGGTTTTGGGACGTGTCAAATTCACTTTGGACGGGTTCTAAAAATAACATTTTTTTTAAAAAATGGTACAAATATCAATTACGTTATGTCATATATGACATGTGAATATAAGCATAATGCAATCAAACCACTAATACCCAATCAAACTATCAATCTTGAAGTGCTTGATTCACCTGCATACATTAATTCATCAACCACAAAATTTAGAACCTTTTTAACATAATGTCAAAGACTACAATTGAAGGTAAACTTAGTAATTGAATAAGAATTAGTATATATAAACATGTTAAAAAGTTTGAAAATAAAGAGCTACTTACCCTTCAAAGAAGTGGATGAATTCTCCTATCCTTCATGTTTCTCCAAACAAGCATCACTGCATTCCAATCGATGTTTTCAACTGGAATATTTGCACATGAAATGCGCATCAAAGCATCCAAAGTTTCCAACTTCAAATATGTACGTAGATGACTTTTGATTAGGTTTTGTTTAGAAAAACCCCTCTCACATATTGCAGTGCTCACTGGAATCACCATAACTCTCCTCCATAAGTTACTCAAACCAGGCCAATTGATTGACCACTCTGGAGTGGTACATGTAAACTCCCAAGCTTCAAATAAAGACTTATTTGGGATCATCTCTCTCATGGTCTCCACCATCTCCAAACACTCACCCCGACACCGATCTTGTTCTTCTTTAGAAGTCTAAAACTTCACAAACAACCTTTCCAACCACTCTTCAGTAATACGAGTTCTCTCATCATCATTTGCTGGATAGAGATTGGGACTAAAGAGCTTGCATGCATTGAAGATGCCTAAGTCTGGAAACATGTTATTCAATGCATCCACCACCCTTTGTACATACTCTGCCCCAATGAATTTGCACTCTTCAATTGTACCAGGTCGCTCAGTAACACTCCCCAAATGCATTGCATAGGTTCTCTGGCCACCATCTGCAAGTGGATACACCATCTCCATAGAGGTTGCACATGTCTCTAAAAATGGCCACAATACCTTTGAACCTCTTCCAAATGCTGCACCTCTAACTGTAAAAAAACGTCTACTCAAAACTGTAATACAAATGTTCAAGTGGCCTCCAATCTAAGTAATATCCACATGGTCACTTTGGAACGAAGATAGTAAGATACTATTGTTTCCAAGTGGCAAGTGCACCAATCACATGCTGACATCTTTCGGGCTATCTTTATCGATTTGTTTTGTCCTTTAACCTTTTCATGGACAGGTTGGTTTAGAAATTACCGGTTTTGGGACGGGTTGTTTGTTCTTCAACCTTTCCATGGACGGGTTGGTTTAGAAATTACCGGTTTTGGGACGGGTTGCAATTTTTTTTGCCTTTCAATTCAAGGTTTTGGGACGTGGACGGGTAAAAACTTTGTGAAAAAACAGCCCTGGGCGGGGGCCATGTTCAAACCTCTGTTGGAGGTTGATACCCCATGTGGACAAAAAGCACACTGTTGCAGTCTCCGTCTTCCTCCGCCTTCCATTTGTGAGAGAGAAAGGAGAAAGAGGAAATTTGAGTTCCACAGTAAGAAACTTGCAAAGAATTACTTGGTGGAGGACGGCGAATATGTGGCTTCCGGGATGGGGCGGAGGGTCCGCTTCGCCACTCTCGCCAGCGGAGCGGCTCATGATTGTTCATGTGCGTGGCACTAAGGATGGTATGGCTACTAAAGCTTGGCGCACAGGGCCCAGCCAGGTGGCCCCCATGGTTGGTCGGTAGGGGCCATGTTCAAACCTTTGTTGGAGGTTGATACCCCATGTGAGCAAAAAGCGCACTGGCGCAATCTCCATCTTCCCCCGCCTTCCATTCGTGAGAGAGAAAGGAGAAAGAGGAAATTTGAGTTCCACAGTAAGAAACTGCAAAGAATTACTTGGCGGAGGACGGTGAATCTGTGGCTTCCGGGATGGGGCGGAGGGTCCACTTCGCCACCCTCGCCAACGGAGCGGCTCATGATTGCTCATGTGCATGGCACTAAGGATGGTATGGCCAAGGCCACACCAATTCTTGCCGTAATTTTATATTGAAAATAGCTAATCTGACTACCTTCAATATTCAATATTGAATGTCCATGCAATACGGTAAATAGTTATGACACCTCCAATCAAAAAGCTTTTGTTTGGGTCACGTCGTAATGACCATAGTCATTTTTACAATTTCTACGTGATAAATAATTTATATTTCAAAGATTTTGATACCTTGTGACCTAGAGATCGCCCATGAATACAAATTGAGATCACCCTTGGAATTGATTTTATTCACATGGTTACTTTGAGCCATCTAGTAAAATGCGAGGAAGTGCAGGTATTAAAGCCTTGATGGGAACTTTTAAGGAAGAAGCATTAGTCGGCGTCACATGTTGGGAACTCAAATCTCACCTATTCCTACGTTCACGTTTAGCAGTGAAATTTGGGAGGTGACTTGAGAAACTCTCATCGGAAAGTCTTTGAAAAGGGCATGAAGATGCAAATGTGGAGAACTTCCCATAGAATTATAGGCTCTCAAGCTTACTATGCGCTTTCAACAACGGCTCACCCACATATCCTTTTGGTTAGTCTGTAAAGCAACCTCACTATCCCAACACCTAGCCGGACAAGGATTTAACACTTCGTACAAATATACAACCATGTGGAAGCCATCGTAGGGTTTATCTCATTGGGAAACTCATGAAAACCCAACCACATCAAAAGCAACATATGTAGATATGAAGAAGGCTTTTCTTGCTAAATAGTGGATTTTTTCCATCTCTCTAGGAAGAAACTAAATTACCTCCACCTCAAGGATTTTGTTAAATACGAGTGTGAATTGTACTTGAAGCAAGGTGGCACAAGCACAGTCAAGTACACAACTCCATTACCCTGCATAGGTTTAAGTGAAGTGATCCAAAACTATATATTAACGTTAAATTTTGTGAAAAGATAAAAATCATAAGATTTGAAAAAGATATTGATCTACAAAGCCAAGTAATTTATGTTGACAAAATAAATTTCAAGAAAGTCTACATATTTTAGAAGATGGTGCAAGTTGTGTGCAAGTAGACATATTGAACATGTAATTGTCTTAAATATGCTTTAAACATGATAAATTCATTAAATCAAATTTCTCTACAATTTTTTGTTATAGTGTCTTCAAGTTTATAATGAATTAAATGAATATGAAAAAACAAATCCAACTTCAAAATATTTAAGGTCCTACATCCAAAACCATATTTAGCCATTACCTTTTGAGTAATTATTTTATTGATAAGTTTTGAAGATCTCATCTTGATGGTCTACGTTCGAGTCCCTCACACAACAATAAAAAGCATTATGAACAAAAGTCGAATTTAAACAACACTTTGCTTCTACATATAGGCATTTGACCTAAATATTTATGGTTTAAGTACACTGGAGTTCTTTTTTGGCATACTTGACAGTGTTTGCTCCCAACCATTGACTCCACCACAATGCAAGATCATTGTTGCCTACCACACCTCAAAGCATAACTTGCCATTGAAACTAGATGATGGATGATTACCCCTATCTCTAGAGATACTAGACTATGCCACTTTTTTTATGGTTTAAGTACACCGGAGTACTTTTTTGGCATATTTGACAGTGTTTGCTCCCAACCATTGACTCCACCACAATACAAGATCATTGTTGCCTACCACACCTCAAAGCATAACTTGCCATTGAATCTAGACGATGGATGATTATCCCTATTTCTAGAGATACTAGACTGTGCCACTTTTGCTCCTATAATGCAATTGAAATTGAGGCACATTTTGTGTTGGAATGTTCCTTACACAACCCCAATAGAGAATAGTTTCCATCATTGTTTGAGAATGTAAACCTAATTGGAAATATATACTCACAATCTACCACCACATTCATTGGCGAACACTTCGGTAAAACACAACCCATTCCCATTCAAAAAGGAACAATACAAGGAGACATCCTAAGCCCATACCTATTCATCATATTCCTAGAACCCCTCCTTAGATGACTACAGCAAGGAAATAATGGCTACACATTTGGAACATCTAAAGTAAAAATTTCCTCAGCAGCATATGCCGATGACTTAGCAGCAATTGCCAATAAATTAAAATCACTACAAATACAACTCAATAAAATAGACAAATTTTGTGATTGGGCTGGCATGGATCTTGGAATTCCCAAATACGCAATTACGGGCTACCCGAACAAATCTAAAGTGAGCCCTCTAGCATTCAAAACTCAAATACAAGCCACTAATATAAACTATAGAAACGAACCTATACCAGTCTTGAGTCAAAATGAACCATACACATACCTAGGAATAAACCTTGTCCCTTCACTAAAATGGAAAACACAAATACACACCACCACCACCAAAGTTATAAAATAATACAAGGACCTCGTAGCTTGTCCAGCTACTATAAAACAAAAAATTAATATGGCAGACACAGTCATACGTGCCGGAATCGCATACAGCTTCTACGCCGTACCATACTTTCTTCCTGCCATTAAAAAACTTGACAAAAAAATTATAGCCCTCCACAAAACAATATGTGGACTACCAAAATGCACGTCCAACATAGCCACGCAACTCCCTCATGACTTGTTTGGAATAAAAGCCTTTTCACTCAAAAACGCCTACTTACGATGCATAGGCGAGCAACTACAACATGCGCTTAATGACACATGTAGATTTGGAAAAATTTACAATAGATTACTACAATTTATACAAGCCACATTTGGCGGCGCCAAAGAAATACCTCGTATTAAATACCACCACTGTGTCCGATCACCTATAACTAGAACATTATTCCTAATTAAAAAGGAAGCCGGAGTTCACCTAAAAAACACAATGGACAGCTTCATTATTAGCTCCTCCCCACTTGAAAACGTTTGGATGCAAGAAGCACAAAATATGCATGGCCTAAATCATAAAACATCGCTTAAATTACTACAAAAGTTACTACTTCACAATATAATCGAACTGGGGCAACTCACTTTACCCAATGGCCTTAACATGATGGGTCCAAATGATTTT
This sequence comes from Polytrichum commune, assembly GCA_950295325.1. Taxonomy (NCBI): domain Eukaryota; kingdom Viridiplantae; phylum Streptophyta; class Polytrichopsida; order Polytrichales; family Polytrichaceae; genus Polytrichum; species Polytrichum commune. Next base: position 45,034,898 of record OX485807.1, read on the forward strand.
AAAAACTATCATTCCAACCCTACCAAACTAATTTAAAGCGCACTAAATATTGCTCAACAACTATTCTGTCACCCCCCTGCCTCCCGCAATGCCAACAACCATGCCCGCACCATCACCCCCCCAGAACTCTAAAAAACAAGTACATCATAATGGGTGCAAGCATGGTAAAATGGACCAAAAAAATGCTCTGGTATACTAAAACCATATTTTTTTTGGTCAAAGGCCTAAAAGTAGTAGCAAAGAGTTATTTAAATTGGAATTTTTTTTATGATGACCTCTATTGTTGTGTTAAATACTCAAATATAGAATATCAAGTTAAGATCTTCAATACTTAGCATCAAAAGTGATGCTAAAAAACAAATGGTTGAGTCTGGTTTTGGATGTAGATTTCATGATCTTAACTATTTTGAAGTTAGAATTTTTTTTTAATATTCCTTGAATTCATTATCTACTTGAGGGCATCACCACAAAACTTTATAAAAAACCATCAATTTAATGTAATTTTATCATATTTTAAACAAATTTTAGACAGTCACTTATTCAATATCACCTACTTGCACGCCACTTGCACCATCTTCTAAAATGGGTAGACTTTTCTTGGAATTCTTTTTGTCATCATAAATTGCTTGGCTTTGTAGATCAAGATGTTTTAAAATGTCTATGGTTTATTTCTTCACAAAATTCAAAGTTAGTACATAAAATTGAATCACTTTCACTTAACACTAGGCAAGAGTTGTCCACTTTACCGTGCTTGCACCCTAATAAATCACAACATTCTTCTCAGACAACCCGACCCCCAACTTTATCCCCCAAACCCACCTCACCCCCATCACCCACCCCCACCAAAAGACGTTCTTAAAGACCCTAGACAATTCCCTATCCACACAATCCTTGACCATAAAAAACGACAATACACCAACTCCAATGGAATAATGAAAAACGACACATCATACCTATGCCAATGGATAATACGAAATAATAACACCTATAACAAATGGCGAACACAAAGAGACTTATTCCCCTGGTACGACACTAACACTTGCACACATAATACCGAAATTCTAACCCAATACTATACCAAAAGACAACACAAACACTTCTCAAACCTGATAACCGCCCATTTTGCCACAGAACAACAACAAGATACAATATATGTTATCCCCGCAACAATCATCCCATTAGCACATATCTCAATCAATGAATGCAACCCCGAAAGCGATATAGAAACCACCACTAATACTATCCAAACGCACTTTGATGTTGCCCACATATATGAAGACAATGGCCGGCACCTCATCACCATCCCCAAAACTAGACTACAGTGGTTATGGAAACAATACCAACTCGCCAAAAACACTCCGCACGGACTAGAACCACCTACACAACCATTTGAAATTGAAATGGTATGGTTATACCAAAGATACAAATATCGTATCCCGAAAAATGACCCTCTAAAACTAGCCCAATACACAATCCCAACTCCAATATTAAACTTTCTCACTACATCATTCAATATCAGCCACTCATATTTTTCATCCCCAATCACATGCCCTACACAACTCAATCAATTCTACTCTCCATTCTTGCGGGATAAAATATTTGGATCCTTAGGGCAAGCCTTTCACCACAAATGACAAGGAATAGGCTACGCCCACCCCCATAATGCCACAGACCTACAACAGGCTATACATTGGGCCCGTCTTGCCATAAAAAAAGACCCACATACTATCACAATACTCATTTCACATGATCATAATTGGTACCAAAACTCCAATCCACACTCCGGCCCATTCCCAGACACACACATTATCGCCCACTTTGCTGCAAATACTATCACATATGAAGAACCTACTATACCACCAGAACTTAATACACCTAGGAAAGAACTTTCTATACTAAAAATACTTTGTATACACCACCAAAATAACCACATTGGAACCTACGAACAACTAAATCAACTCGCCCATATTGCAAATATTCTCTCAATACCACAACCACATATACAAATTGCCATCCTGTGAGCCCAAAACCCTCACCCTTAGTTGCGTCCTAGTCCAGGTGAGAGCTACAGCTAACATGCGCCTAATTTGTATGTCTGACCCAGTGCCCCTCAGTCAAACCCCCTCTTCCATGGAAGAAGTTTTAAATCTCACAATTTTATTCAGAGAGAGCACAAGGTTATCAGTGTTTATGAACACTCTGGCACCTTGTGATCACTTAACAACCACACCCTTTCATAGCCAATGCCAAGTATTACTTGGACTTCCACACTTCATGCCTACTCCCCTAATGTCCTAATCACCTCACGAATTAACTAATGCCATCAATCAACCTAAATCACTCTCTAATTCTAACCATCTTTTGCTGAGATTTTTCCACCCACTAATACATAACTACTTGTGCTTCAACTTAAACTATGTCGGCTGCCTTCAGTCTCATCACCCTAACCACCAATCTACGCTGTCCGGTTTGGGCAGAGCCCGTCACTGGCCCTTCACAGCCCATCAATGTGACCCCTGTGGTTGCTTGGTTCTCTCAGACGGGACTCGAAGTATGAGTAGGCTCCCCACTCCTCAACCAGCTGGTAACCGAGAGCCCTGCCATTGTCTTCCTTCAGCAGCCGCTTCCTCCGAGTCCAGCAAGGCCTTCAGCTCACTCAAAATACCGATCGCCAATCCCAACGATGTCGTCTTCCTCCCTGGATCGCCGAATGTTGTAGCAACACTGATGATTCCCTCAATAGCAATCGACCAGGCCTTATTCCTCACTCCTGCATCCACATTTCAACCTCCACCTTCACCTGCTCAATCAGTTCTGTAATTTTAAATGGTCCCCGCTGTCAGCCGAGTGAATTGCGGTGCAAATCCTTCATCCTAATGCAACCCTCGTTTGATGAGAAACCTCCTCAGAGCTTCGATCTTCACTTACAATTGCCCATTTTGTAGCCCCTTTTTGCTGGGTGTCTGAATCACCTCACTGCCTCCTGCCTAGATCCCCGATTTCTTGTTGGTCATGGCGAAATTCCTCGCCTTCGACTGCCACTGACTTCCACCCTCTAGGAAAGTTGCAATGCGAGGCTAAATCAAAACCCCAGTCTGTAACCAGAGAGCCAATCTAAAATGTGAGCTCACCCCTTCCGGCGAATCCCCTGTGTCCCAACTCCCAGCCGCAACCAACCTTTAGTTTCTCCTGTCTACAGCAAGGGCCGCCCTTGCTGCCGAGCCCTCCTCCACCATGGCAGCACTGAGCTGCCAAGATCCCACAGAGCTCCGCTTCCTCGACCACAGTCGCCAATTTTTTGAGAGAAAGAGTGAGAGAGAGGCTGCCAGCAGCCTCTAACTGGAAAACCGGTCCGCCTCCCCGGAATTCACTAGGGATACAGTCCCTGAGGCCCAACTTGAATACAGAGGAAGCCTAATTCGGACAATTGGAGCTCAGCTCCCGATTCGAAACTAAGCTCTAACACCCATCTAACTATCCCTTGCCAAATTCCAAAGCATTAAACGAACTAACCTTACATTTCCTACTTCAAACACTAACTCCAACATTCTAACTCATATTTAATTCCCCTAGCCTAACTAACTAACTTAAGCAATCCCCACTCCGCCTACAAACACCAAACATTCCTAACTTAGTTCTAATCCAAACTCCATACTAGCACTCTTTTTATGTTTTTTATAAAGTAATAATAAATCCAAACTCAACTATTAATCAATCCCAAGCTTAAAACACATGTGGGCACATGCTTTTGGGCTCACACATCCACACCCCCCCGAATACCCCTGTCAACCCTGACAAAAAATGGTCCAAACTAACTTGTCCCAATACTCCCACATTCAATGATATATCTATACCTCAACTACCTGATTACCAAACTAACTTCCCATTAAAATTTCATCCACAATTTACTTATTATACTGATGGATCATTCAAAAAACCTAAACTAATCTCCCCCGGAGTATGGAGACGAGAAAAAACCGGATATGGCATTTATAGCCCTAAAGGGCTCAGTATAGCCAAAAGATTACATGGCCACCAAAATATACTACGCGTAGAAATGATTGCCATCCACAAAACACTACGAATTATTAATACCCAATATCCAAATGAACCCGCATATATATTTACTGATAGCTTAAATGTACTATATCTGCTAAACACACAAATTAAACATCCCACACTACACAATAGCCACCCAGACCAAATCACACTTGCCGCCATTGTACAATTGCTCCAAAATAGATCCCAACCAATCACACTATACAAAGTTAGGGCACATGTCAACATAGACGGAAACGAACAAGCAGATAAATTGGCAAAAGAGGGATTGGACCTTACCCATAGATGCGCCACACACTCATACGAACATGCCCATGCCACACCTTACTACTACCAAAAAGACGAATGGCCCTCCATGATAGACACGCCAGATAAAGGCCCCGTTAGATTTCTAGATAAACAAATAAAAAATAATGACAAAATAAAAAACTTAGAAACTATGGCCACACAAACCCCCAATATTTATAAATGAACAGGTAATGACAATATTGACGAAGAACTCTCCAATGAATTTTGGAACAATCCTACTATTACGGACAAGCAAAAATCATGCCTTATCAAATTCCGTACCGGAACTTACATGGGCCAAACTAGAAAACAAACCTTCTTTGGGAGACAAAGATTCCCCACCATCACATGCCCTATTTGCAATTCATACGAACCCGATACTTGGCTACATGTACTATTCACATGTAGGCAACAACATATACACTCACTACATGTCAAAAGACACAACAAAGCAGTATGGAAAATCAGGAAACTACTAATCTCCTATGAAAAATCCCGATGCTACACTCTTATGAGCGCGGGTGCCTTTAACGACAACCCCCAAGAAAATACTGTCCCTAACTGGCTTTTACCCTGTATATGTGGAACCCAAAGATGCCATTGTAACTCTCGATTTAGACCTGACATTCTTTGCGTTAAAGGGTTACCATATCAAAATGAACCCCCCACAAATATAGACCAAACACTTACCATACAATTCATTGAATTTACATATTGTAATGACAAATTCTCACCAGAAACACTAGAAGCCAAAGCTAACAAATACAAACCCCTGATAGAAAACATTGCCGCCCTAGGCTGGAAAATCAATCCGCTCATTATTATAACAGCCGGTGCCAGAGCCGCTACACACATCCCATCAATGAAAATACTTGAAGACAAATTTAAGCTACCTATGCCAGCCATCCGTAATACCTTCAAAAACATCAATACTATTGCCATACAGTACGCTATGTCCATCCTCCTCCACAAAAGAAGACTAGAAAATCACCAACCCCTACCCCAAATACAAGACCCCCCCCTAGTTGAACCAACGTTATACTCTAAACACGCCCTCCCCACACAATAATGAGTTCATGGCCTGACATCCCAACCCGGCACAAAACAAACCCGATACTAATTAACCCATAGTTTTCTTTCTACTTGTTACCGGCTCCCCTTTCTTTGTTATCGGGTTATCTTTGTTACTTGTTACTTGTGACTATAGTGTCTACTCTCGAAAGGGGGAAGTAGTTCCTTATCTCTATTCCTATGTCCTGTGGACATAGGTCTAGGGGTGGAACGAACAGACACTTCATTCACGTCGGTCCCTTCCTAGGGATCGAAGTTTCTTCTCTTCTCTCCAAGGAGCCTCAAGTTGTCCTTTTAATTGGACCACCAAGTTTATATTAGCCTCTATCTCACGGAGGCTGTCGCACTTTGCCAAATCTACAAAATTAACTAGGTTGAAACCATCCTAATGTACTTTCAATCCCATTAGCCTTTTCAGCTTCTCATAGTTTTAAATCAATTTCATTTCATTTCATATTTAATTGTTTGAATTATTCCAAGCTATCTGACATGCCTCAAATTTCACCTCTAAGTAGATTACGTTGGTAAATGGATTTATTGTTAGCATGGAACCGGGCCATCGAGTTGAATAATGTTATGGAAGTGAACAAATTTCCTCGATAATGTTTTATGGTTTAATTTATCATTTTTTGTTTAGGTATGAATTTTTTTAGTATTATGCCAAAGTTTGCTATAATAGATTACAAAAGGTTTCATTTTAGAACTGAACAACTCTTATCATAGAATCAAATATTTTTTACTTGTTAGCTCAAAATTGATCTTTACACATTCATCATGTCTCTTGGAACCCAACACCTAATGAGCTAATTACACACTAATTTGCATATGAATACCCTCACCAAGTGTCGTATATCTGACATCCTAGCCAACCAATCATAGCAAAGGAATGGGAAGGAATTTTCTTGTCCTTGAAACCATGGTTATTTAGAGAAATTGTTTTCTTGATTTTAGGTACGTGCCACTCTCATGACATAAATGCTCCCCCTTGGTAAGCAAATCCCATGTTATACGCAAGGGGCATTGGCATTAGAACGGCTTAAAGGATGGCTTTTGTAAAACTTATATCAAATTATACAAAAATAAAAGGACCAAAAAGTTGGGAGAAGACGAAATTAAAGAAAATGAGATGTAGAAAAAATTGGGTTGCATTTTTAAAAAATTAATATTAAAAACCCCATAATATATATAAATAATTACCTACGCAAAATTTTAAAAGATCCATACAAGTAGTTACCTCCTATTAAAATTAAAAGGCATTAGAATTTTTTTCTTTATAATTAGATTTTTTAAAAATTAAAAATCCCAAAAAGTTGGGTAGTTTGGCCTACGCTACATGTATTAGAAAACCTTACATAATTAGGTTTTTAATGCAATTATATGTTTCAAGGAATATTCATTTCTTATATATAATTACATTTCTGGATTCCTTGTTAGAAGGGCTATGAGAGTTTCCTACATTAAAACAAATCATATCACTTGAGATGGGACTAAAATGCATTAAAAGTGATTATAATCATGGCCATATAATATGGGAGTTGCATACCCGAGAGTGCTCCTTAATTTCCTTCATGGAGATGGGCTCCACCTATCTCCGACACCTTCCCTCCCTCATTAGTTCTCTACATTGGGAATTTTTGGAACCCTAGGACCCTACTTTTTGAAAAACAATTTCCCTAGATCTCGATGAAAGGACATCCCCTCGGAAATAGGACATGTTTCCTTCCTTCCCTTTGGAAAGTGGGCTTCTTCAGGTGACATGTCCAACACGAAGTGTTAACCTCCTAAAGTGGGTCCATGAGTGCTCATTTATTGTCTAGTTTTTTTTTTTTTTTTTTTTTTGCTGCTTTTGTTTCCGTTTTAGTTTTGTTGATACTAGATAAGTGAGGCATGTGATGGTGATTTGATGTATGCATTTCAAGAGTTTTAAAACCTCGTTTGTGAGTATTTTGAGCGTTGTAATCTTGGATTGAGTGTTCAGGGATGGCTCCCCTAACACATGCAGTGATGGTGATGAGAGGGATGACTTGCCATCCTAGGATTTCGTTAAGTGTTTGTATGAGTAAGTTGTACTTAGCAAATATTTTTCTATACGCGGTGGTGGGGAATCTATTGTGACAATATGTGAATTCCATGTATTGTATAATATTTGGGGGAGTTGGTGTCAGGGGAGGTTGGTTATTTATGGGGGCACCTAGTACACATAGAATGTCTAACCTAAGTCTAGCCAAGCATGTACATGAGGAGGTGGTGCCTGTACATTGGAATAAATTTTGGAGTAGGCGGTAGCAATATCATAGTCATTTGTTTCTCTCAAGCCTTAAAGGCCAATGGATTTTTCTTGAAAGTGAGACGAGTTCAAATGAATAACTTTCGATGCTCAAATGTTGTTCACACACAAAATTATTAATTCTGACTCATGAACACATTTTAGATCACGTCCACATTTAGACAACATATTAAATTGTTGAAATCTAAAACTAGCATCTTGACACATAAATTCAAGTATAAGATTTTGATTGTAAATGTTCATAAACATTTAAAAATGAAGATATTAGAAAAATCAAATTTTGCCTCAACGAGTCAACGCTCAAAACTAACATATTTATAACATGATTTGAAGGATTGGAAAATAATAATTATGTGTAGAACTAGTGGCCAAAAATATGAGATATTGAATAGAATTAACTTTGTTGTATTTCACATATTTTATTGTACTTGAACCATATATTTAAATTATTTATCTAATCAGAGAATCACACAATAAAGATGATTTTCTTTCTAATGGGTTTGCTTTCTTAATAAATGACTTAAAATGAAGACAAAGACAACAACGCTTCATTTTCTTCACTTAAAAGCCCCTTTCAGTGTTTCAAGTTAATGTACACAATAGTTCATTGTGTCTCAAACACCCAGGGGTCATTTAGTCCATTTAAAAAACGACGTGCGGCATAATATAGGGAGGATTAAATCTGTTTGACATAATATTACAAAAGACTTTCAAATAATTAAGGGTCCATTAAAAGTAGCCAATCTCATTATAAGTTAGATAGATAGGTATAAAATATGGGCCATTCATTTTTTGTAAACTCTTTATAGCTATAGGGGTTGAAAATAAGGATCTTAGGATGTGTGTTTAGTAGAATCAATTTTGTATGTATGCCTCACAAGGGATGGATGAAAAATGACTTATCGTTTACCCAAAAATGAATAAAATTGTAACCCTAACCCTAACTCTTTTCCCAACACCTCTCGGTGGCTCCTCTCCCTTCTTTTGGTGGCCTCTCATTTTTCATTTTTCTTCGGCGACTTCTCTACTTTGACATCTTCATCTCCAACATGTATGTTAATTTCCACCACCCATTCTTCATGGCACACATTTTATTCAATGCTGGAGTCTTTGTGATTTGCATGTTGCCCTTGCCATATTTGCCAAACTGTTCAGTTTTCTTTATTTTACGTTTTATTTGCAAGATCATTGTGACGTTGCCTTCAATTCAACTTCCATCTTTGATTGTTCCAAGCTCTCTCTTATTGTGCAATGGGAAACAATTTGGGGTACTAAGGCAGGCAGTTGACCTCCTTGCCCAAACGAAGGAATCAGGGAGGAGATATCCTAACAATCCCCACATTGAAGTAATGTTGCAATATTTTAGAAAACATGTAGGCCGAAACAAATTTAAATATGATCACACATATAGGAAATGGATTTATATAGATTACAATATATTCACTGTAATCATGAGCTACAATTACACAAATGAAGTGCACACTCTACATAGGAATGATTCAAAGCAACTGTCCAAGTTTGTGACAAAATGAACTATACATGGTACTTGACCAAGCTTGGTGTGTTTCACACTATATTGGTAATGGTAAATATGGAGGTAGATGTACTGTGCGAAGTTCTCATGTGTTTGTTCAAAGTTTCCATGTGTACACTATCTATTTAGAGCATCTCCGCCACCATCTCCAAAATGAGAGCATATGGGGTATTTGTGAGAACATACACCCCTGAGTTGTGTACATGGAAACCTCTGCTTTGCACAATCCTCAATTCCTTGATCAATTCCTTCACGTAGGATTTCCAGTTGGATATGATGTCTTCATCATCATTCTTGATAATTGATTTGTTTCTTGGAGGAAGGACTTGTATTTCCTTTCCTATCTTACGTAGCATTTTCTTTGTCCAAATTTTGTTTTGAAATGGAGACTCACGTGCACGTTGTTCAAGAAAATTTGTCAAAAACTCAACACAATCACCAACATTGATGGAGCGTGGGAGGGTGATAGCTTCTCCCTCGAGCCTTGGCAAATTCCTTCGTGAACCTGCCACTCATCAAGCCATGCGGGATGTCATCAAAATTTTGATTCAACAAGGATAATAAATTGTAACTTAGTCTGACTTGTACAATTAAAGGTAGATGGTGAACAATGCTCACATTTCAAGTAGGATGAAGATGCCTAACTAAAATGCCATACTGTTTAGAACACCAAAGCAAAATTTTGCATCCAATATACTTTACATGATGTGCCCATGACCAACCCACTCATCATGAAACATGTGCAGTGATATTTAGTGAATCTTCTTTGCTTTGTGCATTAGTCAAATACACTAAACGCATGGGGAAAGCCTCACTTACGGGAAGAACTTGCTACACAAATTTGGTGTCCCTCCTCCACCATGGGGGGCACAACTTCATGGCCTCCACCGACTTGTTCAACCACTTCCACTTCCTCTTCCATGATTGCTTGGAACACCTCCATTTGTTCAATATCCCATGCATAGCCAAGTTCCATGACTTCATCAAAGCTCAAGAAGTTCTCCATGATTGGTCTTGATCGAGTAATAAACTGAACAAGCATGACAATATCATGAGGAGATAACTTCGGGTGAAATAGATGGAAGATGAGTACCTTTCAATTCATGCACTTTGCCCGGCAGAATCGAATCTATTTCCATGCCACATCCACTTTATCATGGCTTTTGAGCAACCATTGTGTGACAAGTGTGAAATGTGGCTTTGCCACTCGAGAAAATTTATCTTGTACCGAAATTGATAAGGTTTTGGGTAACAAAATCAATTTTCAAGGAATTGACACCTTGCACACCTTGAATACCCTCACTGATTACGAATGCACAAAGTTATGAAGAACACAAAACAAACTCACACTCAACATGCACATGTGAGTGGAAGATTCAGGCACTGATAAATGTTACTCTGGAATTTTGAGCTAATAATACACAAATTTTCAAGCCAATCATCAAGCTCGACAAATCGTTTCAACTGGCACATCCCTGCAATCATTTTACATCCCTCAAACACTGTACTAATTATCCCAATGAGTGAGGGTGGGCTAATAAGTGCGTGTGGGAAATTAGTGACGGTGGTACTAAATTTTTTCATGCTATGAAATTAGTGCCACCAGAAAATTTAGGAGGCATTGTTCATAGCGGCATTATTCACAATATTCATACTATTCATACCCGCGTGAGTTTTTTCCCATAAAGGTAAGATGGTGGAGGCCTTTGTCAAATGCTAAATATAAAAATAAAACTCAACCACAAGGTTGAGTAATGTTATGCTGACAAGCATGTGTAAATTGCATGTATTATTTTTTCATCACTCTACAAACACCATAGAACACACACCCTTTTTAAAAAAATTGTACGGTAATTGAGCTTGTATTCATGTATTTAGTATCACTCAATAAAGAAATCGGCTGTCACTAATTTTTAGAGTTGACAGATTAGTGCATGTTTCCGGAATTGGTGATAGCTGCACTAGTTGGGATAATCACTGTAGTAGGAAACATGGTTCTTGAATGCACATCCATTTTGAAAGGGGGGGGGGGGGTCATTAGAACATAATATGATTACGTTACAATGATGAGCAGAAGCTGGGGGATGACAGAGATTATAATTAGTGAAACCGTAGTCCGCAATTATGAATAATTTAATTAAATAAACACTATTCCAACTTCCAAGCCAACAGAACAGAGGATCCTGAATCTTGAGAGCCCCTCTCTTCTTGGACACTGTTTGTGAGTTCATTACCTGAAGAGAAGGCAAACGAGGACAAGAAACCTCTCGTTCTCTTGTTTGATGATTCTACAACCGAATGGCGTGCGACCTACTTTAAACCACGCAGCTAGGACAACACCAGACCACAAAAAAGGAAATGAACAATGAAGATAGGTCCAGAGGAGTGCACCAAGATTCGGTATTCTGCAAATCCTGCTACATACAAGGCCGACGAATTCGTTCGGCGGTAGCTGCTGGACTCAAACTAACCACTTAACTAACAACTACGTAATCGTGAGCAAATGTCTAGTGCCCACAAGTATATTAGAGCCCACCAGAAATCGGTGGGAGCTCAGGTGACCCCTGCTAGCACCGGTCCTTCTAAAACCATAAACCCATTCGCCACCTTTCAAGAATCCTTGTAAGTTAAACTTACAGACCCATTCATCCTGAGTATACTCTGCTGAATTACAGAAGTGACTATGACGGACACAGGAAAGCAACGATCACTTTCTACCTCCACACTCCTGAGATGAATCATGTGCGTCTAGTGGAGGGACCCGCCTTGTTGGCTGAGAGAGGTGACTGTCACAGTGTCCGAAGGAAATAAAAATTTGAAGAACCTCTGTATTCGAGTTCACCGTCAAGCACACCGCCTTGATTGGGAATTATCGTCATTATGTAGCACCAAAAACATCCGCAAACAATAGTCTGCGTCCTTGTGATATTCCATTAATGCAGAACTTTGTGCTGGAAAAACGTCAATGTTCGAAGCCAAGAAAAGAGAGAACCCTCGAATTTGAGAGTTCGCTCTCTCCTCGCCAGACACTCGTTGTAAGTTCATTCCCTGAAGACGACACTGCAAACGGATACAAGGAACCGCTCGCTCTCTTGTTTGACTATTCTTCACCCTGGTCTTCCTAAAGGAAAACTGAAACAAAACACCAGAAACAAAACACAATTGAGCAAGGAAGATAATCTGAAAGGATCGCACCTGGAATCAAAGTGGTACTAATGCGGCTAAGGAACGACTAACGAACTCGTTCGATGGTGGCTGGAGATGCTATTCCAGGTCACCGTCTGCTTGATCCCTCGAGCTTCCGTTTGTGCTTCCTCCAGTGTAACCACTGACTCCTCCAACTTGCTCAGCGTAGCAGGCAATGAGACTTGCGAGAGTAGAGGATGCAACCTTCGCTTCAATCTAATGGTGCATCACACACGAATTCGCTACTTCATCATCAGAAATACTCAGTGTCGCTTCCTCGTTCAGTTCTGTGGAGAATATGGCCAAGTAAGGCGATTCTAGATTGAAGTGGTATTGCTGAGGGCCACTTGACACACAAGGCTGAAGGCCCTTTTCCATGGCAATGTAAGAGCTCTCATTGGTCAAAAAGGCGGAGACCGTCCAAGTTCACTTCACACTAAGAGGTGAAGGCCTAAAGGCCCAAAGAAAAGTTCGTGGATGAAAAGTCTACATGGAGTCCTACATGGCTAGTTGTGGATAAGGGTGCATGGTCTACCGGAATTTGCGTCAGACCCACCTCCAAGAGGTGGGCTTGACGCAAATTCTGGGAGACCATGACTTTTTTAATATTTTTTCCAGCAAGACAAATTTCAGGACAGACTGCATGGCAGATTCCAAGACAGATTCCAAGACAGACAAACACCACCAAGTAGTTATCTAAAATTAATAAACTTGGAGATATATTATATTAAACCAAATCCCCCCCTCTTTTTCCGCCAACAAAATATGCAATGGTCCCGCAACATGGTTCATTCTCACTTCACACTATGCTTGAGGGCCAAAGACTACATAAAATGGCTTTCCCAACACCCATGGTACGGCCTTTGGATGAGAGTCAAGGGTCCTCACCATTACAAGGTCACGGCTCTTGGCTCATGTGTGAAGTGGCCCTCAGCCTCAAATCAGCTCCCGTCAGTACCCGTCAGCATATCATGAGTATCAAAATTGCAGCATGTCTGTAGCAGCATATTAGTGTGGAATATATATATTTTTTTGCTGGCTTGTAATTTTATAAATATCCGATAAAAATGGAAGCTTCGTAGGAAGTGCGAAAACTGGTACAAAGCGCGAAAACTGGAAGATAATGGACACCATGGACACCGTCAATTGAATTTGGCTTCCACACTTTCTTGACTGCCAGATGTTTCTATGCGTTGCCACAGATCTACTATCGGAGGGAAACTGCTGCAGCAATAAATTTATTGTTTCGTAGATAAACACATTCCCGGCCACCACCCCATTTCCATTAGGACAACCTATTTATGTGCAACCCATTATCAATCTTTCATTAATGATGACATGATTGAAATCCAACTTAGCCAAATATTCGTGGTTAAGAAATAACCATGTTGACATTGCAAGCATATTCAGGTGCCACAATTAGTGATCACATGAATCAAGCATTCTCAATTCTGTAATTGATTTGTGCTCGGAAACAAGGGTAGATTATATCATGTGTATAGGTCGAATTCAACTAGAAACTTTAAAGAAATTTGGTTAGTAGGGAAAGAATTATGAAAAAACTATGAATTGCTTCTTATTTCTATTTCCCTACATGGAGATTTTTTCCTTTCATCATACCTAAATTGTAGATATGGTTGGAATACGGTAGGATTGAATGGTAAAGGACTCTCAAGGGTCTTGAGATTGCCCTTGTTTTGAAGAAGTTTGATAAATTTGGTGTGGTAAAGGCTTATTGCCATTTAATTTGGTAGTAATTTAGTGGTTACTTGGAAAGTTAGACCCAAAGTGGGTATTATTTTTTGATACCCCAAGGGCCCCTAGGGGGTTTTCCCGTGGCGGTTGTTATGGTCACCTCTTGCAATTTCTACCAAATCTTTTTAAAAAAAACTTGCAGATAAGCTAAGTTGCTTAACCAGTTGGGAATGGGTCGGCTATCTTACTTAGGTCCACTTTAAACTATAATACCTTGAAGGCCTTCCCTGGGGGCGCACCTTTAATAACACGTATGAGTATGCGAAATTGCACAATAGGGTATTAAAAAAACTTCTTATGATCTTACCAATGTTTTCAAACAATAATTGCATTAGCTTCTAAAATACATATATATAGTAGACTAGATGCTTATGAGTTACATATGGGGAATGAGAAAATCTTTGACGATTTTATGATGAATGCTAGGGTTTTGCATTTTACATGTGATAGGGTTGATTATTATTCAGAAGCATATTTGTATACTTGCATTGCTGACTATATATTTATGTGATTTTTTAAATGTTTACATATTGTCACTTGTATTTTTGTCATTGAAATTGTATATGTATTGCTTGATTTTACAATTGCTTGAAATTGTACATGTATTGCTTGATTTAGAGTATATTGGGAGCACACATAATTCTTGGATTTTAATGAAAGGTGCATCCCCCGGGGGGTTACTTGACTTGTTATAAACAAATTACGTGATTGGCTGAGAAGCCAGAGACAGTCCAAGTTCACTTTATACTAAACCTTGAAGGCCTAAGGGACTCAAGAAATTGAATCGATGAAAGCTCGACATGGTGCCCTACATGGCAACAAGTGGATAATTTGCTAGGATATTGCTTTAGGCTCATCAAAAGGAGGTGGGTCTAGTGTAAAACTTGGAATTGTGGCAATCAATCAAATTGCCATTGGTTATTTTAAATATTCATTGTCATGGTGAGAACCTTAGATTGAACATATGTTGTGGTCCCTCGCTAAGCTTACACTTTCACCTTACACTAAGCTCGAGGGACCACCAATTGCAAAATTTGCATTCCTGTTTCTGACGGCACAATGTTTGGATGATTTCTAAGGGGCCTTAAGGTAGACAAACTCATTATCTGATAACTTAAGCAACTTCTCATAAGTGTGGTACATGTGTGATAATGGAGTGATTTTTTATAGGCTTGGAAATTGATATCACAACGTTGAACAGAGAAAATCACTATTTGTTTCTAGGTTTTGACATAACAATTAATTTCTAAAGGCAAAATTATCTCCCAACCCATATCATAGCACAGGTTGACCTATTTTGGTAATTCGTGAACGAAAACTTGAGTGCCCTTTTCAAGGAACCCAAATCCGTGCCCTTTGAACTTACTTTTTCCACCACTCCAAAGTCCTCAACGACTATAACTCGTCTCTCATCAAGTCACTACCTATTTCCAACATTCCATATTAAAAAATGACTACTACATATCTGAAACTGCTACATGACTTTAGAGAACTCTATGTATTAACATTGGGGTGGTTATTGGAAATGGGTTTATCTACCATACAAGATATTCATGGTCATGCTTCTTGATCTATGTCAAGAGCTCCTCTTTAATCACAAGTCTTGCCATGTTCACAAGATTGAGTCTCTGCAATCCGACTGTAGTACTTGTGGTTGTTTGTGATACTGTGGCGAGCTCCCAGTAGATATCCACTCCCAATAATGTGGGCCTGAAAGACAATGAATGAGGAGAACTGACCGCTAGTCACAGATGAACCGGTTGAAGTTCAAGATTTCAGGAAAATAACTGTTCATTCTAGAGGAATCTGTGGACTGTACCTCGAATTATTCCAGAAGCACCGAAACATCACAACATGTGACCAGTTGGACTTGGAAACACTAGGCTTTTGACGAATTATGCCCAAAAATCTCCCCAGACATTGCTAAGAGATTTTTCTTTTGTCAAGGCCACTTCGCTACACAATAGACCAAGAGTTGTGACCATGAACTTCCAAATGCCCTTGAAATCAATTCAAAGGTTGTCATGTGGGAAAGAGAAATCCAATTGTGCATATTGATGGGTCCTCAAGCTTAGTGTAAAGTAAAAGTGGACCATATTGAGGGACCATAACATATTTTATGGGCATCCAAAATAATATGTAATCCGGGACCTCATGATGACAATATAATAGTTTTTGGAACCAATGGCAATCAATTGTTTGCCACGGCCTCTAGTTTTGTGTTGGACCCAACTCTTTTTATGGGCCTAAGGTAATATCTTGTAGACCATGTAGGACGCCATGCACATTTAACATGCATTCAAATTTCTTGGCCTTCAGGGCTAGTGCAAAGTGCCCTTGGATCATCTCTGACTGCTCGGTCAATCACATAATTTGTATATCACACGTCAAGGGCCCTCCAGTTCTAGTGTAAAGTGGGCCCCCAACCTGTCTATTGAAAAAGGAAGAATTGTATTATAATCAATGCAAGCATGGTGTACCGGATCAAAAAAGTGCTCGAGTGTAATAAAACTTTTTTTTGGGCTATTAATAAGAACTTTAATGCCCTAAGCTTTTCAAGGAACCCAAATCCGTGCCCTTTGAACTTCTTCCACCACTCCAAAGTCCTCAACGACTATAACTCCTCTCTCACTTGGTCACTACCTATTTCCAACGTTCCATATTAGAAAATGACTACTACATATCTGAAATTGCTACATGTGTGGAACTGCTAAATGACTACTTCACACCTTTAGGGGACTCTATATATTAAAATTGGGGTGGTTATTGGAAAAGGATTTATCTACCATACAATAACTTCATGGTCATACCTCTTGCTCTATGTCAAGAGGGCCTCCTTAATCAAGTCTTGCCATGTTCACAAGATTGAGTCTCTGCAATCCGAGTGTAGTACTTGTGGTTGTTTGGGATACGGTGGCAAGCTCCCAGTAGATATACGCTCCACAGAAATGTTGTGTGGGCTTGAGCGACAATGAACGAGGAGAACCGATCGCTAGTCGCAGATGAACCGGTTGAAGTTAAAGATTTCAGGAACACAACTCTTCATTTAGAGGAATCCGTGGACTAGCCGTGGTAAGTGTAATACTCTCGCAAGTCTCCTTGCCTGATACGCTCAGCAAATTGGAAGAGTCAGAGCACACTTTGAAGAAAGCATAAACGGAAGCTCCAGGGATCAACCAGATGTTAAGCTGGGATAGCATCTCCAGTCACCATCGAACGAGTTCGTTAGTCGTTCTGTAGCCGCGTTAGTACAACTCCGATTCCAGGTGCGGTCCTTTCAAACTATCTTCCTTGCTCAATGGTGTGTTGTTTCTGGTGTTGCACGCCTTTTGCTTCCAGTGTTGTCTTGATGTGTTTCGGTATTTTGTTTTTGGTGTTTTCTTCTAGCTGTGTGTTACGAATTATGTCGACCAGGGTGAAGAATAAGCAATCGAGAGAGCGAGCGGTTTCTTGTATCCAATTTCAGTGTCGTCTTCAGGGAATGAACTTACAACTATTGTCTGGCAAGGAGTGTTTGAGCCAACTCTCAAAGTCAAGGATCCTCTATTTTCTTGGCTTAGCACTTTCACGTTTTTCCAACACAAAGTTGTGCATTAATAGAATATCACGAGGATGCAGGCGATTGTTTGCGGATTTTTTTGGTGCTACATAATGACGTTGCTTCCCAATCAAGGCGGTGCGCTTGACTGGAAGGAACTCCAAATAGAGGTTCTTCAAATTTTTATTTCTTACAGACACTCTCAAGTGCTACCTCCCCGCCAACGACGCGGATCCCCTCACTAGATGCACATGATTCATCTCAGGAGTGTCGCGGTAGAGATCGAAAGTGATCGCTGCTTTCCTGTGTCCGTCATAGTCACTTCTGTAATTGAACAGAGTATACTCAGGATGAATGGGTCTGTAAGTGTGACTTACAAGGATTCTTGAAAGGTGGCGAATGGGTTTATGATTTTAGAAGGACCGGTGCTTGCAGGGGTCACCTGAGCTCCCACCGATTTCCTTCGCATTCCGGTGCCTCGTGCATCGTAAAACTATATTCTTATTCACTGTACCAATTCTTACATACTTGTGGGCACTGGACATTTGCTCTGGATTAGGTGGTTGTAAGGTAAGTGGTTAGTTTGAGTCCAGCAGCTACCACCGAACCAATTCGTAGGCCTTGTATGTAGCAGGATTTGCAGAATACCGAATCTAGGTGCAATCCTCTCAACCTATCTTCATTGTTCATTTCCTTTTCTGTGGCTTGATGTTGTCCCAGTTGCGTGGTCAAAAGTAGGTTGCATGCCATTCGGTTGTAGAATTATCAAACAAGAGAGCGAGCGGTTTCTTGTCGTCGTTTGCCTTCTCTTCAGGTAATGAACTTACAAACAGTGTCCAAGAACAGAGGGGACACTCAAGATTCAGGATCCTCTGTTTTGTTGGGTTAGAAGTTGGAATAGTGTTTAGTATAATAAAATATTCAGACGAACTATGCTTTCACTAATTTTAAATTCTATCATCCCCCAGCTTCTCCTCATCATTGTAACGGATTCATATTCATTGATATCCAACGGGTTCGTGTCAACATATTTGTGTTTGTCACTTACTCTTGCGCTTGTCAGTGTTGCGTTTGGAATCGAGTAGTTTAGCGCTGTCTCAAAAATCGAGTATCGAAAATTTCTCCTCCCACCCTGTCAGGGCTGCTTACGCGGCGTTTCCTCGCTTGGTTACTAATGCACCTCGAACTGAGAACCACTCGCTTTCAGAAATGTTTAGTGGGTCCAGAGATTCCAGCTTTGTGTCTGGGAGCGGCTGGAGTGGACGAGGAATCATGAACCCATTGCCTTGCTAGTCTTGAAATTATTAAGGTTGGGTGCAACATGAACTTTGTACAAACCTCGTCTCCCTTCACTCCCTTCTCCGAAGGGTGGTGCACGTGTAGAACATCACTAGAATGCAGGCCAATATTAGGCGAATCTTTTGTGTGCATAACATTACTCAGTTGATGAGTTGCTTTGACTTTAGAATTAATCTAAAGCACTGGGATTCGATTCTAGTACTCGGAGGCATTATTCTCGAATGTACTCCGCAGCACATGAACACAACTCATCAATGGAGTAATGTTATGTAACATAGATTACCACGATTCCAAGTGAAGGTGTTGGTGCTTTGGAAGAGACTTGAAAACAAAGGTTCTTCAAATTTTACTCCCTTCCAGACACTCTTGCTAGATCTCAACCACCAAGGCGGGCTGCCCCACTCTAGAACGAATTGATTTATCTCGGGAGTGTGCAGTTCGAAATAGGTAATGTGTTCATGTTTCAAAATTGGCCTCCAAAGATTATTTACTAGTTTCAACACAATTTGAACACGATGAGAGTGTAGGGTCGGTTTTGAACACACGTTTAATCAACCTTCCAAAATTCATGGTCTAATCATATGGTGTTAGAAACTCCATGCTCAGTTGTGTTAAATTCCTGGGTACGCAACTCCCGTATTATATGGTCCTGATTATAATCACTTATAATGCGTTTTAGTCCAATATTGAGTGATACAATTTGTTTTAATGTAGGAAACCCTTGTAGCCCTTCTAACAAGGAATCCAAAAATGTAATTATATATACGAAATGAATATATTTTGAAGCATATAATTGCATTAAAAACCTAATTATATGATTTTTTTTTAATACATGTACCATAGGTCAAACTACCCAATTTTTTGGATTTTTTAATAAAATTTTAACATTTTGAATGAATTATAATTTTAATGGGAGGCAACTATTCGTGGCTTATAATTTTAATGGGAGGCTTAATAAATATGCAACCCAATTTTTTTTTCATCTCATTTTATTTAATTTGGTCTTTACCCAACTGTTTTTTTATCTCATTTTATTTAATTTGGTCTTCACCCAACTGTTTTTTCATCTCATTTTATTTAATTTGGTCTTCACCCAACTTTTTGATCATTTTAATTTGATATAATTTGATATAATTTTTACAAAAGCCGTCCTCTAAGCCGTTTTAAGTACGATGCCCCCTGCGTATAATATGGGAGTTGCGTACCCGGGGTTAAGTTGCTCTCTTGATTACAAACATGACTCAACAAAAAGTGATGTCATCTATTATAAGAATTATGCTCAAATGCTTAAAATACTTATTAATATCTAGGTGTAGTTTTATAATGGGGGAGAGAAATTCAAGATTCATGTTCGATTTTGAACTGCTCCCACCAACATGGCAATGCTCCCTCTTGTATGGATAAGGTCTTGTATCTTTAATGCCCTTGAACATTGAGTCGGACCTTTGTTTTTGTAGCCCTACATTAGTAAGAACTACGGTGAAATCTATGAATTTCGTGGATTGGAGTGGACTCTTGTCCATCATATTGTGTTCTAATGACCCCTCGTTTCAAAATGGATGTGCACTCATGAACCGTGTTTCCTACTCCATTGATTATCCCAACTAGTGCGGTTTTCACCAATTCCCGAAACATGCACTAAATGTCAAGTCTGAAAATTAGTGAAGGCCGAATTCTTTATTGAGTGGTACTTAATTAATAAATACATGCTCATTTACCTTATAATTCAAGAAAATTAGTGTGTGCTCTAAGGTGTTTGTAGAGTGATGAAAAAATATTGCATGCAATTTACACATGCTTGTCAGCATAACATTACTCAACCTTGTGGTTGAGTTCTATTTCTATAGTTAGCATTTGACAAAGGTCTAAGTCCACCATCTTATCTTTATGGGAAGAAACCTAAATAAAGAGAAGAAACTCATGTTGGTATCAATAATATGAATATTGTGAATAGTGCCGCTATGAATGGTATTTTCAAGGCATAGTGCCAAGATGCACAATGCCTCCTAGATCTTCTGGTTGCGCTAATTTCATAGCGTAAAGAAGTTTAGTATAGCGTACCAGGATTGCAGGAATTCCAGTATAACATTTACCAGTGCCTGAATATTTCACTCACATGTGTGCATGTTGAGTGTGAGTTTAACTTTGTGCATTTGTAACTCAGAGAGGGTATTCAAGGTAATCAAGGCGTCAATTCCTTGAAATTTGATTTCGTGACCCAAAACCTTATCAATATTGGTACAAAATAAATTTTCATGAGTGGCAAAGCCACATTTCACACTTGTCACACAAAGGTTGGTCGAAGCAGTGATTAAGTGGATGTGGGATGGAAATAGATCTAAATTCGCAGGGCAAAGTGCATGAATTAAAAGGTACTCCTCTTCCATTTGTTTCACCTGAAGTTGTCTCCTGATGATATTGTCATGCTTGTTCAGTTTACTGTTTGATCCAGACCAATCATGGAGAACTTCTTGAGTTGTGATGAAGTCATGGAACTTGATAATGCATTCAAAATTGAACAAATGGAGGTGCTCCAAGAAATCAAGGAAGAGGAAGTGAAAGTGATTGAACAAGTCGGTGGAAGCCATGAAGTTGTGCCTATGATGGTGGAGGAGGAACATCAAATTTGTGTAGCAAGCTCCTCCAGTAAGTGAGGCTTTCCCTATGCCTTTAGTTTATTTGATTAATGCAAGAAGCAAGAGGATCCACTAAATATCGTTGCACATGTTTCAAAATTAATGGGTCGGGCATGGGCACATCATGTAAAGTCTATTGGATGCATGTTTTTCTTTGGTCTTCTTAAATGTGTGGCATTTTAGTTAGGCATCGTTACCCTACTTGAAGTGTGAGCATTGTTCAAAATCTACCTTTAGGTGTACAAGTTAAACTAGATCATAGTATATTATCCTTGTTGAATTAAAATTTTGATGACATCCTGCATGGCTTGATGAGTGGCAGGTTCACAAAGGAATGTGCTAAGGCTCGAGGGAGAAGATATCACTAGCCAACGCACCATTGAGATTTTGACGAGTTTTCTTGAGCAATGTGCACATGAGTCTCCATGTCATGAAAAAACGGAGATGAAGGATATGCTACGTAAGATAGCGAAGAAAATAAAAGTCCTTCCTCCAAGAAACCAATCAATTATCAAGAATGATGATGAAAACATCATATCCAACTAGAAATCCTATATGAAAGAATTGATCAAGGAATTGAAGATCGTGCAGAGCAAAGGTTTCCATGCACGCAATTCAGGGGTGTATGTTCTCACAAATACCCCGTATGCTCTCATTTTGGAGATGGTGGCTGGAGATGCTCTAAATGTCCAAGATTGAAATGTAGTGGATTTACAAGAACCTTAGGTTAGGTCTTTACAGGATCAAAGTGTGGAGAGTTTTAGTCATGTGATTAGTTGCAAACGGTTCATAGATACTACGTTTGTCTCTCTTTCAAACGACTCAACATAAAGCTGTCAGATAGTGTCTCCAACACTACTACAATACAGGGTCTGCGCCACCAAGCGATTGAGCCATTTTTTGTGCATTTTTCACCTGTTGCACCACAGTGGAACACATGCACCGCGAGGTTGTTGGTGACCAGTTGTATTGAACCACAAACATAGTGTGTGTTAATTTTGCGCACGTGTTTCTGTGTGTGAACATTGCGCACTCACGAACATGGATGTGTGCACGCATTTGAGCATCTTGTACATACAGAGGTCAATTACACCTAAACGTATGTGACTGCATTTATATATGCAAATGTCCAAAATGCACAAACACTGTTAATGCACGATCGATGTCGTCTTTGCACACGTGTGCACACGGCAGATGCGCACAAATTAAACATCAGCGTTGCATCACTGTTCCATTGCCTTCGCTAGCTACATATATTAAACCATGCATTGTGCACACCCTTTACTGCGTTCATTCCACCATACATGTATATATTGGTCAGACTGAACGCCGCCGTGTGCACATGGTGCTTCGAGCGTTTTGTCATCCACGGCCATTGTGCGCACTAGGTGAATGCCAACCACACATCAATACAACCACAACCACCATCATAACCATACACATTTACAGCATGTGTCTGCACACAATATGCACAAAGTGTCCTGACACCCTTTGCGAATAGGAAGAGACATGCACAGAAATAGCACTTAAAACTTCCTACTTAAATCCTTTCATATATATTTAACAATGGCAGAAAACACAATGTCATATGCCCCTCAAAGTGTACATAGGCATATCGCATAATACACCATTCCGCAGAGCAAGAGTGTGATAAAAAACTTCATTGCATCCAGAGGCTGCGTTTACATTCAGAAACACTACATACGTATTGTGCTGACAATTCTCACACACTGCATTCGACTATTATACCCACACAACCAAAGACTTGCTGAAATCACACTTGGCAGTCCCAAATTCGATTCATAGTTTATAATATATAGTTCACTGTACACAACACGTCCGCTGGTGTGGCCCAACCTAATTATCCTCACCTCCCATGACACTCTGTTCATTCATGTCCCAATAAATTGGTCCCACCAGCGGGCGGTGTAGTGCAGCCCTTCCTCACCATGCTCGTTAAATTGGTGCACTACGAGTCTGCTATGCCCGTACCAGCCTATGTTTGCCCTGTCCCAAAATGTCAAAATGCATGCTGAATGCAGACTTCCTCTGCCAATCAACAATTTCGGGGCTTCTCAATCAAATAGTTCGACTCCCATTTTATCCACGTGTCCTTTGGTGCATGAGGCACTACGGCTTCGTCAAGCATGCTGAGGCCATGCCTATCCTCCTCGAACATAGTGGGCACCGATGGGAGAAAAACCTCTCTTACTTGTACCATCTGGTTTCCTGCTTCACATTGGTCGCTCAATTCCTTGTGTTTTATGGCTCTGGATTTCCCAAACACTCCTGCTCTTCCCGACCCCACAACCTTCCCAGGGTAATCTGGATGTAGCAACCAACATTGTGTGTTGAACCGCAATGGTGCCTGCACATGCACACAACACCAGCAATGTGGTCAACTGCGCTAATGACAATCTATGTTACACATTCCATGTATGCGTCCCCACAAAAAGAATTAATAAATAACAACGACCTTGCTATGGTCCACCTTACCCCGTTCTTCCTGGGCCTCAATGTCTGTGGCACCTCTGCCGCTGCCACTCCTACGGCTCTGCCAGATTTGGGACTCTGAGGTCGTTCTGAATTTCTTGGGCGGCGTTGCCCTTGAGTCATGACTGCAACGGGGTCACTGCCATTGCCGCCATTCCGCCCCCCACTGTTGGTTGGTCTTCCATCATACCCTATTGTGCGTGCTGCATCACTGGCATCCAAACAACCACCTTGCTTTGCATTCCTCCTTCGAGCTATTTGTGTGATAGTATCTGAATCGTCATCCTCCTCCTCGGACACGTTATGAATTGCAGTCAACGCGTTTCTGGGATTCTCCTCTCCAATTGAACCATTGTCTAGCCTCCTCCTTCCACCTTGGGCTTTGCATGTAGTCCTTCGCTTCCTCTCCTCCTGCCTTTCTTGCTGTTGCGGTCGACGGTTCTCATATTCCTCCATGAACTGCGTGTCATCATCCTCGCCTCCGGATTGGGAGTCCAGTACCACAACAACCTTCCCCTTCCCATTGTGACCTTTTTCTCTCCTCTTTTGTGTGCAGGGAATCATATATGGTGCCTCATCAGCGAGGTCCACCACATGGTTCTCATTGCCTTCAGTTTCGTCATCCTCTCCCTCAGTCCCCTCGCCGATTCCATGACTTTACATGTGGGACAGCGACCTTGGCGTCATGTGCTCTGGTACTGGTCGTTGTGCTCGTGCAATCTCTGATATTGCACTCCGCTGGTTCTCGTGGAGAGGCGACAGTGGGGGCCCTCGTGACTGTTTCTTCCGGGGAGGCGTTGTACCTCCGGTCCCTCTTCTCTGTAGATGTTCCAAGATTTTCTTTATGTTCTCTCCTGCTCCTGCCAGGCCATTGTCCATGGATATTATTTTTGTCTCCAAGAAATTGACTTTCTCCGTCATCTGTTGTTGCCATTCATTTCCCAGGTTTTCTAAAGCCCTGCTCAACTGTTGTGGTTCGTGTTTCTTCTTCCCCTACATTCATAAGTTCATTCACACTATGGTGACTCAGTAGTGCTGACATTACCACACAATAAAGCAACTATCCTTCATATTACCAAGTCTTCCTGAGGGGCACATTGCCTCATAATAAAGCCATTTCAATGCAGCACATATTGGACATATGATGCGCTCAAAATTAAAGATGCACATTCATGCATTCCTTCCCTAATGGGAATATCAGGTTTGTGCTCAACATGATCAACATATATGCCAAATTGAACACATATGCACACTTTCAATCAAAAAAATTCTACAAGTTCAATTAGGGTTTAGGGCATACACCTTTGCATTTAGGGTGCTTCTCGGTGCACCTTCCGCATTGGTCCAAGCTTCCGATATCAGAGCATCCTTCCCCTGCATCCAGAACACCACAAACTCATAGTTTGGTCAATTGCGTACAGAAGCTTTAAACAACGGGCATGTTCTGCGAGCGACCAGCCAGACGCATCTGTCAGGGTGCATGCAACATACGGCATCGTCTGCCGCAACAACACATGTGGAATTCGGTCCGCATCATCTGGATTCGCATACCCCACTGTAATTTAGCTCTTCACCTCGTCATCATATATTGCGTTGCTCCGTTTCCGCCCTGTTTTGCTTGGAGTCTTTGATTTAGATCTACGCTCCTTGCCTTTGAGGCTCTCTTTCTCTGCAGCTGGTGTTTTCCAATACCGTATCCATGTCCGCCACACATCCTCTGGGCAATCGTGTGGTCTACTTGAGGCCCCATATGTCATCCACCAGCTCTTCCATTTATTCCTAGTTTGCTTCAAGTGTTCCCTCAAGTATTTTTCTGTGTATCCCTCCCTAAGTGGGTATGGATAGAACTCAAATTGCTTTCAGGCTTCTGCATCCACAAACTGCAAGTTCTTCCGAGAATGACATGCGAATGATCTGGCGTTCAAATCCAAAATTGAATACGCCACATTTTTCACAGCCTCCTCGAATTTGGTTTTCAAGCCACTAATCTCCCCTATTTTGTTTGTCTCACATCTAACCCTAATAGGCCGTGCTTCCTCCAAGCATTTGCGCACCTCTCTGCGATAGTCGTAAAGACGACGCCTACTCTTTTTTTTCCGTTCAGATAGCCTGAACCTCCTGGCGCTATCTGGCGATGTGGTACATGTTTGCGAGGGGCCAGCGTTGCTCCCTTGCTCGCCCCTAGAGTAACCTGTTGGGCCTATACTGCAATCTGCCTGCAGGGGATATTGGATTTTCGATTGCACATATATTGGTAGTTTCTGCAACGATGAAGGTGTTAGTGGATACTCGCTCATTGTCGACCGGAATTCATTCTGTGCGCCCACGTTATATTGCACCCTTGCACACGTCGCCGTTGGTTGACCTCCCCATTGCATGGGTTGGAAAACTACGTGTGCTATTTGGTGTCCGCCCTGTTGCGGAGCCAACACGTACAGCTCGTTACTATACATCCCGGCGTCACAACAACCCACTATTTCTGCACTCACTCCTACGGATTCTGCACTCACTACTACCAAATCTGCACTGACTCCTGCCGGTGCAGGATCAATTCCTCTTGTTGCACATACACCCTGCTATGAACGTCGACGTGGACAACGACCACCGGGACTGAGACCCACTACAACCACATGTATCAGTTTCTGCCAATCATACTTTCCTCTCCGGAGAAGAGCCTCCAACAAGAGCCTGTGTCGATCGCACTGACTGCACCCATTGCATTCCACTCAGCGCGGTGCATACCCCCTTGTCCAGTTTGAACAACATCCTCGAAGTCTACCCTGTTTCTATGTGACTGCGCAAAAGTTAGTGGTTGAGGTCGACACATGCGGATACCCGGCACATACCCTGTTACCCTATACCTACCCCTATACACGGGTACGTGTCTCTCTCAGGGCGGTCCTCGGAGAATGGGGTTGCAAATGCGCGCACCCACATCCTCGGACACAATCGACGCCTACTTTGCAGCCCAAAACTGCATGAGAGAAGAGTGGTACTCATGACAGAAGAGTGGTGTCATGGGCGAAGTGACAACGTAATGGACGCAATTGTCGCTGAAATGATATACGGGGGAGATCCTCAATCCGCCATATTGCGGCCAATCAACCGCGAAACATGATGGCGTGGCCGAGCATAGTACAATTGTTGATGGGCGTCGATAGCAATTATCATAATTAGTGGCACTCAAGGGCGATTGAAGATGGTGGCTACTCTGAAATCATGACACACTCTCAGCAAAGGCAACAATGATGGGACTTACAGATTCAGTCAGTTGGGTTGCGAGTTGCCTCCTCGCTCCTCCAATTCCATTCCATGTCTTTGGTCGCTGGCTCAAGCTCCCTCCCGCAGCATTCGCCGTGCCTGCTTGTTTTCTTGCCCCGACTGCAGGAACCTCCCCCATCTGGCCACCACCTGTCATTTCAACTAATCGATGTGTTGATACTCACGTTCTCATTGTCATGTCGCCCATTGTCGCTCTTCATGCTTGCTGCACATTCCTACCTATAATGGGTGTCACTTCGTCGCCTCCCACTACACATTGAGGGGCGACCATTCATATGTTCGGAAACTTGTTGAGTTGCTTACAGTACACAGAGTGGGACACTCATATTTTATCGCCTCATCGTCGTAGCTAGCAATCGTCCCTATGTGCTAGAATCTATTTAGCTTTGCAGGTGGCTGGTTCACGGCTCCAATGCCCTCGCCCATGTCACCACCGTGTGGCATTTAATTCGCCCATTTCACTGCGCCACTTTGCATCTGACATCCTCTGTCGACGCCGCCCCACATCATTACTGTGCTATGCTCGTGACACGTTGGATGAAGGACTTTACAAGTCTGCTCTAAGTAATTTGTTTCTCGAGTTCCTCTTGGTCGTGTTCGCATTTCCCTTCCTGTTTACAACATCCCCTGTGTGGCTCCATTCTCTATTAGCATTCTGAGTGTGTTTTCAAAATGTAGTGCGTAGGGAGTCGCAACACCGAACACTACGCAATACTGTCTTAGGACACATTCTACGAGGATAGCTCCAGCGGCAACGCAACATAAGTATACCAGGCGTGGGACTAAACCCATCATACCAGTGTGACGTAAGTTTTCTTTATCGTAGTGTTTGCACCTTTACTACAGTTTCAGTCGTCACTTCCATGGATGTGTTCGCGACAATGCGCCACGATGCCCATGTAAGTGTCATGCCGAATCACAAGTATTGTGAGCGCCTCTCGAATTGTCTGTTCATCGCAAATATCTGGCCACTACTGGTAGCACCCAATCTTGCTATCAGTGACATCAACGGTCGGAGCATTGATTGTCTCCAACTTCTGTTCAAGTTGCGCACTTTGAGCACTGAGTGGAAATGGCTTGTAGAGACATCCGCAGAATGGGCTGCATTTCGAGTAGCAAAAATTGATAGCAGGGGCCTTGTTCTGCGGGGGACGTCGACGGGCTTCGCTCATCGACGTGCACTTGAAGTGTTCAACAATGTCTTCACATTGCTAACCACACCTAGGAAAATGTCCGTCAGCATTGAATTTCCACATCATTCCCTCATAGCACCTTTCCCAGACATTTCCGATCGGTGCCTACTCATGTTGAAGTCCGCTTTGGAGTTCGAGGGAGATGGCACACGTGTTGGCGATGTCAGAGGTGATGCACAGTGGTACATACCACCCGAAGTGGGCGCCATCGTCTCCAAAGACAGAATTCGCGGAGGTAATCAATTGCAGATGAAGCAGGCATCACATGACTATGGAATCTGAACTCCGCCATTCATGTAGTATTCTTCGCCTCAGTCCCACGTCCCTGGTTGCAACGAGCCAATCTGGCGTTGGACCCACCACATGAATTTGTTGATGATGTATGAAGGTTTCCGACAGCGGGAACTCCACAATTTGTGGATATCTAAAATAAAGCATGCAATTACATTGAGAGTTGACGTTGTGTTTTCAAAATGGCCGTCAGCTTGTGTGAAGACCGTTGTCCCTGCTGTGATTGAGTATTCGCCTACTGTTAGAGGAAGAAGGAGGTAGAAGGCTTGAAAACAAATTGAGTCCATGTCACCATGAAGTTGCATACATGAGCGTGGGTGGTTAAGCACCGTTTCCAACGTCCGAGGAAATTCCATGGATGTCATCCTTGCTCCGTCGAAGGTTCACTGTAGAATTTTTTAACAATTTGGTTGTGGCTGTATCATGTGTCCAAAGAACAGGGTGCATAAAATAGCACGCATTGATGGCTGAAACTCGGAATGGACAACGGCTGCCATTGAACCATCCACGCATGATTGTTGCACGCGACAGAAAATTGTGGAGACGGGACGAGGCTCGTGCCAATGCGACAGGTGCATCCCGCTACAATTGTCCTTGTCCGACATGTCCCGGGGCAAGACCACTGCTAAGGGACACCATTTTGGGACACGTGAGATTACTGGGCCGCCACCCTCTTCGGAGAGGCTGGACTATGGTAATGTTTGTTGTGCCTCTATCTTTTGACATTGCATATCATGTGTTACAGTTGCCGACACAACTGCATCAAGATTGACATGAACATCACTGAGCCTAAGTGTCATTCATATTGGGTTTGCTGTAGGGTGACCCCTACGACTCCTCTGATGAAGAGTGGGAGCATGAAATGGTGAGACTAAACCAGCATCCCCCTATATTCGAGGAGCACACTCTGGACGCAGGCGTGGACATGGTGAACCTCGTGGCAACCGGATTTGCTCATGCCGATGTCCAGGATGTAGTCGACGACGGTGGGCATGTCGTGGATGAGGCCGTGCAGGGTGCTAATGGAGGCCCAAGTGCAGGAGAGGACGTTGAGGTTATGGCAGGGGGGCGGGGTCCAATGAGGGGTACCTTCCTGAAGATGATACTGACGACATGGATGTTTGTGGTAGCCATACAGATGGGAGCTCGGTGGGAGACGACAGCGAGGA
This sequence comes from Polytrichum commune, assembly GCA_950295325.1. NCBI lineage: Eukaryota > Viridiplantae > Streptophyta > Polytrichopsida > Polytrichales > Polytrichaceae > Polytrichum > Polytrichum commune. The sequence continues at coordinate 45,064,979 of OX485807.1, forward strand.
GTCCGTGGAAGAAGATGTGGGGGCCATGGCACCCGATACGGACGAGGATGAAGACGAACCTCAACAGCTGCCAGCAGGTGGGGCCGAGGAAGACATTCTTCAAAATGACTTTGCTTGCACACCACTGTATGGGGGATCCAGACTTTCCAGGCTCGGAGCCACAATTTTGCTTCTGAACACATGTCGTGTTCATAGATGTTCAAACAGTTCATAGATGAGCTTCTACGACTACTGGCGAAGAGCGTACTTCCTTCGCCAAATCATCTACCCACATCGGAGTATGAAGCAAGCAAGGAGATGAAAAGACTAGGTTTTGGGTACAATACAATTGATGCTTGTGTGCGGGGTTGTGCACTATTTTGGAAAAACAACAAGGACGCTGAGGAGTGCCCAAAGTGCCATGCACCTCGGTGGAAGCAGATGGGAGCATCTTGTGTCCCAAGGAAAGTTCTTCGACACTTCCCCATAATCCCACGACTACAACGAATGTTTGGTACAAAGGCGCAATCGAATTTGATGACATGGCACTCAAAAAACAAAAGCGTGGATGGGAAGATGAGGATGGTGGCAGACAGCCCTCAGTGGAGGTTTGTGGACTCACAATGGCCTGAATTTGCTGCCGAGCCCCGGAACATTCGATTGGGGCTTGCAGCTGATGGGCTAAACCCCTTTGCAGAGGGAAACTCAAGTATGTGAGCATAGAGCGGAGAGCGGAGATTGGAGAGCGGAAAATTTAGATTTTGTTGGGTAATTTTAGGAGAAGCAGTGCCTATTTCCGTGGAATTAGAGATAGTTTGAATTCTATATTTGGAAAGGTACCCCCATTCCCGTGGACATAATAACCCAGAATTGTTTGAGAAACCAACGGATCCTATAGGCGTGGAAGATTGCATTTATTATCAAACATCTTATAGTATATGTTTTCAAATGTATCATATTAAATTAAGGCCGACGTCACCAAATTGAAATCAAAATACCATACACAAAATATTTTATTGGTTAACAAAATGTAGCCAACCTCAAGACTTACAAAAATGGGTAGTTAGTTAAAATAGCTATATACTCTAGTTTAGGGCCATCTACACCCTATCTGCCGGGCATGTCCAATATGGGTAAAATGATCCAAAGAACATGCCATAAAACTCCGTCGCACCATAACAGCCTTCCAATTCAGTCCTTAGCTTAGCCAAAGACCTCAAAGACAAATCCCCCAAGTCCAACCTTAGAATCCTCTTGGAAATTTTTGAGGTGACGTGCCGACTCTTTGAGAACAACATGAAGTTCAATTTAAAAAGTTTGACGAGGTTATGTTCGCGTGCCAAACAAAACTTCCAATTGCTATATAGCAATTGGGATTGGAAGACGGCCAATGTGATTAGTGTGCACAACCATAAAATAAATCATCCACACTAATAGAAAGTATGGTCCCCCTATAACTAAGATCTCACACTAAGAGCCGAGAGCTAGATTGTTTTGTGACTAGAAGTTAAGAGATCCGAATGATGAAGAAAAAATAAAGAATGCAATGCGGATTGACATTATGAATATGAAATAATGGAGAGAAAGAATGAAATTTGCGCCGGATATCAAAAATAAAACCAACACACAACTTTTATTAAAGCCGGATAACAACAACAAACGGAGTTATAATCTCCAAAACCAAAATGATAAACTAAGGGCTTGGAGAACATTCCCTATCACTCTCCTCACCCTCATTTGCTTCTAACAAGAAAAGATTTCGTGTCCCACGCGAGAAATGACGAACGCGAGGAGGAGATGGGGACTCCGCCTTCGCAAAACAATCCGCCATTGCACTAGCATACGGGGGAAGCTCAAACGGCTTCAGAGGACTTGAAAACATGTCTCGACGAATGACTGCGACCTCCGCTGGCTCTCTAAACACCCAAGCAAAATGATTAGAAACATGATGACACTAGAAAATGAGAATTTGAAATCAAGGCAAACATGGCAAAATATAAAAAGCAAACTTACGCACAAAGGAATCCGAATGCCCTCTTGGTCATCTTTTGAGGAGGATCAAAGATAGATGTAGACGGTGCGGTAACTGAGCGAGATATACGCGCAGGCTGGGGATCGCGCATGGGGAGTAGGAGTGAATTGAAAATGACGGGGTCTGTCGCAACCCTTGCTAAGCCCCCTTGACAATCTTGCCAATTTTCAATTCTAGCAAAGGTTACGAGCGCTAACCATTCGCATTCCGCCATGCTAATGGTTAGCTCCTCCTACCCCGGACCATATAGCTCATAGGAGGGAACCAACCCTCCTACTTTGCTTTCGGGACTCACCCCTTAATCGGTAGCCCATTCCTAGATGTGGACTTCCATCCATGGAAGTCCAATCCCATGTTGATCATCGCGTTGCCGGAGCAACACTACAACAACCCGAACCATACTAGGCAACTATGGCCTCACAATAGGCCAAAGCCCATGGAGGCCTTGCCGTTCGGCCTCGGGTGGGTGAGGCCACACCACCTCACCCGTATAAGCCTCTAGGACTCTACGCGGGGCCCCTACCCCACCGTCAACCAACCTCTTGTCTCTCTACCAAGAGTTGGGGCCAAGTGGACACTTTCCCTTAGCCGCTGGGCCTAGAAGCCCCCAGCAACTTCAGACCATCATAACTTCCTTGTATGATGTCTGATCATAACACTTGACCACTCCATCTTCATCTACGCTTCACGTAGATGCCGATGCACTCCTCACTTGCCCCATTCGGGCAAGTGGTGAGGAAGTTATGCCTGTTTGAACCTTTGCAGTCCCGGGAATCACTCCCAGGCACTGCTGTACCAGGGCGCTGTCCCGGGACAGCGCCCCACTCAAATGGCCATAACTCCTAGCTCACACCTCCGATTGAGGTGTTCTTGAGCTTTCTAGAATCACCACGCCATGAGCTACGCATAACTCATCGCCTTCCCCTTGTGCCTCCTAGTCTCCGTGGGTGGGAGGCGTTCCCAACGCCCGGGGCCGTCACCCACACTAGGATCACTTGGGCCCTCTCACCAACGGCGCCACAAGTCCCGGGTGTCACTCCGGGGTCCCCCTTGTGCCCATGGTGTTTCGGGCACTCCTCATGGAGAGGTGCGCGACACTCACCCCCACCAAACGGAGTCGATGCCCTCATCGACTATACTCATAGTCGGCACACCAATTCTCAAGTTGCCATCCTCTATGGTGCGGCATTGTGTTTACCTTAGGGCGCGACCCCCACAATGCATCTTCAAATTTGGCATAGTCCCAAAGGTGTCGTTCCTAGGTGGTCCGTTAGCGACCTTGGATCTCTCATCCAAGGACCTAACCTATACTAGACCCACCTACTTTGGGACTCACTTGGGTTGCCCCTCCTTTGGGGCCTCCCCCGTTAGGCTCCACTAGCCTAACGTGACACATCTAGGCGAGACCTCAACGCTTCCACTAAGTTGTCTCGGTTGCAACTCCGAGATGGCTTTCCATTGTTAAGCCACGCCTCGATCGCACGGGGGTGATGCCAAGTCCCGCCCGACTCGGTTCCCACTTTGCTCTTTCGAGACATGGGTTCATGACTCCCATGCGCCAACTTTCGTTCGCTCGCGGGTAGCACTTTTATGAGCACGCGCCATCACCTTGTCCCCGCCCGGACAAGCCCACAACTAAGAAGTTTCTTGGTTTTATCCAAGGCCCCTCCAAGCCATGGCCCCCAATTACTTGGCTTACCCAACTTAGTTTGGCATATCTATTCCCCCTCTTCCATTAACCAAGTACAAGTACAAGACTAGGACCTCATCTCATACTTTTCTCTTTGCACCACTAAAGTTTGGACTTTATTCCCTCAAGCCAAAGAACAAGTTAATGTTGTGGAGCAATTAGCCTCGAAGCTAAGTGTGCTACTAGCGTCTCTCCCCCACTAAAGGAGATTGATGTCCTCATCAATGCCTACGCTTCTTTTTATTGGAATGTCTAGCCTTAATTTCTTCAAAGTGCTTTACCAATTCCTTGCCGTTCATCATGTCTCTTGCCGCTACCAAACGGCTTCTTTCTCATGGTATCCTCACCATTTCACCAAGTACTCCTTTGTTCATTTTTTTTCTTTTTCACTTGGGCTTCCTACACTTGAGGATGCCCTCCTACCTCATGTTCCAAATGACATCCACAAGGTCGGGAGGTGGCCTAATCACTTGCTTGTAATTTGGCCACAAGGTGTCGTCCTTAAATGGCTTTAGGAATGAGACATGAAATGTTGGATGCACTTTGATCTCGGGCGGTAATTCCAACTTATACATGTCCTTGAACACTTGTTCCACAATGGGAAATGAAGCTCCAATTTTGGACATGACCTTTGGAGTGAGGCCTTCCGGTTAAGTGAAGTTGTTCACATTCAACAACATCTTTTGGCCCACCTCATTCTCCACTTCGCGTCTTCCGGCATTGACTTGCACTTCGTAGCACATTCGGGCTTTCTCCACCAACAACTTGGTCATCTCCAAGACTTGTTTACAGTCTTGGCCAAGTCCTCACCATCTTGGTTGAACTCTAGTGTTGAATGTGCCCCCTCGAGAGCTAGGTTAATAGGTTGGAGTGCATCCACTCCATAAGCCACCACGAAAGACCACCCCTTGTGTCGCCAAGTGCGTGGCTACATTGCAATTACACTCCGCTCGACCCACATAGTCCGCCCAATCTCCTTGGTCTGCCCCCACCAAGTTCCTCAAGTATTGCTTCAAGTCTCCATTCACACGCTTTGTTTTCCCATCCATTTGGGAATACACGGCCGTGCTAAACCTTAGTTTCAATACAACCTCCTTAGAGAAATGCATTGAAAATGCACTTGTGAACTTTGGATCTTGATCCCACACAATCACTCTTGGCAACCCGTGGTGCCTCAACCATCCTTTGAGAAAAGGCTATGCGGTCTCCAACGCGGTGGCGGTTTCCACAATCGGCACCATGTGTGCCCACTTGGCAAACCACTCTACCATCAACAAGATGGCATCATACCCATGTGACTCCGGCAAACTTGTGATCAAGTCCATGCACATACTATGCCATGGCGCCGACGGGATAGGCAAAGGTTGCAAGAAACCGCCTTGCTTTTGGTAAGAGGCTCGGTTCACTTGGCACTTTGATTCAAGCCTTCACAAAGTGGGCTATATCTTCCTTTATGCACCGCCAATGGTACCTCCATGACACCATTCTATGGCGGTTTTTTCTTTCTCCTCTAAGGCCGGCAATAGGACTATGAAATTCTTCTTTCAAAACCGATAGCCTCAACTTGCCTTGTGGCACATACACCCAACTTTGCTTGCACTTGAACAATCCGTCCACCAACTTAACCTCTTTGAGCACCTTACTCTTGCGAAGTTCACCTAAAAGCTTTTGTGCTTTTGGGGTAGTTAATTTACCCCTCCCGTATCTTGCATCACAAGTTTCCTTCGCCGGCACACATTAGCCACAAGGTTTGGATGGTTCTCATTACTTGGAACTCATCCGGTCTACTTCGCGCACCCGGCACCACATTTCCACGGTCCGGTTTGTGGATCAAATCCACCTTCATAAGCGCCAAACTATCATGCCACCGCAATGACTTGGCGCTTACTTGCGCTTAAATGTCAAAATTGTTTTGGGACACATTGTCCATGTAGACCTTTGCTTTGTGCGACCCCAAATAGTGTCGCCACATCTTCAAGCAATGCACTACGACAAAGAAGTTCTTTGTCATGAGTTGGTTGTCTTCTTTGACAACCATCGAGCTTCATGCTCCCATATGCAATGGCCATCCATCTTACATCAACAATCCGCCATTGGCAAAGTTAATCACCCCCGTATGCACCTCAAAAGGTTTGTCAAGCTCCGCGAATTTGAGCACGGGCGTCTAAGAACACTTGCTCTCAAGCTCCCTAAAGACTTGGTGGCAAGGCTCATCCCACTCTTGGGATAGCCATTTCTTCCACAAGTCGGATAAGGTCGGATAACCATCAAGCTTAACGCTCTAATATGCAATGGCCATCCATCTTACATAAACCATCCGCCAATTGCAAAGTCACTCGCCACCCCGTATTCACCTCAAAAGGTTTGTCAAGCTCCGCGAACTTGAACACGGGTGGCAAAGACAACTTTGTATTAAGCTCCCCAAAGACTTTGGGGGCAAGGCTCATCCCACTCTTAAGATAGCCATTTCTTTCACAAGTCGCACAAGGTTTGACAACCTTTAAGCTTAATGCTCCCATATGCAATGGGCATCCATCTTGGATCAACATCCGCCAATGGTAAAGTCACTCGCCCCCGTATGCATCTCAAAAGGTTTGTCAAATTTCGCAAACTTGAGCACGGGCGGCGAAGAGAGCTTGCTCTTAAGCTGCTCAAAGACTTGGTAACAAGGCTCATCCCACTCTTGGGATAACCATTTCTTGCACAAGCCGTACAAGGTTCGACAACCATGGAGCTTAATGCTCCCATAAGCAATGGTCATCCATCTTGGACCAACATCTGCCGATGGTAAAGTCCTTCGCCTCCATGTGCATCTCAAAATGCTTGTGAAAGCTCGGGAACTTAACCACATCTTGTGAAGGAAACTTGCTCTTGAGCTCCCCAAAGGCTTGGTGACAAGGCTCATCCCACTCTTGGGATAGCCATTTTTCCAACAAGTTGACTAAGGTCCTAGCAACCTTAGAAACACCTCGAATGAAGTAGTGGTAGTAGTTGGCTAGGCCAACAAATGACCTTAGCCCTTCTCTTGAGTCAAGGGCCAATTCTCCTCTTGGATTGCCTTGACATTTGTCATGTTCATCCACCAACTTCCTTTGTCACCACATACCTCAAGAAATCAATCTCTCGTTGAGCAAGTTTTTTTTTTTTTTTTTTTTTTTTCCACTCGTTGGCGGTAACATTTTGGACAACACATTGGTGAATACATCCTTGTACCTCACCAACATCCCACCAATGTGGTTTTGGGGAGGCCCATCTTTCCTAGCCTCCCCATGAGTTCCTTGGAGTTGCTCCAATTGAACCACGACCATTATTATTATGTTTTTCCGTTTATTCATTTGGTCCATTAAGACCAAATTCGAGTTGGTTGCTCCTACCATAGGAGTCCTTGTCAATTTGTAGTGCAATTCTTTGCCATCAAGACATCACAAATGCACCGCAAGCTCACCGGCTTGCACCTCACATCTATCATGTGAGTTCCAAAGAAGGTAGCCTTCACAATGACATGCATTTCATCTATTTCACATGGTGTGAAATTTTGACAAAAATCCAATGTCCCACATTGAAAAGTTACATGCATCGCGGCCTCCTTTGTTTCATGCGGTTCGCTCTTTCCAAACCGCACCTTGGTGGGCTTGCCCGCTCTATCAATCGGCAAGCCCCAACTCCCTTGCGAGTTTTGGGCTCACGAAGGAATGGTAGCCTCTTTATCAACCCATGAGACATTTGTCCCATTCATTTGAGCCTCAAAGTACAAAAGACTTGGCCTCGGCTTAAGGCTACTAGCCTTGGCCACAATGCCATCGTCTTACATTCAGTCCGCGGCATAAGTATTATTTGGCGTGGTACCTATCTCCCCTCAACGTCCATTGTTGTAAGGCACCACCAAATTTCTTATTGGGGTCATCGGCCTTAGTGCTCGTTGCAATTTTGATGATCCCCGCCACAACCTCAATAAACTTTTGGAAATTTGAACTTGGTATTCACCACCCGCTTTTGAAACCCCACCAAAAACGATGTACTTCTTAGAAAACTCGTTCATCTAAGATGCACAATTCATTTGGGTGTGAAATTCGCGCATATACGCCTTAAGAGGCCCGCACGCCTCATTTCCACCAAATTCATTCCAACATCAATACCTTCCAAGCTTTTCGAATTGGAATTTCAATCCAACATTAATGCCCTCCAAGGTTTTGGGTGCATTCGGTATTCTAGGCCCCAAATGTTTTTTTGAGGTGTGCGGGAGCCCTTTCAAAGGACTCCACCAATTTCCTTACCAAATCCACCATCATGCCCACCATTGTCATTAGAACCAATGGTATGGTCAAATTCCCTTTACACATGATTTTTGTTCCAATTTGAGCCTCACAACCTTTTGGAAACCCCGGGCTAACCATGATAACCCTCACGTTTGATAGCCATGTCTCCCTCAAAGTGCTAGCTCAAATATTGGAACCCTGCTCTGATACCAAGTGTCGCAACCCTTGCTAAGCCCCCTTGACAATCTTGCCAATTTTCAATTCTAGCAAAGGTTACGAGCGCTAACCATTCGCATTCCGCCATGCTAATGGTTAGCTCCTCCTACCCCGGACCATATAGCTCATAGGAGGGAACCAACCCTCCTACTTTGCTTTCGGGACTCACCCCTTAATCGGTAGCCCATTCCTAGATGTGGACTTCCATCCATGGAAGTCCAATCCCATGTTGATCATCGCGTTGCCGGAGCAACACTACAACAACCCGAACCATACTAGGCAACTATGGCCTCACAATAGGCCAAAGCCCATGGAGGCCTTGCCGTTCGGCCTCGGGTGGGTGAGGCCACACCACCTCACCCGTATAAGCCTCTAGGACTCTACGCGGGGCCCCTACCCCACCGTCAACCAACCTCTTGTCTCTCTACCAAGAGTTGGGGCCAAGTGGACACTTTCCCTTAGCCGCTGGGCCTAGAAGCCCCCAGCAACTTCAGACCATCATAACTTCCTTGTATGATGTCTGATCATAACACTTGACCACTCCATCTTCATCTACGCTTCACGTAGATGCCGATGCACTCCTCACTTGCCCCATTCGGGCAAGTGGTGAGGAAGTTATGCCTGTTTGAACCTTTGCAGTCCCGGGAATCACTCCCAGGCACTGCTGTACCAGGGCGCTGTCCCGGGACAGCGCCCCACTCAAATGGCCATAACTCCTAGCTCACACCTCCGATTGAGGTGTTCTTGAGCTTTCTAGAATCACCACGCCATGAGCTACGCATAACTCATCGCCTTCCCCTTGTGCCTCCTAGTCTCCGTGGGTGGGAGGCGTTCCCAACGCCCGGGGCCGTCACCCACACTAGGATCACTTGGGCCCTCTCACCAACGGCGCCACAAGTCCCGGGTGTCACTCCGGGGTCCCCCTTGTGCCCATGGTGTTTCGGGCACTCCTCATGGAGAGGTGCGCGACAGGGTCACTCTCAAGGGCCACAATATGCCGCTCAAGGGAGCGACATGCTGTAATCGAACCACCTAAAGCAACGAGAGATAAAATGTTAGTATGGAAACTAGTCAAGGAAAAATAATAGAAAATTCAAAGTAAGGATGAAGTTGAAAAATAAGGCGTACCTACACCACACTGCCAGTCCATAATAACATCATTCTTGTCGGTGAGAGTAGCGAGAAGGATGGAAAAAAAAATAGGATGCTTCTCATGGGCACCTCGCCAAGGTACCCCATCACTACGCATCGCCTGGCTCTTCTCATCGGTGAAGGTATTCAACCATCCATCTCGTTGGAGGTTGTAACCATACTCTTGTATGGCCTCCTCCCGCACTCTAAGAACGGAGTTAACACGAACAAGAACTTTGATGCTGAACTTCCGAGTCTGCAACAATGAAAATGAAATTGAATTGAAATGAAATGGAATTGAAATGAAATGGAATTGGAATTGAAATGATAAGCAATACGGAAGGGGAAGAGAGGGAGACTTGCTTACCACTCCAGAGGGAACAACGGGAGATTGGAGGTCCAAATCATTCATTCCAAACCAATCTTCCGCGACGTAGAAGTCATAAGTGTGTGCCCAATCGAAAATACTCCTAGAAACACTGGCACTCGCACAATGGGCAAGAACAAGGACACCATGATCATAGAGGTTAGATTTCGCAAATGCAAAAATACACTCATAGTATGATTCATGGAGCTTGTTCCAAGCAGGAACATCGGTGGAGATGTTCGGCACCGGCAAATTCTCGGGAATGTCGGCGAAGAGCAAATCGAGGCCCTTGTGAGTTGTAGTCGAGGTGTTCACACGGGAACGACCTGCCCCAACCTGCAATTGAAACTTCATGAGAAAATAAGAAGGAAAGAAATAAGCAAAGCAAAGGAAAAAAAATTGAAAATTGACGAAGGCAAGTATACAAACCTTGGCAATGAACTCTTGGATGCAGGTATATGCAGGGAGGGGACCTCCGGCAACCTCGGAATCCAACATTAGTTGAACCATGTCCACATTTTCGATGAGGGAAAGCGTGTTAGGGGCATCCGAAGAGGTGGCACTGGTATCCAAGAGAGCGGCCTTCCTCTTGCGAGGCAAAGAGAGGAGAGAAGTGTCACTATGAGATGGAGTGGCAAGAGATTGTGGATGAAATGTAGATGGAGTAACAGAGGGGGCAAGAGAGGGAGCAACGGAGGGAACGATAGATGGACTGTGTGGGAGGGTGGGTGGCTCAACTGGGGTCTTAGAAGCAGACCGAGTGAGAACTTGGGAAGATGCTTGAGTGGCGGTTTTCTTTGCTCTGCCCTTTCTCCTTGGTGCCTTAGAAGGAGGAGGGGGAAGCTCAACGATGTCAGGCTCCTCCAAGGTAACAATGTTATCATCCGGAGCACTACCCACAAGGCTAGCAAACAAAGCCTTCTCTTCCTCGGGGACAAATCCTGCAGCACAATCCAAGTACCATCCACCACCTTGCAAGTGCAATTCGGAGAACTTGATTATTTGCGCGGTCGTGTACACGCAGAGGCTAGAAAAAATATTCACCCAGTCCGAGAGGTAGTCCGGCAAGGAAGATGAGGCCAATGCATTCTTCACAACCAATTCTCTCATGATATACCTACATGACAAAACAAGAATGTAAGAAAACCAAGAAAACGAGCAAAAAATGAAATTAAGGAGAGGTGCAAAGTGGAGGATAGATGTATTACCGATAGGCCACACGCTTGATAGCGAGAGCCCCCTCCTCGAACTCCAAGAGATTATCACCTTTGGCAAAGGCGATGTCAGGCTTATCGCTGAGGTAAGGTTTGAAGGCCTTGTCCCAAAGGACAATCCGCCAATGATCAACGTACTCACGAGGGCGCAAGATAGTTTCTGATGCGTCCCAATCAATGTCGACGGAGAGGCTCTCCTCTAAGGTCTCAATTTCAACCGCGACTTCCTTCTCCAACTGCAGAGAGGGAGATGATTAGATATGAGATAAATGGAATAGAGGAAAATGAAAATGAAGAAGGCCGAGGAATGGATTTACCTGAGCCCAGAAGGACGCTTTGTGTAGCCAGTCGTCCAAAGCCCTCTCCCTCATAGGCTTGTCGACGGGGAACTTGTTATCTAACCTTTCACGAAGGGGGGCGTTCCACCAGTAAAGCCACTTAGCTTTGAACGAAGGTTCGACCGGGCATGTGACAATTTTTTGCAATTTTTCAATTGTCATGTCCGTCGAAGAGAACTCAATAAAATGGCGGTCAATCTGTGCACAAAATAAAAATGATTTGAGTTCAAAAGAATAATAGAGTTGAAGAGTAATTTGGATGAATTGCGTTTAAGAATGATTTGAGTTCAAAAGAGTACCTCATGAAAGAAATCCTCTCCATTGTCAGGGTGTGCAACGGATATGTACTTCTCAAAAGAACGGGCCCGAATACTTTTGATTGTCCTCTCCTGGGCCTTGGTCATAACATTCCAAATCTTAGTGGCCGACCTCTCCGCAACGGGTGTGGTCTCACGGTAATGCCTCACTGCAAGGTCTGCTTGAGCCGAAATGTCTCTCTGCAAGAAATGATCTTGTGAGTTCATATAATCGGCATAGAAATTGTCTATGTTGGAAGTTCTAAATGATTGAATGCACAAACTATACCTTGTAAAGAAACTTAACGAACACATCTGCGGTCAAGGTGTTCCAAGTTGGACGACTCTTCTTTATCTTCTCGCATGCTTTGTAGTCAGATGGCGATATGAGATCCTTGAAGGTGGACAACTCTAACCTTCCAAAAGTGCGGATTCGAAGGAGCTTGGCCGGAATGTTTGCCTTGACATAATCATGCTTGGTTGACCTGAGAGAAAATATGTGATGAACATGAGGTGAAAAGAATGGAAAAAAATTGAAACAAAAATGAAAAATGAATGAAAAAAATGAGTGAGCTTACCAATTAATGTCGCTCATGGCATTGAGAAATATACCGGTGTATCCTCTAGGGTCAACAACAATGCAATCCACCGAGATATGCCAACTCTTGTCATCGGCGTGGTGGTTATTGATGTGTCTCCACCAAGCGGTGAGACGATGATTGCCTTCCCAGACGAAGAACATCTTCCCGGCGAAATGTGCAAGATCCGGATTGTCGCGCACCTCTCCATGAGGAGTGCCCGAAACACCATGGGCACAAGGGGGACCCCGGAGTGACACCCGGGACTTGTGGCGCCGTTGGTGAGAGGGCCCAAGTGATCCTAGTGTGGGTGAGGATCCCGGGCGTTGGGAACGCCTCCCACCCACGAAGACTAGGAGGCACAAGGGTAAGGCCATGAGTTATGCGTAGCTCATGGCGTGGTGATTCTAGAATGCTCAAGAACACCTCAATCGGAGGTGTGAGCTAGGAGTTATGGCCATTTGAGTGGCGCGCTGTCCCGGGACAGCGCCCTGCTACAACAGTGCCTGGGAGTGATTCCCGGGACTGCCAAGGTTCAAACAGGCATAACTTCCTGACCACTTGCCCGAATGGGGCAAGTGAGGAGTCCATCGGCATGTACGTGAAGCGTAGATGAAGATGGAGTGGTTGGTTGCTGGAATCAGACATCATACAAGGAAGTTATGATGGTCTGAAGCTGCTGGGGGCTTCTAGGCCCAGCGGCTAAGGGAAAATGTCCACTTGGCCCCAACTCTTGGGAGAGAGACAAGAGGTTGGTTGACGGTGGGGTAGGGGCCCCGCGTAGAGTCCTAGAGGCTTATATGGGTGAGGTGGTGTGGCCTCACCCACCCGAGGCCGAACGGCACGGCCTCCATGGGCATTGGCCCATTGTGAGGCCATAGTTGCCTAGTATGGTTCGGGTTGTTGTAGTGTTGCTCCGGCAACGCGATGATCAACATAGGATTGGACTTCCATGCATGGAAGTCCACATCAAAGAAATGGGTTACCGATTAAGGGGTGAGTCCCGAAAGCAAAGTAGGAGGGTTGGTTCCCCTCCTTTGAATTAATGGTCCGGGGTAAGAGGAGCTAACCATTAGCATGGCGGTATGCGAAGGGTTAGCGCTCGTAACCTTTGCTAGAAAAGAAAATTGGCAAGATTGCTAAGGGGGCTAGCAAGGGTTGCGACACGGATCCTCTTTGAGTTTGGCGTCAAATTTTGCGGAGGCCTCTTGCCAGAGAGGGCTCCAAGAGGCCATAATGCCAAGGGGAATGGGGAGGTCCACGGGAACGTCGTTGAAAGCAGACACGTAAAGAACCCGATCACCCTCTCGGTATCCCATTACAAATTCACATTCCAAGCGCTGCACCTCAACCTCACTTATAGGACGGACGAGAGGGAGGGCTCTCAAGCGGCACAAAGGAATGAATAAGCGGGACTTACATGTTGGCTTAATCCGGAGGCGTTGGATAACACCAATGGAGTCCTCCTTTTGTGATTTCCGAAGCTCAAGCTCACACACCACGGGATCCGTGTCGGCAACTGCTTGAACGGCATCTTCGCTCATTGCGAGAGCCAAACAAAAACACAAATAGTAAAACCATGCTTAGAAAGCTAGAACTCAAAAAACTTGCTCAACAAATTACTCAACAACTATCCAACTCACCTCTACTTGTAATGGGCCCTGCGAATTTAGACTCTCAACCTGCACAGCTTCAACTTCAACCGCGGGGGCCGCAAGAACAACATCCTCTCCAGATTGGGGTTGCGATTGCGCAACCTGTGAAGAGTCCATATCCTAAGAACATGGAGAAAATGAGAATTTCACAAAGAAAAGTCAATAACTTCGTAACTATAAAGAAACAAATCCTCACAAAAATAATACAAGGCCGAGAGCAAACTACAAATGGTAATGGCCGAATGCTAAGTTAAGTGGTAAACTCTAGCACTAACCTACCTACGAATGAGAGGCCTCGGATCCGAGGCCTCTTTTCCTACCTCCTCCTCATGCACTACCCAAAAGAAAAAGGCCGAGAGAAATGTTATGTGAACATAGCAGTTTGACTTTTAAAGCCCATACATTGTCTCCAAAATGAGGCCTCGGATCCGAGGCCTCTTCACAAACCTCTTACTCATGTAGTATCCAAAACAAGAAGGCCGAGAGCAATCTTACACGAACATAACATTTTGATTTTTCTAGCATAAAATTCACACAAACATGAGGCCTCGGATCCGAGGCCTCTTCCCAAAACACATACTTATTCACTACCCAAAACAAAAAGGCCGAGAGCATTCGAAAATGAACATAAGATTTTCATTTTTCAAGCACATACCTTGACACAAAAATGAGGCCTCAGATCCGAGGCCTCTTTACAAAATACCTACTTATGCACTACCCAAAACAATAGGGCCAAACGCATTTAAAAATGAGCATAACATTTTAAATTTTCATGCACATACCTTGACACAAAAATGAGGCTCGGATCCGAGGCCTCTTCCGAATGCCCCTCCTTATGAAATACATACTACAGAAAATGGCCGAGAGAATTCAAAAATGAACCTAACATTTTCATTTTTCAAGCACACAACCTGACTAAAAAATGAGGCCTTGGATCCGAGGCCTCTTCCAAATGCCCCTCCTTGATGATTTTAAAACCTAACCAATTTACTTGTTACATGGCTCACGGGTGTTCACCCGTGAGGTTCACATTTGATGATATTCCAGGGGAGGTCACTCCATTGCCAAGTTGCATCACCAAAATGGGTCAAAATTTTCTCAATTTTTTTTGGAAGGTAGATATACATGATATCTATTACGGGGTAAAATATCACGACCAAATTTGATGATCATATTTTTCTAGAAAACATACCATTTCTACCTAGAATGACGTAGAATTCAACTAAAACAATTACTAGGAAAAATGAAGATGACAAAAAATTTCAAAAAAATAACCAAAAGGTATAATCAATGGTTATGAATATAGAGGAAAAAAATCATAATTTTTAAAAATATTTGACATGGAGACATCTCCCCGTGATGATGCTAAATCCTACCCAAGTTACCTGTTACATGGCCCACGGGTGTTCACCCGTGGGGCACACATTTGATCTTGTTAAAACCTAACTTTTCATGCACATACCTTGACACAAAAATGAGGCCTCGGATCCGAGGCCTCTTCCGAATGCCCCTCCTTATGAAATACATACTACAGAAAATGGCCGAGAGAATTCAAAAATGAACCTAACATTCTCATTTTTCAAGCACACAACCTGACTCAAAAATGAGGCCTCGGATCCGAGGCCTCTTCCCAAAGCTCCTACTTATGCACTTAACAAAATACAATCCCCCCCCCCCCGCAGCTTCAGACCTCCATATCTTCCACGTGTGGTCTCCGAATCTAACAATCAACCACTCCATCGTCGTCTACGTGAAATGTAGATGCCGATGGACACCTCACTTGCCCCATTTGGGCAACAATCAAGGAAGTTATGCCTGTTTAAACATTCGCAGTCCCGGGAGCCACTCCCAGGGGACTGCTGATCGAGGGCACTAAAAGGAGGCCTCGGATCCGAGGCCTCATTTTGAAACTAGTGTACATACTCAAAAACAAGCAAAGTGCCTCATTCATACAAGCTATACGTTGAATCAAAAAACCTCAAGTGGCCTCGGCGGAGAGGTCTCGGATCCGAGGCCTCATTTTGAAACTAGTGTACATACTCAAAAACAAGCAAAGTGCCTCATTCATACAAGCTATACGTTGAATCAAAAAACCTCAAGTGGCCTCGGCTGAGAGGCCTCGGATCCGAGGGCTCACACACAAAGTAATTTACGTACTCCAAACCAACCATAGTGCCTCATCCGTACACATGTTTTGGAACACATAAAAGAGGCCTCGGATCCGAGGCCTCTTCTCCTAGCTCCTACATATGCACTTAACAAAACACATTTCCCCCCCCCCCGGCAGCTTCAGACCACCATATCTTCCAGGTGTTGTCACCGAATCTAACAATCAACCACTCTATCCTCATCTACGTGAAATGTAGATGCCGATGGAAACCTCACTTCCTCCATTTGGGCAAAATTCAAGGAAGTTATGCCTGTTTAAACATTCGCAGTCCCGGGAGCCACTCCCTGGGGATTGCTGATCGAGGGCACTAAAAGGAGGCCTCGGATCCGAGTCCTCATTTTGAAACTAGTTTACATACTCAAAAACAAGCAAAGTGCCTCATTCATACAAGCTATACGTTGAATCAAAAAACATCAAGTGGCCTCGGCCAAGAGGCCTCGGATCCGAGGGCTCACACACAAAGTAATTTACGTACTCCAAACCAACCATAGTGCCTCATCCGTACACATGTTTTGGAACACATAAAAGAGGCCTCGGATCGGAGGCCTCATTCACAAACTAGTTTACATACTCAAAACAAACCAAAGTGCCTCATCCGTACACTTGTTTTGGAACACATAAAAGAGGCCTCGGATCCGAGGCCTCATTCACAAACTAGTTTACATACTCAAAACAAACCAAAGTGCCTCATCCGTACACATGTTTTGGAACACATAAAAGAGGCCTCGGATCCGAGGCCTCATTCACAAACTAGTTTACATACTCAAAACAAACCAAAGTGCCTCATCCGTACACATGTTTTGGAACACATAAAAGAGGCCTCGGATCCGAGGCCTCATTCACAAACTAGTTTACATACTCAAAACAAACCAAAGTGCCTCATCCGTACACATGTTTTGGAACACATAAAAGAGGCCTCGGATCCGAGGCCTCATTCACAAACTAGTTTACATACTCAAAACAAACCAAAGTGCCTCTTCCGTACACTTGTTTTGGAACACATAAAAGAGGCCTCGGATCCGAGGCCTCATTCACAAACTAGTTTACATACTCAAAACAAACCAAAGTGCCTCATCCGTACACATGTTTTGGAACACATAAAAGAGGCCTCGGATCCGAGGCCTCATTCACAAACTAGTTTACATACTCAAAACAAACCAAAGTGCCTCATCCGTACACATGTTTTGGAACACATAAAAGAGGCCTCGGATCCAAGGCCTCATTCACAAACTAGTTTACATACTCAAAACAAACCAAAGTGCCTCTTCCGTACACTTGTTTTGGAACACATAAAAGAGGCCTCGGATCCGAGGCCTCATTCACAAACTAGTTTACATACTCAACCAACCAAAGTGCCTCATCCGTACACTTGTTTTGGAATACATAAAAGAGGCCTCGGATCCGAGGCCTCATTCACAAACTAGTTTACATACTCAACCAACCAAAGTGCCTCATCCGTACACTTGTTTTGGAACACATAAAAGAGGCCTCGGATCCAAGGCCTCATTCATAAACTAGTTTACATACTCAAAACAAACCAAAGTGCCTCTTCCGTACACTTGTTTTGGAACACATAAAAGAGGCCTCGGATCCGAGGCCTCATTCACAAACTAGTTTACATCCTCAAAAACAAGCAAAGTGCCTCATTCATACAACTTATACTTTGAATCAGAAAACCTCAAGTGGCCTCTGCCGAGAGGCCTCGGATCCGAGGCCTCACACACAAACTAGTTTACATACTCAGAACCAACCAAAGTGCCGCATAAAGACATGCCTAACCAAGTTACTTGTTACATGGCCCACGGGCGTTCACCCGTGGGGCACAAGGCAGAGAGCAAGGAATCAAAAATGGAAGAAAGTTGACATTCCATTAGTTTGAGAAATCAAGAACCTCACCTCTCTCAAAACCCTACCTCTCACATACTCAAACTTATACAAATATGAGGCCTCGGATCCGAGGCCTCTTCCCCTAGCTCTTTCTTATGCACTACACAAAACAAGACAAGGCCGAGAGCAATTGATGTGCACATAACATTTTGATTTTTCAAGCACAAACCTACCCACAAATAAAAGACCTCGGATCCGAGGCCTCTTCCTATGGCTCCCACTTATGCACTACACAATAGAAGAAACGGCCGAGAGCAAGGCATCAAGAAAGCAAGAAAGTTGACATTCCATTAGGTTGAGAAATCAAGAACCTCGCCTCTCTCAAAACCCTACCTTTCACATACTCAAACTTACACAAATATGAGGCCTCGGATCCGAGGCCTCTTCCCCTAGCTCGTTCTTGTGCACTACACAAAACGAGCCAAGGCCAAGAGCAATTGATGTGCACATAACATTTTTATTTTTCAAGCACAAACCTACCCACAAATAAGAGGCCTCGGATCCGAGGCCTCTTCCTATGGCTCTCACTTATGCACTACACAATAGAAGAAATGGCCGAGAGCAAGGAATCAAGAAAGCAAGAAAGTCGACATTCCATTTGTTTGAGAAATCAAGAACCTCGCCTCTCTCAAAACCCTACCTTTCACATACTCAAACTTACACAAATATGAGGCCTCGGATCCGAAGCCTCTTCCCCTAGCTCATTCTTGTGCACTACACAAAATGAGACAAGGCCGAGAGCAACATGATGTGCACATAACCTTTTGATTTTTCAAGCACAAACATACCTTTCCTGACATGTTCCTAAACCCAAATCAGGACAAGGCCGAAAGCAAGTCAAGCTGATATTCCAAATACTATGAGAAATCAAGGTGATAGAAATTAAGCAAAAACGTTGGCGAACATAGCTTGGCCGAGATCCCGACACCTTACCAGAATTTGGAGTATGCCCTCCACTGAAGCCCCTATATTGGCGCCACTATCTTCCGAGGTCCCGTCCTCTGTCGGCGTTATTGGAGTGCTTCTCGAATCTCTGAGGTTTACTTGCGCCATTCCTCTCCCGCGGCCACGCCCTCGCCTTGATGTTTGTTGTGTTCCGCCCGCCTTGCTTCGCTGAAATCTTGAAGCAGGGGTCACAACATCCACACTTAGGGTTTCTGCGCATGGGTCTCCTCCTTCAGCTCTTTCGCGGCCTCCCAACAAATTTGATTTCAGATCTTCCTTTGCCGCTTTCCTCTTGGACGCCTTCATTTTTTCTCTTGCTTGAATCGTTGGTTGTCCCGACATCGGTTCTCGCTCTTCTAACGCCTTCTCAATTTGTTGTGCTACCTCCTTGTTGTCTTCTTCGTAGATATTTCCACTATCTCCACTCCCCCTTTCTTCCTATATTTAAGATAAAACAATGTTTATAACAATGATGACAAACCATAATATCTAAAAGAAAAGTTGTTTCACAGTTGAATATGTTCTACCATTTTTATTATGTGCTCAAACAACTGAATATATGGAGAACCCGAAGAATACGTACGACACTTGTAGAGTTTGTTTCTTCGCATGAGTCCTCTTGGATGCTGTCGTTTCCCAACTCCTCCACTTCTGCCATTGGTTGCGTTTTACTTCCGTCCGCCTCTTCTACAATCGGTGATAAATGAAAAGGCCGAATCCCACAGTCTAGCCTCCACGAAGGTTCCGCAGGTCCTTTATGCTTTGGCTCAAATCCTCAGGCGTCCCACGGCCCTCGATTGGCGCTTTCCTTGCCTGTGACTTTTGTGTCCTCACTGTCTTTCTCTTCTTATCAGTGTAATGTGTAGACGATCGCCTCCTCTTCTTTTTCTTAGATGGTTCCGTTGTCGGAGGTTGTGAATTGCCTATTTCCTTCATGTGTTCAACCCTCCCGCAATTCAGACCTATTCGCTCTATTTCCTTTCCACAACCTCACCACATCAAACTCACACATTGGAAAGAAAGTGAGCAATCGCATTCTTCTCAGTATATAATTGCAATACCTCCCGATGGGAGGCGCGCTTTACTATCTGACAACCATCTTTGTAATTAGGGGTATCTTTTTTTAGGATGCCTGACAGTTTTGTCTCCTTCCTGATATTCATGCGTATTTGTTTATAACTTCATCATCATCACCATTCTCCTTCTCTATGCATCTTTGCATCTTTGTTCCTTCACGTTTGCTTTCTCTGCCTTCATGGCTTCCACCTCAATTCTTCCTCCCGTCTCTGAGATGGCCGAACTTCGTTCACATGGCATCGGGGTCCCTATTATATTCCCCATTGGTGCACAAGGTATTGTTGTTGTCTCGGAGCTTCATCTTAGCATTAGGTTCTCTTTGAAAGCTAGTACAATATGGGTAGAGCGTGAGATCTACCATCCTGATACTGGATTGCTCGTTCATACCTTCCATGAGACCTCCAAGGTAACTGACAATGGCAATGTAGTGTGGGAGCTTGGCGCGGGAAAGTATAGGGTTTGTGGCTGGCCAGATTCTCAGATGGGAGTGTCAACAGAAATCCTTCCTCCTCTTCGATCATCCACTGTTGCCTTTAGCACACCCCCGGTAATAAGCGTCAAGACCGAGCCTGGTGTAGACAACGTTATAGACTTGTCTGATTCTTCGAGTGAAGATGTACCAGTGCATAAGGCTGCTGTCCATGATTCCCCTCATTTGTTTCCCTTTGCATCCTACGTAACGCCTTCTCCATCTAGCTCTGTCCCTTCAACTAGTTCGGTCCCTACATCTAAACCTCCTCAAACTATTGTTCAATGTCTTCGTCGTCTTGGCTCTATGCCCGGTAGTAAGAACGTCCTCAAGAAAATAGATTACAATAAAATCAAAATCCAAGAAGTTAATCACCTTCCCCCTCGTTTCGATGGCACCCAGTTATTTGTCCTCCCTGCAGCAGAAGTCTCTTCATCTTAAACCAGGGCCAAGTCGTTGGACGGCATGGACAAGCAATATGATGGCCATGTTTGGACTAAGACTCAAACCACCAACATTACAAATGACGTTGGCCTTGCATTTCGTTCCTCTACCTGTGTTGGCCATCTCCAATGCCAAAACCCGAGTTGTGATTACCTTCAACGCGCCCATCGTACCTCTAAGGTCAATGACACAGAATTTGAAGGTTTCACTAAAGATCCTTTCCCTCTCTCTGGCATTGTGCCATCCGGATCTACTCTTGTCTGCAGGATTTGTAAAGAGCCTCCCAAATGCATTGCACTATGCGAGGCCAAAATCTTCTACGTCCATGGGAAGGAGTCATCCCAAAGAGCCTACATTCATCTCAGTTCTCATCAACATCCAGTGAAGGTTGGAGACTGTAGAGACAGTTGGAAACGTATCAATGCACTTCTTGAGGAGCACGTTGAACGTACGCCTGAAGCCACCCACAGCAAGATCGTCCTTGAAGCTAGCAAGAACATTGTTGGTGAGTTTCTCCTTTCTGGCGATAACGACACACACCGTCTCTTCTCTTTAAAAGAGCTTGAACCTGTTTTTGAGAGCTGTAGAGAGTTGAATTCCCCAAACCTTCGCTCTAAGGTTACCTCTTTCAAATATTTGCGGAGGTTTGGTGTTATGGATGGCATCGCGAAGCTCCGAGGCATTAGCAATTGGGCCTACATCCAACGGAACCAATTCCCAGGACAAGGTGACAATACAGACAAGGTGTTCGTCTTCAAGATGTCGGAGGTTGGTCCTGGAAGTGGAGTGGATTTGGTTCGTCGGATGCAACCGGGTGGGGACCTGGAGAACGCGTGGATGATGTCCGATCACGTGAAGCGGGTCAAAGGGTGGACCACCATGGCCGCTCATGTGTACGATGGGACTTATCAACGGGTCATGACCATTTCATGTTGTGATTTCCAATCGGAGAATAAGGATGCCCAAGTTCTCTTCTGGCAGAACCTCAACCACGTCATGGCCCGACACGGTATCCCACATCCAAACTTTATAGGCTTCATGGCGGACAGTGCCCAAGCCAATTGGAACGTTGTTCGCATTGTGTATGGTTCAGGGGATCCCAAAGTTCCAATGGAGGGTCGTGAGCGCACTTGTTTTTTCCATTGGAAACAATCGCTCGAAAAACATACGAAATCGTATATAAAGCATGAGTTACAAGACCAACATAGACATCTTTGCCTTCAATATCGAAATGCGTCATCTATGGAAGAGGTTGAGACTACGTACCTAGCTATCAAGGCTTGGTGGGCGTCATCGAATTGTACAAGTGAGGACGGTCTCAAGCATCTTCAGCTCTGGCTTGCTTTTTGGCACTTCCGCTACCTTCAATGGGGTGGTTTCATGGAACTGGTACATCTCCTTTATAATTCATTATTGGTTTTTCTTGGATTCGATTTCCTCTCTCTGTACATTTATATTAATACTTGATTTCTCCAATCAGGAAAAGGTTTTAACCCAAGACCAATTGGCCGAGATGCCGTCGTGCAATCTTGCGGAGTCCGTCCACAACAAGTGGCTTCAAGCCTCCGGCAACAAGGGTGGAGATCTATACGTGGCTACGGTTGACGACTACATTCGCGCCTTCTTACAAGTTGTTGCATACTACCAGTTCCTTAAAGGTGGAATTGGCGGAGATGGTCCAAGCAAAGAAGAACTAAAGCTCAGGGGTGCTCAACGTCGAGCTCAGCGTACTGGCGACCCCACAGTGTTGCAGAATGTCTTGCTTGACATGTCCGGTGGGGAAGAATTTTGCACTCGCGATCCACACCTTGAGGGCGCCGAGGTGTTTGGATCGCAGAAGCGAAGACCAGACACTCCAATTGGTGATAATGGCGAGATCCACCGCCCCGATACCGTGAACTTCTCTCGCCCTCCCCCCGGTAAGCGTGTCACTCGATCTCAACCAGAAACACTACCCACTATCATTGAGGAGTCTTCCCCCTCTGTACAAGAGGTTCAAGTGCCTTCACCTGCAGGACTTAGTTTCCAGCGTGTCACTGCCGTGCAAGAAACCAAAGTAGATGTCTCTCTTTGGCATATTGCCCGCATACCCTATACATCTGGGAAGTCTTGTTGGGCTAATCATGCGGGCACGAAGAAGAAGTGCACCGCAAGAATCGTCACTAATAATAAGAGCGTCCCTGCGCTGACCTACACCGGTATGTGGCATCATTACAAACTCCAATCTATGAAGCGCACGGACTTTGTCTTTTGCCCAGACAACATTGAGCGTTGCGTGAAGGGCCCTCGTCGGAAATGGGTCATGCAGTTCTCTGCTGATGACCAGAAGCCTCCTATTCCCCCAATCTGGCCCGTGAAGATTGGTACCAACCTCACCCGCTCGGAGATCTTCGTCCTTGAGAACGCAGGTTTTCAACTCCCACCAAAGGAGCGCATCACACCGACTCAACTCTTCACCAATTCTGCTCCCCCGCTGGATATGTCTGGAATCCGTGTTCCAGAAAACCCCGACATGATCCCTCCGACAAAATTGTCCAAGCTTGTTCGGCGATCCAGCAGCGCACCTTCGGCAAAGCAGAGGCAGATGATGGCCTCTGCTGAAGCTGTGCATGGTACCGTTCTGAAGTTAACTATGATCCCTCAACCGGGATTTGGTTGCATTATCACACTGCAGTCCAAATCAGAACCCCAACCACCGATCTACCAAATGACAGTCAGTTCTCTTCCAGAGTGCAACTGCGCATACTTCTTGGATATGATTTCCAAGTTCAGCCGCAAACGAAATTCTTATCTGAATTGTAAGCATTTGTATTACATTTTCATCAAGGTTTCTAATTTGGATGCGGAAGTGAATTTGTTCATTCACGCCTTGACATTTAGCTTCAACGAAGTCAAACTCTTCCTCGAAGGGGGTCTTTTGACAAAGTCTACTTCTTAGGATTTATCTCAGCCTAGCAGTACTTTGGGCTATGATATATGTATCCATTTCTGGACCTCTTGTGAAGCAATAATTGATTGATATAATAAAGGTATAATCTCAATAATTATTTTTATTTGCTTCAAAATTTTGTATTACAATGCTTCCTATGTCTATCAACTCTATTTCCGTTTTGCATACTTCTTAGATGATTGCGAGGGAGGTGGACCCGGTCGAAGCAAATCCATATAAGAAACTGTCTTATCTCTCTTTCGATCCTTTAGCGGAAGATGATGCGGCGTCATTCCTCTCATCCGTTCGCGAAATGAAAGAGACTTCAAAGATTTCCCTTCCACCTTCACCTCCTCCTCCGTTTCGTTCGATTTGTCTTCATCCAAATCAGCATCCTTCTCCGGCACATCCTCCTGCCTGTTTTCTTTTTTTTCATATTTTTTTTGCTCCTCCCGTACCCTCCACCTCCATGCTTGTGTAGATTGCGAAAATGGAGTCAGCTCGTAATCATCACTACTTCGATTTCCAGCAGCAAACTGAAATTCCGGCGATGGATTAACCGGAATATGAGGATCTGCTAGACTTCTAATTTCCTTATCCCATCCTAATCCAGCAAACATGTCTCTCTCATCTCCCATTGTGTGCAACTGTATATACAATGATGTTGGGTATGAGTCCAATTTATAATCTAATCGGCCACAAACGATAATTGCTAAAGTCTAAGCTATAGAATAGACTCACATATAAGACAAAGAGAAAAGTGATGAATAAAAACCAAGCAAGTTTATTATTTTGATTCCTTTGTATTTTGATTGACTCATTCTTCAATTATACCAATCTCAAAAAATCCATTTTCATTGATTTTTTCTTGTAGTCATCCTTGGTTTTAATAATTCAACCACCTCACGGTTTCCAAACTTAATGAGACCATTTCAAATTCAAGGTTTTTATTTTATTTTATGACCTATACATCCCACGGAAATAGGTCCAATTTTTTTACTATTATTGTTAGATTTTGGAATATTCTTGGTATATTCTTGGCTATTTTGAAATATCCTAATTTTAATCTGACAAGTTTACTATTTTTATTTCCTCTACGCTCTCTGCTCTCCAAATCTACGCTCTCCGCTCTACGCTCACATACAAGTGTCGTCCCCTTTGCAGAGAAGAGGTCCAATTGGTCCACTTGGCCCATGTCACTCATAAACTTCAACTTGCCTCCGTGGCTTGCGACAAAGAAACATTTTATCATCCTTGCTTTAATCATACCTGGACCAGAATGCGTTAGTGCAGAGAACATTGACATATTTTTGGAACCCCTTGTTGACGAGCTTATGCTGCTATGGCAACATGGAGTACAGACACGGGATGCAGCCGCACATGATGGGGCAAGGATGTTCAACATGAAGGCCATGCTGGTCATGACAATCCATGACCTGGAGGCTTATTCCATAATCAATGGGTGCACAGTGAGAGGCAAACATGGTTGTCCAAGGTGTGGTCCAAACTGCATATTGCGGTATTCTTTCAGTTTGGCAAAAAACGTGTACAACGCCCAATACAGACGATGGCTTCCACCTGGGCACCCATACAGACAAAATTACCGCGCATTTGATGGAACTGTGGAAGAGCGGCAGGCACCTACAAATGTGACAGCTGCACAAACCATGATATGGGCTGAGGAGCGGAGGACATGGCTTGCAGCAGGGGGGGCTCCAGCAAGAGAGGATCCAGCTCATCGAACTGAAGTGAAAAGACTGTCCATACTATTTCGACTCCCCTACTGGAAGGTAAGTTGGTTGTTGGGATTGTTTGTTTCTATTGACACTTTTGTATGGCAGAGTTTAATCGATATGTGCATGGATATCAAACTCAGGATTTACCATTGAGAGGGAGTATAGATGTCATGCATCTAGAGCGGAACCTATGCTCGAGCTTGTTGAAGTTGTTGCTTGGAATGAAGGACACGGCAGAGGTACGCAAAGACCTAGAGGAGGAAGGAATTAGACAGAATTTGTGGTTGAGGCGCAGCCGTGTGGGGCCAAACTTTGTGAAGCCACATGCACCATATACCTTCAATCCCCAGGAAAAAAGGGTGTTCATGCACACTCTTGCAAATGTAATAGCACCAACGGGCTACGCAGCATGCTTTGCAAAGCACGTCGGTCCGAGACGTCTTACAGGGTTGAAATCCCACGACTTCCATGTCATATTGCAACAAATACTGCCGGTGGTTGTGCGTAACCTCATGGCAGTGGGGCCACGTACTGCAATAATACGACTGGGGCGATGTTTTACCAAAATTTGCGCAAAGGTGATTGATGTGCGGGAGATGGACAGCTTGAGGCTGTACGTGGTGGAGACCATGTGCATTCTAGAGAGATGGTTTCCTCCATCATTTTTTGATATATCCGTGCACTTGGTCGTGCACCTTGTTGATGAATTGGAAGTGGTAGGCCCTGTGGCAACGCGGTGGTGCTACCCCGTCGAGCGTTTTATGTCGGTGTTGAAAGGGTATGTCAGGAATCGTTCAAAGCCGGAGGGGTCTATGGCAATGGGGTACACGTGGGATGCATCGCTTGGATTCATTACCGAATATCTGGATCTCTACCCTCACACTCGCAGGCGGATGTGGGATGCAAACGAAGAGGAGATGGTGGCAGGGGAGGTGCTACAAGGCGCCGCCACCACAAAGACGCTCACCGACGTCGAGCAGAGCGCCATACACGACTATGTGTTGCACAATTACGAAGCAACACAAGACCTTCTAAGGTAGAGATTGTGGCTTACAAACATCGCCATGTTTGGGGTTGCTTATTTGTTTGGGTATCCATCAGCTTGTGAGCCTTGGGTCACTACGTGCAGGAGATGTGAATGGTCGTTTGGGTGTTGTAACCTGACACTCTTCCATGTGTATCGGCAATGGCAGGGTGCACCAGAATAGCATAGACGAATTGGAGAACAGCAGACGACATTACAGAGAACAGATTCGTGGCGGGAGAAGAGGTCGAATGCCCCATTATGAGTACCCCCCACACCTGGCAACAAATGTGCCTGCATTCCCAGCATGGCTGCATGCATACGCGAGAAATGCTCTGGAAACATCGGCAGAAATTGATGAGGATTTGGTGAGGATCGCGTCGCCTCCATCAAGGCTTGCCCTACAATTCTCGCGTATGTGGGCATATGGCAACCATTTCCGGACTGACAACGAGCAGCATTCCAGACAACACTCAACATATGACTCTGCAATTGCGACCATTTTCATAGAGCCGGTGAGGGGGGGTGGTGTGGGCGGTGCTGTGGCGGAGGCAACCTTGGAATATGTTGGGATATTGAAAGAAATTCTGGTGGTATCTTTCGGCGCATTGAAGGTCACTCTTATGAGAGCTTCGTGGATAAACATGGACAATGGCGACGGAGCTCCCCGTACGGTACGCGACGAATGTGGGTTTTTTTTGGTGAAGCACGACAGGAGACTACCGGCTATGGAGGCACCATATGTGTTTCCATCGCAGGTATCCCAGGTGAGCAGTGTTCTTTTACCTTGGGTTGTCTGTGCGTACATGGCGTCGCTTGCGATGTGGGAGCTCCCCAATTGACGAACATGCTTAATTTTGCTTCACCCCGTCCATTACAGTGTCAAGAATCCTGGTCCAAAGACACGAAGAATATATTAGGAACGTCTGTTATATGTGCAGGTCTTCTTCATACCTGATAGCCATGACCGGGCATGGAATGTGGTCGTCCAAAAAGAGGCACGCTCGCATCGCGTAATTCAGGCATTGGATCCAGCAATATTGAACGGGATTGGTGCCTACAACCCAGTGGAAGCAGATTGTGTGAATGACGATGCAGATATTGCGGAAGGCGTGGACGAGACTGCTGGAGACTTGGTGGATGCAGCCGATGTGGCACGAGCGGAAATTCGATTAAACAGAGGAGAAATTGCAAGAGCACGTGCAATGGTTGGACGCAACATGAATTAGTGGGCATATAGGACTATAGGACTATAGAGAAGATAGTTGGCAGTCATGACATTTTGTTGGGACAAAAACGGAAGATCGAATCCACGGCTATCGTTCTCCGATATTGTTGTTTCTAGGAAATGCAAGTGCATTGAACCTCCACAAGCACATAGTTGCATGTGTACGTTGTGGTTAGGGGTTTTTGTAGACTTTGAAGGTGCTAGTAGTGTACAGACTATACACCAATGAAGGAAGGACAAGGTTTAGTTGACTCAGTGTAGGCAGTTCCATGTGGTATGCAGCCTTGGACTGCCCCAGCCCAGTGTAGCCATATACTCGTGGTGGTGGTGGCCACAATGAACATCTACATGCCTATTGTAAGCACATGAAGAGGAGTCTTAGCCTCCCATAATATACATGATATCAAAATTGGTTTTCTACAAGGAAAGTGTGCAGCCCAAGAAATTGTACACATTCACAGAGCACACTTGTCATGGCATTGGCAGAGAGGTTCGGAAGTGGGTTAGTTCCCATACATGAATGCAAAATGTAAAAATAACACAAGAGTTGAAGTTGGGGGCGAGAGTGTAGTTCATGGCACATTATGTACAGAGTACTTCCTGCGCATGCAGACACCAGAGCACGTGCGCATTCGGGAGTGCATGTTAATGTTGGATTCAGTACATGCATGTACACCATTCTTCAGTGCACGTTTTCCTCTTCAACGCAGAATTTTGCATTCGGAGAGAGGTAGCATCCCAACTACTGTTCATGCCTCATGAGGCATGCATTAGCGTGTATATATGTGTAATTGAATTGAAGGCAAAACAACGTTCACCGCATGACTACGCATGAAGTCCACGACCAACACAGTTCCCTCGCAGTCTTGCACATTTCACTTACAGTCCATGTGTGCACATGGATATTCCCAATACCAAACACTGGGGATTGCAGAGATGCCATGTCTTCATCCACTGCGACACACTACCAGTGGAATGTGGACAAAAGTGTGCAGTGGCGCAGACCCTGTATTGTAGTAGTGCAAGTCCAACCAGCTGTACGTTGTTACCTTTTGGTTTTTTCTATATTAAATTGGGGCATATGTTGTGGTATACCAAAACCATAATTTTTTTGATCATAGGCCTAGAAGTAGTAGCAAAGTGTTGTTTGAATTGGATTTCTTTA
This sequence comes from Polytrichum commune, assembly GCA_950295325.1. NCBI lineage: Eukaryota > Viridiplantae > Streptophyta > Polytrichopsida > Polytrichales > Polytrichaceae > Polytrichum > Polytrichum commune. The sequence continues at coordinate 45,093,805 of OX485807.1, forward strand.
TAATGCCCTCTATTGTTGTGTTAGGTATTCAAATATAAATTATCAAGATGAGATCTTCAAAACTTATAATAAAAATTACTACTCAAAAGGTAATGACTAAAAATGGTTTTGGACATAGATTTCATGACCTCAAATATTTTGAAGTTCGCTTTCTTTTCATATTCCTTGAATTCATTATAAACTTGAGGGTGAGGTTACAATAATTCTAAACAACATCAATTAATGTAAATCTATCATGTTACCCAAAAAAAAAATCAATATATCTACTTGCACACTAATTACATCGTCTTCTAAAATATGTAGACTTTTCTAAAAATTGTTTTGTCAACATAATATGCTTACCTTTGTAGATCAATGTGTTTTTCAAATGTTTATGATATTGTCCTTCACAGATTCAATGTTTGTATATAGTTTTGAATCACTTTCACTTAAACCTATGCATGTTAATGGATTTGTGTACTTGATTATGCTTGCTCCCCATGGTGTGGGGGTTCTGGGTAAGGCATCCATGTGAGCACTAGGAAGTACTCCCTCCGTCTCAGAATAATATCATGATTTGCTTAATTTGGTTGTTTTAAGGCCAGTTTGTCTCCACACTTTGTAACACGCTTTTAATGCTGACGCAACACTGTTTCTCTAATGTTTGTGATTTGTAACCTAGTTCAAGAAGCAGCAAGGAACTTACAAGGTCCTTTTTGTGCACGCCTTTGACTTGTCATTTATTGTGAAACAACCTTTTTAAGCAAATCAAGGTATTTTTTTGAGACAGATTTTTCAAGCAAATCACGATATTATTCTGAGACGGAGGGAGTACTAGGTTTGAATCGTGGGTCATGTGATCAAGCCCGTTATCGTAATATTGCTTAGGAGCCCGGATTTGTTCCATGGGACCCCCCGAACATGAATGAATTATTCAAAATTAACAGAGTGAGATGTTGGCATGTCCATTAGCCCATATTGGATTTGGGAGAAGGCCGGGGGTTGACTACCGCCATCTATCTACATTTTAATAATTCAATATTGGCATAGCCATGCCATGCTAAGCATTAGTAGGCCCTAGGTGATTGCCTGGCCGGGGTGAGTGTACAACTAGGTTGTTTTAAATGTGCCAGGGTGTACACCTAGATGGGCCCAACTACACTACCTCTAATGATTGAAATTGATTTAAAAACTCGTTTAGCCAAAAGGCCAATGTGAGCCAACCTTGTTATCCTCCCACTCATGTGGGACCACTGCCTCCTAACCACATCTTGGAGCCAATGATTTCTATGACGCATGGATTGTTCCAATGTGTATTAGTTTCAGCATAGTTAATCAAACCTACCATAAGGAGCCGGATAGGTGGAAAACACACCATGCAACACACCGGGTGACTTCTTGAAAACCCACTTCAACTTGCAAGGCACCTACTACATCAAACCTCCTCCAAGTTTTTATTCATTAGATACCACAATGCCATAAAATATCATTTGACATTAACTACAATATTTAGTATAGTCAAGATTCTATAAATGTTACAAGTCGGGAGTAGCAAAAAAATAACATATATAGAAATATAACAAGTAACACTTATAGAATTCATACCGATGATTAATAACATTTATAGAAATAACACTTAAAATTTTTGAAAACGAAGAACATAACGTTTTATAAAAATACAAATGATAATATATAATTCAACTAAACTAATTGAAAGAAATAATCTATATAGTAGTAACTTGACAGGATTCTTCCAACTAAACTAACTGAAAGAAAGAGTCTATAGTAGTATGGCAGGAAGCTTCCAAATGATGAGATGAAACTTCCTTTTGGAGTCCTTGAATGCTCATGATGTGTGATAGGGCATCATTTGGTCTTTGTTCAAAATATTTCTTCAGAGTCTCTAGAGAACGCGCAACAACATTCAATCCTACAACTTCTTCTACCACATCAACCATAACCTCATCAACATCAATTTCTTGATGTTTTGAGGAATAAATATCCAAAAACTCCTCATCGGTAGGTTCATAGGGGTTGTTTAAATCAACTGCACCTCATAATTGAGGTATTCATGAGCATTCATCACGTCACCCACCTCACTATCAGATGACAATAATGTCAATTGATGAAGTAGAGTAGCAACTTCATCAACCTTTACCAAGTGCCTAGCTTCCTCTATCTCCCTCTTAATAGAGATCGAAAGAACACCCGTGTGCCTCCAACAATTTTGAATTGTCGATGTGGTAACTCCCACACACCATGCCCGCTCAACCATAACAACAACTTGATATATATCAAAACTGGCACACTTTGTGCATGAAAGTGCACAAAAAGGAAGGATCTCAAGGAGGAAAGATCTCTAAATAAGAGAGAAAATTTGACTTGTTCGCAAAGAATATGAGATAAATGTGGTTACATGTTTAAAATGTATGCTCTCATATATTATAACCTTGATTTCTCAAAATTAACACTTATAAAGGTGCAATCAACAAAGAAGGGAGTAGAGCATGTTATAACATTTAACACATAACACTCACTAGTCTTACCAATTATATTCTTGTAGGTGAGTAAAATTTTCTTAACATAATATGAAACTATAACGCTTATAGGGGTAACACCAAAAAGATTGGCAAACAGTTGCCTGCATCCTCGTGATAATCTATTAATGCACAACTTTGTGTTGGGCGTGCAGTTTCTTTGGTCATGTGTAACCTTTGTGTTCACCTCAAATAGAATCAAAGTTAACAACGAATTGAAAACTTTCTCAAGGATTTTTTTGCCCCAACTAGTGCAAAACAACTTCCATCCCTATTATTCTTTAGGTAACTAAGATGAGTATTGGAAGTGGCAAATATGAGTCCACATTTCGTCAAAACACTTGAGTCAGTCCCCACTTTTGATGACTTTACAGTTAACTCTAATGTGTTGATTTTTCCGTTTCATTTCAATTTTCCATAGCACAAAAATTATGAATATCTTTTCTTTGTTTTTTTTTTTTGGCTCTTTATAGAGCATAACGTTGTGGGTAGAGAAGGGTAGAGATGGCAATGTATTGTAGAATGTCATAGTGCATTGTGTCTATTATAACACATATAATACACATTTTTGAAGAAGACATTTAAAAAAAAAACTATGCACAAAACCCTTGGACAGTGCCCTTAAATTTAACAATGCACTCCTTCACTCTAGACATTCTCCTTATATAGAAAATTTCATAAATCTATTGGTCTAGACAATCTAGACACTAACTAACATGCAATAAAATCAATTAAAAAAAATCATAGTTTGAATGTGATAAACCATCAATAATTCTTGAATTTAAGGTCATTTGTCCCCCATCTCGCTTAATTAAACAAAGAATATGAATAGTGTGTTACATACCAATTTGCAAATGGTAGTAGAACTCATGTGATATCATGTGTCTAATGCTCTCCTTCTCAATTGAAAAATTCATGAATATTTACACCTATGTTCATCCTCTTAAAGATTAGAACACAATTATAAGTATCAATTTGCATCATTTTTGTCAGGTTATGTATAGAATTGGGAAAAAAATTCAACACTATGTTCTCCATGGTTGCTATGGATCGAGCAATAAACTAAACAAGCATGACTGTCACAATATATATAATCAGGAGAAAACTTCGAGTGAAACAGATAGAAGATGAGTACCTTTCAATTCATGCACTTTACCCAGAGGAATTGAATATATTTCCATGCCACATCCACTTTATCACTGGTTTCGACCAACCATTGTGTGACAAGTGTGAATTGTGGCTTTGCCACTTGAGAAAATTTATCTTGTACCGATTTGATAATTTTTTGGATTACAAAATCAATTTTCAAGGACTTGACAGTTTGCATGCCTTCAATACCCTCTCTAGTTCCAAATGCACAAAGTTATGAAGAACACAGAACAAACTCACACTCAACATGCACACATGTGAGTGGAAAATTCAGGAACTGATAAATGTCACACTGGAATTTCGAGCACATAATACATGAATTTTCAACCCAATCACCAAGCTCAACAAGTTGTTTCAACTAGCACATTCCTGCCATCATTATACATCCCTCAAACACTTACATTGATTATCCCAATTAGTGAGGGTGAGCAAATTAGGGCATGTGGGAAATTAGTGACGGTGGTATTAAACTTCTTTACACTATGAAATTAGTGTCACCAAAAGATTTAGGAGGCATTGTTCATAATATTCATACGATTCATACCGGCATAAGTTTCTTCTTATTATTTAGGTTTTTCCCCATAAAGGTAAGATGGTGGAGGCCTTTGTCAAACGCTAAATATAGAAATAGAACTCAAGGTTGAGTAATGTTATGCTCACAAGCATGTGTAAATTGCATGTAATAATTTTTCATCACTCTACAAACCCCTTAGAGGACACACTAATTTTCTTGAATTATACGGTAAATGAGCATGTATGCATGATTTTAGTATCACTCAACAAAGAATTCGGGATTTGGTGACAACCACACTAGTTGGGATAATTAGTGTAGTAGGAAACATGGTTCTTGAATGCACATCCATTTTGAACCGGGGGGTCAGTAGAACACAGCATGATGAACAAGAACCCAGTCCAATCTACATAATTCATAGATTTCAGCACAATTCTTACTAATGTAGGGCTACAAAAACGAATGTCTAACTCAATGTTCAAGGGGATTAAAGGTCTTGGACCTTGTCAATGCTAGAGGGAGCATGCCACGTTAACGGGAGCAATTCAATATGGAACATGAATCTTGAATTTAATTCCTCGATTATAAAACTAGATATTAATAAGTATTTTAAGTAGTTGAGCATAATTCTTATAATAGATGACATCAGTTTTTGTCGAGTCATGTCTGTAATCAAGAGAGAAATTCAACACATCTTAGCATGGAGTTTTTAACACCATATGATTAGAGCATGAGTTTTGGAACATTGATTTAGGTGTGTTCAAAATTGACCCTACACTCATTGTGTTTAAATTTTGTTCAATTTAATAAATAATCTTTGGAGGTCAATTTTGAAAAATGATCACATTTACCTATTTTGAAGTGCACACTCAGATAAATCAATTTTGTCTAGAGCGGGGGGGCGCCTTGGTGGCAGACAACCAACAAGTATGTTCAAAACAAAGTAAAAATTGAAGAACCTTGTTTACAAGTCCCTTCCTGAGCTGATGAGCTCTATTCATGTGCCCCTCAATAGATTCAAGAATAAAGACTCCAAATGCTAGAATCGAATCCGAGTGCTTTAAACTTAATATGAAGTAAAGGCAACTCATAAACTGAGTAATGTTATGCACACAAAAGATTCGCCAAACATTGGCCTGCATTCTAGTGATGTTCTAGACGTGCACCACCCGTCGGAGAAGGCAGAGAAGGGAGATGAAGTTTGTACAAAGTTCATGTTGCACCCAACCTTAATAATTCAAGACTCGCAACGCATGGATTCATGATTCCTCGTCCACCCAGACAAGCAGCTGGAATCTCTGGAGTCACTAAACATTTCTGAAAGCGAGTGGTTCTCAGTTCGAGGTGCATTAGTAACCAAGCGAGGAAACGCCGCGTAAGCAGCCCTGACAGGGTGGGAGGAGAAATTTTCGATACTCGAATTTTGAGACAGCACTAAAATACTCGATTCCAAACGCAAGACTGCCAAACGTAAGAGTGAGTGACAAACGCAAATACGTTGACACGAACCCCTTGGATGCCAATGAATATGAATACATTACAATGATGACGAGAAGCTGGGGGATGATAGAGATTATAATTCGTGAAACCGTAGTTCGTCTGAATATTTGTATTAAATAAAACACTATTCCAACTTCCAAGCCAAGAAAACAGAGGATCCTGAATCTTGAGAGCCCCTCTCTTCTTGGACACTGTCTGTGAGTTCATTACCTGAAGAGAAGGCAAACGAGGACAAGAAACCTATCGTTCTCTTGTTTGATGATTCTACAACCAAATGGCGTGCGACCTACTTTTGACCACGCAGCTGGGACAACACCGCACCACAAAAAAGGAAATGAACAATGAAGATAGGTCGAGAGGAGTGCACCTAGATCCGGTATTCTGCAAATCCTGCTACATACAAGGTCGACGAATTGGTTCGGTGGTAGCTGCTGGACTCAAACTATCCACTTAACTAACAACCGCCTAATCCAGAGCAAATGTTCAATGCCCACAAGAATGTAAGAATTGGTACGGTAAATAAGAATATAGTTTTACGATGCGCGAGGCATCGGAATGGGAAGGAAATCTGTGGGAGCTCACGTGAACCCCTGCTAGCACCGCTCCTTCTAAAACCATGAACCCATTCCCCACCTTTCAAGATTCCTTGTAAGTTACACTTACAGACCCATTCATCCTGAGTAAACTCTGTTTAATTATAGAAGTGACTATGAAGGACACAGGAAAGCAGCGATCGCTTTCGATCTCTACCGCGACACTCCTGAGATGAATCATGTGCGTCTAGTGAGGGGATGTGCTTCGTTGGCGGAGAGGCAGCACTTGAGAGTGTCCGGAAGCAATAAAAGTTTGAAGAACCTCTGTTTTCGAGTTCCTTCCAGTCAAGCACACCGCCTTGATTGGGAAGCATCGTCATTATGTAGCACCAAAAAAATGGGCAAACAATCGCCTGCATCCTCGTGATATTCTATTAATGCATAACGTTGTGCTGGACAAACGTAAGCGTGCCAAGCCAAGAAAATAGAGGATCCTCGAATTTGAGAGTTCGCTGAAACACTCCTTGCCAGACACTAGTTGTAAATTTATTCCCTGAAGACGACACTGAAAACGGATAAGTTACAAGAAACCGCTCGCTCTCTCGTTTGATTATTTTTCACCCTGGTCAACGTAATTCCTAACACACGGCTGAAAGAAAACACCAGAAAGAAAATACCGAAACAAATTAAGACAACACCGGAAGCAAAAGGCGTGCAACACAAACAACACACCATTGAGCAAGGAAGATAGTTTGAAAGGATCGCACCTGGAATCGGAGTGGTACAAATGCGGCTACGGAACAACTAACGAACTCGTTCGATGGTGGCTGGAGATGCTTTCCCAGCTCACCGTCTGCTTGATCCCTCAAGCTTCTGTTTATGCTTCTTTCAAAGTGTGCACTGACTCCTCCAACTTGCTCAGCGTATCAGGCAATGAGACTTGCGAGAGTAGAGGATGTAGGCAACCTTCGCTTCAATCTAATGATGCATCACACATGAATTTGCTACTTCATCATCAGAAATACTTAGTGTTGCTTCTTCGTTCAGTGCTGTGGAGAATTTGGCTGGTAATGCGATTCTAGATTCTGATTTTCTAGACTTTAGATTCTGGCTTCTAGATTCACGGCTTAGATGCATCGTCCGACTGTGAAACATGTATCTCTGTGCGGATCTTCTTGTGTTTCTTCACCTCAATACAATCAAAGTGAACAAAGAATCGAAAACAAATTTAAAGATTTTTTGCCCAGGATAGTGCAAAACGAGTTATCCCTTTCATGACATACTTTCCAAATACTTAATCTTCACTTCCGAGGCATAATTTCACTCAATGTTTGTGAAGTTTTCATAGACAAGTTTTGAGGTTAAAATGAAATTCATTCATAGGATCTTGTAACATGGGAGACGAGTTGTTTCAAGGGGGGAAATGGAGCATAAATAACCCTGTAAATTAGTAGATGATAACAACTAAAGGAAGGGACGCACAAGAAAATGCCATATTTTATCCTTTCAAAAAGATCTTTGATTAATCAAATTCTTGGGAAATGAACGGAATGCTTGTGTGTACCACTAGCTAGATGGGAACAACTCATAGTAGCAACTCTATTGGTTTGAAGGTATGAAGGTACATACAAGAGACACGTAGAATTTAAGGAGGCATGTAAGATAGATGCAGAGGGAGGAAGGTAAATGAAGCCCAGTACGAACAACCAAAACTAGTAAACCCAATTCCAAGTCCATCCTGGTAACCCTAGATTTAGTAGGTTTAGATTCATATATAAGCTAGTAGGTGGGAAGAATATTAAAGGTAAGGTATTAAAGAGGAGGTGAAGAGCAAATTTAAAGGAGGTTTGGCAAGAGCGACCTATCTACCAAGGGGTAGATGAAAGACTCATTAATTTAACAAAAAACTACATTTGGGTGCAAGCATGGTAAAGTGGACCAAAGCATTACACCATTTATGGTCACTTACTATTTAGAGTTACAAAGTGCTATAAATATCTATTGAAAATGTAACAAAGTCAATTTTGTTCTATAATGTCCAAACAACGGGAGAAACTAACCGCTATTTGGAGTAATGTTCTATTCAGTGTCACTTACTATTTGGAGTAAAGAAATGCTATATCATTTTGCTATTAATGTAATTTTGTTACCAAGTGAAGATGTTAATGTTGTATAATGTTCAAACAAACAATTTGACCTTCGCTAGCAAAAAATGCGATATCCAGTAAATAGTTATAGCATTGCATTATTCCAAATAGTAAGTGGGATTATTCCAAATAGTTATAGCATTGCATTATTCAGTGCAGTTACAGATGAAACAGTTGAGATTGAGAAGTAACCATTTGAAGGTCAAGACTCCAGGAAAATTGCTGATTATTTTAGAAGAATCTATAGAATATGCCTCAAATCAATAAAGAAAAACCGAAACCAGTTGTCAACATGTAACCCAGGCCATAAATTTGACACCCTAGCCAAATTTCCAGGGGACACCCTGTCCCAAATTTTAGGTGTCCCAAGGACACCCTGCTCCAATTTTTGGGTGTCCTCATAAATTTCTCTTAAAAAAAAATTTTTGTCAAAATAGGTACAATTTTGAAAAATATATAATATCATTTCAAAATCTCAATTAAAAATCAAAAAAATCACTACATATCATAACTTGGAATGCAAATTAAACCTACAAGCGGTGGCCTTTCATAGCACACCACTTTACCCATACTTGTTCAAAGTCAATGGCCTCTATGGGGATTTTTGCCATTGCAACTCTCATTTGTGCTTCCAAAGTCTCTAATACCAAACTACACCGTAAAGTAGATTTAATATGATTTTGAGTAGAAAATCCTCTCTCACAAGAAGCTGTACTAGCAGGAATTACACGAACAGCTTGCCACAACTTTGAACACTATATTCGGTAATTGGAGACTTTTTGTTGATTATGAGACTATATAAGGATGCACATTTCAAAATTGGACCAGTAATGACGACTAAAAATCCCATATGTATAATGGTATGCTACTATTATTATACATAAAGGCATGGAAGTGAACAAAAATGTGAGGCATACATGAAAATTGTTGCGTATGAAATGACAACTCGTTATGAATGGAAGGGAAGATGCGAAGAATGAATGGAAGTTGAATGAATTAATTGGGATTGAAATACAATAATAATGGAAATACCATCAATGTCTTGAGTAACTTGGAATAGCATAGAAAGTAAGCACTTAAATATGTTCTACACCTAAGCCCATTTAGGGAGTCCGTCCCACTAGTACGCTTCTAGTCACACTAGTCCGACCCACTATTTTTTTTTTTGCGGCTAAGTCCTTTTTTTTGGCGGCCTCCATGGCTCTAAAAATCTCAGACCCACGACTGTATCCTTAACACTATATTCGTTAAATTGAGACTTTCTCTAGTCTCAAATTAATATATGGATCAAACAACATTCCGTGTTCCGAAACTATATTGCGAACAATCTCAAATATATTATATGTTCTAATATCCCAAATCTATTATGTGTGTACATAAGCACATATGGTAGAGCACTCAACATCAACTTCATCAACAAAAACACTTTGGGTAGAGCACTCCAAACTAGTTTCACCCAAGAAACATATAAAATGATTTCTATTATTAGCATGGTCAATAAAATATAGACATTGCAACATACAAAGTACATGCAATAAATGCATTTTTCTTCACTGGAAAATTTAGTCCCAAACTTAATAAAAAAATGAACTTCACAACTGCATTGAAATATAGTAAATGGATATTCATCCAACCCCAAACAATATAGCATTCGCAAGCTCTACCCAAACTTTGCCCCAAGTTTGAGGAGCACACATATGAGTAATATATATTTGTCGAATTACATATTACACTATAATCATGCTAACACAATCCTACCAACTTCTCATTCAACGTGGGTTGCTTCTTCTGCGATCCGAGCAAGGTTGTCTTTTGCAAAAGTTATGTACTTTTGAGGGATGGACACTGATCCACTATGATTTTTCCGTGGTTTCCATGCTATGAATATGGAATCTGTATCTACCCAAGATGGACCGTGCTCAGAATCCACCTTCCACCGAAAGTGTTGGTTTGTATCCCAGCCTGTATAATGCCGAACAACATCTTCATTCCGTGTTGTCGGTCGGTAGTACTCTACTTGTATTTGTCGAAAATGAGGGCTGGAAGTTACAAAATTTGGATTGGACAAAGCTCTTGCCACCCACACTGGCTTTGCATATGTCTCATCTCCAGGACGCAAAATGAGCATATAACCTTCATGACAATCCACTGCAATGCGGAAAGATGGTGGCGGACGACTACTAGCAGGCCCCACGTAATGGTCGTCCACATCAAACTCCTCTCGAACCTCTCCATTTCCCAAAAGACTAGCCTCCGAAGCTTGTACATTGACACGTGTTTGTGGCCAAAACCCATGCCTTAAAGTAAGGGGTGTATCTTGATGAAGGTTTGCCAAAGCGCCACGAACACGTGTCCAATATTGTATCCAACTTCCGTAACGAAGCCAACACGATCCACCAACATCCGCTACCCTCAAACTCTCCCAATATTGTATGAAGCCTGATATGCCTTTACAAATGTCCTCCAAATTCTTCATGGGTATTGGTTTGCAAGGCTTAGGCTCTCCGTCAGGCAACATCGTCCTTCCCTCCCCATCAACACGCCATACAAGGAGACCCTCCGGCGGGCTCCAGTCTTGTGACGTGCACAACAACTTGTATTGCATGGCGGGGACACCATCGTCACGCACGTAGAACCGAAATTGTTGTGCCTTCGTATGTCCGATCAATCGGTGAGCTCCGCTTCGAATATACGGTTCTATAAATGCCTTGAAGTCGGGAACCTCCTCGATCATATGGGGGATGACGGGAATGTTCTCCAAATCCATGTACGACTTCATCAACAATGGGATTGTTGGAAAATCCTCCTCGCGCAACTTCATGCTCCACCGCCCAAAAGATGCATCGATATCGTCGTGCGTGTGGCCTACCAATAGAAAGGACACAAAAACCTCCTTGAAAATGTCTTTCGCAACCAACAACGACCAATATGCAAAAACATATCTACTTTTATTGTCCTTGGCACAATTGTCCAATTGGACACGCAGAGTTGGGGGCAAATTCTTGGCAATCACATCTTCACTTGGTGGCTCCGGCAAGGAGTGCACGCATACATCTCTTCCATCCAAGACCGCTTCATATAGAGGTGTTGATCCCGAGTTTTCAAATAACAATCTTGATGAATAGGACGGCGGTTTCTCCAAATCACGTAAAAGCTTTGCAAATGACCCTATCGTGTGGTTTGAATCCGCCGGATACAAATCAAGAGCATAATGAGCATACTTGACATCACCATGTCCATGTGCAATCATCCCTGCAAAGCCAACGCAATGGTTTAATATTCAACTATGACACCAAAAAATTCACCTGCTGTACATCTATGGTCCCAAGTACAAACCTAAAGCACAAATTTGTGTTTAGGTAATGCAATGCAATTGTTATCGAAATCACCTGTAACCGATACAGGAAGCTTAAAAAGGCCGTCCGTGGCTTTGATTCGATTTGCAAAACATGGTGAGGTTGTTTTGGCATGGTCCATTTTGTCATGGATGATTGTAAGGACCTCCAAAGGCCTAGAGATGGACAAAGCTCTATTTGTGTAGTAATCATTACGGTGTGCCTCTTGCATGTTCACATGCTTGAAATAGTTCATTTGATGTGCGGCATAGGACTCTGTCCCCATCGTGTGTGCATCTCGAAGGCGTTTCAACTTCTCGCATTTAGAACAACGCGCAAATTTGTCGCCTCGTCTTTTTGTGATGTATTCGCTAAAGTGAGATTTTTTTATTGCACTCAGTTTCGACAACGAAATAGGGTCCAACCCAGCCTTCTCGCCAACTGCGTTTACGTCCAACAATATGTCTTTCCATTTCGTGCCTGTAGGAAGAACCTTCTCCACAACCTTTTCACCGGTTGCGAGTGTGCGTGTTTTGTGTGGCATTGCATCGGCAAGGGGGACAATGATGGTTGCCAGAGTGGCGGTTGCTTGTCTCGTTGCTTCCCTTGGTTTCTTTAAGCCCGTATTCCCATGGTGATGGGACCGGCGGCCTTCCTTGGCATACGCGGCTTGTCTATAAAATTCCGCTTTCGACACACCGTGAATGATGTACCATGCCGTACAACACACGTCTATGCTCTGAAGGGTGATGACCTTGCGACCCGCTCCGTTCACATGTATCGCCCTATGGACATCAAGCTTTTTGGTGGATCTTAGACGGAAATCTCCAAGCCACATTTCCTCGCGGATGGCCTTCAATTTATCCCTTGGGAACAATTGGCAACAACGATGTACACAACAATCCTTTGTGGCAACTTCTCTAATGGACTCCTCACAAAGCAACCTTTGACGTTTACACTCATTTGCAGACGGAATAGGACGTGCCAATGTATCGTACTTCCGTAGGCCTTTGCGTGGCCGAATGTTTGCTTGGAGCTCCTCTTGGATTTGGATGTGTCGTCGCTCATGCTCATGCAAATTAACCCCATCAATTGTCACATTCCTCAACGGCCACCTTCGCAACGAGAACCTATGAGTTGGATTAACTTCGGAATGTACGAGTGATTCCAATATAACAACTCCAACGTCCTCGGTGCCAAGGGGGTTTTCATCAATGCAATCTTGTGGATGTGTGTTACGACAAATACCCTCCGCCACAGCAACTCCACTGTCATTAACAAGTACTACATCCAAATTCACCCATGAAGCTCGTGAAAGCCCAGCACATTCCACAGTGGGGCAAGAAGGGGCAGATGGCGAAGGACTCCCCAAGTCACCTTCATCTGCACTGTCATCAAAACTATCCTCCCCAACAATGTCTAGCTCATCCCCAGACGGAGATTGGGTGTTGCCCATGTCGTCAGAGAAGGAATCCCCTCTTCCACCAACTCCCTCCATTGCGCCTACACACATGCACATGAAACCTCAACACACATGGAAAGAATGTAAGGGTCCAAAAGAATCAAATATCGGAAAATGCAAGACACCATGATCAATGGGGACACCGAGGATGAAGACATTTCCAACACAACTACAATGTGAACTCCCAACACTGTGTGCAAGTCCAAAACAAGTTCCAGGAATTATTTTGGTGCAGGTTTGGGTCGACCGGCCCAAACCTCATAAGGGTCGGACTGAACCCCTAACACACTGGGGTAGGGGTTTGGGTCGACCGACCCAAACCTCACAAGGGTACATCCACCCACACCAGGTAGTGATTTGGGTCGGTCGACCCAAACCTGATAAGGGTCAGAAAAAAGACCCTAACACACTGGGGTAGGGGTTTGGGTCGACCGACCCAAACCTCACAAGGGTACATCCACCCACACCAGGTAGGGGTTTGGGTCGGTCGACCCAAACCTGACAAGGGTCAGAAAAAAAAACCCTACCACACTGGGGTAGGGGTTTGGGTCGACCGACCCAAACCTCACAAGGGTACATCCACCAACACCACGTAGGGGTTTGGGTCGGTCGACCCAAACCTGATAAGGGTCAGACAAAAACCCTAACACACTGGGGTTGGGGTTTGGGTCGACCGACCCAAACCTGTTAAGGGTCAGACATAAACCCTAACACACTAGTGGACAGGTTTGGGTCGGTCGACCCAAACCTCATAGGGTCAGACTTAAAACCCGCCAACACTAGTGTAAAGGTGAAGGTTCGCCCAAGTACACCACAAAATCCGGCGTATAATGCGGCGGATATTGCGTGGTGTGTTGAATTTGAGCTCATTGCAAAGTTCACGGTGGGCTTGCATGCTGTGGATAGGTGCTCATGAACTTGCATGCTATGGATAAGTGCTCATGAACGGCAGCATGCACGAACCTTGAAGTACAGCTCCTACTAAGAGTTCTCTCTACGAATTCCACAGCGGGAGAAGAGAAAAAAAGGACCGACTTTTGGGGGGTGCGCCCCTTTATACTATCCACCTCCGCTTCCCAGACTTAGTCATTGGATGCCTTCCCCGCCTTCTTCTCTTGCAGAGGTTATTTCAAACCTCCTGACATAATTCCCCGTTTTCTGTTTATAGTAGAAAAATGCGCATCTATCAATGCCCCTCTGATACCCCAGCCGTCATATGACTTAGTCTATGTTATTTAATCTATTTGTTTTGTTTTGTGTGGATATGACATACGCCATTGGGAGGAAGGGTGGCGGCCACATTAATTTTTTCAAGTATCATCAAGGTATATTTTAACCAATATGTAGACCCAAACACAACTCCATTCAATGCTTTCAAGTGTAAACCTATTTAGGTGGGGTTTGGGCCATTTGGAGGCTGCAATTATGAGAGAGTTTCCAAGGCTTGAGGCCATTGTCATGATGAATAGAATTATTTATTTGTCCCCCCTAAACCCTAAACCCTAGAACCTTGCTCTATTATCTCGCATGCAATAGTGGCAATGACGAACGTATGTGGACGTTGTTAAGGGGATACTAACTACCAATGTCCCTTTCTAGTTCAATCTTTTAATGTTACTTGAATCCATCCTCAAGTTCACTTCAAGTTTACTAATGTGTGAGAGCAAAACATCCAAGATTGGACCCTAAACCCTTATAACATCCACAACATGAAATACGCATTGACTAAATACAAAACCAATTAGGATATCATGTTTAAACGTCCCATATAACATATTAACATGATCAAGATTGTATTTACTATGACCTTCCGATTAGACTCTTCTTCATAATATTATGCAAACAATATCTGTTATATCTTCCTCCATTATCTAATACACGTGGAGAGAACAATGAATAACAACATGATGTTGTGCTTCTCCGATTTACTTTTACATGACATTCCATATATTAAATACATCATGAACGATGGTTTATTAGCGACTAATATGTGATTCCTTAAAGTGAGCGAAACATCCAAAGTTGGACCCATAGCCCCTATTAACATCCACAATATTTCATGTTATTTGAATAAACACACGACCAATCAATATATCGCGTTTAAACGTCTCAAATAACAAATTAACATAATCAACATCGTCTTCACTATAACCTTCCTATAAGACTCTTCTCACGAGTAAGACAATGTTATACATTGACATTGGATAGATTAATATGTTATAACCCTATCTCCTATCTCCTAAACCCTAAACCCTAAACCCTAAACACCAAATGTAGTTGTGGTTCACTGATGCCCCCATATACAAACAACATCTATTTTATCTTGCGCCATCATCTAATATACATGGAAGGAACAGGGAATAACAACATGATTGCTTGAATGGCTTCATTTGATGTTGTGCTTATCCCATTTACTCTTATATCACAATCTATATATTAAATATATCATGAACCATGATTTATTGGCGACTATGTGATTCGTGAAAGTCACGATCTAAGGGATGTACTTAAAACTTGAGCATGTTCGCATTTTCAAATAAGGATCATGCATTTCAAAACCCTTGCAAAATGCAGTTGGGGAAGGTATTCATTTATTAGGCTCCACACTCAATTATTCTAAATTGTTCCACATGTTGGGGGGTGTGTGTAATCTTTTTTTTTTCATTCAATATCGTGTGAATTGTTGGCATCATTGGTAAAGACTAAATGTGAATGGTTACATCGTTAAATATAACGCAATTATATGGTTTTTCTAACATGCTCAAACAAAAGAGAAACCAATGCCTTCAATGATTTTGGAAAATTTAGGGTATGGTGTCATGTAAGTAGGGGATAAGTATTAGTTTAGCATAAAGTTTTGTTGTAAGAATGCGCTGGCTATATAAATGGTTAGTTTTGTAGAATAACACATTTTATGTAGCACCTTAGGGTACTCCATAGTTCTTTTGAAAAAACTAATAAGGGTTTAGAGCAGGGTCCAAAAGAACCTAAACCCTAAAATTTGCTAATTTGAGATTTTCTCTTCTCTCAAATTAATATATGAACCACAACAACATAGTGTAATGTTTGGGTCGTCCTACCTAAACCATCTTCATATGAGATCTTAATTGCGTTCTTGATATGAACACCCGCTTCAAAGTATTTGCATCTTACAACATTCTCCAATGTACGTGCGATTTTATCCATGTTCTTATATTTGTAACTTTCTCAAAATGCCGAAAAAATCCCAAATTAATGAATATACCGATTAAAACAAATGCAGCCTACAAAATTAGTGACTTAGCCTATAAAATTTTGAAAGTGTAGGACAAAGAGCCTATGGACAATTTAAAAACATAGGATATCAACCTATGTGATAAAAAACATTTAGGAAATTTTGCCTAAATTTTTTTTAAAATAGAGGATTTTAGCCATTCATCCTTCTTCAAATTGGGAAATTAGTTGGCCTAAGTACATATCTTTAGGCTATATCTTGCAGGAAGAGTAGAGGTTGAATGAGAACATGGTGAGAACTTTCACCCTTGAACTCATTTGAATTTTAGCAACCTTTCATAACTTATAATCAACTCTTTAAAAAAGACTTGGTTAATCCTTGGCCTTCAAACGTGGTGAAAGGCTTAGCCAGGTTCAATTCCTGCCAAGGATCCCACTTAGTACTCAAATTTTGATTTTAAAACCTACAACATTAAAAGATATGAAGGATTTTAACCTACTAAAAATTAGTTTTGAAGGCAATTGGCGAGGAACTTACAAACTCAAAAGGTTTTCAACTTACAAAAAGTTGATATTGTAGAATGCAACCTATGCTATGAGGCAAATAGCCTATGTACTCTTAAAGAGGTAGGCCCGCTAAGGGTTTAGAGTCAAGCTTTAGGTTTTAGGGTTCCTTGTAACCCTGTTTCCGTGGGTGCCCTAAACTTGTGGGCACCCTATTCATGCGGTTGGGGGCCAATTCCCGAGGCAAACAAAACCCCAACCGTCACATTTTTTCATTCTTTCTTTCTCTCTCTCTCTCTCCGCGCCAAGCTTACGCTCCGCGCTTTGCTTGGAAGCGCCGCCTCTCCTGAAGCGCCGCTTTCGCAAAGCGCCACGGCGATTCAGGCTTGGTGTGGGTTTTCTTCACATTCACCCGCGTTTTGCTTTCTTCTAATTCTTCTATTTCCCTCCTTCCTCTTGCTCTACAATAGAATAGCCGCAGTGCAATCTTGGAAGTTAGGGTTTCTTTTGAAAGAAACAGAAACATACGGAGGAGGGTTTTCGAGCGTGAGTGTGAAGGAAATTAGTCCAAGACTGTTGAAGAGTGTTGGAAAGTGCTGAGGGAAGTTAGTAGAACATTGTGTAGGAGATAAAGCTTCTGTTTGGGAGGTCCAGGTGTTTGTACTGGAAGTTTTAGGAGTGCTTGTGAAATTCAAGAGTTCTTTAAGAGTATCAAGAGTTGTTTGAGAGTTTTCGAAGTCGTTTGAGAGATTCAGTAGTTTTGTGAGGGATTCAGGAGTGGGTTTAGACATTTCGAAGTCTTTTGAGAGGTTTAGTAGTTGTGTGTGAGATTCAGGAATTGGTTTAGACATTTCGAAGTCTTTTGAGAGATTCAGTAGTTGTGTGTGAGATTCAGGAGTTAGTTTAGACATTTCGAAGTCTTTTGAGAGATTCAGTAGTTCTGTGTGAGATTCAGGAGTTGGTTGAGAGATCCAAGAGCTGTTTGAGAGAGTTGATAGTTGTTTGAAAGTTTCTCATTGAACTTTCTCACAGTTTGTTTGATATTGAGAATTATTGGAAGAACAACTTGCTCTACTCCAAATTGTCTGCACAACATCTTTGAAAGGTATTGTATTTTATTTTAACCAATATGTGTTTGTAGATTCACGGTGTTGTAGCATACACAATGCATAAGCATTGTATATGCTACATGCCAAGTTTAAAAAATATATTAAAATAATACTGTTTGGGGAGACGACCCAAACACAGCCTCTTGTTTGGGTCGACCGACCCAAACACAGCCCCTTGTTTGGGTCGCTCGACCCAAACACAAAACAAAGCATCATGTTTGGGCCGAGCGACCCAAACAAAGTCTTCTAATTATAAACTCATAAAGAAATCCATGATATTTTGCATCAATATAAAATTCGCATCAACCCAAAATAATAATCAAGGAATGTATCAAGGAAAAGTATCAAGGAATCCTGCATGTCACAAACAATATAAAATGCAAATCCACCCAATAATCACAACATTCTTATTATCATTACAAATGATGCTGAAATATAAAAATATACAATCCACCTAAACCTATTCATGTCATAGATGTTTGGGTCGAACGACCGAAACTAACCTTGCACATTATTTTCTTACAGATGGCTCCAAAGAAAAGACCCGGCGAAAGGTGGTTCATGCCTGCGCCGGACATGTTGTGGCAGGAGCACGAAACCCCGCAGGATGACTCCTATTCCCCTAAGGACGGGCTTGTCCTCGCTTGGTCTATTCAAGTAGTCAAAGCCTCAACATACAAAATGATTTTTGTTGTCAAGGTGGGAACCGTGGAGAAACACACCTGGGCGACTCTCGCGGGATGGGAGGTCGCATCGGTACAGTCTCTTGGAGACTATACCGACGTCATCCTCGAGAACTCGGCTGTGCAGAACGCGCATATGTTCATGCACCAGTTCTCCGAGCCTTTCGACGCACTCTATGCAAGAGAGTCCTGTGTCGAACCGGAAGTTATCAAGCCGGAGACAATATTTATCGATGGGAGTACATCGAATACCAAGGTCTCAAGCCGGTTCACAAAACTAAAACATGCAATAACCGTGCTGAACAGGGGCCTGCAAAGCAAAACCAAATCACAACAACCTGTGAGGCGGAAAGCTCCCACAGAGGAAGGAGCAGGGTCGTCAAGACCTCAATCGGTGAGGATGCCGCTACCAGTACCGGCTGACTCGCGTAGGACCACTCCCTCCCAAACACCTACGAATAGTGAGACACCTACACCTTCTGGGAGCCGTCAAACAACTCCATCCAAGAGGGCGAGAGAGTCATCTGTGATGACTGACGAGCCAGTCTCACCGGAGATGCGCATGCCGAAGCCAGGCGAAGAGGTGGATGCAGGGGAGCTGCAGAAAATTGTGAACAATTTCACGACGAAATGCTCCCACTGTTTTTTCATGGGCAGGGATTTCAAGTTCGACGTGAACATCAGCCAGTGCCATCTAGCGCCATCGGAGAAGTGTGTCCGGGCAAAGGAGGACGCCTACGTTGACTGGATAATCGCGCAGATCGTTTGCGAGCAGTTTAAAGACGACAGGCAAACGATTGTAGTGATGCCACAGGGTCTCAAGAAAATGCCTACACCTGAAATGTGGCCAACAATTCAGAAGGGCGATTTTTGGCTGATAGACGGCCAACACAGCGTGGAGGCATCCAAGAAAATCCAACTCATGAATGAGTGGGATGATCCCAACAATCAGAAGGAAAAGCTGAAGGTTTGGAAGGCACTGGTGGTGTGGTCTGACGACGAGACCAAGCTCAGCGACATCTCCCGGTACTTCAATATGGGAAACAAGAAGAGGGCTTACCAAGCTTCCTGGATAAGGAATATCATGGCCTCGCGGGAGGTGTGGGAGTTCTATGGTAGGCCTCCCAAGGAGAGGGAGAATGCAAAGGACAAGAATCCCAAGTGGGAGGTGAGTATTGTTTGGGTCGACCGACCCAAACTCCTGGTGCAGCCTTGTTTATTTAGTTTGGGTCGATCGACCCAAACAACTGTTGCAGTCTTGTGTTTTTTTTTAGTTTGGGTCGATCGACCCAAACTCTTGTTGTAGATGTTGGTCATGATATGGTTTGGAAATCACATGTACATATCTAACACGCATTCAAATGTTCTGTTTTGTTCACGTGCAGGATTTCAAATACCAAATGATCAACAAATTCTCCTCCATTGATAATTCGAGCCACAAGCAAAAGAAATACAGCGACCTCAAGGGGGAGATTTACTTGATTACAGCATCGGACTCAGTTTGGAGGAAGTGAAAAACCGTGTTTGAAAAGCACGAGACGGGGGATTTGATCGACCCCGACACTGGCGCTTTCTTTAGCCTGGCCTCGCGCTTCAAGCAGATGAAGCCTCTCGTGAGAGAGTTCTTTAGAACTCTTCAAGGTCTGTCAGAGACGGAGGTGGAGAAGGCGGCATCGCACATCCTGCACGTGGCACCCACGGCGAAGAGGTGTTGGGTGCACCCGAAGATTGTCTTCCAAAAGCCCAAATCCTTCGTTCCTTCATGCTATACCATGAAGGAATGGACGGAGAACAGGAAAAAGAAGACGACTATCGTGCAGGAGCTGCATAAATTGGTGCCAGAGAGGAATATTGTCGTGGACGGCGAGGTTCATGAGGCTAACTGGAGAGCATTCAAAGATGAATATAAGTTCACCAGTGCCTCCATGGCGGCTCTAATAAGGGAAGCGGGGGACGACTTCTTGCGGGCCAAGATGGTGAAGGGTGGGAAGAACCGGGCGCTTCCGGATCACACAGCGCGTGCGTTCTCGAACTTCATCAAGGAGAAGAAGATTGTCAAGTTTGAAGGGGACGCTTACTTCAACCTTGTCACCTTCGAGCCTTTGAAAATTCAGGGCTGGCCAGGTCAGGACGCCAGAATGGCGATAAGGACGAAAGCAAGGTGTGAACCCTTTGAGTGGTCCACCACTTTGCGGGATCACTTTTAGTTAGAATGTTAGCATTAAAAGTTAGAATTGATAGGGAATTTAGGGAAAATTAGTTCATTTAGCATTTAGCCTAGAAGAAGGAAGGTCAAAATGAAACTAAGTAGTGCTAGAAGATAGCAAAGTAGAAAAAATATGCTAGCTAGTAAAAACAACTAGCTAAGCAAATATTAGTAGATGCTAGTTATTAAGCAAATGTTAGTAGATGCTAGCTAAGCAAGTGTTAGTTTATTAGTTAGTGTGAGGCACACAAGACTATTGGAGGTGTTTTACGTAAGAAGATAAAATCGGCGTGAAGAATTTTGAAGACAAAAAAGAAAGAGAGCAAGGGGGATACTTGCCCACTTGCCCCCTTGCCAACTCGATGGCGGAAAAATTAGAAAGATTTCTAAAGGTTTTTTGTCGGAGCCACCTCGGCGAGAGGGTGGCAACCTCAACCGGGAAAACCCCCGAGCCAAAATTTCGGGAAAGGGTTTGAAAAATGGATCCGGTGGAGGAGGGGTCCAACCCTTTTGTGAGAGGGTTTAAAAACCCCTCCTTCCACCTTGTAGCTCTCTCTCTTTCTCTAGTTTTTGGGCGAAGCCCTGCTTTAATGTAGTTAGGAAAAAATCCTTTAGCATGTATTCTCAATGGTCTAAAAGAAAGGCTTGAGAACCTCCTCTACTCTCTCTCTCCTAGTTAGGTTGTGTGTTTATTAACACACCAACAAAATTATTCCTTTTTTTGTAGAGGTAGGTTGGATGGTAGAGTTTTGAGTAGAGGCATTATAGACCTCATCTGCCAATGCCCTGAAGGCTTAGTTCAAAAGCTAGAACAAGATACTTATCATTTTTCTCTTAGAGAGATTTCATATAGCTATCCATAGCCGTTTCCCATTTGTGATTTGGTTGAGATGACAATTAGTTATGGATTTTCAAAGATGGAGTAGAAAAACTGGGTGGTCTTGTGGGTAGCGGCTGCTGGATCAGACCTGCGAGCCCAATAGGAATTTTAATTCCAAGAAATTATATTTTTCCCAAGTAGAACTTTTGTGTAGCTTTCCAAAATGGCTTAGAACATTTGATTTGAGCATGATTTGAATTAGATATGAATTGTGCAAGATGGGACACATAGTTTGAGAACTTTTGGTTGACTGCTGCATTACAGAGGACCTGCTGGGTTCACTTCGGCTTACCTTTCTAATCACATATTTTTATCAAATACATCTTTTTAATATCTCTCCAGGGTCATATAGAACGTTTGATTTGACTAAGATTTGAATTAGATATGAATTGTTGAAGGCGAGATACATAGTTTAAGCCTTCTTGATTGACTGCTGTGTTACAAGGAGTCCGCTGAATTTCTATTAGCTTAACCTGCTGATGTCATAATTTTTTCTAGTTAGAGCTTGTTCATAGCTTTCCAATGGTATAAGGAAAGCCTAGATCCAAGTAGTAAGGAATGTGCTATGAATTTTTGAAGTTAGAAGGTAGATAGGTGGGTTGGAAGGGTCGGTTGAATCGACCTCACACTTCCAACCCTCATAACTTTTGCATTTCTTATCCGATTAGAGTGATTTTTAGATCATTGGAAAGATAATTTGGTGCACTAAGTATAAATATTATGCTTAGGATTAAATTACAGGGCAGAATAACACTTTATATTTTAATTGTTAACTAAGGTACGCTTACTACCAAACTAGTTACAAAGAAGGAGGCAAGGTCGACGCTCGGAAAGTGGAGCAAGGAAGGAGGTAGCGGCTCGGCCTACATCAAGCCCAAATCAACCGAGGAAAATTGAGGTAAATTAACTAACCTTAAGCCTTCCATTTAGGATTGGAGGGAGCACGGCTAAGGTACGCATCTCTAAACCCACTCACCTATCTCGTAAGGTCAAGTGGCTTGACCACTTGACCGCCAAGGGAGTACCCAATTCCATTGTTTTCGGGGCCCTTGGTATGTTTTGTGGTAGTAGCTTCATTTATTAGCAAGTTTCGTGTGTGGTAAGTCGGATTAATCACCGACACGACCACTCTGAATGTTGTTGGTGGAAAGGTGGGGTTAATGACCCGCGAATCCACTATTATGTTGTTGGCCCCATAGATTGGGAGTAATGGCCCCAATTTATGAAGATTGCGCAACAGGTTGAACCTACAGGTCGCCCGTCACCCTGGTCCCATTGAGTTGCATTTCGTGGTCTATCCAGTGTAAACACATTTAACAATCAAAACATACAAAATAAATCGTAAACCCTTGTTGGCAAGAGACCCGAGGTAAGGGGTGATGCCTAATATGTTAATGTAGTAAGTTAGGACGTGCAAACAAAAGTAAGTAATTAAGAAGGAATTTGTGTGAAGGGTGGGACTTAGGCCAAGTTCCCCCGCTTAGAAAACTAAATAGAAATAAATAAAGAAATAGGAAGAATTGAATGGTCCATCAAATTGTCGTTATTCCGTTCGTTGAGTTGGGGTGGTATGAGTCACACCCGGTTGGGTGTATCAGAACCATCCCAATTCACAAATTAGGATTGCCTTGGTTTCAAGGCTGGTGCGTCTGCGCGTAGAATAGGTTGTAGGTTAAGGTTAGAACTAGATATGAAATTGGTTAGTGGAGTTTAAAGCCACACTAGTAAAAAACTAAGGCCTAACCTCCGGAGGTACTACGACGCATATTTAATCTCCCTTAAAAATCTAACTACTCACGTTATACACCTATCATCCGGGTTCGGCTTGGGCGCCTGCAAATGCAGGCCACCTTCACCGAAGGGCTTGTGTGATACTTTTAGGCTCCCTCGAAAGGGGGTGGCCCAAAAGTACCACACAAGGGACCGCTTTCCATTTGGGATGATTGATTTCAGGAATATTCCTGGAGGCTCATTTGAGGGCACAATGAGCACCCTCTTCTATGACCCCTTCCTATCTAAGTTCGTCGATTATGCAAGCCCTAAGTTCAGGGAGGTAGATATCTGGCTTTGAATAATCGAGGATAGGAGGGCGGAGCAGGTGTACGAGCTTGTCCGGAAACTGCAGCCGGAGTATGCAGTCTCCAAGTCTCACTACATCGCCGCACCGGCGGAGGGGGCTTACACGACGTTGAGGGACAAGAAGACCAAGTTCGTCAACGTCTTGTGTTTGTACTTTGTGTACAAAGCGGAGTTGTTGAAGGTGCCGAACCACCCTATATCCCGGATGGACAAACTCTTCCAAGTTCCAGAAGGGTTGAGTGCCAACAAGTGCCTCTACGACGAGGCTAAATACACGAACTATCCTTTAGATGAGCTGCGGATGGAATTTTACATGAGAATGATGAGGACGCTGACGAGGAGAGGGGACTGCATCTTCAACGTCTTCGGAGGCTCAAAACCTGTCTATGCTGCTATGGTAAGTGACTTTCTATAGCTCGTAAGCAGTTTGGGTCGATCGACCCAAACTAGGCTCTTTGCAGGTTTGGGTCGACCGACCCAAACTAGGCTTTTTGCAGGTTTGGGTCGACCGGCCCAAACTACACATTTCACTTAGTCTTGTATATGTGACTGCCTCGACAAATTCTAATTTCCCTATAACTTGGATTGTGTAGATGTCGGGGCTGAATATATACTCCTACATAGAGGATGGCGATCTGCCATTTTATAGGGTGCAGAAATCGCTGGCGAAGAAGATGGACATCCTCGATTGGATCCCGGGTAGCTACGTCGACGAGGTTGTTCAGGGTGGCGAAAACCCTCTTGATAGGGTGAGGCGCATCAACCCGGAGGAAATGGCCATGAGGGCCACGACCCAAGTTCCCGAACCTCTGGTCGGGTTGCATCCGGGCAATCCGTCCCGCACAGAAGGTGGCGAGGTTGAGGAGGAGGAGGAGGAAGCAGAGGAACACGAGGAGGCGGAGAAGGAAGGCGACGTCGAGGAAGGGGCAACGGGCTTCACGCAACAATCCGAAGCCCCTCAACGGAAGAAGGCGATGCGGGCGGCAACCCCGCAGAGTAAGCTCGTGCCCGTCCTGACTGTGGACGATGCACGGGACATGTACTCCAGGGACGCGACCGCCACGTTCAGGGAGAGGAGGAAGTTGAAGGGGAAGAAGCTGTATGGCGACTACTCCGTGGAGGAGACCATTGCCATAAGCAGCGAGGACGACGATGATATTGAGCTCGCCAAACGGCTCAGATCAGATCCCCCCTCCCCGACAGCGTTCGCTGGCATGGTTAGGGTGAAGCCCGAGGTCCTGACTGTGGAGGAGGCGAACGAGAAGATGAGGAGGGACGAGGAGCAACGCGTCCGTCTGCAGAAGGCTGCCGCTGAAGAGCCCTCAATGCGGAACGAGGTAGCAGAGCTGAGGGCTCTCCTGTTGGAGCAGGAGCGACAGAGGGCGATGGCCCAACCTCCGTCCCACGCCGAATTGATATCACAAGTGATACAAGGAATGTGGGCGCAAGGTTTGGTGGTGGCTCCCTCCAGCTCCTTCCCGCACTTGCCCCCCGGCTTCCCTCCGCAGAGCATCCCTCAGCAGCCTGTGCCGCAATCGTCTTTCAGCTTCCAGCACTTGATTCGGCCCCACCAAGTTCCGTACGCGCCGGTCCAGCAAGTGGATGACCCCAACATCTGGCGCGTCTTTGGAGCCTCCTCCCCTTTGGGCCCTCCACCACTTCGGCCCCCCATAGTCATGGCGCCCCCTCACCAAGCGGACGACCCCAGGATGTTTGGGTCGACCGACCCAAACCCACCATCCACTGGAGTGTCCGAAGGGCCCTCTCCAGATGCAGGACAGTTTGGGTCGGGCGACCCAAACCCCGTTGCAGCGCAGTCCTCCCTTGACCAACATGGGTGTCAACTAGACACGGCCATGCTAGATGTTGAAGGCCTGCAAGGGCCTGGTGATACCTCTACTCCTAACCAAATCGATGAACGCATGCATGATGCACATGCGGAGATTGGTTTAGGACAAGGGCCTGATGCCGATCGTTTGCAGGAGAAGGTTCCTGACGTCGTCGGAGAAGGCGGTGGCGAGAGAGGCGGGGCAGCGGGGACGGTGGAGGCTTCCACATCGTCGAGACATGACCAGGGCGAGGTAATACACTGAGCCCTCCCCAGTTTGGATCGACCGACCCAAACTTCCTGGGTCATTGTCTTGTTGGCGTGGTCGTGTCCCCCTTGCTAGGAGGAAATGCACACCCCCTGCCCCCCCCCCATGCTCTACACTTGCTCCCCCTCCCCCCAACGTGCCCCCCCGCGATCCCCTTCGTCTCACCTGCACTCGACTACGCTCGACCTTGGCGGCGCGCAACCAATTTTGTAGATGTAGAATTAGGGTAGTGTGAATGCCCTCGTTCACCGCGGTCCCCCCCAATCAAATTGTACATAGAGATTTGTAAAAATAAAATTATTATTTTTGGCGCCCATATGTTTGCATCCGTGTCCCAATGTATGTTGTTCCCCTTGTATGTTTTTGTTGCCACCAATGGTCCAATTCTTCTTGTGTTTGCACAAAATTTCCGTTCTGCTTGAGATGGACATAGCATAACATAGTCCTCGTCCGCCTTCTCTCGCTCGTCGCCGCAGGGTTCGGAGCATAGCGTCGCAGCTCCCCACCGATCCTCTCCGAGGAGTGTGGAGGACAGCGCGGTGGTCCCCCCGATTTTGCCCTCGCCACCTTCGCCTCCCAAGACCCGGTTCCTCGTGCTAGACCTCAACGGGGTCCTTGTCCAGTGCGTGCATTGTCCGAGGGTCCCTACGGTGCCTTTCTGCAAGCCCGAGGACGCCAACTACGATGGACCCCCCGCGTACATCAAAAGCAAGCTAGTGTACCTCCGCCCGTCCCTTCGGCGCTTCCTACAGGTCGCCCTATCCAAATGGTGGGTGATCATTTGGAGCTCCATGAAGTCCGAGAATACCCAGGCCGTCGTGGAGTTCATCTTCAAGGGACTCCAACCCCCGTGCTTGGTCCTAGGACATGATTCTTGTAAAACATTATACACCCCCGAGGGCAGGGTTGTGAAGAAGCCCAACAACCCCGCCGTAAACCAATTTCTTAAGGTCTTGAAGCCAGTCGTATGGGACCAGCGTCCGACCATGGTCGGCTGTCCCTACGACGTTCGCCCCACCCGTGACAACACGTTGATGGTGGACGACAGCGCTTCCAAAAACATTTTGAACCCGACCTCGAACTTCATAGTTTGCCCCACGTGGACGGTCGAGAAGGTCCGAGACCGCTTTTTGTTAGACCTACTTAAGTACATTCAAACGCTCGTGGGGAGCGGACTACCCGTGCCCCGGTTCCTTAGTTGTAATCCGATAGGCGAAAGATACATGGATCCGAAGGACTATATGTACAGAGAGTTGTACGCTCACGCGAAATATAATAAACTCATTTGAGATACTACATGGTGTGCCATTGTGTGTGATATATTATGCCTCAATTGTATATCGATTTTCACATGCTCCCCCCTCCCCTTGGGTTTTGTTTTGTTTCTTTTTTTGCGCCAGGTTTTGGAGCCCTCGATTGAGATCGTCAGCGAATCAAACTTGGGGAGCTTCTTCTACGAGACCGTCTACGATGCCGCGTCCACCATCGACTACTCCAAGGAGCCTATCAACGCCGGCGTCGTCGATAGCCCCCCACCCAAGCAAATCTTCCGGCCATCTCTGTCCCCGTCGCCGCTCAAGGGCATAAATCGCAAATGCATCCGGACGTCCCCCTCTCGGCCCGGCGGCAGTATTACACCTCAACGGCGGCTGCGGATGGACGCTCGGCCCACGAAGAGTGGCACCCTTCCTATCCCTTTGCGGGACGCCTTGCCCCTCCTCGCCAACTCCGACGGGAACGCCCCCGGTGACAAGGTGAACCCCCCCCCCCCCAAAACATGGTTAACCGCGCATTACAATCATCCCGCACTTAAAAATTGAACGTGTGACACGTTTGGGTCTTCCTCCCTAAACTAACACATGTGTTCTTGCATTGACGCGTTGCAGGTTGCTCCCACCCGTAAACCTATGCGGGCTAGTGCGTCCGTCGAGTTGGAGCGTTTCTACTCCATGACCAGAAATGCAAGACAGTCCACTTCATCGTATTCGAATTCTTCGTCGTATAATTCGGGCGGCCGACGGAATCCAAAATGTGTTTTTGATGGCGGTCACCCCAAGAATGGCTATAGTCGCGGGGCGGAGATTTTCAGGAATGTTGAAGCAATGCGAGCAAAAGAAGCCGCAGCAAAAGAAAAAGAGGCAAAAGTAAAAAAAGAAAAAGAAAATGAAGCAAAAGAAAAAGAGGTAGTCTCCGAGGCTAGATAGGCCATAGTAGGCGTAGGGTTTTGGGCCATAGGCAAGAACATTTTGGGTCGCACTATCCAATGGATGTGTGGTGTTAGCATGCTATGCATTTTACATGCCACACTTTGTATGTTTTTTTTTGCAATAATATAAGTGTCACATGATTTCCCCTTCCATATGGTCTAAGGTTTGGATTGCCCTACCTAAACCATCACAAATATGAGTTTGGAATATTTTGTATGTTATATTATATTGGTTCACATATTTCCCCTTCAATATGATCTATGGTTTGGATTGCCCTACCTAAACCATATTCATACAAGTTTTTGTGCGATAATATGAATGTTTTAAGATTTCCCCTTCAACTTGGCCTAAGGTTTGGATTGCCCGCCCTAAACAATCCCAAATATGAGTTATTAATGGGGTTCTTGTTCTAAACACCCGCTTCAAAGTGTTTGCATCTTACAACTTTCTCCAATACGTGTTCCATTTATCCTTGTTCTTATTTCTGTGAATGTCTCAAAATGCCCAAAAAGTCTCAATTTAACGAATATAGTGTTCCTTGTGTGTTGCCTGGAAAGGAATATGTGTCGTTCTTGTATGTTTCAGGACGCGCTCCCGAATTTAACGAGGTGGTATTATAAGTAGAATACGAGGGCGTTTGCGAAAGGGAACGTCTTGCGCTTCTCCGGAGGGGCAGACAACGATCGAACTCGGAAGATGCGGCCTTGAGGGCGTGCCTATCCAAGGAGGACGTGGAGGAGGGCCGGGCACCAAGCGAGCGGGTAGCCACCTGCGAAACAACGTCATAGGAAGATAAGAATAGGAATGGAGTGGGGAAAATAATGAGGGCGGTTTGGGATGGGCGCTCGTAAAGAGAACGGCACGCAAACGGAAGACAAGGAAAGCAAAAGCGGGAAAGGGGTTGAGGGTTGAGGAGGGCACCTTGGCTTTGGGGACGTCCATGCGGGGAACGGTGGGAACGAGGGGGGCGTCGATGGGAGCATCCGGAGCCGATGGAACTATTGCAATGTTGGATGGCGGGGGGGAGTCGAGGCGTGGAGGGCCCACGATCGCGGAGGACGTTGCGGGGGGAGGAACGGAGTCGGCGGGGGAGGTGTGGCAACGGGGGCCTTCCATGCGGAGACGCCGGCTCGGCCCGCGACGAGCGACGGCGTCGTCCCTCGAGGGCGAGAGGTGTCCCAAACGAACGAGCGTCCGTTTCTCCTTGGAGAGGGGGGAGGGCGACGGGGCGTAGGCGCGGGCGACAAGTGCTGGGGGCGGGCTGTTGACGACGCCGTCGTCGATGCCGACATCGCGGGAGTAATCCACGGCCGAGGCCGCGTCAACCGCCGAGAAGTGGTAGAGGGATGGCATTTGGAAGCCCGTGACGTCGCGGGAAGGGGATGCGGGGGGGGGATAGGGGACGGGAAGAGCCGTCGACCACAGGGGCGTCGCATATGGGGGCAGACTATGGGCAAGAACAAGAACAACAACAATCACAACAACAAAAGGCATCCAAAAACGGAGCAAGCATTAGATATGTGAACCACATGATAACAAGCAAAGACATGGAGGCATTTCAAATCAATTTATTGAGTTTGGCGAGCCTCATGATGCTCTTATATACATTATCGCGGGGGCTTAGCGCCGCATTGCCGAAGGGGTTGGACCTAACAAAAAATGGGATGCTACCGGCGTGGAGCCCGAGCCTTCTAAGGTAGGGGGCTAGCCTATCAACCAAAAAGGTGTCTTGCCTATCGCCGGTCCAAGTGTCCGGGAAGATGACGTTGCCCGGGGGGTTCAAGACGCTTTTGGTGGGGTTGTCGTCGATGAGGAGGGTGTTCTCAGGAGTCGGCCACCACCCGTGGGGTGTCCCCTGCATTCGGGGAACGCCTCGCCAGAGTTTGGAGCGGAGGACCTTGAGGAACTGTTGTCCTCCGCCTCGACCGCCAAACTTGGGCACCGGTCGGCCTTTCTCGTCGAGCAGCTCGTCGCAGTCCTCTTGGCCGAGGACGAGGCAAGGGCTCGGGAGATCACGGAACAAGAAGTCCACGATGGGCTCCGTGTTCTCCATGACCATGGAGCTCCACACAACGACGTGGGCGAACTCGACCACCTCGCGAAGGAAGTTGCGGCGCCGGGACGGGCGCGCACAGCCTTGCGGTTAATGAGGGCGTCGAGCTCGCCGTCATAGTCCCTTTCGTCGGGGTGACGGAAGGGACGCGTGGGGACCCTGGGGATGTGTTGGGTGTGACACAAGACCCCGTTGAGGTCAAAAACTACGAAAGGCTTGTTCCAAGTGTGAGGTCCACTGGTCGAGGGGTTGCGACCTATCTCCGGGGGGTCCTGTGATGAACAACGCGACTAGTTTAATGCTATGATCCAATAATGAAATTTTTGCGTAGAAAATGAAGACGATGCATTATGGAAAAAGACGAGGAAGTGAGGAGAGTGCAAGGAAAATGTGCACAAGGGCACACTTGCGAATGACCGTTCGTGAATGAAGGCTGCGGGGGCGGTGCATTTACGAGCGGTCGTTCGTGAAGGAGGTGGACACGGGGCCGCACCCTTTCACGAACGAGCGTTCGTGAATGAGGTGGATACACAAGAATGAACATAATCGCATCAACATCCACAATATACGAGAAGGGGTCGAGGGCAAAGAATTTGAAGAAATGCGATGCAGATAATATGGGTCTATATATTAATCCGTTGAATATTTACATTTCTCACGTGATAGTCTATCACATTTTCCTAAGGCAAAATGATGCCGTGTCCTACAAAACTGGTCGTCCATAAGGGGGGTCGCTGAAGAGGGCTCGCGTGGGCCAGGGGTGTCGATGAAGAGAAAAACACCGCGATGTTAGTGAGGTTACGAACGCGCGCTCGTAAAAAATGGTATTCTCAGAGGAGATTTACCTCGTCATCGGGGGGAGGGGAAGCGGCGCTGGACCGAGCAGCAGGTCCCTCCTCAACGATTAACGAACGCGCGTTCGTAACCTCCACAGCCGCAGCCGACTCCGTTTCCATGGCGTCGGCCTCACGCTCCGACTGAGAGGCCTGTGTCTGCTGGATGCGCAGCACGTTGTCATCCTCGGCGCCCAGGTCGAGCGCGTCCATCCGGACATCCTCCATCCACGCGGCAGGGGTCTCTTCCACGTCCATCCCCTGCTCTCCTACTGCGTCATTGGGGCTCCCCTGCGTGTCCTCCACAATGACCATGTCAGTGTGTCGCGCAAAGTCATCGCCCTGTCTGTCTACTACCCTGGGGACGACGGTGAAAGACGACGTGTCGGTGTCTGAGGGCAGTCCTACCCTTGAAGGGGGAGGGGTGAGGGCTGCAGGACCTGAAGATTCACGAACGCGCGTTCGTAAATCTTCGTCCTCCTGGATGGCCGCCGCGACAGCATCGTGGGAGGTGGCCGAGGGAACTTCTGGGGGCGGAGGAATCCCAACATGCGTAGGGTGGGGCGCGGAGTGGTGTGATGGTCCTCCTGGGAAATGGCCCTGCGGGGGGTACTGGCCTAGCGGGGGGTATTGCGATGGGTATCTTCCAGGGAAGGGGTAAGCCGGCTGGGGGGGCGCCGAGAAGCTCTGCATCTTGTTGAGCATGGCGAGGATGGCGTCCGTCTTCTCGTTGGATTGCCTTAGCTCCTCCTGAATTGCTTTCATCTTCTTCGCATTCTCCTCAGCAGCCTTCGCCATGTCCTCCTTCATCTTCTGCTCGAGCTCGGCGTTAAGCTCGGCGACGGAGAGGGCCTCCTCCTTGACCCGCTTGTTCTTGTCGAAGTCGACCCCCAGCTCGACCATTATCTCCATATCTCCCTCGTCCTCGTCGGAGACCTCGATGATTGCCCCCGGAGGCAGCTCCACGTAGGGGGTCTTCTTCATCTTCCGCCTAGTGTTGCGGAAGTGGTCCAACGACGGGCGGGAGCGTTGGTCCAGAAGGTCGAGGTTCTCCATCTTGGGAACCACGACTGGCCTGGGCGACACCGATGTCGAGCATCCCCCGGGAGTGCCGAATGCCTCCGCTCCAGACGTTCTCGCGGGGAGGACATCTTGGGTTGTCCCCGCGGACGACCCCGTGTATCCACCCGGAGTCCCCTGCACGTCGGATGGGTTTCCCGACGGCCCCAAAATTCGCAGAGGCGTGACGTCCAAGGATCGGAGGATCGCCTCGACGTTGTAGGAGGGCGCGGGCTCGTCGTCGTCCGTCTCCATGGCGGGCATGCCCTCGTCGACGGGCATGTTGATGTCCGTCCTCGGGAGGGACATGTCCTCCAGGTCCATCGTGGAGGCCTTCGCCCTGTGCACCTGGAAGTCCTCCTCGTTGATGGCGTCAATGAAGCTGTTGACGACCAGCCCCAGCATCTGAGATCCAAGAAAATACGTTAGAATATACGAACGCACGTTCGTAAACATCAACGACGAGAAACAATGTCGTCAAAACCCAAGACAAGTTGAGGTGAACTTTACGAACGAGCGTTCGTAAATATTAGTTGGAGAGCTTACCATCGTAGCGTACATGAACTTGCTGCCTCCACAAACGTTGTACACGGTCTCTCCGCTTATTGCCACGCTCTGCAAAACGGAGACGTAGAACTCCAACCTGAGTTCCATCGCCGGGAAGATGGTGTACAAGGTCTCCTGCAGCAGATCCTTGGGAGGGGGATGGGGGATGCTGTAGATCTTCTTGAACGTAGTATTCGCCCTGACAGGGGCTCGCCCATTCCGAAGCGCGTTGTACGTCAAGAAGACGAGGCTGACCGCCCCCACCTGTTTGTTTCCCCTGGCCTCGTTGATGGCCACGATCCCTTCCGTCTTGGCGGGCACGTAAGTGCTGTGGAAGATGCTGTACTCGAATTTGATTGACTTCTCGTACAGGTCGACTACAGCAGAGAGCTTCTCCTGCTCGACTATCCACAGCCAAACGTGAGGCTCCCTCATGTCCGGCGACTTGTGCTCCTTGAACTTGGTCATGAAGGGGTTGTAGAAGGGCATGTCCTTCACCCCCTGCCTCGACGCACCGGGGATCCCCCTGAAATCGATCAGGGCAAATGGGCACCCCCGTCGATCCTCCCTCACCTCGGCCCTGTTCATGGTCCGGTCCCACTTGGAAAATGTGACCCTCTCCACTCCGCTTGTCACCAAACAAAATCTGGCCACTCCTTCGAATGTGGCCAACCTCTTCCGCGCCAAAAAGCTTCTGTATTGCTCCACCTCCTGGGGATCCGTCTCGGTTTTCTTTGTCCTCTTGTTCCCCTTCTGCTTCAAAATGGAGGCGTGCTCCTTGACAAGACAACGCATTGAGGCTCCGGAAATGTTGTAGTCGACCTTGAACATCTTCCAACTAGCCCAATTAACGTCTCCGTCGGCTAAGATGAATGCGTACTCCGGTATTAGGCCGCTCAACTCCCTCATTGCAGCAGTCTTCAACTTGCGGTGTTCGCACCATTCCTTGATGGAATACGTGCCGGGCTTGTGTCTTGGCCTCTTCAAAAATATCTTCGGGTATGGGATGGTTCTTCCCACTGTGTTCCCAAGAAGATGCACCGCGCACCTCTGCAACTCGGACTATGTTAACCCTTGAAGGGACCTGAAGAACTCCCTCAGTAGTGGAGGGGCCTCCCCGGTCTTCTCAGCGCTGTATTTCTCCTCGGTGTCGGGGTTGACCAGATCGCCCGAGCTGTGCGCATCAAAAAATTGTGTCCACAACTCCCAAGTGTCCCTGTTGCAATAGATGAGGCGGAGCTCACCCTTGAGCTCCAGGACAGACTTGGTTGTTGTAGACTTCATGTCGATGGAGGAGAACTTGTCCACCATCGCGTCGCAGAATGCCTGCAGCAAGAAAGGCATCAGTAACGCACAAAATACGAACGCACGTTCGTAAATTTGAATGTCAAAGAACTTGAAAATTTGAATGTCAAAGATATTTACGAACGTTCGTTCGTAAACTCACCTTCCATTGTTGAGACGGCGTCTTCGCGTTCTCCCTTTCTTTAGGGGGGCACCCGTGGACGACCCAGACGTCCCTTGCAGCCACTATGTTGGCTGCCCACAACGCCTCGAAGGCCTTGATCTTGTTGCCGGAGTTGAGGAAGGTGGATATCTTCCGCAGCTTGTCCCAATCGTCCGACCACACCAAGAACGCCTTCCAGTAGCGCAAGTCCTCCTTCAGCTCATGCTGGAAGTTGTCGTCCTTGAGGATTATCTGGGACGCCTCCAAGCTGTGTTGTCCGTCTATGATCCAGAACTCTCCATTCTGGATCCGTGGCCAGTCCTTCTCCGTCGGACGGGATGTCAGCCCCTTCGGCATGACGCAGATGGTCTGCATGTCCCACTTGACATTGTTCATTAGATTATTGATCTGCCACTTCACACCACCGCTCTCGCGAGAGCGAACCACCCATTTGTTGGGGGACATCTCGCACTTGAAGCAGTCCACGTTGAATGTGAAGTGGCGTCCCATGGGCCAGCAATCCTTCGAGTAGTTGTTGAAGTCTCGAAGGATCCTCGTGGCCTTCACAGCGTCAGGGTTCTCACCCTTTTTCAAGGGGGTAGGCATTACGACAGGCGAGGTCACCTCCGCGGTCTCTGTTACTCCCGATTTCTCCATCTCGTCCCTTGTCCTCTTCGATGGCGTGGAGTGTCTACTGGGGCCCTCCGTCGCCCTGCTCGCGGAAGGCACATGCCTGGGTGCACTTTTAGATTCTCCTGCCCCTGATGTGGATGGTTTCCTGGGGCTCTTCTTCTTCTTGTTTGCCTCAGTGACCACACTGTTGTATTTGGAGATGTTCAATGCAAGGGCGGTCAATTTTCTTGCCGTCCAGTATGGGCTCAACGCATATTTGGAGAAGAGGCCGTCCAGGTCGAAGTGCTTGGCATCTTCCACTACGTTATTGGTGGCGTATTGGTAGGAGAATGTATGTTTCTGGAAATGCAACAAGAGGTTGATATGATCCTTCTTGTTCTTCATGTCCATAATTACATACTCCCCCTGGGCCTCTGTGGACTCTATCTCCCACGTCTTCATTTGAACCCACTGTTCAGGCTGGTCCACTCTGGTCTCCAGCTCGTAGGTGAAGCGCATGCAGAAGAGGCCGTCTCCGATCTTCTCTGGCAGTGCCGTCCACTCCCCCATGAAGTCTTCCTTGGGGACATAGTTGTCGTTGCCGTTGTCGTCTAACACCGACTCTGGGAGGCGATCGACCTTCACCGCGAACATCTCAATGGCGCTTCTGCTTGATCTTGCCATCTGCAACAGAATATAAACAATTAGTGACTTTACGAACGAACGTTCGTAAATGACATGCATATCCCACATACTACGCAGTGTTAATGCGTCTTTGCAATTGATGTAATTATATTTATGAACGTTCGTTCGTAAATGAGGGGTTGCAAGATAATATAAATTTTTAGTATTGAGTTTACGAACGAGCGTTCGTAAAAGATATGAAGATCAAAGAGACTACTCGTCATGAATGTATTTGCAATATATTTGGTTATTTTTGCGAACGATCGTTCATAAAAGATATAGGTTTTCTAGATTTAACACTATATTCGTTAAATTGAGACTTTTTGGGCATTTTGAGACATTCACAGAAATAAGAACAAGGATAAATGGAACACGTATTGGAGAAAGTTGTAAGATGCAAACACTTTGAAGCGGGTGTTTAGAACAAGAACCCCATTAATAACTCATATTTGGGATTGTTTAGGGCGGGCAATCCAAACCTTAGGCCAAGTTGAAGGGGAAATCTTAAAACATTCATATTATCGCACAAAAACTTGTATGAATATGGTTTAGGTAGGGCAATCCAAACCATAGATCATATTGAAGGGGAAATATGTGAACCAATATAATATAACATACAAAATATTCCAAACTCATATTTGTGATGGTTTAGGTAGGGCAATCCAAACCTTAGACCATATGGAAGGGGAAATCATGTGACACTTATATTATTGCAAAAAAAAACATACAAAGTGTGGCATGTAAAATGCATAGCATGCTAACACCACACATCCATTGGATAGTGCGACCCAAAATGTTCTTGCCTATGGCCCAAAACCCTACGCCTACTATGGCCTATCTAGCCTCGGAGACTACCTCTTTTTCTTTTGCTTCATTTTCTTTTTCTTTTTTTACTTTTGCCTCTTTTTCTTTTGCTGCGGCTTCTTTTGCTCGCATTGCTTCAACATTCCTGAAAATCTCCGCCCCGCGACTATAGCCATTCTTGGGGTGACCGCCATCAAAAACACATTTTGGATTCCGTCGGCCGCCCGAATTATACGACGAAGAATTCGAATACGATGAAGTGGACTGTCTTGCATTTCTGGTCATGGAGTAGAAACGCTCCAACTCGACGGACGCACTAGCCCGCATAGGTTTACGGGTGGGAGCAACCTGCAACGCGTCAATGCAAGAACACATGTGTTAGTTTAGGGAGGAAGACCCAAACGTGTCACACGTTCAATTTTTAAGTGCGGGATGATTGTAATGCGCGGTTAACCATGTTTTGGGGGGGGGGGGGGTTCACCTTGTCACCGGGGGCGTTCCCGTCGGAGTTGGCGAGGAGGGGCAAGGCGTCCCGCAAAGGGATAGGAAGGGTGCCACTCTTCGTGGGCCGAGCGTCCATCCGCAGCCGCCGTTGAGGTGTAATACTGCCGCCGGGCCGAGAGGGGGACGTCCGGATGCATTTGCGATTTATGCCCTTGAGCGGCGACGGGGACAGAGATGGCCGGAAGATTTGCTTGGGTGGGGGGCTATCGACGACGCCGGCGTTGATAGGCTCCTTGGAGTAGTCGATGGTGGACGCGGCATCGTAGACGGTCTCGTAGAAGAAGCTCCCCAAGTTTGATTCGCTGACGATCTCAATCGAGGGCTCCAAAACCTGGCGCAAAAAAAGAAACAAAACAAAACCCAAGGGGAGGGGGGAGCATGTGAAAATCGATATACAATTGAGGCATAATATATCACACACAATGGCACACCATGTAGTATCTCAAATGAGTTTATTATATTTCGCGTGAGCGTACAACTCTCTGTACATATAGTCCTTCGGATCCATGTATCTTTCGCCTATCGGATTACAACTAAGGAACCGGGGCACGGGTAGTCCGCTCCCCACGAGCGTTTGAATGTACTTAAGTAGGTCTAACAAAAAGCGGTCTCGGACCTTCTCGACCGTCCACGTGGGGCAAACTATGAAGTTCGAGGTCGGGTTCAAAATGTTTTTGGAAGCGCTGTCGTCCACCATCAACGTGTTGTCACGGGTGGGGCGAACGTCGTAGGGACAGCCGACCATGGTCGGACGCTGGTCCCATACGACTGGCTTCAAGACCTTAAGAAATTGGTTTACGGCGGGGTTGTTGGGCTTCTTCACAACCCTGCCCTCGGGGGTGTATAATGTTTTACAAGAATCATGTCCTAGGACCAAGCACGGGGGTTGGAGTCCCTTGAAGATGAACTCCACGACGGCCTGGGTATTCTCGGACTTCATGGAGCTCCAAATGATCACCCACCATTTGGATAGGGCGACCTGTAGGAAGCGCCGAAGGGACGGGCGGAGGTACACTAGCTTGCTTTTGATGTACGCGGGGGGTCCATCGTAGTTGGCGTCCTCGGGCTTGCAGAAAGGCACCGTAGGGACCCTCGGACAATGCACGCACTGGACAAGGACCCCGTTGAGGTCTAGCACGAGGAACCGGGTCTTGGGAGGCGAAGGTGGCGAGGGCAAAATCGGGGGGACCACCGCGCTGTCCTCCACACTCCTCGGAGAGGATCGGTGGGGAGCTGCGACGCTATGCTCCGAACCCTGCGGCGACGAGCGAGAGAAGGCGGACGAGGACTATGTTATGCTATGTCCATCTCAAGCAGAACGGAAATTTTGTGCAAACACAAGAAGAATTGGACCATTGGTGGCAACAAAAACATACAAGGGGAACAACATACATTGGGACACGGATGCAAACATATGGGCGCCAAAAATAATAATTTTATTTTTACAAATCTCTATGTACAATTTGATTGGGGGGGACCGCGGTGAACGAGGGCATTCACACTACCCTAATTCTACATCTACAAAATTGGTTGCGCGCCGCCAAGGTCGAGCGTAGTCGAGTGCAGGTGAGACGAAGGGGATCGCGGGGGGGCACGTTGGGGGGAGGGGGAGCAAGTGTAGAGCATGGGGGGGGGGGCAGGGGGTGTGCATTTCCTCCTAGCAAGGGGGACACGACCACGCCAACAAGACAATGACCCAGGAAGTTTGGGTCGGTCGATCCAAACTGGGGAGGGCTCAGTGTATTACCTCGCCCTGGTCATGTCTCGACGATGTGGAAGCCTCCACCGTCCCCGCTGCCCCGCCTCTCTCGCCACCGCCTTCTCCGACGACGTCAGGAACCTTCTCCTGCAAACGATCGGCATCAGGCCCTTGTCCTAAACCAATCTCCGCATGTGCATCATGCATGCGTTCATCGATTTGGTTAGGAGTAGAGGTATCACCAGGCCCTTGCAGGCCTTCAACATCTAGCATGGCCGTGTCTAGTTGACACCCATGTTGGTCAAGGGAGGACTGCGCTGCAACGGGGTTTGGGTCGCCCGACCCAAACTGTCCTGCATCTGGAGAGGGCCCTTCGGACACTCCAGTGGATGGTGGGTTTGGGTCGGTCGACCCAAACATCCTGGGGTCGTCCGCTTGGTGAGGGGGCGCCATGACTATGGGGGGCCGAAGTGGTGGAGGGCCCAAAGGGGAGGAGGCTCCAAAGACGCGCCAGATGTTGGGGTCATCCACTTGCTGGACCGGCGCGTACGGAACTTGGTGGGGCCGAATCAAGTGCTGGAAGCTGAAAGACGATTGCGGCACAGGCTGCTGAGGGATGCTCTGCGGAGGGAAGCCGGGGGGCAAGTGCGGGAAGGAGCTGGAGGGAGCCACCACCAAACCTTGCGCCCACATTCCTTGTATCACTTGTGATATCAATTCGGCGTGGGACGGAGGTTGGGCCATCGCCCTCTGTCGCTCCTGCTCCAACAGGAGAGCCCTCAGCTCTGCTACCTCGTTCCGCATTGAGGGCTCTTCAGCGGCAGCCTTCTGCAGACGGACGCGTTGCTCCTCGTCCCTCCTCATCTTCTCGTTCGCCTCCTCCACAGTCAGGACCTCGGGCTTCACCCTAACCATGCCAGCGAACGCTGTCGGGGAGGGGGGATCTGATCTGAGCCGTTTGGCGAGCTCAATATCATCGTCGTCCTCGCTGCTTATGGCAATGGTCTCCTCCACGGAGTAGTCGCCATACAGCTTCTTCCCCTTCAACTTCCTCCTCTCCCTGAACGTGGCGGTCGCGTCCCTGGAGTACATGTCCCGTGCATCGTCCACAGTCAGGACGGGCACGAGCTTACTCTGCGGGGTTGCCGCCCGCATCGCCTTCTTCCGTTGAGGGGCTTCGGATTGTTGCGTGAAGCCCGTTGCCCCTTCCTCGACGTCGCCTTCCTTCTCCGCCTCCTCGTGTTCCTCTGCTTCCTCCTCCTCCTCCTCAACCTCGCCACCTTCTGTGCGGGACGGATTGCCCGGATGCAACCCGACCAGAGGTTCGGGAACTTGGGTCGTGGCCCTCATGGCCATTTCCTCCGGGTTGATGCGCCTCACCCTATCAAGAGGGTTTTCGCCACCCTGAACAACCTCGTCGACGTAGCTACCCGGGATCCAATCGAGGATGTCCATCTTCTTCGCCAGCGATTTCTGCACCCTATAAAATGGCAGATCGCCATCCTCTATGTAGGAGTATATATTCAGCCCCGACATCTACACAATCCAAGTTATAGGGAAATTAGAATTTGTCGAGGCAGTCACATATACAAGACTAAGTGAAATGTGTAGTTTGGGCCGGTCGACCCAAACCTGCAAAAAGCCTAGTTTGGGTCGGTCGACCCAAACCTGCAAAGAGCCTAGTTTGGGTCGATCGACCCAAACTGCTTACGAGCTATAGAAAGTCACTTACCATAGCAGCATAGACAGGTTTTGAGCCTCCGAAGACGTTGAAGATGCAGTCCCCTCTCCTCGTCAGCGTCCTCATCATTCTCATGTAAAATTCCATCCGCAGCTCATCTAAAGGATAGTTCGTGTATTTAGCCTCGTCGTAGAGGCACTTGTTGGCACCCAACCCTTCTGGAACTTGGAAGAGTTTGTCCATCCAACACTATATTCGTTAAATTGAGACTTTCTCTAGTCTCAAATTAATATATGGATCAAAGAACTTGAAGAGGCCCGAAACTATATTGTCAACAATCTCAATTATATTATATGTTCTAATATCCCAAATCTATGATGTGCGGACATAAGCACATATGGTAGAGCACTCGACACCAACTTCATCAACAAAAACACTTTGGGTAGAGCACTTCAAACAAGTTTCACCCAAAAATATATATAAAAGGATTTCTATTATTAGCATGTTCAATAGAATATAGACATTGCAACATACAAAGTGCATGTAATAAATGCATGTTTCTTCATTCGAGAATATAGTCCCAAGCATAATAATAAGATGAACTTCAATTGCAGCTTGAAATATAGTAAATGGATATTCATCCAACTCCAAACAATATAGTATTCGTAAGTTCTACCCAAACTCTGCCCCAATTTTGAAGAGCACACATATGTGTAATTTATATTGCTATAATTACGTATTAAACTATAATCATGCTAACACAATCCTACCAACTTCTCATTCAACGTGGGTTGCTTCTTCTGCAATCCGAGCAAGGTTGTCTTTTGCAAAAGTTATGTACTTTTGAGGGATGGACACTGATCCACTATGGTGTTTCCGTGGTTTCCATGCTATGAATATGGAATCTGTATCTACCCAAGATGGACCGTGCTCAGAATCCACCTTCCACCGAAAGTTAGGGTTTGTATCCCAGCCTGTATAATGCCGAATCACATCTTCATTCCTTGCTGTCGGTCGATAGTACTCCACTTGTATTTGTCGAAAATGAGGGCTGGAAGTTACAAAATTAGGATTGGACAAAGCTCTTGCCACCCACACTGGCTTCGCATATGTCTCGTCTCTAGGACGCAAAATGAGCATATAACCTTCATGACAATCCACTGCAATGCGGAAAGATGGTGGGGGACGACTACTAGCAGGCCCCACGTAATGGTCGTCCACATCAAACTCCTCTCGAACCTCTCCATTTCCCAAAAGACTAGGCTCTGAAGCTTGTACATCGACTCGTGTTTGTGGCCAAAATCCATGCCTCAAAGTATGAGGGCTATCTTGGTGGAGGTCTGCCAAGGCGGCACGAACACGTGTCCAATAATGTATCCAACTCCCATAACGATGCCAACATGATCCGCCAACATCCGCTATTTTCAAACTCTCCCAATATTGTATGAAGCCTGATATACCTTTCAAAATATCCTCCAAATTCTTCATGGCTATTGGCTTACAAGGCCTAGGCTCCCCATCCGGTAACATGGTCTTTCCATCCGCATCCACGCGCCACACAAGAAGACCCTCCGGCGGGCTCCAGTCTTGTGACGTGCACAACAACTTGTATTGCATGGCCGGGACACCATCGTCACGCATATAGAAGCGGAATTGTTGTGCCTTCGTATGCCCGATCAATCGGTGAGCTCCACTTCGAATATAAGGTTCTATAAATGCCTTGAAGTCTGGCACCTCCTCAATCATATGGGGGATGACGGGAACGTTCTCCAAATCCATGTACGACTTCATCAATAATGGAATTGTAGGGAAATCCTCCTCCCGCAACTTCATGCTCCACCGCCCAAAAGATGCATCAATATCATCGTGCGTGTGGCCTACCAATAGGAAGGACACAAAAACCTCCTTGAAAATGCCTTTCGCAACCAACAACGACCAATATGCAAATACATATCTGCTTTTATTGTCCTTGGCACAATTGTCCAATTGGACACGCAAAGTTGGAGGCAACTTCTTGGCAATCACGGGTTCATTGGGTGGCTCGGGCAACGAATGCAAGCATACATCTTTTCCATCCAACACCGCTTCATATAAAGGTGTTGAACCCGTGTTCTCAAATAACAATCCTGAAGAATAGGCTGGTGGTTTCTCTAAATCACGTAAAAGCCTTGCAAATGATCCTATCGTGTGGTTTGAATCCGCTGGATACAAATCAAGAGCATAATGAGCAAATTTGACATCACCGTGTCCATGTGCAATCATTCCTGCAATGCCAACCCAACGTGATTAGCATCTATGTATGAATAAACCATTATGAAGGAATCCATGTTCTCCAGTACATCACGGAATAAAATACAACAACATTTAGGGTATATCATGACATTGTTTCGAAGTTCACCTGTAACCGATACAGGCAACTTGAAAAACCCATCCGTGGCCTTGATTCGATTTGCAAAACATGGGGAGGCTGTTTTGGCATGGTCCATTTTGTCATGGATGACCGTAAGAACCTCCAAGGGCCTGGAGATGGACAAAGCTCTATTTGTGTAGTAATCATTACGGTGTGCCTCTTGCATGTTCACGTGCTTGAAATAGTTCAATTGATGCGCTGCATATGACTCGGTGCCCATCGTGTGTGCATCCCGGAGGCGCTTCAACTTCTCGCAATTAGAGCACCTGGCAAATTTGTCCCCTCGTCTTTTTGTAATGTATTCGCTAAAGTTTTGTTTCTTGATTGCACTCAATTTTGACAATGAAATTGGCTCCAACCCAATCTTCTCGCCAACTGCATTAACGTCCAACAATATGTCTTTCCATTTTGTGCCTGTGGGAAGAACTTTCTCCACAACCTTTTCACCGGTTGTGAGTGTGCGTGTTTTGTGCGGCATTGCATCGGCAAGAGGGACAATGATGGTTGCTAGAGTGGCCGTTGCTTGCCTTGTTGCTTCCCTAGGCTTCTTTAAACCCACGTTACCATGGTGACGGGACCGGCGGCCTTCCTTGGCATAAGCAGCTTGTCTATAAAAGTCCGATTTCGACACACCGTGAATGGTGTACCATGCCTTACAACACACGTCTATGCTTTCAATGGTGATGACCTTGCGACCCGTCCCATTCACATGTATCGCCCTATGGACATCAAGTTTTCTTGTGGATCTTAGACGGAAATCTCCAAGCCACATTTCTTCGCGGATGGCCTTCAATTTATCCCTTGGAAACAATTGGCAACAACGATGCACACAACAATCCTTTGTGGCAACTTCTCTAATGGACTCCTCCCCGAGCAACCTTTGACGTTTACAATCAGTTGCAGACGGAGCAGGACGTGCCAATGTATCGTACTTTCTTTGACCCTTGCGCGGCCGCATGTTTGATTGCACCTCCTTTTCGATTTGCATGTGTCGTTGCTCATGTTCACGCAAGCTAACTCCATCAATTGTGACATTCCTCAATGGCCACCTGCGGAGGGAGAACCTATGAGTGGGATCCACCTCGGAATGAACGACCGACTCCAATATGACAACCCCAACGTCCTCCGTGCCAAGCGGGTTTTCATCAATGCAATCTTGCGGATGGGTGTTACGGCAAATCCCCTCCGCCACAACAACTCCACTATCGTTAAGAAGTATCACCTCCAAATTCACCCACGAAGCCCTTGAAAGTCCCGTACATTCAACAATGGGACACTGCGGTACGGAAGACGAAGGTAAATCCAAATGATCTTCATCCGCACTGTCAGCCATAGTAGCCTCCCCGACAATGTCTAGGTCATCATCAGATGCAGATGGCCAAGTGGCCATGTCATCAGATGACCAATCCCCTATTTCACTAAACCCATCCATTCTGCCTACACACATGAACATTGAACATTGTCTTAAAATCACAAAAATTGTAGGTTCAAATCGAAGAACAAAAAAACCATCATATATAAACAAAATTGCAAATACTCAGTGCTCATACAAGTTCATATGACTGCTATGCCATTGGGCTTGTAAAGGTTTCGGAAGGCCAGTGGCCACACCGGCACCCAGATCCCAACCACACTTAGAGGCTGGGTTTGGGTCGAGCGACCCAAACCTTTTGGGAGGATGGGTTCAGGCTCAATACAGAGAGCACCCACACTTAGGCGCTGGATTTGGGTCGAGCGACCCAAACCTTCTGGCAGGATGGGTTTAGGCTCACTACAGACAGCATCCACACTTAGGGGCTGGGTTTGGGTCGAGCGACCCAAACCTTTTGGCAGAATGGGTTTTGGGTCACGACAGGGAGCACCCACACTTAGAGGGCTGGGTTTGGGTCGAGCGACCCAAACCTTTTTGCAGGATGGGTTCAGGCTCACAACAGTGAGCACCCACAGTGTAGGGCTAGGTTTGGGTCGATCGACCCAAACCATGAGGCAGGATGGGTTCAGGCTCACAACAATGAGCACCCACACTGTAGGGCTGGGTTTGGGTCGATCGACCCAAACCTTGAGGCAGGATGGGTTCAGGCTCACAACAAAGAGCACCCACACTGTAAGGCTGGGTTTGGGTCGACCGACCCAAACCATGAGGCAGGATGGGTTCAGGCTCACAACAGTGAGCACCCACACTGTAGGGCTGGGTTTGGGTCGATCGACCCAAACCATGAGGCAGGATGGGTTCAGGCTCACAACAGAGAGCACCCACACTGTAAGGCTGGGTTTGGGTCGACCGACCCAAACCATGAGGCAGGATGGGTTCAAGTTCAGAACAGTGAGCACCCACACTGTAGGGCTGGGTTTGGGTCGATCGACCCAAACCATGAGGCAGGATGGGTTCAGGCTCACAACAGAGAGCACCCACACTGTAGGGCTGGGTTTGGGTCGATCGACCCAAACCATGAGGCAGGATGGGTTCAGGCTCACAACAGAGAGCACCCACACTGTAAGGCTGGGTTTGGGTCGACCGACCCAA
This sequence comes from Polytrichum commune, assembly GCA_950295325.1. Classification (NCBI taxonomy): domain Eukaryota; kingdom Viridiplantae; phylum Streptophyta; class Polytrichopsida; order Polytrichales; family Polytrichaceae; genus Polytrichum; species Polytrichum commune. The sequence continues at coordinate 45,138,791 of OX485807.1, forward strand.
ACCATGAGGCAGGATGGGTTCAGGCTCACAACAGAGAGCACCCACACTGTAAGGCTGGGTTTGGGTCGACCGACCCAAACCATGAGGCAGGATGGGTTCAGGCTCACAACAGTGAGCACCCACACTGTAGGGCTGGGTTTGGGTCGATCGACCCAAACCATGAGGCAGGATGGGTTCAGGCTCACAACAGTGAGCACCCACACTGTAGGGCTGGGTTTGGGTCGATCGACCCAAACCTTGAGGCAGGATGGGTTCTGGCTCAATACAGAGAGCACCCACACTGTAAGGCTGGGTTTGGGTCGACCGACCCAAACCATGAGGCAGGATGGGTTCAGGCTCACAACAGTGAGCACCCACACTGTAGGGCTGGGTTTGGGTCGATCGACCCAAACCATGAGGCAGGATGGGTTCAGGCTCACAACAGTGAGCACCCACACTGTAGGGCTGGGTTTGGGTCGATCGACCCAAACCTTGAGGCAGGATGGGTTCTGGCTCAATACAGAGAGCACCCACACTGTAAGGCTGGGTTTGGGTCGACCGACCCAAACAATTCCGCAAAATCCGCCTATTTATTCAGGTGATGCTCTATTAATCTATTTATAACCTATTTGGGACAACTGAACTCATAGATGCTTGTTGTAATTAGCTGCTCATGAATGGAAGCGTATACAAACCGTGTATTACAGCTCCAACTTAGAGAGCTTGCAGCAATCTCAGGATTGGGACATGAAAGAAAGAACCAGCATTTGGGGGGGTTGGGCTCTTTATACTACCCGCCTCCGCTTTGGGCATCCTCTTTGGATGCCTTTCCCACCTGGTCTCCTTTGGATGTTAATTCAAACCTTCTGACTCAATTTCCCGCTTCTTGTCAATAATAGAGAATGTATATTTAGCTTGGCTCTTCGTTGCCCCAACCACCAAATGAATAATTCAACATATATTTAAAGTTGTTACCACCCTAACTTGGTCAACACTATTCTTCAACTCTTTCATAATTAGTTTTATACATGAATACACCACCACCTTCCCTATTGCCATCTCCTTTCTCCTTTTATCATTGTTGTATATTTTTCTCACATCCTTACTAATACTAAATCCCTATATGTAACTTCCATATATCACCATAGTGGATATTTAGTGTTTGAGTTTACATTTAATGTTACTTACTCTCATAGGGTTAGTAATGGGAAGTGTATGCGTTCGTTTTAAGTGTATCAAACACTAACTATCATATAACTAAAAAGGATATAAAGGTTTTGATACACTACATATGAACGCATACACTGAATACCAATAACCCTATGACAATATGTAAGATTATATCTATTAAGGGGTTTTACTCTACTTGTAGTCAAACATTATGGTATATTTCAAACAATATATTGACAAAAGATGTGCATGTATTATAAAACTTCATATACTAAAAGTCACTAAATATAATAGTTAATGCTATTATTTAGACTCTCACATGAGGACTTATATTTTGAAAACAAATAATTAATGCCATGACAAACTTGAATAATTTGGCCAACTTTCAATTTCTGCTAATTAAAAGAACATATGTTGTGTTGTAATGTGTGCACCCAATATTGCTTCATCCTCAAGACTCCAAGTGTGACAATAACCTAGTACCTATGTGGAAGTCATTAATGGAACCCTAAACCACAAATGACATTTGGCACGTTCAATCTTCCAAGGATGTTTGAACCTATCGTGAAGTCCCTTGAACTCTACCAATGTGTGTGAGCAAAACATGCAAAGTTCAAAAGGTATGTCCTCATATCATTCACAACATGAAATCTACCTTAAATTAATATATAATATTTCACTATTCCAAATAACATGTTAACATGAACAACATCCTATCCATTATAATCTAGTTCTTATGCTTTTCTTACCAGGTGACAAGGTTATAGGTTAATATTGTATCACCTACTTGTGAGCACAATATCGTTTATTTCCTTTAGTGCGTTCATTCGTGAAAAACCACACATCCATCTTTCACGTTTGTGAATTAGGATGTTGTGATGACAATATACATTTGTATTGGAAACTACAAGCACCAAGGCCCATGTCATTTGACCTATGTGCCATCCAGTTATGGTTTGTGTTGTTTAAGGTTTAGGGTTTAGGGTTCAGGCATCATCAAACATCAAACTGAATGTTTAAATGACTTCATATGATATGTGAACTCCATGGGGTTGCAGTAGATACATTTGTAATCATTTGTTTCTCCCATGTACTTCAAATGTGAACTTCTAAGTACATATATTAATGTTCACTCTAATGCTACTTGTTAGGGTATCCATTATAGACTAGAGCATTGTCCTCTACCAACAACCATCATATAAATTACAATACATAATCCTAAACTGTTAACCATGTGAATGGTTACCATATTTATATTATTGCACCGTGTAATTGCCTTTGTGGATTGCAATATAATTATGACTTACTCCTCTTAGACTTTGTAACACTCTCATATGATTCCATAAATTACATTATTCATACACCAAAACGATAATGGCTACATTCAACGATGTTATCAATTCCAACGGGTGATCATTCAATTGAATACCATTAAAATATGAGTTGGTGATGGTGTTAATTTTGTGGAATACCTTAGTCCACGTAGGTTTTTGACTGGTATTGAATTGCCGCTAATGAATAGCGGGTTAGAAGGCCGGGGCCGGGCGGCCAAGAGAGGCGCCGGCCCTCCTATGTCCCGCACCTAGGGGCAAGGACAACCAGGAAGGCAATCTCCCTAGGGTGGCAGGTGTCAACACCACAAGCCTCGCGGGCAACCACCTAAACCAAGGAGGTGTCGACACCTGGCAAGGTGTTGGCCCGCGAGGCTTCTGAGCCGTTGATGGGCCCGGCGCAATCTAATGGCCTGGATTCGAGGGTTTAGGGTGACCCCTTCCGCTCTCTCCTTCTCTCCCCTCCTCTTTTTTCTTTCTCTCTTTTTCTTCCTCTCTTCCTCCGCGCCAAGCGCCGCTCTTGGAAACGCCGCCGCCGCTTTCCATAGCGCCGCGCCAAGCGCTTCCTCTCGCACCTTTTGCTTTTGTCTTGGTCGCGCCGCTTCCCTTCATTCTTCTTTCTCCTTCATTCCTCTCCTCCTCTCTGATGCTTCTCCTCCTCTTCTCTCATTCTATTCCTCGTGTTATTGTCTTCCTCTTCTTATTCTCTCTTCTTGGTCCAGAGTGTTAGCTTTGAGTGAGTTCGGAGCGGTTTATTGTGTTGAACTCCTTACTTGTTTTGTAAAATTCATGCATGGAGTGATTTTAGGTTGAGTAGAAGTGAGCACGGTCGAGTGTGATAGAAAGGTAGAGGTCTTTCAAATTAGGCCTGAGTTTGCAAGAATCAGGGGGTTTGTGAGAAAGTTTTAGGGTGCTTGAGAGATTCATTGTGTTTCTGAGATCTTTGTGAGAGTTGTTCTTTAGTGCCACAACAGAGTTTCTGAGTCTGGTTGTAAGAAGCAGATTGTGAGAGCAGCTTTCAAGAGTTTGAAAGACAAGGTAAGCAATTTGCATCAGTGCACACAATTTGCATCATTCCCTTTAGGTTCTTGTTACATATACAATGCATAAGCATTGTATATGTTGCCCAAGCATTAAACATGCATCTGGAAACACAGTAGTTTGGGGAGACGACCCAAACTCATATTAAAATATAATAAATATTTGAATTGCAGCCTAAAATGAACTAAATGTTTGGGTCGTTCGACCCAAACATTGCAGCCTCTTGTTTGGGTCGAGCGACCCAAACATTGGAGCCTCATTATGTTTGGGTCGCTCGACCCAAACATTACAGGGAGAAGAACTAAAGCACATTGTAAAATAAAAGAGAAATTTGAAAATTAAGTAATTGTTTGGGTCGTTCGACCCAAACATTGCAGTCTGAAATGAATGGGTTGAGCTACCTAAATTTGCAGCCTAACATATTTGGGTCGCTCGACCCAAACATTACAGGGAGAAGAACTAAACCACATTGTAAAATATAAAAGAACTTCCAAAATTAAGTAATTGTTTGGGTCGTTCGACCCAAACATTGCAGTCTGAAATGAATGTGTTGAGATACCTAAATTTGCAGCCTCATCATGTTTGGGTCGCTCGACCCAAACATTACAGGGTGACCACCTAAACCACACTTTAAAATCTAAAAGATCTTTTAAAACGACTTTGAAAATTAAGTAAATGTTTGGGTCAATCCTCCAAATGTTAAATGCACATTGCAATACTTTGGGTCGATCGACCGAAACTCACAGTTTCGATTTCTTGGATTGCAGATGGCCCCTAAAAAGAGACCAGGTGAAAGGTGGTTCATGCTCGCGCCAGACCACCTTTGGCAGGAGTATGAAACTCCACAGGACGATTCTTACGTCCCAAAAGATGGCGTCGTTTTGGCATGGTCCGTTCAGGTGGTGAAGGCATCCATGTTCAAGCTGCTATTCGTGGTGAAGGTGGGGACCCACGAGCAGCACACCTGGGCAACGCTGACGGGATGGGAGGTTGCGTCCGTCCAGTCTCTCGGGGACTACGTAGACGTGATACTGGAGAACTCCGCCGTGCAGAACGTCCACATGTTCATGCACCAGTTCTCCGAGCCCTTCGACCCCCTGTACGCCAAGGAGACTTGCGTCGACCCTGAAACCATAAAACCGGAGGCCATATTCATAGATGGTAGTGTAACGAACACGAAGGTTGCGAGCAGGTTCACAAAGTTAAAACAGGCTATCACGGTTCTCAACAAGGCGCTGCAAAGCAAACCCAAGACGCAGCAGCCTGTGAGGCGGAAGGCAACGACGGAAGAAGGCGCAGGGTCCTCAAGACCACAAACTGTGAGGAAACCGCGGGCGGTCCCTGCAGACTCGAGACGGACGAGCACTACAACAACGCCGGCTGACAGCGAGACGCCAACGCCATCAGGAAGCCGTCAGACGACCCCTTCCAAGAGGGGAAGAGAGTCATCGGGGATGACTGACGAGCCTGTTTCCCCGGAGCTCCGGATGCCGAAGCCTGGCCAAGAGGTGGATGCAGGCGAAATACAAAAAATAAACAACAACTTCGAGACAAAATGCCTGCACTGCTTCTTCATGGGCAGGGACTTCAAATTCGAGGTCAACATTGCGCAGTGCCACCTTGCGCCACCAGAGAAGTGCGTCCGAGCCAAGGAGGACGCCTACGTCGACTGGATGGTCGCTCAAATCTTGGGCGGGCAGTTCAAGGACGACAGGCAGACAATTGTTGTCATGCCACAAGGGCTGAAAAGAATGCCGACGCCTGAGATGTGGCCGGCAATCTCTAAAGGAGACTTCTGGCTGATTGACGGGCAGCACAGTGTGGAGGCCTCGAAAAAAATCCAGCTGATGACCGAGTGGGACGACCCGAACAACCAGAAGGAGAAGCTAAAAGTTTGGAAGGCTTTGGTGGTTTGGTCGGACAACGAGACGGTCCTCAGCGACATCTCCAGGTTCTTCAACATGGGGAACAAAAAGAGGGCCTATCAGGCATCGTGGATCAGAAACATCATGGCCTCGAGGGAGGTGTGGGAGTTTTATGGAAGGCCTCCCAAGGAAAGGGAGAATGCTAAAGACAAGAACCCCAAATGGGAGGTGAGTATGTTTGGGTCGATCGACCCAAACTCCTACATTGTTTTGTTGTCATCGCCAAGTTCATAGTTTGGGTCGGTCGACCCAAACTCTGAAATTATTTTGATATTGTCCCCAGGTTCATAGTTTGGGTCGGTCGACCCAAACTCTGAAATTGTTAAGATGTTTTCGCCAGGTTCATAGTTTGGGTCGTTCGACCCAAACTGCTGTTGCATTTGTTTTTCCATTATGTGTTGTCTAACATGTGCTAATGTCTTCCTGTGCAGGACTTCAAATATCAAATGATCAATAAATTCTCCTCGATCGACAATGCTAGCCACAAGCAGAAAAAGTATAACGAGCTGAGAGGAGAAATCTATTTGATCACAGCGTCCGATTCCGTATGGGCAAGATGGAAGAGTGTTTTTGAAAAACACGAGACGGGGGACCTCATGGACCCCGACACCGGCATGCTCTTCAACCAGACTACGCGCTTCAAGCAAATGAAGCCTCTGGTGAGGGAGTTCTTCAGAGCGCTTCAAGGTCTCTCCGAGACAGAGATGGGAAAAGCGGCGTCCCACATCCTACACGTGGAGACGACGGCGAAGAGATGCTGGGTCCACCCTAAGATCGTCTTCACCAAACCCAAGATCTTCGTCCCTTCATGCTACACAATGAAGGAATGGACGGAGAACAAGAAGAAGAAGACGACCATCGTCCAGGAGCTGCACAAGCTTGTGCCAGAGAAGAAGCTCATCGTGGACGGAGAGGTCGACGAGGCGCACTGGAGGGCCTTCAAAGCCGAATATAAGTTTACCAGTGCGTCCATGGCGGCACTCATGAGGGAGGCGGGAGACGACTTCCTCAGATCCAAGCTCGTGAAGGGGGGGAGGAACCGGGCGCTTCCCGAACACTCAGTGCGGGCCTTCTCCAACTTCATAAAGGAGAAGAAGATCGTCAGTTTCGAAGGCGATGCGCAATTCAACATGGTCACTGTCGAACCTCTCAGGATCCAGGGTTGGCCGGGTTCTGAGTCAAGGAAGGCGATCAGGACTAGAGCCGGGGACCGCTTCCCCTTCGGAATGATAGACTTCAGGAACATCCCTGGAGCCTCATTCGAGGGGACTATGAGCACCCCTTTTTACGATCCTTTCTTGTCGAAGTTCGTGGACTACGCCAGCCCCAAATTCAGGGAGGTCGACGTCTGGCTCTGGATTGTCGATGTCGCGCACCTCTCCATGAGGAGTGCCCAAAACACCATGGGCACAAGGGGGACCCCGGAGTGACACCCGGGACTTGTGGCGCCGTTGGTGAGAGGGCCCAAGTGATCCTAGTGTGGGTGAGGGCCCCGGGCGTTGGGAACGCCTCCCACCCACGAAGACTAGGAGGCACAAGGGTAAGGCCATGAGCTATGCGTAGCTCATGGCGTGGTGATTCTAGAAAGCTCAAGAACACCTCAATCGGAGGTGTGAGCTAGGAGTTATGGCCATTTGAGTGGGGCGCTGTCCCGGGACAGCGCCCTGGTACAGCAGTGCCTGGGAGTGATTCCCGGGACTGCCAAGGTTCAAACAGGCATTACTTCCTCAATACTTGCCCGAATGGGGCAAGTGAGGTGTCCATCGGCATCTACGTGAAGCGTAGATGAGGATGGAGTGGTTGGTTGTTATGATCAGACATCATACAAGGAAGTTATGATGGTCTGAAGCTGCTGGGGGGTTCTAGGCCCAGCAGCTAAAGGAAAATGTCCACTTGGCCCCAACTCTTGGTAGAGAGACAAGAGGTTGGTTGACGGTGGGGTAGGGGCCCCGCGTGAAGTCCTAGAGGCTTATATGGGTGAGGTGGTGTGGCCTCACCCACCCGAGGCCGAACGGCAAGGCCTCCATGGGCATTGGCCCATTGTGAAGCCATAGTTGCCTAGTATGCTTCGGGTTGTTGTAGTGTTGCTCCGGCAATGCGATGATCAACATGGGATTGGACTTCCATGGATGGAAGTCCACATCTAGGAATGGGTTACCGATTAAAGGGTGAGTCCCGAAAGCAAAGTAGGAGGGTTGGTTCCCTCCTATGAACTATAAGGTCCGGGGTAGGAGGAGCTAACCATTAGCATGGCGGAATGCGAATGGTTAGCGCTCGTAACCTTTGCTAGAATTGAAAATTGGCAAGATGGTCAAGGGGGGGCTAGCAAGGGTTGCGACACTTGGTATCAGAGCAGGGTTCCAAGTTTTGAGCTCGCACTTTGAGGGAAACATGGCTATCAAAAATGCGGGTTATGATGGTGAGCCCGGGGTTTCCAAAAGGTTGTGAGGCTCAAATTGGAACAAGGATCATGTGCAAGTGGAATTTGACCATATCATTGGTTCTTATGACAATGGTGGGCATGAGGGTGGATTTGGTAAGGAAAATGGAGGAGTGCTTTGAAAAGGGCTCCCGCAAACCTCAAAAAAACATTTGGGGCCTAGAATACCGAATGCACCCAAAACCTTGGAGGGTATTAATGTTGGATTGAAATTCCAATTCGAAATGCTTGGAAGGTATTGATGTTGGAATGAATTTGGTGCTAATGAGGCACCCGGGGCCTCTTAAGGCCTATGTGCGCTATTCAAACGCACAAATGAAGGATACACCTAAAACGGAAGAACTTTCTAAGAAATGCATCCTTTTAGGTGGGGTTTTAAAAGCGGGTGGTGGATGCCTTGTTTAAGTTCCCAAGGCTTCTTGAGGACATGGTGGGGACCATCAAGTTTGCAAGAGCATTGAAGCCGATGGTCCCAAAGAGAAGTTTGGCGGCGCATCACCACAAGTGGCTTTAGCAAAAGTAGGTCCCAAAGAAATGAGTGCAAATTGTTTGGTCCATTTTACTTAGGCAAAACATGTTGGTGCCGCGGACGGAATGTTGAATGGTGGCTTTATGCTTCCAAAGCAAATCATACTTGTGCCGCGGACGGAATGTTGGGAGGTGGGTTTGTCCTACCAAGGCAATTCATGTTTGTGCCGCGGACGGAGTGTGGGAAGGTGGCTTTGTGCTACCAAGGCAAAACATGTTTGTTTTGCGGACAAACTATTAGAAATTGGTTTTGTGGCACCAAACCAATTTGTCCCTCGCACGAAATGTTTGAAGTTGGCTTTGCGGACCAAGCCAAGCCAAGTTGCGGAGGACCAAATGTAAGACGATGGCATTGTGGCCAAGGCTAGTAGCCTTAAGCCAAGGCCAAATCTTTTGTACCTGGAGGCTCAATGAATGGGAGAAATGTCTCATGTGTTGACAAAGAGGCTACCACTCCTTCTTGAGCCCAAAATTCACAAGGGAGTTGGGGCTTGCCGATTGATAGAGAAAACAAGCCCACCAAGGTGCGGTTTGGAAAGGGCGAACCGCATGAGACAAAGGAGGCCGCAATGCATGTAACCTTTCAATGTGGGACATTGGATTTTGTCAAAATTTCACACCAAGTGAAATAGATGAAATGCATGTCATTCTGAAGGCCGCCTTCTTTGAAACTCACATGATAGATGTGAGGTGCAAGCCGGTGTGCTTGCCGTGCATTATGATGTGTCATAATGGCAAAGAATTGAAGTTCAAATTAACAATGACTCCTATGGTAGGAGGACCTAAGTTGAATTTGGTCTTAATGGACCGAATTAAAAAAAATAAAAAACATAATGGTCGTGGTTCAATTGGAGCAACTCCAATGAACGTATGGGGAGGCTAGGAAAGATGGGCCTCCCCCAAACAACATTGGTGCGATGTTGGTGAGATACAAAGATGTATTCACTAATGTGTTGCGCAAAAAAAAAAAAAAAATTACCGCCAAGGAGTGAAAAAGAACTTTGCTCAACGAGAGATCGAGTTCTTGAGGTATGTGGTGACAAAGGAAGTTGGTGGACGAACATGAAGAATGTCAAGGCAATCCAAAAGGAGAATTGGCCCTTGATTCAAAAAGGGCTTAGGTCATTTGTTGGCCTAGCCAATTAGTACCACAACTTCATTCGAGAGTTTTCTAAGGTTGCTAGGACCTTATTCAACTTATTGAGGAAAATGGCTATCCCAAGAGTGGGATGAGCCTTGTCACCAAGCCTTTGGGGGGGGCTCAAAAACAAGTTCTCTTCGCCGCCCGTGCTTAAGTTCGCGGACTTTGACAAACCTTTTGAGGTGCATACGGGGGCGAGTGACTTTAGCATTGGCGGATGTTGAGGCAAAATGGATGGCCATTGTATATAAGAGCATGAAGCTCGATGGTTGTCCGACCTTGTCCAACTTATGCAAGAAATGGCTATCCCAAAAGTGGGTTGAGCCTTGCTACCAAGTCTTTAAGGAGCTTAAGACGAAGTTCTCTTCGCCGCCCGTGCTCAAGTTTGCGAAATTTGACAAACCTTTTGAGGTACATACAGGGGTGAGTGACTTTGCTATTGGCGGATGGTTAACGTAGGATGGATGGCCATTGCATATGAGAGCGTTAAGCTTGATGGTTATCCGACCTTATCCGACTTGTGGAAGAAATGACTATCCCAAGAGTGGGATGAGCCTTGCCACCAAGCCTTTGGGGAGCTTGAGAGCAAGTGTTCTTAGACACCCGTGCTCAAGTTCGCGGAGCTTGACAAACCTTTTGAGGTGCATACGGGGGTGAGCGACTTTGCCAATGGTGGATTATGTGTAATTGGATGGCCATTGCATATGGGAGCATGAAGCTCGATGGTTGTCAAAGAAGACAACCAACTCATGACAAAGAATTTCTTTGCCGTAGTACATTGCTTGAAGATGTGGCAACACTATTTGGGGTTGCACAAAGCAAAGGTCTACATGGACAATGTGTCCTAAAAGAATTTTGACATTCAAGCGTAAGTGAGTGCCAAGTCATTGCGGTGACATGATAGTTTGGCGCTTATGAAGGTGGATTTGATCCACAAACCGGACCGTGGAAATGTGGTGCCGGATGCGCTAAGTAGACGGGAAGAGTTCCAAGCAATGAGAACCATCCAAACCTTGTGGCTAATGTGTGCCGGCAAAGGAAACTTGTGATGCAAGATACGGGAGGGATAAATTAACTACCCCAAAGCACAAAAGCTTTTAGGTGAGCTTCGCAAGAGCAAGGTGCTCAAAGAGGTTAAGTTGGTGGATGGATTGTTCAAGTGCAAGCAAAGTTGGGTGTATGTGCCACAAGGCAAGTAGAGGCTATCGGTTTTGAAGGAGGAATTTGATAGTCCTATTGCCGGCCTTAGAGGAGAAAGGAAAAAAATCGCCATAGAATGGTATCATGGAGGTACCATTGGCGGTGCATAAAGGAAGATATAGCCCACTTTGTGAAGGCTTGAATCAAAGTGCCAAGTGAACTAAGCCTCTTACCAAAAGCAAGGCGGTTTCTTGCAACCGTTGCCTATCCCGTCGGCGCCATGGCATAGTATGTGCATGGACTTGATCACAAGTTTGCCGGAGTCACATGGGTATGATGCCATCTTGTTGATGGTAGAGTGGTTTGCCAAGTTGGCACACATGGTGCCGATTGTGGGAACCGCCACCGCGTTGGAGACCGCATAGCCTTTTCTCAAAGGATGGTTGAGGCATCACGGGTTGCCACAAGTGATTGTGTGGGATCAAGATCCAAAGTTCACAAGTGCATTTTCAATGCATTTCTCTAAGGAGGTCGGAATGAAACTAAGGTTTAGCACGGCCTTGCATTCCCAAATGAATGGGAAAGCGGAGCATGTGAATGGAGTCTTGAAGCAATACTTGAGGAACTTGGTGGGGGCGGACCAAGGAGATTGGGCGGACTATGTGGGTCGAGCGGAGTGTAATTGCAATGTAGCCACGCACTTGGCTACCAAGGGGTGGTCTTTCGTGGTGGCTTATGGAGTGGATGCGCTCCAACCTATTAACCTATCTCTCGAGGGGGCACATTCAACACTAGAGTTCAACCAAGATGGTGAGGACTTGGCCAAGGATGGTAAACAAGTCTTGGAGATGACCAAGTTGTTGGTGGAGAAAGCCCGAAGGTGCTACGGAGTGCAAATCAATGCCGGAAGACGCGAAGTGGAGAATGAGGTGGGCCAATAAGGTGTTGTTGAATGTGGACAACTTCACCTTGCCCAAAGGCCTTACTCCAAAAGTTCATGTCCAAAATTGGAGCTTCGTTTTCCATTGTGGAACAAGTGGTCAAGGACATGTATAAGTTGGAATTACCGCCGGAGATCAAAGTACATCCGACATTTCATGTCTCATTATGAAAGTCATATAAGGACGACACCTTGTGGCCCGATCACAAGCAAGTGATTAGGCCACGTCCCGACCTTGTGGAGGTCATTTGGAACATGAGGTAGGAGGGCATCCTCAAGTGTAGGAAGCCCAAGTGAAAATGAAAGAAAATGTACAAAGGAGTACTTGGTGAAATGGTGAGGATACCACGAGAAAGAAACCGCTTGGGTGGCGGCAAGAGACATGGTCAACACCAATGAATTGGTGAAGCACTTTGAAGAAACTAAGGCTAGACATTCCAATAAAATGAAGCGTAGGCATTGATGAGGACATCAATCTCCTTTAGTGGGGGAGAGACGCTAGTAGCACACTTAGCTTCGAGGCTAATTACTCCACAACATGAACTTGTTCTTTGGCTTGAGGGAATAAAGTCCAAACTTTAGTGGTGCAAAGAGAAAAGTATGAGATGAGGTCCTAGTCTTGTACTTGTGCTTGGTTAATGGAAGAGGGGGAATAGATATGCCAAACTAGGTTGGGTAAGCCGAGTAATTGGGGGCCATGGCTTGGAGGGGCCTTGGATAAAACCAAGAAACTTCTTAGTTGTGGGCTTGTCCGGGCGGGGACGAGGTGATGGCGCGTGCTCATAAAAGTGCTACCCGCGAGCTAACGAGAGTTGGCGCATGGGAGTCATGAACCCATGTCTCGAAAGAGCAAAGTGGGAACCGAGTCGGGCGGGACTTGGCATCACCCCCGTGCGATCGAGGCGTGGCTTAACAATGGAAAGCCATCTCGGAGTTGCAACCGAGACAACTTAGTGGAAGCGTTGAGGTCTCGCCTAGATGTGTCACGTTAGGCTAGTGGAGCCTAACGGGGGAGGCCCCAAAGGAGGGGCAACCCAAGTGAGTCTCAAAGTAGGTGGGTCTAGTGTAGGTTAGGTCCTTGGAGGAGAGATCCAAGGTCGCTAACGGACCACCTAGGAACGACACCTTTGGGACTATGCCGAATTTGAAGATGCATTGTGGGGGTCGCGCCCTAAGGTAAACACAATGCCGCACCATAGAGGATGGTAACTTGAGAATTGGTGTGCCGACTACGAGTATAGTCGATGAGGGCATCGACTCCGTTTGGTGGGGGTGAGTGTCGCGCACCTCTCCATGAGGAGTGCCCGAAACACCATGGGCACAAGGGGGACCCCGGAGTGACACCCGGGACTTGTGGCGCCGTTGGTGAGAGGGCCCAAGTGATCCTAGTGTGGGTGAGGGCCCCGGGCGTTGGGAACGCCTCCCACCCACGAAGACTAGGAGGCACAAGGGTAAGGCCATGAGCTATGCGTAGCTCATGGCGTGGTGATTCTAGAAAGCTCAAGAACACCTCAATCGGAGGTGTGAGCTAGGAGTTATGGCCATTTGAGTGGGGCGCTGTCCCGGGACAGCGCCCTGGTACAGCAGTGCCTGGGAGTGATTCCCGGGACTGCCAAGGTTCAAACAGGCATTACTTCCTCAATACTTGCCCGAATGGGGCAAGTGAGGTGTCCATCGGCATCTACGTGAAGCGTAGATGAGGATGGAGTGGTTGGTTGTTATGATCAGACATCATACAAGGAAGTTATGATGGTCTGAAGCTGCTGGGGGGTTCTAGGCCCAGCAGCTAAAGGAAAATGTCCACTTGGCCCCAACTCTTGGTAGAGAGACAAGAGGTTGGTTGACGGTGGGGTAGGGGCCCCGCGTGAAGTCCTAGAGGCTTATATGGGTGAGGTGGTGTGGCCTCACCCACCCGAGGCCGAACGGCAAGGCCTCCATGGGCATTGGCCCATTGTGAAGCCATAGTTGCCTAGTATGCTTCGGGTTGTTGTAGTGTTGCTCCGGCAATGCGATGATCAACATGGGATTGGACTTCCATGGATGGAAGTCCACATCTAGGAATGGGTTACCGATTAAAGGGTGAGTCCCGAAAGCAAAGTAGGAGGGTTGGTTCCCTCCTATGAACTATAAGGTCCGGGGTAGGAGGAGCTAACCATTAGCATGGCGGAATGCGAATGGTTAGCGCTCGTAACCTTTGCTAGAATTGAAAATTGGCAAGATGGTCAAGGGGGGGCTAGCAAGGGTTGCGACAGTCGAGGACAGAAGGGCAGAGCAGGTTTACGAGATCGTGCGCAAATTGCAGCCGGAGTATGCCGTCTCGAAATCTCACTACGTTGCTGCACCGGCGGAGGGGGCGTACAGCACGCTGAAAGACAAGAAGACGAAGATCGTCAACGTGCTGTGTTTGTACTTCGTGTACAAAGCTGAGCTGCTTAAGGTGCCAAACCATCCCATAGCCAGGATGGAAAAGCTCTTCCAAGTCCAAGAAGGGTTGGGTACCAGCAGGAGCTTATATGACGAGGCGAAGTACGCCAACTACCCCGCGGATGAGCTGCGCATGGAGTTCTACCTGCGGATGATGAGGACCCTCACGAAGAGAGGGGACTGCATCTTCAACGTTTTCGGGGGGTCCAAACCGATTTTTGCAGCCATGGTAAGCAGAAAACCCAGAAGTCCCTATACGTTCGGTTTGGGTCGAGCGACCCAAACTAGGGCCATGCATAGTTTGGGTCGAGCGACCCAAACTAACTATTCTTATTTTGTTTGGAAGTCATTTTCCATTATATGTTCATTTGGTGTTACTAATAGTATTGATTTTGATTGTGCAGATGTCTGGGTTGAACATCTACTCCTATGTAGAGGATGCCGATGTTCAATTCTACAGGACCCAAAAGGCGCTGGCCAAGAGAATGGACATCCTCGACTGGATACCCGGATCCTACGTCGAAGAGATCGTCGAGGGGGGCGAGAATCCTTTGGATATTGCGAGGCGAATCAACCCGGGTGAATTCGCCATGCGGGCCCCCGTTCAATTGCCAGAGCCGCTCATCGGGTTGCATCCGGGCAATCCGTCTATGGGAGCAGGTGGCAGGGTTGGGGAGGAGGGGGAGGAAGACGAGGAGGAGGCGGAGGAGGAAGCAGAGAAAGTGGAGGGGGAGGTGGAGGAAGGGGCAACAGGATTCACTCAAGAATCCGAGGCCCCTCAGCGGAAGAAGGCCATGCGGCCTGCCACGCCGCAGAGCAGGCTGGTGCCCGCGTTGACGGTGGACGACGCCAAGGATATGTACTCGAGGGACGCGACGGCCACCTTCAGGGAGCGTAGAAGGATGAAGGGGAAGAAGCTGTACGGGGACTATGCGGTGGAGGAGACGATCGCAATAAGCTCCGAGGACGAGGACGACATGGAACTCGCCAAGAAGCTGAGGTCTGATCCTGCCTCCCCCAGAGCGTTCGCCGGGAATGTGAGGGTGAAACCGGAGGTCCTCACCGTGGAGGAGGCAAACGCAAAAATGCTCCGAGACGAGGAGCAGCGTGTGCGACTGCAGAGGGCTGCCGCCGAGGAACCCTCTGTCCGCAACGAAGTCGCGGAGTTGAGGGCTCTCCTGTTGGAGCAGGAGCGGCAAAGGGCGATGTCCCAAACTCCGTCCCAAGCGGACCTCATCACGCAAGTGATCCAGGGCATGCTGGCGCAGGGATTGGTGATGGCTCCCCCGAGTTCATTCCCTCACTTGCCCGCAGGCTTCCCTCCACAGGATATCCGCCCGCGGCCGGCGTTGGAGCATTCCTTCAGCTTCGCGGATTTGCTGCAGCCGCACGCCCGTCCTTACGCGCCTGTGCAGCAGGTGGATGATCCAAACCTTTGGCGCGTCCCCGGAGCGTCCAGCTCGTTGGCACCCCCCCCCCGCTCCGGCCTCCCATCCTCTTGCCCCCACACCACCAGCGGGACGACCCCCACATGTTTGGGTCGTCCGACCCAAACAGTGCCGACGTTGCAGCGTCGCAGAGCGACCCTCGCCAAGCAGCAGGGTTTGGGTCGGCCGACCCAAACCCCGTCCCCCATCAGACCCCGGTCGACGAGCCTATGCTAGATGTTGAAGGCCCGCAAGGGCCTGGTGATACCTCTACTCCTAACCCAGTCGATGAACCAATGCATGATGCGCATGCGGAGGTTGGGTTGGGACAAAGGCCTGACAGTCAGCCTTTGCAGGAGCAGGTTGCGGCTGACGGCGTCGTCGGAGGCGGCGGTGACAGAGGTGGGGCAGCGCACGCGATGCCGGCATCAACGTCGTCAAGGCACGACCAAGGCGAGGTAATGCACTGACCCCACTCAGTTTGGGTCGGCCGACCCAAACTTCCTGGGTCTTTGACTTCTTGCCTTGGTCGTGTCCCCTAGCTAGGACGAACTTAGGCCCCCCCCGGCACTCGCGCCCTTCGTCACCCCCAGCGACCATTCGTTCGTCCACCTACCCCCGGCTTTGCAACGAAGTCTTCATCACGGCGGCCCGTCTCTTCAATTTTTTCTAGATGTAGAAGTAGGCTAGTTTGAACGCATCGTTCAACGCGGCTCCCCCAATCAAGATGTACATAGAGCATTGTATATAATATAATCACCATTTTTGACTCCTATATACTTGTATATTGTGTTTGAATGTATTTTGTATGCTCTTGTATCCCTTGTATCCCTTGTTGCACCCCCTCCAAAATGAATCAAATGCTTTTGTGTTTGCACCGAGAACGCTCGTTTCCTTAATGCTTCGTTTGGACATAGCATGACATAAGTCGCCCCCGTTTTCTCTCGCTCGTATCCGCAGGGCTCGGAGCATAGCGTAGCGGCTCCCCGACGCTCTTCCCCAAGGAGCGGAGAGGGCAGCGCGGCGGCGCCCCCGGTTTTACCCGCCCCGCCCCCGCTGCCGAAGAAACGATTCCTGGTGTTAGACCTGAACGGGGTCCTCGTCCAATGCGTTCATTGCCCTAGGACCCCCACGGTGCCCTTTTGCAAGCCCGAGGACGCTAATTACGACGGGCCGCCCACGTTCATAAAGAGCAAACTAGTTCACCTCCGCCCGTGGCTTCGGACCTTCCTCCAGATCGCCCAACAACGATGGTGGGTGGTCGTGTGGAGCTCCATGACGGCCGAGAACACCAATGCGGTCGTGGAGTTCATCTTCAAGGGCATCGAGCCCCCCTGCATGGTCCTAGCACAGGAAGCCTGTAGAATATTGTACACACAGGACGGCAAAGTCGTCAAAAAACCAAACAACCCCGCTTCCCCCCAATACCTCAAGGTCTTGAAGCCCATTTTTTGGGACCAGCGACCGTCCTTGATAGGCGTCCCCTACGACGTCCGCCCCACCCGCGAGAACACGCTCATGGTGGACGACAGCGCCGCAAAGAACATGTTGAACCCGACGGCCAACTTCATAGTGTGCCCTACGTGGACGGTCGAGAAGGTCCGGGACCGATTTTTGTTAGACCTTAGTAAATACCTCCAGGCGCTCTGGGGAAGCGGACTTCCCGTAAACAATTTTGTTAGGAATAATCCCATAGGCGAGAGATACTTGGATCCACGAGACCATTTGTACAGAGAGTTGTTATCTCACGCGAAATTTAACAAGCTCATTTGAGACAGTACGTGTGTTTGTATGTGTGTGTGTGTATATGCGCCTCCCATTTTGTGTAATTTACGCTTCATATGTATCTTGATTTTCACGCGCTCTATCTCCCCCCTTTTCCTTGGGTTTTGTTTTGTTCCAATTTTGGCTCCAGCGTTTGGAGCCCTCGATTGACGTCGTCAGCGAGTCAGACTTGGGGAGCTTCTTCTACGAGACCGTTTACGACGCCGCGTCAACCATCGACTACTCCAAGGAGCCTCTTGACGCCGGCGTCGTCGATAGCCCCCCACCCAAGCAAATCTTCCGGCGATCTGCGTCCCCGTCACCGCTCAAAGGCATAAATCGCAAATGCGTCCGGACATCCCCCTCTCGGCCCGGCGGCAGTAGTACACCTCAACGGCGGCTGCGGATGGACGCTCGGCCTACGAAGAGTGGAACCCTTCCTATTCCTTTGCGGGATGCCTTGCCCCTCCTCGCCAACTCCGACGGGAACGCCCCCGGTGACAAGGTGAACCCCCCCCCCCCAAAAAAAACATGGTTATCCGCGCATTACAATCATTTTGCACTTAAAAAATGAATGTGTGACACGTTTGGGTCTTCCTCCCTAAACTAACACATGTGTTCTTGCGTTGACGCGTTGCAGGTTGCTCCCACCCGTAAACCTATGCGGTCTAGTGCGTCCATCGAGTTGGAGCGTTTCTACTCCATGACCAGAAATGCAAGACAGTCCACTTCATCGTATTCGAATTCTTCGTCGTATAATTCGGGCGGCCGACGGAATACAAAATGTGTTATTGATGGCGTTCACCCCAAGAATGGCTATAGTCGCGGGGCGGAGATTTTCAGGAATGTTGAAGCAATGCGAGCAAAAGAAGCTGCAGCAAAAGAAAAAGAGGCAAAAGAAAAAGAGGCAAAAGAAAAAAAAAGCAAAAGAAAATGAAGCAAAAGAAAAAGAGGTAGTATCCGAGGCTAGATAGGCCATAGTAGGCGTAGGGTTTTGGGCCATAGGCAAGAACATTTTGGGTCGCACTATCCAATGCATGTGTGGTGTTAGCATGATATGCATTTTACATGCCACACTTTGTATGTTTTTTTTTTGCAATAATACAAGTTAGACATGATTTCCCCTTCCATATGGTCTAAGGTTTGGATTGCCCTACCTAAACCATCACAAATATGAGTTTGGAATATTTTGTATGCAATATTATATTGGTTAACATATTAACCCTTCAATAAGATCTATGGTTTGGATTGCCCTACCTAAACCATATTCATACAAGCTCTAATATTTTGTGTGCAATAATATGAATGTTTTAAGGTTTCCCCTTAAATGTGGTCTAAGATTTGGATTGCCCACCCTAAACCATCACAAATATGAGTTATTTATGGGGTTCTTGGTCTAAACACCTGCTTCAAAGTGTTCGCATCTTACAACTTTCTCCAATATGTGTTCCATTTATCCTTGTTCTTATTTATGTGAATGTCTCAAAATGCCCAAAAAGTCTCAATTTAACGAATATAGTGTTATCCGGGATATAGGGTGGTTCGGCACCTTCAACAACTCCGCTTTGTACACGAAGTACAAACACAAGACGTTGACGAACTTGGTCTTCTTGTCCCTCAACGTCGTGTAAGCCCCCTCCGCCGGTGCGGCGATGTAGTGAGACTTGGAGACTGCATACTCCGGCTGCAGTTTCCGGACAAGCTCGTACACCTGCTCCGCCCTCCTATCCTCGACTATTCAAAGCCAGATATCTACCTCCCTGAACTTAGGGCTTGCATAATCGACGAACTTAGATAGGAAGGGGTCATAGAAGAGGGTGCTCATTGTGCCCTCAAATGAGCTTCCAGGAATATTCCTGAAATCAATCATCCCAAAAGGAAAGCGGTCCCTTGCTTTCGTCCTTATCGCCATTCTGGCGTCCTGACCTGGCCAGCCCTGAATTTTCAAAGGCTCGAAGGTGACAAGGTTGAAGTAAGCGTCCCCTTCAAACTTGACAATCTTCTTCTCCTTGATGAAGTTCGAGAACACACGCGCTGTGTGATCCGGAAGCGCCCGGTTCTTCCCACCCTTCACCATCTTGGCCCGCAAGAAGTCGTCCCCCGCTTCCCTTATTAGAGCCGCCATGGAGGCACTGGTGAACTTATATTCATCTTTGAATGCTCTCCAGTTAGCCTCATGAACCTCGCCGTCCACGACAATATTCCTCTCTGGCACCAATTTATGCAGCTCCTGCACGATAGTCGTCTTCTTTTTCCTGTTCTCCGTCCATTCCTTCATGGTATAGCATGAAGGAACGAAGGATTTGGGCTTTTGGAAGACAATCTTCGGGTGCACCCAACACCTCTTCGCCGTGGGTGCCACGTGCAGGATGTGCGATGCCGCCTTCTCCACCTCCGTCTCTGACAGACCTTGAAGAGTTCTAAAGAACTCTCTCACGAGAGGCTTCATCTGCTTGAAGCGCGAGGCCAGGCTAAAGAAAGCGCCAGTGTCGGGGTCGATCAAATCCCCCGTCTCGTGCTTTTCAAACACGGTTTTTCACTTCCTCCAAACTGAGTCCGATGCTGTAATCAAGTAAATCTCCCCCTTGAGGTCGCTGTATTTCTTTTGCTTGTGGCTCGAATTATCAATGGAGGAGAATTTGTTGATCATTTGGTATTTGAAATCCTGCACGTGAACAAAACAGAACATTTGAATGCGTGTTAGATATGTACATGTGATTTCCAAACCATATCATGACCAACATCTACAACAAGAGTTTGGGTCGATCGACCCAAACTAAAAAAAAACACAAGACTGCAACAGTTGTTTGGGTCGATCGACCCAAACTAAATAAACAAGGCTGCACCAGGAGTTTGGGTCGGTCGACCCAAACAATACTCACCTCCCACTTGGGATTCTTGTCCTTTGCATTCTCCCTCTCCTTGGGAGGCCTACCATAGAACTCCCACACCTCCCGCGAGGCCATGATATTCCTTATCCAGGAAGCTTGGTAAGCCCTCTTCTTGTTTCCCATATTGAAGTACCGGGAGATGTCGCTGAGCTTGGTCTCGTCGTCAGACCACACCACCAGTGCCTTCCAAACCTTCAGCTTTTCCTTCTGATTGTTGGGATCATCCCACTCATTCATGAGTTGGATTTTCTTGGATGCCTCCACGCTGTGTTGGCCGTCTATCAGCCAAAAATCGCCCTTCTGAATTGTTGGCCACATTTCAGGTGTAGGCATTTTCTTGAGACCCTGTGGCATCACTACAATCGTTTGCCTGTCGTCTTTAAACTGCTCGCAAACGATCTGCGCGATTATCCAGTCAACGTAGGCGTCCTCCTTTGCCCGGACACACTTCTCCGATGGCGCTAGATGGCACTGGCTGATGTTCACGTCGAACTTGAAATCCCTGCCCATGAAAAAACAGTGGGAGCATTTCGTCGTGAAATTGTTCACAATTTTCTGCAGCTCCCCTGCATCCACCTCTTCGCCTGGCTTCGGCATGCGCATCTCCGGTGAGACTGGCTCGTCAGTCATCACAGATGACTCTCTCGCCCTCTTGGATGGAGTTGTTTGACGGCTCCCAGAAGGTGTAGGTGTCTCACTATTCGTAGGTGTTTGGGAGGGAGTGGTCCTACGCGAGTCAGCCGGTACTGGTAGCGGCATCCTCACCGATTGAGGTCTTGACGACCCTGCTCCTTCCTCTGTGGGAGCTTTCCGCCTCACAGGTTGTTGTGATTTGGTTTTGCTTTGCAGGCCCCTGTTCAGCACGGTTATTGCATGTTTTAGTTTTGTGAACCGGTTTGAGACCTTGGTATTCGATGTACTCCCATCGATAAATATTGTCTCCGGCTTGATAACTTCCGGTTCGACACAGGACTCTCTTGCATAGAGTGCGTCGAAAGGCTCGGAGAACTGGTGCATGAACATATGCGCGTTCTGCACAGCCGAGTTCTCGAGGATGACGTCGGTATAGTCTCCAAGAGACTGTACCGATGCGACCTCCCATCCCGCGAGAGTCGCCCAGGTGTGTTTCTCCACGGTTCCCACCTTGACAACAAAAATCATTTTGTATGTTGAGGCTTTGACTACTTGAATAGACCAAGCGAGGACAAGCCCGTCCTTAGGGGAATAGGAGTCATCCTGCGGGGTTTCGTGCTCCTGCCACAACATGTCCGGCGCAGGCATGAACCACCTTTCGCCGGGTCTTTTCTTTGGAGCCATCTGTAAGAAAATAATGTGCAAGGTTAGTTTCGGTCGTTCGACCCAAACATCTATGACATGAATAGGTTTAGGTGGATTGTATATTTTTATATTTCAGCATCATTTGTAATGATAATAAGAATGTTGTGATTATTGGGTGGATTTGCATTTTATATTGTTTGTGACATGCAGGATTCCTTGATACTTTTCCTTGATACATTCCTTGATTATTATTTTGGGTTGATGCGAATTTTATATTGATGCAAAATATCATGGATTTCTTTATGAGTTTATAATTAGAAGACTTTGTTTGGGTCGCTCGGCCCAAACATGATGCTTTGTTTTGTGTTTGGGTCGAGCGACCCAAACAAGGGGCTGTGTTTGGGTCGGTCGACCCAAACAAGGGGCTGTGTTTGGGTCGGTCGACCCAAACAAGAGGCTGTGTTTGGGTCGTCTCCCCAAACAGTATTATTTTAATATATTTTTTAAACTTGGCATGTAGCATATACAATGCTTATGCATTGTGTATGCTACAACACCGTGAATCTACAAACACATATTGGTTAAAATAAAATACAATACCTTTCAAAGATGTTGTGCAGACAATTTGGAGTAGAGCAAGTTGTTCTTCCAATAATTCTCAATATCAAACAAACTGTGAGAAAGTTCAATGAGAAACTTTCAAACAACTATCAACTCTCTCAAACAGCTCTTGGATCTCTCAACCAACTCCTGAATCTCACACAGAACTACTGAATCTCTCAAAAGACTTCGAAATGTCTAAACTAACTCCTGAATCTCACACACAACTACTGAATCTCTCAAAAGACTTCGAAATGTCTAAACCAATTCCTGAATCTCACACACAACTACTAAACCTCTCAAAAGACTTCGAAATGTCTAAACCCACTCCTGAATCCCTCACAAAACTACTGAATCTCTCAAACGACTTCGAAAACTCTCAAACAACTCTTGATACTCTTAAAGAACTCTTGAATTTCACAAGCACTCCTAAAACTTCCAGTACAAACACCTGGACCTCCCAAACAGAAGCTTTATCTCCTACACAATGTTCTACTAACTTCCCTCAGCACTTTCCAACACTCTTCAACAGTCTTGGACTAATTTCCTTCACACTCACGCTCGAAAACCCTCCTCCGTATGTTTCTGTTTCTTTCAAAAGAAACCCTAACTTCCAAGATTGCACTGCGGCTATTCTATTGTAGAGCAAGAGGAAGGAGGGAAATAGAAGAATTAGAAGAAAGCAAAACGCGGGTGAATGTGAAGAAAACCCACACCAAGCCTGAATCGCCGTGGCGCTTTGCGAAAGCGGCGCTTCAGGAGAGGCGGCGCTTCCAAGCAAAGCGCGGAGCGTAAGCTTGGCGCGGAGAGAGAGAGAGAGAAAGAAAGAATGAAAAAATGTGACGGTTGGGGTTTTGTTTGCCTCGGGAATTGGCCCCCAACCGCATGAATAGGGTGCCCACAAGTTTAGGGCACCCACGGAAACAGGGTTACAAGGAACCCTAAAACCTAAAGCTTGACTCTAAACCCTTAGCGGGCCTACCTCTTTAAGAGTACATAGGCTATTTGCCTCATAGCATAGGTTGCATTCTACAATATCAACTTTTTGTAAGTTGAAAACCTTTTGAGTTTGTAAGTTCCTCGCCAATTGCCTTCAAAACTAATTTTTAGTAGGTTAAAATCCTTCATATCTTTTAATGTTGTAGGTTTTAAAATCAAAATTTGAGTACTAAGTGGGATCCTTGGCAGGAATTGAACCTGGCTAAGCCTTTCACCACGTTTGAAGGCCAAGGATTAACCAAGTCTTTTTTAAAGAGTTGATTATAAGTTATGAAAGGTTGCTAAAATTCAAATGAGTTCAAGGGTGAAAGTTCTCACCATGTTCTCATTCAACCTCTACTCTTCCTGCAAGATATAGCCTAAAGATATGTACTTAGGCCAACTAATTTCCCAATTTGAAGAAGGATGAATGGCTAAAATCCTCTCTTTTAAAAAAAATTTAGGCAAAATTTCCTAAATGTTTTTTATCACATAGGTTGATATCCTATGTTTTTAAATTGTCCATAGGCTCTTTGTCCTACACTTTCAAAATTTTATAGGCTAAGTCACTAATTTTGTAGGCTGCATTTGTTTTAATCGGTATATTCATTAATTTGGGATTTTTTCGGCATTTTGAGAAAGTTACAAATATAAGAACATGGATAAAATCGCACGTACATTGGAGAATGTTGTAAGATGCAAATACTTTGAAGCGGGTGTTCATATCAAGAACGCAATTAAGATCTCATATGAAGATGGTTTAGGTAGGACGACCCAAACATTACACTATGTTGTTGTGGTTCATATATTAATTTGAGAGAAGAGAAAATCTCAAATTAGCAAATTTTAGGGTTTAGGTTCTTTTGGACCCTGCTCTAAACCCTTATTAGTTTTTTCAAAAGAACTATGGAGTACCCTAAGGTGCTACATAAAATGTGTTATTCTACAAAACTAACCATTTATATAGCCAGCGCATTCTTACAACAAAACTTTATGCTAAACTAATACTTATCCCCTACTTACATGACACCATACCCTAAATTTTCCAAAATCATTGAAGGCATTGGTTTCTCTTTTGTTTGAGCATGTTAGAAAAACCATATAATTGCGTTATATTTAACGATGTAACCATTCACATTTAGTCTTTACCAATGATGCCAACAATTCACACGATATTGAATGAAAAAAAAAAGATTACACACACCCCCCAACATGTGGAACAATTTAGAATAATTGAGTGTGGAGCCTAATAAATGAATACCTTCCCCAACTGCATTTTGCAAGGGTTTTGAAATGCATGATCCTTATTTGAAAATGCGAACATGCTCAAGTTTTAAGTACATCCCTTAGATCGTGACTTTCACGAATCACATAGTCGCCAATAAATCATGGTTCATGATATATTTAATATATAGATTGTGATATAAGAGTAAATGGGATAAGCACAACATCAAATGAAGCCATTCAAGCAATCATGTTGTTATTCCCTGTTCCTTCCATGTATATTAGATGATGGCGCAAGATAAAATAGATGTTGTTTGTATATGGGGGCATCAGTGAACCACAACTACATTTGGTGTTTAGGGTTTAGGGTTTAGGGTTTAGGAGATAGGAGATAGGGTTATAACATATTAATCTATCCAATGTCAATGTATAACATTGTCTTACTCGTGAGAAGAGTCTTATAGGAAGGTTATAGTGAAGACGATGTTGATTATGTTAATTTGTTATTTGAGACGTTTAAACGCGATATATTGATTGGTCGTGTGTTTATTCAAATAACATGAAATATTGTGGATGTTAATAGGGGCTATGGGTCCAACTTTGGATGTTTCGCTCACTTTAAGGAATCACATATTAGTCGCTAATAAACCATCGTTCATGATGTATTTAATATATGGAATGTCATGTAAAAGTAAATCGGAGAAGCACAACATCATGTTGTTATTCATTGTTCTCTCCACGTGTATTAGATAATGGAGGAAGATATAACAGATATTGTTTGCATAATATTATGAAGAAGAGTCTAATCGGAAGGTCATAGTAAATACAATCTTGATCATGTTAATATGTTATATGGGACGTTTAAACATGATATCCTAATTGGTTTTGTATTTAGTCAATGCGTATTTCATGTTGTGGATGTTATAAGGGTTTAGGGTCCAATCTTGGATGTTTTGCTCTCACACATTAGTAAACTTGAAGTGAACTTGAGGATGGATTCAAGTAACATTAAAAGATTGAACTAGAAAGGGACATTGGTAGTTAGTATCCCCTTAACAACGTCCACATACGTTCGTCATTGCCACTATTGCATGCGAGATAATAGAGCAAGGTTCTAGGGTTTAGGGTTTAGGGGGGACAAATAAATAATTCTATTCATCATGACAATGGCCTCAAGCCTTGGAAACTCTCTCATAATTGCAGCCTCCAAATGGCCCAAACCCCACCTAAATAGGTTTACACTTGAAAGCATTGAATGGAGTTGTGTTTGGGTCTACATATTGGTTAAAATATACCTTGATGATACTTGAAAAAATTAATGTGGCCGCCACCCTTCCTCCCAATGGCGTATGTCATATCCACACAAAACAAAACAAATAGATTAAATAACATAGACTAAGTCATATGACGGCTGGGGTATCAGAGGGGCATTGATAGATGCGCATTTTTCTACTATAAACAGAAAACGGGGAATTATGTCAGGAGGTTTGAAATAACCTCTGCAAGAGAAGAAGGCGGGGAAGGCATCCAATGACTAAGTCTGGGAAGCGGAGGTGGATAGTATAAAGGGGCGCACCCCCCAAAAGTCGGTCCTTTTTTTCTCTTCTCCCGCTGTGGAATTCGTAGAGAGAACTCTTAGTAGGAGCTGTACTTCAAGGTTCGTGCATGCTGCCGTTCATGAGCACTTATCCATAGCATGCAAGTTCATGAGCACCTATCCACAGCATGCAAGCCCACCGTGAACTTTGCAATGAGCTCAAATTCAACACACCACGCAATATCCGCCGCATTATACGCCGGATTTTGTGGTGTACTTGGGCGAACCTTCACCTTTACACTAGTGTTGGCGGGTTTTAAGTCTGACCCTATGAGGTTTGGGTCGACCGACCCAAACCTGTCCACTAGTGTGTTAGGGTTTATGTCTGACCCTTAACAGGTTTGGGTCGGTCGACCCAAACCCCAACCCCAGTGTGTTAGGGTTTTTGTCTGACCCTTATCAGGTTTGGGTCGACCGACCCAAACCCCTACGTGGTGTTGGTGGATGTACCCTTGTGAGGTTTGGGTCGGTCGACCCAAACCCCTACCCCAGTGTGGTAGGGTTTTTTTTTCTGACCCTTGTCAGGTTTGGGTCGACCGACCCAAACCACTACCTGGTGTGGGTGGATGCACCCTTGTGAGGTTTGGGTCGGTCGACCCAAACCCCTACCCCAGTGTGTTAGGGTTTTTTCCTGACCCTTATCAGGTTTGGGTCGACCGACCCAAACCCCTACCTGGTGTGGGTGGATGTACCCTTGTGAGGTTTGGGTCGGTCGACCCAAACCCCTACCCCAGTGTGTTAGGGTCTTTTTTCTGACCCTTATCAGGTTTGGGTCGACCGACCCAAATCACTACCTGGTGTGGGTGGATGTACCCTTGTGAGGTTTGGGTCGGTCGACCCAAACCCCTACCCCAGTGTGTTAGGGGTTCAGTCCGACCCTTATGAGGTTTGGGCCGGTCGACCCAAACCTGCACCAAAATAATTCCTGGAACTTGTTTTGGACTTGCACACAGTGTTGGGAGTTCACATTGTAGTTGTGTTGGAAATGTCTTCATCCTCGGTGTCCCCATTGATCATGGTGTCTTGCATTTTCCGATATTTGATTCTTTTGGACCCTTACATTCTTTCCATGTGTGTTGAGGTTTCATGTGCATGTGTGTAGGCGCAATGGAGGGAGTTGGTGGAAGAGGGGATTCCTTCTCTGACGACATGGGCAACACCCAATCTCCGTCTGGGGATGAGCTAGACATTGTTGGGGAGGATAGTTTTGATGACAGTGCAGATGAAGGTGACTTGGGGAGTCCTTCGCCATCTGCCCCTTCTTGCCCCACTGTGGAATGTGCTGGGCTTTCACGAGCTTCATGGGTGAATTTGGATGTAGTACTTGTTAATGACAGTGGAGTTGCTGTGGCGGAGGGTATTTGTCGTAACACACATCCACAAGATTGCATTGATGAAAACCCCCTTGGCACCGAGGACGTTGGAGTTGTTATATTGGAATCACTCGTACATTCCGAAGTTAATCCAACTCATAGGTTCTCGTTGCGAAGGTGGCCGTTGAGGAATGTGACAATTGATGGGGTTAATTTGCATGAGCATGAGCGACGACACATCCAAATCCAAGAGGAGCTCCAAGCAAACATTCGGCCACGCAAAGGCCTACGGAAGTACGATACATTGGCACGTCCTATTCCGTCTGCAAATGAGTGTAAACGTCAAAGGTTGCTTTGTGAGGAGTCCATTAGAGAAGTTGCCACAAAGGATTGTTGTGTACATCGTTGTTGCCAATTGTTCCCAAGGGATAAATTGAAGGCCATCCGCGAGGAAATGTGGCTTGGAGATTTCCGTCTAAGATCCACCAAAAAGCTTGATGTCCATAGGGCGATACATGTGAACGGAGCGGGTCGCAAGGTCATCACCCTTCAGAGCATAGACGTGTGTTGTACGGCATGGTACATCATTCACGGTGTGTCGAAAGCGGAATTTTATAGACAAGCCGCGTATGCCAAGGAAGGCCGCCGGTCCCATCACCATGGGAATACGGGCTTAAAGAAACCAAGGGAAGCAACGAGACAAGCAACCGCCACTCTGGCAACCATCATTGTCCCCCTTGCCGATGCAATGCCACACAAAACACGCACACTCGCAACCGGTGAAAAGGTTGTGGAGAAGGTTCTTCCTACAGGCATGAAATGGAAAGACATATTGTTGGACGTAAACGCAGTTGGCGAGAAGGCTGGGTTGGACCCTATTTCGTTGTCGAAACTGAGTGCAATAAAAAAATCTCACTTTAGCGAATACATCACAAAAAGACGAGGCGACAAATTTGCGCGTTGTTCTAAATGCGAGAAGTTGAAACGCCTTCGAGATGCACACACGATGGGGACAGAGTCCTATGCCGCACATCAAATGAACTATTTCAAGCATGTGAACATGCAAGAGGCACACCGTAATGATTACTACACAAATAGAGCTTTGTCCATCTCTAGGCCTTTGGAGGTCCTTACAATCATCCATGACAAAATGGACCATGCCAAAACAACCTCACCATGTTTTGCAAATCGAATCAAAGCCACGGACGGCCTTTTTAAGCTTCCTGTATCGGTTACAGGTGATTTCGATAACAATTGCATTGCATTACCTAAACACAAATTTGTGCTTTAGGTTTGTACTTGGGACCATAGATGTACAGCAGGTGAATTTTTTGGTGTCATAGTTGAATATTAAACCATTGCGTTGGCTTTGCAGGGATGATTGCACATGGACATGGTGATGTCAAGTATGCTCATTATGCTCTTGATTTGTATCCGGCGGATTCAAACCACACGATAGGGTCATTTGCAAAGCTTTTACGTGATTTGGAGAAACCGCCGTCCTATTCATCAAGATTGTTATTTGAAAACTCGGGATCAACACCTCTATATGAAGCGGTCTTGGATGGAAGAGATGTATGCGTGCACTCCTTGCCGGAGCCACCAAGTGAAGATGTGATTGCCAAGAATTTGCCCCCAACTCTGCGTGTCCAATTGGACAATTGTGCCAAGGACAATAAAAGTAGATATGTTTTTGCATATTGGTCGTTGTTGGTTGCGAAAGACATTTTCAAGGAGGTTTTTGTGTCCTTTCTATTGGTAGGCCACACGCACGACGATATCGATGCATCTTTTGGGCGGTGGAGCATGAAGTTGCGCGAGGAGGATTTTCCAACAATCCCATTGTTGATGAAGTCGTACATGGATTTGGAGAACATTCCCGTCATCCCCCATATGATCGAGGAGGTTCCCGACTTCAAGGCATTTATAGAACCGTATATTCGAAGCGGAGCTCACCGATTGATCGGACATACGAAGGCACAACAATTTCGGTTCTACGTGCGTGACGATGGTGTCCCCGCCATGCAATACAAGTTGTTGTGCACGTCACAAGACTGGAGCCCGCCGGAGGGTCTCCTTGTATGGCGTGTTGATGGGGAGGGAAGGACGATGTTGCCTGACGGAGAGCCTAAGCCTTGCAAACCAATACCCATGAAGAATTTGGAGGACATTTGTAAAGGCATATCAGGCTTCATACAATATTGGGAGAGTTTGAGGGTAGCGGATGTTGGTGGATCGTGTTGGCTTCGTTACGGAAGTTGGATACAATATTGGACACGTGTTCGTGGCGCTTTGGCAAACCTTCATCAAGATACACCCCTTACTTTAAGGCATGGGTTTTGGCCACAAACACGTGTCAATGTACAAGCTTCGGAGGCTAGTCTTTTGGGAAATGGAGAGGTTCGAGAGGAGTTTGATGTGGACGACCATTACGTGGGGCCTGCTAGTAGTCGTCCGCCACCATCTTTCCGCATTGCAGTGGATTGTCATGAAGGTTATATGCTCATTTTGCGTCCTGGAGATGAGACATATGCAAAGCCAGTGTGGGTGGCAAGAGCTTTGTCCAATCCAAATTTTGTAACTTCCAGCCCTCATTTTCGACAAATACAAGTAGAGTACTACCGACCGACAACACGGAATGAAGATGTTGTTCGGCATTATACAGGCTGGGATACAAACCAACACTTTCGGTGGAAGGTGGATTCTGAGCACGGTCCATCTTGGGTAGATACAGATTCCATATTCATAGCATGGAAACCACGGAAAAATCATAGTGGATCAGTGTCCATCCCTCAAAAGTACATAACTTTTGCAAAAGACAACCTTGCTCGGATCGCAGAAGAAGCAACCCACGTTGAATGAGAAGTTGGTAGGATTGTGTTAGCATGATTATAGTGTAATATGTAATTCGACAAATATATATTACTCATATGTGTGCTCCTCAAACTTGGGGCAAAGTTTGGGTAGAGCTTGCGAATGCTATATTGTTTGGGGTTGGATGAATATCCATTTACTATATTTCAATGCAGTTGTGAAGTTCATTTTTTTATTAAGTTTGGGACTAAATTTTCCAGTGAAGAAAAATGCATTTATTGCATGTACTTTGTATGTTGCAATGTCTATATTTTATTGACCATGCTAATAATAGAAATCATTTTATATGTTTCTTGGGTGAAACTAGTTTGGAGTGCTCTACCCAAAGTGTTTTTGTTGATGAAGTTGATGTTGAGTGCTCTACCATATGTGCTTATGTACACACATAATAGATTTGGGATATTAGAACATATAATATATTTGAGATTGTTCGCAATATAGTTTCGGAACACGGAATGTTGTTTGATCCATATATTAATTTGAGACTAGAGAAAGTCTCAATTTAACGAATATAGTGTTATTTGGTTTTGTTTACGAACGTGCGTTCGTAAGTATGTCCATTTGGTCTATCTTTTCGGACATTTGGTTGATTTATCTTTCGTAAGTACATGTGAGTTGTTTTATTGGTGTTCGCAAATTTATATTTGTTCTTTAGATATTCGTAGAGGTTCATATTAAAGTTAAGGTTCCATCTGAGTGATATTTTGCGTATATTTACGAACGTGCGTTCGTAAATATAGATCATTCCAAAGAAAGTGGAGTGCGTATTTACGAACGCACGTTCGTAAATGGAGGTTCGGTATGCAGTGTATGTCCATTTACGAACGAGCGTTCGTAAATGGAGGTGGGTATGCAGTGTATGTCCATTTACGAATGAGCGTTCGTAAATGGAGGTGGGTATG
Organism: Polytrichum commune; assembly: GCA_950295325.1. NCBI lineage: Eukaryota > Viridiplantae > Streptophyta > Polytrichopsida > Polytrichales > Polytrichaceae > Polytrichum > Polytrichum commune. The sequence continues at coordinate 45,169,698 of OX485807.1, forward strand.
CAGTGTATGTCCATTTACGAACGAGCGTTCGTAAATGTGATGGTTTTGGGATCCCCTGTCCGTACATATATGTATTCATATATATACGAATACGTGTATATATACATATATGTATATAACTCACTTATTAGCAACTCTGCTTGCAGCCGTGCCTGCAAATCTTGGTCAGAATGATGCAAATCTTGAATCATAAAGCAATTGAGATGCAGAATGAGATGCAGAATGAAACATGAAGAAGAAAGTGATAATTCACATTGCATGTAACAAAACAAATTGAATTCAAGAAGCAACATTTTCAGAATGTGAGAGGAGTTGAAAAGGATAACAAATTACATTGAAATGCTGCACACTTCAAACCCTGCTTCTTCTCTTTCTGAAAATCCCAGAAATCCTCACAACTGCACACTCAATTGCCTTTCAAATGCACACTCAGATAACTCTCTAATGCAGACCTCAAGCCTTCACAGCTTATATACAAACCCTAGTATACTCCCATGTACACAAAACTCACAAGCTTGTAGCTCTCAAGCTTCTGAACTCTTAAGCAAACCCTTAACTCTCAAGCTTCCCTAAACTCTCAAGCTTCAACTCTGAAGCTTCCTTAAACTCTGAAGCTTCTAAAGATCACCCTCAAGCTCTCAATCCGAAATTCTGAAGCTTTCCTACTCAAGCTCTCAAGCTTTTGAAACTCACAAACTGTCACACTGAAAGCTTTCACAATCTCACAAGCTTTCACAATGAAAGCTTTCACAAACTCAAAAGCTTTCACACAAGCTCTCAATCTGAAATCTCTCAAAACTTGCAACAAAACTAATTTAAAACTTCAAGACTAAAAAAAGCAAGAGCTTCGCTCTCTAAGCGCTCCGCTCCTCCTCTCGTCGAAATGACAAATGAGGAGAAGAGGAAGGGGCACGGGGAGGTAGCTGCGTCGCTAGGGTTTCCCAGCACCTGCCACGTGGCACAACTCCACTGGCTAGGGCTGGGAGGGAGATGGGATGGGGTGGTATGGGAGGTGATGGGAAGGGATGGGATGGGATGGGAAGGGATGGGATGGGATGGGATGGGATGCGATGGGAGATGGGAGATGGTTGTATATTGGAACCCTTCATGTTATACTCATACTTTGACATATTTATATGTAATGGACGCGTTTAGAGCATTAACTTGAAAAGCTTAGTTCAAATACATGAATTTTACTCCTTTTATTTCCTTAGTACCTCTACATTTGGATTCCTTGTAAACATATTTTAGAAAAGTATGCTCAGTTAATTCGTAATAAACAATGCATGTCATTTCCTAGGTTGTCAATGTAGAATCCACCCCCAAAGATATGTATATGGTGTTTTAAAATATAGTTTATGTAAGAGCTAGATATCTTTCAATTAATTCGATGGTTCCTCAAATAAATATTACATGCAAAAAGGAATTCATAATAATATGAGATTGCGGAGAGTTGCTATACGATAGGATGTCAATTCAAGTTCCAATATTAGGTGTTAGCTTGAACTAATGCATTTCTGGAGTGGTCAACTATTTTGCTAGCATCAACTACGACCTTGCGATGAATGAAGTTAGTGCAATTACAAGGGTTTTTGAGGAGTCAATATTGTTTGTGTGTGTAATGTATCCTAGTAACAATCTAAAACCTAAACCCAAATACCACATACACAACTTTCACAAACCCTAAACCCCTAAACCCTACCCCCAAACCCTAACCCTAAACCCTACATCCCTGCATCTTTTTATCTTACCAACCTTTCTTATATGTGGCCATGTTGTTGTCTGAGGGCATGTCAAATTGGTCTACCAATGTTGGTTGGATGGAGAATGCTTAATTCCGTTCATAACAACTATAATAATTGATAATGATGCCAATTGTTATTTTCACATTCCAAATTAATAGATTTGAGATAAAACTTTGGTTTAGGTGATAAGTGAAATTTCAAATATTCCCTCTTTCACTTTAATAGTTCTGAGTGAAATTTCATCACACAATCCACAATCTTATTATAATAACATGCATGTCTTAAGACTTCAATTTATATCAACACTTTAAGCTATGATGATGCACATCCTTCTCAAAGGATGCAAAACATATATTAATTGTAAGTACATACTATTGTATGCACCATTCCAAATTAATAGTGCATTTCCCCAAACCCTAAAAGTCTATTTTCAATAGGACCTCAACTCATTTAATCATGTGTCAACTTAAACTAACAATCGAACAATGCATTCAACTATAAATATCACCAATGATCTAATAAACATTTAACCAATGTGTATCCGTACCCTTACAACAAGTGGACGAAAATTCAATTTCCAATAGGACGTCAAACACATAATAATTGTAACTATGATTCAACGTTACGGTAGCTAGTATGGTTTCAAGTCTCAATGATCATTACGCTATCATACTATGCAGCATTACAAATTGATTAATCCTTCCTACTCATGCCATTTTAATTCCTTATTTTCACACCTAGATACCATTTGAAAAAAGACCTAACTTACATATATTATTAGGTATAATTAGTTCATAATGTCCTCAATCTACCCTAGTGCAAGCCATTATGGATTAACCCGATTTTTTAGTTGTATTCATGCACTTGGTGACCATATTACGGTCATTTTTTGATGTGAAACATATGATACCTATAATTTTAGGGGCGTCCGCAATATGTTCTTAGCCACTCTGACCTCATTGTGTATGTGTGTGTATATGTGTATATATGTATATATATATATATATCTATAACTTCGACATTCATAACTTTATTAGGCATCAATTGTCAATTAACTTGGACTTCATACCTTAGTCGCAAATCATTAAATATTCAATGTTAACCATCTCCATATTTAGACATTATGTGTATATGTATATATATATGTATATACATATATTTCGATGAGACCTTGGTCACAACTAAGGTGTACAACCGATTTATATATTTTCAATATGTTGGCGTGCATGCAAGGCATGTTCCATACATGACAATGCTATTTATATAATTCCGCATGGATGGAATGGGAGATTGTTAGGTCAAAGAAGGCGGCGGGAATCCGCTTTTTAAAGAGCATCCAAGGGATTTTGAACCAGCGGGGTGAAGTACTTAAAGCTCTTCCCCCCACAACAAAGCTCTTTTCAGCGGTACATGCAAGTGTGCGCTCTACAGACCTCACCGAACGCGCTCAAGCCATTTCGTGTGCGCCAACCCTACACCACCCAGGTACAGTACAGGCTCTACCTACCGCATATACCGCCGTAAATACCGGAACTTTACGAATGTGCGTTCGTAAAGATGAGAAGCTTCAGGTTTAGATAAACGATTCGGACTTGTACATGGCAAGGATTTACGAACGTGCGTTCGTAAATCCCACATGAGAGCATGTTCTGGATTGAGCTACTCATATGGATAGTCACATGCACGTAATCCATGTCAGTTATTTACGAACGTGCGTTCGTAAATATTCCTTCGAGGACCATGCAAACATATTTGACCCTTATCTATTGGTACCTGATGGTCGGTAATTTACGAACGTGCGTTCGTAAATCCCACATGAGAGCATGTTTTGGATTGAGCTACTCATGGATAGTCACATGCACATAATCCATGGCAATTATTTACGAACGTGCGTTCGTAAATATGCCTTCGAGGATCATACATACATATTTGACCCGTATCTATTGGTACATGATGGTCGGTAATTTACGAACGTGCGTTCGTAAATCCCATAGGAGAGCATGTTTTGGATTGAGCTACTCATGGATAGTCACATGCACATCATCCATGGCATTTATTTATGAACGTGCGTTCGTAAATATGCCTTCGAGGTTCATACATACATATTTAACCCCTGTCTATTGGTACCTGATGGTCGGTAATTTACGAACGTGCGTTCGTAAATCCCATAGGAGAGCATGTTCTGGATTGAGCTACTCATATGGTTAGTCACATGCAAATAATCCATGACAGTCATTTACGAACGTGCGTTCGTAAATATGCCTTCGAGGATCATACATGCTTATTTGACCCGTATCTATTGGTACTTGATGGTCGGGAATTTACGAACGTGCGTTCGTAAATACATGTCATTATTGTCTACGCATCCAACAACACATCTTCATTCATACACATCAGTATGGCAGTAATATACGAACACAGAATAGCAAGAAAAATATGCTCATCGCTCGTCCATGAAGGATGTGAACACGGGGTCGCACCCATTTACGAACGTCCGTTCGTGAATGGGTAGGTACGCAAAAGTCAACATAATCAAATTCACAATATGAAGGTGCTCAGTGTTCAAAATATTGTTGGAGTTGATTCAAGCATCATCTGCAGATTTACTACTTTTGTGCGTATGGACAAGTGTTCTCTTGTGATAGTATATCGCGCAGGTTCCTAAGTCAATATGGTACTTTGACCTACAAAACCGATATTCCTGAGGGTGCTCTCAGATGAGGTATCTCGAAGGCCGCCGGATGCACATGGAGAATACACTGAGGTCACGAACGCGCGTTCATAAATTCGTGTGGCGTTCTCGGATTTGTGATTTCGTCGTCTGTTGTATGGGGACAGGCGCTGGTCCGAACAGCAGGGCCCTCCTGGACGACTAACGATTGTTCTCCTCTTTGTCCATGTATTGTTTACATTAGTGAGGCTCCTAGATGTATGCTTAAAACGTTTTTTTGGGACACGCGTTCGTCTTTGTGCGTGAGGTTCTCCAATGGTGCACCAAAATTTGTTTGTCAATTTTGGGCCATGTATCTCCACATATATTCTATCCTCTCTTGTATGCATTGCGGTGGTGGTTGGGTTGATCATTTCCTAGTTGTTGGTCTAGGCGGTATGGCGTTGCATGTGGGTGATAGTTCATTGGAGTTGTCGACGTATGCATCGTCATCCGATGCTGAATGTGAAGTGTCTTCCCCGTCGGCAGATAGTAATGGTGTGCCGAACGTGAGGGGGGTGTTTGTGGATACATCCTCCCATGAATCTTTGGAAGTCCACGAACAATCTCTGCATTCCGGAGATGACCACGATGACATTCCGTTGTGTGCCGGTTTCAGGAGGGAGCAATGGGTTGGCCTTGACGTCGTTCTACTCAACGAGGTTGGTGTCCCGGTGGCAGATGGCATATGTAGAAACTCCAATCCCCGTGATTGTGTCGATGCCAACGCCCTAGGTCTCGATGATGTTGGCGTGTGCATCTTGAACTCTTTGCTTCCGCTAGAGGTCCCGGTGACATGGAGATTTTCCTTGCGTCGATGGCCGCTTCGTCAAGTTCTACATGAGGAAGTGAGTTTGTGGGATCATGAGCGGCGGCATAAGCAAACACAATTAGCTTTGTTGGCCAAAACACGTCCTCGCAAAGGCCTCCGTAGATATGATTCCAACCGTGTGCCTCGCGGAGATAAGGAGCGTCGACGGGATCGGCTTTTGGGGGACGAATCTATCCGTCTAGTGTCCGGCAAGGATTGTTGCGCGAGGAAATGTTGCCAATTTTTCCCGCGGGAGAAAATTAGGTCTCTGCGTCAAGAGATGTGGCTTGCGGATTTTCGTATGAGGTCGGCTAAGAAACTCGAGGTCCACAGAAATTTGCACCTTGATACATATGGGCATAAGGTGGTGACACTTAAGAATGTTGATGTGTGTTGTACAACGTGGTATACCATCCACGCCGTCTCCAAGGCTGACTTTTATAGGTTTCGAAAGTATTCATCGTTGGGTCGCCGCTCTCGATTTCATGGCAACTCGGGCACAAAGAAACCTAGGGAGGCTACACTGCAAGCGTCCGCGACACTATCCACCATCATACTGCCATTGGCCGATGCAATGCCCCACAAGACGAGGATATTGTCGTTAGGGGAGAAGGTTGTTCAAATGGTGTTGCCCACGGGCACAAAATGGAAGAACATCTTAACGGACATCAATGAAGTGGGTCGCATAGCGGGATGTGGGCCCATTTCTTTGTCCAAGTTGAGTGTGATTAAAAACCAGCAGTTTGCGGAATACATTCTGAAAAGACCTGGGGACAAGTTCGCTAGATGTACGACGTGTGAAAAATACAAAGGTCTTCAAGACGCCCACCTCATAGGCACTGAATCTCATTCCAGACACCAGAAAAAATATATTGAACATGTCAACAATCAAGAGGCACACCGTCAAGATTACTATAAGAATCGTGCTCTATCCATAATGAGGCCCACAGAGGTTCTAACAGTCATCTATGATAAAATGGACCATGCCAAAACCGCATGCCCTTGTTATGCACGCAAAATAAAGGCCACGGATGGTCTCTTCAAGTTGCCCGTAGCTGTCACAGGTTTGTATGAAATCACAACTACGTGTTTAAAGTCTATCCAATTTTCGTGGGTGTGTTTGGCAAATGTCCAACTCCATACATCCGTTTAATGGTTATTTGATTATTTTGGTCACGCATCGTTTGTTTTTTCCAGGTATGATTGCCCACGGCCATGGGGACGTAAAATATGCCCATTATGGTTTGGATTTTTACCCTGGGGATGCTAACCACACGGTGGGTTCATTTGCAAAACTCTTGCGCGATCTTGAGAAGCCACCGGTACATTCTTCCCGTGCACTTTTTGATGGTTGTGGAACCACATCCCTTTATGAGGCAGTGCTTGCGGGGAAGGAGGTTTGTATGTCGTCATTGCGAGAACCACCCGGAGAACCCATTTGTGCAAAACCATTGCCTCCAACTCTCCGCGTTCAACTTGATAATTGTACGAAGGACAACAAATGTCGATACGTATTTTGTTTTTGGTCATTGCTCGTGGCGAAAGGAATCTTCAAGGAGGTGTTTGTGTCTTTCTTGATGGTGGGACATACACACGACGACATTGATGCATCATTCGGACGGTGGAGCATGAAGTTGTATGAAGAAGATTTTCCAACCATACCTTTTCTTATGAAATCGTATATGGTACTGGACCATATGCCAGTAATTCCGCACTTGATTGAGGAAGTACCAGATTTCAAGGCCTTCATCAAGCCATACATGTTGAAGGGAGGGGACCGTTTGGTGGGGCATACCAAAGCACAACAATTCCGATTCTATATAAGGGACGATGGTCTCCCGGCCATGCAATTCAAGCTTTTGTGCACATTTCCTAATTGGGGCCCGGATGATGGTATACTCGTATGGCGTCAAGACAATGATGGCAAATGTTTGCTTCCGGATGGGGTTCCAAAGCCTTGCAAACCCGACCCCATGAGGAATGGGCCGGAAATCATCAAAGGCATATCCGGATTCATTGAATATTGGAAAGAGTTGTGTGAGGACGACATCACTAGACGTGTTAGAGATACTCATGAACCTTTGATTGCGTATTGGGATCGCATTCGCTCGGCCCTAATGACACTTGGTGGCGACACCCGTACAACTTTAACACAAGGATTTTGGCCACAAAGCCGTTTAACGGTTGTCGAGTCCGACACCATGTTTTTTAGCAATGGAGACGTTCGTGAAGAGTTCGTAATGGACGAGCATTACGTTGGCCCTGCCCGCAATTGACCGGCACCGTCGTTTCGTGTAGGTGTTGATTGCCATGAAGGTTATTTGGTCCTTGTACGAGCAGGGGATGAGGAACATCCCAAGCCAATTTGGTTGGTGAAAGCATTGTCTTCACCCAATTTTGTTCGAACTAGCCCCAATTTTCGTCAAATTGAGGTGGAATATTGTCGTCCAAGCACTAAAGACCAAAACGTGCTACGCACTTATTTAGGTTGGGACACCAAAAAGAATTTTAAGTGGACAATGGACTCAGCGTACACACCGGTTTGGATAAACATAGACACTATATTTTGTGCTTGGAAGCCGCGTAAAGGTTCCAAAACAAAAACAATGACCATCCCCCAAAAACATATAGATTTTGCCAAAGACAACTTGGCACGTATTGCAGCGGCAGAAAATGACGCCGAGAATGGATATGAAACGGAAGATGGAGATGTGTAAACATAACATAGGTGGGAGTTAATGGCGAAAAACATGGACGCTTAGTAGACTTGGTTTTTAATAGACTTAGTGGACTTGTCACATTCCATTGTGGTATACGTTTGGGATGTGCCATCCAAATTCATAAGAGCCTTACTTATGGGATGCGCACCCCAAACTCTATAATGACATAAACCATTTATTTTTTAGAGTCGATTGTTATTTTCCACATGGAACTCACGTTTTCATTTTAATTGAAATTCTTTATTTTTAGTAATAAGAATATGCTTTACGTGCGAATTTTTAAATCGTCATGTTCTTGATGTTCCCAATATTCCGTATGCCCACAATATTGGCATCCCAAACTATGGGCATATTTTATTTTGAGACTTTCAAAAGTCTCCGATTAACGAATATAGTGTTATATCTGAGGCCTTCTTTTTTATAGCGTCGGGTCTGTATTCCCTACTTTTGATTCATGTCTTCGGCTCATTCACAGTATTTACTGGACCTTAACACTCCAAAAGCCTTGCGCCTTCTTTCATGGTTTACTGGTTACCTCTATCTGTAACTGTTGTCATAGCCTTGACACTTACGAGGGTATTATGTGCTATGACGATCATGTGAGACTCATGTGGTCTACTGCTTTGCTGATGTTGAATGGGGGAAGTGATTTGTTGACTACTAGCTGAATCTGATAGATCCCACTTACAAACTTGTGGCAGATTGTTCCTGGGAGCTTGTTGCGTACATGAAAGAACTCTCCACAGACATTACCAACAAAGGGCAGTTCTGGATACCAGCTGATAGCGAAGGATGGCATCATGGTTTCACAATCTCAACCATCAAGTCAATGCAAAGTGAGATTTTGGACTTGCAGTTGTATGTAGAGCATCCTGTTGAAGAACCATCAAATAGAAACTGAAAAGAGGACCAAGACAATGTGAATGAAATATGTTTCTGGAATGTGGGTGGCCTATCAACATGCCATATTAATACATCGTCTGGTCCTCACTAGACACCTAAAGGACAGAAATCGTAATGACTACTAGTATAAGTGTATATAGGACCAAAAATTGTGAGAATATTTCAGGCATCCATCAACTTGAATGTGTTGACATACATAGTGTGTGTGGTTACCACAAAGAGCAATTGCTATCTGCAACAGAATAGCTCAGCAAGGCAACATGACAATAGCAACATGCAAAAAACAATTCCATTTGAACACCTAAATCACCCAAATTTTGGTACAAAAGTAATTTAAAAACTCATTGTGCAACTGTAAATTTTGCAGAATGATGTGTTCTAATACTGCCTATAATAGAGAGTTGCAAATCTTTCAAGCAAAGGCTTTGAAGAACCTCAATCCGGCCGCACTTATTTGTGTAGCCCTTCTCTATTGCCTAGTTCAAAGACGATGACTCCATCAAGCCCTTTACCGTTTTCAATCTAGAAAAAATGCTATATACTTCTGGGCCAGAAATGTACATCCTTCATAGATCATAGAACCTTTCCTTCGCCGCTCAGGATGAAACTCTTGAGGCCATAGTAAGGTTAGGGTTTAAGAAGAGACTCTTTTGGACAGCTCCGAAGTCTGGTAGAAGAGATTGCAAAGAGGGGTTACGCTAGAGATTTTATTGTTGGTGAAGCTGGACCAGAGGAGGACAGTGGTGTAACCCGAGCATTGCTCTCCAACTACTCTCGAACTCCGCTTGGGATGACTCCATTGCCAACTTCTCAACGAACTCCTGGTCGCAAAGGAGATGCAATCATGATGGAGGCAGAGGTGAGTACTCTTTCACATTCAAGGACAGTAATGAGAATCGCAAGGTGGTTTCTTTTGTCATCACCATACTGCAAGAATAATAATGCAGCAGTACTCAGAAGAGTCCCTTATGTCAATATTAGGAACAAGTTCCACCAAGTTTAACACAATGTGTATTTGGTATAAGGGTACATTTTAAACGTTGATGGTGGATAGTCTAGTTATCATTGTTTCTTTGCTAAGTGATGTGGGGATCTATGTAATGTTAAAGATTGAAGCCCTTATATGAATTTCATTTTGAAGGGATCTCAAATTTCAACTCTTGAGTTCAAGGGTTCAAATCCAAGACAGCAATTCAAGAATATAGAAATGAAATACAAAACTCATATTAAACTTGTGCATGAATTATATGGTACATGTTTCCAGTACAATGTACAGAATTAAGAATCAACCATCTAACTCTACTTCTTGTAGTGACAATGCCCTATGCTTGTTGGTTCTTGTGGTAGACATATTATAATGAAGACTTCAAGTGACATCTTCATTTCCAATTTGGGGTTGTTTTGAAAGAGGTATATTTTGAAGGGCCAAATCGTGTTTGAAGGGCATTGAAGACTTCAATCTTGGAACACTGGATGTATAATGACCAAAGTAATATCAAGTGTGACCACTAAAGGATGCACAAATCTTAGTAAGAGCGTCTGTTTGTCATCCAACATTTATTGAGAATGGGGTGCAGTGGCCTTGCTAGCAACGGGCAGCTGGCCAAAAACCTCGTGGCCTCCTGAAACTGATCTTTTTACTGCCCGCCGCCCTACAGTAAGATAAATATTGGACCTCATGCCGTCCGTCGGTTGCCAACTATGTCAATGGATATCTTGGATCACTACATTAAAGTTATCTATGATCATGTAGATAAATATCAAGCAAATACTTACATATTGGGGATTTAAGTTGTACAGGTGTAACTATAGATACTGTACAGCTGTAGTAATATGCATATATATGCCCACGCACGCACGCGCACGCGCGCGCACACACACACACATATACTTTAACACTATATTCGGTATTTGGAGACTTTTTGTTGATTATGAGACTATATAAGGATGCACATTTCAAAATTGGACCAATAATGACGACTAAAAATCCCATATGTATAATGGTATGCTACTATTATTATACATAAAGGCATGGAAGTGAAAAAAAATGTGAGGCATACATGAAAATAGTTGCGTATGAAATGACAACTCGTTATGAATGGAAGGGAAGATGCGAAGAATGAATGGAAGTTGAATGAATTAATTGGGATAGAAATACAATTATAATGGAAATACCATCAATGTCTTGAGTAACTTGGAATAGCATAGAAAGTAAGCACTTAAATATGTTCTACACCTAAGCCCATTTAGGGAGTCCGTCCCACTAGTACGCTTCTAGTCACACTAGTCCGACCCACTATTTTTTTTTTGCGGCTAAGTCCTTTTTTTGGGCGGCCTCCATGGCTCTAAAAATCTCAGGCCCACGACTGTATCCTTGTGTGTTGCCTGGAAAGGAATATGTGTCGTTCTTGCATGTTTCAGGACGCGCTCCCGAATTGTACGAGGTGGTATTATAAGTAGAATACGAGGGCGTTTGCGAAAGGGAACGTCTTGCGCTTCTCCGGAGGGCCAGAGAACGATCGGACTCGGAAGATGCGGCCTTGAGGGCGTGCCTTGGCACTGACGAAGTCGAGGAGGGTTGGCCACCAAGCGAGCGGGGAGCCACCTGCCAAAAAACGCCATAGGAAGATAATAATAAGAACGGAGTGGGGAAATGAGGAAGGGCGGTTTGGGATGGGCGCTCGTAAACCTCTTGGCACGCGCAGACAAAGAGGAAAGCAACGGTGAATATGGGTTTAGGGACAAAGAAGGGCACCTTGGATTTGGTGACGTCGATCCCGGGGACGATGGGGGTGTCGAGGAGAGCATACGAATCCGGTTGAATTGCGGCACTGTTCAGTAATGTGGGGGAAACATGGCAAGGAGGGCCAACGACCGGGGATGGGTTTGCAGGAGGAGGAACGGGGACGACGGGGGAGGGGTCGCACCGGGTTGCTTCCAGGTGGAGACGTCGGCTCGGCCCACGACGAGCGACGGCGTCGTCCCTCGAGGGCGACACATGCCCCAAACGAACGAGCGTCCGCTTCTCCTTGGAGAGGGGGGAGGGCGACGGGGCGAATGCCCGGGGGACAACCCTGGGGGGCGGGCTGTTGACAACACCGTCGTCGACGTCCCGGGAGTAGTCCACGGCCGAGGCTGCATCCACCGCCGAGAAGTGGTAGAGTGAGGGGATCACGGAATACGTCACGCCGCGGGAAGGGGAGCCTGGGGACGAGGGGGGACGGGAAAGGCCGTGGAGGACGGGGGCGTCACATATGGGGGCAAACTATGGGGAACAACAACAATAACAACAACAACACAGACAACAAAGACATCCAAAAACGGATGAAGCGTTAGATATGTGAACCAAATGATAACACGCACATACATGAAGATATTTCAAATGAGTTTATTAAATTTCGCGAGCCTCATGATGCTCTTGTATACATTATCGCGGGGGCTTAGTCCCGCATTGCCGATGGGGTTGGACCTAACAAAAAAGGGGATGCTACCGGCGTGGAGGACAAGCCTTCTAAGGTACGGCGCTAGCGTATCGACCAAAAATGCGTCCTTCCTATCTCCGGTCCACGTGTCGGGAAAGATGACGTTGCCCGGGGGGTTCAAAACGCTCTTGGCGGGGCTGTCGTCGACCAGGAGGGTGTTCTCCGGAGTAGGCCACCACCCGTGGGGGGTCCCCTGAAGCCGGGGGACGCCGCGCCAAAGTCTGGACCTTAGGACCTTGAGGAACTGTTGCCCTCGGCCTCGGCCGCCGAACTTGGGAACCGGTAGACCCTTTTCGTCGAGTAGTTCATCGCAGTCCTCTTGCCCGAGGACAAGGCAAGGGCTCGGGAGATCACGGAATAGGAAGTCGACGATGGGTTCCGTGTTCTCCATGACCATTGAGCTCCACACAATGACGTGGGCGAACTCGACAACCTCGCGAAGGAAGTCCCGCAAGCCGGGACGGGCGCGGACAGCCTTGCGGTTTATTAGGGTGTCGAGCTCGCCGTCATAGTCCCTTTCGTCGGGGTGACGGAAGGGACGCGTGGGGACCCTCGGGATGTGTTCGGTGTGACACAACACCCCGTTGAGGTCAAACACGATGAACGGCTTGTTTCGGGTCTGAGGTCCACTCGTGGAGGGGTTGCGACCTATCTCCGGGGGGTCCTGTGATTAACAATTCGACTAGTTTAATGCTATGATCCAATAAAGAATTTAGCAAACATGAAGATGCAGTATGGAAAAAGACGAAGGGCGAGAACAAGGGTACATTTGCGAACGATCGTTCGTGAAAGGCCAGCAGTGACCATGCGCACCATTCACGAACGTTCATTTGTGAATGAACCCTATAGTGCATTTACGAACGGGCGTTCGTGAAGGAGATGGTCGCGGGGTGGCATCCTTTTACGAGCGTCCGTTCGCGAACGAGGCAGAAATGCACAACAGATTTGAACCCGCATGAACATACACAAAACAACCAATGCGAGACGACGCGATTCGATGCAAAAAAATGTTTCATTTATATGAATTCCGTGAAAATTTACAGTTTGTCTCAGATGATAATCTATCGTACAGGTTCCTAGGGCAACAAGATGCCGTGTCCTACAAAACTGGTCGACCTGAGGAAGCACGCAAAAATGGGCTATCGGAGGTTTCGGATGCCGATGTATACAACGCGCCAAAACACAACGCATGTGGTTAGAGATGTTACGAACGCGCGTTCGTAAATGCATGCGGTAGTCTCAAAGATGAGTTACCTCGTCATCGGAGGGAGGGGCAGCGGCGCTGGATTGAGCGGCAGCTCCCTCCTCAGCGATTAACGAACGCGCGTTCGTCACATCCGCCGCCGCAGGTGCCTCAGTCTCCATTACGTCGTCAGCACGCGCCGCCTGAGACGTCTGGGTTTGCTGTATGTCGTCCTCCTCGCCACCCAGGTCGAGAGTCTCCATGTGCACGTCCCCAATGCATGCGGGGGGATGTCGGTCTTCCGCAGGGCTGTCCTCGACGTCCATCCTCTGGACGCCTGCGGTGTCACTCGGGCTCCCCTGCGTGTCCTCCACAATGACCAAGTCAGTGTGTCGCGCAGTATCATCGCCCCTTGTCCTATCTAGTAAACTGGGGACGACGGTGAAAGGTGCCGTGTCCGTCTGTGAAGGCAGTCCTACCCTTGGTGGGGGTGGGGTGAGGACTGTTGGACCTGAAGATTCACGAACGTGCGTTCGTAAATCCTCGTCCTCACGGATAGCCGCCGAGATTGCGTCGTGTATGTTGGCGGTGTCCGTGGGCATTGTAGGGGGTGGAGGAGTCCCCACCGGCGTTGGGTGGGGCGCTGGCTGGTAGGAATGCCTTCCCGGGAAAGGAGCGTGCATGGGGTATCCCGCAGGGAATGGGAATGCTACCTGAGGGGCCACTGCAAAGTTCTGCAGCCTGGTCAGCATCGCCAGTATGGCGTCCGTCTTCTCGTTGGAGGACTTCAGCTCCTCCTCAATTTTTCTCATTTTCCGGGCATTCTCCTCTGCAGCCGCAGCCATGTCTTCCTTCATCTTCTGCTCGAGCTTTGCGTTAAGCTCGGCGACGGAAAGGGCCTCCTCCTTGACCCTCTTGTTCTTGTCGAACTCCACCCCAAGCTCGACCATAATGTCAATGTCCCCCTCGTCCTCGTCGGAGACCTCGATGATCGCCCCCTCGGGCAACTCCACGTACGGGGTCTTCTTCATCCTCCGTCGCGTGTTGCGGAACAGGTCCAACGTGGGACGGGAGCGTTGGTCGAGGACATCGAGGGTCTCCATTTTCGGGACCGCCAGCCTTTGCTTGGGGGACACTGACGTCGAACAACCTCCTGGCGTGCCGAAGGGCTCCGCGCCTGAGGTAAGCGCGGGGAGGACATCCTGGGTGGCACCCGCCGAGGATCCAGTACATCCAGCCGGGGTCCCTTGGTATTCTGAAGGCTCCCCCGATGGGGCCAACAACCGGAGAGGAGTGACATCCAAAGCCTGGAGGATGGCATCGACGTTGACGGAGGGGCCAGGCTCGTCGTCGTCTGTTTCCATGGGCGGCATGCCTTCCTCGGCCGGCATGTTGAAGTCCGTTCTGGGCACGGACATGTCAGCTAGGTCCATCGTCGACGCTTTTGTCCTGTGGAACTTGTAATCCTCCTCGTCGACGGCGTCAATATATGTGTTCACGCACAGCCCCAGCATCTGAGATAAGAAGGCAAAGATTCAGTCATTTACGAACGCGCGTTCGTAAACATGAAGGCTTTGAGCGAGGAAATAATAAAAAAACAATTCACAAAACAATCATAAGTATCGGCTGCCCATGGTAAATTGTTTGGAGCATGCAGTGTTTACGAACGAGCGTTCGTAAAAAGTGGTGTGAGATGGCTTACCATGGCCGCGTACATAAATTTGCTGCCTCCAAATACGTTGTAGACAGTCTCGCCAATCATTGCCAAACCCTGCAATATGGAGACGTAGAACTCCATCCTCAGCTCCAGCGCCGGGAAGACAGTGTACAAAGTCTCCTGGAAGAGATCCTTTGGAGGTGGGTGAGGGATGCTGTATATCTTCTTGAATGTGTTGATCGCCTTTATGGGTGCTCGCCCATTCCTAAGCGCATTGTATGTCAAGAAGATGAGGCTCACCGCTCCCACCTGCCTGTTGCCTCTGGCCTCGTTTACGGCAACAATTCCCTCCGTCTTCGCTGGCACGTATGTGCTGTGGAAGATGTTGTACTCGAACTTGATCTTGTTCTCATACAAATCGATGACGACGGATTGCTTCTCCTGCTCCACAATCCACAGCCATACGTGCGGCTCCCTCATGGTCGGAGATTTGTGCTCCATGAATCTCGCCATGAAAGGGTTGTAAAAAGGCTCTGTGGTACTTTTGGGCCACCCCCTTTCGAGGGAGCCTAAAAGTATCACACAAGCCCTTCGGTGAAGGTGGCCTGCATTTGCAGGCGCCCAAGCCGAACCCGGATGATAGGTGTATAACGTGAGTAGTTAGATTTTTAAGGGAGATTAAATATGCGTCGTAGTACCTCCGGAGGTTAGGCCTTAGTTTTTTACTAGTGTGGCTTTAAACTCCACTAACCAATTTCATATCTAGTTCTAACCTTAACCTACAACCTATTCTACGCGCAGACGCACCAGCCTTGAAACCAAGGCAATCCTAATTTGTGAATTGGGATGGTTCTGATACACCCAACCGGGTGTGACTCATACCACCCCAACTCAACGAACGGAATAACGACAATTTGATGGACCATTCAATTCTTCCTATTTCTTTATTTATTTCTATTTAGTTTTCTAAGCGGGGGAACTTGGCCTAAGTCCCACCCTTCACACAAATTCCTTCTTAATTACTTACTTTTGTTTGCACGTCCTAACTTACTACATTAACATATTAGGCATCACCCCTTACCTCGGGTCTCTTGCCAACAAGGGTTTACGATTTATTTTGTATGTTTTGATTGTTAAATGTGTTTACACTGGATAGACCACGAAATGCAACTCAATGGGACCAGGGTGACGGGCGACCTGTAGGTTCAACCTGTTGCGCAATCTTCATAAATTGGGGCCATTACTCCCAATCTATGGGGCCAACAACATAATAGTGGATTCGCGGGTCATTAACCCCACCTTTCCACCAACAACATTCAGAGTGGTCGTGTCGGTGATTAATCCGACTTACCACACACGAAACTTGCTAATAAATGAAGCTACTACCACAAAACATACCAAGGGCCCCGAAAACAATGGAATTGGGTACTCCCTTGGCGGTCAAGTGGTCAAGCCACTTGACCTTACGAGATAGGTGAGTGGGTTTAGAGATGCGTACCTTAGCCGTGCTCCCTCCAATCCTAAATGGAAGGCTTAAGGTTAGTTAATTTACCTCAATTTTCCTCGGTTGATTTGGGCTTGATGTAGGCCGAGCCGCTACCTCCTTCCTTGCTCCACTTTCCGAGCGTCGACCTTGCCTCCTTCTTTGTAACTAGTTTGGTAGTAAGCGTACCTTAGTTAACAATTAAAATATAAAGTGTTATTCTGCCCTGTAATTTAATCCTAAGCATAATATTTATACTTAGTGCACCAAATTATCTTTCCAATGATCTAAAAATCACTCTAATCGGATAAGAAATGCAAAAGTTATGAGGGTTGGAAGTGTGAGGTCGATTCAACCGACCCTTCCAACCCACCTATCTACCTTCTAACTTCAAAAATTCATAGCACATTCCTTACTACTTGGATCTAGGCTTTCCTTATACCATTGGAAAGCTATGAACAAGCTCTAACTAGAAAAAATTATGACATCAGCAGGTTAAGCTAATAGAAATTCAGCGGACTCCTTGTAACACAGCAGTCAATCAAGAAGGCTTAAACTATGTATCTCGCCTTCAACAATTCATATCTAATTCAAATCTTAGTCAAATCAAACGTTCTATATGACCCTGGAGAGATATTAAAAAGATGTATTTGATAAAAATATGTGATTAGAAAGGTAAGCCGAAGTGAACCCAGCAGGTCCTCTGTAATGCAGCAGTCAACCAAAAGTTCTCAAACTATGTGTCCCATCTTGCACAATTCATATCTAATTCAAATCATGCTCAAATCAAATGTTCTAAGCCATTTTGGAAAGCTACACAAAAGTTCTACTTGGGAAAAATATAATTTCTTGGAATTAAAATTCCTATTGGGCTCGCAGGTCTGATCCAGCAGCCGCTACCCACAAGACCACCCAGTTTTTCTACTCCATCTTTGAAAATCCATAACTAATTGTCATCTCAACCAAATCACAAATGGGAAACGGCTATGGATAGCTATATGAAATCTCTCTAAGAGAAAAATGATAAGTATCTTGTTCTAGCTTTTGAACTAAGCCTTCAGGGCATTGGCAGATGAGGTCTATAATGCCTCTACTCAAAACTCTACCATCCAACCTACCTCTACAAAAAAAGGAATAATTTTGTTGGTGTGTTAATAAACACACAACCTAATTAGGAGAGAGAGAGTAGAGGAGGTTCTCAAGCCTTTCTTTTAGACCATTGAGAATACATGCTAAAGGATTTTTTCCTAACTACATTAAAGCAGGGCTTCGCCCAAAAACTAGAGAAAGAGAGAGAGCTACAAGGTGGAAGGAGGGGTTTTTAAACCCTCTCACAAAAGGGTTGGACCCCTCCTCCACCGGATCCATTTTTCAAACCCTTTCCCGAAATTTTGGCTCGGGGGTTTTCCCGGTTGAGGTTGCCACCCTCTCGCCGAGGTGGCTCCGACAAAAAACCTTTAGAAATCTTTCTAATTTTTCCGCCATCGAGTTGGCAAGGGGGCAAGTGGGCAAGTATCCCCCTTGCTCTCTTTCTTTTTTATCTTCAAAATTCTTCACGCCGATTTTATCTTCTTACGTAAAACACCTCCAATAGTCTTGTGTGCCTCACACTAACTAATAAACTAACACTTGCTTAGCTAGCATCTACTAACATTTGCTTAATAACTAGCATCTACTAATATTTGCTTAGCTAGTTGTTTTTACTAGCTAGCATATTTTTTCTACTTTGCTATCTTCTAGCACTACTTAGTTTCATTTTGACCTTCCTTCTTCTAGGCTAAATGCTAAATGAACTAATTTTCCCTAAATTCCCTATCAATTCTAACTTTTAATGCTAACATTCTAACTAAAAGTGATCCCGCAGAGTGGTGGACCACTCAAAGGGTTCACAGCTTTCAATTCAGTTTATTATGTGTGAACTTGAACTACTGCATTAAATTTATTATTATATTTGTTAATCCGAGACTTTGGAAAGTCTCAAAATAAATGCAAATGATTTAATATGTGGTTCAAATTCTTATTCGGATGAGATGTATTTGTGCCAAATTGGTTAGTGTTGCCCATGCAAATCGCTTTATTGTGTCACATTGAATGTATTCTTGTATTTTACTTGTTCTTTATTTGAATACCATGTTCTGAAATAGTATCCAAAATCATGAAAATGTCCCCAATTACAGAATATGGTGATCGTTGAAAGTTTGGCTCGCATCAAATGTAAGCTACAAATAAATTAAGTTAGTGCAATATGGATTTATGAGTAGTGAATATAGTTTGTATGTAAACCCTGTTATATGAACTACTGGACATGCACATCCCTCACAAACCCTAAACCCTAAACCCTAAACCCCTAGTTTTTTTTACCATCCGCACTATATGGGGGAATGTTGTGATCCAACCTAATAGTGTTGAGTGCATTTTAATTACACAATGCATAAGTGGGACTCCATATAGGTATGGTTTCAATTCATATCATTACACTATCTTATGCACCATTCCAAATTAATTCAACATTTCCACACAATGTTGAATCAATTCACTATTTGCAAACCTGGAGTTGCATTTGAATTAAGATATAAAGTATATCTAGGCATGGTTTGAATTCATCTCCTTAATCTACCTTAGTAGCTTGCATGAATTCACCAGACTTTTTATTGGTGTTCATGCACTTGGTGAGTATTTGCCGCAATAATGTACATAAATGTAATGTAGATACATGTAATGTATATATATGTAAAGTATAGATATGTAAAGTATAGATATGTAAAGTATAGATATATGTAAGAAACATATATATAGATATATATTCACACATATATATAGGTATATAGATATATATTCACATATATATATAGGTATATAGATATATATTCACATATATAGATATATATTTACATATATACAAAGATATATATATATATATATATATATATATATATGTAAATATATGTAAATATAAGTAAATATATACATCGATATGTATATAAGAATATACATTTTATTTTTTGGTTCGGGAAACCTTGGTAACACCTAAGGTGTGGAACGGATGAACATATTATCAATGCGTGCATGCCATACATATTCAATACAGAAAGTTATTTATGTCCCGCATGAATAGAATGGCATATTGTTAGGTTAAAGTAGGCGGCGGGAATCCGCTTTTCAAAGAGAATCCAAGGGATTTTGAACCACGGTAGAGGAGTACTTAAAGCTCTCCCCCCCATTGCAGAGCTCTTTTTTGCGGGAGACACCAAGTGTGCGCTCCAGACACCCGATGGAGGGCGCTCGAGCCAGTTTCCTGTGCGTGAACCGTACACTCATAGGTGGCAGACAACCTTATCCCGCAAATACCGCCGCAAATACCGGGGGTTTACGAACGCGCGTTCATAAACCTGCAGTGCGCGCATGTGTTTGTGGATGAGATATATCGAGGTTGGTTGGATGTTTACGAACGTGCGTTCGTAAATACCGCCTTGGCATATATGTACATCCATGAATGTATAGACCCATATACCATTATGCATAGGCACAGACAATATGAAAGTCATATACGAACGAACGTTCGTAAATGTACATTTTGGGCATCCGCCGAACATTGGGAATGTGCAAGAGTTTACGAACGCGCGTTCGTAAACCTTCAGTGCGCGCATGTGTTTGTGGATGAGATATATCGAGGTTGGTTGGATGTTTACGAACGTGCGTTCGTAAATACCGCCTTGGCGTATATTTTACATCCATAAATGTACAGACTCAGATACGATTATGCATAGGCACAAACAATATGAAAGTCATATACGAACGAGCGTTCGTAAATGTACATTTTGAGCATCCGAAGAACATTGGGAATGTGCAAGAGTTTACGAACGCGCGTTCGTAAATATTGAATGCGCGTAAACGGTGTATGGTACATACTGAAATGACATTAGAGTTTACGAACGTGCGTTCGTAAGTGACACCGCTTATTTTCAGAATCCATATACTCATGGATATAAGGGGTATGAAGATGTAAATACAATACGATAGTAATTTGCAAACAGAAGGTCGAAAATATCAATGATTTCAGCAGATATACATAAGATGAGCGAGAGTTTACGAACGTGCGTTCGTGATTTCCACCTGGGAGTATGTCGATGCATACATCACGCCTCCCTGGGCACGCACACAAATATATATGTATTTACAACAAAATATTAGACATAAATACGAACGTGCGTTCGAATTCATTCAGGGAATGTATCTGGACATTGACTGCGGGATGTGGGAAAATGCTCCATTTGCTCCACATACACATAGTATGGGCGAGGGATGTGTATTTGGGGCACATGGAATAATACATTCATATGCGTCAATGACTCTCGGAAGTTATGTGTAGGCATATAACAGGTAGCCCTGCACAATTGAAACGGTCCATGTTTTAGTTGACATACAGAATGACGGGGAACATTCGAACGCCCGTTCGTATATATGCCCAACTCAAACAGAAGCGTGTTTGCATGCAGACGATCGTTCTGTTATTCCCACTGTGACTTGTGCTCTATTGTGACTTAGGTTTACTAAAATCTTGTTGTATTTGTGATTGACTTATATATGTTGTGATTCCATGTTCGCGTCATTAGGTGGGTTTGCGATGGATATGGGAGATAGTGCATTTGAGTTGTCGATGAATGCATCATCGTCGGATACGGAATGTCGCCTCTCTTCGCCTTCGGAGGATTATATTCGAGGGGCTAACGTCCTGGGTGTGTCTGGGGATACATCCTCCCATGAATCTTTGGAAGGGCAGGAACATTCCCAACATTATGGGGATGATAACGACCACATTCCATTGTGTGCCGGTTTCGGGAGGGAGCAGTGGGTGGGCCTTGATGTTGTTCTTCTGAACGAGCATGGTGTCCCTGTGGCAAATGGCATTTGTAGAAACTCCGATCCCCTTGAATGTATTGATGCCAACCCCCTTGGATTGGATGATGTTGGCGTTTGCATCTTGAATTCTTTACTTCCGTTGGAAGTCCCGTTGACTTGGAGATTTTCCTTGCGGCGATGGCCCCTGCGTCGAGTTCTCCATGAAGAAGTAAGCTTGTGGGATCATGGGCGACGGCACAAGCAAACGCAGTCAGCTTTGTTGGCCGCAAGACGTCCTCGCAAAGGTCTGCGCAAATACGATTCTAGTCGTGTGTCTGGCATACAAAAAGAACGTAGACGGGATTCCATACTTGAAGAGGACTCTATCCGTCAAGTATCCACAAAGGACTGTTGTGCGAAGAAATGTTGTCAATTCTTTCCGCGTGAAAAAATTAGGTCCCTTCGGCAAGAGATGTGGCTTGCGGATTTTCGTATGAGGTCGGCAAAAAAACTCGAGGTCCACAGAAATTTGCATGTTGACAGCCATGGCAATAAGGTGGTTACCCTTGAGAATGTGGAAGTGTGTTGCACAGCATGGTATTCCATCCATGCAGTCTCCAAGGCTGATTTTTATAGGTTTAGGAAGTATTCTTTGTTGGGACGCCGTTCTCGATTTCATGGCAACTCGGGCACCAAGAAACCTAGAGAGGCTACACTCCAAGCCTCCGCGACACTCTCCACCATCATAGTCCCGTTGGCCGATGCAATGCCCCACAAGACGAGGACATTGTCCTCCGGGGAGAAAGTTGTCCAAATGGTGTTGCCCACGGGCACAAAATGGAAGAACATCTTAACGGACATAAACGAAGTGGGTCGCAAAGCTGGGTGTGGGCCCATTTCTTTGTCCAAGTTGAGTGTAATTAAAAACCAACAGTTTGCGGAGTACATTTTGAAGAGACCCGGGGACAAGTTTGCCAGGTGTACGACGTGTGAAAAGTACAAAGGTCTTCGAGACGCCCATCCTATAGGCACCGAGTCCCATACAAGACACCAAAGAAAATACATTGAGCATGTCAACAACCAGGAGGCACACCGTCAAGATTACTACAAGAATCGTGCACTATCCATAATGAGGCCTACGGAGGTCCTAACTGTCATCCATGATAAAATGGACCATGCCAAAACCGCATGCCCTTGTTATGCACGCAAAATTAAAGCCACGGATGGTCTCTTCAAGTTGCCCGTAGCTGTCACAGGTTCGTATGGAATCACAAATGTGTTTGAAAGGATTTCCAATGTTTTTGGGTTTGTTTGTCATATGTCAAACTTCATCCGTCTGTTTAGTGGTTATACCATATTTTTGTTGTTCATCCATCGTTTTTTTTTCTCAGGTATGATCGCCCACGGCCATGGGGACGTTAAATATGCCCATTATGGTTTGGATTTTTACCCTGGCGATGCCAACCACACGGTTGGTTCATTTGCAAAACTCTTGCGCGATCTTGAGAAGCCGCCGATTCACTCTTCCCGTGCGCTTTTTGATGGTTGTGGAACGACACCCCTTTACGAGGCAGTGCTTCAGGGGAAGGAGGTTTGTATGTCGGCATTGCCGGAATCACGTGGAGAACCCATTTGTGCAAAACCATTGCCTCCAACTCTCCATGTTCAACTTGATAATTGTGCTAAAGACAATAAATGTCGATATGTGTTTTGTTTTTGGTCATTGCTTGTGGCAAAAGGCATATTCAAAGAGGTGTTTGTGTCTTTCTTGATGGTGGGGCACACACACGATGACATTGATGCGTCATTTGGACGTTGGAGCATGAAGTTGCATGAAGAGGATTTTCCCACCATACCGCTTCTTATGAAATCATACATGGATTTGGACAATGTGCCCGTAATCCCGCACATGATTGAGGAAGTACCAAATTTCAAGGCCTTCATCAAGCCATACATGCTGAAGGGAGACGACCGTTTGGTGGGACACACGAAAGCACAACAATTCCGCTTCTATATGAGGGATGATGGTGTCTCTGCTATGCAGTTTAAGCTTTTGTGCACATCTCCTAATTGGTGTCCGGAGGATGGGATACTCGTGTGGCGTCAGAACAAGGATGGAAAATGTTTGCTCCCGGATGGGGATCCAAAGCCTTATAAACCCGATCCCATGAAGAATGGGCCGGAAATCATCAAAGGTATATCCGGATTCATTGAATATTGGAAAGAGTTGTGTGAGGAAGACATCACCAAACGTGTTAGGAATACTTATGAACCGTTGATCGCGTATTGGGATCGCATTCGCTCGGCCTTGATGACACTTGGTGGCGACACACGTATAACTTTGACACAAGGATTTTGGCCACAAAGTCGTTTGACGGTTGTGGAGTCCGACACCATGTTCTTTGACAATGGAGAGGTCCGTGAAGAGTTCGAAATGGACGAGCATTACGTTGGTCCTGCGCGCAATCGGCCGGCACCGTCGTTTCGTGTGGGTGTTGATTGCCATGAAGGGTATATGGTCCTCGTACGAGCAGGAGATGAGGAGCACCCCAAGCCAATTTGGTTGGTGAAAGCATTGTCTTCACCCAATTTTATCCGAACTAGCCCCAACTTTCATCAAATTGAAGTGGAATATTGCCGTCCTAGCACCAAAGACCAGAACGTTCTCCGGACCTATTTAGGTTGGGACACCAAAAAGAATTTCAAGTGGACAGTGGACTCAGCATATGGACCGGTTTGGATAAACACGGATACCATACTTTGTGCTTGGAAACCGCGTAAGGGCTCTAAATCGGAAACAATGACCATCCCCCAAAAACATATAGATTTTGCCAAAGACAACCTGGCACGTATTGCAGCTGTGGAAAATGAAGCCGAGAATGGATATGAAGCGGAATATGGAGACGGGGAAACATAACATAAGTTGGATTTAATGGCTCAATGTAGGGGGACTTTATAGACTTGGTATTATTGCAATTATTATATAATAAATTTATAATATTCAAATTTATAAATACGTTTGGGATGTGCCATACAATCCCATAAGACCCTTATATATGGGATGCACACCTTAAACTTTATAATGACATAATACTATTTGATTTTGGGATTGGATTGTTTTTTCCACGTGTAGTTCATGTTTATGTTATGATATGAATACTTACTATTTTTAGTAATGTGAATATTCTTCGCGGGCGAATTTGTAAACCGTCATGTTCCCAAAGTTCCATATGTTCACAATATTGGCATCCCAAACTATGGGCGTATTTTATTTTGAGACTTTCCAAAGTCTCCGATTAACGAATATAGTGTTCTTTGTCAAGAGTGGTGCATAGACCTTTCTCAAAACATTGGATAATCTTCATACAACTCCATCACACCATATACTTTCATGGAACAGTCTTTCATGGCTTCGTGTCAAAATTTTATGTGGTTAATCTTAATTTTTGTGTGAAGCATGTCTTTGAATTCCTACATATGTTTTGGGTGGAGTTGGGAGCAATCATGGCAGGAAAATGGTTTACTGGCATTTGCTTTTGAGATACAAGTCAGAAGACTAGAAACCATAGTGCAGCTATGAATTTTTTAGCTTGCTGGGACCAATTGTTTTGTTGAAGTTGATGTGTACTTTGCTTTGCTACTCGGTTGCTCTAATTAGGTGTATTTGGGTTGATTTGGAGGTCTTGTATCCTATCTTTATTTCGCAGTTGGCAACCTATGTACACAAAGATAAGACGCCTCGTGTACATTCTCATTGTATTTGAAATTCAGAAGGCTAATGCAAGATTATTGCAATAACAGGGTTTGCCATATAGCATTGTGTGGGCCAAATTTCAATACCAAGAACAAAGGTGAAACAATTCCATATTGTTTTGTAGTTGTTTTGATGATTTTTTTGGTGTAAGCATCAATACCTATTACCCAAATAAACTCTATGCTTTGCCAACTTCCTTGCGGACTTCTTCTTCCACCAGCGGTGGGCCTTTGGCCCCTAGCGGCTCATTTTCAAGAGGCCTTAAGGTAGACAAACCCATTTCCGATAACATAATCAATTTAGCATGTGTGGTTATGTGTGATAATGGAGTGATTTATTATAGGCTTGGAAATTGATATCATGATGTTTAACAAAGAAAATCGTATATATTTTTAGTTTATGAAATTACAATAAATTTCTCAAGACAAGATTTTCTTCCAACCCATAACGTACCACATGTTGACTTATTTCCGATAAGTGGTAGACAAAAACTTGAGTGGCCTTTCCAAGGAACTCAAATCCCTGCCCTTTGAACTTACTTTTTCCATCACTCTAAAGTCGTCAATGACTATTTTCCCTCTCTCACTTGGTCACTACTTATTTCCAACATTCCATATTAGAAAATGACTACTACTTATGTGAAACTGCTACTGTAACATGTGTGGAACTACTAAATGATTACTACTTCACAACTTTAGGGGATTTTATGTATCAAGATTAGGATGGTTATTGGAAATGGGTTTGTCTACCATAGAATAACTTCATGGTCATGGCTCTTGCTCTATGTGAAGAGCACCTCTTTAATAAAGTCTTCTCATGTTCGAAAGTTCCCTAGATTGCATACAGAACTCCAATGGAGACATCCTAACTAAACCCCCGGATATAGCCAACGAAATATATTACACACAACAAACATCTTTCCAGAGACAAGCCCCACTATGCACTGACATCACAGATCACCCAAGCACATGCCAATGTGCAATCCGTAAATACCCTTGGCACACACACAATGGCATAATACTAGACAAAAGAGCCCCCCTTAACACATCCATAGGCACCCAATTCACAAGGGTAATCTACGACAACTGCGTCAAAAGATTAACCAGAGGCAAAGCTCCTGGCCCCGACAACATCCCCAACGACATACTTAAAGCACTACCATCACAATGCCAAGACCTCATTTTCCTATTTTTTCAACATTGCTACAAACAAAGGAAAATCCCAACCTATTGGAAACATAGTAAAACCATCCTACTCCATAAGAAAGACAACCCTATACACCTCGCCGACTATAAACCGATAGCACTAGCCAATACTATATATAAGTTATACACTAGCACCTTAACGGCTCTCCTCACGAGCTACGGGGAACAACATAAAATAATACATTTTAGTCAAGAAGGTTTCCGACCACAACGAAACACCTCCAGACAATTACAAACAATAATCACAGCCCTAGAGGACGCCAAACTCACCAATAAAGACATTTACCTCACCTACATTGGTTTCCGAAATGCCTTCGGATCCATCGACCACGCAAGACTACTAGCCCTAATGGAGGATCTAGGCTACCCCGCTGACGCCGTTGAAATAGTCGGCAACATATACAAAGATTCCTCTACCTCTTTCACAGGCAACCACTTCGGCACAGCACCCCCGATAACAATCAGCCGGGGCACCATACAAGGGGATACACTTAGCCCATACCTATTCATAATATTCCTCGAACCATTGCTAAGATGGTTAGAAAAAGATGACATGGGTTATCACTTTACTACATCCACCGCCACATGTACCACTACCGCCTACGCCGACGATCTCGCGATCATCACCGACAATATCAAACACATCCAACCACAAATACTTAAACTACAAAAATTCGCCGAATGGTCATATATGGACCTCAATCCCTCCAAATGCGCCATTACGGGATGCCCCAATAAATCAAAACTTAAACCAAACACCTTCAAAGCCTACATACAATCACAAAACATCACCTACAAAGAAAAAAATCTCCCCACCCTCACACAAAATGAATCATACGCATACCTAGGCATCCAACTAATACCATCCCTTAAATGGAACCTCCAAAAAGAAATTACACTCCAAAAGGCCAAACAACAATGCACACTACTAACTCTCTCCCCAGCCAGTCTTAAACAAAAAATTAACATTCTAAACACGGTCATAAAACCTCGCATAGCCTACGCATACTATGCAGTTCCTTTCTCCAAACCCGATATCATAAAACTAGATAAAGTCATAAGTAGACTAACCAAAGAAATCTGCAACATACCCAAAAGTACGGCCAATATCTTAATTCACCTCCCCCATGAACACTTTGGCATAAATGTAACCTCCCTCCTACCAGACTATATACACTGCATAGGCCAACAACTCATCCAAGCCCTTAACGACCCCGGCCAACTAGGACACATATACCAAGGCCTAACTAAATATATAGTAGCCAAATACGGAGGCTCGCTACACCTCTCTAAACTCAAACAACAAGCATGCACAAGATCTCCCATAGCAAGAACCCTCTTCCTATTAAATAAAGAATATGAGATCCACGTCACCACAACAAATCGCGGATTCCCCCTCAAGAAAACCCCCATAGAACAAATGTGGATAACCCAACAAACATACGCCAACCTCACCGACGCCTCCAAAATAAAATCACATAAATATCTAGCCAAACTATACACACACGGAATAACAACAATAACGCAAATTCAAAATAAAGAAACCACGGCTATCCTAACCTCTGAAGAATTCCGGGCCATTTATAACCATACGTCCAAAACCATAAAAGAAGCACTACAACACGCCTCCACAATATTCCCACCAACAATACCACCCACACAACACTTAAATCACACCCAACAAGCACAACCAACACCCACAAGCATAATACACACCCCCAACCCCCCCTCACAACCCACCCTAGGACGAGCAATTCACAAAATAACCCAAGAAAAAACCTCCACTAGAAAAGACAAATGGGGAGCACAAGCCATCACAAAGCAATACTTATGCCAATGGCAAACCTCACATGGAACCACACTACAATGGCGAAAAGAGGAGGACCTCCTACATCCGGACAACATACTACTAGACCACAATCTATTACTCATCACACAATTCCAAAATGCAACAATGGAACTCCAAGCCACTCAAAGATATGCCACCCACACCACATACACCCAATCAAGAGATAAAAAATACATACGTCCCCCCATCCACATCACCAACCTACAAACCAACATACAAGAATGCAATCCGGACAAAGACATTCTTAGTACCAAACCTACCATACAAATACACAATCTAGAATCCAACATACACGACCATAATGGTAAATACATAGCCACAATTACCACAGAAAGACTACATTGGTTATGGAACCAATTCATCCACAACAACCAACCCCACATAACCAACTTCCTACAACCGCCCCCACAAGACTTCGAAACCGAAATAGTATGGCTCATGCAAAGATACATATCCATACTCCCTAAGAAGAAACCAAAAATCATACAACCCAAAAATCAACACCACACGCTACACCTGGACATCACTAAACTACTCATAGAGACATTCCACATCACACACTCATACTACTCATCCCCACTCACCTGTCCTATCCAACTCACACAATACAACTCACCACACACCCGAGACATAATATTTGGCTCACTAGGACACGCCCAATCCTCTAAATGGAATGGTATAGGCCTAGCATTCCCCACAGACCATAACACGACGATCGAAGCCATACACTGGGCTAGAATGGCGGCCAAAGAAGACACACAAACAAGTACCATATTAATAATAAATCACGATGATTGGACACCACAGAGCATCACACTTAACAAACACCCAGACATACACACAATAGTAACCATCCCACCACATAGCATCCACTATAACCCCATGCCCGAATGGCCCAAATATTACCAATACACAGAACCATCCCTCACGTCCATCATATACATACATAACCAAGCAACACTCACAACCACCCCACATATCCCACAAGAACTAACAAACATACTAAAAAGAATAACAACCACAAATATTGACATACACCCTATTAAACCTACCCACGCACAATACAACGTTAAACTCTCAAACAAATGGAAAAACGCCCCCCAGGTGAAAATCCTCCCCTCCCATAACACCACCCCCACACCCCTACCTCCCACATACCACCACATTCACCCCCTCAAATTTGACCCATTATCATGCATATACACAAATGGCTCATTCATCCCGCCATCCAAAAACTCCGAGGGACAAATAGTAGGCAATCTCGCAGGGTCGGGAGTGTATAGCCCCAATAACAACACCCAAATCTCATAAAGACTACCCGGATATCAAAACATCCTAAGAGCCGAACTAAATGCAATCCTCATAGCTATAAAAACCATCCAAACTACCCAAAGAGACACACACATATTTACAGATAGTCTTAATGGCATATACTTAATCAATAATCACATACAACACCCAACATCCCAACACCACCACCCCGACAAATTACTCATCGCTGCCATTATCAACCAAATATACTGGACCCCACAAATGATCTACATACACAAGGTAAGAGCGCACACATGCATTAGTGGAAATGAAATGGCGGATACACTAGCAAATGCAGGAACACAACAAAACAAACCCGACATCACACCAAGAATCCACATAGCCCGCACTACCCCATATTGGCTAGCAAGTTGCCCAACCGGCACACACGACGGAGCAATCCGTAACCTCCGCACATTCATAACAAAAGCACATGAAAGTCAAGAATCCGCATCAGCCAACCAAAAATACCTATACGTCAACAAATGTCTATCAAACGAACAAATAAACCAAAAATTGTCAAATCACATCTGGAAAAGCAAGCAGGTCCCCGACACACAAATTACCCAAACCCTCAAATTTAGATATGCACAATACATGGGCAACCATAGAAAGCATATATTTTGGCCCCTCCAATACCCAAATCCCAACTGCACACTATGCCAAAGAAATGACAGAGACACATGGCCCCACCTACTATCAACATGCGAACACCCTTATTTAAAAGGGCTTAGAATCTCAAGACATAACAAAGCTGTCCATCTGATCACACAAACACTACAAGCCAACAAAAATACCCGATTCTTTACACTGGCCAATGCTGGTAACCTCAACAACCAACTGCCAGACAACACAGTACCCGGTTGGCTCCTAGCATGCACATGCTCGCAAACGCCATGCCACTGCCAAGCCAAACTAAGACCTGACATAACGTGCATTATAGGAGCCCACAACCAATCACCAACACCGATGCTACCCTCCCCTAAACATACAATCCAATTCATCGAATTTACATACTGCCATGACAGATTTCCTGAAGAAGCACTCACCCATAAACACACCAAATATGACCCACTCATCAACACCATACAAAGTAACGGATGGAAAGTCAACCCCCTAATCACCATCACAGCCGGAGTAAGAGGTGCTATCCACGAACATTCCATGGAAAAAACTAACCAACCTAAAAATCCCAAAACACAACATTAAAACCCTCATGAAGAAAATACATGAAAATGCCATCAAATATCTCACATACCTCGTCCTAAACAAAAGAAAACTCGATAACAAACAAACCCATGTCCCCCCACCCTAACTAAACTTAACTAATATAATATGATATAATGTGATAACAAGAGCCCACCTCCCAAAGAGGCATAACGCCCTATATTGCATCACGGGATACCGTGATCAATACAGGGCTAACGGGCTCGCATTCATGCCGGTATGCAATACCGGCGTTATTTTTTCTTTTCTTTTCTTCTCATGTTCACAAGATCGAGTCTCACAAATCTCATCCTCTTGAAAGTTTAAAATAAAATTGAATTGTCAAGCCAACCTTGTAGAATTGAGCAATTTGTTTGCCAACTTTTGCTCCCATGACAAATTAATTACACACACATTTGCAAATATTCTTAAGTACTTGCTTTAATAGCTTGAGAATAGTTTTCACAATTTACAAGAAATTAGAAACCCAACTCAATTGAAAGGTAGAGAAATTTTAGGCAATGAAGTTCCATGTACAATTTTGAGCCCACATTGAATGAGCTCAAGATTCTTGATCCTATAGATTTCACCAATTCATAAAAATAAACACAAACACCAACATTTGCACTTGGTTCATGAATGGCTACATAGAGGGTTTGCGAATTGCCTCTACATTCATGCTTTTCAAATCCTCATGTGAATTTTCAATGCAAAAAATGAATATGGATGGATGATCATGAATCCACACATAGGTGTGTGATGCCTCCTAGCCACAGCGGAAGACCATAGCCACAAAAAGGTGTACCCATTTTACAATTCAAATCAACTACAATCATGAAATTACATACCAAATTGTCTATAGGGAAACTTGCAAATAAAGTTTGGTGGGGGGGTATGGCCGATCTTAGTGTTTTCTCAAAAAAACTTGTAGCAAAAGATTACCAATTTAAATTTATGGCCATGTCCTTATATTTGTTATGAAGAAGGTATCTGATATGTAAGTAGACTCACTCATGCTCTTGCAAAATTTGGGCGTGTGTCTCTTCAATATTTCTTGGATGTCTTCCTTGTGTAGCTCTACATTCGGAGTAAAAATAATGCCAACTTGCGTCCAAAAGTTTGATATGCCACAATAAATGATTTTGGAACAACGAATTTTTTATTTCTCACAAGTTCAATAAATTTAGAGATAAACAATATATATTTTGGGATACAAATTGAGGTTTATTGATGTTGTACATGAGAAGACATTAAATTTTACCATCATTCAATCTTTGGGAAAACAACATTATTTAATATTCATGATGAATATTAAATTATTTATTTGTGATCCCCTTCAATGCTAGTTTAGGGAATTCATTGTCAGGTCATTAACTATGATGTTGTTGAATACAATGTCACTTAAATTTTTTTTTTGAATTAGACAATCTTCCATTCTACAATGATGACGTAAAATCGAATGTCTCCGTATGTGATGCACTTCAATTCATCATAAATACAAAAAAATTAAATGAGTACGTCTCCATCACACAAAAAGTAATGAAAAGGCGTTAATGATAACTTTGGATTCCATGTATTTACACATAATGGGAGATGAAGATCACATATATCCATATTGGATATATTGCACACCTACCTGTATTTTCCAAGAATATTCTATTGAAAAGAAAAATTTATTAGAACATGTCCAATGATCAAGGACCTCCAATCCAAACTTATGCATCCATACATCCATGTCAATCATTTGAATGGTCACCGATGGATCTCTCATTGATGTTGTCATATTCATAAATGTTGGATCAAAGTTTGTCAAATTAGCAATATGAACCGAACGTGTATGCAGGAGAAGATGTCTTAGTGGTCTTGTCTGCAACCATATCCAATTCATGCAAAGTAGAGCAACTTTGCTTAAAATTAGGTACAAAAGGCTTCAATTGGAAGGCCTAGAGCAACCAACAAGAAGCTTAAGATCAATGAATGCAGAGAACATCAAAGTCATAACAACCAAGAATCAAACTAAGTTCAAACTTAAGGCTTAAGCATGTAGCCAAGAAATCAAGACTAGATCGAATGCCACAAGGCAAACTTGGAAAAAAACAAGCCATAAGCCCAAAGCTTGAGATAGATACAAGAAGTTGAAGTCTAAGCAAGTAGCCAAGAGATTTTTTGACACACCACATCTTCATGACATATTATATGGTCATCACAATGTAATGTGAAGGCAAAATCTATAAAGGTGCAGAGAATATAATTCATGCATATTGATGAATAAATTGAAATATAAATTTTTTGGACTTTGTATGAAATTTTGAAGATGGTTGATGGAGGGTCACACAAATATTTGAGAATATTAGACTTGAATGACAAAGCTCATATAAATATGTAGTGGAAAAATTTCAATCACTATTGAAACAAAAAAACTGCAATCGGAGTTCATTTGCACTTTGTATGAAATTTTGGAGATTGAGGGCTTGAGGTCAGCACAAGTGTTGAATGAAAATAATCTTATAAATATAGAGGAGAGAATTTCATCAATATTTTTAAATTTTAAAAAATCACTCCCGGCGCGGCTCTAAACCCTAAACCCTAAACCCCTAAACCCCTAAACCACTTCAGTACATTGGTAATGGTAGATATGGTGGGTAGATGTACTGTGGGAGGTTCTCATGCGTTTGTTGAAAGTTTCCATGTCATTTACAGCTACACTATGTAGCGACATACTAATTCCACGTTGAAAATAGTGTAGCCCACAGCTAACGCATATATATATATATATAGAGAGAGAGACAGAGAGAGAGAGAGACTTGACACTATGAGTGTGGGATACAAAGGGAATGTAGCCACAGCACAAGGTAACATGACAAGATTAAGACTCATACTTCATGATTTCTCCCATGCATGATTGTGGTCGTTAAATCTTCATTGAAAAAATCGATTCAATTAATCTTGAAGATCCTGAAGAGTTATTGGACTAATCCCAGTCTTTTTGCATGATTGTAGGTGTTAAATCTTCATTGAAAAAAATCAATTCAATTATCTTGAATATCCGGAAGAGTTATTGGAGTAAGCCCAGTCTTTTTGTATAAGGCACACCTCTTTAGGTTTTTCATGATCATGAGGACTAACCTAATCCTAAGAATTCAGGAGCCCACGAAGGTATATATCCAAGTACACATTGATGAGTAAATTTGAAACATTAAACTGATCAACAAAGACCAACTTACAAAGAGCCTGATGTGCTATCTGACAGCTTTATGTTGAGTCATTTGAAAGAGAGACAAACGTAGTACCTGTGAACCGTTTGCAACTAATCACATGACTAAAACTCTCCACACTTTCAGCCTATAAAGATCTAACATAAGATCTTGTAAATTCACTACATTTCAGTCTTGGACATTTAGAGCATCTCCGCCACCATCTCCAAAATAAGAGCATACGGGGTATTTGTGAGAACATACACCCCTGAGTTGCGTACATGGAAACCTCTGCTCTGCACAATCCTCAATTCTTTGATCAATGCCTCCACATAGGATTTCCAGTTGGATATGATGTCTTCATCATCATTCTTGATAATTGATTTGTTTCTTGGAGGAAGGACTTGTATTTCCTTTCCTATCCTATGTAGCATTTTCTTCATCCAAATTTTGTTGTGACATGGAGGTTCACGTGCATGTTGCTCAAGAACACTCGTCAAAAATTCAATACAATCACCAACATTGATGGAGCGTGGGAGGGTGATAGCTTCTCCCTCAAGCCTTGGCACATTCTTTTTTGCACCTGCCACTGATCAAGCCATGAGGGAAGTCATCAAAAAAATTTAATTGAACAAGGACAATATATTATAACCTAATTTAACTTGTACAATTAAAGGTAGATGGTGAACAACACTCACATTTAAAGTAGGATGAAGATGCCTAACCCAAATGCCACACAACTTAGAAGACCAAAACAAAACCTGCATCCAGTAGACTTTACATGATGTACCCATGCCCAACCCATTGATTTTAAAACATGTGCAACGATGTTTAGTGAATCTTCTTTGCTTCCTACATTAGTCAAATAAATGAAGACATGGGGAAAGCCTCACTTACGGGAGGAACTTGCTTCACAAATTTGATGCCCCTCCTCCATCATGACAGGCATAGCTTCATGGCCTCCACCGACTTGTTCAACCACTTCCACTTCCTCTTCCTTGATTTCTTGGAACACCTCCATTTGTTCAATTTTCAATGCATCGTCAAGTAACATGACATCAACAGAGCTCATGACATTCTCCATGGTTGGTTTGGATTGAACAGTAAACTGAACAAGCATGACGAATGTCATCAGAAGAAAACTTTGAGTGAAACAGATGAAAAATGAGTACCTTTCAATTCATGCACTTTCCCCAACCAAATTGAATCTATTTCCATGCCACATCCACTGTATCACTGCTTTCGACCAATCGTTGTGTGACAAGTGTGAAATGCGGCATTGCCACTCGAGAAAATTTATCTTGTTCGGAAATTGATAAGGTTTTGGGTTCCAAAATCAAATTTCAAGGAATTGACACATTGAATACCTTGAATACCCTCTTTGATTTACAAATGCACAAAGTTATGAAGGACACGGAACAAGCTCATTCTCAGCATGGACACATGTGAGTGGAAGATTCAGGCACTGATAAACGTTACACTGGAATTTCGAGCTAAGAATACACGAATTTTCAACCCAATCACCAAGCTCGCGACAAGTCGTTTCAACTGGCACATCCTCGGGGGGGGGGGGGGGGTAGTCATTGGTTGGAGTAGCAATATACGTGCGAACAAATGAAAGGGTATTTTTAAAATATGGGGGCTAAAAATTATAAATGGACTTAAGAGTAATATAGGGTATCAAAAATGGCATTGGACATCTTTAAAGTACTATATGGTATGGAATAATAGGTAATTTGGAATTATAAGTAATGCAAGTCATTTTTCTATTAACCCAAAGTAGAAATTTACATAATGATAGCATGTGAAAAAAAGAAGAGAATTGAAAGTAATACCCCCCTTTAAAATAGAACACTATATTCGTTAAATTGAGACTTTTTGGGCATTTTGAGACATTCACATAAATAAGAACAAGGATAAATGGAACACATATTGGAGAAAGTTGTAAGATGCGAACACTTTGAAGCAGGTGTTTAGACCAAGAACCCCATAAATAACTCATATTTGTGATGGTTTAGGGTGGGCAATCCAAATCTTAGACCACATTTAAGGGGAAACCTTAAAACATTCATATTATTGCACACAAAATATTAGAGCTTGTATGAATATGGTTTAGGTAGGGCAATCCAAACCATAGATCTTATTGAAGGGTTAATATGTTAACCAATATAATATTGCATACAAAATATTCCAAACTCATATTTGTGATGGTTTAGGTAGGGCAATCCAAACCTTAGACCATATGGAAGGGGAAATCATGTCTAACTTGTATTATTGCAAAAAAAAAACATACAAAGTGTGGCATGTAAAATGCATATCATGCTAACACCACACATGCATTGGATAGTGCGACCCAAAATGTTCTTGCCTATGGCCCAAAACCCTACGCCTACTATGGCCTATCTAGCCTCGGATACTACCTCTTTTTCTTTTGCTTCATTTTCTTTTGCTTTTTTTTTCTTTTGCCTCTTTTTCTTTTGCCTCTTTTTCTTTTGCTGCAGCTTCTTTTGCTCGCATTGCTTCAACATTCCTGAAAATCTCCGCCCCGCGACTATAGCCATTCTTGGGGTGAACGCCATCAATAACACATTTTGTATTCCGTCGGCCGCCCGAATTATACGACGAAGAATTCGAATACGATGAAGTGGACTGTCTTGCATTTCTGGTCATGGAGTAGAAACGCTCCAACTCGATGGACGCACTAGACCGCATAGGTTTACGGGTGGGAGCAACCTGCAACGCGTCAACGCAAGAACACATGTGTTAGTTTAGGGAGGAAGACCCAAACGTGTCACACATTCATTTTTTAAGTGCAAAATGATTGTAATGCGTGGATAACCATGTTTTTTTGGGGGGGGGGGGGGGTTCACCTTGTCACCGGGGGCGTTCCCGTCGGAGTTGGCGAGGAGGGGCAAGGCATCCCGCAAAGGAATAGGAAGGGTTCCACTCTTCGTAGGCCGAGCGTCCATCCGCAGCCGCCATTGAGGTGTACTACTGCCGCCGGGCCGAGAGGGGGATGTCCGGACGCATTTGCGATTTATGCCTTTGAGCGGTGACGGGGACGCAGATCGCCGGAAGATTTGCTTGGGTGGGGGGCTATCGACGACGCCGGCGTCAAGAGGCTCCTTGGAGTAGTCGATGGTTGACGCGGCGTCGTAAACGGTCTCGTAGAAGAAGCTCCCCAAGTCTGACTCGCTGACGACGTCAATCGAGGGCTCCAAACGCTGGAGCCAAAATTGGAACAAAACAAAACCCAAGGAAAAGGGGGGAGATAGAGCGCGTGAAAATCAAGATACATATGAAGCGTAAATTACACAAAATGGGTAGGCGCATATACACACACACACATACAAACACACGTACTGTCTCAAATGAGCTTGTTAAATTTCGCGTGAGATAACAACTCTCTGTACAAATGGTCTCGTGGATCCAAGTATCTCTCGCCTATGGGATTATTCCTAACAAAATTGTTTACGGGAAGTCCGCTTCCCCAGAGCGCCTGGAGGTATTTACTAAGGTCTAACAAAAATCGGTCCCGGACCTTCTCGACCGTCCACGTAGGGCACACTATGAAGTTGGCCGTCGGGTTCAACATGTTCTTTGCGGCGCTGTCGTCCACCATGAGCGTGTTCTCGCGGGTGGGGCGGACGTCGTAGGGGACGCCTATCAAGGACGGTCGCTGGTCCCAAAAAATGGGCTTCAAGACCTTGAGGTATTGGGGGGAAGCGGGGTTGTTTGGTTTTTTGACGACTTTGCCGTCCTGTGTGTACAATATTCTACAGGCTTCCTGTGCTAGGACCATGCAGGGGGGCTCGATGCCCTTGAAGATGAACTCCACGACCGCATTGGTGTTCTCGGCCGTCATGGAGCTCCACACGACCACCCACCATCGTTGTTGGGCGATCTGGAGGAAGGTCCGAAGCCACGGGCGGAGGTGAACTAGTTTGCTCTTTATGAACGTGGGCGGCCCGTCGTAATTAGCGTCCTCGGGCTTGCAAAAGGGCACCGTGGGGGTCCTAGGGCAATGAACGCATTGGACGAGGACCCCGTTCAGGTCTAACACCAGGAATCGTTTCTTCGGCAGCGGGGGCGGGGCGGGTAAAACCGGGGGCGCCGCCGCGCTGCCCTCTCCGCTCCTTGGGGAAGAGCGTCGGGGAGCCGCTACGCTATGCTCCGAGCCCTGCGGATACGAGCGAGAGAAAACGGGGGCGACTTATGTCATGCTATGTCCAAACGAAGCATTAAGGAAACGAGCGTTCTCGGTGCAAACACAAAAGCATTTGATTCATTTTGGAGGGGGTGCAACAAGGGATACAAGGGATACAAGAGCATACAAAATACATTCAAACACAATATACAAGTATATAGGAGTCAAAAATGGTGATTATATTATATACAATGCTCTATGTACATCTTGATTGGGGGAGCCGCGTTGAACGATGCGTTCAAACTAGCCTACTTCTACATCTAGAAAAAATTGAAGAGACGGGCCGCCGTGATGAAGACTTCGTTGCAAAGCCGGGGGTAGGTGGACGAACGAATGGTCGCTGGGGGTGACGAAGGGCGCGAGTGCCGGGGGGGGCCTAAGTTCGTCCTAGCTAGGGGACACGACCAAGGCAAGAAGTCAAAGACCCAGGAAGTTTGGGTCGGCCGACCCAAACTGAGTGGGGTCAGTGCATTACCTCGCCTTGGTCGTGCCTTGACGACGTTGATGCCGGCATCGCGTGCGCTGCCCCACCTCTGTCACCGCCGCCTCCGACGACGCCGTCAGCCGCAACCTGCTCCTGCAAAGGCTGACTGTCAGGCCTTTGTCCCAACCCAACCTCCGCATGCGCATCATGCATTGGTTCATCGACTGGGTTAGGAGTAGAGGTATCACCAGGCCCTTGCGGGCCTTCAACATCTAGCATAGGCTCGTCGACCGGGGTCTGATGGGGGACGGGGTTTGGGTCGGCCGACCCAAACCCTGCTGCTTGGCGAGGGTCGCTCTGCGACGCTGCAACGTCGGCACTGTTTGGGTCGGACGACCCAAACATGTGGGGGTCGTCCCGCTGGTGGTGTGGGGGCAAGAGGATGGGAGGCCGGAGCGGGGGGGGGGGGGTGCCAACGAGCTGGACGCTCCGGGGACGCGCCAAAGGTTTGGATCATCCACCTGCTGCACAGGCGCGTAAGGACGGGCGTGCGGCTGCAGCAAATCCGCGAAGCTGAAGGAATGCTCCAACGCCGGCCGCGGGCGGATATCCTGTGGAGGGAAGCCTGCGGGCAAGTGAGGGAATGAACTCGGGGGAGCCATCACCAATCCCTGCGCCAGCATGCCCTGGATCACTTGCGTGATGAGGTCCGCTTGGGACGGAGTTTGGGACATCGCCCTTTGCCGCTCCTGCTCCAACAGGAGAGCCCTCAACTCCGCGACTTCGTTGCGGACAGAGGGTTCCTCGGCGGCAGCCCTCTGCAGTCGCACACGCTGCTCCTCGTCTCGGAGCATTTTTGCGTTTGCCTCCTCCACGGTGAGGACCTCCGGTTTCACCCTCACATTCCCGGCGAACGCTCTGGGGGAGGCAGGATCAGACCTCAGCTTCTTGGCGAGTTCCATGTCGTCCTCGTCCTCGGAGCTTATTGCGATCGTCTCCTCCACCGCATAGTCCCCGTACAGCTTCTTCCCCTTCATCCTTCTACGCTCCCTGAAGGTGGCCGTCGCGTCCCTCGAGTACATATCCTTGGCGTCGTCCACCGTCAACGCGGGCACCAGCCTGCTCTGCGGCGTGGCAGGCCGCATGGCCTTCTTCCGCTGAGGGGCCTCGGATTCTTGAGTGAATCCTGTTGCCCCTTCCTCCACCTCCCCCTCCACTTTCTCTGCTTCCTCCTCCGCCTCCTCCTCGTTTTCCTCCCCCTCCTCCCCAACCCTGCCACCTGCTCCCATAGACGGATTGCCCGGATGCAACCCGATGAGCGGCTCTGGCAATTGAACGGGGGCCCGCATGGCGAATTCACCCGGGTTGATTCGCCTCGCAATATCCAAAGGATTCTCGCCCCCCTCGACGATCTCTTCGACGTAGGATCCGGGTATCCAGTCGAGGATGTCCATTCTCTTGGCCAGCGCCTTTTGGGTCCTGTAGAATTGAACATCGGCATCCTCTACATAGGAGTAGATGTTCAACCCAGACATCTGCACAATCAAAATCAATACTATTAGTAACACCAAATGAACATATAATGGAAAATGACTTCCAAACAAAATAAGAATAGTTAGTTTGGGTCGCTCGACCCAAACTATGCATGGCCCTAGTTTGGGTCGCTCGACCCAAACCGAACGTATAGGGACTTCTGGGTTTTCTGCTTACCATGGCTGCAAAAATCGGTTTGGACCCCCCGAAAACGTTGAAGATGCAGTCCCCTCTCTTCGTGAGGGTCCTCATCATCCGCAGGTAGAACTCCATGCGCAGCTCATCCGCGGGGTAGTTGGCGTACTTCGCCTCGTCATATAAGCTCCTGCTGGTACCCAACCCTTCTTGGACTTGGAAGAGCTTTTCCATCCTGGCTATGGGATGGTTTGGCACCTTAAGCAGCTCAGCTTTGTACACGAAGTACAAACACAGCACGTTGACGATCTTCGTCTTCTTGTCTTTCAGCGTGCTGTACGCCCCCTCCGCCGGTGCAGCAACGTAGTGAGATTTCGAGACGGCATACTCCGGCTGCAATTTGCGCACGATCTCGTAAACCTGCTCTGCCCTTCTGTCCTCGACAATCCAGAGCCAGACGTCGACCTCCCTGAATTTGGGGCTGGCGTAGTCCACGAACTTTGACAAGAAAGGATCGTAAAAAGGGGTGCTCATAGTCCCCTCGAATGAGGCTCCAGGGATGTTCCTGAAGTCTATCATTCCGAAGGGGAAGCGGTCCCCGGCTCTAGTCCTGATCGCCTTCCTTGACTCAGAACCCGGCCAACCCTGGATCCTGAGAGGTTCGACAGTGACCATGTTGAATTGCGCATCGCCTTCGAAACTGACGATCTTCTTCTACTTTATGAAGTTGGAGAAGGCCCGCACTGAGTGTTCGGGAAGCGCCCGGTTCCTCCCCCCCTTCACGAGCTTGGATCTGAGGAAGTCGTCTCCCGCCTCCCTCATGAGTGCCGCCATGGACGCACTGGTAAACTTATATTCGGCTTTGAAGGCCCTCCAGTGCGCCTCGTCGACCTCTCCGTCCACGATGAGCTTCTTCTCTGGCACAAGCTTGTGCAGCTCCTGGACGATGGTCGTCTTCTTCTTCTTGTTCTCCGTCCATTCCTTCATTGTGTAGCATGAAGGGACGAAGATCTTGGGTTTGGTGAAGACGATCTTAGGGTGGACCCAGCATCTCTTCGCCGTCGTCTCCACGTGTAGGATGTGGGACGCCGCTTTTCCCATCTCTGTCTCGGAGAGACCTTGAAGCGCTCTGAAGAACTCCCTCACCAAAGGCTTCATTTGCTTGAAGCGCGTAGTCTGGTTGAAGAGCATGCCGGTGTCGGGGTCCATGAGGTCCCCCGTCTCGTGTTTTTCAAAAACACTCTTCCATCTTGCCCATACGGAATCGGACGCTGTGATCAAATAGATTTCTCCTCTCAGCTCGTTATACTTTTTCTGCTTGTGGCTAGCATTGTCGATCGAGGAGAATTTATTGATCATTTGATATTTGAAGTCCTGCACAGGAAGACATTAGCACATGTTAGACAACACATAATGGAAAAACAAATGCAACAGCAGTTTGGGTCGAACGACCCAAACTATGAACCTGGCGAAAACATCTTAACAATTTCAGAGTTTGGGTCGACCGACCCAAACTATGAACCTGGGGACAATATCAAAATAATTTCAGAGTTTGGGTCGACCGACCCAAACTATGAACCTGGCGATGACAACAAAACAATGTAGGAGTTTGGGTCGATCGACCCAAACATACTCACCTCCCATTTGGGGTTCTTGTCTTTAGCATTCTCCCTTTCCTTGGGAGGCCTTCCATAAAACTCCCACACCTCCCTCGAGGCCATGATGTTTCTGATCCACGATGCCTGATAGGCCCTCTTTTTGTTCCCCATGTTGAAGAACCTGGAGATGTCGCTGAGGACCGTCTCGTTGTCCGACCAAACCACCAAAGCCTTCCAAACTTTTAGCTTCTCCTTCTGGTTGTTCGGGTCGTCCCACTGTGAGGCCAAACCCCCCACCCTTAAGCGTCCGTAGTCCGAGTAGTGGGTTTGGGCTCACATTCCTCCGCGGTATTGGATTTGGACTTGGATGAGTCCATAGTGCAAGGTTCACCCTTCAAGTGGTCTTGGATTTAACTGGAATTTCACTTTTAACAACTCAATGTACGATTTCAATACGTATGTGGAGAATGCACAAGTTAACTATGTTATTTTAACCTCCTTATGCTCGGGTGCTATTTTGTCTTTGTTTGCTTCTAACGTCCATCCGGCTGCTTTAGCTACACAAGCCCTTAAGGATATCCCTCTCCTAAATGGAGTCCGTGCCGTTGACTCTATACTACCACTTGAACTATCACTTGTGTATTCCGTATCGCTACTATAAGAGGTTTCACTTGGTGTCTCCATACCGTACATAAGCCTTTAAGTATTAAGAAATACTTATGTGACTTATGTCAATCTCTCCCTCGCACCTTTGGTCTTTGCTTCCTTTGTCTTGCCATCGCGAGAGTGCTCCACATTCTCCATTAAGTTGTGCACGTGGTTTATTTTTAAAGAGAGGATGCAAGTGTTAAAAAAAATACTATTCTCTATAGTCAATCTCAAATACATTTACTTGTGAAAGCCACACATAACACTAACTAGCATAATGTAACTAACTACTTGTCTATGAGCTAATTAGGTAGGCTATCTACTAAGCTCCTTCATGAACCCATCTCTTTACTTTCTAATTACATAAACCCAGCTCCTTCATGAACCCAGCTCCTTAGCTTCTAACTAAACAAACCCAGCTCCTTCATAAACCCAGCTCTTTACTTTCTAACTAAACAAACCCAGCTCCTTCATAAACCCAGCTCCTTCATGAACCCACAACTTTGTAGTCGTAATCCCCAACTACCTCACTAATTATTCAAGCCCTTAACTAATCTTCCTACCTAATTTCCCTAATTCTACTAACAACCCCTTTCTAATCACACAATTCTTCTCTAATCCTAAAATCCTAAAATCCTAGAGAGGAGAGGGGGAGAGAGAATTTCCTAACTTCACTAAGACTAACTAATCCACACAAGTATATTTTTGCACTCATCACAACATCAAGTGCTCAACTCTTAAACATGGAACTTGCAACCGCGTGTATTCAAAACATGAACTTTAAGTACCACAAATTGGAATCATGAATTAACTTTAAAATCCTTCACGTCAACACTAATTTTACCAAGAGGTCAAGCCCTCTTCAAGGCTAACAAGCCTTGGCTCTCAAACTAAAAACTAAGCACACACATGTGCTCCAATATGGCTTCCCACACCCACACTTATAACTCGTGGGGTGCCTTGGAGCACAAAGGAAAGAGAGGATGAGTGAGGGAAGAATGAGGGATTATATAGTAAGCTTGAGGGGGTGAGCACCCTCAAGGCTCACGATAAGCCCTTGAGATTTCCTCCTACTTAGTAGGCGCCAATCCTATCTTCTAAGTCTTCCTCCCTCAAATGATCAACAAGGATCCTAATTCGAACATTTAACTAGCCTTGGCTTTCTACCTACCACACTTTACCAAACTTGGGATGCTTCAACCCAAACTTAGCCTCCTTCGCTTTCCGCCGCCATAACTTTCTCCCCTTACTTTCCCAAATCGTCGCTCACCACTTAATTCAAACCACGATGCTTAACTCGTGATTTGATTGGTGCTTTGAGAATTTGCTTATCCTCCACCTTGCATTCTTCCTTGGGCCTTCCCCATTAAGTGGCCATGATGAGGTGGTCCACTTGTGCGCTCCATGTGATCCTCCATTCATCCCAATTCGAATGCACTTGCCTCTTGAGTCACTTTGGTTGTCTCCATCCATTTGTACTAGCCTACTCACTAACTAC
Organism: Polytrichum commune; assembly: GCA_950295325.1. NCBI lineage: Eukaryota > Viridiplantae > Streptophyta > Polytrichopsida > Polytrichales > Polytrichaceae > Polytrichum > Polytrichum commune. Next base: position 45,213,793 of record OX485807.1, read on the forward strand.
TCAATCCAAGTTCTCCTTACCTATCCTCATTCACTCAAATCCTTCCGAAGGTAAAAACACAATAACAACTCACATCCTAGCCTCTTACAACATGGTACTTCTAAGGCTAACATTTCACTCTTTTTATATTTTTGTGAAGTAACATGCTACTTCAAAGTGCATCAACTAACGTTTCAAGGGTCTAAGACTAAATGTGGGCACCCTTTTGGGCTCACACCCACTCGGTCATCAGCTGGATTTTTTTCGAGGCCTCCACACTGTGCTGCCCGTCAATCAGCCAGAAGTCTCCTTTAGAGATTGCCGGCCACATCTCAGGCGTCGGCATTCTTTTCAGCCCTTGTGGCATGACAACAATTGTCTGCCTGTCGTCCTTGAACTGCCCGCCCAAGATTTGAGCGACCATCCAGTCGACGTAGGCGTCCTCCTTGGCTCGGACGCACTTCTCTGGTGGCGCAAGGTGGCACTGCGCAATGTTGACCTCGAATTTGAAGTCCCTGCCCATGAAGAAGCAGTGCAGGCATTTTGTCTCGAAGTTGTTGTTTATTTTTTGTATTTCGCCTGCATCCACCTCTTGGCCAGGCTTCGGCATCCGGAGCTCCGGGGAAACAGGCTCGTCAGTCATCCCCGATGACTCTCTTCCCCTCTTGGAAGGGGTCGTCTGACGGCTTCCTGATGGCGTTGGCGTCTCGCTGTCAGCCGGCGTTGTTGTAGTGCTCGTCCGTCTCGAGTCTGCAGGGACCGCCCGCGGTTTCCTCACAGTTTGTGGTCTTGAGGACCCTGCGCCTTCTTCCGTCGTTGCCTTCCGCCTCACAGGCTGCTGCGTCTTGGGTTTGCTTTGCAGCGCCTTGTTGAGAACCGTGATAGCCTGTTTTAACTTTGTGAACCTGCTCGCAACCTTCGTGTTCGTTACACTACCATCTATGAATATGGCCTCCGGTTTTATGGTTTCAGGGTCGACGCAAGTCTCCTTGGCGTACAGGGGGTCGAAGGGCTCGGAGAACTGGTGCATGAACATGTGGACGTTCTGCACGGCGGAGTTCTCCAGTATCACGTCTACGTAGTCCCCGAGAGACTGGACGGACGCAACCTCCCATCCCGTCAGCGTTGCCCAGGTGTGCTGCTCGTGGGTCCCCACCTTCACCACGAATAGCAGCTTGAACATGGATGCCTTCACCACCTGAACGGACCATGCCAAAACGACGCCATCTTTTGGGACGTAAGAATCGTCCTGTGGAGTTTCATACTCCTGCCAAAGGTGGTCTGGCGCGAGCATGAACCACCTTTCACCTGGTCTCTTTTTAGGGGCCATCTGCAATCCAAGAAATCGAAACTGTGAGTTTCGGTCGATCGACCCAAAGTATTGCAATGTGCATTTAACATTTGGAGGATTGACCCAAACATTTACTTAATTTTCAAAGTCGTTTTAAAAGATCTTTTAGATTTTAAAGTGTGGTTTAGGTGGTCACCCTGTAATGTTTGGGTCGAGCGACCCAAACATGATGAGGCTGCAAATTTAGGTATCTCAACACATTCATTTCAGACTGCAATGTTTGGGTCGAACGACCCAAACAATTACTTAATTTTGGAAGTTCTTTTATATTTTACAATGTGGTTTAGTTCTTCTCCCTGTAATGTTTGGGTCGAGCGACCCAAATATGTTAGGCTGCAAATTTAGGTAGCTCAACCCATTCATTTCAGACTGCAATGTTTGGGTCGAACGACCCAAACAATTACTTAATTTTCAAATTTCTCTTTTATTTTACAATGTGCTTTAGTTCTTCTCCCTGTAATGTTTGGGTCGAGCGACCCAAACATAATGAGGCTCCAATGTTTGGGTCGCTCGACCCAAACAAGAGGCTGCAATGTTTGGGTCGAACGACCCAAACATTTAGTTCATTTTAGGCTGCAATTCAAATATTTATTATATTTTAATATGAGTTTGGGTCGTCTCCCCAAACTACTGTGTTTCCAGATGCATGTTTAATGCTTGGGCAACATATACAATGCTTATGCATTGTATATGTAACAAGAACCTAAAGGGAATGATGCAAATTGTGTGCACTGATGCAAATTGCTTACCTTGTCTTTCAAACTCTTGAAAGCTGCTCTCACAATCTGCTTCTTACAACCAGACTCAGAAACTCTGTTGTGGCACTAAAGAACAACTCTCACAAAGATCTCAGAAACACAATGAATCTCTCAAGCACCCTAAAACTTTCTCACAAACCCCCTGATTCTTGCAAACTCAGGCCTAATTTGAAAGACCTCTACCTTTCTATCACACTCGACCGTGCTCACTTCTACTCAACCTAAAATCACTCCATGCATGAATTTTACAAAACAAGTAAGGAGTTCAACACAATAAACCGCTCCGAACTCACTCAAAGCTAACACTCTGGACCAAGAAGAGAGAATAAGAAGAGGAAGACAATAACACGAGGAATAGAATGAGAGAAGAGGAGGAGAAGCATCAGAGAGGAGGAGAGGAATGAAGGAGAAAGAAGAATGAAGGGAAGCGGCGCGACCAAGACAAAAGCAAAAGGTGCGAGAGGAAGCGCTTGGCGCGGCGCTATGGAAAGCGGCGGCGGCGTTTCCAAGAACGGCGCTTGGCGCGGAGGAAGAGAGGAAGAAAAAGAGAGAAAGAAAAAAGAGGAGGGGAGAGAAGGAGAGAGCGGAAGGGGTCACCCTAAACCCTCGAATCCAGGCCATTAGATTGCGCCGGGCCCATCAACGACTCAGAAGCCTCGCGGGCCAACACCTTGCCAGGTGTCGACACCTCCTTGGTTTAGGTGGTTGCCCGCGAGGCTTGTGGTGTTGACACCTGCCACCCTAGGGAGATTGCCTTCCTGGTTGTCCTTGCCCCTAGGTGCGGGACATAGGAGGCCGGCGCCTCTCTTGGCCGCCCGGCCCCGGCCTTCTAACCCGCTATTCATTAGCGGCAATTCAATACCAGTCAAAAACCTACGTGGACTAAGGTATTCCACAAAATTAACACCATCACCAACTCATATTTTAATGGTATTCAATTGAATGATCACCCGTTGGAATTGATAACATCGTTGAATGTAGCCATTATCGTTTTGGTGTATGAATAATGTAATTTATGGAATCATATGAGAGTGTTACAAAGTCTAAGAGGAGTAAGTCATAATTATATTGCAATCCACAAAGGCAATTACACGGTGCAATAATATAAATATGGTAACCATTCACATGGTTAACAGTTTAGGATTATGTATTGTAATTTATATGATGGTTGTTGGTAGAGGACAATGCTCTAGTCTATAATGGATACCCTAACAAGTAGCATTAGAGTGAACATTAATATATGTACTTAGAAGTTCACATTTGAAGTACATGGGAGAAACAAATGATTACAAATGTATCTACTGCAACCCCATGGAGTTCACATATCATATGAAGTCATTTAAACATTCAGTTTGATGTTTGATGATGCCTGAACCCTAAACCCTAAACCTTAAACCTTAAACAACACAAACCATAACTGGATGGCACATAGGTCAAATGACATGGGCCTTGGTGCTTGTAGTTTCCAATACAAATGTATATTGTCATCACAACATCCTAATTCACAAACGTGAAAGATGGATGTGTGGTTTTTCACGAATGAACGCACTAAAGGAAATAAACGATATTGTGCTCACAAGTAGGTGATACAATATTAACCTATAACCTTGTCACCTGGTAAGAAGAGCATAAGAACTAGATTATAATGGATAGGATGTTGTTCATGTTAACATGTTATTTGGAATAGTGAAATATTATATATTAATTTAAGGTAGATTTCATGTTGTGAATGATATGAGGACATACCTTTTGAACTTTGCATGTTTTGCTCACACACATTGGTAGAGTTCAAGGGACTTCACGATAGGTTCAAACATCCTTGGAAGATTGAACGTGCCAAATGTCATTTGTGGTTTAGGGTTCCATTAATGACTTCCACATAGGTACTAGGTTATTGTCACACTTGGAGTCTTGAGGATGAAGCAATATTGGGTGCACACATTACAACACAACATATGTTCTTTTAATTAGCAGAAATTGAAAGTTGGCCAAATTATTCAAGTTTGTCATGGCATTAATTATTTGTTTTCAAAATATAAGTCCTCATGTGAGAGTCTAAATAATAGCATTAACTATTATATTTAGTGACTTTTAGTATATGAAGTTTTATAATACATGCACATCTTTTGTCAATATATTGTTTGAAATATACCATAATGTTTGACTACAAGTAGAGTAAAACCCCTTAATAGATATAATCTTACATATTGTCATAGGGTTATTGGTATTCAGTGTATGCGTTCATATGTAGTGTATCAAAACCTTTATATCCTTTTTAGTTATATGATAGTTAGTGTTTGATACACTTAAAACGAACGCATACACTTCCCATTACTAACCCTATGAGAGTAAGTAACATTAAATGTAAACTCAAACACTAAATATCCACTATGGTGATATATGGAAGTTACATATAGGGATTTAGTATTAGTAAGGATGTGAGAAAAATATACAACAATGATAAAAGGAGAAAGGAGATGGCAATAGGGAAGGTGGTGGTGTATTCATGTATAAAACTAATTATGAAAGAGTTGAAGAATAGTGTTGACCAAGTTAGGGTGGTAACAACTTTAAATATATGTTGAATTATTCATTTGGTGGTTGGGGCAACGAAGAGCCAAGCTAAATATACATTCTCTATTATTGACAAGAAGAGGGAAATTGAGTCAGAAGGTTTGAATTAACATCCAAAGGAGACCAGGTGGGAAAGGCATCCAAAGAGGATGCCCAAAGCGGAGGCGGGTAGTATAAAGAGCCCAACCCCCCCAAATGCTGGTTCTTTCTTTCATGTCCCAATCCTGAGATTGCTGCAAGCTCTCTAAGTTGGAGCTGTAATACACGGTTTGTATACGCTTCCATTCATGAGCAGCTAATTACAACAAGCATCTATGAGTTCAGTTGTCCCAAATAGGTTATAAATAGATTAATAGAGCATCACCTGAATAAATAGGCGGATTTTGCGGAATTGTTTGGGTCGGTCGACCCAAACCCAGCCTTACAGTGTGGGTGCTCTCTGTATTGAGCCAGAACCCATCCTGCCTCAAGGTTTGGGTCGATCGACCCAAACCCAGCCCTACAGTGTGGGTGCTCACTGTTGTGAGCCTGAACCCATCCTGCCTCATGGTTTGGGTCGATCGACCCAAACCCAGCCCTACAGTGTGGGTGCTCACTGTTGTGAGCCTGAACCCATCCTGCCTCATGGTTTGGGTCGGTCGACCCAAACCCAGCCTTACAGTGTGGGTGCTCTCTGTATTGAGCCAGAACCCATCCTGCCTCAAGGTTTGGGTCGATCGACCCAAACCCAGCCCTACAGTGTGGGTGCTCACTGTTGTGAGCCTGAACCCATCCTGCCTCATGGTTTGGGTCGATCGACCCAAACCCAGCCCTACAGTGTGGGTGCTCACTGTTGTGAGCCTGAACCCATCCTGCCTCATGGTTTGGGTCGGTCGACCCAAACCCAGCCTTACAGTGTGGGTGCTCTCTGTTGTGAGCCTGAACCCATCCTGCCTCATGGTTTGGGTCGGTCGACCCAAACCCAGCCTTACAGTGTGGGTGCTCTCTGTTGTGAGCCTGAACCCATCCTGCCTCATGGTTTGGGTCGATCGACCCAAACCCAGCCCTACAGTGTGGGTGCTCTCTGTTGTGAGCCTGAACCCATCCTGCCTCATGGTTTGGGTCGATCGACCCAAACCCAGCCCTACAGTGTGGGTGCTCTCTGTTGTGAGCCTGAACCCATCCTGCCTCATGGTTTGGGTCGATCGACCCAAACCCAGCCCTACAGTGTGGGTGCTCTCTGTTGTGAGCCTGAACCCATCCTGCCTCATGGTTTGGGTCGATCGACCCAAACCCAGCCCTACAGTGTGGGTGCTCACTGTTCTGAACTTGAACCCATCCTGCCTCATGGTTTGGGTCGGTCGACCCAAACCCAGCCTTACAGTGTGGGTGCTCTCTGTTGTGAGCCTGAACCCATCCTGCCTCATGGTTTGGTTCGATCGACCCAAACCCAGCCCTACAGTGTGGGTGCTCACTGTTGTGAGCCTGAACCCATCCTGCCTCATGGTTTGGGTCGATCGACCCAAACCCAGCCCTACAGTGTGGGTGCTCACTGTTGTGAGCCTGAACCCATCCTGCCTCATGGTTTGGGTCGGTCGACCCAAACCCAGCCTTACAGTGTGGGTGCTCTTTGTTGTGAGCCTGAACCCATCCTGCCTCAAGGTTTGGGTCGATCGACCCAAACCCAGCCCTACAGTGTGGGTGCTCATTGTTGTGAGCCTGAACCCATCCTGCCTCATGGTTTGGGTCGATCGACCCAAACCTAGCCCTACACTGTGGGTGCTCACTGTTGTGAGCCTGAACCCATCCTGCAAAAAGGTTTGGGTCGCTCGACCCAAACCCAGCCCTCTAAGTGTGGGTGCTCCCTGTCGTGACCCAAAACCCATTCTGCCAAAAGGTTTGGGTCGCTCGACCCAAACCCAGCCCCTAAGTGTGGATGCTGTCTGTAGTGAGCCTAAACCCATCCTGCCAGAAGGTTTGGGTCGCTCGACCCAAATCCAGCGCCTAAGTGTGGGTGCTCTCTGTATTGAGCCTGAACCCATCCTCCCAAAAGGTTTGGGTCGCTCGACCCAAACCCAGCCTCTAAGTGTGGTTGGGATCTGGGTGCCGGTGTGGCCACTGGCCTTCCGAAACCTTTACAAGCCCAATGGCATAGCAGTCATATGAACTTGTATGAGCACTGAGTATTTGCAATTTTGTTTATATATGATGGTTTTTTTGTTCTTCGATTTGAACCTACAATTTTTGTGATTTTAAGACAATGTTCAATGTTCATGTGTGTAGGCAGAATGGATGGGTTTAGTGAAATAGGGGATTGGTCATCTGATGACATGGCCACTTGGCCATCTGCATCTGATGATGACCTAGACATTGTCGGGGAGGCTACTATGGCTGACAGTGCGGATGAAGATCATTTGGATTTACCTTCGTCTTCCGTACCGCAGTGTCCCATTGTTGAATGTACGGGACTTTCAAGGGCTTCGTGGGTGAATTTGGAGGTGATACTTCTTAACGATAGTGGAGTTGTTGTGGCGGAGGGGATTTGCCGTAACACCCATCCGCAAGATTGCATTGATGAAAACCCGCTTGGCACTGAGGACGTTGGGGTTGTCATATTGGAGTCGGTCGTTCATTCCGAGGTGGATCCCACTCATAGGTTCTCCCTCCGCAGGTGGCCATTGAGGAATGTCACAATTGATGGAGTTAGCTTGCGTGAACATGAGCAACGACACATGCAAATCGAAAAGGAGGTGCAATCAAACATGCGGCCGCGCAAGGGTCAAAGAAAGTACGATACATTGGCACGTCCTGCTCCGTCTGCAACTGATTGTAAACGTTAAAGGTTGCTCGGGGAGGAGTCCATTAGAGAAGTTGCCACAAAGGATTGTTGTGTGCATCGTTGTTGCCAATTGTTTCCAAGGGATAAATTGAAGGTCATCCGCGAAGAAATGTGGCTTGGAGATTTCCGTCTAAGATCCACAAGAAAACTTGATGTCCATAGGGCGATACATGTGAATGGGACGGGTCGCAAGGTCATCACCATTGAAAGCATAGACGTGTGTTGTAAGGCATGGTACACCATTCACGGTGTGTCGAAATCGGACTTTTATAGACAAGCTGCTTATGCCAAGGAAGGCCGCCGGTCCCGTCACCATGGTAACGTGGGTTTAAAGAAGCCTAGGGAAGCAACAAGGCAAGCAACGGCCACTCTAGCAACCATCATTGTCCCTCTTGCCGATGCAATGCCGCACAAAACACGCACACTCACAACCGGTGAAAAGGTTGTGGAGAAAGTTCTTCCCACAGGCACAAAATGGAAAGACATATTGTTGGACGTTAATGCAGTTGGCGAGAAGATTGGGTTGGAGCCAATTTCATTGTCAAAATTGAGTGCAATCAAGAAACAAAACTTTAGCGAATACATTACAAAAAGACGAGGGGACAAATTTGCCAGGTGCTCTAATTGCGAGAAGTTGAAGCGCCTCCGGGATGCACACACGATGGGCACCGAGTCATATGCAGCGCATCAATTGAACTATTTCAAGCACGTAAACATGCAAGAGGCACACCGTAATGATTACTACACAAATAGAGCTTTGTCCATCTCCAGGCCCTTGGAGGTTCTTACGGTCATCCATGACAAAATGGACCATGCCAAAACAGCCTCCCCATGTTTTGCAAATCGAATCAAGGCCACGGATGGGTTTTTCAAGTTGCCTGTATCGGTTACAGGTGAACTTCGAAACAATGTCATGATATACCCTAAATGTTGTTGTATTTTATTCCGTGATGTACTGGAGAACATGGATTCCTTCATAATGGTTTATTCATACATAGATGCTAATCACGTTGGGTTGGCATTGCAGGAATGATTGCACATGGACACGGTGATGTCAAATTTGCTCATTATGCTCTTGATTTGTATCCAGCGGATTCAAACCACACGATAGGATCATTTGCAAGGCTTTTACGTGATTTAGAGAAACCACCAGCCTATTCTTCAGGATTGTTATTTGAGAACACGGGTTCAACACCTTTATATGAAGCGGTGTTGGATGGAAAAGATGTATGCTTGCATTCGTTGCCCGAGCCACCCAATGAACCCGTGATTGCCAAGAAGTTGCCTCCAACTTTGCGTGTCCAATTGGACAATTGTGCCAAGGACAATAAAAGCAGATATGTATTTGCATATTGGTCGTTGTTGGTTGCGAAAGGCATTTTCAAGGAGGTTTTTGTGTCCTTCCTATTGGTAGGCCACACGCACGATGATATTGATGCATCTTTTGGGCGGTGGAGCATGAAGTTGCGGGAGGAGGATTTCCCTACAATTCCATTATTGATGAAGTCGTACATGGATTTGGAGAACGTTCCCGTCATCCCCCATATGATTGAGGAGGTGCCAGACTTCAAGGCATTTATAGAACCTTATATTCGAAGTGGAGCTCACCGATTGATCGGGCATACGAAGGCACAACAATTCCGCTTCTATATGCGTGACGATGGTGTCCCGGCCATGCAATACAAGTTGTTGTGCACGTCACAAGACTGGAGCCCGCCGGAGGGTCTTCTTGTGTGGCGCGTGGATGCGGATGGAAAGACCATGTTACCGGATGGGGAGCCTAGGCCTTGTAAGCCAATAGCCATGAAGAATTTGGAGGATATTTTGAAAGGTATATCAGGCTTCATACAATATTGGGAGAGTTTGAAAATAGCGGATGTTGGCGGATCATGTTGGCATCGTTATGGGAGTTGGATACATTATTGGACACGTGTTCGTGCCGCCTTGGCAGACCTCCACCAAGATAGCCCTCATACTTTGAGGCATGGATTTTGGCCACAAACACGAGTCGATGTACAAGCTTCAGAGCCTAGTCTTTTGGGAAATGGAGAGGTTCGAGAGGAGTTTGATGTGGACGACCATTACGTGGGGCCTGCTAGTAGTCGTCCCCCACCATCTTTCCGCATTGCAGTGGATTGTCATGAAGGTTATATGCTCATTTTGCGTCCTAGAGACGAGACATATGCGAAGCCAGTGTGGGTGGCAAGAGCTTTGTCCAATCCTAATTTTGTAACTTCCAGCCCTCATTTTCGACAAATACAAGTGGAGTACTATCGACCGACAGCAAGGAATGAAGATGTGATTCGGCATTATACAGGCTGGGATACAAACCCTAACTTTCGGTGGAAGGTGGATTCTGAGCACGGTCCATCTTGGGTAGATACAGATTCCATATTCATAGCATGGAAACCACGGAAACACCATAGTGGATCAGTGTCCATCCCTCAAAAGTACATAACTTTTGCAAAAGACAACCTTGCTCGGATTGCAGAAGAAGCAACCCACGTTGAATGAGAAGTTGGTAGGATTGTGTTAGCATGATTATAGTTTAATACGTAATTATAGCAATATAAATTACACATATGTGTGCTCTTCAAAATTGGGGCAGAGTTTGGGTAGAACTTACGAATACTATATTGTTTGGAGTTGGATGAATATCCATTTACTATATTTCAAGCTGCAATTGAAGTTCATCTTATTATTATGCTTGGGACTATATTCTCGAATGAAGAAACATGCATTTATTACATGCACTTTGTATGTTGCAATGTCTATATTCTATTGAACATGCTAATAATAGAAATCATTTTATATATATTTTTGGGTGAAACTTGTTTGAAGTGCTCTACCCAATGTGTTTTTGTTGATGAAGTTGGTGTCGAGTGCTCTACCATATGTGCTTATGTCCGCACATCATAGATTTGGGATATTAGAACATATAATATAATTGAGATTGTTGACAATATAGTTTCGGGCCTCTTCAAGTTCTTTGATCCATATATTAATTTGAGACTAGAGAAAGTCTCAATTTAACGAATATAGTGTTATAGTGGTTGTTCGCACCTATATCCTTAACTTTTTAACACACTGCCCCCCCCCCCCCCCCGAGGGCACATCCTTGCAATCATTTTACATTTCTCAAACACTACACTAAATATCCCAATTAGTGAGGGTGGGCTAATTAGTGTGTGTGGGAAATTAGTGATGGTGATACTAAATTTCTTTACACTATGAAATTAGTGCCTCCCAAAGATCTGGTAGGCATTGTTCATTTTGGCATTATTCATTGAAAATACTATTCATAACGACATTATTCACAATATTCATATCATTCGTACCACTGTGAGTTTCTTCCTATTATTTAGGTATTTCCCCATAAAGGTTTTCATCACTCTAGAATCACCAAAGAGCACGCACTATGATTTTTCAACTGTACGGTAAATGAGGATGTATTCATGAATTTAGTATCACTCAATAAAGAATTAGGCCCTCACTAATTTTTAGACTGGACAAATTAGTGCATGTTTTAGGAATTGGTAACATATGCACTAGTTGGGATAATCAGTGTAGTAGGAAACATGGTTCTTGAATGCACATCCATTTTGAAATGGGGGGTCATTAGAACACAATATGATGGACAAGAGCCTAGTCCAATCTACATAATTCTTAGATTTCACCGATGTTCTTACTAATGTAGGGCTACAAAAACAAAGGTATGACTCAATGTTCAAGGGGATTAGAGATCCAAGACCTTGTCCATCCTAGAGGGAGTATGCCAGGTTGACATGAGCAATTCAAAATTGAACGTGAATCTTGAATTTCACTCCTCCATTATAAAACTACACCTAGATATTAATAAATGTTTTAAGCAGTTGAGCATAATTCTTATAATAGATTACATTACTTTTTGTTGAGTCATGTTTGTAATCAAGAGAGGAATTCAATACATCTTGGCATGGAGTTTTTGACACCATATGATTAGAGCATTAATAACAAAATGTTGATTATAGGTGTTCAAACTATGTTCAATTTAGGAAATAATCTTTGGAGGTCGATTTTGAAAAATGATCACATTACCTATTTTGAATTGCACACTCCCGAGATAAATCAATTCCGTCTAGAGCGGGGGGTCCCTCGAGGTTCCATGACGGGGAGCCAGCAGAAGAAAGTAAAATTTGAAGAACCTGTGTTTTCTAGTCCCTTCCACAATATCAACACCTTCACTTGAAATCATGGTAATCTATATTACATAACATTACTGAGCTGATGAGTTGTGTTCATGTGCAACTCAGTAGATTTGAAAATAAAACCTCCGGATGCTGAAATCGTATCCCAATGCTTAGACTGAATCTGAAGTTAGGGCAGCTCATCAGCGGAGAAATTTTGTGCACACAAAAGATTCGCCAGACACTGGCCTGCATTCTAGTGATGTTCTAGACGTGCACCATCCGTCGGAGAAGGGAGAGAAGGGAGACGAGGGTTGTACAAATTAAAGTCTATGTTGCACCCAACCATGATAAATTCAAGACTCGCAAGGCATGGGTTCATGATTCCTCGTCCACTCCAGCCGCTCCCAGACACGCAGCTGGAATCTCTGGAGTCACTAAACATTTCTGAAAGCAAGTGGTTCTCAGTTCGAGGTGCATTAGTAATCAAGCGAGGAAACGCCGTGCAAGCAGCTCCCACCGGGTGAGAGGAGAAATTTTCGGTACTCGATTTTTGAGTCAGCGCTAAAATACTCGATTCCAAACGCAAGACTGACAAACGCAAGAGTGAGTGACAAACGCAAATATGTTGACACGAACCCGTTGGATGCCAATGAATATGAATATGTTACAATGATGAGGAGAAGCTTGGGGATGATAGAGATTAAAATTAATGAAACCATAGTTCGTCTGAATATTTTATTAGATTAAACACTATTCCAACTTCCAAGCCAACAAAACAGAGGATCCTGAATATTGAGAGTCCCTTCTCTTCTTGGACAGTGTTTGTGAATTCATTACCTGAAGAGAAGGCAAACGAGGACAAGAAACCGCTCGCTCTCTTGTTTGATGATTCTACAACCAAATGGCGTGCGACCTACTTTTGACCACGCAGCTGGGACAACACCAAACCACCAAAAAGGAAATGAACAATGAAGATAGGTCGAGAGGAGTGCACCTAGATTCGGTATTCTGCAAATCCTGCTACATACAAGGCCGACGAATTCGTTCGGTGGTAGCTCCTGGACTCAAACTAACCACTTAACTAACAACCACCTAATCCAGAGAAAATGTCCAATGCCCACAAGAATATTAGATTTGGTATAGTGAATAAGAATTTAGTTTTACGATGCGCGAGGCACCGGAATGGGAAGGAAATCGGTTGGAGCTCAAGTGACCCCTGGTAGCACCGCTCCTTATAAAATCATAAACCCATTCCCCACCTTTCAAGAGAGTCCTTGTAAGTTACACTTACAGACCGATTCATCCTGAGTGACTATGACGGACACAGGAAAGCAGCTTATCACTTTCTGTCTGTACCTCGACACTCCTGAGATGAAGCATGTGCGTCTAGTGAGGGGATCCGCCTCGTTGGCGGAGAGCCAGCACTTAAGAGTGCCCGGAAGAAATTGAATTATGCAGAACCTCCGTTTTCGAGCTCCTTCCAGTCAAGCACACCGCCTTAATTGGGAAGCATCGTCATTATGTAGCAACATCAGCAAACAATCGCCTGCATCCTCGTGATATTTTACTATGCACAACTTTGTGCTGGAAAAACATGAATGTTCCAAGCCAAGAAAACAGAGGATCCTCGAATTTGAGAGTTCGCTCAAACACTCCTTGCCAGACACTACTTGTAAATTCATTCCCTGAAGACGACACTGAAAACGGATACAAGAAACCGCTCGCTCTCTCGTTTGATTATTCTTCACCCTAGTCAACGTAATTCCTAACACACAGCTGAAAGAGAACACCAGAAATAAAATACCGAAACAAATTAAGACAACACCGGAAGCAAAAGGCATGCAACATCAGAAATAAAAAATGATCGATTACGGAAGATAGTTTGAAAGGATCGCACCTGGAATCGGAATTGTACTAATGGGGCTACAGAATGACTACCGAACTCGTTCGATGGTGGCTGGAGATGGTATACCAGCTCACCGTCCGTTTTCGTGGATTGCAAGAAGTTCCAAGAAGGTATACAGAAACTCTCTTAATGTATCATGGACATACTCTTGGAGTATGCGCATACTCCAAGTGCAAGTGCGCAGACTCCAAGTGCAAGTGCACATACTCCAAGAGGGTCACTGTACATAAGCTCTTGAAGTATGGACATACTCTTCAACGTTGCACTCTTTGACTCTAGACATTCTCCTTATACAAAACCTTCACCCTGGTGAACGTAATTCCTAACACACAGCTGAAAGAGAACACCAGAAACAAAATACCGAAACAAATTAAGACAACACCGGAAGCAAAAGGCATGCAACACCAGAAATAAAAAATGATCGATTACGGAAGATAGTTTGAAAGGATCGCACCTGGAATCGGAGTGGCACTATCCCAGCTCAGTGTCTGCTTGATCCCTTAAGCTTCCGTTTGTGCTTCCTTCAAAGTGACTCCTCCAACTTGCTCAGCGTATCAGGCAATGAGACTTGCGAGAGTAGAGGACGCTTCGCGTAGATCTGATCATGCATCACACATCAGAAATCATTTCATCATCAGAAATCCTTCGTTCAGTGCTATGGTCGGTAATGCGGATGTAGATTGAATGCGCATGGGTAAGGGCTCAGCCGATTATAAATCCTTTGCATCGTGTGGAATCCGCAACGGCCCAGATTTATCGTCCGAGAGTCCGCAACATACTAAAGGCTCAGATCTCTCGTCCGAGGGCGTCGAGTTCCTTCACTTTTGTGTCAGTACCCGTCAGAGGTTGTCATCGTGGACATCAGGACCACGTGGACAGCTTCGGCGAAGTATACAGTGGGAAATTGGGAATCAGTGCGTAGAAGTTTTTGGGGACAGCTGCGGCTAAATTGGGAATCCGTGCGTAGAAGTTTTTGGGGAAAGCTGCGGCTAAATTGGAATCAGTGCGTAGAAGTTTTTGGGGACAGCTGCGGCAAAGTATACAGTGGGAAATTGGGAATCAGTGCCCAGAAGTTTTTGGGCATAGTCTGTCAAGATCCTAGTGATAACAAGATCCTGGTTTAGAATCCATCGGTTACATGTTGACAACTTCCGGTTTTGCATTCATTCGTTTGAGGTATATTCTATAGATTCCTCTCAAATGATCGGTAATTCTCCTGAAGTCTCCACCTTCCGCCGGTTCTCCCCGGACATTGGTGGGAATGTAACAGCAGATCACAAACCTGGTTTACCGGCCAAAGCACTGATTCCTGGGCTCGGATTCCCACTCTATACTCCGCACTAGGGACTAAGTTAAGGCACTCCCAGTCACTTGAAATTGTCATTGACACATTCTTGCCTGTCAAAATTTTGTATATTATTTTCCCCAAAGGTCTATCGTCGGAGGGAACTGCTGCAGCAAAAAATTTATTGTATGGTAGACAAACACATTCCCGACCTCCATCCCGTTTCCATAGCTTAGGTCAACATATTTTCGTGCAACACAATATCAATTTTTGATCAATGATGACATGTCACGATTGAAATCCAACTTAGCCAAATATTGGTGGCTAAGTTGGCAATTAGATTTACATTACAAGCATACTTAAGTGCTACGATTAACCACGGGTAGGTCACTCTAAGGCATTTTTGTGCACCACGTGCGGCTGGGGGTTTTTTGTTTTGGGGCTATTTACCTTTAAGGGTTGAATTAAAGCCTCCCTATAATTACTTAAATTTCAAAAATGGCCCATTTGATTGCACCCTTCCATTACTTATATTGTCCAAGTCACTGCAATTTTTTGTACTCTATATTCCTTTTAAGTAATAAAAGCTAATCTACTTCCTAACGCATTGACGAGTGTTAAGGGAAACCATGGAAACAAAGAAGGGTGCAAACCGTAATATCATTGCAAACAAAGTTATGAAGAAAACACATAGGAGACCATAGCAAACATACTAAACATACCTTCTAGGATCCTTATCTTCAGCCCCTATATTAATTTTACAAAAAAATAATGGCCCACATTTTATGTCCATCTAACTTACTTATAATGGGATTGTCTACATTTAATGGCCCCTTCATTATTTGGAATTCCTTTATAATTTTTATTTCAAATGATTTTAATCCTCTCTATATTATGCCGCACGTCGTTTTTAAAATGCACTAAGTGACCTACCCGTGCGATTAACGATTACATGAATCAAGCATTCTCAATTATGTGATTGATTGGTGCTCAACAAGAGGATAGCTTATATCATGTGTATAGGTCGAATCCACCTAGAAACTTCAAAGAAATTTGGTTACTGCGGAAAGAATTATAGAAGAATTATGAATTGCTTCTTATTTCTATTTCCTTTCATGAAGATTTTACCTAAATCACAAATATGGTAGGAATACGGTAGGATTGCATGGTAATGGACTCTCAAGTCTCTTGAGATTGCCCTTTATGTTGCCTATGATGATATTTTGAAGAAATTTAATAAGATTTGGTGGGGTTATGGCGTTATTGCCATTGGGAGTAATTTAGTGGTTAATTGGAAAGTTAAGCCCAAAATAGGTATTATTACTCGATGCCCCATGGGCCCCTAGGGGGTTTTTCCTTGGCGGTTGTTCTCGTCACCTCTAGCAATTGAATTGATTTTCAATTTGTACCAAATCTTTTAATCTAAACCCATAGATATGCTAAGCTGCTTAACCGGTTGCAAATGGGTCGGCTATCTTATTTAAGGCCTCTTTACATTATACCTTGAGGGCCCTTCCCGAGGGGTGAACCTTTAATAACATGTATGAGTATGCGTGTGTGCACAATAGGGGTAATAATTTGAACTTTGTTGTACTACGTATACATATGCTTCACAAATTGTAACTCATAGTTGTGTACATGTATGAAGGACCTCTAGAAAACGTACAACGTTTGTACTTGTATGGTAGTGTCACTAGACTTTATGGGATGAGTATTTAATATGGGATGAAACTAGGATGAATCATTTCTCATTTCCTTATCTCATCCACGCATGTATGCAAGAGGCCGTAAAACTAGGGTTTTGGAAGGGGTCATTGAGCTGAGAATGAGACCACTTCTTGCTTAGAGTTGCAAGGGGAACGGGCCGTGCTTCTTTGTGAAGGTTGATCAAAGGGGAGGTGGATGGTTCATGCAGCTAGTTACATGACTACCTGCATGCAAGCATTAGGTGACTTCAAAGTTAAATATTGCCACAAAGGCAAATAGAAATATCTATTGAAATTGCGAAGGTGCTCAAAAATCCTCCATTCCTCTTTGTTTCGCGTGTTTCACATTGCCCCTACTTCCTTTTGAGTGCTCATCACATTAGCGGTTTTGTGTCTTTTGATTGTTGAAGCGATTGTTAGTGTTTATAGATAAACTCTCCCATCAATTGAATTATTGGTTTTGAATAGAGAGCATAATGCTTGTCTTGCCTCTGAATGAAGTTGTGGCTATCCTTAAAGCATGCACAATAGAGGTTAATTAACAAGTGGAATAAAATGGGTCAAGTAGCTTCTTTTTGTTCAAGATACTTTGAGTTTTGATTGATGTCATCACATTAGAACTTTACAAACGCCTTTTTGTAAATGGGTTGGTGTTCATTTTCTTTATTTATTGGTTGTTTTTCTTGCGATGATTCACAATTTACGAACGCGCGTTTGTAAATGGTTGCATCTATATGTTTGTATATAATAGTGTATATGTTCGGAGGATGGGGGTGAGATTGTTTAACAAGGAAATGTGTTGTTCTCACCCAATTCACGATTACATCAATTGTTGTCATATTATGGTCATCCATGACTACCTTGTCCATTCTTGTTAGGATGAGAAAATGTTCAATGAATCTCTCATTGGAAAATGAAATTTGGATGTATAAGTAATAAAGTCATGTTTAATTCATGCTTTGTAGTTTGTATACAATTTGAAAAACTTAGTATAAATACATGAAGTTATTTTCTCGCATTCCATTAGTACCTATACATTTGGCTCTCTGGAAACTTCTTGTATGTAGGGAGTATAATTTCATAGTGAAAAATGCACATCATTTAGGTATTTGATGAAGAGTCCAACCCCCAAGATGTTCATACAATGTTTTGAAATATAGTGTTTTCATGAATGAAATATCATTCAAGTTTTTCAATGTCTCTTCAAATAATTATTAGCTTCATAAGGGACTCAATTTGAGATTGGGGGGTGGGGGTATCATTTTTCTTAATAGAGATGGAGGAAAATTCAATTTCCAAGTGGTCGTCAATTCATTTAATTAGGTGAACTTGAACTAACATGTGTATAGTTCCTAATAATGAGTGTGAAAATGATCCCAAATAAGTTAGTTGTCACAACACTTAATCGATTGAGAAATGGAAGGCGAGGGCAAACAATTATTTGTACAATGATTAGAGAACAACCTTCTTAGAAAATACTTCTCAAGTTACACACATTCAAAAACATTGCTTTTGAGCTTATGTGGCCTCCATAGGAGGTAATCCCAAGTGTGCATTTGAGCCATGTAGTCGGGACCATTTCTCATTTGACATGACGTGAATTCCTTCTTTCTTTCTTTTTTCCTTTCAAGCATGGGAGAGGGAAAATGTTGTTGATGAATCGAATTTCACAAAAACTTGGCTAGCATCAAATGTGCATCTTACATAAACTAAGTTAGTGCAACATGGGTTATTGAGTAGTTAAAATTGTTTGTGTGTGAAAACTATTGTATTAAATACTGGACATGCATAACTTTCACAAACCCTAAACCCTACATCCCTAAATCTTTTATTCTTACCAACCTTTAAGATATGTGGCTCTATTGTGGTCCATGGGCATGTCCAATTTACCAATGTTGGTTGGATTGGGAATTGCTTCATCCGGTTTATAGCAACTATTGTGAATCATGCCGATTGTCATTTCAAGATTCATAATTGGAGTTGAGATACAACTTTGGTTTAGGTCAAAAGTGAAGACTAGTTTGAAGTTCTCCTTCTTTCACCTTAATAGTGTCGAGTGCATCTTGATTATACAATCCATACTTCAATCTTAATCTATACCATACAACCTTTTACCTTGTGCATAGATATTGTTCTTGGACACCGATATAAATATTTGTATTGTGTGATCTTCAAAATTACGAATCGTCTATTTCTTGCACATTTGATTATGCAATGGAAGGGTTTGCGAACACGTGGTTGTGAATACATGTGAAAATAATATATTAGATTGACTTACAACCATGTCCATGATTGTTTAGCAATTCTTTTCAACACCTTTTGATAATAATCATACTCGAGGTCATGAATGTTTCTTAGTCGTTGCTATGATTCCGTTGTCATGTAATTTGTTGTGAGATGCCCAGAAAACACAAAGTTTCTAAACGTGGTAGGTTGTTGGAGGTTTCATAGTATCTTTCTTCTAAACTAATTCTCATCCATTATCAAGTATCTTTCAAAATTTACATACACATGAAGTATCTCATCAAACATCTCTCTAAATTCTCACATCAAGTTTATAATCTAATCATACACAAACCAAGTTTACCAAGTTTCAAAATATGCTCTTTATAAAACGAAGTGTAGAAATACAACTATGCCTCAAGTGTCTCTCCACACGTCTTCTAGTCACCTCATCACCCTCAAGCTCCCTAGTGCTTAGAAACACTAAATGAAACTCGCAAACCCTCGAGAAGTTCCAACTCTCTAATTCTAAAGAATTCCAACTCTCTAACTTTAAAGAAGCTCCAACTCTCTAACTTTCAAGAAACTCCCATACTCCAAGCTCCAAAACCCGAACACCTCCAAGAAGAAGAAGAAGAAGAATAAAGATGCTAATCATCCCAACTTCCCTCCCTTAAATACCCTTCTTTTAGACTCACTTGGCCAAAAAAAATCTTTGGGGTTAGGGTACAAAGACCCCTTTGCGGCTAAGGCTCGGCCGCCGGCGCTGGCACCGCTTAGCCCACCCTAACCTAACTTTATCCTATCCGGTTATTAAATTATGACCGGTCCTCAAACTAAGATTGGTCTTCAACTACTACAAACTAAAATATGACCATACTAATATCATTTTACTAACATATAAAAACTCTACCAACTCATCTAATTGTCAAGTTTCGACCCTTAACCGGCACACATCACGACACCGTAATAACCTACATTGATAGAAGATCATCCCCATAATAACATGTTTCAGTTGATGTGTTTTCTCGAACGCTCGTTCATTATTAAAGTTGGATGTTCAATTGCTTTGGGTATGAAGTGAACGTATGTCTTGTAATTACTACGTATTTTCAAAGGCACCTTCGTGTACTCCTTCATAACACCATAAGACACCCATATCTATTGGAATGGAAAAATAGTAATTGTTTGTACATGACTGTGGATTATTTTGGAATGCCCATTCATGTTTCTTGTATGAGGTCCTCCAATGGTACCCCAACACTTGGTTTTCAATGTCTACAATATAAGCGAATTTGTGGTTCACTATTCGTTGTTGTCCATCTACTTAAAGATTTTATGTGTTTCAGGCAATATACATATACACAACTGTGTACGCTCTTGTCTACATTGCATTGGTTGTGTGGTTGTTCATTCCATGGTTGTTTTTTAACGTGGGATGATGGTGGATGTAGCAGATGGTGCATTAGAATTGGCGATGGATGCTTCGTCCTCTGATAGTGAATTTGAACTTTTGTCCCCGACGGTTGACAATATTAACGGGACACGCGTGGTGGGTGTATCTATGAATACATCCACCAGTGGATCTTTCGAAGTGCACGAACAATCTTAGCATTCCGGGGATGATCACGATAATATTCTATTATGTGCCGGTTTCGGGAGGGAGCATTGGGTGGGATTTGATGGTATTCTACTTAACAAGATTGTTGTCATGGTGAAATATGAGATTTGATCCCCGTGAATGTATGGATGCCAACCCCCTTAGTGTCAACGATGTTGGCATGTGCATCTTGAATTCCTTGCTTCCGATTGACGTTCCATTAACGTGGAGATTTTCCTTGCATCAATGGCCCTTTCAATTGGTTTTCCATGAAGGAATAAGCATGTGGAATCATGATCGTCGGCATAAACAACCGTAGTATGTTTTGTTGGCCACAATGCGTCCTAACAAGGGTTTGCGCATATATGATTTTGGTTGCGTATCTTGTGGAGAAAAACAACGTCAATAGGATTGCATATTGGAAGACGGATATATCCGTCTTGTGTCCACAAAGGATTGTTGTGCGAAGAAATGTTGCCATTTTTTTCCTCATGCAAAAATTAAGTCTCTTCATCAAAAGATGTGGCTTACGGATTTTTGTATGTGATCGGCAAAGAAACTTGAGGTCCACAAAAATTTGCACATTGATACTCATGGCCTTAAGGTGGTGACCTTTGAGAATGTGGAAGTGTGCTCCACAACGTGATATATCATCCACGCAGTCTGCAAGGCTGATTTTTACAAGTTTCGGAAGTATTTTTCGTTGGGTCGCCGTTCTCGATTTTATGGCAACTATGACAAAAAAAAACAAAACCTAGATAGGTTACACTTCAAGCCTCTACAACACTCTCCATCATCATAGTGTCATTGGGCGATGTAGTTTCCCACAAGACAAGGACATTGTCTTCAAGGGAGAAAGTTGTTCAAATGGTGTTGCCCATAGGCACAAAATGGAAGAACATTATAACAAACATCAATGAAATGGGGTGCAAAGCAAGATGTGGGCCCATTTCTGTGTCCAAGTTGAGTGTAATAAAAAACCAACAATTCATGGAAGACATTTTAAAGAGACAGTGGGACAAATACGCTAGGTGTACGACGTGTGAGAAATACAAAGGTTTTCGAAACGCCCACGCTTAAGGCATTGAATCCCATAATAGATACAAGAAAAAATACATTGAGCATGTCAACAACCAGAAGGCTCACCATTAAGATTACTACAATAACTGTATACTATCCATAATGAGGCATGCGGAAGTTCTAATAGTCATCCATAATAAAATGGACCATGCCAAGACCGCGTGCCCTTTATTCACGTAAATAAAGGCCACAGATGGTCAATTCAAGTTGCATATAGTTGTCACAGGTTCTTAGAGAATTCCAAATGTGTGTTTAAGGGTTCTCCAATTTGCATTGGGTGCGTTTGCCAAATGTCCAACTTCATCCATCCACATGGTGTACATTTCATATTTTTGTTGTTCACGCATCGTTTGTTAATCTTAGGTTTGATTGCCCACAACCATGTAGACATTAAATTTGTCCATTAAAGTTTGGATTGTTACCTTGGCGATGCCAATCACACAGTCAGTTCATTTGCAAAACTTTTGCACGGTCTTGAGAAGCTACCGATACACTCTTCCCGTGCCATTTTTGATGGTTGTGAAACGACACCCCTTTATGAGACAGTGCTCCAAGGGAAGGATGTTTGTTGCCAGAACCACCTTGAGAACCCATTCTAGGAAAATTCTTGCCTCCAACTCTCCACGTTTAACTTGATAATTGTGCTAAAGACAACAAATGTCGATACGTGTTTTGTTTTTTGTCGTTGCTTGTGATAAAAGACATCTTCAAAGAGGTGTTTGCGTCTTTCTTGATGGTGGAGCACATGCATGACGACATTGATGCGTCATTTGGCCGTGGGAGCATGAAATTGCATGAAGAGGATTTTTCCACCAAACCACTTCTCATGAAATCATACATGGATTTGGACAATGTGCTAGTGATCCTGTACATGATTGAAGAAATACCAAATTTCAAGGCCTTCATCAAGCCATACTTGTTGAAGAGAGTGGACCGTTTGGTCAGACATACCAAAGCACAATAATTCCGCTTTTATATGAGGGATGATGGTGTCCCCGCTATGCAGTTCAAGCTTTTGTACACATCCTTTAATTGAGGCCCGGAGGATGATATACTTGTGTGACATCAAGACAAAGATGAGAAATGTATGCTCCAGGATAGAGATCCAAAGCCTTGCAAACCCGACCCTATGAGGAATGGGCCAGAAATCATGAAAGACGTATCTGGATTTATTAAGTATTGGAAAAAATTGTGTGACTCAAGAAGACATCACCAAATGTATTCAGAATACTCATAAACCATTGATTGCATATTGGGATTGCATTTGCTCGGCCTAGATGACACTTGGTGTCGACACCTGGATGACTTTGACACAAGGATTTTGGCCACAAAGTGGATTGACAGTTGTGGAGTCCAACGCCATGTTCTTCAACCATAGAGACGTCCATGAAGAGTTTACAATAGACGAGCATTATATTGGCCTTGCGCGCAATCGTCCGACTTCATCATTACGTGTGGATGTTAATTATCACAAAGATTATATGGTCCTCGTATGTGCAGGAGATAAGAAACACCCCAAGCCAATCTGGTTGGTGAAAGCATTGTCTTAACCCAATTTTGTTTCAACTAGCTCCAACTTTCGTCAAATTGAAGTGGAATATCATTGTCCAAACACCAAAGACCAGCACATGCTCTGCACCTATTTAGGTTGGGACACCAAAAAGGGTTTCAAGTGGACAATGGACTCAATGTACAGACCGGTTTGGATAAACATGGATACCATTCTTTGTGTTTGGAAGCCGTGCAAGTGTTCCAAATCGGAAACAATGACCATCCCTCAAAAACACATAGATTTTTCCAATGACAACTTGGCATGTATTGTAGCTGCGGAAAATGACGCCGAGAATGGATATGAAGCGGAAGATGGGGATGGGGAAACATAACGTAGGTTGGAATTAATGGCAAAACATAGGGATACTTTATGGACTTCGTTTTTTTACGGCTTCATTCAAATTTAGAAATAGGTTTGGATGTGCCATCCAATTCCATAAGACCTTTATATATGGGATGCGCATCCTAGACTCTATAATCACATAAAACCATCTGTTTTTGGAATTCGATTATTATTTTTCATGTGCAGTTCATGTTTTGATTATGATTCAAATACTTACTATATTTAGGAATGTGGATATTCTTCACATACGAATTAGTAAAATTGTCATGTTCCCAATATTCTGTATGCTCACAATATTGACATCCCAAACTATGGATAAAATTTATTTTAAGACTTTCCAAAATCTCTTATTAACAAATACAATGTTAATATTTTAATTCTATTATGAGACCATTTACTAACACAACTCTCTATTTATAACATACCGAGCCACGTGTGCACTAAACATCTCAAAGTATTGGTTCAAGACACATGTACCTTAACTCTTGCCAGCTTGGGAGCAACACCTGAAGGGATTGCCACCCATCTCTTATGACACCGATTTAAAGTATTCTATCGTAATCCTCACAAGATACTCTAGAAGCTGTGTCATCCAGTGCAGACTTTCTACAGTCAAAATGGGCTCCAAATGCAGGAGATCCATTTAGTGTACTGTGTTTTACTATGTGGTCTTAAACAGGAGAGGTGGTCCAGATTCTTGCCAAGTTTCCGCTTTTTGTTCAATGTGGGTTTAGCTGTGATGGGATGGTACTAGATAGGGATAGAGGTGACCCCACAAATTCCCATTCTGTCACAAATGACCTCAAGTGGACTAAGGGTGAATTTCCATGTAGGCTACTCATCCACTGGATCTTAGAAAATAGTGGGTTAGAGGTGTTCGAATGTACTTAAACGCAAGCCACCATCCAACCACATTCTGGTGGTTTGTCAGAATATGGTTGGGTCGTGGACATGGGCCGCTAGACTTCCACGCATTCAATAAAGAATCTTTAACCTACAACTACTGGATACTGATGGTTTTGAAGGTTGGTTTTAAAATAGGAGGAGGTTAGTTGGTGGGCCTAGATTTGAGAAGATGGGAGTAGCTCATTGGCACATACGAACCCTAACCCACCAGATTTCCCCTACATTTGGGTGGGTTTGTACAAAGAGGCATAACCCCTCATGCTATAACACAGTTCACTGCGTTAAGCATTTGGATAATGGGCTTACATTCATGCCGGTACAATGTATGGGCATAATTTTTCTTTTCTTTTCTTCTGGGTGGGTTTGTACTTATTCACACTAAAAGCTAGTGGGCGAGTGGCCTACCTGGAAACTCACCCTAAGTCGGGGTCTTTGAAGCTACACTTTAATTCCATAGTATGGCAACCAAAGTGCATGTGATATTACGGAGTTCTATAGTGTTAACATGGATGTGTGAGTATAGAGAATTAGTGTAGCATGTGACATTATGGAATAACTCAAAGTGCAACATTGTACTATAATTGACATTGATGATTTCATACATGAGACATGGATAATCTCTCAAAGGTGCACACATATGCAAAGCTTATGTATGATCGAGTGGTCCAACAAATCGAAAAACACTTTAAATAGGACCTTGGTGCAAGACCCCAACATGGAGCAGATCGGGAAGATTATGAAGAGGGTGGTGGGGAGTATGATACAACTATGGATCTACAAAACTTCGAAGATGATGAAAATTGGTTAGGTTCTCTGGTGGATGGGCAACATGATGATCTTGATTTTGAATTAAGTGAAGCTATGGAAGCTTTGGATGTAGGAAGAACTTCAAGGCATTTGGGAAGCTAGGGCATTCAGTGTGGGCTTTATGAAGATGAAGAAGAAGAATCAAACTTGATGATTTTTGGATGACAATAGTTGTGTGTTGGACTCTTAGTGTGTATATGTATGCATAAGTGAACCTTTTTGAGAAGTTAAATCTTACTTTTTTTTGTCTTCAAGCAAAACATTTTGTAGATTTCAATCGTAGTAGAATATTGCATTTGTTTAGATGTTGAAAGGGAACTTGCTAGCACTGTTAATTTATGTCATGTGTAGACCAGAATGAAGTGATGATATTGAAATTTGTGCGAAAATTAGACACTAAAGACAAGAATCTCAAGGTGTAGTAAAAATGATTTAAGAGAGAAGAGGAGGACTTTATCTTGATCTAATCCATTTATAGAAATTTCCCCAATTTAACAAGGAAAACTTGATGATGTCAACATGTTATCAATTGGTCTTAGAAACACTAGGATCCTGACCAATAATGCCCAAAATCCTCCTCAGGCACCAACAACCCTATATGCAAAATCGTCAAAACTCGGACTCATAGATCCCCCTATAATGAGCCTATAATATGGTTCCACATCAATCCTCGGGCGAAAAAGATCCAAGGACATACATTCTACACATGTGAGCTCACTAGAAATTCATCTCTCAAAACATATATGAAAAAGAAACATTAGTATAAGGGACATCATCCAAATGTAGACATGAATGTAGCTCACCTCGTTTGCTCTTTCAAATTTCAAATACATGGCGATGCAAAGGTTAGCAAATTCTTCCCTATTGATTTGGAGACAACCAACACATGAAATTCCCGACATGGATAAAACCCTAAATATCTTATGAAGAATTTCACTATCTGCTAAGAAAATATTTACAGTCATCAAAAATCGGTGTACGACACAAACCTTGAAGTCACTATTGTCTACCAATATATAGAATAATACTTCTATATCTTCATCGGCAATTGATGGAAGTGTCCTACCACAACACCAATTCCATGATGCTTGATCTCATATTCAAAACAACTCAGCTTCTAAGAATATGTAGAAAGCATAATTAATAAGACTTCCATGTGAGATTAGTAAGCGGTGACATACAACAATATTGTGAACCTTCGTGCTTCGCTAGCTGCTTGTCCCATGGTGTAGACCCATTGAACATTTTTGTTCATGATTCTTGCAGGCACCATTCCTTGGAGCATTGTTTTCAAATTTGAGCATTGAAAAAAATTTCCCCACCCACCCCCCACCCCCGGGTGTTTCCTCCTGTGCTAGTAGTGCATCTTTGAACTTATATCCAACATGTTTCAAAAATGCTTTGAAGACTCAAGAGCTTTCAGTTGCACATTTGATAGCAGCTGGAGAGGACGAGGAATCATGAACTCATGTCAAGTAGTGTTGAAAAAGAGAGGGAGCGAGTGCTTTGCTGTGTGCAGAGTCTTGAAATTGCCGTGATTTTTTGTGGGTGCAAAGAAATTAATCTCTGTTTTACACCCTCTCTGACATAACGACACATGTTTAAAAGAGATTGCACTACGTCTTCAAATATATACAACTATTTTGCATTTAATAGTGAACACAATGAAGTGGACATGTATATGTATCTAGTTAAGAAATCAACAAACCTGCACTTTTGATAACCATAACTAAATTAGGGGACATCCAATTTTCAATCTACTTTTTGCAAATGTTTCATTGTAGATCTGCAAATGTAACACGAATTTTGTCATGTAAATCTAATTGGTAGGAGTTGGAGAACATGGAAAACAAACCAAATAACAGCCACATACCTTAGAGTGTAGAGTTAGAAAGAATGATTGAGCTGGGACAAATTTCCTTTGTACAGTGTTTGATGCCTTGTGGTCCATGTCTTTTTCTCGGGGGGGGGGGGGGGGGCAGTGTGCTAGAAAGTTAAGGATATAGGTGCGAACAACCACTATTTTATAGGGGGGTATTACTTTCAATTTTTTATTTTTTTTCACATGCTATCATTATGTAAATTTCTACTTTGGGTTAATAGAAAAATGGTTTGCATTACTTATAATTCCAAATTACCTATTATTCCATACCCTATAATACTTTAAAGATGTCCAGTGCCATTTTTGATACCCTATATTACTCTTAAGTCCATTTATAATTCTTAGCCCCCATGTTTTTAAAATACCCTATCATTTGTTCGCACGTATATTGCTACTCCAACCAATGACTACCCCACCCCCCCCCGAGGTCTTTTTGTGGGGTTATCTAGTATTGGACATTGCCATGTTTTTACTTTTGTTTCTTTGACAGAACGAGTGGAATTTATGAGTCAAGAGTCATTAATAATCAACCTCTCATCCAAACTTGTGGAGGGCACTTCCAACAACTCTTTTTCATTTTTCTTCTATCCATGCAAAGGATGTTTCATCCATAACATGTAGTTTATAGTTCCATAAGCATGCCGGTCATGTCTTACTCTTATATTGGGCAAGAGTCGATTAATGTCTTGTAGATACTCACCCACTCTCCTCTCGGCCATTATGTGGAGGTTTCAACACCAGGGGGTCACTTAGTGCATTTTAAAAACGGCGTGCGGCATAACATAGGGAGGATTAAATTCGTTTGACATAAAATTTATAAAAGAGTTCCAAATAATGAAGGGTCCATTAAAAGTAGACAATCCCATTACAAATAAGATAGATATATAAAATATGGGCAATTTTTTTTTTGCAAAAATAATATAGGGGCTAAAAATAAGGATCCTAGGATGTATGTTTAGTAGGATCAATTTTGTACACATGCCTCACAAGGGATGGATGAAAAATGACCCATTGTTTACCCAAAAATGAATGAAGTTGTAAGCCTAACCCTAACTCTCTTCCCAACACCTCTTGGTAGCTTCTAACCCTAACTCTCTTCCCGACACCTCTCAGTGGCTTCTCTCCCTTCTCTTGGTGGCCTCTCATTTTTCAATTTTTCTGTGACTTCTCATTTTTTGGTGACTTCTCTACTCCAACATCGTCATCTCCAACATGCATGTTCATTTCCACCACCGCTTCTTCAAGCACACGTTTTATTCAATGTTGGAGTCTTTGTGATTTGCATGTTGCCCCTGCCATATTCGCCCCACTATTCATTTTTCTTTATTTTGCGATAATTTTGCAAGATCATTATGACATTGCCTTCTATCCAACTTCTATTTTTTATCGCTCCAAGCTCTCTCCATCTTTGATTTAGAGCAACCGTATAAGATTATGACAGAATGAATTATATAGGGTTCATGACCAAGCTTAGTGTGTTTCGCACTATGTAAGTCTTGTACACTATGGTTTTGGTCATCACTAGTATGTAAATTGACTTTGAATGAAGGATTTTTATGGAGTGGGTGTTGTGTTTGTGAACACACACTCAAGACAAATAGAATTGGTGACACTAAATTTAATATTTAGTGTGATTTCCCCATGTAGTGAATTTTGTAACTGAGAAAAATATAAGGGTCATTGAAGGAGATTGCCCTCATAAAATTGGTAACTGAGTGCAAGCATAGTAAAGTAGGCATTTTTTTATCCTTGAAAAGGTTTTAGTGAAAGTGTTCTAAAACTATACACTAATTTTTGATTTTTTTGTGCAAAAATTCATAAATAGTTTATTTTTTTTATTTTTTTTCAAAGCCAAGAAATTTATGTTGAGATGGTGCAAGTGGTGTGCAGCTAGGTGATATTGAACAAGTAGTTGTGGCAATTCTGTTTAAACCATGATATAATAACATTCAATTGATGAAATCTACCCTTATTTTGATGATGCCCTCAAGTTTATAATGATTCCAAGGAATCGGATAAAAAATCCAAGCTCAATATATGAGGTCATGAAGTTTATGTTCAAAACTAGATTTAGCTAACTGCTTTTGAGCATTGTTTTTGATAATAAGTTTTGGAGATCTCATCTTGATATTCTACATTTGAGTACTTAACACAACAAAAGAGGGCATCATAAGAACATCCAATCTAAACAATATTTTGCTGTTACTTTCGGTGTTTGACCAAAACATTTTTGATTTTGGTATATTGGAGCACTTGTTTGGTCCGCTTTACCATCCTTGCATTTAATTAGTTATAAACATGAGGTACCAAGTTCACATTTCTTGAAAAGAACTTATTTATTGCATGTTATGGAAGGAAGAGATCATTATCTATTTTCTTTGCACAGAATCCTCTTCAAGAAATAATATAGCACATCTTAAAGATAGTACACAGAAGAAGAAGAAGAAGAAGAAGAAGAAACGTTGACCATGTGATCAGCGTGATTGGAATGCCCGTTCGACCCACCCTTGGCATTAAACCCTTAGGGCATAATACCAGTGGTGCAAGACTACTAACCCCTCTCGGGGTGGGCACTATAGTGACACACTATACTAATTCCTAGCTAGCCACAAGTGCCTTGAGGATACCGGACATGGAATCCCCCCAAAGGGCTTTGAGGTACCCATACAACAAGGTCCAAGGACCCCCCACCATAGTTGGGTGGACTAAGGTGGTGAGCACCACGCCGATAGTACACAACAGAATAAAACACTTGAAGATTGTCTCAATATCTCTTTCACTTTGAAGTACAATATATTATGTGAAATACAACATAGTTGATTCTATTTGGTATCTCATATTTTTGGCTACCAGTTCTACACATAATTATATTTTTCCAATCCTTCAAATCATGTTATAAATATGTTAGTTTTGAGCGTTGAGGCAAAATTTGATTTCATAATACCTTCATTTGAACTGTTTACGAACATTTACAATCAAAGTCTTATACTTGAATTTATGTGTCAAGATACCAAATTTAGATTTCAACAATTTAATATGTTGTCTAAAATTTGGACGTGATCTTTAATATTTGAGCATTGAAGGTTGTTCATTTGAACTCGTCTCACTTTCAAGGAACATCCATTGGCCCTTAAGGCTTGAGAGAAACAAATGACTATGATATTGCTACTGGTTAACCCAATATTTACTCCAATGTACATGCACCACCACCCCATGTACATGCTTGGCTAGAGTTAGGCTAGACATTCTATGTGTACTAGGTGCCCCCATAAATAGCCAACCTCCCCTAACACCAACTCCCCCAAATATTATACGATTCATGGAATTCACATATCGTCACAATAGATTCCCCACCACCACATATAGAAAAACATTTGCTAAGTAGATAGATAGATAGATAGAAACTCCAACCCCTTTCAAGCAAGGGGCCGGCGTGAATAAAGTGTCCGTTCGTAATGCCAATGACCCGATGCCCACTGGACAAGGGGACATTGGGACAAATACTACTCTCCCCTTTCGAGGATGGACACTATAGTGACACACTATACAAGTTCCTAGCTAGCCACTAGTGCCTTGAAGATACCGGACATGGTATCCCCCTTAAGGGCTTTGAGGTACCCATACAACAAGGTCCAAGGACCCCCCACCATAGTTGGGTGGACTAAGGTGGTGAGCACCACGTCGGCATGGGGAATTGAACCCACAACCTCCTCATTGGGGGTCATGAGCCCTAACCACCAAGCCAAGGCCCGTGGTGCCTTATTTGCTAAGTACAACTTACTCATACAAACACTTAATGAAATCCTAGGATGGCGAGTCAACCCTCTCATCACCATCACCGCAAGTGTTAGGGGAGCCATCCATGAACACTCATTCCAAGATTAAAACGCTCAAAATACCCACAAACGAGGCTTTTGAATGCATGAAATGCATACATCAAATCACCATCAAATGCCTCACATATCTAGTATCAACAAAACAAAAACAAAAACAAAAAACAAAAAACACAAAAAACTAGATAATAAACGAGCACTCGAGGACCCATCTAAGGAGGAAAACATCTCTTGTTGTACATGCCATCCAAAGAAGCCCAATTTCCAAAAGGAAGGAAGTAAGGTAACATGTCCTATTTCCGAGGGGGTGTCCTTTCATCGAGCTCTGGGGAAATAATTCAAAAAGGAGGGTCCTAGGGTTCCAAAAGTTCCCAATGAAGTGAACTAATGAGGGAGGGGAGGTGTCGAAGACAGGTGGAGCCCATCTTCACTAAGGAATTTTAGGAGCACTCCCGGGTATGCAACTCCTGTATTATATGGCCTTGATTATAATCACTCATAATGCATTTTAGTCCAATCTCAAGAGATATCATTTGTTTTAATGTAGGAAACTCTTATAACCCTTCTAACAAGAAATCCAAAAATGTGATTATATATAGGAAATGAATATCCTTTGAAACATATATTTGCATTAAAAACCTATTATGTGAGTTTTCTAATACATGTAGCATGTGCAAACTACCCAACTTTTTGGAAATTTTAATAAGATTTTAAGATTTTTTAATTAGAAATAAAACATTACTAATGACTTTTAATTTTAATTGGAGGCAACTACTTGTGTGGTTCTTTTAAAAATTTGCATAGGCAATTCTTTATATACATTATGGGGTTTTTATTTTTTATTTTAAAAAAATGCAACCCAACTTTTTCTTCATCTCATTTTATTTAATTTGGTCTTCACCCAACTTTTTGGTCCTTTAATTTTTGTATAATTTGATATAAGTTTTACAAAAGCCGTCCTCTAAGCCGTTCTAATGCTAATGCCCCCTGCGTATAACATGGGATTTGCGTACCAGGGGGAGCACTCATGTCATGGGCGTGGCAAGTACGGAAGATCAAGAAAAGAATTTATGTAAATATGACAAGGTAAGCATGGTTTCAAGGACAAGAAAATTCCTTCCTATTCCTTTGCTATGATTGGTTGGCTAGGTTGTCGGATATAGGACACTTGGTGTGAGCCCAAAAGGGTGCCCACATTTAGTCTTAGACCCTTGAAACGTTAGTTGATGCACTTTGAAGTAGCATGTTACTTCACAAAAATATAAAAAGAGTGAAATGTTAGCCTTAGAAGTACCATGTTGTAAGAGGCTAGGATGTGAGTTGTTATTGTGTTTTTACCTTCGGAAGGATTTGAGTGAATGAGGATAGGTAAGGAGAACTTGGATTGAGTAGTTAGTGAGTAGGCTAGTACAAATGGATGGAGACAACCAAAGTGACTCAAGAGGCAAGTGCATTCGAATTGGGATGAATGGAGGATCACATGGAGCGCACAAGTGGACCACCTCATCATGGCCACTTAATGGGGAAGGCCCAAGGAAGAATGCAAGGTGGAGGATAAGCAAATTCTCAAAGCACCAATCAAATCACGAGTTAAGCATCGTGGTTTGAATTAAGTGGTGAGCGACGATTTGGGAAAGTAAGGGGAGAAAGTTATGGCGGCGGAAAGCGAAGGAGGCTAAGTTTGGGTTGAAGCATCCCAAGTTTGGTAAAGTGTGGTAGGTAGAAAGCCAAGGCTAGTTAAATGTTCGAATTAGGATCCTTGTTGATCATTTGAGGGAGGAAGACTTAGAAGATAGGATTGGCGCCTACTAAGTAGGAGGAAATCTCAAGGGCTTATCGTGAGCCTTGAGGGTGCTCACCCCCTCAAGCTTACTATATAATCCCTCATTCTTCCCTCACTCATCCTCTCTTTCCTTTGTGCTCCAAGGCACCCCACGAGTTATAAGTGTGGGTGTGGGAAGCCATATTGGAGCACATGTGTGTGCTTAGTTTTTAGTTTGAGAGCCAAGGCTTGTTAGCCTTGAAGAGGGCTTGACCTCTTGGTAGAATTAGTGTTGACGTGAAGGATTTTAAAGTTAATTCATGATTCCAATTTGTGGTACTTAAAGTTCATGTTTTGAATACACGCGGTTGCAAGTTCCATGTTTAAGAGTTGAGCACTTGATGTTGTGATGAGTGCAAAAATATACTTGTGTGGATTAGTTAGTCTTAGTGAAGTTAGGAAATTCTCTCTCCCCCTCTCCTCTCTAGGATTTTAGGATTTTAGGATTAGAGAAGAATTGTGTGATTAGAAAGGGGTTGTTAGTAGAATTAGGGAAATTAGGTAGGAAGATTAGTTAAGGGCTTGAATAATTAGTGAGGTAGTTGGGGATTACGACTACAAAGTTGTGGGTTCATGAAGGAGCTGGGTTTATGAAGGAGCTGGGTTTGTTTAGTTAGAAAGTAAAGAGCTGGGTTTATGAAGGAGCTGGGTTTGTTTAGTTAGAAGCTAAGGAGCTGGGTTCATGAAGGAGCTGGGTTTATGTAATTAGAAAGTAAAGAGATGGGTTCATGAAGGAGCTTAGTAGATAGCCTACCTAATTAGCTCATAGACAAGTAGTTAGTTACATTATGCTAGTTAGTGTTATGTGTGGCTTTCACAAGTAAATGTATTTGAGATTGACTATAGAGAATAGTATTTTTTTTAACACTTGCATCCTCGCTTTAAAAATAAACCACGTGCACAACTTAATGGAGAATGTGGAGCACTCTCGCGATGGCAAGACAAAGGAAGCAAAGACCAAAGGTGCGAGGGAGAGATTGACATAAGTCACATAAGTATTTCTTAATACTTAAAGGCTTATGTACGGTATGGAGACACCAAGTGAAACCTCTTATAGTAGCGATACGGAATACACAAGTGATAGTTCAAGTGGTAGTATAGAGTCAACGGCACGGACTCCATTTAGGAGAGGGATATCCTTAAGGGCTTGTGTAGCTAAAGCAGCCGGATGGACGTTAGAAGCAAACAAAGACAAAATAGCACCCGAGCATAAGGAGGTTAAAATAACA
Organism: Polytrichum commune; assembly: GCA_950295325.1. Lineage (NCBI taxonomy): Eukaryota > Viridiplantae > Streptophyta > Polytrichopsida > Polytrichales > Polytrichaceae > Polytrichum > Polytrichum commune. The sequence goes on from OX485807.1 coordinate 45,247,615, forward strand.
TAGTTAACTTGTGCATTCTCCACATACGTATTGAAATCGTACATTGAGTTGTTAAAAGTGAAATTCCAGTTAAATCCAAGACCACTTGAAGGGTGAACCTTGTACTATGGACTCATCCAAGTCCAAATCCAATACCGCGGAGGAATGTGAGCCCAAACCCACTACTCGGACTACGGACGCTTAAGGGTGGGGGGTTTGGCCTCACACTTGGTGAGGATATTCAGATGCAAGTTAGTGTGTAATTAGCTCATTAGGTGTTGGGTTCCAAGAGACATGATGAATGTGTAAATATAAACTTTGAGCTAACAAGTAAACAATAATTGATTCTATGATAAGAGTTGTTTAATTTTAAAATGAGACCTTTTGAAATCTATTGTAGAAAACTTTGGCATAATACTTAGAAATTTCATACCTAAATCAAAATTGATAAATTAAATTATAAAACATTATGGGAGGATTTTGTTCACTTCCATAACATTATTAAGTTCTATGAGCCGGTTCCATGCTAAGAATAAATTCATTTACCAACGTAATCTACTAGAAGGTGAAAATGTAGCCCAATAATCCCAAGAAAGCCCATGTTGGGGTAATAGTCCTTGATTGCTCATTCTCGGCGTGCTTTGTTGTTCATGTTATTGCTGTCCAAAATTAAACCCAATGCACATTAGATCCACCGGCATGTGCCCGTTCACACACAGCCTGTAGCTCAACAATTAACATATGTTGGTTATTTTAACTCAACAAGGTCTGAGACTTCTAGGCTGATTCTTATGGGCAAGGAATCAGCAAGGCATAGTTCACGTACTCAACCCCACATAATGTTAACTCTTTTACCACTTTTTCATGCCAAATGCCAATGTACATAAAATAGCAAAAAATGTTCAAGATGTAGTCCTCTTTTAGTGGAGCAAGTTACCTTACCCTAATTATGAAGTTTGGTAACACATGATCAAGTCAAGGAAGAACATGCTCCCATTCATGTCAATGTAAAAACACCACCGATGCTATTTTTATTTTATTTATTACACTGGCGTGAATTTTGGTGTTGTTTAATTTTCAAGTTGGCCTCCCAAAATGGACAAGTGTGTACATGTATCAAATATTCGGAACACATGTTGACAAGTTAACCTAGGCTATTCAAAACATGTGAACTTTGATGGACAAATAATGTCACATGACTATTACTACCATTTAATAATTAAATTGTATCACAATATTATGTTATTATTTATCAAGTGGCAATGGGGGATGGACGAACTAAAATACAAAATATAGGCGGTGAGTAACATTTTTATTTTTATTTATTTATTTTATTTCATATTAGTTAGAGTCTACTAGACTGTTTAGACGGAATTATAAACCCAAATACTTTTTGGTAAACCAATAGAAATGCTAGAAGTTTTGTATAAGGAGGATGTCTAAAGTGGAGTTCAATGTGGAATTTAAGGGCATTTGTCCAAGGGCATTATGACATGCTACAATGCACTACCCATCTCAATCCTTCTTAGCCTGCAACACTAAGCTCTATAATGAGCATAAATAGTGGAAAGATATCTCAAATTGTTTGTGCTTCAAAATTGGAAAGAAAGGTAGAAAGCACATTAGAGTTATGTGTAAAATGCCTCAGAGGGGGATGAAACCATGTTTATGCTTTGAAAAGACCCTCCTAAGAGCTCGTTAGCTTGTCATGTATCAATACCTATTGTGAAAGTTTGGTGAAACTTTTGAGTTCTCCTCTTTTCACCTCTATGGGGATATTAACTAAAATGAGCCAATTGGACCATTATGAGACAATTCGTACCGATGGGAACGTGCATTGGGAACGTGCTTCACGGGTAAATACCCGTGAATTGCCATCATTGACAAGGTTTAGAACAAGAGGAAGGTCATTGAGATAGACTAACACACTATTTCATGCACATTGGTGTATATATATAAGTGAGATGAATGCCTTGTACTTGCCGAAAGTGAAACTTAGCCCACCCGTAACCACGGGTGTTCACTCGTGACCAACCAACACCCCGCAACAGATGAACCTATATCCATAACACAACATAAGTTGACACCACTAAGGAACAACCATGCGCATGTGAACAAATGTATGCAAATATAATGGGTGTAATCATAAAAACCATCATGGGCACTTAATACAAAAACATCCAACCACGGGTGAACGCCCGTGACCAACCAACGGCATGCAACACACGATGCAAGATCCATAACACTTGCAGGAAGGTCTACAAGTCATACCCGACTACACAACTAAGGGTCAAAACATCATTTGGATTTGATAAAAATTGGCACAGTGTGAACAAAATATGTCACAAAGTAGATGAATTGTTGTATCCACGGGTGAACACCCGTAGACAATCTATAACCATAAAGGTCCGGCTATCTACAAGAGGAGTATGAATCAGTAATCATTTTCAACATCTTGTCATGGGGTATCCTTTGAGCTACACTACATTGCTTGCGCTTGAGTTCTTCAAGCCGTTTTTTCTCCGCCGTCAAAGCTGTAGCTTCTCGAAGTTGTTTCACCCTTGCAGCCATGTAATCAGACATGGATGAGGTGGTATTGGGTGAACTACACCTCCAACATCCAGAACTATTTCCCGAGCCCGTGGGCTCACTAGGCTGTGTGGTTTGGAGAGAAAGGTGTCTCTTCACACGAGCGCGTGTGACCGGAGCTGCAACCACGACCGCGACCGGAACAGCCACCGCAAGCGCAACATCGCTTGTTTGGAGCATATGTGTCTAACACAACATAGGCCAAAATGATATTAGAATCCCCAGGACGAAACACAACCACAAAAAATGAGATTCATGTGGAAAATAAATTACCTTAGGGCATGGAGATGTCACTTCGGCGAAGTCGGCGTTAGCATCCGGAGGACGGTGTCCGCGAGGTGGAGTGGCAATATAGTTCTTAGGTCGCGTTGGAAATGGGGAATGCTGTTATGGTACAAGAACATAAGATTCCATGGAAGCAGGACATTATGTGCAAGAGGAGCCAGTGGGTGCAAGATGAACATGTGCAAAAATAATTGAATTATAGCCGACTAAGTCCTACATATTAATGTTCCCCATAACAACCCAAACTCCCAAGTTGTCAACTAACATTGTCCAAGTGTTCTGGTACATTCATTGAATCAACCACCACATTGCCACGGGTGAACACCCGTGGGATAATGCCAAACGTTCAATGTGGTTGTAAATAGTCGAAACTTCTCTAACACAACAGTGTTGCGAGGTAGTAGAATCCGAGTGGCATACATTCATCACCATATCATGTTTGCATGAAATAAGTCCACAAAACCAGAGCAACTTCCAAAAAGTCCAAAAAATTTTAGTTCCACTTATTTCACATACAATGTACGAGCGAGTTGCGGCCCCAACAAGGGATCTACACAGACATCTGCGCCTATGGGACCATACGGGCAGATTTCAGACTTGTATGTCTAGCTAATGATTGCTTATAAATCTGAGAATTTGGCAACTCTAGATTGAAGGGTCCCTGGCCTGATGGATAAGGGTTGCTCCCCACAAAATCTGGCACATATTGTTCAGAACTCAAGAGCCTTTGTAGGTAATTATGCAGAGTGTCCAAGCTTTGGTTCGACAGAAATGGGGGAGGGTTGACGTAGCTCCCAGGAGGGTTTGGGATGCATTTGTAAGGGGAGTCATCAACAAGTAGTGTGGTCCTATGAGAGGGTTGCTTCATGTGCGGCAGAGGATGTGTCCGGCTCCACTCAAAAAATGCGCTCAGGTCTTTCACGAAGAAGCTTGAATCGGAATTCATAGGACTAGGAAGAACTTGTCCTCTCTCATCCTTCAGAGTGTCACATAGTTCTTGCCCAATGACATACTCTGGATGTCTACACCCTTTGAAGAAGTGTCGCACAATTGGCTGGAGATTCTTCATGAGCTTCGACGACCAGATGACAACATGGAAGTTCGAAAGAACAAAACGCAGAAAGCGTCCCAGTCCTTTCCTAGGTATTAAGGCACTATATGGGAGAAAGAGGGGAGCCAACTCCCCAGTTATAAGGGGGCTATATTGTGATTCAAGAGACTTCCTGGTGTTGACATTGTCGCACTTTGTTGACCTCACAAGGATCCCGTTGACATCCAGCACTAACCATATCTTCTCTCTCCGATGGACAACAGTGCTTGGAGAGGTGAGTATCTGGCGATGACAAAATCTCAAGTCATTCTAAAGGTTTTTAATCTAAGGAAACAATAGATTCTAATGGATATTTCTCGACCAGGAAACAACAGATTGGGTTGACATATGTATGCATCCGCAATAGAAAATAATGCTTGCACATTTATTGATTAGTTTTGCGAGCTAGGGGAGAACATCGTACCGAAGGAGGTAATTCGGCCGTGGCTGTAGGACCTGTGACCACATCAACACATAACTTATGAGATCCACATGCTGAAAACCATACTCTCCCACGGGTGAACACCCGTGGGCAAAATATCAATCAAGTATTGGACATGATCTAACAATTTGCGTGGAAATTGTAAACTACAAACCAGGGGACCCACGGGTGAACACCCGTGGGACCAATTCCAATCAAATAACACCATATATGATACCTGGAGCTCGGTCTAGGAGTGCAGGGTCGTCATGAGAACTCGGGGGAATGACCTCCCGTTCTGCCGCAACCAAATTGGAGGAAGACGGTTGACCCTCAGCAACAGGGCCAACATGGACATCCCTCCTTGGAGAATCTGGCACTTCACTGACGTCGATGATCTCCATGGTAGAATCCACAACACTGCCAGCTTGAGCGGCGGAGGATCCCGGGAATTGACCTCGTCCTCCACGATGTTTTGGAGCTTCAAACGCGGTCCATCTCTTTCTCATTTTCTTCAATGAAGCGGCATGTAGAACATGTTTCACCTTCACTGCTTCACAAAACGCTGGAGTGGAGAGATAAGCGAACATCTTGTGATAGTCATACGACTTGTATAAATGCGCAAGATTCAATCGCACGTTCTCGGGAACCTCTGCCAAAAATTTATCCACAAATGGTGCAAAATGCACCTTCTCCTTCCCATCCGATTTCTTGCCCGTGTCGGGTCTCGAAGCAAGCATAGGGTGAGGGTAATCAACAAAGTTGAGTTTAACTCTGTTGTACCCTGGCATCCCATAGTCTTCGTCCTCGGAATCGTCCGTCATGTAGTCCGCAAACGTCCCCCGAACCCGATGTGGAACTCGATCTCTAACCTTCACCCTCACGTCTAGTTCCACACATTTCTCGGGCATATCATCATCACTATCCAAGCATATGACTTGTTTTCGCATGATCACCTCTGCTTCACTAGCTGTGGGCTCCTCTGCAACCACAACACCAGGGGAATCTCTGTGTATTCGTCCTTGGCCTAGGACTTCGAGCACGGCAGCGGCGACCTCCTCCACAGGTGAGCTGACGTTCAAATCCGTGCTCACACCTTCGTCATGCGCAGCTTCAGACATGATTACGTCCACAAGTTCATCCTCCACATCCGCTACTTCGCCAGATTCAACCTCGCGTTCAAGACTAGAATGATCCATGGCCTCCGCAGATCGAGAAAGTTCTACAACTCTAGGGGGACGTAGAGATGACCTCCCCCTTCGGGGAGCTTTCACCTTCTTCCTTGCAGATGGTCTCGATGTAGACCTTCTGCCAGGATTAGCCTCCAATTGAGGCTCTTCCGCGGACCGTGGACGCTCTTCCTCCTCGGATTCTCCCATAGGACGAACATCTGCTTGTTCTTCATTTCGTGTAGAAGTATCAACTTCAACAAACCCACGTCCGGGTGTAGATGGGATCCCAGACGAGAAAGATCCCACCGCGATATTAACACTATGCTCAGGCTCCCTATGAACAACTTCCTGCCCCACCGCCTCCACCCTAAACCCTAAACCCTAAACCCTAAACCCCTAAACCTCTTCCGGGTCTCGGGCAACGATTTTACCTTCTTCATTCCACCTTTGTAGGCTCCAGTCAAGTGCGGAAATCATTTTTGTCTTCGCCACCTCCACCATCTCCACGGGCACAATATTCACTACCTTCATACCCAAGGCCTGAACACATCCATTGAATGAGAAAGCCATTAAATGTCAAATTCGTTATTGTGAAATTCCCAACTTATTGATTCGGAAACAAATAACAATCTGGAGAGCTATCAAACATGGGGTTATAAGGCAGGTACATGTCCAGGCCCACGGGTGTTCACCCGTGGGCCTTCCTACCTGGTGTAGGATATGGCTCTCTAGGACATCATCTACATAACGTGGTATATCCAGAATATCACAATTGGGAGAAGATGCTCAATACTTACATGTGCCACTATATGCGCCTTATTGCCTCCACAAATATTCAGAAAAAATGACCCCTCAAGACAAGAAGGCTTGATGATATCTATATAGGTCTGCATTCTCAACTCCCCCTTGAATAAAGACTTGGCCTCCTCATTGGAATAAGCCTTTTTCTCTGAATAACGTGCATATCGCCCAGGCTCATGCACGTCCAACATCTTCCGTCCTCCACAGAGCCGCACAGCCACCTCCGAACTTGCCTCGCCTCTACTAGGAAAAATGCAGGTTGTAACGCGAAGAGCACTTGCTTCGAAGAAGCAATCGCGAGAAGCAATTTTCTCCTCTTTGATTCCATGGTAGACTGCGTCACAAAATCTCACATTTCTCGGTAAGTGTGTCTTCAGAACATTGTGTATGAAATGCCGGTCCGGATATTCCGAAATCACAGTCCACAATTGGGGGGACTCCAAAATGCCAGGAAAAGCGTGACGAAGACCTTGCAGTGTGGAGTCGACAACCTCCATCATACGACCTCCACTACCTATTCCCGCCTGGACTCCGGGCAGAAAACGTGTGTCCATGTAAGCATGCAGTACTGGTGCGATCACTGTCCCACCGCTGAGCGCGTAATTGTTGTCAATAGACAACACGACATGGGCGGGCGAAACCTCCGTATTATGGCTACCTAGTATGTTTCGCACTCCTTCTTTGAACCGGTCGGGAATAGGTAGTCTCTTCCTTGTTGGGTTCATGGCGGCAAGAAGGTACTCCGCTCCAAGCAAGTCCACAAGTCGTTCTCGCTGGAGTTTTCCAAAGTTATTCACTCGCTTCCACAATCTCCACAAATCCCGATCAATAGTCTCCTTCTGCTCCACATTGACGATGTACATTGGGATCGGGTCTAAACACTGTGTCATTCCGATATAGGTTTCATTCTTCTTCTTCCTATTCACCGCCCAATCGCGCACAGTCTTCAAGGTATGCCTAGGGTAATCCTCTCCATCTTTGGCGGAGAGGATTTGATTCGCTGCCTTGTCGAGCTCCATCTCTGTCAAGCCTCGAAACTGCTTCAGATCGTTCTTGACCACCTTCCTTGGTTTGAAACCCTTCGTATCTTTCATACGAAGCCCGGTCTTAGGGTCGACGTACTCGCCACTCTCGTATTCCTTGAATATCTTCTCCCACTTCTCCCATATGTCATCTCTCAACACGGGCAACACGTGCTCCATGATGAGGTTGGTCTCCCTCTCCACGCGGAACGTCCACATGACGCACATAACAAATGTCTGTATCAAATAGCGGCCATGTATCAATCCCCATGTATACAACTCCTTCTATTTCTATCAATCACCAACAGCATCATAGTGGCCCACGGGTGAACACCCGTGGGGATCAAGCAATTGATAAATTCAAAAGTCACAAGTTTGGAATATACCTTCCACTTCTTAAACGCTTCCGCATTGTTGGACTTTTCGCGTACGGTTCGGTCAGGCCTTCCTCGCCTAATCCACGTCTTCCTGGCGTGCTGAATGCACTCCGTAAATGATGGGAAATATTTCCTATACTCACTATCCAGGTTTAGAACACCAGAAAGGTGAAACAGAGGGTCGTCATCACCTTCAGGGGCCCAGACCACATTACAGGGCCATGTCGAGAAAAACCTCTTCATCTCATCTGTGCTGGCCGCATCATTCACATACTCCAAACATGCTGCTAACGTGTGTTGTCCATTCACCACGTGGAACGATTTGTTCTTCACCTCCTCAAAATTTGTAGGTTTCCTTCGCCTATCCGATGGAACGATTGTCAAGAAGTTGGGATGGATCTTCGGTATGAAGGCATAGTTGAATAACCATGTCTTCATCTCCCTCAAATGTGCGTCGGATATGGGCCGGCAGTTATACCCTGCATCGCCCCGCTCTATATTTGCAATATTTACAAATCCATTGACGCCTTCACCAAAAATCCAAACCCTGTTGTACTTGTTCTTAAACAATTCCATATCCATCAATCTGTCTCCAACCGATTTTTCTGGAGGCCCATGAATTGATCGCCTCGGAATCTTCTCGAGCTCAAGAAATGGACTATCTTCGACAATTTTCTTCTTGCCTCTCTTCGCCACAACATCCTCGGCGGGTGTGTCTTCGACAATCATTTCATGATCTTCGGCGGGTCTTGTCTTCTTCCTAGACGACATAGCACGTTCCTCACCTTGATCCTTCCTCTTCCCGTCTCGGATTTGCTTCTTCCTCAAATTTTCCTCCAACCTCGCCGCCTTCGCCTCCTCAACTATTACCGTCACTCGCCGTAGAGCAGCCTTGTAGTCTTGCTCGATCATGACTGATCTCTCCTCCGCGGACCTTGTATGCTTGTTGGTCTCGCTGTATTCTATACAATAGGTGAGAAATTCACCGTTTAATGAGCGGATGTTCTCTCCCTCATTGTTGAGTTCTTCGTTCACATCCGCATACGAAAATGTATCCACTAATCCTGCAACCTTGAAGTCCTTCTTGCGTTCTGACGACTTACACATAATCAGAACGCGGCTCCCATCCGCTTGGATGTCCAACACATGCTTTGCCTTTAGGAACTTCCTCCACGTGGAATTCGGCCCAGTCTTCGTGTATAGCGAGAGGACCGTTGTCTCCCCGAAACCACTGTATTGCATGAACCATTGCAACTCTGGGCCCAACACCTCAATATCGTAGTTCACCGCTCTTCCCACGCCCCCAGATACTGAAGACGAAAATGCACGTGTTAGTACTCCGCATAGTGTACAATTTTCATAATTTTAGAATTCATATAACATTGACGTGCACATAGGTATTGTGGTTATACCTTTACGAGCCGTTTGCTTAGTTCTTGCCATCTATATTCAAATGAGAGGTCACTGCGACACCTCTATGCACCTGAATAAAACACCAACTGTCTACCACATGGTCTTGTCTATAACCTTCAAAAACATAAACCTGTGGTGGAACAATGTTGTGTTAGCTAAGAAAGCCAAAAGAAAACTACCCAAAAATGGCCCCCTCCAAGAGAATGGAAAGGCCCACGGGTGTTCACCCGTGGGCATACCCCACCGCAAATTAGGAGTGGGGAGGCCCACGGGTGAACACCCGTGGGCATACCCCACCACCAGTTGCGAGTGGGGAGGCCCACGGGTGTTCACCCGTGGGCAATCCCCACCACCAGTTAGGAGTGGGGAGGGCCACGGGTGAATACCCGTGGGCATACCCCACCACCAGTTGGGAGTGCGGAGGCCCACGGGTGTTCACCCGTGGGCCAACCCCACCACCAGTTAGGAGTGGGGAGGCCCACGGGTGAACACCCGTGGGCATACCCCACCACCAGTTGCGAGTGAGGAGGCCCACGGGTGAACACCCGTGGGCCCTTGAAATAACCACTTCCAGACAACCCCTTTCACACCTAGGGCCAAGGTAATGAGAATTTATGCATACTCACCAGGATTCTTTGGTGGAGCCATGCCTAATGTTGTTCAAATCCAATGTTTGTTTCTGCACATAACAAAACCCTAAAAGATTAGTTCCATGTGAAATACATTCATGCTCTCAAAGCAAAAAAACAAGAAATTCTAGTCTCACATTATTAGGAACACACCCTCATTGCATCCTAGTTTGAGCATTCCTCTAGCATTTCACTCAATTCATCACAACCAAGCATCACACAACTCACTTAAATTTCTCTAACATATTTGGGTGTGAGATTCTCCAACGAATTGAAACCCTAGTGCACCAGAAATGCACCACATTCTCACAATTGAAACCCTACCATCAGAAACAAACAAACCCTGGTTCACCACAAACAGCAATTCCAGAATTGGACTTCACAAGCACTACAATGCAACCAAAGCATGAATAGAATGGAAGATTAGGAGAATGAAATGATTGCTTACAAGTACCAGAATTGGACTTCTCTCCAATCTTTCTTCATCCTCTCACTTTTCTCCACATTTCAGCAATGCCACATTCTGGATTTGAACAAGAGTATGGAGAAGTGGGTGGAAGCAAGATGAAGCAATAGAATGGAGAAGTGAGTAGAAGCTACAGAAAGAAGATAATCAAGAAAGTCAGTTGAAGCAAGAAAGAGAATGAGAATCAGGAAAGTGAGTAGAGGGTGGAGAAATAAGAGAAACAAGAAAAGTAGGAGGAGCAAGAGAATGGAAAGAATGAAGAAATGTGGAGAGAAAGAGAATGACAAGAATTTAGAAAAGTGGTATTCCAGCAAGAATGAAGAGAGTCCAAAATGAAGATAGTCCAAAAAGAATGAAGAGAGTCCAGAAAAGTGGTGGAAGAAAGAAGAGGGAGTTTTGAAGTGGAGCTTTGGGTCGGAAGCTTCAATGGTGGAAAGAGGAGAATGAGAGAGAGGAAGAATGAGAGTGAGGGAGAATGAGAGAGAGAGAGACAATGAGAGAGTGGGTCCCATTCAAGAAACGCCATAATGACGGGATGGTGGAAGTAAAAGGCCACATAATGAGTGATTAGTACGAAGGGACGTGGTGGATGAGATCTCGGGATGCGAAGGGATCTCGGGATGCGAAGGGATTTCGGAATCGGCGGCTTAAGGACGATGCGGAGGGGGTTTGGGCGGTATGATGGTTTAGGGAGGTAGTGATAAAGAATTATTAGTACTTAGTAATGTAGGCATCACATTCGTATATTAATTAGTAGTACATAGTAAGATAAGTAAGTATTAGTGATGTAGTTATTGGCACTTAGTAAGATATTTAAATATTGGTAAGATAATTAGCTAGTAAGATAACTGCATATTAGTAAGATAACTACGTATTAAGATTTGGTTAACTACGTCCTAGTAAGATAGGTGGGAGTTAGTAAGAAAATTATCAGTGCTTAGTACGAAATCTGGGTATTAGTGAGATAATTAATATCACTTAGCAATATGTCCAAGTATTGGTAACATAATTTTCAGCACTTGGTAATAAATAAAAAGTTGCATTTACATATAGTCATTAACATAATTTGTTAACATACAAATATACTCTGGGTTTGGATTTTATTCACATTCATGTGCTTTGCTAATGCCACATCAAAACTCAAATTGATTTGCTAATGCCACATCATACCCAAAACACGATATTCAATATTTTGAGAGAGTGGGATCCTCTCAAAATAATATTGGCCACCTGGACACCTAAAAGTCATGTTAGGTTGATAAATACTAGATTATACTTCAAACGTGTAGTTTCCATTAAAATGAGAGTATGTTAAGTTGGAAAATCAACTCATTTAGGTTGAGTCGACCTAAATGAGTCGATTTCCCAGCTTAACATACTCTCATTTTAATGGAAACTACGGTGGAATTTATGGCGGAAAATCAAATGTTATCAAATGTTAAAAAAGGGGGGTATAGTTATATTTATGTGCAATCTGAAATTCTAGCATGGGGGTGGGCATCACTCCAACCCCCTAATTTCTTTGATAATATCACGTCAGAATTCAAGTTGATTTGCTTATGCAACAACATCATACCCAAGTCTAAGCACACTGCAACATGATGAGTTTATCACCATATCAAACCCAAGCCTAAGTACACAACCATGTAATGAGTGCACATACCTTATTATTTTTGGACAAGTGGTTTGTCAAAATATACTTAAATGTCGATTATGTATGTATTCATTGGCTAAATGTAGGATCCCCACTTGTCTGGACTCTCCTTTCATAGTGAACATTGTCACATGTCTATCATAGTACACCCCCTGGGTTGGGAACTATTCACCCACGGGCCAAAGTTCCACTGGGCCCTTAATATGTCCAGATACTCCCACATATATTTCATCCTTCCATGTCATGTTCCTACCTAGCCGGCGGCATCCTCCGTGTGACATATCAAGGCTCCAATTAAGAACACGGGTTCAAAGTGGTTTAGGTAGGAAGACCCAAGCATTAGACCATGTTGTTGTGGTCCATATATGAATTTGAGACATGCGAAAGTCTCAAATTAACGAATGACCTTTGAGAGGTGCTTAAGAAATTGCAAACCCTAGGGAATGCACCTTTTGTGACAAGCAGGAATCACATACGTTCTCAGCATATTCTTAAAACCTCTTATATAGTAGCTCTTTTTGTAAAATTAGGCAATACACACACAATCTCAAAAATATGTATAAATAAAAAGTTGCATTTACATATAGTCATTAACATAATTTGTTAACATACAAATATACTCATCAAGAGTTGCATCAATCCGGCGATGACAAAATCGCAACGCCCAAGACACAGTCTAAGGAGCAAAACCTAAGAACTTAGAGTGTTCTAGGAACTTGAGGACTACCACCATATGACAATAATGAATGAAGACTTGAATACGATGAAACTAACACATACATTGTTAAGTTAACTCCGAAACCTTAGGGTCCCCTTGTGTACATCTACATTTATTTCAAAATTCTTTGTATCCTTTGTAGTTATACACACTAGAAAAATTAATAACTCTCACTTGTGTATATTTTGTATGAGTATGAGTCAAGTGACACCCCTTCTTACACTTTAATATGTTCCTACGTGGTATGGAGCGTCCACCACTTGAGCCTTCTATGCATTGGCATATAATCGCACATGTCTGTCATAGTAAACCCCCTGGGATGGGAACTATTCACCCACGGGCCAAAGTTCCACTGGGCCCTTAATATGTCCAGATACTCCCACATATATTTCATCCTTCCATGTCATGTTCCCACCTAGCCGGCTCCATCCTCCGTGTGACATATCAAGAACCCAATTAAGAACACGGGTTCAAAGTGGTTTAGGTAGGAAGACCCAAGCATTAGACCATGTTGTTGTGGTCCATATATGAATTTGAGACATGCGAAATTCTCAATTTAGAGTGTTCTAGGAACTTGAGGACTACCACCATATGACAATAATGAATGAAGACTTGAATACGATGAAACTAACACTTATGTATATTTTGTGCTAGTATGAGGCAAGTGACACCCCTTCTTACACTTTAATATGTTCCTACGTGGTATGGAGCGTCCACCCCTTGAGCCTTCTATGCATTGGCATATTATCGTACATGTCTGTCATAGTACACCCCCTGGGTTGGGAACTATGCACCCACGGGCCAAAGTTCCACTGGGCCCTTAATATGTCCAAATACTCCCACATATATTTCATCCTTCTATGTCATGTTCCTACCTAGCCGGCTCCATCCTCCGTGTGTCATCGATATTGGAGAATGTTGTAAGATGCAAATACGTTGAAGCGGGTGTTCATATCAAGAACCCAATTAAGAACTCATATCAAAATGGTCTAGGTAGGCATACTTGAATGCGATGAAACATCTTGAAACCCTAGAGTGTGGATGTTCTCAATTCAAATCTTATTCCTTGTTGTCACATTATTTCCCTGATATCATAAGTATTGCCATTAATGCAATCCACCAAAGAAGTCAACCCACACCCACTTGCCACCCCTCCACTGGGCCCTCAATACATCCAAATACTCCCACATATATTCCATCCTTCTATGTCATGTTACTACCTAGACGGGAGCATCATCCATGTAACGTACCTCCACAACACAATAAACATAATTGTAGTTAGAGTCATCAACTCTATTTGTGTTGCTCAATACTAATTGTCAACTGCCCGTTTAGTGTCATCAACAATAAATCCAAACCTAAGATTATTTGTCATTCCTTCAAAAAAAAACATTGGGCATCACAAATTTACAACATTGTCGACATTGTGATTATGATCCAAATTTTAATCATCCATGACTACATTTCATTGCAAAAATGTACGGATGCAAAATATACCAAACTTTGTTGGATTCATTGGCATTTGGAAGAACTAAAAGTAAGTTGGGATGACAAATATTTGTAACCTTGATTACAATAAATGTCACTAGAAATGTTGCTAGAATGACATAAAATACCATACGACACTAACTAAAATATTTAGTGTAGTAACTCCAACATATCACTCAGAAGAAGAGAATGAAGAGCAAACTTATGATGATGACCCAAATTAGACTAATGATAAGGAAAGAAATAACCCTAAACCCTAAACCCTAAACCCTAAACCCATTGTTTGCGAGATCCCACGAATTTGAAATACCCTATCACTTGACTTGATTGATATTGCCTACTCCAACATATATCTCAATCCCACCCCATGTGCCTAAACTCAACTTCATACTTGACCTTTCAAGTGTGGTTGTACAGTTAATGTATTGGTTGACTTGCATATTTACGGCCTCGAATGTCCTTTAGAAAGTGCACATCTAAGGGACCGGTATTCACGTAAGTATAACCATGCTATCACATAGATTCTTATTATAACCTAGCATAGTCAATCACAAACTCTCAAAATATGATTGTCATTGTAGGGTCGGTTGTAGGCATGGATTGACAACCTAAGTACCAAAGTACTAAATTTGAACATTGCCAACAACAAATCCCACATGCCTCCAACATCTATGGCTACACGGTCCAAAATTACGCCATTATATTCTCCTTAAAGGTGATTTCAAAAATATTTATGGCAAGTCCACAAGTCATACCCATGGATTGGAGCTCGACATTCTGGAAAGGTTACTTAAAGGTTACTCAAATGTATTTAACCCCAATTTTAAATAGTAGTTCAATAATCCCCAAACTCAAAATCGTTTGGATAATGTTTTTATATATATTTTAAACAACATTTTGCTACTACTTATAGGGGTTTGACCAAGAAAATCATGGCATTCATATACCGGAGCACTTTCTTGGTCCACTTTACTATGCTTGCACCATTGCAATAGTATAATGTAGCACATAATATGAGAGAAACAAGGACATTACATAACTATCATAACAATGATTGATATTTTGTGATATTATACCCACTAGGCCTATAAATGATTCATTTCATAACATTATTTAGAATCATAATGGGGGCTGCGGGATTGACATTATTTTGCAAACTACTCCATCACTCATTATAAGTCACAAAATATTGCATCGCTCATTGTAAGTCACAAAATATTTCATAACATACTATCACAATATTGTAAGTATTGGACATCTTTAAAGTATTGTGGGGTATGGAATAATAGGTAATTTCTCATTATAACTAGGTAAGTGACATTATTATGCTTGCGACATTATTATGTTATAATTGGTGGTCGACTAAAAAACACCGTGAGAAAAAGACAAGATCATATCACAATATCAAGTAGAAGTTAATGTGCATTTATTCCTTGGCCCATGGCATGGTCTTATATCTTAGGTGGTTCATATCTCTAAAAGGAATGTTGAAGATTTAATTCAAAAAAAAAACACGCTTCTCATTGATGACGAACCTCTCACATCACTTTGGATCACCTCAACTCAAGGGGGACCTCAATGTGTAAAGGAGTCATGTATATATATGTGCAAACAACCACTATTTTATGTGGGAGTATAACTTTCAATTTTTTTTTCCCAGAAGGTGACATTATGTAAGTTTAGAATTTGGATTAACAAAAAAATGTGTTACACTTGCTGGGATATTAACCCCTTAATTGTCATGCGTCAACGGAAGAATTATGCAACTCTACCAATTTCTCCTCGTCGTAGGTTAGTTACAAACGATTCTTGTGATTGTAATCAACTATATTGTAATGTTGGCATGAGTATGCTCGGTAGTGGTATGAGGTGTATGCAAAGCTTACACAATGATCATTGGTACCGCGAAGACTCTCCTTCGCCTTGTACCAAATTTTCACTCCATGTACATACGAGGTCTTAGCCCACTACCGAAGGTCATCATTATTCAATATGAGGAAGGTTAGTACGTGATTAGCTCATGGCGTTTGGAATTGGAGGGAATGACGTCTAAGTACTTACGAGATTGGAGGGAATGCAATGTACTTCCTCATGTGAAATTGGAGGCCATGCTCACGACCTATATAAAGGCCACCATTTGGAGGGTCATTTCTTTTTCCTCATTTGAGTCCACCACCCTTCACCCTTCACCCTTGAGGAGCAACCATGGAGAGTGTGCCTCACATGGTGGAAGAGGTGAGCTGAGTTCTACCATACTCGCTTTCCCACTCTGCCACGGGTGCACCCGTGGCAACCCCATGTCCGTACACCCCCAAACTGTACGGCATAGTAGTCCACGGGTGTTCACCCGTGGGAGAGACTCGGACCCGGTTGGGGCCCCACAGGTGTTCACCCGTGGGAGAGACTCGGACCCGGTGGGGGCCCCACGGGTGTTCACCCGTGGGAGAGACTCGGACTCGGTTGGGGGGCCCCCACGGGTGTTCACCCGTGGGAGAGACGCGGACCCGGTGGGGGGGCTCACGGGTGCTCACCCGTGGGAGAGACGCGGACCCGGTGGGGGGCCCCCACGGGTGTTCACCCGTGGGAGATACGCGGACCCGGTGGGGGGCGCCCACGGGTGTTCACCCGTGGAAGACTCCTATATGCAGATGCATGGAAGGCCCCACGGGTGTTCACCCGTGGAAGTAGATCATATGTATGTTAGTTGTCCCTACATATGTGAGGTTACAAGATGGCCGTGTATCATGTGTGTGACATACTCAATAGTTGTAGATGCAATTATGATCTTTTGTAGATCCACTGTTAGGTATGTGAAATATGTTGTGAATTACGAGTTGGAAGTTTCGTGATTCATTTTGATATATGGTGACGATGATATTCGTTAAACATGAATATTGGCACTATCCTGTATGGCTATTATTTTGTTACCACTTGAGCCAGCAAGTGTGACACCTACATGCGTAGTAATAATTGTTGACAATGCAGTGTTAGGGATGTTAGTTTTGGTGTGGGGGCTTTAAGCGAACTGGTAAGAAGGGCACTTCTCACAATGTGAATATGATAGGCAACACATACTTTTTTGAGTAGCGTGAAGAGAGGTGTAGAGCTCACCCGCTATATGAGTTTGGACATTCTGCTGATATGTCAATGTTGTCCCCCACGGGTGAACACCCGTGAGCTTGTGTTCAATGTGTGTTGACAACCCTTGATATCGATGTTCAGATTCCACATTACATTGGGTTGTCGAGGACGGAACTGAAGGGGAAGGCCGTTGTGTTGTTTGATGATGAGGGCCATGCTTTGTGTGATGGATTGATTTGCAACACAAATCCGTTGGATTGTGTTGACAATAGCATCCTAGGGGCTGAGGATGTTGGAGTTATTATCATGAACCCAACCGACAATGTTATTTCGCGGGATTGGGAGAACACTTTGCACCGTTGGCCTCTTTCACTCACCAAATTTGAAGGACATACATTGGCGGAAATATTGTTGGTCCATCATAATGCGACCCGGGAAGCTCAAAGTCATCGGCGCTTGCTTGGAAAACGCCAATACAACACTGCGAGGATGTGTGCAACTCGGCCAGCAGGGAAGAAAATTTGGGGAGCCACTGAGGAGCATGCACGGATGTTATCAGCGGTGGATTGTTGTTCGGAGCGTTGTTGCCAGGTATTCCCAAGGCCTTTGTTGATGAGTATTCGGAAACACTACTTCGCATTGCCATTCAATGGTCGGAAGCTCATAGCCCAGTCGGTGTTCCAAACGATCCAGAAACATGAGCAAAACGGCCGTGATATGGTTATTGTGGAAGGGAGAACAATATGCATTTGTGCATGGATGAACATCTATATGATATCAAGGGCACAATTCAATAGGAACAAGACCGAAAGCTTGATGGGGATTAGATCCCGAGATCATGGAAATACAGGAACTACAAAACCACGGGCGAATACAGTGCAGGCACGAGCCACCCTTGGAGTATTGGTTGAGGGTAGGGCGGACGCCATGCCCCATATGACTCGGACTCTTTCAACTGGTGAGAAGATAGGAACAGAGATGTTGCCTGTGGGAACAACGTGGTGCAACTTGTTGCAGGAAGTGAACAACTTGGACGGAGACTTAGGGTACACGCCTATCTCTACGTCCACCTTCAGCCGCCTACATCGACAACATTACAAGCAATATGTTATAAAGAGCCCCGGTGACAACTTCTCGCGTTGTGGAACTTGTGCAACTTTCAAGGATTTGTTGCGAATACACACAAAAAACACAGCTGGTCACTTGGCCATCTCGAATGCTAGCCTTCGACATCTAACGTTGCAGGAGGCTCATAGAAACAGTTACTATAAAGATAGGATTTTGTCAAAGTATGCTCCCAATGAGGTGCTTTGTATAATCCATGACAAAATGGATTATGGGAAAACGGCGCTTCCCGTTTTCGCTCACAAAAACAAACGAGTTGACAAATACAAGCGATTTCCCATATCTATTGCGGGGATGATTGCACATGGTCACTTAGATGTGAATTATGCGCATTATGTCCTTGATATGTACCCATCCGATGCCAACTTCACTATCACCTCGATTATGAAGTTGCTTTGTCAACTTGAAATACAACCTGTTTGCTCTAGTAGAGACATTCCTATTTCGTCCATAGGTGATCCTTTACACGACGCACTGGTGGTTGGTGTGGAGAAGTGTTCAAGAGTACTTCCATTGCCACCGCTCGACAATATTCCTGCTATAGGTTTGCCACCCCTCTTGCTTGTTCAAATGGACAATTGTGCGAAGGACAACAAATCAAAATACAACATGTTGTTTTGGTCAGCTCTGACTGCAAAGGGAATATTTCGGGAAGTCAGAGTGTCTTTCCTCATTGTTGGACATACGCATGAGGATGTGGATGCAATGTTTGGGAGGTTTGGACAAAGGTTGAAGATTGAGGATTGCCATACACTCCCAGATCTCATGGTATCGTTCATGGCTGCTGGGGAACCCACTATTGTCCCGTCCTTAATCCACGAGGTTGCTGATTTCAAGGAATGGGTGAAGGGGTACTACAATGAGTTTGGTCAAGATCGACTTATTGGGCATTCCAAGGCGCACCAATTCCGTTTTTATGTGGACACTCAAGGAGTTCCATTGATGCAGTACAAAGTGTATTGTACAGATCCAAATTGGGTGCCTGATGGAGGAATTGCTCTTTGGAATGTGGACCCTATCACAAAGAAGACAATGTTCCCTACAGGTTAGTGGGTCCTTTCTTTGTATTGCTTTGGAAGTGCACTAGGAAAAATCATTGTGTGAAGTGTGTGGCCCACGGGTGATCACCCGTGGGCAGTTAGTCTGTGGTACTGCTCTGAGCTCAATTGTATGTATGTGTTTATAGGGTGTCCCCGTCCCGTTCCGAAAAGGGCGATGAAAGATTCCGTGAACATAAAGCTTGGGGTGCAAGGGTTTATTAAGTATTGGAAGGATACGGCAGATCAAGATATTTCGGGTCAATATATGGAGTCCATTGCGCCAACAATTTTATATTGGGAGAATGTGCTTGCGGCTATGGATCAACCTTTACTACCAACTCCATCTGAACTTAGCGAGCATTTTTGGCCCGCTACACGGTTTTCCATTGCACCAGCTCTACATGTGGATAATGTGCATCTATTTGAGGAAAACCTCACTGACTATGCTTACGTGGGGCCAGCTAGTTCTCGACCTGTAGAGACCTTCCGTCCCGGCGCACATATCAGGGTCGGCCATTATGTGTTACTACGTCCTAGTGAGGATTGTCCTAATCCAGTGTGGATGGGACGAGTGATTTCTGAGCCGAATTTGGCGCATATCGGTCCTAATCCTCGTTCCATTGAGATTGTCTATTATGTACCGGTCCTTGGCCAAAGGAACAAGAAGACCTTGGATGAACGTTATGAGGAATGGGACACGGCAAAATCTTTCCGATGGACGAGGCTCAAGGACTATGCACCAGCCATCAATCCCTAGACTGTGTTGTGGCATCATGGGCAAGACAAAGGAATGCCTCCGATGACAATGTACTCATCCCAGCTCGGCAAATTCTCTTCGCGAAGGATAATTTAGATCGATGCACTAGAGGAGAGAAAATGACTGATGCAGATACTTTCGAGGATGCGATACCAACAGAAGACCTCTAGCTTAAAGCTGCATTGCTCATTCCTCGGTATCCACGGGTGATGTCTCGTGGGTGGGCTAGATGGATGACACCATCAAGTTACCTAGTTTGGTGCTCAATTTTAATTTTGTGAGCATTAATTAGAGAGCCATAGACATTGACATTTGTCCCACGGATGTTCGTGACACCAATTTTAAAGTCATTTTTTTGTGAATTTTCACGTGCATTGTCATAATTGCCAATATGTTTAATATGTGGGAGTCCTCCAATGTGTATGGTGGGAACAAATTATCCACGGGTGTTCACCCATGGAGTGTAGGCACAATCCTTTTGTCTTCTTTGATGGGATCCTCCATATTACAATTGATTGTTTGTCCGGTGTCATTGGAACACGTTGTTTGTGGTCCCTAAATCCTCCACGGGTGTTCTATCGTACAAAGAAGCAATCATGACGTTCCCATCACGTTCCCCACATTAAAATGAGCGGACCATTTGTCTCATTTTAGTTAATATCCCTATCTCTCAAAATTTGAGAGAAGTTTAGGATCCAAAATAGGGTATTGTGCATAGGATATGAAATCCTAAATCTTGGATCAGCCAATGCAAAGTTAGCCGTGAAGTTAGCTTGGCCTATTCATTCTCTAAGTAGGACAAACTAAAAAGTTGGTTTTTAATAGCCCGACACCACTCTTTGTGTATGATAATTTAAACATTAAGAAAACTTCAGTGACCTTGTGTTAATTATTATAAACTTAAAGTTTGGGACTAAACCAATGGTTGCATCTGCTTCAATAAAAAGGAAAGTTGGCTACTATTTATAGATAAACTAGTTTGTTTTCCCAATTTATTGGTTCCAAATTAAAACTCTAGGAAACAAACTAAATTGTATTATGAAAGATTGTTATTTTAAAATAAAAATGCATGCAACAACCAAATTTTTTCAGTGAATAACCGGTTTATAAATAGAAATGTAAAGTTAGTGACTCAAGTGGCTCAAATTTCCCCGTTCATTTATCTGCCACTTTACTTTACAAATAGCTCTATTATGTATTGTGCTTTCTCTTTGTTCTACAAAATGTCGTCCTTGCACTACTAGGATTTGTGGGTACCACCACACACTTGTATTTGACACAATGGTCCTTTGTGTCGAAGTAGTCATTTGCCACATGGTCACTTTTATACAAAATAACTATTGAGTCAATTGCAAGTGTGGGTTTGAACTCACCATCCTAGTTGTACAAAGATTTGCCCACTCATGCACATATATGGTCACTTTGTGAGCTCCTTGTTGTTTGGCCCTACAATCATGGCATATCCGCAAAGCCTAAAATAGTAATGAGATCTAAAAGCCTAAGATAGACTTCCAAGCATGTCAAATAACTTGGAAAATTTCAAAAAATATATATGAAATGAAATGAAATTGACTTCAAAGTATGGGAAGTTGAAAATGCTAATGAGATTGAAGTACATTAGGATGGTTTCAAACTAGTTAATTATGTGGATTGGCACAGTGTGGTAGCCCTTGTGAGATAGACGCTAATATAAACTTGGTGGTCCAATTAGAAGAAAGACTTGAGGCTCCTTGAAACTACACTCTCAAATAGAGATGAAAACTTATCTCTATATGGGGTTGTATAGGGAATATTCCAACACGGAATGTGCCTCAATTTCAACTACATTATAGGAGCAAAAGTAGCATAGTTTAGTATCTCTAGAGATAGTGGTAATTATCCATCATCTAGTTTTAATGGCAAGTTGTGGTTTGAGGTGTGGTAGGCAACAATCTCGAGGGGTGCATCTACATTTGAGTTATGTATACACGTGCGAGAACCCCCTATTTAATGTGTGGGTCTGTGGGGGGGGGGGGGAGGGGGGGTATTTACCTTCCTTCGTTGAATATTTTCCATTCTATAAGTAGCTAAATTTCTAATGGATGGTATTTTCTAACACCCTATCATTGTATAAAAATTCTAGAGTCCCATAATTATAATCACCCTATCTTATTTGGGTGTAAACACTGTAAAGTGGACAACTCTTGATCCTTGCTCATGTTTAAGTGAAACTGATCCAAAACTATATACTAACTTTGAATTTTATGAAATATAAATTTCATAAATATTTAGAAAACATATGAATTTACAAACCAAGAAAATTAGGTTTTGAAGATTTCATATTAATATTCTATATTTGAGTACCTAACTTAATGATAAAGGTCATCATGAAAAATAATATATTTTAAACAACATTTTGCTTCTACTTATAGGCCTTTGACCAAGAAAACCATGGCTTGCGTATACCAGAATACTTATTTGGTCCACTTTACTATGCTTGCACCCATTTATAAATAATAGAAATTTTGTGTTAACAATTTGCACATACATTATTCATATAATACACTATGTATACATTATATTGCGTAGATATTACTCTGCATATTACACATATACAACCATCATGTCATAAATTTTAGCATCCAACAATATATAAACAACATATAGCAATAAAATAACTTCAAGATACATAAGCTTCAACACTAGCATACATAAACCTTCAACACCAACAAAGAACATGACACCTTCAACTTTAATATACACCTTGAAATATACACTTAAAGATTGAACTTTGACATTACCAACAATGAACATTACACTGAAATTAACCTTCAAGTATTAAAACATACAAGGGACTTCAAAATTCCAACACCTTGAACCCAATCAAAATAATTATTTCACAAACATCATGAAGTTTAAACAACGAGCCAACGTTCAACCACTGAAGCACAAGAGCGAACAAACACAGTGAATGAGAGTTCCTAAACCAAAGCACAACGAACACTGCTCAATCGAACTACAACGAGCAAATGCTCAGTCAAAAGAGACTACAACGGCCAACCTTAGGAGAAAACAAAACCTAAGGGTGGAAATGAAAAACTCAGCTCAACGACCATTTTCAAAACCCCTAAGACTATCTCTTCCATATTTATTTGATGCATGATACTACCTTGATGCCCTACAAATAGTTCTTACTACCCTAATATCTTGTGTATGGTTCTTGAACCCCCCCAAGAAACCATAAATAAACCAACCAACCCTTCTATCGCCGGATAATGGTACTTTTCATCCAAAGGTGACTATTTTAACAAATACATCTGCATGTTCACATAAATTTTGTCTACTTCTCATCCAATGCCACTAATGGCAGATGATTTATGTTGAACCTATAAATAAATAAAATCTAACCTTGATTTTATTTTAACCTACTTTACATCTAAATTAAAACAAATACCACAAATTAAACCACTTCATACATTATATATAATTCACAAATACACATTTAGAGGGCACTATTGTATATCTAAATAAAAGTAAAAATTATGTTATTTGAATAAAATCCATCATTTTCTCGCACGTGGTTTTTTCCACAATTTTGCTAGTGCCCGTCCCTAGGCAACAATGATCTTGCGTTGTGGTGGAATCGATGGTTGGGAGCAAGCACGATCAAGTATATGGAAAAATTGCTCCGGTGTACTAAAACCATAATTTTATGGTCAAAGGCATAAATGTAGTAGCTAAGTGTTGTTTCAATTGGATTTTTTTCTTTCACAAAGCCCTCTATTGTTGTGTGAGGTTCTTGAAAATAAAATATCAAGATTAGATCTTCAAAACTTATTAATAAAACAACTTCTCAAAGGGGAATGACTAAATCTGGTTTTGGATGTACATTTCATGACCTTAAACATTTTGAAGTTTGATTTTTAAATTTTTAAATTTTTTTCTTCATATTCCTTGAATCGTTATGAACCTAAAGACATCACTATAGAAATTTGTAGAAACAAACAATTTATTGTAATTTTATCATTAAAAAATTAGACAATTACATGTTCAATATATCTACTTACACACTATTTGCACCATCTTCTAAAATACGTCACTTTGGTTTAATTTTCTTTGGCCAAATATTTAGATTTGGTAAAAGCTAAAGAGTCTATAGTTCTTTTCTTCCAAAAAGTACACAATTAATGTGTGACCTATTGTAATTTGAAAAGTATTTAAAGAAATGTGCCTTTTAGGCAAGTTAAGTAACTTCAATAAATTCCCAAAAACATCCATAGTTCTAAAAGCCTTTAATTATATATTTTGAAAAATATTATATTCACATGCAACCTAAAGATTTTTCCAAAGTTATTTTAAGAATTAAGTCTTTTAGGCAAGTTGAATGGCTTGAATTAATTCCCCAAAAAGCTATAAATTTGAAAACCTTTAAAGAGTCTACATAATGATTTAAATAAACAATAAACTCTTGTGCAACATGCATTATCTGCACAATATGTGGTGACTCTATGAATTAATTGCGTAGTAACTATGTACAATAACTTTTTATAGGTAAATTTATGTAGTTAACCTATATATATATGAAACAAATATGTGTAGTGAATATGTGTAATAACTAGGTGAGTACCTCCTTTACCCAATAACTATATTTCATCAACAAATAGGTGATGTGAGTGGAGTTGATGGCGAAGGGCTCAGTTTGGGATCCATGAGATCTTTGGTTCAAACCCCAACCAACCACTTCTCCTAGGCTTAGGGCCCTAGTATCTTGGAAGTTATAGGTTCGGCTCTATGTA
Organism: Polytrichum commune; assembly: GCA_950295325.1. Lineage (NCBI taxonomy): Eukaryota > Viridiplantae > Streptophyta > Polytrichopsida > Polytrichales > Polytrichaceae > Polytrichum > Polytrichum commune. The sequence continues at coordinate 45,272,497 of OX485807.1, forward strand.
CGTGAACTATTATTTCGTTATTTATCCTATATATGTGTTTTGAAACATTGATTGATTTACTTTGAATTTCACCTTACAAAAATCAAGATGAAAAACAATGGAAGCGGGTCCCACAATGCATGTTGTTAGAATATCTATAATTTAATACAAATAAACAAATTAGTTATAACAAAGAAACATGTCCGGTGGCAAAGGGTGTCAAAATATATGTAATTTAATCAAATTTAGGAATAACAAAGAAGCATGTCCCATGGCACATGCCGTCAAAATGTCTATAGTGTAACTAAAATTATGTCCCCTCCCCACGTGGCCTTAGCTAAGCCTAAAAGTTGGTTCTAAAAGCACGGCCTTCACACCATCGACATTATCTAGTGCCGAGCCTAGTTGGCATATGATGCGGCATGATTTAACAGTGGAGGTTTTAAGCCTCAAGCACCAACCCTCTTATCGGTACCTAGACATGAGGCAAGAATGTAGGACTTTTAAAAGTGTCGCCTCCCGCTGCCCTTGTGATTGGTTGCTTTTAGTCTTAGCTATGAGGGCACGAGGAGGCCTTAGGGCCAAGAAGCTAGGCTGATTTTATAAATCTAGCATAATATAACGGATCTAGCATAATCTAGCATAGAGCTGTTCATATTTCCACATAATCCAATGGATATGGTTCGTTAAATAAACAAATCATATTTTTTGATTTTATTTTAACCTACTTTACATCTAAATTAAAACAAATACCACAACTTAAACCACTTCATACATTATATATAATTCCCAAATACACATTTAGAGGGCACTATTGTATATCTAAATAAAAGTAAAAATTATGTTATTTGAATAAAATCCATCATTTTCTCGCACGCGGTTTTTTTTCTACAATTTTGCCAGTGCCTGTCCCTAGGCAACAATGATCTTGCGTTGTGGTGGAATCGATGGTTGGGAGCAAGCACGGTCAAGTATATGGAAAAATTGATCCAGTGTACCAAAACCATAATTTTTTGGTCAAAGGCATAAATGTAGCAACTAAGTGTTGTTTCAATTGGATTTTTTGGTCACGAAGCCCTCTATTGTTGTGTGAGGTACTTGAAAATAAAATATCAAGATTAGATCTTCAAAACTTATTAATAAAACAACTTCTCAAAGGGTAATGGCTAAATCCGGTTTTGGATGTACATTTCATGACCTTAAACATTTTGAAGTTGGATTTTGAAGTTTTTTTAAATTTAAATTTTTTTTCTTCATATTCCTTGAATCGTTATGAACCTAAAGACATCACTATAGAAATTTGTAGAAAAAAACAATTTATAATAATTTTATCATTAAAAAAATTAGACAATCACATGTTCAATCTATCTACTTACACACTATTTGCACCATCTTCTAAAATACGTCACTTTGGTTTAATTTTCTTTGGCCAAATATTTAGATTTGGTAAAGGCTAAAGAGTCTATAGTTCTTTTCTTCCAAAAAGTACACAATCAATGTGTGACCTATTGAAATTTGAAAAGTATTTAAAGAAATGTGCCTTTTAGGCAAGTTAAGTAACTTCAATAAATTCCCAAAAACATCCATAGTTCTAAAAGCTTTTAATTTTATATTTTGCAAAATATTAAATTCATATGCAACCTAAAGATTTTTCCAAAGTTGTTTTAAAAATTAAGCCTTTTAGGCAAGTTGAATAGCTAGAATTAATTCCCTAAAAAACTATAAATTTGAAAACCTATAAAGAGTCTACATAATGATTTTAAAAAACAATAAACTCTTGTGCAACATGCATTATCTGCACAATATGTGGTGACTCTATGAATTAATTGCGTAGTAACTATGTACAATAACTCTTTATAGGTAAATTTATGTAGTATTCATAGGCAATATATATATGAAACCTCGGGGGGTTCACTCCCTCTTATATATTGCATACACGTGCGTTCGGGACTTATTTATTGGGGGGGCTATTTACCTTGCAGAAAAGATTATAAGGTATGGTATTTTTCAAAATAAAGGTGTGATGGTATTTTACATGTAATCCTTTTTCACTATTTATATGTGATAGTATTTTAAAACCCCCTATATTATATGTAAGTATTTTACAAAATTTATCTACAATGAATATATTAGACCTTATATTTTATCGCACGTTGTTCTACGATTTTTGCCAGTGAACCCCCCGAGTATGAAACAAATATGTGTAGTGAATATGTGCAATAACTAGGTGAGTACCTCCTACTCAATAATTATATTTCATGCAACAAATAGGTAATGTGAGTGGAGTTGATGGTGAAGGGCTTAGTTTGAGATCCATGAGGTCTTGGGTTCAAACCCCAACCAACCACTTCTCCTAGGCTTAGGGCCCTAGTATCTTGGAAGTTATAGGTTCGGCTCTATGTACGTGAACTATTATTTCATTATTTAACCTATATATGTGTTTTAAAACATTGATTGATTTACCTTACAGAAATCAAGATGAAGAACAATGGAAGCGGGTCCCACAATGCATGTTGTTAGAATATCTATTAATACAAATAAACAAATTAGTTATAACAAAGAAACATGTCCGGTGGCAAAGGGTGTCAAAATATATGTAATTTAATCAAATTTAGGAATAACAAAGAAGCATGTCCCATAGCACATGCCGTCAAAATGTCTATAGTGTAACTAAAATTATGTCCCCTCCCCACGTGACTTTAGCTAAGTCTAAAAGTTGGTTCTAAACGCAAGACCTTCACACCATCGACATTATCTAGTGCCGAGCCTAGTTGGCATATGATGCGGCATGGTTTAACAGTGGAGGTTTTAAGCCTCAAGCACCGACCCTCCCATCGGTACTTAGACATGAGACAAGAATGTAAGACTTTAAAAAGTGTCGCCTCCTGCCCTTGTGATTGGTTGCTTTTAGTCTTAGATATGAGGGCACGAGGAGCTTCATTAACAAAAACCGATGGTAAGATAGACGAGTAGTAAGGCATTGGGGGATGGGGCAAAAAGTATCCAACAATCATTGCTTGATAGATAAAACAATGACCATGTGTGAAAGTTACTTAACTAAAATATACTTGACAATCTCCGGAGCAAGTTCTTCTAGGTGCATTGGGATAGCCGGACGCCTCCACTATAACCAAGGGAGCTTTACCTGGTTTTTAGGAAAGACTTTGGTGATTTGATAACGACAGGTGAGGAAGGGGCATTAGTAATACAAGCAGGTCCCGTAACACAAGATATAAAAAGATCAATAATGTAACTAAAATTAGTAATACAAACAGGTACCACAACACACAGTATGAGAATATTTGCAATATAATATACTTGCCACATTAAAAATGTGAAAATAACATGGTTTCTACGACGTGACCCAAATGATAGCTATTTGATTAGAGGTTTCAGATCTGGTTACTACTGCATTGCATGTACATTCAATATTCAATATTGAAGGTAATCAGATTAGCTGTTTTCAGTAAGCCTGGTGCCAGAATGGATGTCGCTGTGGCCATACTATCCTAGTATCCATAGTAGCGGAGTAGCCTAGTAAGCTTTACCAAGGCCTGGGAGCTTGCTTGATCACCCACTGGCCTCCCTCCACCTGGTTGAATGCGGCGGAACTGGAAGTGGTAGGTCCCCTGGCAGTTGTTACTCTTGTCATCTGTGCAAACACAGGAGTGTGCTGTGTGCTCCACCACAATAAGGGCCGCTTTACACCAAGAGGCCGGGCCAATTGCCCTTGAGGCCGATTGCATGAAATTTCAACCCCTTTTGGGTTGGAGGCCGGTCTCAACTGCACATTATAATAAGATTATAATGGGGGTCAATTTTTCCATATGTAAAGGCCTTAGGGCCAAGAAGTTAGGCTGATTCAATAAATCTAGGATAATCCAACGGATCTAGCATAATCTAGCAGAGAGCTGTTCATATTTCCACATAATCCAATGGATATAGTTCGTTGAAAAAATCATATTTTCTTAAAGAAAGTTTTATTTATTGAAATTTGACATTGGTCCTGACACCAAGTATTGGCCTTCCATTTTGAGTGCACCCAATTCAATGAACTCGGACTGTGTCATACCATGCATTTTTTGATTAAAAAATTCATAGCACCAAATCAGCCCGGCCTCTAGGTGTAAAGGGGTTGAGACCGATTTCAGCCTTTTGACCACTCACAAATGTGGATTTCAAACCTCTTACACAAGGAAGTGGCCCGGCCTCTAGGTGGAAAGCGGCCGTAAGTAAGTACTTTGCAGGACAAGTCTGTTAAACTCTTTTGCAATTGGAAGCACTGAGATCCTCCTGCCTTGTCGCCCGGATTCCTGAATACGGATGCACATCCCACCCTCGATCTGACTTCTCTACAGATCCATTTGCGCAGGCCTGCCCAATTTGGTTTGTGGCGGCTCAGTTAGGAGCCGGGATCAAGCTGATATCCACGGGTGCGCCCAGTTATTGAGATTGCCGATCCGGGTATACTCCGGGCTTTCACGCAGTCGATGGAACTCAGCCTGTGTAATGGAATTTCAGGCGGCTGAACGAAGCTAACACGTTCTGACGAAGTAGTGAATTGATGTGCGATGCATCATTACATTGACGTGAAGGTTGCATCCTCTACTCTAGCAAGTGTCGGTGCCTGATACGTTGAACAAGTTGGAGGAGTAGTTAGTACACACTTGAAGAAGCAGGAAAGGAAGCTGAGGCGGTCGACTACAAGCGATCTGGGGTACCATCTCCAGCCACCATCGAACGTGTTTGTTAGTCGTTCACGTAACCATGCTAGTACAATTCCAATTCGAGGTGCGATCCTCTTAAACTATCTTCATTGTTGGCTGGTGTTGTCTTTTGTTTTCGGTGTTTAGGCTCGAAGGAACTTACATAAGAGAAATTTCGCAGTTTTATTTCTTCCGGACACTGTTAATTGCTGGCTCTCTGCCAACAAGGCGGATCTCCCGCACTAGGGGCACATGATTCATCTCAGGAGTGTCGAGGTAGAGAGGGAAAGTGATCGCTGCTTTCTTGTGTGTCCTCTTCATTGCTATTTGTACAGCAAATATCTCAATTTTGTCCAACGTTGGAGTTGTGACCTTTGTGATTGCCTTTGTTCGTCAGTGGCCAAACAGATTGTTCTGAGTCACTTGAACAAATTAAAGTACACCCAGGATGAATCGGCAAGTAACTCACAAGTAATGTGGAAAGATGGGGAATGGATTTTTGGGTTTAGGAGTGGTGGTAGCAGGTCAGCTCAGCTCCAACCGATTTCCTTTCTACTCTGGTGCCTCGTGCTCCGGAAAACTATATTCTTATTCACGCGTACTTATATTCTTATTCACCGTACCAATCCTCATAATTTTATGGGTATTGAACACTTGTTTCGGATTAGTTGGTTGTTATTTTGTTGATTAGTTTGAGTTCAGGTTTAGTATGTAGAGAAAAGATGATATCAAACGTTTTTGAAAACTACTCGGACATTGACAATCACGAGAAGTGGTCAGTTGCAATCTGCAGAGAGCATCTCGGTGCTTATTCATTGTATCCTGCTTTGTGCAGTAAATCTATGTCATAAAAATGTCCTGTGTAATCTGATGGATGTTAGTAAAGGAAATTGAATGTGGTTAAGTGATGTGCTTGTGAGTGAATTAAGAGGTTTAGTTTACCAAAAAAAAGCATCTTTTCCAAGTTATGACAAAATTTGGACGAAGGAAATACTCCAAAAAATAGCGACGGCAGTGCAGGTCCTTCCTAATGGAAATTGTTCCAATATATATTTAGAATGACGATGAAGACATCATGTCCAACTGGAAGTCATATGTAAAGGAATTAATTAATGAACTGAAGGTCGTGCAGAGTGGAGGTTTACATGCATAAAACTCTGGGTTATATGTGCTCACAAATACACCATATGGTCTCATTTTGGAGATGGTGGTACACGAAAGGATATCAATGGTTGGAGTTGTAAATATCCAAGACTCTTGTTCGAATAGAGCTCTTTCAGGGCCGGGCAAGGACGGGTAGGCTTAAGGTTTAACCCTAAAATTGTATTTACTGTTGTGAAGTTGATGCTGGATTGAGCTCTTGCTGCATCAGAAAGGTTGCTAGAGTTGCTTCCTACAGAATTTCCCTGGAATTTCTCTGCTCAGCATCTAATGTGGTATTGTGTTGACATTTTTGTATCACTTTCGTTCTCTTCACCTTGTGGAGTCGCATGGTGGAGTTGCTCCATTGTTTCATTGGAGATGTGTTCCATGTATGCAGAGCAGCGGAGATTGGAAACTGGGCTCCACATGTCATGCAACCGTCAGCTGGAACCATTAATACCTCGTCTGACTTCCGTTGATAGTCCTCGAGTATCCATTAGTTTCTAAGGGTGTTAGCATGCAGTAATGTGTATCCGACTATGGCCTTAGTATGGTTTAAGGAGGATAAGATATTGATTTTGTAGGAACCCTGTAGTGACTCAAAGAATTGTTGTGAAGACGACCTCTAGAGACATCATTAGTGTGACCTTTGCCTTAGCATTTACATCGGCGCCATCCTGCTTGGGTTGCATCAGTGGAGGCATTATTTCTGTGCAGCTTGCTGCTTGACATCAACTTCGTGATTCGCATCGCTCGGGCCTATTAGGGAATTCACACAGTAGCAAATAAGAACCGTACTTTTGTGACGATAAAACATCGAATTTCATACAGATCTTACACCACATATTATGAACGAATGTTTGAGAAAGATTACAATAAAATTGTTGAGACATGAAATCCAACATCCGTAATATCCTGAAAGCATTCGTAACGTGCTTCAAAACACTGTCTTAAATATTCCGAGCCGGCTTAACCTAGCAGGGCCAGTTAGCTGCTCCTCCCTCTTCTTTGAAAGCTTGAGGAAGACTTGGATAATGTTGCCTCCCATCCAGATCAAGAAAGTTTTAAGGGCGTATTCACGAGCAGTTTCCCTGCTAAGGAGTTCAATCCTTCCCAAGCCACAATTGATATCGACATCTTCTGATCAAACGTTTCTGGAGGTATTCTTTAACCATGTCACCTGTCACCGAGCATGGCATATTCTTCATGAATAATCTCCTACGAAAATTCTTACTAATCTCGTTACTTGCCATTGTGCAAGCTTGATCAGGTCCTCCACCTTGCTAGTTGTCGTGCAGACTGACTCTAGTGCCACAATTTGAAACCCTACCTCATGCCCACCTCATGACCTTTAAAACATGAAAGCCAACTTGGGCTTCTATGTTCAAGTAGTTTAATGAATTCCCAAGAACATGAGCATTTGATGATTGGAGATCGAAGAGGGCCATCGCTGTAAGCACTTCTACTTCCACTGTATTTGCGATCGACATAGTTAGGTTTAAGAAATTCCTAGTTACCAAAGAAATTTGATTGCAAAAGTAGAGGCTGTTCCAAATTCCCTAAATTTGACATAATCGACCCTTAAATGTTAGAACATACATAAATTATTCCATTTTGGAATCCACTCAAAATTTATGGCGGCACAACAAGACTTGTTTAATACCTAGATTTACGAAAGATTAAATAAGTGGTGAATAAGAATATAAGAAGGTGCATGCGACCAACTTATGATCACGTGACCAAGAGTATATTTGTAAAGTAGTTGCCACCTAGGTGGGTGGCACGGGCCATGACGGAGGAAATGGACACAAACTAGGGCCTAGGCTACCTAGGTACACATGCTAGGAATGTCGGGTTTAGTAGCTATCCTAGACTAGTCAAGGCTAGATGGCTAAAGAGTTTGCTACATAGTATGAGCTAGGTTGATTACCTAGTTAGCTAGCTTGCCGGGTTAATAAGGGGCTAGGCTTCTATTGAGGTGGGCAACGTAGTATGAGTAGGCCTAGGTGACTAGTAGCTAGGTAGGTTGGGATTGCTAACTAGTGGGTAGGTACTAACTAGGCAGTCACTACACTAAATTTGATATTTAGTGTCACTTACTATTTGGAATTATGCAATGCTATATCTAATTACTTTATATCTCATATTTATATATCTCATACCAACAAATGTGAAATTATAAAACATTAATAACTTTACTTGGTAAAAAATTACATTAATAATAAAATGATATAGCGTTGTGTAAATCCAAATAGTAAGTGAGACTGTGAGAGTTTATATCATATTTAGTGTACTTTCCTTAAAATCTGCAGTGAATGACGATGTATCCATGAATTTAATGTCACTCAGTAACTTTGAGATTTGGCTAGATTGTGCGTGTGACTTGAATTAGTATCACTAATTGGTAGATTTAGTGTAGTGACTACCTACTTAGTACGTACCCACTAGTTAGGAATCCCAATCTACCTAGCTACTAGTGACCTAGGCCTACTCCTATTAGGTAGCCCACCTCTATAGAATCCTAGCTTTTGATTAACATCTGAGCAACCTAGCCTACGTGATTCGGGACCTCAAGGTCGGTTCAAGAATCTCTAGTTAACTCATCACTGTTGACATCATTCAAAAGTAACGACCATCAAGAAGAATGCAACTTTAATATTAATTATCTGATGGACGATGCTCACAAGGTCGGCTCCCAGCTTGCAACCTTGACGATTTCCATTTGGTTGACCTGATTGTGTCAGCGTTTTTTTGAAGAGTAAAACGAGTCCATTCATTTTGTGACGATGATGATGATCACAACAGAAAGAGGAGCTTCTCCAATCTGATAAGCTCAAGCTCATGAACTCATCCATGGCTCTTCAGCAAGAGGCTGTTTCTGCAGCTGTAAATTGTAATGGAGATAACCTGGCAAGCCAAGAGACGATGGTCCTCAGCCCATCCACTACTTACGCTTTGGCTGCCACAGCCTCGTATTTGCAATCCCAAAGAATGAATCCCTCTTCGAATATGCTTGACCAACAATTGTGTTCAGCAGTTTCCGTGGCAAAGGGGATTTAGTTCTTCTTTATTTAAAACTCCACCTACGATAAAGTGCATGGGTAAAGGCAACAACAACTTACTTGATGCAATGAATCATCAGGCTTCTCACTCTCGAATTCCAATGAATTGCAAATGTACGTATAAGGAAACATGAAGATCCCAAAATAAAGTGATGATCTCTTCAATCGTTATTTTTTCTTGCTTTTTCACCAGTAAACTAGAAGTGAAGAGAACCCCAATAACATTCAAGGACCTTCAACACCGAGCGGCCTTTCTGAACTAATGGAATGTGAGTATTGACTTACCTTAACCTTCTAACTGGGTATACTAAATTATGAGCATGCAATCTAAGGATTGGTGGGCAACCAACTAAGGAGTAACAACAACACCTAGTGCGATACTCACATTGCACATGACTTCAAAATCATTGAGTTGGGCTTAGTGGAGAGAGAGATGACACCAACCTCATGTTTGTGTATAATATAAGTTAAACACTTCACCCTTGATCAAAGCCACAATATGTAAACTCAAACATAAAGATAATTCGAGGTAGTTTTATGGAGCATGATTGAGGATCTTAAGCATACTGTGTTAAGTGTACTTGATGACATGCATTTTGTAAAATGCTAGTATCAATTCTAATTTATGTTGGCAATTTACATAGACATCTTCTTACTTGAAATGTGGCATAATTTGTTCATCATTTACCCTCAATTACATGTTCTATTAGGTGATATATTCTCCTTGTTGGATGTAAAAACTGATGACAACTTGTTTGGCTTGATAAGTGCTAGCTTCACAAAGGAATCTGCCAAAGCTTGGTAGAGACACCACACTCCATAAATGTGTATGAGTGTGAATTTCGTAAAGAGATTTCTTGAGCAACATGCACTTGAGTCCCAGACACGTCATGACAAAATTTGGACCAAAAAAATGCTCCGGAAGATAGTGTAGGAAGTGTAGGTCCTTCGTAATGCCCGGACAACGTCTAATTTAATTTATTTTGAAACGCTATTAAAATAGTAGCATAGGCTAGGAAGTTGGTGGGCTTATCATGAATTAGAATGGTGATGAAGACATCATGTCCACTTGGAAATCCTATGTGAAGGACCTAATCAAAGAACTGGAGGTTGTGCAGAGGGGAGGTTTACATGCATAGAACTTTGGGTTATATGTGCTCACAATGACACCATACAGTCTCGTTTTGGAGATGGTGGTTGATATAGTGATAGATTAGATTGTGATATTAATAGTTGGAACTTGGAGTTGTAAACATCCAAGATTCTTGTTCGAATTAGAGCTCTTTCCTGGGCCAGCAAGGTTGGGAACTTCGGGTTAATGTTCCACCCTTTTGTCTCTCTTATGTTGTGAAATCGTTCCAGGGAGCTCTTCTTGCATTACAAAGGTTATTGGAGTTGTTCTTTTTAAAGATCCGTGACAAGTTTGATTGCTCAACATCACATATGATATTGTGGACATCGGCAGTTTTGTGTTACTTTTTATTTTCCCACGTAGTGGAGCTGTATTGTGGAGTTTCTCTTCAATGTTTCATAGGGAAGCACTGTTTCATTGAAGGTTTGTTCGATGTATTGAACGTTGGTGGAGATTGGAAATTGAGCTTCACATGTAATGCAACTGGCAACTGGACAGTCCCTCTTCACTTTTATTGTGATTCCTTGCGTAGGAGTTTGTGAGAAACTAGGACTTAGGAGTGACTTTGCCAAGTATAGTTACACGTAAATGAAAACAGACAGACTTCGAATTCAGTTTGCATGGCGTGGTTGTTGGGCATGCTCTAACATAAATCCATTGTTTCGATTACAAAGTGTTCAGATCTATTCCCCATCTATTCTCATGTTGTGGTACATGATAAAATAATAATCCATTGAAAATCTACATTTATAATGCCCATCAACAATAAATGATAGTTCCAAAATAATGATCATAGGTGACTTTCCGCTACAGCACTTACTATACTAAATATTGTATTTAAGTGTCATGGTATTTTCTGTAACTGTGGTAACTTTTCTACTGAGAATTTTTATGAAAGAGTTTAGAAGTACTATCATGTATGATTGACATTTGGATGAAATGCATGCCAATCATTGAAACAAAGTTTGGTAGTATAATTTGCATTCTAACAAAATTCTAATTTATGAAATATTTTCATAGATGATTGAAATTTGGATAAAAATCACTTAGTAGGTGACAGAATAAATTGCAATATGGTAAATCTTTAATGCCCAAACTTCTTCTACAAGGAATGACAATCAAGTTAAGTTTACATTAAACTTTGTTAGTGGCACTACACATGTGGTTTACAATTAGTATTGAGCAAGAAAAATAGAATTGGAGACACTAAATGCACTAAATAGAATATTAAGTGTACTTAGTATCATTGGGGGAGAGAGAAAACATTCTGAAACCTGGTTTTCTACAAAATAATCTTTCTAGGCAGCACAAAAGAAAAGCTCAAAATCACAACCCCAAATTCGGTGTTGTAGACCACAAGAATTATTGGAAATTGTTCACGCATTCACATTAAACTCAAGGCCAGTTCACACGGGTCCCAAGTCCCACCTCCCAACTATGACATAGATGCTTGCATGGCAACACTTTTTGGAGGTGAGGCTTGGGGCTTGTGTTGCAAGTTGGGTCAAGCAAAAAGCTAAACTTGACTCTCAACCCGAGTCCTATGAATATTTTTGCATAAAATAATCAAGATCCAACTTTAACGATAATTAACCATATTTTAGTGATTACTTGAGGTTCACAAGTTGGGCCTTTGCCCCATGTTGGGACTTGCTAACATGAGTGGGACTTGGGACTTGGGACCCTGTGTAAACCGGCCCTTAGTTGTGTGACTATTTGTCTTGCAGACTTGCACAAAAATGTTAACACACCTTCACGTGTGATGTGCTGAACAAAAATCAAGGAAGGACACTACATTTAATAGGATATTTAGTGTTTGATACATTATAATAAATATGAACGCATACACTAAATTATCAATACCCTATGAAAGTAAGTAACATTAAATGTAAACTCAAACACTAAATATCAACTACGCTAATACGTGGAAGTTACATGTTTGGATTTAGTGTTAGTAAGGATATGAGAAAAAAAGGATATAATAAGGGAGGTGGCAGTAGGGAAGGTAGCAGCATATTTGTGTCTAACACTAATTATGAATTTCTTGAAAATTACTGTTGAACAGGGTAGGGTGATAACAACACTAAATATAATTAAACATTAAATATCCTATTTAATTACCCAAGATCTAGCACATAAAATCAACAATGTAAGAATGGACTTCCTGCAATGATAGATATGTGCCTTTGGTGTCTTGCATCAAGAGACATCCAATGGCACAAATACGTCAATCCACTCCAGGATTAAGTGACTGTGGGTCCAGGACTCCAGGTTCATAGACGGGGCCCAGGAGAATAGTAGTTGAGCCTAAAAACAGTGCTTCCAGGAACTTTTGCTATTTCAGAGACGCTAAATAGAGTGAAATGTTTTCAAAAAAGTTAGGTAACTAGAAAAATTATGAAGTGCCTACTTAATGTTTTCCAAAAAATACTAAACTCATATGAAATCTACAAAAATTTGCAAAGTCGTTTCAAGAAATGAGTCTTTTGCTAAATTCCATTAAGAGACAATGAACATGGAGAACTGACCACTAGTTGTAGATGAACATGTTGAGTTTGAGAAATAGCTAGTTTTTTTTGTTTTTTTTGTTTTTTTTGTTTTGTTTTGTTTTGTTTTGAGACAGAAGGCCAAACGGGCCAACGCCAAAATGAATACCACAAAAGAAAAAACACACGCCCTCACAGAGGGGAGGCGGGGCCCCTCGGGCGTGTGAACACTGAACACCGCGAGAAATAGCTAGTTGAAATTCAAGACTTCAGGAAATTCACTGATCGTTTTAGAGGAATTTGGGGAACATACTTCATCACAATATATGTAACCTGGTCAGACTTGGGAACACTAAAATCTCGACTAATTGTGGCAAAAAATCTCCTTGGACACTGTTGGGATATCCAATGATGTTGGACCTACATGATAAGATGTATTGAATTCCTCTTTCAATTGTTAGCATGACCCAACAAAATCTTATATAAATATAATAAGGTTCAAATACTTTAAACTATGATCATAGGCGTGAAGCTCGAATGGTCACTGTCTAGATATCATGAATGCATAGTCCGATCTCACTATCACTATGGGATTACATAAGAGCAACCACATAAAGCTATGGCTTACATAGAATCCTGGATCCACCTTTAAAAATTTGCATAAAACCTTAAGGGGGACAGTTTGCACAGCAAGGTGGGTTACTTTTGTTAGTTACTAAGGTCAGGGGCCCATGTAAGAAGGGGTGGTATTGGGTTAGCCAAGGGCCCCAAAGGAGGCTCAAAGGTTCCACCCAGGGTGAGACTAACAAGTGTATGCGCCTAGCTCGCCAATACTTTGTGCCATCTTACACTTAAAAATCAACATGCTCCTAGACATCGTTATGAAGTGTGATGCACATTCCTGGACCTAACTTACCCAGTGCCTTTAATAAGCTACGTACTGAACTTTCAACATTTCATAAAATATTATGGCTTGAATGATAATATTTGTTATTGTTGGATTCTAATATGAGGCCATTTACTAGCACAACTCTCTATTTATAACATACTCAGCCACGTGTGCACTAAAAAGCTCAAAGTGTTGTTTAAAGGGACATGTACCTTAATTCTTGCCAGCTTGGGAGCAGCGCCTAAAGGGGTTGCCACCCGATCTCCGGTGACACCGTCCAACTTGGGAGGAATAAAATGCCAGTCACTCTATAAGCTAGTCATCCTGTGCAGACTTTCTACAGTCGAAACGGGCTCCAAATGCGGTAGATCCACTTACTGTACTGTGTTTTATTCTGTGGAATTAAAAGGCAAGATAGGCCAGATTCTTGTCAAGTTTCCGCTATTCGTTCAATGTGGGTCCAGCGGTGAAGGGCGATTTCAGGGCTTCATATACGAGTTCGCCTCTCTCCGGCATTGAAGACTCCAGAGTCCTGTTCCTGCGACGTTTGACAAAACTTGATAATGCGTTAGCTCCTTCTCTTGATTGTGGCGTGGCACGTGTTCATGTGCGTAGCTGCAACTTGCAACGTCATTTAGCTTCAAGTCCAGGTTGCATCTCCCAATCAGTCCGCTTCAGTTTTTATCTAATTTGGTGGGCAAAGTTGAGGATCCGAAGTAGACATACATTCTTGAAGCAAGCGCGTGGGAACGCTATTCTAATCAGTTGAAGTGTGCGTGCTAGCGCAGGTGAAACCACCACAGTACCCATGAGCCAGGAACGCATTCGTCAGTTGTTTGAGTTTGTGCATTTCGTATTTTATTTTAACACAATATCTACGATGTCAGCTGTGGGATCCTCAACCTCATTATCTTGTGCCTGCTTTAGAGGGCGAGTGAAGTCGCCTTCGAGAGAGGCACGTCGTGGATTCCAATTTAATCCCGAGAGGTTTTCATCAAGAAATGCAGCGCTCCTTCACTACTCGTTTTTTCTGTTTTCCACTTTTCTTATTATGTCGATGTACAGCAATATTGTGAACCTTCGTGCACCTTAACTGATTAGAATAGCTAGCTTGTCCCGTGGTGTAGGCCCCTGGCAAATTAATTGAACATCTTTGAACTGATGTTCAACCTGTTTCAGAAATGTTTTGAAGGCTCAAGACCTTTCAGTTGCGTATTTGATAGCAGCTGGAGTGGACGAGGAATCACAAACTCATGTCAAGTAGTGTTGAAAAAGAGAAGGAGCGAGCGCTTTGCTGTGTCCAGAGTCTTCAAATTGCCGTGATTTTTTGTGGGTGCAAAGAAAGTAATCTCTGTTTTCCACCCTCTCTGACGAGTGGATCGTGTCTAGTACCTCACCAAGGACGCAGGATCACATGTTTGCCGAATTTTCGTGTGTCAAATCATCTCACTCCCAATTCAAGGTGCTGGTTGGCTTTCGAAACAACCTTTAAACAGAGGATTTTTAGGGCCACTTCACAGACGTGCCAAGAGCCGTGACCATGAAATTGTGGGAGCCCAAAAGAAACGTCCAAACGCCGTCCCAAGTCACTTCCAAAATCATGTACTCTGGTCACGGGCCCTCAAGTGTAGTGTGAAGTCATATGGGACCGGGCCCTCAACCAAATTTTATTTCAATGAATTTTTATTCATGCAGTGTCCTCACACATCATAAAAGATAACAAATCAACGATTGTGAAATTTTGGAGTGCAATGGTTTCTCAGTTTTGTTTAGGTCCATGATGGATGTAAAGTCTATAGGAATCCATGAAAAGTCTATACTCGGAATCCATGTCAAGTCTACATCCATGGGACCGGGCCCATAACCAAATGCTATTTCAATGAATTTCTATTCATGTGGGTCCTCACATATGATAAAAATATAATAAATCAATGGATGTGAGATTTTGGAGTGTCATGGTCTCCTGGTTTTGTGTTAGGTCCATATCCAAGAGATGGTTTTTGAAAATAATCCAAGTGACTATGAAACATGATCCATTTGTTGCCATGTAGGAATCCATGTAGACTTTACATCCATCTTGCATTCATTTACTCAATTGGTCCCTCAAGCATAGTGTGAAGGAAACTTGTACTGCCTCCACCTTTTCCACCAATGCGAGTACTTTGAGTGTGCTTTGAATGGTCACGGGCCCTCAGTTTCGTGTGTGAAGTGGCCCTTACTTCCTCCGGACACTAGACTTGTTGACACAAGATTGACCTCTAAATTTGAATTTGGCCCGTCTTAAGTGACTTGTTTTCTTGATCAGACCCCTACATTTGATTGGTATGTGGTTTGGTGAGGATCAAAGAGCAAACATCATAAAGACACATGTTTAAAAGAGATTGGACTATGTCTTCAAATATCAATGACTACTCTACACTCAATGATGAATACAATGAAGAGGACCTATATATGTATCCAATTAAGAAATCAACAAACCTGCACTTTTGATAACCAAAATTAAATTAGGGGGCGTCTAACTTTCAATCCGATTTTTGTAGATGTTTCATTGTACATCTGCTAATGCAATACGAGTTTTGTTGTGTAAATCTAATTGGTGGATGTTGGATTTTGTAAATCAACATTGTTGGATGTTGGTCGAGGCAAGTGTGCCTAGGTTTTCTAGGGATCCATGATTTCCCCACCTCATTGAAGACTAGGATTTGCGCCTAAATTTTGGATGGGGCTTATGCACTTCGTTTTGTGGTTGGGAGGATATTATCATGATTGCCATTTTGTGTGAGCATGCAAAGTATATTCCCATGTAAGGTTTTGACTATAAATTGTAATTGATGAGGTGCTTTATTTGTTAGGTTGTGATATGGAGTTAGACTCCAATGTGATGGTGTTTATTCTTTATGTTTGAATTGTGAGTGGATGTCACGAACTATACTTATTGTCTAGTTTGAACTAATCTAAATCCAAACTTTGCACATGGTCTCTTATGAACCTAAAATTGAGTGACCCACTTGAGACTCTTGATAACAAACATCTTGTTCATAACATGGACAATGCCAATAAGTTTGAGATATACTAGTTGAGGCACCAATCTTTTGATAAAAGTGGCATAACCTAGCCTTAAATTTTAAAGACAACATGAACACACCAAGACATTATCATGCAACATGATACTTTCAAAATGTTTTAATATCTCCAGATAACCCGTGTTGCAATTGCGCAATCGTGCATGTATTGATTTCACAAATGATACTCTTGTAAGCATTCTCATTCCTAGAAAAAATATAATATACTCCTACTGAATCTTTCAAGTATGTGGTTTACGATGTGAAAAAACCCAAAGAAGGTCTCAAATGTATATGATGTTGTTCTGGTCTGGCTCACATCCAATGACTTCAATATCAGTTCCTTTCAAAGGGTACATGATAAATATATTCACGAGAGAGTGTGCCACATATCACATCGTGGTTGGTTGATACCTTTGAGAAAGTTGATGTGGCAAGGGGCGGGGGATCAGTTTAGGATAGTGCCATGTGTATCTTGCATCTCTTCCAAGATATTCGACCTGGCTGATGGTTAACTTATGTCACGCTTGTGCAGGTTACTCCTTGACCTTGACCAACCATGGTGAGCTTCTTGAGCTTCGATGAAGTTACAGTGTCCGGCTGTGCATCGAGAACCGAATCAATGCACGTGTTTCCAGCAATCCAAGAAGACGAGCAGATCAGTGGAGGCCACGAATTTTCATTGCCTGTGACTCTGGAGGGAGATGCACGTGAAGCAAGTTCTCCCAGTAAGTGTGGCTTTCCCGGGGCGACTGTTGTGGGACTTAGGCTTGTGTATTGGTTAACGTACACTCTAATCCTCCTAATATCACGTCTACGGCAACCAGAGTGCATATGGTATTAAAGAGGTCTGTAGTGTTAACATAAGCGTGATAATAGATAATTAGTGTAGTGTGTGACATTATGGTATAACACAAAGTCAACAATGCAAAAATGACAACAGTGACAACGTGATGTGTGCGAGCATGTGGTTTGAATTCTTTGATGAATTATTTGAATGTTTTCCGCCCATGACATATGGGAGGGAAATGTGACAACAAGGAAGGAGATTTTAAACTAAGCACATCCGTTCCCTAGGGTTTCGGGATATTAAAGAGGAAGTGACATTACGGAGGGTGATATTATGCAAGTTAGGGTGTATGATTAATAGAAACCAACATACAATAATTTTATTAGAAGGTTCTTTTCTTTTCTTTTCTTTATCTTACTTCGGTCAGCTAGCCATCACCTTACTAGTTACAACAAGTATATTAAATTGTCCTATTAGTGTGAACCTTGGTAATTCTCTACAATTCATGTTATATAATCAAACCATGCCAAGTGTTCACACTAATATTCCCATTTAGTGAAGGTGGGCTAATAGTGCATGTGAGAAATTACTGAAGGTGACACTAAATGTCTATATGCTATGAAATTAGTATCGCTAGAAGATTTAGGGTTTTGGGAGCTTAAAGTGTCGGAAACTCTCAATGTAAGGATATGTCGGAAACTCTCTTCAGTTTCTTAATGTTAGGATATGTCTCAAGATTGAGTGGCACCATTTGAAAAGAAAAAGAAGAAGCCTCTTTGGGCTCACCAAAACAAATTATGACTATGCAAACACCTTAGAGCAAACACTAGTGTTCTTGAAATATATGGTAAATGAGCATGTATATAGTATTCATGAATTTAATATCACTCATTAAGGAAAAACTCAACCCTCACTAATTTTGAGATTTGGCAAAATAGTGCTTGTTTCAAGAATTAGTATCACATGCATTGAATGGTATAATCAATGTAGTTTAAAATTAGCATAGGATGTTATGATTGTTTTGGTAGGACATTGGTGTGGATGACTAGGTTCAAACGTGACAAGGTGTACCACTAAGGATTAAATAGAAAGGAGTCCTTACATTTCATAAGGATTCATGCTTAAGGCATTAATACCAATTAAAAGTACAAACCATTATTGAAATGTGATGACAATATCTACAATTGTGCGACGTCTTCACTAAAAATCGAAGTAAAATTCAAATAAAAAGCTTGATGACTATTCAAATGACTATGAAAAAAAGGTGATGCGTGACACAATTTTGATGCACCTTATTGTCATTGGACCCAACTATTTAGTTTATTGTCAGTTACTTGTCTTTGAACTAAACTCAAGTTGTTGGCCAGAATTCATCATGAAGACTTAGGGGTAGAACTAGGATCTTGAGCCCACATTATTTTCACTCTAAGTAGACATTTAGAGCACAACCCATGTTAATTATTTCCAAAGTAATTTTCCACCCACACTAAAAGGCCAATTTAGTGGACTTTATGCAAGTGACCAGGCTACCTAGTCTTGAGCTCCCTTGAGTTGTCCCACTGAATGAACTTTGTATCAGGAAATTGAAGGTCCCAAACTTAAAGATACTTATTTATCTCCTCAACCGAGATTACTTGTATTAATTTGGTGAGTTGAAAGAGGTGAGAAATTCAGTACAAGTCAAGGACCTTTATTATTGGGCTTCCAATTCTAAATCCTGGACCATGGTGGCCTTCAGGGCATGATCAGACCATAGAGGTGAACTTTGAGGTTACTTGCACTGACATTTTTAGTTGAGGATGTCAAAAGAGATTTCATTCAAAGTTAACTAATTGAATCATTAAATTATGTGTTAGTCCAATAGAACACCGCTTGTTAAACACTTGGGTGGTACTCACATTACACATAATTTCAAATTATTACGTCCTAAATTGGCAAACTATATAAATTCATTGCATGTGGATTTTATGATATGCCGGGATCTTGACCTAAAATATCTTGGCAATGTATAAACGTCTTCAAGGCTATTTTAAATGTGGGTATTAATACCTTATCAACTCTACTTCATTTACATCTTAGGCTACTCATTTGATCTCCTTGTTTAGTGTAAATTTTGATGGCCATATGGATGGCTTGATTGGCAGGCTCACGAAGGAATGTGCCAAGGCTCAATGAAGATGTCACTCTACAAGACTCCATCAATGTTGTTGATTGTGTGGAATTCCTTATGAGATTTTTTAAGCAACATGCACTTGAGTCCTCATGTTATAACAAAATTTGGACAAAGAAACTGCTCAAGAAGATAGCAAAGGAAATGCAAGTCCTTCCTCCTGGTAACCCTTCGCTTATTGACAACGACGATGAAGACATCATGCATAATTGGATGTTCTATGTGGAGGAATTAATAAAAGAGTTGAAGGTTGTGCAAAGTGGGGGTTTTCATGTTTGCAATTCAAGGGTGTATGTGCTCACAAATACACCATATGCTCTCATCTTGCAACTAGTGGTTGAGATGGTCATTGGTGATAGGCTAAATGGCACGGGTAGATCACTTAGTGCATTTTAAAAACAACGTGCGGCATAATATAAAGAGGATTAAAATCATTTGAAATAAAAATTATAAAGGAATTCCAAATAATGAAGGGGCCATTAAATGTAGACAATCCCATTATAAGTAAGTTAGATGGACATAAAACGTGGGCCATTATTTTTTTGTAAAATTAATATAGGGGCTGAAGATAAGGATCCTAGAAGGTATGTTTAGTATGGTAATGACCGCTATGGTATTTGTGTTGGCATCTCCTATGTGTTTTCATCATAACAGTGTTTGCAATGGTATTACTTTGCTATGGTCTCCTATGTGTTTTCTTCATAACTCAGTTTGCAATGGTATTACTGTTTGCACCCTTCTTTGTTTCCATGTTTTTCCTCAACACTCATCAATTGCGTTAGGAAGTAGATTAGTTTTTATTACTTAAAAAGAATATAGAGTACAAAAAATTGCAGTGACTTGGACAATATTAGTGGAAGGGTGCAAACAAATGGGCCATTTTTGAAATTTAAGTAATTATAGGGAGGCTTTAATTCAGCCCTTGAAGGTAAATAGCCCCAAAACAAAAAACCCCCAGCCGCACGTGGTGCACAAAATTGCCTTAGAGTGATCTACCCGTGCTAAATGGCTAATGTTTGTAATATCCAAGACCTTTGCAAGCCCTCCATTAAGTAGTACGTAAATTGAAACCCATTTGGTTTTGTACACAACAAAAATGTATAGAATTTACAAGATGTACACATCTAGCTACAAGCATAGAGATTGTATGTTGTGTATAAATCCTACTAGAACTTGTGTCCTTTGGCCATACGCCTTGTACATGGACTGCACTAAATATTGTATTTAGTGTAACTTACTATTTGGAGGTAGACAATGCTATACCATTCATTTGTTAATGTAGTTTTATACCATGTAAAGATGTTTATAATCTGTTTTGTCCAAAAAACCAATTTTAACTTTTGTTGGTAAAAAGAAAAAGATATGGATGCATGCATGGTAAAGTGGACCATAAAAGTGCTATGGTATCTTTAAACCATAGTTTTTTTTGTCAAACATTCAAAAATAGTAGGAAAGTGTTGTTTAAATTGGAAAAAATTCATGGTGACCTCTTTCATTGTGTTAAGTACTCAAATGTAAAATGCCAATATGAGATCTTCAAAACTTATCATTAAAACTAATGCTCAAAAGCAAATGACTAGACATGGTTTTGGACATAAATTTCATGGCCTTCACTCTAATGAGCTTGATTTTTTTTCATATTCCTTGAATATATTAGACATTTGAGGTCATCATCAAATATTTTGTAGAAAATCATCAATTCAATATAATTTTATCATGTTTTAAGGAATTTTTTGACAATCACTTGCTCAATATCACTACTCTCACACCCACTTGCACTGTCCTCTAAAAATATAAACTTCTTTGAGATTATTTTTGTCAACATAAATTACTTGGCTTTGTTGATCAGTATGTTTTAAAAATGTTTATAATTTTTTTTTTCACAAAGTTTAGAGTTAGTATATTGTTTTGAATCAATTTCACTTAAATATGAGCAAGGATCAAGAGTTGTACACTTTACCGTGCTTGCACCCATATATATTAAAAGTTCTAGCATTTTGTAATTCCAAATAACAAGTGACACTAAATACAATATTTTGTGTAGTGCATAAAGGCCTAGATACACACATGGGTCACATAGGCACACAAATAATATCAATTGAACATCTTCATCCCCCATCTCATGGTTTTTGCCTTCATTATAATGTCATAAGGTGGTAGATGTTAGAAAGTAAAATTTTGTTCAACATGCTATGGTGTGCAACATATTGTTAATGTGCGGATTGAATCTTCAATGGAGTTACTTGTATGCCTTTGAAATTACGGATCCTTTACCTTCTGGAGATAAAATGATAAAATTTGGTATTTGTCTGAGAATTGTTTGTTTGCTTTTATTTGTTTTTAGCAAATGTTATCAATGTTAGAGTTAACAATAAAGTCTGGAAAAAAAATGGAGACCAACTCAAGTATTTTGAAGGAATCTGTCATATTTGCCGCTTTTGACATTTCTATTAGGATCCAAAGAGATAATTATAGAGGAAAATCTATTTGCTCTATTCCAGGGCAACCAAACATTGAGAAATAATTGAGTCTTTTTTTTAACAATTTTATTTGGTAAGTACACAAGTGGTGAGAGGAACAAAGAAATGCTTGTGCATATAGGTGACAAAGAAAACAAGAAGTTGGGTAAAGATAAAACATGTTGGTGTTTAATTTCAAAGAAGCCTTCCAAACCTTTTCATTCACATTGAACCAAGGGGCCATTAGGGGAATTCTACTCTAGTTCATGCCCATACTCCACGGTTGACTTTATTGTCAACTTGCCCAATGTTATCTTCAAGAGTATATAAATTTTAATGTGACCTTACATGAACAATCACATAATGTTCAATACTAATTGTAAACTCAAATTGAATCTGCACTAGTTGCGGCACTTCATGGTTATATTCTTAAAGCCCACATGAACGGATGCACATTGCTTAATAATGTTATGTAATGGTCTTGCTCAATACTAATTGTAGACCACAATATAGTGTCATCAACATTAAATAATAACCCCACAATCTTTGTCATTCCTTTTAAAATTGTGGGAGGTTATAGATTTATAGTGTTGCAATTACTATCACTTACCAAGTGATTTTGGTGAGCTGAATTTCTGGCCAAATACTTAATTATGGGTTGATAGGAATAGTTGGATGAAGCAACATCCAAGTAGATGGAAATAGTTAACTATAGACTATGAAAGGTAGTTATAACTATAGACATGGATGTAGGTGCACATAGTTGGTTACAACAACTATCGTCGTCCCTGCCAAAGGGGTTGACAGAGGAGAGAGAAGCAAGAATTTCGTAGGCAGCTTGAGTGCAAAGTAATACCAAGCAATTTTGTCTCCCTCAACACCGAGAGCGAGCGTGGTCATAGGTAAGCTACCTTCTGTGTAATTTGAGTAATCACCGCAATGATTGTGGAATTACTAGATTCTATTGAAGTACATTGTTATTTTGAATTATGAGTTCTATTGAATGGCCAAGTGTGGTCGAACTATTTTCTATTTTGATTGCATGAGTGCAAGATTAGAGTACCATGGTTCATTATTGTGACTACAATTGACTAAGTCCAGAGTTGTGAGACGAATTGAGTCACAATTGTGAAAGTGTAGGTCGAAGAATTGATAAGAGCAACGAGAGATTGATATAAGTGTGATTAACCTCTGAGGGATACAGATTACAAATCCGATAGAGAAACAAACGATGGAAGAGTGTGTGAGAGATAGAATAATGGAAATGCATAAGGAATCAAAAAAGTGAAAGACTCTAGTTGGAAGAAGATTGAATATTGTGTAACAATCGTCCAAGTGAAAAAATTCTTTTGAAGTTCGGCACTTGAGAGTGAGAGAACAAGGACGGTTAACCTAAACAGAGAGAGATAAAACCATTAGTATAGGGAGTGATAAAGTGGACTCTACACAAAAAGGGTACATAGTGAAATTTTCATCCGTTAGCGCCTTGAGAGGAGCGATTCTGAGCGACAAAAAGAGAGAAGGAGTAGAGCGATCGTCCGATGACTCAACAGATAACGGAAGATCATAGTTAGGTGGAACTATTGAGCAACCCTGAAAAAGGTTGGCACAAAGAGTTCAAGGGTTGTCTGGGAAGGAAGCCACTTGAGGAGCTAAATCCTCTGAAAGGCAACATTCATGAAAGCTAGCCGAAGGGTCAAGCGTTAGTATGAGAAGAAAACTATTGACAATGGTTAAAACTAATGGGAGGCAGTTAGAAAGGAAGGAAGGAGCCAAAGTAAATTGTACAGTTGTGAGCCCAATATGGTGCCCACATGTGTTCTTAACCCTTACAATTCATTAAGATTTAGGCTTTGATGTTACACCACTTATTCAAAAAACATATTAAAAAGTCTTGGAGTTTTGAGTTCGGAATTTAGTTAAGTTTAAAGGCTAAATATTGAGTGATTGATACCATTTAATGTTAGGATTAATGTGGGGGTTAGTTGGGGGGTTATTAGACTCGGGAGGTTAGACTTAGTTAAGTTAGGATGTGCTTTGGTTTAATTAAGGGTTGATTACTGTCCATTGTGGGGGGGGGAGCACTGCTCACCCTAGTAATTTCGGGGGGGCAGTGTGTTAAAAAGTTAAGGATATAGGTGCGAACAACCACTATTTTATAGGGGGGTATTACTTTCAATTCTCTTCTTTTTTTCACATGCTATCATTATGTAAATTTCTACTTTGGGTTAATAGAAAAATGGCTTGCATTACTTATAATCCCAAATTACCTATTATTCCATACCCTATAGTACTTTAAAGATGTCCAGTGCCATTTTTGATATCCTATATTACTCTTAAGTCCATTTATAATTTTTAGCCCCCATGTTTTTAAAATACTCTATCATTTGTTCGCACGTATATTGCTACTCCAACCAATGACTACCCCCCCCCCCCCCCCCCCGAGAGTCCAGCAGCAGACTGGTGGATCTACTGAGCAGTCGCAGTCTACCTCAGGGGCAGCGAGGACGCAGCTGAACGGAAGCTGAAGCTGCTGGATTGTGGACGGAACAGGGGAGGTCACATGCCCGATCCAGGGGGTGATTAGGCCTTCAGACTGATTTACTTAAAGGGCTAAATCCAAAATAGTTTGGGGATTAATTAGGGTAGGTATGGGCAGTAATTAAGGGGGTCTGCTGGATTGATTAGGGAGGGGGGAGAGTTAGTTAATGACTGTGAGCGAGCCATTTGGGCATGAACCTGGCTCAAGGGGGTAAATGGTAGTTTATAATTGGGAGTTGGTTTATGTAGTAGGCTAGGTGGTGAGTTAGGATGGCTGTGTAGTGGACATTTGTAAGCAACAAGGAGCATAGTGGCTATGAGTATTTTTAAATGCTTATTGCCTCATGCCCTTTGAATAAAAGTTGTACGTTTGGAATTCATCATTGAAGAGGTGTTGGGTACCAAGTTGGACTACCTGGTGAAGTAATCGGAATGCATGTGAGCATTAGGCTCTCACCCGGATTACGACGCTTAAGGGTGAGAGTTTAGGGCTGACAACAGCCGAGTGTGACTATAGTTAAAGTAAACACTATAGGCTCATAGAAGTGAAATCCGTCGAGTTTGTTTGATGAGAGAATCCCCGATCAACTGAATGTGATAGAAAAGTGATTATGATCTATTGATTAGTGGAGGAATTCAAAAACTAAGAGGGATTAAGTAACTTTGAGTTAGGATGAACTTTGGGTTATCAAGGAAGTTAAGGTAAAAGTTGTCCTAGACTTAATTAGAGTTTCATATTGATTCATAGTCTACAAGACTTGATCTTTGAGTACAAAATGCAAGGTCATGAGATCAACTATTGTCTTGTGTGTTACCTTGGTTGTTATTGTTGCAGGTTGTGCAGGGCAATCAAGACTATAGGTTGACCCTGATAATCATTGTTAGTTGCATAAGTTGTAAGTAACAATTAAATCTTGGAATTAGACTTAATCAAGATTAATTAGACTTAAATACATTCAACCACACTCAATTAGTTTAAATTCATATGAATACTTTGTGAAAGTAGAAGGTATTAACTCGACTATAATACTAAACATACTAAAAATAAATAGAAAAATTTAGCTTCATTTTAAGAATGACAAAGACCCTTTCAATGGTAAGTCGCAAAAATCATAACCTCAGTGCTAATGAGGGTTTAATAATATTTTTGACTTCCAAGTTATTTACATACTTTAATGATGATTTCACTTTGAAAACGAAATCCTAGTCAATTGCTTATTACTCAATGAAAGTGAACATATATATTGGATTTTGGACCTTGAAGATGAAATGCACTCAATATGAAATTTGTGGATAAGTGGCCTTCAAAAATACAAGGACAATGGTTTTTTCAAAATCGGACATGCGGGCAGCAGTTTTCGGTCGGGTCCAGGAAATCTGGAATTTCTGGCCGGGGCGGCTGCCCCTGCCCGAATCTACTTCCCTATAATTCGTGGGAAATCTATAACGTTCCTCCCGGCCCCGCACCCAATAGCCCCGCACCCAATAGTTCCTTTTGGCATTCCACAATGCAAGTTTGCATTGTCCAAAGTCCCAGTGCCGGATGTCGGGTCAGGCGACACGTATACAGTTTACAACAGTCTACATTCCTAAGTGGGTTTCCAGTGAATGATATGGTAAGATTCCAGGTATAATTTGATTGGCGGGTATAATAATCTTATTACGTTGATATACAGACACTGGGTCCACCTACACGGCCAAACTTACGGCTGGGGGAAAACTCAGAACTCACACTTTCTGTCCATTGTAGCGACTCATGTGCGATGCATCATTAGATTGTAGTGAAGGTTGCATCCTCTACTCTGCCACGCCTCATTTCGGGATACGGTGACCAATTCGGAGGAGTCGGACATGCACACTTGAAGAAAGCACACAAGGAAGTTGAGGTGGTCGACCATCTCCAGCAGTTACCACCGAACGAGTTCGTCAGTCTTGTACGTAGCAGCATTTGTTCAATACCGAATCTAGGTGCGATCCTCTTAGCCTATCTTCATTGTTCAATTCCTTGTTTTTCCTGTTTTTGTTAAGTGTTGTCCCAGTTGCGTATTCAAGAGTAGGTTGACGGACTGGATGAAGAATCATCAAACAAGAGAGCGAGCGGTTTCTTGTGGGGTCTGCCTTATTTTCACATACTGAGCTTATAAACAGTGTCCAAGAAGAGAGCGGGCACTCTGAAATTCCAGGATCCTTTATTTTCATGGCTTATAACACTGTTTTCTTCGAGACGAACTACGGTATTACTAATTTTATTCCTTTCATTCCCATTCTCATCATCATTGTATCGTATTCATATTCGTTCGCATTCAACCAGTTCATGTCAATACATTTGCGTTTGTCACTCAGTTTTGATGCCCGCAATTTTTGCAAGTTCGTGATCTGTAGACATGGCGAATTGAAGATTGTTGTTTGGAGTCCAGTATGTGCAGCGCTGTCTCAGAAACCAAGTATTGAATTTTTTACTCTCACCCCGTTGGGCCTTCTTGCGCGGTGTTTCCTCGCTCACTAATGCACCTCCAACTGAGAACCACTCGGTTCCAGAAATGTTTAGTGACTCGAGAGATTCTAGCTGCGTGTCTGGGAGCAGCTGGAGTGGACGAGCAATCGTGATCTCATGCCTTGCGAGTCTTGAAGCTAAGTTAATTGGGTGCAGCACAAACTTGTGCAAGCTTCATCTCCCTTCTCCCCCTTCTCTGACGGGTGGTGCAAGTCTAGAACATCACTAGGATGCAGGCGATCGTTTCGCGAATCTTTTGTGTGATATTAATTACCATGATCTAGGTGCAGGTGTTATGCTCTCGAAGGAACTTGAAAACCGAGGTTTTTCGACATTGCATTTCTTCCTGACACTCTTGCTGCCTCTCCGCCATCGAGGCGGGCCCCTCGCAATAGACGCACACGATTCATCTCGGGAGCGCAGAGCCATCAGCGAGCCCGCTACGGAGGTGGCTTCAGCTGACCTCCAACCGATTCCCTTCGCAGATTTCGTTTCCATTTTGGTGCCTCCCGCTCTCGTGAAAGGCACATTCGTAGGCCAGTTCACACGGGCTCCTAAGTCCCAAGTCACTTGAGGTCAATCCGTGCAATCTCAACCGTTTAGAGCATAGAAGTTGGGACTTACCTCTTTGCATGGGGTTCTAAGTCCCAACTATGACATGGATGCCTACATGGTAACATTTTTTGGAGGTGAGGGCTTGGGGCTTGTGTTGCGAGTTGGGTAGAGCAAAAAGCTAGACCCAACTCTCAATTGAAGTCCCGCAAATGTTTTTGCAACAAATAATCAAGATCCGACTTAAATGGTAATTAAATATATTATAGTGGTTACTTGAGGTATGTACCAAAAATAAAGAACACAATCTAGGTGTAAATTTTTGATTGTGGAGTGAAATTCAAGATTCATGTTTGGATTTTGAATTACTTCCACCAACATGGCATTTTGCATCTAGCATGGACAAGGCCTTGAATCTTTAATCCGCTTGAAACTTCACCTTTGTTTTCGTAGCTTCCTTTTGTACCTTACACTGGTAAGAAATGTGGTCAAATCTATGACAGTTGTAGGTTGGACTTGACTCTCTTGTCCATCAAATTGTGCATTAATGACTGCCCCTTCAAAATGGACGTTTGTTCAAGAACTAGCATGTTTCCTACTAGTGTGTGAGGGATGTAAAACAATTCCATGGATGTGCCACTTGACTTAGAGGCAACATCTCAAGGTTGGCAATTGGGTTGAAATTTTGTGTACTCTCAGCTCAAAATTCTAGTGTAATTGTTGTTAATGCATGAATCTTCCACTCACATATGTGCATGTTGAGTGTGTGAGGTTGTTCCGTGTTCTTCATACATTTGTGCATATGTAATCAAAGATGGTCTTAAAGATGTGTAAGGTGTCTTGCTTACGATATAAATTCCTTGACAATCGATTTCGTAACGCGGATTCCAAACCTTCTTAATTCGGTAACAAAAATGAATTTTCTTGAGTGACAAAGCTACATTTCATATATTTGTCACACAATGGTTGGTTGAAACCATTGCTCAAGTAGATGTGGCAAGTAAATAAATTCAATTTCGGCAAGCAAAGTGCATGGACTGAAAGGTACTTCTCTTCTATTTGTTTCAAGCAAAGTTTCTCATGTCAATGATTTTGTCATACTTGTTCAGTATACTCCTCGATCTTGACCAACCCATGGAGGACTTCTTGAGCTTCGACGAAGTCATGGGGGTCTATGCATCAAATATTGAACAAATCGAGGTGTTCCCAACAATCAACGAAGAGGAAACGGAAGTGGCTGAACAAGTTGGTGGAGTCCATGAATCTATAATGAATATTATGGTGGACGGGGGGCATCCAATATGTGCAGCAAGTTCATCTTGTAAGTGAGGCTTTCCCTATGCCATCATTTTATTTCTCTAATGCATAAGGCAAACAAGTATTAAATATAAGATTACCATAAGAAAAAATAAAAATCTTGGTACATGATATAAGGTTTATGGTATATGCTTTATGGTATAATTGAGTGTCAATTATACTAATTGCAAAGAGTTACAACTCTAGGAGCGGCACATCCACTAGTTTTTGGTGTGACACCATAATTTCCTTAATAGAATTATTTCAAGAAAAGACATGAACTATTTATCGCTAAGAATATTTCAAGTTATTGTAAATCAATCTTGAGACTATACATGGACATGTTGAGATCAAGGGGAGATTTAAGGCTTCAAAACATTGCGTAAATTCATGTGATATTATGCACAATTGATGAATATTTTGAAGAATGCCTACTAGTATAGTTTTAAAAAGAAACTACAATAGATTTTTTTGTGCGATGTGGATGTTTGCCAAAAGAACATTTTATATAGGTTCATTGGGAGTCAAAATCATTTTATCACCTCTTGGCATGTAAAAATGAGGTTGATCCCCAATAAATCAATATAAAATGTTCTTTGTTCATACCTTCACACCAACTACAAGCATGCACCGAAAACCTACTGAATATGAATAGAATTATATCAAAAACAACCAACTCCCGACTTTAACTCTGGTTGATTTAACCCCTAACTTCCCACACCCAATTTTCCCTTAGATTTGTTTACAAAATGAGACCTCAATTTCAATGACCATAGTTGAAGATCTAATGCTTTTTTTTGACAAATTTAACACATAGACGTGTGCAAGTTAGAGGTGACTATGTACAAATGTCAAAGTTTTATTGTGTAGAAGATAATACTAGGAATGTCAATAGTGGTCTTGAGGAAGAACAATTTAGAAATCGAATTAGGGGATATTCTTGAAATTCAAACCTCCACTCAAATCATCTCAAATCAACTCACAAATCTTGAAAGCATTGCTTTGTGATTTTTTGGGAAGCTTTGCAATTTGAGGCAACAGTGCCATGAGTGCACTTCTTCATGGATTTACACTCACCAGCACATGTCCGACTAAAACTTCCAGTATTAGATGTATAGGTTATGTTGTGTTTAAGTGTAAAGCAAATTTTCATATCAATCGGGAATCATTTGCATATAGGGATCAACAAAAACCATGTTTGGGATATGCTATCCCTAAACCTCAGAGGTGACAAATGTCAATTTTTTTGTTATAGATTGGTTCCATTGTAAACCAAATGAGAATACACTCATATTTCAATTAATCCAAACATAGCCAACTTTGTTGAATCAAAATTATCCACGTGATAGAACATAGGAGACTTGAACATGAACAAGAGGATTAGTTAAAATAGTCAAGAAACCATCCAAACCGCTCACGACCATATTATGGTCGCATTAGGCATTAGGGGTTAAGGGATGACTCTAATATCCTTAAATGTTTAAACGTAAATCATAAGTTTTACATTGAGACATTAAAGTAGGGATTTTCATGTTTTTTTTTATCACATTGTGTATATTTAAGTGGAACGGCATTTTTGCTAGCCCTCTCACCCATTGTATGC
The DNA here is from genome assembly GCA_950295325.1 of Polytrichum commune. Lineage (NCBI taxonomy): Eukaryota > Viridiplantae > Streptophyta > Polytrichopsida > Polytrichales > Polytrichaceae > Polytrichum > Polytrichum commune. The sequence goes on from OX485807.1 coordinate 45,302,861, forward strand.
TCACCCTCCCCCGCCCTCCATTTGTTTTAACCCCGTTCTTTGTTATTGCTTCATGTCTTGGATTCAAGTTAAATTTGAAAGATGTTGGAGTTATGAAGGCCATTTATGATTGAGCAACATTTATAAACTCATCCAAATCTTTATATAACTTGACTCAAGTCAACATTGTGAATGGGTTTAATTAAGTAGTTATGTATAACCCAAGGATTGGTTGGCATTGTGTTTAAGGGATTGTAAAGCACTTGTGTGCAACTCACATTGCTACACATGCTTCAAAAGCAGTGGGTTGGGCACATGCACATCATGTAAAGTCTACTCAATGTGGGTTTTGCTTAGGTTGTGTAATATGCTAGGAGTGACTTTAAACTGTGTGGCATTTTAGGTAGGCATCTTCATCCCACTTGAAATGTGAGCGTTGTTCACCATCTATCTTTAATTGTACAAGTTAAACTAGGTCATAATATGTTATCCTTATTGAATTGCAATTTTGAAGACATCCTGCATGGCTTGATTTGTGCCAGGTTCACAAAGGAATGTGCCAAGGCTTGACGGAGAAGATGTCACCCTCCCACCCTCCATCAATGTTGGTGATTGTGTTGAGTTTTTGTCTAATTTTCTTGAGCAACATGTATATGAGTCCTCATGTCAAACCAAAATTTGGAGGAAGAAAATGTTGCATAAGATAGGACATGAAATACAAGTTCTTCCTCCAAGGAACCAATCAATTATCAAGAATGATGATGAAGACATCATATCCAATTGGAAATCCTATGTGGAGGCATTGATCAAAGAATTGAGGATCGTGCAAAGCAGAGGTTTCCATGTATGCGACTCAGGGGTGTATGTTCTCACAAATACCCCATATGCTCTTATTTTGGAGATGGTGGCGGAGATGGTGGTAGGCTAAATGGATGATGTTCTACATGTCCAAGAATTTTGCAATCCCTAGACATTGAGTAGAATGTACTTTGTACAAAATAAAATGTAGTGGATTTATAGGATGTACAGTGACATCCTATTTGTGGCATATAAATTGCACCTAGAGTAACAAACTCTACTCCAAGTATATGACCTCCATATATTATACACCTAAACTCAATTATACAACTACATAGGTAGGGTGGCTTAAACCCAAGGCCTCAACCCGGATCTCATAGGTGCTCTGAGGCTAAGCTACCTAAGGCGAGAATAGAACTCACATGGGTGACCTTCCTAGCACTTTGGTTTTGGTGCACCCTACCACCTATAATCCACCAAATCATAGTTGGGTATTTGGGTGAATTAAATATTGGCAACCAACCATGTGGGAGCCTAGGGGCTTGCCCTTGGGCAAATAAGTGCCAATCAGCTTGTCCGCATCTTCAAAAAGAGGTAGTAGTTAACCGTTGTCGGGGGCCCTTTCATAATGCCCGTATCGGGATAACATATAGACTTAGGCCAACTCTAAAATGAGGCAACACCATAATTCATGTTGGTGGCAACATCATAGTTGTTTTTCTTTCTTCTTCCTTATTGTAGAGGCATACAAATTTTGTCAAGTGAGCATCATTATAGTCTTTGGGATATTTTGTGGTTTAAACTTTAATTATGTAGGCAAATGGTAGTAGTTGTAGGATACCGAGGATATGATTCTCATTACATAACCTTAATTTTGTAGATTTAGATTTAGTTGCATATATATATATATACAAGTGCAAATTTCACAATTATTAAGTACAAGTCAAATTGTCTCCAGACACACTTTTTGGTGCCATTCTAGAGAAGCAAAATAGACTCGGTTGATGTCGGCAAAGCCTTTGGCCACTACCTCCAAAGCATCTTCTTGGTTGAGCACTTCCATGTGGAGGAGGGGGGCCAACATATGTGGGAGCATATTAAATATATGCCTTGTTGGCAAGAATGGAAGTTGAAATGTGGGTGTCATTGCATTTATATTTTGAATGTTGCATGTCAACAAGATTGATGGAAATTTATATCTTGAGATTTTAGAGAAATGAAAAGAAATCCACAAAATATGAAATTTTTGGACAAGGATTGAATATAATCTAAGAATATGCCACCATTATGAAACCAAGTAATGTTCAAATAATGATAATCTTGGGGCCACATCAATAACTTCATGCAAACCAATCTTGTTCCCCTCCAATAAAAGCCAATTTATGGTTCTAGAAAAAGGTCAAGTCCCCCTCCTCAAACTTCAATTTCATACTCCCGATGTCCTATCACATTGTGATCCATCTTCAAGATTGTTGACATTCCTAATGTCACACCACTATAATGACCCATCAACTTATGGTGGTGGTGGGATGTGAAAATAGAGACAATTTCCATCAAACCATGACGTGGAGAGAGGAGGGTCATCAAACACCAATATAGCACCCAACTTAACTCCCAATACCTAATACCAATTTACTATGACCCACACTAAATACAAACAATCAATTTTTGCACTTACATATGACAATGCAATGCAAAGTAATTGTTGTTGTTGTTGTTGTTGTTGTTGTTGTTGTTGTTGTTGTTGTTGTAATGCTTTGTTGTAAATGGCCTCAATTATTATGAATGAAATATGAAGATAATGAGTGATTCCATATGTAGCGCAATTTTGGAATAATGTGCTAATGTATCTGAACGTTCAATATTTGCAAACAGATTAACCAAAACTACCAATGCACATTAGTAAATAGGCTATTGTATATATTTAGGAAATATAACTACATTGTTGAATATGGTTTTGCTTTGATCTTTCTTGTGACACTAATTGATAAAATCTTGGCAATTAGAATCTAGTGTAACGCATAGTGTAAGACATCATTATGGAGAAGTGACACTATCCGGCTGCTAACACTAAATACCACAAATCTAGGATATTACCGGTCCTAAAAGCCATGAGATTACCTTAATGGTGCCACATGTCACGTAGTGTTTGGTTTGGACATTTGCAAAAGGAAATGTGGCGAGAGCAGGTCCGACCAATCACGTGGCCTTATAAGCCCAAGTCGTCCTTCACATCTGGGTCGTTGCTGGAGGATCTAGAATCGAATCTGGACCGTCCATAGGAATCATCTCTCCGTAGGTTGCTGCCTCTCGGTTTCCTGCTGCTTTTGCGTTGCATTGCATTGGCGCCGCCCGGAACTCCCTTTCTCTCCGCCATAGCCACATTTTTCTCGCTGTCCTCTCTGCTCCATACGTCGGCCCTCCTCCCTCGCCTGCTCACGCCGACCTCCTCCTCGCTGCCGAATTTCGAGCCCTTCCTCGGCTTCTGAGGCGACCTGTGTGTCCAGATGCTGGCATTAACAATGCCTATAACCCTACAGGGAGTACAGTTCTGCTGGGTGTAAGGATGTGGTTTGGTTCTACTGGGTAAGTAGAATATTGATCATACGGGGTGCAGGGTGCGTTATGCCGCTCGGTAGTGTATTTCCGCTGGTTGTAAGGAAGTCTCGGATGTACACCGTGCAGCACCTTCCCGCATGAAATGCCACTTATACCCAGAGACATTCCTGCGATAAGCTCACATATTCTCAAGATTGTAGAGAATTCATGTGCATTGCATCGCAAATTCAAGTGAAGGTTGCATTCTCTAACACGCCTCGTTTCCTGATGTGCTGAGGAATTTTAAGGAGTGCACATTTGAAGTAACCAAAAATGTAGGAAGTTGAGGTGGTCGACCGAAAGTGACACCAACTCCAGTCACGATCGAACGAGTATGTCAGTACCTTGCACGATGCATCATTAGTGTAAATCCGAGTCTAGGTGCGATCATGTCAAAGAATCCTCATTGTTCACTTCCTTGATTATTGAGATTAAAGTAGGTCGACCATTGGTTTCTTGGCTCCGTTTTCAGTGTGTACAGGTAATGAACTTACAAGCAGTTTCCAAGGAGAGAGAACTTTCAAAGCTAAGGGTGTTGTTTTGATGGTTTTTGTTTTTCTATTACAATCTACAAATTTTTAGACTTTTCTGCGATGCTGGGAAGTTTATTCCTATAGTCTCCCATAGAAGTGATGAGTTCAGAAATTGCACATGTCACAAACAGGAATTTTCTCCTTGAAATTTAAAGACCCCAATTTAGTACAGTCGTGGTCAATTGAGATGAATTGGCAACAAACCTACAGGGTATCCAATTTTTATATTGGATGGATGAGAGGTATGTTTGTATAAGATAATTCCCTCTCTCCGGTATAGGGTGAACTTCCGGGTCATCACATGTTTGCATACGATAATTCCCTCTCTCCGGTATAGGGTGAACTTCCGGGTCATCACATGTTTGCATACTTCCGGGTCATCAAATGTCAAAGCTTAGATGAAAGATAATCATCTCATTCATCCATCATAACAATCAATGGACCCTAAAAGTACCCATTGGCCAACCAATGCCATTGGGAAACCAATTCAAATTATGGCTATTACAAGTTATTTGATGTTACTTTCATTGGGTCATGAGATTCAAATCGATATTCACGAACAATAACTATTAGTAGACAATGGGTGTATAAATTGTACTTGAAGATGCAGATATAGAGAATTTTCAAATACCATCTAGTTCAAATACATGTTTTTGTGCATGGTTCAAATACCATCTAGTTCAAATACATGTTTTTTTGCATGGTTCAAATACCATCTAGTTCAAATACATGTTTTGTGACATATAATTGACACCTGAGTTTTTTCAAAGGGAAATTTCAAAAAACAAAAAATCACATGCATTCCATAAACTTGGTATGAACCCTATAGGTAGGCTCTTCCCACTTGTAGATGACACTAAGGGGTGTTAACAAACAGATATGAACCTTGGACCTCACAACCCTACTCCAACACCTTAGCCACCGACTCATTGCACATTACATGTATATTTGGAGGGCTTTTAAGCAATTTATATGAAAAGCTGGCATTTATCTTGTAATGTAAGAATGTAAAAATTAAAATACCTCTCCTCCATCCAACATAAAAACTTGTCCCTTATAGATTTTTGGCAAATTCATCTCAAATAATTTGGACTAGACTAAATTGGGGTATGTGAACCTAAATCCGGTGTCTAAATGACTTAAAATACTAAATTGAGGCTTGTTTATTATTTCAAGGATTCTTGTTGAATGAATGAAAAACACTTTTAGGCGGTAATTCCCTCTCTCTCTCTCTCACTCACATAGGTCATCACTTACGAAGGTGACTCACATCTAAATCTAGACTAGATCTACAAGATTTCTAAAAGGAAACAAAGATAGAACATTCTTTCATGGACATTCAATAATAAACATGTGATTAGTATGAGATGATTAGCAAATCCAAATTGAAGTTGTAGTCACTTTTCCGTTAATTTTTGGAGCTCATAATGATACATTATTCATTGTCAAGGTAAAAACCCTAAACCGGCAGAGATAGAGTCAAGTGTGGAGGGGTCATGATGTTTTGAAATAAAATTATTGTAGTCCCATTATTGAAAAATTGAAATTGTCCCTTTGATTGAGAGGGACAATTGTGAGATGAAACAGATTCTTATATTTGATGCATCTCACTTTGGTTTGTCCCATGATGATTCCCCTCTATCATGGGACATGCAAACTTCCCATCTATAACATTGTGACCCATGGGATTTAAGAGGTATGCCCCCATGTTCTTCCCATGGGACACAGTTGGAAGTTGCTTGTGAGATGTATAAAAAGTTTGGTATTCGATGGGTGAAGTATAGGGATCCAATAGACTTAAGTTACCATCCATGAAACATGGAGATTGACATATATTAATATTGAAAAGGAACCAACAACAAACTGACATTACCTCCTACTCATATTTTGATAGTAGACTTAGAAACAATAATTGCATTAGCTTCTATGATATATATTGCATACTTAGATACTAGTAACGAACTCACTCGCAGCATCAAGTCATGTGTTACACATTAGGCGATCAAACGGACCCAGCAGGAATCGGACCCGGACCGTCTTAACTCAAACATCCTCTCACAACCAACCGAGGAAGTATGACTTGGCGTACACCTTTACAACAAAACCACTAGTTACACTCAAAAGGCATACACCCTCGTGGGCCATGATGGGCCCCTATTATTTGTCCCCTGGCTACTATAGTGTCCATCCTCGAAAGAGGAGAGTAGTTTTGTCCCAGCTTCCCCATGTCCTGTGGGCATCGGGTTGTTGGCATTACGAACGGACACTCTATTCACGCCGGCCCCTAAAAGGGACCGGAGTTTCTATCTATCTATCTACTAGTAACGATTTTGATGGATTTTGTTTCTGGTGTTGTTTTTTCAGCTGCATGTTAGAAAATAGGTTGACCGGTGTGAAGAATCATCGAACAAGAGAGCGAGCGGTCTCATGTCTCCATTTTCAGTGTCTTCTTCAGGTAATGAAACTTACAACTAGCGTCCCATGAGAGAGGGAACTCTCAAATTGGAGGATCCTCTGTTCCCTTGGATTAAAACAATCACGTTTTTCCAGCACAAAGTTGTGCATTAACTAGAACACCACTAGGATGCACACAATCGTTTGCCAAATTTTGTTTGTTACATAATCACAATGATTCCAATTCAAGGTGTTACTCTAGACTCAAACGAATTTGTGAACAGAGATTCTTCAGATTTTCATTTCTTCTGGACACTGTTAATTGCAGGCTCTCTGCCAACGAAGCGGCTCCTCCGCACTAGGTGCACCATGATTCATCTCAGGAGTGTTGAGGTAGAGAGGGACAGTGATCACTGCTTTCTTGTGTGTCCGCCTTCGTTGCTATTTGTAAAGAAAATCTCCCAATTTTGGCCACCGTTGGAGTTGTGACCTTGGTGATCGCCTTTCTCTGTTCGTGGGCAAACAGATTGTTCATAGTCACTTCTGCAATTGAACAGAGTATACCCACGATGCATGGGCGAGTAACTTAGGGCCGGTTCACATGGGGTCCCAAGACCCAAGTGCCAAGTCCCACTCATGTTAGTGAGTCTCAATATGGAGGCAAAGTCCCGACTTTGGAGCCTCAAGAAACCATTAAAGTATGATTAATTATCATTAAAGTTGGATGTTGATTATTTGAGTTGTTAATGTTCTATAATGTTCATAAAACTAATTTGGCATTTGTTGGAGAAATATGGGATATATAGTAAATAGATATAGCATTATATAATCCCAACTAATAAGTAACACTAGATATATTGTTTAGTGTAGTGATTCTTCAAACTCATATGGCCACTTTGTAACTACACTATTTTGTTTGATTAATGTGGGTTACCATTTGGAGTCACATGTTGCTATAACTTTTTGCGGAAAGTATCCCCTTATCCAAATAACATATCTACGCTAAATATGTTATTTAGTGTCCCTAACAATTTGAAATTACACATCGATTCCCTAATTCTTTTACTATTATTGTATTATTTTAACAAGTAAAGATGTTGATGTTCTATACTGTCCAAACAACCAATTTGACCTTGGTTGGTAAAACATGAGATGTACAATAAACAGTTATAGCATTGCGTGATTCCAAACTGTAAGTGGCTCTAAATATCATATTTAGTGTAGTTAGTATGCACACTGAAGAGTATGATATAACTTAGTTGATTAAAGTGTTTATGATCTGTTTTTATTTTGCAACATTCAAAGCTCTTACCATAGTACTTTTACCGCTTTGGCACTAATTGAACTATTTAAACAATAACCAAACATTTCAAAAATTGTCTTTTTAAGATCCAATGCATTCATATGGCAGAAATGAAATTTCCTTCAAACCCGGGATTGCCACATCTAAAAATACACAATATTGGTTAACCTGTAAATAGCCAAAGTGGTAAAGGTACTACAGTACATTGTTGGAATCACTTTCACTTAAACATGTGCAAGGATCAAGAGTTGTCCACTTATACCATACTTGCTCCCAACACCTAAGTCCACATGATAACCCACACTAATTAGAGAAAATAGTGTAGCAGTTAGATTTGAGTCCCTGTTTGTAGGATGGAATCATAAACCCAAATTTGATCTTTGGATCTCATTGTAGAGCCTTCGGATCCAAACACAACACGCAAGCATCAGGAAGGGCAAGACGGACCAGCGGAGATAAAGGAATTCAGGTACTGGTGTAACAGGGGAGCGACAAAGCCAAAGGGACTGAGGGACTGAGGGACTGCAGCAGGGAGCCGTTCGGAGGAGACCGAGAGCAGAGCAGGCGGAGAGCAGGCGAAGAGCGAGAGAGAGAGAGAGACGAGCCACGTGGCGACATGGGCGTGAAGGCGCGGCCAAGGAGAGGCTGCGAGCCCGGAAGGCGGTGAGCGAAAAGGGGGCCGGCCACCTGTCCCTTTTATGGGACCCACCGACCTACCCAGACCATGAGTAATTAGGGTTACGGGCTACCAATTAGTGAGAGCCTTAGATTAGTAGGTTAGGACTACTCTTGAGCAAACCCGTTAGTGACCTCTTATGCTAATGAATTAGAAGATGCTCCAATAGGATAGTAAGTAGACATAGTAAGGATGGAAGAAGGGATGAACCCTTAGATGATAGATGGAAGGACACAAGGATGACGAATTTTGGATGGGCTTAACTACCGGCAATGAATAATGAGCCTATTTTGGGATGAATGGAAGAAAGGGGATGACAACTACCAATGGCACATCTAGGCGGTTGAAACATGCCCATATGTACCTCATTAGTAGAGCTAATTTAAGCACGTGACAGTCTATTAATAGATCGGACAGGGCTGAATTTAGACTGTATGAACATTCAGGGCTAAAATTAGTAAATACAGACATTTAAAGACCTAACCGCCACATCTTAGATTACCCTAAATTCGAAGCCTATATAAAGGGGCCACATATGGCACCTAATTCACCTCATTCAACGCAAGCAACTCGAGGTGGCGGACTAGAAGACCGGTGGCTTACGAAGACCTAAAGGATTGGAATACATCCTCGCGGAGTTAAAGGATTGAAATATATCCTCGGAGGCGCTCGGACTTAAAGGATTGAAATATATCCTCGGAGGCGTTCGAATTTAAAGGATTGAAATATATCCTCGGAGGCGTTCGAATTTAAAGGATTGAAATATATCCTCGGAGGCGTTCGAATTTCAAGGATTGAAATATATCCTCGGAGGCGTTCGAACTTAAAGGATTGAAATATAATCCTCGGAGGCGTTTGAACTTAAAGGATTGAAATATTATCCTCGGACTTGGATACTGGGGGCCTTGGATACTGGGGGCCTTGGATACTGGGGGCCTTGGATACTGGAGGCCCGTGAGACTGGAGGCCCATAAGCGACTGGAGGCCCTTGAGATTGGAGGCCGCGAGTTTAGAAAACATTAAGGATCGAAAGATCCTCGGCATTCGAGATTCAAAGAATTGAAGAATCCTTGCACTCGAAGACTTGGAAGGATTCGGAAGTCCTCAAAAACTTGGAGAATGGGCAAATAGGAGAATTTGAAGGTGTACGGCCGTAAAACAACACCTAAGCCTAGTTTTGTTTGGAGAAGTTTGAAAACCGAAGGCGGGTTAAAAATAGCAAAAAGAGAAGGACCTCTTTGAGAAATTACATTTTGAACCCGGAGGACACATTTTCGGAATCGGAGCAATTTCATCTAAGATAGTTGGAATCAGAGAATCATGGGTTAAAGAGTACAAGGAACTTTACTCGGTGGAGATATCGGTTTCACCATCAAGAGGAGGACAAAAAGGAGATGGCCGTCGATTAGGCCACATCAAACTACAATCCAAGATGTCATCTCTAAACACATCTTGTCATTCAAATGAACTTGAAATGATTACGTAGGAATTCCTAAAGATCTCCAAAGAAACTCTAACATGATGATTTAGGGATTACAAAGGAAAGAACTTGAGTAATCATAGGGCAAGCAGTTGGAATGAAAGATTTCATGCATATGAATGTGAACTCTAGGAATTGAGTATCGGAAGGAAATCTTATGAATATACTTTAGGGAGGGAGTATGTTTTGACTCTCAAGGAATTGTAACCTTATCATAAGCTTGATAATATAAGGGGAATATAAACTTGAAAACTTAGGTCAATTTGTCCTTGAGGATTCAAAAGAGCACTAAGATCATGTATCACAAAATTAAGGATATATGAGCGCAAACACCTTCACCAGAAATGGAAAACCTAATGAAGGTCTAATTTTGGTGGGAGTAACTTCCATGTAAACCGGTCAGCAGCGGGTTACACCGTCTAAGTTGCTGAGGGTTTGAAGGTGACCTCGACACTCATTGATAGTTTTCGGATCAAAACAATTATAGTGGGAATTTGCTGGACAAAACATTACTCAATGTGCAACTCATATCCTTTGGACCCTCATATAACAATGGGATGCTTCAAAAGTTGGGTAGAGAGACTCAGATTCAAATTGAACTTGCAACATCCCATTGTTATATTTTGAGGGCCCGAGTCACTAAATAATGTTATGAAAACTTCATCTAATCCGAAACTATGGATCCAAACTTGCCAATCGGAGGATGTTAAAAACCCCCCCACAAACTTTTCGGGGGGGGGGGGGGGGAATATTCTGTTAGGGGCAGCTGCCTGACATTTTTCTGCACCCGTCCGAAAACTGCTGCCCGCCCGCCTGATTTTGAAAAAACTATTATACTTGCATTTTTGAAGGCTACTTGTCCACAAATCCCATATTGAGTGCACTTCATTTTCAAGGTCTCAAATCCAATATATATGTTCACTTCCTTTGAGTAAATAAGCAATTGACTAGATTCATTTTCAAAGTGAAACCGCAAATAAAGTAAGTAATTAACTTGGAAGTCAAAAATAAACAAAATCCTCATTAGCACTGAGGTTATAATTTTTGTCACTTACAATTCAAAGGGACTTTGTCATTCTAAAATGAAACTAAAATTAATGATTTATTTTTAATTTATTTTTAATAGTTTAATACAATATAAAATAGGAAATATAGTTAATACCTTCTACTATCACAAAGTTTTCATATGCATTTAAACTAGTTAAGTAAGATTGAATGCAACTAAGTCTAATATATTCTGATTAATCCTAATTAAGCCCAATTAAATCAGAAAATATGCTTACCAAATTAATTAAGGCTAATTAATCATAAATTATATTTACTGGAGTTAATTCCATTTAAATCATGATTAATTCCAGTAAGTACATTTTAGAATTAATTAGGGTTAATTAATTTGGTACGAATATTTTCTGATTTAATTGGGCTTAAATAGGACTAATTAGGATTAATCAGAAATTATTAGACTTATTTGCATTCAATCTTACTTAACTAGTTTAAATGCGTATGAAAACTTTGTGATAGTAGAAGGTATTAAATATATAATATATTAAATAAATTTTATTTTAAATAAATTTTAGTTTCATTTTAGAATGACAAAGTCCCTTTGAATTGTAAGTGACAAAAATTATAACCTCAATGTTAATGAGAATTTTGTAATATTTTTGACTTCCAAGTTAATTACATGTTTCATTGGCGATTTCAATTTGAAAATGAATCTAGTCAATTGCTTATTTACTCAATGAAAGTGAACATATATATTGGATTTGAGACCTTGAAAATGAAGTGCACTCAATATGGGATTTGTGGACAAGTAGCCTTCAAAAATGCAAGTACAATAGTTTTTTCGAAATCGGACGGGCGGGCAACAATTTTCGGTCGGGTGCAGAAAAAATGTTGGGCGGCTGCCCCAGACAGAATATTCCCCCCCGAAAAGTTCGTGGGGGGGTATTTAACGTCCTCCGGCCCAATCTGAGCTACTTGTGCGAATGCTCAGACCCTTTTCTTGTAAAACTTAATGTACCTTATATCTAGACCCTTATATCTAGACCCTTATATGTAGACCCATATATCTAGACCCTTATATGTAGACCCTTATATGTAGACCCTTTTCGTGCTGTGCCATTGACAGACGACGCCACCCGTTTTGTTGTTGACATAGGACCCCACAAATTTTCTCGTTCATAAATCCCAAAGAATCAAAGGAATTCCTGCGGGTCAAGCAGGTCAAGTGGCACATGTACAGATCCCAACAATCTTAATCTTTTTGTGTGCCGGAAGGCAGGGATGATGGTAGAATGATGATGATGATGAACGATGATGGTAGATCAGCATGGCCGGGTATTAACTGATATGCCGGGTATACAGCCACTGTTTGAACGCCTTTTTTTGACCTGAATGCGGGCTGTCCAGCTCCTCTCCCTCCACCATCGATTTCCGAGGGCCGCTTCCATGACCCAGATCGCTCCTCCGCTTGGGTCTCAAAATGGGTGATTTCCGTCCGGCTTTTGCCACCGTGACACCGTGGGCAAGTGTATAAAACACGTTAATCCTGCGATCTCACATTTTGTGTCGATTGTAGTAACTTCATGTGTGATGCATCATTAGATTGTAGTGAAGGCTGCATCCTCTACTTTGCCACACCTCATTTCGGGATACGGTGACCAATTCGGAGGAGTCCGACATGCACACTTGAAGAAAGCACACAAGGAAGTTGAGGTGGTCGACCATCTCCAGCACCTACCAATACCGAATCCAGGTGCGATCCTCTTAGCCTGTCTTCATTGTTCATTTCCTTTTTCTTTTTGTATTTTTTTTTGTTTTTGTTACGTGTCGTCCCAGTTGCCAAGAATAGATTGACGGACTGGATGAAGAATCATCAAACAAGAGAGCGAGCGGTTTCTTGTGGGGTCTGCCTTACTTTCACATACTGAACTTATAAACAGTGTCCAAGAAGAGAGCGGGCACTTTGAAATTCCAGGATCCTTTATTTTCTTGGCTTAGAACACTGTTTTCTTCGATACAAACATTTAGACGAACTACGGTATTACTAATTTTATTCCTATCATTCCCCTTCTCCTCATCATTGTATCGTATTCATATTCGTTCGCATTCAACCAGTTCATGTCAATACATTTGCGTTTGTCAGTCAGTTTTGATGCCCGCAATCTTTGCAAGTTCGTGATCTATAGACATGGCGAATTGAAGATTGTTGTTTGGAGTCCAGTATGTGCAGTGCTGTCTCAAAAACCAAGTATTGAAATTTTTATTCTCACCCCGTTGGGACTTCTTGAGCGGTGTCTCCTCGCTTACTCATGCACCTCGAACTAAGAACCACTCGGTTCCGGAAATGTTTAGTGACTCGAGAGATTCCAGGTGCGTCTCTGAGAGCAGCTGGAGTGGACGAGCAATCATGAACCCATGCCTTGCGAGTCTTGAAGCTAAGTTAATTGGGTGCAGCACAAACTTGTGCAAGCTTCATCTCCCTTCTCCCCCTTCTCTGACGGGTGGTGCACATCTAGAACATCACTAGGATGCAGGCGATCGTTTGGCGAATCTTTTGTGTGACATAAATTACCATGATTCTAGGTGCACGTGTTATGCTCTCGAAGGAACTTGAAAACCGAGGTTCTTCGACATTTCATTTCTTCCTGACACTCTTGCTGCCTCTCCGCCATCGAGGCGGGCCCCTCACAATAGACGCACACGATGTATCTCGGGAGCGTAGAGCCATCAGCGAGCCGCTACGGAGGTGGCTTCAGCTGACCTCCAACCGATTCCCTTCGCAGATTTCGTATCCATTTTGGTGCCTCCTGCTCTCGTGAAAGGCACATTCGTAGGCCGGTTCACACGGGCTCCCAAGTCTAAGTCCCAAGTTACTTGAAGCCAATCTGTGCAATCTCAACCGTTGAGAGCATGGCAGTTGGGATTTACCACTTCACACGGGTTTCCAAGTCCTAAGTTTCAAGTATGACATGGATGCATGCATGGCAACAATTTTTGGAGGTGAGGGCTTGGGACTTGTGTTGCGAGATGGGTAGAGCAAAAAGCTAGACCAAACTCTCAAATCAAGTCCCACAATTTTTTTTGCAGAATATAATCAAGATCTGACTTCAATGATAGTTAAACATATTATAGTGGTTACTTGAGGTATGTACCAAAAATAAAGAACACAATGTAGGTGTAAATTTTTGATTGTGGAGTGAAATTCAAGATTCATGTTTGGATTTTGAATTGCTCCCACCAACATGGCATTTTGCATCTAGCATGGACAAGGCCTTGAATCTTTGATCCGCTTGACCTGTGTTTTCGTAGCTTCCTTTTGTACCTTACACTAGTAAGAGATGTGATGAAATCTATGACAACTATAGGTTGGACTTGACTCACTTGTCCACTAGATTGTGCTCTAATGACCGCCCCTTCAAAATGGACGTGTGTTCAAGAACTAGCATGGTACCTACTAGTGTGTGAGGGATGTAAAGCAATTGCATGGATGTGCCACTTGACTTAGAGGCAACATCTCAAGGCTGGAAATTGGGTTGAAATTTCGTGTACTCTTAGCTCAAAATTCTAGTGTAATTGTTGTTAATGCATGAATCTTCCACTCACATATGTGCATGTTGAGTGTGTGAGTTTGTTCCGTGTTCTTCATACATTTGTGCATATGTAATCAAAGATGGTCTTAAAGGTATGTAAGGTGTCCTGATTTCGATATAAATTCCTTGACAATCGATTTCGTAATGCAGATTCCAAATCTTCTTAATTCGGTAACAAAAATGAATTTTCTTGAGTGACAAAGCTACATTTCATATATTTGTCACACAATGGTTGGTTGAAACCATTGCTCAAGTAGATGTGGCAAGTAAATAAATTCAATTTCGGCAAGCAAAGTGCATGGACTGAAAGGTACTTATCTTCTATTTGTTTCAAGCAAAGTTTCTCATGTCAATGATTATGTCATACTTGTTCAGTATATTGCTCGATCTTGACCAACCCATGGAGGACTTCTTGAGCTTCAATGAAGTCATGGGATTCTATGTTTCAAATATTGAACAAATCGAGGTGTTCCCAACAATCAACGAAGAGGAAACGGAAGTGGCTGAACAAGTCGGTGGAGGCCATGAATCTACAATGAATATTATGATAAACGGGGGGCATCCAATATGTGGAACAAGTTCATCTTGTAAGTGAGGCTTTCCCTATGCCATCATTTTATTTCTTTAATGCATAAGGCAAACAAGCATTAAATATATGATTACAATAAAATAAAATAAAATCCTAGTACATGATATATGGTTTATGGTATATGGTTTATGGTATAATTTATTTTCAAGTACACTAATTGCAAAGGGTTACAACTCTAGGAGCGGCACATCCACTAGTTTTTGGTGTGACACCATAATTTCCTTAATAGAAGTATATCAAGAAAAGACATGAATCATTTATCGCTAAGAAAATTTCAAGGTATTGTAAATTAATTTTGAGACTATACATGGACATGTTGAGATCAAGGGGAGATATAAGGCTTCAAAATATTGCGTAAATTCATGTGATATTATGCAGAATCGATGAGTATTTTGAAGAATGCCTACTAGTATAGTTTAAAAAAGAAACTACAATAGATTGTTTTGTGCAATGTGGATGTTTGGGAAAAGAACATTTTATATTGGTTCATTGGGAGTCAAAATCATTTTATCACCTCTTGGCATGTAAAAATGAGATTGATCCCCAATAAATCAGTCTAAAATGTTATTTGTTCATACCCCCACACCAACTACAAGCATGCACCGAAAACCTAGTGAATATGAAAAGAATTATATCAAAAACAACCAACTCTCGACTTTAACTCTGGTTGAATTAACCCCTAACTTCCCAATTTTCCCTTAGATTTGTTTAGAAATTGTGACCTCAATTTCAATGACCATAGTTGAAGATCTAATGTTTTTTTGATAAATTTAACGCATAGATGTGTGCAAGTTAGAGGTGACTATGTCGAAGCCAAATTTCAAATGTCAAAGTTTTATTGCGTAGGAGATAATACTAGGAATGTCAACGGTGGTCTTGAGGGGGAACAATTTAGAAATCAAATTAGGGGATATTCTTAAAATTCAAACCTCCACTCAAATCATCTCAAATCAGCTCACAAATCTTGAAAGCATTACTTTGTGATTTTTTGGGAAGCTTTGCAATTTGAGGCAACAATGCCATGAGTGCACTCCTTCATGGATTTACACTCACGAGCACATGTCCGACTAAAACTTCCAGTATTAGATGTATTGGTTATGTTGCGTTTAAGTGTAAAGCAAATTTTCATATCAATCAGGAATCATTTGCATATAGGGATCAACAAAAAACATGTTTGGGATATGCTATCCCTAAACTTCAGAGGTGACACATGTCAATTTTTTTGTTATAGATTGGTTCCATTGTAAACCAAAGGAGAGCATACACTCATATTTCAGTTAATCCAAACATAGCCAACTTTGTTGAATCAAAATTATCCATGTGGTAGAACATAGGAGACTTGAACATGAACAAGAGGATTAGTTAAAATAGTCAAGAAACCATCCAAACCGCTCACGACCATATTATGGTCGCATTAGACATTAGGGGTTAAGGGATGACTCTAATATCCTTAAATGTTTAAACGTAAATCATAAGTTATACATTGAGACATTAAAATAGTTATTTTTGTGTTTTTTTATCACGTTGTGTATATTTAAGTGGATTGGCATTTTTGCTCGCCCTCTCACCCATTGTATGCTCACCCTCCCTTCCCCTCCCCCCCCCATCCGTTTGTTTTAACCCCGTTCTCTGTAATTGCTCATGTCTTGGATTCAAGTTAAATATGAAAGATGTTGGAGTTATGAAGGCCTTTCATGATTGAGGAACATTTATAAATTCATCCAAATCTTTATATAACTTGACTCAAGTCAACATTATGAATGGGTTTAATTAACTAGTTATGTATAACCCAAGAATTGGTTGGCATTGTGTTTAAGGGATTGTAAAGCACTTGTGTGCAACTCACATTGCTACACATGCTTCAAAAGTAGTTGGTTGGGCACGGGCTCATCATGTAAAGTCTACTTAATGTGGTTTTGCTTAGGTTGTGTAATATGCTAGGAGTGACTTTACACTATGTGGCATTTTAGTCAAGCATCTTCATCCCACTTGAAATGTGAGCGTTATTAACCATCTATCTTTAATTATAAAAGTTAAACTAGGTCATAATATGTTAATGTGTTGAATTGCAATTTTGAAGACATCCCTCATGGCTTGATTTGTGGCAGGTTCACAAAGGAATGTGCCAAGGGTCGACGGAGGAGATGTCACCATCCCACCCTCCATCAATGTCGGTGATTGTGTTGAGTTTTTGACGAGTTTCCTTGAGCAACAACTATGTGAGTCCCCATGTCAAAACAAAATTTGGACTAAGAAAATGCTACATAAGATAGGAAAGGAAATACAAGTTCTTCCTCCAAGGAACCAATCAATTGTCAAGAATGGTGATGAAGACATCATATCCAATTGGAAATCCTATGTGGAGGCATTGATCAAAGAATTGAGGATCGTGCAAAGCAGAGGTTTTCATGTATGCGACTCAGGGGTGTATGTTCTCACAAATACCCCATATGCTCTTATTTTGGAGATGGTGGCGGAGATGGTGGTAGGCTAAATGGATGATGTTCTACATGTCCTAGAATTTTGCAATCACTACACATTGAGTAGAATGTACTTTGTACAAGATAAAATGTAGTGGATTTATAGGATGTATAGTGACATCCAATTTTAGGCATATAAATTGCACCTAGAGTAACAAAATCTACTCCAAGTATATGCTCTCTCTCTCTCTCTCTCTCTCTATATATATATATATATACACCTAAACGCAAATATACAACTACATAGGTAGGGTGGCTTAAACCCAAGGCCTTAACCCATATCTCATAGGTGCTCTGAGGCTAAGCTACATAAGACCATAATAGAACTCACATGGGCGACCTTCCTAGCACTTTGTTTTTGGTGCACCCTACCACCTATGATCCATCCCAATCATAGTCGGGTATTTGGGTGAATTAAATATTGGCAACCAACCATGTGGGAACCTAGGGGCTTGCCCTTGGGGCAAATAAGTGCCAATTAGCTTGTCCACATCTTCAAAAAGTGGTAGTAGTTAATTGTTGTTGGGGGCCCTTTCATAATGCATGTGTGGGGATTACATATAGACTTAGGCCCACTCTAAAATGAGGCAACACCATAACTCATGTTGGTGGCAACATCATAGTTGTTTTTCTTTCTTTGTACTTACTGTATAGGCATACATATTTTGTCAAGTGAGCATCATTATAATCTTTGGGATATTTTGTGGTTTTAACTTTAATTATGTAGGCAAATGGTGCTACTTGTAGGATACCGAGCATATGATTTTAATTACATACCCTTAATTTTGTAGATTTAGTGGCACACACACACACACACACACACACACACACACACACACACATATATATATATATATATACAATTGCAAATTTCACAATTATTAAGTACAAGGTCAAATTGTCTCAAGGCACACTTTTTGGTGCCATTCTAGAGAAGCAATATAGATTCGGTTGATGTTGGCAAAG
This sequence comes from Polytrichum commune, assembly GCA_950295325.1. Lineage (NCBI taxonomy): Eukaryota > Viridiplantae > Streptophyta > Polytrichopsida > Polytrichales > Polytrichaceae > Polytrichum > Polytrichum commune. The sequence continues at coordinate 45,321,249 of OX485807.1, forward strand.
CCTTTGGCCACTACCTCCAAAGCATCTTCTTGGTTGAGCACTTCCATGTGGAGGAGGGGGGTCAACATATGAAGGAGTATATTAAATATATGCCTTGTTGTCAAGAATGCAAGTTGAAATGTGGGTGTCATTGCATTTACATTTTGAATGTTGCATGTCAACTAGATTGATGGAAAATTATGTCTTGAGATTTTAGAGAAATGAAAAGAAATCCACAAAATATGAAATGTTTGGACAAGGAATTGAATATAATCTAAGAATATGCCACCATTATGAAACCAAGTAATGTTCAAACAATGATAATCTTGGGACCACATCAATAAGTTTATGCAAAATTAATCAATCTTGTTCCGCTCCAATGGAAGCCAATTTATGGTTCTAGGAAAAGGTCAAGTCCCCCTCCTCAAACTTCAATTTCATACTCCCGATATCCTATCACATTGTGATCCATCTTCAAGGTTGTTAACATTTCTAATGTCATACCACTATAATGATCCATCAACTTATGGTGGTGGTGGGATGTGAAAATGAAGATAATTTCAATCAAAACATGATGTGGCGAGAGGAGGGTCATCAAACACCAATATAGCACCCAACTTAACTCCCAATACCTAATACCAATTTATTGTGACCCACACTAAATACTGACAATCAAATTTTGCACTTACATATGACAATGCCATGTAAAGTAATCGTTGTCGTTGTTGTTGCTGCTACAAAAACCAACATTTGATTTTCTTTGTGGATTCGAATGCTTTGTTGTAAATGGCCTCAATTATTATGAATGAAATATGAAGATAATAAGTGATACCATATGTAGCGCAATTTTGGAGTAATGTGATAATGTATCCGTACATTCAATATTTGCAAACAGATGAACCAATAATACTAGTGCACATTAGTAAATACGCTAATGTATAGATTTAGGAAATATAACTACATTGTTTAATCTGGTTTTGCTTTGATCTTTCTTGTCACTGACACTAATTGAAAAAATCTTGGCAATTAGAATCTAGTGTAATCCATAGTGTAAGACATGAATATGGAGAAGTGACACTATCCGGCTGCTAACACTAATTAAATACCACAAACCTAGAATATTACCGGTCCTAAAATCCACGAGATTACCTTACAGGTGCCACATGTCACGTAGCGGTTGGTGCGGACATTCGCAAAAGGTGATGTGGCGACAGCATGTCCGACCAATCACGTGGCCTTATAAGCCCAAGTCATCCTTCACACCCGGGTCGTTGCTGGAGGACTTGCACTCAAATCTGGACCGTCCATTGGAATCGTCTCTCCTCCGTAGGTAGAATCGTCTCTGTCCATTTAATACTCTCCATTAAATACCATTCCTTTCCGCCGTAATAACTTCATAATACCTCACGAACCAACAACCCTGGCTTTTGTTAACAAACAGTTTGCTTAAAAATCATTCCAATGAGGATATGATGATAATTTCTATTCTTGTGAACTGATTTTGAGTACAAAACACATCTTATGTATATACAAAATTCATTTTTGTTTTCAGGTCCAACTATGATAAGGTGTACCATGCATCCCCCCCCCCCCCCCACCCTCGGTTCCCTGCCTCCAAGCTACTTAATCCACAAAATTGTGAGTAAATCAATCACAAAAAAAGACAACTCTATTGCCCTATATATGCATCTAAGAAGTATAATTTATACACCCATTGCCTATCGATAATTGTTGTACGTAAATATCCATGTGAATCTCATTACGCATTGAAAGTGACATCAAATAACTTGTAATAGCCATAGTTTGAATTGGTTCGCCAATGGTGTCGGTTGGGGTTTGGGATTAGGGTTTAGGGTTTAGGGTTCAAGCTCTAGTATTATATTCTTATAGTTGAAACTTTTAACACATTAATTGGAGTTCCAAAAGAACCTTGGTTGTGTAATTTTTCATGATGGTGAAAACAGTACTTTTATTACAACAGAGCACATTGTTTGACATTTTTCCACATATTATGAGGCACTTATAGGTCCTCTTTCATTCTTTACTATAAGTCATGCTTTCCCATCTAGCCTCTTTTAATTTACAAATGTAATGTGTATTCACCTTATAAGCAATAATTATCAATGTAAAGAAGAACTTAGATAAGTGTTTCAATTGCGCGTTTGTAATGGTGGAATGTATTGCAGTTTTTGCACCAGCGTTTGAAGGTGCCACTGCTGAAAAGCTTGCAATAGAGATTTCATCACTGCGTATAATGGATGTACAAGAGTGTCACCGATTGAAAGAAATCACTCTTGGAGTCTCAAGCCAATCAAAATTCCAACACTTCGGTATAAAGCTCTGAGAAAATTTCCAGAGAGTTTCAAGAACGTTCCTTACAAAAACTTACATTGGAGGGATGTCAAGACCTTACATCACTACCTGTCGGCTTTGGCAGGCTTGTCGAGCTTCAAGAGTTGAACATACGGAAGTGCCCAAAGTTGAGTAAAGTTCCAGAGAGTTTCAAGGACCTGACGTCTTTAAAAAAAGTCAACAATGTGGAAATGTCAAGACATGGCATCATTGCAGGTTGGCATTGGCGGGCTTGTAGAACTCTATGAATTGCACATACAGGGTTATCCAAAGTTGAGAGAAATCCCCGAGGCTGTCAAGGACCTGAAGCTTACATTGTATGATTGTGATGATCTTGCATCATTGCCAGTGGGCTTTGGCGGGGTTGTTGAGCTTCAGGAGTTAGACATACGGAGCTGCCCAAAGTTGAGAGAAAATCCCGGAGAGTTTCAAGGACCTCAAGTCTTTACGAAAGCTAAATTTTTTTGATTATGAGGATCTTACATCATTGCCGGTAGGCTTCCGCGGGCATGTTGAGCTTCAAGGGTTGGCCATATGGAGATGCCCAAAGTTGAGAGAAATCCCCGAGAGTTCCAAGAACCTCAAATCTTTACACAAGTTTACGTTGTACGATTCTGATGATCTTGCAACATTTCCGGTGGGCTTCGGCGGGTTTGTTGAGCTCTATGAGTTGGACGTACAAAGGTGGCCAAATTTGAGAGAAATCCCTGAGAGTTTCAAGGACATCAAGTATTGACAAAAGCTTTCCTTGAGAGATTGTAAAAACTGTTGCAACATTGCCGGTGGGTTTCGGTGGGCTTGTTGAGCTTTAGGAGTTGTACATATGGACCTGCCCAAAGTTGAGAAATCCCCGAGAGTTTCAAGGACCTTCAGTATTTACAAAAACTCAAATTGCATAATGTGGAAGACCTTGCATCATTGCCGATGGGCATCAATGACTTGTTGAGCTCTATGGCTTTGACATAACAAAGGTGCCCGCAGTTGAGAGAAATCCCTCAAGAGTTTCAAGGCCCTCAAGTCTTTACAGAAGCTTGTAATGTATCATTGCGATGATCTAGCATCCTTGCTTGTACGCTTCGGTAGGCTTGTTGAGCTTCATAAGTTAGACATTCGGAGGTGCCCAAAGTTGAAAGAAATTCCCAAGATTTTCTCGGACGTCAAGTCTGTACGAAATCTTAAATTGAATGTTTGTGATGATCCCGCATCACTACCGTTGGGCTTTGGTGGGCTTGTTGAGCGCTATGAGTTGGACATACAAAGGTGCTCGAAGTTGAGAGAAATCCCGGAGAATTTCAAGCACCTCAAGTCTTTAGAAAAAATTTGATTGTATGATTGTCAAGATCTTGCATCACTACCGGTGGGCTTCGGCGGGTCTTCGTAGCACAATCTTGAGAATTTGTGAGCTTATCGCAGAAATGTGTCTGGATATAAGTGGCATTTCATGCGGGAAGGTGATGCACGGTGTACAACCGAAACTTCCTTACAACCAGCGGAAATACACTACCTGGCGGGATAACGCACCCTGCACCCCGTATGATCAACATTCTATTTACCCGGTGGAACCAAACCTCTTCCTTACACCCAGCAGAACTGCAGGGTTATAAGCATTGTTAATGCCAGCATTTGGACACACAGGTCGCCTCAGAAGCCAAGGAAGGGCTCGAAATTCGGCAGCGAGGAGGAGGTCGGCGTGAGGAGGCGAGGGAGTAAGGCCGACGTGTGGAGCAGAGAGGACAGCGAGAAAAATGTGGCTATGGCGGAGGGAATCGGAGTTACGGGCGACGCCAATGCAATGCAGTGAAAGAGCGGAAGGAAACGGAGAGGCTTCTACCTACGGAGGAGAGACGATTCCGATGGACGGTCCAGATTTGAGTGCAGGTCCTCCAGCAACGACCCGGATGTGAAGGATGACTTGGGCTTATAAGGCCACGTGATTGGTCGGACATGCTGTCGCCACATCACCTTTTGCGAATGTCCGCACCAACCGCTACGTGACATGTGGCACCTGTAAGGTAATCTCGTGGATTTTAGGACCGGTAATATTCTAGGTTTGTGGTATTTAATTAGTGTTAGCAGCCGGATAGTGTCACTTCTCCATATTCATGTCTTACACTATGGATTACACTAGATTCTAATTGCCAAGATTTTTTCAATTAGTGTCAGTGACAAGAAAGATCAAAGCAAAACCAGATTAAACAATGTAGTTATATTTCCTAAATCTATACATTAGCGTATTTACTAATGTGCACTAGTATTATTGGTTCATCTGTTTGCAAATATTGAATGTACGGATACATTATCACATTACTCCAAAATTGCGCTACATATGGTATCACTTATTATCTTCATATTTCATTCATAATAATTGAGGCCATTTACAACAAAGCATTCGAATCCACAAAGAAAATCAAATGTTGGTTTTTGTAGCAGCAACAACAACGACAACGATTACTTTACATGGCATTGTCATATGTAAGTGCAAAATTTGATTGTCAGTATTTAGTGTGGGTCACAATAAATTGGTATTAGGTATTGGGAGTTAAGTTGGGTGCTATATTGGTGTTTGATGACCCTCCTCTCGCCACATCATGTTTTGATTGAAATTATCTTCATTTTCACATCCCACCACCACCATAAGTTGATGGATCATTATAGTGGTATGACATTAGAAATGTTAACAACCTTGAAGATGGATCACAATGTGATAGGATATCAGGAGTATGAAATTGAAGTTTGAGGAGGGGGACTTGACCTTTTCCTAGAACCATAAATTGGCTTCCATTGGAGCGGAACAAGATTGATTAATTTTGCATAAACTTATTGATGTGGTCCCAAGATTATCATTGTTTGAACATTACTTGGTTTCATAATGGTGGCATATTCTTAGATTATATTCAATTCCTTGTCCAAACATTTCATATTTTGTGGATTTCTTTTCATTTCTCTAAAATCTCAAGACATAATTTTCCATCAATCTAGTTGACATGCAACATTCAAAATGTAAATGCATACCAAGAAGATGCTTTGGAGGTAGTGGCCAAAGGCTTTGCCAACATCAACCGAATCTATATTGCTTCTCTAGAATGGCACCAAAAAGTGTGCCTTGAGACAATTTGACCTTGTACGTAATAATAGTGAAATTTGCAGTTAAATATACTACATATGTATATATGCAACTAAATCTACAAAAATTAAGGTTATGTGATTAGAATCATATGCTTGGTATCCTACAACTAGCACCATTTGCCTACATGATTAAAGTTAAAACCACAGAATATCCCAAACACTATGATGCTCACTTGACAAAATTTGTATGCCTATACAATAAGAAAGAAGAAAGACAGAGAATTATGATGTTGCCACTAACATGAATTATGGTGTTGCCCATTTTTGAGTTGGCCTAAGTCTATATGTAATCCTGAGACGGGTATTATGAATGGGTCATTGACAACGGTTACCTATTGCCTCTTTTTGAACATGCGGACAAGCCGATTGGCACTTATCTTCCCCAAGGGCAAGCCTCTAGGCTTCCACATGGTTTGTTGCCAATATCCAATTCGCCCAAATACCCGATTATGATTGGGTGGATTATACATGGTAGGGTACACCAAAAAGGAAATGCTAGGAAGGTCGCCCATGTGAGTTCTATTCTGGCCTTAGGTAGCTTAGCCTCAGAGCACCTATGAGATCCGGGTTAAGGCCTTGGGTTTAAGCCACCCTACCTATGTAGTTGTATAATTGAGTTTAGGTGTATATATATATATATAGAGAGAGAGAGAGAGAGGACATATACTTGGAGTAGATTTTGTTACTCTAGGTGCAATTTATATGCCACAAATAGGATGTCATTGTACAGTGGGGTGACACCGAAATTGGCACCTTGTGCAATTCCAGGGATAGTGCCCACATTGTTGCCAACTTTGACACCCTCCCGAGCGCTGGAAAATTGTTATTTATACATGAAATTTCAGACACAAAATCATTGTTATGTTGAAAACACGTGTACCAAATTTCAAAGCTAGAAGATTGATCAAAAAAAAGATATTCAGGATATACTAACAAGGGGTAGTTGTAAGAAATGTTTCACAGCTGCCAACTTTGACACCCTCCCAAGGATTGAAGAATTTTTTTTTCACATGGAATTTTTGGAGTAGAAACATCTTTATGTTGTTTACACATGTGAAACAATTCAAGTCCAAAAGACCCACCAAAAAAATGATATTCCAAATCTACCAACAGGTGTAGTTGTGAGAAACAAAGGGGAGAATCGTTTCACAACTTCCAACTTTGACAGCCTCCCTAGGGCTGAGAACATGTTATTTCAATATGAAAATTTTGGCCTTGAAAATTTTTATACATGTGATCAACATCATAAAGATCATGTGACAAAAATTTCAAGGACAAAAATTTCATATTGAAATAACATATTCTCAGCTCTAGGGAGGCTGTCAAAGTTGGAAGTTGTGAAACGATTCTCCCCTTTGTTTCTCACAACTACATCTGTTGGTAGATTTGGAATATCATTTTTTTTGTGGGTCTTTTGGACTTGAATTGTTTCACATGTGTAAACAACATAAAGATGTTCCTACTCCAAAAATTCCATGTGAAAAAAAAAATTCTTCAATCCTTGGGAGGGTGTCAAAGTTGGCAGCTGTGAAACATTTCTTACAACTACCCCTTGTTAGTAAATCTTGAATATCTTTTTTAAAATCAATCTTCTAGATTTGAAATTTGGTACACATGTTGTCAACATAACAATGATTTTTTGTCTAAAATTTTATGTATACATAAAAAAATTCCAACGCTCGGGAGGGTGTCAAAGTTTGCAGCAATGTGGGTACTATCCCTGGAATTGCACAAGGTGCCAATTTCGGTGTCACCCCACTGTACATCCTATAAATCCACTACATTTTATCTTGTACAAAGTACATTCTACTCAAATGTCTAGGGATTGCAAAAGTCTTGGACATGTAGAACATCATCCATTTAGCCTACCACCATCTCCGCCACCATCTCCAAAATAAGAGCATATGGGGTATTTGTGAGAACATACACCCATGAGTTACATACATGGAAATCTCTGCTATCCACGATCCTCAATCCTTTGATCAATGCCTCCACATAGGATTTCCAATTGGATATGATGTCTTCATCACCATTCTTGATAATTGAATGGCTCCTTAGAAGATAAACTTGTATTTCCTTTCCTATCTTATGTAGCATTTTCTTCGTCCAATTTTTGTTTTGACATGGGGACTCACATACATGTTGCTCAAGAAAACTCGTTCAAAACTCAACACAATCACCAACATTGATGGAGGGTGGGAGGGTGGCATCTTCTCTGTCGAGCCTTGGCACATTCCTTTGTGAACGTGCCACAAATCAAGCCATGCAGGAAGTCAAACGACTGTCAAACAACATCCTTGTTGTTGAGGAATTTGGCAAAGAGCGGCGACCACTCAGAGAATGGTGGAAGAACCACGTTTTGCCTCACAATGGTGAGGAATGCGCCAATGTGGCAATATTTGAAGGTCCTTTGAGTTGGAGTGAAGCAATTAGGCATAATATGTGGAAACTTATAGGCAATGTTAGAAAATCACTATATAGGGTTGAAAACTAAGAAATTCAATAGTATTACAAATCTTTGACTACTCGCAAAGTGGGAGTGTTGGAAGTGGAGTATTAGATTGCTCGTAGTCATAGAAATGAAATACTAGGAAGAATAAGGTTGCAATAAGCCTACAAGGTTGATATGTAGTGGGAGAAGAGTTAGACCATATTGTTTGTGAGAACCAAGTTGAAAATGAGCAATAAAGGGCAAGGCAAAGAGTGAGGATGATCATCTCACTTCAAGCATTATTCCTATGCCTTTGTGTATGTGTATATCCTTGTGCAACCTCATCTCTAGTCCTATTGAGTTCCAATGTTTTTTGCAAATTGATATGGAAGTAACCTTCGTGTTTTCAATCTTTTGTGAATCTATGATAGTTCATCTACACCATTTGATATATTTAGTGATATATGGCAAATAGTGTCACTAACCCTATTACGGGGTGTTTCCTAGGTTACATTAATGGCCAACAAGGTTGACCATGAGTGTGACCAAATGACACTTGTCACTTACATGCTCAATAACATTGCCTTGTTTGCCCCCTTGTTGTTTTGTGGAAATTGGCATTGATTTGGTCATCTAAACTTTTATCTTTTTGCGTACTAAAATGCATGAACTATCATCTCAAGCATCTCAATGTGTCACATTAAATGTCACAATGTGAAGAAAAAAATTGCATCACGAAAGTGACAAATAATGTCATGCTGATAATTAGTGGACGTAACACTTCTAGACCTGTAGGCATATAGATTAGACCCTTCGCAAATAATGTACATGACACTAAATACCATGAACAATGTAATGATAATTCTAAAGCAATAAGAACTAAGTTTCCCCCAAAAGGCCACAAGGCCCTTGGGGTCACTAGACATAACCATTTGAGTAGCATCTCATGTGAGCCTTTCAATCACATTGGTATGATGCTTAGTTTGAGGATGGGGGAGGACTAACATTATGTATGTTATAGAGAAATCATCCTCTTCCCCAATCATAGGACAATGCTTTCAAGGGCCAAATAATTGTGTTCCCCTATATATTCTCTAAAACGTGAACTTGACACGTGTGTATTGGTAGATCAATGTGTTGAATTTAGTGGGTTGTAATATCTGGTCTAGTGATTTGGTTAACTGTATATACAATCGATTGCAAATTTCGGTCTGTGGATTCAAGTCAACTGCAACCCAATACACTTGATAATCGATAGTGCACTTGGAAAAATAAATAAAAATGGTATGTTAGATGTAGTGGATTACTACATTGATTATCCCAGTTATGTGTTACTATTTGCAGATACGCGACGCTATAACTATTTAATGAGAATGTAATATTTTATCAAGCAAAGTCATTTATGTTTTGTAATGTCTGAACAATCTATTGAACTTTTGTTAGTAAGAATTGAATTCATGAGTAAGATATTATTGCACTCTGGAACTCCAAATAATAGCACGTATTAATTGGGATAATCATTGAGAAATGGTTGTTGGATATAGTCAATTGCAAGAGAAAAGAAACCCACAAAATTATTTTATTGCATCGGTAGTAGAGGTGGTTTTACTAAAATAGAAATGAATTTGTTACTATTCAATGTGGGGTCCATTGGTGTTGAATTGCTAGGTGAGAATCACCACAAAATCAACCTTATTGTGGGTGTGTAACATTACTTATGCCCCCTCCCCACCTGACTTTAGCGAAGTCTAAAAGTTGGTTTCAAAATAAAAACACGGCCTCCACACTATATATAAACAGTGCCATGTGTTTCTCTAGGCTTTGGAAAACCATTGTCCTTGCATTCTTGAAGACCAATTATCCACAAATCCCATATTGAGTGCACTTCATCTTCAAGGTCCCAAATCCAATATATTTGTTCACTTCCATTGAGTAAGTAAGCAGTTGAATTGGATTTCATTTTCAAAGTGAAACCGCCAATAAAGCATGTAATTAACTTGGAAGTCAAAAATATTTCAAAATCCTCATTAGCACTGAGGTTATAAATTTTTGTGACTTATTATTGAAAGGGACTTTGTCATTCTAAAATGGAACTAAATTTCGTGATTTATTTTTAATATGTTAAATATTATAGTCTAGTCAATACCTTCTACTTTCACAAAGTATTCATATGCATTTAAATCAATTAAATATGATTGAATGTAACTAAGTCTAATTAATTCTGATTAATCCTAATTGACCCCAATTAAATAAAAAATATGCTTACCAAATTAATTAAGCCTATTTAATTATAAATTATATTTACTGGATTTAATTCCATTAAATCATGATTAATTCCAGTAAGTAAATTTTATAGTTAATTAGGCTTAATTATTGTGGTTAGCATGCTTTCTGATTTAATTGGGCTTAATTAGAACCAATCAGGATGAATCAAAATCTATTAGACTTAGTTGCATTCAATCACACTTAATTAGTTTAAGTGCGTATGAAAACTTTGTGATAGTAGAAGGTATTAAATATTAAATATTAAATATATTAAAAACAATCACTAATTTTAGTTTCATTTTAGAATAACAAAGTTCCTTTCAATAATAAGTCACAAAAATTATGACCTTAGTGCTAATGAGGATTTTGAAATTTTTTTGACTTCCAAGTTATTTACATGCTTTATTGGCGGTTTCACTTTGAAAATGAAATCCAATTCAATTGCTTACTTACTCAATGGAAGTGAACATGTATATTGGATTTGGGATCTTGAAGATGAAGTGCACTCAATATGGGATTGTGGATAATTGGCCTTTAAGAATGCAAAGGCAATGGTTTTTCCGAAGTTAGGCGGGCGGTCAACAATTTTTGGTCGGGTCCAAAATTTTCGACGGGCAGCTGCCCCTGCCCGGCCCCGGCCTCCTTGCAAGCGCCACCAAGGTAAGTTACACTAAATATAATGTTTAGTGTCACCAATTCTAATTGTCTTCCTCCATAGTCCATACTAATTGTTTGTAAACCGCGGTGTAGTGTCACCAACACTAAATGTTAACCCAACATTATTTATCATTCCTTGTTAACGTTTTGGAGGTTATGGCTATATGTGTTTCAATTACTGTCCCTTACCAAGTAATACGTGTGTTGTGTGCCAACCTCCAAAAGAGGGTGGTGTCATGTGCCCATCCCTTTCACCCAAGGACCGGTATCCCCCATGGATGGGTGTCCCACATTTTGTGTTGTGCAAGAATGGGTGCCAAAGGACCGGCAGTCCTAACGGTCACAAGAAAGACATGTGCCGGTTAGAAAGCTCCGGTGACCGGATTGGACAGTCACCTAGGGTACACCCTTGTGTACTAAAGGCCACTTTGTTCTTTAAGTCCTTTCTTTTGAGGAGTACTCCTAGGGAACGTGTATTTTATGATCTTTTTAGAATCTAGATCTTAACAATAAAACTATATACATATATACATATATATATATAAGCCAAACAATCTAAAGGAAACACTCATGAAATATTTAAAGGACTATTTTGGTTTCATTGAGGTGTCACAGTTAAGTTTTATTAAAACAAACACATGATTATTTCATTTTATGTAGTGGTTGCATTGACAATTAAATTATCAATTAGGGGTTTAAACTTTAAAAATCTCTATGTATCAGTATATGAAATGTTGACAGCCACTCGCCTCACTTTAATTACCCGAACAACAATTCGGTAGTGAGTAGGCCATTTACTTACCAAAAGCGGGGGCACTTGGGTATAGTCCAGATTCTTGCATTTACTTTTTAAAAAATGAGTGTAGCTTGATATTTACAATGTAGTCAACATTAATCAAAATTGTCAACATTCTTAGATCAATTATGATTTTAAATTAGATTGTCCTACTATAGCCTTTTTACCCAATCTTAGCCAAAGTAATCAAAATATTCATGGATTCCGTCAATAAGCTAAACCACATATTGACAATCACATGAGGAATCTCTCCTCTATAATAATTTAATTCTTTTACGAGGCAAACCCTAAACCATGTAACAAACTATGTAACAAAGCCTAAACCATGTAAACTCATGTTATTTTTGCAAATTTATTAACACAAAAATAATGAACTATGTGCTTTTACTTTAAATTCATTTTAGACTACCGTTATCTTAATTCTAGTCAACATGTACTAATGATGGCCCATGTTACGTGTCGGGTTTAATAAAAAATTGTATCAAAAATCACTTATAAACAACGTACAATGATGATTTCAACTAAAAAAAAGAATATATATAAATATTTACATATATCATACAAGATGACAGTAGTACCAACCTATGCATATCAACAACACATAATTTTGAATTCATTCAATATATGTATGGAAATTGATGTGCAAATCAAGTATGAAAAGTTAAATGATGATGACCTTCATTGCCATTGACCATCATAAAGTTTCATGTCTTATCACTCACCAAATTTAGTTAGAAAGTAGGAAAATCGAAATAAACCGGCGCCTCACATAAAAGTACCCCTCCATAAAATGAGTGACATCATAAAATGATGTCACTTGTTTCTCACCTACTTAAAGAACGGACCGGGACCGGTACATGGAACCTTGGCCTTAACGTCCTCCGGTAAGAGGTCCCTCAGCACCTACTTTTCATCCTTTTCATCTTTCGCAACATTGCTATTTAAAAGCGCCAATTAAATACAAAACAACAATAGTAGCAGTATACAAAAAAAACACATAAAAAAGAGCATCAACTTTGGCCAAACAAAAATGGCTAGTCAAGGAGAAGCGGGCAGCAGTTTTCGGTCGGTCCAGACGGCGGCTGCCCTGCCCCAATATTCCTCCTGCTCCAATATTCCTCCTGCTCCTCCTCCCTCCGAGGGTTTTTATCAGAGTTGCTCTGCTTTGTATCGGAATTTCTCTTACCTTTAAAGCCAATATTCCTCCTGCTCCAATATTCCTCCCTCCGAGGGTTTTTATCAGAGTTGATCTGCTTTGTATCGGAATTTCTCTTACCTATATATGGCTTTAGATCCATACCGCATTTCGTTTTTGTGTGATCAGCGTTCAGCACAATCGGTGTTCAGTCGCCGCTCCTCCTCTCTCACTCCATCGTTCACCTGTTGTGGCTTCTTCCTCTACGGAGTCCATGCCTGCCCTGTGTGACTCATTCCTTCCATCTGAACCTTAACCTTCAGTGTCATGGAAGGGTAATGGTTTTCTTGCGAAACTCTATGAAGGGCCACCAGTTGTACATGTGTTAGGGGAGGAGCGGCGTCAGCGTTTGGCAAATTTGGTTCGTCGTATTCTTGCGAAACTTCGGTTCTCTTGTGGCTTTATCATTTGTGTATTGGCGAAGCGAAACTTCGATATCTCTGGATGGCTAAGGCAGGCTCGCCTTGGTAGTGTCAGTTTGACGGTTTGTGTCGATTGTAGCGACTTCATGTGTGGTGCATCATTAGATTGTAGTGAAGGCTGCATCCTCTACTTTGCCACACCTCATTTCGGGATACGGTGACCAATTCGGAGGAGTCCGACATGCACACTTGAGGTGTTCGACCATCTCAAGCAGCTACCACCGAACGAGTTCGTCAGTCTTGTAACTAGAAGCATTCGTGCAATACCGAATCTAGGTGCGATCCTCTTAGCCTATCTTCATTGTTTCTTTCCTTTTTGTTTTTGTTTTTGTTACGTGTTGTCCCAGTTGCGTGTTCAAGAGTAGATTGACGGACTGGATGAAGAATCATCAAACAAGAGAGCGAGCGGTTTCTTGTGGGGTCTGCCTTACTTTCACATACTGAACCTATAAACAGTGTCCAAGAAGAGAGCGGGCACTTTGAAATTCCAGGATCCTCTATTTTCTTGGCTTAGAACAGTGTTTTCTTGGATACAAACATTTAGACGAACTACGCTTTTACTAATCTTATTCCAATCATTCCCCTTCTCCTCATCATTGTATCGTATTCATATCCATTCGCATTCAACCAGTTCATGTCAATACATTTGCGTTTGTCACTCAGTTTTGATGCCCGCAATCTTTGCAAGTTCGTGCTCCGTAGACACGGCGAATTGAAAATTGTTGTCTGTAGTCGAGTATGTGCAGCACTGTCTCAAACACCAAGTATTGAATTTTTTACTCTCACCCCGTTGGAGCTTCTTGCGCGGTGTTTCCTCTCTCGCTAGTGCACCTCCAACTGAGAAACACTCGGATCCCGAAGTGTTTAGTGACTCGAAAGATTCCAGCTGCGTGTCTGGGAGTAGCTGGAGTGGACGAGCAATCATGAACTCATGCCTTGCGATGTCTTGAACCTAAATTAATTGGGTGCAGCACAAACTTGTACAAACTTCATCTCCCTTCTCTGACAGGTGGTGCACGTCTAGAACATCACTAGGATCCAGGCGATCGTTTGGCGAATCTTTTGTGTGACATAAATTACCATGATTCTAAGTGAAGGTGTTATGCTCTCGAAGGGACTTGAAAACAGAGGTTCTTCGACATTTCATTTCTTCTTGATACTCTTGCGCGCTGGCTCTGGGCCATCGAGGCGGGCCCCTCGCAATAGACGCACACGATTTTTCTCGGGAGCGCACACCCAATCCAGGCCATGGCACACCCAGTCTAGGACATGGCACACCCAATCCAGGCCATGGCACACCCAGTCCAGGACATGGCACACCCAGTCTAGGACATGGCAGCGCCGGGGACCATCAACGGCCAAGCGCACACCCAATCCAGGCCATGGCAGCGTCGGGGACCATCAACGGCCAAGCGCACACCCAATCCAGGCCATGGCAGCGTCGAGGACCATCAACGACCAAGCGCACACCCAATCCAGGCCATGGCAGCGTCGGGGACCATCAACGGCCATAAGCTTCGCGAGCAGCCACCCCTGCCAGGCTGCGGGCAGAGCAAGGCGGGGCCTGGCGAGGGATCGGGCCCACGGAGGAGGGGGAGGCAGGCTCTGGGCCAGTGCTCGGGAAGTTTTTGGGCAGGGTCGATCAAGATCCTAGTGATTCTAAATCCAACCGGTTAAATGTTGACATTTTCCAATTTGGTTACATTTATTTGATATATTCTATGGAATCCTCTAAAAAAATCGGTAAATCATCTTAAGCCTTGAACTTCAACCAGTTATTTCTCGAACTCAACCAGTTCATTGCAACGAACCAGTAAATTTCCTTTAGTCTTGAGGTGGCAAGGGTGGCTATCCGCAACGCTTGTGGGCTGTTTGATGGGCCCCAGACACTCCCATGGTCCGGATTGGGTCTGCGCTTGGGGTCATGGAGCGCCCCAGTGACACGGCTCCTGCTCTCGTGAAAGCACATTCGTAGGCCGGTCTACATGGGCTCCTAAGTCCCAACTCTCTTGAGGTCAATCCATGCAATCTCAACTGTTAAGAGCATGGAAGTTGGGGCTTACCACTTCACATGGGCGGCTTTATACATGGCTTGGGGCCGGCCATCCCAAGCACTGGCCCCATTCATGTCTTTGAAGCCCTCTATGCGGTCCCACTTTATGAACTTTTGTCGGGCCCAACCTTCTCCCATGTAAAGTGATGAGGCCCGATTCTAGGGCCCGATGATCTTGAGGGTTAAGTTTCATGAACCTTACCATGGTCAATGTCCGGTGTTCTCGACAATTAAATTTCATGACACTTACCATTGGGGATGATCTCTATAGGGTTGTGGTTTAGTAAATTAAAATTGGGTCCCACTAGACCAAATTGGGGCCTTTGAATCTATTATGGTGTCAAAAAGCTCCTATAAATTTATCTACCATGTTCAATGGATTAACATGGTGCGGTTTAGGAGGCACTCAAAATTCTTGATTAACGACTTAAATGTTCATTTTTGTTTTAAGTGTAAAATTAGCACCTTAATTGATGTGTTATTACCCTATTGCTAACATACTTATACTAATTGTTGTCTTATTAGACTAACCCATAGGCTAAGCCATACCATGTGCTTGATTAAATGCTTAAATGTTTCATTTAAATCTTCAGTGTGTGATTAACACCCTAATTGTCGTGTTATTAGCCTAATGCTATCATATTTATGCTAACCATTGTGTTATTAGACTAACCCATACCTAAGCCATACTATATGTTTGATTAAATGCTTGAATGTTTCATTTTTATCTTAAATGTGTGATTAATGCCCTAATTGTTGCCTTTTTAGTCTAATGCAATCATATTTACACTAATTGTTGCGTTATTAGAGAAGTGGAGAGGAGAGGAGAGGAAAGGAAAAGAATTGACCTCCTAAAGATTGATGAACAAGATGACCTCAATCCAACAAATGAGCCCAATCCGGGCCGATGAGAGTTCGGGCCAAGGAAAAGCTCGTCCTGATTTCTTCACTAGAACCCGATGGTTTGGCTTCAAATTTGTGCCACCTAGGATGCAACATGGGATGAGTGAATGTTCGGGCCGGCCCCTAGTATAAAGCCCTTGGGCCCAATTGATGGAATCGAGCGATCCTATTGGCCCAAATTTTGAGAGTTCGGGCCGGCCCTCAATCCGGCCCCAAGTGTAAAGTGGCCCTAAGTCCCAATTATGACATGGATGCCTACATGGCAATATTTTTTGGAGGTGAGGGCTAGGGACTTGTGTTGCGAGATGGGTAAAGCAAAAAGCAAAATAATCAAGATCCGACTTTAATAATAATTAACCATATTTTAGTGGTTACTTGAGGCAAGTACAGAAAACAAAGAACACAATCTAGTTAAATTTCTATAATTGAGGAGCAAAATTTGAGATTTATGTTTGAATTTTGAATTGCTCCCACCAACATGGCATTTTGCCTCTAGCATGGACAAGGCGTTGAATCTATAATTGGCTTGAACATTGACCTTTGTTTTTGTAGCTTCCTTTTGTACCTTACACTAGTACGAAATATGGTGAAATCTATGGCAATTGTAGGTTGTCCACAAGATTGTGCTCTAATCACCGCCCCTTCAAAAATGGTCTTGTGTTCAAGAACTAGCATATTTCCTACTAGTGTGCAAGGGATGTAAAACGATTGCATGGATGTGCCACTTGACTTAGAGGCGACATCTCAAGGTTGGCAATTGGGTTGAAATTTCAATATCTTTCAACCAAAGTTTCTCTTGTCAATGATTATGTCATGCTTGTTCAGTATATTGTTTGATCCTCACCAACCCATGGAGAACTTCTTGAGCTTCGACGAAATCATGGTTGTCTATGCATCAAATATTGAGCAAATGGAGGTGTTCCCAACAATCAAGGAAGAGGAAACGGAAGTGGTTGAACAAGTAGGTGGAGGCTATGAAGCTACAACCCCTATTATGGTGAAGGGGGGGCATCCAATATGTGTAGCAAGTTCATCCAGTAAGTGAGGTTTTCCCTATGCAAACAATTTATTTCATTAATGCATGAAACAAACAAGCATTAAAGATATGATTACCAAAGAAAATAAAAAATTGGGTACATGCTACATGGTTTATGGTATAATTTAATGTCAAGTACACTAATTGCAAAGAGTTGAATCTATAGGAGCGTCACATCCACTAGTATTTGATAAGGCACCACAATTTCCTCAATAGAAGTATTTCAAGAAAGGACATGAAACACTTATCACTCAGAAAATTTCAAGGTATTGTAAATTATTTTTGAGACTATACTTTGTAATTGCTCATGTGTTGGATTCAAGTTGTCACTTTAAAAGATGTCAATTAGGACCTTGAATGAAAATAATGTCAATTGCGCTTTCTTCGCTTGAGTTCCAGAGTGTTTATACTAGGAAAAAGTAAAGGCTCGAGAGATAATTTGATTATTCTAGGGTGCTGCCTAGTTCACCTTCAGATAACCATTTCTTGTACACGTGGCATATACACATTGGTTATGAATCCTATGTGGAAATCACCTTTTGACAAGTCAAAATGTATTATCTTTGTTGAATTACAATTTTGAAGACTTCCCGCATGGCTTGATTTGTGGCAGGTTCACAAAGGAATGTGCCAAGGCTCGATGGAGAAGATGTCACCCTCCCACACTCCATCAATGTTGGTGATTGTGTTGAGTTTTTGACAAGCTTTCTTGAGCAACATGTACGTGAGTCTCCATGTCTCAACAAAATTTGGACGAAGAAAATGCTACATAAGATAGCAAAGGAATTACAAGTTCTTCCTCCAAGGAACCAATCAATTATCAAGAATGATGATGAAGACATAATATCCAATTGGAACTCCTATGTGGAGGCATTGATCAAAGAATTGAGGATTGTGCAGAGTAGAGGTTTCCATGTATGCAACTCAGGGGTGTATGTTCTCACAAATACCCCATATGCTCTTATTTTGGAGATGGTGGCGGAGATGGTGGTAGGCTAAATGGATGATGTTCTACATGTCCAAGACTTTTGCAATCCCTAGACATTTGAGTAGAATGTACTTTGTACAAAATAAAATGTAGTGGATTTATAGGATGTATAGTGACATCCAATTTTAGGCATATAAATTGCACCTAGAGTAACAAAATCTACTCCAAGTATATGTCCTCCATATATATATGTATATACACCTAGACTCAATTATACAACTATATAGGTAGGGTGGCTTAAACCCAAGGCCTTAACCTGGATCTCATAGGTGCTATGAGGCTAAGCTACCTAAGGCCATAATAAAATTCACATGGGTGACCCTCCTAGCACTTCGTTTTTGGTGCACCCTACCATCTATGATCCACCCAATCACAGAGGGGTATTTGAGTGAATTGGATATTGTCAACCAAGCATGTGGGAGCGTAGGGGTGTGCCCTTGGGGAAGATAAGTGCCAATCAGCTTGCCCACATCTTCAAAAAGAGGTAGTACTTACCGTTGTCGGGGGCCCATTCATAATGCCCACGTCGGGATTACATATAGACTTAGGCCAACTATAAAATGAGGCAACACCATAATTCATGTTGGTGGCAACATCATAGTTGTGTTTCTTTCTTCTTCCTTACTGTATAGGCATACAAATTTTGTCAAGTGAGCATCATAATAGTCTTTGGGATATTTTGTGGTTTTAACTTTAATTATATAGGCAAATGGTCCTAGTCGTAGGATACCGAGCATATAATAACATAATCTTAATTTTGTAGATTTAGTTGCACACACACAGACACACACACACAAATATATATATATATATATATATAATTGCAAATTTCACCATTATTAAGTACAAGGTCAAATTGTCTCAAGGCACACTTTTTGGTGCCATTCTAGAGAAGCAAAATAGACTCGGTTAATGTCGGCAAAGCCTTTGGCCACTACCTCCAAAGCATCTTCTTGGTTGAGCACTTCCATGTGGAGGAGGGGGCCCAAGATATGAAAGAGTATATTAAACATATGCCTTGTTGTCAAGAATGCAAGTTGAAATGTGGGTGTCATTGCATTTATATTTTGAATGTTGCATGTCAACTAGATTGATGGAAAATTATGTCTTGAGATTTTAGAGAAATGAAAAGAAATCCACAAAATTTGAATTTTTTTGGACAAGGATTGAATGTAATCTAAGAATATGCCACCATTATGAAACCAATTAAAGTTCAAACAATGATAATGTTGGGGCCACATCAATAAGTTTATGCAAATCAATCTTGTTCCCCTCTAATGAAAGCCAATTTATGGTTCTAGTGAAAAGGTCAAGTCCCCCTCCTCAAACTTCAATTTCATACTCCCGATGTCCTATCATATTATGATCCATCTTCAAGATTGTTGACATTCCTAATGTCACACCACTATAATGATCTCGGGGGGTTCACTCCCTCTTATATTTTGCATACACGTGCGTTGGGGACCTATTTATTGGGGGGCTATTTACCTTGCAGAAAAGATTATAAGGTATGGCATTTTTCTAAATAAAGGTGTGATGGTATTTTACATGTGATCCTTTTTCACTATTTTAAAACCTCCTACATTATATGTAAGTTTTTTTACAAATTTTATCTACAATGAATATATTAGACCCTATTTTTTATCGCACGTTGTTCTACGATTTTCGCCAGTGAACCCCCCGAGATAATGATCCATTAACTTATGGTGCTAGTGGAATGTGTAAATGGAGATAATTTCCATTAAGCCATGATGTGGCGAGAAAAGTGTCATCAAACACCAATATAGCACCCAACTTAACTCCCAATACCTAATACCAATTTATTGTGACCCACACTAAATACTAAAAATCAATTTTTGCACTTACATATGACAATGCAATGTAAAGTAATCATTGTTGTTGTTGTTGCAAAAACCAACATTTGATTTTCTTTGTGGAATGCTTTGTTGTAAATGGCCTCAACTATTATGAATGAAATATGAAGATAATGAGTGATTCCATATGTAGCGCAATTTTGGATTGATTTGATAATGTATCCGAACATTGAAGATTTGCAAACAGATGAGCCAATACTACTAGTGCACATTAGTACGGTAAATAGGCTATTATGTAGATTTAGGAAATATAACTACATTGTTGAATATGGTTTTGCTTTGATCTTTCTTGTGACACTAATTGAAAAAATCTTGGCAATTAGAATCTAGTGTAATGCATAGTATAAGACATCATTATGGAGAAGTGACACTATCAGGCTGCTAACACTAATAAATACCACAAATCTAGAATATTACCGGTCCTAAAAATACCTTAAAGGTGCCACATGTCACGTAGCGGTTGGCTTGAACATTTGCGAAAGGTGATGTGGCGAGAGAAGGTCCGACTAATCACGTGGCCTTATAAGCCCAAGTCGTCCTTCACATCTGGGTCGTTGCTGGAGGATCTGCACTCCAATCGGGGCCGTCCATCGGAATCGTCTCTCCTCCGTAGGTTTCTGCCTCTTCCTTTCCTGCTCCTTTAGCACTGCATTGCACTGGCGTCGCCCGGAACTCCGTTTCTCTCCGCCATAGCCACTTTTTTCTCGCTGTCCTCTCTGCTCCATACGTCCGCCCTCCTCCCTCGCCTCCTCACGCCGACCTCCTCCTCGCTGCCGAATTTTCGAGCCCTTCCTCGGTTTGTGAGGCGACCTGTGTGTCCAGATGCTGGCATTAACAACGCCTATAACCCTACAGGGAGTACAGTTCTGCTGGGTATAAGGAAGTGGTTTGGTTCTACCGGGTAAATAGAATGTTGATCATACGGGGTGTAGGGTGCGTTATCCCGTCAGGTAGTGTATTTCCGCTGGTTATTAGGAAGTCTCGGTTGTACACCGTGCATCACCTTCCCGCATGAAATGCCACTTATATCCAGACACATTCCTGCGATAAGCTCACAACTTCTCAAGATTGTAGAGAATTCATGTGCATTGCATTGCAAATTCAAGTGCAGGTTGCATTCTCTCCTTTGACACGCCTCGTTTCCTGATGTGCTGAGCAATTTTGAGGAGTGCACATTTGAAGTAACCAAAAATGTAGGAAGTTGAGGTGGTGGACCGAAATTGACACCAACTCCAGCCACGATCGAACGAATATGTCAGTCTTGTACGTGGCAGCATTAGCGTAAATCCGAGTGTATATCCGAGTGTAAATGTAGGTGCGATCATGTCAAAGAATCCTCATTGTTCAGTTCCTTAATTATTGAGGTCAATGCAGGTCGTCCATTGGTTTCTTGGCTCTGTTTTCAGTGTGCACAGGTAATGAGCTTACAAGCAGTTTCCAAGGAGAGTGAGACAGATAGATAGAAACTCCAGTCCCTTTTTAGCAAGGGGCCGGCGTGAATAAAGTGTCCGTTCGTAATGTCAATGACCCGATGCCTACCGGACAAGGGGACATTGGGGCAATACTACTCTCCCCTTTCGAGGATGGACACTATAGTGACACACTATACTAGTTCCTAGCTAGCCACTAGTGCCTTGAAGATACCGGACATGGTATCCCCCCAAAGGGCTTTGAGGTACCCATACAACAAGGTCCAAGGACCCCCCACCATAGTTGGGTGGACTAAGGTGGTGAGCACCACGCCGGCATGGGGAATAGAACCCACAACCTCCTCAGGAGAGTGAGACATTTCAAATCTGATAATACAATCTACTGCAAATATTTAGACGTTCCTGCGATGTTGGGAAGTTTATTCCTTATAATCTCCCATACAAGTAATGAGTTCAGAAATTGCACATGTCTCGAACATGAATTTTCTTCTTAAAATTTGAAGACCCCAATTTAGTACAGTCGAGGTCAATTGAGATGAATCGGCAACAAACATGTAGGGTGCCCAGTTTTTACATTGGATGAATGAGAGGTATGCTTGTATACGATAATTCCCTCTCTCCAATCTATAAGTGAACTTCTCCGGCCCGTTTTTTAGATGGGTGAGAAACGGGTGACATCATCCAAAAAATGGGTGATGTCACCCATTTTATGGAGGGGTACTTCTATGTGGGGTGCCGGTTTTTTCCGATTTCCTACTTCTAACTAAATTTGGTGAGTGATAAGACTTGACACTTTATGAAGGTCACCGGCAATGAAGGTCATCTAGATTCTAAAAACATCATAAAATACATGTTCCTATGAGTACTCCTCAAAAGAAGGGACTAGAAGAACAAACTGGCCTTAGTATCCAAGGGTGTACCCTAGGTGACCGGCCGATCCGGTCACCGAAGCTTTCTAACCGGCACATGTCCTTCTTGTGACCGTTAGGACCGCTGGTCCTTTGGCACCCGTTCTTGCATAACACAAAATGTGGGACACCCATCCATGGGGGGTACCGGTCCTTGGGTGGGAGGGATGGGCACATGGCACCACCCTTTTTTCACCGGCCCACCCATTTATTTTGAAAAAAACGGACCGAGACCAGCACATGGAACTTGGCCCTAAGTGAACTTCTTGGTCTTCACATGTCAAAGCTCAGATGAAAGATAATCATCTCATTCATCCATCATAGCAATCAATGGACCCTGAAAGTACCCATGGGCCAACCAACGCCATTGGCGAACCAGTTCAAACTATGTCTATTACAAGTTATTTGATTTAACTTTCATTGGGTCATGAGATTCACATTGATTTTTATAAACAACAATTATTGATAGACAATGGGTGTTTAAATTATACTTCTTAGATGCATATATAGGGCAATAGAGATCTTCTTTTTTGTGATTGGTTTATCCACAATTTTGTGGATTAAGTAGCTTGGAGGCAGAGGAAAGGGGGGGGGGGGTTTGGCAATAATAGTTGGAGGATATAATGCTCAATCATGTCATTCATGTGTTTAATGATATATAGTATATGATGGTTAACATTGTTGGTGTTTTTTTACCTATCTAGATCTGAGCTAGTTTGCAAGAGGGCAAAGAATCCAATATGGATGGCAATGCAAGCACTCTTATTGATCAACAATGCAAGCACTCTTATCAAGGATGTGACTACTAGCTCTGGAGCAACAAGAACATATCCAATAAGCAATTTTATCGTAATCGTAATGTACAATGCTTATGGAAGCAAGTATAGTGAAATGATCATCAACTTGATCTTCGTAAAGGATTAAGTGAAAGTAATTCAAAAATATATATTAAATTCAAATTTTGTGAAAAATATCATAAATTTTTTAATTTGGAAACTTATTGATTTATAAAGCCAAGTATGTTGACAAAAAAAATTTCAAAAAAGAAAGTATACAAATTTTAAAAGATGGTGCAATTGGGGTAAAAGCAGGTGACGTTGAACAAGTGATTGTCTAAAATTGGTTTGATATATGATAAATTAATATAAAATTGGTTATTGTTTACAAAAATAGTTGATGATGCCTCAAGAAATTTGTTATGAATTCAAGGATTGTGAAAAAATTCTTACTATATGAGGTCATGAAACTTACATCCAAATGACATTTAGCCATTTTCTTTTAATGATATACTGTTTTGAAAGTCTCACCTTGATATTTTGTATTTGAGTGCTTACCACAACGATAATTGGCACCATGAAAGAAAATTCAATTTGAAAAATATTTTGCTACTACTTTTAGGTATGTGACCAAAACAGTCATGGTTTTAATATACTAGAGCACGTTTTCAGTCCACTTTACCATGCTTACACCCTTATATATTATGAAAATCATCAGTTTTCTAACATGATGAAACAAGCTGTGAATTTTAACACATGTCATCATCACATTCAACATGATGGAATAAGTAAATGTAAAGGACATTGATTGTACGAGTTCAAGTTTTCGTCTCCCAATTGGCAGAAATAACTTTACCTATGCTGTGAGTATGAGTTGGGAGAGAATCTTGCCTTTGAAAATTTATATCAATTTCCAAACTTGAAATAAATTGTGAATTTTTTGTTAAATGCTTAGTATCAATTTCCAGACATGTGAAAAATTACTCCAATACCACCTTTGTACTACACTCATACATTTCTGGTACCCTATAACTTTCAGTTGCAAGTGGTGAACAACTCCAACATGATATTGAAGTAAAAAAGATTTCTTATTAGATGCACCACCAAGAATAATGTTACTTCAAATTCACAGCAATACAATAATTGTTCATTCATGATTGTTACCTGTTGATCGTTTACATTTTGGAGATGGTAGGGGTGTACTTGCAACATGTTAAGAACATGGTTTTTGGCATCCTAAACAACAAAGAAGCATCAAAATGAACATTCATTGTGTCATGTGTTAAAAATAGGGTATGTGACACTAAATACCATAGATGATGTAGTGGAATGTGTCTTGGACATTTGCAAGGGGTTGCCATTAATTCTTGAGGTTGTGGGTCGGCACCTTAGAGAATCATGATTAGCAATCTTCAAAGAGTCTGCAAAAAAGGATGGTTTGTTTGAAGAGGTGATCAAATCACTGAAACTTTGGAAGCCCCTATCAAAGATGATGAGCTCTTAGAGCCGTTGCCGTTTTGCTAGGAGCGACGTTCCGAGGATTTGAAGGTGAAATTCCTAGACATAGTCACATTCTTCTTGGGTTATGCATGGCCCGAGAAGGTGAGTACTATTAATGGAGAGGATGATTTGGACACATTGCACAAGTTGGCATTTGTGAAGAGAAATCAAACCCATTCATATGATTACATCGAGGAAAGATACAAGGAGGAGATACGTGTAAATGTCATGGTTTGTTTGTTGCTTTGGGAGAGAATGTCGAGGATATAAGGGCAGGAGGATTGGCTAAAAACGAAGCGACAACTTCCGCATTCTCATAAATTAAGGGACACAGGTACCAATTCTTACTGCACTATTTGGTGTGACAATTATAAGTCAAAATCCATGCTAGAAGCAGCGCTTTCTACCTCCCCGCTAGTGGTTGGAATATACATGTCCATGCAAATTTTCTATACGAATAACTTTTAGATTCAAACATGGTTTTTTATTTGTCAAAAATTGGAAACATGAATTGTGCAATCTTCGTTTCTTAAGTGTTTTGGACTTTATTTTGATTTTAGAAATTATATGGCATGTTTGTATTCCCCACTTTCATTTCTAACAAGTATTATATTCATTCAATACTTTATCATTAGCATGGAGCTATAGGGGACTTAACATAATGATAGATATTGTCATCACATTTCATAATGATTTGTGATTTTCATTGGTAATATTGCATCAACTACAAGTCCTTATGAAATGGAAAGACTCCTTTCTATTTAGTCCTTAGTGGTACACCTTATCATAGTTGGACCTGAAAACAAAAATGAATTTTTTATATACATAAGATGTGTTTTGTACTCAAAATCAGTTCACAAGAATAGAAATTATCATCATATCCTCATTGGAATTATTTTTATGCAAACTGTTTGTTAACAAAAGCCAGGGTTGTTGGTTCGTGAGGTATTTTGAAGTTATTACGACATAAAGGAAGGAATGGTATTTAATGGACAGTTTAATTCATTGTTTTCATGGAATGTGGGGATTGGGGCAGCCCACTAGAGGCCTTTGCCTATCGAGTTCACATGATTTGAAGATGACAATGCACATCTTTGACTCAATATCCTCTGAGTTACGTGTTCTAATACTTGATGAAAGAGTGAAGGGATTATGCAACTGCGAATTTCCCATTGCAGTTGCAATATCTTTCTGATGCTGGATCATTGCATTTTACGACAAACCTTGCATTGCCTCCCTAGTTGGTTGGTCTTGTTTTCTTTGAAGTGGATATACAATATATGAAGGTACTACCAACAACCTTCTTTACAAACAGAGAGATGATATATTCATCTAAGTTTACACAAACACCCTTGGGTTCAAGCTCTAGTATTATATTCTTATAGTTGAAACTTTTAACACATTAATTGGAGTTCCAAAAGAACCTTGGTTGTGTAATTTTTCATGATGGTGAAAACAGTACTTTTATTACAACAGAGCACATTGTTTGACATTTTCCACATAGTATGAGGCACTTATAGGTCCTCTTTCATTCTTTACTATAAGTCATGCTTTCCCATCTAGCCTCTTTTAATTTACAAATGTAATGTGTATTCACCTTATAAGCAATAATTATCAATGTAAAGGAGAACTTAGATAAGTGTTTGAATTGCGCGTTTGTGATGGTGGAATGTATTGCAGTTTTTGCACCAGCGTTTGAAGGTGCCACTGCTGAAAAGCTTGCAATAGAGATTTCATCACTGCGTATAATGGATGTACAAGAGTGTCACCGATTGAAAGAAATCACTCTTGGAGTCTCAAGCCAATCAAAATTCCAACACTTCGGTATAAAGCTCTGAGAAAATTTCCAGAGAGTTTCAAGAACGTCATTTCCTTACAAAAACTTACATTGGAGGGATGTCAAGACCTTACATCACTACCTGTCGGCTTTGGCAGGCTTGTCGAGCTTCAAGAGTTGAACATACGGAAGTGCCCAAAGTTGAGTAAAGTTCCAGAGAGTTTCAAGGACCTGACGTCTTTAAAAAAAGTCAACAATGTGGAAATGTCAAGACATGGCATCATTGCAGGTTGGCATTGGCGGGCTTGTAGAACTCTATGAATTGCACATACAGGGTTATCCAAAGTTGAGAGAAATCCCCGAGGCTGTCAAGGACCTGAAGCTTACATTGTATGATTGTGATGATCTTGCATCATTGCCAGTGGGCTTTGGCGGGGTTGTTGAGCTTCAGGAGTTAGACATACGGAGCTGCCCAAAGTTGAGAGAAAATCCCGGAGAGTTTCAAGGACCTCAAGTCTTTACGAAAGCTAAATTTTTTTGATTATGAGGATCTTACATCATTGCCGGTAGGCTTCCGCGGGCATGTTGAGCTTCAAGGGTTGGCCATATGGAGATGCCCAAAGTTGAGAGAAATCCCCGAGAGTTCCAAGAACCTCAAATCTTAACACAAGCTTACGTTGTATGATTCTGATGATCTTGCAACATTTCCGGTGGGCTTCGGCGGGTTTGTTGAGCTCTATGAGTTGGACGTACAAAGGTGCCCAAAGTTGAGAGAATACCCTGAGAGTTTCAAGGACATCAAGTATTGACAAAAGCTTTCATTGAGAGATTGTTAAAGATAGAGCAGCATTGGCGATGGACTTCGGTGGGCTTGTTGAGTTTTAGGAGGTGCACATATGGACCTGCCCAAAGTTGATAAATCCCCGAGAGTTTCAAGGACCTAACTGTTTACAAAATCTCACATTGCACAATGGTGAAGACCTTGCATCGGTGCCGCTGGGCTTCACTGGCTTGTTGAGCTCTATGGCTTTAACATACAAAGGTGCCCGCAATTGAGAGAAATTCCTCAAGAGTTTCAAGGACCTCAAGTCTTTACAGAAGCTTGTAATGTATCATTGTGATGATCTTGCATCGTTGCTTGTACGCTTCGGTAGGCTTGTTGAGCTTCATGAGTAAGACATTCGGAGGTGCCCAAAGTTGAAAGAAATTCCGGAGAGTTTCTAGGACGTCAAGTCTTTACGAATTTTAAATGGAATGATTATGATCCCGCATCACTACCGCTGGGCTTTGGTGGGCTTGTTGAGCGCTAAGAGTTGGACATACAAAGATGCTCGAAGTTGAGAGAAATGCTGGAGAGTTTCAAGCACCTCAAGTCTTAAGAAAAAATTTAATTGTATGATTGCCAAGATCTTGCATCACTACCGGTGGGCTTCGGCGGGGTTGCAGATCTTCATAAGTTGGACAAACTTGTGGTACGGGAACTTGAGAGACATCCCCGGGAGTTTCAAGAATTTCAAGTCTTTGTGAAAGCTTACATTGGATGCTTGTCCAAGTCTTACATGAATCACTGGCGGTGGGCTTGGGCGGGCTTGTTGAGCTTTAGAATTTGCACATGTGGAACTGCCTAAAGTTGAGAGAAATCCCTCAGAGTTTCAAGAACCTTCAGCCTTTAGGGAAGCTTGAATCATTCTCAAGTTTTGAATAGAAATATTCATAAGCCACACCATTTACATCTATAAGTGTGGGTACTAAAATATTAATATACAATTTTTTTTTTCTTGACATAATATTGGTCTTACTTTAAGATTATTTTCAAACCATTATGATTAATGTTCATGTTAAAAACATTGATTCCATATTTTTAGTTTTAACATATGATATCATGGGTTCAAAAATGACGTTGATCAAGTCCAACAGTTACATCACCCAAAATTGTTGTGGTGTATCAAAATTATATTTAGACACACTAAGAGGTGTAAAAAATGTAATTGGTTAAAGTGAAAGAGTTTTTGATAACATTTTGATTTTGATTTTTTTTGTATTGTATCCTAAAAAATATATGCTTACAAAGTTTGTAAAGGGTTTTTGTGTAAGATTAGAAATTTGGTTTTCATTTACTTTTCATCCCATAAAGGGAATTCTATACAAGAAAGTGAACTCACATAATGTGGATAACTACACTTGTGATTGTAGGCTAAACATTAGCATGGGCAGAAAACACCATGGCCCACAATATTTATGTTTGGGTTGAAAATCAATTAGGCTTATAATTGACAAGATTTTAATATCGCATGTTATTAAATGATGAATTATTATCCTTTAGTATTGATATATTGATATTACATTGACTAAAATAATCAATATTGGTTAAATTATAATGAACCACAAGTTACAGGTGTAGAAGATGTACTCCATTAGCTTGGAGATCAATAATGAAGTTTCTAATTAAATGTGAATAGATCATATAAATATAAATATACAAAAATGTCATATACTATATATCATGAAATATACACATGAATGACATGATTAAGAATAATATCCTCCAACTATTATTGCCACCCCACCCCACCCCCTTCGCCTCCAAGCTACTTATTTCACAAATTATGGATAAATCAAAAAGAAAAGAAAAGAAAAGACAACTCTATTGCCCTATATATGCATCTAAGAAGTATAATTTATACACATATTGCCTATGATTCCGATGGACGGTCCAGATTTGAGTGCAGATCCTCCAGCAACGACCCGGATGTGATGGATGACTTGGGCTTATAAAGGCCACGTGATTGGTTGGACGTGCTCTCGCCCACATCACCTTTTGCGAATGTCCAAACCAACCGCTACGTGACATGTGGCCCCATTAAGGTAATATCATGGATTTTAGGACCGGTAATATCCTAGATTTGTGGTATTTAGTGTTAGCAGCCGGATATGTCACTTCTCCATATTGATGTCTTATACTATGCATTCCACTAGATTCTAATTGCCAAGATTTTTTCAATTAGTGTCAGTGACAAGAAAGATCAAAGCAAAACCAAATCAAACAATGTAGTTATATTTCCTAAATCTATACAATAGCCTATTTACTAATGTGCATTAGTAGTACTGTATTGGTTCATCTGTTTGCAAACATTGAACGCTCGGATACATTATCACATTAATCCAAAATTGCGCTACATACGGAATCACTCATTATCTTCATATTTCATTTCACAAAGAAAATCAAATGTTGGTTTTTGTAACAACAACGACGACGATTACTTTACATGGCATTGTCATATGTAAGTGCAAAATTTGATTGTCAGTATTTAGTGTGGGTCACAGTAAATTGGTTTTAGGTATTGGGAGTTAAGTTGGGTGCTATATTGGTGTTTGATGACGCTCCTCTCGCCACATCATGGTTTGATGCAAATCATCTTCATTTTCACATCCCACCACCACCATAACTTTAAAGTTATGAATATAGTGGATGTGGTTATAGTGGTGGTACATTAGGAATGTCAACAATCTTGAAGATGGATCATAATGTGATAGGACATTGGGAGTATGAATTTGAAGTTTGAGAAGGGGGACTTGACCTTTTTCTAGAACCATAAATTGGCTTTTATTGGAGGGGAACAAGATTGATTTGCATAAACTTATTGATGTGGCCCCAAGATTATCATTGTGTGAACATTAATTTTTTCATAATTGTGGCATATTCTTAGATTATATTCAATCCTTGTCCAAAAATTTCATATTTTGTGGATTTCTTTTCATTTCTCTAAAATCTCAAGACATAAATTTCCATCAATCTAGTTGACATGCAACATTCAAAACATAAATGCAATGACACCCACATATCAACTTACACTCTTGACAACAAGGCATATATTTAATATACTCCTTCATATGTTGGCCCCCCTCCTCCACATGGAAGTGCTCAATCGAGAATATGCTTTGGAGGTAGTGGCCAAAGGCTTTGCCAACATCAACCGAGTCTATTTTGCTTCTCTAGAATGGCACCAAAAAGTGTGCCTGGAGACAATTTGACCTTGTACGTAATAATAGTGAAATTTGCAATTGTATATATATATGTGTGCAACTAAATCTACAAAATTAAGGTTATGTAATTAGAATCATATGCTTGGTATCCTACGACTAGCACCATTTGCCTACATAATCAAAGTTAAAACCACAAAATATCCCAAAGACTATGATGCTCACTTGACGAAATTTGTATGCCTATACAATAAGAAAGAGAAAGAAAGACAACTATGATGTTGCCACCAACATGAATTATGGTGTTGCCTCATTTTTGAGTTGGTCTAAGTCTATATGTAATCCCGAGACGGGCATTATGAAAAGGCCCCAAACAATGGTCAACTACTGCCTCTTTTTGAAGGTGTGGACAAGCCGATTGGCACTTATGTTTCCCAAGGGCAAGCCCCTAGGCTCCCACATGGTTGGTTCACAATATCCGATTCACCCAAATACCCGACTATGATTGGGTGGATCATAGGTGGTAGGGTGCACCAAAAACAAAAGTGCTAGTAAGGTCACCCATGTGAGTTCTATTATGGCCTCATGTAGCTTAACCTTGGAGCACCTATGAGATCCGGGTTAAGGCCTTGGGTTTGAGCCACCCTACCTATGTAGTTGTATAATTGAGTCTAGGAGTATAATATATATATATATGAAGGACATATACTTGAAGTATATTTCGTTACTCTAAGTGGAATTTATATGCCCAAAATTGGATGTCACTATACATCTTGTAAATCCACTACATTTTATCTTGTACAAAGTATATGTCTAGGGGTTGCAAAAGTCTTGGACATGTAGAACATCATCCAATTAGTCGACCACCATCTCCGCCACCTTCTCCAAAATAAGAGCATATGGAGTATTTGTGAGAACATACACCCCTGAGTTGCATACATGGAAACCTCTGCTCTGCATGATCCTCAATTCTTTGATCAATGCCTCCATATAGGATTTCCAATTGGATATGATGTCTTCATCATCATTCTTGATAATTGACTGGTTTCTTGGAGGAAGAAGTTGTATTTCCTTTCCTATCTTATGTAGCATTTTAGTCATCCAAATTTTATTTTGACATGGAGACTCACGTACATGTTGCTCAAGAAAACTCATAAAAAACTCAACACAATCACCAACATTGATGGAGCGTAGGAGGGTGCTAGCTCTCCCTCGAGCCTTGGCACATTCCTTTGTGAACTTGCCGCTGATCAAGCCATGTGGGAAGTCATCGAAATTTTAATTTAGTAAGAATAATATATTGTAACCTAGTTTAACTTGTACAATTAAAGCTAGATGATGAACAATGCTCACATATCAAGTGGGATGAAGATGCCCAACCAAAATGCCACACGGTTTAGAGTCACTCCAATATATTCCACAACCTAAGCAAAACGCACATCAAGTAGACTTTACATGATGTGCCCATGCCCAATCCACTGCTTTTGAAGCATGTGTAGCAATGTGACTTGCACACAAGTGCTTTACAATCCCTTAATATAAACACAATGCCAACCAATCCTTGGGTTATACGTAAGTGGTTAATTAAACCCATTCACAATGTTGACTTGAGTCAAGTTATTTAAAGATTTGGATGAATTTATAAATGTTGCTCAATCATAAAAGGCCTTCATAACTCCAACATCTTTCAAATTTAACTTGAATCCAGGACATGGGCAACTACATAGTATAGGGTTAAGCAAAAAAAACTAAAGGGCGAGGGGAGGGGGGGGGGGAGCACACAATGGGTGGGAGGGCTAGCAAAAATAGCGTTCCACTTAAATATACATAGCGTGATAAAAAAAACATAAAAAATCCCTATTTTAATGTCTCAATGTAAAACTTATGATTTATGTTTGAACATTTAAGGATATTAGAGTCATCCCTTAACCTCTAATGTCCAATGTGACCATAATATGGGCATAGTACTTTGGATGATTTCTTTATTATTTTAACTATTCCTCTTGTTCATGTTTAAGTCTCCTATGTTCCACCACCTAGATAATTTTGATTCAACAAAGTTGGCTATGTTTGGATTAATTCAAATACATGTGTATGCTCTCTATTGGTTTACAGTGGAACCAATCTATAAACAAAAATTTAACATTTCTCACCTTTGCAATTTAAGGGCAACATATTGTAAACATGGTTTTTGTTGATCCCTATATGCAAATGATTCCCTGTTGATCTTAAAATTTGCATTACACTTAAACACAATATATCCTATACATCTACTACATGAAGTTTTAGTTCGACATGTGCTCGTGAGTGTAAATACATGTGCAAGGAGCTTAATCATGGCATTGTTGCCTCAAATTGCAAAGCTTCCCAAAAAAATCACAAAGTAATGGTTTCAAGATTTGTGAGCTGATTTGAGATGATTTGAGTAGAGGTTTGATTAAGAAAAAAACCCTAATTTATTTTCCAAATTATTGCCCCTCAAGACCACTATTGACATTCCTAGTATAATCTCCTACATAATAAAACTTTGACATTTAAAATTTGCATTGTACATAATCACCTCTAACTTGCAAACATGTATACGTTAAATTTGTCAAAAAAAAGCTTTAGATCTTTAGCTATGGTCAATGAAATTGAGGTCACATTTTCTAGCTAAGGGAAAATTGGGCATGGGAAGTTAGGGGTTAATTCAACAAGAGTTTTGGTTAGGAGTTGGTTGTTTTTTATATTATACTTTTCATATTTAGTAGGTTTTTGGTGCATGCTTGTAGTTGGTGTGGAGATTTGAACGAAGAGCATTTTATATTGGTTCATTGATAATCAAACTCATTTTTAAATGCCAAGAGGTGATAAAATGATTTTGGCTCCCAATGAACCTATATAAAATGTTCTTTTGCCAAACATCCTCATCGCACAAAACAATCTATTGTAGTTTCTTTTTAAAACTATACTAATAGGCACTCTCCAAAATATTCATCGAATATGCATAATATCACAAGAATCTACACAATATTATGAAGCCTTAAATCTCCCCTTGATCTCAACATGTCCATGTATAGTCTCAAAATTAATTTACAAAACCTTGAAATTATCTAAGTGATAAGTGATTCATGTCTTTTCTTGAAATGCTTCTATTGAGGAAATTATGGTGTCAAACCAAAAACTAGTGGATGTGCCGCTCAAGAAGTCTTCCATTGGTTGGTCAAGATCAAGCAGTATACTGCACAAGCATGACATAGTCATTGACATGAGAAACATCGGTTGAAACATATAGAAGATAAGTACCTTTTAGTCCATGCACTTTGCTTGCCAAATTTCAACTTATTTCCTTGCCACATCTACTCGAGCAATGGTTTCAACCATCCATTGTGTGACAAATGTATTGAAATGTAGCTTTGTAACTCAAGAAATTTTTTTTGGTTACCGTATTAAGAAGGTTTCAGGTAACGAATCAATTGTCAAGGAATTGATATTGAAATTAGGACACCTTACATACCTTTAATACCATCTTTGATTACATGCGCACAAATGTATGAAGAACATGGAACAAACTCACACACTCAACATGCACACCTCTGAGTTGAAGATTCTTGCACTAACAACAATTACACTAGAATTTTGAGCTAAGAATACACGAAATTTCAACCCAATTGCTAGCCTTGAGATGTCACCTCTGAGTCAAATGGCCTCGCAAATGGCACATCCATGCAGTCATTTTACATCCCTCACACAGTAGTAGCAAACATACTAGTTCTTGAACACACGTCCATTTTGAAGGGACGGTCATTAGAGCACAATCAGGTGGACAAGAGAGTCAAGTCCAACCTACAACTATCATATAACTCACCACATTTCTTACCAATGTATGGTACAAAAGGAAGCAACAAAAACAGAGGTCAATGCTCAAGCGGATTAAAGATTCAAGGCCTTGTCCATGCTAGAGGCAAAATGCCACGTTGGTGGGAGCAATTCAAAATCCAAACATGAATCTTGATTTTTTCTCCTCAATCATAAAATTACACCTAGATTGTGTTCTTTATTATTGGTACTTGCCTCAAGTCACCACTATAATATGGTTAAGTATCATTTAAGTCGGATCTTGATTATTTTCTGCAAAAACATTTGTGGGACACATGTTGACAGTTGGGTCTAGCTTTTTGCTCTACCCAACTTGCAACACAAGTCCCAAGCCCTCACCTCCAAAAATGTTGCCATGTAGGCATCCATGTCATACTTGAAACTTAGGACCCCATGTGAAGTGGGAAGTCCCAGCTTCCATACTCTCAACGGTTGAGATTGCACGGATTGACCTCAAGTGACTTGGGACTGAGGACTTGGGAGCCCGTGTGAAGTGGCCTACGAATGTGCCTTTCACGAGAGCGGGAGGCACCAAAATGGAAACGAAATCTGCGAAGGGAATCGGTTGGAGGTCAGCTGAAGCCACCTCTGTAGCGGCTCGCTGATGGCTCTGCTCCTTGCTTGAACCCTAAACCCATCTTGCTTGACCCTTCTCATATCTATTTTCTCTTCCCGATCGCTTCCTCGTTCGAGCTCTACGCTCCCGAGATAAATCGTGTGCGTTGATTGCGAGGGGCCCGCCTCGATGGCGGAGAGCCAGCAAGAGTATCAGGAAGAAATGAAATGTCGAAGAACCTCAGTTTTCAAGTCCCTTTGAGACCTTCACTTAGAATCATGGTAATTTATGTCACAGAAAAGATTCGCCAAACGATCTCCTGCATCCTAGTGATGTGCACCACCCGTCAGAGAAGGGGGAGAAGGGAGATGAAGCTTGCACAAGTTTGTGCTGCACCCAATTAACTTAGCTTCAAGACTCGCAAGGCATGAGTTCATGATTGCTCGTCCACTCCAGCTGCTCCCAGACACGCAGCTGGAATCTCTCGAGTCACTAAACATTTCTGGAACCGAGTGGTTCTCAGTTCGAGGTGCATTAGTAAGCAAGGAAACACCGCGCAAGAAGCCCCAACGGGGTGAAAGGAGAAATTTTCAATACGTGGTTTTTGAGACAGCGCTGCACATACTCGACTCCAAACAAAAATCTTGAATTCGCCGGGTCTACAGAGCACGAACTTGCAAAGAATGCGGGCATCAAAACTGAGTGACGAACGCAAATGTATTGACATGGACTGGTTGAATGAAAATGGATATGAATACGATACAATGATGAGGAGAAGAGGAATGATAGGAATAAAATTAGTAATACCGTAGTTCGTCTAGTTGTTTACATCTAAGAATACACTGTTCTAAGCCAAGAAATTAGAGGATCCTGGAATTTCAGAGAGGCCGGTCTCTTCTTGGACACTGTTTACAAGTTCAGTATGTGAAAATGAAGCCGGACCCCACAAGAAACTGCTCGCTCAATTGTTTGATGATTCTTCATCCAGTCCGTCAACCTACTCTTGAACACGCAACTGAGACAACACCTAACCAAACAAATAAAAAATAAAAGAATATGAACAATGAAGATAGGCTAAGAGGATTGCGCCTAGATTCGGTTTTGCACAAATGCTGTTACGTACAAGACTGACGAACTCGTTCGGTGGTAGCTACTCGAGATGGTCGACCACCTCAACTTCCTTGTGTGCTTTCTTCAAGTGCGCACAAGGAGCTTCTCACATTATCCCTCTTGATGGCCTTATCAACTAAAATGAGCCAATTGGGCCATTATGAGACAATCCTTTTGTCACAATTGATGAGATCTTTCATATTACAATTGATTATTTGTATGGTTTTATAAACATGTGTGGGTGTATTGGAATGGTTGAGTTGTATTTTAAGAACCCTCAACGGGTATTCTCTTGTACCAACTAGTAATCATTACGTTCCCATCATGTTCCCTACATTAAATTGAGCGGACCAATTGGCTCATTTTAGTTGATAAGGCCATCTTGAGAGAAGGGGAAACATGGCCCAAAACCCGTGGTTTACATGGACGAAAAGGGAGTTCATATTTTCCCCTTTAAACATTCCCTGTGTCACTTGGGAAAGCAGTCTTATTTCCCTCTTTGGAATTTCCAACATGAGAAAGTTTCTTTGATTTACCGTATTTTGCTATTAATTGGGTTTTTTAATATGGGAAAGAATAATACATTCTACTTTTCTGGTAGTTTTGCCGATCTTCTAGTGTGGTAGTTTCGCAGATCTTCTGGTGACATAGGAGAAATTTTCATCGATGCAAGACAATACCCAAGGCTCATAAGCTCGTAATGATACAACACAAAAACATGCTCCATCAAGGATAATGTTGGGAATTTCAACTATGTAAATCATAGAGAAGAACCCACTACATACTAAAAATGAAATGTCATATTGCATTTAATTTTCACAAATATCCATTGATGGCACACTATAAGCATATGAGACTTGAGTGGCTTGTCTTGTGTATGTGAAAAATTGTCTTGCATCACAAAAATCTACAATTGTCATAGGGTTGAAAGATGCCCTGGCATCAATATGCAAGTCAGATTTGTAGGCTTCATCATCATTTAGTTTGGATGGACTACTACAAGAAGGTTAGTGAAAAGCCGAAGCCTAACAAATTGGATTGATCTACAAAGGATTGGGGATACTTAAACTAAGAAATTTAATTAGAAAATAAGCTTGAGGCCTTCAAGAAAAGGCTTGGGATTTGTGGTGTCTTTGGAAACTCATCCATCGTGGATGAAGGGGCTCTAGTGAAAACAAGTCCCCCCACAATGTTGAGGGTGGGTTCATTCCACTTGAAATCTAACAGACTAATTCAAGGTCCATGATGTTAGTTTTAGAAACTAATTCTCTAAAATTTGTTATTTTCATATTGTACAATAGCTCGTTGCATTTTCAGCTTGCTAATGTTCCAATGGATGAGTTTATGTAGACACCACAAATCCCTATCTGCGAGAAAAGTGGAGATGGGATTTTGGATGGTTTTTCCATGTGGGGTTTTGGATGGTTCTCCCATGTGGAATTTTTGATGACTTTTCAATATGAGGTTTTCGATGGTTTTCTAGAAGAATTCCCTTCTTGATATTCTCTCTTTAATTTTCCCTCTCAAGAGGAGGGAATCCGGGAAAAAAATACCCTTTTTGGCACATTTCCCCTTTGTAACAAGTAGAGCCAACTTTCCCATAAACAAGGCGGGAATTAGTACACTTTTCCCCTTGAGGGAAAGCACCAGAAGCTCCTTGTGGCGCATGTCTCACTCCTCCGAATCGCTCACCGTATCCCGAAATGAGGCATGGCAAAGTAGAGGATGCAACCTTCACTAAGGTAGGGGTGGCTATTTCCGTCCAAATTGCAGATGTGCCTAGTTGGGATCCTGAAACTATTTTTTTATAAATTTTGAGCACTCCGCAAAGCTGGTGCAAGAGCAACTATGAAAAAATCAAAATTTTCCAGCATGTTTATGATTTCCTACAAATTTTTAAAGGTAACCTTGTAGAGTGACCAACACTCGCACATAGGGTACGTGGTATATCCACAGGGTGGATTTCTAAAACCGACCGCTGGCAGCCAATGAAATGCTGACAGCGCTGTGAACGGTAAAAGCACCTTGATAGGTGCTTTTGTAAAACCAGGTAAAAGCACCTAGAAAGGTGCTTCCGACATAGGGGTCGACTTTAGGACCCGCACGGAAATTGCCACCCCTACCTTACAATCTAACGATGCACCACACATGGAGTCGCTACAATCGACAGAAAGTGTGAGATCGCAGGACTACATGTTTTGTAGACCTCGTAAAGTCAGCCTTGTACACAGAACCGGTGTCTGTATACCTCCCTAATTAGATGATTATAGCCGGGAAACCGGATGATACCCTCATCTGTGCCTTCAGGCACACACAGGGATTAAGCTCGTTGGGATCTGTAAGTTACATGTGCCGCCTGACCCGGCATCCGGCACTTTGCACTAGGGGCCAAGGGAATTCCTATTCATCGATATTTAACAGTTTGGGCCAAATCCTGAAGGAAAGCTAAAAAGCGCTGTTTGATGAGCCCACGTAGTACTAGGTAGTTGGTAGTAGCTGGTCCTTTCGTATGATCAGGCACACTTTGGACTCATCAAGACACAGCCCAGATTCCAAGGGGGAAAGGGAAAGGGTGCAGCAAGGGGAAAGGGTGCAGCTTGATTTTCTGGACGGACGGCTGTCCTTGTTTGAATATTCTTCCCTCGAAAAGTTTGTGGGGGGAACTTAGGGTTGCTTTATACTACGGTGGAGAAGTGCACCGGTCGGTCAAGAATTTTCGCTCAAGACATGGCTTGAGGTTGTCCAAGACAAGATTCTTGTCCGAGGGTTTGAGGTTGCCCAAGAAACTTGACCTCCGGAGAACTCCCCTTCAAAAAAGTGTCGCCATGTTGGCAGCCATGTCATTTTTTCATCCATGTACAAAGTTCTTCACCAAAGGACTTTTGGCCGTAGTGTAAACCACCACCGGACAAGAGTGTCACTCTCGGCCAATCAAATTTCAGAATTCCCCTAGAATTCATCTCTGGTGGACTTGCCCATTATAGTGTAAAGCGGCCCTTAATGTCCTCCGTGCAACAGTGTTGGGCACTGGTAGGCCCAGACTCCGACGGCCCATGCTCAAGATTGAAGCCCTCATATGAGTTTCATTTTGAAGGGCTCTCAAATTACAATCCTTCAATTGAAGGGTTGGTTCAAATCCAAGACATCAATCCAAGAACATAGAAATGAAATACAAAACTCTTATTAAACTTGTGCATGAATTATATGATACATGTTTCCAGTACAATGTGAAGAATTAAGAATCAACCATCTAACTCCACTTCTTGTAGTAACAATGCCCTACGCTTGTTGGTTCTTGTAGCGGGCATATTATATTGAGAACTTCAAGTGATGTTGTCATTTTCACTTTGGGGTTGCGTTTGGAAGAGATGTTTTGAAAGAGGTATATTTTGAAGGGCCAAATTGCGTTTAAACGGCATTGAAGACTTCAATCTTGAACACTGCCTACAGGAAAAGCGTGCAACAGTGTTGAGCGATGGTAGGCCTAGACTCCTACGGGAAAGGAGGCGGCAGTGGAGACAACAAATTTTTTTGTGTGTCAATGGCACAGATATAAGGTACTTTTAAGTTCTACAAGACAAGCGTCTCGATATAAGGTACTTCAAGTTCTACATAAAGAGGGTCTAGATATAAGGTACTTCAAGGTCTACAAGAAAAGGGTCCGAGTAGTTGCACAAGTGGATCGGAAGAGTCCTCAAGATATGGATCCATAATTTCGGATCAGATGGAGTGACGTGGGCCCTTAGAATATAACAATGGAATGTTGTGAGTTCAATCTGACTTTCAGTCTCCCTGCCCAACCTTTCAAGTATCTCCATGTTATATTCTAAGGGTCCTCGGAACATGAGTTCCACACACTGAGTAATGTTATGTCCAACAAGTTTCCATTTATAATTGTTTTGATCTAAATACTATCGGTGAGATCCGAAGTGTCAAACCAAAGAAAATCACTCAAAATTTCATTCAAAATTTGGGTTTATGATTCCATCCTATAAACAAGGAGATCTAATTGCTACATAATTTTGTCTAATCAGTGTGCGTTACCATTCGGAGTTACGTGTTGGGTGCAAGCACGGTCAAGTGGACAACTCTTAATCCTTGCACATGTTTAAGTGAAAGTGACTAAACAATGTACCATAGTACCTTTACCACTGTGTCTATTTATAGAAAAATGTGAATTATGCAATTCTTTATTTAGAAATCCCATATTTAAAGGAATATTCAATTTTTTCATATTCAAATTTTAGATTCGTTTTTTTCTATAGAATTAATAGAAATGTTTGGTTATTCTAAAAATAATTTAATTAGTGCCAAAGCGTTACAGGTACTACCGTAAGAGCTTTGAATGCTGCCAAAAAAAAGATCATGAACATTTTGAATAACTAAGTTATATCATATTCTTCAATGTGCATACTAACTACACTAAATATGATATTTAGAG
Organism: Polytrichum commune; assembly: GCA_950295325.1. Taxonomy (NCBI): domain Eukaryota; kingdom Viridiplantae; phylum Streptophyta; class Polytrichopsida; order Polytrichales; family Polytrichaceae; genus Polytrichum; species Polytrichum commune. The sequence goes on from OX485807.1 coordinate 45,361,663, forward strand.
TCACTTACAATTTGGAATCACGTAACGCTAGAATTGTTTACTATACATCTCTTTTTTTTACCAACAAAGGTCAAATTGGTTGTTTTGACATAATAGAACATTAACATCTTTACTTGTTTAAAAAAATACAATAATAGTAAAATATAGGGATGTGTAACTCCAAATGGAGAGTTGACACTAAATAACATATTTAGTGTACTTACGTTATTTGGGTAAGAGGATACTCTCAGAAAAACGTTATAGCAACACATAACTCCAAATGGTAACCCACATTAATCAAACGAAATAGTGTAGTGACGGATTGTTTGAATGAGGAATCACTACACTAAATATTGTGTCTAATGTTACTTATTGTTTAGAATTACGCAATGCTATATTTTTTTACTATATATCTCATATTTTGCCAACAAATGTCAAAATTGATTATTTGGACATTATAGAACATGAACAACTTTACTTGGTAAGAAATTACATCAATAGTCACAAGATATAGCACTGTCAAACTTCAAAAAGTGATTGACAGTAAATACCATATTTAGTGCAGTTTCACGGGTAGGTCACTCTAAGGCATTTTTGTGCACCACTTGTGGCTGGGGGTTTTTTGTTTTGGGGCTATTTACCTTCAAGGGTTGAATTAAAGCCTCCCTATAATTACTTAAATTTCAAAAATGGCCCATTTGTTTGCACCCTTCCATTACTTATATTGTCCAAGTCACTGCAATTTTTTGTACTCTATATTTCTTTTAAGTAATAAAAGCTAATCTACTTCCTAACGCATTGATGAGTGTTATGGGAAACCATGGAAACAAAGAAGGGTGCAAACAGTAATATCATTGCAAACAAAATTATGAAGAAAACACATAGGAGACCATAGGAGACCATAGCAAACATACTAAACATACCTTCTAGGATCCTTATCTTCAGCCCCTATATTAATTTTACAAAAAAATAATGGCCCACATTTTATGTCCATCTAACTTACTTATAATGGGATTGTCTACATTTAATGGCCCCTTCATTATTTGGAATTCCTTTATAATTTTTATTTCAAATGATTTTAATCCTCTCTATATTATGCCGCACGTCGTTTTTAAAATGCACTAAGTGACCTACCCGTGCGCAGTTTGAACTGGTTTGAGGAATTCAAGATGTTAGGCCAATTGCTGATCATTTTAGAGGAATCTATGGTATCGTTTTAAAGTAATAAGAATTGCTAATCCGCAAGAATTTATTGTATGTGTTCCATTGTGACCTCTCCCCTTTCATTAATTCCGTATGTTTACCATTTAAAAGTATAAATTTGTAGGTCTTAGAACCAATTCAGTGTGTTACAGTAGTGCTTCAGTGTTCACTCTCAAACACAATAACAACTATCATGATAAAATGATGACCATGCTAGGCTCATTGAAGTGTGGCACTTATAACATTATTAAGCAGTGTGCGATTGTTCATGTGAGGTCCTGAGAGTATAACTATGGGATGTCCCAACCTAGGGCAAGGTGACTCAAATTATGACTTTATATGATTAAGAATTGATTTGATTAGGACTTGATTTAATTAAGTCTTAATTTGATGAAGTCTTAATTTAATGAAGATTTAATTCAATAATTATGGCTTAATTTGATTAGGTCTTACTTTAAATAAGACTTGATTGAGAGTCTCCTTGCACTAAGTTGGGGGATACCATGGTTATATTCTTAGAGCTCACATGGAAAAATTATGTTATGCCAACTTCTTCTCTTTAAAAACAATTTGAAACTCGTGAACCAACATGGGAATTGACCATGTTTCCATGTAGCCCAAAATGGTGGATTTGAGTGAGTCTGGCTCCAAGACCCAAAAAAACATTAATTGAGTCAAAGGGCTTGGATGGAGTATGAATCCAAAGCATGAACATTAATCTGCATAACTTTGGGGAATCCAGTAGGGTAAGTGCACCATTGACCGAACACGGCCCAAGGACCGCACAACCACCGCACAACCACCGCACAGTTTTCAATCCTGAGAACTCTCGCAGGAACTTCGGGAACATTGAGGGAATTTCGGAGAGAACGTGAATGTACAAGTACCGCACACTGTGCGGTGAAGGGCTCACTAAGCTCTTGAGATCCACCTGTGTATGTTTGGATTCAATTTGTGATAGCTTTCACAAATGAAAATATCTTGCATTTTTATTTTTTTGTAAGAGAATCCTCACTTCACAATTAACAATCCTTCAAAATTTGAAACAATTTAAGCTTGTAAATTTGTACTTACAAGGATTTGAAGATTGATCGTGCGGTCATTGGCGCACTTACCTTAGACACCAAATGATGAATTTCCTAGAGTTAAGGTTCCCAACTAGTACATCAAATTAGAAAGAGTTTAGAAAACCCTAGGATGAGCAATGTTATAAAAATGCTAGTAGCACGCGTTGTCCTAATGTAAATGCGTACACTATATAGATGTGTACTTATTTTGTGTTGCATTGTGATTCTTTGATTTGGAGGAAAGTAAAAGGGAATAGAAATAGATTACCTTTTTGTTTACTCATAGTTTATTCTTAGTGACTTTTAGTTTACCCTTTTAATCTTATCTCTCTTTTTACTCTTAGCTTATCTCTTTTAGTCTTACTTCTAGTTTTATCCTTAGTTTATTTTTAGATCAATGGATAATTAGAAGCCATGTGATGAGGATAAGAGGAGGATTTTTGGGCTTATCTGACATGTGTGGTTGGATAGAAGACTCAGAGGGAGAGAAGAGGTTGGGGAGAGGAGAGTTTTTGTTGTTGTTGTTGGAAACTCATGGTGTGTGAGTGGATTTAATGAGAATCTTGAAATAAAAAAATACAGGAGTTGCGTTTCATGGTGTTGTTTTCTCGAGAGTGATCACTTGCTTGAATGGAAGTTAACAAAAAAACAAAAGTTGTGCTAGTTTGAGTGGAGGGAGGTCTGTTGGCTCTTGCAAAGAAGGGCTGAGACTTCAACCGACCATAGAAGACGGACAAGTCTTTTGTTTGCAACAAACCTTTGAGGAAGTGTAGCACTTATCGTTAGTTTTTTTTTGTGAAGATATGATTCGATCAATTTGGTGTGCATATGAAGATTTGAAGACTTGAAGAATTTCCAAGATTCAAGTGTGTTGTGGCTAGTTGTTATGATTTGGAGGCTAGTTGTACTTGATTTTTTTTGCATTGTAAAATTGTTGCAGGTTTTTGTGGGAAACCATAAAAGCCTCATTTCGTGTTTGTAACAAGGAAGTGGGATTGATGACCCACAAGGTTGTATTTTGTTGTTCCCATTGGTGAGGCGCGATTGCTGGTCACCATGGGTTTGAAAGTTTAGGAGCCAATCTGTCGGACGTCAGCTCGTGTTCTGATGTCCCGTTTTACCCGTCCGAGGCCTATGTTTTCTTATCACCCTACCCTTACCCTTAATCCGTTTAGAGCCGCAACAGGATAGGCCAACGGGAAAGACTTTGAAGTTTTGAAAAAACTAAAGACCGAGACTTTTGAAGACAAGAAGATTCGACGGTCCGGCAAGCAAATCTAGGTGCAGCTAAAAGCCCAGTGCTTTCCCAAAGCGGACCCCTCTCTACTCGACAGCGTGTGATGTCATCTTACATTCCAATAATTTCATCTAGTTCTAACAACCTAGGTTGATATGGCAAAGGGTCCACTCTTCATACCTTGTTCAAACCAATGTGAGTGTAGAAAGGGTTATCAAATAGTAAACATAAGGGGGAGTTCTTCTCTAGACTTGGGTGCAAGTAAAATCTACTATGAATTAAATGTAATCTTAGAGGTAAATTCACACAAGGGGGGCTTGAAGTTTATTTCAATTTAGATTGGCAATAGACGCATGTTGTAGGTCAAGTTATTTTATAATCACATCTTCGAATGAATGAAAAGTCTTCAAAAACTTTCTCAGTGGAAAGTGAATGTGGATTGTTTACATAATAAAGAAGTATTATTCTCATGATTTGTATGTTGTTTATGTAGTACATGTATTTATGATATTAGAGTGGGAATCTTAGTTTATATAGTATAAGAGCCCATGATTTAGCATGATTTAGCATGTGTATACCTTTGTTCTTCGCTATGTATTTCTCATTTATATCTAAGGGGTTTTATTTTATAATCACCCATGTACATTGATTTAGAGTTCTAGTTTCCAATAAAGAGTGGACCCTCTGAAAATTGTCTTCATTTCATTCAAGGGACACTCTAGATTTGGAGTGTAGCCACCACACAATGGAATTTAGAAGGTAGCATAAAGAAGACCATCATGAAGAAGATTGAAAGCGGGAGTTGCCAAAAGACCATGATGAGCACCAAGGAGGAGATGATGAAGGAGCAGTTGCAAGAGAGAAGAAGTTCCCTTCAAGGGAACAATGAAGGGACCCGGGTAGGGCACTCATACATGTTTTTAATAACCCATCTGCGACGGAAGGGTATTTATCATGGGGCTATTTATCTAAGAAATTGGAATTCTTTACACCCTATCAGTATAGATAAATCTAAATTTTGTCATTTTAGATGACCCTATCTGTATTCATAAAGTCGCAAGTGAACTAGTTTCTAGTACCCTATGTTCCTTATAATTTTTATATTTGACCCCACAAATGACGAATCATAGGACTCTTGAAAGTTTGTAGTGAAAATTCAATAAACCATGTCTAGACTGAAGACATCAAATAATGTACCAAAACATAAAAACTTGAAGCATTATTGCAAGAAAACTTGAGAGAAGCACCAAAATAAAAAAATATGAACATCTAAGCTCATTCGGGAATTTGGATTGAAAATGGATAGTTTTTCATTCATTGACCACCATAAAATGCATTGTATACCTCTGCCTCAATATTTTTTTCTCTACCTACTATTCCCAACCCTATTTTAGATTGAAAGAATTAAATAAATTGATGCATTATATGGTACCCTTATTTTTTATACACACAACTTTGTAATTGAAGAGGTGCTTCATTATATCGAAGAATTGTATAAATTTTCTCACAAATGAATAAAAAATACCCTACATTCTTTCTCACATGGTTTAATAAATTTTCACGAGTGCCCTACCCGGGTGAAGGGAACCTAAAGGCCAAAGGGAACGTTGAAGGGAACTAGAGGCCAAGGGAACACCGGAAGGGAACTAAAGGCCATGGGCACACCCAATTGACTCAGGAATCATGTTGGGAACACTCGGGCAACCAACAAGTATGAACCAAGACCCCCGGTCTTCAAACACAAATGAAGACCCCTAGACTTCAAAAGGTAGTTAGTAGAAACTATTTGAACCAATGCATGTCGAGGAAGATAGATACTAGAAAATACTTAAATTCCAATGTTCAAATAATAGATATGATGATGCTAAAAATATTTTGAATATCCAAACAATGTTACAATTAGAAAATCCAAGGATTAGGGATTAATCAAGTTATTTTGAGACTTGAGGCAATTTGTAACTTGAAGACTTCTGAAACAGTTTCAAAGCTTGAAGTACCTGTTGAGGTTAAGGAAAATTGCGAAGCACTTCGGAAATTGAGTTACTTAAAACACGTTGAGACTCAAACATACTACAATATATTGAAGACAAAGCATGGTTCAAATTGAGACAACTTTAAAACTCAAGGAATTAAAGCTAAAAGAGAATATTGAATTGTTGGCTTCATTGCGTACTTGAGAGAGAAAATCACTTTGCAAGAAAATTGAAACATAAAGGGCAAATTGATTTACTGGATCAATTAAAAAGACAACATGCAAAGAATTGATTAATTGGATCGATCAAGAGAGATTGCATGAACACTTCATCAACCAGATCAATAAAATCGAGATTGCATGAAGAATTGATCAATCAGATCAATGAAGAAGATCCTTGACCAAATTAAGAACTTTGGATTTTATAAATTTGATGTTCGGAATTTGCGTAAAACGAAAGAGCACTTGCAATCGATCATGAGACTCAATTACCTTAGTAAATCACCAAAGTATGTTCACATAATGATTTAAATAGATATGGTTAGAATAATTACCAAAATCCAAAAGCATATGAGGTCTAATGGATACAAGTGAAGGTTATCATTCGGAAGGGAGGCCTTTAAGCAAATCAACAAAATCTTACATAAAGTATAAATAGGTTCAAATACTTTAAAGTATGATTATAGGCGTAGTTACATATAATCAAGGTGAAGCTGGAATGGTCATTGTCTGGATATAATTATGAATGCATAGTCCGATCTCACCCAAGGCAGGACTAACAAGCGTATGGGCCCACCTCGCCAATATTTTGTGCCGACTTACTCTTAAAAAAAACGACATGCTCCTAGGCATCGTTATGGAGATTTTCATACACCCACTAAATATTTATGTATATTTCTGTGAAGGAAAAGGTTAGTAGGTGGGTCGGGAAAAGGTAACTAGTTGGCACATATGAACCCTAGCCCACCAGATTTCCTCTACATGTAGGTGGGTTTGTTTATTCATATCATGGGGGGCCTACATGGAGACTCATCATAAGACAGGGTCATGGATGCTAGTACCAAATGGTAGACGATATCCTTCCAGGAAGGTCGACACGAGCAGGGGCACACTACCCCACAAAGAAATCGAGATTTTCTGGACTCGGCCGAAAACTTTTGCCCGTCCCGACTGACTCTAAAAAAACCATCGCCCTTGCATTCTTGAAGGCCACTTGTCCACAAATCCGATATTGAGTGCACTTCACCTACACGGCCCAAAATCCAATATATGTGTTCACTTTCATTGAGTAAATAAACAATTGATTGGGATTTCATTTTGGAAGTGAAACCATCAATAAAACATGTAATTAACTTGGAAGTAAGAAATATTACAATATTCTCATTAGCACCGAGGTTATAAATTTTGTGACTTACCATTGAAAGGGTTTTTGCCATTCTAAAATGGAACTAAAATTAGTGTTTTATTTTTAATATGTTTATTTTATAATAATTTAGTTAATACTTTCTACTTTCACGATTTCTTTGTGGGGCAGCTGCCCCTGCCCGTATCTACCTTCTCGGAAGGCTCGTAGGCGGGCATCGTCTGCTGTGCCAAGTGGCACATCGGAATCAACATCAGAAACAACAGTAACGATGCAGACTACTTCAGGGCTGCAGATACGAGCTCACTCTCTCCGGATGATACCTGCTCCTGTTCCTGCGACGTTTGACAAAACTTGATAGTGCGTTAGCTGCTTCTCTTGATTGTGGCGTGGCGCGTGTTCATGTGCGTAGCTGCAACTTGCAACTTCACTTAGCTTCAAGTCCAGGTTGCATCTCTCAATCAGTCCGCTTCATTTTTTATCTGATTTGGTGGGCAAAGTTGAGGATCCGAAGCACTAGACATGCATTCTTGAAGCAAGCGCGTGGGAACGCTATTCTAATCAGTTGAGATGTGCGAGCTAGCACAGGTGAGACCACTACGGTACCCATCAGCCAGGAACGCATTCATCAGTTATTTGAGTTTAGCATTTCGTATTTTAATTCGAGGGCAGCCTCGTAACTTAGCACAATATCGACGATGTCGGCTGTGGGATCCTCAACCTCAATATCTTGTGCCTCCTTTAGAAGGCGAGTGAAGTCGCCTTCGAGAGAGACACGTCGTGGATTCGAATTTAATCCCGAGAGGTTGTCATCAAGAAATGTAGCGCTCCTTCCCTACTCGTTTTTCTGTTTTCCACTTTTCTTATCATGTCGATGTCCAGCAATGTTGTGAACCTTCATGCTTCGCTAGCTGCTTGTCCAGTGGTGTAGACCCCTGGCGAATTAATCGAACATTTTTGTTCGTTCTGGCGGGCTCCTTGCAGCACTGTTTTCAAAATTGAACATTGAGAATCCGCCCCGCCCCCCGTGTGTCTTCGCGTGCTATTAGTGCATCTCTGAACTGATATTCAACCTGTTTTGAAGACTCAAGAGCTTTCAGTTGCGTATTTGATAGCAGCTGGAGTGGACGAGGAATCATGAACTCGTGTCAAGTAGTGTTGAAATAGAGAGGGAGTGAGCGCTTTGCTGTGTGCAGAGTCTTTAAATTGCCGTGATTTTCTGGGGGTGCAAAGAAATTAATCTTTGTTTTCCACCCTCTCTGACGAGTGGATCGTGTCTAGTACATCACCAAGGACGTAGGAGATCACATGTTTGCCGAAATTTCGTGCGTCAAGTCATCTCACTCCCAATTCAAGGTGCTAGTAGGCTTTCGAAGCAACATTCAAACAGAGGATTTTAGGGCCACTTCACAGATGAGCCAAGAGCCGTGACCATGAAATTGTGGGAGCCCAAAAGAAGTGTCCAAACGCCGTCTCAAGACAATTTCAAAGTGATGTAGTCTGGGCACGGGCCCATAACCAAATGCTATTTCAATTACATTTCTATTCATGTGGGTCCTCACACATGATAAAAATATGATAAATTAATGGATGTGAGATTTTGGAGTGTTATGGACTCCCGGTTTTGTGTTAGGTCTATATCCAAGAGATGGTTTTTGAAAATAGTCGAAGTGAGTGACTTGTTTTCTTAATCAAACCCCTAGATTTGATTGGTATGTGGTTTGGTGAGGATCAAAGAGCAAAATCATAAAGACACATGTTTAAACTAGATTGGACTACATCTTCAATATGAATAACAACTCTACACTCAATAATGAACACAATGAAGAGGACCTATATATGTATTCAATTAAGAAATCAACAAACCTGCACTTTTGATAACCATAATTAAATTAGAGGACGCCCAATTTTCAATCCGATTTTTGCAGATGTTTCATTGTAGATCTGCTAATGCAATACGAGTTTTGTTGTGTAAAATCTAATTGGTGGATGTTGGATGTTGTAAATCAACATTGTTGGATGTTGGTTGAGGCAAGTGTGCCTAGGATTTCTAGGGATCCATGACTTCCCACCTCATTAAAGACTAGGATTTGCGCCTAACTTTTGGATGAGGCTTTTGCACTTTTTTTTGTTATTGGGAGGATATCCTGATTGCCATTTTGTGTGAGCATGCAAAGTATAGTCCCATGTAAGGTTTTGACTTTAAATAGTAATTGATGAGGTGCTTTATTTGTTGGGTTGTGATATGGAGTTAGACTCCAATGTGATGGTGTTTATTCTTTATGTTTGAATTGTGAGTGGATGTCACGAACTATACTTATTGTCTAGTTTGAACTAATCTAAATCCAAACTTTACACATGGTCCCTTATGAACCTAAAACCGAGTGACCCACTTGAGACTCTCAATAGGAGGTCTCATCATAACAAACATCTTGTCCATAACATGGACAATGCCAATAAGTTTGAGATATACTAGTTGAGGCACCAATCTTTTGATAGAAGTGGCATAACCTAGCCTTAAATTTTAAAGACAACATGAACACACCAAGACATTATCATGCAACATGATACTTTCAAAATGTTTTAGTATCTCCAGATAACCTGTGTTGCAATCGTGCAATCATGCATGTATTGATTTCACAAATGATACTCTTGTAAGCATTCTCATTTTTAGAAAAATATAATATACCCCTACTGAATCTTTCAAGTATGTGGACGTTTACGATGTGAAAAAACCCAAAGAAGGTCTCAAATGTATATGATGTTATTCCGGTCAGGCTCACATCCAATGACTTCAATATCAGTTCCTTTTAAAGGGTACGTGTTTAATATATTCACGAGAGAGAGTGCCATATGTCATGTCGTGGCTGGTTGATACCTTTGAGAAAGTTGATGTGGCAAGCGGTGGGAATCAGTGTAGTTAAGTGCCATGTGTATCTTGCATCTCTTCCAAGATATTCGTCCTGGCCGATGGTTAACTTATGGCACGCTTGTGCAGGTTACTCCTTGACCTGAACCAACCATGGTGAGCTTCTTGAGCTTCGATGAAGTTACAGTGTCCGGCTGTGCATTGAGAACCGAATCAATGCACGTGTTTCCAGCAATCCAAGAAGACGAGCAGATCAGTGGAGGGCACGAATTTTCATTGCCCGTGATGCTGGAGGGAGATCCACGTGAAGCAAGTTCTCCCAGTAAGTGTGGCTTTCCCGGGGTGACTGTTGTGTGACTTAGGCTTGTGTATTGGTTAACGTACACTCTAATCTCCCTAATACCTCTCCTGCAGCAACCAAAGTGCATATGATATTAAAGAGGTCAGTAGTATTAACATGGAAGTGTGATAATAGAGAGTTAGTGTAGTGTGTGACATTATGGAATAACACAAAGTCAACAATGCAAAATAGTAACGGTGACAACATGGTGTGTGCGAACGTGTGGTTTGAATTCTTTCATGAATTATTTTAATGTAAAAGCCCATGATATATGGGAGGGAAATGTGACAACAAGGAGGAAGATTTAAACTAAGCACATCCGTTCCTTAGGGTTTTAGGATATAAGAGAGGGAGTGAAATTATAGTGGGTGATATTACTGCAGGTTACGGTGTATGTTATTTATTGATTTACAAAATATATAAATTTCCTCTTCTTTGGGCAGGCCGGTCGATGGTATAATGATTAATTAAAAGCAACAACCAGTCCATGATTGGTAAAAACCAACATACATTTATTTTATTAGAAGGCTTTTTGTCTTTTTTCCATCTTTCTTTGGTCAATTGGCCCATTACCTTACTGGTAAAAACAAATATATTAAATTGTCCTATTAATCTAGACCCTGGTAATTCTTTACAACTCATGTTGTATAATCAAACCACGCCAAATGTTAATAGTAATCTTCCCATTTAGTGAGGGTGGGCTAATAGTGCATGTGAGAAATTACCGAAGGTGGTACTAAATGTTTATATGTTATGAAATTAGTGTCATTAGAAGATTTAGGGTTTTGGGAGCTTAAAGTGTCGAAATGCCGGAAACTCTTAATGCAAGCTCTCTTCAGTTTCTAAGTGTTAGGAGTTGTCTGCGGTTTGAGTGGCACCAATTGAAAAGAAGAAGAAGCCTCTTTGGGCTCACCAAAACAAATTATGTACTCCGTAAACACCTTAGAGTTTACAGTAGTTTTCTTGAAATATATAGTAATATATGAGTGTGTATTTAGTTTTCGTGAATTTTGTATCACTCATTAAGAAAATACTCAACCCTTACTAATTTTGAGATTTGGCGAATTAGTGCTTGTTTCAAGAATTAGTATCACACGCACTAATTGGTATAATCAATGTAGTTTAAAATTAGCATAGGATGTTATGATTGTTTTGGTAGGACATTGATGTGGGTGACTAGGTTCAAACGTGACAAAGTGTACCACTAAGAATTAAATAAAAAGGAGTCCTTACATTTCATAAGGATTCATGCTTAAGGCATTAATACCAATTAAAAGTACGAACCATTATTGAAATGTGATGACAATATCTATAATTGTCCGACATCTTTACTAAAACCTAAGTAAAATTCAAATTAAAAGCATGATGACTATTCAATTGACTATGATAAAAAGGATTGTAAAATAAAAGGTGACACGTGACACAATTTTGATACACCTCATCATCATTGGACGAACTATTTAGTTTATTGTTAGTTACATTTGTCTTTGAACTAAACTCAAGTTGTTGATCATAATTCATCATGAAGACTTAGAAGTAGAACTAGGGTCTTGGACCCACATTATTTTCACTCTGAGTAGACATTTAGAGCACAACCCATGTTAATCATTTCCAAAGTAATATCCCACCCCCACTAATAGGTTAATTTAGTGCACTTTATGTAAGTGATCATGCTTCCTAGTCTTGAGCTCCCTTGATTTGTCCCACTGAACGAACTTTGTATCAGGAAATTGAAGGTCCCAAACTTAAAGATACTTATTTATCTCCTCAACAATGATTACTTGTATTTGTGAGTTAAAAGAGATGAGAAATTCAATATAATTCAAGGAACTTTACGATTGGGCTTCCAATTCAAAACCTCGACCATCGTGGCTGTCAGGGCATGATTAGACCATAGAGGTGAACTTTGAAAATACTTGCACTGACATTTTTTTGTTGATGACGTCAAAAGAGACTCCATCCAAAGTTAACTATTAATTGAAATGTAAAAAATATGTGTTAATTTGATAGAAAAATGCTTTTGAAACACTTGGGTGATACTCACATTACACATAACTTCAAATTATTAAGTTTGGGTCCTAAATTGGCAAACTATATAAATTCATTGCACGTGGGTTTTGTGATATGCTAGGATCGTGACCTATCTATTTCTTAGGCTGCTCATTTTATCTCCTTGTATAGTGTAAATTTTGATGGCCATATGGATGGCTTGACTCGTGGCAGGCTCACGAAGGAATGTGCCAAGGCTCAATGAAGATGTCACTCTACAAGACTCCATCAATGTTGTTGATTGTGTGGAATTTTTGATGAGATTTCTCAAGCAACATGCCCTTGAGTCCCCATGTTATAACAAAATTTGGACAAAGAAAATGCTCAAGAAGATAGCAAAGGAAATGCAGGTCCTTCCTCCTGGTAACCCTTCGCTTATCAGTAACGATGATGAGGACATCATCTCCAATTGGATGTTCTATGTGGAGGAATTAATCAAAGAGTTGAAGGTTGTGCAAAGTGGGGGTTTTCATGTTTGCAATTCAGGGGTGTATGTGCTCACAAATACACCATATGCTCTCATCTTGCAACTAGTGGCTGCGAGGGTCATTGGTGGTAGGCTAAATGGCTAATGTTTGTAATATCCAAGACCTTTGCAAGCCCTCCATTAAGTAGTATGTAAATTGAAACCCATTTGGGTTAGGTACACAACAAAAATGTATAAAATTTACAGATGTACACATCTAGCTACAACTATAGAGATTGGATGTCGAGTTATAAATCCTACTAGAACTTTTGTTCTTTTGCCATAGGCCTTGTACATGTACTACACTAAATATTGTATACATGTAGTGTCACTTACTATTTGGAGGTAGACAATGCTATACCATTTTATTGTTAATGTAATTTTATATAAGTAAAGATGTCTATGTTCTATAATGTACAACAAAATATGAGTGCATGCATGGTAAAGTGGACCATAAAAGTGCTATGTTATCTTTAAACCATAGTTTTTTTTTGTCACACATTTAAAAGTAGTAGCAAAGTGTTGTTTAATTTGAAAAAGAATTCATGGTGAACTCTCTCATTGCGTTAAGTATTCAAATGTAGAATGCCGATATGACTTTTCAAAACTTATCATTAAAAGTAATGCTCAAAAGCAAATGGCTAGATTTGGTTTTAAACGTAAATTTCATGGCCTTAACTCTTTTGTACTTGATTATTTTTCATATACTTGAATTCGTTATACACTTGAAGACATCATCAAATATTTTTGTAGGGAATCATCCATTCAATATGATTAAATAATGTTTTAAGGAGATTTTTGACAATTACTTGCTCAATATCACCACTTGCACACCCACTTGCACCTTCTCCTAAAATAAGTAAGATGGTTTGAGATTATTCTTGTCAACATAAATTGCTTGGCTTTGTAGATCAATATGTTTTAAAAATGTTTATGATCTTTTTTCTCACAAAATTCAAAGTTAGTATAGTGTTTTGAATCACTTTCGTTTAAACATGAGCAACGATCAAGAGTTGTCCACTTTACCGTGCTTGCACCAATATATAGTAAACAACTCTAGCATTTTGTATGTTATTTTAATTACGGAACCTTTACTTTTGTAGATAAAATGATGAAAGTTAGTCTTTGTTTGAGCATTGTTTGTTTCCTTTATTTGTTGTTAGCAAATGGTATCAATATTAGAGTTAGAGTTAACGATAAAGTTTGAAAAAATGGAGACCTACTCATGTATTTTGAAGGAATCCGCCATATTTGCCAGTTGTAACATTTCTGTCAAGATCCAAAGAGATAATTATAGAGGAAAATCCTTTTGCTCTATTCTAGGGCAACAAAACTTTGAAAAATAATTGAGAATTTTTTTTAACAATTTTATTTGGCGGGTAAAAAAGTGGTGAGAGGAACAAAGAAATGCATGTGCATATAGGAGACAAAGAAAACAAGAAGATTCTTAATTATGTAAGGATAGAACATGTTGGTGTTCAATTTCAATGAAGCCTTCCAAAATTCTTCATTCATGTTGAACCAAGGGGCCATCAGGGGAATTCAACTCTAGTTCATGTTCATACTTCACGGTTGATTTTTTTGTTATCAAGGTCAAATTGTCCAATGTTATCTTCAAGAATATATATTATTTTTCAATTTGACCATGGAACACTATGTAGTATAATCCATCCACTCATATTGGTGGTGGTATGGGATATAAAAACAAAGACTTCCATCAAACCACTCAGTGGGGACAAGTATCAATAAGTTGGCTTTGTTTATATATATAGTACCCAGGCGCCACCTTACCAATTTAGGCACTTTGCTTGCCAACATCGAACATAATTTCATGCCACATCAAATGTTTCAATGTTTCTCATTTCTCATGACATGCGACACCTTCAATTCACATTTTTATTTTCTCCTAATTAACTCATGAAATACTACAAATTGCATTAAAGATGCATGACTCCAAATGGAAGTGGACCAATGTTTCTCTAGTTTCTTTTCATTTTAGCACTACCCCATAATTCTTTACTGTTAATTTTAACAATGCATATACTTGTTACTTAGAAACGAGTAGTTAAGTTAAAGGTTAGATAGCAACTTAAAATCAATCCATAACATACTGGGGACCTCTCCATGCTTATCTTTGATATAAAAACAATCAAAAGATATCTCCCTCTCTCTCTCACACACACATATATTGAAGGCACACTTGTAATAAAATTCTAATACAATAAATTAATATCATGATATCGTAATCAAGATATACATTTCATTGGATACAACCAAGTCCAACTGCATAGCTTGTAGACACATTTGCCATTTGGTTTTATTTCGATGTTTGTTGTGACATCTTCGATCCTTTACATCTGGGTCGTTGCCTCGAGGATCGGTCTTGAAAATCTGGGCTGTCGATCGGAATCCTCTCTCCTCCGGAGGTTGCCTCCATGTTCCTGCTTGGCCATTAAGATTAGCATTGCATAAATTCCAACTCCCTCCGCCATAGCCACGCTTTTGGAGGTTCCCTCTCGCTCCATGCGTCGCCACTCCTTGGCACCCTCATTATCGAGCCCTTCCTTGGTAATGAACTTTCAAGCAGTGTCCAAGGGGAGAGAGAGATTTCAAATGTAAGGATCCTCTATTTTGATGGTTTTTGTTTTTCTAATACGATCTACTGCAAATATTTAGACGTTCACGCAATTCCAATAAGTTTTATTTATATTATCTTCTGTAGACATCGTGAGTTCAGAAATTGCACCTCAAAGCGGCCTTTTCTTCACCATTACATACAATTCGCACACCTTACTAGTCTACATTGGATATGAAGGGCGCACTGGAGTTTGCAGTTGGCGATGAGCATGAGATGGACTATGTTCAGGTCACCACATCGGAAGAAAGAAATGAAGTATGCTCTTACAGAGGGAATTAATATCCTGCACATCACCTTGGCATTAAACTGATGTAATGTGCATACAACTAGTCACATGTGTTCAAGGAATCTAATCTAGTGAATTAGCGTATCCTATGACATTTTTCCTGTTCAAAGATTATGTGCACAAGCTCAGTTGGTTGAAATAAGTTGAGAGCTTGAGGTGGATTCTCATGTATATTAAATTAAATTGTGCAAACAACCAGGGGAGACCATGGTAAGTCTCACTTCGACAAGCGGGGGTTCACTCAAGGTGCCCTTTCCACCGCAAACCGACTTCTGATTTGTGGTCTTCATGACTTGCCAAATCTATCTATCTATCCTTGCTCTTCATCCATGGAAAATTTCTCCAAGAAGGTCGTGTAGAGGTTGCATGACTGCACAGGGGAGGTCATTTGAGGTTGAAACATGCAATATTCGCATGAGACTTATAATTAAGCGAATGCGTATGTGGTTTGCATTGAATCACACGGGTTCCATTCACGAGTATCATACGCAATTTCTGCATTTAGTCTGACCACTATCACGATCTCAGTAAGTGTTCAGAAACATATATTATTTCAATGTGAAGGGCTTCAAAATAATCACACTTCACTCAAACTCTCAAATTTTTTTGCAACACTTCACAAAAAAATACTTGATATTGGCCGTTTTGTTCGAAACATCAGATAATTGCACCTGAACCCTCAGAAAAATAATCTCAATTCCGACCAGCCTAGGTTGTTAGAACTAGATGAAATGATTAGAATCTAAGATGACGTCACATGGGTGCTGCTAGCATTTTTATAACATTGTTCAACCTAGGGTTTTCTAAACTCCTCCTAATTTGATGTACTAGTTGGGAACCTTAACTCTAGGAAATTTATCAATTGGTGTCCACTGGATTCCCCACAATTTATGCAAATGATTACACTTCCATATCCATACTCTAATGGTAACAAATAACCGAATTTGGCAACATAACAAGAACTTAACCCCGAACAATGGTCAGTGTTCATGCTGTGGATTCATACCTTCATCCAAACCCCTTGACTCGATTTCATAAATTTTTGGGTCTTGGAGCCAGACTCTGTCACTCAAATCCACCATTTTGGGCTACATGGAAACATGGTCAATTCTTCTGTTGGTTCATGAGTTTTTAAAGGTTTTTAAAGAGAAGAAGTTGGCATAACATAATTTGTTCATGTGAGCTTTAAGAATATAACGAGGGGATCCCCCAACCTAGTGCAAGGAGACTCTTAATCAAGACTTAATCAAACTAGGACTTAATCGAATCAAGACTTAATCAAATTAGGACTTAATTGAATCAAGACTTAATCAAATTAATTCTTAATCATATTAAGTCAAAATTTGAGTTTCCTTGCACTAGATTAGGACCTCACATTAACCTCGGGGGGGCAGTGTGTTAAAAAGTTAAGGATATAGGTGCAAACAACCATTATTTTATAGGGGGGTATTACTTTCAATTCTCTTCTTTTTTTCACATGCTATCATTATGTAAATTTCTACTTTGGGTTAATAGAAAAATGACTTGCATTACTTATAATTCCAAATTACTTATTATTTCATACCCTATATACTTTAAAGATGTCCAGTGCCATTTTTGATACCCTATATTACTCTTAAGTCCAATTATAATTTTTTGCCCCCATGTTTTTAAAATACCCTATCATTTGTTCGCACGTATATTGCTACTCCAACCAATGACTACCCCCCCGAGACATTAACAATCGCACACTGCTCCATACTGTTGTGGGTGCCACACTTCAAGAAGCCTAGCAGGGCTGCAATTTTATCATGATAGTTGCTATTGCGTTTGAGAGTGAACACTAAGTGACACACTGAATTGGTTCTAAGACCTACAGCTTTATACATCTAGAAAATAAACAGACGAACTCAATGAAAGAGGAGAGGTCAAGATCCTAATTTCTCCAAGTCCAATGGAACACATACAATAAATTCCTTCGGATTCTTCTTATTACTTTAAAAAAAGATTCCACAAATTCCTCTAAAATGATCAGCAATTGGCCTAAAATCTTGAATTCCTCAATCCAGCTCAAATTACACTAAATATGATATTTACTATCAATCACTTTTTGAAGTTTTACAGTGCTATAACTTTTTACTACTGATGTTATTTTGTACCAAGTTGAGTTGTTTATGTCCTATAATGTCCAAACAATCCATTTGACATTTGTTGGAAAAATATGAGATATAGAGTAAATAAATATAGCATTGCGTAATTCCAAATAATAAGTAACACTAGATACAAGATAAACTCTACTGATTCCTCAAACTCATTTAGCCAATCTATAACTACATTTGAAGAGTGTGGGTTACCATTTGGAGTTACGTTTTTTTCCGAGAGTATCCTCTTGCCCAAGTAATATAAGTACACTAACTATGTTATTTAGTGTCACTTACAATTCGGAGTTACACATCCCTATATCTTTGACTATTATTTTATTTTTCTACCAAGTAAAGATGTTGATGTTCTATAATGTCTAGACAACCAATTGACCCTTGTTCTCGGGGGGGGGGGGGGGGGGGTAGTCATTGGTTGGAGTAGCAATATACGTGCGAACAAATGATAGGGTATTTTAAAAACATGGGGGCTAAAAATTATAAATGGACTTAAGAGTAATATAGGGTATCAAAAATGGCATTGGACATCTTTAAAGTACTATAGGGTATGGAATAATAGGTAATTTGGAATTATAAATAATGCAAGCCATTTTTCTATTAACCCAAAGTAGAAATTTACATAATGATAGCATGTGGGAAAAAGAAGAGAATTGAAAGTAATACCCCCCTATAAAATAGTGGTTGTTCGCACCTATATCCTTAATTTTTTAACACACTGCCCCCCCCCCCCCGAGCCCTTGTTGGTAAAAAATGAGATGTACAGTAAACTAACTAGCATTCCTTAATTCCAAATTGTAAGTGGCTATAAATATCATATTTGGTGTAGTTAGGATGCACACTAAAGAATATGATATAACTTAATTGATCAAAACGTTAAGGATCTGTTCTTTTGCAAAATTCAAAGCTCTTACGATAGTACCTTTAAACACTATATTCGTTATTTGGAGACTTTTTGTTAATTTTGAGACTATTTAAGGACGTGGCTTTCACATTTATAGGAATGAAAACACTAAAAATATGCTATGTTCCCAATTTTGGAAACAAATAAGAGACTCAAATGCATGGAACTACACATTAACAATAAGAAAATGGGATATATGAAAACATTTGCATATGGAAAATCAATATCATATTTATTGAATAGGGGTTGAAGTACAAAATGCAAGTGGAATATCCAATATTAGGCGAAAGTCCTAGAAACATAATTCCACAACTACATGTATGTTAATATAGCCTATACGTTCGGATCATGATTACGACTCACTACTTTTGCTTTTGCAATACTATTATTAGCATTTACGGCCGTTTCACGTTCCTTTGCTTTCATGGCCTCCATGGCTCTAAAGATCTCGGGTCCGCGGCTGTAACCTTGTTTATTTGTTGACCCCGAATATGCGCCATTTGCCCATATTTGCCGACCCCCTTCCGAATAAGTGGAATACGAATGCGTTTGGGAAACCGAACGTCTTGCACTCTTCCGTAGGGCCAAACAACGATCAGACTCGCAAGAAGCTGTCTTCAGTGTTCGCCTATCCAATGACGAAGTCGATGATGCCCGGCCCACATTCGTGTACATTGGGGTCTGAACAATGACCATAAATATATATAATGAAGTGGGTTAGTATAAGTGGTTACAAGTTACGGATGGAAGTCCGAAAAACCCAAGAAGTTGAAATGCACTAATACACGGAAATCATCAAGGAAAAACTTGAGAATGCCAATAGTTGGGCACCTTCGCCTTTGGGGCGCTGGTTAGAGCTTTTGGGACATCGACGGGTGTAGATACAAGCCCGAGAGGGACGTTCGCAAACGCCGGGACATCAATTTGGGGTTCATCCATGCAAAGGCGTCTGGTCGACCGTGGGTTACGGACGTGCTTCTCACTGCGGAGGGGAGATGGAGATGGACTTGGAGAGTAATTGAGTTTTGCAACCTTTGCAGGAGGGCTATCCACGACTCCGTCTTCAAACCCGGAGTCTTTGGAGTAATCAACAGCAGAGGCAGCATCGACGGCCGAATATTGGAATAGTGAAGGCATTGCAACGTCGCTCATACCAAGGGAAAGGGAGCCGGTGTCTGCCTGAGATGCAGACATGCCATTGACGACACTTTTGGGTGCTTGGTGAGGCAACTAAGACACAAAAATACATTACAAAGATAAGGGGAGAAATGTTAGATATTTACATGGAGAGTCCAAGTACAAACCCAAAATCATCAAAGTTTTCATATTAATTTATTGAGTCTAGCGTAGCCGTACAATCTCCTAAATTCCTCATCTTGTGGGCCTAGAGGCCTATTGCCAATTGGGTTGGAGAGCACAAAATCCGGGACACTTCCGGGGTGATAGGCAAGCCTCCTAATGTAGGGTCCTAGTTCACTCTCTAGAAAGTTGTCATTTCTATCGCTTTCCCAAGGATCCGGGAATATGCAATTGCCCGGGGGATTGAGAATACTCTTTGCCGGGCTGTCGTCAATGAGGAGTGTGTTATCCGGGGTGGGCCAACAACCGTGGGGAACCCCCTCCAACATAGGGACGCCCACCCAGAGGTTCTTCCTCAGGACCTTTAAGAATTGAGGCCCACGACCCCCTCCGACCTTGGGTACAATATTGCCACTACGGTCATAGAGGTCATCGCAGTGTTCTTGACCGAGAAGCAAGCATGGCATTGCGAGTTCTCGGAAAAGGAAACCGACAATGGCCTTCGTGTTGTCCATGAGCATAGAGCTCCAGATGATGACATGGGCGAAGCCAAGGACCTCACGAAGGAAGCTCCTCAAACCGGGGCGGGCACGTACAACCTTCTTATTTATGAGAGTATCGAAATGTCCGCCGTAATCCATGTC
Source organism: Polytrichum commune (assembly GCA_950295325.1). Taxonomy (NCBI): domain Eukaryota; kingdom Viridiplantae; phylum Streptophyta; class Polytrichopsida; order Polytrichales; family Polytrichaceae; genus Polytrichum; species Polytrichum commune. Next base: position 45,382,114 of record OX485807.1, read on the forward strand.
TTGTGGACTACGGAAGGGCCCCTTGGACGCACTATTCGAGATATGTTTGGATTGACAAAGCACCCCATTGAGGTCAAATATTATGAACGGTTTCATCATGGGCGCGCTTGGTTTTCCCGCGGGGTTGCGACATATCTCCGACGGACCCTGTGATGGAACATTCTATCTAGGTAAATGGTACTACTCAAGAAAACCAATTGACAAGCATGGATAAACTCAACACAAATTATAAGGCCAAAAATAATCCGAACCATCCAGTTGAAAAATTGGTATTAATGTAATTGGTGATATACATTTGGTGAATAATATACATTGTCGCAAAAAATATCTGTTGAAGTTAATGGAATCTATGCTAACAAAATTGTATCCACCCGCCGGGCGAAGTCGAGGATTGAACTCGATAATATACACACGCCACGAAGGAGGCAGACAAGGAAGTTTTGGACGCGCGTCCGTAACGTGGGAGGCATGCTCAAAGGTTGATTACCTCTTCAAGGGCGAGGTCCGCGCCAGCAGTGCCTCCCTCACCTGGCCCCGTCATGGGCACAGGATCCGGACGCGCGTCCGCAAAATTGTCCAGATCTTCGACCACCAACAAGGTGTCTCCAGCCGCTTGCGACCCTTGAGTATCCACGTAAGGCTGATCCTCATCTGTGGAGTCTTGGCTGCCCCGCATATGTACATCTTCATCGCCGATGGGGGCATTGCCTTCATTGACATCTGTCTCGGCGGCACCCGCCATGTCACGTGCCGGTATCTCCTCCACTCCTGTAGGATGAGAGGAGGGCTCCTCTGGAGTGGCGACAACAAGGGGAGAGGGCGGGACAATCAACGCGGGGGCTGGATAAGCATGCTCGGGTATATACACCGCATGGCTACTAGACGGAGGCCGCATGAGAGTGGGGGGCATAGACATGACGGCATCGGGAGCTGTATAGACTACAGGGGGTCTTGCCTGCAAGCTCTGCATCAGGCTCATAAATTGTTGACTTTGGGCCAAGAACTGTTGATTTTGGGCCATGAGATCGGCGTGCCTTCGAGCAGACTCCAACCTAGCTTGCTCCATCTCAGCTTGGATGGCGGCCATCTTTTTGGCGTGCTCCTCGTTAGCTTCTCGAAGCCGTTGGTCAAGCTCTTCCTTCATTCGCCTCTCCATCTTCTCGTCCAATTCGGACACTGACATCGGCTCTTTCTTCACCTTGCCAGGTTCCGTAGGCAAGGCAGAGATGGCATTGTGAATCCTAATCTCATCCTCGTCTTCATCGGAGAGCTCCAAGACCGCGCCTTCAGGGTATTCGTTGTATGGCGTCTTGTTCCTCTTTCGTCGACTCTCACGATATAGAGAGATATCAGGCCTCAATATCAACTCCAGCACATCCCTCCCCTCCATAGGGGGTAGATCTGAATGTTGAGATCCCCCTCCAGATGAAGCGGTGCATCCGCCTTCTGCCGCAAGGTCCACATCCTTCTCGGCCATAACTCCTGGAGCACGAGATGGACCCGCAGTTGAGGGAAATCCAACTCGAGAGGTGGGAGTCCCAAAAGGTGAGAGAACAGGGGTATGAGGGACCCTTATCGGAGTGAAGTTCACGCGTGCCTCCTGCGCATCCGTGTCGTCTGTTCCCAGCAGGAAAGCACTTGGATTAATTGGGTCGCGAACAAGGCCGTGTAAAGGCTCCTGTGTGGAGGGTTGCGCTCTTGGGGAACTGGGATCTTGGTCCTCTTCAGGGTCTGTCTCCATTCCGGGCATTGCCTCTTCTCTAGAAGAAAGAGGCACAACAGGATGGGGTGTAAGGACGTCCATGATGTCCTGGATATCCATTTTGGAGGCCATTACCCTGTGAGTATGGGCGTCATCGTAGTCGGAATCCTGCACAAAAGAATTCACCTGCAAGCCAAGCATCTGGACCATAACAAGAAAATTAGATAAGAACAATAGTGGTGATTGCATATAAATGAGGCTAGATGTCAACACGTTATACGGACGCGCGTCCGTAAAACCACCACTCAAAAGTTGGACAATTTTACGGACGCACGGTCGTAAAATTCACATGCACCTGATACTGGGTTTTTACGGACGCGCGTCCGTAAAATAACTATGCAAAAGATAGGTGGGTTGAAAGACAAACAAATACTCACCAGTGCTGCATACATAAACTTCGTGCCTCCGAAGACGTTGTAAACTGTCTCACTCATGACAGTTAAAGCCTTCAAGACCCCTATATAAAAGTCCATCCGGAGCTCGAACGCCGGATAGATTGCATGCATTGTCTCCTCAACAAGCTCCTTGGGATGTGGTGGCGGCAACGAATAGACTTTCCTGAACACCTCGTGTGGTTTAATGGGCAATCGCCCAGTTGGGGAAGACTTGCGTGTTAAGAAATAAAGCTGCACAGCTCCCACTTGCTTCACCCCCCTTGCCTCTTGAATGAAAGTGATCCCTTCTGTCTTCGCTGGGATGTAGGTGCTGTGGTACATATCGTATTCGAGGTCCATCGTTGATGTGTACAGATGGACAATGGATGTGGACCTCTCTTGCTCTACAATCCATAACCACACATGAGGCTCGAAGAGGGCAGGCGAGCGATAGCTCTTGAAGGCTTTTAAGAAGGGCTCGTAGAAGGGTGCTCCCGCAACGTCTTGCTTCCATGCTCCGGGAATTGCACGAAAATCAAAAATGGCGAAAGGGCAACCCCTGGGGTCATCTCTCACAGAGGCTCTTGAAGCATAGGTGTCCCATGCGCCGAACTTCATGCCCTTTGCGACCGTGCAGAATCTTGCAAACCCTCCAAATTTCGCGTTCTTTTTCCTATCGAGAAAGTGAACATACAACCCTGCCTCCCTCTCGTCGATGGATCCCTTCTTTTCGTTCCTTCTGGATCGTTGGGCAAGGAAGGATGATGCCCCTCTTATCAAAGCTCGCATTGAGACGCCATTGATGTGGTATTCACCCTTCAGCTTCCTCCAATTCTCCCACACGATCTCACCATCACTATTAATGAGGTTGTGGGTGGGTAGCAATTTGCTAATCTCCCTTACAGCCATGGTCTTCTTCTTTCTGTAATCGCACCATTCCTTAATGTGGTACGTGGATGGCTTCATGTGCTTCGGCCGCTTCAGAAAGATTTTGGGATAGGGCAGAGTTCTTCTAGGAGTTTCTAGAAGAATGTGTTCTGCTGCCCTGTACAGCTCCGAGTCCATCAATCCTTGGAGGGGACGAAAGAACTCTCGCAGGATTGGTGGTACCTTAACTTTTGAGTCGCTCTTGTAGGTGTTCTCCGTATCTGGATTGACAAGGTCGCCGTTGTTGTGGGCATCGAAAAGTCGCAACCATATTGACCACGTCTCTTCTGTTGCAGTGATGAGCTTGAGTTCGCCTTTTAATTCATGCACTGTTTTCATGCCGCTTGTCTTCATGTCTATACTCAAGAACTTTGTCAATATGGCATTGCTGAATGTCTGCAAGAGGCGCGAATTGCAAGAACTGAGAACATTGAATTCAGTACAAATTAAATTCAAATATTTGAAGCAGTGGGAGGAGAAGGGCCACATTTACGGACGCACGTCCGTAAATCTATTTGAGTAACATACCTGCCATTTTGGGTTCTTCACGACAGCATTATCTCTTTCTTTTGGGGGACATTCGTGCTCCACCCACAAGGTCCTCCCAGCCACGATGTTGGCTGCCCATGAAGCCTCGAACTGCCTCACTTTATTCCCCTGGTTCATGAAGGCAGATATTGCTATGAGTTGGTTCGAGTCCTTGGAATGCACGACGAATGCCTTCCAATATCGGATTGTCTCCTTTAATGGGCTTTTCCACTCGTCGTCTTCAAGGAGAGCTTTTGCAGCCATTACACTATGTTGGCCGTCGACAATGTAGAACTCTCCATTCTTGAGAATCGGCCAATTTTTTTCGTTGACTTCAACGATAGGATCCTTTGGTGTCACACAAATGGTTTGCCTGTCAAACTTGGGGTTGTTCATGATGTTGTTCATTTGCCACCATACACCGCTTTCTTCTTTTGCTCTGGTATTCATACTTTCGGTGCCCTTGTGGCATTTGTAGACGTCTACTTCGAAAGTAAAATACCTGCCAAGGGGCCAGCATCCCTTCGTCTTCTCATCGAACTCTTGGAATATTTTTGTTGAGAGTTCGGCGTCAGGGCGTTGACCCTTTTTGAGGAGTGGAGCGACAGTCAGTGTAGAGCTGACATCCGGACCCTCTGTTAGTCCAGAGTCCATCTGCGAGTGAGAGCGTTTACTCGCCTGTCTGCTCCCTCTTGATGCACCACTCTGCGAGGGCCTTGAGGATTCCGGCACTGGTTTAGGCACACGCTTAGGTCGTTCAGGAACGACTTGTTTTTTCTTATCTTTCCCCTTTCTGGCCTCTAGCAAGGCTCCATTTACTCTTGTTACATTGTTCAAGAGTCGTCCAAGCCGCTTACCCGTCCAAGGTGCATTGCATGCATAGTCTTGGAACTCCGTCTGGAGATTGAAGCAAGCCGCATCTGTACTAGCATTCTCACACTCATTTTTGTTGAAGGGGTGGTAGGATTCGTGCAAAATGAAAGTGACCCGATCTTCTTTCTTCTCAAGGTCTATTACTACATAATCCCCTTGTGCCACTGCACACTCTACTGTCCACGATTTAAGCTTTATCCACTTCTCAGCTTCATCTATGTCCGTCTTCATTTGATATGCAAATCTAAGCACAAATATTTCTTTCTCGTCCTTTTCTACCAATACTGTCCAATTATCCACAATTTCATCTTGTGACTTGTAATGGTCGTTGGGACTTATGTCTTTGATGGCTTCTGGTAGCGGAGGAATGAGAGCTTCTGCGAACATCTCAATTGCATGTCTCTTTTTAGATGCCATCTGCAAATGATAAGATAGATAAGTTAGAATTCTTGGCAAAAGATATAGATCATACTTTACGAACGCGCGTTCGTAAAGTTTTCCAAATTGTCTCAATTATATTTTTGGATCCAAATGAAAAGATACATTTCTTCCAAATACGCATAACGCATATATTATATACTCAAATATCTCTATAAGTTACGGACGCGCGTCCGTAAACTTCGCAAAGATAGTATGGTGGTAAATATCAATGTATTCAAGTTACGGTTAATATTTTTTTGAGAGTCTTGTTTCACACCTACATTTTTGAGAGTCTTGTTTCTCACCTACATATATTTTTGAGAGTCTTGTTTCTCACCTACACAAAGATCCACAAAGTTTACGGACGTGCGTCCGTAAACTTTGAGTATTATAAAGGCTATTTTAATATGCCTAATATTACAATATTTGGCTTCGTTTGCGTAATATATTGTTTGAGAGGCTTGTCTCTCACCTACCCAAAGATCCACAAAGTTTACGGACGCGCGTCCGTAAACTTTGAGTATTATAAAGGTTATTTTAATATGCCTAATATTACAATATTTGGCTTCGTTTGCGTAATATGCGGTTTGAGAGTCTTGTTTCTCACCTACACAAAGATCCACAAAGTTTACGGACGCGCGTCCGTAAACTTTGAGTATTATAAAGGCTATTTTAATATGCCTAATATTACAATATTTGGCTTCGTTTGCGTAATATGTTGTTTGAGAGGCTTGTCTCTCACCTACACAAAGATCCACAAAGTTTACGGACGCGCGTCCGTAAACTTTGAGGATTATAAAGGCTATTGTAATGTTTGCGTATTCCAATGTTTTCATTAATGCTCCGTGTTTTTCGGGACTTTACCTTGTCGTCCAATATGGTTTTGCCCTCCAAATAAGAATGCAATTTTACTTCACTGCAATAGCAAACACTGCACTGCAGATTGACAACATAAGGCACTTTCAGAACACTGACATGTCCATAACTAAATGATTCTTAGAATGTAGCCATAGACAAAGTACTAAACAAATTCAGAATTCCTTGAAACTGGAATCTCACATTCTGTCATGCTAACCTTAAGCCCTAAACCACAACAACCCAAAATTGCAATCATACAAAATGCAATTGCAATGTTCTAAAAAACTTACCTTTCTAGAGTGTTTGCTCCTAAACCACAACTAGCTGCTCCTGCTGCAGCTAATACCAACTGCAAATGAACAATAAAATTGAGGTCAGAAACCTCTAGTAATTCAATGTGCACATGCATGATTCAACATTGAGAACTACTCAAAAAAGTTGCTCATAAATCAGATTCATGCAACACAAGTGAAAGGAAACTATTGATTTGTATGCAAAAAATATAATGAACTACATGGTGAAGCTACAACTGAAACCCTAATGAGCAACATCTGAAACACTAATTACCCTTGCAACAACTGAGATCAACAACTGAAAACAACCTAATGAGCAGTAGCAAGCAACAATGAGCATCCTAATGATCTAATGAGCAGCAAGCAAGCAAGCAGCAAGCAAAACTTACTAATGAGCTAATGAGCTAATAAGCAAATGAGCAGCAAACAAGGAGAACTTACTCTAGCTCTGACGCGCGTCAGCAATTGACCAATAAGAATGAGTTTTGCATTGTGAGGAAAGAGAAGCAAGACCAGCAAGGGAAGCAAGAGAAGAGAGAGAAGAAAGTGAAGATAAGGGTAAGAAGCAAGAGAAACAAGAGAAGAAAGTGAAGAGAAGCAAAAGAAGCAAAAGAAGATGAGCAGATGAGCAAGAGAAGATGAGAAGTTGAGCAAGAGAAGATGAGCAAGAGAAGAAGAGTAGATGAGCAAGAGAAGATGAGCAAGAGCAGATGAGCAAGAGAAGATGAGCAAATGAGCAAGAGAAGCAAGAGCAGATGAGCAAGAGAAACAAGAGAAACAAGAGAAACAAGATAAACAAGAGTTGCAAGAGAAGGAAGCAAAAGCACGAAGAGGAGGGCAAAAGGGAGCTGGTGTACTTTGAAACCCTATAACCCTAAAGCAAGAGAAGCAAGAGCAACAGTAGAAGGAACGGAAGGAAGAGATGATAGAGAAGGAAGGAAAAGCACGAAGAGCGAGGGCGAAAGGGTGCTGGAGTACTTGGAACCCTAAAACAATGGCATGCCTCCACGTGTCCCTACCCCAAACGTCGCGCCCAATCGCCGGCCTATACCCTTACGTGGCATCACCCTACTGGTCTATATTTGGTATTGAAATAGGGGTTTAATTTATACTTAGTTTGGTGATTTTATTATCATATTATGTCATAATAACATCTTATGTTTATGCTAAGGCAAGTTAAAAGTCACACTAAATGTCACTCTAAATATAAAATGAGCCATCTCGTTGCCTCTTCTCTTCACTTTTGATAATGAGTGAAATATTCATACGAGCTCTAGAAAGTATTCATTATTTTAGGAAATTATATTAGGGTGTGAGGTTGAGTAAATTATTATGTCATTGTCAACAATTAAATGACATCAATAATAATAATAATATCATTTTGGAACTCCAAACAATGAGAGAAACTAACTACAATTTCTAGTGTGGCCTCTATGGAGAGTGGGGGAGCACCTTTCATTAAAACCTAGAATCACGTGCGTTCACTGCATACTCTAAAAACCCCCTAATATATACAAGTGATTTTTTGTGAAATGAAGTAATACACATACAATTGCAACAATAAATATACAAGAAACAATATGTATACACAAAAAAACATCCATTCATATATATTAGTCATTACTCGGGGGGGCAGTGTGTTAAAAAAATAAGGATATAGGGGGGTATTACTTTCAATTCTCTTATTTTTTTTCACATGCTATCATTATATAAATTTCTACTTTGGGTTAATAGAAAAATGGCTTGCATTACTTATAATTCCAAATTACCAATTATTCCATACCCTATACTACTTTAAAGATGTCCAGTGCCATTTTTGATACCCTATATTACTCTTAAGTCCATTTATAATTTTTTGCCCCCATGTTTTTAAAATACCCTATCACTTGTTTGCACGTATATTGCTACTCCAACCAATGACTGCCCCCCCCCCCCCGAGAGTCATTAACATAAGTATACAAATGCAATTATTGTCTCGAAGTCTACCATGGAATGATCAATAAGATCATATGTCCACTTGTTGTTAGCCCCTTTTGATACCAACATAAACCAATCTCCACGTTTGATGGACGGTCCATCAAGTCAAATGGATCCCTATACTCCACCCAACGATTACCAAACTTCCTCCGCATCCTATAAACTCTCCCAACAAACCAAACCTTATGAAAACTTATCCAATATGAACACTTATGATATATAGTATAGTAACAATACCATACAAGTACAATTATTCTATACTTTTTAAAGGCCTTCCATATATGTACGTAACTATAAATTATAACATGTATACCATATGTATATGCAATACGGCAAGGTCCAAATCAATACCCCTCCTGTGCACTCACGTATAACTCGTACATGTTTAGTACAGTGCACCCCCCGAGCTATGGAGGGGACTCTATATTTCGAGAATAGTAATAATATTCAATAAAAGGATGTCTTGTTGATTAACTTCAGTATAAGAATTCTTTTTCTTCTCAAAGGTGGGATTCAAATGCAATTGGGGCAATATACCAATTGGCCACAAATTCTCATGAAACTTTGCCAAGAAATACTTGTGAATCCCTCAATTATCGCAATAAGTTGTGAAACGCAATTAACAAAACCGAAACATCGAGATATGGGGAGAATTCATATGCTTGTAATACCTTAAACAACATTACGGATTAATTCAATCCCTCCACACATAGGTCTAAGCTTGTATTAAAACAAAATGCATGGGTATGTGTTGAATGTACATCCCTCTTGTACATTAAACAACCTTTCGGATCCATCCAATCCTTCCACACATAGGCCTCAGCTTGTATTATCGCTTATAAGTAGTAGCAAACTTGTTTATATTTGGAGTTTTCTTTCGGTGGTGAGTTGTGTTTAGGACTCGATTATAGAATACCAATATACGATCTTCAAAACCTTTCATCAAAAGTATATGTTTAAAGCAAATGGTTTAAAGCCAAAGAAAGATTTAAAAAAATGAAAGGTAAGGTTACCCCTAAATTTGCTTCACATTTGAAATGTTTATGGTTTTATTTTACAAAATTTAAAGGTAGTCATATAGTTTTGAATTACTTCCACTTAAGGCTACACATGTATTGGGAGTTATTCAGTTAACCATGCGTACCGTATGTCGTTGTGTTTGTTCAGGGGTGGGCGGTTATAGGGTATAGGGTATAGGGTATAGGGTATAGTGTTTAGGGTATAGGGTATAGTGTTTAGGGTTTAGGGTTTAGGATTTAGGGTACCACGTATGAACTAATGAGAGTATCCCCCTTCTGTCACCAACTTAAAATTGCTTGCCTTTATAATATTTGGATACCCTACCCTCCCCTTCTCTCCATTATGGTTTGTTGGGCTCATAATGTTACTTAGAACAACAACTGCTATTGTTTGAGTCAATATTGTAGATAATGTACATGGGGTACTAAAAATTGTTTTTTGTCTCACGTATAGTACATTAAGAATGCTAGTATTATTTTTTTTGAAATAAATGTTGATGTATTGAAGGGGGCCCTAAAGTTAAGAGAGGAAATTGAGAATATTGATTTTAAAGCAACCCATAGTGCCTATGACAATAGATGTGCTATTTTCATGGCATCTAGGCGCTCAAAGTTTGTGTACGTATTAGTATAATTATGTATAGGTGTGTAAAAGTGGGTAAATTAAACGGGTTGGATGGTAGGGTGGTGGCAAATGTAATTACTAGTTTAAATGCTAGATGAGAGGAGATAACATGATATTGGAGTGAATATCATTACATCGTATGCAAAACAATAAAATAGATGCTAGTTTAATTTTGAATGACACGTATTTTTATACTCCATGTACTATTGTTGTTGTTGTGGTTGATGTTTCACACGACACTATAATTTTCTGTCTCCTAGTTCTACAATGACCTCTCAATATTAGGTACTTCAATATTATAAACCACCCCTCAACAATGTTCAATGCTCATATATTATTAGCCTATTTTCTTTGTTGTCCACCATAAATACGTAGATGCCTTTTGCTTTGTCATTATGTGGACTCATCGTCTATGCATGTTGTCCACTATGAATACACATTCCATTGTAAGGCTGGCACACGGAATGTAGTAATGTTAGGTTTTTATTTATAGGACGTAGATGGTGGCTAGTATCCTATGTTGGAAAACGGATCCAAGGGAAACGATCAGTACTTAAGGGGACACCCCTCCACCAAGGGACTCTTTTTGCATCTCAGATGTGGGTTGCGCTGCTTGGACCCTTGTAGTGTTCTGGATGTTTATTTCGTGCAGGTACAGATCCTATTGCAATGGACCTTTTATACCCTAAACACTAAATTCCAAGCCATAAACCCATTAGTGGAGCCAATTTTATGTGGATTGCACTGTCTGGATCCTTATAGTGATTGATTTTTGTTTATGGCAAGTATCGTTCCTGGTGAAATGGTCCTATTATGGCGCCGCAAATCACGGAGGTTTACGGACGTGCGTCCGTAAACCTTAAACCTCTTGCTTGGTTGGATATCTATTTCTGTGAGAATTGCACTTGAGCTATTTCATGTACATTGAGGTTTACGGACGCGCGTCCGTAAACCTTAAACCTCTTGCTTGATTGGATATGTATTTTTGTGAGAATTATACTTGAGTTATTTCATTTACATTGAGGTTTACGGACGCGCGTCCGTAAACCTTAAACCTCTTGCTTGATTGGATATCTATTGTTGTGAGAATTATACTTCAGCTATTTCATGTACATTAAGGTTTACGGACGCGCGTCCGTAAACCTTTAACCTCTTGCTTGATTGGATATCTATTGCAGTGAGAATTATACTTGACCTATTTCATCTACATTGAGGTTTACGGACGCGCGTCCGTAAACTTTTGCACCTTTTTGTTCCATTGTTCGGTATTGCACCTGAGCTGACATCATGACCACTTGCCATGTATAGTATACCAACGAGACTGTATTGTCATGAAAATTTTCTGACTCACGTCCAGTAACCTAAACCTATTTGTGCTAGTAATGAGGTACAGAGAGGTTTACGGACGCGCATCCGTAAACCTGCAAACCTTTGGTTCCATACTTTTCACTATGTGCCATGTAGAATATTACATTGAGACTGTACGGTCAATGGAGGTATAAGATCCCTAAACCCTAAGCTTACATCACCCTATGTGTCATAGTATAATATTTTGACATTCATAATACACAGTAGGAACCTGGCACCTGGACATCTTGGTTTCCTAAACCTCTGTGTGTCTTGCACAACACTGACTTTTGACATTCGGATGTTTGCGGACGCACGTCCGTATACCTATGTTGTATAGTTTGCGAAAACATTTGCGCATGATATTGACCTCTTTGACCACGAAGAGATTTACGGGTGCGCGCCCATAAAACTGTCATGTTTTTGTTGTCTGGACCTTTCCGCCGACTATGAACAAATAAAGACATATGTATGCGCGTGCTTGCACTGATAATGTTGTTACATGGAGATATACGTACGCGCGTTCGTATACCAATGTGTCTTTGTTTCCAGGCCATGAAATCCACTATTGTTGACATTGTGTTTCATTGACAATAAGCGTTAGGACTATCCATGACATTTATTGAATGGGATATTTTGACATACTCTTCATGTGGGTCACTTGTAGTGGCCATGGATTCCAACGTCCGAGATAGTGCATTCGAGTTCTCTTCGGAAGCGTCAAGCTATGCTAGCGAATTTGAAGGTGTTATGGAACATGAAACTACAATTGGTGTCGCCAATGCAGAGGATGATTTCATACCAACATGTGAGGGTTATTCGCGGGAACAATGGATTGATCTTGATGTTGTCATAGTCAATGGATACGGCGTCCCCGTGGCCAATGGTGTTTGTAGGAACTCAAATCCTATGGACTGTATTGATGCAAATCCCCTTGGGGAGGAAGATGTTGGGGTGTGCATTTTGAACTCCTTACATCCATTGGAAGTACCTCCTGGTTGGAGATTCTCTCTTCGTCGATGGCCGTTGCGAAGTGTTCTTCACGATGGTGTCAGCTTGTGGAATCATGCACGTCGTTTTGAGGAAATACAAAAGACTTTGTTCGCCACAATGCGTCCTAGACAAGGTCGGCGTAAATATGATTCCGTTCGCGTGCCCCGTGAACCCACGCAACGTCGTCGAGATCTAACATTGGGAGACACATCTATTAGGTCCGTAGCAACAAAGGATTGTTGTGCAAAAATGTGTTGCCAACTATTTCCCCGTGACAAAATCAAATCTTTGAGACAAGAGATGTGGCTTGCGGACTTTCGGATGCGATCTGCAAAGAAACTTGAAGTCCATCGCAACATGCATTTTGATGCCGAAGGTCGTAAGGTTGTGACCTTGGAAAATATAGAGGTATGCTGCACGGCATGGTACATTATACATGCAGTTTCAAAGGCAGATTTTTATAGGTTCCGGAACTACTCGCTGCAAGGACGGCGTTCTCGGTTCCATGGCAACTCTGGTACAAAGAAGCCCAGGGAGGCAACACTCCAAGCAGCTGCAACACTATCAACCATCATTATGCCATTAGCAGATGCGATGCCACACAAAACACGGACTCTGCCGTCGGGGGAAAAGGTTGTCCAGATGGTTTTGCCTACAGGGACAAAATGGAAGAACATACTTATGGATGTTAATGAGGTTGGCGAAAAGGCTGGATGTGGGCCGATTTCGTTGTCAAAATTGAGTGTGATCAAGAATCAACAATTTGCAGAGTACATTACGAAGAGGCCTGGGGATAAGTTTGCCAGGTGTTCTGCTTGTGAAAAATACAAGGGCCTTCGAGATGCACATCCCATAGGGACTGAGTCGCACAATAGACATCAACGGAAATACATTGAGCATGTCAACAACCAAGAGGCACACCGTCAAGACTACTACAAGAATCGCGCATTATCGATAATGAGGCCGAATGAGGTTTTGACAATCATTCATGACAAAATGGACCATGCGAAGACTGCGTGCCCTTGTTATGCACGGAAAATAAAGGCTACAGATGGATATTTCAAGCTCCCAATATCTGTCACAGGTTCGTTGGTTTTCACATTTTTTTTGCGAACCCACATACTCATCGTTAAGAGTTACGGATGTACATCCGTAAGTGTTTGTTCATTTTCTTGGCCTGCTTGCGGAAAAATTGAATTTCCTTATTATAAATGATATTGGAATGTACTTCTCATTTGTATGTCTTAATTCAGGTATGATCGCACATGGCCATGTGGACGTCAAGTATGCACATTATGGCTTGGATTTCTATCCAGGCGACGCCAATCATACCGTAGGGTCTTTTGCAAAACTTCTACGAGATCTTGAGAGTCCGCCAACATCATCCTCTCGCGCTCTTTTTGTTGGATGTGGAACAACACCGATTTATGAGGCTGTGCTAGAGGGGAAAGAAGTATGTCTATCGTCACTGCAAGAACCGCCTGAACAAACCGTTCTTGCTAAACCTTTGCCTCCAACTCTACATGTGCAACTGGACAATTGTGCCAAAGACAACAAATGTCGATACGTGTTTTGTTTTTGGTCATTGCTCGTAGCCAAGGGCATTTTCAAAGAAGTGTTTGTGTCTTTTTTGATGGTTGGCCACACGCATGATGACATTGACGCTTCATTTGGACGTTGGAGTATGAAGTTGCACGAGGAGGATTTTCCGACGATTCCTCTTCTCATGAAATCATACATGGATTTGGATAATGTGCCAGTCATCCCGCATTTGATTGAAGAAGTGCCCGATTTCAAAGCGTTTATCGAACCATTCATTCTTAAGGGAGGTGACCGTTTAGTGGGCCATACCAAGGCTCAACAATTCCGATTCTATATGCGTGATGATGGTTTGCCGGCCATGCAATTCAAAGTTTTGTGCACTTCCCCGGATTGGGGTCCAGAGGAAGGGATACTCGTATGGCGCCAAAACGAAGAAGGCAAATGTATGCTACCTGATGGGGAGCCGAAGCCTTGCAAACCCAACCCCATGAGGAATGGACCAGAAATCATCAAAGGTATATCCGGATTCATCCAATATTGGAAAGAATTGTGCGAGGAAGACATCACAAGGCGTGTTCGGGATACCCACGAACCATTGATTACGTACTGGGATCGCATTCGCTCAGCATTGCTAGCACCCGATGTCGAAACACATTCATGTTTGACACAAGGTTTTTGGCCACAAAGCCGAGTGACAATCGTGGAATCTGAGGCCATGTTCTTCGACAATGGGGACATCCGTGAAGAGTTCGCAGCGGACGACCATTATGTTGGCCCAGCTCGTAATCGTCTGGCTCCATCATTTCGTGTGGCTGTTGATTGCTACGAAGGGTATATGATCCTCGTACGTCCTGGAGATGAGGAGCACCCTAAACCGATTTGGTTGGTAAAAGCATTGTCATCACCAAATTTTGTTCCAACTAGCCCAAATTTTCATCAAATTGAGGTGGAATATTGCCGTCCCAGCACCAAAGATCAAAATGTGCTCCGCACATATTTAGAGTGGGACACCAAAAAAGGTTTCAAATGGACAATGGACTCAGCATACGAACCAATATGGATAAACACAGATACCATACTTTGTGCTTGGAAACCACGCAAAGGTTCCAAATCAGAGACAATGACCATCCCCCAAAAACATATAGATTTTGCCAAAGACAACTTGGCACGTATTGCTGCTGCAGAAAACGATGTCGAGAATGGAAATGAAGCTGAAGATGAAGATGGAGAATGATATTGACGTAGGGTTGGACCACAATTATTTGAAATGTGTCTTGGTTTTTCATGAAATATATGACATTGGGGTCGAATACTATATTAGACACATTTTATAGCAATTTTATAGATTACAATTATATATCATGATTGTATTGATTTACGGATGTGGAATCCAACTTCACATGCGCTATCAAATGTTTTTTATATGTTTGTGTTTACGGATGTGGAGTCCAAACTATATAATTATATTGCAGATGCTAATTTGCAATTTCTTATACACACTGTCAAATTATTTTAATATTGTTGCGTTTGGGATGTGCCGTTCAATTCACCCACAATTGGCTAAGATGTTATGTTTGGGATACGCATCCAAGAGTCCCTAGATATAAAATCAGATGGCTATTTATAGATTCATTAATTTTGTTCAATACAAAATCAAAAATACAAAATAATTGTGAATTTGTGACATTGGAATATTGTGTTGGCGTAGTTTTGATTATCCCCCAAATAATTACTATATTTAGAAACATATATATTCATCACATATGGATCTTTCGAACATTATGTTGCCATTGTTCCCCATGTTCCCTACGTTCACAATATTCGCATCCGAAACTACGGGTCCAATTTATTTTGAGACTTTCCAAAGTCTCCAATTAACGAATATAGTGTTTTTATTGCTTTGGGACTAATTCGATTGTTTCAAGAATAACCAAACATTTCGGAAATTGTATTTTTGAAATCTAAAAAAAAATTATAGAGAAAAATGAGTTTTCCTTTAAACACGGGATTGACAAATTTAAAAATACATAATACGAATTCCCCTATAAATAGCCAAAGTGGTAAAGGTACTACAATACATTCTTAAAATCACTTTCACTGAAACATGTGCAATGATTAAGAGTTGTCCACTTTACCATGCTTGCACCCAACACGTAACTCCAAATGACAACCCACACTAATTAGGAAAAATAGTGCGGGGGACGTTAAGTACCCCCCCACGAACTAATAGGGATTCCATATTCGGGCGGGGGCAGCCCTCCCACGAAATTTCTGCCCCCGCCCGGATTTTTTCCAAACCCGCCCGAAATAGCTGCCCGCCCCGCCCGAAAACGAAAAAAACATTGCTCTTCCATTCTTGAAGGCCGCTTGACTACAAATCCCATATTGAGTGCACTTCACCTTCAAGGTTTTAAATCCAATATATAATATGTGCACTTCCACCTAGTAAATAAGGCATTAAATGGGATTTCATTCCGGAAGTGAAACCATCAACCAAGAATGTAATTAACTTGGAAGTCAAAAAATTAGAAAATCCTCATCAACATTGAGGTTATAATTTTTATGACTTACCATTTGAAATTGTCTTCGTCATTTTTAAATGACACTTAAATTTAGTGTGCTGATGTGGTATGTATATTTTATAATATTTTAGATAATTCTGGCTACTTTCAAGAATATTCATACGCACTTATTCTAATTAAGTGTGATTTAATGTAATTATGTCTAATTAATCCTGATTAATCCTAATTAATCCCAAATAAATCAGAAAGTATTCTTTCCAAATTAAGTAAGACTAATTAATCCTAAAACTTAATTACTGGAATTAACTCCAATTAAGTCCAATCAATTTCAGTAATTACAATACTCAATTTTTATATCCAGTAAGCCTAATTAACCCTAAAATTTAATTAATGGAATTATCTCCAATTAAATCCGGTAATTAAAATAATTGATTAATTAGTTCCATTAAGTATATTTTATAAATAAGTGCGTATGAATATTCTTGAAAGTAGCCAGAATTATCTAAAATATTATAAAATATACATACCACATCAGCACACTAAATTTAAGTGTCATTTAAGAATGACGAAGACAATTTCAAATGGTAAGTCATAAAAATTATAACCTCAATGTTGATGAGGATTTTCTAATTTTTTGACTTCCAAGTTAATTACATTCTTGGTTGATGGTTTCACTTACAGAATGAAATCCCATTTAATGCCTTATTTACTAGGTGGAAGTGCACATATATATTGGATTTGAGACCTTGAAGGTGAAGTGCACTCAATATGGGATTTGTAGTCAAGTGGCCTTCAAGAATGGAAGAGCAATGTTTTTTTCGTTTTCGGGCGGGGCGGGCAGCTATTTTCGGGCGGGTTTGGAAAAAATCCGGGCGGGGGCAGAAATTTCGTGGGAGGGCTGCCCCCGCCTGAATATGGAATCCCTATTAGTTCGTGGGGGCGTACAGTCTAACCTCGTTAGTACGACACTCGTTAAGACGACACCCTCGATATTACAACACATTTTTGCGCGACCAAACTTCTTAGTTCAAAACTCCCTCTTTTAGACGACTATGACACTCGATAATACGACACTTAGAGCGTGCATTTTGTCATATTAAAGAGGGAATAAATGCTAAAATTCCTTTCATCCATGATATGTACATCTAGAATACATCCATTTTCACTTGGGAACTACTTGAGAACTTCACTTATCATTGGGAACTTAATGATAATTAGGGTTACAAGTGTAGAATGGACTTGGTTTAGGGTTAGAGGGGCCTCCTCCCTAGTATGTTGCCTCTTGTGCACTCCCAATATCAGACAAGCTATCATGTGGAGTTATGAAGTATGGAGTGAGTTGGATGCACAAATAGTCATGAATTGTTGGAGGATGGCGCATATATTACCTGCAACATGGAATGCCGATTTTGCCTTAGTTGATGAAAGGGAGAAGAATAGAATGCGAGAAGAATCAGATGAACTTGGTGCTTTGATTTCAAAATTGCGATTGGGTGATGATGAGATGTCTATCGAGACTTATATTCAGATGGAAGGGGAAGAGATTACTGAGCTAGAATTGACAACTGATGAGTTGGTGGATGCCGCTTTGGGAGTCAATCATGCACAAGGCTTTGATCTTAATGTTGATTTGCATTCAGTAGATGTGGATGATGTTGCTCCACCTACAGTAAAGCTTAGTGATGCTAAACATCATGCATCATTGTTGTCTAATTTCTTATTAGACAACTCTTTACATTTTGGTGTTAATGAAATTATTAGTTTTCAAAAGCTAGTAGGGAATTTAGAGAAGATGACAGTTGCTAACTTAGGTAGGCAACACCAGAGATCTTTGAACTCTTATTTCAAGAGTTCTTGAGAATTTTTGTATTTGTTTGGAGTTATAAGTTATTATTTCATACACTTCCTAAACCCTAAACTCAATGTATATGGTTTGAATCTCATATTTCTTATGTTTTTGTATTCCCTCGATAGTACGACAATTTTAGGCCATTAGTCATATTAACGAGAAGACGACACCTCGATAATACGACATTTTTTGCGTTTCCCAAAGGTGTCATACTAAAGAGGGAGAACAGTACTTAACGTCCCCCAAATAGTGTAGCAATTAGAACTCCCTATTTGTAGGATGGAATCAAAAAGATGTGAATGTTATTTATTTATTTATTTTTCCTCTAGTTTGACTCATTGGATCTCATCGATAGTTTTTGGATCAGAATAGTCATGAATAGAAACTTACCGGACATAACAGTCCTCAATGTGCACCTCACTTTTCAAGGACCCTCATATATAACACTGGAATACTCGAATAAGTTAGATGGGGAGACTCATATTTAAATTAAACTCACAACATCCCATTTGTTAGATTATGAGGGGCCACGTCATTGACTATTGTTATGGAAACTTCCAAAAGTGTGGTCGCACATCTCAAGGAAACTTGCCCTTTGCATTCCACTTGTGTGAATATTTAGACCCTTTTCTTGTAGAACATTCATCATCTTAGATCTGTGCCGTTGAGTAGTACACACATCTGACGGTTTTGTAACATATCATTGGAGAATCTCGTGGGAGATTCGGAGATTTCAGAGAAATCATGCAACCGAAATCTGCCGGATGCCGGGTCGGGCGTGCTCGTTACAGATCCCAACAAGCTAAACTAAACCCCTAGGCTTGCCGACACAGTCATAAATCAAGGGTTGCCGTGTATAATATGTATACCCGGGTAAACCAACACTCGGATACACGGCGACCTTACGGCTGGGGGCTATTTTGTGTAAATTCAACACAGCGTGTATATAATCCTGCGATCTCACACTTTGTGTCGATTGTAGCGACATCATGTGCGATGCATCAATAGATTGTAGTGAAGGTTGCATCCACTACTTTGCCACGCCTCATTTCGGGATACGCTGAGCAATTCGGAGGGGTGAGACACGCACACTTGAAGGAAGCACACAAAGGAGTTGAGGTCGTCGACCATCTCCAGCAGCTACCACCGAACGAGTTCGTCAGTCTTGTACGTAGCAGCATTTGCACAATACCAAATCTAAGTGCGATCCTCTTAGCCTGTCTTCATTGTTCATTTCCTTGTCTCTTCTGTTTTTGTTAGGTGTTGTCCCAGTTGCGTGTTCAAGAGTAGGTTGACGGACTAGATGAAGAATCATCAAACAAGAGAGCGAGCGGTTTCTTGCGGGGTCTGCCTTATTTTCACATATTGTACTTATAAACAGTGTCCAAGAAGAGAGCGGGCACTCTGAAAGTCCAGATCCCTTTTTGTTCAAGGATTAGAACAGTATTTTCTTCGATACAAACAACTAGACGAACTACGGTATTACTAATTTTATTCCTATCATTCCCCTTCTCCTCATCATTGTATCATATTCATATTCGTTCGCATTCAACCAGTTCATGTCAATACATTTGCGTTTGTCACTCAGTTTTGATGCCCGCAATTTTTGCAAGTTCGTGATCTATAGACATGGCGAATTGAAGATTGTTGTTTGGAGTCCAGAATGTGCAGTGCTGTCTCAAGAACCAAGTATTGAAATTTTTATTCTCACCCCGTTGTGACTTCTTGAGCAGTGTCTCCTCGCTTACTCATGCACCTCGAACTGAGAACCACTCGGTTCCGGAAATGTTTAGTGACTCGAGAGATTCCAGTTGCGTCTCTGAGAGCAGCTGGAGTGGACGAGCAATCATCAACTCATGCCTTGCGAGTCTTGAAGCTAAGTTAATTGGGTGCAGCACAAACTTGTGCAAGCTTCATCTCCCTTCTCCCCCTTCTCTGATGGGTGGTGCACGTCTAGAACATCACTAGGATGCAGGCGATCGTTTGGCGAATCTTTTGTGTGACATAAATTACCATGATTCTAGGTGCACGTGTTATGCTCTCGAAGGAACTTGAAAACCGAGGTTCTTCGACATTTCATTTCTTCCTGACACTCTTGCTGCCTCTCCGCCATCGAGGCGGGCCCCTCGCAATAGACGCACACGATGTATCTCGGGAGCGTAGAGCCATCAGCGAGCCGCTACGGAGGTGGCTTCAGCTGACCTCCAACCGATTCCCTTCGCAGATTTCGTATCCATTTTGGTGCCTCCCGCTCTCGTGAAAGCACATTCGTAGGCCAGTTCACACTGGCTCCCAAGTCCTAAGTCCCAAGTTACTTGAGGCCAATTCGTGCAATCTCAACCGTTGAGAGCACGGAAGTTGGGACTTACCACTTCACACGGGTTCCCAAGTCCTAAGTTTCCAGTATGACATGGATGCATGCATGGCAACACTTTTTGGAGGTGAGGGCTTGGGACTTGTGTTGCGAGATGGGTAGAGCAAAAAGCTAGACCAAACTCTCAAATCAAGTCCCACAAAAAAATTCGCAGAATATAATCAAGATCTGACTTCAATGATAGTTAAACATATTATAGTGGTTACTTCAGGTTTTAACCAAAAATAAAGAACACAATCTAGGTGTAAATTTTTGATTGTCGAGTGAAATTCAAGGTTCATCTTTGGATTTTGAATTGCTCCCACCAACATGGCATTTTACATCTAGCATGGACATGACCTTGAATCTTTAATCCGCTTGACCTTTGTTTTCGTAGCTTCCTTTTGTACCTTACACTAGTAAGAGATGTGGTGAAATCTATGACAGTTGTACTTTGGACTTGACTCTCTTGTCCACTAGATTGTGCTCTAATGACCGCCCCTTCAAAATGGACGTGTGTTCAAGAACTAGCATGTTTCCTACTAGTGTGTGAGGGATGTAAAACAATTGCATGGATGTGCCAATTGACTTAGAGGCAACATCTCAAGGCTGGTAATTGGGTTGAAATTTTGTGTACTCTCAGCTCAAAATTCTAGTGTAATTGTTGTTAATGCATGAATCTTCCACTCACATATGTGCATGTTGAGTGTGTGAGTTTGTTCCGTGTTCTTCATACATTTGTGCATATGTAATCAAAGATGGTCTTAAAGGTATGTAAGGTGTCCTGATTTTGATATAAATTCCTTGACAATCGATTTCCTAACGCAGATTCCAAACCTTCTTAATTCGGTAACAAAAATGAATTTTCTTGAGTGACAAAGCTACATTTCATATATTTGTCACACACTGGTTGGTTGAAACCATTGCTCAAGTAGATGTGGCAATTAAATAAATTCAATTTCGGCAAGCAAAGTAGTGCATGGACTGAAAGGTACTTATCTTCTATTTGTTTCAACCAAAGTTTCTCATGTCAATGATTATGTCATACTTGTTTAGTATATTGCTCGATCTTGACCAACCCATGGAGGACTTCTTGAGCTTCGACGAAGTCATGGGGGTCTATGCATCAAATATTGAACAAATCGAGGTGTTCCCAACAATCAACGAAGAGGAAACGGAAGTGGCTAAACAAGTAGGTGGATGCCATGAATCTACAATGAATATTATGGTGGACGGGGGGCATCCAATATGTGCAACAAGTTCATCTTGTAAGTGAGGCTTTCCCTATGCCATCATTTTATTTCTGTAATGCATAAGGCAAACAAGCATTAAATATATGATTACAATAAGAAAAAATAAAAATCTTGGCACACAATATATGGTTTATGGTATATGGTTTATGGTATAATTTAGTGTCAAGTACACTAATTGCAAAGGGTTGCAACTCTAGGAGCGGCACATCCACTAGTTTTTGGTGTGACACCATAATCTCCTTAATAGAATTATTTCAAGAAAAGACATGAATCATTTATCGCTAAGAATATTACAAGATATTGTAAATTAATTTTGAGACTATACATGGGCATGTTGAGATCAAAACATTGCGTAAATTCATGTGATATTATGCACAATCGATGAATATTTTGAAGAATGCCTACTAGTAATTCATTACTAATCATTTAATCACTATATTCGTTAATTTGGGACTTTTTTGGCATTTTGAGACAATTACAAATATAAGAATATGGATAAAATCACACAAATATTGGAGAATGTTGTAAGATGCAAATACTTTGAAGCGGGTGTTCATATCAAGAACCCAATTAAGAACTCATATCAAGATGGTTTAGGTAGGACGACCCAAACATTAGACCATGTTGTTGTGGTCCATATATTAATTTGAGACAAGAGAAAATCTCAAATTAACGAAATCTCAAAAAGAACCTACAATAGATTGTTTTGTGCAATGTGGATGTTTGGCAAAAGAACATTTTATATACGTCCATTGGGAGTCAAAATCATTTTATCACCTCTTGGCATGTAAAAATAAGTTTGATCCCCAATAAATCAGTAAAAAATGTTATTTGTTCATATCCCCACACCAACTACAAGCATGCACCGAAAACCTAGTGAATATGAAAAGAATTATATAAAAAAAACCAACTCCTGAGTTAAACTCTGGTTGAATTAACCCCTAACTTCCCACGCCCAATTTTCCCTTAGATTTGTTTAAAAAATGAGACATCAATTTCAATGACCATAGTTGAAGATCTACTGCTTTTTTTTTGGCAAATTTAACGCATAAATGTGTGCAAGTTAGAGGTGACTATGTAGAAGCCAAAATTTTAAATGTCAAAGTTTTATTATGTAGGAGATAATACTAGGAATGCCAACAATGGTCTTGAGGGGGAACAATTTAGAAATCAAATTAAAGGATATTCTTCAAATTCAAACCTCCACTCAAATCATCTCAAATCAGCTCACAAATCTTGAAAGCATTACTTTGTGATTTTTTGGGAAGCTTTGCAATTTGAGGCAACAGTGCCATGAGTGCACTCCTTCATGGATTTACACTCACGAGCACATGTCCGACTAAAACTTCCAGTATTAGATGTATAGGCTATGTTGCGTTTAAGTGTAAAGCAAATTTTCATATCAATCAGGAATCATTTGCACATAGGGATCAACAAAAAACATGTTTGGGATATGCTATCCCTAAACTTCAGAGGTGACAAATGTTAATTTTTTTGTCATAGATTGGTTTCATTGTAAACCAAATGAGAGCATACACTCATATTTTAGTTAATCCAAACATAGCCAACTTTGTTGAATCAAAATTATCCAGGTGGTGGAACATAGGAGACTTGAACTTGAACAAGAGGATTAGTTAAAATAGTCAAGAAACCATCCAAACTACCCACGACCATATTATGGTCGCATCGGACATTAGGGGTTAAGGGATGACTCGAATATCCTTAAATGTTTAAACGTAAATCATAAGTTTTACATTGAGACATTAAAATAGGGATTTTTGTGTTTTTTTATCACGCTGTGTATATTTAAGTGGATTGGCATTTTTGCTAGCCCTCACCCATTGTATGCTCACCCTCCCCCCCCCCTCCATTTGTTTTAACCCCGTACTTTGTAATTGCCCATGTCTTGGATTCAAGTTAAATTTGAAAGATGTTGGAGTTATGAAGGCCTTTTATGATTGAGCAACATTTATAAATTCATCCAAATCTTTATATAACTTGACTCAAGTCAACATTGTGAATTTGTTTAATTAACCAGTTATGTATAACCCAAGAATTTGTTGGCATTGTGTTTAAGGGATTGTAAAGCACTTGTGTGCAACTCACATTGCTACACATGCTTCAAAAGCAGTGGGTTGGGCATATCCACATCATGTAAAGTCTACTCAATGTGGGTTTTGCTTAGGTTGTGTAATATGCTAGGAGTGACTTTAAACTATGTGGCATTTTAGTTAGGCATCTTCATCCCACTTGAAATGTGAGCGTTGTTCACCATCTATCTTTAATTGTACAAGTTAAACTAAGTCAGAATATGTTATCCTTGTTGAATTGCAATTTTGAAGACATCGTGCATGGCTTGATTTGTGGCAGGTTCACAAAGGAATGTGCCAAGGCTTGACGGAGAAGATGTCACCCTCCCACCCTCCATCAATGTTGGTGATTGTGTTGAGTTTTTGACGAGTTTTCTTGAGCAACATGTATGTGAATCCCCATGTGAAAACAAAATTTGGACGAAGAAAATGTTGCATAAGATAGCAAAGGAAATACAAGTTCTTCCTCCAAGGAACCAATCAATTATCAAGAGTGATGATGAAGACATCATATCCAATTGGAAATCCTATGTGGAGGCATTGATCGAAGAACTGAGGATCGTGCAAAGCAGAGGTTTCAATGTATGCGACTCAGGGGTGTATGTTCTCACAAATACCCCATATGCTCTTATTTTGGAGATGGTGGCGGAGATGGTGGTAGGCTAAATGGATGATGTTCTACATGT
This sequence comes from Polytrichum commune, assembly GCA_950295325.1. Classification (NCBI taxonomy): domain Eukaryota; kingdom Viridiplantae; phylum Streptophyta; class Polytrichopsida; order Polytrichales; family Polytrichaceae; genus Polytrichum; species Polytrichum commune. The sequence continues at coordinate 45,406,405 of OX485807.1, forward strand.
CCAAGAATTGTGCAATCCCTAGACATTAAGTAGAATGTACTTTGTACAACATAAAATGTAGTGGATTTATAGGATGTCCAGTGACATCCAATTTTAGGCATATAAATTGCACCTAGAATAACAAAATCTACTCCAAGTATATGTCCTCCATATATATATATACACCGAATATATATATACATAGGTAGGGTGGCTCCGAGGCTAAGCTATCTAAGGCCAGAATAGAACTCACATGGGTGACCTTTCTAGCACTTTGGTTTTGGTGCACCCTACCACCTATGATCCACCCAATCATAGTCGGGTATTTGGGTGATTTAAATATTGGCAACCAACCATGTGGAGCCTAGGGGCTTGCCCTTGGGGCAAAGAAGTGCCAATCAGCTTGTCCGCAACCTCAAAAAGAGGTAGTAGTTAACCGTTGTTGGGGGCCCTTTCATAATGCCCGTGTCGGGATTACATATAGACTTAGGGCCACTCTAAAATGAGGCAACACCATAACTCATGTTGGTGGCAACATCATAGTTGTCTTTCTTTCTTTGTACTTACTATATAGGCATACAAATTTTGTCAAGTGAGCATCATAATAGTGTTTGGGATATTTTGTGGTTTTAACTTTAATTATGTAGGCAAATGGTGCTAGTTGTAGGATACCGAGCATATGATTCTCATTACATAACCTTAATTTTGTAGATTTAGTTGCACACATATATATATATATATATACAATTGCAAAGTTCACTATTATTACGTACAAGGTCAAATTGTCTCAAGGCAGACTCTTTGGTGCCATTCTAGAGAAGCTAAATTGACTCGGTTGATGTCGGCAAAGCCTTTGGCCACTACCTCCAAAGCATCTTCTTGGTTGAGCACTTCCATGTGGAGGAGGGGGGCCAACATATGAAGGAGTATATTAAATATATGCGTTGTTGTCAAGAATGCAAGTTGAAATGTGGGTGTCATTGCATTTATATTTTGAATGTTGCATGTCAACTAGATTGATGAAAATTTATGTCTTGAGATTTTAGAGAAATGAAAAGAAATCCACAAAATATGAATTTTTTGGACAAGGAATTGAATATAATCTAAGAATATGCCACCATTATGAAACCAAGTAATGTTCAAACAATGATAATCTTGGGACCGCATCAATAAGTTTATGCAAAATTAATCAAACTTGTTCCGCTCCAATGGAAGCCAATTTATGGTTCTAGAAATGGTCAAGTCCCCTCCTCAAACTTCAATTTCATACTCCCGATGTCCTATCACATTGTGATTCATCTTCAAGGTTGTTAACATTTCTAATGTCATACCACTATAATGATCCATCAACTTATGGTGGTCGTGGGATGTCAAATGAAGATAATTTCCATCAAACCATGATGTGGCGAGAGGAGGGTCATCAAACACCAATATAGCACCCAACTTAACTCCCAATACCTAAAACCAATTTACTGTGACCCACACTAAATACTGACAATCAAATTTTGCACTTACATAAGACAATGCCATGTAAAGTAATCGTCGTCGTTGTTGTTGCTACAAAAACCAACATTTGATTTTCTGTGTTGATTCGAATGCTTTGTTGTAAATGGCCTCAATTATTATGACTGAAATATGAAGATAGTAAGTGATTCCATATGTAGTGCAATTTTGGAATAATGTGACAATGTATCCGAACGTTCAATATTTGCAAACAGATGAACCAATACTACTAATGCACATTAGTAAATAGGCTATTGTATAGATTTAGGAAATATATCTACGTTGTTGAATTTGGTTTTGTTTTGATCTTTCTTGTGACACTAATTGAAAAAATCTTGGCAATTAGAATCTAGTGTAACCCATAGTGTAAGACATCATTATGGAGAAGTGACACTATCCGGCTGCTAACACTAAATACTACAAACCTAGAATATTACGAGTCCTAAAATCCACGAGATTACCTTAAAGGTGCACATGTCACGTAGCCGTTGGTTTGAACTTTTGCAAAAGGTGATGTGGCGAGAGCAGGTCCGACCAATCATGTGGCCTTATAAGCCCAAGTCGTCCTTCACATCTGGGTCGTTGCTGGAGGATCTGCACTCAAATCGGGGCCGTCCATCGGAATCGTCTCTCCTTCGTAGGTTTCTGCCTCTTCCTTTCCTACTCCTTTAGCACTGCGTTGCACTGGCGTCGCCCGGAACTCCGTTTCTCTCCGCCATAGCCACCTTTTTCTCGCTGTCCTCTTTGCTCCACACGTCCGCTCTCCTCCCTCGCCTCCTCACGCCGACCTCCTCCTCGCTGCCGAATTTCGAGCCCTTCCTTGGCTTCTGAGGCGACCTGTGTGTCCAGATGCTAGGATTAACAATGCTTATAACCGTACAGTACAGTTCTGCTGCGTATAAGAAGGTGGTTTGGTTCTACCGGGTAAATAGAATGTTGATCATACGGGGTGTAGGGTGCGTTATTCCGCCAGGTAGTGTATTTCCGCTGGTTATAAGGAAGTCTCGGTTGTACACCGTGCATCACCTTCCCGCATGAAATGCCACTTATATCCAGACACATTCCTGCGATAAGCTCACAACTTCTCAAGATTGTAGAGGATTCATGTGCATTGCATCGCAAATTCAAGTGAAGGTTGCATTCTCTCCTTTAACACGCCTCGTTTCCTGATGTGCTGAGGAGTTTTAAGGAGTGCACATTTGAAGTAACCAAAAATGTAGGTAGTTGAGGTGATCGACCGAAATTGACACCAACTCCAGCCACGATCGAACGAATATGTCAATCTTGTACGGTGCAGCACTAGTGTAAATCCGAGTGTAGATCCGAGTGTAAATGTAGGTGCGATCATGTCAAAGAATCCTCATTGTTCAGTTCCATAATTATTGAGATCAAAGCAGGTCGACCATTGGTTCCTTGGCTCCGTTTTCAGTGTGTAGAGGTAATGAGCTTAGAAGCAGTTTCCAAGGAAAATGAGACATTTCAAATCTGATAATACAATCTACTGCAAATATTTAGACGTTCCTGCGATGTTGGGAAGTTTATTCCTATAATCTCCCATACAAGTAGTGAGTTTGCACATGTCTCAAACAGGAATTCTCTCCTTGAATTTTAAAGACCGTAAATTAGTACAGTTGAGGTCAATTGAGATGAATAAGCAACAAACCTATAGGGTATCCAGTTTTTATTTTGGATGGATGAGAGGTACGCTTGTATACAATAATTCCCTCCCTCTGTTTTAGAAGTGAACTTCCGGGTCTTCACATGTCAGAGCTCACATGAAAGATAATCATCTCTTTCATCCATAATAGCAATTAATGGACCTTGAAAGTACCCATGGACCAACCAACGCCATGGGCGAGCCAATTCAAACTATGGCTACTACAAGTTATTTGATGTCACTTTCTTTGGGTAATGAGATTCACATGGATATTTACATACAACAATTATCAATAGGCAATGCGTGCATAAATTATACTTCTTAGATGCATATATAGGGCAATAGAGATCTTTTTTTTGTGATTGATTTATCCACAATTTTGTGGATTAAGTAGCTTGGAGGCAGGGGAAGGGGGGGGGGGCTTGGCAATAATAGTTGGAGGATATAATGCTCAATCATGTCATTCATGTGTTCATTTAATGATATATAGTATATGATGGTTTACATTGTTGTTTGCAAGAGGACAAAGAATCCAATATGGATGGCAATGCAAGCACTCTTATAAAGGATGTGACTACTAGGTTTGGAGCAACAAGAACATATACGATAAGCAATTTTATCATAATTGTAATCTACAATGCTTATGGAAGCAAGTATAGTAAAATGATCAACGACTTGATCTTCGCAAAGGTTTAAGTGAAAGTAATTCAAAAATATATATATTTAATTCAAATTTTGTGAAAAATATCATAAACATTTTGGAAACTTATTGATTTATAAAGCTAAGTATGTTGACAAAACCAATTTCAAAAAAGAAATTACACAAATTTTAAAATATGATGCAATTGGTATAAAAGCAAGAGATGTTGAACAAGTGATTGTCTAAAATTTGTTTTAAATATGACAAAATAAAATAAAATTGGTTATTGTTTACAAAAATAGTTGATGATGCCTCAAGAATTTTTTTTATGAATTTAAGGATTTTGAAAAAATTCTTACTATCTGAGGTCATGAGACTTACATCCAAATTACATTTAGCCATTAAGTTTTAATGATATAATATTTTGAAAATCTCACCTTGATATTTTGTATTTGATTACTTACCACAACGATAATTGGCACCATGAAAGAAAATCCAATTTGAAAATTATTTTGCTACTACTTTTAGGTATGTGACCAAAATAGTCATGGTTTTAATATACTAGAGCACGTTTTTAGTCCACTTTACCATGCTTATACCCTTATATACTATGAAAATCATTAGTTTTCTAACATGATGGAACAAGCCGTGAAATTTAACACATGTCATCATCACATTCAACATGATGGAATAAGTAATTTAATGTAAAGGACATTGATTGTACTCAAGTTTTCGTCTCCCAATTGGCAGAAATAACTTTACCTATGTTATGAATATGAGTTGGGAGAGAATCTTGAAACAATTTCCAAACTTGAAATAAATTGTGAGCTTTTTGTTAAATGCTTGGTATCAATTTCCAGACATGTGAAAAATCACTCCAATACCACCTTTGTACTACACTCATACATTTTCATTACCCTATAAGTTTCAGTTGCAAGTGGTGAACAACTCCAATATTAATATTGGAGTAGAAAAGATTTCTTATTAGATGCTCCACCAAAAATAATGTTACTTCAAATTCACAGCAATTCAATAGTTGTTCATTCATGAATGTTACTTGTTGATCGTTTACCTTTTGGGCATGGTAGGGGTGTACTTGTAACCTGTTAAGAACATGATTTTTGACATCCAAAACAACAAAGAAGCATCAAGATGAAAATTTATTGTGTCATGTGTTCCTTGTGTGCACGAACATGCTCTAAACCAATTAGTGAAATTGTTATTGATTGCATCATGTATGGGACGCAGATTTTCCAATGCCAATATTACACTCAAGAGTGAAATGGACGAAGTGTATAAGCAGGTCGATCACGCCTACCCAAACGTCCTTAGCTCATGGAACGCAAGAATTGCTTCATAGAAACCCTCCCCCTTCGCTAGCATCAAAACCTCCGGCCGCAAGTGGAAATCATCGCTTATGTCAATTACGGTTTAACACTCAGCACATCCTTTTCTCTTTGGGTCCCATCGGTTACTAAAATCGGGAAGTCTACTTCTTATTGTGGAGATTGGCAATGAAAGGATCTTCAGTTAAGATTATTCGACATCGAATGCTGCTGCAAGTCTACACTTGAAACAATATTCCTTAAATTGTCGAGTCTTTGAGTTTTTGCTTGAGAGATAGTTTCTTAGTATGTGATGTGAAAGTCCGAGAAGATTTTACTGAGTGTCTATTCAAGTGCATCTTCAAATATGAAAATGTAGTTTTACGACTTTGTAAGGGTTTTCATATTATGAGAAAATATTATTTAAAGTCATGCACGTCCAAAGAGTAACATGCAGTTGTGAATTGTGAATCTCAAATTGATCTGAACTTTCTATTGAAAATTGATAAGGATCATATCACGAAAGCCGGATTCATCTTTCTTTTTAGAAGTGTGCAAATCGTTAATTGATTCCTTTAGGATAAAAATCGTGTTATCAAAGTAACATGTATTAATGATGTTTTTGAATAGTGTGGACTTTTTGTAAGAGATTATATTAGCCTACAAAATAGCACCAAATTTGGAGATATTGAATCTTATGGGGGCGTAAGCATGGTCAAGTACACAACTTCATTACCACGTATAGGTTTCAGTGAAAGTGAACCAAAATTATATACTAACGTTGAATTTTTTGAAGGAAAAAATCATAAACATTTTAAGAAACACATTGATCTACAAAGCCAAGCATTTAAAATAACAAAGAAAATTCAAGAAAATTCTACGTATTTCACAAAAACTTATTTTCTAAAGGGGTATTAGCTTTGGGAATTAGAATATTTGGAGTCCTTAAAGTAGAAAAAATCTACTGAGCTTAAAATTTCAATACCCTATTGGTAATTAGAAATTTGGAATGCATTCAATATGAAATACCCTATTATTCTTACAAATTTTTGATAGCCTTTAATTTTTAGCCGAGGGGGGGGGGGATGCATTGTGAGTTGGCATTTTAACAACGAGATTGCATTGTTGTGGTATGGCAAGAAGAAAACACAATAAAATTAATTACACCAACAAGATTGTAATGGAGAATGCAAGTAGAGTGCAACCTTAAAATTTAGTGTGTTAAGAAACACAATTGTCCAACATTTGCAGGATAGCAAGAGTTTGTACAACACTTACAAAAGAATTTCAAACATCAAATATTGTCTCAAAAATACCCCTTTGTGTCAAAGTTTGAACATTATGGAGTTCAAAGTATCCTTAATGAAGAGAAACCTCCATGGAATAAAATTGAGCCCTCCATCTTTTTTGATAAAGCAAAATGTGGTCCCTTACTTTCTACTTCAAGGTTATTTTCAATAAAAATATAATAAAATGACACATATTATATTGCATGGTTTATTTTCTATAAGAGGTTTCCAACATTAATTCACCCCCTATATTTTACATAGAATTCTTCAAAGTTTTACCTAAAATGAATATTAAATACCCTATATTTTATTGCATGTTGTTTCTAATATACCGCCAGTGGACCCCCTCCCCCCCCAATGGATTATGACATTCAGCGTAGCATATTGGGATAATCGAGATGATGGTTTTGCATTTCAAATGCAAGGGGAGGATATTATTGAGCATACTAATGACAAGTGTCATGTGTTTACATTTTAGTATGCAATCTTGAGGAGGATACACTTGAGTATATTGATGCCAGATGTCATTTGTGTACACTTTAGTCAACTTGTAGACCATTGTGTGATATAGGCATACACCTCATAACACACTTGAACAAACTAATGCCAAGATATTAGTAAGTGCACTAAGGATGAAGTTGTAGGATCATCAATGTAACCTAGGCTAAGGCTCAAAATAGGGTAAGTGACACTATTACGCATGTGACACTAAATACCATAGATGATGTAGTGGAATGTATCTTGGACATTTGCAAGAGGTTGCCATTAACTCTTGAGGTTGTGGGTCGGCACCTTAGAGAATCATGATTAGCAATCTTCAAAGAGTCTGCAAAAAAGGATGGTTTGTTTGAAGAGGTGATCAAATCACTGAAACTTTGGAAGCCCCTATCAAAGATGATGAGCTCTTAGAGCCGTTGCCGTTTTGCTAGGAGCGACGTTCCGAGGATTTGAAGGTGAAATTCCTAGACATAGTCACATTCTTCTTGGGTTATGCATGGGAGAAGGTGAGTACTATTAATGGAGAGGATGATTTGGACACATTGCACAAGTTGGCATTTGTAAAGAGAAATCAAATCCATTCATATGATTACATCGAGGAAAGATATAAGGAGGAGATACGTGTAAATGTTCATGATTTGTTTGTTGCTTTGGGAGAGAATGTCGAGGACATAAGGGCACGAGGATTGGAAAAAAACAAAGCGACAACTTCCGCATTCTCATAAACCAAGGGACACGGGTACCAATTCTTCCTGCACTATTTGGTGTGACAATTATTTTCTCATTGTTTCGTGGTTGGATTATGTCCATGCAAATTTTCTATATGAATAAATTTTAGATTCAAACATTTTCTATTTGTCAAAAATTGAAAACATGAATTGTGCAATCTTAGTTTCTTAAGTGTTTTAGACTTTATTTTAATTTTTGAAATTGTATGGCATGTGTACATTCCCCACTTTCATTTCTAACAAGTATTATATTCATTCAATACTTTGTCATTAGCATGGAGCTATGGGGGAACTATACATAGAACAATTTTTGCGAAAATAACTCATTTGGTTGTATGTATGATCATCGTCTTAAAAGTGTACTTTTATACGTTTCATATATCACGAGGAACTTCATGTAGCATTGTTTACCTATCTAGTTAATTTTTTATCAGTACATAAATGAATTTCTTGTAGTTGAACAAGATGCTTGGAATTGATTGAGTCATTATAATATATTAGTTGTGATAGTTGATGAATTCATTGTTTCAAGAATCAACTTAGATGAAAGGGTCCAACCATAATAAGGTGCATCAAAATTGTTTCATGTGTACCCTTTTTCTCAGTCCTTGACAATCCTTTGGATAGTTCTCATGGTTTTATTGAGAGCTTTACTTAGATTTATAGTCAAGACTTAACATAATCATAGATATTGTCATCACATTTCATAATGATTTGTGATTTTCATTGGTAATATTGCCTCATCTACATTTCCTTATGAAATGGAAAGACTCCTTTCTATTTAGTCCTTAGTGGTACACCTTATCATAGTTGGACCTGAAAACAAAAATGAAATTTTTATATACATAAGATGGGTTTTGTACTCAAAATCAGTTCACAAGGATAGAAATTATCATCATATCCTCATTGGAATTATTTTTATGCAAACTGTTTGTTAACAAGAGCTAGGGTTGTTGGTTCATGAGGTATTTTGAAGTTATTACGGCGGAAAGGAATGGTCTCGGGGGGGGCACTGTGTTAAAAAATTAAGGATATAGGTGCGAACAACCACTATTTTATAGGGGGGTATTACTTTCAAGTCTTTTTTTTTTTTCACATGCTATCATTATGTAAATTTCTACTTTGGGTTAATAGAAAAATGGCTTGCATTACTTATAATTCCAAATTACCTATTATTCCATACCCTATAGTACTTTAAAGATGTCCAGTGCCATTTTTGATACCCTATATTACTCTTAAGTCCATTTATAATTTTTAGCCCTCATGTTTTTAAAATACCCTATCATTTGTTCGCATGTATATTGCTACTCCAACCAATGACTACCCCCCCCGAGGGAATGGTATTTAATGGACAGTTTAATTCATTGTTTTCATGGAATGTGGGGATTGGGGTAGCCCACTAGAGGCCTTTGCCTATCGAGTTCACATGATTTGAAGATGACAACGCACATCTTTGACTCGATATCCTCCGAGTTACATTTTCTAATACTTGATGAAAAAGTAAGGGATTATGCAACTGCGAAGTTCCCATTGCAGTTGCATTATCTTTCTGATGCTGGATCATTGCATTTTACGACAAACCTTGCATTGCCTCCCTAGTTGGTTGGGCTTGTTTTCTTTGAAGTGGATATACAATATATGAAGGTACTACCAACAACCTTCTTTACAAACAGAGAGATGATATATTCATCTAAGATTATACAAACACCCTTGGGTTCAAGCTCTAGTATTATATTCTTGTAGTTGAAACTTTTAACACATTAATTGGAGCTCCAAAAGAACCTTGGTTGTGTAATTTTTCATGATGGTGAAAAGAGTACTTTTATTACAACAGAGCACATTGTTTGACATTTTTCCACATATTATGAGGCACTTATAGCTCTTTCATTCTTTACTATAAGTCATGCTTTCCCATCTAGCCTCTTTTAATTTACAAATGTAATGTGTATTCACCTTATAAGCAATAATTATCAATGTAAAGGAGAACTTAGATAAGTGTTTGAATTGCGCGTTTGTGATGGTGGAATGTATTGAAGTTTTTGCACCAGCGTTTGAAGGTGCCACTGCTGAAAAGCTTACAGTAGAGATTTCATCACTGCGTATAATAGATGTACAAGAGTGTCACTGATTGAAAGAAATCACTCTTGGAGTCTCAAGCCAACCAAAACTCCAACACTTCGGTATAAAGCTCTGAGAAAATTTCCAGAGAGTTTCAAGAACGTCATTTCCTTACAAAAACTTACATCGGAGGGATGTCAAGACCTTACATCACTACCTGTCCACTTTGGCAGGCTTATCGAGCTTCAAGAGTTGAACATACGGAAGTGCCCAAAGTTGAGTAAAGTTCCAGAGAGTTTCAAGGACCTGACGTCTTTAAAAAAGTTAACACTGTGGAAATGTCAAGACATGGCATCATTGCAGGTTGGCATTGGCGGGCTTGTAGAACTCTATGAATTGCACATACAAGGTTGTCCAAAGTTGAGAGAAATCCCCGAGGCTGTCAAGGACCTGAAGCTTACATTGTATGATTGTGATGATCTTGCATCATTGCCAGTGGGCTAGCTTTGGCGGGGTTGTTGAGCTTCAGGAGTAAGACATACGGAGCTGCCCAAAGTTGAGAGAAAATCCCCGAGAGTTTCAAGGACCTCAAGTCTTTACGAAAGCTAAATTTTTTTGATTGTGAGGATCTTACATCATTTCCGGTAGGCTTCCGCGGGCATGTTGAGCTTCAAGGGTTGGCCATATGGCGATGCCCAAAGTTGAGAGAAATCCCCGAGAGTTCCAAGAACCTCAAATCTTAACACAAGCAAGCATTGTTAATGCCAGCATCTGGACACACAGGTCGCCTCAGAAGCCAAGGAAGGGCTCGAAATTCGGCAGCGAGGAGGAGGTCAGAGTGAGCAGGCGAGGGAGTAAGGCCGACGTGTGGAGCAGAGAGGACAGCGAGAAAAATGTGGCTATGGCGGAGAGAAACGGAGTTCCGGGCGACGCCAATGCAATGCAGTGCAAGAGCACCAGGAAACGGAGAGGCAAAAACATACGGAGAGGCGATTCCTATGGACGGTCCCGATTTGAGTGCAGATCCTCCAGCAACGACCCAGATGTGAAGGACGACTTGGGGTTATAAGGCCACGTGATTGGTCGGATGTGCTCTCGCCACATCACCTTTTGCACTTGTCCAAACCAAACGCTACGTGACATGTGGCACCTTAAGGTAATCTCGTGGATTTTAGGACCGGTAATATTCTAGATTTGTGGTATTTAGTGTTAGCAGCCGGATAGCGTCACTTCTCCATATTGATGTCGCACACTATGGGTTACATTAGATTCTAATTGCCAAGATTTTATCAATTAGTGTCAGTGACAAGAAAGATCAAAGCAAAACCAGATTCAACAATGTAGTTATATTTCCTAAATCTATACAATAGCCTATTTACTAATGTGCATTAGTGGTATTGGTTCATCTGTTCGCAAATATTGAATGTACGGATACATTATCACTTTACTCCAAAATTGCGCTACATATGGAATCACTCATTATCTTCATATTTCATACAGAATAATTCAGGTCATTCACAACAAAGCATTGCACAAAGAAAATTGAATCTTGGTTTCTACAACAACAACAACAATTACGATTACTTTACATGGCATTGTCATATGTAAGTGCAAAATTTGATTGCCAGTGTTTAGTGTGGGTCACAATAAATTGGTATTAGGTATTGGGAGTTAAGTTGGGTGCTATATTGGTGTTTGATGACCCTCCTCTTGCCACATCATGGTTTGATGGAAATTATATTCATTTCACATCCCCCGACCACCATAAGTTGATGGGTCATTATAGTGGTGTGACACTAGGAATGTCAACAATCTTGAAGATGGATCACAATGTGATAGGACATCGGGAGTATGAAATTGAAGTTTGAGGAGGGGGACTTGACCATTTTCTAGAACCAGAAATTGGCTTTCATTGAAGGGGAACAAGATTGATTTGCATAAACTTATCGATGTGGCCCAAAGATTATCATTGTTTAAACATTAATTGTTTTCATAATGGTGGCATATTCTTAGATTATATTCAATCCTTGTCCAAAAATTTCATATTTTGTGAATTTTTTTTCATTTCTCTAAAATCTCAAGATACAAATTTCCATCAATCTAGTTGACACGCACCATTCAAAATGTAAATGCAATGACACCCACATTTCAACTTGCATTCTTGACAACAAGTCATATATTCAATATACTCTTTCATATGTGGGCCCCCCTCCTCCACGTAGAAGTGCTCAACCAAGAAGATGATTTGGAGGTAGTGACCAAAGGCTTTGCCGACATCGACCGAGCTATTTTGCTTCTCTAGAATGGCACCAAAAAGTGTGCCGTGAGACAATTTGACCTTGTACTCAATAATGGTGAAATTTGCAGTTAAATATACTACATATGTATATAAGCAACTAAATCTACAAAATTAAGGTTATGTAATTAGAATCATATGCTCCGTATCCTATGACTAACACCATTTGCCTACATAATCAAAGTGAAAACTACAAAATATCCCAAACACTATGATGCTCACTTGACAAAATTTGTATGCCTATACAGTAAGGAAGAAGAAAGAAAGACAACTATGATGTTGCCACCAACATGAATTATGGTGTTGCCTCATTTTTTAGTTGGCCTAAGTCTATCTTGAGAGAGGTATTATGAATGGTCCCCGACAACGGTTACCTATTGCCTCTTTTTGAATGTGCGGACAAGTCGATTGGCACTTATCTTCCCCAAGGGCAAGCCTATAGGCTTCCACATGGCTGGTTGCCAATATCCAATTCACCCAAATACCCGACTATGATTGGGTGGATCATAGATTGTAGGGTGCACCAAAAAGGAAGTCCTAGGAAGGTCACCCATGTGAGTTCTATTATGGCCTTAGGTAGCTTAGCCTTGGAGCACCTATGAGATCTAGGTTAAGGCCTTGGGTTTAAGGTCATTGGTTGGAGTAGCAATATACGTGCGAACAAATGATAGGGTATTTTTAAAACAGGGGGGCTAAAATTTATAAATGGACTTAAGAGTAATATAGGGTATCAAAAATGGCACTGGACATCTTTAAAGTACTATAGGGTATGGAATAATAGGTAATTTGGAATTATAAGTAATGCAAGCCATTTTTCTATTAACCCAAAGTAGAAATTTACATAATGATAGCATGTGAAAAAAAGAATTGAATTGAAAGTAATACCCCCCTATAAAATAGTGGTTGTTCCCACCTATATCCTTAACTTTTTAACACACTGCCCCCCCCCCCCCCCCCGAGCATCCATTTAGCCTACCACCATCTCCGCCACCATCTCCAAAATAAGAGCATATGGGGTATTTGTGAGAACATACACCCCTGAGTTGCATACATGGAAACCTCTACTCTGCACGATGCTCAATTCTTTGATCAATGCCTCCACATAGGATTTCCAATTGGATATGATGTCTTCATCACCATTCTTCATAATTGATTGGTTCCTTGGAGGAAGAACTTGTATTTCCTTTCCTATCTTATGTAGCATTTTCTTAGTCCAAATTTTGTTTTGACATGTGGACTCACATACATGTTGCTCAAGAAAACTCGTCAAAAACTCAACACAATCACCAACATTGATGGAGGGTGGGAGGGTAACATCTTCTCCGTCGAGCCTTGACACATTCCTTTGTGAACCTGCCATAGATCAAGCCATGCGGGAAGTCTTCAAATTGTAATTCAACAAGGATAATATATTCTCACCTAGTTTAATTTGTACAATTAAAGATAGATGGTGAACAACGCTCACATTTCAAGTGGGATGAAGATGCCTAACTAAAATGCCACACTGTTTAAAGTCACTCCTAATATGTTACACACCCTAAGCAAAACCCACATTGAGTAGACTTTACATGATGTGCCCATGCTTAATCCATTGCTTTGGAAGCATGTGTAGTGACGTGAGTTTCACACAAGTGCCTTACAATCCCTTAAACACAATGCCAACCAATCCTTGGGTTATACGTAACTGGTTAATTAAACCCATTCACAATGTTGACTTGAGTTAAGTTATATAAAGATTTGGATGAATTTATAAATGTTGCTCAATCATAAAAGGTCTTCATAACATTGCCAAGCCTCATGATCCATCACCTTGGGGCCGACACTCGCCCAAAATTTGGAAATTACATGTGGTCAAAGATAGGGTCCTTATTTTATATTGTGAATTTCATAAATTGCTTTGAGCCTAAATTATATTGAATTATTGGCTTTTCCTTTTGAGATGGTTTTTGAAACGAGCCAAACTTTGGCCTCAGTCAGATAACCAACTAGACTTGGATGGTTGTGAAGGATAATTATAGGACATAGCACTCTTGCAACAAGCCGCTTGTTGATTTATAATAAATATATGGTACTTGAAAATGACTCACGCCAACCTTTGATACCATAAACTTTAAAGTGGCGTTCCTTTGACACATTGACTAGCAAAAGGTGATTTCCACATAGGATTCATGACCAATGTGTATATGCCACCTGTGTAAACAGTTATCTTAACGTGAACAAGGCAGCACCCTAGAGTAATCAAATTATGTTTTGAGCCTTTAATTTTTCCTAGTATTAGCACTCTGGAACTCAAGTAAAGGAAGCGCAATTGACGTTATTTTCATTCAAGGTCCACCTTTGAGGGTTTACAAATCTTTGTTTTACTTATGCCTCTCTATTTTGCAACATCTTCGAAATTTAACTTGAAACCAACACATGAACAATTACAAAGTACAGTCTCAAAAATAATTTACAATACCTTGAAATTTTCTAAGTGATCAGTGATTCATGTCTTTTCTTGAAATACTTCTATTGAGGAAATTGTGGTGTCTTATCAAAAACTAGTGGATGTGACGCTCCTAGAGTTGTAACCCATTGCAATTAGTGTACTTGACACTAAATTATACCATAATCCATATACCATGTACCAAAAAAATAAATTCTTTCTTCTAGTAATCATATCTTTAGTGCTTGTTTATTTCATGCATTTTTGAAATAAATTGATTGCATAGGGTAAGCCTCACTTACTAGATGAACTTGCTACACATATTGGATGGCCCCCTTCACCATAATAGGGGTTGTAGCTTCATAGCCTCCACCTACTTGTTCAATCACTTCCATTTCCGCTTCCTTGATTATTGGGAACACCTTCATTTGTTCAATATTTGATGCATAGAACCCCATGACTTCGTCAAAGCTCGAGAAGTCCTCCATGGGTTGGTCAGGATCGAGCAATATACTGTACAAGCATGACATAATCATTGACATGAGAAACTTTGGTTGAAACAAATAGAAGATAAGTACCTTTCAGTCCATGCACTTTGCTTGCCAAAATTTAATTTATTTCCCTACCACATCTACTCGAGCAATGGTTTCAACCAACCATTGTGTAACAAGTGTATAAAATGTAGCTTTGTCACTCAAATTTTTTTATTTTGTATCGTCTTCATAAGGTTTCAAGTTATGAAATCAATTGTGAATGAATTGATATCGAAATCAGGACACCTTACATACCTTTATTACCATCTTTGATAACATATGCACAAAGGTATGAAGAACATGGAACAAACTCACACACTCAACATGCGCATATGTGAGTGGAAGATTCATGCACTAACAACAGTTACACTAGAATGTTGATCTAGGAATACACAAAATTTGAACCCAATGGCCACCCTTGAGATGTCGCCTCTAAGTCAAGTGGCACATCCGTGCAATCGTTTAACATCCCTCACACACTAGTAGGAAATATGCCAATTCTTGAACACAAGATCATTTTGAAGGGGCGTTGAGTAGAGTACAATCTTGTGGACAAGAGAGTCAAATCCAACCTACAACTGCCATACATTTCACCACATTTCTTACTAGTGTAAGGTACAAAAGGAAGCTACAAAAACAAAGGTCAATGTTCAATCGGATTATGGATTCAAGGCCTTGTCCATGCTAGAGGCAAGATGCCATGTTGATGAGAGCAATTCCAAATTCAAACATAAATCTCAAATTTTGCTCCTCATTTGTAAAATTTTACCTAGATTGTGTTCTTTATTTTCCGTACTTGCCTCAAGTAACCACTAAAATATGGTTAATTGTCATTAAAGTCGGATCTTACATATTTTGTGCAAAACTATTCGCCCAACACCATAACATTAAGTAGCAATGCTAGGGGGTAACCCTTTGAGTACCCACAAATCTACCTCAACAAGAAGGGAAAAGCTTGCAAAGCAAGGGTGAATGAGTGGATAATTAATCAAATATAAAAGCTTCAAAAAGGTATCAAAGAGGTTTCCAATGTGAGTGTCAGGAGACTTTTCCAAAAAGTGCAACTACCTTTATGACCTCGCCAACTTTCATGTTGCTTTATATCTATTTAGATTTGTTTAAATCGTAATTTAGGCTAGATTAGAACCTTTACCACCACTTGGCATTAGTTTTGTCCTAGAAAATGACATAATTATTTCTAAACATTGAAAATAACTACCCTATTAGATTAAAAATAGCCTAAGTAAAATTCAAACATAGTGCTACCTTTGCTCTTTTCATAAGGTCAATCCGGGCTTGTTATTAATGTTATGACGGGTTGAGAGTTAGGTCTAGCTTTTTGCTTTACCCATCTTGCAACACAAGACCCCAACCCTCACCTCCAAAAAGTATTACTCCCTCCGTCCCAAATTTATTGTCCTACTCCCCGGAGTTTAATATTCCAAAATGTTTGGGATATTAAACTCCGGGGAGTAGGACAATAATTTTGGGACGGAGGGAGTACCATGTAGGCATACATATCATAGTTGGGACTTAGAACCCCATGCGAAGAGGTAAGTCCCAACTTCCATGCTCTCAACGGTTGAGATTCACGGATTGACCCGAAGTGACTTTTGACTTAGGACTTGGGAGCCAGTGTGAACTGGCCTACGAATGTGCCTTTCACGAGAGCGGGAGGCACCAAAATGGATACGAAATCTGCGAAGGGAATCGGTTGAAGGTCAGCTGAAGCCACCTCCGTAGCGGCTCGCTGATGGCTCTACGCTCCCGAGATACATCGTGTGCGTCTATTGCGAGGGGCCCGCCTCGATGGCGGAGAGGCAGCAAGAGTGTCAGGAAGAAATGAAATGTCGAAGAACCTCGGTTTTCAAGTTCCTTCGAGAGCATAACACCTTCACCTAGAATCATGGTAATTTGTGTCACACAAAAGATTCGCCAAACGATCGCCTGCATCCTAGTGATGTTCTAGACGTGCACCACCCGTCAGAGAAGGGGGAGAAGGGAGATGAAGCTTGCACAAGTTTGTGCTGCACCCAATTAACTTAGCTTCAAGACTCGCAAGGCATGAGTTCACGATTGCTCGTCCACTCCAGCTGCTCCCAGACACGCAGCTGGAATCTCTCGAGGCACTAAACATTTCTGGAACCGAGTGGTTCTCAGTTCGAGGTGCATTAGTAAGCGAAGAAACACCGCGCAAGAAGGCCCAACGGGGTGAGAGTAAAAATTTCAATACTTGGTGTTTGAGACAGCGCTGAACATACTCGACTTCAAACAACAATCTTCAATTCGCCGTGTCGTCGGAGCACGAACTTGCAAAGATTGCGGGCATCAAAACTGAGTGACAAATGCAAATGTATTGACATGAACTGGTTGAATGCGAATGGATATGAATACGATACAATGATGAGGAGAAGGGGAATGATCGGAATAAGATTAGTAAAAGCGTGGTTCGTCTAAATGTTTGTATCCAAGAAAACACTGTTCTAAGCCAAGAAAATAGAGGATCCTGGAATTTCAGAGTGCCCGCTCTCTTCTTGGACACTGTTTATAACTCAGTATGTGAAAGTAAGGCAGACCCCACAAGAAACCGCTCGCTCTCTTGTTTCATGATTCTTCATCCAGTCCGTCAATCTACTCTTGAACACGCAACTGGGACAACACGTAACAAAAACAAACAAACAAAAAGAAGGAAATGAACAATGAGGACAGGCAAAGAGGATCGCACCTAGATTTGGTATTGTACAAATGCTGCTACGTACAGGACTGACGAACTCGTTCGGTGGTAGCTGCTAGAGATGGTCGACCACCTCAACTTCCTAGTGTGCTTTCTTCAAGTGTGCATGTCGGACTCCTTCGAATTGGTCACCGTATCCTGAAATGAGGTGTGGCAAAGTAGAGGGTGCGATAAGCGAAGCCCGAAAAAGCTCTCTGAAAAGAAAAAATATATTTTTTCCGCTAAATGACCAAGCCTTCACTACAATCTAATGATGCATCACACATGAAGTCGCTACAATCGACACAAATGTGAGATCGCAGGATTATGTGTTTTATACACTTGCCCACGGTGTCACCAGGGCGCCTCATGAGTCCATGGAGACGCCCCACGGAAATCACCCATCCCGAGACCCAAGCGCAGCAGCGATCTGGGCCATGGAAGCGCCCCACGGAAATCGATGGTGGATGGGAAAAAAGGAAGCCCCGGGCCATGGAAATCGATGGTGGATGGGAAAAAAAGGAAGCACCGGGCCATGGAAATCGATGGTGGATGGGAAAAAAGGAAGCCCCGGGGCACGGAAATCGATGGTGGATAGGAAAAAAGGAAACCCCGGGGCACGGAAATCGATGGTGGATGGAGAGTCGGTATGCCCCGGGCACGGAAATCGATGGTGGATGGAGAGTCGGTATGCCCCGGGCACGGAAATCGATGGTAGGTGGAGAGCTAGCAAGCCCCGGGCACGGAAATCGATGGTGGGTGGAGAGCTAGCAGCCCCGGGGCACAGAAATCGATGATGGAGGGAGAGCCGGGAAGCCCCGGGGGCTCGCTGGCAGAGGCTGGTGGAGTGAACTGGCTCGCTGCTAAGGGGATGAGCCCAGGAATTAGAATCCCAGCAGTCAGGTCAGCCGTGTACCTGGAAACAGTGTCTGTATATCAGCTAATCAGTTGATACCTGGCATTGCGGCCAATGATAGGGGAGAACCGACCATTAGTTACAGATGAACCGGTTGAGTTTGTGAAATAACCGGTTCAAGTTCAATACTTCAGGAGAATTACCGATCACTTTCGAGGAATTTGTGAAATATGCCTCAAATTAGTATAGAAAAACCGAAGGATGTCAACATGTAACCGGTTGGACTTGGAAACACTAGGATCTCAACCAATTATGCCCAAACAATCTCCCCGATCCCTGCTTCCGGCACACAAAGAGATTAAGCTTGTTGGGATCATCTGTACACTACTACACATGCCGCTTGACCCCGCTTGACGCCGCATCCGTCACTTTACGGCAGGAGCCAAGGGAATCCCTTTGATTCATTGGGATTTATGATCGAGAGTCGAGACAACTTGTGGCGTCCTATGTCAATGACAAAACGGGTGGCGTGTGGGTTGTTGGTTTGGTTCTCTATACGTGGCGGTGTCTCGCGCATGAGGGGCCCCACCTTCTCTCTTTTGGTTTCTATGCACTTGGCGTTGGCTTTGTTGGCCTTCTATCTCAAAAAAAAAAGAAACACGGGTGGCGTCGTCTGTCAATGGCACAACGAGAAAAGGGTCTAGATATAAGGTACTTTAAATTTTGCAAGAAAAGGGTATGAGCATGCACACAAGTAGCTCAAATCGACAAGTTTGGATCCATAATTTCGGATTGGATGAAGTTTTCATAGCATTATTTAGTGACGCAGGCCATCATAATACAACAATGGGATGTTGTGAGTTCAATATGAATATGAGTCTCTCTGCCCAACTTTTGGACCATTCCATTGTTATATGAGGGTCCAAAGGATGTGAGTTGCAAAAAGAGTAACGTTTTGTCTAGCAAATTCCCACTATAATTGTTTCGATCCGAAAACTATATGTGAGATCCAAAGAGTCAACTTTGGGTTTATGATTCCATCCTACAAACAGGGAGATCTAACTGCTACATTATTTTGTCTAATTAGTGTGGGTTAACATTTGGAGTTACGTGTTGGGAGCAAGTACGGTAAAAGTGGGCAACTCTTGATCATTGCACATGTTTAAGTGAAAGTGATTCGAACAATGTACTGTAGTACCTTTACCACTTTAACTATTTATAGGGAAAACCAATATTGCGTATTTTTGGATGTGGCAATCCCGGGTTTGAAGGAAAATTCATTTTTGCCATATGAATGTATTAGATTTTAAAAATACAATTTTTGAAATGTTTGGTTATTCTTTAAATAGTTCAATTAGTGCCAAAGCGGTAAAAGTACTATGGTAAGGGCATCTCCACCCCTTGGCACCAACGGGCACGCCAACAGGGTGGTTGCCGGTGCCAAAACGGGTTGTCGGTCGCGGGTCCCGGCAAGACCCCCACCCACTGCGCCCATTCCACGCCATTAAACCCTAAATCCGGCCAACTCCGGCCAATTGTGACCCCACCTTCGGTACTTCAACGCTGGGAGCTGCACACCTGCACTGCACTCCTATACTGGGAGTTTTTTTTTGGTTTTGGTCATGGAAGAAGGGAGGGCTAGGTTGGCGGGTGCCCAAGTAGCGTTCAGGGAAGATGAAGAAGACGATGAGTTGGAGATGCAGATGGCTCTTGATCAGCTGCAGTCCTTCATTGATTTGGAACCGGCACCGAAGAGACGGGCTGGTGGTTCGATTTCAGGGAAGTCTCCCAACATTGAGAGGGCCAGGATAGCTATGGATAACCATATGTATCTTGATTATTTCGTTGATCCGCCTATATGGGGACCTAGTTTTTTCCGACGCCGGTATTATATAAGGAGAAGCTTGTTTAATACAATTTTGGAGAAGGTGTGTGCCCGCGATAGTTACTTCGTACAAGGGAGGGATGCTTGTGGTTTGATAGGCTTGAGTTCCCAGTAGACAGGGTTGTCTATCGCGACGTCCTGCCACCGTCATGACGTCATGACGTGTCGTGTCGGGGCGGACCCCTCCGTCACGACATAATAGGGTCCACGTAGGGTCATACTAGGGGGAAGCTAGTAGGGTGGGTAAAATACTTACCTTCTTGCCAAGGTGGCATCCAATGTGGCAGAAAAATCTGACGTGGATGTGCATATTTCCCTTGCCAGGTAAATCATTTAGCCTTTGTGTTTATCATTCTGTTAAAATCAAAGTAGTAAAATATGACAAATGAGGGTGTGGGGGGGAGGGGAACGGAGCGGACGGGGACGGGAACGGGAACGGGGGTGGGAACGGATGCGGACGGGGGGAACGCCAGATGAAGGGCCGGATGGGGGCCGGATGGGGTACCGGATGGAGGCCGGATGGGGTACGGATGGGGGCCGGATTGGGGTTCGGATTGGGGGGGGAGGGGGTTCGGATGGGGGGGGGGGGCCGGGTTCGGATGGGGGAGAGGGGGTTCGGATTAGGGGGGGAGAGGGGGTTCGGATGGGGGGGAGGGGGTTCGGATTAGGGGGGGAGAGGGGGTTCGGATGGGGGGGGGGGGGCCGGGTTGGATAGGGGGGGAGGGGGTTCGGATGGGTGGGGGGGGGGAACGGGCGCTGGTAATTTTTTTCCCACTTTACCTCTACTTTGCTGACATGGCACCATACGTGGACATCGTAAATCCTACGTGTCCTGATTGGGGTAATGTAATTACACAAAAAAATACGGTAAAATTCAAGTTCGTCAGGATAAAGACGGCATCTGGCATAATGTCGTGACAGATACGTGTCGTGACGCCACGACATTATGTCGGGATTAGCCTCCGTCACGACACAATAGACAACCCTGCCGGCAGGGTTGTCTATCGCGACGTCATGACGGTGTCGTGCCGTCATGTCAGGTCGTGTCGTGACGGACCCCTCCGTCACGACACAATAGGGTCCACGTAGGGTCAACATAGGGGGAATGGACTAGGGTGGGTAAAATACTTACCTTCTTGCCAAGGTGGCGTCCTATGTGGCAGAAAACGCCGACGTGGATGTGCATATTTCCCTTGCCAAGTAAACCATTTTGCCATTGTGTTTAGGGTTCTGTTAAAATCAAAGTAGAAAAATATGACTAAGGAGGGTGTGGGGCGGCCGGGGGCGGACGGTGGGGCGGACGGGAGAGGGGGGTGGTGCGGACGGCGGAGGGGGGTGGTGCGGACGGCGGAGGGGGGTGGAGCGGACGGACGGGGGGTGGTGCGGACGGGGGAGGGGGGTGGTGCGGACGGACGGGGGGTGGAGCGGACGGGGGTGGGGCAGACGGAGGGGGGTGGAGCGGACGGGGGAGGGGGGTGGGGCGGACGGGGGAGGGGGTGGAGCGGACGGTGGAGGGGGGGTGGAGCGGACGGGGGAGGGGGTGGAGCGGACGGGGGAGGGACGGGGGTGGGGGTTGAGCGGACGGGGGTGGGGCGGAAGGGGGTTGGGAACGGGGGGGAGAACGCTGGAGCGGACGGGGGAACGCGGGGGGCGGACGGGGGGAACGCGGAGGGCTCCGTCCGCCCCAAGTTCCCTCACGTCCGCCCCACGTTCCCTCCCGTCCGCGCCCGTTCCCCCCCAGTCCGCACCCGTTCCCCCCCTACGTCCGCACCCGTTCCCCCCCAGTCCGCACCCGTTCCCCCCTACGTCCACGCCCGTTCCCCCCCAGTCCGCACCCGTTCCCTTCCCGTCCGCACCTGTTCCCTTCCCGTCCGCCCCGCGTTCCCTTCCCGTCCGCCCACGTTCCCTCCCGTCCGCCCCACGTTCCCTCCCGTCCGCCCCATGTTCCCTCCCGTCCGCCCCACGTTCCCCTCCCGTCCGCGCTACGTTCCCCTCCCGTCCGCCCCATGTTCCCGTACGTTCCCTCCCGTCCGCGCTCCGTTCCCTTCCGTCCGCCCCACGTTCCCCTCCCGTCCGCGCTACGTTCCCCTCCCGTCCGCCCGCGTTCCCCTCCAGTCCGCCCCACGTTCCCCTCCCGTCCGCCCCATGTTCCCGTACGTTCCCTCCCATCCGCGCTCCGTTCCCTTCCGTCCGCCCGAGTTCCCCTCCGTCCGCCCCCGCGTTCCCACGTTCCCCATACGTCCTTTTCGTGCCCCATGTCAAATCCGACCGGGATCCCATAATGATTGTGCTCCCCTTTGCCTATATAAAGCCGTGGGGTTTTAGTTCCCCTCACTTTCCTCTCCTCCCACCACAAAGGGACCCGAGACCTTGTTGCCGTCCCAAGGACAGCGGCACCGCGCGGGTCTCAGGGGGTTTGGGAGGGCAAGGCAAATTGTGGGGGAACCCTCGCAATTTTTTTTCCAGATTCACGCACTCATTTCTACATTCACTCACTCACGCGGTTTTTTTCACGATGGAGGGGGAGGACATTGCTCCTTACCAAGACGAGGATACGAGGCTGCACCGTGCTTGGCTCCAAAGCACTGCACTTGCGCATACTGGAGAGGGTACGGGAAGCGAGGCCGGAAGTGGAAGCACTGCAGCACGTCCCCCACATCCAAATCCTTTTCGGTTTGACGAAGAGTTCTTTGCAGTTGGCCATTCAGGAGGCAACCAAACACGTGGAAGCCGTGGAACACGTGGGAGTCGGGGAAACAGTGGACATAGAGGGAGAACAGGAAGGGGACCAAGCTCAGGCAGTTCCACCGATATAAATGCAGCCACTCATGGAGAGTCCGTGCCACCACGATCTCCGACACGGCGGACATCAAGACCGGAGAGCCCTGCACGTGATGTACCTCAGGGTTCGGAGCATGGTGAAAGACGGGGACAAAAACGCCCAGCAATTTCGGAAGGGACGGAGGAGGGGTCCGGGGTTTCAGGTTCGCAATCGAGGAAAAGGAAAAATAGAGGCAAACGCGACCCGCGGATCGATGAGGCTCGAAACCATTGTAGGGTCGTGCTGTTGGAGTGGTTTAGAAATAACAGCATGGTTTATTTGGAAAAAAAATACCTCAATGATGGTACAAAGGGGTTGGATTTGGTGAGGAACGATTTGATTCTTATTCTCACGGAAGCCACGGTTGGAGCGGAGTTTGAAGATGCTAGGGGCATGAGCGATTGGGGCACCTGGATTGAACAACAAGCCGTGGAAGCAATCTACAATCCAACAATGGCATATGATGCTGTGCATCCTAGCGAGGGAAGTAGTAGTGGCAGAAAGTCCGAGCTGTACATGAAGCTAGAGAATTGGAAAAGAGGCGTAATAGCAGCAAAAGGAACATCCGCCCGCAACCTTCCCATTTTTATTGACAGGCAGATGGCAGACAACATTGCCACTCAGGGCCGGCAGGGTGTCATATGGTTGCCTAGGAATGCGGAGATCAAAGCCTTGGATAAGGAAATCTTCCAAGGGACCTTCGGAGTGGTGCGGAAAGTCGCAATTCATGGAGCATCATTCATCCCTAGCTGGATAGAGTGGGCTGGGAAGACCATGAAGGCCACGAATAGTTTGGAGAATCGAAAGGAACGTTCAGTTGAAGCATTGGCGTGTCCAGTAGATCATCCTGGGGTAATCAAGCTACAATACCTCAATATGAAAACATACGAATCCTATACGATGTGGTGGAATGGAGGCTCCTTGAAAAACATGAGGATCTATGACTTCAGCGTTCCGGAAACCCACGAGCGCACAATCCTTCACATGCATGGGCCAGACTTTGAAGCACGGAAACGGTTGGTTGTATATCGAAGGCATCGAGCTTATTTGGCATGGGCTCTAATGTGCATTGTGGATGTAGTGCACAAGCATGACGTGTTGCACAATGACCTTAATCCCAACAATGTCATGCTGCATTTCCCACAAGACCGTGAGAACACGGTTTACATTGGTGTGTGTGATTGGGGCATGGCATCCTGGGCAGGTGAAGACGCACCCTCCAACTATGGAAAAGATTCAGTGGATGAGATGAACAAGCACAAAGCAAAATACAACTGTGCTGGTCCAGAATTATTCCATGTACGAGGGCAACGTGGAACATTCACCTCTCCGGTGAGGATGGCTCGGAAACATAGGCACACGTTTCTATCGGAGTCCTTCTCAGTGGGTGCTTTGGCAAAGAAGATTTATGCCAGGGATGCGACTTCCCCCTTGTTTCAGCTAAACAGTGATCCAAATGGCTTGAATATGCGGTTTGAGTTAGCATTGGATTCATTGACGAAGACCAATCCAGCGGAAAGGTCAACCATCACACACGTAGTGAACATTTTGAAGTCCCCTCCATACAACATGGTTAACCCGACAATGTGCTTCCGTGACACTGCAAAATAGATTTTTTTTGTTTTTTTTGCAGCAATTTTGAATCATACCAATTTTGTAACCGTTGGAGATGTAAATAAAGCCATCATTTTTTCATACAAAACTTGTATATTGTATGAGGTTTATGGATCTTAGTGCAATGTTCATACTCACTAGAAGAAATCTTGTCCATTTCAACCGAGGCCATCGCGATTCGTGCACCCAAAAAATGCATAAACAAATCAATTTGTTGGCACCCGGAAGGTACCCATGGTGTACCCATGGAGGGTGCCCCCCCGGTTGCCAACCAAATTGATTTGTTTATGCATTTTTTGGGTGCGAGTTGTGATGGCCTAGTCGCAAGGCCGGTTGAAATGGACAAGATTTCTTCTAGTGACTCCATGAGGCCTTTGCTCCATAATCGAGAAGAAGTCTATGGGAGGCTAACCAAGGTTCTCGCCTCTCGTGAGGCCACATCCTTCTTTCACATCGTTGTTATCACATCCATGTGCTAAGTTCAAGTTAACTATAGTTGTTTGTGATATGTCTTGAAAAAATGCAGTTACCTATATTTATTCTAATTTTGGTATGCCACAAAATGTAGTCAACTATAGTTATATCTAGTTAACTAAAGTTGAGCACAATATTGCAATAGTTATATCGGTTGTACACGTGATCCAAAACATCTCTAAATATTATCTTTCTTCTACTCCCCACATATTGCACACTATAAATGTTAAACGTGTTAACAGTTAACAGTTAACAAAATGGTACTCCCTTCTTTGTAAATCTGACTCTATAAACTTTAACGGATGAAATACAACCATAATATGGATGATAAAAACTACACATCCAGTTACATTGATTCATATTCACTCGTGATTTGTAAACTTGATATTGAATAAAGTTTTGATTGGGTGTGCAATTTTATGAATGGTATTCTCTCACAAGGAATCTTCACAATTGCTTATATTTATATTTATATAATTCACAATCACTTTTTTTTGGAAGTTTGGACATATTCTTGGCCGTCCAAGTTGAGAGGCCGTGCGATTGAGTGGCCCAACTTTGTTGATAGTCCAAAGAAATGAACTGAAAATAGCCAAGAAAATATAGTAAGGGTAGCCTTAGTTGGGCATAGTGTGAAGCCTCCAAAGGCCAAGCGCAAAGTCCAAACCTTTGGCCATGAACTCCCACGGCCTCTCGGCTTGGATGGCCAAAGTGTGAAGCCTCCAAAGGCCAATCCCAAAGTCCAAACTCAAAGGAGCATGCCACTTTATTCCTTGCTCAAAATAACCCCTCCAATCTAACGGCCAAGATCTTGTCAATGATTGATTATTTTAATGAAAAAAAAGTTCGGCCTCTCGACGGAAGTTTGGGTTGAGCATTTTGCTATACCCAATCTTTGCTCGAGAGGCCGAACTCTTGGCGCCATAACTTCCTAAAAGTGTTGCCACCTAGGCTCTTTTGGAGGCCACGTCCTTTGGACTTCGGCCTCTAGTGTGAAGGCCGAGAGGACGGACTTTGGGCATTTCAGCATTTTCATTGGTCCAAATGTTGAACCTCTCAAAGTTTGGCCATATTGTGAACCGGCCCTTATATTTGCAATACATGTCTTATTCTTTTTTTGGCACAAATTAAAAATTCAAATTCAAAATACAACCAACCCAGCCGAAACAGCGCAGCCTAAGTGGAAATCTAGAAATAATGCTCATTTGAGGCCTATCCTTCCAAGTAGGGACTAAGTTGCTACGGGTCACAATAAGACCTTTGACCCCCCAAATCAAATCAAATTTGTTAAGAATGTCATGGTAGGCCACGTCCGGGGCTTTTTCCAAGTCCCTAAGCATATGTTTCCATTCAATCCTCCCATACTCTGATTTGTAATACATGTCAAAAAAGCTAATGCAATTATTGTTTTGAAGTCTACCATCAAATGATATGTAAGATCGTATGTTCACTTGTGGTTGGTTCTTTTTATGTACCAGTTTAAGCCAATACTAAAATAAAATAAACCTTATTCTATAAAATCTAGTGACACTACCATACAAGTTAGTAGAGATGTTGTATATTTTTTTAAATTATTCTATATATTTACATAACTACAACTTATAATTTTGTAAAGAATAATACATAATACAACAAAGTTCAAATCAATACCTCTTTTGTGCACTCACATATACTCATACGGATTTAGTATAGTGCACCCCCCCCCCAAATGATCACTAATGTGGGCCACATTAGATTTAAGCCCACACCAAATCCCTAGTTTAATATCAATGTGGACCATATTAATTTGTTTTTCTAGAATGTTCTAATTTGTGTAAGGTGTTGGTAAGATATCTTTATGAAGCCTATAGGAACTCGGGGGATGCACTCTACATTATGTTTGAGAATCACGTGCGTTCATGACCCTTTCTAAAAATCCCAATGTATACCATAAGTTATATGTCTAAGTAGAGATTGTGCCAACTTGAAGTAGTCCTCGTGATTTGCGAACGTTTAACTTTCGTTGTAGGCATCGTAAAAAAAAGCGGGTGGGTTCGTTGGAAAGCTGGGAACCTAAACCCTCAAACCATGTATGGAAACACTTCTACATGACTGTGAGAACAAAACAACGGCACATATGTGGTAGCAATTTGGAATGACGTAGGGTTTAGGGTTTATGAACCACAAAGGTTGAAGCACAAATATGTACTTTGTTGAATTAATATGACATTCGAATGCGTGTGGGTTGTGAAACCATACGAACCACTAAGGTTGAAGCTCAAATATGTGAATTGTTGAATGAAGATGGCATTCGGATGCCTAATATGCATTGTGAAACCATATGGACCACAAAGGTTGAAGCACAAATATATACTTTGTTGAATTAATATGACATTTGAATGCGTGTGGGTTGTGGAACCATACGAACCACTAAGGTTGAAGCTCAAATATGTGAATTGTTGAATGAAAGGACAACCCATCAAATATAGAAGCTTCAAAGAGGTTTCCAATGCGGGTGTCGAGGGACTTTTTCAAAAAGTGCAACTAACTTTTTGACTTCACCAACTTTCTTTTTATTCCTATTGTGTTGTCTTTATTCTACCAACGAGAATTGGATCCTCTACATCTTGGATTACATCAAATATTGTATATTTCATAAAGTCCTTTGAGCTCAATATATAAGTAGAGCATTTAGACTCATACATATAACGAAGGTAGAGTATCATGGATAGGATGGGAGATAAGAGAGACATGTTTGAGGGTCTAGGATGTGATGAGGAGATAGAAAATTTAGGTGAACCCGATATTCCATTCAATCCATCACCCGAGCGTGAGAGAGATGAGAGAAGTGCTAGGGATCGATTTCGTGATGAGTATGTCATGACTCCCTTCTCACAATCTACACAAGCTTAGAGGATGAGGGCGGAGGAGGACCAACGACGATATACGGACAACTTTGACATCGATGCGGTGGAGAATGACAACACACAATGCGTGGGTGGAGATCTAAATGATCTGATTGATTTGTGTGCGGATATTTTGGAGAAGCCCGGGGATGTGGATGTGGAGGAGACTTCAATTGACATTGAAGTTGTCAAGGTAGTGGGAGAATCTTCAAGGACTTTGCCTTTTCGTAAGAAGAGGAGAGGATTATCGCCTCATCGGCTACCATTGAAGGAACGGATGAAAGACCGAACGATTAGCTATGTTGATTTACTTCGACCGAATCCTCTCCCAAAAATGGACCCTCGACGGAAGCCACAAGCATCTACGAGGTTGCCATGACGGAAGTCAAGTTGACGGAATGAAATGGAATATTAAATCGTGCATGGTTTGTTCATGTATGTGATTTATAAAGGGCATTTGTACCGTCGTCGCAATAATAAAGTCATTACTTGTGCATCGTTGTCTCCATAGGGGTGATAATTTGTTGGTCATCATACTACATTGGTTACTTTGTTGTTTGAGGGATCCTTCATTAGTTTTGTGTGGATAAGTACACCGGTAATGATATTTAGTGTCACATATATTATTTGCGAAGGGCCTAAGTTAGATGGGGTGCGGATGGGGGGACGCGGGAATGTGCAGTAGAAATATTATTGCATACTCATGTACAGGACTTCATTACCTATCCATGGATACCAAGAACTCATTTTTTGGACTTCATATGAATTTTTGAGAGCCAAAAAACCGAGACTATGTCCAAACTTCCAAAAAAAGTTAAAAAGTGCAGATTCAAAGGAACTCGGGAGCGGACGTATGGGAACGCTAGAGCGGACGCAGGGGAACTCTAAAGCGGACGTAGGGGAATATGGGGCGGACTTATAGGAACGAGAGGGCGGACGTAGGGAACGAGAGGGCGGACGTTTGGGAACGGGTGCGGACTGGGGGGAACGGGTGCGGACTGGGGGGAACGGGTGCGGACTGGTAGGGAACGGGCGCGAACTGGTAGGGAACGGGTGCGGACTGGTAGGGAACGCGGGGGGCGGACGTAGGGGAACGGGGGCGGGAACGGGTGCGGATTGGGAGGGGAACGGGCGCGGACGGGAGGGAACGGGTGCGAACAGGGTGGGAACGGGGAGCGGATGGAGGGGACTACTTACATACCCCAGTCCACTCCTTGTGGGCGCTCGGACGACCCTCCTCTACTACAGAGTGCGGGGTTTAGCGGGGTGCTCGGAGGAGTTAAGGATCCCTTTTTTGGAATCTTTTTATACTTTTTTTACTGACCTGTTTGTGGGTGTGATCCACGTGGACCCGTTCCCTTGTGACGTGGCATATTGCCTTTTTGGCATATTCCTTGTGACGCGCCCAGTCAACTGGCCTCTGCGTGAGCGCTGGTAGCGGGGTGCTCGAAGGGTGTGCTGAATTTTTGTACTTTAATTTTTAACGACATTTTTGAACTAATTCCACAGCAACACTATTTTGAAGTGTATGCTTGGATGTTTTGTAGCACTATTATGAAGTGCAATTAGTAATTTAAAAATTAGAGTTCTAGATTAGAATTAGAAACTACAATTTGGGTGGATCCGGCAAGTGAAGGATTTCCAGACATGGCAAGTGGAGGATCTGGAGACATGGCAAGTGCAAGTGGAGGATCTGGAGACATGGCAAGTGCAAGTGGAGGATCTGGAGACATGGCAAGTGGGGGATCAAGTTGTCACAGATCACATGTACGCAAGGCCGCTGGGTTGGAGTGGGATGTTTATGATGACAACACCCAAAAAGCCAGGGCAGGTTGGGAGAATGTACCACAACTGTGGTCAGTGAAGACTGCAATGCAGTACGTGGGCTTCCCTCACTTTGATCGGTTGTGGCCAAGACCTTGTCACGAGCGACATTGCAAGGCCATCAGTGCGAGTTATATGCAGCTTGATGACGTGGAGGCAAAATGGAGATTCCTAACGATACTTAGAAGTATCTCCAATTTGGATAGATGGCCCAAGAGTGCAATTCCAAAGTCGGTGGCGTGTATGATGTATGCGGAGCACGTGTTGCGAGTTAGGGTGGATTGGTCAAGTTTGGCTACCCTGCATGGTCAAAAATTTGGGGGTATTGGAATTGCATTCACTAAATGCACAGTTCCAGATATTCCATACACTCCCGTTCCAGAGTGGTTCAGGAGGAATCCTCGACTAGTGGACGAGCCTGGGGCCCCAATTCCAGAGGGTCGGGAACCAAAAAAACCACGTAATCGTAAACGACCAGCCAATGACGTGGAGATGGCCATCGAGGAGGCGTTTGAGCATATGGATGAGGGCATGGAGGCAAATGTCGAGGTCGACAACCTGATCAACGATGTGGTTGACGAGGTCCTAGACGAGGTAAACCTTGGTGAACATGGAGCGGACCTGACGGAGAGCAGAATGGAGGAATTGCGTAAGCAACATGCGTTGGAAATTCGTGAGTATAAAACGATGATTTTCAAGTTGGAAAATCGAGTTGCAACACTTACGATGGGGGAGGCTAGCAGTTCAAGTAGTACACCAATTAACCTTCAGTCTTTGGAAGCAGAGAGGGACGCAGCTTTACAGGAGGCCAAGATTGCAAAGTCACAAGCTCTGGAGGTATGTATGAGGAATGAAGTAATGCGAGGAAAGATGGAGGCTTTGCAAAAGGAGGTGGTGGACATGCAACAACAACTTCAAGTGGTCAATGAAGTGGTTGTTGATCACGAAGCCAAAATTGGCGGACTGGAGGAGCAGAATGCAAGGTTGAAGAAATTTCTGTTGGATGCGATTGTGGAGCGCAAAAATATGAGGACAAGCACATTGCTTGCTATGGCCAAGGCTCATCAATTTGAAGCTGAATTTGAGAGCATCCAGAAAGAATGGAACCGCAATCAGAGAATGTGGAACATGATGCTCACGTCATGGCCAGAAGATGAGCAGATGTACCTTAGTAGGTGGGATAGGGATAATGAGTGGACAATGCCAAGCGGGAGCATCGATTGGCGTCAAGTGACCGACCCAGATCACCATTGGGATGTGACCCAAGTGCATGAATATCCATTTCGCATGAGGGGTGAGTTGTTATGGCCAAATCCACATACAATGGTCTTCGACGGAACCGCATGTGCGATTTGCCAATGTCCATTTGGCCCAGAGGGATGCTATCAAGTTGGATCATGTGGGGCCCAATTCCATTCACAATGTTTAATAGGGAATATGATCAAGAAACGCCAATGTCCTCATTGCAGATCACCCTTCCACCCTCGTTTGTACCTCCAATTTGGCCTTCGGGATTACATGCCTAACGATTGGGTATTTAAAGCCATGGGACTTTCCCTTCGATCTTCAAGAGTTTGATGGGGAGAATGTTGAGTGGAGTTGGTTATACAATTGTGCCAAGGTTGAGCTATGGTATGAGAACAGAGATGGCGACTGGACACGGAATGCACGTCAAATTTTGTATGTTGCAGACGAGTTGTATCCCAACAAGCCCCCCGATCATGGCTTGAAAAGATTTTTGTACCAAACTCTTGAATGGCATTGGGATTCAACCAGCAGACAATTAAAGAGAGGCATTCATCCTCCTTGGTACAATGCAGCAGATCTCGAATCAGTATCGGAGCATGATTTGGAAGAAGATGCAGATGACATGCCTACGAAACGGGATCCGAGATATGAATTGCAGTTAGAGGTGGGGTACCACAAGAACAGGCTGCAGTTGGCTGCAATTGATGCACTCTTGCATAGAGTTGCGGATGATGCGGTATTGAGATGGCTAAATGGTGGGCCTAGACCACGTAATGCCGTTCCATTGTCTCCTGGTAGTCGTCCATACCTCACCCGTGGAACAACGCGAAGCATGGAAGCGGGGGAATCATCACGAGCACGACGAGGATCTACTTCAGCTAGAATAGACCTCGATTCAGATTCGGATTAGGCATTTTTGTACCATGTTTAGGAAGTTGTATAGGAACGGATGAAGACTTTGGACACAATGAACATATTTCATGTTCAAAGTATATGTAATATAAAGAGGATTTACCGACAAGTTGTCATTTCTAAGATCGTGTAAAAGATAGCATATGGATGCCACATGTTTTAATGTTATTCAAAACTTTTAAAAACTTACTTGAATATTAGTAATTCATATGATAGTCTAACCAAAAGTACTATTGACTACATAGTCAATATTGAATACCACATAAAGATATAATTATATAAAACGGATAGAAAGGTCCTCAAAAAGAGGATGTCACCAACGAAGCATGTACAATCGAGCAATAGGGGATTGCAATATTTATAAAAGCATATTCTATAAGAAGCTCAATAAATAAACATAAAACTCCATTCACAGTAAGAATTATATAAAATAGTAATTAATAAAGGCATAACATGTTATTGGAAATTAATTGCAATGCTAAGTTAACAACCATATTGTATTTTTAAAATTTTAAAAAACATGCAATAAATAATTTTATTACTATAATAAAATGTTACAACTTCGAAGGTAACGTTCGCTTTGTGGTCTAAATGTCTTACCGAAGGCCCTAAGGTTGTAACTTGTATCAATTTTGACGTAAGTAATAAATTATGGGAGTACGTGGGAGCACCGAAATACCACATTTGTGCAAAACCATTACGTTCGAATCCGTACTGTGGGATCATTTGCTTCGACACATTTTGGGTCCTCTTCAGACTCGTCTGTGCTGCAATCATCATCCGTTTGGGGAGTCGCGCTCCGAAGATGCAACTCTCGGTCACGTTGTGAGAAAATTATCTTCTTGGTCGGCCGGGAGCCCTCTGCATCCTGTATGTTATTTTCATCTAGATGTGGTCTACCCTCATCTTCATTGTAGTCTTCAGCAGTAAACGGAAGCGATCTTCCCTGATACCTCTTCCTAGTACGTTTGACACCTCTCGTAGTTCTCTGACGCCCTCCACCCGTACCACGACTTGAGTGCACTTAATCTCTACTTCCATCTATAAAAACATCCCCGGTTGTACTTCCGCCTCCAACTCCAAGGCCACATGTTCCATTGGATTGACTGTGTGGAAGTGAAACTGATGCGGATGGAATTGCAATTGGTATGTTTTCAACAACATGTCGACGAACAGATTGACGACGTGGCGCCTCTGTAGTAACATTTCTTGAAACATTGTGTATAGCAACCAAAGTAGCACCCACCGCAGTTGCACGTGAAACACCCAATCTAGAAGTATTGGCAATACTTCGAATGAGAGGACGACGTTGACCTTGTGCATGCACTTGCACCGTAGAGGTTGATGCAGTTCTTTGAAGAGCACGGAATCGAGTTGTAGGTATTTCAGGAACATTGGGCGTTTGATCTTCTATACGATGGTTGGATATGAGGGAGGCGTCCATGGATTCAGAATGTACTCGGGCTGGAAGTGGATCCTGTTGAACGTGCGTTGGCTCATTTGCGGATAGTACATTGTCACCTTCATCAAAAGAAAGAGAATCGCTCCGAGGTTGCAAGGAATCTACTTCAATTCCTACATTCTCACTTGCCCCCATAGCAACGTTATGGGCAGGGCGAAACCCTTGTCCAGTGTGGAGAGTTTCAAAAGGCGGTCCTCCAATAGACCCCTCATGATCGTCATGCATTCCGTCGTTATGTTGGGGGACATCCGGTTCATCAAAATCAAACACCCCAAGGTTTCCATCACTATCATTGCCATCCTCATCTTCTGAATCATGATTCTCGGAATCGAGGTCATCAAAATCAAAGTCGATGTCATCAACATTGTTGTCATCATCATTTCCGGTCCTATCATTTGGATCCACGTCATCTTTGTTATCATCTTCTTCGTCAAGGTCATCGTCAGAATGGACCTCATTCAATTCGTACCATTGCGCAGGTCTTGGGCCCCTCTGATGTTGAATGAGCCTAATATTGGTATATATGTAGACAAGGTCCTCGGCACGACTATGCTTCAAGCGATTGCGACTCTTGTTGTGAACATATGAGTACATGCTCCAATTGCGTTCACATGCGGATGCGGAACATACTTGTGCAAGGATACGTCTTGCTATTGTTTGGAGGGCTTTAGCTCCACCTCCCATTGCATCCCACCATTTATGGAGAGGTGCGGCATGCACGCTCGGGTCAGTAGAATCAGCAAAATGCCCTCGATTTTCAAGGAAATCTTGGTACTGGTGGAGGATTTGGACATAAGTGTCCTCATCTTGAGCAAGCCTGCGAAGAACTCGATTTAGGATTGTCCTCGAATTCTCATCCTCATGGTGTGAGCCCAAAAGGGTGCCCACATTTAGTCTTAGACCCTTGAAACGTTAGTTGATGCACTTTGAAGTAGCATGTTACTTCACAAAAATATAAAAAGAGTGAAATGTTAGTCTTAGAAGTACCATGTTGTAAGAGGCTAGGATGTGAGTTGTTATTGTGTTTTTACCTTCGGAAGGATTTGAGTGAATGAGGATAGGTAAGGAGAACTTGGATTGAGTAGTTAGTGAGTAGGCTAGTACAAATGGATGGAGACAACCAAAGTGACTCAAGAGGCAAGTGCATTCGAATTGGGATGAATGGAGGATCACATGGAGCGCACAAGTGGACCACCTCATCATGGCCACTTAATGGGGAAGGCCCAAGGAAGAATGCAAGGTGGAGGATAAGCAAATTCTCAAAGCACCAATCAAATCACGAGTTAAGCATCGTGGTTTGAATTAAGTGGTGAGCGACGATTTGGGAAAGTAAGGGGAGAAAGTTATGGCGGCGGAAAGCGAAGGAGGCTAAGTTTGGGTTGAAGCATCCCAAGTTTGGTAAAGTGTGGTAGGTAGAAAGCCAAGGCTAGTTAAATGTTCGAATTAGGATCCTTGTTGATCATTTGAGGGAGGAAGGCTTAGAAGATAGGATTGGCGCCTACTAAGTAGGAGGAAATATCAAGGGCTTATCGTGAGCCTTGAGGGTGCTCACCCCCTCAAGCTTACTATATAATCCCTCATTCTTCCCTCACTCATCCTCTCTTTCCTTTGTGCTCCAAGGCACCCCACGAGTTATAAGTGTGGGTGTGGGAAGCCATATTGGAGCACATGTGTGTGCTTAGTTTTTAGTTTGAGAGCCAAGGCTTGTTAGCCTTGAAGAGGGCTTGACCTCTTGGTAGAATTAGTGTTGACGTGAAGGATTTTAAAGTTAATTCATGATTCCAATTTGTGGTACTTAAAGTTCATGTTTTGAATACACGTGGTTGCAAGTTCCATGTTTAAGAGTTGAGCACTTGATGTTGTGATGAGTGCAAAAATATACTTGTGTGGATTAGTTAGTCTTAGTGAAGTTAGGAAATTCTCTCTCCCCCTCTCCTCTCTAGGATTTTAGGATTTTAGGATTAGAGAAGAATTGTGTGATTAGAAAGGGGTTGTTAGTAGAATTAGGGAAATTAGGTAGGAAGATTAGTTAAGGGCTTGAATAATTAGTGAGGTAGTTGGGGATTACAACTACAAAGTTGTGGGTTCATGAAGGAGCTGGGTTTATGAAGGAGCTGGGTTTGTTTAGTTAGAAAGTAAAGAGCTGGGTTTATGAAGGACCTGAGTTTGTTTAGTTAGAAGCTAAGGAGCTGGGTTCATGAAGGAGCTGAGTTTATGAAGGAGCTGGGTTTGTTTAGTTAGAAGCTAAGAAGCTGGGTTTATGAAGGAGCTGGGTTTATGAAGGAGCTAGGTTTATGTAATTAGAAAGTAAAGAGATGGGTTCATGAAGGAGCTTAGTAGATAGCCTACCTAATTAGCTCATAGACAAGTAGTTAGTTACATTATGCTAGTTAGTGTTATGTGTGGCTTTCACAAGTAAATGTATTTGAGATTGACTATAGAGAATAGTGTTTTTTTTAACACTTGCATCCTCTCTTTAAAAATAAACCACGTGCACAACTTAATGGAGAATGTGGAGCACTCTCGCGATGGCAAGACAAAGGAAGCAAAGACCAAAGTTAAATCCAAGACCACTTGAAGGGTGAACCTTGCACTATGGACTCATCCAAGTCCAAATCCAATACCGCGGAGGAATGTGAGCCCAAACCCACTACTCGGACTACGGACGCTTAAGGGTGGGGGGTTTGGCCTCACACATGGAGTGAGGCCCAACCACGTAGAAGCGGATTTAACATCGCTCCAGCCCAATGTAGATCATTCAACATCAACCTCCATCTATTTTGAAACGTTAGCATAGCATTTGCAGCAAGCTCAGGGCTTAAGCGAAATGGAGGTTTACTGAATCCACGAATATGGGTTTGTAAATCATACATGACCCTCCAAGCCATTCCCATTGTAGGCGCCTTGCCATCAAATACACGAAGAGCTTTAACAACCGGGATCACCATATACAAGAAATTTTCGCACGTGTTCCAGAATCCATCAGAACGTATAAAGCTTCGCACAGCAGAGCCCTTCATGTAAGAGGTGCGAGATCTCCTCCTCATATCACGCATTAGAGTAGGCCAATCCTCATCAACCACCATTCTTTCCAAAGCATTGCGTACTTGAAGAAGACGATCTATCATGATGAAGTTCGTTGCAAAACGGGTCTCTACAGGTAGGCGGAGTGAGAGATTTGGTGACAACCTCCGGAATATAGCTTGAGAAGCATGATGGTTTTTGATAAAAACACAAATATGGCGCGCCTTTTTTACCAACTTTTTCACCCATTCCTCCTTCCCCCAATCTTCTAAGAGGAGATCTAGGCAATGCGCAGTACATCCTTGAAAATATAGATCGGGATTTGCTTGAATCAAGTCGCGAGCAGCGGAGGCCATAACTGGGGCATTGTCGGTGCAAATCTGGACCACATTATGTCGACCAACCTTTTCCACAAATGGTTGAATTTGAGCTGCAACGTATACATGATCCTTGTGATTTCCCGTGGTATCAATGGTACCCAAGAAAACGTCTCCCTTTGTGCCGCATTGGAGAACGGTTAGGAGAGGTCGGTTTTGCACGTTGTCCCATCCATCACAACATATTGTAACACCGTATTTTTCAACGGAATTCCCCATCTTCTCCTTCACTTGCCTATCTAGGTCAACCTTTTTATTAGTTAACAACTTCGTACGGATGGCATTGTACGATGGTGGTGTGTAGGCTGGCATTCGATGACGGGCAGTTTCACGCACAGCATGAACAAATGCAGGATGTCTCACAATGTTGAAAGGAATGTTAGCTTCATAAAAAGCCGTTGCCCATGCTCTATCAAGGAGTTGTTTTGTTGACACATTGAACCCCTCCGTTATGTTGAGTTGACGTAGTTCACGAGGAGGTGTGCCATATATCACAACATCAGAATGTTGAGTGGATTGGGACATAAGCAAAGGCTCTGTTTCACTAATTACGGAGTCCGCTATAATAGGCTCCAGAGGTACAATATCTGGCACCGGAGAGTCCTCATTTACAATGCCTACATGTAAGGGCACAATGCCTCCGCAATGTTCAAACAAGACCCTAATATGCGGGGGTACCATCCTACATGTGGAAACATCACAAGCACCCCCTACAGGAGGTCTATAACCAAGGTGGGCCAACATTCTATTTCCTCGGTAAGATATGACGAACGGGCAAAACCTACATTTAACCTGCCTTTGTGATTTACCGGGAACCATCCCCTTATCCTCGTACCAATGATCCCATGCATCATTTCGGCGTGGCATGACTTCAACAAAACCTGCAAATACAAACAAGTTAGAGCAAGTAACTTTGATCGCATACTAGGTCCTGTTCAAGAGTGCCACAAGGGCAACCCTAATTCACAGTCACTAGATTGGACAAAGTATCATCTGCATTCGGGTCTCACGCATTCAATCCTCACTCCTCAAAGGAGAATCAAAAGACTTGAGACACACTATTTCAGTGGAGGCAAAAATGGCACCTTGAACCCTCAATTTATAGTATTTGAATCGGACGGGGGAGCGGACGGAAGGGGGGGGGGACCGGACGGAGGGGGGGGGGGGGACCGGACGGGGGGGCGGACGGAAGGGGGGGAGCGGACGGGGGAGCGGACGGACGAGCGGACGGACGGGGGGGGCGGACGGGGGAGGGGGGGCGGACGGGGGAGGGGGGGCGGACGGGGGAGCGGACGGGGGGGCGGACGGGAGAGGGGGGGAGCGGACGGGGATTAATGTCGTGACGGATACGTGTCGTGACGGCACGACATTATGTCGGGATTACCCTCCGTCACGACACAATAGACAACCCTGCCTGCCGGTAGAAGATCACGACCGCCCTTCGCATGCTCTCGCTCGGTGTATGCGCAGATGCCATGGATGACTACTGTCGGACTAGCGAGTCCATTGCCATGGAGTGCCATTGTGTGGTTATATTCTAACAAATTACCCAATTTGGCAACATAACAAGAACTTAGGGGCCGCTTCACACTATGGCCGAAGGTCAACATGCCGTCGATTTCCACCAATCAGATTGCAAAAAAACCAAGGATTCAACCACGTGGATTCAACATCTCAACCCTTCACACTAGAGGCCAAAGTCTAAAGGCCATCGTAGTGACTACACACTGAATTGGTTCTAAGACCTACAAATTTATACTTTTAGATGGTGTGCAAACAAAATCAATAAAAGGGGAGAGGTCAAGATCCTAATTTTTCCAAATCCGATGGATTACACACAATAAATTCTTTCGGATTCTTCTTATTACTTTAAAAGCGATTCCACAGATTCCTCTATAGTGATCAGCCATTGGCCTAAAATCTTGAGTTCCTCAAACCAGTTTAAATGACACTAAATAAATCATTTTTGAAATTTTACAGTGCTATATCTTTTAACTAATGATGTAGTTTTTTACCAAGTTGAATTGTTAATGTTCTATAATGTCCATAAAATTAATTCGACATTTGTTGGAGAAATATGGGATATATAGTAAATAGATATAGCATTGTATAATTTCAACTAATAAGTAACACTAGATACATTGTTTAGTGTAGTGATTCTTCGAACTCATACGGCCACTCTGTAACTACACTATTTTGTTTGATTAGTGTGGGTTACTGTTTGGAGTCATGTGTTGCTATAATAACTTTTCGTGGAAAGTATCCCCTTACCCAAATAACATAAGTACCCTAAATATGTTATTTAGTGTCACTAACAATTTGGAGTTACACACCCATGTTTCTTTTACTATTATTGTATTATTTTATCAAGTAAAGATGTTGATGTTCTATAATGTCCAAACAACCAATTTGACCTTTGTTGGTGAAACCTGAGATGTACAGTAAACAATTCTAGCGTTGTGTGATTCCAAACTGTAAGTGGTTCTAAATATCATTTTTAGTGTAGTTAGTATGCACATTGAAGAGTATGATATAACTTAGTTGATTAAAATGTTTATGATCTATTTTTTTGCAACATTCAAAGCCCTTAGAGCATCTCCATCGTTGGTGCCAATAGGTGCGCCAACGGTCTTCACCGAGAGTTTTGGGCGGCAGGGTCAGCCACCGGCGACGCGGCAACGGGCAAACCCTGGCCGTTCACGCCAAAACCACCCCCTTGCCCGCGAGCTTGCAGTGACCACTTCTTCACTCTAAACTCTTGAGATTCCGGGAATCCTATCTGGTCTTCACAGCTTGGACCGATAGTGGTAGGGAGGAAGAAGCCTGCGCCCAGGGTGGCGGAGGAAGGAGGGCCTATGCGACCTGGTGTCAAAGGAAAGAATTTCTGCAAGGATGAGGAGGAGCAACTTTGTAGAAGTGTGTTGCATGTGACACAAGACCGCATTGTTGGTAATTAACAAAGAGCAGGTGTTTTTTGGGATCAGATTACCCTCACTACCAAGAGAATCAGCCACAGGGACCCCGGCCGCAGCGCTCATTGGAGACCAAGTGGGGCACCATCAAACATGACGTCTCCAAGTTCATTGGTGTCTACTCACAGGTGATGCGGTTGAATCGAAGTGGGACGAGCGCAACAAATACCTTAAGGAGGGCGCATGATCTCTACAAGCAGAAGAATGAGAAGGGGTCGGATTTCGCATTCGAACATTGCTGGGTATTGCTGAAAGACCACCCGAAGTGGGCAGAGGGCTGGACACAGGTCAAGGTGGTGACGCCGAAGAAGAAGGCGCCTTGCAGCGAGGAAGAATCCGACTGCATTGATCTTACCGAGATGGAGCGGGGCGTAGGGGTGGGTTCGGAGGGAGGGAGTATAGCTGCAGAGGCAGCGCGGATTTTCAAGGGGCGCCCGGGAGGCGCCAAGCTCGCGAAAGAGGATCAACGCCAAGGCAAGATCCGTGAGGGTCTGCTGTTCGCATACGCCGAGGCCACCAAGAGCATGGCTGCAGCACACATGCGGAAGGCTGCACTGCTGGAGGATCAAAACCTCCTCATGCTGATGTCGATGCCAGATGCGGATTCAAACGCCAAGGAGTACCTGCGCCTCCGAAGACAGATGGAGTTGAGGAAGCTCCACAAGCTTATGGCTGAGGAAGAGGACCGTGATCACGTGGTCGCATGGTCGCGAAGGAGGCGTTTGATGCGGAGGCCGCTACTGCCAATGCAACTGTGAGCTCGCCTGGAGAATGGTCACCTGGCGTCGAAAGGGAGGGGTTGCACTCCCAACGCGATGGAGACGCCGAAGACTAGGCCCATGATGAGCACCATCAGCCTGAAGGTCACGATGAGCAGATGCACGAGGACATCGACCAGTTTGGGCGGGCTGGTGGGGGTGTGAATTTACAGGGAGGGGGTGCTGTTATTTTTTCTTAGAGGGAAAGGGTGTGAGACCAGCAAGTGTCGCGCACCTCTCCATGAGGAGTGCCCGAAACACCATGGGCACAAGGGGGACCCCGGAGTGACACCCGGGACTTGTGGCGCCGTTGGTGAGAGGGCCCAAGTGATCCTAGTGTGGGTGAGGGCCCCGGGCGTTGGGAACGCCTCCCACCCACGGAGACTAGGAGGCACAAGGGTAAGGCCATGAGCTATGCGTAGCTCATGGCGTGGTGATTCTAGAATGCTCAAGAACACCTCAATCGGAGGTGTGAGCTAGGAGTTATGGCCATTTAAGTGGGGCGCTGTCCCGGGACAGCGCCCTGGTACTGCAGTGCCTGGGAGTGATTCCCGGGACTGCCAAGGTTCAAACAGGCATAACTTCGTCAATACTTGCCCAAATGGGGCAAGTGAGGAGTCCATCGGCATCTACGTGAAGCGTAGATGAAGATGGAGTGGTTGGTTGTTAAGATCAGACACCAAACAAGGAAGTTATGATGGTCTGAAGCTGCTAGGGGCTTCTAGGCCCAGCAGCTAAGGGAAAATGTCCACTTGGCCCCAACTCTTGGTAGAGAGACAAGAGGTCTCTTGACGGTGGGGTAGGGGTCCCGCGTAGAGTCCTAGAGGCTTATATGGGTGAGGTGGTGTGGCCTCACCCACCCGAGGCCGAACGGCAAGGCCTCCATGGGCTTTGGCCTATTGTGAGGCCATAGTTGCCTAGTATGGTTCGGGTTGTTGTAGTGTTGCTCCGGCAACGCGATGATCAACATAGGATTGGACTTCCATGGATGGAAGTCCACATTGGGGAAATGGGTTACCGATTAAGGGGTGAGTCCCGAAAGCAAAGTAGGAGGGTTGGTTCCCTCCTATGAACTATTGGTCCGGGGTAAGAGGAGCTATCCATTAGCATGGCGGAATGCGAAGGGTTAGCGACTCGTAACCTTTGCTAGAATTGAAAATTGGCAAGATTATTAAGGGACCTAGCATGGGTTGCGACAAAGAGAGTGTGTTGGGTGTCGCCGAATTCGGGCAAGGTGTAGTTGATTTCGGAGAGGGGGCCATGGTTGCTGATCAGTGGAGAGCAGCTTGGGGATTGAAGATGGAGGGATTGCATGCTGGGCGTGGTCGTGGTGCGAATTGGTTGGATTTGGAGCACGTAGACCCCCACCAACCAACTTAGTTTAGGAGCTTGGGTGATCAGCAGTTGCGTAGGCAGTCTAATAGCAACTTGCAGCCAATTGAACTAGATGGATACCAAGAAAATGCAGTAGGCAGTGAACAAAATGTACATTTTGGATTAAGCCTCCATGGGAAATATCATTGATATATAAAAGTAGTCCAACAGGTGCAACCTAACTCGAATCTGATATTCGAAAAATGCCACAGGCAGACTTTTCCCTTCTTCATCATGTGTATGTACACTAGAGTTGGCTCATGATTTAATTTTTTTGTGTTGTTCTCATCATGCGGAATTCAATCTATTGCATGGCATATTTGTTGGTTGAAAACCTTGTAGAATTCTTCCGAGGGAGAGAGGATCAGAAACTAGGATCTCTCTACAACTAGGATCTGCTCAAGCTCAATCTCGGAATGTATCAGACCTTGAGTTTGAGAACTAACCGTTTGAAGTTCAAGACTGCAGGTAAATTACTGATCATGTAACTGGTTGGAATTGCAAACACTAGGATCTCTACCGGTTATGCCCAAAAATCAGAGTCCATGCTACATCTGCAACGAAACAAAAGAGAGGCTTGAAATAGTAGCAGAGCGCCCTCTCTTTTAGAATTTCTCAAGAGCGATCGATTCCTAGAACATCTCCCCTGGATACCAAGAAAATGCAGTAGGCAGTGAACAAAATATACATTTAGGATTAAGCCTCCAAGGCCAATATCATTTATAAATAAAATCAGGCCCTAGTGCCTTTCAATGCCCATAAGTGTTCAATAAGATCACCTCTCAGACCGTAGTGTGTGTCTTTGTTCTCAATCTCAATTGTATGTGTTGCTAACTCCTGAAAAGATAAGCCTCTACGGAATGGCACATTGCCACCAAATTCACCTGCAAGAATGTTCTCTAATCCCGGGACATCATGCTCATCATCTAAAATCATGTTATGGAGAATACAACAAGCAAGCATGATGTCCACAATTGTTTCCATACTCCATTGCCGGCACGGGTTGCGGATGATTGCAAAGCGGACTTGTAACACTCCGAAGCACCGCTCTACGTCCTTGCGGCAAGCTTCTTGTCGTGATGCAAAATGCTTCCTCTTCTCATCCCCGGGCATGTGAATACTTTGAACAAAGCAATTCCACTGTGGATAAATACCATCTGCCAATAAATAGTACCGTTTGTATTCTTGGCCATTCACCTTAAAAGTCATGTCGACTGCCTCACTAGTTAGCATATTGTGAATCAATGGCGACCGATCGAGAACATTGACATCATTATTCGAGCCGGGGATCCCAAAAAAAATATGCCATATGTGTAAGCTTTGATCTGCAATGGCTTCTAGAATGATGGAGCTCTTGCCGTCCCTATCTCCAAAATCGCCTTGCCATGCCACTGGACAATTTTTCCACTGATAATGCATACAATTCAACGATGCAAACATACCAAGGAATCCGCGTTGTGCATTAATCAATAGCTGCTGCTCAAAGTCGGCCCGCGTAGGCTGTTCCATGTGATGGTCTCCAAACTCTGTCCGG
This sequence comes from Polytrichum commune, assembly GCA_950295325.1. Taxonomy (NCBI): domain Eukaryota; kingdom Viridiplantae; phylum Streptophyta; class Polytrichopsida; order Polytrichales; family Polytrichaceae; genus Polytrichum; species Polytrichum commune. The sequence goes on from OX485807.1 coordinate 45,450,069, forward strand.
ACCGCAACACAAAACCGCTTCATGCACTATGATTCGAGTATGGACTAGAAGTGTATTAATTTGTATAAATTTGGAGAATCAAGTAGACACCAATTGATAAATTTCCTATAGTTAAGGTTCCTAACTAATACATCAAACTATGAAAATATTTAAAACCTGTAGGTTGAAAAATATTATAAAAATGCCAGTAGCACCATGTGGTAGCAATTGCTATTCCAATCGAAGTAACAACCCACAAGATTGGCCGGATGGATGGATTATTCTAGTACCTTTAAGCAAGGATTTTCTATCACCTATAATCGTTCAATTACATCACAATCATTACAGTATTACCTTCATCTGTGCAAACCACCTAATTTCATCCTAAGTTGAATTTTTCATCTCTCACAGATCTACTCTTCATCCAAACTAAAACATCTTATGTTCATTATTTTAATTTATTGCTACCGCGAGGAGGGGGGGGGGAGGTTGCTTAAGGTACCTAACTTCCACAAAATTCCACACCAGCCACTCTTGATTGGGTTGACCAAATAGTGGAGGATCGACGGTTAAGCCATCATTTCCAAGAATAATACTCGGGATGGGTGACCTTTCGCACCCTCTAAGCCAACACTCCAATCAAGACTAAATCTAGAGCTTTAGCTCTACCTTTGTCTCTACCTTTATCTCTATCTTTGTCACTAACCACTAATTTTATCTCTAACTACTAAATCTATTTCTACCTCGTGTTTTCAAACCTCAAATATTGCAAAATTCTCAACTGTTACAACCAATAATGCAACCGAAGTAAATGCAACAAATACTTATGCAATAAAGCCTAAGGTAGTAGATTCTGAAGCTAGGGTAACCATGAACTAAAGTAATTAAAACTAATAAAATAAACCTTATGCAAGAGAAGTTAAGGTAAACCTTATGCAAGAGAAGTTAAGGTAACCATGAGCTAATGTAAAAAAAATTATACAGAAGAACCTTAGATAAAAATGAGCTCATGTAATAGAAACTAATACAACAAAAGCTAATTTAGCATAAACAAATGCAATCAAAAACTTATGCAAACAACAACATTACAACTTGGAACTACAACCAACTCCAACCTTCACTCTAGCAACTACACATCTACACACAATTCGTTCCAACAAATACAAATCCGTACAACAATAATTCAACAGGGTTCAAAACCTTTTTATTAAACATCAATAGGGTTTATAACCCCTTTTGTTCAATATTTATTTTGCTACCATTATGATAATTTCGTGCACCTACCTACATGGAAGAAGTGGGAAAGGAGAGAGAGCCCTAACTGCAAGAAAGAGTGAGAGTGAACCCAACACTAACCTTCGCGGACCACCCCTTCCTACCATAAAGCGTTACCGGCTATAAATCTAGTCATACATGCATTTGATGGTTAACATCTACAATCGACACTATCCTAGCTTCCCTTCTCTAAATCCCTAAATCCAACGGTTTTCGTTTACAGCCTTCTCAATCCAACAAGCTCCATCCACTCAACCTTCATCCGTTTGATGCCCTCATCCATATAAGCCGTGATCTAGTCACGTCTTCATCCACTTGACGCCATGCCGGATTTGTGTCTATTGTTTAATTGTCTTAAATGCTAAATAGTTGACATTAATCTAATTCTTAACAATTAACTTTATTTCTTACTAAACCGTGAACGGTTTGGGTGGCTCACACATCCATATGACGTCATTTCTAATTCCAATAATTTCATCTAGTTCTAACATGTAGAACCTTGTACAAATCAATGTAAGTGTAGAAAGGACTATCATATAGAATACATAAGGGGGTTTTTTTTCTCTAGACACGTGTACAAGTAGAAATCTACTATGAATTTAAAATAGTCTTCAAGGTAAATTCATACAAGGGGGGCTTGAAGTTTATTTCAATTTAAATTGGCGATAGACGTATGTTGTAGTTCAAGTTATTATGAATCACATCTTATAATGGATGAAAAATCTTCAAAAAATTTCTCAATGGAAAGTGAATGTGGATTGTATACATAATAAAGATGTATTATTCTCATGATTTGTATGTTGTTTATGTAGCGCATGTCTTTATGGTATTAGATTGGGAACCTTAGTTTATATAATATAAGAGCCCATTATTTAGCATAGCATTAGTATGTTACTGTAATAGCCAAATGGTTAAGGAGAGTCAACCTTGCTACCCTCCCACTCATGCGGGACCACTGCCTCCCAACTACATCTCGGAGCCAATGATTTTTATGACGCATGGATTGTTCCAATGTGTATTAGTTTAGGCATGGTTAATCGAACCTACTTCAAGGAGCTGGATAGGTGGAGAACACACTATGCAACACACCGGGTGACTTCTTGGGAAGCCCGCCTCAACTAGCAAGGCACCTACTACATCAAACCTCCTCTAGATTCTCATTCATTAGATACCACAATGACATTAAATATCATATGACATTAAATACAATATTTAGTGTAGCTTGCAACACTGCTTGGGAAGAACTGGCACTTAGTTATAGATGAACCAGTTGAGTTTGAGAAATAACCGGTTGAAATTGGAGACTACAGGAGAATTACCGATCATTTTAGAGGAATCTATATATAGAATATACCTCAAATGAACAAAGCAAAATTGTAAAATGTCAACATGTAACCACATGTAACCGAATGGATTTGAAATCACTAGGATCTTGACCAACTATGCCCAAAAACTTCCGGGCCATTGGCTTGCAGACTCATTTTAAAGAAAGTATGCTTGTCATTATTTTAAAGAAAGCATCGTTATTTTGTAGCACCCAAAACATCGCCAAACGATAGCTGGCATCCTCATGATTATCTATTAATGCACAAATTTGTGCTGGGTGTGCAGTTTCTTTGGTCATGTATAACCTTTCGTCATGCACAACTTTTGTCTGAGGGTGTCTAGTTTCTTTGGTCATGTAAGGAAAAGGGTGCTTAAACCAACACTTTAAGCTATTGCACATACAAATGGCTACATGGCTGATATAAAAATTATATATTCATATTAGCCTTTGTTCTTAAACATAGGTATAAAGAAAGAAAAAATATTTTTAGCCTCAATTAGATGTTTGATGAATATTCAAAGTCAAAACCACTAGCTTTCTTAAACCAATATATAGTCCTCGTGTATGACAACCTTGGATATGATGAGGGCCCCCGCCTTTATTGCCTAGAACCAACACAACATGGTTGGGTTCTATAATCGCAAATAGTGTAGCGCACATGTAAAACATATATGTTAATAGTAGACACATGACACTGTAAGTGTGAGATACAAAGGGAAAGTACCAACAACACAAGGTAACATGACATGATAAACACTCAAACACTAAAACTCTCCACACTTGAAGCCTGTAAAGACCTAACCTAAGATTCTTGTAAATCCACTACATTTCAGTCTTATGCACAGAACATATTAGGTACCCATTGTCTTGGGGTTGCAAAAGTGTTGGACGTCTAGAGCATCTCCGCCACCATCTCCAAAATGAGAGCATACGGGGTATTTGTGAGAACATACACCCCTGAGTTGCGTACATGGAAAGCTCTGCTCTGCACAATCCTCAATTCTTTGATCAATGCCTCCACATAAGATTTCCAGTTGGATATGATGTCTTCATCATCATTCTTGATAATTGATTTGTTTCTTGGAGGAAGGACTTGCATTTCCTTTCCTATCTTACGTAGCATTTCCTTCGTCCAAATTCTATTCAGACATGGAGGCTCACGTGCATGTTGCTCAAGAAAACTTGTCAAAAACTCAACACAATCACCGACATTGATGGAGCGTGGGAAGGTACTAGCTTCTCCCTCGAGCCTTGGCACATTCCTTTTTGAACCTGCCACTGATCAAGCCATGCGGGAAGTCATCGGAATTTTATTTGAACAAGGTCAATATCTTGTAACCTAATTTAACTTGCACATTTAAAGGTAGATGATGAACAACACTCACATTTAAAGTAGGATGAAGATGCCTAGCTAAAATGCCACACGGTTTAGAAGACCAAAGCAAAACCTACATCCAATAGACTTTACGTGATGTGCCCATGCCCAACCCACTGATTTTGAAACTGTGCAGTGATATTTAGTGAATCTTCTTTGCTTTGTGCATAAGTCAAATACACTAAACGCATGGGGAAAGCCTCACTTACGGGAAGAACTTGCTACACAAATTTGGTGTCCCTCCTCCATCATGACAGGCATATTAGCTTCATGGCCTCCACCGACTTGTTCAACCACTTCCACTTCCTCTTGCTTGATTTCTTGGAACAACTTCATTTGTTCAATTTTCGATGCATACAAGAAATCATCAAAGCTCAAGAACTTCTCCATGGTTGGTCTGGATCCACCAGTAAACGAAACAAGCATGACAATATGATCAGAAGAAAACTCAGGGTGAAACAGATGGAAGATGAGTACCATTCAATTCATGCACTTTGCCCAGCAAAATTAATTCTATATCCATGCCAAATCTACTTTATCACTGCTTCCGACCAACCATTGTGTGTCATTCTGACCCTACGCGTTCAACTTAGGAAATAATCTTTGGAGGTCAATTTTGGAAAATGATCACACTACCTATTTCAAACTGCACACTCCCCAGATAAATCAAGTCCGTCTAGCACAGAGGCCCCGCCTCCGTGGCGGAGAGCCAACAAGAGTATCAGGAAGGAAGTGAAAGTTGAAGTTAGGACAGCTCATCAGCTGAGTAATGTTATGCACACAAAAGATTCGCCAAACATTGGCCTGCATTCTAGTGATGTTCTACACGTGCACCACCCGTCGGAGAAGGGAGATGAGGTTTGTACAAAGTTCATGTTGCACCCAACCTTAATAATTTCAAGACTCGCAAGGCATGGGTTCATGATTCCTCCGCCACTCCAGCCGCTCCCAGACACAAAGCTGGAATCTCTGGAGCGACTAAACATCGCTGAAAGCGAGTGGTTCTCAGTTCGAGGTGCATTAGTAATCAAGCGAGGAAACACTGCGCAAGCCGGCCCACCGGTTGGGAGGAGAAATTTTCGATACTCGATTTTTAAGACAGCGCTAAAAAACTCGATTCCAAACGTAACACTGACAAACGCAAGAGTGACAAACGCAAATATGTTGACACGAACCCGTTGGATGCCAATGAATATGAATACGTTATAATGATGAGGAGAAGCTGAAGGATGATAGAGATTAAAATTAGTGAAACCGTAGTTCGTCTGAATATTTTAATTAAATAAACACTATTCCAACTTCCAAGCCAACAAAACAGAGGATCCCGAATCTTGAGAGCCCCTCTGAATTCCACTGCTGGACTCAAACTGACCACCTAACTTACAACCACCCAATCCAGAGCAAATGTCCAATGCCCACAAGAATGTTAGAATTGGTACAGTGAATAAGAATATAGTTTTACGATGCGCGAGGCACCGGAATGCGAAGGAAATCGGTTGGAGCTCAGGTCATCCCTGCTAGCACCGCTCTTTCTAAAAACATAAACCCATTCACCACCTTTCAAGAATCCTTGTAAGTTACACTTACCGACCGATTCATCCTGGGCATACTCTGTTCAATTACAGAAGTGACTTTGACGGACACAAGAAAGCAGCGATCACTTTCTATCCCTACCACGACACTCCTGCGATGAATCATGTGCGTCTAGTGAGGGGATCCGCTTCGTTGGCGGCGAGCCAGCACTTGAGAGTGTCCAGAAGAAATAAAAATTTGAAGAACCTCTGTTTTCGAGTTCCTTCCAGTCAAGCACACTGCATTGATTGGGAAGCATCGTAAAAATTATGTAGCACCAAAAAATTGGGTAAACAATCGCCTGCATCCTCGTGATATTCTATTTCTGCACAAATTTGTGCTGGAAAAACGTGATTGTTCGAACCCAAGAGAAGAGAGGATCCTCGAATTTGAGAGTTGCCTCAAACACTCCTTGCCAGACACTAGCTAGTTGTAAGTTCATTCCCTGAAGACGACACTGAAACTGGATACAAGAAACCGCTCGCTCTCTCGTTTGATTATTCTTCACCCTGGTCAATGTAATTCCTAACACACAGCTGAAAGAAAACACCAAAAACAGAATACCGAACCACATCAAGACAACAGTACTGGAAGCAAAAGGCGTGCAACACCAGAAACAACACACCATTGAGAAAGGAAGATAGTTTGCAAGGACCGCACCTGAGTTGTACTAATGCGGCTACAGAACGACTAACGAACTCGTTCGATGGTGACTGGAGATGCTATCCCCGATCACCGTCTGCTTGATCCCTTAAGCTTCCGCTTGTGCTGCCTTCAAAGTGTCCGGCGACAATATGACACTTCCTCGGCGCAGTTTGTGCGCAGCGACGCCTGCGGGACGGATGAGATTCATCACGGATGAGATTCATCCCGACGCAACAGAGCCCGTCCGCCCTCCGCCCCAGCCCCGGGGTTGCAGGCTTCGAATCCCTCCGCCACTAGGTCCCAACAAAAATCCTACCCCACTTGTCAGTAACTTATGAGCCCAGCAAGACAAGAAACTTTAGCACCCCTCTCCACTCTTCCCCAAAACACATTTAAGCACAAGTTTGAAGACTAAACACTCACATTATTCACTTCCTCTTCACTCATACTCACACCCACTTCTCTTCTCTCATATTCACACCCACATTTGGGCTCTCTTTCTTCCACGTCACCCCCAAGTTGGGCCTCTTTTTTTCTTTTTTTAATCATGGAGGAAGGCATGGGTTATTTGGGGAAAATAGTACTTGCATCCCCTCCAATTTTGGGGACTCCATCTCTCCCTACCAATGATGAAATTTCGGGTTTAGGTTCCTCATCTCTTCCGGTTAGGGAGTGGACCCATGGTGCCACCAAATTTCTCATAGAATTGGTGAAGGAGAGGATTGAGAGCTTTGGCACAATTGTGTTTAAGCAACAAAATTGGGAGAGGATTAGGGAGCAAATTTTGAGGGAGCATCCTAATGAGGCAAGGAGGACTTGGAGTCAAATTAGGGACAAATGGGACAAGCTCAAGCGGCACTATCACAAGGAAAAGAAACTCCACAATGTCACGGGTGACAATGCAGGATCTCAGTGGATTTGGTTTAACACCATCGATGAGGTACTCTCTGGTACCGCTAAGGCGGATGGTGTGCCCGGTGGCATGGACAATGCCGAACATGTGGGTGTAGAAGAACAAGTTCCATCTCAAGAAGAAGAGGCAACACAAGAGGGAGGAACCGGATGCAAACTTGCTTGGAGTCCAGGGACAACCTGTGAAGAAGAGAAGATTGTCAAATGATATGGCAGCTTCTCTGGATCGGTTTTGTGAGTCTACCCGTAGAATTGAAGAGTTGAAGTTAGAGGCGGCTGTTGAAATGCAGAAAGAGAATAGGCAGATGGAGTTGGAGATGTTTAAACTGACTCAAGCATCATAGGAGAGGATGGCAGGTCTTTTTGCAAGTGTGCTACAAAATCTAAAGAAGTAGATATGGCAATGTTGTCATTGGAAGTTTCCAATTTCATTGTACTTGATATTTTGATGCAATATAACAATATCTCTTTGCCATACATTTACATATCATAGTTAATATATATTTCTTATTTTATTTCCTTGAGTTCATATAATATGTATATGTTTAATAAAATTACCATATTCACTAAAAATGTACATGCTTCTATTATACAGTGAATGTTAATGCACGACATACATCTACAATATACATAATCAAGTGTATTCGCTTTCTTAGGAAATTACACCCACGTCATGAATATTATATGCTAATACAATAACATTATGTGTCACTAGAAAAATGTGTGTTTGTAATTACCTATACACTTGATTCAATGCACCTACTACATAAAGGTTTTTTCTTACAATTGTATAATTCCATATAATTGTCTTCACAATATCAATGTCACATTCTCAAGCATACGTTCAACAACATTTTATGTATTTGTTACAATATACACATTGTAATTATTAAAAACTGTTAGCTCCCATACAGTCTAACCTCGTTAGTACGACAATCGGTTCTACGACACCCTCGATATTACGATACATTTTTGCGGCACCGACTTCTTGGTTCAAAACTCCCACTTTCATACGTCTGCGGCACTCGATAATACGACATATGAAGCTTACATTTTGTCATATTAAAAAGGGAATAAATGCTACAATTCCTTTCATCCATGGTATGTACATCTACATTACATCCATTTTCACTTGGGAACTACTTCAGAGCTTCACTTGTCATTGGGAACTTCATGATAATTAGAATAACTAATGTACAATGGACAAGGTAAGTTCATGGTCGAACTTTGATGGTCTGACTTCCTAAAAAATAAAATGAAAGCCTTGGGCCCCTCACTACGTGTAAACCAAATCTAGACCAAAAAGAATGACCATGCACCAAAAATTGAACGTATTGACTTTTTTAATTCAGGCCCAAAAGAGGGCCATTTTGAGAAAAATTCAAGTTTGGCCTATGTTTTTTCTTCTCTTGGGCTTCACTTGTCCTCACTTTTTGTTAATGTGTCGAAGATGTGCCTCGCAAATCTTCTCACAACAATTCTTACAAAAATTAAGAGCAATCTAATTTGTGCATGTTCAATGTAAGGTACATGTGACATGTACCATGTGTGGCACTACATTAAATAGGATATTTAATGTTTGTTTACAGTTCAAGTTGCTACCACCGTTTCTTACTTAACACTAATTCTCAATTCGTTAGTAATTAATGTTGGAACATTTGTTATAAGATATGTTGGAATTTTTCTTTTATCGTAGTTAGTATTTTTCATGTCCCTAATAGAACTAAATTAAAACACGTAACTTCCACATATTACTATAGTTCATATTTAGTGTTTGAATTTACATTTCATGTTACCTTTTTTCACAGGGATATCGTTATTTAGTGTATGTGTTCGTATGAAGTGTATCAAATCCTACTCAATGTAGTAAAAAACTAAGCCAAAAATGACCGCAAATTTGGTCCCATTGTGGTTATTTTGATCATCCTAATTTACAATTGCTAGACAATTACAATTTTTTATTTTTCTTCCAACGGCAATTTGCTTAGTGATGCTAAACGTCATGCATCATTACTATCTAATTTCTTAGTGAACAATTCATTGTATTTTGGTGTTGATGGAATCATTGGTTTTAAAAAGGTAATAGCGAATTTAAATAAGATGACAATTCCTAATTTAGATGGATAATACCCAATGAAGGCACATTTCATAATGTTTATACCAATCATTTATATAATATATAATATAACAGTACAACATAGACTAATGCTATACATCATAAATATGGGTTTCTTGCAACCCAAGCTTCAAACAAGGCTGCCTTCATATGTTCCCCCTACTTTACCAGCCCGACCATCCCCGGGCACTCTTAGAGGTCCCCTACGTACTCCAACAAAAAGATCGGCACGTTGATCGAAATTGTCTGGCAATGGAACATGTTCTTAGAATATCTCACAATAATTATGCAGAACACAACACGCGAGATTGATTGTAACAGCCTTGTCAACTCCCATATTCAAATTCTTCAAAATTCTCCATCGATTCTTCAATGCTCCAAAAGCTTGTTCAATCACAACTCTGCCAGAATTCAAAGATTTATCAAACCTTCTTTTATCTTAAAACCTGGGATCATTGACACTGGGCTTGAAACTCTTCAACAGATAGGGACGGCTAGGATAGGCGGCATCTCCAAGCAAATACGGTCGAATTTCTAATCCACCAATCTCCAAAACTGGCTCTGGTAAAATGTCTCGTGTCCTTAGTTGCGTATAGATTTTTGACCAAGCAAACTGAGCGGCATCATGCACTCTACCGGGTTGCCCTGCACACACATTTCAAGAAAATTCCTCTACATCGCAAACTATTTGCAATAATACACTATGAAACTTTTTCCTATGCCTTTTTCCTTGTGAAAGTTTCCTTGTGAAAAAATCACGAGGCATAGAATCTATAGCACCTACCACATTGGACAAGCCGGTAACATCTCTAAATTTACGGATAATACCCATTAGTCTATGCCCTCTAGGTGCGTGAATGTACGCACCAAATAATCTATTTCTAGAAGACAATATTCTATAAATAATTAGGGTACATTTTTTAATGGTAGATTCCCCACAACCATACAACATATTAATTGTTTTGCAAGAAAAACCAAAGGCTAATCGATACAGAACTAAACACACTTGCTTCCTAATGGGTATAGGAGGCCTAACAAACATCTGCGCAGTAGGACGCAAAAATGTTGTAAGTTCGGCAACCAACTGCTCAAATGCTAGAAAACCCATCCTATAAGTCTGCCGGTATTTCCGATCTAACATATCCGGGGTAGTATGCCACACATCTCCCTCAACAACATCATAAAGAATATTTTGTTTTGGTTCTATCCACCACAATCTTTGTAGGAAACGTCCCATCCACGAACAAACAACAACTATAGGAAAATACCTAGCCCCTACACTTCCATCCAACAAATCTAATGTCGGTCGCACACGCGCTCTTCGAATTGGAAATATCAAAAATACCACCATGAAGGCAAAAAAAACTAAAATTAACTTCTCCTCTACTAAAGCCATTTTTGGTAGACACGGCACAAGAAAGCAAAAAAATATGTCTTAGATCTCATACCCTTATGTGCTAAAAATGCTTAAAATCTAGAAGTTAAAAAACCCTAAACCCAATCTATAAGTTCAAAAAAATTTCAAATCTAAAAGCTCAAAAATCTTAACCACATGAAAATAATAATCACTGGGACTTCAAAGCCTGTGATGGAGCTCTACTGAACTTGTATACTTGACATGGAACTCTGCTGGGCTTATATGCCCCAGAGCTGTAATCTGGATTAAGAAGCGGTGGTAAGTCAAGGGAGTTACCGAAGAACCTTCTTGGAAAAAAAATTTTATGTAAAAATCGCAGCTAGAAAGTGGACTTTTAATGGGGCAGAGGCGGAGGCCGCAAGGCGGGACCCATCCGCTTGCGGGCCGCCACCCCGCCTCTTTTTATGGGATATCCCGTCATGGGGAGAATGGAGAATGAGAGTTGCGAGAGGGTGGGGCGGGTAGCCTCCAGTAAAATTTCTGAACCCGACTGAAAACTGTTGTCCACCCCGCTCAACTTCGAAAAAAATATTGCCCTTGCATTCTTGAAGGCCGCTTGACTACAAATCCCATATTGAGTGGACTTCACCTTCAATTTCTAAAATCCAATATATACATGCACTTTCAACTAGTAAATATGTAATTCATTGGGATTTCATTTCGGAAGTGAAACCATCAATGAAGCATGTAATTAACTTGGAGGTCAAATAAAATTATAAATTCCTTATAAACTTGGAGGTTATATTTTTTATGACTTACCATTTGAAATTGTCTTTGTCATTCTAAAATGACACTTAAATTTAGTGTGCTGATTTAGTATGTATATTTTATAATATTTTAGTAATGCCATCTACTTCACAAGTATTCATACACAATTAATTAATGTAATTATAAGAATTAATATAATAAATTCATTCATTCATTCATTCATTTAATTACTGGAATTAATTAGATTTAATTCGAGTAAATACATTAAATCACACTTTATTGGTTTGAATGTGTATGAATACTTGTGAAAGTAGACGGCATTACTAAAATATTTTAAAATACACATACTAAATCAACACACTAAATTTAAGTGTCATTTTAGAATGACAAAGACAATTTCAAATGGTAAGTCATAAAAATTATAACCTCCAAGTTTATAAGAAATTTTTAATTTTATTTGACCTCCAAGTTAATTACGTGCTTCATTGATGGTTTCACTTCCGGAATGAAATCCCAATGAATTGCATATTTACTAGTTGGAAGTGCACGTATATATTGGATTTTAGAAATTGAAGGTGAAGTGCACTTGATATGAGATTTGTAGTCAAGCGGCCTTCAAGAATGCAAGGGCAATATTTTTTTCGAAGTTGGGTGGGGCGGGCAGCAATTTTCGGTCGGGTTCAGAAAATTTCACTGGAGGCTGCCCCTATGTTCGGGGAAAACCGACGGCTAGTTCATTATCAGCCGATGGATTTCCCCTCATGGCCGGTTCAAATTTCCAACCATCGGATGGCAATCCGACTGTAATTTCAATCCTCCGGCAATTAGTCGATGGACCAGAAAATGTCCCGGAAATGTAGCCGATTCTTCTTGTGAGTTACTGGATTTCAGCCGGAAGCATCCAGAGCGCTATTTGTCTGGGGCATCTGATGATGCACTTGAGGAAGTACCCTAAACCTTAAACTTTTTGAATTATGCAACCTTTCCATGACCAAATCCAATTGCTTCTATGAAGAATTGGGGGACCCTTGGCCTTCAAGCGGTGAAGGCATTGCTAGGTTCAATTCCTGCCAAGGATATTAACTCTTCAAATTCAAAGTTTTGAACATGCCTTTCTTTTCACTTATTCAAGATTTTGTACTAAGAAATGATTTTTAATAACTTTTCATACATTTTTTAAACAATTAGTGTTGATATGAATTCCATTTAATCGGATATTGGCCAATGAAAATATGAAAATATAGGCAATTGGCCGATTGATTTTACAAAAGACCAGCTCTTGCCGATGTAAATTGGAAAAAATCCGACTCTTTGTAGCAACTGCCGGCAATTAGCCACTAAGGCTTCAAAAACTTCCCGAACTCTGCAGATAAGTGCATCATCCGAGGGCGTCTTGTTCATCCCAACCTCCGGGAGCAAGAAGTACCACTTTAGTTAATATAATAAAAGCCTATCGGTAGCCCATCAGTTCCTGCCAGTTGCACCTCAGCGACGCTATCTTGTGAGCGGCGAGCGGTGAGCAGAAAATTTGAAATTTTTGAAAAACAATTGATTTTTTAAAAAAAAAATCAGAATATTTGACTTAATTCTTACACCGAGTAGGACTCTTCGTATAGTTTCTTTACAAATATGACTAAAAGTAGATGGTACGTTTAACTATGGATGGTGCCTATAACCGTGGAGTGGAAGAAATTATAAACTTTTGAAAAAACCATCCATAAAAAGAAACGGAAGAAAACGAAAAAAAAATTTAGAAAAAAAACTTCCAAAATAATAGGGAACATAAAATAAGGGATAAGAATGTAAATTAAAATTTTAAGTATTTATCCACGAAAACTTAAAAAAAAGAAAACAGATAATAAAAAAAATTCATTTGTATGAACTGCAAAAATCCCTCTGCGGGAATAGGACCTTGATTAATTTTTGTTAAATAATATGCAGATTTTATAGAATGAAACCATAAATTCTCCACGGTCATAGGGTCTATATCATACATTTCATTGAAAAATTTGAAGAATAAAAATTCAAATTTTCTGCTCACGGCTCACTGCTCACCGCTCACAAGATAGCATTCCTGGTTGCACCTCAGTTCCCGGAGGTGATGAGCTACAGTAGGACTTCCGAGGAGTCCCCAGTGATTCTAAAGTCCGTTTAGTCAAAAGGCTGATGGGAGCCAAACTTTGCTACTCTCCCACTCATGTGGGATCACTGTCTCCGACCATGTCCCGAAGCCAGTGCCCGGGAAGTTTTTGGGCATAGTCAGTCAAGATTCTAGTGATTCTAAATCCAACCGGTTGCATTTGATATCTTCCGGTTTAGCTTTATTCATTTGAGGTATACTATTCTGTAGATTCTTCTAAAATGATCGGTAAATTTCTTGAAGTCTTGAACTCAACCGGTTCATCTGCAACTAACCGCCGGTTCTTCCTAGACATAGCTTGGAGCAAATCATTTATGTGACGCATGATATGTATTAATGAGTTCATCAATGGTAAGTAAAGATGTCTTGCTAAGAGTGTTTTAGCCATATTTTTCACATGATCTTTTTGGCAATATACATATTATCATTGGGATCTATATGATTTATCTATTTTTTTGCTTGTGTATGTATTTGAGCGGATTTCCTAGCTACAAATGTGTATGTATATCATTTTAAGGAGGGAAAAATCTTGTACATTAGGGGCATTTGTTTCATGATAATGCACGAACGCGGTTTCCAATTCTACAAATGAGAGCATCCCCTGAGTCTTATTGCAGGCACTCCCAACATCACAAACAATAGGGTTTAACTATTGGATTGCATCTGGAATTATTTCATCCACTTAGCGATTGCAAATCATGAAGACTTTCATTTCAAATTTCAAATTAAAAGTTGGCTATATATTGTAATTTAATGTCTTCAACATATGTTGAATGAGAAATTCCCTTCAAAGAAGGCCAATTTTTAAGGAGCCCTAGACAAAGTTATGCAAGGTTCTTTGCAAGAGTGTCACAATGAAATCCGCTAAAAAATGTATTGTCATAATTTCATAATGTGAGGAATGATTGCATATGAGCGTACCTCTCATTCATCAATATGATCAATTTATTCCTTCTATAAGTGTGCGATTGATTTATTTCCAATGTGTCCCATCAAACTAACTTTGGCATTATGAAACTAATTCTGACATCAAGTATCCTTAAAGAAAATGCAACATGGGATAAGTTGAAACTCAAGTTAGATTATCAAATGTAAGTTTAAACTGAATCACATTCATGATTTAAAATTCAAACAATTTGTCATTTGCCTCTGAAGTTTCAATGGCGTCCCAAATAGACTTGGCACAAGACTGTGAGAAACATGTGCTCTGCACAATCCTCAATTCCTTGATCAATTCATTCACATAGGATTTCCAGTTGAATATGATGTCTTCATCGTCATTCTTGATAATTCATTGGTGTCTTGGAGGAAGGACTTGTATTTTCTCTCCTATCAGAGGTAGCATTTTCTTCATCCACATTTTCTTTTGACATGGAAACTCAAGTAACCTTGTCAAAATCTCAACACAATGACCACCATTCATGGAGTGTGGGAGGGTGACAACTTCTCCCTCGTGCCTTGGCACAATCCCTTGTGAACATGTCACTCATCAAGCCATGAGGGAAGTCATCAAATTTGTAAATCAACAAGGATAATATATTGTAACCTAGTCTAACTTGTACATTTAAAGGTAGATGGTGAACAACGTTCACATTTCAAGTAGGATGGAGATGCCTAACTAAAATGCTACACGGTTTAAAAGACCAAAGCAAAACCTACATCCAATAAACTTTACGTGATGTGCCCATGCCCAACCCACTGATTATGAAACATGTGTAGCGTAGTTTAGTTAATCTTCTTTGCTTCCTACATAAGTCAAATAAACTAAAGGCAGAGAGGAAGCCTGACTTACAGGAGGAACTTGCTACACAAATTTGATGTCCCTCCTCCACCATGACATGCACAGCTTCATGGCCTCCACTCTTGTTCAACCATTTCCACTTCCTCTTCCTTGATTTCTTGGAACAACTCCATTTGTTCAATTTTCGATGCATAGCCAAGTTCCATGACTTCATCAAAGCTCCAAAACTTCTCCATGGTTGGTCTAGATCGACCAATAAACTAAACAAACATGACAATATAATCATGAGAAAACTGTGGATGAAATAGATGGAAGATGAGTACCTTTTAATGCATGCACTTTGCCTAGCAAAATTGATTCTATTTCCATGCCAAATCTACTTTATCACTGCTTCCGACCAACCATTGTGTGCCAAGTGTAAAATGTGGCTTTGCCACTTGAGAAAATTTATCTTGTATCAAAATTGATAAGGTTTCGGGCTAAGAAATCAATTTTCGAGGAACTGACACCTTACATACCTTGAAACCCCTCTCTGATTATGAATGCACAAAGTTATCAAGAACACGGCACAAACTCACACTTAATATGCACATGTGAGTGGAAGATTCAGGCACTGATAAATGTTACACTGGAATTTCGAGCTGAATATGCACAAATTTTCAACCCAATCACCAAGCTGGACAAGTCGTTTCAACTGGCACATCCCTGCAATCATTTTAC
The DNA here is from genome assembly GCA_950295325.1 of Polytrichum commune. Taxonomy (NCBI): domain Eukaryota; kingdom Viridiplantae; phylum Streptophyta; class Polytrichopsida; order Polytrichales; family Polytrichaceae; genus Polytrichum; species Polytrichum commune. The sequence goes on from OX485807.1 coordinate 45,465,996, forward strand.
ATCCCTCAAACATGAAATAATTATCCCAATTAGTGAGGGTGGGCTATATAGTGTGTGTGGGAAATTAGTGACGGTGACATCAAACTTCTCTACGATGTGAAATTAATGCCACATGAAAATTTAGATAGCATTTTTCATCCTAGCATTATTTATAATATTCATACTATTCATACCGGCAAGAGTATCTTCCTATTATCTAGGTTTATTCCCATAAAGATAAGATGGTGGAGGGCTTTGTGAAATGCTAAATATAGAAATAGAACTAAATCACAAGGTTAAGTAATGTATGAAGTCACGTTCATGTATGAGATATACAATAAGTAGATATAGCATTGCGTAATCTCGAATAATATGTAACATTAGTTACAATATTTAGTGTAGTGATTCGTCAAACTCATTCGGCCAATCTGTAACTACATTATTTTGTTTGATTAGTGTGGGTTACACCATTTGGAGTTACGTGTTGCTATAACTTTTTGCGGAGAGTATCCTCTACCCAAATAACATAAGTACACTAAATATGTTATTTAGTGTCACTTACAAATCATAGTTACACATCCCTATATCTTTAACTATTATTGTATTTTTTTACCAAGTAAAGATGTTGATGTTCTATAATGTCCAAACAACCAATTTGACCTTTGGTGGCAAAAAAAAGATGTACAGTAAACAATTCTAGCGTTGCATAATTCCAAATTGTAAGTGGCTCTAAATATAATATTTAGTATTGTTAGTATGCACACTAAAGACTATGATATTACTTGGTTGATCAAAATGTTTATGATCTATTTTTTTTGCAACATTCAAAGCTCTTACCATAGTACCTTTACCACTTTGGCACATTAAACTGTTTTAAGAATAACTAAACATTTCAAATTTTTTTATAAAATGTACAAAAAATTATATGGAGATAATGAGTTTTCCTTTAAATACGGGATTGTCAAATTTAAAAAGAAATAATACCGATTCCCCTATAAATTGCCAAAGTGGTGAAAGGTACTACAATACATTGTTTGAATCACTTTCACTTAAACATGTGCAAGGATTAAGAATTGTCTACTTTTACCGTGCTTGCACCCAACACGTAACTCCAAATGATAACCCACACTAATTAGACAAAATAGAGTAGCAGTCAGATTTCATGTTTGTAGGATGGAATCATGAACCCAAATTTTGAATAATAATTTGATTGATTTTCTATATTTGACTCTTTGGATCTCACTGATAATTTTCAGATTGGAACAATTATAAGTGGGAACTTGTTGGACTTAACATTACTCAATGTGCAGCTCATGTCCCCTCGACCCTTAGAATATAACAGAGGGATGCTCGAAAAGTTGGGCAGGGAAACTTAGATTTAGATTAAACTCACATCATCCCGAAATGATGGCTCCATATCTCAAGGAAACTTGCCGATCTGATGATTCTGATCTACTTTTGCTAATACTCGGACCCTTTTCTTGTAAAACTTAAAGTACCTCATATCTAGACGCTTTTCTTGTAGAACTTTTATTAAGTAACTTATATCTGTGCCTTGACTGACGACGCCACCAGTTTTGTCGTCCACACAGGACGCCACAAGTTTTGTGGCTCATCAATCCCAATCACTCATCGAGAATAAAATTTGGGCATAATCGGTTGAGATCCTAGTGTTTCCAAGTCTAACCGGTTACATGTTAACATCCTTCGGTTTTTCTCTAGTAATTTGAGGTATGTTCCCTAAATTCCTCTAAACTGATCGGTAATTCTCCCGCAGTCTTGATGAACTTCAACCGGTTATTTCTCAACCTCAACCGGTTCATCTGTAACTAACTGTCGGTGATCCCCGATCATTGATCCCAATGAATCGAAAGAATTCCCTTGGCCCCTGCCGCAAAGTGCCGGATGCGGGGTCAAGCGGGGTCAACGCCACGAGTACAGATCGCAACAAGCTTATTGATCTCGTTGTGTGCCGGAAAGCAGGGATGATGGTACGTATACTCCGCATTTCCAGGTAACATACAGATACAGATATGTTTCCAGGTACACGGCTGACCTGACGGCTGGGATTGTACTTCCCGGACCCACCCCCTTAGCTCGGGGGTAGAGCTGTCTCCATGGGTCAGAGCTGCTGGAGCCCACGAGCCCCCGGGGCTGCCCAGCTCCTTCCTCCACCCTAGTGACACGGGCGAGGTGCACAAAGTATGTAGTCCTGCGATCGCACGTACACTTTCTCTCGATTGTAGCGACTTCATGTGTGATGCATCGTTAGATTGTAGTGAAGGTGGCAGCATCCTCTACTTTGCCACACAAAGTATCACAAGGGGCCCATAAAAATTCCCCCCTTGGTAAAGTGCTAAAATGACACATTTTCCCATGTCTTGTGAACACCATTATGGGAATATGTGACATATATGGGGAAAAGAGTTTTTTCTCGTACATCTCCTTGGGAGTATGTGATTCCAACATTGAAAAATGTACACACCTTCATAAGGTAAACTTGGAGTTGTAGGAAAAATAGATATTTTCACACCTACAATATTAATCTCAAGCTGGAACTGAAAGTAATCATTTGTTACACTAATTGTTCTCCTTGATATTATCACACCCCTTTGAGCAACCTGCAAAACAAACACTTCAAAAACACTCCGATGCTTAAGTTAGATTGAATTGTACAATGAACAAAATTGCATCCAATCCCTTTGAGCAATCTGCAAAATAGACACTCACATAAACCTCAGTATCAACAGGAGACATAGAAATAGATTCTGCCACTTGGCATCGAAACCCAGAAATCTTACCACAACGCAGCTATAGGAAGAAAAACTCAAAACGATAGCACACCAGGACATTGCTATGATCACCCTCTTGTGCACTAGTGTCTGACACTACTATTCTTCTGGCTCACAGCAACAGAACATGCGCACATTTGTCACACTTTCGCAGGGTTGAGGATAATTTGATTTCCTGAAAACAAATCCATCTGGTAACAACACCCCTGTTGTCCTCCGAACCGAAAGATATTGCAAATCAAATCACCGAACACGAAGCTTGTCATAAGCTAAACAAACTACTCACTCAAACAGCTCTCTAGATGTATTGCAAATACCCTTTCGTAGCGCCAACTCCCAAAAACTGCTTTTCAAGCTTTTTGCAATGGAATTTGCACACGGTTGAGATTCAACTTCAGACTCACTTGAAGTAGTTTACCTCCACCCATTGGGGAAGTAGTTTTCCAATGCCTGCATTTCCTCGTCATGGTTAGGGTTGGGCTCCAGACTCTCACCCAAAACCCTCAAACCAAAGAAAGCAGCACGTGCAGCATAGCGTTGATTGGCTCGCATTGCTTGATATCGAGCAAGCCACTCTGGGTGATTTCTAATCATCCGGCTCCAGGCAGTGTTCACAAGACGGAGCTTAGACAATTGAGCAGTAACCTCATCAAATGTACCTTCCAAAATCACCTTCAAAATGTTTTCCAAGAAGAGGTCCTCTGGAATGGGAGGTAAAATAGAGCCCATACTGATGAGGTGAGGAGAGCTTCTCCTACCAAAACTCACATATCACAACACTCCCATATCAGCAATGTACCAACACGAGGAGATACCATAACACCAGCAAAGGTGCACCTACACAAGTCTTGAGAATTTATCCAATATCACAATATAATGTGAGCTAATTCAGAAAGATTTATGATGTAGTACCGCGAATGTGCAGCCGATGGCGATGAAGTGGTCAGACTCAATGGCAACGGAGGCACTCTTGGAGGTCCCTCCGGCAGAACCTGCGGTGTCAGCCCATACCAGGACGGTCTTCCTGCCTGAGCATTGGAATGTGATATAAGGCTTCTCCTGTGGGATAAGGAGTTTCTGCCTGTGACATACAGATACCCAATACTATGATCAAAAATGTTGTGATCAAAAAGGTGCCAACTATGACTTTTCTGAGAATCATGAAGGCAGCGCAAGGTCATAGTGACGAGCTTAAACCTGTATACTCTGGGCCCGATGACGATGATCACACGCCGCTGGTTGCCATTTGGCACGGCATTCCAGAGTGCAATCCAGAGGCAAACTGTAGTCAACCCCCTTCCCCGCGGCCACCACTCGCTGGAACCTCGAAATTGCACTCACATTGTGTCCGCATACTCTGCCGGCCTGTCGCATTTGGGAGGGAATTGTGAGAGTTCAAGGTTGGCATTGTGAATTTACCCCCTATGAACAATGGCATTCAACCATTGTATTTAGACAACATCAAGAACCTTCAACATTAGTGCTTCAGTTGTTCCCGTAGTTACAGCTAGGAAGGCTTCGTACCATAGATTCAAGGCAATTCAGTAGGATATCACACAAGACAATCCATTGTGGTTCTACTTGTGGTTTGACAATTTTCATGTGATAATGTAGTATGGATTCCCCTGAAGGAATGTAGAATGGAAAAGGAAATCCTTGTGGATTTACCTCATTTGTCAATTTTACCATGTGAGAATAAAGAATTGAATTTCATGATATTTTGCTGAAGATAAAATGATTGTTTTTCCCTTGTTTGTATCTATAAGATTTCCAAGTTTTTAACACAATTTTAAAGGTTTGTTTTTCCCATGTTTTCCCAATCAGGGACTGTCCCAATTTTCCCTGATTAAAATAATTCCCTCATTAGTGTAGTTGAGTTGTTTATAATCAGGTTTTTTTTAAAAATTTCCCTTGTGGGAACACATTATATATTCCTTGTGTATGTAGTCCTGCGATCGCACACTTTCTCTCGATTGTAGCGACTTCATGTGTGATGCATCGTTAGATTGTAGTGAAGGTTGCATCCTCTACTTTGCCACGCCTCATTTCGGGATACGGTGAGCGATTCGGAGGAGTCCGACATGCACACTTGAAGAAAGCACACAAGGAAGTTGAAGTGGTCGACCATCTCCAGCAACTACCAAAACACGTGGGCGGGCGACGTGGACGGCTGTAGGTAGACCTAATTCTTGAAACACATTATAACTAAAATGGAGGATTCATTTGAGGGTCCGAGACTGAAGAAACTTCAAAATTTAGTGCAGGAGCTTGCATCATGGTATGAGTCCAAAGCATGGACATAACATTTTTCAAGCTATAACTCTTAAAAGACGTGGGGTCTCATCAAGTTCATAATCATATTTGACATATTCAAGGGTTAGAATCCTTATTGGACTCTTTGTCTTGTGGCAAGGGTAAAATCAAAATATGATCATACTTGTCATTGATGATCAAATTACAAGGTGTATATTTGCATCCAAGGGCACATAAGTTACATATTTTGAGCTTGATCTTCAATAACATGAAGAAACTCATCTAATTGAAATAGTTAGTTTGCCAATGTCATTAGTTGGCCAATGGGTGCTTTTAGGGTCTAGAATTGCTATGCATGATGCATGAGATGATTATCTTTCATGATAATTTTGACCGTCAAATTAAGCAGTTGTTATGAGTTGTTTCATTTTGATAATATCAATACACTGCTTTGCCTAAGCTTTTCAACCTAAATCTACCAACGCAATGTTGTGCTAACAAAACAAATAGAAATATGTAATGTATACAATCTCAGTTATTCCCAGCCCCACCCAATACACAAACTCAATTGAATAATGTGACGACATGTGAAAAACTTGGAAGTCATTTTCTTCTAACCCCATGAACTTTTTCTACTATTGAGGTCAAGTCACCATCCATTGCATTGGGTTGAGTTTCTTGAATAACATTAGTTGTGTCACAAACTTCAACAAGGTCATTAATTGAATCATTTATGTTGTCATTATTTGAAGATGATGTTGTAGTGCTTTTTTAAATATGAAGAATCATTGCTATTTACATGAAACACAAATGTAACCATTGAATATCTCATTGGTGACATATTAGCAAATATCCGAATGCACGTGCAATTATATATGGATTATTTTGTGCAATATATAAACATCGTATAAGCTCACAAAAGGGTCTTAAGGTAGGCCTACTTTTCATAAGCATCTTTGATTCTTAACCTATGAGCGCCCAAGAGGTCCAATTTGGGCTTGTCTATGCACACAAAAGTCAGAATTTAGCTACACAAATTTATTCGTAAGCTAATTGTGTCAAAAAAATTAATGAACTTATACAAAAATAAGCCATTTGTAAGTGCACCATGTATTCAACCAAGTGTAAGCATTCATTCGAATCTAGAAAATCCAAGATAGTTTCAACTATCCACATGTCATCATTTGAAATTATTGAGACTGTGGTCTAATTTGGGCAACATTAGGGCCAGTGGGAGTTGGGGAGGGCCTAGGGGAATTTCAACACTATTGAGAGGGACCGTAGGAATATCTAGTTTGACAGAGTGCCAAACACCAGAGTGAAAAGGAAATCAGTTGGAGCTCTGCCATGCTAACCCCTACTTGTATCGCTCCACTTAAAACCATAAACCCATTCCCCATCATTCAACATACCTTATAAATTACTTATGGAATCATCATGGGTATATTTTATTCAATTGCAGAAGTGACTATGAACAATATGTTTAGCCACTAACAGACAAACCCAATCACAAAGGTCACAACTCCAACATTGGACAAATTTGAGATATTTACAATGCAAATTGGAATGAACACGGACACAAGATACCAACAATCACTTTCTCTTTCTACAGGGGTTTCTCTAACATAAGCATGCTCATGTCAGAGTGCACAAACATAGATGTTGTAAGTCTCCGACATACGTACATAGGCGGTGCTAATGTATCTAGCAGGCTTGCCCTTCATCAGACCGTGCTAGGACATCCAATTGGAACATCGTGCAAAGATAATCGATAATTTAATGATAAATAATAAAAACATTGTTTTAGTTGTTCTAGAATGTGAGTTATTTCAAAAGAGTTTTAATAGCCAAGTGACCAATTTCATTTTTAAAGTTTGGCTACTTGTATTTCCAAATAGTTGCATGTGGAACACAAATTATTGGAAACATGGTTCTTTGTGGTACCCCATTTTACATTGCTCCAAAGAGTATGTCTAAAAGTTGCACAATTGTCATTCTCTTAGAAGTTCTTAAAGAATTTGAATTGGTAAGCTAGCTCAGTAAAATTAACAAATTTGTTTGCCGATGTAGGCTCTCATAACAAATTAGTTGCACACACATTTGCAAATGTTCTTAAGTACTTGCTTTAATAACTTCATGGAAATTTTGACGACTTACAAGAAATCAGAATCCCAAATCGGTTGGAAAGTAAAGAAATTTCAAATAGTGGAGGTTCATGTACAATTTTGAGCCAACAGTGAATGAGATCAAGATTTCTAGATCTTGTAAATTTCATCAATTCATTAAAAATAGACACAAAATCCTCATAAAAATCCTCATCCAAATTTTCAATGGAAAAAGGAAATATGGAGGGGTGATCATTAATCCAGGCGTAGGCATGTGGGATTTCCTATTAATGGAAAAATAACATAGCCACAAGAAGGTGAACTAGAGGGGCCCCGACAACAATTGTCTCTTTTTCAAAGGTGAAAAGCTTCAACAGGCGTGGACAAGCTGGCCGGCACCTATCTCCCCCAAGGGCAAGCCTCTAGGTCAAATGGTTGGTTGACAATATCTACTTCCCTCTTTACCCCATTATGATTGGGTTGATTATAGGTGGTAGGGTGCACCAAAAATCAAGTGCTAGGAAGGTCATCCATGTGAATACTATTCCGGCCTTAGGCAACTTAACCTCGGAGCTCCTACAAAATCCGGGTTAAGGCTTTGGATTTCACCCACCTTGCTTATGTAGTATGTATAGTTGAGTATAAGAGTGAATCTATGAAAGGCTTATATTTGAAGCGTAGAATGTTCCTCTATCTGCAATTTATAAATCTATAGTTGGATGTCAAATATTTGGATGTCAACTATTTGGATATCAATTAGCTAATTCAACTTTTCGAGGATTCAAACATATGGACATAGGATGGTCAAACATAGAATTTTCACATATTAGATTCCTCATTTGCATTTGAGTCTTTTGAGTGTTCTTCCAATGAATTCTGAGTCTTTGAAAAGTAGTTAGGATTTGATGGTTCATCACATTGAGAAGCTCTAAGAGCAATGAACGGGGTGAACCAAACACCAGCTATAGATGAATCGGCTGTGTTTGAGAAATAACTGGTTGAAGTTCAAGTCTTCACGATATTCACACATTGTTTTAGGGAATCTACAGAATATACCTCAATATAACATAGAAAAACCCAAAGATGACAACATACAGCCGGTTGGACTTGGAGACACTAGGATCTCTATTGATTATGCTCAAAAATCTCCCTGGACACTGTCTGAGAGGGAGCTCCAAAAATCAAGCTCTTAACTCACTTGGAAAGGCCTTCATTAGACTATGAATGCTTCTTTTGCGGATTTCAATACATTGGTAACTGTAAATATGGTGGGTTGATGTACTGTGGGAGGTTCTCATGCGTTTGTTGAAAGTTTCCATGTCATTTACAGCTAGTACACTATGTAGCGACCATACTAATTCCACATCGAAAATAGTCCAGCACACAGCTAAAGCATATCTGTTAATAATAGAGACATGACATGACAACTGTGAGTGTGGGATACAAAGGGAAAGTAACAACAGCACAAGGTAACATGACATGATAACGACTCAAACTTCATAGTTCCTACTGTGCACGATTGTAGTTGTTGGATCTTCATTGAGAACATCAATTCTATTAATCTTGAAGATGCCGAAGAGTTATTGGAATAATCTCACTCTTTTTGAATGAGGCACGCCACTTCAGGAATTTCATGATCATGAGGACTAACCTAATCTAAACAATTCAGGAGCCCACGAAGGAATATATCCAAGTACACATTGGTGACAGCTTTATGTTGAGTCATTCAAAAGAGAGACAAGCGTAGTATCTGTGGACCATTTGCAACTAAGTTAATCACATGACTAAAACTCTCCACACTTTGATCCTATAAAGACCTAACATAAGATCTTGTAAATCCACTACATTTCAATGTTGGACATTTAGAGCATCTCCGCCACCATCTCCAAAATAAGAGCATACGGGGTATTTGTGAGAACATACACCCCTGAGTTGCGTACATGGAAACCTCTGCTCTGCACAATCCTCAATTCTTTGATCAACGCCTCCACATAAGATTTCCAGTTGGCTATGATGTCTTCATCATCATTCTTGATAATTGATTTGTTTCTTGGAGGAAGGACTTGTATTTCCTTTCCTATCTTACGTAGCATTTTCTTTGTCCAAATTTTGTTTTGACATGGAGGCTCACGTGCATGTTGCTCAAGAAAACTTGTCAAAAACTCAACACAATCACCAACATTGATGGAGCGTAGGAGGGTGCTAGCTTCTCCCTCAAGCCTTGGCACATTCCTTTTTGAACCTGCCACTCATCAAGCCATGCAGGAAGTCATCAAAAAATTTTAATTGAACAAGGACAATATATATAGGGGATTGCTATTTCCACACCTTTTTTGGCTAGATTCACACCTTTTTGCCGGTTCGGTTGCCGTGTCACTGAGGCGCTATATATGAGATTCTTCATGGTGCATCCGGACCATTGATCCACCAAGGCCCATCCAAGGGCCTCAATGATCCTAGGTGGCGGTGGGGTGGGGGCGGGGGTGGTTCTTGCCACCAAGGCGGGGTGGGGCCGTGGGCCTCATGTCTTTTTTGGGGAGGCCGGATTTAGGGTGGTGTCGGGCCTAGTGGCTAGGCGGGCCCAGTGGCTAGGCCTACTTATTATATAACTAGTTGATTAGCCTTACTCTACTTACTAAATGACTAGTTGGTTAGCCTTACTCTACTTACTAAATGACTAGTTAGTTACCCTTACTCTACTTACTAAATAACTAGTTGGTTAGCCTTACTCTACTTAGTAAATGACTAGTTGGTTACCCTTACTCTACTTACTAAATGACTAGTTGGTTACCCTTACTCTACTTACTAAATAACTAGTTGGTTAGCCTTACTCTACTTATGGTCACTCTTCTTAATTGGACATGTATATTTGAGTGGTATATGTGCAAGTCTTGAAGTTAGGCTTTGATGCGTTAAAGTATTGGAGAGGCTTACTAACTAGTTATTTAGTAAGTAGAGTAAGGGTAACCAACTAGTCATTTAGTAAGTAGAGGAAGGGTAACCAACTAGTCATTTAGTAAGTAGAGTAAGGCTAACCAACTAGTTATTTAGTAAGTAGAGTAAGGGTAACCAACTAGTCATTTAGTAAGTAGAGTAAGGCTAACCAACTAGTTATATAATAAGTAGGCCTAGCCACTGGGCCGGCCTAGCCACTAGGCCCGACACCACCCTAAATCCGGCCTCCCCAAAAAAGACATGAGGCCCACGGCCCCACCCCGCCTTGGTGGCAAGCACCACCCCCGCCCCCCACCCCACCGCCACCTAGGATCATTGAGGCCCTTGGATGGGCCTTGGTGGATCAACGGTCCGGATGCACCATGAAGAATCTCATACATAGCGCCTCAGTGACACGGCAACCGAACCGGCAAAAAGGTGTGAATCTAGCCAAAAAAGGTGTGGAAATAGCAATCCCCTATATATAACCTAATTTAACTTGTACAATTAAAGGTAGATGGTGAACAACACTCACATTTAAAGTAGGATGAAGATGCCTCACTCAAATTCCACACAACTTAGAAGACCAAAACAAAACCTGCATCCAACAGACTTTACATGATGTACCCATGCCCAACCCACTGATTTTAAAATATGTGCAAGGATGTTTAGTGAATCTTCTTTGCTTCCTACATTAGTCAAATAAATGAAGACATGGGGAAAGCCTCACTTACGGGAGGAACTTGCTTCACAAATTTGATGCCCCTCCTCCATCATGACAGGCATAGCTTCATGGCCTCCACCGACAACCACTTCCAGTTCCTCTTCCTTGATTTCTTGGAACACCTCCATTTGTTCAATTTTCAATGCATCATCAAGTAACATGACATCAACAGAGCTCGTGACATTCTCCATGGTTGGTTTGGATTGAATAGTAAACTGAACAAGCATGACGAATGTCATCAGAAGAAAACTTTGAGCAAAACAGATGGAAATTGAGTACCTTTAAATTCATGCACTTTCCCCAACCAAATTGAATCTATTTCCATGCCACATCCACTGTATCACTGCTTTCGACCAATCGTTGCATGTGACAAGTGTGAATGCGGCTTTGCCACTCGAGAAAATTTATCTTGTTCGGAAATTGATAAAGTTTTGGCTTCCGAAATCAAATTTCAAGGAATTGACACCTTGCATACCTTGAATACCCCCTCTGATTTACAAATGCACAAAGTTATGAAAGACATGGAACAAGCTCACACTCAGGATGGACACATGTGAGTGGAAGATTCAGGCATTGATAAACGTTACACTGGAATTTCGAGCTAAGAATACACGAATTTTCAACCCAATCACCAAGCTCGACAAGTCGTTTCAACTGGCACATCCCTGCAAATATTTTACATTTTTCAAGCACTACACTAAATATCCCAATTAGTGAGGGTGGGCTATTTAGTGTGGGGGAAATTAGTGATGGTGATACTAAATTTCTTTACACTATGAAATTAGTGCCACCTGTAGATTTGGTAGGCATTGTTCAATTTGGCACTATTCATTGAAAATACTATTTATAATGACATTATTCACAATATTCATACCATTCATACCATTCATACCATTCATACCACCGTGAGTTTCTTCCTATTATCAAGGTTTCTCCCCATAAAGGATTTCATCACTCTAGAAACACCAAAGAGCATGCACTAAGTTTTTTTCAACTGTACGGTAAATGAGCATGTGTTCATAAATATAGTATCACTCAATAAAGAGTTAGGCCCTCACTAATTTTTAGACTGGACAAATTAGTGCATGTTTTAGGAATTGGTAACATATGCACTAGTTGGAATAGTCAGTGTAGTAGGAAACATGGTTCTTGAATGCACATCCATTTTGAAATGGAGGGGTCATTAGAACACAATATGGTGGACAAGAGCCTAGTCCAATCTACACAATTCATAGATTTCACCGCGGTTCTGACTAATGTAGGGCTACAAAAATGAAGGTCTGACTCAATGTTCAAGATGATTAAAGATCCAAGACCTTGTCCATGCTAGAGGGAGTATGCCAAGTTGGCGGGAGCAATTCAAAATCGGACATGAATCTTGAAATTCACTCCTTCATTATAAAACTACACCTAGATATTAACAAATGTTTTAAGTAGTTGAGCATAATCTTAAGTAGATGACATTACTTTTTGTTGAGTCATGTTTTTAATCAAGAAAGGAATTCAACACATCTGAGCATGGAGTTTTTGACACCATATGATTAGAGCATGAATAAGAGAATGTTGATTTTAGGTGTGCTCAAAAGTGATCCTACATTTCATGGTGTTCAAACTGTGTTCAATTTAGGAAATAATCTTTGGAGGTCAATTTTGAAAAAAATATGAACACATTACCTATTTTGCACTACACAAATAAATCAATTCCATCTAGAGCGGGGGACCCGCCTTGGAGGCGGAGAGCCAACAAGAGTATCCGGAAGGAAGTAAAACTTTAAGAACCTTTGTTTTCAAGTCCCTTCGAGAGCATCAACACCTTCACTTGGAACCATGCTAACTTTTGTTACATAACACTACTCACGTGATGAGCTTTATTCATGTGCCTACAATAGATTCAATAATAAAGCCTCCGAATACTAGAATTGAATCCTAGTGCTTTAGATTTAATATGAAGTCAAGGCAACTCATTAACTGAGTAATGTTATGCACACAAAAGATTTGCCAAACATTGGCCTGCATTCTAGTGATGTTCTAGACGTGCACCACCCGTCGGAGAAGGGAGAGTAGAGAGATGAGGTTTGTACAAAGTCTATGTTGCACCCAACCTCAATAATTTCAGGACTCGCAAGGCATGGGTTCATGATTCCTCCTCCACTCCAGCCGCACCCAGACACGCAGCTGGAATCTCTGGAGTCACTAAACATTTCTTAAAGCGAGTGGTTCTCAGTTCGAGGTGCGTTAGTAATCAAGCGAGGAAACGCCGCGCAAGCAGCCCTGACCGGGCGGGAGGAGAAATTTTCGATACTTAGTTTTTGAGACAGCGCTAAAATACTCGATTCCAAACACAAGACTGAAAAACGTAAGAGTGAGTGACAAACACAGATATGTTGACACGAACCCGTTGGATGCCAATGAATATGAATCCGTTACTATGATGAGGAGAAGCTGGGAGATGAAAGAGATTAAAATTAGTGAAACCGTAGTTCGTCTGAATGTTTTATTAAATCAAACACTAGTCCAACTTCCAAGCCAAGAAAACAGAGGATACTGAATCTTGAGAGTCCCCTCTCTTCTTGGACACTGTTTGTAAGTTCATTACCTGAAGGGAAGGCAAACGAGGACAAGAAACCGGTCGCTCTCTTGTTTGATGATTCTACAACCAAATGGTGTGCGACCTACTTTTGACCACGCAGCTGGGACAACACCAAACCACAAAAAAACGAAATGAACAGTGAAGATAGGTTGAGAGGCTTGCACCTAGATTTGGTATTCTCCAATTCCTGCTACATACAAGGCCGACGAATTCCTTCGGTGGTAGCTGCTGGACTCAAACTAACCACTTCACTTACAACCACCGAATCCAGATCAAATGTCCAGATCAAATGTTCAATTACAGAAGTGACTTTGACGGACACAGGGTATCTTTCTATCTCTACCTCGACACTCCTGAGATGAATGATGTGCGTCTAGTGAGGGGATGTGCCTCGTTGGCAGAGAGCAAGCACTTGGGAGTGTCCGGAAGAAATAAAATTTTGAAGAACCTCTGTTTTCGATTTCCTTCCAGTCAAGCACACCGCCTTGATTGGGAAGCATCGTCATTATGTAGCACCAAAATTATCCGCAAACAACCGCCTGCATCCTCGTGATATTCTATTAATGCATAACTTTGTGCTGGACGAACTCTCAAAGCACAAAGTTGTGCCAGACACTAGTTGTAAGTTCATTCTTTGAAAACTCCCCTGGAATTGGATACAAGAAACCGCTCGCTCTTTCGTTTGGTTATTCTTCACCCTGCCCGATGTAATTCCTAACACACAGCTAAAAGAAAACACCAGACAAAAAATACTAAAACAAATTAAGACTACACTGGAAGGAAAAGGGGTGCAACACCACAAACAACACACCAATGGGCAAGGAAGATAGTTTGAAAGGTTCGCACCTGGAATCGGAGTGGTACTAATGCGGCTACGGAACGACTAACGAAATGGTTGGCTGGAGATGCTATCCCAGCTCACCGTCTACTTGATCCCTCAAGCGTCCGTCTGTGATTCCTTCAAAGTGTGCACTGACTCCTCCAACTTGCTCAGCGTAGCAGGCAATGAGACTCAGCGTAGCAGGCGCGATGCAACGTTCGCTTCAATCTAATGATGCATCACACTTGAATTCGCTAGTTCACCGTCAATGCAGTTTTGGGTAACAACTCAGATTCGAGGTTCCGCAACATACTAACGGCTCAGATTACTGGCCGAGGTTGACCAAACCCCAGGTTTTAAGGCTCCAAAGCGCATGTTTGTTTCCTGCCTATAAAGATGTTCACTACTTTAAAAGTGATGGCGGAGAAACTGCTACCGTGCTACGCATTAAATTTATTGTATAATAGACAAGCCCATTTTCATAGCTTAGGACAACCTACATTTTCATAGCTTTCCCTACATGGAGATGTTATTCTTTGATCATACCTAAACTGTAGATATGGTAGGAATACCATAGGATTGTATGAAAAAGATTTCTCAAGTCTCTTGAGATTGCCCTTGATGTTGCCTATGATGATGATTTGAAGCCCGGGTACGTAACTCCCGTATTATATGGTCCTGATTATAATCACTTATAATGCGTTTTAGTCCAATATTGAGTGATACAATTTGTTTTAATGTAGAAAACCCTTGTAGCCCTTCTAACAAGGAATCCAAAAATGTAATTATATATAGGAAATGAATATATTTTGAAGCATATAATTGCATTAAAAACCTAATTATATGATTTTTTTAAATACAGGTACCATAGGTCAAACTACCCAACTTTTTGGACTTTTTAATAAAATTTTAACATTGTGAATGAATTATAATTTTAATGGGAGGCTTAATAAATATGCAACCCAACTTTTTTTCATCTCATTTTATTTAATTTGGTCTTTACCCAACTTTTTTTTCATCTCATTTTATTTAATTTGGTCTTCACCCAACTTTTTGGTCATTTTAATTTGATATAATTTGATATAATTTTTACAAAAGCCGTCCTCTAAGCCGTTTTAAGTACGATGCCCCCTGCGTATAATATGGGAGTTGCGTACCCGGGATTTGAAGATGTTTGATAAGATTTGGTGTGGGAAAGGCCTTATTGCCATTGGGAGTAATTTAGTGGTTACTTGGAAAGTTAGACCCAAAATAGGTATTATTACTTGATGCCCCATGGGGCCCTAGGGGGTTATTCCGTGGCGGTTGTTATGGTCACTTCATGCATTTGAATTGGTTTTAAATCTATACCAATTCTTTTGTTTAAGAAAAAAAAAAATTAAAAAAAAAAAAAAAAAAAACCCACAAATATGTTAAGTTGCTTGCTTAACTAGTCGGGAATCGGTCAACTATCTTACTTGAAACCACTTTAAACTATACCTTGAGGGGCCTTCCTAGGGGGTGCACCTTTAATAACACGTATGAGTATGTGTGAGTGCACAATAGGGGTATTGATTTGAACTTTGTCATACTACGTATACATGTGCTACACAAATTGTAACTCGTACTTATGAACATGTATGAAGGACCTCTACAAAACATACAACATCTGTACTTGTATGGTAGTGTCACTAAACTTTATGGGATGAGTATTTGATATGGGATGAAACTAGGATGAATGAATTCTCATTTCCTTATCTCATCCATGCGTGTATGGAAGAGGCTGCAATATTAGGGTTTTGGAAGGGGTTATTGAGTTGAAAATGAGATCACTTCTTCCTTAGAGTTGCAGGAGGAATGGGCCACGCTTCTTTGTGGAGTTTGATCAAAGGGGAGGTGGATGGTTCATGTAGGTAGTTTGGTGATTACCTGCATCAATTGCAGGCATAAGGTGACTTAAAAGTTAAGTCTTGTCACAAAGGCGAATAGAAGAATTGCAAAGGTGCTCAAAACTCCTCCTTAGCTCATTCATTTCGTGTGTTTCACATTGCCCCTACCTTCTTTTGGGTGCTCGTCACATTAGCGGTATTGTGTATTTGATTGTGGAAGCAATTGTAGGTGTTTATAGATAAACTCTCCCATCTATTGAATTATTGGTTTTGAATAAGGAGCAGAATTCTTGTCTTGAATTTTAATGAAGTTGTGGCTATCCTTAAAGCATGCATGGTAGAGGCTAATTAACAAGTGGAATAAAATGGGTCAAGTGGCTTCATTGTGTTCAAGATACTTTGAGTTTTTATTGATGTTAGAACTACAAGATCCAAGCAAGGAAAATCAAGACAAGAATACACCTAAAGCTAGAATTGTCAAAAAAGTGGTAAACCCAAAATATCAGCTTCAGATTAAGATTTGGTGTCCTAGGAAGGTTTATGAGATGCGTAGAAAATTTGGTTATCATTGCGTGGAGTATACGTTTCCAATTGCCTAGATGGACCATCCATCAAACATGGAGACTGGTTGATGTTGGCATTAAAAAAGGCCAACAACAAGTAGACTTACGATCTTACTAATCATTTAATAAAAATCTTCTTATGATCTTACCAATCTTTTCAAACAATAATTGCATTAGCTTCTAAGATACAAGTATATTGTAGACTTAGACGCTTATGGGTTACATATGGGGAATGAAAAACTCTTCGACGATTTTATGATGAATGCTAGGGTTGTGCATTGTACATATGATAGGGATTGATTGTTATTCAAAACTATATTCGTGTACTTATATTAATGACTACATATTAATGTGATTTTTTTATTGTTAACATATTGTCACTTATATGTTTGTCATTGAAATTGTACATGTATTGCTTGATTTTACGGAAAAAAACCAAAAAAAAACCAAAAACTTGTATATAGGGGTTTTATTTAGAATATATGACTACAAAAGCACATGATTCTTGGATTTTTATGAAAGGTGCATCCCTGGGGGGGGGGGTCTTGACCCGTGATGTACAAACAATGTGATTGGTTGAGAAGTTGGAGATAGTCCAAGTTCACTTTATACTAGACCTTGAAGGCATGAGAGACCAAAAAAGTTGAATCGATGAAAGCTCTACATGGTGCCTACATGACAACAAATGGATTCTACCTCAAACTATTGAAGAAAACCAAAAATTCACAACATGTAACCAATTGGACTTGGAAACACTAGGATTTTGACCAATTGTGCCCAAAAATCTCCCCAGACATTGTCAAGAGATCTTGATTTTTGTCAAAGCCTCTTTGCTATACGATAGACCAAGAATTGTGACCATGAACATCCGGATGACAAGGCAGGAGGATCTCAGTGCTCCCAATTGCAAAAGAGTTTAATAACAGATAATTTGTCCTGCAAAGTACTTACTTATTGTGGTGGAGCACACAGCACAGTTTGTGTCTGCACTCGAAATTCATCCCCACTCGAAACCGTATGGATGCAAGAAGCACACCACCTTCCTGGCTTAACTACTCACACCTCGCTTAAATTATTACACAAACTGCTTATATACAATATAATCACACTAGACCAACTCACCATGCCCAATGGTACCACTCTAATGACCCCCGACGAATTTAAACTCTTCCACTCCGCTCCTTCTAAACTCATACACAACGCTCTAAACATCGCTAATTAATTATTTTGTCATCCCCCTTGTACTCATTGTATCCTACCATGCCAACAACACCATCCACCTAGATCCCTAAAAAATCCCTACATAATAAGCCCTCACGCCATTCTACCACACCCACCGACTGCCCCCGTACACCCTCCTAATCTTCACATCCCCCATATGCCCCCTCCGCCCAATTACATGCTTAAAGACCCCCGCAAATTTCCCATACATGAAATACTAGATCACAAACAAAACCAATCTAATGATCATAACGGAATAAATAGAATAGTCACGTCATACCTATGCCAATGGAAAACTGCAAATAATACCACATATCACAAGTGGCGTACCCAAAGGGACCTTTACCCCTACTGTGAAACCAACACATGCAACCACCACACATGCCTACTCACCCATTACTACACGACCAGACAATACAAACACTGTTCACATATCGTTAATGCCTACTTCTCCACATTACAACATAAAGACACAATATACGTCACACCACCCACAAGTATTCCCCGAGCACTTATCTCTATTAATGAATGTAACCCCGATAATGACATCGAAACAAACTCTGAAACTATCCAAATACAATTGGATGTCGCCCACATATACGAAGATAATGGCCGCCACCTCATCACCATCCCAAAAACTCGATTACTATGGTTATGGAAACAATATCACATGTCCCACAATACCACACACGGTCTACAACCAACTACTCAATCATTCGAAACTGAAATTGTTTGGCTATATCAAAGATACAAGTACCGTATTCCAAAAAATGACCCACTCAAGCGGGCCCAATACATACTACCCTCCTCAATATTAGATCTCCTAATTACAACATTCAATATTAACCATTCATACTTCTCCTCCCAAGTCACATGCCCCACACATTTTACCCAATTCTACTCGCCATTTTCTCGAGACATTATATTTGGTCCCTAGGCAAAGCGTTTGCCCATAAATGGCAAGGGATCGGCTATGCACACCCTCACAACGCCACAGACCTACAACAAGCTATTCATTGGGCTCGCATGGCAGCCCAAACTGACCCACATACAATCACTATCCTTGTATCTCCGGATATTGATTGGTACCAAAACTCCACCCCGCATCAAGGCCCATTCCCGGACACACACGTCATTGCCCATTTTGCTGCTGATACTATCATATATGAGGAACCCACAATCCCCCCCAAGCTCAACCTCACAAGGAAAGAACCATCAACCATACAAATATTCTGCATTCACCATTAAGATAATAACATTGCCACCTCCGACCAAATGAAATTACTACACGATATGGCCAATAGCCTCCAAATATTACACTGTCACACCCAAATTGCACCCCCTACTCCTTCAAACATCACCGTTAACTCCAGTAAAAATGGTCTAAATCAAACTATCCTAATACACTCCTACACAATAACACCCCTACCCCTCCACTCCCAAATTACCAGACAAACCTACCCCTTAAATTCCACCCCCAATTCAGCTACTACACTGATGGCTCCTATATAAAACCCAAAGAAATTGCCCCTGGCGAATGGAGAAGAGAAAGAGCTGGCTACGGTATCTACAGTCCCAAAGGCTTAAATATCGCCAAAAGACTCTATGGACACCAAAACATACTACGTGCAGAAATGATGGCTCTACACCAAACACTAACACTAATAAATACACAATTTCCTAATGAACCCGCATACATATTCATAGACAGTCTAAACGTACTCTATCTACTCAACACCCAAATTAAACATCCCACCCTTCATAATAGCCACCCAGACCAAGTCACACTCAACTCCATGGTACAAATCCTTCAAAACCGTACACAACCAATCACAATTTCCAAAGTTCGAGCACACGTTAACATTGAAGGTAATGAAAAAACAGATAAACTAGCAAAAGAAGGGTTAGAATTAGAACACCGTATTGCTACTCACTCATATGAACATGCCCACGCCACCCCATACTATTATCAAAAAGACATATGGGCCTCCATGACGGACGTCCCAGATAAAGGTCCTGTCAGATTCTTAGACAAACAAATTATAAAATATGATAGGGAAACCAATATAGCACTCATGGCCACACAAAGCCCCAATACTTCAAAATGGACACAAAATGTACACATAGACAAAGAAGTATCCAATGAATTTTGGACAAATCCCTTAATCACCGACAAACAAAAATCCTGCATTATTAAATTCCGCACAGGAACATACATGGGCAATGCTAGGAAGCAACTGTTCTTCGGTCCCCAACACTACCCTTCTATTATGTGTCCTATATGCAACTCAAACGAACCAGACACTTGGCTCCACGTTCTACTTACATGTAAACAACAACATATACATTCACTTAGAGTTAAAAGACATAATAAAGTAGTTGGTGAAATTAGGAAGCTCCTAATCTCGTCCGAAAAATCCCGATGCTTTACTCTCATGAATGCCGGTACCTTCAATAATAATTCCCCCGAAAATACTGTTCCCAATTGGCTCCTCCCTTGTATATGTAGCACAAACAGGTGTCACTGTAACGCTAGATTTCGGCCAGATATACTTTGTGTAAAAGGACTACCATATCAAAGCAACCCTCCCACTGACATTGACCCTAACCTCACCATACAATTTATTGAATTCACATACTGCAATGATAGATTTTCCTCAGAAGCCACTGAAGCAAAAAATCACAAATATAAGCCTCTAATTGATAGTATCGCTGCCAGAGGATGGAAAATCGAACCGCTTATTGTCATCACAGCTGGGGCCAGAGCTACTGCCCACACCCCATCTATGGAAATTCTTGAAACCAACCTCAAACTACCCATGGCTACCATCAAACATACCTTCAAAACCATTAATACCATTGCAATTCAATATGCCATGTCAATCCTCCATAAAAGGCGGATTGAAAACCACCAACCGCTCCCACAAAATCTAGACCCTCCATAACTCAAAACTTCACACTCTAAACTCACAATTAGATTAGATTTATTTCATTAGTTTTTATGTCCCAATCATATGAGGGATTGGAGCCGCTAGGTTGGTACAACCTACCACGGAATCATCACCTCGCTTACATCCTCACATTATACCCACTCCTTATACTTTTAACGCTATTCACCCTAGTGAGCCTTGCTGGACCCATGTTTTTTGGTTATTATAGTGTCCATCCTCGGAAGAGGAGAGTAGTTTTGTCCCAGCTTCCCCATGTCCTGTGGACATCGGATTGTTGGCATCACGAACGGACACTCTATTCACGCCGGCCCCTGAATTGGGACCGGAGTTTCTATCTATCTATCTATCTGCACAGAAGACCACAGTAACAACGGCCAAGGGGCCTACCATTTCCAATGTCGCCGCATTCAGCCAGGTGGAGGGTGGCCAGCGGGTGATCAAGCAAGCTCCCAGATCTTGGTAGAGCTACAGCTCCTCTGCTTCTTCGCTGCCGCAGATACTAGGGCCTGGCGCACAGGGGCCCAGCCAAGTGGCTCCCCGTGGTTGGTTGGTTGGTGGGGTCCATTTTCAAACCTTTGCTGGAGGTTGATACCTCAGGTGGGCACAAAGTGCACTGCTGCGCCCGTCTCCATCTCCCCCCGCCTTTCATTCAGCCTATATGGGTGTCGTGAGAGAGAAGGGAGAAAGAGAAAATTGGAGTTCCGCAGTAAGAAACTTGCAGAGAATTACCTGGCAGAGGACGGCAAAGCTGTGGGTTCTGAGCTGAGGCGGAGGGTCCGCTTCGCCATCCTTGCCGGTGGAGCGAGATGAGATTCATCGCCTCCGCCAGGCACAACGGCTAATGGTTGCTCATGTGCGCGGCACTCTTAAGGATGGTATGGCCATGGCCACATCAATTCTTGCCACAGTTTATACTGGAAAAAACCTAATGTGACTACCTTCAATATTCAATATTGAATGTCCATGCAATGCAGTAAATAATTATGACACCTCCAAACAAAAAGCTTTTGTTTGGATCACGTCGTAATGACCATGGTCATTTTTACAATTTCTACTTGGTAAATAAATTACATTTCAAATAGTTTGATACCTTGTGACCCTGAGATCACCCATGAATACAAATTGAGGTCACCTTTGGAATTAATTTTATTCACATGGTTACTTTGAGCCATCTAGTAAAAGGCGAGGAAGTGCAAGTATGAAAGCCTTGATGGGAACTTTTAAGAAAGAAGCATTAGTCGGCGTCACATGTTGGGAACTCAAATCTCACCTATTCCTACATTCACCTATTCCCACGTTCACGTATAGCAGTGAAATTTGGGAGGTGACTTGAGAAATTCTCATCGGAAAGTCTTTGAGAAGGGCATGAAGATGCAAATTTGGAGAACTTCCCATAGAATTATAGGCTCTCAAGCTTACTATGCGCTTTCAACAACGGCTCACCCACATATCCTTTTGGTTAGTCAGTAAAGCAACCTCACTATCCCAACACCTAGCCGGACAAGGATTTAACACTTCGTACAAATCAACAACCATGTGGAAGCCACCGTAGGGTTTATCTCATTGGGAAACCCATGAAAACCCAACCACATCAAAAGCAACATATGTTGATATGAAGGAGGCTTTTCTTGCTAAATAGTGGAACTTTTTCCATCTCTCTAGGAAGAAACTAAATTACCTCCACCTCAAGGATTTTGTTAAATACGAGTGTGAATTGTACTTGAAGCAAGGTGGCACAAGCACGGTCAAGTACACAACTCCATTACCTTGCATAGGTTTAAGTGAAGTGATCCAAAACTATATATTAACGTTAAATTTTGTGAAAGGACAAAAATCATAAGATTTGAAAAAGATATTGATCTACAAAGCCAAACAATATATGTTGAAAAAATGAATTTCAAGAAAGTCTACATATTTTAGAAGATGGTGCAAGTTGTGTGCAAGTAGACATATTGAACATGTAATTGTCTTAAATATGCTTTAAACATGATAAATTCATTAAATCAAATTTCTCTACAATTTTTTTGTAATAGTGTCTTCAAGTTTATAATGAATTAAATGAATATGGAAAAACAAATCCAACTTCAAAATATTTAAGGTCCTACATCCGAAACCAGATTTAGCCATTACTTTTTGAGTTATAATTTTATTGATAAGTTTTGAAGATCTCATCTTGATGGTCTACATTCAGGTACCTCACACAACAATAAAAGGCATCATGAACAAAAGTCCAATTTAAACAACACTTTTCTTCTATATTTAGGCATTTGACCTAAATATTTATGGTTTTAGTACATCGGAGCACTTTTTTTGCATACTTGACAATGCTTGCTCCCAACCATTGACTCCACCACAATGCAAGATCATTGTTGCCTACCTGGGGAGTGCATTTAAAGTTAAGATTAGGAATACACGTGAGTGCGTTTTAATGGCATACCCCCTATAATACTTGGCCTTAAAATAGTTTTTAAATTAAGAAATTTTAAGTGCCAAATCATTAGGTATATATCTATCACTTGGTATAAATTTCAGGATGAAAAGTTTTTAAAAATTATTTAAAAAAATGATAGAAGTTTGAACTAAAATGCGTTGTTTTTTGCTTCAAAAATCAATTTAAAAATATTTACAATTTATTATTTTTTGAAATTTATACAACAAGAACTTTAGATTGTGTTTAACAACTTCATATTTTTTTTACAAATTTTAGATGATCTTTCAGTACATACATAGGGGGGTCAAAAGTACGCACTCATGTGATTCCTAGTGTTAACTTTAAGTGCACTCCCCGAGGTTTTTCTACCTTTCTTTCCATAATTTTGAACCACAAGCAATTCTAGATATCTTTCCATTGTTCGTTTATGCTCATTATAAAGCTAAAAGTTGCAGGCAAAGAAAGGTTGAGGTGGGTAGTGCATTGTAGCATGTCATATAGCATTGTGTCTATTATGGCACGTATAATACACATTTATCTGGAAGATATCCAAAAACATTTATGCAAGAGTATGTCTACCATGCCATGCAATGTGAAATTTTCAAGCATGGCCCTCAGGCTCCCACCCTTGGACAAATGCCCTTAAATTCCAACATTGAACTCCACTCTGGACATTCTCCTCATACAAATTTTTTCAGCATTTCTATTGGTTTTCCAAAAATCATTTGGGTTTATGATTCCGTCTAAACAGTTTAGTAGACTCTAACTAATATGCAATAAAATAAATATATTATAATTGTTATAAACTACCTATATTTTGGTATTTTAGGTCATCCATCCCCCTTTGCCACTTGATAAATAATAATAAAATGTTGTGCTACAATTTAATTTTCAAATGGTAGTCGTTCTCATGTGACATCATTTGTCCATTAAAGTTCACATCGTTTTAACAACCTAGGTTAACTAGTCAATATGTGTTCCGAATATTTGATATATGTCCACACTTGCACATTTTGGGAAGCCAGCTTGAAGATTGAACAACACCATAATTCACGTCGGTGTTATAAATAAAATAAAATAGCATCAGTGTGCTTTTATATTGATGTGAATGGGAACATGTTCTTCCTTGACATGATCATGTGATACCAAGCTTCACAGTAAGGGTAAGGTAACTTGGCCTACTAAAGAGGACTTCATCTTGAGCATTTATTGTTATTTTATGTACATTGGCATTTGGCATGAAAAAATGGTAAAAGAGTTAACATTATTCAAGTGACTAAGGAGGTTGGGTGGAGCCGGGAATATGTGGGGTTGAGTCCGAGAACTATGCCTTGCTGATTCCTTGCCCATAATATTCAACCTAGAAATCTAAGACCTTGTTGGGTTAAAATAACCAGCATGTGTTAATTGTTGAGCTACATGCCCGTGTGTGAACGGCAGAGTTTGGTGGATTCAATGTGCATTGGATTTCATTCTGGACATTGTTTACTTGTTAGCTCAAAGTTTATCTTGACACATTCATCATGTCTCTTGGAACCCAACACCTAATAAGCTAATTACACACTAACTTGTACTGTATGTGAATACACTCACCAAGTGTCCTATATCCGACACCCTAGCCAACCAATCATAGCAAAGGAATGGGAAGGAATTTTCTTGTCCTTGGAACCATGCTTACCTTGTCATATTTAAAGAAATTGTTTTCTTGATTTTTGGTACTTGCCACTCTCATGACATAAGTGCTCCCCCTTGGTAAGCAAATCCCATGTTATACGCAAGGGCCATCAACATTAGAACGGCTTAAAGGATGGCTTTTGTAAAACTTCTATCAAATTATACAAAAATAAAAGGACCAGAAAGTTGGGAGAAGACCAAATTAAAGAAAATAAGATGTAGAAAAAGTTGGGTTGCATTTTTTAAAAATAAAATAAAAAACCCCATATCATATATAAAGAATTGCCTATGCAAAATTTTAAGAGATCCATACAAGTAATTACCTCCAATTAAAATTAAAAGGCATTAGCAATGTTTTATTTATAGTTAATTTTTAAAAAAAATTTAAATTCCAAAAAGTTGGGTAGTTTGGCCTACGCTACAATGTATTAGAAAACCTTATATAATTAGGTTTTTAATGCAATTATATGTTTCAAGGAATATTAATTTCTTATATATAATTACATTTTTGGATTCCTTGTTAGAGGGCTATAAGAGTTTCCTACACTAAAACAAATTATATCACTTGAGATGGGACTAAAATGCATTAAAACTGATTATAATCATGGCCATATAATACGGGAGTTGCATACCCGAGAGTGCTCCTTAATTTCCTTCATGAAGATGGGCTCCACCTATCTCCAACACCTCCCCTCCCTCATTAGTTTTCTACATTGGGAACTTTTGGAACCCTAGGACCCTACTTTTTGAAATTTTTCCCTCTAGATCTCGATGAAAGGACATCCCCTCAGAAATAGGACATGTTACCTTCCTTCCCTTTGGAAAGTGGGCTTCTTCAGGTGACATGTCCAACACGAAGTGTTAACCTCCTAAAGTGGGTCCATGAGTGCTCATTTATTGTCTAGTTTTTTTTGTTTTTTGTTTTGTTTCCGTTTTAGTTTTGTTGATACTAGATAAGTGAGGCATGTGATGGTGATTTGATGTATGCATTTCAAGAGTTTTAAAACCTCGTTTGTGGGTATTTTGAGCGTTGTAATCTTGGATTGAGTGTTCAGGGATGGCTCCCCTAACACATGCAGTGATGGTGATGAGAGGGATGACTTGCCATCCTAGGATTTCGTTAAGTGTTTGTATGAGTAAGTTGTACTTAGCAAATATTTTTCTATATGTGGTGGTGGGGAATCTATTGTAACAATATGTGAATTCCATGAAATATATAATATTTGGGGGAGTTGGTGTCAAGGTTGGTTATTTATGGGGGCACCTAGTACACATAGAATGTCTACCCTAATGTACATGAGGAGGTGGTGCATGTACATTGGAATAAATTTTGGAGTAAGCGGTAGCAATATCATAGTCATTTGTTTCTCTCAAGCCTTAAAGACTAATGGATTTTTCTTGAAAGTGAGAGGAGTTCAAATGAATAACTTTCGATGCTCAAATGTTGTTCACACACAAAATTATTAATTCTGACTCATGAACACATGTTAGATCACGTCCACATTTAGACACATAAATTCAAGTCTAAGACTTTGATTGTAAATGTTAATAAACATTTATAAATGAATGTATTAGAAAAATCAAATTTTGCCTCAACGCTCAAAACTAACATATTTATAACATGATTTGAAGGATTGGAAAAATATAATTATATGTAGATCTGGTGGCCAAAAAGATGAGATATCGAATAGAATTAACTTTGTTGTATTTCACATATTTTATTGTACTTGAACCATATATTTAAATCATTTATCTAATCAGAGAATCACACAATAAAGATGATTTTCTTTCTAATGGGTTTACTTTCTTAATAAATGACTTAAAATGAAGACACAGGTGACAACACTTCATTTTCTTCACTTAAAAGCCCCTTTGAGTGTTTCAAGTTAATGTACACAATAGTTCATTGTGTCTCAAACACACGGGGGCCATTTAGTCCATTTAAAAAACGACGTGCGGCATAATATAGGGAGGATTAAATCCGTTTGACATAATATTTATAAAAGAATTCCAAATAATAAAGGGTCCATTAAAAGTAGACAATCTCATTATAAGTTAGATAGATATGTCTAAAATATGGGCCATTAATTTTTTGTAAACTCTTTATAGCTATAGGGGTTGAAAATAAGGATCTTAGGATGTGTGTTTAGTAGAATCAATTTTGTATGTATGCCTCACAAGGGATGGATGAAAAATGACTCATCGTTTACCCAAAAATGAATAAAATTGTAACCCTAACCCTAACTCTTTTCCCGACACCTCTCGGTGGCTCCTCTCCCTTCTTTTGGTGGCCTCTCATTTTTCATTTTTCTTCGGTGACTTCTCTACTCCGACATCTTCATCTCCAACATGTATGTTAATTTCCACCACCCATTCTTCATGGCACACATTTTATTCAATGCTGGAGTCTTTGTGATTTGCATGTTGCCCTTGCCATATTTGCCAAACTGTTCAGTTTTCTTTATTTTACGTTTTATTTGCGAGATCATTGTGACGTTGCCTTCAATTCAACTTCCATCTTTGATCGCTCTAAGCTCTCTCTTATTGTGCAATGGGAAACAATTTGGGGTACTAAGGTAGGCAGTTGACCTCCTTGCCCAAACGAAGGAATCAGGGAGGAGATATCCTAACAATTCCCACATTGAAGTAATGTTACAATATTTTAGAAAACATCTAGGCCGTAACAAATTTAAATATGATCACAAATATAGGAAATGGATTTATATAGATTACAATATATCCACTGTAATCATGAGCTACAATTACACAAATGAAGTGCACACTCTACATAGGAATGATTCAAAGCAACTGTCCAAGTTTGTGACAAAATTAACTATACAAGGTTCATGACCAAGCTTGGTTTGTTTCACACTATATTAGTAATGGTAAATATGGAGGGTAGATATACTGTGCGAAGTTCGCATGTGTTTGTTGAAAGTTTCCATGTGTACACTATCTATTTAGAGCATCTCCGCCACCATCTCCAAAATGAGAGCATATGGGGTATTTGTGAGAACATACACCCCTGAGTTGTGTACAAGGAAACCTCTGCTTTGCACAATCCTCAATTCCTTGATCAATTCCTTCACATAGGATTTCCAGTTGGATATGATGTCTTCATCATCATTCTTGATAAATGATCTGTTTCTTGGAAGAAGAACTTGCTACACAAGTTTGGTGTCCCTCCTCCACCATGACAGGCACTACTTCAGGGCGTCCACCGACTTATTCAACCACTTCCACTTCCTCTTCCATGATTGCTTGGAACACCTCCATTTGTTCAATATCCCATGCATAGCCAAGTTCCATGACTTCATCAAAGCTCAAGAAATTCTCCATGGTTGGTCTTGATCGAGTAATAAACTGAACAAGCATGACAATATCATGAGGAGATAACTTTGGGTGAAACATATGGAAGATGAATACCTTTCAATTCATGCACTTTGCTCGGCGGAATCCAATCTATTTTCATGCCACATCCACTTTATCACGGCTTTCGAGCAACCATTGTGTGACAAGTGTGAAATATGGCTTTGCCACTTCAGAAAATTTATCTTGCACCGAAATTGATATGGTTTTGTCTTACCAAATCAATATTCAAGGAATTGACACCTTGCGTGCCTTGAATACCCTCTCTAGTTTACAAACGCACAAAATTATGAAGAATACAGAGCGCACTCACACTCAGCATGCACACATGTGAGTGGAAGATTCAGACACTGATAAATGTTACACTAGAATTTTGAGGTAAGAATACATGAATTTTCAACCCAATCAACAAGCTCAATAAGTCTTTTCAACTGGCACATACTTGCAATCATTTTACATCCCTCAAACACTGTACTAATTATCCCAATGAGGGCGGGTTTAGACTTGGAGTCAAGGCTCAAAAATGGGTTGGGGTGAAAGAAATCCACTCCTCTCATTGGTAGAGAGGTTGGGATTCGCCTCTTCAAGTTTACACCATGAGTTGGGGCGAATTAACAAATAAATTATTTTATTCATCATGACAATGGCCTCAAGTCTTGGAAAAGAGAGCTCCCAACCTTGTGGACTCTTTCCCTCTAGTTGAGGCCATTGTCAGAGCTTTTATTTGCTTGTAGTAGTTTAATCTTTGAGCATTAAATAAGAGGGGAGAAATTCTAAATTTATTATACTTTAATCATTATCCATAGAATAGTTCATGAGTACGTTGGAACCTCTCATAATTGTAGCCTCCAAATGGCCCCAACCCCACCTAAATAGGTTTACACATGAAAGCAATGAATGGAGTTAGGTTACTTTCTTATTAATGGCCTTGGGGGCCCATTTGCATGCCACATGGGACATATTGGCCTTCGTTCAGAATGGCCTTGGCCCCAAGTCTAAACAGGCCCTGAGTGAGGGTGGACTAATTAATGTGTGTGGGAAATTAGTGACGGTGGTACTAAACTTTTCAAGCTTTGAAATTAGTGCCACCAGAAGATTTAGGTGGCATTGTTCGTAACTATATTATTCACAATTTTCATACTATTCATACCGGCGTGAGTTTCTTCTTGTAAAGGTAAGATGGTGGACGCATGTGTCAAATGCTAAATATAGAAATAGAACTCAACCACAAGGTTGAGTAATGTCATGCTCACAAGCATGTGTAAATTGCATGCATTTATTTTTGGTCACTCTACAAACACCATAGAGGACAAACTATTTTTTTCTTCTTCTGAATTGTACGGTAAATGAGCTTGTATTCATATATTTAGTATCACTCAATAAAGAAATTGGCCCTCACTAATTTTCAGAGTTGACAAATTAGTGCATGTTTCGAGAATTGGTGATAGCTAAACTAGTTGGGATAATCTGTGTAGTAGGAAACATGGTTCTTGAATGCACATCCATTTTGAAGGGGGGGGGGGGGGGGTCATTAGAACATAATATGGATACGTTACAATGTTGAGCAGAAGCTGGGGGATGAAGAGATTATAATTAGTGAAGCCGTAGTCCGTCTGAATATTTTATTATATTAAACACTATTCCAACTTCCAAGCCAACAAAACAGAGGATCCTGCATCTTGAGTGCCCCTCTCTTCTTGGACACTGTTTGTGAGTTCATTACCTGAAGAGAAGGCAAACGACGACAAGAAATCGCTCGCTCTCTTGATTGATGATTCTACAACCAAATGGCGTGCGACCTACTTTTGACCACGCAGCTGGGACAACACCACACAAAAAAAACGAAATGAACAATGAAGATAGGTCGAGAGGAGTGCACCTAGATCCGGTATTCTGCAAATCCTGCTACACACAAGGCCGACGAATCTGTTCGGTGGTAGCTGCTGGACTCAAACTAACCAGTTAACTTACAACCACCTAATCCAGAGCAAATGTTCAATGCCCACAAGAATGTTAGAATTGGTACAGTGAATAAGAATAAAGTTTTACGATGCGCGAGGCACCGGAATGGGAAGGAAATATGTGGGAGCTCAGGTGAACCCCTGCTAGCACCGCTCCTTCTAAGCCATGAACCCATTCGCCACCTTTCAAGAATCCTAGTAAGTTACACTTACCGACCTATTCATCCTGGGTATATTCTGTTCAATTATGGAAGTGACTATGACGGACACAGGAAAGCATCGATCATTTTCTATCTCTACCACGACACTCCTGAGATGAATCATGTGCATCTAGTGAGGGGATCCGCTTCGTTAGCGGGGAGCCAGCTCTTGAGAGTGTCTGGAAGAGTTCCTTCCAGTCAAGCACACGGCCTTGATTGGGAAGCATCGTCATTATGTAGCACCAAAATAATCCGCAAACAATCGCCTGCATCCTCGTGATATTCTATCAATGCACAACTTTGTGCTGGAAAAACATGAATGTTCGAAGCCAAGAGAACAGAGGATCCTCGAATTTGAGAGTTGGATCAAACACTCCTTGCCAGACACTAGCTAGGTGTAAGTTCATTCCCTGAAGACGACACTGAAATTGGTGACAGGACACCGCTCGCTCTCTCGTTTGATTATTCTTCACCCTGGTCAACGTAAGTTCTAACACACAGCTGAAAGAAAACACCAGAAACAAAATACCGAAACAAATGAAGACAACAGCGGAAGCAAAAGGCGTGCAACACCACAAACAACACACCATTGAGCAAGGAAGACAGTTTGAAAGGATCGCACCTGGAATCGGAGGGGTACTAATGCGGCTACGGAACGACTAACGAAATGGTTGGCTGTTGATTTTATCCCAGCTCACCGACTGCTTGATCTTCCCAGTGTGCAGGGAGTTTCAGAAAGTTATTCAGTGTGAGACCTTTCACAAGTTCTGTGCACTGAATCGTAGCCCGTCAGTTCCCGTCAATCGCACCTGAGTTCCCCGAGGTGATCGGCGAGGAAGCTTCGGTGGAGTCCCGTGTGGGAATTTAATAGCACCTCATAACCTGACCCAGGGACCTAATGGCACAATCAATTATATTGCCATTGGTGTTTACAAATATTCCATTGTGATAGTGGGAACCTTAGATTCAACATGTGTTGCGGTCCGTCGACATGGTCCACTTTCACTTTACACTAGGCTTGAGGGACCATCTATTACAAAATTACATTTTTATTTCCGATGATACGGCCTTTGGATGATTTTAGCGGGCCTTAAGGTAGAAAATTTGAAACCCATTTCTGATCATTTAAGTAATTTCGCATAAGTGTGGTACATGTGTGATAATGGAGTGATTTTTTATATGCTTGGAAATTGACATCAGTACATTCAACAAAGAAAATCACTATTTGTTTCTAGGTTTTGACGTTCTAATAAATTTCTAAAGGCAAGATTCTCTTCCAACCCATATCAAAGCACATGTTGACTTATTTTTGGTAATTCGTGAACGAAAACTTGAGTGCCCTTTTCAAGGAACCCAAATCTGTGCCCTTTGAACTTACTTCTTTCATCACTCCAAAGTCCTCAACGGTAATAACCCCTCTCTCACATGGTCACTACCTATTTCCAACATTCCATATAAGAAAATGACTACTACATATCTGGAATTGCTACATGTGTGGAACTGCGAAATGACTAGTTCACAACTTTAGGGGACTCTATATATTAAGATTGGGATGGCCTTATCAACTAAAATGAGCCAATTGGGTCATTATGAGACAATCCTTTTGTCACAATTGATGAGATCTTCCATATTATAATTGATTATTTGCATGGTTTTATAAACATGTGTGGGTGTATTGGAATGGTTGAGTTGTATTTTAAGAACCCTCAACGGGTATTCTCTCGTACCAACTAGCAATCATTATGTTCCCATCACATTCCATACATTAAATTGAGCAGACCAATTGGCTCATTTTAGTTGATAAGGCAATTGGGGTGGTTATTGAAAATGGGTTTATCTACCATACAATTAACTTCTTGGTCATGCCTCTTGCTCTATGTCAAGAGCGCC
The DNA here is from genome assembly GCA_950295325.1 of Polytrichum commune. Classification (NCBI taxonomy): domain Eukaryota; kingdom Viridiplantae; phylum Streptophyta; class Polytrichopsida; order Polytrichales; family Polytrichaceae; genus Polytrichum; species Polytrichum commune. Next base: position 45,498,321 of record OX485807.1, read on the forward strand.
TCTTTGATCAAGTCTTGCCATGATCACAAGATTGAGTCTCTGCAATCCGACTGTAGTACTTGTGGTTGTTTGTGATACTGTGGAGAGCTCCCAGTAGGTATCCACTCCCAAGAATGTGGGCCTGAGAGACAATGAACGAGGAGAACGAACCGCTAGTCACAGATGAACCGGTTGAAGTTTAAGAGTCAGGAAAATAACTGTTGATTCTAGAAGAGTCTGTGGACTATGCCACAAATTATTCGAGAAAAACCGAAACATTACAGCATGTAATCAGCTGGACTTGGGAACACTTGGATTTTGTCGAATTATGCCCAAAAATCTCCCCAAACATTGCTAAGAGATTTTTCTTTTGTCAAGGCCGCTTCACTACATGATAGACCAAGAGTTGTGACCATGAAGATCCAAATGCCCTTGAAAATCATCCAAAGGTTGTCATGTGGGAAATAGAAATCCGATTTTGCATATTGATGGGCCCTCAAGCTTACTAGTGTAAAGTAAAAGTGGACCATGTTGAGGAACCAAAACATGTTTATGGACAACATCTACACCCGAGCTGCGAGCAGGCACGAAGAAACTCCGAACCACAACAGCGAGAGAACCAACCAACTACAACAAGAGCGCACCGAGGAGAGAAGAAGAACTTCAGATCAGATCTAGCAACCAGGGACCAGCGAGCAGGTGAACCGAGGCGATCCATCGAAGCCGCCACCAAACAACAGAGATGCACAACCGACAAGCAAAACCTAGATCCAGATCTAGGAAGGAAGGAAGGAAGGAGAGGAACTACACCAACATACACCAACCACAATGGGGTTACACCCTTTCATGTATTATGGGTGCTAATAAGCACCATTGCCTTGTGTGCATTCACACACCACAATGTCTATCCAACAATGCTCACTCACATCACATATCCACCAAGATTCCACTCTATCCCACCACTGGATCCTCCCACAATATGCCTACCAAAGGGCCGCCTCCATACATGCTCACAATTCTCCAACTACTGCATGCTAACCAGGGTTGTCTATTGTGTCATGACGGAGGGTAATCCCGACATAATGTCGTGCCGTCACGACACGTATCCGTCATGACATTATGACGGATGATGTCTTCATCCTGCCGGACTTGAATTTTACCGAATTTTTTGTGTATTTACATTACCCCATTGCGGACACGTAGGAGTTACGATGTCCACGTGTGATGACATGTCAGCAAAGTAGAGGTAAAGTGGGGAATAAAATTACTAGCGCCCGTCCGCCCTCCCGTCCGCCCCCGTTCCCCGTACCCTAACCCCGCTCCCTTAGCCCATTAACATGTTCCCTAACCCGTTCCCTACGTTCCCTCCCGTCCGACCCCCCCGTCCGACCTTTTCCCGTCCTCCCTTTTCCCGTCCGACCCTCCCGTCCGACCCTCCCATCCGACCCTCCCCCCCGTCCGACCCCCCGTCCTCCCTCCCGTTCCCCTCCCCCGTTCCCCTAATCCCGTTCCCATCCATCCCGTCCTATCCAAACCTCCTAAACCCGCTCCCATCCCCCGCTCCCCACGTTCCCACACGCTCCCCGCGTTCCCCCCCGTCCGACCCTTCCCCCCGCCCGACCCTCACCCCCATCCGACCCCATGTTCCCCCGCGTTCCCACACGTCCGCCCGCGCTCCCCACCCGTTCCCCCCGTCCGACCCTCTCCCCCGTCCGACCTACACCCTCCTTAGTAATATTTTATTACTTTGATTTTAACAAAATGGTAAACACAATGGCAAAATGGTTTACATGCCAAGGGAAATATGCACATCCACGTCGGCATTTTTTGCCACATAGGACGCCACCTTGGCAAGAAGGTAAGTATTTAACCCACCCTACTAGGTTGACCCTAGTTTGACCCTACGAGGAGCCTATTGTGTCGTGACGGAGGGGTCCGACCCGACACGACGCGTCATGACGGCACGACCCCGTCATGACGTCGCGATAGACAACCCTGATGCTAACCCACCCGCCTACATGCTCTCCACCAATGATCACCCACACAAAACACCCCTCCAGCTACCATCTCAGACTCTCCCAAAGATCCAAAAATCCTCCTCGCATGTTGATATCGCCATCACCACCCACACACCACCAAACCACAAACCACAAGGTAAGCAAAACAACTTGCACTTACCACCCAAAGTACACCCACAATGCAACCCTCCAAGAATACCCATACACACTATCTATAATCTTACCTGCAAATACACACTGCCACCGCCGCCTCCCTCCTCACCAAATAGCCATGTGTCAGCACACAAAACCACACACAAAACAACATCAATACTGCCAAACTCTCCTAAACAAAGACTACCCAGCCGCCGGATACACACAACGCCGAACGCAAGGCTGCCCTCAATACACCACCGAATGCTCCCAAGTTAGCCTCCCACGACCCAGCCAACACATATCCTCCCATCTATCTGCCTGGCGATCTACCCACCCAAACCATACACACTGTGAGCCACCGAAGATTGCAACCCGCCACCAGAATACCCAAATCCCCACTCACCACCACTCCCCACCAGACTCCCGAAGTCACATACTCTCTCAAACCCCCAACCTTCAAAGACCCCTCCCTCCCACACATCTCAACACTCAACTCACACCTCTCCACACTCAACTCACACCTCTCCACACTCCACCCACACCTCTCCACACTCCACCCACATCTCTCTCACACTACCCCACAATGGCCCCCAACCTCTCCACTCCCCCTGCACAGCACAATCCCGGTGAGCACAGACAGGAACTTCGACCCAGGAGAAACACCAACAGCAAGCAAACGAACTGCGGTATCGAGGACACAACGGCACCCGAAAGGCGACCGCTGGCCGACGGAGGAGCGGCAACAGCCAAGGGAGCAGAGCGCCACCGGGACCCCAGCAAGGACGTAACGGCTAGGGGAGCCCAGCGGAGCAGCACCAGGAGCAGCCGGTCGGGGAGTCGCCAACGGGCAGAGCGGGCAAGGTGAGCGGCCACAGGGCCCAATCACAAGGGCCCAACAGGAGACCTCCAGCCGTGAAGGGACCGAGACCAGCACCAAGAGCACCAGGAGGAGGAGGGCGCTAATTCAGAATTTTAGCGACGATGAGGAAGATCCAGCTGCCTCACAACCCAATCACCCAGCTCTGGTTAAGGTTCACACCACACCATCCCATGATATAGACATAGATATGCAATTAGTTGATGTGACCCCCGAACACGGCGGTAGCTCACTTCAATTTTCTACATCTCATGATGACTACCCCGCCGCCCAACACCAAGCCGCCATGTCCATATCCCGAATTGACGCCATCAACCTCGCCGACACGACGCCCACACCACACTCTAGGGAGGAGACCATCAAAGACACACAAAGCGCCAAACGGAGGAGAAGTGAAGCGGGAAGGCAAGCCTCTCACATGAGTACCATTCCAACCCCAAGCACCAAGTCCAAAGAAGCCGTCCCAAGTATAGACATAGTTGCACACATGTGGCTAGGCTTCTCCATCCACGAAGCCATAGCCACACAACGGGGCAAGGACATCATAAGAGAGCACCGCACCAACGAAGAATTCGCAAGACTAGGGACTCCCCCAAGTGAAGTCATTGACTTCAAGACTCTCCGTAGGGCATTCCCTAGAGTGCCACAAGCATTGTACCCAAACGAGAGGCCAGACGCGGTTCCCGGCAACCATCTCCATTTTACACAAATACCGGGATTGGAGAAAGTCGACCCCACCACCGGGTTATCCGAGGGCTTCCACATCACAATTCGATACGAATACGGCTTCAAGGGCATCACTAGGCAAGAAGCAAGAGGAGCTTGTCTTGACCGCCTCCGACAAATGGAAATCCCTCTTGGCACCATGTACTCAAACCCAATCGACATCGGCACCAACGCCGTCACGAAGAATTGGGCCGGGTTCATAAAGGTGCACCTTCAAAACCCACAAAAAGATGGTATGTCACTACTCAATGGTCATAGGGCATTTGTTATGAAATTGGAGGATGGAGAGAAGGTTATAGGTAAAATAGAGAAAGGGTATGAATTAGTCACCAAGGCACGTAACCTTCGGTTACACCTCAAAGGTGAAAGCCTCCGTCATGAGCATGCTTGTACCATCTTTGAGTCATTAGTCCAAGAGAGTTACTATAGAGGACACCAACATGAATTCATGGGTCTCACTAAACCCGAGCTTGAGAAATTTTTTACATTTCTCACACTCACGACGGAAGAGGCTAGGGATATAGTGCTTAAGGAGGGTCTCACATACAACAACGAGAAGCTCCAAGCAAGCATTACACGTGACCGGAGCATTGGCAACCCGTCGGAGCTCCGCATTAGTACAACACTTGTCGCCAATAATCTCCCACAACGGGAGTCGCAAACCGCAATCACGAAGGCCATCAAGCTCATTTTTGGCGCGGATAACATCTTGGGAATTAGCTTTGGACACCCCCACCAAGACACCACCGACAAGCAATCCGGATGGTGCCACATCCAATGCTTAAACACCGCGGTGTACACGGAGTGGAACCATAAGTCTACCTACATCCTTGGTCGTCGCGTTGACTTCATCCCACATCGCGGGACCATCGACGGGACGGACCCCAACCAAACGGCGATCCGCCTAGCACAAGCACCCGCACGAGAAGCCATCGCGGAGAAAATTCAAGCTATGGGTAACGCCACCAACCCTAACCCCCTCATTACCGAAAAATATCTTACAAAAACTATGAAGGAGTGGGAGGACAAGTTAGATGAGAAGTTCGGTTCACTTACTACCACCATCAACAACCACACGGACCGGCGGCACGAAGCAACTACAACAACACTCACCACCCACACCACCAACCTACATGCAATCCTCGGCACGATAGCACATGAATTCCAACAATCCAACATTCGAATGCAAGGACTCATCAACGGTCTCTCCACCGCCGCCCCGGAAATCCTACAAAGGACCGCCCCTCCACCAACACCGCACGGATTCCACACAACCGCCCCACCTCTACCACTCCAAGCCCCCCCGGGCTTCCAAGGCAACCCACAAATGTATCATCAAAGTCCCCACACATTTAATGGTTAGCACCCTTAGGACATATCACAAATGGCCCCCATACCCTATATGTTATACCTTGTGGTTACTCTATATTTTGTTGTTCTCTCATGCCTTATTACTCTATAATAAAGAGCTCAAGCTCTCGGCCCTACCTCAAGGGCTTTTCTACATTGTGCATCTCCTCACATTCTACCTCTATAAGAAAAACCACCACAACATACATAAACCACACTATAGGCCCACCAAAGGCATCCACACTACTCCCCACCAATTAAAACCTCACACAAGAAAACCATCCCAAAATATGCTTTCTAACCACCCTCCAAATTCCCGCTATCACACAAGAAAAATAACCATTTTCAAACTCACATTCCTCATATGGCTAACCCACCTTCCCGTCACCAACCCAAAAGCCCATACATATCACAACATACAATCCCCCTACCCACACGCCTATCACATTACATCTACACATCAACCTCTCAGGCTCTCACTCACACATCCCACCATGCAAGCCACACACCTAGTAAAAATACCTATATAACTCACGCACATACTCACCACCAATCCAAACCACCACCACACCCATACACCCTAAACCAAACTAACCCCCACAAAGGAACTACACACACCTACACCACACTCAAATACACACACAACATGTATAATACTCAATATATGACAAGCATAATCACCCCACCAACCACCCCAATAAACATACTAACCTACATAGGCAAAATGTATTACATAACCCACCCACACCACAAACACCCAAAACTTAGAACCATACAATATTACTTGTGGAACATTTCTACACTTATTCTCCAACATGGTGACATTGAACTAAACCCCGGGCCACTCACACACCTTCCCAAAAACCCCCCGCAAGAAGACACACAAAGACAAAACTTATACGTCTTACCCCACACTCTCACAATCAAACCTCCATATGCACACCTAGAAAAATCATTTGAACCCCACCTAACACACCTCACTACTAACCCCCAAAATCAAGAATCCAACAAAAACCCCAAACAACTTGGTAACCCCCCCACAACATCTAGCACCTCGAAAGATCAACCACTTAAAACATCCCCTAAACAAAATAAACTAACATCCAACAAGTACCCACAATCACACATACCTACTAAAACCAAAACTTACCACACCTACCCCACACTAGTAGTCCTACAAAACACACACAACTATCCAAAAACCATCATCAACACATTTTCATACATAGGCAACATATACTACATAACCCACACACACCAAAAAATACCAAAAATAAAATTCATAAAATACTACACTTGGAACAATTCCACCCTCATACTCCTCCATGGGGATATTGAACTCAACCCCGGACCACTATCACATATCCTCAAAAATCTCCCACAAGCATACACACAAAGACAACAAAAATACTTCATACCAAACACTCTAACACTCCAACCCCAATACGCCCACTTAGAGGAACTATTTGAACCATACATATCCCAATACCCCCCCAACCCCCAAAACCAAGAATTACCACACCTACGAAACCACATCTCACTCCTCTCAAAATACCCCACACACCACCAACGATACGCACTTATCATAGCCTATAGCCCAGTACCGCACATATGCAACCAACAAATGGCCAATAAGCTAGACCCAAGGTATCTAACCATCCTAAGAAGACTCCACAAATTACCATGTGACACACACACGACCGCCACACACCAATACTCCTACCCACATCACAACCCAACCACCACTACCATAACACAAATATACGCGAACATCAATGACAAAATCGCCAAAAGACTACCCATCACAACAACTAATCTAAGTACAGAGCTACCACACTTCCCACCAAAAATAATACATGAACTAGTTAAATGCTCCCAACCAATACATGGATATCATCCTAACACACCCACAACGTCACAACCCCACTTAACTACACGCAACCCAACAACTTCCCAACCCAAACATTAAAACTAATCACATGGAATGCCGGAAGCATTAACACTAGTCTACCGGGCATCCAAGAGCTCACAAATAAACTACACTCCAACCCTCATATCATATTCATCCAAGAAACCAAAATCCCGAAAACAAAATCCACATCATACATCGACCGCCAACTTCAAGAATACAAAATCATATACAATAACTCCAACAACATCACACAACAAAACAATCGATATTCGGGCCCCACACAAGCTAGAGGAGGCATCCTAACCATGATACCTAAAACAATATACACAAATGAAAATATCACCAAAGTGCCCACCCCAAGTTCAATATCATCCTACCTCCAAGCCATATTAATTAACAATAGACCCCTAACACCAATACTCATCCTAAACATGTACATGCCGACACATATAGAAGATATACATCTCATACCCGAAATCCAAGACCAAATCCGCACCCTCACATCAAAATATTCTACCCACCAAGTCATACTAGCCGGCGACTTCAACCGAGACATATTGCTCAAAGGTAGAACCACTAACGGCATAACATCCCCACCCAATCCAAACGATCAAGAGTGGGCCCACTTCACAAACAATATAGGCCTCAAGGTAATTAAGAACCCAAAGGCCTTCACAAGACAAGGTGGGCACAATTATACATCAACAAGCCATATAGATGGCTTCTACTCCAACATCCCTAACACCCTCACCCTCCAAAGTCATACACTCACCAACCTTAACCAAAATTCAGATCACTACCCAGTCCAACTACAATTAGCACCTAACACTCTAGTCATCAAAGAAACACTAACCCCCGCATTCACGCCACGAATAACATATCCCATACCCCCCCAGAACCTCCAAAATCTACAAACAACGTTCCTTGACAAACAAAACTTAGCAATAGAAAATCTCACACAATTACTCCAACAGGCTCACCTCACCCCCACACAATGGATAGACGCACAAAACATGCTACAAGAAATAACTCACTCTCTCAGCCAATGCATAGAACAAACATGCATGACAAAACCTACACCTCCACTACCCACAAGAGTTAAAGCCCAAGGCGGATTCCTACCTAGATTAACACAAAAGAAATGGAAACAACAACTAAAAATACATCACTGCACCTGTAAAGCCATTCGAGCAGCATGCCACTACCCTCACGCACTCCTCCACAACCAACCAGACGTGCAGGCACTACAACTAATCCAAACCCCCCATATCCCACCACTACCCATCAACCACACCGAGCTACGCACATGGATAGAAAAGTTAGCCGATATCGGGAAAAATGCCAAAATGGAAGCCCATAAAATTATTACCAAGCAAACCTCCATAAACTGCAAAATGGCCATTACAAAATATAGAGCACTACTAAATACCAAGCCTAGAGCCATACATAAAAAAATATTCCAACCCACAACTAATAACACACTTGACTGCCTACAAACCCCACAAGGACACATAATCACCAACCCCAACGAAGTGGCCAAAGAAATATACCACACACAAAAAACCACGTTTCAAAGACAAGCCCCGTTATGCGACGATATTACGGACCACCCGCAAACATGCATGTGTGCAATACGAAAATACCCTTGGCACACACACCAAGGCATTATACTAGAAAAAAGAGGCCCCCCAAATACACAACTAGGCAAATAGTTCAACAGAGAAGTCTACGATAATTGCCTCAAACGATTAACTAAAGGTAAGGCCCCCGGCCCAGACAACATCCCGAACGACATTATCAAAGCGCTCCCCACACCTTGGCAAGATCTCATTTTCTTATTTTTCAAACACTGCTACAAACAAAGAGAAATCCCACACTACTGGAAGCACAGTAAAACTATACTATTACACAAAAAAGAGGACCCGACTCACCTGTCCAACTATAGGCCGATAGCGCTAGCCAACACTATCTACAAACTCTACACTAGCACACTAACCGCCCTCCTTACTAACTATGGCGAAACACACCGTATACTGCACTTCAGTCAAGAGGGCTTCAGGCCACAACGTAAGGCAGACGATATGCTACCCCCTACGAGCTTTTCGGGGGGGGGAATATTCTGTCAGGGGGCAGCCCCCGACATTTTTCCTGCACCCGCCCGAAAACTGCTGCCCGCCCGCCCGATTTCGAAAAAACTAGTGTACTTGCATTTTTGAAGGCTACTTGTCCACAAATCCCATATTGAGTGCACTTCATTTTCAAGGTCTCAAATCCAATATATAAGTTCACTTCCATTGAGTAAATAAGCAATTGACTAGATTTCATTTTCAAAGTGAAACCGTCAATAAAGCATGTAATTAACTTGGAAGTCAAAAATATTACAAAATCCTCATTACCGCTGAGGTTATAATTTTTGTCGCTTACAATTGAAGGGGACTTTGTCATTCTAAAATGAAACTAAATTTTATTTTTTTATTTTTTAATAATTTATAATATATTTAATACCTTCTACTATCACAAAGTTTTCATATGCATTTAAACTAGTTAAGTAAGATTGAATGCAACTAAGTCTAATAATTTTTTATTAATCCTAATTATAGAAACACAAAAGGACACTGTATAGGGTGTAGTACACGGCTTTGGACATCGAGGAACACATAAGCACTGTGAAGAACATGGATGTTATTCATCGTCCTTCATCGTTTTTCATGTGTCCTTCATCGTCGCGAATATGTTAGACTTAGTTGCATTCAATCTTACTTAACTAGTTTAAATGCATATGAAAACTTTGTGATAGTAGAAGGTATTAACTATATTATAAATTATAAAAAAATAAAAAAATAAATCATAAATTTTAGTTTCATTTTAGAATGACAAAGTCCCTTCAATTGTAAGTGACAAAAATTATAACCTCAGCGGTAATGAGGATTTTGTAATATTTTTGACTTCCAAGTTAATTACATGCTTTATTGACGGTTTCACTTTGAAAATGAAATCTAGTCAATTGCTTATTTACTCAATGGAAGTGAACATATATATTGGATTTGAGACCTTGAAAATGAAGTGCACTCAATATGGGATTTGTGGACAAGTAGCCTTCAAAAATGCAAGTACACTAGTTTTTTCGAAATCGGGCGGGCGGGCAGCAGTTTTCGGGCGGGTGCAAGAAAAATGTCGGGGGCTGCCCCCTGACAGAATATTCCCCCCCCCAAAAGCTCGTAGGGGGTAGCATATCGTCTGCCACAACGTAATACGGCACACCAAATTCAAACAATAATAGCCACGCTGGAAGATGCGCGACTTACCACAAAAGATATATATTTAACATACATTGACTTCCGAAACGCATTTGGCTCAATAGATCACGCCAGACTCCTCGCCATAATGGAGGACCTAGGCTACCCACTTGACGCAATAGAAATAGTTGGAAATATATATAATAACTCAACCACCTCCTTCATAGGCAGTCACTTTGGATCAACACCCCCCATAGAAATCAGTCGCGGCACAATACAAAGCGATACCCTCAGTCCTTACCTATTCATCATCTTCCTAGAGCCTCTCTTTAGATGGCTAGAAAAAGATGACCTAGGATACCACTTTAATACCTCTCTCTCTACTTGTACCACAACGGCATACGCCGATGATCTAGCTATTATAACGGATAATATACAACACATACAACCACAAATTAACAAACTACACAAATTTGCACAATGGTCATACATGGACCTAAACCTATCCAAGTGCGCAATCACGGGGTGCCCAAATAAATCCAAACTCAAACCAACCACCTTCAAAGCATACATTCAATCACAAAATATCACCTACAATTCCCAAAACTTCCCCACCCTCACCCAAAATGAACCCTATACATACCTAGGAATACACCTAACCCCGTCACTCAAATGGAACTTACAAAAAGACATTACACTCAACAAAGTCAAACAACAAAGCCAACTCCTAAACAACTCCCCTGCTAGCCTTACACAAAAGATCAAAATCCTTAACACTGTCATCAAACCCCGAATAGCCTACGCTTACTATGCCGTCCCATTCTCCAAACCTGACATCAAGAAACTAGATAAGATTATTAGTAAGCTAACCAAGAAAATTTGTAACATACCCACAAGCACCGCCACACATACTCACTCACCTCCCACACGAAAATTTCGGTATCAACGCCACCTCACTCCTTCCCGAATACATACGATGCATAGGGCAACAACTAATACAAGCCCTCAACGACCCAGGGCAACTAGGAATCATATATCAAGGACTAGCCAAACACATAGTAGCCAAATATGGAGGATCACTCCACCTCTCCACACTCAAACAACAAGCATGCATACGATCACCCATAGCTAGGACATTATTCCTCCTCAACAAAGAATATGAAATACACGTCACTACCGCGAACCGCGCATTTCCCATCAAAAAAACTCCGTTAGAAAAGGAATGGAAGAACAACACGAATTACGCTAGTCTCACGGACGAATCCAAAGCCAAATCCCAAAAATACCTAGACAAACTCTACATATATGGCATCACCACCCTCCCACCCTCCCACAAATCCAAAATCCCGACACTAAATCCATATTAACACCAAAAGAATTTCAAAAAATATATAAACATGCCCCCAAAACTATCAAGGATGCTCTACTACAAGCATCAACAATATTCCCCACACCACCACCACCACCCCCATCAACTATGAGCAACACACACCAAACACAACCACCCTTGCAAGACACATACACTAACCCGCCCCCCCCTCTCCCACAAACAACACTAGGCCAGATAATTCAAAGTATAATAGACACAAAATCCCACACCTCAAAAGACAAATGGGGAGCAAGCTCCATCCGAAAATGGTACCTATGCCAATGGCACCTACCCCAAAAGAGCGTGCAACAATGGCGCAAAGAAGAAGAATTATTACACCCGGATAACCTACTACTAGAACACAACACAATATGTATTTCCCAATTCCATAAAAAACAATTAGAACAAAAAACCACACAAACATATGCAAGTCTCACCAACCATATCCAATCAAAGGATAACAAATACATACACCCACCATTGAAAATCACCAACCTCAAGCTATCCACACAAGAATGTAACCCCGACAGAGATATTCAAGTGGATCAACCCACTATCCAAATACAAAACTCCGAAACCCACATATACGACCAGAGGGGGAAGCACATGGCCACCATAACTACCGAGAGACTACAATGGCTATGGAACCAATTCTCCCAAAATATACTCACGACAAAAAGTAAATCCCTACAACCCCCACCCCAAAATTTCGAAACAGAGGTATTATGGCTTATACAAAGATACATAACTATACTCCCCAAAAGGAAACCAAAAACCATACAACCAAATAATCTACATCATACCCTACACCCGGCAATCACTAAAATACTAATTGAATCCTTTAAAATTACGCACTCATACTACTCATCCCCCCTCACCTGCCCCGTACAACTCACACAGTATCACTCACCCCACAACAGGGATACAATATTTGGATCCATAGGACACGCCCAATCCTCCAGATGGAAAGGAACGGGACTAGCATATCCCACAGACCACAAAACAACTGTGGAAGCCTTCCATTGGGCCAGAATGGCCACCAAGGCGGACCCAAATACAACCACCATCCTCATTATTAATCACAAAGACTGGACATCCCAACAAATACCACTAACCGCAAAAGCTGACGTACACATCATGGCAACCATTCCCCCACACACCATACAATACACCCCTACACCGGAATGGCCCAAATACTACCAATACATCGAATCTTCACTCACATCAATAATATGTATACACGGCCAAGCACACCTGACTCACGATCTACAAACCCCACGAGAACTCGCATACATATTAAAACACGCCACAAACACACATATAGAAACCCACCCTATAAAACCCACAATATCACAATATCATATTAAATTCTCCCCCACTTGGAAAACTTCACCCAATACCAACACTCCCACAAATATAACTATCCCCTCAATAACGATACCAACCAAGTACTACCACCAACATCCCCTTAAATACCAACCGCAACAATGCATATATACGGACGGTTCATTCATACCCCCCTCAAAAAACTCAGAAGGACAAATAATAGGCAATACCGCAGGCTCCGGTATATACAGCCCCAACAATAACATCCGCATATCAGAAAGATTACCAGGATACCAAAACATCTTGAGAGCAGAACTAAACGCTATACTAGTCGCCGTCAAAACCATACAAACAACCCAAGTTGACACACACATATTCACAGATAGCCTTAATAGTATATACCTAATCAACAACCACATACAACGCCCAACCTCACAACACCATCACCCAGATAAACTACTCATAGCTGCCATAATACACCAAATATACTGGACCCCACACACAATCTCCATCCATAAAGTACGAGCGCATACTGGTATCATAGGCAATGAAATAGCCGACACCCTCGCCAACGAAGGTACACACCAGAAAAAACCAACTCCCACGCCACACATACATCTAGCCCACGCATCACCTTATTGGCTAGCAAGTTGCCCAACCGCCACACACGATGGAGCTATCAGAAATCTACACACGTTCGTAACAAAAGCACATGACTACCGTGAGGTAGGGCAGGCCCAAAACAAATTCCCATATTACGTAGAAAAATGGCTATCCAACACCCAAATAAATCAAAAACTATCCAACCACTTCTGGAAAAACAATAAAATAACAGATGCCCAAATCACCCAAACCTTAAAATTCAGATATGCCCAATACATGGGGAACCACAGGAAAAACATCTTCTGGCCACTTAAATTCCAAAATCCCAATTGCACACTCTGTCACAGAAATGATAGAGACACATGGCCACATCTACTATCCATGTGCGACCACCCCTACCTAAAAGGCCTAAGAATTGCTCGCCACAACAAAGCAGTCCACCTCATCACACAAACACTACAAGCCAACAAACACACCCGCTTCTACACATTAGCAAACGCCGGCAACCAACACAACATGCACCATGAAAACACCATCCCGGAATGGCTTATACAATGCGCATGCCCACAACCACCCTGCCAGTGCCTAGCTAAACTAAAACCAGATATACTATGCATATTAGGTGCCCCCACTACATCAACAACACCACTAACTCTAACACCTGCATACACTGTGCAACTCATTGAATTTACATACTGCCATGATAGGTTCCCAGAACAAGCCCTTACACACAAACATGACAAATACGACCCACTAATTAACAACATCCAAAGCAAAGGATGGCAAACAAACCCCCTCATCACCATCACAGCCGGTGTACGAGGCGCCATACATGAACATGCCATCACTAAATTAGCCAACCTTAAAATCCCAAAACCAAGCATTAAAACTCTCATGAAGGATTTGCACCAAAATGCCATCAAATACCTAACCTACTTAGTCCTAAACAAAAGAAAACTAGAAAACAACCAAGCTACTATCACACCCTCCTAAAACTTAATAGGAACTAAAAGCAAACTAACGGAGCCCACCTCCCAAGGAGGCATAAATCCCTAAACGACAACCCAGTAAAATGGGTTAAGTTTTCGGACAACGGGCTCATATTCATGCCGGTACTATGTGCGGGCGTTATTTTTTCTTTTTCTTTTTCTTGTTTATGGACAATCCAAAATAATAGGTAGTCCAGGACCCCACCATGCCAATATAATAATTTTTGGCAATCAAATGTTTGCCACGTCCTCTAGTTTTGTGTTGGATCCAACGCTTTTTATGGGCCTAAGGTACCATCCAATAGACCATGTACGACGCCATGCATATTTTGCATCCATTCAAAATTCGTGGCCATTTAGGGCTAGTGCAATGTGAACTTGTACCATTTTTGACTTCTCGACCAATCACATAACTTGTATATCACAGGTCAAGGGCTCTCGAGTTCTAGTGTAAAGTGACCCCCAACCTATTTATTGAAAAGGAAGAATTGTATTATAATAGATGCAAGCATGGTAAACTGGACTAAAACAGAGGATCCTGAATCTTGAGAGCCCCCTCTCTTCTTGAACACTGTTTGTAAGTTCATCACCTGAAGAGAAGGCAAACGAGAACAAGAAACCGGTCGCTCTCTTGTTTGATGATTCTACAACCAAATGGCGTGAGACCTACTTTTGACCACGCAGCTGGGACAACACCAAACCATGGGGATATTAACTAAAATGAGACAAATGGTCCGCTCATTTTAATGTGGGGAACGTGATGGGAACGCAATGATTGATTTTTTTGTACGAGAGAATACCCGTAGAGGTTTTAGCCTCCACAAACCAAGTGTTCCAATGAAACCGGGCAAACAATCAATTGTAATATGGAGGATCCCATCAAGGAAGACAAAAGGATTGTGCCTACACTCCATGGGTGAACACCCGTGGACTATTAAACATTGGACGACATTGGACGACTCCCACATATTAAACATGTTGGCTAATATGACAATGCACATGAAAATTCACAAAAAAAGATGCCTTTAAAAGTGGTAGTTTGAACATCCGTGGGACAAATGTCAATGTCTACGGCTCTCTAATTAATGCTCACAAAATTAAAATTGAGCTCCAAACATGCTAGATGGTGTCAACCATCTAGCCCACCCATGAGAGTCCACCCGTAGATACCCAGGAATGAGCAAGGCAACTTTAATCTAGAGGTCTTCTGTTGGTACCCCATCCTCGAAAGTATCTCCATCAGTCATTTTCTCACCTCTAGTGCATCGATCTAAATTATCCTTTGCGAAAAGAATTTGCCGAGCTGGGATGAGAACATTGTCATCGGACGCATTCCTTTGTCTTGCCCATGATGCCACAACACAATCTAGGGATTGATGTTGTGGTGCATAGTCCTTGAGCCTCGTCCATCGAAAAGATTTTGCCGTGTCCCATTCCTCATAACGTTCGTCTAAGGTCTTCTTGTTCCTTTGGCCAAGGACCGGTACATAATAGACAATCTCAATGGAACGAGGATTAGGACCGATATGTGCCAAATTCGGCTCAGAAATCACTCGTCCCATCCACACTGGATTAGGACAATCCTCACTAGGACGTAGTAACACATAATGGCCAATCCTGATATGTGCGCCGGGACGGAAGGTCTCAACAGGTCGAGAACTAGCTGGCCCCACGTAAGCATAATCAGTGATGTTTTCCTCAAGTAGATGCACATTATCCACATGGAGGGTTGGTGCAATGGAGAACCGTGTAGCTGGCCAGAATGGCTCGCTACGTTCAGATGGAGTTGGGAGTAAAGGTTGATCCATAGCCGCAAGCACATTCTCCCAATATAAAATTGTTGGTGCAATGGACTCCATATATTGACCCGAACTATCTTGATCTGCCGTATCCTTCCAATACTTAATAAAACCTTGCACCCCAAGCTTTATGTTCACGGAATCTTTCATCTCCCTTTTTGGAACGGGACGGGGGCACCCTACAAAAACAAACATACAATGAGCTCGGAGCAATACCACGGACTAACTGCCCACGGGTGATCACCCGTGGGCCACATACTTCACACCATGTATTTTCTAGTGCACTTCCAAAGCAATACAAACAAGGGACCCACTAACCTGTTGGGACCATGGTCTTCTTTGTGATAGGGTCCACCTTCCAAAGAGCAATTCCTCCATCAGGCACCCAACTTGGATCTGTACAATACACTTTGTACTGCATCAATGGCACTCCTTGAGGATCTACATAAAAACGGAATTGGTGCGCCTTGGAATGCCCAATAAGTCGATCTTGACCATACTCATTGTAGTATCCCTTCACCCATTCCTTGAAATCTGCAACCTCGTGGATTAAGGACGGGACAATAGTGGGTTCCCCAGCAGCCATGAACGATGCCATGAGGTCTGGGAGTGTATGGCAATCCTCAATCTTCAGCCTTTGTCCAAACCTCCCAAACATTGCATCCACATCCTCATGCGTATGTCCAACAATAAGGAAAGACACCCTGACTTCCCGAAAAATTCCCTTTGCAGTCAGAGCTGACCAAAACAACATGTTGTATTTTGATTTGTTGTCCTTCGCACAATTGTCCATTTGAACAAGGAGGAGGGGTGGCAAACCTGTAGGAGGAATACTTGCGGGCGGTGGCAAGGGAAGTACTCCTGAACACTTCTCTACACCAACCACCAATGCGTCGTGTAAAGGATCACCTATGGACGAAATCGGAATGTGTCTACTAGAGCAAACAGGTTGTACCTCAAGTTGACAAAGCAACTTCATCATCGAGGTGATAGTGAAGTTGGCATCGGATGGGTACATATCAAGGACATAATGCGCATAATTCACATCTGAGTGACCATGTGCAATCATCCCCGCAATGGATATGGGGAATCGCTCGTATTTGTCAACACGTTTGTTTTTGTGCGCGAAGACGGGAAGAGCCGTTTTCCCATAATCCATTTTGTCATGGATTATACAAAGCACCTCATTGGGAGCATACTTTGACAAAATCCTATCTTTATAGTAACTGTTTCTATGAGCCTCCTGCAATGTTAGATGACGAAGGCTAGCATTCGAGATGGCCAAGTGACCAGTTGTGTTCTTTGTGTGTATTCGCAACAAATCCTTGAATGCTGCACAAGTTCCACAACGCGAGAAGTTGTCGCCGGGGCTCTTTATAACATACTGCTTGAAATGTTGTCGATGTAGGCGGCTGAAGGTGGACGTGGAGATAGGCGTGTACCCTAGGTCTCCGTCCAAGTTGTTCACTTCCTGCAATAGGTTGCACCACGTTGTTCCCACAGGGAGCATCTCCGTCCCTATCTTCTCACCAGTTGGAAGAGTCCGAGTCATATGGGGCATGGCGTCCGCCCTACCCTCAACCAATACTCCAAGGGTGGCTCGTGCTTGCACTGTATTCGCCTGTGGTTTTCTAGTTCCTGTATTTCCATGATCTCGAGATCTAACCCCCATCAAGCTTTCAGCCTTGTTCCTATTATATTGTGCCCTTGATATCATATAGATGTTCATCCATGCTCGAGTGCATATTGTTCTCCCTTCCAACTGCACCATTTCACGTCCGTTGTGCTCATGTTTCTGGATCGATTGGAACACCGACAGGGCTATGAGCTTCCGAGCATTGAATGGCAATGCGAAGTAGTGTTCCCGAATACTCATCAACAAAGGCCTTGGGAATACCTGGCAACAATGCTCGGAACAACAATCCACCGCTGATAACATCCGCGCATGCTCCTCAGTGGCTCCCCAAATTTTCTTCCCAGGTGGCCGAGGTGCACACATCCTCACAGTGTTGTATTGGCGTTTTCCAAGCAAGCGCCGATGACTTTGAACTTCGCGGGTCGCATTATGATGGACCAACAATATTTCCGCTAATGTATGTCCTTCAAATTTGGTGAGTGAAAGTGGCCATCGGTGCAGCGTATTCTCCCAATCTTGCGAAATAACATTGTCAGTTGGGTTCAAGATAATAACTCCAACATCCTCAGCCCCTAGGATGCTATTGTCAACACAATCCAACGGATTTGTGTTGCAAATCAATCCATCACACAAAGCATGGCCCTCATCATCAAAGAGCACAACGGCCTTCCCCTTCAAGTCCGTCCTCGACAGTCCAATGTAATGTGGAATCTGAACATCGATATCAAAGTATGTCAACACACATTGACCAGAAGCTCACGGGTGTTCACCCGTGGGGGACAACATTGACATCTCAAGAGAATATTTACATTCATATAGGGGTGAGCTTTACACCTCACTTCACACAACTCAAGTGAAGTATGTGTTACTTATCATATCCCCATTGGGAGAATGACCCTTATTACCAGTTTCCACAAAGCCCAAACACCAAAACTATCACCCCTAACACTTACTTGTGTACAATTATTACTATGCATGTAGGTGTCACATCTGCTGGCCCAAGTGCTAGCGAAATAGTTGCCATTCAGGATAGTGTCAACATTCCAGTTTAACGAATATCATCGTCATCATTTATCATAATGCATCACGAAACTCCCAACTCGTAATAATATGTACCAATTACCCATTGACAACATATTTCACATACTCAGCAGGAAATTTACAAATAAGCATAATTGCATATACAACTATTGAGTATGTCACACACATGATACATGCCTATCTTATAACCACACATATGTAGGGAGAACTAAAATACAAATCATGAACTGCCACGGGTGAACACCCGTGGGGGCTTCCATGCTGGTGCCGGATTCTCCCACGGGTGTTCACCCGTGGGAGGCTACCATGCTGACATCTACTACTAGAAAGTTTGTCACACACATGAGCATATGGATAACTTCTATTCTGACATATGCTAGGATAACCGAAATAAAAACCATAAGCTCCCACGGGTGAACACCCGTGGGGGCCCCAAACCCGGTACCAGAGTCTCCCACGGGTGAACACCCGTGGGGGCCCCAAACCGGGTGCCAGAGTCTCCCACGGGTGAACACCCGTGGCAGACTGGCCGTACAGGAGGGGTACGGCCAGAGTGTTGTCACGGGTGCACCCGTGGGAAAGTGGATGCACATTGGGGTTATAAAACCAACCTCTTCACTCATGTGAGGCACGCTCTCCATGGTTGCTCCTCAAGGGTGAAGGGGGGTGGACTCAAATGAGGAGAAAGAAATGACCCTCCAAATGGTGGCCTTTATATAGGTCGTGAGCATGGCCATCAACTTCTCATGAGGAAGTACAAGGCATTCCCTCCAAATTCGTAAGTACATAGACGTCATTCCCTCCAATTCCTATCGCTATTAGCTAATCACGTTCTAACCTTCCTCATATTGAATAATGATGACCTTCGGTAGTGGGGTTCTACATCGTATGTACATGGAGTGAAAATTTGTTACAAGGCGAAGGAGAGTCTTTGCGGTACCAATGATCATTGGATAACCTTTGCATACACCTCATACCACTACCAAGCATACTCATGCCAAAATTACATAAGGACATGTGCACACATAACAGGTCCACCACTTATGATGGGCACCCTTGCAAAATGAATAGTATGAAGGTTAGGTATTGTTTCATCCGCAAGAGTTAACAACGACATGGGATTCTCTCACCAGAGTTATAGTTCCTTTATATTTTATAATTGTGAATAGGATGCCTATTTTGTGGGCAAGGTGCAAGGATAACCCGGTCAAAGCTACTATTATCTTTCATGATTGCAGTCTAATTTGGGAATATGATTGCACCCAAATTCAAGGTTTGAAGCTCAACACTAGCCTGCTCCTTTTAGAGCAACTAGCATTGTGGCCCATTGTGTTGCAACTTCGGAATAGTTTCATATACTTCTCTCGAGGGGGGGTAGTCATTGGTTGGAGTAGCAATATACGTGCGAACAAATGATAGGGTATTTTAAAAACATGGGGGCTAAAAATTATAAATGGAGTTAAGAGTAATATAGGGTATCAACCAGTATGCTCGACAGCTTTAAAGTCCTATAGGGTATGGAATAATAGGTAATTTGGAATTATAAGTAATGCAAGCCATTTTTCTATTAACCCAAAGTAGAAATTTACATAATGATAGCATCATTGTGAGAAAAATAAGAGAATTGAAAGTAACACCCCCCCTATAAAATAATGGTTGTTCGCACCTATATCCTTAACTTTTTAACACACTGCCCCCCCCCCAAGATACTTATACTTTCCTAGCCTTGTCAACTTGCCTCGCTCCACCCCATTGTCCAATGTTGTATTTCATGAGCAAATGTTTTGTTGTATCCCCATGATCATTCTTCTTAACCGACTTGACATGTGGCACACCTCAATTTCATGATAGTGGACATTTATCTTTATCAACTTTGTGAATCTTCCATATCAAGTTCACACTTTATGGTTTTTTTATTTCTCAAATTCTCGCCGCCTCATTTCGCATTCTTTGCCTTCTCATTGTTTTGTATTTACTTGGAAGCCTCTAGCCTTGATGTCAAATTTTCTTTGGTCTTCATTACACTACCTTGGAGTTAGAAGCAAGCAATGTCATTTTTCCTTTGGTCTTTGATTATTGTACATCAAAGCAAACAACTCATACCCAACATAGTTGGAGTGCGTAATCTCATGGGTTTGAGAGTGTACGTAGTGTAGTTGGGGGTTTGATTATGGGAAGAGTGTTGGTAGCGTGAGCAAAGCGCATAACGTTTTTGGAGTGTAGTGTATAGTTGTGCGGAATAGGGAGCAATTTGTTTACTAGGATAATCCTATACATGATGTAATGTTCTTTGTGAAATAGAGTTATGCATTTCCTAAAATTGATTTTGTGAAGTTTTGAATATGGGTACCAAATCATGAAATTGTTCACAACATGTACTGAAATTGGTTGTTTAAATAATGAACTTGGTTCATATTTCCAATGAAATTGGAAGAACCTATCGCTAAATTGCTTTGTTAAATCATGAATTTGAGTTTGCACTTTTGTGGATTCATCTTACCAAAGGAGTATGTGTCACTTTCCTTTATAAACCTCTTGGTTTTGTTCACGACTTTGAAACATTAAACATCAAAACCCTAAGGTCACAATCATGTACTTAAGTTATCGAAGATGACCATTGAGAATTATTACATCAAAACATAAAACCTTGAATTTATAATTATGAAGTTAAGTGGACCACCTTTCCCAAACAATCTCAACCTTAACCTCAAACTCAACCTAAACCCCGATGGTTCACGGCAGTTTTTTCAAGTTAAGTTATCCAAGATGATTGTTGAACACTCTTCCCAAACAACCTCAACCTCATCATCAACGGTTCACAATGGCTTGTGGTGGTTTTATCAAGTTAAGTTATCCAAGATGCCCATTTAATAACTTTCTCATGTGACCTCAAATTTAGCACCAATGATTTGTGACCATGCCCAGCCTTGTCAACTTGCCACAACCTTGCCTCGCCCACCCCCATTAATAGTATGATATAGGATGTGATGACTCAATACCTACCTAGACTCCTACTATGGCATTATACACAATTTGACAATTCGACCCTTCTCCCAATAGCTCAAGCCTAGGGTTAATCCATCTTTGACTTGAAAGCGCCACATGTTACAAAATGAATTTGCATGTATTGACTGAAACATGCAAAATGCCACCAAAGAGAGAGAGAGAGGGAGAGAGAATCCATTTTCATGGCACCTCTTTGATTTGCACAACCCATTTTTCAACTTTTAGCATCACTTGTCATTCTTATCAATCATGATGTTGGACATGTAGCAACATACCATAGAGTTCCTTTGCCACAAATATGTGTGTGTGTGTCTATATGTATGTATGTATGTATATATATATACATATATATATATATATATGTGGCCAACTCGGGCGTCAATGCCCTATTTACACTGGGGAAATCATCAAATTTATAGCACTACGCTAGAGATGTTGATCCATTTATAAACCGGTTTAGGGTTTAGGGTTTAGGGTTTAAGGTTATTTATTTCCTTAGCATTTTCAGCTCTGGGTTAGTAGGATAGGGCCTTGCATTACTTATATTTCCAAGTTACCTATTATTTCAAACCCTATAGTACTTTAAAGATGTCCAACGCCATTTTTGACACCCTATATTATTCTAAATCATTTTGTTCATTTTACGTCCCCATATACCCTCTCAATTTTTCGCACGTATATTTCTACTCCAATACATCACAACCCCCCCCCCCGGTATGTGTCCACTACATTTCTAGCTGCACTTCCTAGGTTTTACGCTATATACTTATGGGCCCACCACTTATGCCCTTTGGATGACCGTTTTGAGATCCCATGTCGAAATGATGGCTTAAGGCTGACCGATCGACAAGGCTGTAGAAAAACGCGACTCCAATCATTTGACATGTCCTTGGATAATGCACATGTTTGGGTAGACTTAGTTTGGACACCACGTGTGTGATTAGAACTCCCAATGCAGCTAGAGGACATATACTCCTTAACCTAAACCTTATGCCACAACACATACATTGAAACAACAATACAAAACAAACACATACAACCCCTTAATAGATGCAATGAGATACAATGGTTGCAATGTCAACCCCCTCTTCCCAAACTTGGATGCCCCAAATAGATAGTTGCACCCAACATAGCCCGGCTTCCAAAAGGAAGGCAATAAGCCCTATAATGAGCCCCCCCCCCCCCCCCCCCACCACCCCCAAACTCATGTACATTATAGAGCAAACATACTCAATTTTTCCTAATAAAAATTTCTTCCCCTTTTCAGGATGTGCTCTTCCATATGTGGAGAAAAACCTCACATTCAAGAGTACCTCTCATCGATCCGACAGAAAATATAAAACTAAACCCCCTTGGTTTAGACTAATTCCGTAACTTTGAAGCTAATTACGGTGTCAAACCAATTGAATTTTTAAATAAAATGTTTTTGGATGAATGTTGGGTGTGCTTGTATGTGAGCATGTTTTCTTGTCTTTGCCCTCGGATTGATAGGCTTTGCCTACGCATGGGGAATTTGTGATAGCATTTACATCCTCAAGGGCTTGGGCTTCTAATGTGAGGCCCTATATACATATCAATGTTTTTTTGGCCAACGAAATGGGATTATCGCATACGAGCATATTACTCTCATTCATCCAACAATGAAACTTTAAACTAGTATGTAGTAAGGAGGTTATTTTTCAAAGTTTATTGGAAACCCTATTTAGTTGAATTGACCCCAAATTAGTCTAGCCCAAGTTAGGGCACACTTTCATGTACCAATCGTTTTGGTGAAACAAAATAGAGTTCTCTAACGTTGGTGAAGGTTTTGCCGGTATCTTCAAGCATCTTTTGGACTGAGCACTCCCATGTGGAGTGGCAATGGTGGTTGGGGGGGGGGGGGGGTAGCAGATTCGGCTCGTTGCCCAAAACACAAGTTGAAACGTGGCCATCCTTGTACTGACGCACTTTAGTTGTTGATTGACTAGACTGATTGATTTTTAATCATGGGATGCTAGAAAAATGAAAAACAAAATCTCCATAAATTAAGAAAACTTTGGGCAAGGTTTGAATAGTAAGAACATGGCATCATGAACTCTCAATGTAAATACAACAAATTATGGTTCACACTAACAATGTATATAAAAACCAAGGTTTCTCCGCTCAAATGAAAATCAATTTCCATGTGCTAGAATACCAACCTAGTCAAGTTTCCCTCCTCAAACTACAACTATCAATGAGCCCCACATACCTTATTAGTTTGGGCATGTGCCATCCTGACCCATTACACCAGTCCGTATGAATCATTTTGGGTTCATATCTTGCATGAACCCAACCACATACATTAACCCTTGCAAACCATATGCCCATGCCCCTGTAAAACCTTCATGTGCATGTACGCACATAGCCCCACTCATAAGCCCCCGTGACCCGCTTTGGGAAAAAAAAAAAAAAAATGAATTTATTATCTTTGTTAACTAATTGTCTTTTTTAACTAATTGCTAAAATAAAAAATGAATTTATTTAGTTATGTAGCATGTGAGCTCTCAAAACAACAGTCAGTACTCAATGCAATAAACTCTAATTGTTGCACCATAGGTAGGTATCATGGGATGATTCAATACAACATCTACTAAGGGGAGGGAGACCAAGGGAGGGGAAGTCGAAAGCATTGGTAACAATAGGACTAGAGATTTCTATTTAGAGATTATTAAACTACTCTTTAAAATCGGGGTCAAATACCTTTGAGTAACCTTTAAGTAACCTTTCCATAATGTCATGCTCCAATCCATGGGTATGACTTGTGGACTTGCCATAAAGTATTTTTGAAATCACCTTTAAGGAGAATATAAAAGCTCAATTTTGGACCGTGTAGCCATAGATGTTGCATCCATGTGGGATTTGTTGTTGCTCAAATTTAGTACTTTGGTACTTAGGTTGTCAATCCATGTGCACTATCGACCCTACAATGACCGAAAATATTTTGAGAGTGTGCGATTGACTATGTTAGGTTATAATAAGGCTCTATGTGATAGCATGGTTATACTTACATGAGTACCCTTAGATGTGCACTTTGGGAAGGACATTCGAGGCCGTAAATATGAAAGTCAACAAATACCTTAACCGTACAAGCCCACTTGAAATGGCCGGGGATTCGTGGCACTCAAGTAAAGTCATCCGGTAACAAAAATCGGATGAGTCCATCAAGAAGCTCGGATGGAGCTTACTTTAGTGAAATACCTCCGAGTTGGCATGTAAGACCTACTTTCTCCCTCATAGTTATTTTATAAATATTAATTTGTTGGCAAGGGGCAATGATGTGGCCTTGGATGCTCTAAGCCTATTTTCCAACCTCCCATGAGATGTTTCCAAGGCCATGATGTGGCTTTGAATTTCACATGGTTATTTTGATAAATATTGTAAGATATCAATGTGTGCAATATATAATTATGAAGTGTTGTCATAGACATCTTTTTGTTCATAATTCATTTATTTTGCACATGTGTGATTGTTCAAACATTTGTAATATGGCACAATAATATATATCACCTTATGATAAATTGGTGAACTAAAAAACTCAATTCAATATTAGTATTAGTATTGTTATTATTAGTATTTGCATAATAGTATTAGTATTAGTATTAGTATCATATAATTATATTTATTTAAAAGTAACGGTTATACACTATGTGATTTGAAAGATAATACAATATGTGATGAGGATAAATTATTAAATAATTCAGATAGGCTATAGTCAGAAACTTATGATTTTCTCAGTAATATATACCCCATCTATAACATTGTCCCACGAGTCTAATTCCAAATAACATATCATTTATTTATACCTTATTCTCTTATAAACACTTGCACTAATCTATCATTAGAATGACAAATATAAGTTATTTATGGTAAGTCAAGCGGATTTTAGTGCACTCAATATGGGATTTGTAGTCAAGCGGCCTTCAAGAATGCAATTTTTGGTCGGGTTTAGAAATTTTCTCTACAAGATTGCCCCAACCCAGATTAGATACCTCCAAAAGTTCGTGAGGGGGTATTTAACGTCCGCCCATGTTAAAGCAAATATAATATGGGGTGTCAAAAATGACACTGGGCATCATTAAAGTACTATAGGGTATGGAACAAATCGATTATTTGGATTTGTAATTAATGCAAGGCCCTTTTCTACTAACCCGACTAAGAAAACTACATAATCATAGCATGTGAAGAAAAAATTGAAAGTAATAACCCCATATAAAATAGTGGTTGTTTGCACATGGATGCGCGATAAAAGAGAATTAGTTGTTGCTAGACTCCTAATTGCATATGAGTAGGACACAAATAGATGGCGAGCAACTAGTAAGGTCCAACACTAAGTGGACTACCACACTAATGGGTTTAGGGTTTAGGGTTTAGGGTTTAGGGTTATTTATTTCATTAGCATTTTCAACCTTGGGTTAATAGAAAAAGCCTTGCATTTCATATAATTCCAAATTACATATTCTTCCATACCCTATAGTACTTTAAAGATGTCCATTGCCATTTTTGAAACCTTATATTATTCTAAGTCATGTTGTTCATTTTTAGTGTGGCCCACTGTAATATTATTGTACTTTCGTTGCCTTACATTGGATTTTCATCCAAATATACAGATGAAAAACCCACAGTAATGGAAACCCCTATTTTGAAGGGTATGCTATGTTATATTGCAGATTAACAACAACACCGTAAGTGTCGTCACATGACACTGGGTGTTTGAGTGCACTTATTAAAATCTTGACATGACATGCCATTAGTATGCTTAAGGATGTATTCCTCTTAAATATTAAAATGAAACACATGACACTTGCCAATAGTGAGCTTAAGCATCTTACCCTTGGGAATGTAGTGGGAATTAACAAAACCGTTTAATATGAACATGTACGTTATCACTATATCACAATAGACAATATAGCAATCATCCATGACAATGTTGCATCACAAGTTGCTAACATGAGAAGGTCAATGGATGAACTCATCCATCATCATGACATGGCTCTAAGTTATACCTCATGTAGCGTTCACATATGAAGAGATAGTCTGGCATACAATGGGGTATGGGTTGGCATGTGAACTATGTTGAGGATCTGTGATCATATGTTTACTAATTTCCAATCTCAATATGATATCCTTGTCCAATAATTCTTAAGTGAGTCAGTGCCTTTAGAATTCAAGTTGATGTTCCCTAAGCTCGGGGGGGGGGGGGGGGCATTCCCTTGTATATTTTGCATACACCTGCGATAATGATCTATTAAAATGGGGGCTATTTACCTATGAGAAAGGATTATAAGGGATGCTAATTTTTGAAATAATGGTAAATTGTTGTGATTATTTGCACCCTATTGGTAATTATAAATTCTTGGATGGTTGATTTTATGGTACCCTATATTACTTATATGCAATTTTTCCCCCCTGATTGCCCCCATTCCTTAAAGTGTATGATACAGTAGAATTCTCGTTAGAAGCACGTGTACAAAGTAAGAGAAACAAACATTTACTAGGGTTTAGGGTTCAGGGTCACACTGAAGTCCGGGCAAAGCAAAACACTAAACAATAACAACAAAAGATTGCAATTACATGTCATTAAGCAACACGAGCCAACGAATGAAAGTTGTGTTGGATAACACAGTTAGAAACCTTGAGGTCTTAGGGAACAGGCCAGCCACATGTGTCTCAAAGTCACATTTACAAGGTTTGCAGAAGCCCTACAATTGATGCCTTGATCTTCCAATCCTACACATTGGTAGAAAATCCCACGCCATGCAAGCAAAATCCACCTAAACTAGCTAGGCTACCATTTACACATGTGGGAGATATGAGGGTAATCGAACTGAAATGGCTACTACAGATTTCAAGGTATACTAATGATCATTCAACCCTTTCTCCAAATTATATCTCCACATGTGTGAGATAGTACAAATTTAACAGGTTTTATTTTTTATTTGAAATGAACTCATTCAATGAGTTTGCATCTACCTCATCTAAGGTGTAGATTTTGCTAGTTGATTCATTGTTACTAGAGACACTGTTGAGAGAATAGCATCCACATCAACCCACACACAATCACTCTCAACATACTTATATTTGTTGAGACCCAGCTGTTTTTTTAACCAATGGAGGTAAGCCATAGTAGTTGGGAAGAGCGTCTCTCTATTTCCGTTCTGGACTGCACGTTTCATCAAGTCAATGGGTTGCCAACAATTGCCCCACTTAGTACCAACCTTCACCCTTATCTTTTGAACCCTTCCTATATAGAACATGCCATATTTTGGTGGCAAAGTATTTAATTTTTGAAACTATCGCTTTTTGTCCATGCTATTTTATATGTACCACTTAGGTAATTTAATCATGTTTTGTCAAATGCTATATTACATATAATCATGTTTCACAATCCCAAAGCACCCTATACTACATCTAATAATTTTACAAATTTTACGCCAAATTTTTATACAAGACCCTATATTTTATCGCACGTAGTTCCTACATTTTTCGCCAGTGCCCCACCCCCCCCCCGAGTCCCTAAGACATTAATGTCAAAGCTAAGTGTTCATGCATGTAAATCATTCTCATCTCTAATAACTTATGGAGTTATTTTTATCTCTTTCATGGATTGAATGACCTACGTATTATTCTTCCTCTATTCAATTATATTTCAATATTTCAATTTGAAAGAGTCTCAAGACTTTATGTATTCCTAACCTACTCCTCGCTAAAGTATCTTTACGAGATTCCACAAACCATTCAATTCATAGAGTACACATGATTTACATGAATTCATTCATTGAAGTGTTTGACCCATTTCCTATTCAAGTTCTCATTTCCGTAAATCTTATGCCATCATTTAGAATTCCCTTTAATCGATGAGGTATGGTTATGGAGATGCAATCTTAATATTGCTCGAGATTCATGTGGTGCTTGATGTGGCCCACTCGTTGGCCACCTCCTTTGTCATCCTCTCAATATGATTTCGATTCCGATGTCTCCCGCGGCCTTGCATATCACCTTGTACTTCAATATGTTAGTTTCCAAAGTCCTTTCTCTTTAGTTGACCGCTAATTTTGGCTAAGTCCATATGTGTTGCATGCAAAACAACCAACCCCCACCCAAAAATTTGAGTGGGATAAATGATAACTCTAGTGCCTTTGAGAAGGTCATTCTTGAATTTGTGTTATCGCAAGCATGTGTGTTCATATTAGATGTCGACTATGAACGTCAAAAATCTTAGCCAATGAAGAGCACATAATGAATCTAGTAATAATATAACTTAAGATACAATTACAAGAATAAACGCTAGGAGAATGACTTTAAAACCAAGTTATGAAGTGATTCTCAATGCATGGGGGTGAGGGCAAAGCCACAAAGAGATTTATGCTAAAATTGCCTAAATTTTTTTTTTATGTTAAACGATTTATGTTCATTCCTAGTAGTATTTACCTATCCAGTAGGGTTTATTGGGTATGGGAGGTGGGCATGTACCCATTATGCGCGGCAAGTATTATGTGTGATGATTTCTAATGGCCAGCAACTTTGATGCTTTATAAGTATCCATGGCCGCTTCTTATGTCATGCCATTATTTTCGTTGCCATAATATATGTTATATTTAAAATTTTGAATTCTTGGAACTCTAATGGTTCATAGTCCAAGAGAAAACAAGAGAACAATCGAACTTGAGTTCATGGGCTAAGGTGAAAGTGGGCCTATTATGGATGCTCACGACTTCATCAATAAGGAATTGGAAATCATAGCTATGCTTGATGTCAAGCGCGATTGAGCATCTTACACGCATATTATGAGAATGTGCAATTGACTTTGGTATGTTATAATAGGAATCTATGTTACAGAGTAGAATGTTAAAGTATGGAATCTATGTTATAATATGAACCTATTTTAAGCATTATCAATACTATTACCATTTATCGATTGAAAGTGATTATTATTATTACTATAAATCACTACTAGTCAGCCATTAGTAATTCATAATTATTAATCACTATTAAACATTATTAATGACTATAATGACCTATGAAGCACTAGCATTCACTATTATTCACTACTAGTCACTATTAGTTACTATTAGTTACTATTACTGGTAATTACTATTAATCACTATAAATCATTTTTACTAATATTACTAATATTACTAATATTAACAA
The DNA here is from genome assembly GCA_950295325.1 of Polytrichum commune. NCBI lineage: Eukaryota > Viridiplantae > Streptophyta > Polytrichopsida > Polytrichales > Polytrichaceae > Polytrichum > Polytrichum commune. The sequence continues at coordinate 45,528,492 of OX485807.1, forward strand.
TAGAGTGAATATGACAATTTACTAACAATAAAAATAATATCAATCATACTAATATGAGTTATCTTAATAAGTATTAATAATGAACTTACTAATATGAGTTATCCTACTAAGTACTGATAATTATCTTACTAATACGCAGTTATCTTACTAATTACTAATAATTGTCTTACTAATACTTAGATATCTTACTAAGTACTAATAATTATCTCACTAATACTTAGATATCTTACTAAGTACTAATAATTATCATACAAATAGGGCGAACCTTACAAAGTACCAATAATTTTTTATCGCTACGTCCTAATACCATCATACCGCCCATCCCTCCTCAAAACGTACTTTAGCCGCCAAATCGCATATCTCTTCGCGTCCCGAGATTTCCTCCATCATGTCCCTTCGTACTAATGAGGCATTATGTGACATGCGACTTCCACCCGCTCGTCATTATGGCAACATTTCGCACCCTCTCTCTCCCTCTCTCTCCCTCTCTCTCATTCTCCTCTCCCAATTCTTTCTCTCTTTCCTTCACCACTCTCCACTTTTCTGGAATGCTCTTGCAAAACTCTTCTCCCACAATTCTGAACTTGCTTTGCTTCTCTTCATTCTCTTCATTCTCTTCTCTTCATTCAATTATTGTACTCCTTGTCTTGATTCTCTTCTCAAGAAAACCCTGGAATAGATTCAGTGTGCATTTTCTTGGAATATGTGATAGTTTCTTGGTGAACATAGTTGTTTCTTGCTCAATCCAGCATGTGGTAGAGGTGAGATGTGGAGAAGAGGAAGGCGACCTTGAAGCAAGTGGAGGGAAGTTCCAATCATGAAGAATTGAGAACCCACAAGCTTGTAAGTTTCTGAACTCTTTCAATGTTTTGCACTCTCTTTCACTCTTTTGCTTTCTCTTTCAATTTCATTCTTCCTCTTGCTTGCATTGTTCCTCTTGCATGCATTCTTCCTCTTGCATGCATTCTTCCTCTTGCATGCATTCTTCCTCTTGCTTGCATTCTTCCTCTTGCTTGCATTTCAAATTTCTGGTGCACTAGGGTTTGAATTGCTTGAAGAATTTCAAACCCAGAAATACTAGAGATTTGCATGTGAGTTGTGTGATGCTTGGGTGTGAAGAGTTGATTGAAATGTGAGAAAAATGCTCAAATCAGAATGCAAGATGAATGACAAGAGGTTATGTTCATAAAAATGTGAGACCAGATTGCAAGAAGAATGTGAGGGCAGAATTTACCTATTGAGATGTTTGAGAGTATGAATGTATTGCACATGTAGGCATAGTTTGAAACAATAGCTCTTGTGTTTTGTTTTGTGCAGGAAACCACATTCGTATTGAAAGAATTTTGACATGGTCCCCCCAAAGAACCCTGGTGAGTGTCCATTACATAAATCCCAGTTTTTCTGTTAGTGTGAACGCGGTTATCTGAAAGTGGATATTTGAAGTGCCCACGGGTGAACACCCGTGGGCTTTTGCACCCACAAGGTGGAGAGGCCCACGGGTGAACACCCGTGGGCCTCTCCCCCCATCTGGTTGAATGTGCCCACGGGTGTTCACCCGTGGGCTTTTGCACCCACAAGGTGGAGAGGCCCACGGGTGAACACCCGTGGGCAGTGGTGATTCTTCACAAGGTCCCTAACATGTCCTTGGTCACATGTCGACATCTTCATTTTTTTCTGTTCTTTTTTCCTAATTTTGTACCAACTTGAGGGAGACTTAACTTGTATAGATATTACCGGTTTCGGGACGGGTTGAGATTTTTTTTGCCTTTCAATTCAAGATTTTTGGACGTGGACGAGCTAAAACTTTGTGAAAAATCAGCCCTCCCGTGGGCCTCTCCCCTCATCTGGTTGAAAGTGCCCACGGGTGTTCACCCGTGGGCCTTTGCCCTCACCTGGTTAGGAGTGCCCACGGGTGTTCACCCGTGAGCCTTTGCACTCACCTGGGTGGGAGATTTTGTTTGATAAATGTCTTTCTGATTTTCTATGTAGACAAATTCGGTGTGTCTCTGTAAGCATTTGAAGGTTTTAGACATAAACATGTGATAGACAGTTGGTGTTTCATTCAGGTACATAGAGGTGTCGAAGTGTTCTCTCATTTGAATTGAGATGGCAAGAACTAAGCAAACAGCCCGTAAAGGTATAACCACAATACCTATGTGCACGTCAATGTTATATGAGTTATAGAATCCGTGATAATATTGGGCTATGCTGAGTACTTACATGTGCATTGTCTTCTGCAGTATCGGGAGGTGTGGGCAGACGGGTGAATTACGATGTTGAAGTTTTGGGCCCAGATTTGCAATGGTTCATGCAGTATAGTGGTTTCGGAGAGACAACGGTGCTCTCGCTTTACACGAGGACTGGGCCCAATTCCACATGGAGAAAGTACATGAAGGCAAAACATGTACTGGACATTCAAACGGATGGGAGCCGGGTATTGATAATGTGCAAGTCGCCTGAACGGAAGAAGGACTTCAAGGTTGCAGCACTCGTGGAGACTTTCTCATATGCGGATGTGAATGAAGAGCTCAACAATGAGGGAGAGAACATCCGCTTATTGAACGGTGATTTCCTCACCTATTGTATACTATATTGCGAGACCAATGTGCACACGAAGTCCGTGGAGGAGAGGTCAGTAATGATCGAGCAGGACTACAAATCTGCTCTAGCACGAGTGAAGGTTATAGTTGAGGAGGCAAAGGCGGCAAGGTTGGAAGCATTTTTGAAGAAGAAGGAAATCCGCGATGGCAAGAGGAAGGATCTTGCTGATGTACGTGCCACCTCGTCTAGGAAGAAGACGAGACCCGATGAAGGACAACCACTGATTGTCGAAGACACTGACGGCCAGGATGTTGTCTCCAAGAGAGGCAAGAAGAAAACACCTGAGGATAGTCCATTTCTTGAACTCGAGAAGATTCCCAAGCGATCAATGCATGGGCCTCCAGACAAATCGGTTGGAGACAGGTTGATGGATATGGAGTTGTTCAAGAACAAGTACCAAAGGGTGTGGATATTCGGTGAAGGCGTGAATGGCTATGTCAATATTGACAATATAGAGCGGGGAGATGCAGGGTATAATTGCCGACCCATATCCGAGGCGCATTTGAAGGAGATCAAGACATGGTTATTCAACTATGCCTTCATTCCGAAGATTCATCCCAACTTCTTGACAATCGTTCCTTCGGATAGGCGAACTAAACCATTCAATTTTGAGGAGGTGAAGGACAAATCATTCCACGTGGTAAATGGACAGCACACGTTAGCAGCCTGTCTCGAGTATGTGAATGACCCTAGCAGCACAGATGAGGTGAAGAGGTTTTTCTCGAAATGGCCTTGTAATGTGGTCTGGGCCCCTGAAGGTGATGACGACCCTCTGTTCCACCTCTCTGGTGTTCTGAACCTGGATAGTGAGTACAGGAAGCACTTTCCGTCATTTACGGAGTGCATTCAGCACGCTAGGAAGACCTGGATTAGGCGAGGAAGACCTGACCGAACTGTACGCGAGAAGGCCAGCAACACGGAAGCTTTTAAGAAGTGGAAGGTATTTTTCAAACCTGTGACTTTTGAATTTCTCATTTCTGTGACTCCCACGGGTGTTCACCCGTGGGCGACTATCATGTTGTTGGTGATTGCTGGAAATACATGGAGGTTTTTTTCATAGAGATTGATACATTGCCGGTGTTTGATATAGGCATTTATTACGTGCGTCATGTGGACGTTCCGCGTGGAGAAGGAGACCAACCTGATCATGGAGCACGTCTTGCCTGTATTGGGCGATGACATATGGAGGAAGTGGGAGCGGATATTCAAGGATTACGAGAGTGGTGACTATGTAGACCCGAAGACCGGAGCTCTTATGAAAGAGACAAAGGGGTTTAAGTCGAAGAAGGTGGTCAAGAACGACCTGAAACAATTTCGGGGCTTGACAGAGATGGAGCTCGACATGGCAGCGAATCAAATCCTCACCACCAGAGATGGAGAGCAGCACCCTCGACATACCTTGAAGACTGTGCGCGATTGGGCGATGAACAGGAAAAAGAAGAATGAAACTTATATCGCGATGGCACAGTGTCTAGACCCGACTCCATTGTACATTGTCCACATCGATCAGAAAGAGACCATTGATCGTGATTGTTGGAGAGTATGGAAGTATGCGAATAAGTTTGGTAAACTCCAGCGAGAACGACTTGTAGACTTGCTTGGAGCGGAGTACCTTCTTGGCGCTATGAACCCCACAAGGAAGAGAGTACCTATTCCGGACCGGTTTAAAGAAGGAGTGAGGAACATTTTAGGTACACATAACACCGAGGTTACACCCGAGCATGTCGTGTTGTCTATTGACAACAACTACAAGATCAGTGGTGGGACAGTGCTTGCACCAGTCCTGCACGCGTACATGGACACAAGGTTTCTCCCCGGAGTCCAGGCGGGAAAAGACACTGGGGGGCGTGTGAAGGAGTGTATGGATTCCACTCTGCAAGGTCTTCGTCGTGATTTCCCAGGCATTTTAAACTCCCCCCAATTGTGGACTGTGATTTCAGAATATCCGGATCGGCATTTCATTCACAATGTGCTGAAGGCGCACCTTCCGAGCAACGCCAGATTTTGTGACGCCTTATACCGTGGCACTAAAGAGGAGAAAATTGCATCTCGCGATTGCTTCTTCGAATCAAATGCTCTTCGGGTTACAAACTGCATTTTTCCGAATAGGGGCGAATCAAGTTCGGAGGTGGCTGTGCGGCTCTGTGGAGGCCGGAAGATGTTGGACGTCCATGACCCGGGGCGATATAAACGTTATTCAGTGAAAAGGGCGTATTCCAATGAGGAGGCCAAGTGTTTATTCAAGGGGGAGTTGAGGATGCAGACCTACATAGATATCATCAAGCCTTCATGTCTTGAGGGGTCTTCTTTTCTCAATATTTGTGGAGGCAATAAGGCGCACATAGTGGCACATGTAAGTAATGAGCATCTTTTCCCCTAAGTGGTTCTTGAATTTCTGAATATTATCGTTGGTTTGGATGGTGTTTTGGATAACCTAACCATAAACCAGGTTGGGAGGCCCACGGGTGAACACCCGTGGGCCTAGACATCCACCTGCTTTATATCCACCTGGTTGATAGCCACCTTCTCGATAGCTTTCCTGACAATTAGTTGGTAGACAAATAGTTGGGACTATTGGTTTAATTCTATTCGCTTTTGGATGTAGACTAATTTGATTGAGAAGTTATTTATCTCATGCCTTGGTTTTTGCAGGCATTGGGTATGAAGGTGTTGAATATTGTGCCGGCAGAGATGCTAGAGGTGGCGAAGACGAAGATGATTGCCGCAGTTGACTGGAGCATACAAAGGTGGAATGAGGAAGGAAAATTCGCTGCCCAGGATTTGGAAGAGGAAGAAGGGCGTATCGATGTGGATTCCATCATTGAGCGCGAGATTGGAAGAAAGCGTGCGAATGACATAAATGAAGAGGACGTAGAAGAGGAGGAGGAGGAGGAGGAGGAAGAGGTGGAGGAGGAAGATGACCCAGTTGTTGTCCTAGGGGAGTCTGCGGAGGAAGAGGAAGTGGCCGACGAAGAGGAAGAGGAAGAGGAAGAGGAAGAGGAAGAGGAAGAAGAGGTGGTCATGGACGACGCACTGGCGGAGGCCATGGCTGAGGTCATGGCAGAGGTGGAGGAGGAGGCCTTCAATTACAAGGCGTCAGCCATGGCGGAGGCCTCTTTGGAGGCCATGTCCCCGGAGCAGGTTCCCCACGGGTGTTCACCCGTGGGGGAGGGGGAGGGGGAGGGTGAGGAGGAGCGGCAAGAGGATGCTTCCAACTTAGAGGAAGTTGGTCGTCCACAAGCCGAGCACAGTGTCCATCACCCTGTGGGATCTTTCTCGTCTGGGATCCCATCTACACCCGGCCGCGGGTTTGCACAGTTTGACACATCTAGACGAAGTCAAGAACAACTAGATGTTCAACCTATGGAAGAATATGAGGAGGATGAGCGTCCGCAGTCAGCTAATCCTGCTGCAAGGTCTGCATCGAAACCGACTGCAAGAAAGAAAATGAAAGCTCCTCGAAGGGGAAGGTCATCTCTACGTCCTGCTAGAGTTGGAGATCACTCGCGGTCTTCGGAGGCAACGGAGCATTCTGGTCTTTATCGCGAGGTTGAATCTGGCCAAGCGGATGTTCCGCGGGATGCAATCATGTCTGAAGCTGTGCATGTTGAAGGGACAAACACAGATTTGAACGTCAGCTCACCTGTTGAGGACGTTGCCGCTGCCGTTCTCGAGGTGCTAGGACATGGGCGATCAAATCGTGATTCACCTGGTGTTGTGGTTGCAGAAGAGCCTACTGTAGCGGCACCATCCAATGAAGCAGAGGAGGTTATTCGAACCGAAGTCATATGCTTGGATAGTGATGACGATGTGCCCGAAAGATGCGTAGAACTAGACGTGAGGGTGAAGGTGAGAGATCGAGTTCCACATCGGATTCGGGGGACGTTTGCGGACTACATGACGGATGATTCCGAGGATGAGGATTATGGGAAGCCTGGGTACAACAGAGTGAAACTCAACTTTGTTGATGACCCTCACCCGGTGTTTGCTGGGAGACCTGACATGGGCAAGGAATCGGATGGGAAGGACAAGGTGCATTTTGCCCCATTTGTGGACAAATACTTGGTAGATGTGCCCGAGAACGTGCGATTGAATCTTGCGCATTTGTACACGTCGTACGATTATCACAAGATGTTCGCTTATCTCTCCACACCAGCGTTTTGTGAAGCAGTGAAGGTGAAACATATTCTTCATGCCGCTGCATTAAAGAAAATGAGAAAGAGATGGACAGCGTTCGAAGCTCCCAAACATCGTGATGAACGAGGTCAATTCGCGGGGTCCTCGGCCGCTCAAGCCGGCAGTGTTGTGGACTCTACGTTGGAGATCATTGACATTACTGGAGTGCCAGAGTCTCCAAGGAGGGAAGTCGATGTTGCAGTTGCGGAGTCCTCAAGCCCTCATGTCGAACGTGTTGCTGAGGGTCAACCGGCATCGTCCGAAATGGTAATACATACTCCCTTTCCAATGCTATATTGTGTTTGGCGGTGGAAGCAAACTCGTCAAGATTTCTAAAAGTGTCTTTGCAACAGGTGTTGGTTGCGGCAGAACGGGATGTCATTCCACCGAGTTCTCATGACGACCCTGCACATGGTGGGGATCCCCCCCTAAGCCAAGCTCAAGGTATCATATATAGTGTTATTTGAATGCAATTGGTCCCACGGGTGAACACCCGTGGGACCACCTGTTTATACTTTTCAATTTCCATACAAATTGTTATCTCTCGAGTAATATTTATATAAGGGACTTTTGATATTGTGCCCACGGGTGTTCACCCGTGGGAGATTATGGGTTTGAGCGTGTGGATCTCATAAGTCATGTGTGCATGTGGTCACAGGTCATACAGCCACTGCCGGAATACCACCTTCGGTACGATATTTTCCTCGATCTCGCAAAACTAATCCATAAATGTGGAGGCATTCTTTTATCTTGCATACTCATGTGTACCCAACGTGTTGTTTCATTCGATAAAAATCATGTAGAATATACTTTTTCCTTAGATAGAAATTCTTTACAATGACTTTCAATTTTGTCATCGCCAGATCCTCACCTCTCCAACCACTGTTGTCCATCGGAGAGAGAAGATATGGTTAGTGCTGGATGTGAACGGGATCCTGGTGAGGTCAACAAAGTGCGACAATGTCAACACCAGGAAGACTCTTGAATCACAACATAGCCCTCAGATAACTGGGGAGTTGGTTCCACTCTTTCTCCCATATAGTGCCCTCATACCTAGGAGAGGACTGGGACGCTTTCTGCGTTTTGTTCTCTCAAACTTCCATGTTGTCATCTGGTCGTCGAAGCTTATGAAGAATCTTCAGCCAATTGTCCGGCACTTCTTCAATGGTTGTAGACATCCAGAGTATGTGTTTGGGCAAGAATTGTGTCACACTCTGAAGGATGAGAGAGGACAAGTTCTTCCTAGTCCTATGAATGCTGATTCAAGCTTCTTCATGAAAGACCTGTGCGCATTTTTTGAGTGGAGCCGGACGCATCCAGTGCCGCATACGAAGCAACCCAGTCATAGGACTACATTACTTGTTGATGACTCCCCTTACAAATGCATCCCAAACCCTCCTGGGAGCTACATTAACCCTGTACCATTTATGTCAAACCAAAGCTTGGATACTCTGCATAGTTACCTGCAAAGGCTCTTGAGTTCTCAACAGTATGTGCCAGATTTTGTGGGGAGCAACCCTTATCCATCAGGACAGGGACCCTTCAATCTAGAGCTGCCAAGTTCTCTGATTTATAAGCAATCATTAGTTAGACATAAAATACTGACTTCTGCCCGTATGGTTCCAGAGGCTCAGATGTTAATGTAGATTCCCTATTGGGGCCGCCTATAGTGCACATTTGCACTATCGGTACATTGTATTTGAAATGAGTGGATCTGAAACTTTGTTGCCTTTCAACTTCATTTGAAACTTGTTTTGGTTTTGTGGATTTTCTTCATGCAAACATGTCATGGTCATGAATGTATCTCACTGGGAGTCTACTACTTTGCAACACTGCGGTGTTAGAGAATACCCGACTATTTCCGACCACAGTGAATGTCTGGCATTGTCCCACGGGTGTTCACCCGTGGCAATGTGGTAGTTGATTCAATGAATGTATCAGGCCACTTGGACAATGTTAGTTGTGTTTTTGGGAATTATGGTTGTCATAGCGAATTTTAATATGTAGGACTTAGTCGGCTATAATTCATATGTTTTGAACATGTTCATCTTTACTAAAGGGCAACGGACGGGCTCCTCTTGCACATAATGTCCTTCTTCCATGGACTCTTATGTTATTGTATCCTAACAGCATTCCCCATTCCAAACGCGACCTAAGAACTATATTGCCAGTCCACCATGTCGACAACGTCCTCCGGATGCTAACGCCGACTTCGCCGAAGTGACATCTCCATGCCCTAAGGTAATTCATTTTCCACATGAATCCCAATTTTTTTAGTTGTGTTTCATCCCAGGGATTCTAATATCAATTTGTCGTTTGTTGTGGTAGACACATATGCTCCAAACACACGATGTTGCGCTCGCGGTTGCGGTGGCTGTTCCGGTCGCGGTTGAGGAGGCTGTTCCGGTCGATGTTGCGGGTCCGGTCACACGCGCTCGGGTGAAGAGACACCTTTCTCTCCAAACCACTCACCCCAATGAGCCCACGGGCTCGGGAAATAGTTCTGGATGTTGGAGGTGTAGTTCACCCAATACCACCTCATCCATGTCTGATTATGTGGCTGCAAGGGTGAAACAACTTCGAGAAGCTACAGTTTTGATGGAGGAGAAAAAACGGCTTGAAGAAGTCAAGCGCAAGCAATGTACTATAGCTCAAAGACAACCTCATGACAAGATGTTGAAAATGATTAAGGATTCATACTCCTCTTGTAGATAGCCGGACCTTTATGGTGATAGATTTTCCACGGGTGTTCACCCGTGGATACAACAATTCATATACTTTGTTCACATTTTTTGTACCCACTGTGGCATCTATGATTCAATCAAATGATTTTTTGACCCTCATTTGTGTAGTCGGATATGATATGTAGACCTTCCTTCATGTGTTATGGATCTTGCATCGTGTGTTGCATGGCGTTGATTGGTCACGGGCGTTCACTCGTGGTTAGATGTATTTGTATTCTCTGAGTAGTATTAAGTGCCCATGATAGCTTTTATGATTAGGCCCATTATATTTGCATACAGTTGTTGACATGCGCATGGTTGTTCCTTAGTGGTATCGACTTATGTTGTATTATGGATATACTAGGCTCATCTGTTGCGGGGTGTTGGTTGGTCACGAGTGAACACCCATGGTGACAACTGGGCTAAGTTTTTATGTGGGCTAGAATAAGCATTATTTTAGCTTATATATATACACCAATGTGCATGAAATAGTGCCCTAGTCTATGTTGATGACCTTCCTCTTGTTCTAAACCTTGTCAATGATGGCAATTCACGGATATTTACTCGTGAACCACGTTCCCAATGCACGTTCCCATTGGTACGAATTGTCTCATAATGGCCCAATTGGCTCATTTTAGTTAATATCCCCATAACCACAAAAACACGAAATGAACAATGAAGATAGGTCGAGAGGCTTGCATCTAGATTTGGTATTCTGCAATTCCTGCTAGATACAAGGCCGACGAATTCCTTCGGTGGTAGCTGCTGGACTCAAACTATTTACTTAACTTACAACCACCGAATCTAGATCAAATGTCCAGATCAAATGTTCAATTACAGAAAAGACTTTGACGGACACAGGGAAGCAGCGATCACTTTCTATCTCTACCTCGACACTCCTGAGATGAATGATGTGCGTCTAGTGAGGGGATGTGCCTCGTTGGCAGAGAGCAAGCACTTGGGAGTGTCCGGAAGAAATAAAAATTTGAAGAACCTCTGTTTTCGATTTCCTTCCAGTCAAGCACACCGCCTTGATTGGGAAGCATCGTCATTATGTAGCACCAAAATTATCCGCAAACAACCGCCTGCATCCTCGTGATATTCTATTAATGCATAACTAGTGTCTGGCATAACTAGTGCTTTGAGAGTTTGTCCAGCACAAAGTTATGCATTAATAGAATATCACGAGGTTAAAGGCGGTTATGCCAGACACTAGTTATGCATAACAAAGTTGTGCCAGACACTAGTTGTAAGTTCATTCCCTGAAAACGACACTGGAATTGGATACAAGAAACCGCTCGCTTTTTCGTTTGGTTATTCTTCACCCTGCTCAATGTAATTCCTAACACACAGCCGAAAGAAAACACCAGAAAAAAAATACCAAAACAAATTAAGACAACACTGGAAGGAAAAGGGGTGCAACACCACAAACAACACACCAATGGGCAAGGAAGATAGTTTGAAAGGTTCGCACCTGGAATCGGAGTGGTACTAATGCGGCTACGGAACGACTAACGAAATGGTTGGCTGGAGATGCTATCCCAGCTCACCGTCTACTTGATCCCTCAAGCGTCCGTCTGTGATTCCTTCAAAGTGTGCACTGACTCCTCCAACTTGCTCAGCGTAGCAGGCAATGAGACTTGCGAGTGTAGAGGATGCAATCTAGTTCGCGTCTCTCATTTTGCATCACACTTGAATTCGATAGTTCACCGTCAACGCAGTTATCGGCAACGGCTCAGATTTTTCCTCAACATACTAACGGCTCAGATTACTGGCCGAGGTTGACCATACCGCAGGTTATAAGGATCCATCACCACAGAACTATTGGCGGGTTGACCACTGGCAGGTTTTAAAGCTCCAAAGCGTATGTTTGTTTCCTGCCTATAAAGATGTTTGTATGACATCACTACTTTAAAAGTGATGGCGGAGGAAACTGCTACGGCAATAAATTTATTGTATAATAGACAAACCCATTTTCATAGCTTAGAACAACCTATGTCTATTGTAACACAATATTAATGTTTGATCAATGATGACATGTCATGATTGAAATCCAACTTAGCGAAACATTGGTGGTTAAGTTGACAGCCATGTTTACATTACAAGCATATTTAGGTGCCACAATCAATAATCAAAATAATCGACATCTTCAATTTTGTAATTGATTGGTGCTTAGCAAGAGGGTAGCTTATATCATCATGTGTATAAGTCAAATCCACCTAGAAACTTCAAAGAAATTTGGTTATTGCAGAAAGATTATGAAAAGACTATGAATTTCTTCTTATTTCTATTTCCCTACATGGAGATGTTACTCTTTGATCATATCTGAACTGTAGATATGGTAGGAATACCATAGGATTGAATGGAAAAGAACTCTCAAGTCTATGATTGCCCTTGGTGTTGCCTATGATGATGATTTGAAAAAGTTTGATAAGATTTGGTGTGGGAAAGGCCTTATTGCCATTGGGAGTAATTTAGTGGTTACTTGAAAAGTTGGACCCAAAACAAGTATCATTACTTGATGCCCCATGGGGCCCTAGGGGGTTATTCCGTGGCGGTTGTTATGGTCACTTCATGCATTTGAATTGGTTTTAAATTTGTACCAATTGTTTTGTTCAAGAAAAATTAAAATTTAAAAAAACAATTTAAAAAAAACCCACAAATATGTTAAGTTGCTTAACTAGTCGGGAATGGGTCGACTGTCTTACTTTAAACCACTTTAAACTATACCGTGAAGGGCTTTCCTAGGGGGTGCACCTTTAATAACACATATGAGTATGTGTGAGTGCACAATAGGGGTATTAATTTGAACTTTGCCATACTACGTATACATGTAACACTATATTCGTTAATCGGAGACTTTCGAAAGTCTCAAAATAAAATCTGCCCATAGTTTGGGATGCCAATATTGTGGGCATACGGAATATTGGGAACATCAAGAACATAACGATTTAAAAAGTTGCACGTAAAGAATATTCTTATTTCTAAAAATAGAGAATTTCAATTAAAATGCAAACGTGAGCTCCATGTGGAAAATAACAATCGAATCTAAAAAAACAAATGGTTTATGTCATTATAGAGTTTGGGGTGCGCATCCCATAAGTAAGGCTCTTATGAATTTGGATGGCACATCCCAAACGTATACCACAATGGAGTGTGACAAGTCCATGAAGTCTATTAAAAACCAAGTCTACTAAGCGTCCATGTTTTTCGCCATGAACTCCCACCTATGTTATGTTTACACATCTCCGTCTTCCGCTTCATATCCATTATCGGCGTCATTTTCCGCAGCTGCAATACGTGCCAAGTTGTCTTTGGCAAAATCTATATGTTTTTGGGGGATGGTCATTGTTTCTGTTTTGGAACCTTTGCGCGGCTTCCAAGCACAAAGTATAGTATCCGTGTTTATCCAAACCGGTGTGTACGCTGAGTCCACTGTCCACTTAAAATTCTTTTTGGTGTCCCAACCTAAATAAGTGCGTAGCACGTTTTGGTCTTTAGTGCTTGGACGACAATATTCCACCTCAATTTGACGAAAATTGGGGCTAGTTCGAACAAAATTGGGTGAAGACAATGCTTTCACCAACCAAATTGGCTTGGGATGTTCCTCATCCCCTGCTCGTACAAGGACCAAATAACCTTCATGGCAATCAACACCTACACGAAACGACGGTGCCGGTCGATTGCGGGCAGGGCCAACGTAATGCTCGTCCATTGCGAACTCTTCACGAACGTCTCCATTGCTAAAAACCATGGTGTCGGACTCAACAACCGTCAAATGACTTTGTGGCCAAAATCCTTGTGTTAAAGTTGTACGGGTGTCGCCACCAAGTGTCATTAGGGCCGAGCGAATGCGATCCCAATACGCAATCAAAGGTTCATGAGTATCTCTAACACGTCTAGTGATGTCCTCCTCACACAACTCTTTCCAATATTCAATGAATCCGGATATGCCTTTGATGATTTCCAGCCCATTCCTCATGGGGTCGGGTTTGCAAGGCTTTGGATCCCCATCCGGGAGCAAACATTTCCCATCATTGTCTTGACGCCATACGAGTATACCATCATCCGGTCCCCAATTAGGAAATGTGCACAAAAGCTTGAATTGCATGGCTGGGAGACCATCATCCCTTATATAGAATCGGAATTGTTGTGCTTTGGTATGCCCCACCAAACGGTCCCCTCCATTCAACATGTATGACTTGATGAAGGCCTTGAAATCTGGTACTTCCTCAATCATGTGCGGAATTACTGGCATATGGTCCAAATCCATATACGATTTCATAAGAAGAGGTATGGTTGGAAAATCTTCTTCATGCAACTTCATGCTCCACCGTCCGAATGATGCATCAATGTCGTCGTGTGTATGTCCCACCATCAAAAACGACACAAACACCTCCTTGAAGATTCATTTCGCCACGAGCAATGACCAAAAACAAAATACGTATCGACATTTGTTGTCTTTCGCGCAATTATCAAGTTGAACGTGAAGAGTTGGAGGCAATGGTTTTGCACAAATAGGTTCTCCCGGTGGTTCTGGCAATGACGACATACAAACCTCCTTCCCCGCAAGCACTGCTTCGTAAAGGGGTGTCGTTCCACAACCATCAAAAAGTGCACGTGATGAATGTAACGGCGGCTTCTCCAGATCGCGCAAGAGTTTTGCAAATGAACCCACTGTGTGGTTAGCATCGCCAGGGTAAAAATCCAACCCATAATGGGCATACTTTACGTCTCCATGGCCGTGGGCAATCATCCCTGCGAAAAAAAACAAACGATGCTTGAACAACAACAATAACAACGACAACTCCAAACGGAGGTATGAAATTGGACATTTGGCAAACACACCCAGTAAAATTTGAGAGAATTTGAATACATATTTGTGATTCAATACAAACCTGTGACAGATACGGGCAACTTGAAGAGACCATCCGTGGCCTTAATTTTGCGTGCATAACAAGGGCATGCGGTCTTGGCGTGGTCCATTTTATCATGGATGATTGTTAGAACCTCTGTAGGCCTCATTATGGATAGAGCACGGTTCTTGTAGTAATCTTGACGGTGAGCCTCTTGGTTGTTGACATGTTCAATATATTTTGCTTGGTGTCTAGTGTGGGATTCGGTGCCTATGGGGTGGGCGTCTCGAAGACCTTTGTATTTTTCACACGTCGTACACCTAGCGAACTTGTCCCCAGGTCTCTTCAAAATGTATTCGGCAAACTGTTGGTTTTTAATCACACTCAACTTGGACAAAGAAATGGGCCCACATCCCGCTATGCGACCCACTTCATTGATGTCCGTTAATATGTTCTTTCATTTTGTACCCGTGGGCAATACCATTTGTACAACTTTCTCTCTTGACGACAATGTCCTCGTCTTGTGGGGCATTGCATCGGCCAATGGGACTATGATGGTGGAGAGTGTCGCGGAGGCTTGGAGTGTAGCCTCCCTAGGTTTCTTTGTGCCCGAATTGCCATGAAATCGAGAGCGGCGACCGAACAATGAATATTTTTGAAACCTATAAAAGTCAGACTTTGACACGGCGTGGATGGTATACCACGCAGTACAACACACTTCCACATTCTCAAGTGTGACCACCTTACGCCCATGGGTGTCAATGTGGACATTTCTGTGGACCTCGAGTTTCTTTGCCGATCTCATACGGAAATCCGCAAGCCACATCTCTTGACGTAGGGACTTAATTTTCTCCCGCGGGAAAAATTGGCAACATTTCCTCTCGCAACAGTCTTTGGCGGACACAAGACGGATAGTTTTGTCTCCCAATATGCGATCCCGTCGACGTTCCTTATCTCCACGAGGCACACGGTTAAAATCATATCTGCGTAGGCCTTTGCGAGGACGTATTTTGGTCAACAAAGCTAATTGCGTTTGATTATGGCGGCTCTCATGGTCCAACAAGCTTACTCCGTCATGGAGAACCCGACAAAGAGGCCATCGACGCAAGGAAAATCTCCATGTCACCGGGACGTCAAGCGGAAGCAAAGAATTCAAGATGCACACACCCACATCATCGGGACCAAGGGGGTTGGCATCAACACAATCACGGGGATCAGAGTTTCTACATATGCCATCTGCCACGGGGACACCAACATCGTTGAAAAGAACAACATCAAGGCCCACCCATTGCTCCCTACCGAAACCGGCACATAACGGAATGTCATCATTGTCATCCCCGGAACGTATAGATTGTTCGTGCGCTTCAAATGATTCGTGGGAGGATGCATCCACAAACCCACCCATGGCATTTGCCATGCCATAACTACCCGCCGATGGCGAAGATAGTTTACAGTCATCATCGGAAGAGGAAGCTTTTGTGGACAACTCCAATGAACTATATCCAACGTGCATCGCCATCCAACCTAAACAAACCACCAATAAAATGACCAACACAACAACCACCGCAATGCATACAAAAGTGGATACGAGATATGCCTACATATATGGCTCAAAAATCACAAACAACTCTCGCCACACCGTTGCGGGACCTCACATATGAAGACGAACGTGCGTTCGACAACAGCTCGATGACATGCAAATCCTACACGGGACTCAGACGTCCATGCACAACGGAACCCCATTCCGATATATATTACCCGTGAAGGGCTTTGGGTCGAGTCGCCAATAAAACATTGGAAGGGTTGTCCACCACCAAGGGACAACACAAGCACATATATTCACGAACGTGCGGACGAAAATATCAACCCAATATATAGTAAAATCTAAATGGGACATATTATAAGAGCACCTAAAATATACTTGCCACTTTATCCACATGCAATAAGCATCATATGTGATGGGCGAGTGTTTATGAACGATCGTTCGTAAGTTCCAGCCGAAACTTAGGGGCGGATGCAAACGACCGATCATCTGTATGTCACAGCCGCGACAGTGTTTGGAAAAAATGATTGGACACGTCCGAATAGAGGTATCTATAGCCACGTTACAGGGAAACATGTTATCCAATAACCAGTGGAAAATGATAGTCGAAATCTATCACTAAATCATGATTGCATAGATACGAACGAGCGTTCGTATCTATCATAAACACGGTGTAGTCCTCTACACATGCTTGCGTCAACAGGCCTGTTGGTGGATGCGTGGACGGTGGACAGGTGGTATTTACGAACGTGCGTTCGTAAAATTCAACTAACATGATTCTCCGCGGACACAAACGGTAGTGAGAAATACGAACGCTCGTTCGTATTTAACTTGCATATTGTTAACGTGGCCAATGCACTGAAGTGTATAAATTAAGGAATGTTTTTTGGATTCTTGAAAAATAATCCCAGGTGATATTTACGAACGCACGTTCGTAAATATCCCATCACGAGATGTTCCGTTGGAAAAAACGGTTACACGGGAACTCATGCGCGTCTGGGTCTTGAAGGTAGATATACGAACGTACGTTCGTATATCATCGACACAATTTTCGTGCCTAGTTCTGTCTATAAGGAATTCAATGTCGAGTACGGTTGTGATCAACTTACGAACGCACGTTCGTAAACAACTCATATCATATCGATGTACCTATTGTACATGTGCTACCAACTCACGTTTACGAACGTGCGTTCGTAAACGTCCGGTATTTACGGCGGTATATACGGGTATGTACAGTCTGTAGTAGACCTGGGTGGTGTAGGGTTGGCGCACAAGAAAATGGTTTGAGCGCGTTCCAGTCAGGTCTGTGAAGCGCACACTTGGATGTGCCGCAGAAAAGAGCTCTTCTGTGGGGGGGAAGAGCTTTAAGTACCTTCCCCCCGATGGTTCAAAATCCCTTGGATGCTATTTAAAAAGCGGATTCCCGCCGCCTACTTTGACCTAACAATATGCCATTCCATCCATGCGCAATATATAAATAGCATTATGTATGGAACATGTCTTGCGTGCACGCAACATATTGTAAATCTATAAATCCGTCGCACACCTTAGTTGTTACCAAGGTCGCACGAAAATATGTCTATATGTCTATATGTCTATATTTATATGTATATATATGTATATATATGTATATTTTACTATTTTACTATTTTATATATGGGTTATTATATTTTATATATATAGGTTGATGGGTTAACATTGAGTATTAAATTATTTGCGACTAAGGTGTGAAGTCCAAGTGAATTGATGAAGGTCTAAGTGATATATATATTCACACACACAATGAGGTAAGAGTGGCTACGAACATATTGTGGAATCCCCTAAAATTGTAGGTATCATATGATTCACATAAAAAAAATGCTTGTAATATGGTCACCAAGTGCATGAATACCAATAAAAAGTCGCTTAATTCATAATGGCTTGTGCTAGGTAGATTGAGGACATTTGGAACTAGAGGCTCACCAAACATCGGCCCATATTAATATGAATCATTGTTGAAATTCATCATTGGTGAAAATTAAAGTTTAATGCACTAGTATTCGATCGTTAGTTCAAGTTGACACCTAATTAAATGACTTGACGTCCTATTGGAAATTCACTTTAGGTCCACCATGGTGTGGAAATGGATAACGAATTTGGAATGGTGCATACAATAGTATGCACTTACAATTATATATTTGTATTATTTGCAACAAGAAGTATGTGCATGACCATAGCTTAACTGTTGATTTAAGTTGAAGTCTTATACCATTCATGTTATAATAAGACTAAGTGTGTATTGTGTGATCAAATTGCACTCAAAACTATTAAGGTGAAAGGGCTAGCATTTCAAAATTCACTCTTCACCCCCTAAACCAATGTTTTATATCAAAATGACAATTATTGGCATGAGTCTAGATTATTATAGTTGCTATGACCCAAATAAAGCAATTTCCAATCGAACCAACATTGGTAGACCATTTTGACATGATGCGCATAGACCACAACATGGCCATATATAAGAAAGGTTGGTAAGATAAAAAGATGTAGGGTTTAGGGTTTAGGGTTTGGGGTTTGGGGTTAGGGTATAGAGTATGTGAAAGAGTTGTCTATGTGGTTTGCGGGCTTAGGGTTTAGATCGTTACTTCAATGCATTATATACACAAACAATATCGACTTCTAAATAATCCATATCGCACTAACTTAATTTATGGGAAGCTCATACTATCAATTGATACTACTAGCAAAACATGCGACCACATGGCTAAAATACACTACACTAAATATGATATTTAGTGTTTGATTGTATAATATAGTGTTGTTACGCTATCATGGTCAACACTAAATTTCAATTCTTTGATAATTAGTGTTGGACATATTAAATGGGCCACCACATTTCCTACTACCATGTCCTTTATGCTTTTATCATTGTTAATTGTTTTTTTCATATTAATTTCCTTACACAAAATTTGTGCATGCGACATCCACATATTACCATTATAGTTGACATTAAGTGTTTGAGTTCGCAATGAATAGTAGTTACCTTCATAGGGTTAGTGATATTTAGTGTACTATGCGTTTGTATTTAGAGTATCTAACACTAAATATCATATTAAGGGTGGTTCAAGCTAAGACCTCATGAAATTAATGACATCGTATTGAAAATTGAATTTTCATCCACCTCTTGTGGAGAATCAGATAGCCCCTCTCCACAATTTAAATTGAGTCATTTATATATGTAATATTTATTTGAGGAACCATTGAAGAACTTTAAAGATGTCTCGTTCATGAAAACGACATTTGCATCTTGGGGGTGGATTCTTCATCGAAAACCTACTAAATGACATGAATTGTTAAATACAAATTATCTGAAGATACTTTTCTAAAATATGTTTACAAGGAATCCATATGTCGAGGTACTAAGGGGATACGGAAAGTCAAATTTATGTCCCTAAACTAAGCTCCTCCCATCTCCTATTTCATTTTTCCTGAACCCTCATCCCTCCATGTCCCCATGGTATCCCCTCATCCCCATCCCCTCCCCCTCCCCTTCTCCCATCCCATCCTCATCCCATCCCCTCCCCATCCCCTCCCATCCTCATCCCCTCCCCATTCCCTCCCCAATCCCATTCCCCATTCCCCATCCCCATCCCCATCCCACATCCCCATCCCCATCCCCATCCCCATCCCACATCCCCATCCCCCTCCCCATCCCCATCCCACATCCCCATCCCACATCCCCATCCCCCTCCCCCTCCCCATCCCACATCCCCATCCCACATCCCCATCCCCCTCCCCCTCCCCATCCCACATCCCCATCCCACATCCCCATCCCCCTCCCCCATCCCAGCCCTCGCCAGTGGCCACTAGCCACGTGGCCGCCGCTTGGAAACCCTAGCGGCGCCGGCTACCTCCCCGCGCCCCTCTCTCTCCTCCTCATTTGTCATTTGGAGCAGAGGAGGAGAGGAGCTCTTAGGTGCGGCAAAGCCCTTGCCAATTTTAGAGCCTCATTGTGAATGTTGTTTTGTTGTGTTGTCAGAACCTTGAGAATAGGAAAGCTTGAGAGTAGGAAAGGTTGAGAGGTTGAGAGTTATAGAAAGCTTGAGAGGTTTAGAGTTTTAGAAAGCTTGAGAGCTTGAGTTTTAGAAAGATTGAGAGGTAGAGAGTTTTAGAAAGCTTGAGAGGTTTAGAGTTTTAGAAAGCTTGAGAGCTTGAGTTTTAGAAAGCTTGAGAGCTTGAGTTTTAGAAAGCTTGAGAGCTTGAGTTTTAGAAAGCTTGAGAGCTTGAGTTTGAGGTTGAGAGGTTGAGAGTTTCAGAAAGGTTGAGAGCTTCAGAGCTTCAGAGCTTCAGAAAGCTTGAGTTTTGTGAAGCTTGTGAGTTGTGTACATCAGGGTTTGTGTAGGATTTGCATATAAGTTGTGAAGGCTTGAGAGTGTGACAAAGTGAAGGCAGGAGGATTTGTGTGCAACAATTCAATGTGAGTACAGGTTTCCTTTACAAATCACTCCTTCACAATCTGAAATTGTTGTTTGATGAATTCCTTGTGATTTGTGTTCTGCATTATGAGGTATGTCATGTTTTGTATGAAATAACACTTTCCTCTTCATTCTGAACTATCAATCACTGACTCGCAATTTTGTTCTGATTCCATTTTTCACTTGTGTTTCATCAATCTGATCACGAGTTGCAGGATCATGAACAATGGCAGATTGCAACATTCATACCAACATTTATACGTATATATACGTATACGTATATGTACGGATATATATGTACATAAATAAATATACCATTTCCTAATCCCAGATGACCACATTTACGAACGTTCGTTCGTAAATGTGGCGTGAATACATGCCTTACCCTACAAACATATACGAACGTGCGTTCGTAAATACGCACCTCACCCTCCATTTTTACGAACGCACGTTCGTATATTCGTCTATACCCTGTACATCAGAAAATCCTCAAATCCAATTACACATACAAAAATACGAACGAACGTTCGTAATCACAAACTATAACAATATACCAAACCCTTCATGGTAATTGTCTGCATTTCCAAGTAGCATTATTTACGAACGCACGTTCGTAAATAAGAACTAAAGTATTAATTCACCTATTTAGAAGATGCTCATGGAAATTAGATAACCCTGGACAACTCGTGGACTTGTTTAGAAACAATACGAACGCACGTTCGTAAACTTGTGTCAAATACACCTTAGCAACCACATTCTTTACGAACGATCGTTCGTAAATGAAATCAGCGAAGACATCATTACAACTTCTCACGGGTATCCATAGCCAGAGTTCAATGATTAGTGTATATGATTTGCTTTGTCAATTACGAACGCTCGTTCGTAAACACAATACTAAATGTTTATGTGCTCTGCAGATGGCAAGACCGAGCAGAAGCGCCATTGAGATGTTCGCAGTGCAGATAGATCAACTACCAGAGTCAGTGTCCGACCCCAACGGAAACGATAATTATGTCCCCAAAGAGGACTTCATAGGGGAATGGACGGCACTGCCAGAGAAGACATCAGACGGTCTTTTCTGTCTTCGCTTCACATACGAGCTGGAAACGACGCCGGACCAGCCAGAGCAATGGGTGCAGATGAAGACTTGGGAAGTAGAATCAATTGAGGCACAAGGAGATTATGTGATTCTAGACATGAAAAACAAGAAGGATCACATTAACCTATTGTTAGAGTACAGGAGACATAGTTTCTCCTACACATACGCGGAAAATAACGTAGTGGCTGATGCCAAACACTTCCTCAAGGACCTCTTCACGAAGTACGCCCTGAGCTCGTACTGGACAGCAAGGAAGTTGGCCGCGCTCTCCTTGAATATTTCCAAGTACAATAGCGCGGTCGCGGAAGCCAACAAGAAAAAGAAGAGCCCACGGAAACCATCCGCATCCGGGGCAGGAGGATCGAGAAGTGCACCCAAGCCGGTGCCTTCCGCGAGCAGGGTGACGGAGGGTCCCAGCCGACATTCCACGCCATCGAAGAGGTCCCGGGACGAAATGGAGAGGTGTGGGGTAACAGAGGGCGCTGAGGTGAGCTCTCCTCCCGTGATGCCAACCCCTTTAAAGAAGGGTGAGAATCCAGATGCGGTGAAGGCAACGAAGATCCTACGAGATTTCAATAATTACTCGAAGGATTGCTGGCCCATGGGGCGCCACTTCACGTTCAACGTGGACTGCTTCAAGTGCGAAAAGTCACCCAACAAGTGGGTGGTAAGGTCTCGCGAGAGCGGTGGGGTGAAGTGGCAGATAAACAACCTCATGAATAACGTCAAGTGGGATAGACAGACAGTGTGCGTCATGCCCAAGGGGCTGACATCCCGACCGACAGAGGTGGATTGGCCGCGAATCCAGAATGGAGAATTCTGGATTATAGATGGTCAGCACAGCTTGGAGGCGTCGCAACAGATCCTCAAGGACAACAACTTCCAGCACGAGCTGAAGGCTGACCTGCGGTACTGGAAGGCGTTCTTGGTCTGGTCGGACGATTGGGACAAGCTGCGCAAGATTTCAACCTTCCTGAACTCGGGGAACAAAATCAAGGCGTTCGAGGCTTCGTGGGCGGCTAACATAGTGGCTGCCAGAGACGTCTGGGTGGCACACGGATGCCCACCAAAGGAAAGGGAGAACGCCAAGAACCAGTCTCCCCAATGGAAGGTGAGTTTACGAACGAACGTTCGTAAAGTGTTAGATTCATGAAAACTTCAATTACATACTCAATTTACGAACGTGCGTTCGTATTATGTGCAACACTGACATCTTGTTTTGTGCAGGCATTTTGCGACGCGATGGTAGACAAGTTCTCTTCCATCGATATGAAGTCCACCACCACCAAGTCAGTGCTTGAGCTGAAGGGTGAGCTCAGACTGATCTGCTGCAATAGGGACACCTGGGACTTATGGACACAGTTTTTTGATGCACACAACTCGGGCGATTTGGTCAATCCCGACACCGAGGAGAAGTACAGCACGGAAAAAACCGGTGAGGCGCCCCCACTACTGAGGGAGTTCTTTAGACACCTCCAGGGATTGACGGAGTCAGAGCTGAAGAGGTGTGCGATTCATGTTCTTGGGAACACCGTGGGAAGAAACCTTCCCTATCCCAAGATCTTTTTGAAGAGGCCAAAGTACAAGCCCGACACGTACTCTATTAAGGAGTGGTGTGACCACCGGAAGCTGAAGACTGCTGCCATGAGAGAATTGAGCGTACTCGCACCAGAGTACAAAATCTTTGAAGTCGACGGCGACATCAACTGGCCGCAATGGCAATTGTTAAAGGTCGACTACAACATCAACGGAGCCTCCATGCGCAGTCTGGTCAAGGAGCACGCCTCGGTTTTGAAGTTGAAGGGGAACAAAAGGACTAAGAAAACCGACACGGATCCCCACGAGGTAATGTTGTACATACAATTTTTGGAGAGGAAGAGGAACGCCACATTCGAAGGGGTGGCAAGGTTTTGCGTGATGACCTCCGGCGTGGAGAGGGTCACATTTTCCAAGTGGGACGGCACCATAAGCAAGGCCGAGGTGAGGGAGGATCGACGGGGTTGCCCTTTTGCCCTGATCGATTTCAGGGGGATCCCGGGTGCGTCAAGGCAGGGGGGGAAGGACATTCCCTTCTACAACCCCTTCATGGCCAAGTTCATGGAGTTCAAATCGCCGGCCATGAGGGAGCCACACGTTTGGCTGTGGATAGTCGAACAGGAGAAGCTGTCGGTCGTCACAGAGCTGTACGAGCAGAAGATCAAATTCGAGTACAGCATCTTCCACAGCACGTACGTGCCAGCAAAGACGGAGGGGATCGTGGCCATCAACGAGGCCAGGGGCAACAAGCAAGTGGGAGCGGTCAGCCTGATTTTCTTGACGTACAATGAGCTTAGGGATGGGCGACCGCCTATC
Organism: Polytrichum commune; assembly: GCA_950295325.1. NCBI lineage: Eukaryota > Viridiplantae > Streptophyta > Polytrichopsida > Polytrichales > Polytrichaceae > Polytrichum > Polytrichum commune. The sequence continues at coordinate 45,552,296 of OX485807.1, forward strand.
AAGGCGAACAACACGTTCAAGAAAATCTACAGCATCCCGCATCCCCCTCCCAAGGATCTGCTGCAAGAGACCCTCTACACCATCTTCCCCGCCATGGAACTCAGGATGGAGTTCTACGTCTCTATATTGCAGAGTCTGGTTATAAGTGGAGAGACGGTATACAACGTATGTGGAGGCTCCAAATTCATGTATGCGGCCATGGTAAGTTGTCCAGACTCCATTTACGAACGCTCGTTCGTAAAGTTAACCAACTTCTCAACGCATTGTTTCAAAGTCGCTGCACGTGACGCATTGATGTTTACGAACGCTCGTTCGTAAACATAACCCCCTTCGTAATGTAATGCTTGAAACTCGTTGCACGCCACGCTTTGATGTTTACGAACGTGCGTTCGTATTTTCTGACCTTATTGCTCTCTTCTCACAGATGATGGGTCTCGTAGTCAACACCTTCGTTGACGCTATCGACGAAGAAGACTTCAAGTTCCACCGTGCGAAGGCGTCGACGATGGACCTCAAGGACATCTCTGTCCCAAGGATGGACTTCAGTATGCCCGCCGACGAGGGCATACCACTCCACGATTCAGAGGACGACGAGCCCGCCCCCTCCGCCAACGTGGACGCCATTCTGCAGTCCTTCGATGTACCCCCGCTTCGGATCTTGCCGCCAACGACAGATCTTCCCGACCCTCAAGGGACTCCGGGTGGTTATACAGGGTCGTCCGCGGGGACAACCCTGGACCTCCTCCCCGCACGAACGTCTCTTGCGGAGCCTTTCGGAACGCCAGGCGGATGCTCGACGTCACAGTCTCCAAGGCCCGCCGTGGTTCCGAAGATGGAAACCCTGGACATCCTCGACCAACGCTCGCGCCCATCTTTGGACCTCTTCCGCAACACGAGGAGGAGGATGAAGAAGACTCCCTACGTGGAGTTGCCGCCGGGAGCAATCATCGAGGTCTCCGACGAGGACGAGGGGGACATGGACATCATGGCCGAGCTTGGGGTGGACTACGACAAGAACAAGCGGGTGAAGGAGGAGGCGCTTACCGTCTCTGAGCTCAACGCCAAGCTGGAGGCGAAGATGAAGGAGGAGATGGCTGCAGCCCAGGAGGAGAGCGCCAAGCATCTGGCCAGGCTGCAAGAGCAGCTGAGGGAATCAGCGGCCAAAACTGACGCCATCTTCGAGATGCTCAGAAACATGCAGAGCTTCTCTGCGCCGGTCCAACAACCTTACCCCTTCCCCCCTGGAGGATACCCCTCACAGCCCCCACCTCCAGTCATGTACCAAGGAGGGCCTTCCCACCAAACAGCGCCACACCCAACGCCGGCGGGAAGTCCATTGCCCCCGGAGGTGACGGCGACCGCCTCAACCTCCCACGATGCAATCACGGCGGCGCTAAGGGAGGATGAAGATTTACGAACGCGCGTTCGTGAATCTTCAGGTCCGGCAGTCCTCACCCCTCCCCCTTCAAGGGTAGGACTGCCCACAGACACGGACACGACCTCTTTCACCGTCGTCCCAAGGGTTGTAGATAGGAGGGGCGATGACACTGCGCAACACACTGACATGGTCATTGTGGAGGAAACGCAGGGGAGCCCCAATGACTCGGCAGGTCCGCGTGGGATGGTCGTGGAGAGCCCTGAACAGGAACGACATCCATCCGCGCACATGGAGGATGTCCGCATGGAGAGACTCGACCTGGGCAGGGACGACGACGTGGAGCTCATCCAATAGACCCAGTCGTCTCAGGCGGAGCGTCCGGCGGAGGTCATGGATCCAGAGGCTGCTGCCCCAATGGATATTACGAACGCGCGTTCGTTAACCAAAGAGGTAACTCATCTCTGAGAATGCCAAATGTTTTACGAACGCGCGTTCGTAACATCACTAACCCCCGCGTTGTGTTCTTGGCACTTCAACTCCATCGACATCACGTTGCCCGCGCGAGCCTTTTTCTACGTGATCCCTTGGGCCGATCAATTTTGTAGGACACTGAATTTTTTCCTTAGGAAATTGTGATAGATTATCACGCGAGACAAATGTACATATTCACCGAATTAATATATGAGCAGACGATCTCTGCTCGCATCACCACAACTTATTGCATATTCTCGCGTCTTGTGTTGTCTGTGCTCTTGCGCGTCTTTGCATTCTTTGCATACACACCTCACTCACGAACGCTCGTTCGTAAAACTGTGCGACCCCCTCTCGACTTCCTTCGCGAACGAGCGTTCGTATATGTATGCATCCGCGCTCACGAACGAGCGTTCGTAAATGATGCGCACCGCCCCCGCAGCCTTCATTCACGAACGCTCGTTCGCAATTGTGCCCTTGTGCATATTTCCTTGAACCCTCCTTACTTCCTCCTCTTTTCCCATAATGCATCGTCTTTATTTTGAACGCAAAAATTTCATTATTGGATCATAGAATTAAACTAGTCGCGTTGTTCATCACAGGACCCCCCGGAGATAGGTCGCAACCTCTCGACCAGTGGACCTCGAACCCGGAACAAGCCTTTCATAGTTTTTGACCTCAACGGGGTCTTGTGTCACACCCAACACATCCCCAGGGTTCCCACGCGTCCCTTCCGTCACCCCAACGAAAGGGACTATGACGGCGAGCTCGACACCCTCATAAACCGCAAGGCTGTCCGCGCCCGTCCCGGCCTGCGCGACTTCCTTCGCGAGGTGGTCGAGTTCGCCCACGTCGTTGTGTGGAGCTCCATGGTCATGGACAACACGGAGCCCATCGTCGACTTCTTGTTCCGTGATCTCCCGCGCCCTTGCCTCGTCCTCGGCCAAGAGGAATGCGACGAGCTGCTCGACGAGAAGGGCCAACCGGTGCCCAATTTTGGCGGTCGAGGCGGAGGACAACAGTTCCTCAAGGTCCTCCGCTCGAGACTCTGGCGAGGCGTCCCCTGTCTGCAAGGGACGCCGCACGGGTGGTGGCCGACTCCAGAGAACACCGTCCTCATCGACGACAGCCCCACCAAGAGCGTCTTGAACCCCCCGGGAAACGTCATCTTCCCGGACACTTGGACCGGCGATAGGCAAGACACATTTTTGGTCGATAGGCTAGCCCCCTACCTTAGAAGGCTCGTGCTCCACGCCGGTAGCATCTCATTTTTTGTTAGGTCCAACCCCTTCGGCAATGCGGCGCTAAGCCCCCGCGATAATGTATATAAGAGCATCATGAGGCTCGCCAAACTCAATAAATTGATTTGAAATGCCTCCATGTCTTTGCTTGTTATCATGTGGTTCACATATCTAATGCTTGCCCCGTTTTTGGATGTCTTTTGTTGTTGTGATTGTTGTTGTTCTTGTTCTTGCCCATAGTCTGCCCCCATATGCGACGCCCCTGTGGTCGACGGCTCTTCCCGTCCCCTCTCGCTCCCCGCATCCCCTTCCCGCAACGTCACGGACTTCCAAATGCCATCCCTCTACCACTTCTCGGCGGTCGACGCGGCCTCGGCCGTGGATTACTCCTGCGACGTCGGCATCGACGACGGCGTCGTCAACAGCCCGCCCCCAGCACTTGTCCCCCGCGCGTACGCCCCGTCGCCCTCCCCCCTCTCCAAGGAGAAACGGACGCTCGTTCGTTTGGGACACCTCTCGCCCTCGAGGGACGACGCCGTCGCTCGTCGCGGGCCGAGCCGCCGTCTCCGCATGGAAGGCCCCCGTTGCCACACCTCCCCCGCCGACTCCGTTCCTCCCCCCGCAACGTCCTCCGCGATCGTGGGCCCTCCACGCCTCGACTCCCCCCCGCCATCCAACATTGCAATAGTTCCATCGGCTCCGGATGCTCCCGTCGACGCCCCCTTCGTTCCCACCGTTCCCCGCATGGACGTCCCCAAATCCAAGGTGCCCTCCTCAACCCTAAACCCCTTTCCCGCTTTTGCTTTCCTTGTCTTCCGTTTGCGTGCCGTTCTCTTTACGAGCGCCCATCCCAAACCGCCCTCATTATTTTCCCCACTCCATTCCTATTCTTATCTTCCTATGACGTTGTTTCGCAGGTGGCTACCTGCTCGCTTGGTGCCCGGCCCTCCTCCACGTCCTCCTTGGATAGGCACGCCCTCAAGGCCGCATCTTCCGAGTCCGATCGTTGTCTGGCCCTCCGGAGAAGCGCAAGACGTTCCCTTTCGCAAACGCCCTCGTATTCTACTTATAATACCACCTCGTACAATTCGGGAGCGCGTCCTGAAACATGCAAGAACGACACATATTCCTATCCAGGCAACACACAAGGATTCAGTCGTGGGCCTGAGATTTTTAGAGCCATGGAGGCCGCCAAAAAAAAGGACTTAGCCGCCAAAAAAAAATAATGGGTCGGACTAGTGTGACTAGAAGCGTACTAGTGGGACGGACTCCCTAAATGGGCTTAGGTGTAGAACATATTTAAGTGCTTACTTTCTATGCTATTCCAAGTTACTCAAGACATTGATGGTATTTCCATTATAATTGTATTTCTATCCCAATTAATTCATTCAACTTCCATTCATTCTTCGCATCTTCCCTTCCATTCATAACGAGTTGTCATTTCATACGCAACTATTTTCATGTATGCCTCACATTTTTGTTCACTTCCATGCCTTTATGTATAATAATAGTAGCATACCATTATACATATGGGATTTTTAGTCGTCATTACTGGTCCATTTTTGAAATGTGCATCCTTATATAGTCTCATAATCAACAAAAAGTCTCCAAATACCGAATATAGTGTTATGTGCTACACAAATTGTAACTCGTACTTATGAACATGTATGAAGGACCTCTACAAAACATACAACATTTGTACTTGTATGGTAGTGTCACTAAACTTTATGGGATGAGTATTTAATATGGGATGAAACTAGGATGAATGAATTCTCATTTCCTTATCTCATCCATGCATGTATGGAAGAGGCTGCAATATTAGGGTTTTGGAAGGGGTTATTGAGTTGAAAATGAGATCACTTCTTCCTTAGAGTTGCAGGAGGAATGGGCCACGCTGCTTTGTGGAGTTTGATCAAAGGGGAGATTATAACGTAGATTGGCTTTGATTAGTGTGGAAATTAGGTGTAAAATAACAACAAAAAAAATTACAATATGGTTGCCTTGCCCCCGTGAGAAAAAACTTTTGCAAGAGAAATTAGGAGCACATTAGTGAGGTGGGCCATGTCTTGCCCCCCAATTAGCCACTGAAAAAACATACATAGAAAAGGAAATATCTGATGGAACAATCTAACGACTAGTATGTTTTAAAATTGACAAACAAAATATAGTAATATGCGGTAATATGACGAAACTCGTATTTAGATAAATTTGCACATATTTTCAAACCCCAGACTTTTTGGGCAAATCCATTGATACACGTCTTGTATACTATAATTTTATGAAAGATATGTGAATCCTTAGTGATTACTTGAATGTTATACTATCCAAATATGCTAGAATATATTTTTTGGTGCTATAAAATCAAATGTTGAATGATGAAATGTAATCAATACAACCGTTTTAGTACCATATCCTTCCATACAATGCTATCATAGGATCTTACAATGGAATTCAACATGTCATAATTATGGACTTGGACTTAGTCCAATTTTACTTAAGTATCCGCTATTCTTTTGCACACATTCTATTCTACTTTGTTGTGCATTGCTTATGTTTCGCCAAAAAAATTTAAGATCTTAGATCTTAACCACATGCAATCCACACCATGTGAGAAAGAATTTGTGTTTCATTTGGCACATTTTCAAAATTCCAGCCCTTTCCATTTTCTACTTGATTTATGCTAAACCATATATTGACATAAAGGTATACATGTGAACTTTGTCATCGTGTGTGTCACATGCAATGGTTTTGTGACAATACGTGTTTCGCTTCACAACCTTTCACATCCATGGTAACTATCTATATGTTCTAAAGAAAATTGATTGGTGATAATTTAATATTCTACATTGATGACCCTTCAACACCTTCCTCTCCTCAAAACCGAGCCTAGATAGTACCGACATGACATCATTGATAATGTTTAATATTGGTCTCTAAAAGATTTGGTAAGATAAGCTCAAGAAGCGAGGTTGATGGGAAATTTAGGTGACCAAGGTCTTGGAGTATCACAAGAAACAACATAACTCCAAACGACACCGTCCTGAAGAATATGTGTGTTATAATTTGTTGTTCTGACATATGCCATTGGACACACATGTTATTGAGATTGAGTCGTTTGGAAACATATTTGTTACTATTATATGCACCATGAGTGGATCTATAGACCTCGTCGGCCCACATTCTTGTGATAGGTATGTAAGTCGAAGATGAAAATTTTGGGAATCCCTTGCATGCCATTGGTTTTTGTTTCTTAGTTGAAATGGCACCATTGACCATGAATTTATCTAATTGCATCAAGTCAGGATAATTTAAACATAAAGCTATTAGGAGCGGGCATTGTTGTGCCAAATGTGACCAAATTGATAGACATTACCTAAATTCTTGTCTCTTATGTCAAGTTGGGATAATGTTCCATGATACATGTTTTCGAGGTTATAGTACAAAAATTGGATAGAGACCATTTGCCTCACAATATCTCGAAGCAAGAGGGAGACAACAACCTTGCCTCAAGGGATTTGTTTGCACCAATTGCACAAAGTATGCATGGTATCCTAGGGTTTGAGGGTAATATGGCTTAGTTTAGAATAGGTCTTTGGACACCTTGGTTGTTAGACAATATTCCTAGATAGGGTATGTCATATAGCATAGTTATTGGGGTGGGCACTTATAAACATTGGGAAAATTGGTGGACTAAAACATAGGGTCTAGTTAATTCTTAGGAGAAAACATGTAGAGGTAAGATAGCATCCTTATTGATAAAAGTTGGCCATCTAGAAAACATAGGCATACACTTTATACCTGCCATTATGCATCAGCATACCAAGAAAGGGATATAACAACTTTACTTTGTGTAAGATCATATTCATGGTCTACTTGAACTTGGACGAAGTTTCTTAAATAATCCTCATCATTGAAAAATAATGGAACTCAATGTCTAATCCAATTAGGGTTTCAAGGTCTAGACTCCAGTTTTATGCCCATTTCTATGGAGTGTACAATTAGCTTGGCAATATGGCATGAGTGTGGATGAAGCTTTATTTTCTAAAATGCAAGTCGGTTCCGTTGGAATTCATTTGGTGTGTGGAAGTACAAATAGGAGGCCTTCATTCTAATTTGTGTTAGGAAAATGAGCAAATGGGTGTCGTTGATTGGCCCTTTCAAATTTGATATGTCAAAGACAATTGTAGGATTGAAACCAAGTTGGAACAATTAAATACTATGATCGATTGTAGGATAGTTCGTGCCATTCATGGTCCTACCATTTGCAATGTATCATTTAAAATCACTAATGAATTTTCAAGTGAGACACAATATTACTAACCACGTGATTGCTTAGGGGTTCCTAGGCCTCTTCCAACACCACTTTCGACCATCAAACCCCATAATGTTGAATTTACTTTCATACGAGGATACAACTTCCCTCCATTGCTCCTCCGTCCAATCCTTATGCTCTTTCGCCCATTCATGCCTTAACTATTTGTGACGATTTGAAAGGAGAGGCTTCTTCTTCTTAATTGTAATCCTTGGCGTTTTAGTGTTCTTCTTAATGTGTTAAGGGAAGTTGTGATATAAACATTTGAGACCTCTTGAAGAACCCTCTAACATTTTATTGCGGTTCTTTGCTCTCTTGTTTGCACTATTTGTGCCAAATAATGATAATGCCTCTCACTAAGGGCGAGGTTCCATGTACCGGTCCCGGTCCATTTTTTGAAAAATAAATGGGTGGGCAGGTGGGAAAAGGGTGGTGTCATGTGTCCAAGCCCCCCTCACCCAAGGACCGGTATCCCCCATGGATGGGTGTCCCGCATTGTACGTTATACAAGGACCGGTGCCAAAGGACGGCTGGTCCTAATGGTCAAGAGAAGGACTTGTACTAGTTAGAGAGCTCCGGTGACCGGATCAGCCAGTCACCTTGGGTACTAACAACCACTTTGTTGGCTCTGTCTGTAGGACAGAGACTATGCATCAACTTCTTCGTTTCCAGAGCAAATTTCCTAACCACTTTGTGTTCACACTTGGACGTTACTTGTTCTTGTTATTTTTGGTCCACTTTATGTAATGTGGATGTTAACTATAGTTTATATATAAGTGCTCCCTAAAATGCATTGAAAGAAATCTAGTTAACTATAGTTATTTCGGCAGCTATTGATTATTTATTTTAAAAATCTTGGGTGATAAATGAGTAGCTTTAATCCTTGACCCGTATTTGAGAAGAAGATGCACAAAATCCAAGAAAGGTTTGGTATAGTGAATAGCCATGGATTGGCATGAGCAAAGTAATCAAGTACAATTGTAGTCTTTTGTAGCAAAGGACAGAGCCTCATGGTTCTACGGTTTTCTTGTTCTTCAAGTCCTTTCTTTTGAGGGGTACTCCTAGGGCTCCTTGCTCTTGCACCATGCACTCTTTGTACACTCAGAGCATAGTTGTGAGAAGAGATGAAAAGGAAAGAAGAGGTAGAAAATGATTGTATATTATGTCGTTAGAGTTCTCATCGTGAACTAAAGTGAACTCATGGGAACGTGTATCTCATGATGTTTTCAAGAATTTGGATCTTAATAACAAAAAATACATATATAAAATGCAATGTGATAGTAATTGTTGGGTTTAATAAATTTAAAAAAAAATCCAAGAACTACGCAAATGTATCAAGAATCACTTATATACAGCGTACAATCACGATTTCAACTGAAAGTAAAATATATAAATTTTTATATATTTCCATAGATGACATTCGTACCACCTATGGAAACCAAGGACACATAATTTGAAATTCATTCAATAAATGTACAAAAATTATTGTGCAAGTCAAATCACGATGACCTTCATTGCCGGTCACCTTCATGAAATGTGACATCTTATTACTCACCAAATTTGGTGAGAAAGTAGGAAATCGGAATAAACTTGCACTCCACATAGAAGTACCCCTTCATTGAATGAGTGACATCACTCATTTTTTGGATAATGTCACCCATTTCTCACCCACTTAAAAAATGGACCGGTACCGGCACATGGAACTTGGCCCTAAGAATGTGTGAATGCCCTAACCTTCCCTTATCCTCTAGCTTCCCTGTAGCTCCGTCACACTTAATGATGTGATTAACTGTTGATGGCGGTGTCCCTAGTTTCTTGGTTATTGTACGACAACTTTGTTATTTAGTACGGAGGGCAATAACAAATGCATAAATTTCTGAGGAAGTTTTGGGCATGATGGAAGGGGGGATTGAAGCAAGGACTTCGTAACTGCAAAGCAAAAAGTGTTAACTAATGACTTATCGCATACTATATCATGGATTGCTCTTGTAATTCAACAAATTTGAAGAGTTCCAAAGTGATGCAACGCATCACATTCACGTTTTTTTATCATTTACTACTGGCTTGTGAGAATAATCATCACGGAAATTGATGTAAAACTAGCTACATACTTTATTTAAACCGTGTTGGCACCACATCATGTAAGATTTTCCCATTTCCAAAAAAATGTCAACTTTGTATGTTTGTAAAGAGTATTGCATTACGTTTGGAAGTTACTATAGGTTCTCAATCTTCGCTACTACAGTAGGACCTACTTGTTCCTCAAACTTCCACCCATATGTTGTCACTTTTGGGATAAAAAATAGTATGAATATGTTATATTTATGGATTGAAGCAATGTGACATTGAGATGATGCATTACCAATCCTTCATATCTTTGCAAACCTTTGTTGTCCAAGAACCATTAGGCATAACATCGGGGCTCCATCAGATCTACGAAGATGCCCATGAAAGCAAGAAAAGATATTGTCTTTTATGTTCATTAGTCAACTTGCAGTTTAACTTTGCAAGCCAAACAAAATTAGATGTGAATATACAAAGCCACAAATGACTACGTAAAAACACTCATATACAATGGAGTCGGTGGTGGTGCAGGAAAAAAAACACATGACAAAAGTCCCCCAAAAAGAGATTATGCTCCATTCTTAATTTAAGAAAGTAAAAATAATTTCACAAAAGTGGGGCCTACCCAAGGTAATTTGCATGGAAAAAATACAACCTATTCACAAAGGCAATATGATTACTGGTGTAGAAAGCATCAAAACAATTGCTACATCACTTCCTTACTTCTTAAGCGCGTCATCATCGACCAGAATAAAAGAGCTGGGATGACGAACGCAAAACAATGCACACCAATGGTCGTGGACCTTTAGATGCGCGTTTACATATTGGTGTAGCCTCTCCGCCAAACTGATCAAATTGTGCGTGGATACGGGCTACCTCCTTTTGGGTGCTCATCACATTAGCGGTATTGTGTATTTGATTGTGGAAGCAATTGTAGGTGTTTATAAATAAACTCTCCTGTCTATTGAATTATTGGTTTTGAATAAAGAGCAGAATGCTTGTCTTGACTCTTAATGAAGTTGTGGCTATCCTTAAAGCATGCATGGTAGAGGCTAATTAACAAGTGGAATAAAATGGGTCAAGTAGCTTCATTGTGTTCAAGATACTTTGAGTTTTGATTGATGTCAGAACTACAAGATCCAAGGAAGGAAAATCAAGACAAGAATACACCTAAAGCTAGAATTGTAAAAAAAGTGGTAAACCCAAAATATCACCTTCAAATTAAGATTTGGTGTGCTAGGAAGGTTTATGAGATGCGTAGAAAATTTGGTTATGGTTGCGTAAAAAATGGCCAACAACAAGTAGACTTACGATCTTACTCATCATTTAATGAAAATCATCTTATGATCTTACCAATCTTTTCAAACAATAATTGCATTAGCTTCTAAGATACAAGTATATTGTAGACTTAGATGCTTATGGGTTACATATGGGGAATGAAAAACTCTTCGACGATTTTATGATGAATGCTAGGGTTGTGCATTTTACATATGATAGGGATTGATTGTTATTCAAAACTATATTCGTGTACTTATATTAATGACTATACATTAATGTGATTTCTTTATTGTTAACATATTGTCACTTATATGTTTGTCATTGAAATTGTACATGTATTGCTTGATTTTAAGGGGAAAAAAAAAACTTGTATATAGGGGTTTTGTTTAGAATATATAACTGCAAAAGCACGTGATTCTTGGATTTTTATGAAAGGTGCATCCCTAGGGGGGGGGTCTTGACCCGTGATGTACAAACAATGTGATTGGTTGAGAAGTTGGAGATAGTCCAAGTTCACTTTATAATAGACCTTGAAGGCATGAAAGACCAAAGAAGTTGAATAAACGAAAGCTCTACATGATGCCTACATGACAACAAGTGGATTCTACCTCAAATTATTCAAGAAAACCAAAATTCACAACATGTAACCAATTGGACTTGGAAACACTAGGATTTTGACCAATTATGCCCAAAATCCTCCCCAGACATTGTCAAGAGATTTTGCTTTTTGTCAAAGCCTTTTTACTATACGATAGACCAAGAATTGTGACTATGAACATCCGGATGACACGCAGGAGGATCTCAGTGCTCCCAATTGCAAAAGAGTTTAATAACAGATAACTTGTCCTGCAAAGTACTTACTTATATTGTATAGGACACATTGTGTCTGCACAGAAGACCCAGTAACAACGGCCAGGGTGCCTACCACTTCCAGTGTCGCCCCATTCAGCCAGGTGGAGGGTGGCCGGTGGGTGATCGAGCAGCTGCCAGATCTTGGTAGAGCTACAGTTCCTACGGTACTTCGCAGTCTTCGCTACTGCGGATACTAGGGCCTGGCGCACAGCCAGGTGGCCCCCCGTGGTTGGTCGGTAGGGGCCATGTTCAAACCTTTGCTGGAGGCTGATACCTCAGGTGGGCACAAAGTGCACTGCTGCGTCCGCTTCATCTCCCCCCGCCTTTCATTCAGCCTATTTGGGGTGTCGTGAGAGAGAAAGGAGAAAGAGGAAATTGGAGTTCCACAGTAAGAAACTTGCAAAGAATTACCTGGTAGAGGACAACGAATCTGTGGCTTCCGGGCTGGGGCGGAGGGTTCGATTCGCCACCCTCGTCGGTGGAGCGGGATGAGATTCATCGCCTCTGCCATGCACAACGGCTAATGGTTGCTCATGTGCGCGGCACTCTTAAGGATGGTATGGCCATGGCCACACCAATTCTTGCCATAGTTTATACTGGAAAAAACCTAATGTGACTACCTTCAATATTCAATATTGAATGTCCATGCAATGCGGTAAATGGTTATGACACCTCCAATCAAAAAGCTTTTGTTTGGATCACGTCGTATTGACCATGGTCAATTTTACAATTTCTACTTGATAAATAAATTACATTTCAAATAGTTTGATACCTTGTGACCTTGAGATCACCCATGAATACAAATTGAGGTCACCCTTGGAATTGATTTTATTCACATGGTTACTTTGAGCCATCTAGTAAAAGGCGAGGAAGTGCAGGTATGAAAGCCTTGATGGGAACTTTTAAGGAAGAAGCATTAGTCGGCGTCACATGTTGGGAACTCAAATCTCACCTATTCCTACATTCACCTATTCCTACGTTCACGTATAGCAGTGAAATTTGGGAGGTGACTTGAAAAACTCTCATCGGAAAGTCTTTGAGAAGGGCATAAAGATGCAAATTTGGAGAACTTCCCATAGAATTATAGGCTCTCAAGCTTACTATGCGCTTTCAACAACGGCTCACCCACATATCCTTTTGGTTAGTCAGTAAAGCAACCTCACTATCCCAACACCTAGCCGGACAAGGATTTAACACTTCATACAAATCAACAACCATGTGGAAGCCACCGCAGGGTTTATCTCATTGGGAAACCCATGAAAACCCAACCACATCAAAAGCAACATATGTTGATATGAAGGAGGCTTTTCTTGCTAAATAGTGGAACTTTTTCCATCTCTCTAGGAAGAAACTAAATTACCTCCACCTCAAGGATTTTGTTAAATACGAGTGTGAATTGTACTTGAAGCAAGGTGACACAAGCACGGTCAAGTACACAACTCCATTACCTTGTATAGGTTTAAGTGAAGTGATCCAAAACTATATATTAACGTTAAATTTTGTGAAAGGACAAAAATCATAAGATTTGAAAAAGATATTGATCTACAAAGCCAAACAATTTATGTTGAAAAAACGAATTTCAAGAGAGTCTACATATTTTAGAAGATGGTGCAAGTTGTGTGCAAGTAGACATATTGAACATGTAATTGTCTTAAATATGCTTTAAACATGATAAAATCATTAAATCAAATTTCTCTACAATTTTTTTTGTAATAGTGTCTTCAAATTTATTATGAATTAAATGAATATGAAAAAAAAATCCAACTTCAAAATATTTAAGGTCCTACATCCAAAACCATATTTAGCCATTACCTTTTGAGTAATAATTTTATTGATTAGATTTAAAGATCTCATCTTGATGGTGTACATTTAGGTACCTCACACAACAATAAAAGGCATCATGAACAAAAGTCCAATTTAAACAACACATTGGTTCTATATTTAGGCATTTTACCTAAATATTTATAGTTTTAGTACATCGGAGCATTTTTTTTTGCATACTTGACAATGCTTGCTCCCGACCATTGACTCCACCACCATGCAAGATCATTGTTGCCTACCGCACCTCAAAGCATAACTTGCCATTGAAACTAGACGATGGATGATTACCCCTATCTCTAGAGATACTAGACTATGCCACTTTTGTTCCTATAATGCAATTAAAATTGAGGCACATTTCGTATTGGAATGTCCCTTATACAACCCCAATAGAGATTAGTTTCCATCATTGTTTGAGAATGTAGTTCCAAGGAGCCTCAAGTTGTCCTTTTAATTGGACTACCGAGTTTATATTAGCCTCTATCCCACGGAGGCTGCCGCACTTTGTCATATCTACATAATTAACTAGTTTGAAACCTTCCTAATGTACTTTCAATCCCATTAGCCTTTTCGGCTTCTCATAGTTTTAAATCAATTTCATTTCATTTCATTTCATATTTAATTTTTTTGAATAATTCCAAGTTATCTGACATGCCTCAAAGTCTATCTTGGGTTGTTAGTTTTCAATACTATCTTAGGCTTTGCAGATTTGCCATGATCACTGGGCCAAACGACAAGTAGCTTACAAAGTGACCATATATGTGCATGAGTGGGCAAATATTTCGATAACTAGGATGGTGATTTGAAACACACACTTGCAATTGACTCAATAGTCCTTTGGTGTAGAAGTGACCATGTGGCAAATGGCTACTTCAACACAAAAGACCATTGTGTCAGATGCAAGTGTGTGGTGGTACCCATAATCCTAGTAGTGCAAGGATGGCGTAATAGAGTTATTTGTAAAGAAAAGCGGCAAATCAATGGACATGGAAATTTGAGCCAATTCAGTCACTAACCATACTATTTAATTTATAAAACGGTTATTCATTGAAATACTGTGGTTGTTCCATGCTTTTTCATAGTACGGTTTAGTTCATTTCCAAGAATTTCAATTTTGAATCAATAATTTGGGAAGACAAACTACTTTATCTATAACTAGTAGCCGGTTTTCCCATTTATTGAAGCAGATGAAACCTTGGGTTGAGTCCCAACATTTGAGTTTATGAGAATCAACACAAAGTTACAAAAGTTTTCTCAATGCTTAAATTATCATACACAACGAGTGGTGTCGGGCTATTGAAAACCAACTTTCTAGTTTGTCCTACTTGGAGAATGGGTGGGCCAAGCTAGCCTTGCATTGGCCGATCCAAGATTTAGGATAGCAAGTCCCATGCACATACCCTATTTTAGATCCCGAAATTCTCTCAAAGTTTGAGGGATGAAAAGAGGAGGTCTCAAAAGTTTCACCCACCTTTCACAATAGGTTTTCGTACACGACAAGCTAACAAGCTCTTAGGAGGGTTTTTTCAATGCATAAACATGGTTTCATCCCTTTTTGAGGCATTTTACAGATAACTCTAATGTGTTTTTCTACCTTTCTTTCCATAATTTTGAAGCACAAGAAATTCTAGATATCTTTCCATTGTTTGTTTATTCTCATTATAAAGCTTAATGTTGTAGGCAAAGAAAGGTTGAGGTGGGTAGTGCATTGTAGCATGTCATATAACATTGTGTCTATTATGGCACGTATAATACACATTTATCTGGAAGATATCCAAAAACATTTATGCAAGAGAATGTCTACCATACCATGCAATGTGAAATTTTCAAGCATGGCCCTCAGGCTCCCACCCTTGGACAAATACCCTTAAATTCCAACATTGAACTCCACTCTGGACATTCTCCTCATACAAAAAATTTCAGCATTTCTATTGGTTTTCCAAAAAGCATTTGGGTTTATGATTCCGTCTAAACAGTTTAGTAGACTCTAACTAATATGCAATAAAATAGATATATTATATATGTTATAAACTGCCTATATTTTGGTATTTTAGGTCATCCATCCCCCTTTGCCACTTGATAAATAATAATGAAATGTTGTGCTACAATTTAATTTTCAAATGGTAGTCGTACTCATGTGACATCATTTGTCCATTAAAGTTCACATCGTTTTAACAGCCTAGGTTAACTAGTCAATATGTGTTCCCAATATTAATTTTGATATATGTCCACACTTGCCCATTTTGGGAAGCCAGCTTGGAGATTGAACAACACCATAATTCACGCCGGTGTTATAAATAAAATAAAAATAGCATCGGTGTGCTTTTATATTGATGTGAATGGGAACATGTTCTTCCTTGACATGATCATGTGATACCAAGCTTCACAGTAAGGGTAAAATAACTTGGCCTACTAAAGAGGACTACATCTTGAGCATTTTTTGTTATTTTATGTACATTGGCATTTGGCATGAAAAAATGGTAAAAGAGTTAACATTATTCAAGTGACTAAGGAGGTTGGGTGGAGCCAGGAATATGTGGGGTTGAGTCCGAGAACTATGCCTTGCCGATTCCTTGCCCATAATATTCAACCTAGAAATCTAAGACCTTGTTGGGTTAAAATAACCAACATGTGTTAATTGTTGAGCTACGGGCCCGTGTGTGAACGGGCAGAGGTTGGTGGATTCAATGTGCATTGGGTTTAATTTTGGACATCAACAACATGAACGGCAAAGCACGCCGAGATTGAGCAATCAAGGACTACATGGGGAGGTCACTTAGGGCATTTTAAAAACGATGTGCGGCATAATATAGGGAGGATTAAAATCATTTGACATAAAAATTATAAAAAAATTCCAAATAATGAAGGGTCCATTAAAAGTACATAAGCCCATTACAAGTAAAATAGATAGGTATAAAATATGGGCCATTCCCTTTTAGTAAAAATAATATAGGGGCTGAAAATAAGGATCTTAGGATGTATGTTTAGTAGAATCAATTTCGTACGCATGCCTCACGAGGGATGGATGAAAAATTACTCATCATTCACCCAAAAATGGATGAAATTGGAAGCGTAACTCTATGCCCGACTTCTCTTGGTGGTTTTTCTCCCCGTCTCTTTTGAAACTCTTCAACCCGATTGTAGGGCGCCCGTTTGTGCACAACATTTGAGCCTCACTGTTGTGTTTAGGGTTTAGGATTGTTTAGGATAACCATGAGCTACAATTCTACAAATGAGGTGTACACTCTTGATAGGAATGATTCAGAGCAACTGTCCAAGTTTGTGACAGAACGAACTATATAAGATTCATGACCAAGCTTAAAGTGTTTCACACTATATGGTTTTGGTCTTCAATAGCATGTAAAGTGATTTTGAATAAAGGATTTTTATGGAGCGGGTGTTGTGTTTGTGAACACACACACAATCTTCTTGTGTTTGTAAATACACACTCAATCATGTTGTGTTCCATCCTAAGTCTTCTTTTTGTATTTTCACTTTAAGTTTTTGTACTTGGTTTTTGCAATGGTACGTAATTTTTATATTTTTTTGTTGCCATGCTTTTCCCATCACTTTTGCATTGCATACATTCTTAAATTCAATTTTTTTAATTAAAAGGAATATAGACTACAAAAAATTTCAATGACATGGGCATTATAAGTAATGGTAGGGTACCAAAAAGTAGGCCATTTTAGAATATTCTGTAATTATAGGGAGCTTTTAATTCGTGCCTTGGAGGTAAATAGCCCCTAAACAAATACCCCTCCGCCGCACGTGGTACACAAAAATCCTACTGAGTGACCTCCCCGTGAAGGACTATAACCCCAACACAAGCTTTCTTGGGATTATTGGGCTACAATTTCACCTCCTAGTTGATTATGTTGGTAAATGGATTTATTGTTAGCATGGAACCGGCTCATAGAGTTGAATAATGTTATGGAAGTGAACAAATTTCCTCCATAATGTTTTATAATTTATTTTATAATTTATTGTTTAGGTATGAAATTTTTAAGTATTATGCCAAAGTTTGCTAGAATAGATTTCAAAAGGTTTCATTTTAGAATTGAACAACTCTTATCATAGAATCAAATATTGTTTACTTGTTAGCTCAAAATTTATCTTTACATATTCATCATGTCTCTTGGAACCCAATACCTAATGAGCTAATTACACACTAACTTGTATCTGAATACCCTCACTAAGTGTCCTATATCCGATACCCTAGCCAACCAATCATAGCAAAGGAATGGGAAGGAATTTTCTTGTCCTTGAAACCATGCTTACCTTGTCATATTTAAAGAAATTGTTTTCTTGATTTTCGGTACTTGCCACTCTCATGACATAAGTGCTCCCCCTTGGTAAGCAAATCCCATGTTATACGCAAGGGTCATCAGCGTTAGAACGGCTTAAAGGACAGCTTTTGTAAAACTTATATCAAATTATACAAAAATAAAAGGACCAAAAAGTTGGGAGAAGACCAAATTAAAGAAAATGAGATGTAGAAAAAGTTGAGTTGCATTTTTTTAAAATTAAAATTAAAAACCCCATAATATATATAAAGAATTGCCTATGAAATTTTTTAAAAGATCCATACAAGTAATTACCTCCAATTAAAATTAAAAGGCATTAGCAATGTTTTATTTATAATTTAAAAAATATTTATAATTTAAAAATCCCAAAAAGTTGGGTAGTTTGGCCTACGCTACATGTATTAGAAAACCTTATATAATTAGGTTTTTAATGCAATTATGTGTTTCAAGGAATATTAATTTCTTATATATAATTACATTTTTGGATTCCTTGTTAGAAGGGCTATAAGAGTTTCCTACATTAAAACAAATCATATCACTTGAGATGGGACTAAAATGCATTAAAAGTGATTACAATCATGGCCATATAATATGGGAGTTACATACCCGAGAGTGCTCCTTAATTTCCTTCATGGAGATGGGCTACACCTATCTCCGACACCTCCCCTCCCTCATTAGTTCTCTACATTGGGAACTTTTGGAACCCTAGGACCCTAGTTTTGAATTTTTTTCCCTAGATCTCGATGAAAGGACATCCCCTCAAAAATAGGACATGCTACCTTGTTTTTTGTTTTTTTGTTTCCGTTTTTGTTTTGTTGATACTAGATAAGTGAGGCATTTGATGGTGATTTGATGTATGCATTTCAAGAGTTTTAAAACCTCGTTTGTGGGTATTTTGAGCGTTGTAATCTTGGATTGAGTGTTCATGGATGGCTCCCCTAACACATGTGGTGATGGTGATGAGAGGGATGACTTGCCATGCTAGGATTCCATTAAGCGTTTGTATGAGTAAGTTGCACTTAGCAAATATTTTTCTATACGCGGTGGTGGGGAATGTATTGTGACAATATGTGAATTCCATGAATTATATAATATTTGGGGGAGTTGGTGTCAGGGGAGGTTGGTTATTTATGGGGGCACCTAGTACACATAGAATGTCTAGCCTAAGTCTAGCCAAGCATGTACATGAGGAGGTGGTGCATGTACATTGGAATAAAGTTTGGAGTAAGCGGTAGCAATATCACAATCATTTGTTTCTCTCAAGCCTTAAAGGCCAATGGATTTATCTTGAAAGTGAGACGAGTTCAAATGAACAACTTTCGATGCTCAAATGTTGTTCACACACAAAATTATTAATTTTGACTCATGAACACATGTTAGATCACGTCCACATTTAGACACATAAATTCAAGTATAAGACTTTGATTGTAAATGTTCATAATTTTTTTTAAATGAAGATATTAGAAAAATCAAATTTTGCCTCAACGCTCAAAAATAACATATTTATAACATGATTTGAAGGATTGGAGAAATATAATTATGTGTAGAACTATTGGCCAAAAAGATGAGATATCAAATAGAATTAACTTTGTTGTATTTCACATATTTTATTGTACTTGAACCATATATTTAAATCATTTATCTAATCAGAGAATCACACAATAAAAATGATTTTCTTTCTAATGGGTTTACTTTCTTAATAAATGACTTAAAATGAAGACACAGGTGACAACACTTCATTTTCTTCACTTAAAAGCCCCTTTGAGTGTTTCAAGTTAATGTACACAATAGTTCATTGTGTCTCAAACACACGGGGGTCATTTAGTCCATTTAAAAAACGATATGCGGCATAATATAGGGAGGATTAAATCCGTTTGACATAATATTTATAAAAGAATTCTAAATCATAAAGGGTCCATTAAAAGTAGACAATCTCATTATAAGTTAGATAGATAGGTGTAAAATATGGGCCATTCATTTTTTGTAAACTCTTTATAGGTATAGGGGTTGAAACTAAGGATCTTAGGATGTGTGTTTAGTAGAATCAATTTTGTATGTATGCCTCACCAGGGATGGATGAAAAATGACTCATTGTTTACCCAAAAATGATTAAAATTGTAACCCTAACCCTAACTCTTTTCCCGACACCTCTCGGTGGCTCCTCTCCCTTCTTTTGGTGGCCTCTCATTTTTCATTTTTCTTCGGTGACTTCTCTACTCCGACATCTTCATCTCCAACATGTATGTTAATTTCCACCACCCATTCTTCATGGCACACATTTTATACAATGCTGGAGTCTTTGTGATTTGCATGTTGCCCTTGCCATATTTGCCAAACTGTTCAGTTTTCTTTATTTTACATTTTATTTGCAATATCATTGTGACATTGCCTTCAATTCAACTTCCATCTTTGATCGCTCCAAGCTCTCTCTTATCGTGCAATGGGAATTAATTTGGGGTACCAAGGCAGGCGGTTGACCTCCTTGCCCAAACGAAGGAATCAGGGAGGAGATATCCTAACAATTCCCACATTGAAGTAATGTTGCAATATTATAGAAAACATCTATGCTGTAACAAATTTGAATATGATCACACGGATAGGAAATGGATTTATGTAGATTGCAATATATCCACTATAATCATGAGCTACAATGCCATAAATGAAGTGCACACTCTAGATAGGAATGATTTAGAGCAACTGCCCAAGTTTGTGACAAAATGAACTATGTAGGGTTCATGACCAAGCTTGGTGTGTTTCACACTATATTGGTAATAGTAAATATGGTGGGTGGATATATTGTGCGAAGTTCTCATGTGTTTGTTGAAAGACTCCATGTCATTTACACCTACACTATCTATTTAGAGCATCTCCGCCACCATCTCCAAAATGAGAGCATATGGGGTATTTGTGAGAACATACACCCCTGAGTTGTGTACATGGAAACCTCTGCTCTGCACAATCTTCAATTCTTTGATCAATGCCTCCACATAAGAATTCCAGTTGGATATGATGTCTTCATCATCATTCTTCATAATTGATTTGTTTCTTGGAGGAAGTACTTGTATTTCCTTTCCTATCTTACGTAGCATTTTTTTTGTCCAAATTTTGTTTTGACATGGAGACTCCCGTGCATGTTGTTCAAGAAAATTTGTCAAAAACTCAACACAATCACCAACATTGATGGAGTGTGGGAGGGTGATAGCTTCTCCCTCGAGCCTTGGCACATTCCTTTGTGAACCTGCCACTCATCACGCCATGTGGGATGTCATCAAAATTTTGATTCAACAAGGATAATAATTTGTAACCTAGTCTAACTTGTACAATTAAAGGTAGATGGTGAACAACGCTCACATTTTAAGTAGGATGAAGATGCCTAACTAAAATGCCACACTGTTTAAAAGACCAATTTGGAAGCAAAATTTTGCATCCAATACACTTTACACGATGTGCCCATGCCCAACCCACTGATCATGAAACATGTACAGTGATATGTAGTGAATCTTCTTTGCTTTGTGCATTAGTCAAATACACCAAACACATGGGGAAAGCCTCACTTACGGGAAGAACTTGCTACACACGTTTGGTGTCCCTCCTCCACCATGAGAGGCACAATTTCACGGCGTCCACCGACTTGTTCAACCACTTCCACTTCCTCTTCCATGATTGCTTGGAACACCTCCATTTGTTCAATATCCCATGCATAGCCAAGTTCCATGACTTCATCAAAGCTCAAGAAGTTCTCCATGGTTGGTCTTGATCGAGTAATAAACTGAACAAGCATGACAATATCATGAGGAGATAACTTTGGGTGAAACAAATGGAAGCTGAGTACCTTTCAATTCATGCACTTTGCTCGGCCGAATCCAATCTATTTCCATGCCACCTCCACTTTATCACGGCTTTTGATCAACCATTGTGTGACAAGTGTGAAATGTGGCTTTGGAAAATTTATCTTGCACCAAAATTGATATGGTTTTGGCACCAAATCAATATTCAAGGACTTGACAGCTTGCATGCCTTGAATACCCTCTCTTATTTACGAACGCAGGAAGTTATGAAGAATACAGAACAAACTCACACTCAGCATGCACACATGTGAGTGGAAGATTTAGGCACTGATAAATGTTACACTGGAATTTTGAGGTAAGAATACATGAATTTTCAACCCAATCACCAAGCTCAACAAGTCTTTTCAACTGGCACATCCCTGCAATCATTTTACATCCCTCAAACACTGTACTAATTATCCCAATTAGTGAGGGTGGGCTAATTAATGTGTGTGGGAAATTAGTGACTGGTACTAAACTTTTTAAGTTTTGAAATTAGTGCCACCAGAAGATTTAGGTGGCATTGTTCGTAACCATATTATTCACAATATTCATACTATTCATACCGGCGTGAGTTTCTTCTTGTAAAGGTAAGATGGTGGACGCATGTGTCAAATGCTAAATATAGAAATAGAACTCAACCACAAGGTTGAGTAATGTCATGCTCACAAGCATGTGTAAATTGCATGCATTTATTTTTGGTCACTCTACAAACACCATAGAGGACAGACTATTTTTTTTCTGAATTGTACGGTAAAGGAGCGTGTATTCATGTATTTAGTATCACTCAATAAAGAAATTGGGCCTCACTAATTTTCAGAGTTGACAAATTAGTGCATGTTTCGAGAATTGGTGATAGCTAAACTAGTTGGGATAATCTCTGGAGTAGGAAACATGGTTCTTGAATGCACATCCATTTTGAAGGGGGGGGGGGTCATTAGAACATAATATGAATACGTTACAATGTTGAGCAGAAGCTGGGGGATGATAGAGATTATAATTAGTGAAGCTGTAGTCCGTCTGAATATTTTATTATATTAAACACTATTCCAACTTCCAAGCCAACAAAACAGAGGATCCTGAATCTTGAGTGTCCCCTCTGTTCTTGGACACTGTTTGTAAGTTCATTACCTGAAGAGAAGGCAAACGACGACAAGAAATCGCTCGCTCTCTTGATTGATGATTCTACAACCAAATGGCGTGCGACCTACTTTTGACCACGCAGCTGGGACAACACCACACAACAACAAAAAGAAATGAACAATGAAGATAGGTCGAGAGGAGTGCACCTAGATCCGGTATTCTGCAGATCCTGCTACACACAAGGCCGACGAATTTGTTCGGTGGTAGCTGCTGGACTCAAACTAACCAGTTAACTTACAACCACCTAATCCAGAGCAAATGTTCAATGCGCAAAAGAATGTTAGAATTGGTACAGTGAATAAGAATATAGTTTTACGATGCGCGAGGCACCGGAATGGGAAGGAAATATGTGGGAGGTCAGGTGAACCCCTGCTAGCACCGCTCCTTCTAAACCATGAACCCATTCACCACCTTTCAAGAATCCTAGTAAGTTACACTTACCGACCGATTCATCCTGGGTATATTCTGTTCAATTATGGAAGTGACTATGACGGACACAGGAAAGCATCGATCATTTTCTATCTCTACGACGACACTCCTCAGATGAATTGTGTGCATCTAGTGAGGGGATCCGCTTCGTTGGCGGGGAGCCAGCTCTTGAGAGCTCCCGGAAGAAATAAAAATTTGACGAACCTCTGTTTTCGAGTTCCTTCCAGTCAAGCACACGGCCTTGATTGGGAAGCATCGTCATTATGTAGCACCAAAATAATCCGCAAACAATCGCCTGCATCCTCGTGATATTCTATCAATGCACAACTTTGTGCTGGAAAAACATGAATGTTCGAAGCCAAGAGAACAGAGGATCCTCGAATTTGAGAGTTGGATCAAACACTCCTTGCCAGACACTAGCTAGTTGTAAGTTCATTCCCTGAAGACGACACTGAAATTGGTGACAGGAAACCGCTCGCTCTCTCGTTTGATTATTCTTCACCCTGGTCAACGTAAGTCCTAACACACAGCTGAAAGAAAACACCAGAAAGAAAATACCGAAACAAATGAAGACAACAGCGGAAGCAAAAGGCGTGCAACACCACAAACAACACACCATTGAGCAAGGAAGATAGTTTGAAAGGATCGCACCTGGAATCGGAGGGGTACTAAATGCGGCTACGGAACGACTAACGAAATGGTTGGCTGTTGATTTTGTCCCAGCTCACCGTCTGCTTGATCCCTCAATCTTGCGTGCGTGTGTGCTTCCTTCAAAGTGTGCACTGACTCCTCCAACTTGCTCAGCGTAGCAGGCAATGAGACTTGCGAGAGTAGAGGATGCAACCTTCGCTTCAATCTAATGATGCATCACACATGAATTCGCTACTTCAGCCAAGTTATTCATCATCATAATTAAATACCTGCATCTTCCTCTTTCAGTGCTGTGCATAAACTGTGTGTTGTGTCAAGTGACCCCCCAAATAACAGCAACTGCATCGTCCGAGAGTCCGCAACATACGCAACGGCTCAGATATAGTGCACTGTCGTGTTCATCCCAACCTCCTCCCTGAGTACCTGGCTCATGGTTGCGTCAGTTGGTAGCCCCGTCCGCACCTGAGTTCCCGGAGGTGATTGGCTAGGAAGCTTCGGTGGAGTCCCGTGTGGGAATTTAATAGCACCTCATAACCTGACCCAGGGACCTAATGGCACAATCAATTATATTGCCATTGGTGTTTACAAATATTCCATTGTCATAGTGGGAACCTTAGATTCAACATGTGTTGTGGTCCATCGACATGATCCACTTTCACTTTACACTAGGCTTGAGGGACAATCAATTACAAAATTACATTTTTATTCCCGTTGATATGGCCTTTGGATAATTTTAGCGGGCCTTAAGGTAGACAATTTGAAACCCATTTCCGATAATTTAAGTAATTTCGCATAAGTTGGGTACATGTGTGATAATGGAGTGATTTTTTATATGCTTGGAAATTGACATCACTACATTGAACAAAGAAAATCACTATTTGTTTCTAGGTTTTGACGTTCTAATAAATTTCTAAAGGCAAGATTCTCTCCGAACCCATATCATAGCACAGGTTGACCTATTTTGGTAATTCGTGAACGAAAACTTGAGTGCCCTTTTCAAGGAACCCAAATCTGTGCCCTTTGAACTTACTAGTCTTCTTTCATCACTCCAAAGTCCTCAACGGCAATAACTCCTCTCTCACATGGTCACTACCTCTTTCCAACATTCCATATTAGAAAATGACTACTACATATCTGGAATTGCTGCATGTGTGGAACTGCTAAATGACTAGTTCACAACTTTAGGGGACTCTATATATTAAGATTGACATGGTTATTGGAAATGGGTTTATCTACCATACAATTAACTTCTTGGTCATGCCTCTTGCTCTATGTCAAGAGCGCCTCTTTGATCAAGTCTTGCCATGATCACAAGATTGAGTCTCTGCAATCCGACTGTAGTACTTGTGGTTGTTTGTGATACTGTGGCGAGCTCCCAGTAGATTTCCGCTCCCAAGAATGTTGTGTGGGCCTAAGAGACAATGAATGAACAAGGAGAAGTGACCGCTAGTCACAGATAAACCGGTTGAAGTTCAAGATTTCAGGTAAATAACTGTTGATTTTAGAAGAGTTTGTGGACTATGCCACAAATTATTCAAGAAAAACCGAAACATTACAGCATGTAACCAGCTGGACTTGGGAACACTAGGTTTTTGACGAATTATGCCCAAAAATCTCCCCAAACATTGCTAAGAGATTTTTCATTTGTCAAGGCTGCTTCACTACATGATAGACCAAGAGTTGTGACCATGAAGATCCAAATGCCCTTGAAAATCATCCAAAGGTTGTCATGTGGGAAATAGAAATCCGATTTTGCATATTGATGGGCCCTCAAGCTTAGTGTAAAGTAGAAGTGGACCATGTTGAGGAACCAAAACATGTTTATGGACAATCCAAAATAATAGGTAGTCCGGGACCCCACCATGCCAATATAATAATTCTTGGCAATCAATTGTTTGCCACGTCCTCTAGTTTTGTGTTGGACCCAACACTTTGACGGGCCTAAGATAACATCCAATAGACCATGTACGACGCCATGCATATTTTGCATCCATTCAAATTTCATGGCCATTTAGGGCTAGTGCAATGTGAACTTGGACCATCTTTGACTTCTCGACCAATCACATAACTTGTATATCACATGTCAAGGGCTCTCGAGTTCTAGTGTAAAGTGACCCCCAACCTATTTATTGAAAAGGAAGAATTGTATTATAATAGATGCAAGCATGGTAAACTGGACTAAAACAGAGGATCCTGAATCTTGAGAGCCCCCTCTCTTCTTGAACACTGTTTGTAAGTTCATCACCTGAAGAGAAGGCAAACGAGAACAAGAAACCGGTCGCTCTCTTGTTTGATGATTCTACAACCAAATGGCGTGAGACCTACTTTTGACCACGCAGCTGGGACAACACCAAACCACAAAAACACGAAATGAACAGTGAAGATAGGTCGAGAGGCTTGCATCTAGATTTGATATTCTGCAATTCCTGCTAAATACAAGGCCGACGAATTCCTTCGGTGGTAGCTGCTGGACTCAAACTATTTACTTAACTTACAACCACCGAATCTAGATCAAATGTCCAGATCAAATGTTCAATTACAGAAAAGACTTTGACGGACACAGGGAAGCAGCGATCACTTTCTATCTCTACCTCGACACTCCTGAGATGAATGATGTGCGTCTAGTGAGGGGATGTGCCTCGTTGGCGGAGAGCAAGCACTTGGGAGTGTCCGGAAGATATAAAAATTTGAAGAACCTCTGTTTTCGATTTCCTTCCAGTCAAGGACATCGCCTTGATTGGGAAGCATCGTCATTATGTAGCACCAAAATTATCCGCAAACAACCGCCTGCATCCTCGTGATATTCTATTAATGCATAACTTTGCGCTGGACAAACTCTCAAAGCACAAAGTTGTGCCAGACACTAGTTCTAAGTTCATTCCCTGAAAACGACACTGGAATTGGATACAAGAAACCGCTCGCTCTTTCGTTTGGTTATTCTTCACCCTGCTCAATGTAATTCCTAACACACAGCTGAAAGAAAACACCAGAAAAAAAATACCAAAACAAATTAAGACAACACTGGAAGGAAAAGGGGTGCAACACCACAAACAACACACCAATGGGCAAGGAAGATAGTTTGAAAGGTTCGCACCTGGAATCGGAGTGGTACTAATGCGGCTACGGAACGACTAACGAAATGGTTGGCTGGAGATGCTATCCCAGCTCACCGTCTACTTGATCCCTCAAGCGTTCGTCTGTGATTCCTTCAAAGTGTGCACTGACTCCTCCAACTTGCTCAGCGTAGCAGGCAATGAGACTTGCGAGTGTAGAGGATGCAACCTTCGCTTCAATCTAATGATGCATCACACTTGAATTCGCTAGTTCACCGTCAATGCAGTTTTTGGCAACGGCTCAGATTCGAGGTTCCGCAACATACTAACGGCTCAGATTACTGGCCGAGGTTGACCATACCGCAGGTTTTCAGGCTCAAAATACTTGCTTCCTGCCTATCAAGATGTTTGTATGACATCACTACTGCTATGGCGGAGGAAACTGTTACGCATTAAATTTATTTTATAATAGACAAACCCATTTTCATAGCCTAAACCCCCCTCCCTTATGCGTCCTAGTCCGAGGGAGGGCCTAGAGCTCACATGCCTTTGGCAACTTCTATAACTCCTCAAAGTGAGACCAAGGGCTCACACAACTCCAATACAACTCACACCTTTTACTTCCAGAATATCAGGCTACAAGCATTCAGAAATGCTTTTCTACTCGTGGGCTTGACCCATACACACCCCCAACCCTACCAAATCCTAATTTAACCTAAATGATTAATCACTAAGCAACCCCAAATGAGCATCAGAAGTGAATGCTCGACGCTCAACTAGGCCTGATGACCATATTAGTTGCTGGTGCTTGAGCTCAAGAGGCCTGACCCTCTCCAGTGGCCTAGCCGGTGACTTATCAGCCGAAACCCACAGTGCTCTGCCCATGCCGGTCCCATGTTTCTCCCAGAGGCCGAGTGACGTGCCTCAGAGCGCCCTTCCTCCTGGGACCAGCATATTGCCTCACCCATCCACCTTGCCCTTGGCTTAACTGTACCCAGCGCCGGACTAAGCCCAGTCTCATGCCGTTGCCTGCTAGTCCTCCTTTCTTAGATCTGGCCACTGGGCTCCTGTCCCAGCACAATGCAGCTGCTGCCTCCGCTCCTTCCAACGATTCACCGACTCGCCCTACGCTTACAAATTGTCGTAATGAAGCTGAGTTCGGCTTCAGGCTTTGCCCAAATGCCGCTCCTCATCAATCCCATCTAATTCTTCCCATTGTTGAATGCTCTCTGCAGCTCCCCCTGGGAGGAATCCACCCAGCTGCCTCCACCTCTTTGCTGTCCCTTGGGTGCTGAATTCTTCAAGCTACTCTTCCCAAAAGGGGAGATTTACACCTGCATTTCTTGCCATCCTCGGACCACTGGAAGACGCCGCATCCACCTCCCAAGTCCTCCCACTGCCGCAAGCTACAGCTCACTCGGCTGCAGTCAACCTACTGTAATGCTATCCCTTCACTCCCTGCCCTTGATTTTTTTCGGTACAACAGCCACCTCCTTTCCTCTAGAAGCCATGCGCATTCCTGCCAACTGAGGGTTGCCTCCCTCTGGGACCAGGCCGCCTCTTACCAGCCTCCCAGCAAGCGAGAGAAGAAGGAAGAAAAAAGGAAGCGACCTCGCCTCAACGGCAGAACCCTTGTTCCTGCCCTCCGGAATTCCAGCAACCCCATCCATCCTAACCAACTTCCCCTTTACAAACTGACACCAAGCCTAAAACGAACACCCCCACCCATACTAGCAAGCCTAAGTGATCACTAAATTCATGGCCCAAGGCATTAATCTCCACCAATGCCCTTTAAATCATATCTTAACACAATCCTTAATCCCCCCTACCTCTATTAAACTTCAAAAATCCACACTTGTTCCTAGAATTCTTTGATGCTTCCACTAAAGCAATTAATTCACTGGCAACGCTAATACCATGGTTTTCACTCTTTTTATATTTCCGCCTGATTGAACAATATCAAGGTTAGGTTATAACAATCTTTTGAGAGTAAGGACACATGTGGGCACCCTTTTGGGCTCACACATAGCTTAGGAAAACCTATTTCTATGTAACACAATATTAATGTTTGATCAATGATGACATGTCATGATTGAAATCCAACTTAGCTAAACATTGGTGGCTAAGTTGACAGCCATGTTTACATTACAAGCATATTTAGGTGCCACAATCAACAATCAAAATAATCGACATCTTCAATTTTGTAATTGATTGATGCTTAGCAAGAGGGTAGCTTATATCATGTGTATAAGTCAAATCCACCTAGGAACTTCAAAGAAATTTGGTTATTGCAGAAAGATTATGAAAAGACTATGAATTTCTTCTTATTTCTATTTCCCTACATGGAGATGTTATTCTTTGATCATACCTGAACTATAGATATGGTAGGAATACCATAGGATTGAATGAAAAAGAACTCTCAAGTCTCTTGAGATTGCCCTTGATGTTGCCTATGATGATGATTTGAAAAAGTTTGATAAGATTTGGTGTGGGAAAGGCCTTATTGCCATTGGGAGTAATTTAGTGGTTACTTGGAAAGTTGGACCCAAAATAGGTATTATTACTTGATGCCCCATGGGGCCCTAGGAGGGTATTCCGTGGCGGTTGTTATGGTCACCTCATGCATTTAAATTGGTTTTAAATTTGTACCAAATATTTTCTTTTTTAAAAAGAAAGAAAAACACCCACAAACACCCACTCATTTCCTTATCTCATCTATGCATGTATGGAAGAGACCACAATATTAGGGTTTTGGAAGGGGTTATTGAGTTGCAAGAGGAATGGGCCATGCTTCTTTGTGGAGTTTGATCAAAGGGGAGGTGGATGGTTCACATAGGTAGTTAGGTGACAACCTGCACCAATTGCAGGCATAAGGTGACTTAAAATTTAAGTCTTGTCACAAAGGCGAATAGAAAAGCCCGTTGAAATTGCAAAGGTGCTCAAAACTCCTAAGCTCATTCATTTCGTGTGTTTCACATTGCCCCTACCTCCTTTTGGGTGCTCATCACATTAGCGGTTTTGTGTATTTGCTTATGGAAGCAATTGTAGGTGTTTATAGATAAACTCTCCCATCTATTGAATTATTGGTTCTAAATAGAGAGCAAAATGCTTGTCTTGAGTCTTAATGAAGTTGTGGCTATCCTTAAAGCATGTATGGTAGAGGCTAATTAACAAGTGGAATAAAATGGGTCAAGTAGCTTCATTGTGTTCAAGATAGTTTGAGTTTTGATTGATGTCAGAACTACAAGATCCAAGCAAGGAAAATCAAGATCACACCTAAAGCTAGAATTGTCAAAAAAGTGGTAGACCCAAAATATCACCTTCAAATTAAGATTTGGTTTGTTAGGAGGGTTTATAAGATGCATAGAAAATTTGGTTATCATTGGGTGGAGTATAGGGATCTAATTGACTAGATGGACCATCCATCAAACATGGAGATTGGTTGATGTTGGCATCAAAAAAGGCCAACAACAAGTAGACTTATGATCTTACTAATCATTTAATCACTATATTCGTTAATTTGGGACTTTTTCGGCATTTTGAGACAGTTACAAATATAAGAACATGGATAAAATCACACAGATATTGGAGAATATTGTAAGATGCAAATACTTTGAAGCGGGTGTTCATATCAAGAACCCAATTAAGAACTCATATCAAGATGGTTTAGGTAGGACAACCCAAACATGAGACCATGTTGTTGTGGTCCATATATTAATTTAAGACAAGAGAAAGTCTCAAATTAACGAATATAGTGATTTTTATGAAAAACTTCTTATGATCTTACCAATCTTTTCAAATAATAATTGCATTAGCTTTTATGATACAAGTATATTGTAGACTTAGATTCTTATGAGTTACATATGGGGAATGAAAAACTCTTCGACGATTTTATGATGAATGCTAGGGTTGTGCATTTTACATATGATAGGGATTTATTGTTATCCAAAACTATATTCGTGTACTTATGTTAATGACTATATATTAATGTGATTTTTTTATTGTTAACATCTTGTCACTTATATGTTTGTCATTGAAATTGTACGTGTATTGCTTGATTTTACAAAAACAAAAACCAAAAACTTGTATATAGGGGTTTTGTTTAGAGTATATTACAAACGCACATGATTCTTGGATTTTTATGAAAGGTACATCCCCCCGGGGGGGCTCTTGACCCATGATATACAAATTATGTGATTGGTTGAGAAGCCGGAGATAGTCCAAGTTCACTTTATACTAGACCTTGAAGGCCCCCCGGGTACGCAACTCCCATATTATACACAAGGGGCATCGTACTTAAAACGGCTTAGAGGACGGCTTTTGTAAAAATTATATCAAATTACATCAAATTAAAATGATCAAAAAGTTGGGTGAAGACCAAATTAAATAAAATGAGATGAAAAAAAAGTTGGGTAAAGACCAAATTAAATAAAATGAGATGAAAAAAAAGTTGGGTGAAGACCAAATTAAATAAATGAGATGAAAAAAAATTTGAGTTGCATATTTATTAAGCCTCCCATTAAAATTATAAGCCACAAATAGTTGCCTCCCATTAAAATTATAATTCATTCACAATGTTAAAATTTTATTAAAAAGTCCAAAAAGTTGGGTAGTTTGACCTATGGTACATGTATTAAAAAAATCATATAATTAGGTTTTTAATGCAATTATATGCTTCAAAATATATTCATTTCCTATATATAATTACATTTTTGGATTCCTTGTTAGAAGGGCTAGTAGGCTACAAGGGTTTCCTACATTAAAACAAATTGTATCACTCAATATTGGACTAAAATGCATTATAAGTGATTATAATCAAGACCATATAATACGGGAGTTGCGTACCCGGGGAAGGCCCGAGGGACCAAAGAAGTTGAATCGATGTAAGCTCTACATGGTGCCTACATGACAACAAGTGGATTCTACCTCAAATTATTCAAGAAAACCAAAAATTCACAACATATAACCAGTTGAACTTGGAAACACTAGGATTTTGACCAATTATGCCCAAAAATCTCCCCAGACATTGTCAAGAGATTTTGCTTTTTGTCAAAGCCTCTTTACTAAGGTAGAGGGTGCTTAAACTAACACTTTAAGCTATTGCACATACATATGACTACATGGTTGATATGAAATTTATATATTCATATTAGCCTTTGTTTTAAACATAAGTAAAAAGAAAGAAATTTTATTTTTAGCCTCGATTAGATATTTGATGAATATTGAAAGTCAAAACCACTAGCTTCCTTAAACCAATATACAGGCCCCGTGTATGACGACCTTGGATATAATGTGGACCCCCACCTTCATTGCCTATAATCAACACAACATAGTTGGGTACTAGACCCAACCTAGATCAAAGACCAACTAATAACGGTGCGCAAAGCCACATGGACACCTCCATGATCCCACCTACTTCGCTTGCAAAACCATCACCTTGCATCTTGGGTACCAACCCCCTATGTGCTCTGTGGGCCTACCTCCGTGCCTTTGTGAATAGAATGGCTATAACCCCCCCCCCCCTTCCCCCCTACAATGTATAGAATTACTAGAATAGGCATTGACAAGCCACCCTAAACCCACCTTGAACCAACCCGAGATAGACTGAAGCCCGTTACTTACCCTTACATTGAGGTAGTGGAGGTCGTATGAGGTGGCACCACTAATGGCACCTAAAAGCATCATTCCATGGGCCCATACACTCCTACACCATGGAGATCGCTTCAAGGTAGCAGAGTGTTGATGATTGGGAGGCGTTTATAGATGTTGGTTTTGGGTGGGGTGTTGGTTTCACCTACCTCTACCTTATGCGATAGACCAAGAGTTGTGACCATGAACATCCGGATGACAAGGCAAGAGGATCTCAGTGCTCCCAATTGCAAAAGAGTTTAATAACAGACTTGTCCTGCAAAGTACTGTACTTACTTATTGTGGTGGAGCACACAACACAGTTTGTGTCTGCACAGAAGACCACAGTAACAACGGCCAGGGGGCCTGCCACTTCCAGTGTCTCCGCATTCAGCCAGGTGGAGGGTGGCCAGTGGGTGATCAAGCAGCTCTTAGGCTACTTCGCCACTGTGGATACTAGGGCTGGCGCACAGTGGCCCAGCCAGGTGGCCCCCCGTGGTTGGTCAGCGGGGGCCATGTTCAAACCTCTGTTGGAGGTTGATACCCCAGGTGGGCACAAAGCGCACTGCAGCGGCCGTCTCCGTTTTCCTCCGCCTTCCATTGAGAGAGAAAGGAGAAAGAGGAAATTTGAGTTCCACAGTAAGAAACTTGCAAAGAATTACCTCGCGGAGGACGGCGAATCGGTGGCTTCCAGGATGGGGCGGAGGGTCCACTTCACCACCCTCGCCAGCGGAGCGGCTCATGATTGCTCATGTGTATGGCACTAAGGATGGTATGGCCAAGGCCACACCAATTCTTGCCGTAATTTTATATTGAAAATAGCTAATCCGACTATCTTCAATATTCAATATTGAATGTCCATGCAATACGGTAAATAGTTATGACACCTCCAATCGAGAAGCTTTTGTTTGGGTCATGTCGTAATGACCATAGTCATTTTTACAATTTCTAGGTGATAAATAATTAATATTTCAAAGATTTTGATACCTTGTGACCTGGAGATCGCCCATGAATACAAATTGAGATCACCCTTGGAATTGATTTTATTCACATGGTTATTTTGAGCCATCTAGTAAAAGGCGAGGAAGTGCAGGTATGAAAGCCTTGATGGGAACTTTTAAGGAAGAAGCATTAGTCGGCGTCACATGTTGGGAACTCAAATCTCACCTATTTAAGGTTTTTAATGATTTCTACGTTCACATATAGCAGTGAATTTTGGGAGGTGACTTGAAAAACTCTCATTGGAAAGTCTTTGAGAAGGGCATGAAGATGCAAATTTGGAGAACTTCCCATAGAATTATAGGCTCTCAAGCTTACTATGCGCTTTCAACAACGGCTCACCCACATATCCTTTTGGTTAGTTAGTAAAGCAACCTCACTATCCCAACACCTAGCCGGACAAGGCTTTAACAATTTGTACAAATCAACAACCATGTGGAAGCCACCGTAGGGTTTATCTCATTGGGAAACCCTAAACCCTTGAAACCATCCTAATGTACTTTCGATCCCATTAGCCTTTTCAGCTTCTCATAGTGTTAAATCAATTTCATTTCATTTCATATTTAATTGTTTGAACTATTCCAAGCTATCTCACATGCCTCAAATTTCACCTCCTAGTAGATTACGTTGGTAAATGGATTTATTGTTAGCATGGAACCGGCTCATAGAGTTGAATAATGTTATGGAAGTGAACAAATTTCCTCCATAATGTTTTATAATTTAATTTATCATTTTTTGTTTAGGTATGAAATTCTTAAGTATTATGCCAAAGTTTGCTATAATAGATTTCAAAAGGTTTCATTTTAGAATTGAACAATTCTTATCATAGAATCAAATATTGTTTACTGGTTACCTCAAAATTTATCTTTACACATTCATCATGTCTCTTGGAACCCAACACCTCATGAGCTAATTACACACTAATTTGCATCTGAATACCCTCACCCTCGGGGGGGGGGGGTAGTCATTGGTTGGAGTAGCAATATACGTGCGAACAATTGATAGGGTATTTTAAAAACATGGGAGCAAAATTTATAATTGGGCTTAAGAGTAATATAGGGTATCAAAAATGGCACTGGACATCTTTAAAGTACTATAGGGTATGGAATAATAGGTAATTTGAAATTATAAGTAATGCAAGTCATTTTTCTATTGACCCAAAGTAGAAATTTACATAATGATAGCATGTGAAAAAAAGAAGATAATTGAAAGTAATACCCCCCTATAAAATAGTGGTTGTTCGCACCTATATCCTTAACTTTTTAACACACTGCCCCCCCCCCCCCCCCGAGCCCTCACCAGGTGTCGTATATTTGACATCCTAGCCAACCAATCATAGCAAAGGAATGGGAAGGAATTTTCTTGTCCTTGAAACCATGCTTACCTTGTTATATTTAGAGAAATTGTTTTCTTGATTTTCGGTACTTGCCACTCTCATGACATAAGTCCTCCCCCTTGGTAAGCAAATCCCATGTTATACGCAAGGGGCATCAGCGTTAGAACGGCTTTTGTAAAACTTATATCAAATTATACAAAAATAAAAGGACTAAAAAGTTGGGAGAAGACCAAATTAAAGAAAATGAGATGTAGAAAAGGTTGGGTTGCATTCTTAAAAAATAAAATAAAAAACCCCATATCATATATAAAGAATTGCCTATGCAAAATTTTAAAAGATCCATACAAGTAGTTACCTCCAATTATAATCAAAAGGCATTAGCAAATTTTTATTTATAATTAGAAATTTATTTTATAATTAAAAATCCCAAAAGTTGGGTAGTTTGGCCTACGCTACATGTATTAGAAAACCTTATATAATTAGGTTTTTAATGCAATTATATGTTTCAAGGAATTCTCATATCTTATATATAATTACATTTTTGGATTCCTTGTTAGAAGGGCGATAAGAGTTTCCTATATTAAAACAAATCATATCACTTGAGATGGGACTAAAATGCATTATAAGTGATTATAATCATGGCCATATAATACAGGAGTTGCATACCCGAGAGTGCTCCTTAATTTCCTTCATGAAGATGGGCTCCACCTATCTCCGACACCTCCCCTCCCTCATTAGTTCTCTACATTGGAGGGCTCATGGCCCCCAATGAGGAGGTTGTGGGTTCTATTCCCCATGCCGGCGTGGTGCTCACCACCTTAGTCCACCCAACTATGGTGGGGGGTCCTTGGACCTTGTTGTATGGGTACCTCAAAGCCCTTTGGGGAGATACCATGTCCGGTATCTTCAAGGCACTAGTGGCTAGCTAGGAACTAGTATAGTGTGTCACTATAGTGTCCATCCTCGAAAGGGGAGAGTAGTATTGTCCCAATGGCCCCTTGTCTAGTGGGCATCGGGTCATTGGCATTACGAACAGACACTTTATTCACGCCGGCCCCTTGCTAAAAAGGGACTGGAGTTTCTATCTACAGTCTAACCTTGATAATGTCACCCTTCTTAATAGAACACCTTGATATTGTCACCTAAAAGTTTGGAACCGATTTTCTTGGTGTAAAACTCCCTCGTTATTGTCCCTATCACCCTTGATAATGTCACTATTTTTTTCAAAAATGCGTAGTGTAAATGTGATAATATCAAATATGGATGGATTGTGCGTGATGGTTGCATGGACAGATTGTATGAGCCAAAAGGGTCATGAGTTGTTAGGAATGGGAAAAATCCATGTCAAACTCATTGGAATTGGTGTTGGACATTTAACATCACTAAAACAATGTGACATTAGAAGCTTCTTTGTCTCTAGTGAGAGTTCTTTACCTGATGTGAGGCCAAAACCACCCCCCTTAAGCGTCCTAGTCCGGGTGATGGCTTTGAGAATCACATGCATCTCCTACAACCTTGAACCATGTGCAAGGTAATATTCACAGGTCGTTTCAACTCATTGTGCTTTACTAATGTTAGCCTCTTGGCTTGTGGTAGAGTTGGCTTTCTCAAGAGTCCAACCCGCGGCTTTAGCCACACATGCCCTTAGGGACAGTCCCCTTGCTCGTTTAATCTTCACTTCCTTTTTCTTGTCATTGCAAGAATCTTCCACATTCTCCATTAATAATGCAAGTGAGTTATTTTGACCAAGAGGTGCAAGTGTTGAAAAACACTTTTCTCAATGGTTAACACACTCATACAAACCCACATGTGGCACCAACTAGCCTAAATGAATCTAACTACTTAGCCACCACTAAAATGGCCTAAGGTGATTAAGTTCTTAATGTGCTAACACCCACTAATTGGGCTCAGCCTTACTAACCCCTAAACTTCCTAATGGCGGTTTGCCACTAAGCAGCTTAGCTGCAGTATGTATCAGTTCGACCAACTGAGCCTGGTAACAACACTTAGCTGCAATCTGTAGCCTTTGACTAGCTGAGCCGGTACCAGCACCGAGCTGCAATCTGTAGCAGTTCGACCAGCTGAGCCTGGTAATAGCACTTAGCTGCAATCTGTAGCAGTTCGACCAGCCGAGCCGGTAACAGCACCGAGCTGCAATCTGTAGCCTTCGACCAACTAAGCCTGGTAACAACACTTAGCTGCAATCTGTAGCCTTCGACCAGCTGAGCCTGGTAACAACACTTAGACTGCCTTTAAGCACAGCCACCTTATCCCCTAATCAAATGTTCTCTAATCTCTTCTACTTCTTTTTTCTTTTTTCCTTAACTAATGAACTAATCTACCACACTAACTTCACTAACAACTACCTAATCCTCCTAGGCAATCTCAAGCTCTAAGAGCTCACTCATTTGGGAGGCATTGAGAGAGAGACTAACTTATTAACTTCACTAAAAACTAATCAACCCACACACGTGGCTCAAGCTCTTAAGAGCTCGCTCTCTTGAGAGCACTTGAGAGATAGAGAGGAAAATGAGAGAGAAAACACCTTAAGTAGCAAAGAGGGGAAGAGGGAGAGAGGGAGAGAGGGAGAGAGAGGTGAGGATAGGGTGAGAGGATTAGCACCCCCAATCACAATCCTTTAACCTTCTCCTCCAAAGTAGGGACTAATCCCCATCCACCAAGCTTCCTTCTTCCTAAACTACCAAGGTGGATCCAAAAGTGGGCATTTAACCCGTGGAGCTCACCTTGCTTCACCTTACCCCCTACTCACATTATCAAGGCATACTCTTATTGAATTCAACCTTGAAATAATCACACAACACATTCTAAAGCCTAAACTTAAATCCAAACCACACTTCACTCTTTTTATGTTTTGTGAATAATCATAACACATCAAAGTCAAACTAAAATTGGTTTCGAAGAGTTAATCACCACATATGGGCACCATTTTGGGCTCACACCTGATCTCAATGACACATGATGACGTGCTCTTGTTTTCATTCACAATTTTGGATTGGATTTTACTATAAAAACCAATCAAGTCTTGTAGTTATTATTTTCTTTTTTACATTGGAGTTTTATTTCGATTTTCTACCTATTTTTTTGATAATATCACATTATGCACAAATCTTCAAAATGTGACATTATCAAATATGTCACACCTTGTTTATATTACACTTTATGGTGAAACGGATGGTGTGATATTATCGAGGTTAGACTGTATCTTCTCTACATTGGGAACTTTTGGAACCCTAGGACCCTACTTTTTGAATTTTTTTCCCTAGATCTCGATGAAAGGACAACCCCTCAAAAATAGGACATGTTACCTTCCTTCCCTTTGGAAAATGGGCTTCTTCAGGTGACATGTACAACACGAAGAGTTAACCTCCTGAGGTGGGTCCATGAGTGCTCGTTTATTGTCTAGTAGTTTTTTTTTGTTTTTTGTTTTTTTGTTTCCGTTTTTGTTTTGTTGATACTAGATAAGGGAGGCATTTGATAGTGATTTGATGTATGCATTTCAAGAGTTTTAAAACCTCGTTTGTGGGTATTTTGAGCGTTGTAATCTTGGATTGAGTGTTCATGGATGGCTCCCACAACACATGCGGTGATGGTGATGAGAGAGATGACTTGCCATCCTAGGATTTCATTAAGTGTTTGTATGAGTAAGTTGTACTTAGCAAATATTTTTCTATACGCGGTGGTGGGGAATCTATTGTGACAATATGTGATTTTAATGAATTATATAATATTTGGGGGAGTTGGTGTCAGGGGAGGTTGATTATTTATGGGGGCACCTAGTACACATAGAATGTCTAGCCTAAGTCTAGCCAAGCATGTACATGAGGAGGTGGTGCATGTACATTGGAATAAATTTTGGAGTAAGCGGTAGCAATATCACAATCATTTGTTTCTCTCAAGCCTTAAAGGCCAATGGATTTATCTTGAAAGTGAGACGAGTTCAAATGAACAACTTTCGATGCTCAAATGTTGTTCACACACAAAATTATTAATTCTGACTCATGAGCACATGTTAGATCACGTCCACATTTAGACAACATATTAAATTGTTGAAATCTAAAACTAGCATCGTGACACATAAATTCAAGTATAAGATTTTGATTGTAAATGTTCATAAACATTTAAAAATAAAGATATTAGGAAAATAAAATTTTGCCTCAACGCTCAATACCAGCATATTTATAACATGATTTGAAGGATTGGAAAAATATAATTATATGTAGATCTGGTGGCCAAAAAGATGAGATATCGAATAGAATTAACTTTGTTGTATTTCACATATTTTATTGTACTTGAACCATATATTTAAATCATTTATCTAATCAGAGAATCACACAATAAAGATGATTTTCTTTCTAATGGGTTTACTTTCTGAATAAATGACTTAAAATGAAGACACAGGTGACAACACTTCATTTTCTTCACTTAAAAGCCCCTTTGAGTGTTTCAAGTTAATGTACACAATAGTTCATTGTGTCTCAAACACATGGGGATCATTTAGTCCATTTAAAAAACGACGTGCGGCATAATATAGGGAGGATTAAATCCGTTTGACATAATATTTATAAAAGAATTTCAAATAATGAAGGGTCCATTAAAAGTTGACAATCTCATTATAAGTAAGATAGATAGGTATAAAATATGGGCCATTCATTTTTTGTAATCTCTTTATAGCTATAGGGGTTGAAAATAAGGATCTTAGGATGTGTGTTTAGTAGAATCAATTTTGTATGTATGTCTCACAAGGGATGGATGAAAAATGACTCATCATTTACCCAAAAATGAATAAAATTGTAACCCTAACCCTAACTCTTTTCCCGACACCTCTCGGTGGCTCCTCTCCCTTCTTTTGGTGGCCTCTTATTTTTCATTTTTCTTCGGTGACTTCTCTACTCCGACATCTTCATCTCCAACATGTATGTTAATTTCCACCACCCATTCTTCATGGCACACATTTTATTCAATGCTGGAGTCTTTGTGATTTGCATGTTGCCCTTACCATATTTGCCAAACTGTTCAGTTTTCTTTATTTTACGTTTTATTTGCGAGATCATTGTGACGGTGCCTTCAATTCAACTTCCATCTTTGATCGCTCCAAGCTCTCTCTTATTGTGCAATGGGAAACAATTTGGGGTACTAAGGCAGGCGGTTGACCTCCTTGCCCAAACGAAGGAATCAGGGAGGAGATATCCTAACAATCCCCACATTGAAGTAATATTGCAATATTTTAGAAAACTTGTAGGCCGTAACAAATTTAAATATGATCACACATATAGGAAATGGATTTATATAGATTACAATATATTCACTGTAATCATGAGCTACAATTCCACAAATGAAGTGCACACTCTACATAGGAATGATTCAAAGCAACTGTCCAAGTTTGTGACAAAATGAACTATACAGGGTTCATGACCAAGCTTGGTGTGTTTCACACTATATTGGTAATGGTAAATATGGAGGGTAGATATACAATGCGAAGTTCTCATGTGTTTGTTGAAAGACTCCATGTCATTTACACCTACACTATCTATTTAGAGCATCTCCGCCACCATCTCCAAAATGAGAGCATATGGGGTATTTGTGAGAACATACACCCCTGAGTTGTGTACAAGGAA
The DNA here is from genome assembly GCA_950295325.1 of Polytrichum commune. NCBI lineage: Eukaryota > Viridiplantae > Streptophyta > Polytrichopsida > Polytrichales > Polytrichaceae > Polytrichum > Polytrichum commune. The sequence goes on from OX485807.1 coordinate 45,592,719, forward strand.
GCCTATGCTTTGCACAATCCTCAATTCCTTGATCAATTCCTTCACGTAGGATTTCCAGTTGGATATGATGTCTTCATCATCATTCTTCATAATTGATTTGTTTCTTGGAGTAAGGACTTGTATTTCCTTTCCTATTTTACGTAGAATTTTCTTTGTCCAAATTTTGCTTTGACATGGAGACTCACGTGCACGTTGTTCAAGAAAATTTGTCAAAAACTCAACACAATCACCAACATTGATGGAGCATGGGAGGGTGATAGCTTCTTCCTTGAGCCTTGGCACATTCCTTTGTGAACCTCCCACTCATCAAGCCATGCGGGATGTCATCAAAATTTTGATTCAACAAGGATAATAAATTGTAACCTAGTCTAACTTGTACAATTAAAGGTAGATGGTGATCAACGCTCACATTTTAAGTAGGATGAAGATGCCTAACTAAAATGCCACACTATTTAGGAAACCAATTTGGAAGCAAAATTTTGCATCCAGTACACTTTACACGATGTAACACTATATTCGTTAAATTGAGACTTTTTGGGCATTTTGAGACATTCACATAAATAAGAACAAGGATAAATGGAACACATATTGGAGAAAGTTGTAAGATGCGAACACTTTGAAGCAGGTGTTTAGACCAAGAACCCCATAAATAACTCATATTTGTGATGGTTTAGGGTGGGCAATCCAAATCTTAGACCACATTTAAGGGGAAACCTTAAAACATTCATATTATTGCACACAAAATATTAGAGCTTGTATGAATATGGTTTAGGTAGGGCAATCCAAACCATAGATCTTATTGAAGGGTTAATATGTTAACCAATATAATATTGCATACAAAATATTCCAAACTCATATTTGTGATGGTTTAGGTAGGGCAATCCAAACCTTAGACCATATGGAAGGGGAAATCATGTCTAACTTGTATTATTGCAAAAAAAAACATACAAAGTGTGGCATGTAAAATGCATATCATGCTAACACCACACATGCATTGGATAGTGCGACCCAAAATGTTCTTGCCTATGGCCCAAAACCCTACGCCTACTATGGCCTATCTAGCCTCGGATACTACCTCTTTTTCTTTTGCTTCATTTTCTTTTGCTTTTTTTTCTTTTGCCTCTTTTTCTTTTGCCTCTTTTTCTTTTGCTGCAGCTTCTTTTGCTCGCATTGCTTCAACATTCCTGAAAATCTCCGCCCCGCGACTATAGCCATTCTTGGGGTGAACGCCATCAATAACACATTTTGTATTCCGTCGGCCGCCCGAATTATACGACGAAGAATTCGAATACGATGAAGTGGACTGTCTTGCATTTCTGGTCATGGAGTAGAAACGCTCCAACTCGACGGACGGATCATCCCGCATAGGTTTACGGGCGGGAGCAACCTGCAACGCGTGAATGCAAGAACACACGTGTTAGTTAAGGGAGGAAGACCCAAACGTGTCACACGTTCATTTTTTAAGTGCGGGATGATTGTAATGCGTGGTTAACCATGTTTTTTTGGAGGGGGGGGGGGGGGGGTTCACCTTGTCACCGGGGGCGTTCCCGTCGGAGTTGGCGAGGAGGGGCAAGGCGTCCCGCAAAGGGATAGGAAGGGTGCCACTCTTCGTGGGCCGAGCGTCCATCCGCAGCCGCCGTTGAGGTGTAATACTGCCGCCGGGCCGAGAGGGGGACGTCCGGACGCATTTGCGATTTATGCCCTTGAGCGGCGACGGGGACGGAGATGGCCGGAAGATTTGCTTGGGTGGGGGGCTATCGACGACGCCGGCGTCGATAGGCTCCTTGGGGTAGTCGATGGTGGACGCGGCATCGTAGACGGTCTCGTAGAAGAAGCTCCCCAAGTTTGATTCGTTGACGATCTCAATCGAGGGCTCCAAATGCTGGCGCAAAAAAGGAAACAAAACAAAACCCAAGGGGAGGGGGGGAGGGGGGAGCATGTGAAAATCGATATACAATTGAGGCATAATATATCACACACAATGGCACACCATGTAGTATCTCAAATGAGTTTATTATATTTCGCGTGAGCGTACAACTCTCTGTACATATAGTCCTTCGGATCCATGTATCTTTCGCCTATCGGATTACAACTAAGGAACCGGGGCACGGGTAGTCCGCTCCCCACGAGCGTTTGAATGTACTTAAGTAGGTCTAACAAAAAGCGGTCTCGGACCTTCTCGACCGTCCACGTGGGGCAAACTATGAAGTTCGAGGTCGGGTTCAAAATGTTTTTGGAAGCGCTGTCGTCCACCATCAACGTGTTGTCACGGGTGGGGCGAACGTCGTAGGGACAGCCGACCATGGTCGGACGCTGGTCCCATACGACTGGCTTCAAGACCTTAAGAAATTGGTTTACGGCGGGGTTGTTGGGCTTTTTCACAACCCTGCCCTCGGGGGTGTATAACGTTCTACAAGAGTCCTGTCCTAGGACCAAGCACGGGGGTTGGAGTCCCTTGAAGATGAACTCCACGACGGCCTGGGTGTTCTCGGACTTCATGGAGCTCCACACGATCACCCACCATTTGGATAGGGCGACCTGCAGGAAGCGCCGAAGCCACGGGCGGAGGTACACTAGCTTGCTTTTGATGTACGCGGGGGGACCATCGTAGTTGGCGTCCTCGGGCTTGCAGAAAGGCACCGTGGGGACCCTCGGACAATGCACGCACTGGACAAGGACCCCGTTGAGGTCTAGCACCAGGAACCGGGTCTTGGGAGGCGAAGGTGGCGAGGGCAAAATCGGGGGGACCACCGCGTTGTCCTCCACACTCCTCGGAGAGGATCGGTGGGGAGCTGCGACGCTATGCTCCGAACCCTGCGGCGACGAGCGAGAGAAGGCGGACGAGGACTATGTTATGCTATGTCCATCTCAAGCAGAACGGAAATTTTGTGCAAACACAAGAAGAATTGGACCATTGGTGGCAACAAAAACATACAAGGGGAACAACATACATTGGGACACGGATGCAAACATATGGGCGCCAAAAATAATAATTTTATTTTTACAAATCTCTATGTACAATTTGATTGGGGGGGGGGGGGACCGCGGTGAACGAGGGCATTCACACTATCCTAATTCTACATCTACAAAATTGGTTGCGCGCCGCCAAGGTCGAGCATAGTCGAGTGCAGGTGAGACGAAGGGGATCGCGGGGGGGCACGTTGGGGGGAGGGGGAGCAAGTGTAGAGCATGGGGGGCAGGGGGTGTGCATTTCCTCCTAGCAAGGGGGACACGACCACGCCAACAAGACAATGACCCAGGAAGTTTGGGTCGGTCGACCCAAACTGGGGAGGGCTCAGTGTATTATCTCGCCCTGGTCATGTCTCGACGATGTGGAAGCCTCCACCGTCCCCGCTGTCCCGCCTCTCTCGCCACCGCCTTCTCCGACGACGTCAGGAACCTTCTCCTGCAAACGATCGGCATCAGGCCCTTGTCCTAAACCAATCTCCGCATTTGCATCATGCATGGGTTCATCGATTTGGTTAGGAGTAGAGGTATCACCAGGCCCTTGCAAGCCTTCAACATCTAGCATGGCCGTGTCTAGTTGACACCCATGTTGGTCAAGGGAGGACTGCGCTGCAACGGGGTTTGGGTCGGGCGACCCAAACTGTCCTGCATCTGGAGAGGGCCCTTCGGACACTCCAGTGGATGGTGGGTTTGGGTCGGTCGACCCAAACATCCTGGGGTCGTCCGATTGGTGAGGGGGCGCCATGACTATCGGGGGCCGAAGTGGTGGAGGGCCCAAAGGGGAGGAGGCTCCAGAGACGCGCCAGATGTTGGGGTCATCCACTTGCTGGACCGGCGCGTACGGAACTTGGTGGGGCCGCATCAAGTGCTAGAAGCTGAAAGACGATTGCGGCACAGGCTGCTGAGGGATGCTCTGCGGAGGGAAGCCGGGGGGCAAGTGCGGGAAGGAGCTGGAGGGAGCCACCACCAAACCTTGCGCCCACATTCCTTGTATCACTTGTGATATCAATTCGGCGTGGGACGGAGGTTGGGCCATCGCCCTCTGTCGTTCCTGCTCCAACAGGAGAGCCCTTAGCTCTGCTACCTCGTTCCGCATTGAGGGTTCTTCCGCGGCAGCCTTCTGCAGGCGGACTCGCTGCTCCTCGTCCCTCCTCATCTTCTCGTTCGCCTCCTCCACAGTCAGGACCTCGGGCTTCACCCTAACCATGCCAGCGAACGCTGTCGGGGACGGGGGATCTGATCTTAGCCGTTTGGCGAGCTCAATGTCATCGTCGTCCTCGCTGCTTATGGCAATGGTCTCCTCCACGGAGTAGTCGCCATACAGCTTCTTCCCCTTCATCTTCCTCCTCTCCCTGAACGTGGCAGTCGCGTCCCTGGAGTACATGTCCCGTGCATCGTCCACCGTTAGGACGGGCACGAGCTTACTCTGCGGGGTTGCCGCCCGCATCGCCTTCTTCCGTTGAGGGGCTTCGGATTCTTGCGTGAAGCCCGTTGCCCCTTCCTCCACGTCGCCTTCCTTCTCCGCCTCCTCGTGCTCCTCTTCTTCCTCCTCCTCCTCGACATCGCCACCTTCTGTGCGGGACGGATTGCCCGGATGCAACCCGACAAGAGGTTCGGGTTCTTGGGTTGTGGCCCTCATGGCCATTTCTTCCGGGTTGATCCGCCTCACCCTATCAAGAGGGTTTTCGCCCCCCTGAACAACCTCGTCGACGTAGCTACCCGGGATCCAATCGAGGATGTCCATCTTCTTCGCCAACGATCTCTGCGTCCTGTAAAATGGCAGATCGCCATCCTCTATGTAGGAGTATATACTCAGCCCCGACATCTACACAATCCAAGTTATATAGACATTAGAATTAGGCGAGGGACATAAACAAGACCAAGTACAATGTGTAGTTTGGGTCGATCGACCCAAACCAACAAAGAGCCTAGTTTGGGTCGATCGACCAAACCAACAAAGAGACTAGTTTGGGTCGATCGACCCAAACCAACAAAGAGCCTAGTTTGGGTCGATCGACCCAAACCAACACAGAGCCTAGTTTGGGTCGATCGACCCAAACTGCGCACGAGTTATAGAAAGTCGCTTACCATGGCAGCATAGATAGGTTTAGAGCCTCCGAAGACGTTGAAGATGCAATCCCCTCTCCTCGTCAGCGTCCTCATCATTCTCACGTAAAATTCCATCCGCAGCTCATCTAAAGGATAGTTCGCGTATTTAGCCTCGTCGTAGAGGCACTTGTTGACACCCAACCCTTCTGGAACTTGGAAGAGTTTGTCCATCCGGGATATAGGGTGGTTCGGCACCTTCAGCAACTCCGCTTTGTACACGAAGTACAAACACAAGACGTTGACGAACTTGGTCTTCTTGTCCCTCAACGTCGTGTAAGCTCCCTCCGCCGGTGCGGCGATGTAGTGAGACTTGGAGACTGCATACTCCGGCTGCAGTTTCCGGACAAGCTCGTACACCTGCTCCGCCCTCCTATCCTCGACTATCCAAAGCCAGATATCTACCTCCCTGAACTTAGGGCTTGCATAATCGACGAACTTAGATAGGAAGGGGTCATAGAAGAGGGTGCTCATCGTGCCCTCAAATGAGCTTCCAGGAATATTCCTGAAATCAATCATCCCAAAAGGAAAGCGGTCCCTTGCTTTCGTCCTTATCGCCATTCTGGCGTCTTGACCTGGCCAGCCCTGAATTTTCAACGGGTCGGCGGTGACAAGGTTGAAGTACGCTTCCCCTTCAAACTGGACAATCTTCTTCTCCTTGATGAAGTTCGAGAACGCACGCGTTGTGTGATCCGGAAGCGCCCGGTTCTTCCCACCCTTCACCATCTTGGCCCGCAAGAAGTCGTCCCCCGCTTCCCTTATTAGAGCCGCCATGGAGGCACTGGTGAACTTATATTCAGCTTTGAATGCTCTCCAGTTAGCCTCATGGACCTCGCCGTCCACGACAATATTCCTCTCTGGCACTAGTTTATGCAGCTCCTGCACGATAGTCGTCTTCTTTTTCCTGTTCTCCGTCCATTCCTTCATGGTGTAGCATGAAGGAACGAAGGATTTGGGCTTTTGGAAGACAATCTTCGGGTGCACCCAACACCTCTTCGCCGTGGGTGCCACGTGCAGGATGTGAGATGCCGCCTTCTCCACCTCCGTCTCTGACAGCCCTTGAAGAGTTCTAAAGAACTCTCTCACGAGAGGCTTCATCTGCTTGAAGCGCGAGGTTTGGCTGAAGAAAATGCCAGTGTCGGGGTCGATCAAATCCCCCGTCTCGTGCTTTTCAAACACGGTTTTCCACTTCCTCCAAACTGAGTCAGATGCTGTAATCAAGTAAATCTCCCCCTTGAGGTCGCTGTATTTCTTTTGCTTGTGGCTCGAATTATCAATGGAGGAGAATTTGTTGATCATTTGGTATTTGAAATCCTGCACGTCCACAAAACAGAACATTTGAATGCGTGTTAGATATGTACATGTGATTTCCAACCCATATCATGACCAACATCTACAACAAGAGTTTGGGTCGATCGACCCAAACTAAATAAACTAGCTGCATCAGGAGTTTGGGTCGGTCGACCCAAACTAAATAAACAAGGCTGCATCAGGAGTTTGGGTCGGTCGACCTAAACAATACTCACCTCCCATTTGGGATTCTTGTCCTTCGCATTCTCCCTCTCCTTGGGAGGCCTACCATAGAACTCCCACACCTCCCGCGAGGCCATGATATTCCTTATCCAGGAAGCTTGGTAGGCCCTCTTCTTATTTCCCATATTGAAGTACCGGGAGATGTCGCTGAGCTTGGTCTCGTCGTCAGACCACACCACCAGTGCCTTCCAAACCTTCAGCTTTTCCTTCTGATTGTTCGGATCATCCCACTCATTCATGAGTTGGATTTTCTTGGATGCCTCCACGCTGTGTTGGCCGTCTATGAGCCAAAAATCGCCCTTTTGAATTGTGGGCCACATTTCAGGTGTAGGCATTTTCTTGAGACCCTGTGGCATCACTACTATCGTTTGCCTGTCGTCTTTAAACTGCTCGCAAACGATCTGCGCGATTATCCAGTCAACGTAGGCGTCCTCCTTTGCCCGGACACACTTCTCCGGTGGCGCTAGATGGCACTGGCTGATGTTCACGTCGAACTTAAAATCCCTGCCCATGAAAAAACAGTGGGAGCATTTCGTCGTGAAATTGTTCACGATTTTCTGCAGCTCCCCTGCATCCACCTCTTCGCCGGGCTTCGGCATGCGCAACTCCGGTGAGACTGGCTCGTCAGTCATCACAGATGACTCTCTCCCCCTCTTGGATGGAGTTGTTTGACGGCTCCCAGAAGGTGTAGGCGTCTCGCTATCCGCAGGTGTTTGGGAGGGAGTGGTCCTCCGCGAGTCAGCCGGTACTGGTCGCGGCTTCCTCACCGATTGAGGTCTTGACGACCCTGCTCCTTCCTCTGTGGTTGCTTTCCGCCTCACGGGTTGCTAAGACTTGGTTTTGCTCTGCAGGGCTTTGTTGAGCACGCTGATTGCATGCTTTAGTTTCGTGAATCTGCTCGACACCTTTGTGTTCGATGTACTGTTATCGATGAATATGGACTCCGGTTTGATGACGTCTGGTTCTACACATGTTTCTTTTGCATAGATAGCGTCAAAGGGTTCGGAGAACTGGTGCATAAACATATGCGCGTTCTGGACAGCGTTGTTCTCGAGGATGACATCCACGTAGTCTCCAAGAGACTGAACCGATGCCACCTCCCACCCCGTAAGAGTAGCCCATGTGTGCTTCTCCACGGTCCCAACCTTCACAACAAAAATCATTTTGTATTGCGAACCCTTAACCACTTGTATAGACCACGCGAGGACAAGCCCGTCCTTAGGGGAATAGGTGTCATCCTGCGGGGTTTCGTGCTCCTGCCACAACATGTCCGGCGCAGGCATGAACCACCTTTCGCCGGGTCTTTTCTTTGGAGCCATCTGTAAGAAAATAATGTGCAATGTTAGTTTCGGTCGTTCGACCCAAACATCTACGACATGAATAGGTTTAGGTGGATTGTATATTTATATATTTCAGCATCATTTGTATTGATAATAAGAATGTTTTGATTATTGGGTGGATTTGCATTTTATATTGTTTGTGACATGCAGGATTACTTGATACTTTTCCTTGATACATTCCTTGATTATTATTTTTTAGTGGATGTGAATTTTATATTGATGCAAAAATCATGGATTTCTTTATGAGTTTATAATTAGAAGACGTTGTTTGGGTCGTTCGGCCCAAACATGATGCTTTGTTTTGTGTTTGGGTCGGTCGACCCAAACAAGAGGCTGTGTTTGGGTCGACCGACCCAAACCTGTGGCCGTGTTTGGGTCGTCTCCCCAAACTTTCCTATTTTAATGTAATTTTTAAAAGTTGGCACGTAGCATATACAATGCTTATGCGTTGTGTATGCTACAATACCTTCAATTGACAAACACTTATTGCATATAATAAAAGAAAATACCTTTGTTGTATGTAGCAGTTGTTGTAAACTGTTGCTTTAGAACAGGTGTTCTTCTTCCAATAACACAGAAACAGTTGAATGTAACCTCTCACACAAATCCACAATCTCTCATACAACTCCTAGATCTCTTTTGAATCTCTCAAACAACAATTCAATACTTCAAACAACCTCTGAATCTCTAAGAACAAGTGAATCTCTCAAAACAATAACTGACTCTCTCAAATGACTTAGATATCTCTCAAACAACAATTGAGTGTTTCAAACAACCTCTGAATCCCTAAGAACAAGTGAATCTCTCAAAACAATGACTGACTCTCTCAAATGACTTTTGTATCTCTCAAACAACAATTGAGTGTTTCAAACAACCTCTGAATCCCTAAGAACAAGTGAATCTCTCAAAACAATGACTGACTCTCTCAAATGACTTTTGTATCTCTCAAACAACAATTGAGTGTTTCAAACAACCTCTGAATCCCTAAGAACAAGTGAATCTCTCAAAACAATGACTGACTCTCTCAAATGACTTTTGTATCTCTCAAACACCTCCTGATTATCTTATAGAACTCCTAAATCTCACAAACTCTCCAACTACAATACAGCCTCCAAAACCCGCAAGCTTAGAATGTTGGAAAACCCTTCAACAATCTTCTACTTACTTCACTCTACAACAATCACTCTACTAACTCTCACGCACTCTAAAACTCTCTCCTTAGGTTTCTGTTCTATTGCAAACACTTCCTAACTTCTACAGCAAGAGAAGGGAGGGAAGGAGAAGAATCAGTAGGCGCCAAAGCAACAAGAAGGGAGGGAAGAGAAGAAAATCGCCACCCTGAATCGCCACGGCGCTTCGCGAAAGCGGCGCTTCGCGAAAGCGGCGCTTCAGGAGAGGCGGCGCTTCCACAAGAGGCGCGGAGCGAATGCTTGGCGCGGAGAGAGAGAGAAAGAGCGAAAAGTTGTGACGGCTGGGGTTTTGTATGCCTCGGGAATTGGCCCCCAACCGCACGAATAGGGTGCCAACGGGATTAGGGCACCAACGGAATTAGGATTACGGGGAACCCTAAATCCTAAAGCCAAACTGTAAACCCTTAGCGGGCATTAGTATTTTCAAGACACTTTGGAGTACCCTAATGGGGCATTCCCACTTGACTTTAGTTAAGACCCTCACTATTTTATAAAGACCGGGTAAAGCTCCCTCGGTTATAGCGGAGGCATCCAACTATCCCAATGCACCTACAAGAACTTGCTCCGGAGATTTTCAAGTAGGTTTTAGTTAAGTAGCTTTCACACATGTTCATGGTTTTATCTACCAAGCAATGAATGTTGGGTAGTTTTTGTCCCATCCCCAAATGCCTTACTACTCACCTATCTTACCATCGGTTTTTGTTAATGAAGCTCCTCGTGCCCTCATAGCTAAGACTAAAAAGCAACCAATCACAAGGGTGGGAGGCGACACTTTTAAAATTCCTATATTCTTGCCTAATGTTTAGGTACCGATGGGAGCGTCGGTGGTTGAGGCTTAAAACCTCCACTTTTAAGCCATGCCACATCATTTGCCACCTAGGCTCGGCACTAAAAAGAGCCATATGTGTGAAACCTAGATAACTAAAACCGCATTTAGACTAATACTACTTCTAACTAATGTCAAGTGGGAATGCCCCATAAGGTGCACATCAAATGCGGTATTCTACAAAATGAAACCATTTATACAACTAATGCATTTTTACAACGCAACGTTATCCTAAAACTAAGACTTAACCCCTACTCACATGACACCATAACCTAAATTTCCCAAACAAGTTGAAATCATTGGTTTCTCTTTTGTTTGAGCAAGTTAGAAAAATAATACAATTGCGTGACATTTAACGATGTAATCGTTGACATTTAGACTTTACCAATGATGCCAAGAACTCACACAATATGCAATGAATAAAAAATATAACCCCCGTCCCCCAACATGAAATTCGGAAATTTAGGATATTTGAATGTGTTTGCTAAATGTATACCTTCCCCAAGAGCATTTTCTCAGGGTTTGGAATTGCATGATCCTTATGTCGAAATGCTAACATGCTCAAGTTTTTAGTAAATCCCTTACATACTCACTTGAATGAATCACATAGTCGCCAATAAACCATGGATCGTGATATATGTACTTCGAATGTGATATAAAAGTAAATCGGAGAACCACAACATCAAATGAAGCCCTTTGACGCAATCATGTTGTTATTGAATGTTCCCTCCACGTATATTACATAATGGCGCAAGATAAAGTTCATGTTGTTTGTATGTGGAGGTAGCAGTGAACAACTACGAATTTTTGTATTTAGGGTTTAGGGTTTAGGGTTTAGGAGTTAGGTTTATAACATATTAATCTATCCAATATTAACATATAACATTGACTTACTGGTGAGAATAGGTTTTTACTGGAAGGTAATAGAAAAGACGATCTTGATTATGTTTATTTGTTATTACGGACGTTTAAACGTGATATAGTGAATGGTCTTGTGTTTATTCAAATAACATGAAATGTTGTGGATGTTATTAGGGGTAAGGGGTTCAACTTTGGATGTTTTGCTCACTTTAAGGAATCACATAGTCGCCAATAAACCATGGTTCATGATGTATTTAATATATGGAATGTGATGCAAAAGTAAATAAGAGAAGCACAACATCAAATGAAGCCATTCACGCAATCATGTTCTTATTCATTGTTCCCTCCACATGTATTGGATAATGGAGAAAGATATAACAGATATTGTTTGCATAATATGAAGAAGAGTCTAATAGGAAGGTTATAGTAAATACAATCTTGATCATGTTAATATGTTATTTGGGACGTTTAAACATGATATACTAATTGGTTTTGTATTTTGTCAATACGTATTTCATGTTGTGGATGTTATAAGGGTTTAGGGTCCAACTTTGGATGTTTTGGTCACACACATTAGTAAACTTGAAGTGAACTTGAGGATGGATTGAAATAACATTAAAAGATTGAACCAAAAAGCGACATTGCTAGTTAGTATCCCCTTAACAACGTCCACATACGTTTATCATTGCCACACTTCCATGCGAGATAACAGAGCCGCAATGTTCTAGGGTTTAGGGTTTAGGGGAGACAAATAAATAATTTTATTCATCATGACAATGGCCTCAAGCCTTGGAAACTCTCTCATAATTGCAACCTCCAAATGGCCCCAACCCCACCTAAATAGGTTTGCACTTGAAAGCATTGAATGGAGTTGTGGTTGGGTATACATATTGGTTAAAATATACCGTTGTGACACTTGAAAAAATTAATGTGGCCGCCACCCTTCCTTCCAATGTCGTATGTCATATACACACAAAACCAAAAAAAGATTAAATATCATAGACTAAGACATATGACGGCTGGGGTATGAGAGGGGCATTGAAAGATGCGCATTTTCTACAATAAACAGAAAACGGGGAATTTTGTCAGGAGGTTTGAAATAACAAGGCGGGAAAGGCATCCAATGAGGAAGTCGGGCAAGTGGAGGTGGATAGTATAAAGGGGCGCACCCCCCAAAAGTTGGTTCTTTTTTGCTCTTCTCCCACTCCTGAATTCGTAGAGAGAACTCTTAGTCGGAGCTGTACTTCGAGGTTCGTTCACGCTGTTGTTCATGAGGACCTATTCACAGCATGCAAGTCCGCAGTGAACTTTGCAATGAGATGAAATTCCACACACCTCTCAATATCCGCTGCATTATACGCCGCATTATACGCTGTATTATACGTCGGTCGACACTAGTGTTGGCGGGTTTCAGTCTGACCCTTGTGAGGTTTGGGTCGGTCGACCCAAACCCCTCCACTAGTGTGGGCGGGTTCTAGTCTGACCATTCTGAGGTTTGGGTCGATCGACCCAAACCCCTCCACTAGTGTGGGCGGGTTCTAGTCTCACCCTTGTGAAGTTTGGGTCGGTCGACCCAAACCCCTTCACTAGTGTTGGGGGGGGGGTCTAGCCTGACCCTTGTGAGGTTTGGGTCGATCGACCCAAACCCCTTCACTAGTGTTGGGGGGGGGGTCTAGTCTGACCCTTGTGAGGTTTGGGTCGGTCGACCCAAACCCCTTCACTAGTGTTTGGGGGGGGGGGGGGTCTAGTCTGACCCTTGTGAGGTTTGGGTCGGTCGACCCAAACCCCTTCACTAGTGTTGGGGGGGGGGGTCTAGTCTGACCCTTCTGAGATTTGGGTCGGTCGACCCAAACCCCTACCCCACTATGGGCGTTTATCGTAAAACCTTTCAGAAGGTTTGGGTCGGTCGACCCAAACTTTTTCGCACATCGTGAACGAATTGTTAATGGCCCTTACCCAAGGTACTCAGAAGGTTTGGACGGACAAAGTAGGAACCTTATCCCATCATATGTAATGTTTGGGTCGAGCGACCCAAACCTCATCCCAGTGTGGGTGGATTTACACTGTGAAAGTTTGGGTCGACCGACCCAAACCCTTTCCCAGTGTGGGTGGACTTACCCTGTGAAAGTTTGGGTCGACCGACCCAAACCCCTTCCGAGTGTGGTGGGTTTACCCTGTGAAAGTTTGGGTCGGTCGACCCAAACCCCTTCCCAGTGTGGATGGATTTAGCCTGTGAAAGTTTGGGTCGACCGACCCAAACCCCTATCCAGTGTGGGTGGATTAACCCCGTCAAAGATTGGGTCGGTCGACCCAACCCCTTCCCCAGTTTCGGAGGTTGTAGTTGACCATGACAAGGATTGGGTCGGTCGACCCAAAATTTTCCCCACAGCGTGATGGAATTCTAAATGGCCCTCAACCCATCATTGTACAAGGTTTGAGTCGGTCGACCGGAACCCGACCCTATCCCACGGGCAAGGTGTGGATGGCCCTCAATCCATGGTGCCACAGGGTTTAGGTCGGCCGACCCAAACTCCCACCCAAAATATTTTGTGGAACATTTTGCGGACTGGCGCATAGTATTGGGAGCTCACATTGCATTTGTGTTGCAAATGTCTTGATCCTCAGTGTCCCCATTTATCGTGATGTTTTGCATTTTCCAATATTTGATTTTTTTGGACCCTTACGTTGTGTCCATGTTTGTTGAGGTTTCATGTGCATTTGTGTAGGCGCAATGGAGGGAGTTGGTGGAAGAGGGGATTCCTTCTCTGAAGACATGGGCAGCACCCAATCTCTGTCTGGGGATGAGCTAGACATTGTCGGGGAGGATAGTTTTGATGACAGTGCAGATGAAGGTCATTTGGGGAGTCCTTCGCCATCTGACCCTTTTTGCCCCATTGTGGAATGTGCGGGGCTTTCACGAGCTTCATGGGTGAATTTGGATGTGGTACTTGTTAATGACAGTGGAGTTGCTGTGGCGGAGGGTATTTGTCGTAACACACATCCACAAGATTGCATTGATGAACACTCCCTTGGCACCGAGGACGTTGGAGTTGTTATATTAGAATCACTTGTACATTCGGAAGTCAATCCAACTCATAGGTTCTCGTTGCGAAGGTGGCCGTTGAGGAATGTGACAATTGAGGGGGTTAGCTTGCGCGACCATGAGCGACGACACGTCCAAATCCAACAGGAGCTCCAAGCAAACATTCGGCCACGCAAAGGCCTTCGGAAGTACGAAACATTGACACGTCCTACTCTGTCTGCAAATAAGTGTAAACGTCAAAGGTTGCTCTGTGAGGAGTCTATTAGAGAAGTTGCTACGAAGGATTGTTGTGTACATCGTTGTTGCCAATTGTTCCCAAGAGATAAATTGAAGGCCATCCGTGAAGAAATGTGGCTTGGAGATTTCCGTCTAAGATCCACCAAAAAACTTGATGTCCATAGGGCGATACATGTGAACGGAGCGGGTCGCAAGGTCATCACCCTTGAGAGCATAGACGTGTGTTGTACGGTATGGTACACCATTCACGGTGTGTCGAAAGCGGAATTTTATAGACAAGCCGCGTATGCCAATGAAGGCCGCCGTGCCCGTCACCATGGGAACACGGGCTTAAAGAAACCAAGAGAAGCAACGAGACAAGCAACAGCCACTCTGGCAACCATCATTGTCCCCCTTGCCGATGCAATGCCGCACAAAACACGGACACTCGCAACCGGTGAAAAGGTTGTGGAGAAGGTTCTTCCTACAGGCACGAAATGGAAAGACATATTGTTGGACGTAAACGCAGTTGGCGAGAAGGCCGGGTTGGACCCTATTTCGTTGTCGAAACTGAGTGCTATAAAAAAATCTCACTTTAGCGAATACATCACAAAAAGACGAGGCGACAAATTTGCCCGTTGTTCCAAATGTGAGAAGTTGAAACGCCTTCGAGATGCACACACGATGGGGACAGAGTCCTATGCCGCACATCAAATGAACTATTTCAAGCATGTGAACATGCAAGAGGCACACCGTAATGATTACTACACAAATAGAGCTTTGTCCATCTCCAGGCCTTTGGAAGTCCTTACAATCATCCATGACAAAATGGACCATGCCAAAACAGCCTCACCATGTTTTGCAAATCGAATAAAAGCCACGGACGGCCTTTTTAAGCTTCCTGTTTCGGTTACAGGTGATTTTGATAACAATTGCATTGCATTACCTAAACACAAATTTGTGCGTTTAGGTTTGTACTTGGGGCCATACATGTACACCATGTGAATTTTTTGGTGTTATAGTTGAATATTAAACCATTGGGTTGCCTTTGCAGGAATGATTGCACATGGGCATGGAGATGTCAAGTATGCTCATTATGCTCTTGATTTGTATCCGGGGGATTCAAACCACACGATAGGGTCATTTGCAAAGCTTTTACGTGATTTGGAGAAACCGCCGTCCTATTCATCAAGATTGCTATTTGAAAACTCGGGATCAACACCTCTATATGAAACGGTCTTGGATGGAAGAGATGTATGCGTGCACTCATTGCCGGAGCCACCAAGTGAAGATGTGATTGCCAAGAATTTGCCCCCAACTCTGCGTGTCCAATCGGACAATTGTGCGAAGGACAATAAAAGCAGATATGTATTTGCATATTGGTTGTTGTTGGTTGCGAAAGGCATTTTCAAGGAGGTTTTTGTGTCCTTTCTATTGGTAGGCCACACGCACGATGATATTGATGCGTCCTTTGGGCGGTGGAGCATGAAGTTGCGCGAGGAGGATTTTCCAACAATCCCATTGTTGATGAAGTCGTACATGGATTTGGAGAACATTCCCGTCATCCCACATATGATTGAGGAGGTTCCAGACTTCAAGGCATTTATAGAACCGTATATTCGAAGCGGAGCTCACCGATTGATCGGGCATACGAAGGCACAACAATTTCGGTTCTACGTGCGTGACGATGGTGTCCCCGCCATGCAATACAAGTTGTTGTGCACATCACAAGACTGGAGCCCGCCGGAGGGTCTCCTTGTATGGCGTGTTGATGGGGAAGGAAGGACGATGTTGCCTGACGGAGAGCCTAAGCCTTGCAAACCAATACCCATGAAGAATTTGGAGGACATTTGTAAAGGCATATCAGGCTTCATACAATATTGGGAGAGTTTGAGGGTAGCGGATGTTGGTGGATCGTGTTGGCTTCGTTACGGAAGTTGGATACAATATTGGACACGTGTTCGTGGCGCTTTGGCAAACCTTCATCAAGATACACCCCTTACTTTAAGGCATGGGTTTTGGCCACAAACACGTGTCAATGTACAAGCTTCGGAGGCTAGTCTTTTGGGAAATGGAGAGGTTCGAGAGGAGTTTGATGTGGACGACCATTACGTGGGGCCTGCTAGTAGTCGTCCGCCACCATCTTTCCGCATTGCAGTGGATTGTCATGAAGGTTATATGCTCATTTTGCGTCCTGGAGATGAGACATATGCAAAGCCAGTGTGGGTGGCAAGAGCTTTGTCCAAACCAAATTTTGTAACTTCCAGCCCTCATTTTCGACAAATACAAGTAGAGTACTACCGACCGACATCACGGAATGAAGATGTTGTTCGGCATTATACAGGCTGGGATACAAACCCTAACTTTCGGTGGAAGGTGGATTCTGAGCATGGTCCATCTTGGATAGATACAGATTCCATATTCATAGCATGGAAACCACGGAAAAATCATAGTGGATCGGTGTCCATCCCTCAAAAGTACATAACTTTTGCAAAAGACAACCTTGCTCGGATCGCAGAAGAAGCAACCCACGTTAAATGAGAAGTTGGTAGGATTGTGTTAGCATGATTATAGTGTAATATGTAATTCGACGAATATAAATTACACATATGTGTGCTCCTCAAACTTGGGCCAAGTTTGGGTAGAACTTGCGAATGCTATATTGTTTGGGGTTGGATGAATATCCATTTACTATATTTCAATACAAATGTGAAGTTCATTTTTTTATTAAGTTTGGGACTAAATTGTCCATTGAAGAAAAATGCATTTATTGCATGCACTTTGTATGTTGCAATGTCTATATTTTATTGACCATGCTAATAATATAAACCATTTTATATGTTTATTGGATGAAACTAGTTTAGAGTGCTCTACCCAAAGTGTTTTTGTTGATGAAGTTGGTGTTGAGTGCTCTACCATATGTGCTTATGTCCACACATAATAGATTTGGGATATTAGAACATATAATATATTTGAGATTGTTCGCAATATAGTTTCGGAACACGGAATGTTGTTTGATCCATATATTAATTTGAGACTAGAGAAAGTCTCAATTTAACGAATATAGTGTTATGTGAACATGCCCAACCCACTGATCATGAAACATGTGCAGTGATATGTAGTGAATCTTCTTTGCTTTGTGCATTAGTCAAATACACTAAACGCTTGGGGAAAGCCTCACTTACGGGAAGAACTTGCTACACAAGTTTGGTGTCCCTCCTCCACCATGACAGGCACAACTTCAGGGCGTCCACCGACTTGTTCAACCACTTCCACTTCCTCTTCCATGATTGCTTGGAACACCTCCATTTGTTCAATATCCCATGCATAGCCAAGTTCCATGACTTCACAAAGCTCAAGAAGTTCTCCATGGTTGGTCTTGATCGAGTAATAAACTGAACAAGCATGACAATATCATGAGGAGATAACTTTGGGTGAAACATATGGAAGATGAGTACGTTTCAATTCATGCACTTTGCCCGGCGGAATCGAATCTATTTCCATGCCACATCCACTTTATCACGGCTTTCGAGCAACCATTGTGTGACAAGTGTGAAATGTGGCTTTGCCACTTCAGAAAATTTATCTTGCACCGAAATTGATAAGGTTTTGGCTTACCAAATCAATATTCAAGGAATTGACAGCTTGCATGCCTTGAATACCCTCTCTAATTTACGAACGCAAGAAGTTATGAAGAATACAGAACAAACTCACACTCAGCATGCACACATGTGAGTGGAAGATTTAGGCACTGATAAATGTTACACTGGAATTTTGAGGTAAGAATACATGAATTTTCAACCCAATCACCAAGCTCAATAAGTCTTTTCAACTGGCACATCCCTGCAATCATTTTACATCCCTCAAACACTGTACTAATTATCCCAATTAGTGAGGGTGGGCTAATTAATGTGTGTGGGATATTAGTGACGGTGGTACTAAACTTTTTAAGCTTTGAAATTATTGCCACCAGAAGATTTAGGTGGCATTGTTGGTAACGATATTATTCACAATATTCATATTATTCATACCGACGTGAGTTTCTTCTTGTAAAGGTAAGATGGTGGACGCATGTGTCAAATGCTAAATATAGAAATAGAACTCAACCACAAGGTTGAGTAATGTCATGCTCACAAGCATGTGTAAATTGCATGCATTATTTTTTGGTCACTCTACAAACACCATAGGGCACAAAGTATTTTTTTTCTGAATTGTATGGTAAATGAGCTTGTATTCATGTATTTAGTATCACTCAATAAAGAAATTGGGCCTCACTAATTTTCAGAGTTGACAAATTAGTGCATGTTTCGAGAATTGGTGATAGCTAAACTAGTTGGGATAATCTCTGGAGTAGGAAACATGGTTCTTGAATGCACATCCATTTTGAAAGGGGGGGGGTCATTAGAACATAATATGAATACGTTACAATGTTGAGCAGAAGCTGGGGGATGATAGAGATTATAATTAGTGAAGCCGTAGTCCGTCTGAACATTTTATTATATTAAAGACTATTCCAACTTCTAAGCCAACAAAACAGAGGATCCTGAATCTTGAGTGTCCCCTCTGTTCTTGGACACTGTTTGTAAGTTCATTACCTGAAGAGAAGGCAAACGACGACAAGAAATCGCTCGCTCTCTTGATTGATGATTCTACAACCAAATGGCGTGCGACCTACTTTTGACCACGCAGCTGGGACAACACCACACAACAAAAAAAGAAATGAACAATGATGATAGGTCGAGAGGAGTGCACCTAGATCCGGTATTCTGCAAATCCTGCTACAGACAAGGCCGACGAATTTGTTCGGTGGTAGCTGCTGGACTCAAACTAACCAGTTAACTTACAACCACCTAATCCAGAGCAAATGCTCAATGCCCACAAGAATGTTAGAATTGGTACAGTGAATAAGAATATAGTTTTACGATGCGCGAGGCACCGGAATGGGAAGGAAATATGTGGGAGCTCAGGTGAACCCCTGCTAGCACCGCTCCTTCTAAACCATGAACCCATTCGCCACCTTTCAAGAATCCTTGTAAGTTACATTTACTGACCGATTCATCATGGGTATACTCTGTTCAATTACGGAAGAGACTATGACGGATACAGGAAAGCATCGATCACTTTCTATCTCTACCGCGACACTCCTGAGATGAATCATGTGCGTCTAGTGAGGGGATCCGCTTCGTTGGGGGGGAGCCAGCACTTGAGAGTGTCCGGAAGAAATAAAAATTTGAAGAACCTCTGTTTTCGATTTCCTTCCAGTCAAGCACACTGCCTTGATTGGGAAGCATCGTCATTATGTAGCACAAAGAAAATCCGCAAACAATCGCCTGCATCCTCGTGATATTCTATTTCTGCACAACTATGTGATGCAAAAACGTGAATGTTCGAAGCCAAGAGAAGAGAGGATCCTCGAATTTGAGAGTTCGCTCAAACACTCCTTGCCAGACACTAGTTGTAAGTTCATTGGTTGAAGACGACACTGAAATTGGATACAAGAAACCGCTCGCTCTCTCATTTGATTATTCTTCACCCTGGTCAACGTAATTCCTAACACACTGCTGAAAGAAAACACCAAAAACGAAATACCGCACCACATCAAGACAACAGTACTGGAAGGAAAAGGCGTGCAGGATCACCGTCTGCTTGATCCTTTAAGCTTCCGCTTGTGCTTCCTTCAAGGTGTAGCAGGAAATGAGTGTAGCAGGCAAAGTGTAGGAGGCAAAGTGTGACAGGCAAAGTGTAGCAGGCAAAGCATGAATGCAAAGTGCAGCAGGCAATGAGACTTGGGAGAGTAGAGGATGCAACCTTCGTGATTGTCTTATGATGCATCACACATGAATTCGCTACTCCATTATCAGAAATACTTAGCTTCTTCGTTCAGTTCTTTGGAGAATTCACTCGCCAAGTAAGGCGAGCCACCACAACAACTTCCCAGGTTGAAGACGACACTGAAATTGGATACAAGAAACCGCTCGCTCTGTCATTTGATTATTCTTCACCCTGGTCAACGTAATTCCTAACACATTTCTGAAAGAATACACCAAAAACGAAATACCGAACCACATCAAGACAACAGTACTGGAAGCAAAAGGCGTGCAGGATCACCGTCTGCTTGATCCTTTAAGCTTCCGCTTGTGCTTCCTTCAAGGTGTAGCAGGCAAAGAGTGTAGTAGGCAAAGTGTAGCAGGCAATGAGACTTGGGAGAGTAGAGGATGCGACCTTCGTTATTGTCTAATGATGCATCACACATGAATTCGCTATTTCATCATCAGAAATACTTAGCTTCTTATTAATTCAGTGCTGTGGAGAATTTACTCGCCAAAATAGTCCTGTGATATAGTGCCGTGTAAGGAGGAAGAGTACTACAGTGCAGTTATAAATCCCACCACCAGATCATCTACAGTGCAGTCACAACCCACTTCTCGACAACTGCCTCGGTGGAATCCTCACTAAGATTCAATCCGAAGCTTCGTTGAAGTCCTCACTAGGAATTCAATAGCACCTCATAAGCTGACCCAGGGACCAAGGGACACAATCAATTAAATTGCCCTTTGGTTTTTACAAATATTGCATTGTCATAGTGGGAACCTTAGATTGAACATGTGTTGCGGTCCGTCGACATGGTTCACTTTCACTTTACACTAGGCTTGAGGGACCATCAATTACAAATTTACATTGCTATTTCCGATGATACGGCCTTTGAATGATTTAAGCAGGCCTTAAGGTAGACAATTTGAAACCCATTCGCAATAATTGAAGTAATTTCGCATAAGTGTGGTACATGTGTGATAATGGAGTGATTTTTTATATTGTTGAAAATTGATATCACTACGTTTAGCAAAGAAAATCACTATATGTTTTCAGGTTTTGACGTTCTAATAAATTTCTAAAGGCAAGATTCTCTCCCAACCCATATCATAGCATACGTTGACTTATTTTTGGTAACTTTAGTGCCCTTTTCAAGGAACCCAAATCCATGGCCTTTGAACTTACTTTTTCCATCACTCCAAAGTCCTCAACGGTAATAACTCCTCTCTCGCCTGATCACTACCTATTTCCAACATTCCATATTAGAAAATGACTACAACATTTGTGAAATTGCTACATGTGTGGAACTACTAAATGACTACTTCCCAACTTTAGGGGACTCTATGTATTAAGATTGGGGTGGTTATTAAAAATGGGTTTGTCTACCATACAAGTAACTTCTTGGTCATGCTTCTTTATCTATGTCAAGAGCGCCTCTTTAATCACAAGTCTTGCCATATTCACAAGATTGAGTCTCTGCAATCCGATTGTAGTACTTGTGGTTGTTTGTGATATTGTGGCGAGCTCCCAGTAGATATACACTCCCAATAATGTGGGCCTAACAGACAATGAATGAGGAGAACTGACCGCTAGTCACAGCTCGGGGGGTTCACTCCCATTTATATTTTGCATACAGGTGCATTCGGGACCTAGTTATTGGGGGGGTTATTTACCTTGCAGAAAAGATTATAAGGTAATGGTATTTTACATGTAAAATACTTGAAAATATTATATGTGATGGTATTTTACATGTAAACATGTTTCATTATTGTAAAATCCCCTATTTTACATGTACATTTTTTATAAAATTTATCTGTAATGAATATATTGGACCCTATTTTTTATCGCACGTTGTTCTACGATTTTCGCTAGTGAACCCCTCGAGAGTCACAGATGAACCAGTTGAAGTTCAAGATTTCAGGAAAATAACTGTTCATTTTAGAGGAATATGTGGACTGTACTTCGAATTATTCCAGAAGCACCGAAACATCACAACATGTGACCAGTTGGACTTGGAAACACAAGGATTTTGACGAATTATGCCCAAAAATCTCCCCAAACATTGCTAAGACATTTTTCTTTTGTCAAGGCCACTTCACTACACAATAGACCAAGAGTTGTGACCATGAACTTCCAAATGCCCTTGAAATCAATTCAAAGGTTGTCATGTGGGAAGGAGAAATCCAATTGTGCATATTGATGGGCCCTCAAGCTTAGTGCAAAGTAAAAGTGGACCATATTGAGGGACCATAACATATTTTATGGGCATCCAAAATAATATGTAGTCCGGGACCCCATGATGACAATATAATAGTTTTTGGAACCAACGGCAATCAATTGTTTGCCACGGCCTCTAGTTTTGTGTTGGACCCAACTCTTTTTATGGGCCTAAGGTAATATCTTGTAGACCATGTAGGACGCCATGCACATTTAACATGCATTCAAATTTCTTGGCCTTCAGGGCCCCGGGTACGCAACTCCCGTATTATATGGTCTTGATTATAATCACTTATAATGTGTTTTAGTCCAATATTGAGTGATACAATTTGTTTTAATGTAGGAAACCCTTGTAGCCTACTAGCCCTTCTAACAAGGAATCCAAAAATGTAATTATATATAGGAAATGAATATATTTTGAAGCATATAATTGCATTAAAAACCTAATTATATGATTTTTTTAATACATGTACCATAGGTCAAACTACCCAACTTTTTGGACTTTTTAATAAAATTTTAACATTGTGAATGAATTATAATTTTAATGAGAGGCAACTATTCGTGGCTTATAATTTTAATGGGAGGCTTAATAAATATGCAACCCAACTTTTTTTTCATCTCATTTATTTAATTTGGTCTTCACCCAACTTTTTTTTCATCTCATTTTATTTAATTTGGTCTTTACCCAACTTTTTTTTCATCTCATTTTATTTAATTTGGTCTTCACCCAACTTTTTGATCATTTTAATTTGATATAATTTGATATAATTTTTACAAAAGCCGTCCTCTAAGCCGTTTTAAGTACGATGCCCCCTGCGTATAATATGGGAGTTGCGTACCCGGGTTCAGGGCTAGTGCAAAGTGCCTTGGATCATCTCTGATTGCTCGGTCAATCACATAATTTGTATATCACACGTCAAGGGCCCTCCAGTTCTAGTGTAAAGTGGCCCCCCAACCTGTCTATTGAAAAAGGAAGAATTGTATTATAATCAATGCAAGCATGGTGTACCGGATCAAAAAAGTGCTCGAGTGTAATAATTTTTTTTTTTGGGCTATTAATAAAAACTTTAATGCCCTAAGCTTTTCAAAGAACCCAAATCCATGCCCTTTGAACTTCTTCCACCACTCCAAAGTCCTCAACGACTATAACTCCTCTCTCACCTGGTCACTACCTATTTCCAATGTTCCATATTAGAAAATGACTACTACATATCTAAAATTGCTACATGTGTGGAACTGCTAAATGACTACTTCACACCTTTAGGGGACTCTATATATTAAGATTGGGGTGGTTATTGGAAAAGGATTTATCTACCATACAATAACTTCATGGTCATGCCTCTTGCTCTATGTCAAGAGGGCCTCCTTAATCAAGTCTTGCCATGTTCACAAGATTGAGTCTCTGCAATCCGAGTGTAGTACTTGTGGTTGTTTGTGATACTGTGGCAAGCTCCCAGTAGATATACGCTCCCAAGATATGTTGTGTGGGCCTGAGAGACAATGAACGAGGAGAAGCGACCGCTAGTCACAGATGAACCGGTTGAAGTTCAAGATTTCAGGAACACAACTGTTCATTTTAGAGGAATTTGTGGACTAGCGGTGATAAGTGTAATACTCTCGCAAGTCTCATTGCCTGATACGCTCAGCAAATTGGAAGAGTCAGAGCACACTTTGAAGAAAGCACAAACGGAAGCTCCAGGGATCAACCAGAAATTAAGCTGGGATATCATCTCCAGTCACCATCGAACGAGTTCGTTAGTCGTACTGTAGCCGCATTAGTACAACTCCGATTCCAGGTGCGGTCCTTTCAAACTATCTTCCTTGCTCAATGGTGTGTTGTTTCTGGTGTTGCACGCCTTTTGCTTCCAGTGTTGTCTTGATGTGTTTCGGTATTTTGTTTTTAGTGTTTTCTTTCAGCTGTGTGTTACGAATTATGTCGACCAGGGTGAAGAATAATCAATCGAGAGAGCGAGCGGTTTCTTGTATCCAATTTCAGTGTCGTCTTCAGGGAATGAACTTAGAACTAGTGTCTGGCAAGGAGTGTTTGAGCCTACTCTCAAAGTCAACGATCCTCTGTTTTCTTGGCTTAGCACATTCACGTTTTTCCAACACAAAGTTGTGCATTAATAGAATATCACGAGGATGCAGGCGATTGTTTGCGGATTTTTTTGGTGCTACATAATGACGTTGCTTCCCAATCAAGGCGGTGCGCTTGACTGGAAGGAACTCCAAATAGAGGTTCTTCAAATTTTTATTTCTAACAGACACTCTCAAGTGCTACCTCCCCGCCAACGAGGCGGATCCCCTCACTAGATGCACATGATTCATCTCAGGAGTGTCGCGGTAGAGATCGAAAGTGATCGCTGCTTTCCTGTGTCCGTCATAGTCACTTCTGTAATTGAACAGAGTATACTCAGGATGAATGGGTCTGTAAGTGTGACTTGCAAGGATTCTTGAAAGGTGGCGAATGGGTTTATGATTTTAGAAGGAGCGGTGCTTGCAGGGGTCACCTGAGCTCCCACCGATTTCCTTCGCATTCCGGTGCCTCATGCATCGTAAAACTATATTCTTATTCACTGTAGCAATTCTTACATACTTGTGGGCACTGGACATTTGCTCTGGATTAGGTGGTTGTAAGTTAAGTGGTTAGTTTGAGTCCAGCAGCTACCACCGAACCAATTCGTAGGCCTTGTATGCACCAGGATTTGCAGAATACCGGATCTAGGTGCACTCCATTCGACCTATCTTCATTGTTCATTTCCTTTTTTGTGGTTTGATGTTGTCCCAGCTGCGTGGTCAAAAGTAGGTTGCATGCCATTCGGTTGTAGAATCATCAAACAAGAGAGCGAGCGGTGTCTTGTCGTCGATTGCCTTCTCTTCAGGTATTGAACTTACAAACAGTGTCCAAGAAGAGAGGGGACTCTCAAGATGCAGGATCCTCTGTTTTGTTGGCTTGGAAGTTGGAATAGTGTTTGATTTAATAAAATATTCAGACGAACTACGGTTTCACTAATTATAATCTCTATCATCCCCCAGCTTCTCCTCATCATTGTAACGGATTCATATTCATTGGCATCCAACGGGTTCGTGTCAACATATTTGTGTTTGTCACTTACTCTTGCGCTTGTCAGTGTTGCGTTTGGAATCGAGTAGTTTAGCGCTGTCTCAAAAATCGAGTATCGAAAATTTCTTCTCCCACCCTGTCAGGGCTGCTTACGCGGCGTCTCCTCGCTTGGTTACTGATGCACCTCGAACTGAGAACCACTCGCTTTCAGAAATGTTTAGTGACTCCAGAGATTCCAGCTGCGTGTGTGGGAGCGGCTGGAGTGGACGAGGAATCATGAATCCATGCCTTGCTAGTCTTGAAATTGTTAAGGTTGGGTGCAACATGAACTTTGTACAAACCTCGTCTCCTTTCTCTGCCTTCTCCGACGGGTGGTGCACGTGTAGAACATCACTAGAATGCAGGCCAATGTTAGGCGAATCTTTTGTGTGCATAACTCAGTTGATGAGTTGCTTTGACTTTAGAATTAATCTAAAGCACTCGGATTCAATTCTAGTATTTGGAGGCTTTATTCTCGAATGTACTCCGCAGCACATGAACACAACTCATCAATGGAGTAATGTTATGTAACATAGATTACCACGATTCCAAGTGAACGTGTTGGTGCTTTGAAAGAGACTTGAAAACAAAGGTTCTTCAAATTTTACTCCCTTCCACACACTCTTGCTAGATCTCAACCACCAAGGCGGGCCGCCCCGCTCTACAACGAATTGATTTATCTCGGGAGTGTGCAGTTCGAAATAGGTAATGTGTTCATGTTTCAAAATTGGCCTCCAAAGATTATTTACTAGTTTCAACACAATTTGAACACCATGAGAGTGTAGGGTCGGTTTTGAACACACGTTTAATCAACATTCCAACATTTATGCTCTAATCATATGGTGTTAGAAACTCCATGCTCAGATGTGTTAAATTGCTCTCTTGATTACAAACATGACTCAACAAAAAGTGATGTCATCTATTATAAGAATTATGCTCAAATGCTTTAAATACTTATTAATATCTAGGTGTAGTTTTATAATGGAGGAAAGAAATTCAAGATTCATGTTTGATTTTGAACTGCTTCCACCAACATAGCAATGCTCCCTCTAACATGGATAAGGTCTTGTATGATCTTTAATGCCCTTGAGCATTGAGTCGGACCTTTGTTTTTGTAGCCCTACATTAGTAAGAACTACGGTGAAATCTATGAATCTCGTGGATTGAAGTGGACTCTTGTCCATCATATTCTCTTCTAATGACCCCTCATTTCAAAATGGATGTGCACTCATGAACCATGTTTCCGACTTCATTGATTATCCCAACTAGTGCGGTTGTCACCAATTCCCGAAACATGCACTAAATGTCAAGTCTGAAAATTAGTGAAGGCCGAATTCTTTATTGAGTGGTACTTAATTAATGAATACATGCTCATTTACCTTATAATTCAAGAAAATTAGTGTATGCTCTAAGGTGTTTGTAGAGTGATGAAAAAATATTACATGCAATTTACACATGCTTGTCAGCATAACATTACTCAACCTTGTGGTTGAGTATTATTTCTATAGTTAGCATTTGACAAAGGTCTAAGTCCACCATCTTATCTTTATGGGAAGAAACCTAAATTAAGAGAAGAAACTCACATCGGTATCAATAATATGAATATTGTGAATAGTGCCGCTATGAATGATATTTTCAAGGCATGATAGTGCCAAGATGCACAATGCCTCCTAGTCTAAGATCTTCTGGTTGCGCTAATTTCATAGCGTAAAGAAGTTTAGTATCACCATCACAAATTTCCCACATGCCCTAATTAGTCCACCCTCACAATTGGGATTATTAGTAGTGTTTGAGGGATGTAAAAGGATTGCAAGAATGTGCCAGTTGAAACGACTTGTCGAGCTTGGTGATTGGGTTGAAAATTCATGTTTTCTTAGCTCAAAATTCCAGTATAACATTTACCAGTGCCTGAATATTTCACTCACATGTGTGCATGTTGAGTGTGAGTTTTGTCCGTGTTCTTCATAACTCTGTGCATTTGAAACTCAGAGAGGGCATTCAAGGTAATCAAGGCGTCAATTCCTTGAAATTTGATTTCGTGACCCAAAACCTTATCAATATTGGTACAAAATAAATTTCATGAGTGGCAAAGCCACATTTCACACTTGTCACACAATGGTTGGTCGAAGCAATGATTAAGTGGATGTGGGATGGAAATAGAAACACTATATTCGTTAAATTGAGACTTTTTGGGCATTTTGAGACATTCACAAAAATAAGAACAAGGATAAATGGAACACATATTGGAGAAAGTTGTAAGATGCGAACTCTTTGAAGCGGGTGTTTAGACCAAGAACCCCATATATAACTCATATTTGTGATGGTTTAGGGTGGGCAACCCAAACCTTAGACCAAATTGAAGGGGAAACCTTAAAACATTCATATTATTGCACACAAAATATTAGAGCTTGTACGAATATGGTTTAGGTAGGGCAATCCAAACCTTAGACCATATGGAAGGGGAAATCATGTGACACTTATATTATTGCAAATAGAACATACAAAGTATGGCATGTAAAATGCATAGCATGCTAACACCTAAACATCCATTGGATAGTGCGACCCAAAATGTTCTTGCCTATGGCCCAAAACCCTACGCCTACTATGGCCTATCTAGCCTCGGAGAGTGCCTCTTTTTCTTTTGCCTCTTTTTCTTTTGCCTCTTTTTCTTTTGCTGCGGCTTCTTTTGCTCGCATTGCTTCAACATTCCTGAAAATCTCCGCCCCGCGACTATAGCCATTCTTGGGGTGACAGCCAACAATAACACATTTTGGATTCCGTCGGCCGCCCGAATTATACGACGAAGAATTCGAATACGATGAAGTGGACTGTCTTGCATTTCTGGTCATGGAGTAGAAACGCTCCAACTCGACGGACAGATCATCCCGCATAGGTTTACGGGCGGGAGCAACCTGCAACGCGTGAATGCAAGAACACACGTGTTAGTTAAGGGAGGAAGACCCAAACGTGTCACACGTTCATTTTTTAAGTGCGGGATGATTGTAATGTGCGGTTAACCATGTTTGGGGGGGGGGGGGTTCACCTTGTCACCGGGGGCGTTCCCATCGGAGTTGGCGAGGAGGGGCAAGGCGTCCCGCAAAGGAATAGGAAGGGTTCCACTCTTCGTTGGCCGAGCGTCCATCCGCAGCCGCCGTTGAGGTGTAATATGGCCGCCGGGTCGAGAGGGGGACGTCCGGACGCATTTGCGATTTATGCCCTTGAGCGGCGACGGGGACGCAGATCGCCGGAAGATTTGCTTGGGTGGGGGGCTATCGACGACGCCGGCGTCAATAGGCTCCTTGGAGTAGTCAATGGTTGACGCTGCGTCGTAAACAGTCTCGTAGAAGAAGCTCCCCAAATTTGACTCGCTCACGATGTCAATCAAGGGCTCCAAACGCTGGAGCCAAAATTAAAACAAAACAAAACCCAAGGGAGAAGGGTTTGATAGAGCGCGTGAAAATCAAGATACATATGAAGCATATATTACACAAAGTGGGCAGACACATACACACACATACAAACACACATAGTGCCTCAAATGAGCTTGTTGAATTTCGCGTGTGAGAACAACTCTCTGTACAAATGGTCTCGTGGATCCAAGTATCTCTCGCCTATCGGATTGTTCCTAACAAAATTGTTTACGGGTAGCCCGCTACCCCAGCGCGCCTGGAGGTATTTACTAAGGTCTAACAAAAATCGGTCCCGGACCTTCTCGACCGTCCACGTAGGGCAAACTATGAGGTTGGCCGTCGGGTTCAACATGTTCTTTGCGGCGTTGTCGTCCACCATGAGCGTGTTCTCGCGGGTGGGGCGGACATCGTAGGGGACGCCTATCAAGGACGGACGTTGGTCCCAAAAAATGGGCTTCAAGACCTTGAGATATTGGGGGGAAGCGGGGTTGTTTGGTTTTTTGACGACTTTGCCGTCTGGTGTGTACAATATTCTACAGGCTTCTTGTGCTAGGACCATGCAGGGGGGCTCGATGCCCTTGAAGATGAACTCCACGACGGCATTGGTGTTCTCGGCCTTCATGGAGCTCCACACGACCACCCACCATCGTTGTTGGGCGATCTGGAGGAAGGTCCGAAGCCACGGGCGGAGGTGAACTAGTTTGCTCTTTATGAACGTGGGCGGCCCGTCGTAATTAGCGTCCTCGGGCTTGCAAAAGGGCACCGTGGGGGTCCTAGGGCAATGAACGCATTGGACGAGGACCCCGTTCAGGTCTAACACCAGGAATCGTTTCTTCGGCAGCGGGGGCGGGGCGGGTAAAACCGGGGGTGCCGCCGCGCTGCCCTCTCCGCTCCTTGGAGAAGAGCGTCGGGGAGCCGCTACGCTATGCTCCGAGCCCTGCGGATACGAGCGAGAGAAAACGGGGGCGACTTATGTCATGCTATGTCCAAACGAAGCATTAAGGAAACGAGCGTTCTCAGTGCAAACACAAAAGCATTTGATTCATTTTGGAGGGGGTGCAACAAGGGATACAAGGGATACAAGAGCATACAAAATACATTCAAACACAATATACAAGTATATAGGAGTCAAAAATGGTGATTATATTATATACAATGCTCTATGTACATCTTGATTGGGGGAGCCGCGTTGAACGATGCGTTCAAACTAGCCTACTTCTACATCTAGAAAAAATTGAAGAGACGGGCCGCCGTGATGAAGACTTCGTCGCAAAGCCGGGGGTAGGTGGACGAACGAATGGTCGCTGGGGGTGACGAAGGGCGCGAGTGCCGGAGGGGGGCCTAAGTTCGTCCTAGCTAAGGGACACGACCAAGGCAAGAAGTCAAAGACCCAGGAAGTTTGGGTCGACCGACCCAAACTGAGTGGGGTCAGTGCATTACCTCGCCTTGGTCGTGCCTTGACGACGTTGATGCCTGCATCGCGTGCGCTGCCCCACCTCTGTCACCGCCGTCTCCGACGACGACGTCAGCCGCAACCTGCTCCTGCAAAGGCTGAATGTCAGGCCTTTGTCCCAACCCAACCTCCGCATGCGCATCATGCATTGGTTCATCGACTGGGTTAGGAGTAGAGGTATCACCAGGCCCTTGCGGGCCTTCAACATCTAGCATAGGCTCGTCGACCGGGGTCTGATGGGGGACGGGGTTTGGGTCGGCCGACCCAAACCCTGCTGCTTGGCGAGGGTCGCTCTGCGACGCTGCAACGTCGGCACTGTTTGGGTCGGACGACCCAAACATGTGGGGGTCGTCCCGCTGGTGGTGTGGGGGCAAGAGGATGGGAGGCCGGAGCGGCGGGGGTGCCAATGAGCTGGACGCTCCGGGGACGCGCCAAAGGTTTGGGTCATCCACTTGCTGCACAGGCACGTAAGGACGGGCGTGCGGCTGCAGCAAATCCGCGAAGCTGAAGGAATGCTCCAACGCCGGCCGCGGGCGGATATCCTGTGGAGGGAAGCCTGCGGGCAAGTGAGGGAATGAACTCGGGGGAGCCATCACCAATCCCTGCGCCAGCATGCCCTGGATCACTTGCGTGATGAGGTCCGCTTGGGACGAAGTTTGGGACATCGCCCTTTGCCGCTCCTGCTCCAACAGGAGAGCCCTCAACTCCACGACTTCGTTGCGGACCGAGGGTTCCTCGGCAGCAGCCCTCTGCAGTCGCACACGTTGCTCCTCGTCTCGGAGCATTTTTGCGTTTGCCTCCTCCACGGTGAGGACCTCCGGTTTCACCCTCACATTCCCGGCGAACGCTCTGGGGGAGGCAGGATCAGACCTCAGCTTCTTGGCGAGTTCCATGTCGTCCTCGTCCTCGGAGCTTATTGCGATCGTCTCCTCCACCGCATAGTCCCCGTACAGCTTCTTCCCCTTCATCCTTCTACGCTCCCTGAAGGTGGCCGTCGCGTCCCTCGAGTACATATCCTTGGCGTCGTCCACCGTCAACGCGGGCACCAGCCTGCTCTGCGGCGTGGCAGCCCGCATGGCCTTCTTCCGCTGAGGGGCCTCGGATTCTTGAGTGAATCCTGTTGCCCCTTCCTCCACCTCCCCCTCCACTTTCTCTGCTTCCTCCTCCGCCTCCTCCTCGTTTTCCTCCCCCTCCTCCCCAACCCTGCCACCTGCTCCCATAGACGGATTGCCCGGATGCAACCCGATGAGCGGCTCTGGCAATTGAACGGGGGCCCGCATGGCGAATTCACCCGGGTTGATTCGCCTCGCAATATCCAAAGGATTCTCGCCCCCCTCGACGATCTCTTCGACGTAGGATCCGGGTATCCAGTCGAGGATGTCCATTCTCTTGGCCAGCGCCTTTTGGGTCCTGTAGAATTGAACATCGGCATCCTCTACATAGGAGTAGATGTTCAACCCAGACATCTGCACAATCAAAATCAATACTATTAGTAACACCAAATGAACATATAATGGAAAATGACTTCCAAACAAAATAAGAATAGTTAGTTTGGGTCGCTCGACCCAAACTATGCATGGCCCTAGTTTGGGTCGCTCGACCCAAACCGAACGTATAGGGACTTCTGGGTTTTCTGCTTACCATGGCTGCAAAAATCGGTTTGGACCCCCCGAAAACGTTGAAGATGCAGTCCCCTCTCTTCGTGAGGGTCCTCATCATCCGCAGGTAGAACTCCATGCGCAGCTCATCCGCGGGGTAGTTGGCGTACTTCGCCTCGTCATATAAGCTCCTGCTGGTACCCAACCCTTCTTGGACTTGGAAGAGCTTTTCCATCCTGGCTATGGGATGGTTTGGCACCTTAAGCAGCTCAGCTTTGTACACGAAGTACAAGCACAGCACGTTGACGATCTTCGTCTTCTTGTCTTTCAGCGTGCTGTACGCCCCCTCCGCCGGTGCAGCAACGTAGTGAGATTTCGAGACAGCATACTCCGGCTGCAATTTGCGCACGATCTCGTAAACCTGCTCTGCCCTTCTGTCCTCGACAATCCAGAGCCAGACGTCGACCTCCCTGAATTTGGGGCTGGCGTAGTCCACGAACTTCGACAAGAAAGGATCGTAAAAAGGGGTGCTCATAGTCCCCTCGAATGAGGCTCCAGGGATGTTCCTGAAGTCTATCATTCCGAAGGGGAAGCGGTCCCCGGCTCTAGTCCTGATCGCCTTCCTTGACTCAGAACCCGGCCAACCCTGGATCCTGAGAGGTTCGACAGTGACCATGTTGAATTGCGCATCGCCTTCGAAACTGACGATCTTCTTCTCCTTTATGAAGTTGGAGAAGGCCCGCACTGAGTGTTCGGGAAGCGCCCGGTTCCTCCCCCCCTTCACGAGCTTGGATCTGAGGAAATCGTATCCCGCCTCCCTCATGAGGGCCGCCATGGACGCACTGGTAAACTTATATTTGGCTTTGAAGGCCCTCCAGTGCGCCTCGTCGACCTCTCCGTCCACGATGAGCTTCTTCTCTGGCACAAGCTTGTGCAGCTCCTGGACGATGGTCGTCTTCTTCTTCCTGTTCTCCGTCCATTCCTTCATTGTGTAGCATGAAGGGACGAAGATCTTGGGTTTGGTGAAGACGATCTTAGGGTGGACCCAGCATCTCTTCGCCGTCGTCTCCACGTGTAGGATGTGGGACGCCGCTTTTTCCATCTCTGTCTCGGAGAGACCTTGAAGCGCTCTGAAAAACTCCCTCACCAGAGGCTTCATTTGCTTGAAGCGCGAAGTCTGGTTGAAGAGCATGCCGGTGTCGGGGTCGATGAGGTCACCCGTCTCGTGTTTT
Source organism: Polytrichum commune (assembly GCA_950295325.1). Lineage (NCBI taxonomy): Eukaryota > Viridiplantae > Streptophyta > Polytrichopsida > Polytrichales > Polytrichaceae > Polytrichum > Polytrichum commune. Next base: position 45,625,625 of record OX485807.1, read on the forward strand.
TCAAAAACACTCTTCCATCTTGCCCATACGAAATCGGACGCTGTGATCAAATAGATTTCTCCTCTCAGCTCATTATATTTTTTCTGCTTATGGCTAGCATTGTCGATCGAGGAGAATTTATTGATCATTTGATATTTGAAATCCTGCACAGGAAGACATTAGCACATGTTAGACAACACATAATGGAAAAACAAATGCAACAGCAGTTTGGGTCGACCGACCCAAACTATGAACCTGGCGATGACAACAAAACAATGTAGGAGTTTGGGTCGATCGACCCAAACATACTCACCTCCCATTTGGGGTTCTTGTCTTTAGCATTCTCCCTTTCCTTGGGAGGCCTTCCATAAAACTCCCACACCTCCCTCGAGGCCATGATGTTTCTGATCCACGATGCCTGATAGGCCCTCTTTTTGTTCCCCATGTTGAAGAACCTAGAGATGTCGCTGAGGACCGTCTCGTTGTCCGACCAAACCACCAAAGCCTTCCAAACTTTTAGCTTCTCCTTCTGGTTGTTCGGGTCGTCCCACTCGGTCATCAGCTGGATTTTTTTCGAGGCCTCCACACTGTGCTGCCCGTCAATCAGCCAGAAGTCTCCTTTAGAGATTGCCGGCCACATCTCAGGCGTCGGCATTCTTTTCAGCCCTTGTGGCATGACAACAATTGTCTGCCTGTCGTCCTTGAACTGCCCGCCCAAGATTTGAGCGACCATCCAGTCGACGTAGGCGTCCTCCTTGGCTCGGACGCACTTCTCTGGTGGCGCAAGGTGGCACTGCGCAATGTTGACCTCGAATTTGAAGTCCCTGCCCATGAAGAAGCAGTGCAGGCATTTTGTCTCGAAGTTGTTGTTTATTTTTTGTATTTCGCCTGCATCCACCTCTTGGCCAGGCTTCGGCATCCGGAGCTCCGGGGAAACAGGCTCGTCAATCATCCCCGATGACTCTCTTCCCCTCTTGGAAGGGGTCGTCTGACGGCTTCCTGATGGCGTTGGCGTCTCGCTGTCAGCCGGCGTTGTTGTAGTGCTCGTCCGTCTCGAGTCTGCAGGGACCGCCCGCGGTTTCCTCACAGTTTGTGGTCTTGAGGACCCTGCGCCTTCTTCCATCGTTGCCTTCCGCCTCACAGGCTGCTGCGTCTTGGGTTTGCTTTGCAGCGCCTTGTTGAGAACCGTGATAGCCTGTTTTAACTTTGTGAACCTACTCGCAACCTTCGTGTTCGTTACACTGCCATCTATGAATATGGCCTCCGGTTTTATGGTTTCAGGGTCGACGCAAGTCTCCTTGGCGTACAAGGGGTCGAAGGGCTCGGAGAACTGGTGCATGAACATGTGGACGTTCTGCACGGCGGAGTTCTCCAGTATGACATCTACGTAGTCCCCGAGAGACTGGACGGACGCAACCTCCCATCCCGTCAGCGTTGCCCAGGTGTGATGCTCGTGGGTCCCCACCTTCACCACGAATAGCAGCTTGAACATGGATGCCTTCACCACCTGAACGGACCATGCCAGAACGACGCCATCTTTTGGGACGTAAGAATCGTCCTGTGGAGTTTCATACTCCTGCCAAAGGTGGTCTGGCGCGAGCATGAACCACCTTTCACCTGGTCTCTTTTTAGGGGCCATCTGCAATCCAAGAAATCGAAACTGTGAGTTTCGGTCAATCAACCCAAAGTATTGCAATGTGCATTTAACATTTGGAGGATTCACCCAAACATTTACTTAATTTTCAAAGTCGTTTTAAAAGATCTTTTAGATTTTAAAGTGTGGTTTAGGTGGTCACCCTGTAATGTTTGGGTCGAGCGACCCAAACATGATGAGGCTGCAAATTTAGGTAGCTTAACACATTCATTTCAGACTGCAATGTTTGGGTCGAACGACCCAAACAATTACTTAATTTTGGAAGTTCTTTTATATTTTACAGTGTGGTTTAGTTCTTCTCCCTGTAATGTTTGGGTCGAGCGACCCAAATATGTTAGGCTGCAAATTTAGGTAGCTCAACCCATTCATTTCAGACTGCAATGTTTGGGTCGAACGACCCAAACAATTACTTAATTTTCAAAGTTCTTTTATATTTTACAATGTGGTTTAGTTCTTCTCCATGTAATGTTTGGGTCGAGCGACCCAAATATGTTAGGCTGCAAATTTAGGTAGCTCAACCCATTCATTTCAGACTGCAATGTTTGGGTCGAACGACCCAAACAATTACTTAATTTTCAAAGTTCTTTTTTATTTTACAATGTGCTTTAGTTCTTCTCCGTGTAATGTTTGGGTCGACCGACCGAAACATGTTAGGCTGCAAATTTAGGTAGCTCAACCCAATCATTTCAGACTGCAATGTTTGGGTCGAACGACCCAAACATTCACTTAATTTTCAAAGTTCTTTTATATTTTACAATGTGGTTTAGTTCTTCTCCCTGTAATGTTTGGGTCGAGCGACCCAAACATGTTAGGCTGCAAATTTAGGTACCTCAACCCAGTCATTTCAGTCTGCAATGTTTGGGTCGAACGACCCAAACATTTACTTAATTTTTAAAGTTCTTTTTTATTTTACAATGTGGTTTAGTTCTTCTCCCTGTAATGTTTGGGTCGAGCGACCCAAACATAATGAGGCTCCAATGTTTGGGTCGCTCGACCCAAACAAGAGGCTGCAATGTTTGGGTCGAACGACCCAAACATTTAGTTCATTTTAGGCGGCAATTCAAATATTTATTATATTTTAATATGAGTTTGGGTCGTCTCCCCAAACTACTGTGTTTCCAGATGCATGTTTAATGCTTGGGCAACATATACAATGCTTATGCATTGTATATGTAACATGAACCTAAAGGGAATGATGCAAATTGTGTGCACTGATGCAAATTGCTTACCTTGTCTTTCAAACTCTTGAAAGCTGCTCTCACAATCTGCTTCTTACAACCGGACTCAGAAACTCTGTTGTGGCACTAAAGAACAACTCTCACAAAGACCTCAGAAACACAATGAATCTCTCAAGCACCCTAAAACTTTCTCACAAACCCCCTGATTCTTGCAAACTCAGGCCTAATTTGAAAGACCTCTACCTTTCTATCACACTCGACCGTGCTCACTTCTACTCAACCTAAAATCACTCCATGCATGAATTTTACAAAACAAGTAAGGAGTTCAACACAATAACCCGCTCCGAACTCACTCAAAGCTAACACTCTGGACCAAGAAGAGAGAATAAGAAGAGGAAAACAATAACAAGAGGAATAGAATGAGAGAAGAGGAGGAGAAGCATCAGAGAGGAGGAGAGGAATGAAGGAGAAAGAAGAATGAAGGGAAGCGGCGCGACCAAGACAAAAGCAAAAGGTGCAAGAGGAAGCGCTTGGCGCGGCGCTATGGAAAGCGGCGGCGGCGTTTCCAAGAGCGGCGCTTGGCGCGGAGGAAGAGAGGAAGAAAAAGAGAGAAAGAAAAAAGAGGAGGGGAGAGAAGGAGAGAGCGGAAGGGGTCACCCTAAACCCTCGAATCCGGGCCATTAGATTGCGCCGGGCCCATCAACGGCTCAGAAGCCTCGCGGGCCAACACCTTGCCAGGTGTCGACACCTCCTTGGTTTAGGTGGTTGCCCGCGAGGCTTGTGGTGTTGACACCTGCCACCCTAGGGAGATTGCCTTCTTGGTTGTCCTTGCCCCTAGGTGCGGGACATAGGAGGGCCGGCGCCTCTCTTGGCCGCCCGGCCCTGGCCTTCTAACCCGCTATTCATTAGCGGCAATTCAATACCAGTCAAAAACCTACGTGGACTAAGGTATTCCACAAAATTAACACCATCACCAACTCATATTTTAATGGTGTTCAATTGAATGATCACCCGTTGGAATTGATAACATCGTAGAATGTAGCCATTATCGTTTTGGTGTATGAATAATGTAATTTATGGAATCATATGAGAGTGTTACAAAGTCTAAGAGGAGTAAGTCATAATTATATTGCAATCCACAAAGGCAATTACACGGTGCAATAATATAAATATGGTAACCATTCACATGGTTAACAGTTTAGGATTATGTATTGTAATTTATATGATGGTTGTTGGTAGAGGACAATGCTCTAGTCTATAATGGATACCCTAACAAGTAGCATTAGAGTGAACATTAATATATGTACTTAGAAGTTCACATTTGAAGTACATGGGAGAAACAAATGATTACAAATGTATCTACTGCAACCCCATGGAGTTCACATATCATATGAAGTCATTTAAACATTCAGTTTGATGTTTGATGATGCCTGAACCCTAAACCCTAAACCTTAAACCTTAAACAACACAAACCATAACTGGATGGCACATAGGTCAAATGACATGGGCCTTGGTGCTTGTAGTTTCCAATACAAATGTATATTGTCATCACAACATCCTAATTCACAAACGTGAAAGATGGATGTGTGGTTTTTCACGAATGAACGCACTAAAGGAAATAAACGATATTGTGCTCACAAGTAGGTGATACAATATTAACCTATAACCTTGTCACCTGGTAAGAAGAGCATAAGAACTAGATTATAATGGATAGGATGTTGTTCATGTTAACATGTTATTTGGAATAGTGAAATATTATATATTAATTTAAGGTAGATTTCATGTTGTGAATGATATGAGGACATACCTTTTGAACTTTGCATGTTTTGCTCACACACATTGGTAGAGTTCAAGGGACTTCACGATAGGTTCAAACATCCTTGGAAGATTGAACGTGCCAAATGTCATTTGTGGTTTAGGGTTCCATTAATGACTTCCACATAGGTACTAGGTTATTGTCACACTTGGAGTCTTGAGGATGAAGCAATATTGGGTGCACACATTACAACACAACATATGTTTTTTTAATTAGCGGAAATTGAAAGTTGGCCAAATTATTCAAGTTTGTCATGGCATTAATTATTTGTTTTCAAAATATAAGTCCTCATGTGAGAGTCCAAATAATAGCATTAACTATTATATTTAGTGACTTTTAGTATATGAAGTTTTATAATACATGCACATCTTTTGTCAATATATTGTTTGAAATATACCATAATGTTTGACTACAAGTAGAGTAAAACCCCTTAATAGATATAATCTTACATATTGTCATAGGGTTATTGGTATTCAGTGTATGCGTTCATATGTAGTGTATCAAAATCTTTATATCCTTTTTAGTTATATGATAGTTAGTGTTTGATACACTTAAAACGAACGCATACACTTCCCATTACTAACCCTATGAGAGTAAGTAACATTAAATGTAAACTCAAACACTAAATATCCACTATGGTGATATATGGAAGTTACATATAGGGATTTAGTATTAGTAAGGATGTGAGAAAAAAATACAACAATGATAAAAGGAGAAAGGAGATGGCAATAGGGAAGGTGGTGGTGTATTCATGTATAAAACTAATTATGAAAGAGTTGAAGAATAGTGTTGACCAAGTTAGGGTGGTAACAACTTTAAATATATGTTGAATTATTCATTTGGTGGTTGGGGCAACGAAGAGCCAAGCTAAATATACATTCTCTATTATTGACAAGAAGCGGGAAATTGAGTCAGAAGGTTTGAATTAACATCCAAAGGAGACCAGGTGGGAAAGGCATCCAAAGAGGATGCCCAAAGCGGAGGCGGGTAGTATAAAGAGCCCAACCCCCCCAAATGCTGGTTCTTTCTTTCATGTCCCAATCCTGAGATTGCTGCAAGCTCTCTAAGTTGGAGCTGTAATACACGGTTTGTATACGCTTCCATTCATGAGCAGCTAATTACAACAAGCATCTATGAGTTCAGTTGTCCCAAATAGGTTATAAATAGATTAATAGAGCATCACCCGAATAAATAGGCGGATTTTGCGGAATTGTTTGGGTCGGTCGACCCAAACCCAGCCTTACAGTGTGGGTGCTCTCTGTATTGAGCCAGAACCCATCCTGCCTCAAGGTTTGGGTCGATCGACCCAAACCCAGCCCTACAATGTGGGTGCTCACTGTTGTGAGCCTGAACCCATCCTGCTTCATGGTTTGGGTCGATCGACCCAAACCCAGCCCTACAGTCTGGGTGCTCACTGTTGTGAGCCTGAACGCATCCTGCCTCATGGTTTGGGTCGATCGACCCAAACCCAACCCTACAGTGTGGGTGCTCACTGTTGTGAGCCTGAACCCATCCTGCCTCATGGTTTGGGTCGATCGACCCAAACCTAGCCCTACAGTGTGGGTGCTCACTGTTGTGAGCCTGAACCCATCCTGCAAAAAGGTTTGGGTCGATCGACCCAAACCCAGCCCCTAAGTGTGGATGTTGTCTGTAGTGACCCTAAACCCATCCTGCCAAAAGGTTTGGGTCGCTCGACCCAAACCCAACCCTCTAAGTGTGGGTGCTCCCTGTCGTGACCCTAAACCCATCCTGCCAAAAGGTTTGGGTCGCTCGACCCAAACCCAGCCCTCTAAGTGTGGGTGCTGCCTGTCGTGACCCTAAACCCATCCTGCCAAAAGGTTTGGGTCGCTCGACCCAAACCCAGCCCTCTAAGTGTGGGTGCTCCCTGTCGTGACCCTAAACCCATCCTGCCAAAAGGTTTGGGTCGCTCGACCCAAACCCAGCCCCTAAGTGTGGATGCTGTCTGTAGTGAGCCTGAACCCATCCTGCCAGAAGGTTTGGGTCGCTCGACCCAAACCCAGCGCCTAAGTGTGGGTGCTCTCTGTATTGAGCCTGAACCCATCCTCCCAAAAGGTTTGGGTCGCTCGACCCAAACCCAGCCTCTAAGTGTGGTTGGGATCTGGATGCCGGTGTGGCCACTGGCCTTCCGAAACCTTTACAAACCCAATGGCATAGCAATCATATGAACTTGTATGAGCACTGAGTATTTGCAATTTTGTTTATATATGATGGTTTTTTTGTTCTTCGATTTGAACCTACAATTTTTGTGATTTTTTGACAATGTTCAATGTTCATGTGTGTAGGCAGAATGGATGGGTTTAGTGAAATAGGGGATTGGTCATCTGATGACATGGCCACTTGGCCATCTGCATCTGATGATGACCTAGACATTGTCGGGGAGGCTACTATGGCTGACAGTGCGGATGAAGATCATTTGGATTTGCCTTCGTCTTCCGTACCGCAGTGTCCCATTGTTGAATGTACGGGACTTTCAAGGGCTTCGTGGGTGAATTTGGAGGTGATACTTCTTAACGATAGTGGAGTTGTTGTGGCGGAGGGGATTTGCCGTAACACCCATCCGCAAGATTGCATTGATGAAAACCCGCTTGGCACCGAGGACGTTGGGGTTGTCATATTGGAGTCGGTTGTTCATTCCGAGGTGGATCCCACTCATAGGTTCTCCCTCCGCAGGTGGCCATTGAGGAATGTCATAATTGATGGAGTTAGCTTGCGTGAACATGAGCAACGACACATGCAAATCGAAAAGGAGGTGCAATCAAACATGCGGCCGCGCAAGGGTCAAAGAAAGTACGATACATTGGCACGTCCTGCTCCGTCTGCAACTGATTGTAAACGTCAAAGGTTGCTCGGGGAGGAGTCCATTAGAGAAGTTGCCACAAAGGATTGTTGTGTGCATCGTTGTTGCCAATTGTTTCCAAGGGATAAATTGAAGGCCATCCGCGAAGAAATGTGGCTTGGAGATTTCCGTCTAAGATCCACAAGAAAACTTGATGTCCATAGGGCGATACATGTGAATGGGACGGGTCGCAAGGTCATCACCATTGAAAGCATAGATGTGTGTTGTAAGGCATGGTACACCATTCACGGTGTGTCGAAAGCGGACTTTTATAGACAAGCTGCTTATGCCAAGGAAGGCCGCCGGTCCCATCACCATGGTAACGTGGGTTTAAAGAAGCCTAGGGAAGCAACAAGGCAAGCAACGGCCACTCTAGCAACCATCATTGTCCCTCTTGCTGATGCAATGCCGCACAAAACACGCACACTCACAACCGGTGAAAAGGTTGTGGAGAAAGTTCTTCCCACAGGCACAAAATGGAAAGACATATTGTTGGACGTTAATGCAGTTGGCGAGAAGATTGGGTTGGAGCCAATTTCATTGTCAAAATTGAGTGCAATCAAGAAACAAAACTTTAGCGAATACATTACAAAAAGACGAGGGGACAAATTTGCCAGGTGCTCTAATTGCGAGAAGTTGAAGCGCCTCCGGGATGCACACACGATGGGCACCGAGTCATATGCAGCGCATCAATTGAACTATTTCAAGCACGTGAACATGCAAGAGGCACACCGTAATGATTACTACACAAATAGAGCTTAATTTGTCCATCTCCAGGCCCTTGGAGGTTCTTACGGTCATCCATGATAAAATGGACCATGCCAAAACAACCTCCTCATGTTTTGCAAATCAAATCAAGGCCACGGATGGGTTTTTCAAGTTGCCTGTATCGGTTACAGGTGAACTTCGAAACAATGTCATGACATACCCTAAATGTTGTGGTTTTTTATTCCGTGATGTACTGGAGAACATGGATTCCTTCATAATGGTTTATTCATACATAGATGCTAATCACGTTGGGTTGGCATTGCAGGAATGATTGCACATGGACACGGTGATGTCAAATTTGCTCATTATGCTCTTGATTTGTATCCAGCGGATTCAAACCACACGATAGGATCATTTGCAAGGCTTTTACGTGATTTAGAGAAACCACCAGCCTATTCTTCAGGATTGTTATTTGAGAACACGGGTTCAACACCTTTATATGAAGCGGTGTTGGATGGAAAAGATGTATGTTTGCATTCGTTGCCCGAGCCACCCAATGAACCCGTGATTGCCAAGAAGTTGCCTCCAACTTTGCGTGTCCAATTGGACAATTGTGCCAAGGACAATAAAAGCAGATATGTATTTGCATATTGGTCGTTGTTGGTTGCGAAAGGCATTTTCAAGGAGGTTTTTGTGTCCTTCCTATTGGTAGGCCACACGCACGATGATATTGATGCATCTTTTGGGCGGTGGAGCATGAAGTTGCGGGAGGAGGATTTTCCTACAATCCTATTATTGATGAAGTCGTACATGGATTTGGAGAACGTTCCCGTCATCCCCCATATGATTGAGGAGGTGCCAGACTTCAAGGCATTTATAGAACCTTATATTCGAAGTGGAGCTCACCGATTGATCGGGCATACGAAGGCACAACAATTCCGCTTCTATATGCGTGACGATGGTGTCCCGGCCATGCAATACAAGTTGTTGTGCACGTCACAAGACTGGAGCCCGCCGGAGGGTCTTCTTGTGTGGCGCGTGGATGCGGATGGAAAGACCATGTTACCGGATGGGGAGCCTAGGCCTTGCAAGCCAATAGCCATGAAGAATTTGGAGGATATTTTGAAAGGTATATCAGGCTTCATACAATATTGGGAGAGTTTGAAAATAGCGGATGTTGGCGGATCATGTTGGCATCGTTATGGGAGTTGGATACATTATTGGACACGTGTTCGTGCCGCCTTGGCAGACCTCCACCAAGATAGCCCTCATACTTTGAGGCATGGATTTTGGCCACAAACACGAGTCGATGTACAAGCTTCGGAGCCTAGTCTTTTGGGAAATTGAGAGGTTCGAGAGGAGTTTGATGTGGACGACCATTACGTGGGGCCTGCTAGTAGTCGTCCCCCACCATCTTTCCGCATTGCAGTGGATTGTCATGAAGGTTATATGCTCATTTTGCGTCCTGGAGACGAGACATATGCGAAGCCAGTGCGGGTGGCAAGAGCTTTGTCCAATCCCAATTTTGTAACTTCCAGCCCTCATTTTCGACAAATACAAGTGGAGTACTATCGACCGACAGCAAGGAATGAAGATGTGATTCGGCATTATACAGGCTGGGATACAAACCCTAACTTTCGGTGGAAGGTGGATTCTGAGCACGGTCCTTCTTGGGTAGATACAGATTCCATATTCATAGCATGGAAACCACGGAAACACCATAGTGGATCAGTGTCCATCCCTCAAAAGTACATAACTTTTGCAAAAGACAACCTTGCTCGGATTGCACAAGAAGCAACCCACGTTGAATGAGAAGTTGGTAGGATTGTGTTAGCATGATTATAGTTTAATACGTAATTATAGCAATATAAATTACACATATGTGTGCTCTTCAAAATTGGGGCAGAGTTTGGGTAGAACTTACGAATACTATATTGTTTGGAGTTGGATGAATATCCATTTATTATATTTCAAAAAAAATTGAAGTTCATCTTATTATTATGTTTGGGACTATATTCTCGAATGAAGAAATATGCATTTATTACATGCACTTTGTATGTTGCAATGTCTATATTCTATTGAGCATGCTAATAATAGAAATCATTTTATATATTTTTTGGGTGAAATTTGTTTGGAGTGCTCTACCCAATGTGTTTTTGTTGATGAAGTTGGTGTCGAGTGCTCTACCATATGTGCTTATGTCCGCACATCATAGATTTGGGATATTAGAACATATAATATAATTGAGATTGTTGACAATATAGTTTCGGGCCTCTTCAAGTTCTTTGATCCATATATTAATTTGAGACTAGAGAAAGTCTCAATTTAACGAATATAGTGTTTAGATGTAATTTTGCAGGGCAAAGTGCATGAATTAAAAGGTACTCCTCTTCCATTTGTTTCACCTGAAGTTGTCTCCTGATGATATTGTCATGCTTGTTCAGTTTACTGTTTGATCCAGACCAATCATGGAGAACTTCTTGAGTTGTGATGAAGTCATCATGGAACTTGATAATGCATTCAAAATTGAACAAATGGAGGTGCTCCAAGAAATCAAGGAAGAGGAAGTGAAAGTGATTGAACAGGTCGGTGGAAGCCATGAAGTTGTGCCTATGATGGTGGAGGAGGAACATCAAATTTGTGCAACAAGCTCCTCCAGTAAGTGAGGCTTTCCCTATGCCTTTAGTTTATTTGACTAATTCAAGAAGCAAGAGGATCCACTAAACATCGTTGCACATGTTTCAAAATCAATGGGTCAGGCATGGGCACATCATGTAAAGTCTATTGGATGCATGTTTTTCTTTGGTCTTCTTAACTGTGTGGCATTTTAGTTAGGCATCATCATCCTACTTGAAGTGTGAGCATTGTTCATCATCTACCTTTAGGTGTACAAGTTAAACTAGATTATAGTATATTATCCTTGTTGAATTTAAATTTCGATGGCATCCCGCATGGCTTGATGAGTGGCAAGTTCACAAAGGGATGTGCTAAGGCTCGAGGGAGAAGATATCACTAGTCAACGCACCATTGAGATTTTGACAAGTTTTCTTGAGCAATGTGCACGTGAGTCTCCATGTTATGAAAAAATGGAGATGAAGGATATACTACGTAAGATAGCAAAGAAAATAAAAGTCCTTCCTTCAAGAAACCAATCAATTATCAAGAATGATGATGAAGACATCATATTCAACTGGAAATCCCATATGAAAGAATTGATCAAGGAATTGAAGATCGTGTAGAGCAGAGGTTTCCATGCACGTATGCTCTAAATGTCCAAGATTGAAATGTAGTGGATTTACATGAATCTTAGGTTAGGTCTTTACAGGATCAAAGTGTGGAGAGTTTTAGTCATGTGATTAGTTGCAAAAGGTTCATAGATACTACATTTGTCTCTCTTTCCAATGACTCAACATAAAGTTGTTAGATAGTGTCTCCAAGTCCAACCAGTTGTACATTGTCACCTTTTGGTTTTTTCTATATTAAATTGGGGCATATGTTGTGGTATACCAAAACCATAATTTTTTTGATCGTAGGCCTAGAAGTAGTAGCAAAGTGTTGTTTGAATTGGATTTCTTTATGATGCCCTCTATTGTTGTGTTAGATATTCAAATATAAATTATCAAGATGAGATCTTCAAAACTTATAATAAAAATTACTACTCAAAAGGTAATGACTAAAAATGGTTTTGGACATAGATTTCATGACCTCAAATATTTTGAAGTTCGCTTTCTTTTCACAATCTTGAATTCACTATAAACTTGAGGGCGACGTTACAAAAATTCTAGACAACATCAATTAATGTAAATCTATCATGTTACCAAAACAAAAAAAAACAAAAAAACCAAAAAAGTGTTCAATATATCTACTTGCACACTAATTAGATCGTCTTCTAAAATATGTAGACTTTTCTTAAATTGTTTTTTCAACATAATATGCTTAACTTTGTAGATCAATGTGTTTTCCAAATGTTTATGATATTGTCCTTCACAAATTCAATGTTCGTATATAGTTTTGAATCACTTTCACTTAAACCTATGCATGATAATGGAGTTGTGTACTTGATTATGCTTGCACCCCATGGTGTGGAGTTCTGGGTAAGGCATCCATGTGAGCACTAGGAAGTACTAGGTTTGAATCGTGGGTCATGTGATCAAGCCCGTTATCATAACATTGCTTAGGAGCCCGGATTTGTTCCATGGGACCCCGCGAACATGAATGAATTATTCAAAATTAACAGAGTGAGATGTTGGCATGTCCATCAACCCATATTGAATTTGGGAGAAGGCCGGGGGCTGACTACCGCCATCTATCTACATTTTAATAATTCAATATTGGCATAGCCATGCCATGCTAAGCATTAGTAGGCCCTCACGGGGAGGTCACTTCATTGTCAAGTTGACACCACGTGCGGACAAAGTTTGCTACCCCTATATTACATGCCATATATAATTTTAAAATTTATGATATTTTTTCTACATATACATAACCATTGATAGTATCCTTTGTATACTTTTTTGAAATTTTTAGTCATCTTTATTTTTGTAGTAATTGTTTTAGTTCAATTCTGTGTCATTCTAGTTAGAATTGGTATGTTTTATGAAAAAAACAAATCATCAAATTTAGTTACCACTTTTGACTATGTCATAGGTATTATGTATATCTACTCATGAAAAAAAATTGATAAAATTTTGACCCATTTTGGTGGTGCAACTTACCAAAAGAAGACTTTTTTTGGTCGCACGTGGTGTTCAACTTGACAATGGAGTGATCTACCCGTGTAGGCCCTAGATGATTGCCTAGCCGGGGTGATTGTACAACTAGGTTGTTTTAAATGTGCTAGGGTGTACACCTAGATGGGCCCAGCTACACTACCTCTAATGATTGAAATTGATTTAAAAACTCGTTTAGCCAAAAGGCCAATGTGAGCCAACCTTGTTACCCTCCCACTCATGTGGGACCACTGCCTCCTCACCACATCTTGGAGCCAATGATTTCTATGACGCATGGATTGTTCCAATGTGTATTAGTTTAAGCATAGTTAATCAAACCTACCATAAGGAGCCGGATAGGTGGAAAACACACCATGCAACACACCGGGTGACTTCTTGAAAACCCGCCTCAACTTGCAAGGCACCTACTACATCAAACCTCCTCCAAGTTTATATTCATTAGATACCACAGTGCCATAAAATATCATTTGACATTAACTACAATATTTAGTATAGGTAAGACTCTATAAATGTTACAAGTCGGGAGTAAAAATAAAATAACATATATAGAAATATAACAATTAACACTTATAGAATTCATACCGATGATTAATAACATTTATAGAAATAACACTTAAAATTTCCGAAAATGAAGAACATAACGTTTTATAAAAATAAATAATAAAAATAAAAATGATAATGTATAATTCAACTAAACTAATTGAAAGAAATAATCTATATAGTAGTAACTTGACATGATTCTTCCAACTAAACTAACTGAAAGAAAGAGTCTATAGTAGTATGGCAGGAAGCTTTGAAATGATGAGATGAAACTTCCTAACACTATATTCGTTAATCGGAGACTTTGGAAAGTCTCAAAATAAAATACGCCCATAGTTTGGGATGCCAATATTGTGAACATATGGAATTTTGGGAACATGACGGTTTACAAATTCGCCCGCGAAGAATATTCACATTACTAAAAATAGTAAGTATTCATATCATAACATAAACATGAACTACACGTGGAAAAAACAATCCAATCCCAAAATCAAATAGTATTATGTCATTATAAAGTTTAAGGTGTGCATCCCATATATAAGGGTCTTATGGGATTGTATGGCACATCCCAAACGTATTTATAAATTTGAATATTATAAATTTATTATATAATAATTGCAATAATACCAAGTCTATAAAGTCCCCCTACATTGAGCCATTAAATCCAACTTATGTTATGTTTCCCCGTCTCCATATTCCGCTTCATATCCATTCTCGGCTTCATTTTCCACAGCTGCAATACGTGCCAGGTTGTCTTTGGCAAAATCTATATGTTTTTGGGGGATGGTCATTGTTTCCGATTTAGAGCCCTTACGCGGTTTCCAAGCACAAAGTATGGTATCCGTGTTTATCCAAACCGGTCCATATGCTGAGTCCACTGTCCACTTGAAATTCTTTTTGGTGTCCCAACCTAAATAGGTCCGGAGAACGTTCTGGTCTTTGGTGCTAGGACGGCAATATTCCACTTCAATTTGATGAAAGTTGGGGCTAGTTCGGATAAAATTGGGTGAAGACAATGCTTTCACCAACCAAATTGGCTTGGGGTGCTCCTCATCTCCTGCTCGTACGAGGACCATATACCCTTCATGGCAATCAACACCCACACGAAACGACGGTGCCGGCCGATTGCGCGCAGGACCAACGTAATGCTCGTCCATTTCGAACTCTTCACGGACCTCTCCATTGTCAAAGAACATGGTGTCGGACTCCACAACCGTCAAACGACTTTGTGGCCAAAATCCTTGTGTCAAAGTTATACGTGTGTCGCCACCAAGTGTCATCAAGGCCGAGCGAATGCGATCCCAATACGCGATCAACGGTTCATAAGTATTCCTAACACGTTTGGTGATGTCTTCCTCACACAACTCTTTCCAATATTCAATGAATCCGGATATACCTTTGATGATTTCCGGCCCATTCTTCATGGGATCGGGTTTATAAGGCTTTGGATCCCCATCCGGGAGCAAACATTTTCCATCCTTGTTCTGACGCCACACGAGTATCCCATCCTCCGGACACCAATTAGGAGATGTGCACAAAAGCTTAAACTGCATAGCAGAGACACCATCATCCCTCATATAGAAGCGGAATTGTTGTGCTTTCGTGTGTCCCACCAAACGGTCGTCTCCCTTCAGCATGTATGGCTTGATGAAGGCCTTGAAATTTGGTACTTCCTCAATCATGTGCGGGATTACGGGCACATTGTCCAAATCCATGTATGATTTCATAAGAAGCGGTATGGTGGGAAAATCCTCTTCATGCAACTTCATGCTCCAACGTCCAAATGACGCATCAATGTCATCGTGTGTGTGCCCCACCATCAAGAAAGACACAAACACCTCTTTGAATATGCCTTTTGCCACAAGCAATGACCAAAAACAAAACACATATCGACATTTATTGTCTTTAGCACAATTATCAAGTTGAACATGGAGAGTTGGAGGCAATGGTTTTGCACAAATGGGTTCTCCACGTGATTCCGGCAATGCCGACATACAAACCTCCTTCCCCTGAAGCACTGCCTCGTAAAGGGGTGTCGTTCCACAACCATCAAAAAGCGCACGGGAAGAGTGAATCGGCGGCTTCTCAAGATCGCGCAAGAGTTTTGCAAATGAACCAACCGTGTGGTTGGCATCGCCAGGGTAAAAATCCAAACCATAATGGGCATATTTAACGTCCCCATGGCCGTGGGCGATCATACCTGAGAAAAAAAAACGATGGATGAACAACAAAAATATGGTATAACCACTAAACAGACGGATGAAGTTTGACATATGACAAACAAACCCAAAAACATTGGAAATCCTTTCAAACACATTTGTGATTCCATACGAACCTGTGACAGCTACGGGCAACTTGAAGAGACCATCCGTGGCTTTAATTTTGCGTGCATAACAAGGGCATGCGGTTTTGGCATGGTCCATTTTATCATGGATGACAGTTAGGACCTCCGCAGGCCTCATTATGGATAGTGCACGATTCTTGTAGTAATCTTGACGGTGTGCCTCCTGGTTGTTGACATGCTCAATGTATTTTCTTTGGTGTCTTGTATGGGACTCGGTGCCTATAGGATGGGCGTCTCGAAGACCTTTGTACTTTTCACACGTCGTACACCTGGCAAACTTGTCCCCGGGTCTCTTCAAAATGTACTCCGCAAACTGTTGGTTTTTAATTACACTCAACTTGGACAAAGAAATGGGCCCACACCCAGCTTTGCGACCCACTTCGTTTATGTCCGTTAAGATGTTCTTCCATTTTGTGCCCGTGGGCAACACCATTTGGACAACTTTCTCCCCGGAGGACAATGTCCTCGTCTTGTGGGGCATTGCATCGGCCAACGGGACTATGATGGTGGAGAGTGTCGCGGAGGCTTGGAGTGTAGCCTCTCTAGGTTTCTTGGTGCCCGAGTTGCCATGAAATCGAGAACGGCGTCCCAACAAAGAATACTTCCTAAACCTATAAAAATCAGCCTTGGAGACTGCATGGATGGAATACCATGCTGTGCAACACACTTCCACATTCTCAAGGGTAACCACCTTATTGCCATGGCTGTCAACATGCAAATTTCTGTGGACCTCGAGTTTTTTTGCCGACCTCATACGAAAATCCGCAAGCCACATCTCTTGCCGAAGGGACCTAATTTTTTCACGCGGAAAGAATTGACAACATTTCTTCGCACAACAGTCCTTTGTGGATACTTGACGGATAGAGTCCTCTTCAAGTATGGAATCCCGTCTACGTTCTTTTTGTATGCCAGACACACGACTAGAATCGTATTTGCGCAGACCTTTGCGAGGACGTCTTGCGGCCAACAAAGCTGACTGCGTTTGCTTGTGCCGTCGCCCATGATCCCACAAGCTTACTTCTTCATGGAGAACTCGACGCAGGGGCCATCGCCGCAAGGAAAATCTCCAAGTCAACGGGACTTCCAACGGAAGTAAAGAATTCAAGATGCAAACGCCAACATCATCCAATCCAAGGGGGTTGGCATCAATACATTCAAGGGGATCGGAGTTTCTACAAATGCCATTTGCCACAGGGACACCATGCTCGTTCAGAAGAACAACATCAAGGCCCACCCACTGCTCCCTCCCGAAACCGGCACACAATGGAATGTGGTCGTTATCATCCCCATAATGTTGGGAATGTTCCTGCCCTTCCAAAGATTCATGGGAGGATGTATCCCCAGACACACCCAGGACGTTAGCCCCTCGAATATAATCCTCCGAAGGCGAAGAGAGGCGACATTCCGTATCCGACGATGATGCATTCATCGACAACTCAAATGCACTATCTCCCATATCCATCGCAAACCCACCTAATGACGCGAACATGGAATCACAACATATATAAGTCAATCACAAATACAACAAGATTTTAGTAAACCTAAGTCACAATAGAGCACAAGTCACAGTGGGAATAACAGAACGATCGTCTGCATGCAAACACGCTTCTGTTTGAGTTGGGCATATATACGAACGGGCGTTCGAATGTTCCCCGTCATTCTATATGTCAACTAAAACATGGACCGTTTCAATTGTGCAGGGCTACCTGTTATATGCCTACACATAACTTCCGAGAGTCATTGACGCATATGAATGTATTATTCCATGTGCCCCAAATACACATCCCTCGCCCATACTATGTGTATGTGGAGCAAATGGAGCATTTTCCCACATCCCGCAGTCAATGTCCAGATACATTCCCTGAATGAATTCGAACGCACGTTCGTATTTATGTCTAATATTTTGTTGTAAATACATATATATTTGTGTGCGTGCCCAGGGAGGCGTGATGTATGCATCGACATACTCCCAGGTGGAAATCACGAACGCACGTTCGTAAACTCTCGCTCATCTTATGTATATCTGCTGAAATCATTGATATTTTCGACCTTCTGTTTGCAAATTACTATCGTATTGTATTTACATCTTCATACCCCTTATATCCATGAGTATATGGATTCTGAAAATAAGCGGTGTCACTTACGAACGCACGTTCGTAAACTCTAATGTCATTTCAGTATGTACCATACACCGTTTACGCGCATTCAATATTTACGAACGCGCGTTCGTAAACTCTTGCACATTCCCAATGTTCTTCGGATGCTCAAAATGTACATTTACGAACGCTCGTTCGTATATGACTTTCATATTGTTTGTGCCTATGCATAATCGTATCTGAGTCTATACATTTATGGATGTAAAATATATGCCAAGGCGGTATTTACGAACGCACGTTCGTAAACATCCAACCAACCTCGATATATCTCATCCACAAACACATGCGCGCACTGCAGGTTTACGAACGCGCGTTCGTAAACCCCCGGTATTTGCGGCGGTATTTGCGGGATAAGGTTGTCTGCCACCTATGAGTGTACGGTTCACGCACAGGAAACTGGCTCGAGCGCCCTCCGTCGGGTGTCTGGAGCGCACACTTGGTGTCTCCTGCAAAAAAGAGCTCTGCAATGGGGGGGAGAGCTTTAAGTACTCCTCTACCGTGGTTCAAAATCCCTTGGATTCTCTTTGAAAAGCGGATTCCCGCCGCCTACTTTAACCTAACAATATGCCATTCTATTCATGCGGGACATAAATAACTTTCTGTATTGAATATGTATGGCATGCACGCATTGATAATATGTTCATCCGTTCCACACCTTAGGTGTTACCAAGGTTTCCCGAACCAAAAAATAAAATGTATATTCCTATATACATATCGATGTATATATTTACTTATATTTACATATATATATATATATATCTTTGTATATATGTAAATATATATCTATATATATCTATATATGTGAATATATATCTATATACCTATATATATATGTGAATATATATCTATATACCTATATATATGTGTGAATATATATCTATATATATGTTTCTTACATATATCTATACTTTACATATATATACATTACATGTATCTACATTACATTTATGTACATTATTGCGGCAAATACTCACCAAGTGCATGAACATCAATAAAAAGTCTGGTGAATTCATGCAAGCTACTAAGGTAGATTAAGGAGATGAATTCAAACCATGCCTAGATATACTTTATATCTTAATTCAAATGCAACTCCAGGTTTGCAAATAGTGAATTGATTCAACATTGTGTGGAAATGTTGAATTAATTTGGAATGGTGCATAAGATAGTGTAATGATATGAATTGAAACCATACCTATATGGAGTCCCACTTATGCATTGTGTAATTAAAATGCACTCAACACTATTAGGTTGGATCACAACATTCCCCCATATAGTGCGGATGGTAAAAAAAACTAGGGGTTTAGGGTTTAGGGTTTAGGGTTTGTGAGGGATGTGCATGTCCAGTAGTTCATATAACAGGGTTTACATACAAACTATATTCACTACTCATAAATCCATATTGCACTAACTTAATTTATTTGTAGCTTACATTTGATGCGAGCCAAACTTTCAACGATCACCATATTCTGTAATTGGGGACATTTTCATGATTTTGGATACTATTTCAGAACATGGTATTCAAATAAAGAACAAGTAAAACACAAGAATACATTCAATGTGACACAATAAAGCGATTTGCATGGGCAACACTAACCAATTTGGCACAAATACATCTCATCCGAATAAGAATTTGAACCACATATTAAATCATTTGCATTTATTTTGAGACTTTCCAAAGTCTCGGATTAACAAATATAATAATAAATTTAATGCAGTAGTTCAAGTTCACACATAATAAACTGAATTGAAAGCCTAGTATTTGAAATTGAATTTTCCCGCACCTCTTGTAAGAAAATCCTAAACCGTTCCCACCAATCTTAAATCGGGACCTTTATGGATCTTATATTAAATTATTTGAGGAACCATTTAAAAACTTGAAAGATATTTCAATTATGAGAACACTATATATTTGAAAACACCATATTAATACACATCGTTGGGGGTAGGGTTTTCATCGAATCCCTAGTACATGATGTGCAATGTGGAAATTGAATTCATACTCCTTATCTAGAAGATGTTTACAATGAATCCAAAGTAGATGAAGGGGATGTAGCATTTAAAATGCATGTTTTGTACTGGACTCCTTATGTTTATGTGATGGAGGCATATACATATTAAAAAGCTTGAAATTAACGTGCCTTTATTGCTTATACATCCAACTTAGATTATTTTCGTTAATTAGAGAGTTGGGAAAGTCTCAAACTAAGTGCAAATGGTGTAATATATAGTTGCATTTCTTATTGTGATGACATAGATTTATGTCAAATCGGTTAGTGCCCCCCATGCAAATCACTTTATTAAGTCACATTGAATATATTTATGTGCTTTGATTACATTGAATTACTAAACCCCAATGAATTCCAACCCATCCCCCCCATCCACCCATCCCACACCCCATGCTATCTCCCCATCCCATCCCCTCATCTTCCTAGCCCGACCCATCCCTTCCCTCCCCAATGGGAAGCGGCCATGTGGCAGCCCGAGGGAAAACCCTAGAGGCGCGGGCTACCTCCCCGCGCCCCCTCCTCTCCTTCCTCATTCTCATTTGGAGCAGAGAGAGGAGGAGCGCCGCGTTGGTTTAGAGTTTAGAGGCGAAGCTCTTGCATTTTTTAGTTTTGTGTGGTGCACTTCTTTTGTAGGCGCAAGTGTTGAGAGTTATTGACAGTCCCTTGAGAGTTGCAGCTCAAGAATAGAGAACTCGAGTTAGAAGAGTTGAAAGTTGGAGAGTTGAAAGTTTATAGAGTTTAAAGCTTGAGAGTTGGAAGGCTAAGATTAGGATACTCAAGCTATAAGCTTGATAATTGCAAGTTTTAGAGTAGCAGCTTGAGAGATACTGCATTTGAAGTTGCATATACATCAGAGTCTTAGTTAGGGTTTGTACATAGCATGCAACAACTAGTGTGAAGGCAATTTCAGTGGTGCAGTGGTGCATTTGACTTTCAAATCACCTTGCTTTTGTGGGGTTTCCTGGGGTTTTCAACAAGGGAGTAAGCAGCTTTTGGGTGTGTAAAATTTCAGAGTAAGCACAATATTCCTTCCCTTCTCAAATCCTTCACAGTCTATATTTGTTCATTATTGAATGGCATGTGTTTTGGAAGTCAAGTTCGGATCCTCGTTCTGAATTCTCTGTCACATTCCAAGTCTATATGTTTTGATTGTATTGTTTTTCTTCAATCTCACCTTTCTGACGAACACTTGCAGGCACAAGTGCAAGCTTTGTTGAGACACAGCAAGCAAGACCTTGCCATACGTATATATACGAATCCGTATATGTACGAATCCGTATATGTACGGACACTATATTGTTATTATTAATTATATATATAAAAACAAACAACAGGCTCATTTACGAACGAGCGTTCGTAAATACCTCTACCGCGCACAATATACACCCATTTACGAACGCGCGTTCGTAAATGCATAGGCCGCGCAAAATATATACCATTTCACGAACGCGCGTTCGTAAAGATTCTTTGGAACCCAAGGACTACGTTTACGAACGTGCGTTCGAAACTCTAAATCCAAAATGGAGGGATATATCCATGCTGTAATTCATATAAGTACTTAAATCCAATCACAACACTAAATTTAACTCAGTAGTTTCCACAATATCACATGACTTTACGAACGCGCGTTCGTATAGTTATGTACAAAATACTAATAAACAGGAATCTCATATTACGAACGCGCGTTCGTGAAAGATGTGAACCAATGTGAATGCATTAGAAACACCCTGAAATGCATAAAGCATTCAAAACTTCGTATTTCCAAAAACCACACTATGAAAATAATATGCATGGCACGGTGTTGTTTACGAACGAACGTTCGTAAAAGCAATTCTAATTTGCTCTTGTGTGATGCAGATGGCTAAAGCTAACAGAAACGCCATCGACTTGTTCGCAGTGCCAGTGGAGCGCCTTCCAGAGGGCGTCTCGGATACCAATGGGAACGACAACTATGTCCCAAAAGAAGAATTCATGGCTGAGTGGACGGCCATCCCCACGAAGACCGAGGAAGGGTTGTTTGCATTGCGATTCACTTATGAGCTGCAGACAAGGGCTGACCAACCAGACCAATGGGTGCAGACAAAGAATTGGGAGATAGAATCCGCAGAGGCACAAGGAGACTTTGTTATTCTGGATATGAAAAATAAAAAAGACCATGTGAACCTCCTCTTAAACTACCTATTGCACCCATTCTCTTATGCTTATGCATGCAATAATGTCGCATCCGATGCGAAACATTTCAATCTGGATGCTCTCTTCACCAAATATGCCCTGAGTCAACACTGGACGGCGAGGAAGTTGACTGCCCTGACCTTGAATGTTTCGAAGTACAACAGTGTTGCCGCGGAGGCAAATAAAAAAAAGAAAAGTCCGAAAAAACCAGCTGCTTCGGGGGCAGGAGGATCGAGAAGTGCTCCGCGGCCTGTGCCTTCGGGGAGCAGGTTGACAGAAGGGCCCAGCAGACAATCCACTCCATCCAAAAGGTCGAGGGACGAGATGGAGAAGTCCGGATTGACGGAAGGCGCTGAGGTTAGTTCTCCTCCAGTGATGCCAACCCCTTTGAAGAAGGGAGAAAACCCAGACGCTGCCAAAGCGACAAAAATCCTTCGAGACTTCAACAACTACTCCAAGGATTGCTGGCCTATGGGACGCCACTTCACTTTCAACGTGGATTGTTTCAAGTGCGAGAAATCTCCTAACAAGTGGGTGGTGAGGTCTTGTGAAAGCGGAGGGGTGAAGTGGCAGATTAATAACCTCATGAACAACGTGAAGTGGGATAGGCAGACCGTCTGCGTGATGCCCAAGGGTTTTTTGTCACGCCCCACTGAGAAGGATTGGCCAAGAATCCAGAATGGAGAGTTCTGGATAATCGATGGAAAACACAGTCTAGAGGCGTCACAGATCATCCTAAAGGATGATAACTTCCAGCACGAGCTCAAGGCGGACCTGCGCTATTGGAAGGCGTTTTTGGTTTGGTCTGACGACTGGGACAAGCTCCGCAAAATATCGACATTTTTGAATTCCGGAAACAAGATCAAGGCATTCGAGGCCTCCTGGGCGGCGAATATAGTGGCGGCCAGAGACGTGTGGGTCGCGCACGGATGCCCGCCAAAAGAGAGGGAGAACGCCAAGACGCAATCTCCACAGTGGAAGGTGAGTTTACGAACGAGCGTTCGTAAAGCATATGTTGCATTAAACAATTTCTAAATTTTCCAACTTACGAACGCGCGTTCGTATTTAGTATTGAACACTGACGTCCTCGTATGTATGTTGCAGGCGTTCTGTGATGCGATGGTGGACAAATTCTCCTCCATCGACATGAAGTCCACAAGCACCAAATCAGTTCTGGAGCTCAAAGGTGAGCTCCGTCTGATTTGCTGCAACAGAGACACCTGGGAGTTGTGGACCCAGTTCTTCGACGCTCACAGCTCGGGCGATCTGGTGAACCCAGACACAGAAGAGAAGTACGCTCAAGAGAAGAGCGGAGAGGCTCCGCCTCTACTGCGGGAATTTTTTAGGGCCCTGCAAGGACTGACTGAATCAGAGTTGCAGCGATGTGCGGTTCACGTTCTTGGGAACACCGTCGGAAGGACCATCCCTTATCCCAAGATATTTTTGAAGAGACCAAAGCACAAGCCCGGCACGTACTCGATCAAAGAGTGGTGCGACCACAGGAAGCTGAAGACCGCTGCGATGCGGGAGATTAGCGGCCTATTGCCTGAGATGCACCTTTTCCAGGCCGACGAAGATATCAACTGGGCGAAATGGAAGGAGTTCAAGGCGCTGTACAATATCAACGGTGCCTCAATGCGCAGCCTGGTGAAGGAGCACGTCGCCGTCCTGAAGCTCAAGGGAAACAAAAGAGCAAAAAAAACAGAAACGGAACCTGAAGAGCTTCAACGGTACATCTCCTTCTTGGAGAGGAAGAGGAACGCCACCTTCGAGGGCGTGGCAAGATTTTGTGTGGTGACCACGGGGCTGGAGAGGACCACGTTTTCCAAGTGGGATGGCACCTTCAGCAGGTCCGAGGTCAGGGAGGATCGAAGGGGTTGTCCCTTCGCGGTCATCGACTTCAGAGGGATACCCGGTGCCTCGCGACAGGGCGCGAAGGGGGAGCCTTTTTACAACCCTTTCATGGCGAGATTCATGGAGCACAAATCTCCGACCATGAGGGAGCCGCACGTATGGCTGTGGATTGTGGAGCAGGAGAAGCAATCCGTCGTCATCGATTTGTATGAGAACAAGATCAAGTTCGAGTACAACATCTTCCACAGCACATACGTGCCAGCGAAGACGGAGGGAATTGTTGCCGTAAACGAGGCCAGAGGCAACAGGCAGGTGGGAGCGGTGAGCCTCATCTTCTTGACATACAATGCGCTTAGGAATGGGCGAGCACCCATAAAGGCGATCAACACATTCAAGAAGATATACAGCATCCCTCACCCACCTCCAAAGGATCTCTTCCAGGAGACTTTGTACACTGTCTTCCCGGCGCTGGAGCTGAGGATGGAGTTCTACGTCTCCATATTGCAGGGTTTGGCAATGATTGGCGAGACTGTCTACAACGTATTTGGAGGCAGCAAATTTATGTACGCGGCCATGGTAAGCCATCTCACACCACTTTTTACGAACGCTCGTTCGTAAACACTGCATGCTCCAAACAATTTACCATGGGCAGCCGATACTTATGATTGTTTTGTGAATTGTTTTTTTATTATTTCCTCGCTCAAAGCCTTCATGTTTACGAACGCGCGTTCGTAAATGACTGAATCTTTGCCTTCTTATCTCAGATGCTGGGGCTGTGCGTGAACACATATATTGACGCCGTCGACGAGGAGGATTACAAGTTCCACAGGACAAAAGCGTCGACGATGGACCTAGCTAACATGTCCGTGCCCAGAACGGACTTCAACATGCCGGCCGAGGAAGGCATGCCGCCCATGGAAACAGACGACGACGAGCCTGGCCCCTCCGTCAACGTCGATGCCATCCTCCAGGCTTTGGATGTCACTCCTCTCCGGTTGTTGGCCCCATCGGGGGAGCCTTCAGAATACCAAGGGACCCCGGCTGGATGTACTGGATCCTCGGCGGGTGCCACCCAGGATGTCCTCCCCGCGCTTACCTCAGGCGCGGAGCCCTTCGGCACGCCAGGAGGTTGTTCGACGTCAGTGTCCCCCAAGCAAAGGCTGGCGGTCCCGAAAATGGAGACCCTCGATGTCCTCGACCAACGCTCCCGTCCCACGTTGGACCTGTTCCGCAACACGCGACGGAGGATGAAGAAGACCCCGTACGTGGAGTTGCCCGAGGGGGCGATCATCGAGGTCTCCGACGAGGACGAGGGGGACATTGACATTATGGTCGAGCTTGGGGTGGAGTTCGACAAGAACAAGAGGGTCAAGGAGGAGGCCCTTTCCGTCGCCGAGCTTAACGCAAAGCTCGAGCAGAAGATGAAGGAAGACATGGCTGCGGCTGCAGAGGAGAATGCCCGGAAAATGAGAAAAATTGAGGAGGAGCTGAAGTCCTCCAACGAGAAGACGGACGCCATACTGGCGATGCTGACCAGGCTGCAGAACTTTGCAGTGGCCCCTCAGGTAGCATTCCCATTCCCTGCGGGATACCCCATGCACGCTCCTTTCCCGGGAAGGCATTCCTACCAGCCAGCGCCCCACCCAACGCCGGTGGGGACTCCTCCACCCCCTACAATGCCCACGGACACCGCCAACATACACGACGCAATCTCGGCGGCTATCCGTGAGGACAAGGATTTACGAACGCACGTTCGTGAATCTTCAGGTCCAACAGTCCTCACCCCACCCCCACCAAGGGTAGGACTGCCTTCACAGACGGACACGGCACCTTTCACCGTCGTCCCCAGTTTACTAGATAGGACAAGGGGCGATGATACTGCGCGACACACTGACTTGGTCATTGTGGAGGACACGCAGGGGAGCCCGAGTGACACCGCAGGCGTCCAGAGGATGGACGTCGAGGACAGCCCTGCGGAAGACCGACATCCCCCCGCATGCATTGGGGACGTGCACATGGAGACTCTCGACCTGGGTGGCGAGGAGGACGACATACAGCAAACCCAGACGTCTCAGGCGGCGCGTGCTGACGACGTAATGGAGACTGAGGCACCTGCGGCGGCGGATGTGATGAACGCGCGTTCGTTAATCGCTGAGGAGGGAGCTGCCGCTCAATCCAGCGCCGCTGCCCCTCCCTCCGATGACGAGGTAACTCATCTTTGAGACTACCGCATGCATTTACGAACGCGCGTTCGTAACATCTCTAACCACATGCGTTGTGTTTTGGCGCGTTGTATACATCGGCATCCGAAACCTCCGATAGCCCATTTTTGCGTGCTTCCTCAGGTCGACCAGTTTTGTAGGACACGGCATCTTGTTGCCCTAGGAACCTGTACGATAGATTATCATCTGAGACAAACTGTAAATTTTCACGGAATTCATATAAATGAAACATTTTTTTGCATCGAATCGCGTCGTCTCGCATTGGTTGTTTTGTGTATGTTCATGCGGGTTCAAATCTGTTGTGCATTTCTGCCTCGTTCGCGAACGGACGCTCGTAAAAGGATGCCACCCCGCGACCATCTCCTTCACGAACGCCCGTTCGTAAATGCACTATAGGGTTCATTCACAAATGAACGTTCGTGAATGGTGCGCATGGTCACTGCTGGCCTTTCACGAACGATCGTTCGCAAATGTACCCTTGTTCTCGCCCTTCGTCTTTTTCCATACTGCATCTTCATGTTTGCTAAATTCTTTATTGGATCATAGCATTAAACTAGTCGAATTGTTAATCACAGGACCCCCCGGAGATAGGTCGCAACCCCTCCACGAGTGGACCTCAGACCCGAAACAAGCCGTTCATCGTGTTTGACCTCAACGGGGTGTTGTGTCACACCGAACACATCCCGAGGGTCCCCACGCGTCCCTTCCGTCACCCCGACGAAAGGGACTATGACGGCGAGCTCGACACCCTAATAAACCGCAAGGCTGTCCGCGCCCGTCCCGGCTTGCGGGACTTCCTTCGCGAGGTTGTCGAGTTCGCCCACGTCATTGTGTGGAGCTCAATGGTCATGGAGAACACGGAACCCATCGTCGACTTCCTATTCCGTGATCTCCCGAGCCCTTGCCTTGTCCTCGGGCAAGAGGACTGCGATGAACTACTCGACGAAAAGGGTCTACCGGTTCCCAAGTTCGGCGGCCGAGGCCGAGGGCAACAGTTCCTCAAGGTCCTAAGGTCCAGACTTTGGCGCGGCGTCCCCCGGCTTCAGGGGACCCCCCACGGGTGGTGGCCTACTCCGGAGAACACCCTCCTGGTCGACGACAGCCCCGCCAAGAGCGTTTTGAACCCCCCGGGCAACGTCATCTTTCCCGACACGTGGACCGGAGATAGGAAGGACGCATTTTTGGTCGATACGCTAGCGCCGTACCTTAGAAGGCTTGTCCTCCACGCCGGTAGCATCCCCTTTTTTGTTAGGTCCAACCCCATCGGCAATGCGGGACTAAGCCCCCGCGATAATGTATACAAGAGCATCATGAGGCTCGCGAAATTTAATAAACTCATTTGAAATATCTTCATGTATGTGCGTGTTATCATTTGGTTCACATATCTAACGCTTCATCCGTTTTTGGATGTCTTTGTTGTCTGTGTTGTTGTTGTTATTGTTGTTGTTCCCCATAGTTTGCCCCCATATGTGACGCCCCCGTCCTCCACGGCCTTTCCCGTCCCCCCTCGTCCCCAGGCTCCCCTTCCCGCGGCGTGACGTATTCCGTGATCCCCTCACTCTACCACTTCTCGGCGGTGGATGCAGCCTCGGCCGTGGACTACTCCCGGGACGTCGACGACGGTGTTGTCAACAGCCCGCCCCCCAGGGTTGTCCCCCGGGCATTCGCCCCGTCGCCCTCCCCCCTCTCCAAGGAGAAGCGGACGCTCGTTCGTTTGGGGCATGTGTCGCCCTCGAGGGACGACGCCGTCGCTCGTCGTGGGCCGAGCCGACGTCTCCACCTGGAAGCAACCCGGTGCGACCCCTCCCCCGTCGTCCCCGTTCCTCCTCCTGCAAACCCATCCCCGGTCGTTGGCCCTCCTTGCCATGTTTCCCCCACATTACTGAACAGTGCCGCAATTCAACCGGATTCGTATGCTCTCCTCGACACCCCCATCGTCCCCGGGATCGATGTCACCAAATCCAAGGTGCCCTTCTTTGTCCCTAAACCCATATTCACCGTTGCTTTCCTCTTTGTCTGCGCGTGCCAAGAGGTTTACGAGCGCCCATCCCAAACCGCCCTTCCTCATTTCCCCACTCCGTTCTTATTATTATCTTCCTATGGCGTTTTTTGGCAGGTGGCTCCCCGCTCGCTTGGTGGCCAACCCTCCTCGACTTCGTCAGTGCCAAGGCACGCCCTCAAGGCCGCATCTTCCGAGTCCGATCGTTCTCTGGCCCTCCGGAGAAGCGCAAGACGTTCCCTTTCGCAAACGCCCTCGTATTCTACTTATAATACCACCTCGTACAATTCGGGAGCGCGTCCTGAAACATGCAAGAACGACACATATTCCTTTCCAGGCAACACACAAGGATACAGTCGTGGGCCTGAGATTTTTAGAGCCATGGAGGCCGCCCAAAAAAAGGACTTAGCCGCAAAAAAAAAATAGTGGGTCGGACTAGTGTGACTAGAAGCGTACTAGTGGGACGGACTCCCTAAATGGGCTTAGGTGTAG
The DNA here is from genome assembly GCA_950295325.1 of Polytrichum commune. Lineage (NCBI taxonomy): Eukaryota > Viridiplantae > Streptophyta > Polytrichopsida > Polytrichales > Polytrichaceae > Polytrichum > Polytrichum commune. The sequence goes on from OX485807.1 coordinate 45,654,332, forward strand.
AACATATTTAAGTGCTTACTTTCTATGCTATTCCAAGTTACTCAAGACATTGATGGTATTTCCATTATAATTGTATTTCTATCCCAATTAATTCATTCAACTTCCATTCATTCTTCGCATCTTCCCTTCCATTCATAACGAGTTGTCATTTCATACGCAACTATTTTCATGTATGCCTCACATTTTTTTTCACTTCCATGCCTTTATGTATAATAATAGTAGCATACCATTATACATATGGGATTTTTAGTCGTCATTACTGGTCCAATTTTGAAATATGCATCCTTATATAGTCTCATAATCAACAAAAAGTCTCCAAATACCGAATATAGTGTTTCCTTCTGGAGTCCTTGAATGCTCATGATGTGTGATAGGGCATCATTTGGTCTTTGTTCAAAATATTTCTTCAGAGTCTCTAGAGAACGTGCAACAACATTCAATCCTACAACTTCTTCTACCATGGGGATATTAACTAAAATGAGACAAATGGTCCGCTCATTTTAATGTGGGGAACGTGATGGGAACGCAATGATTGATTTTTTTGTACGAGAGAATACCCGTAGAGGTTTTAGCCTCCACAAACCAAGTGTTCCAATGAAACCGGGCAAACAATCAATTGTAATATGGAGGATCCCATCAAGGAAGACAAAAGGATTGTGCCTACACTCCATGGGTGAACACCCGTGGACTATTAAACATTGGACGACATTGGACGACTCCCACATATTAAACATGTTGGCTAATATGACAATGCACATGAAAATTCACAAAAAAAGATGCCTTTAAAAGTGGTAGTTTGAACATCCGTGGGACAAATGTCAATGTCTACGGCTCTCTAATTAATGCTCACAAAATTAAAATTGAGCTCCAAACATGCTAGATGGTGTCAACCATCTAGCCCACCCATGAGAGTCCACCCGTAGATACCCAGGAATGAGCAAGGCAACTTTAATCTAGAGGTCTTCTGTTGGTACCCCATCCTCGAAAGTATCTCCATCAGTCATTTTCTCACCTCTAGTGCATCGATCTAAATTATCCTTTGCGAAAAGAATTTGCCGAGCTGGGATGAGAACATTGTCATCGGACGCATTCCTTTGTCTTGCCCATGATGCCACAACACAATCTAGGGATTGATGTTGTGGTGCATAGTCCTTGAGCCTCGTCCATCGAAAAGATTTTGCCGTGTCCCATTCCTCATAACGTTCGTCTAAGGTCTTCTTGTTCCTTTGGCCAAGGACCGGTACATAATAGACAATCTCAATGGAACGAGGATTAGGACCGATATGTGCCAAATTCGGCTCAGAAATCACTCGTCCCATCCACACTGGATTAGGACAATCCTCACTAGGACGTAGTAACACATAATGGCCAATCCTGATATGTGCGCCGGGACGGAAGGTCTCAACAGGTCGAGAACTAGCTGGCCCCACGTAAGCATAATCAGTGATGTTTTCCTCAAGTAGATGCACATTATCCACATGGAGGGTTGGTGCAATGGAGAACCGTGTAGCTGGCCAGAATGGCTCGCTAAGTTCAGATGGAGTTGGGAGTAAAGGTTGATCCATAGCCGCAAGCACATTCTCCCAATATAAAATTGTTGGTGCAATGGACTCCATATATTGACCCGAACTATCTTGATCTGCCGTATCCTTCCAATACTTAATAAAACCTTGCACCCCAAGCTTTATGTTCACGGAATCTTTCATCTCCCTTTTTGGAACGGGACGGGGGCACCCTACAAAAACAAACATACAATGAGCTCGGAGCAATACCACGGACTAACTGCCCACGGGTGATCACCCGTGGGCCACATACTTCACACCATGTATTTTCTAGTGCACTTCCAAAGCAATACAAACAAGGGACCCACTAACCTGTTGGGACCATGGTCTTCTTTGTGATAGGGTCCACCTTCCAAAGAGCAATTCCTCCATCAGGCACCCAACTTGGATCTGTACAATACACTTTGTACTGCATCAATGGCACTCCTTGAGGATCTACATAAAAACGGAATTGGTGCGCCTTGGAATGCCCAATAAGTCGATCTTGACCATACTCATTGTAGTATCCCTTCACCCATTCCTTGAAATCTGCAACCTCGTGGATTAAGGACGGGACAATAGTGGGTTCCCCAGCAGCCATGAACGATGCCATGAGGTCTGGGAGTGTATGGCAATCCTCAATCTTCAGCCTTTGTCCAAACCTCCCAAACATTGCATCCACATCCTCATGCGTATGTCCAACAATAAGGAAAGACACCCTGACTTCCCGAAAAATTCCCTTTGCAGTCAGAGCTGACCAAAACAACATGTTGTATTTTGATTTGTTGTCCTTCGCACAATTGTCCATTTGAACAAGGAGGAGGGGTGGCAAACCTGTAGGAGGAATACTTGCGGGCGGTGGCAAGGGAAGTACTCCTGAACACTTCTCTACACCAACCACCAATGCGTCGTGTAAAGGATCACCTATGGACGAAATCGGAATGTGTCTACTAGAGCAAACAGGTTGTACCTCAAGTTGACAAAGCAACTTCATCATCGAGGTGATAGTGAAGTTGGCATCGGATGGGTACATATCAAGGACATAATGCGCATAATTCACATCTGAGTGACCATGTGCAATCATCCCCGCAATGGATATGGGGAATCGCTCGTATTTGTCAACACGTTTGTTTTTGTGCGCGAAGACGGGAAGAGCCGTTTTCCCATAATCCATTTTGTCATGGATTATACAAAGCACCTCATTGGGAGCATACTTTGACAAAATCCTATCTTTATAGTAACTGTTTCTATGAGCCTCCTGCAATGTTAGATGACGAAGGCTAGCATTCGAGATGGCCAAGTGACCAGTTGTGTTCTTTGTGTGTATTCGCAACAAATCCTTGAATGCTGCACAAGTTCCACAACGCGAGAAGTTGTCGCCGGGGCTCTTTATAACATACTGCTTGAAATGTTGTCGATGTAGGCGGCTGAAGGTGGACGTGGAGATAGGCGTGTACCCTAGGTCTCCGTCCAAGTTGTTCACTTCCTGCAATAGGTTGCACCACGTTGTTCCCACAGGGAGCATCTCCGTCCCTATCTTCTCACCAGTTGGAAGAGTCCGAGTCATATGGGGCATGGCGTCCGCCCTACCCTCAACCAATACTCCAAGGGTGGCTCGTGCTTGCACTGTATTCGCCTGTGGTTTTCTAGTTCCTGTATTTCCATGATCTCGAGATCTAACCCCCATCAAGCTTTCAGCCTTGTTCCTATTATATTGTGCCCTTGATATCATATAGATGTTCATCCATGCTCGAGTGCATATTGTTCTCCCTTCCAACTGCACCATTTCACGTCCGTTGTGCTCATGTTTCTGGATCGATTGGAACACCGACAGGGCTATGAGCTTCCGAGCATTGAATGGCAATGCGAAGTAGTGTTCCCGAATACTCATCAACAAAGGCCTTGGGAATACCTGGCAACAATGCTCGGAACAACAATCCACCGCTGATAACATCCGCGCATGCTCCTCAGTGGCTCCCCAAATTTTCTTCCCAGGTGGCCGAGGTGCACACATCCTCACAGTGTTGTATTGGCGTTTTCCAAGCAAGCGCCGATGACTTTGAACTTCGCGGGTCGCATTATGATGGACCAACAATATTTCCGCTAATGTATGTCCTTCAAATTTGGTGAGTGAAAGTGGCCATCGGTGCAGCGTATTCTCCCAATCTTGCGAAATAACATTGTCAGTTGGGTTCAAGATAATAACTCCAACATCCTCAGCCCCTAGGATGCTATTGTCAACACAATCCAACGGATTTGTGTTGCAAATCAATCCATCACACAAAGCATGGCCCTCATCATCAAAGAGCACAACGGCCTTCCCCTTCAAGTCCGTCCTCGACAGTCCAATGTAATGTGGAATCTGAACATCGATATCAAAGTATGTCAACACACATTGACCAGAAGCTCACGGGTGTTCACCCGTGGGGGACAACATTGACATCTCAAGAGAATATTTACATTCATATAGGGGTGAGCTTTACACCTCACTTCACACAACTCAAGTGAAGTATGTGTTACTTATCATATCCCCATTGGGAGAATGACCCTTATTACCAGTTTCCACAAAGCCCAAACACCAAAACTATCACCCCTAACACTTACTTGTGTACAATTATTACTATGCATGTAGGTGTCACATCTGCTGGCCCAAGTGCTAGCGAAATAGTTGCCATTCAGGATAGTGTCAACATTCCAGTTTAACGAATATCATCGTCATCATTTATCATAATGCATCACGAAACTCCCAACTCGTAATAATATGTACCAATTACCCATTGACAACATATTTCACATACTCAGCAGGAAATTTACAAATAAGCATAATTGCATATACAACTATTGAGTATGTCACACACATGATACATGCCTATCTTATAACCACACATATGTAGGGAGAACTAAAATACAAATCATGAACTGCCACGGGTGAACACCCGTGGGGGCTTCCATGCTGGTGCCGGATTCTCCCACGGGTGTTCACCCGTGGGAGGCTACCATGCTGACATCTACTACTAGAAAGTTTGTCACACACATGAGCATATGGATAACTTCTATTCTGACATATGCTAGGATAACCGAAATAAAAACCATAAGCTCCCACGGGTGAACACCCGTGGGGGCCCCAAACCCGGTACCAGAGTCTCCCACGGGTGAACACCCGTGGGGGCCCCAAACCGGGTGCCAGAGTCTCCCACGGGTGAACACCCGTGGCAGACTGGCCGTACAGGAGGGGTACGGCCAGAGTGTTGTCACGGGTGCACCCGTGGGAAAGTGGATGCACATTGGGGTTATAAAACCAACCTCTTCACTCATGTGAGGCACGCTCTCCATGGTTGCTCCTCAAGGGTGAAGGGGGGTGGACTCAAATGAGGAGAAAGAAATGACCCTCCAAATGGTGGCCTTTATATAGGTCGTGAGCATGGCCATCAACTTCTCATGAGGAAGTACAAGGCATTCCCTCCAAATTCGTAAGTACATAGACGTCATTCCCTCCAATTCCTATCGCTATTAGCTAATCACGTTCTAACCTTCCTCATATTGAATAATGATGACCTTCGGTAGTGGGGTTCTACATCGTATGTACATGGAGTGAAAATTTGTTACAAGGCGAAGGAGAGTCTTTGCGGTACCAATGATCATTGGATAACCTTTGCATACACCTCATACCACTACCAAGCATACTCATGCCAAAATTACATAAGGACATGTGCACACATAACAGGTCCACCACTTATGATGGGCACCCTTGCAAAATGAATAGTATGAAGGTTAGGTATTGTTTCATCCGCAAGAGTTAACAACGACATGGGATTCTCTCACCAGAGTTATAGTTCCTTTATATTTTATAATTGTGAATAGGATGCCTATTTTGTGGGCAAGGTGCAAGGATAACCCGGTCAAAGCTACTATTATCTTTCATGATTGCAGTCTAATTTGGGAATATGATTGCACCCAAATTCAAGGTTTGAAGCTCAACACTAGCCTGCTCCTTTTAGAGCAACTAGCATTGTGGCCCATTGTGTTGCAACTTCGGAATAGTTTCATATACTTCTCTCGAGGGGGGGTAGTCATTGGTTGGAGTAGCAATATACGTGCGAACAAATGATAGGGTATTTTAAAAACATGGGGGCTAAAAATTATAAATGGAGTTAAGAGTAATATAGGGTATCAACCAGTATGCTCGACAGCTTTAAAGTCCTATAGGGTATGGAATAATAGGTAATTTGGAATTATAAGTAATGCAAGCCATTTTTCTATTAACCCAAAGTAGAAATTTACATAATGATAGCATCATTGTGAGAAAAATAAGAGAATTGAAAGTAACACCCCCCCTATAAAATAATGGTTGTTCGCACCTATATCCTTAACTTTTTAACACACTGCCCCCCCCCCAAGATACTTATACTTTCCTAGCCTTGTCAACTTGCCTCGCTCCACCCCATTGTCCAATGTTGTATTTCATGAGCAAATGTTTTGTTGTATCCCCATGATCATTCTTCTTAACCGACTTGACATGTGGCACACCTCAATTTCATGATAGTGGACATTTATCTTTATCAACTTTGTGAATCTTCCATATCAAGTTCACACTTTATGGTTTTTTTATTTCTCAAATTCTCGCCGCCTCATTTCGCATTCTTTGCCTTCTCATTGTTTTGTATTTACTTGGAAGCCTCTAGCCTTGATGTCAAATTTTCTTTGGTCTTCATTACACTACCTTGGAGTTAGAAGCAAGCAATGTCATTTTTCCTTTGGTCTTTGATTATTGTACATCAAAGCAAACAACTCATACCCAACATAGTTGGAGTGCGTAATCTCATGGGTTTGAGAGTGTACGTAGTGTAGTTGGGGGTTTGATTATGGGAAGAGTGTTGGTAGCGTGAGCAAAGCGCATAACGTTTTTGGAGTGTAGTGTATAGTTGTGCGGAATAGGGAGCAATTTGTTTACTAGGATAATCCTATACATGATGTAATGTTCTTTGTGAAATAGAGTTATGCATTTCCTAAAATTGATTTTGTGAAGTTTTGAATATGGGTACCAAATCATGAAATTGTTCACAACATGTACTGAAATTGGTTGTTTAAATAATGAACTTGGTTCATATTTCCAATGAAATTGGAAGAACCTATCGCTAAATTGCTTTGTTAAATCATGAATTTGAGTTTGCACTTTTGTGGATTCATCATACCAAAGGAGTATGTGTCACTTTCCTTTATAAACCTCTTGGTTTTGTTCACGACTTTGAAACATTAAACATCAAAACCCTAAGGTCACAATCATGTACTTAAGTTATCGAAGATGACCATTGAGAATTATTACATCAAAACATAAAACCTTGAATTTATAATTATGAAGTTAAGTGGACCACCTTTCCCAAACAATCTCAACCTTAACCTCAAACTCAACCTAAACCCCGATGGTTCACGGCAGTTTTTTCAAGTTAAGTTATCCAAGATGATTGTTGAACACTCTTCCCAAACAACCTCAACCTCATCATCAACGGTTCACAATGGCTTGTGGTGGTTTTATCAAGTTAAGTTATCCAAGATGCCCATTTAATAACTTTCTCATGTGACCTCAAATTTAGCACCAATGATTTGTGACCATGCCCAGCCTTGTCAACTTGCCACAACCTTGCCTCGCCCACCCCCATTAATAGTATGATATAGGATGTGATGACTCAATACCTACCTAGACTCCTACTATGGCATTATACACAATTTGACAATTCGACCCTTCTCCCAATAGCTCAAGCCTAGGGTTAATCCATCTTTGACTTGAAAGCGCCACATATTACAAAATGAATTTGCATGTATTGACTGAAACATGCAAAATGCCACCAAAGAGAGAGAGAGAGGGAGAGAGAGTCCATTTTCATGGCACCTCTTTGATTTGCACAACCCATTTTTCAACTTTTAGCATCACTTGTCATTCTTATCAATCATGATGTTGGACATGTAGCAACATACCATAGAGTTCCTTTGCCACAAATATGTGTGTGTGTGTCTATATGTATGTATGTATGTATATATATATACATATATATATATATGTGGCCAACTCGGGCGTCAATGCCCTATTTACACTGGGGAAATCATCAAATTTATAGCACTACGCTAGAGATGTTGATCCATTTATAACCGGTTTAGGGTTTAGGGTTTAGGGTTTAAGGTTATTTATTTCCTTAGCATTTTCAGCTCTGGGTTAGTAGGATAGGGCCTTGCATTACTTATATTTCCAAGTTACCTATTATTTCAAACCCTATAGTACTTTAAAGATGTCCAACGCCATTTTTGACACCCTATATTATTCTAAATCATTTTGTTCATTTTACGTCCCCATATACCCTCTCAATTTTTCGCACGTATATTTCTACTCCAATACATCACAACCCCCCCCCCCCGGTATGTGTCCACTACATTTCTAGCTGCACTTCCTAGGTTTTACGCTATATACTTATGGGCCCACCACTTATGCCCTTTGGATGACCGTTTTGAGATCCCATGTCGAAATGATGGCTTAAGGCTGACCGATCGACAAGGCTGTAGAAAAACGCGACTCCAATCATTTGACATGTCCTTGGATAATGCACATGTTTGGGTAGACTTAGTTTGGACACCACGTGTGTGATTAGAACTCCCAATGCAGCTAGAGGACATATACTCCTTAACCTAAACCTTATGCCACAACACATACATTGAAACAACAATACAAAACAAACACATACAACCCCTTAATAGATGCAATGAGATACAATGGTTGCAATGTCAACCCCCTCTTCCCAAACTTGGATGCCCCAAATAGATAGTTGCACCCAACATAGCCCGGCTTCCAAAAGGAAGGCAATAAGCCCTATAATGAGCCCCCCCCCCCCCCACCACCCCCAAACTCATGTACATTATAGAGCAAACATACTCAATTTTTCCTAATAAAAATTTCTTCCCCTTTTCAGGATGTGCTCTTCCATATGTGGAGAAAAACCTCACATTCAAGAGTACCTCTCATCGATCCGACAGAAAATATAAAACTAAACCCCCTTGGTTTAGACTAATTCCGTAACTTTGAAGCTAATTACGGTGTCAAACCAATTGAATTTTTAAATAAAATGTTTTTGGATGAATGTTGGGTGTGCTTGTATGTGAGCATGTTTTCTTGTCTTTGCCCTCGGATTGATAGGCTTTGCCTACGCATGGGGAATTTGTGATAGCATTTACATCCTCAAGGGCTTGGGCTTCTAATGTGAGGCCCTATATACATATCAATGTTTTTTTGGCCAACGAAATGGGATTATCGCATACGAGCATATTACTCTCATTCATCCAACAATGAAACTTTAAACTAGTATGTAGTAAGGAGGTTATTTTTCAAAGTTTATTGGAAACCCTATTTAGTTGAATTGACCCCAAATTAGTCTAGCCCAAGTTAGGGCACACTTTCATGTACCAATCGTTTTGGTGAAACAAAATAGAGTTCTCTAACGTTGGTGAAGGTTTTGCCGGTATCTTCAAGCATCTTTTGGACTGAGCACTCCCATGTGGAGTGGCAATGGTGGTTGGGGGGGGGGGTAGCAGATTCGGCTCGTTGCCCAAAACACAAGTTGAAACGTGGCCATCCTTGTACTGACGCACTTTAGTTGTTGATTGACTAGACTGATTGATTTTTAATCATGGGATGCTAGAAAAATGAAAAACAAAATCTCCATAAATTAAGAAAACTTTGGGCAAGGTTTGAATAGTAAGAACATGGCATCATGAACTCTCAATGTAAATACAACAAATTATGGTTCACACTAACAATGTATATAAAAACCAAGGTTTCTCCGCTCAAATGAAAATCAATTTCCATGTGCTAGAATACCAACCTAGTCAAGTTTCCCTCCTCAAACTACAACTATCAATGAGCCCCACATACCTTATTAGTTTGGGCATGTGCCATCCTGACCCATTACACCAGTCCGTATGAATCATTTTGGGTTCATATCTTGCATGAACCCAACCACATACATTAACCCTTGCAAACCATATGCCCATGCCCCTGTAAAACCTTCATGTGCATGTACGCACATAGCCCCACTCATAAGCCCCCGTGACCCGCTTTGGGAAAAAAGAAAAAAAAAATGAATTTATTATCTTTGTTAACTAATTGTCTTTTTTAACTAATTGCTAAAATAAAAAATGAATTTATTTAGTTATGTAGCATGTGAGCTCTCAAAACAACAGTCAGTACTCAATGCAATAAACTCTAATTGTTGCACCATAGGTAGGTATCATGGGATGATTCAATACAACATCTACTAAGGGGAGGGAGACCAAGGGAGGGGAAGTCGAAAGCATTGGTAACAATAGGACTAGAGATTTCTATTTAGAGATTATTAAACTACTCTTTAAAATCGGGGTCAAATACCTTTGAGTAACCTTTAAGTAACCTTTCCATAATGTCATGCTCCAATCCATGGGTATGACTTGTGGACTTGCCATAAAGTATTTTTGAAATCACCTTTAAGGAGAATATAAAAGCTCAATTTTGGACCGTGTAGCCATAGATGTTGCATCCATGTGGGATTTGTTGTTGCTCAAATTTAGTACTTTGGTACTTAGGTTGTCAATCCATGTGCACTATCGACCCTACAATGACCGAAAATATTTTGAGAGTGTGCGATTGACTATGTTAGGTTATAATAAGGCTCTATGTGATAGCATGGTTATACTTACATGAGTACCCTTAGATGTGCACTTTGGGAAGGACATTCGAGGCCGTAAATATGAAAGTCAACAAATACCTTAACCGTACAAGCCCACTTGAAATGGCCGGGGATTCATGGCACTCAAGTAAAGTCATCCGGTAACAAAAATCGGATGAGTCCATCAAGAAGCTCGGATGGAGCTTACTTTAGTGAAATACCTCCGAGTTGGCATGTAAGACCTACTTTCTCCCTCATAGTTATTTTATAAATATTAATTTGTTGGCAAGGGGCAATGATGTGGCCTTGGATGCTCTAAGCCTATTTTCCAACCTCCCATGAGATGTTTCCAAGGCCATGATGTGGCTTTGAATTTCACATGGTTATTTTGATAAATATTGTAAGATATCAATGTGTGCAATATATAATTATGAAGTGTTGTCATAGACATCTTTTTGTTCATAATTCATTTATTTTGCACATGTGTGATTGTTCAAACATTTGTAATATGGCACAATAATATATATCACCTTATGATAAATTGGTGAACTAAAAAACTCAATTCAATATTAGTATTAGTATTGTTATTATTAGTATTTGCATAATAGTATTAGTATTAGTATTAGTATCATATAATTATATTTATTTAAAAGTAACGGTTATACACTATGTGATTTGAAAGATAATACAATATGTGATGAGGATAAATTATTAAATAATTCAGATAGGCTATAGTCAGAAACTTATGATTTTCTCAGTAATATATACCCCATCTATAACATTGTCCCACGAGTCTAATTCCAAATAACATATCATTTATTTATACCTTATTCTCTTATAAACACTTGCACTAATCTATCATTAGAATGACAAATATAAGTTATTTATGGTAAGTCAAGCGGATTTTAGTGCACTCAATATGGGATTTGTAGTCAAGCGGCCTTCAAGAATGCAATTTTTGGTCGGGTTTAGAAATTTTCTCTACAAGATTGCCCCAACCCAGATTAGATACCTCCAAAAGTTCGTGAGGGGGTATTTAACGTCCGCCCATGTTAAAGCAAATATAATATGGGGTGTCAAAAATGACACTGGGCATCATTAAAGTACTATAGGGTATGGAACAAATCGATTATTTGGATTTGTAATTAATGCAAGGCCCTTTTCTACTAACCCGACTAAGAAAACTACATAATCATAGCATGTGAAGAAAAAAATTGAAAGTAATAACCCCATATAAAATAGTGGTTGTTTGCACATGGATGCGCGATAAAAGAGAATTAGTTGTTGCTAGACTCCTAATTGCATATGAGTAGGACACAAATAGATGGCGAGCAACTAGTAAGGTCCAACACTAAGTGGACTACCACACTAATGGGTTTAGGGTTTAGGGTTTAGGGTTTAGGGTTATTTATTTCATTAGCATTTTCAACCTTGGGTTAATAGAAAAAGCCTTGCATTTCATATAATTCCAAATTACATATTCTTCCATACCCTATAGTACTTTAAAGATGTCCATTGCCATTTTTGAAACCTTATATTATTCTAAGTCATGTTGTTCATTTTTAGTGTGGCCCACTGTAATATTATTGTACTTTTGTTGCCTTACATTGGATTTTCATCCAAATATACAGATGAAAAACCCACAGTAATGGAAACCCCTATTTTGAAGGGTATGCTATGTTATATTGCAGATTAACAACAACACCGTAAGTGTCGTCACATGACACTGGGTGTTTGAGTGCACTTATTAAAATCTTGACATGACATGCCATTAGTATGCTTAAGGATGTATTCCTCTTAAATATTAAAATGAAACACATGACACTTGCCAATAGTGAGCTTAAGCATCTTACCCTTGGGAATGTAGTGGGAATTAACAAAACCGTTTAATATGAACATGTACGTTATCACTATATCACAGTAGACAATATAGCAATCATCCATGACAATGTTGCATCACAAGTTGCTAACATGAGAAGGTCAATGGATGAACTCATCCATCATCATGACATGGCTCTAAGTTATACCTCATGTAGCGTTCACATATGAAGAGATAGTCTGGCATACAATGGGGTATGGGTTGGCATGTGAACTATGTTGAGGATCTGTGATCATATGTTTACTAATTTCCAATCTCAATATGATATCCTTGTCCAATAATTCTTAAGTGAGTCAGTGCCTTTAGAATTCAAGTTGATGTTCCCTAAGCTCGGGGGGGGGGGGGGGGGGGCATTCCCTTGTATATTTTGCATACACCTGCGATAATGATCTATTAAAATGGGGGCTATTTACCTATGAGAAAGGATTATAAGGGATGCTAATTTTTGAAATAATGGTAAATTGTTGTGATTATTTGCACCCTATTGGTAATTATAAATTCTTGGATGGTTGATTTTATGGTACCCTATATTACTTATATGCAATTTTTCCCCCCTGATTGCCCCCATTCCTTAAAGTGTATGATACAGTAGAATTCTCGTTAGAAGCACGTGTACAAAGTAAGAGAAACAAACATTTACTAGGGTTTAGGGTTCAGGGTCACACTGAAGTCCGGGCAAAGCAAAACACTAAACAATAACAACAAAAGATTGCAATTACATGTCATTAAGCAACACGAGCCAACGAATGAAAGTTGTGTTGGATAACACAGTTAGAAACCTTGAGGTCTTAGGGAACAGGCCAGCCACATGTGTCTCAAAGTCACATTTACAAGGTTTGCAGAAGCCCTACAATTGATGCCTTGATCTTCCAATCCTACACATTGGTAGAAAATCCCACGCCATGCAAGCAAAATCCACCTAAACTAGCTAGGCTACCATTTACACATGTGGGAGATATGAGGGTAATCGAACTGAAATGGCTACTACAGATTTCAAGGTATACTAATGATCATTCAACCCTTTCTCCAAATTATATCTCCACATGTGTGAGATAGTACAAATTTAACAGGTTTTATTTTTTATTTGAAATGAACTCATTCAATGAGTTTGCATCTACCTCATCTAAGGTGTAGATTTTGCTAGTTGATTCATTGTTACTAGAGACACTGTTGAGAGAATAGCATCCACATCAACCCACACACAATCACTCTCAACATACTTATATTTGTTGAGACCCAGCTGTTTTTTTAACCAATGGAGGTAAGCCATAGTAGTTGGGAAGAGCGTCTCTCTATTTCCGTTCTGGACTGCACGTTTCATCAAGTCAATGGGTTGCCAACAATTGCCCCACTTAGTACCAACCTTCACCCTTATCTTTTGAACCCTTCCTATATAGAACATGCCATATTTTGGTGGCAAAGTATTTAATTTTTGAAACTATCGCTTTTTGTCCATGCTATTTTATATGTACCACTTAGGTAATTTAATCATGTTTTGTCAAATGCTATATTACATATAATCATGTTTCACAATCCCAAAGCACCCTATACTACATCTAATAATTTTACAAATTTTACGCCAAATTTTTATACAAGACCCTATATTTTATCGCACGTAGTTCCTACATTTTTCGCCAGTGCCCCACCCCCCCCCCGAGTCCCTAAGACATTAATGTCAAAGCTAAGTGTTCATGCATGTAAATCATTCTCATCTCTAATAACTTATGGAGTTATTTTTATCTCTTTCATGGATTGAATGACCTACGTATTATTCTTCCTCTATTCAATTATATTTCAATATTTCAATTTGAAAGAGTCTCAAGACTTTATGTATTCCTAACCTACTCCTCGCTAAAGTATCTTTACGAGATTCCACAAACCATTCAATTCATAGAGTACACATGATTTACATGAATTCATTCATTGAAGTGTTTGACCCATTTCCTATTCAAGTTCTCATTTCCGTAAATCTTATGCCATCATTTAGAATTCCCTTTAATCGATGAGGTATGGTTATGGAGATGCAATCTTAATATTGCTCGAGATTCATGTGGTGCTTGATGTGGCCCACTCGTTGGCCACCTCCTTTGTCATCCTCTCAATATGATTTCGATTCCGATGTCTCCCGCGGCCTTGCATATCACCTTGTACTTCAATATGTTAGTTTCCAAAGTCCTTTCTCTTTAGTTGACCGCTAATTTTGGCTAAGTCCATATGTGTTGCATGCAAAACAACCAACCCCCACCCAAAAATTTGAGTGGGATAAATGATAACTCTAGTGCCTTTGAGAAGGTCATTCTTGAATTTGTGTTATCGCAAGCATGTGTGTTCATATTAGATGTCGACTATGAACGTCAAAAATCTTAGCCAATGAAGAGCACATAATGAATCTAGTAATAATATAACTTAAGATACAATTACAAGAATAAACGCTAGGAGAATGACTTTAAAACCAAGTTATGAAGTGATTCTCAATGCATGGGGGTGAGGGCAAAGCCACAAAGAGATTTATGCTAAAATTGCCTAAATTTTTTTTTTATGTTAAACGATTTATGTTCATTCCTAGTAGTATTTACCTATCCAGTAGGGTTTATTGGGTATGGGAGGTGGGCATGTACCCATTATGCGCGGCAAGTATTATGTGTGATGATTTCTAATGGCCAGCAACTTTGATGCTTTATAAGTATCCATGGCCGCTTCTTATGTCATGCCATTATTTTCGTTGCCATAATATATGTTATATTTAAAATTTTGAATTCTTGGAACTCTAATGGTTCATAGTCCAAGAGAAAACAAGAGAACAATCGAACTTGAGTTCATGGGCTAAGGTGAAAGTGGGCCTATTATGGATGCTCACGACTTCATCAATAAGGAATTGGAAATCATAGCTATGCTTGATGTCAAGCGCGATTGAGCATCTTACACGCATATTATGAGAATGTGCAATTGACTTTGGTATGTTATAATAGGAATCTATGTTACAGAGTAGAATGTTAAAGTATGGAATCTATGTTATAATATGAACCTATTTTAAGCATTATCAATACTATTACCATTTATCGATTGAAAGTGATTATTATTATTACTATAAATCACTACTAGTCAGCCATTAGTAATTCATAATTATTAATCACTATTAAACATTATTAATGACTATAATGACCTATGAAGCACTAGCATTCACTATTATTCACTACTAGTCACTATTAGTTACTATTAGTTACTATTACTGGTAATTACTATTAATCACTATAAATCATTTTTACTAATATTACTAATATTACTAATATTAACAATAGAGTGAATATGACAATTTACTAACAATAAAAATAATATCAATCATACTAATATGAGTTATCTTAATAAGTATTAATAATGAACTTACTAATATGAGTTATCCTACTAAGTACTGATAATTATCTTACTAATACGCAGTTATCTTACTAATTACTAATAATTGTCTTACTAATACTTAGATATCTTACTAAGTACTAATAATTATCTCACTAATACTTAGATATCTTACTAAGTACTAATAATTATCATACAAATAGGGCGAACCTTACAAAGTACCAATAATTTTTTATCGCTACGTCCTAATACCATCATACCGCCCATCCCTCCTCAAAACGTACTTTAGCCGCCAAATCGCATATCTCTTCGCGTCCCGAGATTTCCTCCATCATGTCCCTTCGTACTAATGAGGCATTATGTGACATGCGACTTCCACCCGCTCGTCATTATGGCAACATTTCGCACCCTCTCTCTCCCTCTCTCTCCCTCTCTCTCATTCTCCTCTCCCAATTCTTTCTCTCTTTCCTTCACCACTCTCCACTTTTCTGGAATGCTCTTGCAAAACTCTTCTCCCACAATTCTGAACTTGCTTTGCTTCTCTTCATTCTCTTCATTCTCTTCTCTTCATTCAATTATTGTACTCCTTGTCTTGATTCTCTTCTCAAGAAAACCCTGGAATAGATTCAGTGTGCATTTTCTTGGAATATGTGATAGTTTCTTGGTGAACATAGTTGTTTCTTGCTCAATCCAGCATGTGGTAGAGGTGAGATGTGGAGAAGAGGAAGGCGACCTTGAAGCAAGTGGAGGGAAGTTCCAATCATGAAGAATTGAGAACCCACAAGCTTGTAAGTTTCTGAACTCTTTCAATGTTTTGCACTCTCTTTCACTCTTTTGCTTTCTCTTTCAATTTCATTCTTCCTCTTGCTTGCATTGTTCCTCTTGCATGCATTCTTCCTCTTGCATGCATTCTTCCTCTTGCATGCATTCTTCCTCTTGCTTGCATTCTTCCTCTTGCTTGCATTTCAAATTTCTGGTGCACTAGGGTTTGAATTGCTTGAAGAATTTCAAACCCAGAAATACTAGAGATTTGCATGTGAGTTGTGTGATGCTTGGGTGTGAAGAGTTGATTGAAATGTGAGAAAAATGCTCAAATCAGAATGCAAGATGAATGACAAGAGGTTATGTTCATAAAAATGTGAGACCAGATTGCAAGAAGAATGTGAGGGCAGAATTTACCTATTGAGATGTTTGAGAGTATGAATGTATTGCACATGTAGGCATAGTTTGAAACAATAGCTCTTGTGTTTTGTTTTGTGCAGGAAACCACATTCGTATTGAAAGAATTTTGACATGGTCCCCCCAAAGAACCCTGGTGAGTGTCCATTACATAAATCCCAGTTTTTCTGTTAGTGTGAACGCGGTTATCTGAAAGTGGATATTTGAAGTGCCCACGGGTGAACACCCGTGGGCTTTTGCACCCACAAGGTGGAGAGGCCCACGGGTGAACACCCGTGGGCCTCTCCCCCCATCTGGTTGAATGTGCCCACGGGTGTTCACCCGTGGGCTTTTGCACCCACAAGGTGGAGAGGCCCACGGGTGAACACCCGTGGGCAGTGGTGATTCTTCACAAGGTCCCTAACATGTCCTTGGTCACATGTCGACATCTTCATTTTTTTCTGTTCTTTTTTCCTAATTTTGTACCAACTTGAGGGAGACTTAACTTGTATAGATATTACCGGTTTCGGGACGGGTTGAGATTTTTTTTGCCTTTCAATTCAAGATTTTTGGACGTGGACGAGCTAAAACTTTGTGAAAAATCAGCCCTCCCGTGGGCCTCTCCCCTCATCTGGTTGAAAGTGCCCACGGGTGTTCACCCGTGGGCCTTTGCCCTCACCTGGTTAGGAGTGCCCACGGGTGTTCACCCGTGAGCCTTTGCACTCACCTGGGTGGGAGATTTTGTTTGATAAATGTCTTTCTGATTTTCTATGTAGACAAATTCGGTGTGTCTCTGTAAGCATTTGAAGGTTTTAGACATAAACATGTGATAGACAGTTGGTGTTTCATTCAGGTACATAGAGGTGTCGAAGTGTTCTCTCATTTGAATTGAGATGGCAAGAACTAAGCAAACAGCCCGTAAAGGTATAACCACAATACCTATGTGCACGTCAATGTTATATGAGTTATAGAATCCGTGATAATATTGGGCTATGCTGAGTACTTACATGTGCATTGTCTTCTGCAGTATCGGGAGGTGTGGGCAGACGGGTGAATTACGATGTTGAAGTTTTGGGCCCAGATTTGCAATGGTTCATGCAGTATAGTGGTTTCGGAGAGACAACGGTGCTCTCGCTTTACACGAGGACTGGGCCCAATTCCACATGGAGAAAGTACATGAAGGCAAAACATGTACTGGACATTCAAACGGATGGGAGCCGGGTATTGATAATGTGCAAGTCGCCTGAACGGAAGAAGGACTTCAAGGTTGCAGCACTCGTGGAGACTTTCTCATATGCGGATGTGAATGAAGAGCTCAACAATGAGGGAGAGAACATCCGCTTATTGAACGGTGATTTCCTCACCTATTGTATACTATATTGCGAGACCAATGTGCACACGAAGTCCGTGGAGGAGAGGTCAGTAATGATCGAGCAGGACTACAAATCTGCTCTAGCACGAGTGAAGGTTATAGTTGAGGAGGCAAAGGCGGCAAGGTTGGAAGCATTTTTGAAGAAGAAGGAAATCCGCGATGGCAAGAGGAAGGATCTTGCTGATGTACGTGCCACCTCGTCTAGGAAGAAGACGAGACCCGATGAAGGACAACCACTGATTGTCGAAGACACTGACGGCCAGGATGTTGTCTCCAAGAGAGGCAAGAAGAAAACACCTGAGGATAGTCCATTTCTTGAACTCGAGAAGATTCCCAAGCGATCAATGCATGGGCCTCCAGACAAATCGGTTGGAGACAGGTTGATGGATATGGAGTTGTTCAAGAACAAGTACCAAAGGGTGTGGATATTCGGTGAAGGCGTGAATGGCTATGTCAATATTGACAATATAGAGCGGGGAGATGCAGGGTATAATTGCCGACCCATATCCGAGGCGCATTTGAAGGAGATCAAGACATGGTTATTCAACTATGCCTTCATTCCGAAGATTCATCCCAACTTCTTGACAATCGTTCCTTCGGATAGGCGAACTAAACCATTCAATTTTGAGGAGGTGAAGGACAAATCATTCCACGTGGTAAATGGACAGCACACGTTAGCAGCCTGTCTCGAGTATGTGAATGACCCTAGCAGCACAGATGAGGTGAAGAGGTTTTTCTCGAAATGGCCTTGTAATGTGGTCTGGGCCCCTGAAGGTGATGACGACCCTCTGTTCCACCTCTCTGGTGTTCTGAACCTGGATAGTGAGTACAGGAAGCACTTTCCGTCATTTACGGAGTGCATTCAGCACGCTAAGAAGACCTGGATTAGGCGAGGAAGACCTGACCGAACTGTACGCGAGAAGGCCAGCAACACGGAAGCTTTTAAGAAGTGGAAGGTATTTTTCAAACCTGTGACTTTTGAATTTCTCATTTCTGTGACTCCCACGGGTGTTCACCCGTGGGCGACTATCATGTTGTTGGTGATTGCTGGAAATACATGGAGGTTTTTTTCATAGAGATTGATACATTGCCGGTGTTTGATATAGGCATTTATTACGTGCGTCATGTGGACGTTCCGCGTGGAGAAGGAGACCAACCTGATCATGGAGCACGTCTTGCCTGTATTGGGCGATGACATATGGAGGAAGTGGGAGCGGATATTCAAGGATTACGAGAGTGGTGACTATGTAGACCCGAAGACCGGAGCTCTTATGAAAGAGACAAAGGGGTTTAAGTCGAAGAAGGTGGTCAAGAACGACCTGAAACAATTTCGGGGCTTGACAGAGATGGAGCTCGACATGGCAGCGAATCAAATCCTCACCACCAGAGATGGAGAGCAGCACCCTCGACATACCTTGAAGACTGTGCGCGATTGGGCGATGAACAGGAAAAAGAAGAATGAAACTTATATCGCGATGGCACAGTGTCTAGACCCGACTCCATTGTACATTGTCCACATCGATCAGAAAGAGACCATTGATCGTGATTGTTGGAGAGTATGGAAGTATGCGAATAAGTTTGGTAAACTCCAGCGAGAACGACTTGTAGACTTGCTTGGAGCGGAGTACCTTCTTGGCGCTATGAACCCCACAAGGAAGAGAGTACCTATTCCGGACCGGTTTAAAGAAGGAGTGAGGAACATTTTAGGTACACATAACACCGAGGTTACACCCGAGCATGTCGTGTTGTCTATTGACAACAACTACAAGATCAGTGGTGGGACAGTGCTTGCACCAGTCCTGCACGCGTACATGGACACAAGGTTTCTCCCCGGAGTCCAGGCGGGAAAAGACACTGGGGGGCGTGTGAAGGAGTGTATGGATTCCACTCTGCAAGGTCTTCGTCGTGATTTCCCAGGCATTTTAAACTCCCCCCAATTGTGGACTGTGATTTCAGAATATCCGGATCGGCATTTCATTCACAATGTGCTGAAGGCGCACCTTCCGAGCAACGCCAGATTTTGTGACGCCTTATACCGTGGCACTAAAGAGGAGAAAATTGCATCTCGCGATTGCTTCTTCGAATCAAATGCTCTTCGGGTTACAAACTGCATTTTTCCGAATAGGGGCGAATCAAGTTCGGAGGTGGCTGTGCGGCTCTGTGGAGGCCGGAAGATGTTGGACGTCCATGACCCGGGGCGATATAAACGTTATTCAGTGAAAAGGGCGTATTCCAATGAGGAGGCCAAGTGTTTATTCAAGGGGGAGTTGAGGATGCAGACCTACATAGATATCATCAAGCCTTCATGTCTTGAGGGGTCTTCTTTTCTCAATATTTGTGGAGGCAATAAGGCGCACATAGTGGCACATGTAAGTAATGAGCATCTTTTCCCCTAAGTGGTTCTTGAATTTCTGAATATTATCGTTGGTTTGGATGGTGTTTTGGATAACCTAACCATAAACCAGGTTGGGAGGCCCACGGGTGAACACCCGTGGGCCTAGACATCCACCTGCTTTATATCCACCTGGTTGATAGCCACCTTCTCGATAGCTTTCCTGACAATTAGTTGGTAGACAAATAGTTGGGACTATTGGTTTAATTCTATTCGCTTTTGGATGTAGACTAATTTGATTGAGAAGTTATTTATCTCATGCCTTGGTTTTTGCAGGCATTGGGTATGAAGGTGTTGAATATTGTGCCGGCAGAGATGCTAGAGGTGGCGAAGACGAAGATGATTGCCGCAGTTGACTGGAGCATACAAAGGTGGAATGAGGAAGGAAAATTCGCTGCCCAGGATTTGGAAGAGGAAGAAGGGCGTATCGATGTGGATTCCATCATTGAGCGCGAGATTGGAAGAAAGCGTGCGAATGACATAAATGAAGAGGACGTAGAAGAGGAGGAGGAGGAGGAGGAGGAAGAGGTGGAGGAGGAAGATGACCCAGTTGTTGTCCTAGGGGAGTCTGCGGAGGAAGAGGAAGTGGCCGACGAAGAGGAAGAGGAAGAGGAAGAGGAAGAGGAAGAGGAAGAAGAGGTGGTCATGGACGACGCACTGGCGGAGGCCATGGCTGAGGTCATGGCAGAGGTGGAGGAGGAGGCCTTCAATTACAAGGCGTCAGCCATGGCGGAGGCCTCTTTGGAGGCCATGTCCCCGGAGCAGGTTCCCCACGGGTGTTCACCCGTGGGGGAGGGGGAGGGGGAGGGTGAGGAGGAGCGGCAAGAGGATGCTTCCAACTTAGAGGAAGTTGGTCGTCCACAAGCCGAGCACAGTGTCCATCACCCTGTGGGATCTTTCTCGTCTGGGATCCCATCTACACCCGGCCGCGGGTTTGCACAGTTTGACACATCTAGACGAAGTCAAGAACAACTAGATGTTCAACCTATGGAAGAATATGAGGAGGATGAGCGTCCGCAGTCAGCTAATCCTGCTGCAAGGTCTGCATCGAAACCGACTGCAAGAAAGAAAATGAAAGCTCCTCGAAGGGGAAGGTCATCTCTACGTCCTGCTAGAGTTGGAGATCACTCGCGGTCTTCGGAGGCAACGGAGCATTCTGGTCTTTATCGCGAGGTTGAATCTGGCCAAGCGGATGTTCCGCGGGATGCAATCATGTCTGAAGCTGTGCATGTTGAAGGGACAAACACAGATTTGAACGTCAGCTCACCTGTTGAGGACGTTGCCGCTGCCGTTCTCGAGGTGCTAGGACATGGGCGATCAAATCGTGATTCACCTGGTGTTGTGGTTGCAGAAGAGCCTACTGTAGCGGCACCATCCAATGAAGCAGAGGAGGTTATTCGAACCGAAGTCATATGCTTGGATAGTGATGACGATGTGCCCGAAAGATGCGTAGAACTAGACGTGAGGGTGAAGGTGAGAGATCGAGTTCCACATCGGATTCGGGGGACGTTTGCGGACTACATGACGGATGATTCCGAGGATGAGGATTATGGGAAGCCTGGGTACAACAGAGTGAAACTCAACTTTGTTGATGACCCTCACCCGGTGTTTGCTGGGAGACCTGACATGGGCAAGGAATCGGATGGGAAGGACAAGGTGCATTTTGCCCCATTTGTGGACAAATACTTGGTAGATGTGCCCGAGAACGTGCGATTGAATCTTGCGCATTTGTACACGTCGTACGATTATCACAAGATGTTCGCTTATCTCTCCACACCAGCGTTTTGTGAAGCAGTGAAGGTGAAACATATTCTTCATGCCGCTGCATTAAAGAAAATGAGAAAGAGATGGACAGCGTTCGAAGCTCCCAAACATCGTGATGAACGAGGTCAATTCGCGGGGTCCTCGGCCGCTCAAGCCGGCAGTGTTGTGGACTCTACGTTGGAGATCATTGACATTACTGGAGTGCCAGAGTCTCCAAGGAGGGAAGTCGATGTTGCAGTTGCGGAGTCCTCAAGCCCTCATGTCGAACGTGTTGCTGAGGGTCAACCGGCATCGTCCGAAATGGTAATACATACTCCCTTTCCAATGCTATATTGTGTTTGGCGGTGGAAGCAAACTCGTCAAGATTTCTAAAAGTGTCTTTGCAACAGGTGTTGGTTGCGGCAGAACGGGATGTCATTCCACCGAGTTCTCATGACGACCCTGCACATGGTGGGGATCCCCCCCTAAGCCAAGCTCAAGGTATCATATATAGTGTTATTTGAATGCAATTGGTCCCACGGGTGAACACCCGTGGGACCACCTGTTTATACTTTTCAATTTCCATACAAATTGTTATCTCTCGAGTAATATTTATATAAGGGACTTTTGATATTGTGCCCACGGGTGTTCACCCGTGGGAGATTATGGGTTTGAGCGTGTGGATCTCATAAGTCATGTGTGCATGTGGTCACAGGTCATACAGCCACTGCCGGAATACCACCTTCGGTACGATATTTTCCTCGATCTCGCAAAACTAATCCATAAATGTGGAGGCATTCTTTTATCTTGCATACTCATGTGTACCCAACGTGTTGTTTCATTCGATAAAAATCATGTAGAATATACTTTTTCCTTAGATAGAAATTCTTTACAATGACTTTCAATTTTGTCATCGCCAGATCCTCACCTCTCCAACCACTGTTGTCCATCGGAGAGAGAAGATATGGTTAGTGCTGGATGTGAACGGGATCCTGGTGAGGTCAACAAAGTGCGACAATGTCAACACCAGGAAGACTCTTGAATCACAACATAGCCCTCAGATAACTGGGGAGTTGGTTCCACTCTTTCTCCCATATAGTGCCCTCATACCTAGGAGAGGACTGGGACGCTTTCTGCGTTTTGTTCTCTCAAACTTCCATGTTGTCATCTGGTCGTCGAAGCTTATGAAGAATCTTCAGCCAATTGTCCGGCACTTCTTCAATGGTTGTAGACATCCAGAGTATGTGTTTGGGCAAGAATTGTGTCACACTCTGAAGGATGAGAGAGGACAAGTTCTTCCTAGTCCTATGAATGCTGATTCAAGCTTCTTCATGAAAGACCTGTGCGCATTTTTTGAGTGGAGCCGGACGCATCCAGTGCCGCATACGAAGCAACCCAGTCATAGGACTACATTACTTGTTGATGACTCCCCTTACAAATGCATCCCAAACCCTCCTGGGAGCTACATTAACCCTGTACCATTTATGTCAAACCAAAGCTTGGATACTCTGCATAGTTACCTGCAAAGGCTCTTGAGTTCTCAACAGTATGTGCCAGATTTTGTGGGGAGCAACCCTTATCCATCAGGACAGGGACCCTTCAATCTAGAGCTGCCAAGTTCTCTGATTTATAAGCAATCATTAGTTAGACATAAAATACTGACTTCTGCCCGTATGGTTCCAGAGGCTCAGATGTTAATGTAGATTCCCTATTGGGGCCGCCTATAGTGCACATTTGCACTATCGGTACATTGTATTTGAAATGAGTGGATCTGAAACTTTGTTGCCTTTCAACTTCATTTGAAACTTGTTTTGGTTTTGTGGATTTTCTTCATGCAAACATGTCATGGTCATGAATGTATCTCACTGGGAGTCTACTACTTTGCAACACTGCGGTGTTAGAGAATACCCGACTATTTCCGACCACAGTGAATGTCTGGCATTGTCCCACGGGTGTTCACCCGTGGCAATGTGGTAGTTGATTCAATGAATGTATCAGGCCACTTGGACAATGTTAGTTGTGTTTTTGGGAATTATGGTTGTCATAGCGAATTTTAATATGTAGGACTTAGTCGGCTATAATTCATATGTTTTGAACATGTTCATCTTTACTAAAGGGCAACGGACGGGCTCCTCTTGCACATAATGTCCTTCTTCCATGGACTCTTATGTTATTGTATCCTAACAGCATTCCCCATTCCAAACGCGACCTAAGAACTATATTGCCAGTCCACCATGTCGACAACGTCCTCCGGATGCTAACGCCGACTTCGCCGAAGTGACATCTCCATGCCCTAAGGTAATTCATTTTCCACATGAATCCCAATTTTTTTAGTTGTGTTTCATCCCAGGGATTCTAATATCAATTTGTCGTTTGTTGTGGTAGACACATATGCTCCAAACACACGATGTTGCGCTCGCGGTTGCGGTGGCTGTTCCGGTCGCGGTTGAGGAGGCTGTTCCGGTCGATGTTGCGGGTCCGGTCACACGCGCTCGGGTGAAGAGACACCTTTCTCTCCAAACCACTCACCCCAATGAGCCCACGGGCTCGGGAAATAGTTCTGGATGTTGGAGGTGTAGTTCACCCAATACCACCTCATCCATGTCTGATTACGTGGCTGCAAGGGTGAAACAACTTCGAGAAGCTACAGTTTTGATGGAGGAGAAAAAACGGCTTGAAGAAGTCAAGCGCAAGCAATGTACTATAGCTCAAAGACAACCTCATGACAAGATGTTGAAAATGATTAAGGATTCATACTCCTCTTGTAGATAGCCGGACCTTTATGGTGATAGATTTTCCACGGGTGTTCACCCGTGGATACAACAATTCATATACTTTGTTCACATTTTTTGTGCCCACTGTGGCATCTATGATTCAATCAAATGATTTTTTGACCCTCATTTGTGTAGTCGGATATGATATGTAGACCTTCCTTCATGTGTTATGGATCTTGCATCGTGTGTTGCATGGCGTTGATTGGTCACGGGCGTTCACTCGTGGTTAGATGTATTTGTATTCTCTGAGTAGTATTAAGTGCCCATGATAGCTTTTATGATTAGGCCCATTATATTTGCATACAGTTGTTGACATGCGCATGGTTGTTCCTTAGTGGTATCGACTTATGTTGTATTATGGATATACTAGGCTCATCTGTTGCGGGGTGTTGGTTGGTCACGAGTGAACACCCATGGTGACAACTGGGCTAAGTTTTTATGTGGGCTAGAATAAGCATTATTTTAGCTTATATATATACACCAATGTGCATGAAATAGTGCCCTAGTCTATGTTGATGACCTTCCTCTTGTTCTAAACCTTGTCAATGATGGCAATTCACGGATATTTACTCGTGAACCACGTTCCCAATGCACGTTCCCATTGGTACGAATTGTCTCATAATGGCCCAATTGGCTCATTTTAGTTAATATCCCCATTACCACATCAACCATAACCTCATCAACATCAATTTCTTGATGTTCTCAAGAATAAATATCCAAAAACTCCTCATCGGTAGGTTCATAGGGGTTGTTTAAATCAACTGTATCTCATAATTGAGGTACTCATGAGCATTCATCACGTCACCCACCTCACTATCAGATGACAATAACATCAATAGATGAAGTAGAGTAGCAACTTCATCAACCTTTACCAAGCGCCTAACTTCCTCTATCTCCCTCTCAATAGAGATCGAAAGAACACCCGTGTGCCTCCAACAATGTTGAATTGTCGATGTTGTAACTCCCGCACACCATGCCCACTCAACCATAACAACAACTTGATATATATCAAAACTGGCACACTTTGTGCATGAAAGTGCACAAAAAGGAAGGATCTCAAGGAGGAAAGATCTCTAAATAAGAGAGAAAATTTGACTTGTTCGCAAAGAATATGAGATAAATGTGGTTACATGTTTAAAAATTGTATGCTCTCATATATTATAACCTTGATTTCTCAAAATTAACACTTATAAAGGTGCAATCAACAAAGAAGGGAGTAGAGCATGTTATAACATTTAACACATAACACTCACTAGTCTTACCAATTGTATTCTTGTAGGGGAGTAAAATTTTCTTAACATAATATGAAACTATAACGCTTATAGGGGTAACACTTATAGAGTCTTGACTGTATAGCTTGCAGACCCATTTTAAAGAAAGGTATGCTTGTCATTATTTTAAAGAAAGCATTGTGATTATGTAGCACCAAAAAGATTGGCAAACAGTTGCCTGCATCCTCGTGATAATCTATTAATGCACAACTTTGTGCTAGGCGTGCAGTTTCTTTGGTCATGTATAACCTTTGTGTTCACCTCAAATAGAATCAAAGTCAACAACGAATTGAAAACTTTCTCAAGGATTTTTTTGCCCCAACTAGTGCAAAACAACTTCCATCCCTAGTATTCTTTAGGTAACTAAGATGAGTATTGGAAGTAGCAAATATGAGTCCACATTTCGTCAAAACACTTGAGTCAGTCTCCACTTTTGATGACTTTACAGTTAACTCTAATGTGTTGATTTTTCCGTTTCATTTCATTTTTCCATAGCACAAAAATTATGAATATCTTTCCTTTCTTTTTTTTTTTGCTCTTTATAGAGGATAACGTTGTGGGCAGAGAAGGGTAGAGATGGCAATGTATTGTAGAATGTCATAGTGCATTGTGTCTATTATAACACATATAATACACATTTTTGATGAAGACATTTAAAACAAAACTATGCACAAAACCCTTGGAGAGTGCCCTTAAATTTAACAATGCACACCTTCACTCTAGACATTCTCCTTATATAGAAAATTTCACAAATCTATTGGTCTAGACAATCTAGACACTAACTAACATGCAATAAAATCAATAAAAGAAAAGTCATAGTTTGAATGTGATAAACCATCAATAATTCTTTAATTTAAGGTCGTTTGTCCCCCATCTCGCTTAATTAAACAAAGAATATGAATAGTGTGTTACATACCAATTTGCAAATGGTAGTAGAACTCATGTGATATCATGTGTCTAATGCTCTCCTTCTCAATTGAATAATTCATGAATATTTACACCTATGTTCATCCTCTTAAAGATTAGAACACAATTATAAGTATCAAATTGCATCATTTTTGTCAGGTTACGTTTAGAATTGGGAAAAAAATTCAACACTATGTTCTCCATGGTTGGTATGGATCGAGCAGTAAACTAAACAAGCATGACAATATATATAATCAGGAGAAAACTTCGGGTGAAACAGATGGAAGATGAGTACCTTTCAATTCATGCACTTTACCCAGCGGAATTGAATATATTTCCATGCCACATCCACTTTATCACTGGTTTCGACCAACCATTGTGTGACAAGTGTGAATTGTGGCTTTGCCACTTGAGAAAATTTATCTTGTACCGATTTGATAATTTTTTGGATTACAAAATCAATTTTCAAGGACTTGACAGTTTGCATGACTTGAATACCCTCTCTAGTTCCAAATGCACAAAGTTATGAAGAACACAGAACAAACTCACACTCAACATGCACACATGTGAGTGGAAGATTCAGGAACTGATAAATGTTACACTGGAATTTCGAGCACATAATACATGAATTTTCAACCCAATCACCAAGCTCGACAAGTTGTTTCAACTAGCACATTCCTGCCATCATTTTACATCCCTCAAACACTTACATTGATTATCCCAATTAGTGAGGGTGGGCTAATTAGGGCATGTGGGAAATTAGTGACAGTGGTATTAAACTTCTTTACACTATGAAATTAGTGTCACCAAAAGATTTAGGAGGCATTGTTCACAATATTCATACGATTCATACCCGCATGAGTTTCTTCCTATTATTTAGGTTTTTCCCCATAAAGGTAAGATGGTGGAGGCCTTTGTCAAACGCTAAATATAGAAATGGAACTCAAGGTTGAGTAATGTTATGCTCACAAGCATGTGTAAATTGCATGTAATAATTTTTCATCACTCTACAAACCCCTTAGAGCCCCGGGTACGCAACTCCCATATTATACGCAGGGGGCATCATACTTAAAACGGCTTAGAGGACGGCTTTTGTAAAAATTATATCAAATTATATCAAATTAAAATGATCAAAAAGTTGGGTGAAGACCAAATTAAATAAAATGAGATGAAAAAAAAGTTGGATAAAGACCAAATTAAATAAAATGAGATGAAAAAAAAGTTGGGTGAAGACCAAATTAAATAAAATGAGATGAAAAAAAAGTTGGATAAAGACCAAATTAAATAAAATGAGATGAAAAAAAAGTTGGGTGAAGACCAAATTAAATAAACGAGATGAAAAAAAATTTGGGTTGCATATTTATTAAGCCTCCCATTAAAATTATAAGCCACGAATAGTTGCCTCCCATTAAAATTATAATTCATTCACAATGTTAAAATTTTATTAAAAAGTCCAAAAAGTTGGGTAGTTTGACCTATGGTACTTGTATTAAAAAAAAATCATATAATTAGTTTTTTAATGCAATTATATGCTTCAAAATATATTCATTTCCTATATATAATTACATTTTTGGATTCCTTGTTAGAAGGGCTACAAGGGTTTCCTACATTAAAACAAATTGTATCACTCAATATTGGACTAAAACGCATTATAAGTGATTATAATCAGGACCATATAATACGGGAGTTGCGTACCCGGGCTTAGAGCACGCACTAATTTTCTTGAATTATACGGTAAATGAGCATGTATGCATGATTTTAGTATCACTCAACAAAGAATTCAGGATTTGGTGACAACCACACTAGTTGGGATAATTAGTGTAGTAGGAAACATGGTTCTTGAATGCACCTGCATTTTGAACCGGGGGGTCAGTACAACACAACAAGATGGACAAGAGCCCAGTCCAATCTACATAATTCATAGATTTCACCACAATTCTTACTAATGTAGGGCTACAAAAACGAATGTCTGACTCAATGTTCAAGGGGATTAAAGGTCTTGGACCTTGTCGATGCTAGAGGGAGCATGCCACGTTGGTGGGAGCAATTCAATATGGAACATGAATCTTGAATTTAATTCCTCGATTATAAAACTAGATATTAATAAGTATTTTAAGTAGTTGAGCATAATTCTTATAATAGATGACATCACTTTTTGTTGAGTCATGACTGTAATCAAGAGAGAAATTCAACACATCTTAGCATGGAGTTTTTAACACCATATGATTCGAGCATGAGTTTTGGAACATTGATTTAAGGTGTGTTCAAAACTGACCCTACACTCATCGTGTTCAAATTGTGTTCAATTTAGTAAATAATCTTTGGAGGCCAATTTTGAAAAATGGTCACATTTACCTATTTTGAAGTGCACACTCCCAAGATAAATCAATTTTGTCTAGACCGGGGGGCGCCTTGGTGGCGGACAACCAGCAAGTATGTTCAAAAGAAAGTAAAAATTGAAGAACCTTGTTTACAAGTCCCTTCCTCAGTTGATGAGCTTTGTTCATGTGCCCCTCAATAGATTCAAGAATAAAGACTCCGAATGCTAGAATCGAATCCGAGTGCTTTAAACTTAATATGAAGTAAAGGCAACTCATAAACTGAGTAATGTTATGCACACAAAAGATTCGCCAAACATTGGCCTGCATTCTAGTGATGTTCTAGACGTGCACCACCCGTCGGAGAAGGCAGAGAAGGGAGATGAAGTTTGTACAAAGTTCATGTTGCACCCAACCTTAATAATTTCAAGACTAGCAAGGCATGATTCATGATTCCTCGTCCACTCCAGCCGCACCCAGACAAGCAGCTGGAATCTCTGGAGTCACTAAACATTTCTGAAAGCGAGTGGTTCTCAGTTCGAGGTGCATTAGTAACCAAGAGAGGAAACGCCGCGTAAGCAGCCCTGACAGGGTGGGAGGAGAAATTTTCGATACTCGAATTTTGAGACAGCACTAAAACACTCGATTCCAAACGCAAGACTGACAAACGTAAGAGTGAGTGACAAACGCAAATACGTTGACACGAACCCCTTGGATACCAATGAATATGAATACATTACAATGATGAGGAGAAGCTGGGGGATGATAGAGATTATAATTAGTGAAACCGTAGTTCGTCTGAATATTTGTATTAAATAAAACACTATTCCAACTTCCAAGCCAAGAAAACAGAGGATACTGATGAATCTTGAGAGTCCCCTCTCTTCTTGGACACTGTTTGTAAGTTCATTACCTGAAGAGAAGGCAAACGAGGACAAGAAACCTCTGGTTCTCTTGTTTGATGATTCCACAACCAAATGGCGTGCGACCTACTTCTGACCACGCAGCTGGGACAACACCGCACCACAAAAAAGGAAATGAACAATGAAGATAGGTCGAGAGAGAGGAGTGCACCTAGATCCGGTATTCTGCAAATCCTGCTACATACATGGCCGACGAATTTGTTCGGTGGTAGCTGCTGGACTCAAACTATCCACTTAACTAGCAACCACCTAATCCAGAGCAAATGTTCAATGCCCACAAGAATGTTAAAATTGGTACGGTGAATAAGAATATAGTTTTACGATGCGCAAGGCACCGGAATGGGAAGGAAATCTGTGGGAGCTCACGTGAACCCCTGCTAGCACCGCTCCTTCTAAAACCATGAACCCATTCCCCGCCTTTCAAGATTCCTTGTAAGTTACACATACAGACCCATTCATCCTGAGTATACTCTGTTTAATTATAGAAGTGACTATGAAGGACACAGGAAGCAGCGATCGCTTTCGATCTCTACCGCGACACTCCTGAGATGAATCATGTGCGTCTAGTGAGGGGATGTGCTTCGTTGGCGGAGAGGCAGCACTTGAGAGTGTCCGGAAGAAATAAAAATTTGAAGAACCTCTGTTTTCGAGTTCCTTCCAGTCAAGCACACCGCCTTGATTGGGAAGCATCGTCATTATGTAGCACCAAAAAAATGGGCAAACAATCGCCTGCATCCTCGTGATATTCTATTAATGCATAACGTTGTGCTGGACAAACGTAAGCGTGCCAAGCCAAGAAAACAGAGGATCCTCGAATTTGAGAGTTCGCTCAAACACTCCTTGCCAGACACTAGTTGTAAATTGATTCCCTGAAGACGACACTGAAAACGGATACAAGAAACCGCTCGCTCTCTCGTTTGATTATTCTTCACCCTGGTCAACGTAATTCCTAACACACGGCTGAAAGAAAACACCAGAAAGAAAATACCGAAACAAATGAAGACAACACCGGAAGCAAAAGGCGTGTAACACCACAAACAACACACCATTGAGCAAGGAAGATAGTTTGAAAGGATCGCACCTGGAATCGGAGTGGTACAAATGCGGCTACGGAACAACTAACGAACTCGTTTGATGGTGGCTGGAGATGCTTTCCCAGCTCACCGTCTGCTTGATCCCTCAAGCTTCTGTTTATGCTTCTTTCAAAGTGTGCACTGACTCCTCCAACTTGCTCAGCGTATCAGGCAATGAGACTTGCGAGAGTAGAGGATGTAGGCAACCTTCGCTTCAATCTAATGATGCATCACACATGAATTTGCTACTTCATCATCAGAAATACTTAGTGTTGCTTCTTCGTGCAGTGCTGTGGAGAATTTGGCCGGTAATGCGATTCTAGATTCTGATTTTCTAGACTTTAGATTCTGGTTTCTAGATTCACGGCTTAGATGCATCGTCCGACTGTGAAACATGTATCTCTTTGCGGATCTTCTTGTGTTTCTTCACCTCAATACAATCAAAGTGAACAAAGAATCGAAAACAAATTTAAAGATTTTTTGCCCAGGATAGTGCAAAACGAGTTATCCCTTTGATGACAAACTTTCCAAATACTTAATCTTCACTTCCGAGGCATAATTTCACTCAATGTTGGTTGTGAAGTTTTCATAGACAAGTTTTGAGGTTAAAATGAAATTCATTCATAGGATCTTGTAACATGGGAGACGAGTTGTTTCAAGGGGGGAAATGGAGCATAAATAACCCTGTGAATTAGTAGATGATAACAACTAAAGGAAGGGATGCACAAGAAAATGCCATATTTTATCCTTTCAAAAAGATCTTTGATTAATCAAATTCTTGGGAAATGAACGGAATGCTTGTGTGTACCACTAGATGGGAACAACTCATAGTAGCAACTCTATTGGTTTGAAGGTATGAAGGTACATACAAGAGACACATAGATTTTAAGGAGGCATGTAAGATAGACGCAATGGGAGGAAGGTAAATGAAGCCCAGTACGAACAACCAAAACTAGGAAATCCAATTCCGAGTCCATCCTGGTAACCCTAGATTTAGTAGGTTTAGATTCATATATAAGCTAGTAGGTGGGAAGAATATTAAAGGTAAGGTATGCAAGAGGAGGTGAAGAGCAAAAGAAGGTTTGGTAAGAGCGACCTATCTATAGCTACCAAGGGGTAGATGAAAGACTCATTAATTTAACAAAAAACTACATTTGGGTGCAAGCATGGTAAAGTGGACCAAAGCATTACACCATTTATGGTCACTTACTATTTATAGTTACAAAGTGCTATAAATATCTATTGAAAATGTAACAAAGTCATTTCTGTTCTATAATGTCCAAACAATGGGAGAAACTAACCGCTATTTGGAGTAATGTTCTATTTAGTGTCACTTACTATTTGGAGTAAAGAAATGCTATATCATTTTGCTATTAATATAATTTTGTTACCAAGTGAAGATGTTAATGTTATATAATGTCCAAACAAACAATTTGACCTTCGCTAGCAAAAAATGCGATACACAGTAAATAGTTATAGCATTGCATTATTCCAAATAGTAAGTGGCATTATTCCAAATAGTTATAGCATTGCATTATTCAGTGCAGTTACGGATGAACCAGTTGAGATTGAGAAGTAACCATTTGAAGGTCAAGACTCCGGGAAAATTGCTGATTATATTAGAAGAATCTATAGAATATGCCTCAAATCAATAAAGAAAAACCGGAACCGGTTGTCAACATGTAACTGGTTGGACTTGGAATCATCAGGATCTTGACAGGTTATGCCCAAAATTCTCCCAGCCACTGCAGAAGAGGTACTTGTATGATAGTCACGGTGAATAAGAATATAAGTCGGTATGAATAAGAATATGTATAGTTTCACGGAGCGCCAAGAGTGGAGAGGAAATCAGTTGGAGCTCAGCTGACCTCTGCTAACACCCAGGGTTGTCTATCGCGACGTCATGACGGTGTCGTGCCGTCATGTCGTATCGTGTCGTGACGGACCCCTCCGTCACGACACAATAGGGTCCACGTAGGGTCAACATAGGGGGAACGGACTAGGGTGGGTAAAATACTTACCTTCTTGCCAAGGTGGCGTCCTATGTGGCAGAAAACGCCGACGTGGTCGTGGATATGCCTAGCGCCAGGTAAATCATTTTGCCATTTTGTTTACCATTTTGTTAAAATCAAAGTAGTAAAAAACGACTAAGGAGGGTGTGGGGCGGACGGGGGACGAGGGTGGGGCGGACGGGGGTGGGGGGGGGGGGAACGGAGCGGACGGGGTCGGGAACGGGGGCGGGAACGGAGCGGACGGGGTTGGGAACGGGGGCGGACGGGGGGGAACGGGAGCGGACGGGGTCGGGAACGGGGGCGGACGGGGGGAACGGGAGCGGACTGGGGGGGGGGAACGGAGCGGACGGGGTCGGGAACGGAGCGGACGGGGTCGGGAACGGAGCGGACGGGGTCGGGAACGGAGCGGACGGGGGGGGGGAACGGAGCGGACGGGGTCGGGAACGGAGCGGACGGGGTCGGGAACGGGGGCGGACGGGGTCGGGAACGGGGGCGGACGGGGGGGAACGGGAGTGGACGGAGGGGGGGGGGAATTTAAAAAAAAAAAAAATGGGGCGGACGGGGTTGGGAACGGGGGCGGACGGGGGCGGACGGGGTCAGGAACGGGGGCGGACGGGGTCAGGAATGGGGGCGGACGGGGGGGAACGGGGCGTACGGGGTTGGGAACGGAGCGGACGGGGTTGGGAACGGGGGCGGACGGGGTCGGGAACGGGGGTGGACGGGGGGGAACGGGAGCGGACGGAGGGGGGGGGAAATTTTTTTTTTAAAAATGGGGCGGACGGGGAAGGGGGAAGAAAAAAAAAAACTGGGGCGGACGGGGGAGCGGACTGAGGGGCGGACGGGGGGGAACGGGGCGTACGGGGTTGGGAACGGGGGCGGACGGGGTCGGGAACGGGGGCGGACGGAGGGGGGGGAAATTTTTTTTTAAATGGGGCGGACGGGGAAGGGGGGGTGGGGGAAAAAAAAAAAAAAAAAACTGGGGCGGACGGGGGGAATGGGGCATACGGGGTTGGGAACGGAGCGGACGGGGTCGGGAACAAGGGCGGACGGGGGGGCGGACGGGGGGGCGGACGGGCTCTAGTAAATTTTTCCCCACTTTACCTTTACTTTGCTGACATGTCATCACACGTGGACATTGTAAATCCTACGTGTCCGAATTGGGTTAATGTAATTACACAAAAAAATCGGTAAAATTCAAGTCCGTCAGGATAAAGACAGCATCCGGCATAATGTCGTGACGGATACGTGTCGTGACGGCACGACATTATGCCGGGATTACCCTCCGTCACGACACAATAGACAACCCTGCTAACACCCCTCCTCCCAAAACCATAAACCCCGAATTCCTAATCTTTCAACATGACTTGTAAGTTACTAACGGGTTTATCCTGGGTATACTCTCTGTTCAATTGCAGAAGTGACTATGAACAATCTGTTTGGCCACTGACGGAGAAAGGCGATCACCAGGGTCACAACTTTAACGGCGGACACAATTGAGATTTATGCAACACAAAATTGCAATGAAGACGGACACAGGAAAGGCGTCGCCCCTTACTCTTTGTGCCTCGAAACTCTTAAGATGAATCATGTGTGCTTAGATGTGTATTGTGGAGCATATTTTGGATCATACCTACATTTAATATTTCATAATGAGTACACCGATAAAATAAGGTTATCTAAGATATCATTTTGATTCCGTAATGGACATGTATGGTTGTTGTCATAAGTGTTGAACTTAAGATTAAGGATTCATGAAAAGGACAACAAAAATCAACTGAAATGATTCCAATTTTCTTCCTCACACTTATCGTTCAATTGCGTACTAATAGAACTAAAAATGTATTGCATACCAATTGTATAGCTTTACATATGACACAAAATATGGCCAACATTACACAATAACATGGCTACATGAAAAAGGAACGTTTAGAATTAGAATTGGACATAATAAAATATATGTAGGGGATCGCTATTTCCACACCTTTTTTGGCTAGATTCACACCTTTTTGCTGGTTCGGTTGGCGTTGCACTGAGGCGCTACATATAAGATT
This sequence comes from Polytrichum commune, assembly GCA_950295325.1. Classification (NCBI taxonomy): domain Eukaryota; kingdom Viridiplantae; phylum Streptophyta; class Polytrichopsida; order Polytrichales; family Polytrichaceae; genus Polytrichum; species Polytrichum commune. Next base: position 45,689,780 of record OX485807.1, read on the forward strand.
CTTCATGGTGCATCCGGACCGTTGATCCACCAAGGCCCATCCAAGGGCCTCAATGATCCTAGGTGGCGGTGGGGTGGGGGGCGGGGTGGGGCCGTGGGCCTCATGTCTTTTTTGGGGAGGTCGGATTTAGGGTGGTGTCGGGCATAGTGGCTAGGCGGGCCCAGTGGCTAGGCCTACTTATTATATAACTAGTTAGTTAGCCTTACTCTACTTACTAAATGACTAGTTGGTTAGCCTTACTCTACTTACTAAATGACTAGTTGGTTAGCCTTACTCTACTTACTAAATAACTAGTTGGTAAGCCTCTCCAATACTTTAACGCATCAAAGCTTAACTTCAAGACTTGCACATATACCACTCAAATATACATGTCCAATTAAGGAGGGGGCCGCACCCGGCGTCTCCATGCTTGGACCGGGTCTGTAACCGGTGGAGAAAAGCTAATGGAGCCCGCACATCATGTGCACAAAACCGGGCCCGTTTGGTGTGTGTCAGACCCTGTCCCCGCACGGTTCCTGCCGGAAACGGTGTCGTGGCTGCCTTTAGTGTTGGTTTCCCAACGCAGCCAGATACCAGCGTTATGAACAAGTCCATGGATGATGCGGATGAATTGTGGTGTCGCGGGATGAAGGTCATCCACAGCGCGTCTGCTGCACGGCGTCTCCAGGGGTCCGTTGCTTCCCCGGTTTGGGATTCGGCATTTGCTGCTGCTCGCGTGCGTGCTGCGGAGAACGTTTGGGGTCTGGTTTTGCTGTTGTTGACGATCGCGCTGCATCCGGGGAATGGGTGTGTGGCTGGAGAGGGAGGGAGGGCCGGGGATGGGAGGCGAACGCAGTTGAGGCGGGGTATTGGCTTTTGTTGCGTGGAGAGCACGCGGTCAACGACCGGCGCCGGCTGGAGGCGCCTGTGCGGAGCGAAGGATATGTGTAGGCGCGAAGTGTGAAGTCGAGGTTGGTGGCGAAGGTGAACCCCGGGCGGGAGCAAGTCTTGCCGCGACTCGCAGCAGCCGACAGCGGTGGAGCGGCAGAGGGAACTCTTCCAGTAACGCGGGGCTTTGTGTAGCGCAGCCGTTGCAGCCTGCGGCGTGCAACCCACTCTCCGAATTGCAGCTTCTCTGCTCCCTGTCCAGTGCCACATTCGCAGCAACATATTTCTTGCCTCCCCTCGCGCCTTCCATATGTGCCGAGCTGCAATGTGCCTAACAGATTGCGATCGCTGATGTGTGCAGGTGGAAACTTATTAAGAGCTACTCCTCTTTTCCTGTGTGATGTGCGGTCCCAGCTGTATGCTGCTACCAGCCACCACACACATATTCCAGACAGTATGCATTTGTGTCTCACATTGGCCGCATACCATTGTGAACCATGTACACCCCAATTCAATACATGGTGCAACGTTCATAGCTTCCCGTCCTTGGGTCAAATTTTAATTTGTTCGGTGTTTCTCGGCGCCTACATCAATTAAGAATAAAAACATATTTTGAGCAATACTCCACTTCAATTCTTCCGTGTTTGTGTGTGCCGTCCAGGTTCTTGTCTGTAATTGAAAATGCCATGGTTTTCTCTGTGCATGCCGATGTCGCTAGTGTGTGCTGATGTTCTTGCGACTGGGGCTGCACTGCCAAATGCAGAGTCAATGTTTCCTCCACAACACCCATTTTTTTGTCTGAATGTGCATCGATTCACTGTCATTCCCAACTTTTCTACACTGTGTGGACGGAATTTGTGCCCTGCAGTTGGCATATATTGTCACGACTTGTTCTCTTTGCTGGATTTAATGCCCCTGTGTACACGCATCCAGATTTTGTGTGTGAAGCCTTATTCCAATTCCTTTGCAGAGCACTGCCTTGTTAGTTTTCCGTCTGCGTAAATTGGGTGGGTTGTTTGCGATGGACGACATTGTTCGGTTGGAGGACAACTCCCAGTCTTTATCCAACACTTTGCCATTCGAGACAGATTTTGAGTTGCCAACTGAGCTGGTCGACGATGAGGTGCCGGTATCATTTGTTGGGGGACCTTCCAGAGGTGGAATTCGAGCTGGGGGTAGGTCAAGGACATCTCGCTCAACACCATTGTCATCTCAAACACAGGCTGCGGCATCTCAAAAGGTTCGGGGACCCAATTGGACGGAGGCCGAGATGCTCGTGCTCATCGGCCAAAAGCGAATTGAGTGGGATGGGAGGCACAACTGCAATCAGCCTTCCTTGGCAAAATTTGTGTATGGAACCACCGCTTGGAAACTTGTGTTGGCAGGTTGCATGAGTGTTGCTAGTTTTAGAGCTAGGGATACCGACCAGATCACCAACAAATGGGACGGTTTAATCAAAGATTACAAGAAGCTAAAGGACTACATAGATGGGACAGGCTCCGCCAACTGGTGGGGCATGAGTAGGGAGGAAAAGAAGCAATTGTCAAAGACTAGGAAGATGCCACTTGAGTTTAGCGAAGCTATGTATGTAGAGATGGAAGGTTTTGTGGGTAGACGGCAGATATTTGGGCGTGCAGCAGATGTCGTAGACTCCGATAGAGCGCCGACACCCGTGGGCAGGCAGTTTGGGCGTTCCACTCCTTCTCCGCGGGAGGCGGGTTCTGTGGGAGTTGGGAGTCCAATCGCCAGCACGACGGCTGCGTCCGAGTCTCCCTCCGCGACAACACCTGGACATGACACACCTGGATCGACAGGACGGAAGAGGAAGGCAGTTGGCACGGACAACCTGGTGGACTTCGTGAAGGACTTTAACCATGAGTACCTGGCACGTGTTGAGGCGCAAGACTCCGAAAAACGCACATGGAGGAGTGATGTTCTAGCATTTGACACAGCCAAGGAGGCTAGACTCACACGAAAGGAGTCATTGGCTGCCGATATGGAACAAAAGTTTTACGACTTGGAGGTGGAGAGGACACGGAATTTGGGGAACATGACAACGGCTTTACTTATGCTGGCATCGTCTATGGACACACTTACCAGGTTCTCTTTTGCACCTACAACTATTTCAATTGAACTCTAAATCCATTCTCTCTCCTACCTACGTGCATGTCCAATGTGGTTGGCATTGTGTGTCCTCACCATGTAGTCCACAAGATCCTCCCTTGCCATGTGACCTTCCAATAGAGCCCTCTCCTCGCTAACTAGTCCCATAGGTCGCGGTGGTTGGAATGCCTCCTCTTCCTCTCGTGGCGACGACTCGATGTCGTCCATGGGTGGAAGATGGCAGTCCACCAAAATTTGGTCCAGCGTCCTATCCTTGCTTGCGAGCAGGATGTTATGTAATACACAACATGAATGCACTACCGTAGGGAGGAAGTCGAGTTTCAAAGACGATTTAGTTCCAATCTCTTTGAATCTCGCCTTCAGAATGCCGAAGGCTCTTTCAACACTCATTCGTGTCGAAGAGTGTTTTTTGTTGAACCACAACTCCTCCCTGGACAGGGGCACACCCATGGGACCCATTTTGAAAGGTGTAATGCACCAGCTCAGCAATGGGTACCCACGGTCTGCCACGATGTAGGGCGGGAATGGCAAACCCGCGGGCCAGCTTAGAGGGTCGTCGTGGAAGCCACCCATCACACCCTGCTCAACTTTGCGATAAAGCTCTGAACTCTTAAAGTGCGCAGAGTCGTGGAGAGATCCTGGTGGTCCTGTGTTGACTGAGGTGAAGTAACACCGGTCCTGCTATCAACCACTCCTTGTAGCAATATAGAAAAAGACTTGTTCCGGTTGCGGTGGTCTGCCGCCACAACCGTGTTAGATGGCGCAGCGATATAGATGTGGGGGCCATCGATGGCCCCAATACAGTTAGGCAATCCTTGCTTTGACTGGAATGCCGTGGCGACCTTCACCAGCCTCCTCCCAACCGGCCACGCTACTAGATGCCCAAAGTTGGCGCTCAAGGCTGAACACACCTGCCTCAGGATCTCGCTAACCGTAGATTTCCCCAATGCAGCTTTGTCCGCCACCAACGGAATTGCCACGCCGTGCATAAGCTTGTATAATGTAACTACCAATTTTTTCTCCACACCTATAGGTTGTCGCCAGTGAGTTTGTTGCCCTTGGATGTATGGTCTAAGGTCATGAACCAACCTGTCAAAAGTCCGCCTCCTCATGCGCAAAATGTCGTAAAACATATCAGGTGTGTATATGTTGAAGAGGTACTCCTCAAACCAACACGTAGATCTAGGTTTTACGTACCATCTTGCATCCAGCATGCCTACATGCCAAGCAAGCAAGTCCAAAACTTGCTTGACATGTGGGTGTTCCAATCCTTCCTCTTGGGTTTCTTGCCGTGTAAATGCCATGTGTGCCGTGTCATGAACACTCTCTTCCAGCCCTCTCCTCAACTTCTTCATGTGCGCCAATACACCTGCTCTTGCATCTGTAGATGTTATGTACATCGACATCATGACTACACATATGTCGATGCATGCTAGTAATGTGTGTATAGCCGTAGGAAAATCCAATGTTGGTATTGATGTTGTTGTCTCTGGGTGATGCAGGGGAATGGTGCCACCTTCATCAGTTGGAGGAGAAGGTGGTGTCCACATGTTCGCTGACGGACCAAGAGGCGGAGACCAACCTCCCGGAAGAGGAATGCCACGAAGGCCGGGAAAGGGTGTCGTGACGGACGATGCCGGGACATCTCGCTCCCGGGGAACAAGAGGCGGGCACCGAGTAAGCGGAGGGTCCGGTTCGGACTCGGATTGAGAGCATGGGGTAGCTGTTGTAATAGGTGTCTTGCATAACACAAGTTGGCTCACACATTAGGAAACAATGCAAACATTTAAATTTTGTGGATTGGCATACACAAGGCACATGTGGAATCAAACATGTTGGCATTCCCACATAGATTGACATAGAGGTAGCATGTAGGAATGACATGGAGTCGTGTGGTTACATGCAATCATCTAAACCAATACATGATCTCACTTGTTTATGGGCTCAAATGGATCTTGCGAATTATGTTGTGGTATGGTGTGAATTTGGACAAAAAACATAGGCACGGTAGTGCAAGTACCTTATGATGGAGACTCCGAATGGCAAGCCCAGCTGCTGCTAGTCTCTCCCTCATTGCCTCGAAAGGCCCTGACACAGTTACAAGAGGTATGCTTTGAGGCAAAATATCATGTGTATTGGCGTCATCCCGAACCATGAACAATAAAGAGCGCCCTAGCTCGTGCGACTCCAACTCCACTTCGGAGTCGAATCGAACCATTAGGTGCCATAGACTCGTGCAATCTTCCTACAACTCGTACTTGCAGTACATCTCCACAAGAGGGAGCAACTGCATGCACGTGGAGCGTATATCGTGGTGTGAAGGAACAGGTAAATTCACATGTCGGCGCCACACTAGTTGCCCTGTGCAAGGCGTCCATGATGGAGCACAATATCAACAACACACGACAAGGACATATTGAAACACCCCTAAACGCCAACCCAAAATCACCACACCACATGCCAAAGCTTGGACTGAGTTCACAAACCCAATTTTGAATGCCGAAATTCGGCCCCATGTCGGATCGAGTGCGCGTAGTAAGCATAGCAGAGCAGCTTGTATCCTATCCAGAAATCCTCCAACCTACACATAAAATTCTCGCGGTCAACAAACCAAAACTGCCTGTACAGTGGCCTCTGTGACCAATATGCCAACATGCCCGAGAACGTATGCTCGAATGGACATAAGGGAACCGGAGCAATGCGGCTCGTGCTGCTGGATGGCGATCAGGGCACGGTGTCTGGAACGCATGTAATTATTTTGTGCTTATACCTGAAGTCTGGAATGCGGTGGGAGGTTTGTGGCTGCTAGGCACCCAATGGACAGGGAGACCTCGTGTTGGAGGAATTATCGTGGAAGGAAATGCAATTGTGTGGAATCCAGGCAGGTCGACAAATGAACACAATTTCTTGTAGCCTGGACGTAACTCGGTGCCGTGGACGCACAACCAGGTATTGGTGAATGGGTGCAGGCAAAAAAAATATTGCGATCTCCACGGAATGTGCACACAGGAATAGAGTGTGTGGAAGCACTGTCGACCGCAAGAGAATGGGGCATGAGGCAAACGAAAGGCAAGCCTGGACCAATTCGAGATGGAACAATTGTGAAGCACACAATTGACGAAGACAGAAAGACATAGGGCAGAACAGAGTGGAGTGCCCACATGTTGATGGGCTGAGGGAAAATGCGGTAGGGGAGGACGTCAGGCCCTCGAATTAACAACAACACCATCCTGTCAGAATTGCGCACTGAACACAATCGAATGGCTGCACAAAGCAATAGGGACTCACAAGAACTCTGCCCCCAAGAACTGCAGCCCAGCTGCGACCGGCAATCACAGACAATCACAACACGCAGACCAGACAATCGTTGGCACAAAGTGGAAACTATGCCGAAAAGGCAGACTGTGGCTCTGGTGCAATACAGCGGAAATAAATGTAAAGCGGATGAATGGAACATGATATTTATGTGATGTGCTGAAATGCACTTCAGAGAAGAGGTACATGCGGCAGCAGCCGTGAAAATGAGCAGAAGGCGGAAGACACAAACAGCGCACACAAATTTCCAACAAATTCGCGGAATTTCGCACAAATGTGCAATTTGGGCACGTTCTGTCATTGTTGAAGGCGCCGCACAAGCTGGAGTCCCCGAGTACCCCCACCCACAGAGGCCCCTCCTGCCGGTTTCGCAATGTCCACACCAGGCCTTTGGGTCGCAGCCACACCTCTGCCGCCGCTGGTGTCCGGTGGGGCCAACTGCATCCGAAGCCTTTGGGGTTGCAGCAGAGTCGCAACGACTTGAAGAATGAAGGGAGCAAACCTCCATAACCTGCGCAGCCATGTGCCTGTCCTAAGCGCCGCGACCGCAAGCGGAGAGCCTGCACCCCGAAATTGCCATAGCAGCCAGGACGCGCAGCGGCAGGGGATGGCACAGAGGGAGCGAGGGTTCGGAGTGCTCGGATTGCACTGCTGCATCTAAGGAGGAGGGCATGGCATACGGAATGAGTGTGATGCCACAGACAAGCTGTGTGCGGGAGAGAGCGTGGGTAGCTCGCCCTCCGGACGCATGACGCAGCGGGCACACGTCGCGACGAGGAGCCATCAAACCCTATGCGCGCACAAGTTCTTCCACATGAACGAACTAGGCGCTATCAAGCGCCCGAGGGGGGGGTGCGTTGCCAAACAGTATGTCTTTGAAGCCACAGACGCGGAGGGTCACATGCAGGGGCTACACAGATCAACAATTCTCCGCACACAAGTCGGGAGAACGCTCCGACATCCACACAGAAATGCCCCATCACCAACACCCAGCTGTGGCAGCAAGCAGGAAACACCCTCAACTCACCCAAACTCGAGCTCTCGGAGCTCAGTGTCGATAGCGCGGGGAGTAGCATCGCCCATGGTGCTCCGCTGGGATCGTGGAGCGTGCGGGGAGAGTAGCAGGGCCGTGCGGTGGACGGCAAGCAGACGAGCATGGGAGACCGTATTCTGAGCGAGCGGGGATGGGGACTTCACGTCGGAGACGACAGTGTTTCGGTGGATGAAAGTCCGGGGGCTTCCGGCCCCTACCCACCCGGTGCGGGGCACCGTCATGGACCCGTCCGCCGGCACGGGCTGGGTCACTACCCGAATTGAAAGTTCCCGGCATCCACTTTTTAACCTGGGTCCCGGCCCAGGACCGCTGTGTGCGGCTAGGCCCTAAGACTAGTTATTTAGTAAGTAGAGTAAGGCTAACCAACTAGTCATTTAGTAAGTAGAGTAAGGCTAACTAACTAGTTATATAATAAGTAGGCCTAGCCACTGGGCCCGCCTAGCCAACTATGCCCGACACCACCCTAAATCCGACCTCCCCAAAAAAGACATGAGGCCCACGGCCCCACCCCGCCTTGGTGGCAAGCACCACCCCCGCCCCCCACCCCACCGCCACCTAGGATCATTGAGGCCCTTGGATGGGCCTTGGTGGATCAACGGTCCGGATGCACCATGAAGAATCTTATATGTAGCGCCTCAGTGCAACGCCAACCGAACCAGCAAAGAGGTGTAAATCTAGCCAAAAAAGGTGTGGAAATAGCGATCCCCTATATGTATTGCCATTGATGTGGCCCAAACAAGTCCTATGACCTCTCTACTCTTCTCATAAGGATTATCTATTATTGGTTAGTATATAATAATATATAATATCTTTCTTAATAAATCCTATGACCTATCTACTTATATATTTAAATTTTATTAAATAAATCATAATAAATCATAATAAACATCGAGATCCAATGCGACATAGTCCTCAACTCCTTTGTCCCAAAAGTAGTACCCCAATCATGAATGGACCCCATTAAGGTAAGAGGGTGGAGGCACCTATTAGATGCTAAGTATGCAAAACCGAACTCATCCAAATGGCTTAGAAATGTGATGTGGCCAAATGGTTGTGTAATAGTATTTTGAAAAGATTTATGCTCACAATATTACATACCCATATACCTATCCGTTGAGAATTTATAATCCGGCATTCCTAACTTAATCGTCAGTAGTTGTCTTGGTATATAGCTTCTAGAAGTGACAATGTCTTAGAACTTCTTTCATGATACAATTTTTTTGTAAATGTTCCACCTCTATAATACATCCAAATTAAGGTAAATAAGTAGGTAACATTACTTTCTTATTGATTTTTAAAGAAATTACATGTTGGTACAGTCTAACCTAGCTAATACGACACTCGTTTATACGACACCCTCGATATTACAACACATTTTTGCGAGACCAAACTTTTTAGTTCAAAACTCCCTCTTTTATGCAACTACGACACTTGATAATGCAACATTTAGAATTACCTTTTTGTCATATTAAAGAGGTAGTTAATGCTAAAATTGTTTCCATCTAAGTTATGTACATCTAAAACACATCTATTTTTACTTGGGAACTACTTGGGAACTTTACTTATCATTGGGAACTTAATGAGAATTAGGGTTTGTAGTTTAGAATGAACATGGTTAGGGTTAGAGTGGCCTCCTACCTACTAGTATATTGCCTTGTCCACGGGTGATATAATATCACTAATTCCTGATGCTAAACATCATGCATCATTATTGTCTAGTTACTTATTACATAACCCTTTATATTTTGGTGTTAATGAAATTATTAGTTTTCAGAAGTTAGTAGGGAATTTAAATAAAATGGCAGTTGCTAACTTGGGTAGGCAACACTAAAGATCTTTGGACTCTTATTTCAAGAGTTCTTGAGAATATTTTTATTTGTTTAAAGTTATAAGTTATTATTTCATACCATCTATAGTGCTTAAACTCGTTGTATATATATTTTTAGACCAAATTACTTATGTTTTAGAGCAACCAACAAGAAGAAAAAGTTCAATGGATGCAAAAAAGATCAAATTCACAATAACCAAGATATAAAGAGCTCAATCTCAAGTCTTAAGCATGTAGTCAAGAAATCAAGACAAGATCCTATGCCACAACCGTGGAATAAGACAAGCCACAAGCACAAGGCTTGAGGTAGATACAAGAAGTTGAAGTCTAAGCAAGTAGCCAAGAAATTTTGTGACACACCACATTTTCATGACTTTTCCAAAGGTCACAACAATATAGTGTGAAGACAAAATCCATACCACTGTAGAAGAGAGAATTAATGCATATTAAAAATTAAATTGAAACCGGAGTTCTTTGGACTTTGTATGAAATTTTTGGAGATTGAGGGCTTGAGGTTTGCACACATATTTTACAATATTAGTATAGAATGGCAAAGCTCATATAAGCATAGTAGAAAGAATTTCATCATTATTGAAAAGAAAGAAAATCCAAAATCGGAGTTCGTTTGCACTTTGTATGAAATACTAGAGTTTCAAGGCTTGAGGTCAGCTCTAGTGTTGAATTTTTTTTGTATAAATGTAGAGGAGAGAATTTCATCAATATTTTTGAAAAATCAAAGTTTGTTTGCAAATTCTATGAAAATTTGGAGATTGAGGGCTTGAGATCAACACTAGTACCACACAATATTAATGTTGAATGACAGAGCTCATTTAAATGTAGAAGAGCCATCAATATTGTAATTTTAAAAATGGAAATTGGAGTTCATTTGCACTTTGTCTACAATTCTGAATATTGAGGGCTTGAGGTGGGCATTAGTATTGCATAGTACGAGTCTTGAATGACAAAGCTCATATATGTAGAGGAGAAAATTTCATTCATATCGGAAATTTTTAAATTGGAGTTTGTTTGCATTATGTATGAATTCTAAAGGTTGAGGTTGAGGTTGAGGTTGAGGTTGGTACTAGAATTGCATAGTACTAGTGTTGAAATACAAAACTTATATAAATTTAGGGGAGAAAATTTCATCAATATTTTAATAAGAAGAATTGAAATCGGAGTTCGTTTGCAAATTGTATGAAAATGTGGAGGGCTTGAGGTTGGCACTATTACTACTCATCACTAGTGATGAATTACAAAGCTCATATAATTGTAGAAGACAAAAATTTATCAATATTGGAAATAAGAAAAATTGAAATCGTAGTTTGTTTGCATTTCGTATAAATTTTGGAGATTGAGGGTTGAGGTTGGTAATAGTACTATATATCCAGTGTTGAATGACAAAGCTTATACAAATGTAGAAAGGGGAATTTATTCAATATTGTAGAGAAATTAATATTATACAAACTAGCATTTAAGTATATTTGGACAAACTACTTGTCCAAAAAAATAAAGGATGTGCAGTTGTGGGGACTAAAACATCCAACAACTACAACAAACACTATATTCGTTAAATTGAGACTTTCTCTAGTCTCAAATTAATATATGGATCAAACAACATTCCGTGTTCCGAAACTATATTGCGAACAATCTCAAATATATTATATGTTCTAATATCCCAAATCTATTATGTGTGGACATAAGCACATATGGTAGAGCACTCAACACCAACTTCATCAACAAAAACACTTTGGGTAGAGCACTCCAAACTAGTTTCATCCAATAAACATATAAAATGGTTTATATTATTAGCATGGTCAATAAAATATAGACATTGCAACATACAAAGTGCATGCAATAAATGCATTTTTCTTCAATGGACAATTTAGTCCCAAACTTAATAAAAAAATGAACTTCACATTTGTATTGAAATATAGTAAATGGATATTCATCCAACCCCAAACAATATAGCATTCGCAAGTTCTACCCAAACTTTGCCCCAAGTTTGAGGAGCACACATATGTGTAATTTATATTCGTCGAATTACATATTACACTATAATCATGCTAACACAATCCTACCAACTTCTCATTTAACGTGGGTTGCTTCTTCTGCGATCCGAGCAAGGTTGTCTTTTGCAAAAGTTATGTACTTTTGAGGGATGGACACCGATCCACTATGATTTTTCCGTGGTTTCCATGCTATGAATATGGAATCTGTATCTATCCAAGATGGACCATGCTCAGAATCCACCTTCCACCGAAAGTTAGGGTTTGTATCCCAGCCTGTATAATGCCGAACAACATCTTCATTCCGTGATGTCGGTCGGTAGTACTCTACTTGTATTTGTCGAAAATGAGGGCTGGAAGTTACAAAATTTGGTTTGGACAAAGCTCTTGCCACCCACACTGGCTTTGCATATGTCTCATCTCCAGGACGCAAAATGAGCATATAACCTTCATGACAATCCACTGCAATGCGGAAAGATGGTGGCGGACGACTACTAGCAGGCCCCACGTAATGGTCGTCCACATCAAACTCCTCTCGAACCTCTCCATTTCCCAAAAGACTAGCCTCCGAAGCTTGTACATTGACACGTGTTTGTGGCCAAAACCCATGCCTTAAAGTAAGGGGTGTATCTTGATGAAGGTTTGCCAAAGCGCCACGAACACGTGTCCAATATTGTATCCAACTTCCGTAACGAAGCCAACACGATCCACCAACATCCGCTACCCTCAAACTCTCCCAATATTGTATGAAGCCTGATATGCCTTTACAAATGTCCTCCAAATTCTTCATGGGTATTGGTTTGCAAGGCTTAGGCTCTCCGTCAGGCAACATCGTCCTTCCTTCCCCATCAACACGCCATACAAGGAGACCCTCCGGTGGGCTCCAGTCTTGTGATGTGCACAACAACTTGTATTGCATGGCGGGGACACCATCGTCACGCACGTAGAACCGAAATTGTTGTGCCTTCGTATGCCCGATCAATCGGTGAGCTCCGCTTCGAATATACGGTTCTATAAATGCCTTGAAGTCTGGAACCTCCTCAATCATATGTGGGATGACGGGAATGTTCTCCAAATCCATGTACGACTTCATCAACAATGGGATTGTTGGAAAATCCTCCTCGCGCAACTTCATGCTCCACCGCCCAAAGGACGCATCAATATCATCGTGCGTGTGGCCTACCAATAGAAAGGACACAAAAACCTCCTTGAAAATGCCTTTCGCAACCAACAACAACCAATATGCAAATACATATCTGCTTTTATTGTCCTTCGCACAATTGTCCGATTGGACACGCAGAGTTGGGGGCAAATTCTTGGCAATCACATCTTCACTTGGTGGCTCCGGCAATGAGTGCACGCATACATCTCTTCCATCCAAGACCGTTTCATATAGAGGTGTTGATCCCGAGTTTTCAAATAGCAATCTTGATGAATAGGACGGCGGTTTCTCCAAATCACGTAAAAGCTTTGCAAATGACCCTATCGTGTGGTTTGAATCCCCCGGATACAAATCAAGAGCATAATGAGCATACTTGACATCTCCATGCCCATGTGCAATCATTCCTGCAAAGGCAACCCAATGGTTTAATATTCAACTATAACACCAAAAAATTCACATGGTGTACATGTATGGCCCCAAGTACAAACCTAAACGCACAAATTTGTGTTTAGGTAATGCAATGCAATTGTTATCAAAATCACCTGTAACCGAAACAGGAAGCTTAAAAAGGCCGTCCGTGGCTTTTATTCGATTTGCAAAACATGGTGAGGCTGTTTTGGCATGGTCCATTTTGTCATGGATGATTGTAAGGACTTCCAAAGGCCTGGAGATGGACAAAGCTCTATTTGTGTAGTAATCATTACGGTGTGCCTCTTGCATGTTCACATGCTTGAAATAGTTCATTTGATGTGCGGCATAGGACTCTGTCCCCATCGTGTGTGCATCTCGAAGGCGTTTCAACTTCTCACATTTGGAACAACGGGCAAATTTGTCGCCTCGTCTTTTTGTGATGTATTCGCTAAAGTGAGATTTTTTTATAGCACTCAGTTTCGACAACGAAATAGGGTCCAACCCGGCCTTCTCGCCAACTGCGTTTACGTCCAACAATATGTCTTTCCATTTCGTGCCTGTAGGAAGAACCTTCTCCACAACCTTTTCACCGGTTGCGAGTGTCCGTGTTTTGTGCGGCATTGCATCGGCAAGGGGGACAATGATGGTTGCCAGAGTGGCTGTTGCTTGTCTCGTTGCTTCTCTTGGTTTCTTTAAGCCCGTGTTCCCATGGTGACGGGCACGGCGGCCTTCATTGGCATACGCGGCTTGTCTATAAAATTCCGCTTTCGACACACCGTGAATGGTGTACCATACCGTACAACACACGTCTATGCTCTCAAGGGTGATGACCTTGCGACCCGCTCCGTTCACATGTATCGCCCTATGGACATCAAGTTTTTTGGTGGATCTTAGACGGAAATCTCCAAGCCACATTTCTTCACGGATGGCCTTCAATTTATCTCTTGGGAACAATTGGCAACAACGATGTACACAACAATCCTTCGTAGCAACTTCTCTAATAGACTCCTCACAGAGCAACCTTTGACGTTTACACTTATTTGCAGACAGAGTAGGACGTGTCAATGTTTCGTACTTCCGAAGGCCTTTGCGTGGCCGAATGTTTGCTTGGAGCTCCTGTTGGATTTGGACGTGTCGTCGCTCATGGTCGCGCAAGCTAACCCCCTCAATTGTCACATTCCTCAACGGCCACCTTCGCAACGAGAACCTATGAGTTGGATTGACTTCCGAATGTACAAGTGATTCTAATATAACAACTCCAACGTCCTCGGTGCCAAGGGAGTGTTCATCAATGCAATCTTGTGGATGTGTGTTACGACAAATACCCTCCGCCACAGCAACTCCACTGTCATTAACAAGTACCACATCCAAATTCACCCATGAAGCTCGTGAAAGCCCCGCACATTCCACAATGGGGCAAAAAGGGTCAGATGGCGAAGGACTCCCCAAATGACCTTCATCTGCACTGTCATCAAAACTATCCTCCCCGACAATGTCTAGCTCATCCCCAGACAGAGATTGGGTGCTGCCCATGTCTTCAGAGAAGGAATCCCCTCTTCCACCAACTCCCTCCATTGCGCCTACACAAATGCACATGAAACCTCAACAAACATGGACACAACGTAAGGGTCCAAAAAAATCAAATATTGGAAAATGCAAAACATCACGATAAATGGGGACACTGAGGATCAAGACATTTGCAACACAAATGCAATGTGAGCTCCCAATACTATGCGCCAGTCCGCAAAATGTTCCACAAAATATTTTGGGTGGGAGTTTGGGTCGGCCGACCTAAACCCTGTGGCACCATGGATTGAGGGCCATCCACACCTTGCCCGTGGGATAGGGTCGGGTTCCGGTCGACCGACTCAAACCTTGTACAATGATGGGTTGAGGGCCATTTAGAATTCCATCACGCTGTGGGGAAAATTTTGGGTCGACCGACCCAATCCTTGTCATGGTCAACTACAACCTCCGAAACTGGGGAAGGGGTTGGGTCGACCGACCCAATCTTTGACGGGGTTAATCCACCCACACTGGATAGGGGTTTGGGTCGGTCGACCCAAACTTTCACAGGCTAAATCCATCCACACTGGGAAGGGGTTTGGGTCGACCGACCCAAACTTTCACAGGGTAAACCCACCACACTCGGAAGGGGTTTGGGTCGGTCGACCCAAACTTTCACAGGGTAAGTCCACCCACACTGGGAAAGGGTTTGGGTCGGTCGACCCAAACTTTCACAGTGTAAATCCACCCACACTGGGATGAGGTTTGGGTCGCTCGACCCAAACATTACATATGATGGGATAAGGTTCCTACTCTGTCCGTCCAAACCTTCTGAGTACCTTGGGTAAGGGCCATTAACAATTCGTTCACGATGTGCGAAAAAGTTTGGGTCGACCGACCCAAACCTTCTGAAAGGTTTTACGATAAACGCCCATAGTGGGGTAGGGGTTTGGGTCGACCGACCCAAATCTCAGAAGGGTCAGACTAGACCCCCCCCCCCAACACTAGTGAAGGGGTTTGGGTCGACCGACCCAAACCTCACAAGGGTCAGACTAGACCCCCCCCCCCAAACACTAGTGAAGGGGTTTGGGTCGACCGACCCAAACCTCACAAGGGTCAGACTAGACCCCCCCCCCAACACTAGTGAAGGGGTTTGGGTCGATCGACCCAAACCTCACAAGGGTCAGGCTAGACCCCCCCCCCAACACTAGTGAAGGGGTTTGGGTCGACCGACCCAAACTTCACAAGGGTGAGACTAGAACCCGCCCACACTAGTGGAGGGGTTTGGGTCGATCGACCCAAACCTCAGAATGGTCAGACTAGAACCCGCCCACACTAGTGGAGGGGTTTGGGTCGACCGACCCAAACCTCACAAGGGTCAGACTGAAACCCGCCAACACTAGTGTCGACCAACGTATAATACAGCGTATAATGCGGCGTATAATGCAGCGGATATTGAGAGGTGTGTGGAATTTCATCTCATTGCAAAGTTCACTGCGGACTTGCATGCTGTGAATAGGTCCTCATGAACAACAGCGTGAACGAACCTCGAAGTACAGCTCCGACTAAGAGTTCTCTCTACGAATTCAGGAGTGGGAGAAGAGCAAAAAAGAACCAACTTTTGGGGGGTGCGCCCCTTTATACTATCCACCTCCACTTGCCCGACTTCCTCATTGGATGCCTTTCCCGCCTTGTTATTTCAAACCTCCTGACAGAATTCCCCGTTTTCTGTTTATTGTAGAAAATGCGCATCTTTCAATGCCCCTCTCATACCCCAGCCGTCATATGTCTTAGTCTATGATATTTAATCTTTTTTTGGTTTTGTGTGTATATGACATACGACATTGGGAGGAAGGGTGGCGGCCACATTAATTTTTTCAAGTGTCACAACGGTATATTTTAACCAATATGTATACCCAACCACAACTCCATTCAATGCTTTCAAGTGCAAACCTATTTAGGTGGGGTTGGGGCCATTTGGAGGTTGCAATTATGAGAGAGTTTCCAAGGCTTGAGGCCATTGTCATGATGAATAAAATTATTTATTTGTCTCCCCTAAACCCTAAACCCTAGAACATTGCGGCTCTGTTATCTCGCATGGAAGTGTGGCAATGATAAACGTATGTGGACGTTGTTAAGGGGATACTAACTAGCAATGTCGCTTTTTGGTTCAATCTTTTAATGTTATTTCAATCCATCCTCAAGTTCACTTCAAGTTTACTAATGTGTGTGACCAAAACATCCAAAGTTGGACCCTAAACCCTTATAACATCCACAACATGAAATACGTATTGACAAAATACAAAACCAATTAGTATATCATGTTTAAACGTCCCAAATAACATATTAACATGATCAAGATTGTATTTACTATAACCTTCCTATTAGACTCTTCTTCATATTATGCAAACAATATCTGTTATATCTTTCTCCATTATCCAATACATGTGGAGGGAACAATGAATAAGAACATGATTGCGTGAATGGCTTCATTTGATGTTGTGCTTCTCTTATTTACTTTTGCATCACATTCCATATATTAAATACATCATGAACCATGGTTTATTGGCGACTATGTGATTCCCTAAAGTGAGCAAAACATCCAAAGTTGAACCCCTTACCCCTAATAACATCCACAACATTTCATGTTATTTGAATAAACACAAGACCATTCACTATATCACGTTTAAACGTCCGTAATAACAAATAAACATAATCAAGATCGTCTTTTCTATTACCTTCCAGTAAAAACCTATTCTCACCAGTAAGTCAATGTTATATGTTAATATTGGATAGATTAATATGTTATAAACCTAACTCCTAAACCCTAAACCCTAAACCCTAAATACAAAAATTCGTAGTTGTTCACTGCTACCTCCACATACAAACAACATGAACTTTATCTTGCGCCATTATGTAATATACGTGGAGGGAACATTCAATAACAACATGATTGCGTCAAAGGGCTTCATTTGATGTTGTGGTTCTCCGATTTACTTTTATATCACATTCGAAGTACATATATCACGATCCATGGTTTATTGGCGACTATGTGATTCATTCAAGTGAGTATGTAAGGGATTTACTAAAAACTTGAGCATGTTAGCATTTCGACATAAGGATCATGCAATTCCAAACCCTGAGAAAATGCTCTTGGGGAAGGTATACATTTAACACTATATTCGTTAAATTGAGACTTTCTCTAGTCTCAAATTAATATATGGATCAAAGAACTTGAAGAGGCCCGAAACTATATTGTCAACAATCTCAATTATATTATATGTTCTAATATCCCAAATCTATGATGTGCGGACATAAGCACATATGGTAGAGCACTCGACACCAACTTCATCAACAAAAACACATTGGGTAGAGCACTTCAAACAAGTTTCACCCAAAAATATATATAAAATGATTTCTATTATTAGCATGTTCAATAGAATATAGACATTGCAACATACAAAGTGCATGTAATAAATGCATGTTTCTTCATTCGAGAATATAGTCCCAAGCATAATAATAAGATGAATGTGAGCCCAAAAGGGTGCCCACATTTAGTCTTAGACCCTTGAAACGTTAGTTGATGCACTTTGAAGTAGCATGTTACTTCACAAAAATATAAAAAGAGTGAAATGTTAGTCTTAGAAGTACCATGTTGTAAGAGGCTAGGATGTAAGTTGTTATTGTGTTTTTACCTTCGGAAGGATTTGAGTGAATGAGGATAGGTAAGGAGAACTTGGATTGAGTAGTTAGTGAGTAGGCTAGTACAAATGGATGGAGACAACCAAAGTGACTCAAGAGGCAAGTGCATTCGAATTGGGATGAATGGAGGATCACATGGAGCGCACAAGTGGACCACCTCATCATGGCCACTTAATGGGGAAGGCCCAAGGAAGAATGCAAGGTGGAGGATAAGCAAATTCTCAAAGCACCAATCAAATCACGAGTTAAGCATCGTGGTTTGAATTAAGTGGTGAGCGACGATTTGGGAAAGTAAGGGGAGAAAGTTATGGCGGCGGAAAGCGAAGGAGGCTAAGTTTGGGTTGAAGCATCCCAAGTTTGGTAAAGTGTGGTAGGTAGAAAGCCAAGGCTAGTTAAATGTTCGAATTAGGATCCTTGTTGATCATTTGAGGGAGGAAGGCTTAGAAGATAGGATTGGCGCCTACTAAGTAGGAGGAAATCTCAAGGGCTTATCGTGAGCCTTGAGGGTGCTCACCCCCTCAAGCTTACTATATAATCCCTCATTCTTCCCTCACTCATCCTCTCTTTCCTTTGTGCTCCAAGGCACCCCACGAGTTATAAGTGTGGGTGTGGGAAGCCATATTGGAGCACATGTGTGTGCTTAGTTTTTAGTTTGAGAGCCAAGGCTTGTTAGCCTTGAAGAGGGCTTGACCTCTTGGTAGAATTAGTGTTGACGTGAAGGATTTTAAAGTTAATTCATGATTCCAATTTGTGGTACTTAAAGTTCATGTTTTGAATACACGTGGTTGCAAGTTCCATGTTTAAGAGTTGAGCACTTGATGTTGTGATGAATGCAAAAATATACTTGTGTGGATTAGTTAGTCTTAGTGAAGTTAGGAAATTCTCTCTCCCCCTCTCCTCTCTAGGATTTTAGGATTTTAGGATTAGAGAAGAATTGTATGATTAGAAAGGGGTTGTTAGTAGAATTAGGGAAATTAGGTAGGAAGATTAGTTAAGGGCTTGAATAATTAGTGAGGTAGTTGGGTATTACAACTATAAAGTTGTGGGTTCATGAAGGAGCTGGGTTTATGAAGGAGCTGGGTTTGTTTAGTTAGAAAGTAAAGAGCTGGGTTTATGAAGGAGCTGGGTTTGTTTAGTTAGAAGCTAAGAAGCTGGGTTTATGAAGGAGCTGGGTTTATGAAGGAGTTAGGTTTATGTAATTAGAAAGTAAAGAGATGGGTTCATGAAGGAGCTTAGTAGATAGCCTACCTAATTAGCTCATAGACAAGTAGTTAGTTACATTATGCTAGTTAGTGTTATGTGTGGCTTTCACAAGTAAATGTATTTGAGATTGACTATAGAGAATAGTGTTTTTTTTAACACTTGCATCCTCTCTTTAAAAATAAACCACGTGCACAAATTAATGGAGAATGTGGAGCACTCTCGCGATGGCAAGACAAAGGAAGCAAAGACCAAAGTTAAATCCAAGACCACTTGAAGGGTGAACCTTGCACTATGGACTCATCCAAGTCCAAATCCAATACCGCGGAGGAATGTGAGCCCAAACCCACTACTCGGACTACGGACGCTTAAGGGTGGGGGGTTTGGCCTCACAATGAACTTCAATTGCAGCTTGAAATATAGTAAATGGATATTCATCCAACTCCAAACAATATAGTATTCGTAAGTTCTACCCAAACTCTGCCCCAATTTTGAAGAGCACACATATGTGTAATTTATATTGCTATAATTACGTATTAAACTATAATCATGCTAACACAATCCTACCAACTTCTCATTCAACGTGGGTTGCTTCTTCTGCAATCCGAGCAAGGTTGTCTTTTGCAAAAGTTATGTACTTTTGAGGGATGGACACTGATCCACTATGGTGTTTCCGTGGTTTCCATGCTATGAATATGGAATCTGTATCTACCCAAGATGGACCGTGCTCAGAATCCACCTTCCACCGAAAGTTAGGGTTTGTATCCCAGCCTGTATAATGCCGAATCACATCTTCATTCCTTGCTGTCGGTCGATAGTACTCCACTTGTATTTGTCGAAAATGAGGGCTGGAAGTTACAAAATTGGGATTGGACAAAGCTCTTGCCACCCACACTGGCTTCGCATATGTCTCGTCTCCAGGACGCAAAATGAGCATATAACCTTCATGACAATCCACTGCAATGCGGAAAGATGGTGGGGGACGACTACTAGCAGGCCCCACGTAATGGTCGTCCACATCAAACTCCTCTCGAACCTCTCCATTTCCCAAAAGACTAGGCTCTGAAGCTTGTACATCGACTCGTGTTTGTGGCCAAAATCCATGCCTCAAAGTATGAGGGCTATCTTGGTGGAGGTCTGCCAAGGCGGCACGAACACGTGTCCAATAATGTATCCAACTCCCATAACGATGCCAACATGATCCGCCAACATCCGCTATTTTCAAACTCTCCCAATATTGTATGAAGCCTGATATACCTTTCAAAATATCCTCCAAATTCTTCATGGCTATTGGCTTACAAGGCCTAGGCTCCCCATCCGGTAACATGGTCTTTCCATCCGCATCCACGCGCCACACAAGAAGACCCTCCGGCGGGCTCCAGTCTTGTGACGTGCACAACAACTTGTATTGCATGGCCGGGACACCATCGTCACGCATATAGAAGCGGAATTGTTGTGCCTTCGTATGCCCGATCAATCGGTGAGCTCCACTTCGAATATAAGGTTCTATAAATGCCTTGAAGTCTGGCACCTCCTCAATCATATGGGGGATGACGGGAACGTTCTCCAAATCCATGTACGACTTCATCAATAATGGAATTGTAGGGAAATCCTCCTCCCGCAACTTCATGCTCCACCGCCCAAAAGATGCATCAATATCATCGTGCGTGTGGCCTACCAATAGGAAGGACACAAAAACCTCCTTGAAAATGCCTTTCGCAACCAACAACGACCAATATGCAAATACATATCTGCTTTTATTGTCCTTGGCACAATTGTCCAATTGGACACGCAAAGTTGGAGGCAACTTCTTGGCAATCACGGGTTCATTGGGTGGCTCGGGCAACGAATGCAAGCATACATCTTTTCCATCCAACACCGCTTCATATAAAGGTGTTGAACCCGTGTTCTCAAATAACAATCCTGAAGAATAGGCTGGTGGTTTCTCTAAATCACGTAAAAGCCTTGCAAATGATCCTATCGTGTGGTTTGAATCCGTTGGATACAAATCAAGAGCATAATGAGCAAATTTGACATCACCGTGTCCATGTGCAATCATTCCTGCAATGCCAACCCAACGTGATTAGCATCTATGTATGAATAAACCATTATGAAGGAATCCATGTTCTCCAGTACATCACGGAATAAAATACAACAACATTTAGGGTATGTCATGACATTGTTTCGAAGTTCACCTGTAACCGATACAGGCAACTTGAAAAACCCATCCGTGGCCTTGATTCGATTTGCAAAACATGGGGAGGCTGTTTTGGCATGGTCCATTTTGTCATGGATGACCGTAAGAACCTCCAAGGGCCTGGAGATGGACAAAGCTCTATTTGTGTAGTAATCATTACGGTGTGCCTCTTGCATGTTCACGTGCTTGAAATAGTTCAATTGATGCGCTGCATATGACTCGGTGCCCATCGTGTGTGCATCCCGGAGGCGCTTCAACTTCTCGCAATTAGAGCACCTGGCAAATTTGTCCCCTCGTCTTTTTGTAATGTATTCGCTAAAGTTTTGTTTCTTGATTGCACTCAATTTTGACAATGAAATTGGCTCCAACCCAATCTTCTCGCCAACTGCATTAACGTCCAACAATATGTCTTTCCATTTTGTGCCTGTGGGAAGAACTTTCTCCACAACCTTTTCACCGGTTGTGAGTGTGCGTGTTTTGTGCGGCATTGCATCGGCAAGAGGGACAATGATGGTTGCTAGAGTGGCCGTTGCTTGCCTTGTTGCTTCCCTAGGCTTCTTTAAACCCACGTTACCATGGTGACGGGACCGGCGGCCTTCCTTGGCATAAGCAGCTTGTCTATAAAAGTCCGATTTCGACACACCGTGAATGGTGTACCATGCCTTACAACACACGTCTATGCTTTCAATGGTGATGACCTTGCGACCCGTCCCATTCACATGTATCGCCCTATGGACATCAAGTTTTCTTGTGGATCTTAGACGGAAATCTCCAAGCCACATTTCTTCGCGGATGGCCTTCAATTTATCCCTTGGAAACAATTGGCAACAACGATGCACACAACAATCCTTTGTGGCAACTTCTCTAATGGACTCCTCCCCGAGCAACCTTTGACGTTTACAATCAGTTGCAGACGGAGCAGGACGTGCCAATGTATCGTACTTTCTTTGACCCTTGCGCGGCCGCATGTTTGATTGCACCTCCTTTTCGATTTGCATGTGTCGTTGCTCATGTTCACGCAAGCTAACTCCATCAATTGTGACATTCCTCAATGGCCACCTGCGGAGGGAGAACCTATGAGTGGGATCCACCTCGGAATGAACGACCGACTCCAATATGACAACCCCAACGTCCTCCGTGCCAAGCGGGTTTTCATCAATGCAATCTTGCGGATGGGTGTTACGGCAAATCCCCTCCGCCACAACAACTCCACTATCGTTAAGAAGTATCACCTCCAAATTCACCCACGAAGCCCTTGAAAGTCCCGTACATTCAACAATGGGACACTGCGGTACGGAAGACGAAGGTAAATCCAAATGATCTTCATCCGCACTGTCAGCCATAGTAGCCTCCCCGACAATGTCTAGGTCATCATCAGATGCAGATGGCCAAGTGGCCATGTCATCAGATGACCAATCCCCTATTTCACTAAACCCATCCATTCTGCCTACACACATGAACATTGAACATTGTCTTAAAATCACAAAAATTGTAGGTTCAAATCGAAGAACAAAAAAACCATCATATATAAACAAAATTGCAAATACTCAGTGCTCATACAAGTTCATATGACTGCTATGCCATTGGGCTTGTAAAGGTTTCGGAAGGCCAGTGGCCACACCGGCACCCAGATCCCAACCACACTTAGAGGCTGGGTTTGGGTCGAGCGACCCAAACCTTTTGGGAGGATGGGTTCAGGCTCAATACAGAGAGCACCCACACTTAGGCGCTGGATTTGGGTCGAGCGACCCAAACCTTCTGGCAGGATGGGTTTAGGCTCACTACAGACAGCATCCACACTTAGGGGCTGGGTTTGGGTCGAGCGACCCAAACCTTTTGGCAGAATGGGTTTTGGGTCACGACAGGGAGCACCCACACTTAGAGGGCTGGGTTTGGGTCGAGCGACCCAAACCTTTTTGCAGGATGGGTTCAGGCTCACAACAGTGAGCACCCACAGTGTAGGGCTAGGTTTGGGTCGATCGACCCAAACCATGAGGCAGGATGGGTTCAGGCTCACAACAATGAGCACCCACACTGTAGGGCTGGGTTTGGGTCGATCGACCCAAACCTTGAGGCAGGATGGGTTCAGGCTCACAACAAAGAGCACCCACACTGTAAGGCTGGGTTTGGGTCGACCGACCCAAACCATGAGGCAGGATGGGTTCAGGCTCACAACAGTGAGCACCCACACTGTAGGGCTGGGTTTGGGTCGATCGACCCAAACCATGAGGCAGGATGGGTTCAGGCTCACAACAGTGAGCACCCACACTGTAGGGCTGGGTTTGGGTCGATCGAACCAAACCATGAGGCAGGATGGGTTCAGGCTCACAACAGAGAGCACCCACACTGTAAGGCTGGGTTTGGGTCGACCGACCCAAACCATGAGGCAGGATGGGTTCAAGTTCAGAACAGTGAGCACCCACACTGTAGGGCTGGGTTTGGGTCGATCGACCCAAACCATGAGGCAGGATGGGTTCAGGCTCACAACAGAGAGCACCCACACTGTAGGGCTGGGTTTGGGTCGATCGACCCAAACCATGAGGCAGGATGGGTTCAGGCTCACAACAGAGAGCACCCACACTGTAGGGCTGGGTTTGGGTCGATCGACCCAAACCATGAGGCAGGATGGGTTCAGGCTCACAACAGAGAGCACCCACACTGTAAGGCTGGGTTTGGGTCGACCGACCCAAACCATGAGGCAGGATGGGTTCAGGCTCACAACAGTGAGCACCCACACTGTAGGGCTGGGTTTGGGTCGATCGACCCAAACCATGAGGCAGGATGGGTTCAGGCTCACAACAGTGAGCACCCACACTGTAGGGCTGGGTTTGGGTCGATCGACCCAAACCTTGAGGCAGGATGGGTTCTGGCTCAATACAGAGAGCACCCACACTGTAAGGCTGGGTTTGGGTCGACCGACCCAAACCATGAGGCAGGATGGGTTCAGGCTCACAACAGTGAGCACCCACACTGTAGGGCTGGGTTTGGGTCGATCGACCCAAACCATGAGGCAGGATGGGTTCAGGCTCACAACAGTGAGCACCCACACTGTAGGGCTGGGTTTGGGTCGATCGACCCAAACCTTGAGGCAGGATGGGTTCTGGCTCAATACAGAGAGCACCCACACTGTAAGGCTGGGTTTGGGTCGACCGACCCAAACAATTCCGCAAAATCCGCCTATTTATTCAGGTGATGCTCTATTAATCTATTTATAACCTATTTGGGACAACTGAACTCATAGATGCTTGTTGTAATTAGCTGCTCATGAATGGAAGCGTATACAAACCGTGTATTACAGCTCCAACTTAGAGAGCTTGCAGCAATCTCAGGATTGGGACATGAAAGAAAGAACCAGCATTTGGGGGGGTTGGGCTCTTTATACTACCCGCCTCCGCTTTGGGCATCCTCTTTGGATGCCTTTCCCACCTGGTCTCCTTTGGATGTTAATTCAAACCTTCTGACTCAATTTCCCGCTTCTTGTCAATAATAGAGAATGTATATTTAGCTTGGCTCTTCGTTGCCCCAACCACCAAATGAATAATTCAACATATATTTAAAGTTGTTACCACCCTAACTTGGTCAACACTATTCTTCAACTCTTTCATAATTAGTTTTATACATGAATACACCACCACCTTCCCTATTGCCATCTCCTTTCTCCTTTTATCATTGTTGTATATTTTTCTCACATCCTTACTAATACTAAATCCCTATATGTAACTTCCATATATCACCATAGTGGATATTTAGTGTTTGAGTTTACATTTAATGTTACTTACTCTCATAGGGTTA
This sequence comes from Polytrichum commune, assembly GCA_950295325.1. Lineage (NCBI taxonomy): Eukaryota > Viridiplantae > Streptophyta > Polytrichopsida > Polytrichales > Polytrichaceae > Polytrichum > Polytrichum commune. Next base: position 45,714,944 of record OX485807.1, read on the forward strand.
GTAATGGGAAGTGTATGCGTTCGTTTTAAGTGTATCAAACACTAACTATCATATAACTAAAAAGGATATAAAGGTTTTGATACACTACATATGAACGCATACACTGAATACCAATAACCCTATGACAATATGTAAGATTATATCTATTAAGGGGTTTTACTCTACTTGTAGTCAAACATTATGGTATATTTCAAACAATATATTGACAAAAGATGTGCATGTATTATAAAACTTCATATACTAAAAGTCACTAAATATAATAGTTAATGCTATTATTTAGACTCTCACATGAGGACTTATATTTTGAAAACAAATAATTAATGCCATGACAAACTTGAATAATTTGGCCAACTTTCAATTTCTGCTAATTAAAAGAACATATGTTGTGTTGTAATGTGTGCACCCAATATTGCTTCATCCTCAAGACTCCAAGTGTGACAATAACCTAGTACCTATGTGGAAGTCATTAATGGAACCCTAAACCACAAATGACATTTGGCACGTTCAATCTTCCAAGGATGTTTGAACCTATCGTGAAGTCCCTTGAACTCTACCAATGTGTGTGAGCAAAACATGCAAAGTTCAAAAGGTATGTCCTCATATCATTCACAACATGAAATCTACCTTAAATTAATATATAATATTTCACTATTCCAAATAACATGTTAACATGAACAACATCCTATCCATTATAATCTAGTTCTTATGCTTTTCTTACCAGGTGACAAGGTTATAGGTTAATATTGTATCACCTACTTGTGAGCACAATATCGTTTATTTCCTTTAGTGCGTTCATTCGTGAAAAACCACACATCCATCTTTCACGTTTGTGAATTAGGATGTTGTGATGACAATATACATTTGTATTGGAAACTACAAGCACCAAGGCCCATGTCATTTGACCTATGTGCCATCCAGTTATGGTTTGTGTTGTTTAAGGTTTAGGGTTTAGGGTTCAGGCATCATCAAACATCAAACTGAATGTTTAAATGACTTCATATGATATGTGAACTCCATGGGGTTGCAGTAGATACATTTGTAATCATTTGTTTCTCCCATGTACTTCAAATGTGAACTTCTAAGTACATATATTAATGTTCACTCTAATGCTACTTGTTAGGGTATCCATTATAGACTAGAGCATTGTCCTCTACCAACAACCATCATATAAATTACAATACATAATCCTAAACTGTTAACCATGTGAATGGTTACCATATTTATATTATTGCACCGTGTAATTGCCTTTGTGGATTGCAATATAATTATGACTTACTCCTCTTAGACTTTGTAACACTCTCATATGATTCCATAAATTACATTATTCATACACCAAAACGATAATGGCTACATTCAACGATGTTATCAATTCCAACGGGTGATCATTCAATTGAATACCATTAAAATATGAGTTGGTGATGGTGTTAATTTTGTGGAATACCTTAGTCCACGTAGGTTTTTGACTGGTATTGAATTGCCGCTAATGAATAGCGGGTTAGAAGGCCGGGGCCGGGCGGCCAAGAGAGGCGCCGGCCCTCCTATGTCCCGCACCTAGGGGCAAGGACAACCAGGAAGGCAATCTCCCTAGGGTGGCAGGTGTCAACACCACAAGCCTCGCGGGCAACCACCTAAACCAAGGAGGTGTCGACACCTGGCAAGGTGTTGGCCCGCGAGGCTTCTGAGCCGTTGATGGGCCCGGCGCAATCTAATGGCCTGGATTCGAGGGTTTAGGGTGACCCCTTCCGCTCTCTCCTTCTCTCCCCTCCTCTTTTTTCTTTCTCTCTTTTTCTTCCTCTCTTCCTCCGCGCCAAGCGCCGCTCTTGGAAACGCCGCCGCCGCTTTCCATAGCGCCGCGCCAAGCGCTTCCTCTCGCACCTTTTGCTTTTGTCTTGGTCGCGCCGCTTCCCTTCATTCTTCTTTCTCCTTCATTCCTCTCCTCCTCTCTGATGCTTCTCCTCCTCTTCTCTCATTCTATTCCTCGTGTTATTGTCTTCCTCTTCTTATTCTCTCTTCTTGGTCCAGAGTGTTAGCTTTGAGTGAGTTCGGAGCGGTTTATTGTGTTGAACTCCTTACTTGTTTTGTAAAATTCATGCATGGAGTGATTTTAGGTTGAGTAGAAGTGAGCACGGTCGAGTGTGATAGAAAGGTAGAGGTCTTTCAAATTAGGCCTGAGTTTGCAAGAATCAGGGGGTTTGTGAGAAAGTTTTAGGGTGCTTGAGAGATTCATTGTGTTTCTGAGATCTTTGTGAGAGTTGTTCTTTAGTGCCACAACAGAGTTTCTGAGTCTGGTTGTAAGAAGCAGATTGTGAGAGCAGCTTTCAAGAGTTTGAAAGACAAGGTAAGCAATTTGCATCAGTGCACACAATTTGCATCATTCCCTTTAGGTTCTTGTTACATATACAATGCATAAGCATTGTATATGTTGCCCAAGCATTAAACATGCATCTGGAAACACAGTAGTTTGGGGAGACGACCCAAACTCATATTAAAATATAATAAATATTTGAATTGCAGCCTAAAATGAACTAAATGTTTGGGTCGTTCGACCCAAACATTGCAGCCTCTTGTTTGGGTCGAGCGACCCAAACATTGGAGCCTCATTATGTTTGGGTCGCTCGACCCAAACATTACAGGGAGAAGAACTAAAGCACATTGTAAAATAAAAGAGAAATTTGAAAATTAAGTAATTGTTTGGGTCGTTCGACCCAAACATTGCAGTCTGAAATGAATGGGTTGAGCTACCTAAATTTGCAGCCTAACATATTTGGGTCGCTCGACCCAAACATTACAGGGAGAAGAACTAAACCACATTGTAAAATATAAAAGAACTTCCAAAATTAAGTAATTGTTTGGGTCGTTCGACCCAAACATTGCAGTCTGAAATGAATGTGTTGAGATACCTAAATTTGCAGCCTCATCATGTTTGGGTCGCTCGACCCAAACATTACAGGGTGACCACCTAAACCACACTTTAAAATCTAAAAGATCTTTTAAAACGACTTTGAAAATTAAGTAAATGTTTGGGTCAATCCTCCAAATGTTAAATGCACATTGCAATACTTTGGGTCGATCGACCGAAACTCACAGTTTCGATTTCTTGGATTGCAGATGGCCCCTAAAAAGAGACCAGGTGAAAGGTGGTTCATGCTCGCGCCAGACCACCTTTGGCAGGAGTATGAAACTCCACAGGACGATTCTTACGTCCCAAAAGATGGCGTCGTTTTGGCATGGTCCGTTCAGGTGGTGAAGGCATCCATGTTCAAGCTGCTATTCGTGGTGAAGGTGGGGACCCACGAGCAGCACACCTGGGCAACGCTGACGGGATGGGAGGTTGCGTCCGTCCAGTCTCTCGGGGACTACGTAGACGTGATACTGGAGAACTCCGCCGTGCAGAACGTCCACATGTTCATGCACCAGTTCTCCGAGCCCTTCGACCCCCTGTACGCCAAGGAGACTTGCGTCGACCCTGAAACCATAAAACCGGAGGCCATATTCATAGATGGTAGTGTAACGAACACGAAGGTTGCGAGCAGGTTCACAAAGTTAAAACAGGCTATCACGGTTCTCAACAAGGCGCTGCAAAGCAAACCCAAGACGCAGCAGCCTGTGAGGCGGAAGGCAACGACGGAAGAAGGCGCAGGGTCCTCAAGACCACAAACTGTGAGGAAACCGCGGGCGGTCCCTGCAGACTCGAGACGGACGAGCACTACAACAACGCCGGCTGACAGCGAGACGCCAACGCCATCAGGAAGCCGTCAGACGACCCCTTCCAAGAGGGGAAGAGAGTCATCGGGGATGACTGACGAGCCTGTTTCCCCGGAGCTCCGGATGCCGAAGCCTGGCCAAGAGGTGGATGCAGGCGAAATACAAAAAATAAACAACAACTTCGAGACAAAATGCCTGCACTGCTTCTTCATGGGCAGGGACTTCAAATTCGAGGTCAACATTGCGCAGTGCCACCTTGCGCCACCAGAGAAGTGCGTCCGAGCCAAGGAGGACGCCTACGTCGACTGGATGGTCGCTCAAATCTTGGGCGGGCAGTTCAAGGACGACAGGCAGACAATTGTTGTCATGCCACAAGGGCTGAAAAGAATGCCGACGCCTGAGATGTGGCCGGCAATCTCTAAAGGAGACTTCTGGCTGATTGACGGGCAGCACAGTGTGGAGGCCTCGAAAAAAATCCAGCTGATGACCGAGTGGGACGACCCGAACAACCAGAAGGAGAAGCTAAAAGTTTGGAAGGTTTTGGTGGTTTGGTCGGACAACGAGACGGTCCTCAGCGACATCTCCAGGTTCTTCAACATGGGGAACAAAAAGAGGGCCTATCAGGCATCGTGGATCAGAAACATCATGGCCTCGAGGGAGGTGTGGGAGTTTTATGGAAGGCCTCCCAAGGAAAGGGAGAATGCTAAAGACAAGAACCCCAAATGGGAGGTGAGTATGTTTGGGTCGATCGACCCAAACTCCTACATTGTTTTGTTGTCATCGCCAGGTTCATAGTTTGGGTCGTTCGACCCAAACTGCTGTTGCATTTGTTTTTCCATTATGTGTTGTCTAACATGTGCTAATGTCTTCCTGTGCAGGACTTCAAATATCAAATGATCAATAAATTCTCCTCGATCGACAATGCTAGCCACAAGCAGAAAAAGTATAACGAGCTGAGAGGAGAAATCTATTTGATCACAGCGTCCGATTCCGTATGGGCAAGATGGAAGAGTGTTTTTGAAAAACACGAGACGGGGGACCTCATGGACCCCGACACCGGCATGCTCTTCAACCAGACTACGCGCTTCAAGCAAATGAAGCCTCTGGTGAGGGAGTTCTTCAGAGCGCTTCAAGGTCTCTCCGAGACAGAGATGGGAAAAGCGGCGTCCCACATCCTACACGTGGAGACGACGGCGAAGAGATGCTGGGTCCACCCTAAGATCGTCTTCACCAAACCCAAGATCTTCGTCCCTTCATGCTACACAATGAAGGAATGGACGGAGAACAGGAAGAAGAAGACGACCATCGTCCAGGAGCTGCACAAGCTTGTGCCAGAGAAGAAGCTCATCGTGGACGGAGAGGTCGACGAGGCGCACTGGAGGGCCTTCAAAGCCGAATATAAGTTTACCAGTGCGTCCATGGCGGCACTCATGAGGGAGGCGGGAGACGACTTCCTCAGATCCAAGCTCGTGAAGGGGGGGAGGAACCGGGCGCTTCCCGAACACTCAGTGCGGGCCTTCTCCAACTTCATAAAGGAGAAGAAGATCGTCAGTTTCGAAGGCGATGCGCAATTCAACATGGTCACTGTCGAACCTCTCAGGATCCAGGGTTGGCCGGGTTCTGAGTCAAGGAAGGCGATCAGGACTAGAGCCGGGGACCGCTTCCCCTTCGGAATGATAGACTTCAGGAACATCCCTGGAGCCTCATTCGAGGGGACTATGAGCACCCCTTTTTACGATCCTTTCTTGTCGAAGTTCGTGGACTACGCCAGCCCCAAATTCAGGGAGGTCGACGTCTGGCTCTGGATTGTCGAGGACAGAAGGGCAGAGCAGGTTTACGAGATCGTGCGCAAATTGCAGCCGGAGTATGCTGTCTCGAAATCTCACTACGTTGCTGCACCGGCGGAGGGGGCGTACAGCACGCTGAAAGACAAGAAGACGAAGATCGTCAACGTGCTGTGTTTGTACTTCGTGTACAAAGCTGAGCTGCTTAAGGTGCCAAACCATCCCATAGCCAGGATGGAAAAGCTCTTCCAAGTCCAAGAAGGGTTGGGTACCAGCAGGAGCTTATATGACGAGGCGAAGTACGCCAACTACCCCGCGGATGAGCTGCGCATGGAGTTCTACCTGCGGATGATGAGGACCCTCACGAAGAGAGGGGACTGCATCTTCAACGTTTTCGGGGGGTCCAAACCGATTTTTGCAGCCATGGTAAGCAGAAAACCCAGAAGTCCCTATACGTTCGGTTTGGGTCGAGCGACCCAAACTAGGGCCATGCATAGTTTGGGTCGAGCGACCCAAACTAACTATTCTTATTTTGTTTGGAAGTCATTTTCCATTATATGTTCATTTGGTGTTACTAATAGTATTGATTTTGATTGTGCAGATGTCTGGGTTGAACATCTACTCCTATGTAGAGGATGCCGATGTTCAATTCTACAGGACCCAAAAGGCGCTGGCCAAGAGAATGGACATCCTCGACTGGATACCCGGATCCTACGTCGAAGAGATCGTCGAGGGGGGCGAGAATCCTTTGGATATTGCGAGGCGAATCAACCCGGGTGAATTCGCCATGCGGGCCCCCGTTCAATTGCCAGAGCCGCTCATCGGGTTGCATCCGGGCAATCCGTCTATGGGAGCAGGTGGCAGGGTTGGGGAGGAGGGGGAGGAAAACGAGGAGGAGGCGGAGGAGGAAGCAGAGAAAGTGGAGGGGGAGGTGGAGGAAGGGGCAACAGGATTCACTCAAGAATCCGAGGCCCCTCAGCGGAAGAAGGCCATGCGGCCTGCCACGCCGCAGAGCAGGCTGGTGCCCGCGTTGACGGTGGACGACGCCAAGGATATGTACTCGAGGGACGCGACGGCCACCTTCAGGGAGCGTAGAAGGATGAAGGGGAAGAAGCTGTACGGGGACTATGCGGTGGAGGAGACGATCGCAATAAGCTCCGAGGACGAGGACGACATGGAACTCGCCAAGAAGCTGAGGTCTGATCCTGCCTCCCCCAGAGCGTTCGCCGGGAATGTGAGGGTGAAACCGGAGGTCCTCACCGTGGAGGAGGCAAACGCAAAAATGCTCCGAGACGAGGAGCAGCGTGTGCGACTGCAGAGGGCTGCCGCCGAGGAACCCTCTGTCCGCAACGAAGTCGCGGAGTTGAGGGCTCTCCTGTTGGAGCAGGAGCGGCAAAGGGCGATGTCCCAAACTCCGTCCCAAGCGGACCTCATCACGCAAGTGATCCAGGGCATGCTGGCGCAGGGATTGGTGATGGCTCCCCCGAGTTCATTCCCTCACTTGCCCGCAGGCTTCCCTCCACAGGATATCCGCCCGCGGCCGGCGTTGGAGCATTCCTTCAGCTTCGCGGATTTGCTGCAGCCGCACGCCCGTCCTTACGCGCCTGTGCAGCAGGTGGATGATCCAAACCTTTGGCGCGTCCCCGGAGCGTCCAGCTCGTTGGCACCCCCCCCCCCCCGCTCCGGCCTCCCATCCTCTTGCCCCCACACCACCAGCGGGACGACCCCCACATGTTTGGGTCGTCCGACCCAAACAGTGCCGACGTTGCAGCGTCGCAGAGCGACCCTCGCCAAGCAGCAGGGTTTGGGTCGGCCGACCCAAACCCCGTCCCCCATCAGACCCCGGTCGACGAGCCTATGCTAGATGTTGAAGGCCCGCAAGGGCCTGGTGATACCTCTACTCCTAACCCAGTCGATGAACCAATGCATGATGCGCATGCGGAGGTTGGGTTGGGACAAAGGCCTGACAGTCAGCCTTTGCAGGAGCAGGTTGCGGCTGACGGCGTCGTTGGAGGCGGCGGTGACAGAGGTGGGGCAGCGCACGCGATGCCGGCATCAACGTCGTCAAGGCACGACCAAGGCGAGGTAATGCACTGACCCCACTCAGTTTGGGTCGGCCGACCCAAACTTCCTGGGTCTTTGACTTCTTGCCTTGGTCGTGTCCCCTAGCTAGGACGAACTTAGGCCCCCCCCGGCACTCGCGCCCTTCGTCACCCCCAGCGACCATTCGTTCGTCCACCTACCCCCGGCTTTGCAACGAAGTCTTCATCACGGCGGCCCGTCTCTTCAATTTTTTCTAGATGTAGAAGTAGGCTAGTTTGAACGCATCGTTCAACGCGGCTCCCCCAATCAAGATGTACATAGAGCATTGTATATAATATAATCACCATTTTTGACTCCTATATACTTGTATATTGTGTTTGAATGTATTTTGTATGCTCTTGTATCCCTTGTATCCCTTGTTGCACCCCCTCCAAAATGAATCAAATGCTTTTGTGTTTGCACCGAGAACGCTCGTTTCCTTAATGCTTCGTTTGGACATAGCATGACATAAGTCGCCCCCGTTTTCTCTCGCTCGTATCCGCAGGGCTCGGAGCATAGCGTAGCGGCTCCCCGACGCTCTTCCCCAAGGAGCGGAGAGGGCAGCGCGGCGGCGCCCCCGGTTTTACCCGCCCCGCCCCCGCTGCCGAAGAAACGATTCCTGGTGTTAGACCTGAACGGGGTCCTCGTCCAATGCGTTCATTGCCCTAGGACCCCCACGGTGCCCTTTTGCAAGCCCGAGGACGCTAATTACGACGGGCCGCCCACGTTCATAAAGAGCAAACTAGTTCACCTCCGCCCGTGGCTTCGGACCTTCCTCCAGATCGCCCAACAACGATGGTGGGTGGTCGTGTGGAGCTCCATGACGGCCGAGAACACCAATGCGGTCGTGGAGTTCATCTTCAAGGGCATCGAGCCCCCCTGCATGGTCCTAGCACAGGAAGCCTGTAGAATATTGTACACACAGGACGGCAAAGTCGTCAAAAAACCAAACAACCCCGCTTCCCCCCAATACCTCAAGGTCTTGAAGCCCATTTTTTGGGACCAACGACCGTCCTTGATAGGCGTCCCCTACGACGTCCGCCCCACCCGCGAGAACACGCTCATGGTGGACGACAGCGCCGCAAAGAACATGTTGAACCCGACGGCCAACTTCATAGTGTGCCCTACGTGGACGGTCGAGAAGGTCCGGGACCGATTTTTGTTAGACCTTAGTAAATACCTCCAGGCGCTCTGGGGAAGCGGACTTCCCGTAAACAATTTTGTTAGGAATAATCCCATAGGCGAGAGATACTTGGATCCACGAGACCATTTGTACAGAGAGTTGTTATCTCACGCGAAATTTAACAAGCTCATTTGAGACAGTACGTGTGTTTGTATGTGTGTGTGTGTATATGCGCCTACCCATTTTGTGTAATTTACGCTTCATATGTATCTTGATTTTCACGCGCTCTATCTCCCCCTTTTTCCTTGGGTTTTGTTTTGTTTTAATTTTGGCTCCAGCGTTTGGAGCCCTCGATTGACGTCGTCAGCGAGTCAGACTTGGGGAGCTTCTTCTACGAGACCGTTTACGACGCCGCGTCAACCATCGACTACTCCAAGGAGCCTCTTGACGCCGGCGTCGTCGATAGCCCCCCACCCAAGCAAATCTTCCGGCGATCTGCGTCCCCGTCACCGCTCAAAGGCATAAATCGCAAATGCGTCCGGACATCCCCCTCTCGGCCCGGCGGCAGTAGTACACCTCAACGGCGGCTGCGGATGGACGCTCGGCCTACGAAGAGTGGAACCCTTCCTATTCCTTTGCGGGATGCCTTGCCCCTCCTCGCCAACTCCGACGGGAACGCCCCCGGTGACAAGGTGAACCCCCCCCCCCCCCCAAAAAAAACATGGTTATCCGCGCATTACAATCATTTTGCACTTAAAAAATGAATGTGTGACACGTTTGGGTCTTCCTCCCTAAACTAACACATGTGTTCTTGCGTTGACGCGTTGCAGGTTGCTCCCACCCGTAAACCTATGCGGTCTAGTGCGTCCCTCGAGTTGGAGCGTTTCTACTCCATGACCAGAAATGCAAGACAGTCCACTTCATCGTATTCGAATTCTTCGTCGTATAATTCGGGCGGCCGACGGAATACAAAATGTGTTATTGATGGCGTTCACCCCAAGAATGGCTATAGTCGCGGGGCGGAGATTTTCAGGAATGTTGAAGCAATGCGAGCAAAAGAAGCTGCAGCAAAAGAAAAAGAGGCAAAAGAAAAAGAGGCAAAAGAAAAAGAGGCAAAAGAAAAAAAAAAGCAAAAGAAAATGAAGCAAAAGAAAAAGAGGTAGTATCCGAGGCTAGATAGGCCATAGTAGGCGTAGGGTTTTGGGCCATAGGCAAGAACATTTTGGGTCGCACTATCCAATGCATGTGTGGTGTTAGCATGATATGCATTTTACATGCCACACTTTGTATGTTTTTTTTTTGCAATAATACAAGTTAGACATGATTTCCCCTTCCATATGGTCTAAGGTTTGGATTGCCCTACCTAAACCATCACAAATATGAGTTTGGAATATTTTGTATGCAATATTATATTGGTTAACATATTAACCCTTCAATAAGATCTATGGTTTGGATTGCCCTACCTAAACCATATTCATACAAGCTCTAATATTTTGTGTGCAATAATATGAATGTTTTAAGGTTTCCCCTTAAATGTGGTCTAAGATTTGGATTGCCCACCCTAAACCATCACAAATATGAGTTATTTATGGGGTTCTTGGTCTAAACACCTGCTTCAAAGTGTTCGCATCTTACAACTTTCTCCAATATGTGTTCCATTTATCCTTGTTCTTATTTATGTGAATGTCTCAAAATGCCCAAAAAGTCTCAATTTAACGAATATAGTGTTATTTAGCAAACACATTCAAATATCCTAAATTTCCGAATTTCATGTTGGGGGACGGGGGTTATATTTTTTATTCATTGCATATTGTGTGAGTTCTTGGCATCATTGGTAAAGTCTAAATGTCAACGATTACATCGTTAAATGTCACGCAATTGTATTATTTTTCTAACTTGCTCAAACAAAAGAGAAACCAATGATTTCAACTTGTTTGGGAAATTTAGGTTATGGTGTCATGTGAGTAGGGGTTAAGTCTTAGTTTTAGGATAACGTTGCGTTGTAAAAATGCATTAGTTGTATAAATGGTTTCATTTTGTAGAATACCGCATTTGATGTGCACCTTATGGGGCATTCCCACTTGACATTAGTTAGAAGTAGTATTAGTCTAAATGCGGTTTTAGTTATCTAGGTTTCACACATATGGCTCTTTTTAGTGCCGAGCCTAGGTGGCAAATGATGTGGCATGGCTTAAAAGTGGAGGTTTTAAGCCTCAACCACCGACGCTCCCATCGGTACCTAAACATTAGGCAAGAATATAGGAATTTTAAAAGTGTCGCCTCCCACCCTTGTGATTGGTTGCTTTTTAGTCTTAGCTATGAGGGCACGAGGAGCTTCATTAACAAAAACCGATGGTAAGATAGGTGAGTAGTAAGGCATTTGGGGATGGGACAAAAACTACCCAACATTCATTGCTTGGTAGATAAAACCATGAACATGTGTGAAAGCTACTTAACTAAAACCTACTTGAAAATCTCCGGAGCAAGTTCTTGTAGGTGCATTGGGATAGTTGGATGCCTCCGCTATAACCGAGGGAGCTTTACCCGGTCTTTATAAAATAGTGAGGGTCTTAACTAAAGTCAAGTGGGAATGCCCCATTAGGGTACTCCAAAGTGTCTTGAAAATACTAATGCCCGCTAAGGGTTTACAGTTTGGCTTTAGGATTTAGGGTTCCCCGTAATCCTAATTCCGTTGGTGCCCTAATCCCGTTGGCACCCTATTCGTGCGGTTGGGGGCCAATTCCCGAGGCATACAAAACCCCAGCCGTCACAACTTTTCGCTCTTTCTCTCTCTCTCCGCGCCAAGCATTCGCTCCGCGCCTCTTGTGGAAGCGCCGCCTCTCCTGAAGCGCCGCTTTCGCGAAGCGCCGCTTTCGCGAAGCGCCGTGGCGATTCAGGGTGGCGATTTTCTTCTCTTCCCTCCCTTCTTGTTGCTTTGGCGCCTACTGATTCTTCTCCTTCCCTCCCTTCTCTTGCTGTAGAAGTTAGGAAGTGTTTGCAATAGAACAGAAACCTAAGGAGAGAGTTTTAGAGTGCGTGAGAGTTAGTAGAGTGATTGTTGTAGAGTGAAGTAAGTAGAAGATTGTTGAAGGGTTTTCCAACATTCTAAGCTTGCGGGTTTTGGAGGCTGTATTGTAGTTGGAGAGTTTGTGAGATTTAGGAGTTCTATAAGATAATCAGGAGGTGTTTGAGAGATACAAAAGTCATTTGAGAGAGTCAGTCATTGTTTTGAGAGATTCACTTGTTCTTAGGGATTCAGAGGTTGTTTGAAACACTCAATTGTTGTTTGAGAGATACAAAAGTCATTTGAGAGAGTCAGTCATTGTTTTGAGAGATTCACTTGTTCTTAGGGATTCAGAGGTTGTTTGAAACACTCAATTGTTGTTTGAGAGATACAAAAGTCATTTGAGAGAGTCAGTCATTGTTTTGAGAGATTCACTTGTTCTTAGGGATTCAGAGGTTGTTTGAAACACTCAATTGTTGTTTGAGAGATATCTAAGTCATTTGAGAGAGTCAGTTATTGTTTTGAGAGATTCACTTGTTCTTAGAGATTCAGAGGTTGTTTGAAGTATTGAATTGTTGTTTGAGAGATTCAAAAGAGATCTAGGAGTTGTATGAGAGATTGTGGATTTGTGTGAGAGGTTACATTCAACTGTTTCTGTGTTATTGGAAGAAGAACACCTGTTCTAAAGCAACAGTTTACAACAACTGCTACATACAACAAAGGTATTTTCTTTTATTATATGCAATAAGTGTTTGTCAATTGAAGGTATTGTAGCATACACAACGCATAAGCATTGTATATGCTACGTGCCAACTTTTAAAAATTACATTAAAATAGGAAAGTTTGGGGAGACGACCCAAACACGGCCACAGGTTTGGGTCGGTCGACCCAAACACAGCCTCTTGTTTGGGTCGACCGACCCAAACACAAAACAAAGCATCATGTTTGGGCCGAACGACCCAAACAACGTCTTCTAATTATAAACTCATAAAGAAATCCATGATTTTTGCATCAATATAAAATTCACATCCACTAAAAAATAATAATCAAGGAATGTATCAAGGAAAAGTATCAAGTAATCCTGCATGTCACAAACAATATAAAATGCAAATCCACCCAATAATCAAAACATTCTTATTATCAATACAAATGATGCTGAAATATATAAATATACAATCCACCTAAACCTATTCATGTCGTAGATGTTTGGGTCGAACGACCGAAACTAACATTGCACATTATTTTCTTACAGATGGCTCCAAAGAAAAGACCCGGCGAAAGGTGGTTCATGCCTGCGCCGGACATGTTGTGGCAGGAGCACGAAACCCCGCAGGATGACACCTATTCCCCTAAGGACGGGCTTGTCCTCGCGTGGTCTATACAAGTGGTTAAGGGTTCGCAATACAAAATGATTTTTGTTGTGAAGGTTGGGACCGTGGAGAAGCACACATGGGCTACTCTTACGGGGTGGGAGGTGGCATCGGTTCAGTCTCTTGGAGACTACGTGGATGTCATCCTCGAGAACAACGCTGTCCAGAACGCGCATATGTTTATGCACCAGTTCTCCGAACCCTTTGACGCTATCTATGCAAAAGAAACATGTGTAGAACCAGACGTCATCAAACCGGAGTCCATATTCATCGATAACAGTACATCGAACACAAAGGTGTCGAGCAGATTCACGAAACTAAAGCATGCAATCAGCGTGCTCAACAAAGCCCTGCAGAGCAAAACCAAGTCTTAGCAACCCGTGAGGCGGAAAGCAACCACAGAGGAAGGAGCAGGGTCGTCAAGACCTCAATCGGTGAGGAAGCCGCGACCAGTACCGGCTGACTCGCGGAGGACCACTCCCTCCCAAACACCTGCGGATAGCGAGACGCCTACACCTTCTGGGAGCCGTCAAACAACTCCATCCAAGAGGGGGAGAGAGTCATCTGTGATGACTGACGAGCCAGTCTCACCGGAGTTGCGCATGCCGAAGCCCGGCGAAGAGGTGGATGCAGGGGAGCTGCAGAAAATCGTGAACAATTTCACGACGAAATGCTCCCACTGTTTTTTCATGGGCAGGGATTTTAAGTTCGACGTGAACATCAGCCAGTGCCATCTAGCGCCACCGGAGAAGTGTGTCCGGGCAAAGGAGGACGCCTACGTTGACTGGATAATCGCGCAGATCGTTTGCGAGCAGTTTAAAGACGACAGGCAAACGATAGTAGTGATGCCACAGGGTCTCAAGAAAATGCCTACACCTGAAATGTGGCCCACAATTCAGAAGGGCGATTTTTGGCTCATAGACGGCCAACACAGCGTGGAGGCATCCAAGAAAATCCAACTCATGAATGAGTGGGATGATCCGAACAATCAGAAGGAAAAGCTGAAGGTTTGGAAGGCACTGGTGGTGTGGTCTGACGACGAGACCAAGCTCAGCGACATCTCCCGGTACTTCAATATGGGAAATAAGAAGAGGGCCTACCAAGCTTCCTGGATAAGGAATATCATGGCCTCGCGGGAGGTGTGGGAGTTCTATGGTAGGCCTCCCAAGGAGAGGGAGAATGCGAAGGACAAGAATCCCAAATGGGAGGTGAGTATTGTTTAGGTCGACCGACCCAAACTCCTGATGCAGCCTTGTTTATTTAGTTTGGGTCGACCGACCCAAACTCTTGATGCAGCTAGTTTATTTAGTTTGGGTCGATCGACCCAAACTCTTGTTGTAGATGTTGGTCATGATATGGGTTGGAAATCACATGTACATATCTAACACGCATTCAAATGTTCTGTTTTGTGGACGTGCAGGATTTCAAATACCAAATGATCAACAAATTCTCCTCCATTGATAATTCGAGCCACAAGCAAAAGAAATACAGCGACCTCAAGGGGGAGATTTACTTGATTACAGCATCTGACTCAGTTTGGAGGAAGTGGAAAACCGTGTTTGAAAAGCACGAGACGGGGGATTTGATCGACCCCGACACTGGCATTTTCTTCAGCCAAACCTCGCGCTTCAAGCAGATGAAGCCTCTCGTGAGAGAGTTCTTTAGAACTCTTCAAGGGCTGTCAGAGACGGAGGTGGAGAAGGCGGCATCTCACATCCTGCACGTGGCACCCACGGCGAAGAGGTGTTGGGTGCACCCGAAGATTGTCTTCCAAAAGCCCAAATCCTTCGTTCCTTCATGCTACACCATGAAGGAATGGACGGAGAACAGGAAAAAGAAGACGACTATCGTGCAGGAGCTGCATAAACTAGTGCCAGAGAGAAATATTGTCGTGGACGGCGAGGTCCATGAGGCTAACTGGAGAGCATTCAAAGCTGAATATAAGTTCACCAGTGCCTCCATGGCGGCTCTAATAAGGGAAGCGGGGGACGACTTCTTGCGGGCCAAGATGGTGAAGGGTGGGAAGAACCGGGCGCTTCCGGATCACACAACGCGTGCGTTCTCGAACTTCATCAAGGAGAAGAAGATTGTCCAGTTTGAAGGGGAAGCGTACTTCAACCTTGTCACCGCCGACCCGTTGAAAATTCAGGGCTGGCCAGGTCAAGACGCCAGAATGGCGATAAGGACGAAAGCAAGGGACCGCTTTCCTTTTGGGATGATTGATTTCAGGAATATTCCTGGAAGCTCATTTGAGGGCACGATGAGCACCCTCTTCTATGACCCCTTCCTATCTAAGTTCGTCGATTATGCAAGCCCTAAGTTCAGGGAGGTAGATATCTGGCTTTGGATAGTCGAGGATAGGAGGGCGGAGCAGGTGTACGAGCTTGTCCGGAAACTGCAGCCGGAGTATGCAGTCTCCAAGTCTCACTACATCGCCGCACCGGCGGAGGGAGCTTACACGACGTTGAGGGACAAGAAGACCAAGTTCGTCAACGTCTTGTGTTTGTACTTCGTGTACAAAGCGGAGTTGCTGAAGGTGCCGAACCACCCTATATCCCGGATGGACAAACTCTTCCAAGTTCCAGAAGGGTTGGGTGTCAACAAGTGCCTCTACGACGAGGCTAAATACGCGAACTATCCTTTAGATGAGCTGCGGATGGAATTTTACGTGAGAATGATGAGGACGCTGACGAGGAGAGGGGATTGCATCTTCAACGTCTTCGGAGGCTCTAAACCTATCTATGCTGCCATGGTAAGCGACTTTCTATAACTCGTGCGCAGTTTGGGTCGATCGACCCAAACTAGGCTCTGTGTTGGTTTGGGTCGATCGACCCAAACTAGGCTCTTTGTTGGTTTGGGTCGATCGACCCAAACTAGTCTCTTTGTTGGTTTGGTCGATCGACCCAAACTAGGCTCTTTGTTGGTTTGGGTCGATCGACCCAAACTACACATTGTACTTGGTCTTGTTTATGTCCCTCGCCTAATTCTAATGTCTATATAACTTGGATTGTGTAGATGTCGGGGCTGAGTATATACTCCTACATAGAGGATGGCGATCTGCCATTTTACAGGACGCAGAGATCGTTGGCGAAGAAGATGGACATCCTCGATTGGATCCCGGGTAGCTACGTCGACGAGGTTGTTCAGGGGGGCGAAAACCCTCTTGATAGGGTGAGGCGGATCAACCCGGAAGAAATGGCCATGAGGGCCACAACCCAAGAACCCGAACCTCTTGTCGGGTTGCATCCGGGCAATCCGTCCCGCACAGAAGGTGGCGATGTCGAGGAGGAGGAGGAAGAAGAGGAGCACGAGGAGGCGGAGAAGGAAGGCGACGTGGAGGAAGGGGCAACGGGCTTCACGCAAGAATCCGAAGCCCCTCAACGGAAGAAGGCGATGCGGGCGGCAACCCCGCAGAGTAAGCTCGTGCCCGTCCTAACGGTGGACGATGCACGGGACATGTACTCCAGGGACGCGACTGCCACGTTCAGGGAGAGGAGGAAGATGAAGGGGAAGAAGCTGTATGGCAACTACTCCGTGGAGGAGACCATTGCCATAAGCAGCGAGGACGACGATGACATTGAGCTCGCCAAACGGCTAAGATCAGATCCCCCGTCCCCGACAGCGTTCGCTGGCATGGTTAGGGTGAAGCCCGAGGTCCTGACTGTGGAGGAGGCGAACGAGAAGATGAGGAGGGACGAGGAGCAGCGAGTCCGCCTGCAGAAGGCTGCCGCGGAAGAACCCTCAATGCGGAACGAGGTAGCAGAGCTAAGGGCTCTCCTGTTGGAGCAGGAACGACAGAGGGCGATGGCCCAACCTCCGTCCCACGCCGAATTGATATCACAAGTGATACAAGGAATGTGGGCGCAAGGTTTGGTGGTGGCTCCCTCCAGCTCCTTCCCGCACTTGCCCCCCGGCTTCCCTCCGCAGAGCATCCCTCAGCAGCCTGTGCCGCAATCGTCTTTCAGCTTCCAGCACTTGATGCGGCCCCACCAAGTTCCGTACGCGCCGGTCCAGCAAGTGGATGACCCCAACATCTGGCGCGTCTCTGGAGCCTCCTCCCCTTTGGGCCCTCCACCACTTCGGCCCCCGATAGTCATGGCGCCCCCTCACCAATCGGACGACCCCAGGATGTTTGGGTCGACCGACCCAAACCCACCATCCACTGGAGTGTCCGAAGGGCCCTCTCCAGATGCAGGACAGTTTGGGTCGCCCGACCCAAACCCCGTTGCAGCGCAGTCCTCCCTTGACCAACATGGGTGTCAACTAGACACGGCCATGCTAGATGTTGAAGGCTTGCAAGGGCCTGGTGATACCTCTACTCCTAACCAAATCGATGAACCCATGCATGATGCAAATGCGGAGATTGGTTTAGGACAAGGGCCTGATGCCGATCGTTTGCAGGAGAAGGTTCCTGACGTCGTCGGAGAAGGCGGTGGCGAGAGAGGCGGGGCAGCGGGGACGGTGGAGGCTTCCACATCGTCGAGACATGACCAGGGCGAGATAATACACTGAGCCCTCCCCAGTTTGGGTCGACCGACCCAAACTTCCTGGGTCATTGTCTTGTTGGCGTGGTCGTGTCCCCCTTGCTAGGAGGAAATGCACACCCCCTGCCCCCCATGCTCTACACTTGCTCCCCCTCCCCCCAACGTGCCCCCCCGCGATCCCCTTCGTCTCACCTGCACTCGACTATGCTCGACCTTGGCGGCGCGCAACCAATTTTGTAGATGTAGAATTAGGATAGTGTGAATGCCCTCGTTCACCGCGGTCCCCCCCCCCCAATCAAATTGTACATAGAGATTTGTAAAAATAAAATTATTATTTTTGGCGCCCATATGTTTGCATCCGTGTCCCAATGTATGTTGTTCCCCTTGTATGTTTTTGTTGCCACCAATGGTCCAATTCTTCTTGTGTTTGCACAAAATTTCCGTTCTGCTTGAGATGGACATAGCATAACATAGTCCTCGTCCGCCTTCTCTCGCTCGTCGCCGCAGGGTTCGGAGCATAGCGTCGCAGCTCCCCACCGATCCTCTCCGAGGAGTGTGGAGGACAACGCGGTGGTCCCCCCGATTTTGCCCTCGCCACCTTCGCCTCCCAAGACCCGGTTCCTGGTGCTAGACCTCAACGGGGTCCTTGTCCAGTGCGTGCATTGTCCGAGGGTCCCCACGGTGCCTTTCTGCAAGCCCGAGGACGCCAACTACGATGGTCCCCCCGCGTACATCAAAAGCAAGCTAGTGTACCTCCGCCCGTGGCTTCGGCGCTTCCTGCAGGTCGCCCTATCCAAATGGTGGGTGATCGTGTGGAGCTCCATGAAGTCCGAGAACACCCAGGCCGTCGTGGAGTTCATCTTCAAGGGACTCCAACCCCCGTGCTTGGTCCTAGGACAGGACTCTTGTAGAACGTTATACACCCCCGAGGGCAGGGTTGTGAAAAAGCCCAACAACCCCGCCGTAAACCAATTTCTTAAGGTCTTGAAGCCAGTCGTATGGGACCAGCGTCCGACCATGGTCGGCTGTCCCTACGACGTTCGCCCCACCCGTGACAACACGTTGATGGTGGACGACAGCGCTTCCAAAAACATTTTGAACCCGACCTCGAACTTCATAGTTTGCCCCACGTGGACGGTCGAGAAGGTCCGAGACCGCTTTTTGTTAGACCTACTTAAGTACATTCAAACGCTCGTGGGGAGCGGACTACCCGTGCCCCAGTTCCTTAGTTGTAATCCGATAGGCGAAAGATACATGGATCCGAAGGACTATATGTACAGAGAGTTGTACGCTCACGCGAAATATAATAAACTCATTTGAGATACTACATGGTGTGCCATTGTGTGTGATATATTATGCCTCAATTGTATATCGATTTTCACATGCTCCCCCCTCCCCCCCTCCCCTTGGGTTTTGTTTTGTTTCCTTTTTTGCGCCAGCGTTTGGAGCCCTCGATTGAGATCGTCAACGAATCAAACTTGGGGAGCTTCTTCTACGAGACCGTCTACGATGCCGCGTCCACCATCGACTACTCCAAGGAGCCTATCGACGCCGGCGTCGTCGATAGCCCCCCACCCAAGCAAATCTTCCGGCCATCTCCGTCCCCGTCGCCGCTCAAGGGCATAAATCGCAAATGCGTCCGGACGTCCCCCTCTCGGCCCGGCGGCAGTATTACACCTCAACGGCGGCTGCGGATGGACGCTCGGCCCACGAAGAGTGGCACCCTTCCTATCCCTTTGCGGGATGCCTTGCCCCTCCTCGCCAACTCCGACGGGAACGCCCCCGGTGACAAGGTGAACCCCCCCCCCCCCTCCAAAAAAACATGGTTAACCACGCATTACAATCATCCCGCACTTAAAAAATGAACGTGTGACACGTTTGGGTCTTCCTCCCTTAACTAACACGTGTGTTCTTGCATTCACGCGTTGCAGGTTGCTCCCGCCCGTAAACCTATGCGGGATGATCCGTCCGTCGAGTTGGAGCGTTTCTACTCCATGACCAGAAATGCAAGACAGTCCACTTCATCGTATTCAAATTCTTCGTCGTATAATTCGGGCGGCCGACGGAATACAAAATGTGTTATTGATGGCGTTCACCCCAAGAATGGCTATAGTCGCGGGGCGGAGATTTTCAGGAATGTTGAAGCAATGCGAGCAAAAGAAGCTGCAGCAAAAGAAAAAGAGGCAAAAGAAAAAGAGGCAAAAGAAAAAAAAGCAAAAGAAAAAGAGGTAGTATCCGAGGCTAGATAGGCCATAGTAGGCGTAGGGTTTTGGGCCATAGGCAAGAACATTTTGGGTCGCACTATCCAATGCATGTGTGGTGTTAGCATGATATGCATTTTACATGCCACACTTTGTATGTTTTTTTTTGCAATAATACAAGTTAGACATGATTTCCCCTTCCATATGGTCTAAGGTTTGGATTGCCCTACCTAAACCATCACAAATATGAGTTTGGAATATTTTGTATGCAATATTATATTGGTTAACATATTAACCCTTCAATAAGATCTATGGTTTGGATTGCCCTACCTAAACCATATTCATACAAGCTCTAATATTTTGTGTGCAATAATATGAATGTTTTAAGGTTTCCCCTTAAATGTGGTCTAAGATTTGGATTGCCCACCCTAAACCATCACAAATATGAGTTATTTATGGGGTTCTTGGTCTAAACACCTGCTTCAAAGTGTTCGTATCTTACAACTTTCTCCAATATGTGTTCCATTTATCCTTGTTCTTATTTATGTGAATGTCTCAAAATGCCCAAAAAGTCTCAATTTAACGAATATAGTGTTAACAACAAAACAATAACAATAACATAACAACCAAAAATTAAAATGTTTGTTTTCCATGTTCGCCAACTACCATATTTGTGTAGTTTTGTAATCTAGTGTACGTCATAATGACAGTTATATATGTGCAAAATTCATGCATAAATCCAAATTTACTTAAATAATAGTTCAATTCCTTGCTTGTGAGCCAATAAGAAAATATTTGAAATAAAAAGCAATTGGCAACCAACCCCTAAAGTGGTTCAAACGCCACCAAAAATGAAAAAAATGAAAAAGAAAACTATTTCATTGGGACCTTTATGTTAGCCGGAAAAAAGGTTTGAAATCAGATATGTAATGCCAAAGTAAATTTCAAGTGGTCCAAAGAATTGATAAAAATTCCCCAGCTACAACCACTAGGGCACTTGAGGAATCCAAATACAAATCATAAAACATAAGCTCTTGAGCTTAAACATATTAATGTATAGTACTAGGGTTGAGCTCCTAAGCTCACAAGGCTACTTCAATCCTTGGGACCCTTATGTGAGCCAAGAAGCAAATACTTGAAAGTAATAATCAATGAAAGCTTGACTCTACAATGGTCCAAATAAAATAAAAACCCCTCAAATTGCAACTAGGGGGGGGGGGACAATTAAGGGATCCAAAAACAAATAATAAAATTTGTTCCTAGTTATACGTGAAAAGTATAGAGACTCAGAATAGTGCAATGTCTTTGCTAATGGGTAGCCAAAGCTTGCAGCACCCACCAAAGTAGTATCAAGATGGGCTTTGTCTTGCCTCCCATTCCAGATGACCCCTTCTTGGAGAACAATTTGAAGGTGATTATGAAGGGTACATTTGATGAGGTTATTACTCAATTGTCAGAGTTTTGTCTTGTGAACACTGATTGAAGCCAAGTATTTAGGAATCACCCAAAGTGGCTTGCCTGATTTCAAGTGATGCAAACCAACCGACACTATGCAACGCATGTTGCTATTTTTGGTTTCCAAGTTTTGGGGAAAAATCTAGTGTTCAACCCAGACCACGACCAAGAAATGCAAGACTTGGAAATTACATCTATTCTGCCCCAACAAGTGGAGAATGAATTGGAGACGTGATTGTTTGAAATTTTCTTAAGATTGTTGTTGTTACGATATAACATTCTCAAGTATTCATGCGTGGCTGGAGCTTAGGATTTTAAAATTCAATGAGAGAGCGAAGTTCAGTGGTTATAGGGGTTGGTGTGGCCTTTAAAATAGTCCCCCATAAAAGCGGGCATGCCCCAAAATGTTGGTAAGAGAGACTTGCTTATGCTCATGATCTAGCTTTCTCTCCTCTCTCTCTACCTGGACACTCTGGAGATGAAGCATGGTGCGCCTAGTGCAGGGTATCTGCCCATTGGCAGTGAGCCAGCAAGTTAGAGTGTCCAGAACAATAAAATTTTGAAATACCTCTGTTTTCATGTTCCTTCGAGTCTAGGGTCACACCTTCATGTGGAATCATCATAATTCTTTAACACAAAATAAATCGGCAAACGATCGCCTGCATCCTGGTGATGTTTCTAATAATGCATAAAATTGAGCTGGAAAAACGTGACTATTCCAAGGAAACAGAGGATCTTCAAATTTAAGAGCTCCCACTCTCCTCAAACACTACGATGTAACTTCATTACCTGAAGAAGACACTGACAACGGAGGCAATAGATCGCACCCTCTCTCGTTTGATGATGCTTCATCTTGGTAAACCTACTTTCAAACACGCAGCTGAAAAAGAATACCAGAAACAAATTGAATATCGAAAACAAATCGCAACACCAGAAATAAAACACAACAAAATTGTGAGCATCTAAGTATGCAATATATATCGTAGAAGCTCATATAGTTATTGTTTCTAAGTCTACTATCAAGCGATCAATAGGATGTAATGTTTGTTTGTTGTTGGTTCCTTTTCAACACTAACATAAGTCAATCTCCATGTTTCATGGGTGGTCAATCAAGTCAATTGGATCCCTATATTTTACCAATCGAATACCGAACTTTTTATATATCTTATAAAGCCTAGTAGCGAGCCTATCATAAAAGTACAAATGTTGTACGTTTTTAAAGGCCCTCCATCCATGTACATAAGTACGTACTCTTATAATTTTTGTAGCATATGTATACGTACTATGGCAAAGTTCAAGTTAACACCCCTTTTTTGCACTCACATACAATTGTACGTGTTGAGTAGTACAATGCACCCCCCGAGCATTTGACTCCATAATTAAAGCAAAAACCATGAAATATTTAAAAGACTATGATGCTCACTTGACAATATTTTGTATGCCCATAAAGTAAGAAAGAAGAAAGAAAGATGACTCCGATGTTGCCAATGGCATCAACTATGGTGTTACTGCATTTTCGAGTTGGCCTAAGTCTATATGTAATCCCCAAACATGCATTCCTTGAATTCGATGGGCCCCAACGACAACTACCTCTTTTTCGAAGATGAACACTTTGAACGGGCATGGACAAGCTAGCCGACACCTATCTCCCCCAAGGGCAAGCCTCTAGATTGAATGATTGGTTGAAGATATCTAGTTCCCTATATACCCCACTATGATTGGGTGGATAATAGGTGGTAGGGTGCACCAAAAATCAAGTGCTAGGAAGCTCATCCATGTGATCACTATTATGGCCTTAGGCAACTTAACCTCATAATTCCTACGAGATCCGGGTTTAGGCCTTAAATTTAAGCCACCCTACCTATGTAGTATGTATAGTTGAGTATAGGAGTATATTTGCGAAGGGTATATATTAGGAGCAGAATATGTAACTCTATGTGCAATTTATGTTTGGTTGGATGTCAAATATTTGGATATCAAATAGTTGATTCAACTTTTCGAGGGTTCAAACATATAGACATAGGATGGTCAAACATAGGATTTTCACATAATAGATTCCCCATTTGCATTTGAGTCGAAGTTCTTGCTTCTTTCAATTTTCTTTCCAATGATTTTTGAGCCTTTGAAAAGTAGTTAAGATTCAATGTTTCATCACATTAAGAAGCTCTGAGAGCAATGAGCGGAAGAACCACCCGCCAGTTACAGCTGCACCGGTTGTGTTTGACAAATAACTGGTTGAAAGTCTTCAGGGTAATCACTCATCATTTTAGGGAATCTACAGAACATACCTCATTTCTATATTATAGAAAAAACGAAAAGATGACAACATATAGCCGGTTGGACTTGTAGACACTAGGATCTCGATGCATCATGCTCAAGAATTCAAGCTCTTAACTCACTTGGAAAGGCCTTCATTAATCGAGTCTTCCTAGATTATAAATCCTTCTCCTGTGGACTTCAGCATTGGTAATGGTAAATATGGTGGGTGGATGTACTGTGGGAAGTTCTCATGCATTTGTTGAAAGTTACCATGTCATTTACAGCCACACTATGTAGCGACCATAACAATTCCACATCAAAAATAGTGTAGCCCACAGCTAAAGCATATCTGTTAATAATAGAGACATGCCACTGTGAGTTTGGGATACAAAGGGAAAGTAGCAACATCATGAGGTAACATGACATGATAAAGACTGAAACTTCATAATTCCTACCATGCACGATTGTAGTCGTTGGATCCTCATTGCAAAAATCGATTTTAGTAACTTTGAAGATCCCAAAGAGCTATAAAAATTGTAGAACAACGTGCGATAAAAAATAGGGTCTAATATAATCATTGTAGATAAATTTTGTCAAATACTTACATATAATATGGGGGTTTTTAAATAATGAAAAAAAGATTACATGTAAAATACCATCACACCTTTATTTTGAAAAACACCATACCTTATAATCTTTTCTGCAAGGTAAATAGCCCCCTAATAAATAGGTCCGGAACGCACGTGTATGCAAAATATAAGAGGGAGTGAACCCCCCGAGACGAAGGAATATATCCAAGTACACATTGGTAAGTGGATTTGAAACATTAAACTGATCAATGAAGACCAACCTACAAAGAGCCTGATGTGCTATATATCTGACAGCTTTATGTTGAGTCATTTGAAAGAGAGACAAACGTAGTATATGTCAACTATTTGCACCTAATCACATGACTAAAACTCTCCACACTTTGATCCTGTAAAGACCTAACCTAAGATTCTTGTAAATCCACTACATTTCAGTCTTATGCAAAGAACATATTAGGTATCCATTGTCTTGGGGTTGCAAAAGTCTTGGACATTTAGAGCATCTCTGCCATCATCTCCAAAATGAGAGCATATGGGGTATTTGTGAGAACATACACCCCTGAGTTGCGTACATGAAAACCTCTGCTGTGCACGATCCTCAATTCCTTGATCAATTCCTCCACATAAGATTTCCAGTTGGATATGATGTCTTCATCATCATTCCTAATAATTGATTGGTTTCTTGGAGGAAGGACTTGTATTTTCTTTCCTATCAAAGGTAGCATTTTCTTCATCCACATTTTTTTTTGGCATGGAAACTCAAGTAAACTTGTCAAAATCTCAGCAACATCACCACCATTCATGGAGTGTGGGAGGGTGGCAGCTTCTCCCTCGAACCTTGGCACATTCTCTTGTGAACCTATCACTATCAAGCCATGAGGGAAGTCATCAAATTTTTAATTCAATAAGGACAATATTCTCGAAACATATGAGCAGGAACTCCTTTTATCATAGAGGCAAGTCACCCTAATTCATATTTAGCAACATCCAACCATATTGTAACCTAGTTTAACTTGTACATTTCAAGGTAGATGGTGAACAACGCTCACATTTCAAGTAGGATGAAGATGCCTAACTAAAATGCCACACGGTTAGAAGTTCAAAGCAAAACCTGCATCCAATAGACTTTACATGATATGCCCATGCCCAACCCACTGATTTCGAAACATGTGCATCAATGTTTAGTTAATTTTCTTTGCTTCTTGCATTAGTCAAATAAAGCTAAAGGCATAGAGAAAGCCTCACTTACGGGAGGAACTTGCTACACAAATTTGATGTCCCTCCTCCACCATGGCATGGCCTCCACTAACTTGTTCAACCATTTCCACTTCCTCTTCCTTGATTTCTTGGAACAACTCCATTTGTTCAATTTTCGATGCATAGCCAAGTTCCATGACTTCATCAAAGCTCAAGAACCTCTCCATGGTTGGTCTGGATCAAGCAGTACACTGAACAAGCATGACAATATAATCAAGAGAAAACTTCGATGAAACAGATGGAAGATGAGTACCTTTCAATTCATGCACTTTGCCCCGCGAAATTGAATCTATTTCCATGCCACATCCACTTTATCACTGCTTTCGACCAACCATTGTGTGATAAGTGTGAAATATGGCTTTGCCACTTGAGATAATTTATCTTGTACCGAATTTGGTAAGGTTTTGGGTCACGCATCAATTTTCAAGGAATTGAAACCTTGCATACCCTCACTGGTTACGAATGCACAAAGTTATGAAAAACACAGAACAAACTCACATTCAACATGCACACATGTGAGTGGAAGATTCAGGCACTGATAAATGTTGCACTGAAATTTTGAGCTAAGAATACACGAATTTTCAACCCAAGCACCGAGCTCGACAAGTCGTTTCAACTGGCACATCCCTGCAATCATTTTACATCCCTCAAACACTGTACTGATTAGTGAGGATGGGCTAAGTAGTGCATGTGGGAAATTAGTGATGGTGATACTAAGGTTCTTTACGCTATGTAATTAGTTCCACCAAATGATCTAGAAGGCATTGTTCATATCCTAACACTATTCACAATGTTCATATTATTCATACCAACGTGAGTTTCTTCCCATAAAGGTAAGATGATGGAGGCCTTTGTCAAATGCTAAATACAGAAATAGAACTCAACCACAAGGTTGAGTAATGTTATGCTGACAAGCATGTGTAAATTGCATGTAATTTGTTTTCATCACTCTACAAACACCTTCGAGCACGCATTATTTTTCTTGAATTATATGATAAATGAGCATGTATTCATGAATTTAGTATCACTCAATAAAGAATTCGGCCTTCGCTTTATATTCGGACTTGATAAATTAGTGCATGTTTTGGGAATTGGTAATAACCCCACTAGTTGGGATAATCAGTGTAGTAGGAAACATGGTTCTTGGATACACATCTATTTTGAAACGGGGGTTCATTAGAACATAATATGATGGGCAAGAGCCCAATCCAATCTACAAAACTCATAGATTTCACCGCGATTCTTACTAATGTAGGGCTACAAAAACAAAGGTCTGACTCAATGTTCAAGGGGATTAATAATCCAAGACCTTATCCATGCTAGAGGGAGCAATTCAAAATCAAACATGAATCTTGAATTTCATTCCTCCATCATAAAACTACAACGAGATATAAATAAGTGTTTTAAGCACTTGAGCATAATTCTTATAATAGATGACATCACTATTAGTTGAGTCATGTTTGTAATCAAGAGAGGAATTTGAAACATTTTAGCATGAAGATTTTAACACCATATGATTAGAGCATGAATTTTAGAATGTTGATTATAGGTGTGTTCGAAACTGACCCTACACTCTCATCATGTTCAAACTGTGTGCAATTTAGGAAACAATCTTTGGAGGTCGATTTTGGAAAATGATCACATTACCTATTTCGAACTACACACTCCTGAGATAAATCAAATCCGTCTAGAGCGGGGGGCTGCCTCCGTGGTGGAAAGCCAACAAGAGTGTCCGGAAGGGAGTAAAAATTGAAGAACCTTTGTTTTCAACTTCCTTCCAAAGCATTACAAAACCTTTGTTTGTTTCTGCTCATTATAGAGCATAACTTTGTGGGAAAAGAAGGGTAGAGATGGCCAATGTATTTTAGCATGTCATAATGCATTGTGTCTATTATAACACGTATAATACACATTTTTCAAGAAGCTATCCAAAAAAGTTTATGCACGACACCCATGGACAGTGCCCTTAAACTCAACATTGCACTCCTTGAATCTAGACATTCTCCTTATACAAAAACTTCCGAAATTCTATTGGTCTAAACAATCTAGACTCTAACTAACATGCAATAAAACCAATGAAAAAAAGTACAGTTTAAATGTTATAAACCATCTATAATTCTTAATTGTAGGTCATCCATCCCCCATATTTGATTAATTATAAAAAAGATAACATAAGTAGTGCGTTGCACACCAAAATGCAAATGGTATTAGTATACATTTGATATCATATGTCCAATAAAGTTCACATGGTTTCATCAACCTAGGTTGACATGACATATGTTCCAAACACTTACTCCTTCACTTCCGAGGCCTATGAAAAGGTTGGTTCAATTGCATTTCACTCAATGTTGGTTGTGAAATTTTCATGGACAAGTTTTGAGGTTAAAACGAAATTCATTAGTAGGATCTTGAAACATGGGAGATGAGCTATTTCAAGGGGGGAAATGAAGCATGAATAATTCTATAGATTTGTAGATGATAAAAACAAAAGGAAGGGATGCACATATTTCATCCTCCCAAAAAGACCTTTGACAAATCAAATTCTTGGGAAATGAGTGGAATGCTTGCGTGTACCACTAGATGGGAACAACTCATAGTAGCAACCCTATTGATTTAAAGGTAAGAAGGTATATACAAGAGACACCTAGAATTAAAGGATGCATGTAAGATAGACGCAACATGAGGAAGGTAAATGAAGCCCGGTACGAATGACCGAAATTGGGAAACCCAGTACCAAGTCCATCCTAGTAACCCTAGGCTCGGTAGGTTTAGATTCATATATAAGTTGGTAGGTGAACAAATCGTTAAAGGTAAGATATTAAAGAGGAGGTGAAGAGTAAAAGGAGATTTGGTAAGAGCGACCTATCTACTAGGGGGTAGATAAAAGATTCATTAATAGAATACTACACTTGGGTGCAAGCATGGTAAAGTGGACCAAAGCGTTACATTGTTTATGGTATTTAGTGTCACATACTATTTGGAGTTACGTAGTGCTATAACTATTTATTAAGAATGTAAAATTTTACCAAGTAAAGTCATTTATGTTCTATAATGTCCAAACAACGGGAGAAACTAGTTGCTACACTAAATATTCTATTTAGTGTCACTTACTATTTGGAATAAAGAAACACTATATATTTTTGTTATTAAAATAATTTTGTTACCAAGTGAAGATATTAATGTTGTATAATGTCCAAACAAACAATCTGACCTTTGCTGGCAAAATTGAGATATAGAGTACATAGTTATAGCATTGCATTGTTCCAAATAGTAAGTGGCACTAAATACAATATTCAGTGTAGTTACATGTAAACCGGTTGAAGGTCAAGACTCCAGGAAAATTGCTGATTATATTAGAAGAATCTATAGAATATGCCTCAAATCAATAACGAAAAACCGGAACCGGTTGTCAACATGTAACTGGTTGGACTTGGAATCATCAGGATCTTGACAGGTTATGCCCAAAATTCTCCCAGCCACTGCAGAAGAGGTACTTGTACGATAGTCACGGTGAATAAGAATATAAGTCGGCGTGAATAAGAATATGTATAGTTTCACGGAGCGCCAAGAGTGGAAAGGAAATCGGTTGGAGCTCAGCTGACCTCTGCTAACACCCCCCCTCCCAAAACCATAAACCCCAAATTCCCCATCTTTCAACATTACTTGTAAGTTACTAACGGGTTTATCGTGGGTATACTCTGTTCAATTGCAGAAGTGACTATGAACAATCTGTTTGGCCACTGACGGAGAAAGGCGATCACCAAGGTCACAACTTTAACGTCGGACGTCACAATTGAGATTTTTGTAACACAAATTGCAATCAAGACGGACACAGGAAAGGCGCGGTCCCTCACTCTCTCTGCTTCGACACTCCTGACATGAATCATGTGCGCCTAGTGCGGGGGATCCGCCTCGTTAACGGAGAGCCAGCACTCCAGAATGTTCCGGAAGAACTAAGAATTTTGAAGAACCTCTGCTTTCAAGTTCCTTCGCGTCTCACATAACGCCTTTGGTTTGGAATCATCGGGATTATGTAAAAAGAAATCGAGACAGAAGAAATCGGCAGTAGACAGCCTGCATCCTACTGATGTAAGAGTAATGCACAAGTGTAAGAGTAATGTAACCAGTCAAGATGTAAGAGTACTGGTTCGAGTCAAGAAAACGTGGGAGGATCCTCCAATTCGAGAGACTCCCTCCTTGGACACTAGCTGTAAGTTTAGTTTAAGCTCAAGAAGGTACTGAAAACGGAGACACGAAACCGCCGCCAAACTCGTGTGATGATGCCTCATGCAACTGAAATACACAGCAGCTGGTCCAAATAACACTCCCAAAAATGGAAGTGAACAATGGAAAAAGGAAGTGGACAATGGAGATACAGTAGTTTGAGAGGATCGCACCTTGACTCGGAACTGTAGTAATGGTCGACACTTCGTACAAGGCCAACGAACTCGTTGGATGCTCACTAGAGATGTGTATTACTCGTGGTAGACGACCTCAACGTCAGAGAGGTGTGTCTTCGAGTGTGCAACCAGTCTGTCTCCTCCGAATTGCTCAGGTTATCAGGAACTGAGGCGTGCTAAGGTAGAGGATTCCACCTTCACTTCATTCTAATGATGCATCGCCAATGAATTCGCCCCAAAGATCAAAAATTGTGAGATTGCAAGGTTGTCTCAAGCTTCAGCAGAAACCACTTCAGTAGTCGGGAAAGGGTAGCCCAGATATGTAACCAGCAAACCGATACGGGCGATGAAGATAATTATGATCATGGAAAGCCGCTTTTTCACTGTTCAAACCTTGTGACTTATATTATTTATTGATTTGTAATTTTGTAAGTTCCTTTAATGAGCAATGAGGACCGCCAGGATTGACAAATAGGAGTACGAATGCGGCAGAAGGGTCCCACTCGAATCTTTATTGCTTAAACTCGTTGTATATGTTTTTAAGCTCATATTGCTTATGTTTTTGTACTCCCTATAATAAGTTGGACTTGGGAGATTCGAGTGGGACGCTTGTGCTGAATTTACAGCTCCAACTTATAGCTCCAAACAAATACAAATATTCTCAAGAACTCTTGAAATAGGAGTTTGAAGATCTATAGTGGCGGATGTTAAGTTCCCCCCACGAACTTTTCAGGGGAGGAATATTCTATCAGGGACATCCGCCCGTCAAAGTTTTTGGACCCGACCGAAAATTGTTGCCCGCCCGCCCGACTTCGAAAAAATTATTGTCCTTGCATTCTTGAAGGCCACTTATCCACAAATCCCATATTGAGTGCACTTCATTTTCAAGGTCCCAAATCCAATATATATGTTCACTTCCATTGAATAAATAAGCAATTGATTGGATTTCATTTTCAAAGAGAAGCCGCCAATAAAGCATGTAATTAACTTGGAAGTAAAAATATTACGAAATCCTCATTAGCACTGAGGTTATAATTTTTGTGACTTACAATTTAAAAGAACTTTGTCATTCTAAAATGGAACTAAAATTAATGACTTAATGCATACACCACAAAACCTCGCCCGTTGGGGCGAGAGGATATGCACGCCGCATGGACACCATTTACCACACTTTACGAATACCCACCGGGCCTATTCACGGTTGGGGTACTACTTTTGGCCGTCTAACGGAAAACGGACTTTTTTGGATAACTCCACATGTTTGGTATGCTTAGATTTGTATTGTGAAGCATATTTTGGATCATACCTACATTTCATACTCCATATCGAGTACACTGACAAAGTTAATTTAGAAGGAATAGGGTCATCTAAGATATCCTTTTGATTCCTTAAAGGACATTCAGGAGTGTTGTCTTAATTGTTCACCTTAGGATCAAGGAATGAAAAGGACAACAAGAATCAATCGAAACGATCCCAATTTTTTTCCTCACACTCATCGTTCAAGTATGTACCAATAGAACCAAATATGTGTTGAATAGCAATTGCCCAACTTTACATGTGGCACCAAACATGTCCAAATATATATATATACTCACGGCCACACGTAAAAGGAACGTCTAGTATTAGAATTGGACAAAAAAATTTATATGAATGGACACATGATACTTTTACCAAGGTACCAAGATACATAACAGGAAATAATTGACCACCAATGCACACCTAAATAGCAAAAAAATGCCATTGATGTGGCCTAGGGTTTAGGGTTTAGGTTGATTATTAAATAATAATAATAATATTTCTTGATAAAGCTTATGAATTATCTACTTATTTATGTAAATTTTATTGATCAAATAATAGTAAATCATGATAAAAACCAAGATCAATGCGACAAAGTCCTTAAGTTCTTTGTCCCAAAAGTAGTGCCCCAACCGTGAATGGCCCCCACCGTTTTTAACACAACAGCACCACCAACACCACCAAACACCTCAGTAAATCGTAGTACGAAATGGTCCAAACTCACATACCCATCTCCCCCACATATAACCCATACTACCAATATCCCACCAATTAACAATCAAAACATATGCCTACCCCTCAAATACCAACCACAATTATGTTATTACACAGATGAATCATTCATACCTCCCAAAGCAATAACCCAAGAACATTGGAGGCGAGAAAAAGCAGGCTATGGAATATATAACCCTTTCAAAAATCGCAAAATCGCAAAAAGACTACCAGGGCTCCAAAATATTCTACGAGCAGAACTCATGGCTATACATCACACCCTCCGCCTTCCCACCACCACATATCGAAATGAACCAGCACACATATTCACAGATTGTCTCAATGTTTTATACCTCATAAACACACAAACAAAACACCCAACATTACATAATAGCCACCCAGACAAAAAATCCTTGAATCCATAATTAAAATGTGCAATCCCGCACACAACCCACCACACTCCATAAAGTGAAGGCCCACACGAACATAAGCGGCAACGAACAAGCAGACAAACTAGCCAAAAGAGGACGTTAACTAATCCATAGGGATGCCATAGCAACATACGAACATGCCCACCCCACACCATACTACCTCCAAAAAGATTGGTGGCAATACAATTCAATGCAAGACACACCAGATAAAGGCCCTATTCGACACCTTGGCAAATATATCCTCAAATATGACAAAAAGCACAATCTAACAATTATAGCAACCCAAACACACCAACCACACAAATGGCTCGACAACAAAGACATCGATAAAACATTATCAAATGACTTTTGGAACAACCTAGCTATCACAGACAAACAAAAAACATGCCTAGTAAATTTAGAACCGGACAATATATGGGACATGCCCGAAACAACTCTTCTTCGGTAGAAACGCATACCCATCCCATACATGTCCAATTTGTAACTCACCCGAAGCAGATACATGGCTACATGTACTCCTTAAATGCAAACAACAACACATTCATGCACTCATCACAAATAGACATAACAAAGCAGTATGGGAAATCCGTAAACTCCTCGTCTCAAATAAAATAACCAGACATTATATACTTATGAATGCAGGCATATACAACAACTCCCCACAAGAAAACATAGTACCCACATGGCTACTCCCATGCACATGTGACACCCAAAGATGTCAATGTAATGCGAGGCTCAAACCCGACATCCTATGTGTCATTGGCCACCCATATAATTCCCCGCCCCCGGAACCACCCACACTAGAAATCACTATACAATTTATAGAGTTTACATACTGTAATGACAGGTTCTCTACCGAAACAAGAGAAAGAAAAATCACAAAATATCAACCACTCATTAACAACCTCATTGCAAGAGGCTGGAATGCAACTCCATTCATAGTATTAGCAGTAGGTGCCAGAGCCACAACTCACATTGATTCCCCTCGATGAACGCACTAGAAACAAAACTTAAACTTCCTACATCACAAATTAGGAACACATTCAAACAAATCAACATAATCGCCATACAATATGCACACTCAATTCTTATCCACAAAAGAAGGATTGAAAACAAGCAACCTATCAATAATCTACAAAACCATACTCAATCCTAAGGACCCAACACACCCCCCAAACCCCACGCCACCGGTTAAACTGGTAAAAAAATCAATAGTTATTACAAACATAGTGTCTACTCCCTGAAAAGGGTGAAGTAGTATCACACCCAAAGCCATTACCCTGGGGTATGGCTAAGGATGTCCTACGAACATACATTCTATTCACTCCGGCCCCCCAAAGGGGGCTGGAGTTCTTCTTCTTCTTCTTCTTCTTCTTCATCACTTTTGCTCAAACCTATGTAGGGTACTTAACCATGCTTGCGCCCCATGGTGTGGGGGTTTTGGGTAAGGCATCCATGTGAGCACCATGAAGTACAAGGTTTGAACCATGGATCATGTGATCGAGCCCGCTATCATAACATTGCTTAGGAGCCCATATTCGTTTTGTGGGACCCCCGGAACATGAATGAATTATTCAAAATTAATAGAGTGAGATGCCGGCATGTCCATCAACTCATATTGAATCTAGGAAAGGGCCAAGGGCAAGCTACTACCATCTATCTACACTCTTGAAAAGTCAATATTGGCATAGCCATGCCATGCTAAGCTTTAGTAAGCCCTAGGTCATTGCCTAGGCAGGGTAGGTGTACAACTAGGTTGTTTTTAGGTGCTAGGGTGTACACCTAGATGGGCCGAGCTGCACATTCTCCAATGAATAAAATTGATTGTAAAGTCAATTTAGCCAAAAGGCTAATGAGAGCCAACCTTGCTACCCTCCCACTCATGTCGGACCACTATGGCAATACCTCCCAACCACGTCTTAGAGCAAATAATATATCTATGACACATGGATTGTTTCAAGCTACACTTTCTCCAATGGATGAAATCGATTGTAAAGTCAATTTAGCCAAAAGGCTAATGAGAGCCAACCTTGCTACCCTCCCACTCATGTCGGACCACTATGGCAATACCTCCCAACCACATCTCAAAGCCAATGATTTTTCTATGACGCATGGATTGTTTCAATGTGTATTAGGGCCACTTTACGCCTAGAAGCCGGGCCAATTGGTTGTGTAAGAGGCTTGATATCCTCACTTGTGATTGGCCAAAAGGCTAAAATTGGCCCCAACCCCTTTACACTAAGGCCGGGCCGATTTAGTAGTATGAAATTTTTAATTAAAAAATGCATGGTTTGAAATGGCCCAAGCTCGTTAAATGGATGCACCCAAGATGAAGGGCCAATTCTTGGCCTCGGGGCCAATATCAAATTATTATTTTTAAATAAGATATGATTTTTTCAATGAACCAGATCCGTTGAATTATGTAGAAATTTGAACAACTTTATGCTAGATTATGCTAAATCCGTTGGATTATGCTAGATTTATTGAATCGGCCTAGCTTCTTGGCCCTAAGGCCTTTACATATGGGAAAATTGGCCCCCATTTTAATCTTATTGTAATTTGTAGTTGAGGTTGGCCTCCAACCCAAAAGGGGCTGAAATTTCATGCAATCAGCCTCAAGGGGAATTGGCCCGGCCTCTAGGTGTAAAGTGACCCTTAGTTTAGGCAAACCTACCCAAAGAAGGCGGATAGGTGGGAGACACACTATGCAACACACCGGGTGACTTTTTGGAAAACGTACCTCAACTAACAAGGCAACTACTATGTCAAACATCCCCCAAAATCTTATTCGTTAGATATTACAATGACATAAAATATCATATGAGGGGCCATTCACAATGAGGGTACTACTTTTGGCCGTCTAACGGAAAACGGACTTTTTTGGATAACTTCACATGCTTGGTATGCTTACATTTGTATTGTGAAGCATATTTTGGATCATACCTGCATTTCATACTCCATATCGAGTACATTGACAAAATTAATTTAGAAGGAATAGGGTCATCTAAGATATCCTTTTGATTCCTTAAAGGACATTCAGGACCGCTGTCTTCATTGTTCACCTTAGGATCAAGGAATGAAAAGGACAACAAGAATCAATCGAAACGATCCCAAATTGTTTCCTCACAATCATCGTTCAAGTGTGTACCAATAGAACCAATTATGTATTGAATAGCAATTGCCCAACTTTACATGTGGCACCAAACATGTCCAAATATACATATACTCACGGCCACACGTAAAAGGAACGTCTAGTATTAGAATTGGACAAAAAAATTTATATGAATGGACACATGACACTTTTACCAAGGTACCAAGATACATAATAGGAAATAATTGACCACCAATGCACACCTAAATAGCAAAAAAATGCCACTGATGTGGCCTAGGGTTTAGGGTTTAGGGTGATTATTAAATAATAATAAAAATCTTTCTTGATAAAGCTTATGAACTATCTACTTGTTTATGTAAAATTTATTGATCAAATAATAGTAAATCATGATAAAAACCAAGATCAATGCGACAAAGTCCTTAAGTCCTGTGTCCCGAAAGTAGTACCCTGATCGTGAATGGCCCCATGACATTGAATACAATATTTAGTGTAACTTGCAAACCCATTATAAATAAAGTTATGCTTGCATACATACCATATAACATTAGCCATATGGTCAGTTTCCCTCACCCTTGAATAAAGCAATTATATTGTATGGACCGCATGGATAAAGTAGTAATGTTTGGTTCCAATACATACACTCAAGTTGACACTTAGCATTTGAGTGGAGTTATGTTCCTGGCACTATTCATATGCAACATTATTTATCTTGGCACATTGACATGCTATTCATGCAAAACCGTTCACTGAAATACCGGCACTATTCACAATATTCTAATTATTCACAACATCACCATACACTATTCATGTTGATGTCAATCTCTTCTTATAATTAAGGTTCTTATCAGTATGGTAAGACGGTGGAGGCCCATATTGGATGCTAAATATGAAAAATCAAACTCATTCATATGGTTGAGTAATGTTACAGCCATACAACCATACATTATTTTGAAGAGATTTGTGCTCGCAATAT
This sequence comes from Polytrichum commune, assembly GCA_950295325.1. Taxonomy (NCBI): domain Eukaryota; kingdom Viridiplantae; phylum Streptophyta; class Polytrichopsida; order Polytrichales; family Polytrichaceae; genus Polytrichum; species Polytrichum commune. Next base: position 45,751,178 of record OX485807.1, read on the forward strand.
TACATACTCATATACCTATGCATCAAGAAATTTATAAATTGTCATACTTGTCAGTAGTTGTCATGGTATATAGCTTCTAGAAGTGACAACACTTTAGGTCTCTTCACACACGAGCCAAGAGCCGTGACCATGAGATTGTGAGCCCAAGAGAAAGAGTCCAAAGGCCGTCCCAACACACCTCCAAAATCATGTAGTGTGGTCACGGACCCTCAAGTGTAGTGTGAAGCCATATGTGGCCAGGCCCTCAACCAAATGCTATTTCAATGAAATTCTATCATGTGGGTCCTTCGGAATGCCTTGGTATCCCGGTTTTGTGTTAGGCCTACCTCCAAGAGGTGATTTTAAAAAAATAATCCAAGTGACCATGAAACATGATCCATTCAATGCCATGTAGAAATCCATGTAGACTTTACATCCATCTTGCATTCACATACTCCGTTGGTCCCTCAAGCGTAGTGTGAAGCAAACTTGGACCGGCTCTACCTTTTCCACCAATGAGAGTGCTTGAAGTGTAATGGTCACGGGCTCTCAGTCTCATGTGCGAAGTGGCCCTTATGTTTCAGCGGGTAAAGGGTTGTTGATGATGTGGCAAGCTCCCAGTATGCTTACTGCTCCCCAAAGAATGCTGTGTGAGACCAAGAAAAATTCCTTAATTCAAGGACCAAGAGCCGGGACCACGAACATACAAATGCCTTTGAAAATTATCCAAAGACCGTACTGTGGGGAGTAGAAATCCAGTTTCATAACTGACGGGTACACATTGAAAGTGGATCATTTTGAGGGACCACAATATATTTTATAGGCAATTTAAAATCATAGCGAGTCTTGGACCCCATCATGACAATGCATTGTTTGTAGGAGCCAATGACAATCGATTGTTGGTCACGGCTTCTAGTTTTGCATCATACCCCATCTCTTTTTATGAGCCTAACGTAATATATAATATAAGATGAAACATTATCCACTTTGTATCATGTAACACGCCATGTACATTTTTTATTCATTCAAATTCTTTGGTCTCCAAAGCCTGGTGTAAAGTGAACTTGGACCGTCTCCAACTTCTCGACCAATCACATAATTTGTATATCATGGGTCAAGGGTCCTCAAGAGTGTAAAGCATCCCCCAGCTTGCCTATCAAACAAGGAAAAGTCGTATTAGAATATGAAGTCATGATTCCAATATTTTGATTAGTTTACCATACAAAATTCGGGTTCACAGTTCCTTGTAATATTGCATCCAAGCTACAATACATGTGTACGGTCTTGAAATTGCGGGTACTTCAAATTTCACAAACAATGTCGATCATTGGATTGCATTTGGAAATGTTCATATGCTTAGCAATTGCAAACATGAAGATTGTCATTTCAATTTTCAAAATTAGAGTTGGTTGTATTATAATTTAAAGTCTTCAACATTTGTTTGATTGATTTGCTTGAGATAGACTTGCGTGTCCATGTCTTTAATATAATGTAAAAAAAAAATCAAAAATGGTGAATGACCACTACCAGTGCACTAGACTAGGGATAGAATGATTATTGTGTGAACCCAAAATGGCTAATTATAACAGTGGTGGCCTAAAAAAAGATGTAATGATTGGTTGGATAGGTGTCCTTTCACATCACTGCGATCACCTTTTGGTGTCATTGAGTTGATCGGCTTGTGTGCGTTCATATGCAAAGTATGATTTTTTGATGCTCAGATTAGGAAGACCTTAATATACAAATAGGGAGTTTGACTTACTTGCCCTGTTGGGAAAATGGAACTAATTATTTATAGGGAATGAAATCACGAAACAACTTTGCATTCTTCTTCATGTCCTCTACTCCAACTCCGGAAAATATTGCACAAATTTTGAGCCATTCTTTTTGGCTCATTTAGCTTAGTTTCGTCATTTTCCATATATCTACCTTATCCATTCTCAACCGTAAGCTTTGGCATATACCACTCAAATATAGGTATCCGGTTAAGAAGTTTGACCTCATTAAGCACACATACCTCCATAATGCTATAAACTAGTTATCAATGTTTATTTTGGAAGGTCATGCATGGATTCTAGTGTGGATTTCACTCTCCCTTGTGATAAGAGCTACAAGTGTTTTTGACAACCCCCCTCTTATTCAAGGGCACCGTCTTCTTCATATTATTTTTGATACAAAATGTATCATGAACTAGGATGGGAATAGGCCTAACTCCCGAGACACATGTAACTGAAATGGAGGATTTTTTTGAGCGGTCCGAGACCAAAGAAGCTTCAAAATTTAGCGAAGGAGCTTGCATTGCTATACGAGTCCAACCATTCATTCATGCCTTAACCCTTAAAGGACACGGGTCTCATACACGGCCATCTACACAATTTACACATGCGTCATCAAGTTCATAATAAATCGTGTATTACATATTTATGAGTTTGAATTCTTATTATACACTTGTGTCAAGAGTAAAATAAAAAATTATGATCATATTTTTCATTCATGATCAAAATACAATGTGTGTATTTGCATCCAAGGACACATATGTTACGTATTTGAGCTTAAATCATCAATAGTATGAAGATACTCAACCAACTCAAATAGTTGGTTTACCAATGGTGTTGGTTGGCCCATGGGTACTTTCAGGGTCTGTAATTGTTGTGTTGGATGAATGAGATGACTATCTTTTCATGTGAACTTCATGTGAAGACCTAGAAGTTCACTTCTACTATTCACTACGATGAATATGCAAAAATCATATTGAAAATTGGACTTCCCTTTATTTACATTTGGTTATTGGAAGTGCATGTAAGTCGATTTCTTAATTGGATACATAAGTCCTCCTAATTGTATTCATTATTGAGTGTGGAGTAGTTATTGATATTTGAAAACGTATTCCAATCTCGTTTAAACACGTGTATTTATGATGTTTGCTCTTTGATCTTCACCAAACCACATACCAATCAGATCTAGGGACCCAATCAAGAAAACAAGCAACTAAAGACATTCACCTTATGTAGTTGTGTCACAAACGTAACAAGTTCATTAAATGAATAATTTGCGTTGTCACCATTTGAACATGATGTTGTAACACTTATGTAGCACTTTCTAAATATGAAGAATCATTGTTATTTGTATGAAACACAAATGTAGCCATTAAATCTCTCGTAAGTGACGTATTAGCAAATATCAAATGTTGTTATATATGCTCACAAAAGGGTCTTGGGGGTAGACGTAAATTTAATAAGGGTTTTTAACTCTCTACCTATGAGAGCCCAAAAGGCCCGAATTTGGGACTCTTTATGCACAATTTTTTGTATTTCAGCTGCACAAATTACTTCATAAGTTGATTGTGTGAAAAGTGTACTTATGCGAAAATAACTCATTTGTAAGTGCATCATGATTTATAGGGTATTCAACCAAGTGTAAGCATTCATTTCAACCTAGAAAATTCAAAGCCGTTTCAACTATCAATATGTCGTCTTTTGAAGTAATCTAACATATATTAATTGTCCCCTAAGTGGTCCAATTTGCACAACAACAAGGTTAGTGGGGGCAGGGGATAACGCACATGTACGTGTATAATGAATCCCACCTTGTTAACATCGCATCTTTTAACAATAACGTTCATAACCACGATATATACTTACATGTATTATCGAGAAAATATATTTCTAGTATCATGATCTATTGGGTATCAAATTTCAATTTTTCTTTCAAAACCTTACTTTATTATATATGACAGGAATGACACTTGCACAACATTGATCGAGACTCAATAACCTAAAACCACATGAAACATCCAAGTTAGTCTACCCACGCCATGCAATGTTAAGTTAGTGTTAGGAAATAACCAAGTATACAATGAGTCCACACCTAATGTTGGAGTTCCCATCAAACACTATGTGATGTGACAGTAATAATAAACAGAGTTGACAGAATACCACATAGTGTTGGGTTTTCATCAGCTCTTATTTGTTAAATCTCAAACGTTTACTCAAAATTGAATTGTATTTTATATGTCCAAGAAACAACCAAGTAAGTCAATGTTAACTAGATCACCAGGTGTGGACACGGAAAATGCTATATTAATAATACTAACAATGAGGTAATGTTAACATGCCATTCTCGATTGTTGATGTTACAAGTAATTATTGACATGGCCAATTGTTTGACCAAGATTAGATGTATATCCTTGCTCCGTAAACCTCCTACATGGGGGTTGACTACCAAGTCTAGGGTATGAAAGAGTCTCTAATGCGCTTATTCTTATTGGTGTATACACACAGTTTAGTATTAAAGTAAAGGAATCAAAGTTACTTAATCAGTAGATTCTCCTCCAGCAATTATGATTCCCACGTACGCCATGCCATCAATTATTACACGTTCCCCAGCAAGGAGAGCGCACCCACGCACAAGGCTCGGTGACGTCACCCGGTCTCCCCACGAGAACGCGTTCCCAGAGCATTGATTGGAGGGGCTATCAGACTTGGGAACTTGAAGAGGTTTTGGGGAACTCACCCGGGCTCACCGCGGGGGGCCCGGGCTCCACCGGGGGTTGTCTTGCTCCCGGGAACGTTCTTGACTTCGGAAGGCTTGCGCGCTCGAACAACACGAGGCGGATTACCATGTTGTGAGAATCACACTGTTTTCTTCGCGAATCTGCCGTCCTCGGAACCTCACGAGCTGCGGCCATTTGAGGTGCGTATATGGAAACTCATCTCGTGAAATTTGGTCAAGAATTGGGTCGGAAGTGAACTCTGGCGATCTTTCGGATCGCAACTTGGAGGTGTAAGTGGACAACGTCGTTGCACATCCGAGAAACCATGCCTTGAATGAAATGAGAAGTTTTTTTGGATGAATTCCGACGTCGGTTATGTTATTGCTGCTTGGCATCATTATAGCGAGATAATTCTTCGCATTGGAAACCCTAGTTTTCCCGGGGCGGTGTGGCGAGATCCGTGATGGAAATTGTATGTTGAAAATCATGTGGAAACAAATTGTTCTGGAATGTCCTTAACTTTGACCTTTTTGGAATAGCCGATTAAGAGTATAAGTATATGGCAATGGCCATATTTGAGAGTGTCTCTGAAACCTCGAGAAATGTAATTCTGCAACCCTTTGGTATGGCTGATCTTCTACGCATTGCGGAGTCATGATATCTATCTTGGAATTTTTTTGATGAGATAGACTTGATTAAGTGACGAAACTTATCCACTGTTGATGATGTTTAGAATTTGCCGCTTTTGAATCTGATATTTCTCTAATGTGTAACAAATCGGTCTTATTGTGCCACGTTACGTCTTATAAGCCGTACGGTGCTTGGAGAATTTGTGTTCTCTCTCTTCTCATAGAGTAATCATCATGGGTAATGTATGTATTTTGCTGAAATTTTGTGTGATATCCAGCTCCACTTGACGAGTTTGCAAACAGATTATTGGCTTTCTCCCCTACTCTTCATCACGACTTCAATGTGAAGCTATTAAAAGCGCCCCCCCCCCCCCCCCCAATATTTCACCTTGTGTACTTGCACAGGTTACCCAACGATTGCCCAGTTCCCACAAGGGGATTCCCTAATTGTGAAACATATGAGCTAAACATGACCTATATATCAAGTCCTCCTTAATTGCTTCCTATGGTCTACATCGTACCTAGATGGTCTTCCGTCAGAGCTTTGCAACTTTTAGGGTTAGGGGCACACATTTTGCCCTGTCCTGTATTGGATTATGTATGGAATTCATGGACGAGAATTTCCCTAGAGTTTGACTTACCTGAATCGTGGGATGACTTTGAATCAACTGCATTGTTTACTTCACATTGGCACTCACTCAGACACATGTTGTGTAATTCCTGTCCTGAATTTGCAGATAGCTATGGCATGGAGGATTTTGCTGGCGTGTTTGCAGTGATTGCGTGTTCACTCAGAAACCCTGAATAGGGTGTTAAATTGATGGTAGAAAGGCCTCAGCCCAATGGACAAGGGGAGGAGTAAAACAGATCTCCGAGCTGCTGGCAAAAAGCGGGTACATACTCTACCTGTCTATTTATTAAAAAACCAATGGTGGGAGGCACTCAGAACTTTGTTGCAGTTTAGAGTCTACTGATCTCTTCTCAGACTGGAATCAAGAGTGAACAAAGCTTCTTGTTCAAACCTCCTCATGGAATAACCTGTCACATGGATCATGTGTGATCTGATCAATGACATTGTGCTCATGCATGGATCAATGCACATTCATTTTCCTGGGCGATCTCCAGTTGGAGGAATTTCGTCAAAAGCGGCAGCAAAAGGGAGGCTCGACCAAGTCCCCCGCTACTAGTGCTCTGAAGGCTTTGACTGAAAGTGAACAGGGTTCTGGAGAGCATATGATTGAAGGAGCTCTCACAGGTGATCCTCCAAGTGATGAGCCACAAAATGTTTTACCTGAGATTAGCAATGTTGCAGAGGTTGACACTGGATCTCAATCAGTAGCAGATAAGTCAAATGAAATCACAGTTGACCAGGAAGAAGAGCCAGAAGGTGTTAAGGGACGTGAGTCCCTTGATCCTTCCCCCTCATCACCAATTAGAAGGTTGAAGCTGGGTGGCCATCTAGCTCTTGAGACATCTGAGCAAAGCGATTCCCCATGTGATCCAGGAAGCAGCAATGGGAAACTAGAGGACGCACAAAGGGAGGCTGTCTACACAATATTGTGGGAAAACCATGGGCCAGATCATAATCAGCCCAATGAAGAATGGCAAGAGAGCACATATGAAGGAGGGGAAAAATTTGATGATGAGGCACTCGATCAGGGCAATTATTCCACTTTCCGTGTTGATGATGAGCATTATGTAAATGAATCAAGAGAGGGATCCAGCATACACAGGAAATTGAGTGGTCTAGGGAAGTCTTCAGAGGACTTTCGAGATTTTGTGGTGAGTTGATTTCGGCACCCTCTTTAACTCTTCTATAGGTTTAGTCAAAGACATGGGAAGTAACACTTTGCAGCTCATGTTGCTGTCTTTATCACAGGCCTGCAATTTCAGTTGAGATCATGACAGTTATTGCTTAAAGATGTAAAATGTGGTGTGTCAGAAGATGGCCAAGCTTTAGTGTCAATCCTCTTCCATTAAGGACCTTATGATCAGTTTACTTTGTGCGTGGTGGCAACTGTGGTTTAGAAACCACAATCAAGACCATAACTTGCTTCTATACAATATAAGCAGTTCTCCTTATACTGAAGCATTTCTGGTCTCTATTAGTAAGTTTCTCATTTACAAGATTGGATACTTACCAGGTTACCATTTGTTCCCATCCTATATCTCATCTGCAACACCGTCAATGTTGCATTGGCTCTTTTTAGCAGGTTACTTCCTGCTAGCATTATGTTTCTTTTGACATTGATTGATATTTGTATGATCATCTTCATATTCCATTTGAGTCAGTTTTTTGCTTCACCTTGGAACCTAAGAATGACATTCAGATTTTGTAAGGGTTTCAATTTAGGCTCCCTTGTAACAGTTTCTTCCTTTGCGTGAATCCACATATCAGGAGCCATCAATGCAGGATGCACCTGTGCAAGATGAGCTTTCTACGCAGACAATGGCCACACAGGAAATGGCTGATGAGGTTAGAAGAGATGGTTTACCTGATCAAGCAGATGTGGAAGTTCAACCTTCTTGTGAGGACATGCCTGGGGAGAAAATAACTGATGGAAGGATTTTATCAGAAGGGGTTGAAAGTGCGGAAAGAGACACATCTCATTTAGTAGCAGCTATTGCTGTTTTGGAGGAGAGGCTTGACAGCGTCTTGAAGGAAACTGGGCGGGAGAGAGAAATTCTTTTGAATGAGATTGGTAGTCTGAAGGGACATATTAAGGACTGTGCTGTTGAGAAAGACGAGGCATTGAGGATACATAATTCGCATATACAAGAATTGGAAGGTGCAACATTACTACTGCGGCAGGAACTGCAATCTACACTTGAAAATGCTGACAGGGAAAAGCAACAGTTTATCACAGAGTGTGAGGATTTGAAAGCTGAAGTTGGAAGAATATCTGCAGAAAGTGATGTGTTTACGAGTGATGTCAAAGGGTATGAAAAAGAACTGGAGACACTGAAAGCAGAAGCTACTCGTCTTATGGATGAGGTGAGTTTCTGCACACACTTCCTTCATTCCTGAGGAATGTATTCATGTGCAAGAGTGGTGTTATCTCTGGACTACATAACCTTAAAGTAGGAGGTGGGGAGTTTGGAGGAGGAATTGTAAAGGGTCTCGATGTGTATGTTGAAAGTTTAATCTAATCTTTAATCCTAGAAAATACTTGTAAGCAGAGTAGCCATATCTTATGGAATTTATACATCTAAAGATTTGGGAACTTGAAGACATTGTTAATATATGGTTTTTGGGCAAGAAACAGATGAAATTTATGGTGGAGGAGAAAGCTCAAGTGGTTGAAGATCTTCTGATTGCAAGGGAGCAAGCACATGGAGCCATTGAAAGGGAAGCTCTGCTAATGTCTGAGCTAAGTAGGATAAAAGAGGAGAGAGAGGAGGAGATATTCCGAGTTGGAGAGCTTCAGGAGCGGCTCCATGATATGATTGAGGAAAATATGAAGTTAGAAGTTCGTTGTAAGGAGCTTGCTGACTCAGTCAGGGATCTTGGAGTGGTCAATCAGAAGTTAGTAGATGATGTTGCAGAATCAGAACAACAACGGCAAAGATTAGAGACTGAGATGGCTACAGAGCGAGAGTCATTGAGGAACCAAGTCGTGACTATGGAAGATGAGCAGCTGAAGTTTCATGCTTTAGTTGAGAACTTGACTCATCGCCTGCAGACATACGAAGAAGAGCATAAAAGCCATGAAGCTCTAGATGCACAGGTCAAGGTGTATGAGGCAGAAAATCGGCGCTTGGAATCTGAAATTGAAAAGCTAAGTATTAACCTTCAGAGTGCTGAGGAGGAAAAGGAGAAGCTGGCTTCTGAGGTTAATCACTTGCAAGCAGAGAATACAGGACTGGTGACTGAGGTTAGGGATGCAAAGAATGACATTAAGGTCATGTCTGAGGAAGTATTCACATTGAATGGTAGTGTTAATTCTCTTCAGGAGCAAAATGTCATCATTGTCAAAGAGAAAGATGACCTGCATCTGCAACTCCAGAAACTAGAAAGGGAGAAGATGGACCTTATGTTGAAAGTTGATGCTTTAAGTGCTCTGGAGCAGGAGTTGCAAGGAGAGATTACTCAACTGGTCAATGAGGTGGGTGAGTTGAAGAGTGAGAGAGACTCGAGAGAAGAGGAGTTCACTGAAAGGGTGGAAAGTTTAGATTCTCATGTTAAATCCCTAGAGCACAAAATCCATATTCTCGTGACTGAAAAAGATGATATGGAACAGCAGCTGCGTTGTACTAAAGCAGAGGGAGCTGACTTTGCTACCAAGTTATCTGAATTGGAGGTCGAGAGGGATAACCTTAGTCAAAAGTTGGAGGTGATCAGTACTCTCAATGTAAATTTGGACACTGAGAAAAGGACTTTTGCTTCCGAGTTAGGAAGTTTGAAAGAGCAGCTGCAGTTACTGGAAGAGGAAAAAGAGACACTGAGAAATCTGCACGAGCTATCATTTCAGCTTGTTAAGGATAGTTTACCCGTTAGCTTTCAATCTCATGTTCTTGGCTCAACAGAGGTGCAGGAGGACCTCTCTTCTGCTCTGGGGCTTTTTCAACAACATTTGCATGACGTGAGTGGAGAGAGAGACCAACTTGTTTGCAGGGTTGATGCTGTAGAAGAGCATATGAAGGAGGTTGAGAATGAGAAGGAACAGCTCAATCATAAGGTTTTTGATTTAGAAGAGCGCTTCATGAAGGCAACAGCAGATGGATTGGAAGCTGCAAAGCAGTTGGAAAGTTGGAAACTTGAGGTTGTCTTACATTCTTTACATACTTTCCTGTTTATTGATATGCTGTTTGATACGACCATGTTCTTTTCAACTGTGAACTGTGAACCTTTTGTGTAGAATGTAATTGCTCATAGGCAGCTGGACGCGGGATGTGTTTGACATCTATCCTTGTCAGCTCTTTAATTTCTATAAAATAGTTGCTGTTGTTTGTCTCAGTCTCCTACTGCATGAATCATGTCCAAGGACTTGGGATTAACTAGAGACATATTAAGTTGGAGTATCACGTAGGGTTACTGGAAGCTTGTGGTAACATTGTTATTCTGATTCTATGGAAGTACATGATGTTCCCCTTGTTCTACGTTTAATAGGGCTACTTGTATCTGTCAGGCTATTTGGAGGCTCCCTTGGTGTTATATTTGCGATTGGGTTTCCTGATCTTGAAAGTCTTTTGCAGGCGACCAGATTAGCCGAGGAAAAAGAGGTAGTTGTGAAGCAGCTGGTGGTAGTGGAATGCCAATTGAAATCTGAATCCATGGAGCAATCAGATATTGCAGCGGATCTCCAGCGCTTGAAATTAGAGCTCACAAGGCTGGAAGGCGAGAATGAGGTTGCAAAGTCAAGGATGGACAAATCCAGGCAGGAGTTGCAACAGGTGAATGATGAGTTGATCTGCTTCAGAGGTGAAAGGATGGAGATGGAAACAAGCTTTGGAATGAAGCTGAAAGCACTAGAAGAGAATAGTAGTGTATTACTGGAGGAGAAGGTGGGATTATGTGAGGAGCTTGCAGTTGCAAGGGTAGAACTTGAGCAGCTGTGTGAGGAGCTAAGAAGAGTTCATGATGAGAAAGTTGAAATTGAGAAGAGCTCTGCAGCCACGATCGAAAGGCTAGAGCAACAGGTGAGGACTTGGGAGTTGAGATTGTAGAACTGCAATTTGAAAAAAAATGCATGAAAGAAGAGAACGAGCAATTAAATAACGAAGTTACAATACATTCTGCTTCTAAAGCAGAAGTTTTGGAAAGCTTTAGCTTTGCAGCAGAGAAGCTGCGCCAGACTTCAGCTGAAAAAGTAGAGCTAGACCAGCAGAGTAAAGCAGTAGTAGAAAAGAAGGTGCAAGTGATCAGCCAACTTATAGATTCAGTAGAGTTGTTGAGGAAAAGATGCAGGTTGGTTTGGAGCTTGACACACTACAAAGGAGCTGGAAAGATTGAATGAGGGGAGATTATATCTCAATTAAAGAGTCAAATATTTCTACAGGAACTCAAGGCAGATGAAAAGGATGTCATTTCTAGCGACCAGAGAGTTTCTGAGGATACTTCAAAAAATTTATTTGATGAGAATGCTTGTGTTGAATCTGAGCCTCACATGTCATTACAGAAGTTGAAAGAGTCGATGGAAGAGAAATGAGGCTCTCAGCAATGGTCTGCAATTAATGCAGATAGCATTGCAGAGAGTTGATGAGGAGAAAGTTGGTGTAACTAGAGTTAGGAAGTGCATTTTTGAAACTAAGAGATATTTCTGAAAAGAGAGACCACTTAAGCAGTTGGTATCTTGTTTGCAGGGTACCCTTGCTTTGGATGAAACAAGACTTGAGCTGACAAGGGATGTGGCAGAGTTACAAGAAGCTCTAAAGGAAAGAGCTGATGAAATCTTGAAACTTCATCATGAGATGGATGCATTGCGTGGAAACTGGAAGCAAAACGAGTCTGAAAATACAGCAATGGTGATGGAGCTTGAGAGGAAACTGCTTTCCATGGATGAGCTAGTTAATGAGAATCGTAGGTTGGATGGTGAGCTGAAGGAACGTGAGCAACAGAGAACAGAGCAGCAGGTACGGACAAACTATGCTGTTCTTAACAAACAGAATTACCACCTTTAGAACATGATGTCAGGATTTGGACTCCAAGGAGGTGTTGGGCTTGTTGAAATGTTGAGATTAGGGAGGGCAAATGAGGATATTCTGTGTTGAAATCCATGTGGTGATAGATTCCTTGTCACCAGAGTTCTTATTTAGGTTGATTTTGTGCTGTCCCTGTAAACTTGTGAGCCCAATGTGGAACTTGTTCCTCATGTATTGCTTCCTGTCTCCTTTGTAATACAATCAATGCAACTATTTTGTCAATTTTTCTTCAGTTTCTCAGGGAATGCATGTTATCTTTTGGGCTCCAGATTAAAATAAATTGCTGGATCTCTTCTGCATTTCATGAAGGTAATAAGGGTATAGAAACCTTCCTTTACATAGCTTTCTGCATCTTGCAGGGAGAGGGCATGAAAAATTCAACAGATGTCTTGCAAGAGGAACGAGATATGGCAATTCAAGCTGAACTAGCCAGGCGAGCAGAACTAGAATCAATGTCCAAGGAACTCAGTGATGCTATTGAAGGAACGATCACACTGCAAGCATTAGTTAAGAATCTTGAGGAGAATCTTGCCACTATGAGGGAGGCTGATGAAGAGCGGGCTAAAATGATCACTCCACTCCAGGAGGAGCAGAGTGGGCTGAAAGCACATAGTTCTGAGCTTGCAGGAAAGCTTGTAGCTGCTGAAGCTGAGATTCAAGTGATGGTATCAGAAGGCAGGGAGTTGCAGAGACATTCTGAAGAGTTGGAACTCTGTCTGCAAAGAGAAAAGGGTGAATTGGACACGTTTTTGGGCAGGCTGGGTGTGTTGGTGAACTGTTCAAGAGAAAACCTTCGTAAAGATTTTCCTGAGGTTGTGGTTGATTGCGACCCAGTTTGCAATATAATCTCTCAGGTTGAGAATGGATTGGTTCTTTTAGTGAAGACTGTGCTCCCTGAATTGATTGCAAAGGTAAAAGGTCTGGAAGAAGAGAGGGATTCTGCTAACACTGCAGCCCATGATGAGACTGAAAAGAGCAGAAGACTGCAAGTAGAGATGGATGGTCTCCTTCTAGAAAGGGAAGCTCTGAAGGCTGAAATGGAGAGGGTGGTGACAAATGAGGAAGAAGCTAGAGCAGGGTATGAGAGAACTATTGATACCTTAACTGTAAAGCTGCAGGAGCTGGAAAAGGAACTGCTCAAAGCCAAGAATAACCTTCAAGACTTTGAGAAGAAACTGGAATTGGCAATGTCTGAAAGTGGTGTAGTCATGGCCCCTGGAGGTGAAGATGGCTCATTTGAGTTCTGTTGGACTCTCATAGAATTGATGCGTGAGGGTAGTTCCAAGAAGCTTGAAAATGTGGAGATGGAGATGGCACATATAGTCCATGAACTGAATGAAGTTCTGAGGGAGGAGAGATCACTTCATCAAACAAACATTGGGGCCTTGGAGGCTCAGGGAGCAGGATTAAGACAGGAAGTGGACGAGCTCTTCATGAAAGTGCGGTTTCTGGAAGATGAGAAGGGGTCGCTTCAAGAAGAGCGCGATTTTATTGCTGAGAAGTTACAGATGTTGCAGGAAGAGAAATCCCTTAATGAAAATGTCATCATCAATTATCGAAGTCAAATAGATGAACTGAACTTGAAGCTGCATGATTTGCAAAGAGAGGATAAAGAGAGAATAATGAAAGAGGAGGAAGCCAGAGCTGAGTATGAACGAGAAATAGAATCCCTGAATCTCAAGGTTCATGAGATTCAAACTGAAGTAGGCAAGTTGGACAATTTGAATGAGGCAATTGTTCTTTTTGAGCAGAAGCTGGAAAATGTTGTGCATGAAAATTTTCCAGAGGTGGTGGTGATACCACTAGGCACTGTTGAAAGCCCATTTGATCGCAGTTGGAGTATCATAGGCTTGATCTTAGAGGAGAGTTCCAGGAAACTACAATGTTTGGGCATGCAGCTGGTGGAGTTGCAAAAGGAGATGGTGTCATCTGGGAAAGAAAAAGAAGTTGAGACTCTTCAGGAGCAGTTGCAGAGTATGATGGCGGAGCTTTTAAAAGCCAATGAAGAGAAGAGCGCTGCACAGTCAGAGCTTTTGCAGTCCGAAAAGAGGCTTGCTAATACAAAGGAAAGATTATCATTGGCCATCAGTAAAGGGAAGTCGGTAGTACAGCAAAGGGATGCAGTGAAACAAGCTTTGGCTGAGAAGACTGGGGAGCTTGAGCGGGTGATCAGTACGCACACAGAGGTAGTTCACCTATGGTTCTGCAGAACGAGGCATTCAGGCACCAGGATTCACTGATTGCACTAAAACCTGCTTAACTGTCAATTTGTTCTCTGTGATCACCAGTTTAGATGATTTCCTCTATTGTGCTCAAACCTGACATGGTAGTGGGTTGTATAGCGGTGAGGGTATGCTGGGTGCTAGTTATAGTAATTGCAACTTTCATGGTGCACCAAGTTGCCTGATCAAGTAAGATCCCAATGCATCCTCTGAGATTGCCTCCTCTGTTTGCAACAAACTGTTCACATACTTTCAATGTTTTGCAGATGATGAAACTTAAGGACATTGCTCTTAAAGAAGCTGAGGCGAAGGTCTTTTCACTGAAAGAGATGACGGAACGAGCAAGTCTTCTGGAAGCAGATCTTGCTGCAGCACAAAATATGACATCTAGCTTGGAAGGGTCTTTGTTAGAGACAAAGAGTTCCCTTTCTGAACTGGAAGGAGCAGTAGACAGTATCTCCTTGGTACCACATGAGAAACCAAAAAAAGGATTAGCCAAGTTGAAGTGGTTGGATGAGAAACTTACTGAGCTACAAATGCGAGCTGCCTACTTTGAAAGGAAGTCAGAGGATCTTATTCTGGACATGACAACCATGTCAAATGAGAGAGAGAGTGTTGTTAACAAACTTAGGGATGTTGTAGTGGCTTGTGACCAGCTAGAGAAAAAAGCTGCAGAAGACGTCTTAGAGATAGCAGCTTTGGAGTCTGAGATTAAATTGCTGCAGGCCTCAAATCTGACCATGAAGGATGAGATTTTGGAGCACGTCAAATTGCAGCAAGACGTCAAAAGTGCAATGATGTTGCTAGACTCTTTGAGAGAGGTATGTGAGTGGATGATGTTGATAAACTTTGAGAATGTCAATGCTTATCTAATCTGTCCACGTTATTGGCACTTGAAGGCGATATATGAGGACGTATAAAGCACATCATATGATCTGTAGTTTGTTCATCCTGCTCTTCAATTGAGATTGAAACCTTCCTGCCACTGTTACCAGTCATTGTTGCAGACTATGTGTCTAGCCTTGCCAAATGATGACAGTTCTTATTTGTATATTTGTTCACCTAGGCAGGACTCTGTGTAGCAGTGCAACTTGACATTAGATAAAGTTCAGGTTTTCGTTCTGTAGATGGAAGTTATACCGTATTGAATATTAGTTTGTGTCATGTTAATATTATTACATTGGATGCCTTTGTCAGGTGCAGGAGGATTCTGGGATGACATCTGGCGTTGCAAAATCTTCAACTGAGTGGGGTGTGGAATTAGCAATAGCTCTTCTAATTGAGAAGTATACATCTGCTGTGCATGAAGCAGAAGAGCTTGCAAAAGCAGTAGCCTTGAAAACAGAAGAAACTGAGAGGTTGGAGAGGGAGAAGACCTCCATCATTAGCGAAAGTGTGCAGAGCTTACAGGAAACATTACAATCACGCGATGTAGAGATGACACAAATAAAAGAAAGAATGGAAGCAGCAGCAACAACATTGTCACAACAAGAGAGTGTGATTCAAACTTTGGTGCAGGAATCAGAGAGTCTGAGAGAGGAGCTGATCAAAAGCAGAGAGGAAGTACACATATTGAGATTGGAACTCAATATGACAGATAAAAATGTAGCAGCCTTAAGGGACCATCTGCTTTCACTTATTGCATCTGATTCTGATGTAGTTGCACGAGATGGCAACACTGAAACTGGAAGACATGCAACACCACTTAGTACACTGAAGGACCTCGAGTCCCTAGTAATAAGAATCCTGGAGCAATCACAACAGAAGGAGATTGAACTGCAGAACATGCAAATGAAATCTATAAATATGGGAGAAGCTACATCCACATTGGAGGTACAATTAGAGACGGCAAAGAAGGAGAAAGAAGCAGTGGCTGAAGAATTACAGAGGAGAGAGTCTGAAGCTCAGGCAGTGCTCGAGAGGCTTTTGGCTATGGAGGAAGAGCTAGTTTGTGCAAGAAATCAGAAAGACATTCTAGAGAGGTCTATATCAGATTTCAAAGCCATAGCAGAGAGAGCCGACTTGCCCATTGGAGCTTCTCTAACCTCCCCTGCTGAATGGCTTTCATATCTTCTTCAGGCCCTGCATGAAGAACAAAGCAATTCAAGGCAAGCCGCTCAAGAGGTAGAGCACTTGAAAAAGGCTGCTGATGCAGTCTCTCTTGAGGTGGGCGGTGTCCAAGGCGAATACAACTCTCTTCGTGAGGAGCTTTTCAAGCAGAGGATTGAGAATGAAGGTCTTGTAGACAGGCTCAATGAACTTGCTGAAGATAATAATTCTGTCAAAGAGCAAGCTGCCCGAGACGCAGGTGAGAGGGATTCTCTGAAAGCTGAGATTCAGAAGCTGGAGATGTCTCACCTGGAACTTACTAGCCGTGATGTTGAGTTTTCTGAAGCTTCCAGAGCAGTGAAGAGTCTAGAAGAAATGCTCACTTCCAAGGACAAAGAAGTGTATGAGCTTCAGAAGGAGATGGAGAGGGCAAGTTTGGAGTATGCCCAACGAGACATAGAATTTCAGGTAATTTACTTTTACAAGTTAGTTATCTAATCCTATCCCAAATACAGCAGAATCATTTGGTTTTCACTGAGAAAGAAGCGGAGGTACTTTTTGATAAGTGAAGGTGATGGAATGTGTAACTAATACGATGGTGGTTTTTACCAATTTGAACTAGGTATTCAATGCACCTGTTCTTGCCACAGAAAGCGAAGTTTTTGGGATACCTCAGCCCCCCAGTCCAGGCTCATTTTCTAACTTGAAATTCTGAGATTACTACATTTTGTTTATGTAGTATATCCTGACTTGGGTTGTCTCTTTTGTGTTTATTTCTAGGCTCTCGTGGACGAGAATCAGCAATTGAGTGGTAAGCTAATGGTAGCAGAAGCTGAGAGAGACAGGCTTCGGCTTGAGGTTACAGATGCTGGAAACCTGAAGAGTGCTCTGCAATCAGAAGTTAGTCAGGCTGAACAAAAGCTTGCCATTGCAAGAGAAAAGCTGAATCTTGCAATCAAGAAGGGCAAAGGTTTAGAGAAGCAAAGAGACTCTTTGAAACAGTCAATATCGGAGGTGACAGGAAAGATGGAGACTATGCACTTGACACACGCACAGGTACTTCAGTCCAAGGAATCTGAAATGCATCTTTTAAAGGAGCGCATGGCAGCTATGGCAAATCAAATTGCAACACTGGAATCTGAACTTGTATCTGTTCATGAGAAAGCTAGTGCATATGAACAAAGGGTCGAAAAAGAATTTCAAGGACTGGACAGAACCCTCTCCCAGGTTGAATTTCCAAAGGAGTTGATGTCTAGGAAATTGATAGAGAAGATTGAATGGTTGGCTATTGTGCTCAAGGAGACCCGTAACACTGTAGTATTCCTGGAGAAAGAATTAGACAGCAACAGGAACACTGTAGACTTCCTGAAAACAGGGTTAAGAGATGCTGAAGAGAGGGTGCAGTCTCTGATGTTTGAGGATTCCAAGGCTCAACAGACAATTTCTTTGTGGATGAAGAAAGCGGAAGAAGCTGAAAATAGGGCTATATCTGACCGAGCACAATATGAAAATGAAATTGACCTTCATACACAATCTGTGAAGGAGGCAGAGCTGCGCCTGCATGCACTCTCAACACAAGTGAGGGAGATGGAGCAATCTCTAGAGAAAAATCAGAATGCTCTTAATGCATCAGAAGCTGCACGGTTAAAGGTGGCCTCAAAATCTGCTTATACACGTAACAAGCTGAATGAGCTCTTGCAGCAGAGTCAGGAGCTTGTGGGAGAGTGTGAAACTCTGCAGAAGACTCTGCAAGAACGAAATACTGAGATTGCAGAGCTGAAAGCAAGAATCACAAGTCTCAGCAATGAGTCTCACCTCCTCGAGAGAATCCAGATGCCAAATGTTGATTCTGAGGCTGATATGCAGATTGCGTTTTTAAGAAAGGAACTTGAGAAAGTTACAGACAATGCGGATGCAGACAGCAGGGAATTCAGAGAACAGCTGGAAGCACTACAAAATGCTCTGAAGGCGAAAACTTCTGAGCTAGGTCAGATACAAAAACAGCTGGAAGAGATGCTGGGGAAGGGTGATAACACAGCTTGGATGGAACGCAACATTGTCAATATTAGTCACATTGCTGATACTTTTGAAGAAGTTGACATTCACCATACCAATGGAAAGGGCGATTGGATTACAACTGTGGGTGCCGTTCAGCAGAAAGTGGATAAGCTTGTAGCAGAGGCACAAGCATGGAAGATCAATGCTGACAAAAAAGATTCTCAATTACTGAAGTTGAAGAAGGAGATGCATGAGCTAGATACAGAAAAAGAAATGTTACAAGCAAATCTTCTAGCCAAGAACTCACAAGTGGAGAGATTGCAGATCGAACTCAATTCTGTAGCTGTCTCTGTTGGAGATAATTCTGTGTTGCAATCTGATATTGAGGAAGTGGTACATGTCCTCATCAACCCTGTCTCAGAATATTTTCTGTCTCATCTATTTTCACTTAACTTCATAAGAGTAGCTCTTTGGGGACATCCATTAGTTTTAAGGTATAAGAGTTGGTATAAATGGTACTAATATGACAGTTGACTCTGATGAAATTGAATAGGGGTTTTCCAGTTCTCAGGATGCCGTCTGCAACATTTATTGATTTCTGCAAAGGATGTGTTGCTTGAGACAATTGCCATCTAAGTTGATGGCAAGTGTTAAGTCTTAAATGGTGTTATGCTCAAGCACAGAACAAGCTAACAAGAACATGACACTACAAAAAGCAATAACTGTATGTTAACAACAATGAGGTGCAAGTAATTAGTTTATCTGAGCAAACTGTAGATATCTGATCAGCTCCAGATATCAAGCTATCTGGCTTTGCATAGAGGATTGTGCAATCCGGATTTTTTTTGCTCCTCTATGACGATAGATACAACATGTGACACAACAGACTGTCTTTTCAACTTCTCGAATTTCTTGGTTCAGCATTTTTATGAGCTCATCATATCAACTAGACTATCATGTAGAGAACAAGCAGTCATGTGTATCTGTGAGTTGATTCTGTACTGGTGTATGATCACAGGGTCCACGAGGAAATTGGGTTGTTCCAGGCAGTTCTGCAGCTCCTCATGTACGAGGGGCGCGCAGACCAGTTCAGGCAGAAATTACAATTGATATGGATGAGGATGCAACGCATTTGCTCTCAGATATGGATGACAAAGGTTTGTTCCATGCATTTGGCTCTTGGCAAAGGTTTCATGAAGCATCTGGGGCTTCTGCTCTCATACATATATGTCTTGGAATTAAGTACCTCCAACATTGACTAGTGCCTATGCATGGGAAAGTCTGAGCAGGTGCCCATTTTGTTCTTTATTTTCAATCACCTAAGCATATTTGAAATTTAATTGTATATCATACACATGGTGTGCTTCAGGACATGGACTCAGTGCTTTGACAAATTCCAGACTCGTACCAAAAGCAACCCGGATTTTGGCTGACAGGTTCGATGGATTGTGGTACGTCAGTTCAAATCTTGCCAAACTCCTGAATATCTCTTCATCTCTTGATACCAGTGAAATATACCACATTAGTTGTCTGTTATGAGTATCTTGCAATCCCACACATTTGTGAGGGTTATTCATAAAGTGGTGAGACTTTCAGTGAACACTATATTTTCTTGTTTTTGCTAGCAATATATTCCATGGTGAGTCAAGGACTGAAGTATAGTAAAGTGAAAGGGAAACAAGCCAATAATGACCTTAGTGCAATACATGCACTAAGGTCATTATGCTCTGAAGCATCTCATATGATTCTTGAAATGTTTCAAATAGAGACTGAAGTTCAACCTCAAGTGTGCTCTTTAACTTGTACAAATGGTATATAATATCCTGTAACATCCAATAACATATCAGCTCAGGGGGACGCATCTTAGTTATCTCAGCTTGTTATTCTCACAGATGAGCACTGGTAATATGGTTGGTGCACACATCCATTTTGTAATCAGGAGAGTGCAATTGTGGGATGGTTTTGCAGTGTTGCGGGCGGAAGGCTCCTAATGCGGCAACCAACAGCAAGGCTAGGGCTTGCAACGTATTGGTTATTGATACATGTCTACATGGCAATGATTTTCTCAAGGGTATTGATATTGTAACTGAATGATCAAACCGTCCCACAAACTTAACACAAGGTGGCCCCACCGTCCACCACTGAGCATCGAAAGACACATTTGTGCTCCACTGAAAGGTTTGTCCCTTTCTCTTCCTTGAGTCCGAGGTTGTGGTGAGGTAGATTTGGTAACTATTTGGTATGCAAACTCTTGTGAAAGTCTTAAGAGATGCGTCAAACAATGGTATGCATTCAATTGCCATGCAAGTAAATTGATAATCTGCAATGCATTGAACCAGCTATCCAATCATTAATGAGAATCATCTATTCAAGAAACTGATCCAACATTTGTGGCTGTGTCCCATATAGGCAGGTTATGAGCACTATTTCAATCAGGGAATGGCAGATTCTTCAGGCAGTGGAGGCTTGAGGGCATAGAATTAAGCATCTGCTCACGTCAAGTGCAATAAGCTACAATCTCGGTCGGTTCTTCTCAGAGCTTAACCCTTGTAATTTATGATCTAAATGAGCATTAGCAGTTGATTTTAGAAGAGCTCCGAGGAGACATAGATTGATGTCCAATGAAATTTTGTGTACCATAAATTCATTCAACATTGTGATTATAGGGGGACTGAACCAACTTCATTGCTTATAGAAGCACTTCCTTCGCATCTTGGACTTGGGTCTATTTGCTCCTTCTTGTCCACAATAATAAGTACTTAGGTTTTTTGGTGTTACCCAATCTTGGGGATTAAGGGATTTAATGCTTGAAACTTTTCACCAACATGTATACCAGGTCAGGTTACAAAGAACACCTTCAATCCATTGTGCACATTCAATCATTCCTTTAGAAGATGGTATGGGCTCACCTGTGTTTTATGTTTTTTTTTAATGATATATAGGGACTCTTTTGGTGGATACATCCAAGTATTCTTATGCCAAAACTGTCTTTTCTTTCTATGTGCTGAGAGTAACCTGTACATTGTATATCAATTTCCGCAGTGGGCTACAATCAAATTCTAAAATACTCAAACAACATTCAATCAAGTGGAAAGTTTATTCCACTTGTTAAGCAAGCACTGCAGATTACTTACGTAGTGATGTTGGGTCACAAGTAGATTACGTTGTGGCAAATGTTGCCATCAATGGTGGAAAAGGAACCTGATATGTTAAAAGTCATAGTTTCTCCTACTGTAGTTGTGTAATTGCCGTCCATAAAATCTCCAGATTAACACCGTATCTAGGACATGAAAAATCATGTTGCTGAGAGTGAAGAGGCTCTTCTCTCATCCTTCCTCTCGAGGGAGCCAGCATTTTTAGATAGATAGATAGATAGATAGATAGATACCAGCAAAACTGCACAAAGTGTGTTTGTAGTCCAAGATTTGTACAAAGTGTGCAGACCTCGGACAGCTAACTGAGTGGGCAGCTATTTAGCTAGCTAAACGTTTCAACTAGCTAAAGCTACATAAGAATTTGGTGCCTCAAAAGAATAGCTAGCTAAAACTAAGCGCCATAATCCGGGCAAGGAAAGTTAGCTAGGTGAAGTTAGGTAATAGCTAGCTGGAATTTGAATGTAATCTTGGTGGAATACATGATGTCATTGCACCCAAACGATCATCTCTCAAACCCGGACTCGTTGCAATAGCAATGTTTTTGAAATTGAACATGAGCCTAATTCCTAATAATCCAGCAGATGTTGCGGAATCTCCGATTTGGAACACCTTGATTCCATCTCGTCTTGAATTGCAAGATGACATAGACAATTCCGATGATAATGAAAATGACGGAGATGATGATGATGATGAAGAAGATGATGATCTATCACTAGTGCCAGTCGAAAGTGAGGAAACCGGCTATAAGTGGTGATTTCAAGCCTTTCAATTTCCTTGTGCAACAACATAAAAATACAAAGCCAACCAAGAGCAATGTAGTAGAATATATATTGTTTGGTTTTGTTTAATGGATTTCTCTCTAGTTTAAAATGAATATGCATGTTACACAAATTTTTAGCTAGTCAAAGCTTACTGAAAATGAGAGTTCCGAAAAAGCTAGCTTGCTAAAGCTAAGTAAGAATCTTAGGTTCGGTAAACCTAGCTAGCTAAAGCTAAGTGACAAATAGGGACTTGGAAAATTTAACTAGGTGATGCTAGTTGGCTAGCTATCCAAGGTCTGAAAGTGTGCTAAATGTTTGTTGATTTGCTCCAGAATGCTTGTGGAATAACCATGTGTGTGACTTGTATTCTTGGATTTTTACTGATAGTCACTTTGAGACAGAGAACTTGTGACAGGAGAGGTTAATGGAGATCTCACTTCCAGTGCAAAAACAATGCAAGACAACCATAACTTATGAATTGATGGAGCAGTAGTTCACTAAATATTGCATTTAGTGGCATATGGTATTTTATGTCACTTTGGTTACTTTGCTAATGACATTATTTTTGAAAAATTTCACAATTACTGTCATCCCAACTTACTTTTAGTGCATCCAAATGCCAATTACTGAAACAAAGTTTGGCATATTCTGCATCCTAATATTTTGTGATAAAATAATGACATGGATGCTTGAAATTTGGATGAAAAATGTTTAGTAATCGCAACACTGTAAATTTACAATGCCCGATTTTTTCGGCAAGGGATGGCAAATAATGTTAGGTTCACATTTAGTGTTGGTGACACCACGTGGGCGGTTTACAAGGCAAATAGAATTGGTGACACTAAATACAATATTTAGTGGAATAATTTATGATCATGAAATCTATGGCAATCTCTAAAATGTATTCTCTTGACGTATTTCAAGTTGAGGACACCAACAAACGTGTGGATCTGATATTTGCTTTGCTGAAGGAAAAAGGGTCATATACCAATTGTCATTTGGCTTCAAGTAATGACAATTTGTGAGAGCATGTGGTGATTGTGGTAGATTTGCAAATTCTTCATCGACACATGACGTGTTGCATGAGACTTGTATGGTGGTAATGTGTCTACATTCACCAGTTATATACGCCACATCCAACTTGAGCTCATTACAAAATAAAAATTGACATCCATGTGGGCATGGGTAGAAGGTGTGAAACGGACACCACACGTCAATGTAGTGCATTGACGTTCTTCTTTCTTTTTCCTAGTTGAAGTTGACATGCACAAGCATTTGATCCACATTGCGTGCAACATATATGTGTAGATGAAGTTCCTTTCCCTAGTGCAATCAAAGATTTCTATTGAAAAACATTAAATGCATATTTCAATGTAAGAACTCCAGTAATACGTGCTTTATGGACTAGGTAACTCCTGGTGAGGACTAGGTGACCTAGCTGATGTTCCTTCACACATCATTTGGGCACCCCTTTGGACCGGATCTACCTAAAAACCCCCATCGAGCGTGGCTCGGAGGCCAGGTTCAGGAGGGGGTGGCAGGGTTGGGATAAAACATGCCCCCTATTTTTTTAATTGGGTGGGGCCTTACTTGATCTCATAGGGGGCTTCCTAGAGTAATTTGGGGCCGCAGGGCCCAAATTTAGCCAAAAAAAACCAAAAAAAGTCCCCAAGGGACTAAAATGGGGAGGGCCAAAAAAATGAACCCCACCGAACCTGGCCTCCGAGCCACGCTCGATGGGGGTATTTAGACCCACCCCTTTGGACCCTCCAATCATGCAAATCAACAAACTAGATTGAGGGTTGTTGGGAAGGACGAGGAAAGTCCTCCTCTTTCCCAAATCCAAGAACACCATCGAACAATCAATGATCTGACTTTATATCTTGTATGCTATCCATATTCCATCACCAACATTTATAGAAGAAAAACATGGAGAGAGAGAGACAGAAGTATTGCATACAAACATACGTCTCATGCATCTGAAACAAAAACTTGACCCCATATAAAAATTTGGCCGATTCGTTTCAAATCACTTGAACTAGAATAATGTGGTTTTTTTTAAGCTTATTCGGATGTCAAATCAATGAAAAATAGTAGCCTTTGAGCTTCATATTATTTCAGGGCTTTTATGAGAGGCGTGCACACGTATAATGGAATAATTCTTCATTATCCAACAAAATGTTCTTTGAGTCAAGAACATCCTCACTCCCTTGGCATTACTGGGCAGTGTCCGGGGAGGTTTTTAAGCATAATCGCTCGAGATCCTAGTGTTTCCAAGACCAACAGGCTGACATCTTTTGGTTTTCCTTTACTATATTGGGAATATTATGTAAATTATTCCAAAACGGATCAGTCATTTTCGTGAAGTCTTGAATTTGAACCGGCTATATCTCAAACTCAACCGGTTCATTTGTAACTACACTATTTTGTCTAATTAGTGTAGGTTACCATGTGGAGTGTTGTGTTGCTATGACTTTATACTGAGAGTATCGTTTTGAACCCGAATAACATTTGTAGTTAGTATGCACACCGGAGAATATGATATAACTTAGTTGGTAAAAAAATGATGAGGTCGGTAAAAAGTTGTAGCAACACGTACCTCTGAATGGTACCCCACACTAAGGGGTTGTTCACACCATGGACCATGAAGTTGTCCTAAGGCTCTGTAAAATTTGTGATTGGTTGTTGAACTCATCTCAAGAGCACTTCGGTTTACACCAAGGAAAAATGGTCAGAGTGACCATGAAGTTTGAGGTCCACAAAAGACATATTTTAAGGCCTACATTATCCACTGACATGGTCCAACGGGTTTTGTGGTGGGAGAGGCAAAAGAGGTCTTGTGATAGAAAAAGGCAAGGCCCATGGCAGAGAAATATTATTATATTTTTTTTTTGGGGGGGGGAAGACAAGGTGAAGACAAAAGAATGGTCGGACTTGAATTTTTCCAAAATTGCCCTTTTTGGACATATATTAAAAAAATCAGCACATTCATTGTTCAATGCATGGCCATTCCTCTTGGTCCACATTCGGCTTACACCTAGTGAGACGCCCAAGAACTTTGTAAATTGATTCTCTAAGAAATCAGACCATGAAAGTTGGACCATCAAGTCGGACCATGTAGAAAGAACCATCTTTCATGGTCCATGGCACTACTCAGGATGAACCAACAATTAGTTACAAATGAACCGGTTGAAGTTGAAGACTTAAGGAGAAGAATTACCAATCATGTTAAAGGAATCTATAGACTATACCCCAAATGAATGAAAGCAAAACCGAAAGATGCCAACATGTAACCGGTTGGATTTAGAAACACTAGGATCTTGACCGACTACGCCCAAAAACTTCCCGGGCACCAGTGCATGGTGTAAACGGACCCTCATTAGACCAAATAGTGCAGTGGCTGGTCCTCCTCAGTCATTGCTAACTTCTTGGGTCTGCTAGCCTTGAGAGGTCCACCTTGAGAGGTTGCCATTTATTCATCGTGCTCCAAAATAAATGAAATAAAAATTTATTTAAAAAAAAAAAAAAAAAAAACCCTCCAATGATCGGGAAGAACCGGCGGTTAGTTACACATGAACCGGTGGAGTTTGAGAAATGATCAACCGGTTGAAGTTCAAGACTGCAGGAGAATTTCCGGTCGTTTTAGAGGAATCTATGGGAGAATATACCCCAATTTCATAAAGGAAAACCGGAGGATGTCGTCAACATGTAACCGGTTGGACTTGCAAACACGAGGATCTCAACCGATTACAAATGCATGCCCAAAAATCTCCCCCGTCACTGTGCGAGACGACAAAGTTAATGAACCGATCCTCTCTTACTTAATTAACGTTCTCGAGAGAAATAATAATGGGTTCTGATCGATGGTTCTTCTGGGAAGTAATTAATTAAGTTATGCATGTGATGCAAACGAGAACAACTACAACTGCGGCCAATGAGTTACATAACTAACTTCTACAGTGGCCGACGACCTTGAAGTGGACATGCGATCCGCTTTGTGCAATGTGCACCTTAATTGTTGATTCCTTCACTTTATATCATTGGAATTTGGGTTTGAGCATACTATACATTCTTCGGGGTTCCTTTTTGCACACGGACCAAGGCTGGCTCGTCACCAGTTGTTGGCATGGTATAGTGCCCAGGAAGTTTTTGGGCATTTATATATATATACAATATATATATAGTCGGTCAAGATCCATGTGATTCTAAATCCATCCGGTTACATGTTGACATCTTTTGGTTTTGCTTTCATTTATTTGGGGTATATTTTTGTATAGATTCCTTTACAATGATCAGTAATACTCCTGAAGTTTTCAACTTCAACCGGTTATTTCTCAAACTCATGCTCCCGATCACACCAAACTTTCTGACCAGTTCGAACTGTGAAATTGTTGCGGACTATGTTCAGAAGTAGATGTTGGCCCGTCACTTTTTACACTATTATAGTCGGAGATGCCGACAGATGGTGCCAGAATCGGCCGGTGTGATCAGCCCCTCAAGGCCCGATCACACCAAAATTTCCGTCCAGTTTCAATTGTGAAATTGTTGGGGATTATGTTCAGAAATAGATGTTGGCCCACCACTTTTCACATTGTTACAGCCGGAGATGCCGACGGATGGTGTCCGAACTGGCTGGTGTGATCAGCCCCATAATTGGTTCATCTGCAACAAAATTGCCAGTTCTTCCCGGACATAGGTATGGTATAAAGGTGCAATGCAGCGGTATCAACAAATCAACGTCAATAATGGTATCAAAGAACCTAGTATATGCGGGTATTAAACTTTGTGATACCAATCAAAATTTTGATATTTGGTGGGTATGCCAAGGTGAGAGAATCTTTGCATGTTTGAGTTATTAGTTGGGTCGATTCCATACTAAACCATGTTGATATTGTTAGGGTGATTTTGCCTACATATGAAGGTTCTTGCATCATATATAGATTTGAAATGGTATTAAAAACAAAAATATTGTCGAAAACCCAATGGTACCTTACTGGCATCCAAAATTGCGAAATCCTCATTATAGATACTTGAACGGCATAAAAAAAAAAGACAATACTAGACCAACATTGATCATGACATGGTGACCACGAAAACCTAAAGGTCCTTGGAAATTAAAACCCAAATTTGCATGGTCATGGGCCTTCAAGCTTCATTTGAAATGAAAATGAACCATGTTGAGGGACCGCAACATATTCTAAAGATACTCCAAAATTGGTTTTTCTTATGTACACACATAGGCTTTGCATTCAAAATCTAGGGCTTTTCATATATGCATATTAATATTCTAGGGTTCTTTATATACACGTGCCCTTTTTGTAGCTTCTATCTTTATAGCCTTTATTTTTTCATGGATCCACATGGGAGAAAGAGGAAGGGTCCTTACTTTATTGCTCTTATCAAGTTGTTTGGACATAATTGTGCAACATGTAAACATTGCAGAGCATCAACTTCAAACTATATGGGCATGGAGTCAAACCCATGCATTTATTTTTACATAAAAAAACCACCAAAACCGTGAGAAATGCATCATGAAGGCTCTAAATGATATGCACATGTTACACTCACATCAAGCATGGAAAACATACAATTATGACTTAAAAACACTTGGGCCAAAAAGCTCCAATCGTTCATTGCAAATGAAAAAGCGTTCCTCATTCATGCCAATGGAGGTTCTCTCTCAACATGACGGACACAAAAAGCAACATAATGAGGCCAACTACAATGATTGTGGTAAATATTGCAAGCATGCTTATAATGTGACTTACCTTTTCATGGCCCCATAATGTGGCCCGTGATATACACCATCACACATTAAGATAGTGTGAAATCTTACACTTGAGGGGATTAGTCTTATTACTATAATGGCCCTCGGTAATTTTTTGGAGTCCCTGCTAATTTTCATTATGAGAATTAGTGTGGGCCACGTAAAATTTCAACCCACATTGAATTTATGGTAGAGATTAGCATGGGCCACATTAATTACTTTTCTAGAAAATCAATGTGGGCAATTATTTTGTTTTTGTGTTGTTGTAAAGTGATTGTTTTACTTTATGTAAGGTGTTGGTTGGAAGTCTTCATGAAGACTTAGGGGAAGACCTGGGGTCTTGGACCCACAGTAATTCCACCTTAACTACGTGTGGCCCACACTAATCGGACTATTTAGTGTACTTGCCAAATTATGCTTAAGCCAACATACAATGTTTAAATGGGAAAATATTCCAAGCCACATCACTAAAAGGTACTACCATGAATGTACACTATATTCAACCCACAATATGTAACTTAGGAGGTGTGATTTGTCGGCTAAACAATTAATTTTCATATGGGATGAAAAATAGTGTGCATTTGAGAGAGTTCCAACAAAGTGAGATCCGATTCAAATGCGTCCTACCCAAGCATTTCAACTCTAAGACTCTAATCTTGAAATTATTTCCAAAAATAAACTTCATAAAAAAAGTTTAAAAAATAATTGGTTTCCCATAAATTTCCTTATCAAATGCTATTATAATAAATAAATAAATTTCATGCGAATTTCTAATTTCACAAAATAGTGTAGTTTCCATCAAAGCCGCATGGCTAGGACAAGAATGTGGAGAGGTTGATGCAAAAACAACTACACAAAATATGATATTTAGTGTGACTTACTATTTGAAATTACACAATGCTATAATTGTCTACTGTACATCTTGTTTTTTTATCAACCATGGTCGAATTGGTTGTTTGGACACTACAAAACACTAACATCTTAACTTGGTAAAAAAGTACATTAGTAATAGCAAGATATAGGAACATGTAACTCCACACAGTAAGTAACACTAAATTTCATATTTTGTGTAGTGTACGCTTTCAGCAGGGCCGATAGTTATTTGGGTTTCTCATTGGAGCTTGGACTAAAGATGGAGGGTATGTGCAACATGCATATACTTGAAATAGACATGAACTCAAATCTTATCAAATTGTAAAGTAATTTACCTCTTCATTGCAAATGGATTGGCTAACCGTTTTTTACCGTTTAAAAGAACACTACATTGTACATGGTATTTAGTGTCAAAGTGCACTATTTGCAAAGGGCCTAAACTAAATGAATGTCTAGAAGTCTCAAAGTGTCACATCTTCTAATCGGTATTATGATGTTACCGTAGTTCTCTAGCAGCTCGGGCAAAAAATAATTAATTTTAATGATGCCTAGATTTTGGGGAAATTGATTTCGTTGAGTGTATGAGAAAAAAAAAGAAAAAAGGAACAACATTCAAAGAGTGCCTAAAATCACAAGGATGCAAACCTCGGACAACTAACTAAGTAGGCAGTCATTTAACTAGCTAAAGCCACGCAAGAATTCGGTGTCTTAAAAGAATAGCTAGCTAAAAGCCATAATATGGGAGAGGAAAGTTAGCTAGTTGAAGTTAGCTAATAGCTAGCTGGAATTTGAATATAATCTCGTGGAATAAATGATGTCATTGCACCCAAATGGTCATATCTCAAACCCGGACTCATTGTTGTAGCGATGTTTTTGAAATTGAACATGAGCCTAATTCTTGGTAATCCAATAGATGTTGCGGAATCTCCGTTTTGGAACACCTTGATTCCATCTTGTCTTGCATTGCCAGATTATGTAGACGATTCCAATGAAAATGAAAATGACAAAGATGATGATGAAGAAGAAGAAGAAGAAGATGATGATAATGACGATGATAACGAAGATGATGACAAAGATGATGATCTATCACCAATGCCAGTCGAAACTGAGGAAGCCGACTATACGTGTTGATTTTAAGCCTTTCAATTTTCTTGTGCAACAACATGAAAATACAAAGCCAACCGATAGCAATACAATTAAATATATATTGTTTGGTTTCATTTCAATGGATTTCTCTCTGGGTTAGAATGAATATGCATGTCACACAAATTTTTAGCTAGTCAAAGTTGAGTGAAAATGAGGATTCCGGAAAATTTACCTAGCAAAAGCTAAGTAAGAATCTCAGGTTGAGTAAACCCAGCTAGCTAAAGCTAAGTGACAAATAGGGGCCTTGAAAATTTAGCTAGGTGATGCTAGTTGGCTACCTATCCAAGGTATGCAATGATGCAAGTGACTTTCACTAGAATCCAACAAAGTAGCATCAAATCAAAGAAAATTTTGTTGCCAAGCAAACCCCTAACATACAAGTAAAAGACAAACTTTAGGGTAAGGAATCTTGGTTAAGGGAAGTATTTAGGTTAATCGTAGCCGCCATAGATGAAATTAAGAAAACCGTTCATGAATTATAGAAATGACTTGCATGAATGTCTAACTTGTTTTAAATTACTTTTTGGATCTACCCAATTTTAGAATGTGGTTTTTTGGGCTACCTAACTTACTTATGCACTTTAATTAATTATTAGGTAGAAAGGTGCCCAAGCTACTAGAGAGCTATGGTATTTATCAACATGAGTAATTTTTTGAAGTGAAAAAATGTTTACATTATGACCTTTAGGCTTAAAGCATAGCACATTGGGTTACTTGAGACCCACTTGAGTTGATAGTTTTGCGTTAAGGTATGCAAGGGGAAGATTTGATTGAGCATACTACTGGCAAGTGTCATGTGTTTATGTTGTAGTATGCAGAAGGAGGCATAACACCTTATATTGCATCATGGATAACCATGATCAACATAAGGCTAACAGGTTCACACTTGACGGAAAAAATTAGCTAAGTAGGCTACCGAACTGCCAACCACTTTCATTCGGAAATGGGTACCTCTCCACTATCACTTGGTAGTTTAGGGTCATCTCGGACCTGTACTGTTGAATTTGTTTATGGTGAGAATGGGCAAATTGCCCTAAGGTTGAGGCATCTATAACCGGTAAAATAAGAGAGTTTGTATCTGTTTAGGAGGAGTAATAGTGGAGATTTACTCTTTTTGTGAAGAGTAACAAATTCTAAGGAGAGTGCATGAAAAATAAATAAATAAATAAAAATCATGAATATGGAAATTGCTACAAATTTGAAGCAATCAAGTTAGGTAACACATGGTCGATATGTAGGTTAACCCATAACCGCTCATCTAAATGCTAATGCTTGACTATGATAGTTGTCAAAACTCTTATGAAGGCAATTCAACCACAAGCCACCACCACATAAACCTTACATATGTTCACTTAAAAATATATAGATCTCGTCCATATTGGCAAAACATGCCCCTTGCGAACGCTTAAATGGACCTAGTAGACTATGCAGAGTGGGCTAATAGTGCGTGTGGGAAATTAGTGAAGGTGATACCAAATTTTTATACAATATGAAATTATATAATGCCACCAAAAGATCTAGGGTTTTGGGAGCTCAAAGTGTCGAAGTGCCAAAAAATCTCAATGCAAGTTCTCTTCAGTTTCTTAGTGTTTTGATGTGCCTCACATAACATTATTCATATTCATAACAATGTTTTGTGGGACTGACAATATTCCACTGAATATTCCCCATATTCATACTGAATGGGGAATATGTTGTGAAATATTGCCAGTCCCACATAAAATTGTTATGAATCTAAATAATGTTATGCAGGATTGAATGGCGCCAACCAAAAAGAAGAAGAAACTCTTCGAACTCACCCAAACATGTTATGCACTCTAAAAACAACTTAATACATACACTAATTACCTTGAATTATATGGTAAATGAGCATGTATTCATGAATTTAATATCACTCAATAAAAATTTCAACCCTCACTAAATATGAGATTTGGCAAAGTAGTACCACACTCCCTAAATGGGATAAGAAATTTAATAAGGGGGGAAATTTAAAATGGATGGAAATTTTCTTGCCAATTCTAGTAATTTAGTAAGCCCAATGTGAGGGACGGTAAGGAGAAGAAGCATAGATTAAGGGGGGCCATGAACCTATTATAGCAAAGAAAAATTTAGCCTGGCTTTGAATTCAATGCTCGTGCAATGTGTCCTAGTTTTTCGCCCCGATTTGCAATCTAGGTGGCATGCCACCTAGGATATCCACCTTATGAACCCACTCAAATGGGAGAGATTTGCTGCCGCTTTAATGATACTAGTAGTGAAATTTAAAATAATTACATATTTCGGATTATTTTTCTTATTGATATACTTCTAAGTACACTAAATAGGGATATTTAGTGTTTGATACACTAAAATGAACGCATACACTAAATATCAATAACCCTATGAAAGTAAGTAACATCAAATGTAAACTCAAAAATAATAGTATGTCTTACATTAGGCATTATTTTTTTCAAGTCATGGTGAGCAGTAGAAGAATCAAATTGAGAGACAACCCATTGTGAAAATTTCTTCTTACACTGAGCTTTGAATGAAGCAATTGTTCCATCATCCAAGAGTTGTACCATGTGTTATAATACGAGTGGTCAAAATACAATAATTGATCAGTTGTAAGGTTGGAAAACCAGACGATTCATCCCTATCAACATGCTTGAGGGAATGAGTAGCATAATTGTTCATAGTTGAAAGTGCCTTCCAATTTTGAGATTGGAAATGTATATCAAGGCTCATCATCCGACTCTCAAATACATCTAATTTCATTATGGGCGTTTGGTTTGCACCCGCTTTATTAGGGTCGCTTCACACACAAACCAATAGCTATGACCATGAATATCTACGGGCCCTTGAAAATCATCCAAAAAAGGTTGTGAGTTATTGTGGGAAGTGAAATCTAATGTTCCACTTGATGGGTCCTTGAGCTTAGTATAAAGTGGAAAATGGACCATGTTGTTGAGCAACCACAAAATACGTTCAGGTTTGGGTCGTCAAATGGCAATATAATGTTTTTAGGAGTCAATGAAATGAAATGAAAAAAATCAAAGTTTGGGAAGCCAAAAGTATTATGGGACTAAAGGTACATCATGATGGTGCCAAACCAACTAATTCTTTAGAGTGGCGGAGTGCAGTAGTTTTTGTTGAATTGATGGTCCAATTGAAAGAAAGACTTGAGACTCCCTAATATACTACGTTCTCACATAATGATTGAAACTTATCTTTAATGAAATTATCTAAGGGACACTCCAATACAAAGTATGTCTCATTTTCAACTACATCATAAGAACAAAAGTGCCATATTGTATTATCTCTAGAGGTAGTGATAGCTGACCACCATCCACCAATGGCAATATAATTGATTGCCATAATCCTTGATTTGCACTAGACTCACCTCTTTTTGACATGCCTACCACGATATCCGATAGACCATGAAACAATATCCACTTGTTGTCATGTACAGTTTTCATCCATTCAAATTTCTCTTATCCTTCATACCTTCAAGATCTAGTGTAAAACGAACTTGGACCGTCTCCAACTTCTTGACCAATCACATCATTTGTTTATCATGGGTCAAGGACCCTCAAGCTCTAGTGTAGAAAAAACCTTAGGTACATATTACATATTTGAATTCATGCAAATAGAGTCCAAAGTTTCTCCAAAAGATCATGTGTTTTTTTTAAAGAAGCACGATCCTTAGGTTATTGACAATCATCCCCCGTGTGGCTTGAAATTCATAACGTCAGCCACAACGATGATTTGGTAACATACTTACCCAAACAAATTATTAATGGCCCTTGGGACAAATGCACCAAATCCCGAAAAGTTCATTTACTTGATTTCCTATCATCAAGAAACACTATGAGCTCAAAGGTAGACAACCCTTATTAAATCGGTTATTTTTCTTATTAGGAGACCTATATTTGAATGGTATGTGGCTTGGTGCGGCTCCAAGAACAAACACCAAAGAGACACATGTTTAAAAGAGATTGGATTGCATGCTCAAAATATGGTATCCATTATAGGGTTGATAGCCAACATGATCAGGCAGGCAAATATGCAATTTATGACCATCAAATGAATACAAGAATCTTCACTTTGATGATGAACGAGATAAAGAAATTTAAACGAGCTCCGAAATTATGGGAAAAGCAATCACAACCTCGTTTTGGATTTGCTAACCATCTCGCACCAATCGCATGGTTCATATCCTAGGAGAAAGTGGCTAGTCGGGGGGGAAAGTAGCCGCTTAAGGGCCACTTCAAACTATGGCCGTCCAAGTCGAGAGGCGGTGGGATTGAATGGCCAAACTTTGTTGAGAGTCCAAAGAAATGGGCTGAAAATAGCCAATAAAATATAGGAACCGGAGCCTTCAACCAGGCACAATGTGAAGCCTCCAAAGGCCAAACCCAAAGTCCAAACCTTTGGCCATGAACTCCCACGGCCTCTTGACTTGGGCAACCATACTATGAAGCCTCCAAAGGCCAAGCCCAAAGTCCAAAGGAAGAAGTAGCATCCCACTATAATCCCTGCCCAAAACAACCCCTCCAATCTAACGGCCAAGATCTTGTCAATGTTTGATTTGTTTTTTGGAAACAAATCGACGGCCTCTCGACCATAGTTTGAGTTCCCATTCCCATCTGACCCAAACTTCCTTCAAGACTCCATCGCCTTGGTCAAAAAGTATTGCCATGTAAGCATTTCAAACAACAACAACCTTTGAACTTTGACCTCTATTGTGAAGGGTCGAGAGGCTGAATTCTTGGTTTCTTGCACTCTAATTGGAGGACATCGACAGCCTCTCGACCTTCAACCATAGTGTGAAGGGGCCCTTAGATTTGCTAACCATTATGCACCAATTGTATGGTTCATATCCTACAAGAAAGTGGGCTAGTTGGGGGGGGGGGAGTAACCGCTTAAGACCCATCTACCCTTAGATTTGTAAAGCATTTGTGCCAAAATGCATGGTCCCAATGCCTACAAATTTCAAGTATCTGGTCACTTGTTCTTTTTCTCTCTTTCCCTCTTTCCCTCTTTCCCAGATCCTGTGAATCCCTTTAGCGATAGCTAAGACGGTGAAACCCTGTCATGTACAATGTGAACCAATAACTTATGCTCTTTCCAAATATATACATGAATCTTTTAATGAAGGCCCGAGCGTTTCCCTTTTAAAGTAGTTCTTTCTCACCGTAAATGATGCTCATATAGAAAGAATGTTTACTACACCGAACATGGTGTTTAGTGTCACTTCCTATTTGGAGTTACACAATGCTATATCTTTCTACTATTGATGTGATTTTTTTAACGGGCAAGTTGTTGTTGTTATTATTGTTGTCGAATGTCCAAACAACCAATTTCGCATTTATTGGTAAAATAATACACACATATATATAGCATTGTGTAATTTCTTGTCGAATGTCCAAACAACCAATTTCGCATTTATTGGTAAAATAATACACACATATATATAGCATTGTGTAATTTCAAATATGTATTTTACTCTTGTGATGAGTGTGGCATTACTATATTTTGTTCCTATAACGGAAAGGTTTTGTACAAAGGTATACACGTGACCCTATTTGTGGGCACTTCCGATTCCAACATGGAAAGGGAAGATTTTCCCTTGCGGTTTTTAGCCCCACGTGAATATGAGCTCGTTGGTCTTACTTAGGGTTATTTTGGATACTTATTTTTCTTTGTGCATCCACTTCTTGTAAGATATGAAACACGCAATCAGTGTGAGGTGATTTGACAAACCCAAATCCTGCATGCAGTTGTTTGAGTCGTAATTTACGGACGTTGTATGACTGTCTTGTGCATTATCTTGAAAGTGAAGATTTTCGTGCTCATTAAGTGGTCGTGTAGGTCCCCCACCCCCCTCGATCACGCTGACTACTGAGTATAGAGTAAAACCACACTAAATATGATATTTAGTATCACTAATTCTAATTGTCTTGCTCAATACTAATTGTAAACCGCGGTATAGTGCCACCAACACTAAATGTTAACCCAACATTATTTATCATACCTTGAAATTTTTTGGGGGATTATAGATTTACAGTGTTGCAATTACTGTCACTTATCAAGTGATTTTTCATCCAAATCTCAATCATCCATGACAATATTTCATCACAAGTTGCTGACAAGACAAGGTAGGGTGTTGGCCAATGGATGAACTCATCCACCATCCATGACAATATTTGTTCACTTATTCATAAGGAGTGTCATCTGAAAAGTCACCAAAGTGACATAAAATACCATATGACAATAAATACCATAATTAGCATAGCATATTTAGAGCACATTGTCCATTGATCTCTTTTAAACATGTGTCTTTTTTGTGTCTATTATTAGATCCACACCTAACAACAAGATACCACTTCAAAATGGATGTCAAAATTGTAATGTTGTGTTGGAATAAGCATGTATACCTCATAAGGTGCATTGCCTCCATTTTGGTGCGTGGGCTCCATGTAAGCCAATATGCTTCCGCCAGGTGTTTGATTAGTCCGGGGAGGGGGGAATTTTGCTTGCTTTTTTTTTTTTTTTTTTTTTTTGTTGAGACAGAAGGCCGACACGCCAACGCCAAAGCACATGAGGCGGTTGACCACTTGGCAAGTTTTCCGTCAAGTAGAGAGGAGATTTCACAACCGGGATTCGAACCGCCAACCTCTTCCTTGAGATTTGGGTATCTCTCCACCCATCCGGTAGTTTAAGGTCATCTCGGACCAAGGAATTTTGCTCTTGGTTGTTGTCAACTTTCCATTGATGTAGGATGAGGTGAGTTAGTTAGTGTTTTTTTTTAAATATAAATAAATGTGTTATGTATGTTTCGTGTATATTTTTCATTCTTATTGTTACTTGCAAGGGTGGTTTGTGGAAGTCTTCTTATACTACACTATATTTGATGTTTACTATCACTTACTATTTGGAATTACGAGGTGCTACACTTGTTTTTTTAATTGATGTAATTCTTTAAGAAGTAAAGTTGCTATATTGTTCTATAATGTCCAAACAACTAATTTGACGGTTGTTGGTAAAATATGAGATATATAGTAAATAGATATAGCATTGTGTAATTCCAAATAATAATTGACACTGAATATCATATTTAGTGTAGCTTATGGATGGTTGCATTGTGTACTTCACAAGAGCGCAAACTCAAGTTCATGAAGGTTCCAAGCTAGTTCATGAACCTTCCAACCAATGTTACCCAAGTGTTCTACTGATTTCATGGATCTTCTAAATCAGTTCATGATTTCTCTAAACCGACTTAGCATGTGGCACACCTCAATTTTATGATAGTGGATCTTTACCTCTAGCAACTTCACGAATCTTCCAAACCAAATTTCATAAATCTTTTGGCACTTTGTGGGTTTCGTATTCTCAACTTCTCAACTTCCAGCTTCATTGTTCTATATTCTTTGTCTTCTCATTGTTCATTTAGTTCCTCTTTGTTTGGTGTTTACTTGAAAGCCGAATCTATCCTTGACGTCAATTTTTCTTTAGACTTTCATTACAATACCTCAAAGCCATAAACAAGTAATTTTGGTTCTATTATGGTCTTTAATTTCTGTATATGGAAGCAAACAATTCTTTGATTACAATGGTCATTATGAAACAAAGTTATACAATTCAAAAAATTGATTTTGTGGAGTTGTGAATATGGGTACCAAATCACGAAACTCTTCACAACATGTAGTGAAATTGGTTCAAGTTGAGTTGGTTGTTTATACAATGAGCTTGGTTCATGTTTCCAATGAAATTGGTTGAGCCTATTGCTATATTGGTTTGTAGATTCATGAAATTGAGTTTGCACTTTGTGTGAATTCTTCTTATGAAAGGAGTATTGTGACATGACCTATCTATTTGTGATGGCCATTCTTGACATTGTCATATACCACCACTCAAACAATAGGCATCCAATTAAGAAGCGTGTCCTACTAGGCCCACATAGTTCAAAATACTTAGCATGAATTTGACTCGGGCATGATGATTTGGGATTATTGCGGGGGTTCGAGAAGGATGTTATAATTGGTGGATGAATGGTGCTTGGGAATGATAATCTTGGCTGATGTTCGAGTCATAGGCAAGATCCTCAAAGATATGGTGAAATGGATGAATTTCTAGCTAACACACATCCCTCCCCCTCCCCACCAAGATGGCAATACTTGTATGTAGTGACGGATATATTGGATGAATTTTAATGTTGGTGGATTGATTATGGATGGACCATACCCTCGCTACAATGATCAACCCAATTAATGAGGGTTGGCTAATCATGAGTATGGGAAATTAGTGAAGGTGATACTAAATTTCATTCTGCTGCGAAACTAGTGTCAACATAAGATATAGGGTTTTGGGAGTCCAAAGTGTTTTCACCTCTATTTTTGTTATGTTATGATGAGTAGTAATGCTATCAAACCATTTTATAACGTGTGTTGTTGTTCATGTTCTTTTATTACACCATCAAGAATGATTCTAAAAGTTGTGACCTCAAGCTTCAAAACACCTTAGAGGATGCATTAATTTTTTTGAATGTATAATAAATGAACATGTACTCAAGAATATAGTACCACTTATTAAAAAAATCAATCCTTACTAATTATGAGATTTGGCAAAATAGTGCGTGTTTCGGGAATTAGTACCACACGTACTAAGACGAGTTTCCATGTAGGCCACTTGCCCACGAGATTCTAGTGTGAATAAGGACAAACCTGCCCAACTATAGAGGGAATTTGGTGGGGTAGGGTTCTTATGTGCCAACTAGCTACTCCCATCTTCTCAAATCCGGGTCCACCTACTAACCTCCTCCTCCTAGTTATCAAAGATGGAGTTCTAAACTGACACTCATTATCTTTAGTCTTCATACTGGTGATCAACACTCATAAATTAAAGATTCTTGAGTGGACACATGGAAGTCTAGCAGCACGTGTCCACGGCCCTCCACATTCTAACATGCTACCAAAGTATAGTTGGATGGCGACTTATGCTTAGGGCCGCTTTAAACCTAGAGGCCGGGCCAATTCCCCTTGAGGCCGATTACATGAAATTTCAGCCTCTTTTGGGTTGGAGGCCGACTTCAACTACACATTATTATAAGATTATAATGGGGGCCAATTTTTCCATATGTAAAGGCCTTAGGGCCAAGAAGCTAGGCCAATTCAATAAATCTAGCATAATCCACGGATCTAGCATATTCTAGCATAAAGCCGTTCATGTTTCCACATAATCCAATGGATATGGTTCGCTAAAAAACATATTTTATTTTACAAAGTTTTTTGTATTGAAATATGACATTGGCCCGAGGCCAACAATTGGCCCTCCATTTTGGGTGCACCCAATTCAACGAGCTCGGGCCGTGTCAGACCATGCATTTTTTTATTAAAAAATTCATACCACCAAATCGACCCGGCCTCTAGGTGTAAAGGGGTTGGGGCTGATTTCAACCCTTTAGCCAATCACAAGTGAGGATTTCAAGCCTCTTACACAACGAATTGGCCCGGCCTCTAGGTGTAAAGCGGCCCTTAACTACATGCAAACACCTCCCACCCACTATTATCTAGAATCTAGTGGGTGAGTGGCCACCAATGGAAAGTCATCCTAAGTGAGATAATCATTGTAGGTACTGAAGATTAATATTCTATAGGATGGTAACATACAATGCGGATTACCTCTCATATTGGTACTTCAACCTTACTTGTATAGGACCTAGTTAGGAAGGATTAAGTGAAAAAACCTAAAAGGGGCGTGTTTCAAGTTGGTGGACGAGAGGTACATACTTAAGTTATGCAATGATTGAGGTCAAAGTTCAATAGGTACGGAGGCCCAAGCCTTAGATACAATGCGGATGACATCGAATATTGTACATCCATATTGGGAGACTTTTTTTATTTTTTTTGTTTTCCACGTATTAACCTAAGTTATTGACAATCAATCAAGATATTTTTGGTTGATTTTCAAAAAATGCTAAAACCTTGCATATAGTAAGAGCAACGCCACCTTGAACTCAACCCAATTTTTCTTTAGTGCTCGTTGTCATATGTCATTATAAGTCGGGGAAGAACCTCATTCCCATGAGGGAAGGAATAATTGCATACGAGGGTACCTTTTATTCATCCAACATAAAAGCCATAGAATAGTGTGAATTTCGGATTCAGTTTTAAGTTTAAATGAGTCACGGGGAGGTGACTATCGGAATTTTAGAAACCACGTGAGATAAAAAAAATAGGGTCAATTTAATTCGTTGAGGGTAAAATTTATACATTCATTAGATCTACCATAGCTTTGGAAATATGTCCCCTACATGTTTATATGTAAAATAAGGCGATGAATAATTCCTCCATTTTAGTAATCAATAGAAAAAAAATAGGATTATAGATATTGGATCCCCCCAAATGTGTGTAGTAGAATCAATAGAATAATTATGGGTTTGACTACTTGGATGAAGAATTGTGTAAATTCTGTCCAAATTTGAATGAAACGCGTTAGTTTGGAGGGAAACGTTGTGGATTTTTTGGGAGAAAGGAATGTTGTGACTTCTCAACGGCCCTTGGGTTTGCTTAGGGTTTGGACAAACATAGTGGGGTGAAGGCGGTGAAGTGTTTGGGTAGGAGGTCTTGCATTGGTGAAGCGTGGCACAAAGACGGTAGGTAAGACACATTTTTTGGAGCTTTCTTCTTTGTTCCATAGCATTCACAGCATTCACACAGGGTGTTTCACAAGCGCCAAAGATTCGGCTTGTTCCGCTCTCGTGAGGTATGTCCGCCTCATGCCAACAATTAGTTTTAGTTCTTTGTCATCATTGGTGTTAAATCTCTCCAAAAATTTTGTCTTATCATGACATTGTGGAGGATATTGATATGTACCTTTACATGTATTGGAGGATGCATAGTTATATCCTAACCCTTCACATTGTAAATATTTGGTACAAGGTTAAATGTGTTTGTGAACACAATTAAAGTAATTTTTTTTCAATTTGTGTATTTATTTTTTTCAATTGAATGCAATTTTTGTTTTGGAGTAGATAATTATGCAAAGTTTTTATGTTTTATGACAATTGATTATATTTCTTGTTTTGTTCTATCCGTGTTTACAACTTGTCTATGTTAGCTTGTACATTTTGTCATCTCCATGTCCATTGGTAATCTTTTAACTAAACTCCAAGTGTTATTGACTGTGTTTTAAATGGCACTTTGAATGCTTTAGCATTGGTATAACTAATTGAAACCGATTAAATGACAAGATGGATGGTATGGAACGTTTGTTGCTCACATAGTCGATTTTGCAATGCTATAGTATTCTGTTCATTATTTGGTACATGTACAATTT
Source organism: Polytrichum commune (assembly GCA_950295325.1). Lineage (NCBI taxonomy): Eukaryota > Viridiplantae > Streptophyta > Polytrichopsida > Polytrichales > Polytrichaceae > Polytrichum > Polytrichum commune. The sequence goes on from OX485807.1 coordinate 45,792,210, forward strand.
ATAAAAAAAAAATGATGCTAAAAATTGGTCTCTCCAAAAAATTACAAATAAACATAGGGTGCTTAAAAATATGTCAAAGCAACTTTATATCTACAAATAGGGAGGAAAAAAATACCAAGAGGTGCATAAATACCCCCCCCCCATTAAATACCCCATTATCGCACGTGGTTACAAAATGTAAGAGGGTGTGATCCCCCCGTGAAATGAGTATGACACCAAAATCAGTTGCATGAACTTTGAATAAATCTAGTCCAAGTTATTCGAGATGAACTGGCCACAAACCTGTGGGGGATCACATTTGTATGTTGGATGAAGGAGAGTTACGCTTGTATGTGATAATTCCATCTCTCAATATTCTCAACCCAACATCCACTTCACCTCAAACTTTTCAATAAGGTCGAGGTCAACTTGAGGGGGTTATTTAAGCCAAGTTCACTCTTATGAGGTTTTGAGACTACTTTGACGTTGGGTTGGAAATGTCTTTGACCTCAACAATTGGATGTTCCAATACCTATCGAATATTGAGATATTGGGTTATTGAGGTCGGGGTTGAGGCTATTGTGGGGATGTCTCCAGCCTTAATTAATCCAATATCAAGAATTGGGATTGGCTTAAAGTCATGTTGGCCTTGTTGTAAGGTACACGTGCATGATTTAGTTACTTATCTTAATCATGCACTCACATTTGAGTGGTATGTAGTTAGGTGTGGCTCCAAGAACGGATACCAAAAAGACACATGTTCAAAAGAGGTTGGACTACGTGCTCAAAATATGATAATCGTTATAGACTCAATAGGCAACATAATTAGGGGGGTTTCTATGACCAGTTAATGAGCACAATACTCTTCACTTTCATAATCAATAATATAAATTTATATGAACTACAATTATTTTTAGGAAATTGGCTATGAGCTTGATTTAGATTTGCTAACCATCTCATACTAATTGAGTGTTTCATAGCCTAGGAAGATCAGGCTAGTTGAAAAAAATAACTATTGATGTTAACATTCATGTACCTTAAGAAAGCATATGTGGTGGGCAGTCGGAATCTGAGCCACTAGAGGCTAAAGCCTTGCCCATAGTTAATGGTGGGCATAGCCAGCGGATGGCTCCCACCAATATGGGCACTCTTTCGATGCTTTCATCCAATTATTAGATGTAATGTAGTTGGATTCTCATTGTTCATGCGTAAAAATGAGGGATAAAGTGCCCCATATTGGTGGGGCCACCACTAGCTTTGGTCACTTGTAATAGTCCACCCACACTTACCGGTGCGAGCCACCACTAGCTATTCCCACCAGTAATAGAGTCCACCTACACTTACTGGTGCAGGCCACCACTACACTAGAAAGAAAGGATAATATTTATTGTTTGATACAATACATATGAACGCATACACTAAATGTCAATAACCCTATGAAAGTAAGTAACATTGAATGTAGTCTCAAACACTAAATATCAACTATGGTAATATGTGGAAGTTACATGTTTGAATTTAGTGTTAGTAAGGATATGAAATCCATGCTTCACATGAAGGGAGGTGACAGGAGGGAAGGTAGTGGCACATTTATGTCTAACACTAATTGTCAAGAAATTGAAAATTAGTGTTGAGCATGGCAGGGTGGTAACAACATTAAATATAATCAAGCACTTAATATCCTTTTTAGTGTAGCTATGCCCACCAGTAATAATCCACCCACACTTACTGGTGCATGCCACTACATTCAATAGGATATTTAGTGTTTGATACACTAAATATGAATGCACGCACTAAATATCAATAACCCTATGAAAGTAAGTAACATTAAATGTAAACTCAAACACTAAATTTCAACTATGGTAATATGTGGAAGTTACAAGTTTGAATTTGATGTTAGTAAGGATATGAAAAAAAAAATTACAATGATAAAAGGAGAATTCCAACAAACCTTCTAGCACATCTTCCGACACTAATTATCAAATAATTGAAAACTAGTGTTGAGAAGGGTATGGTGGTAACAACATTAAATATAATCAAACACTAAATATCTTATTTAGTGTAGTGAACGGTTCTTACCAACACTGGTCACATCCAATGGCTATCACTAACCAAATTGAAGCTAAAACTGACCCCTATTGGTAGGAACCGTTCACTAGTCACCCACACCAGTAAGGGCCACTTCACACACAAGACTGAAGGCCTGTGACCATTGCAATCCAAGTGCTCTCATTGGTCAAAAGGGCAAAGACTGTCCAAGTTCACTTCACACATAAAGGTGAAGGCCTAAGGCCCAAAGAAGACTTCATGGGTGAAAAGTCCTTATGGAGTCCTACATGGTGGACCATGGGTAAGGTTTCATCGTCTTCCAGAATTTTCGTCAGGCCCACATCCAAGAGGTGGGCCTGACGCAAATTCTAGGAGACCATGACTTTTTTAATATATTTTCCAGCATGATAGATTTCAAGACAAATTAGAGGGAGAATTCCATAACAGATTCTAAGATAGATTCCAAGACAAACAAACACCATCAAGTGATTTTTCAAATTGATAGAGTTTGAGGCATATTATATTAAACCAAATCCTACCCTCTTTTTCCACCAACAAAATGTGTAATGATCCTGCAACATGGTCCATTCAGAATTCACACTATGCTTGAGGGCCCGTGACTACATAAAACGGCTTTCCCAACACCCATGGTACGGCCTTTGGATGAGAGTCAAGGGTCCTCACCATTACAAGGTCACGGCTATTGGCTCATGCGTGAAGTGGCCCTAAGTGTGGCAGGGCATAAAATGGATGAATGAGGAAGAGTATAATTGGATGAAATGGCAACAGAGTCGGATGAACATCTCTCCCCCAGCAAAGGGCATGCAGGTAGGTGCCAAGAAAAAGGAGGCTCCCTGCAAGACGTGCAACAGAACGTGAGGACCGTCGTATCCGCCGTCGCTCCCGCCTCGTCCTCGCGCGCTTGTCTCTTCTTGCCGCTTCACCCCGTGCAGCTATGATTCTTTCTCATCATCACCAACCTCCACTTGAACCTTTTCTCTCGCATCTATGTAGCTAGGCCTTCTATCCTTCATTCCACCTAACGAATTAGTATGAAGGACTCATATCACCATCTGATTGACGACGCCCGCCCCTGCCTCATCGCAATGACCGACCGCCAGAGAACTTGAAAAAAGTAAGTGATTCAACCGGCATCGATTCGAATCCCCCGCCACCGACTACCTAGTGCACTTACATGGCACACACATATTTAATAATCTAAATGTGCAGCCGGTTGCTTATTCTATTTTCATCCTAACTGGCCGGGTCACGGCGCCAGAGATGGCAGTTCCTTGGTAGTTTTGTCGATTTCGAAATCTGTGCGTCTCGAATATGGAGTTTCAAATTGCGTTATCCGTCCATCCTGTGGTCAGTGTGTGATCAGCTCTCTGGTTCTGGTCGGGCTCGCTCCTCTCTCCGCGTGGACTGTTGCGTCGTGCAAGCGTGGAAGATGGTGAGAAAGATCGACGAGAAGGAGTACGACAACGTACAATATTGGGATTTGTTCGAAATGAGGAGTTAAGGAGATGTTCTCGAAGAAGATTTGTACAGGTGAAGAGTCTACGTCGATGCAATTTAGGATCGAGCTCAGTGTGCTATAGATGCATCCACACTAAACTGCGCAGCAGCCGGTTGCTTATTCTATCCTCATCCTAACTGGTGGCAGAAATGGCAGTTCTTGGATAGATTTCTCGAACAAGTTTTTCAAAATCTGCGCGTCTTGAATTGGAGTTTCAAATTTCGTTATCCGTCCATCTTGTGGTTGGTGGTGAGAGTCGAGTTTGTGATCAGCTCTCTGTTTCCGGTCGGGCTCGCCTGGTCTCTTGCCATAAGCTGTTGCATCGTGCGGCGTGGAAGATGGTGAGGTGGTAAGATAATTAAAAAGAGAAGGATTACGACTACGTATATTATAAGAGTTGGTTGAAATTCGCATGAAGGAAATGATGTTAATGACTTAGATTTACGCAGTTGAAGAGTGTTAGTGATTGCAGTTTAGGACCGAACTCAGTGAAACGCATCGGTGATGGAAATTATCAGGAATATTTAAACTGGAGTGACTGATGAAACTCAGTGTGGGAGTAAGTATACCGACAACGTCTTCAGCTGGACCCTGTCTTTCACTTGACGTGATTTTTTGTGGTCAGAGAATGAGGGCACTTTGCCATTTGTGTTGGTAGATACGTTGTAGAAAGGTCCACCGTAGTTCGTCGACTTCTACCAGGCAATTGTTGCGTGCTTGCTGTCTCCCACATGTGGTATTAGGGACAATATAAACCTTGGAAAAGAAATATCTTTTGTTGGTCGAATCCACGTATCGTCTAGTGCCTTGAGACATGACAAACCGATTTTGGAAACTGTTCTGGTCCGTACAGGCGGTTTCAGCTGATTCAGTCGACTCGTGTTAGCATGGAATGATGCATTTAGTTGCATTTAGTTGCATTTTGGGCTGGATTTCGGACTTGGAGCGAAAGCAGTGTGACTCTCAAGTCCATATGTTTCGTCACTCTGAGAATTGTGCTGTCAGTCGTATTGATGATAAAATCGATTGAAGAATATTACCCGTTACGGTAGGAGGTCTGATTTATGGAATGCAGATACTTCTGCAGTTTTTGCAACAATTCTGATCGGAACCTTCTTGCATTTGTGAAGATAAAAGAACCAGTACAAAAGAATCTAGTATAACAATTATTGCTAGAGAACTTTAACTGAAGATCATAGTGACTCTCAACTCTAGTGTAAGCTTTCCCTGGCGATTGTCAGCCAATTGATCTGAAAACAAAGACAACAAAGAGAGACGACTGAGAGTTGTCCAGCCTTGCGCTCATACGTGGACAGGGTTGTCAACAACAAGCGTTTGGTAGTATGTCGTTACCTTTGAAGCTTCATGAACAAGGTCCTCCTCAAGATTAACGCATTGCTGCTCAGAATACACAGTTCCTGACGTCCTGTAATGGGGAGGACCTCCAGAATACAAAATAAATAAGATCGGACCCTGCAGGATGTAAATTAAAGTGGCTGGTTGCGCATCCAGGTCTTCTATTGTATTTATTTTTTAGAAATGAAAGCCTGTCAAGTCCTCTGATTACATATAGAAGCCGGGTCCTCTCCACGAGGTTCAAAGTCTCAGAATGGAACCCCGGTGCCAGGACTCGCTCGGCGGCGTGTACGCCTCTTTTACGGTATGTTAGTCAGTTTCTAATATTTCACAACTAGAGTTAGTCAACTCTTGGTCCTTTTGAAGTTGAATAGATTTCACAGCGAGTAATAACTTTGATAAGCTGTGACAAAGGATGTCAATATTACACATTCGTCCTTCTAGCCTGTCGTAAATAGGGATCACTCGTTTCCGCGCTTAGTCAAAGCGGTAGAATAGACAACATTCTGCACTCACATCAAATGTGCTTTCATTGGAGGAGTATGGACTTCTGTGCGTGCTGGCCAGGTTCTACTTTCACAATCGCATCCCCTCCAGTTTCTCAATACCCACGGCGATAGTTAGTCAAATGTTGGTGCTCTTGAAGTCGATTAGATTTCACAGCAAGTAAGAACTTTGATAAGTGACAACGGATGACTGCTATTGCACAATCTTACTCCTTCTAGTGTCGTTTGTCGTAGATAGGTATCACTCGTTTCGCGCTTAGTCAAGGCGGTAGTGTAGACTACATTGTGCTTTCACCGTAAATGTGCTTACATTCGAGGCGTATGGACTTCTGTAAGTGATGGCCAGGTTCTCCTTTCACAAGTGGTATCGTTTCTAGTCATGGTTTTGAAAACTTGCATTCTTAACAGAAGATACTTCAGTCGCATCTTGGACTTGTGAATCGAAGATCTTGAAGTTTTTCCTTCCTAGGATGCTTTTTCGAATAGCTCTATATCATCAGGTCCTATCCTCTTTAAGCTCTCAGTGGCGATGCTTCTCTAGTCTGGTCTCGAATCTATCAATACCTACACGTTACGAATAAATGCAGACTCAACACATCGTAAAACTTATTAATTGGAAGACAAGTGTTCTCTCTATCGAAATGTTACGCGTTGGCATGATTCAGAATATTTCGGCGATGTGCATCACTAATCAATCGATTATATTATACTCGCAGATTGCAGCTCCCTCCGCAGCCCCGAGATGCAGTTTATGCGTGGACTATCTGAGGACCTTGCTTGGTTATATCCTCATGGTCAGGTGGGGAAGTGTTGTTCTACACATTCTTCGAGATCTCGGAGGATTATCTGAAGACACGGTTTACATGGAGGTGGATGTCAGGTACTGAAGTGATCAAAGTTAAGGATACGGCGGAGCTCTGGATGAGTGCCTTAAGGACTTCACGCACTGGTTTCTTATGTTGGACACGATGTGCGGTAGATATCAGAGGCTGTTGCCAACATAACTTGCTCCGTTGGTACTGCGGGCATGGGAGATGGGAAACTTTTACAATGAGGGCGAACCTCGCATTCACAGGTTAGTTCGGCTCAGACATATTGCCAGATATTTGCAGTTTCAGTTTCTGTCTTTGCAGGTGAATATAGTTGACGTCCATTTCTACCAAGGTCTTGGCCAGAAGTAGCGGCAATCAGCTTACACAAGGTTCGCAATAAAGCACTGGAGGATGAAGGATAGAAATACAGTTACTGACAGGAAAGTTGCTGGGAAGAGCATATCCGATAAGGTCTTTATTTGAATTGTGCTCTGCAGAGGAAGTTGCACCTCTGAATGAACATCAATAGTCGATTTATTTTTGGTCGTGTTCGAGGAATTAGTGTCACCTTTACTCAATCTATAAGTTTCTCTATTTATCACAGAAACGAAAACAGAATACTCTTTGGAACTCAAACCGTGCATTGATCGAAGCCTCTGTGTGGTATAACCACTTTTTTCGAAGTGTTCTCGTTGAATATTGAGACTGCTGAGTTTGTCATATCTCGTGCAACGAATGATGGCAACATTTTGGTTGCTTCACATTGCAGTAGAAAAGACGACAGAGGATTGCAGGAGGTATGGATCTATTCAAAGTGAAATATATATGTAGGAAGACATGCTATTCGCCTAAATATTATACTTCCATCACACATTAAGAGCTTAGACGTATTAAAATTTCCTGTCTTCCTGCAGGTGCCGCACGAAAAGGTACGAAAGTGGATCGAAAAGTCTGTACACATCGCCATCTCAGCTGTAGACTGATGTGAAAAACGATTAGCGTGCTGAAGCCAAAATACAAGGACATTGAAGTTGAAGAGGACGTCACTTGTCTGTTGTCAGTATGGACCAGTTGCGGAAGATGAAGCAGCATAAGGAGATAGGACGACCAGTATCTCGCAATACTGATACGGGAGAATGCTCTAATGGCACGCGCCTTGTTCCTTTTAAATGGGAATCCCGAGCAGGAAACACTAAAAGCCAGCTCGAAGATTATGGCGATGAGAGCGACGCGCATGAGCCCAAAGTTGTCCAGCTGAATCTCAAAGCGAGTCTGATGGGAGTACATATCCTAGATGACGATGAAGAGCGATTTTTTAGTAGGCAATCATCGATGTCGTCAATGATATCTGAAAAGTGTCGACCAGGGGTGGCGGTGCCTTTCAAATGGGAAGCAGAACCAGGAAGACCTTTTGATCTGCCGAAGATTGAACTACCTGTGGCTAGACTTATGCCTCCCCCTGGCAGTAGAGCGCATAGCGGGTTGCTACAATATTCACAGCCTTCGACTCCACATGGGTCTCATTCTCACCCAATGAGCGGAGCTTTGTATCCCGGAGGAAGTTCTAAAATTCCCAGCGGCATGCTTTACCCCTGTCCAAATCCAGGAAGTAGGCAGAACAGTAGTTTACTAAATGCTGTACATTTCACATTCGGAGCCAATCCTCTTGGTCTGGAGGCAGAGACCAGTGGGGCCAACAATCTCACGGAGAGAATCTTCAAGAAGCTGGTAGGGCAGTCGAGGTTACAGGTCTGTAGCAGCAAGGGAGGTGAGAGTTCTGGCAACAATTTGGACATTCAGAGCGAATTCGGTGTTCCTGACGATGACAGTGACTCTCCCGTGAGCACACTTGACCTTCCTCGTAGTGGTCCAGCGTCTCCGAACTCGTCAGAGAGGTCGTTTCGTGGGAAATCCAAGAGAAAGTCCTTGCGGCGAAGAAGCGATGATGCTAATTCTGCAAATGATAATTCTCAATTGGTTCCTATTGACCCTAATGCGCCCCGACCGAAAAGCCAACTAGCTCAATATCTGCTGTCTATCGCAGCTGTGACAGCCGATGTAACCGACGACGATGACACATCAGCTCTTGAAGGCCCAAGTGAAGTCGCTTGGCATGAACCTGAAGAGCAACAGTACCATCCTGAGTTCCCAGTTGTGGAGGGTTACACATCATCTCATAGGAATTTTTCAAAACCTACACACGAGCGCTGGACGTCAAACAGCAGTTCCTGGAACCTCTCTTTAGTTCAGAATCCATTGAAGACTGTGTCAACTATTGTAAGTAGAAGCAAACATCTTCACGCTACTGTTCCGGGGCGTTCCTTAAGAAGAGCATCTCGTCGTGACAAGGATTCAAAAATGCCCATGTCATTGACAACTAGCTATGATGGAGGGCCGAGAGCAATTAAAAGAGGAGTGCGGTCAGAAGTTAGTTCGGGAAGAAGCTGGTGGCGGGATCTTGGCTCAGGCAGAAACCATGCGTCGGGATCAGGTCGCTTGCAAATGGAGGTGGCGGATGAGCCAGACATAGATGAACCAGACATGGAACAAGCGAGCAACGTCAACAGATTGCAGAAGGTAACTAATTGCGTACCTGTACTGTCAATCGAAAATTTTCAGTGTTTATAAGAATGGCATGTATCCTTGCAACTGTTGTTACTCTTCCATCATTGCATCAAGATAGACGTGAAAATTGGGAATAATGACGAGGTAATTTGATTTGGTCCTGTAGTTTTCTGATTCAGTTAGAGTCTTGGAAATTATAGATGGATGTTTGATATCCTTGAATCTGCCTAACTTGTTCCAAAATCACGTGGTTCACGCTCGTGCAGGATATTAGCCGGAAGATGGACGAGAATGATTTTCCCTTCAACTCTCCAATCGCCTCCTCCTTTGTCTTCGGAGGAACCGACAAGAGCCTAAAGGCTGATTCACAAGAACCACTACCCGTGCCCAGAATGATGCTGCCGAAGTCTGTTGCCTCATTAGCCGAAACCGAAAGTTCAGACCACCATCTCAGTGATAACTATCACGATCCGGAAACAGGCTCTATTACTGATAGCGACGAATCACTCACGTATTCTCTTGAGAAGGAGGCCAATGGCGTGCTTGACCAGCCACCACAATGGGTTCCGACTCGAAGCTTTAATTACGTGAAAGAGGTAGTGGATGGTATTGGGTCATCCAGCAGAGGAAGGAGTGGGTTCGTAGAGATTGGACGATCTGGAAGATTTAGCATCGATCTTCAACGAGGTCAAAAAATAGACAAGGCGGAACATCTGCGTAGCCCCACTGCAAGCCTGAGGATAGTCAAGGCTGAGAAACCGGCGAAGCGATCCCTTTTATCACCTTGCTTGGTATGTTTCTGATCACTACTATACCTATATTCTTGATTTTGTGATCTCACCCTCGTTCAGGGAGTGGACCACTTGCAATTTGGAGACTCAGCATTGAATTTGTGAAAGTTGAAGTGGTTCCCTTTGTGAATCATTAGGGTAATTGAGTCTTGGCGCATAGCTCGTGCAGATTGTGCATTTTTTTGGGTTACAAATTGGTCTGATATCTTTCTGTTTCTATGTGATCATAACATAGCGAAGCATCTTATCAGTCATTTGGTGATTTTTCTTGTCGCAGCCTTTTCTGCACAGATCGCACAAAACCGTACCTAGAATCCAACAAGCACAAGCGGCAGCACCTGCGCCCAGGTTACATCCTGTGAACAGCTTCACTGCCCGGCTTGGTCCAATAGCCGCAGCTCCCACTACTCTAGACCAATTTCAGTTCTCTTAATATCCTCCTTCCTGGTGCGCCCTAGACACCTGCACAGGTATGATCTCTTTATGTTTTTCAGCCCCTTGTCAATTTTTTCCCATCCCATTTCACCACAAATCCATACTCAGAGGCTAATTGTTCTGCTTCCTTTATGTCCAGTCCACTTAGTGCAATTGCAATGTGAACGGACCTGTGCGTCTTCTCTAAATCTACTGTGCCAAAGTTGGAATCTCTAGTTTGGAAGTAGGAAAGGGTTTCCTATTTCAATTCCCTTAGCTGAGGATAGTGTAGCTTCCTGCAACTGCGAATCCTTCTATCTCCAAGGACCTCGAAACTATTCAGTCTGGTACTCAAAAAAGTCTCGATTGGAGGTATGTTAATGATATCGACATTGTACCTCCTAAACTCACTGTGCATGGCAGTGGTTGTCTATATTCTGAGACTTTGGAAAAAATATAGTGTGCACAATCCCTTAATTATATTCTCCCTGTCGAACACTTCGAAAAAACACCTCCTATATAGCCGTTAATGATAATTGATAAAAAGACGTGGATTTTTCTGCAACCATCCTGTAAGAAGTCGCCAAAATCTACCTAAAGTTTCAAAGTCCTTTGCAAACTTATCATCATCGTCGTTTCTTCTCCTCTAGAGCCGTTACGTAGGGTTCGGAGCTATTTCCACAGTCTAGTGCATCTTCTAAGTACTTTACGAACCTTCCAATCTTGGACGTGAATCCCCGGAGCAGTGGGTAGGTCTCCTTATTAACCTTGAATTGCACCGCCAATAGATCGCCTTGGCGGGTCGACCAGGCTGGCGAAACGCTCGGGCCAGCCTGGCTGCATCAAATTTAGGGGTCTGTAGATTTGCTATTTTGTGCCCCTTGGCGATTGCTTTCCCTAAATTAGAAACCAGTCGAAGTCATCCTGTAGCTGCCATTTCAAGGTATACCTTGGTTTCAAATATGCGGGGGAATAGGAAGCCCACCTCCATACTATGACTCACCGCAACCAATTATGGTGTATTCTATTCTCGCCTTATATTTAGTCGCCTTAAATTAGATGATATTCCGGTTTCCAGGCTCCAGCTATGAACCAAGTCTCTGCGAAATAACCGCGAAGATGCTCGTCAAAAAGGAGATTCTGTTACTTCGGACAAATTCAATCAGGCCGCATGGAGGATTGCATCGGAATGGCTCATCTGATTGTTCCTGTGTGATGCGCAGGTGATCGGATGTGGTGACAAATTACCGGAAGAGGAGCCGTGGAAGCATGACATTGGCTTTCTTTTCACCATCATCGATGCGCATTTAACTTTCGAAAATGCTCATCTTGTACAATGTTAGCAGTTCTTCTACCCACAGTATGTTAGCTGTGGGTATGGTAGCTGTACCACGTCTCCATCATTTTGGAGCACTTTGGTGCCCGTCATAGTCTCATACATACCTACTGGACCTCCATTATTTCATAACTAGGTGGTCACTGCTCTCCCCATTTTAGTTTCTTCGAAATGGGTTGCCGAGCACATTCTAAGGGATGGGTTTTGAACCCACATTCCTCGGTCACTTCTCCAATTCTCTTGTCGCTGCAGTATTTCTGCTCTCCTTTTCTGTGTGCATGCTCGTGAATCGTAATCGTTCGTTATCCTTAAAATAGCACATTGTAGCAAATTTCTCACTTCTCCAGACAGAAGGTGAGTAATAATAATGTAACATGTATGGCCTAATTGCACTTCAAAATGAACCGTATCGCTGAGAAGTACTGCTAAACATTTGATTTGTCATTTCGAATCTGCGAGAATATGCTTTATGTTCATCGAACGATCGGCAAGCAATTCGTTCTTTGCAAGAATATGCTATATGATGGATGAGCTCATCCATGGACGTATGATGTCATCCACAATTCTCATATTCTGTCCATAAGCTACACTGGAAATGATGCTTAGTGTCACCAACACTAAATGTTAACCAAACATTATCTTTTGTCATCCCTTTGTGACTTTTTTTTGGGGGGGGATTTATACATTTGCAGTGTTGCAATTACTATCACTTACCAAGCAATTTTTCATCCAATTTTCAATCATTCATGACAATACCTCATCACTAGTTGCTGATAAGAGAAGGTAGGGTTTTGGCCAATGGATGAACTCATCCATCATCCATGACAATATTTGATCTATGATTCACAAGAAATGTCATCCGAAAAGTTACCATAGTGACATAAAATACCATATAACACTAAATATCACATATAGTGTAGTTGATTATGATCAATACCCAGCTCGAGGGCTTGGGCAAACCAACCTGTACACTCGCTCCTTGGAGGCAAGGGTTTAGGCATCCAACAAGGAACGAGTGTATGCATTGGTTTGCCCAAATTCAGCTTGAGTAGGAGGGTGACTTGTTGTTTCCCTCGCCTTGCCAACCACTCTCCTCTTGTTACACTAAATATTGTGTCTAGTATTATCATTTCTATTTGTTTTGCTCAATCCTAATGGTAAACCGCCCCTGTAATATCACCAACACTAAATGTAAACCTACCATTATTTGTCACTCCTTATTAAACAATTGGGCATTAGAGATATAGAAAACTGCAATTACTGTCACTTACAAAGTGATTTTTCATCCAAATTTCATCCATGACAACATTCCATTACAAAAATGTTAGAATACTCTACAAGTGCATCAAGTTTAATTTAATAATTGGCATGGATTTCATCCAACTTTTCAATCACCCATGAGAGTACTTGTAAAGTTAATCATAAGGAGCGTCATTAAATAGCTACCATGGTGACATAAAATGCCATATGACACCAAATACAATACTTATGCCCCCTCCCCACCCGACTTTAGCTAAGCCTAAAAGTTGGTTCTAAAAACACGGCTTTCACACCATCGACATTATCTAGTGCCGAGCCTAGTTGGCAAATGATGTGGCATGGTTTAAAAGTGGAGGTTTTAAGCCCCAAGCACCCACCCTCCCATCGGTACCTAGACATGAGGTAAGAATATAGGACCTTCAAAAGTGTCACCTCCCGCCCTTGTGATTGGTTGCTTTTTACTCTTAGCTATGAGGGCACGAGGAACTCCTTTAACAAAAACCGATGATAAGATAGATGAGTAGTAAGGGATTTGGGAATGGGACAAAAACTATGCAATATTCATTGCTTGGTAGATAAAACCATGAACATGTGTGAAAGCTACTTAACTAAAACCTACTCAAAAATCTCCGGAGCAAGTTCTTGTAAGTGCATTGGGATAGTTGGATGCCTCCCCTATACTCGAGGGAGCTTTACCCGGTTTTTAGGAAATACTTTGGTTATTTGGTAAAGCCAAGTGGGGAGGGGGCATTAGTCTAGTTATCTAGTCCATAACAGTTCAATATTGGGATCATATGTCATACAATTGGCTTATCATGCAATCAATACACATGTTTCAAACCTACTACATTCGGCTATATCAAAGATGAAACATTTGATGTGGTGTGATATATTAGAATTGGTGTGCCACGTCGATTAGAGTGGTCTTTGTGATTTGTTAAGAAGCACCATTAATGTGATAGCAAGTGATAGCAAGACAATTAATGTGGGTCGATGGTGGATAATTTGGATCACATTGGATGGCATGTATCTCTCACTATGACACATGGACATGCAATACATAACTTGTGGCAACAAGCAATTTTTTTCTTAAATCATAAACTATGAAGGTAACTATGTGACATCATGTTGGATGAAGATATGGATGTCATGATTCCCTCTTATTCATCCAACGTAAAAGCCTTGGAACAACATGCAATTCAAAGTTTTTTTTTAAAAAAAATAAAAAAATAGTTGATTCAACACCGGAATGTATGCAATAATTTCCTCTTGCCAAGAGTTTAACACCTTGGGTGTTCTCCCAATTCACCCACAAACTTCACAAATCATGCACTAAGAGGTCCCTTGTGTGAGAGTATGAAGAAATCACACCGACACATTAGTCATACTACCAAAATCAAAGATTGATCGCTTAACCAACAACTCCAAGTTACTTATTGTACATGATGGGACTCCACATAGTTAAAATTATTCACTTCATTGCAACATTCAAGGTATACCGTAGCCTAAGAGTGCTCCATTTTATCTTTCCTAATGCCGGAATATAGTTTCCACATGATATTTAAGAATGTGTTGATAAAAGGTAGGAATGACACATGGCAAAGTTTGAGGGGTTTTTTTCTTAATTTGGTGGATTAGAGAGCCCTATACATGAGAGAGAAAAATTGCACTCTCTTGAAAGTTGGAAAATCCTAGTTTGAGGTGACATCACCCTCGTGATTTTCCCTTATCTTGTTTTTCCCCATTCAATAAGATATATTACAATGATTTCGATTTACAAGCCTTTGATAGAATTTGGATCTATTTGTGTTTGCAACTTATTGTGGACTCCTGAAAGTTAAGGGTAGAGTGGACACAAAGCATATTGTTATGTGTTTTTTTACCAAAAAACACAAGACTTAAGTCAAGGCATAAGTGTACTATGACCTATGTGCACACATGGCAAGTCCATTGTGCAACACACAATGACATAAACAAGTGAGTGGCAACTTCAATCATACTTTAACCCATGCAAGAGATAGCATGACACTATTCAAATCCATAACATTGTTCTGTGGGACTAACAATAATTCATGTAATATTCTAGAATATTATGTGGACTATTGTCAGTCCCACATGACACAATTATGAATTTGAATGATTTAATGAGGGCATGACCAAGATAGGTAGCACTAACAAATGCCTCTATACAACCACAATGAGTTAGAAAATATTACGACTCGCTAAAGTCCTTTAAAAAATCGATTAAAAAATTCATAGTCACACCACTTTTGAATGAAATGAAATTGATTTAAAAATCTAAGAAGCTGAAAAGACTAATGAAACTGAAAGTACATCATGATGGTTTCAAACCAAGCAATGCTCTACAGTGACGGAGTGTAATAGCCTTCAAGAGATAGATACATGAATTGGGTCACCCTTAGTACCAAAACTCTTTAAAGTGTAGAGAATGGACGTGACTACCTTTGCACTAGATTCTTGCTATGGAATAGAGAAATTTGACAATCACAGGAGGGTGTTGTCTAAACAAATTATCACTTTTTCAAAGGATCTTGACACGTGTCGGATCCACATTGGCCAAGACCGTGGTGAATCCAATGTGGAGATTGGCTTCCGGCACTCATTGTGTTGAACTGGTTATTAGCCCTTTTGGTATGTGGGTGTCATTATACCCCAGGGACTGGAGTTTCTATCTATCTATCTGGGTGTCATTGTAATCTAGGACTACATATTTAATTGCTTCCAGAAATTTCTCCAAAGGTCAACGACATTTGAAGCGTGAACTATTCTAGTTTTCCATCCATCATCTCAAATCTACGAAAACGGAGGATATTTTGGTCGGTAAGGATGTGGGGACTGACAAGTCATCACCTCTGCCACGTCATGCATATATCTTATTGGTCCAAATGACAAGGCTTCGAACTCACCAGCCAATGGGGGAGCTTCAACATCGCGATTCTAGAATCTTCCACCTTAAGGATGTCGTATCTTACCTCTGAGTAGAATTTCCCGTGCCTGTAAGCGTGAAATCTACGAATCATTCGTTAATCTAAACACGGATAGTCTACGTAGATTTCTTGCTCTTGAAGTTGGCTATGGCGGATCGCCCCATTTCCGCATCAGCAATTTCGCAAAGCAGGGTGCGGGGCATTGCAATGAGGATTTGACGGTGCTGCATTGGCGGATGAGAACTCCCTGCCTGGATTGAGAGGTTTTTTTAGTGTTATTTGATCCGACTTGCGGAGGGTTTCGAGTAGCTGGATCGTTAGGGTTTGGAGGAAAGAAAATGGCGACGTTGATGGCGAGGACGACGGTAGCGGTGTTTCTGTTTCTCGCCGTATCAGGATACGCTTCTGCACTGTACGGACCTTCTTCCGACGTGGTGGAACTGACTTCTACCAATTTCAAGAACAAGGTACTTTCACAGTGTCTTTGGTACCGAGAGTGTCGAAATTTATTGTCCGTGATCTTGTGACTTCGTATTCTGATACCTCTGTCCTCTCCCAAGTGTCTTTCTAAGGATCTCCATGCTATCAATTCAATTGGCTTTTCTCGTCGTTATCTCTCGGTGTCAATGGGAGATCGGTTGCATAGAACGAGGATGCCAACGGCAGACGTTCTCTCTGGATTGTTTGCACGGATTAAGTGGTGTTTTTGTTTGCATTTGAGAATTATGAGCCGAGTTTGTCTTGCCAGAGTTGGAGAATTGAACACATTTCTAACTCTGATTGAGCTTAGAGTGACTCACACAACTGCTATATGTTCCATAGAATATCGTGTTTTCACTTAATGTTCAAGGTCAGTGTACTTTCACTGTGTCTTTTGCACCAAGAATGTTTTAGTTTTGATTTATGTGATCTCGTCGCTTCATAGTTCGATTTCTGTCTCTTCTCCCCGTTCTTGCCTAGGATCTCCTCGGCATCAATTCGATTTTCTTTTAACGTCGTTATCCTTTCCTGTCATTGAGAGATCGTTCGAACAGAATGACGATGCCGATAGAATCTATATATATATATATATACACACACATATAATTTTCTCCTGATTATTTGCACTGATTAAGTGGCGTTGCTGTCTGTATTTAAGAATCATGAGCCGAGTTTCTCTTGACAGCTTTGAGGAATTGAACATATTTTTAACTCCGATTGAGCTCAAGAAGACGTAACCGCTGGATGCTCTAGAGATTACTTGTATTTCCATGGAATACAGTGCAGTTTGTACCAAGAGTGTTGTAGGTTGATGTTGTCACTTCACATTTAGATTTCTGTCCCTTCTCCCAGTGTCTTCCAAGGCCGCTCTCCAGATTCTTGCCACCGATTAAATTGGCTTTTCTCGGTGTTATTTCTAGTGTCATTGGGAAATCGTTCGGACAGAGCGAGGACGCCAATGGCAAGTGTTCTTTCACAGTTGTTTGCACCGATTGAATGGTGTTGTTGTCTGCATTTAAGAATTATGAGCCGAGTCGTCTTTAGAGAGTTGGAAATTTTGAACACATTTCTGACTCTGATTGAGCTCAGGAAGACTCACATAACTACTCTATGCTCCATAGAGTGTTGCGTCTTCACTTCTTTTTTAGATTAGTGTATTCAGGTTAGGGTTCTGGACAGCTAACATTTCAGAATAAGAACTTCTGATGGAGATGATGGTGATCTTGCCATGAGAACAGGTGCTTGGATCAGAAGGAATAGTGTTAGTGGAGTTTTACGCGAATTGGTGTGGACATTGTAAGAACTTGGCACCCGCATGGGAGAAGGTCGCAACCTCTCTGAAAGGCATTGTCACAGTGGCGGGAGTTGACGCTGACACTCATCGGGACTTAGCGCAGGTAATCATTTTCAGCTCTTGAACTGCAAGTGCATCCCAGTCAATAGCTGTGGTCATTCTTCTTCCCCTAGACTAATTCAATGCTCGTTTGGTTAGGACCACTGTTGAGTGGTATCACCTTTTTTGATACCACTCAGTTATATGTAATGAGGGTTTTACACCTTTTTTTTAATACAAGTAGGGTACAGGTATTTGAGGATGTTTTTGTTTTTGAGACCATTCGGATCTACATACCATCCACAACCTTCATACCTAGGCAAAATTACCTTAGAATCGATATGATATTAGGATGATATTGCCCAAAGTATGACTTGGGTATACAAAGATTCTCTCATCTTGTGAAGCCCACCAAGTTTTAATATATGACAAGTGTTACAGTTTTGATACCAGTTGGGTAGATTCTTTGATACCATCATTGATGTGTATTGATACCATGCGTTCACCTATATACCAGTCCAACATTGGTTGGGACTCGGCCACACCAACCCAAAGCACAGAAGCCATAGTTTCTACAATTGCAGTGCTTTAGGCTTTTAGTGAATGTGATTCTGGTACTCGGGCATTATGGAGAGTGAAGAGTTTCATCATCATATGGAGTCTAAAAGAGATGATATAACATTATCATGCCCTTAATATTCTCCTAAGTCAAAAAAAGAAAAAAAGGTTCTAGGTCCCATAGTGACATCCTTGAAGCTACATCTTTATCATAAAGTCATCTGATCTTTGCTACTTGACCAACCGTGAGGAATGTTATTATTGTCTAAGTTCATTCATATTCTTTGTGCAGGAATATGGAATTCAAGGTTTTCCAACTATCAAAGTATTCGGTGTAGGCAAGTCCCCCTTGGACTACCAAGGTGCACGAGAGGCTAAGCCCATTGTAGATTATGCTCTTGGGCAGGTACTAATCATCCTCCACTACTCCCACATTCCAAGTGTTGTGGATTTTCAGTCATATGGTGAAAAGCACTCATGGGCTTCCTTTTGTGATGGAAAAAACAGGTGAAAAGCCTTGCCCTTGACCGTTTAAATGGAAAGTCAAGTGGTGGATCCAAAAAGTCTGGCTCGAAGAAAGATAAGGACTCGAGTGGGGCAAGCGCCTCAGTTGAGCTTAAATCTAGCAACTTCGACAAACTGGTTCTTGAAAGCGACGAGACATGGCTTGTTGAGTTTTATGCACCTTGGTAATTTTTCTTGTGAGCCAAGAATCACTAGGCGGAGTTTAGAGTGACCCCTGCAAAGCTTAATCCTAAACCTACTGTCTTGTGATGATATGTGATTCAATTCTGAAGGAGTAATCGCTATATGGATCTTTGTAGATGTTAGTGAATATTAGTGAATAGGAGTGAATGACCATATAATGATTACTTCTTCATTCACTAACATCTACAAAGGTAGTGATTAATTGTAGATGTTAGTGAATGCAGCTATTACAATCAGTACTTCACTTCATGTTTTTCCTCAAATCATTTGTGGCTACTAAAGCTTAACTACTACCTCTGTTTCGACTGTGTCATTGGTAAACCAAGAGATGCTGAAGAACTGGGACTTTCTTGTATCTCACTCAGGGAACCTGCTGGCCTCTCTTACAAGAAATGTCGAAAAGATATATGCCCTACTCTCTGCCACTAAACTGTTTCCCTCATGACCAGGTGTGGACATTGTAAGAAGTTGGCTCCAGAGTGGAAAACTGCTGCCAAGAATCTCAAGGGCAAAGTCAAACTTGGTCAAGTTGATTGTGATGCAGATAAGGTATGAGCTTGTAATACACCCAAATTTCTTGAAATAAGATACTTGTGCTTTGCATGTTGGCATTGCAATAATCACAATGAGAAACTCACTTTGCGACACTTGTGAGTATGCGTGCTTTTTCTGTGTCTTGATGTGTTTTTTACATGGTGTTTAGGAACTTGTGCAGCTAATATGTACAGGTCGACTGGAGATGTGTGAGTGATAGAGTACAAGGTTTGCAGTTGAGAAATGGTAGGAATGCCTCTTTTGAGTACAAGGTTGACTCTTGCAACTCTGTTTCTCTACGAGGGATTTAGCTTTTGAGTTATGCTTATATAGAGTGCTCTGTGGGACATGCTTGCAGGCTTTACCACAGAAATTTGGAGTTCAAGGGTTTCCCACTATCATGCTTTTTGGAGCTGATAAAACCAATCCAACGCTGTATGAAGGTGCTAGAACTGCTGGTGCAATTGAGGCATATGCAATTGCTCACATGGAAATGAATGTGGCTGCCCCTGAGGTTGTGGAGTTGGTCGGGCAGGTTGGTGTTCATTTTCTTGGCAAGCCTTTGTGCAAATCGCTTTAGTGATGCAAGTTGGGATGCAATATGTATCTTAAAGTAAATAGAGGTTAAATTCTGAAATATGTATCTCATTAGCAAACAGAAGTACTTATTAACTATGATAAGTGAGTCTTACAAAAGCTTTACTATTGCATCTCTTATAAAAACAAAATCCTTGTAGAAGGATTATGCTTCTTAATATTTTAGGTTATAGGAGTGCATTGCTATTTTAAAACTACTTGGAGCATGGTTGAGGTAATTCTCACCTGTACAACCAAATAATATTGGCTGAACAACAGAATACCTTTGTACATTGCAGGGTGTGATGGAGAGCCAATGTGGTTCAGCGGCAATTTGCTTTGTCTCATTTTTGCCTGATATTTTGGATTCAAAAGCTGAGGGTCGGAACAAGTACCTCACAACCCTACGGAATGTTGCAGAGAAATATAAGAGAAGCGCTTACAGGCAAGTTATAGGGCAGAATCTGTTGAACCTGCACATTTATATCCTATTTGTTTTTTTTGTTAGGCATACATCAGAACCTCTATTAGTTTCCAAACAAAATAACAAGCAGAATGCCAATCCTGGATTGTCCACATTCACTTAGAACCTTTTTGTTTGATGCAGGTATGTTTGGGCTGCGGCAGGTAAGCAGCAAGAGCTGGAGAATGCTGTTGGTGTGGGGGGCTTCGGGTATCCAGCTATGGTGGCACTGAATGTCAAGAAGGCTGTCTATGCACCTCTTCGTGGCTCTTTTGAGCAAGATTCTGTTATGTAAGAAGCCATTCCTTAAGCTTCTTGTTGCTTTTTGACCCCCCAAACACTGACAGGCCCATTCTGGGCCTGAAATGTCAAAAAGGATCCTATCTAAAATCAGCCCATTTATCATATGTATTAACCCAATTTTCGCAGACAAATATATACATTAAATTATAGGGAGGCTTGAGCTCATATAAATGACCTAGACTCATGTACATACTATATGTACCTGATTACCCCTGTCACAAATGACTTTCTTTCACTTCCCCTTTTCTAGTAGGTGCACATATGGATTGAGTATCATTGAGCAAATAAAATATGATTTTTAATGCTTGTTGGGGGATTTGTACATTTCATCTCATGTCCTGAATACCAACCTCCCCCCCCCCCCCCCTCCTTTCATTAAGAACTAATCCTCCAATATTCGCAGTTCAATTTTCTCGAGACTAATAATCGCCTTCTGTGTGCAGGAAATTTGTTGCAGAGGCTGGAAAAGGAGGGAAGGGTAACGTACCTTTGCAATCTGTTCCCACTGTCTCAACCACTGAACCCTGGGATGGGAAGGATGGGGAGCTTGTTGAAGAAGATGAGTTTTCTCTGGATGAGCTTATGGGCAGCGATTCAAGTAATGAGGAGCTTTAAATGACATTGATGAGGCAATAGTCAAAACTCACTGCCAGGTCTAGGAATCTTATTAGGTCTAGCATTTGCTGGTCACCAGGTTTTCATTTACATCAGCAGTATGATTTGGAAAGATGCTCCCCACCAGCTTTGGTGTATACACAGTTTTGGTCCTCCATCTGAAAATGTAAGCAGCGCCTCCAACAGAGTCTAATTTCAATTTTCAAAAACTGTTCCGGGCAATGGCCCAGGACAGTACCTAGTCTTGGAATGGCAATCAAGTTGCTCTGTATGGGCTCTTCAGAAAACTTGCTCTTAAACTATGGCTTGACGAAAATTGGCTGTCCTGATATCAACTATGTACTGTTACAATCCCACCATTTTATCACCTAATTCTTTTGAACATTCTGAGTAGTTCTGGGATTCGCTGAAGTTTTCTAATGCAAGATGATTTCTTTGGGTTCATAGGAGACAATCTGCCATGAAATTGATACGAGCAACACGGTTGGCTTTAATTGTGGTAAGTTGAAGATTGCCAGGGTAACTTGACCAGTTTCTCCTAAGTACCAAAAGTATGCAGTTACTCCTTTGGTAAGATGAATTCACAGAAGGGCAATCTCAGTTTCATGATTTTACAAACCAATTTAGCAGTAGGTTCAACCAAGTTCATTATTTAGGCAACCAATTTAACTTGAACTTTCAACCAATTTCACTACATGTTACTGAACAATTTCATGATTTGGTACCCATGAGGATTTGTTCCAACATTCATTTTGTTCTAAGGTAGATGCAGGAGCAATCAATGGAACAAGCACAGGGTGATTTCGGTGACCCAATATATTTGAAGACACAATCTCTGGTAGATCATGTGCTTTTCTATTCTCATGTAGCACCTGAATCACATGAGATTCAAGGAGGAAGACAAAAAAATCTATCAATTATGTCGAGTCGTGCAAAAGAGGCTTTGAGGCAAGAAACCGTTATAAAACCTCGGAAGAGGAACCTAAGCATGCTAGAGAACTGGATCAACACCCTAGAGAACCGTATCACTGCTAGAGAACTAGAGTGTTGTATGTGGGCACACAAAGTCGCTTCCAAATTGATTCTATTATCACACCTAGAATGAAGACAACGTTTGGAGGCTTACCAAACAACCGGATGTTGCGAAACAAGAAGGCAACGAATGTGAAACGAGGAGGCACGAAATGGAGAATACGAGAACCGCTTGAAGATTATGAAATCGGTTCAAAAGATTCGTGAAGTTGCTAGAGGTAAAAGTCCACTATCATGAACTTTGAAGTATGTCACATGTCAACAAGTCGGTTGAGAAGAATCGTGACCTAATTTAGAAGGCTCATGAAATTGATAGAACACTCAAATAACATGATTTGGAAGGTTCATGAAGTAGCTTGAAACCTTCATTGAAATCGAGTTTGCACTTCCGTGAAGTCATCTTCCCAAAGGAGTATTATCCACTCATAGTCATTGTATGTGTCACAATCTGTCTCATCGAATAATTGATTTTAAAGTTGAAAATTGGCCAGTGTACATGGTGAAGGGCGGTGTCGGATGCAGACTGTTACCATGATCTCATAAGCAGGCTTGGCAGAGACTGCAATTTCGGAGAATAAGTCTGTTGTCGGTATGGGGTTTGAAGGTGTTGCAAATGAATTTCTCTTCAAGTCGTATAATTGCAAATATATTACTAGTTGATGATTTCCATGCTCCAGGTTTCAAGCGCACGCATCGTATTGAGACACTACACTAGATTTTGAAGCAACATGATGACGCGTCACGCTATTTGTCTGTTGTCCTAGATTAAATGCAGATCCGTTTTATTTTGAACACACAAAGGGCCACTTCACACATGAGCCAAGAGCCGTGACCTTGTAATGGTGAGGACCCTTGACTCTCATCCAAAGGCCGTACCATGGGTGTTGGGAAAGATGTTTTATGTAGTCACTGGGCCCTCAAGCATAGTGTGAAGTGAGAATGGACCATGTTGCGGGACCATTGCATATTTTGTTGGCGGAAAAAGAGGGGAGGATTTGGTTTCATATAATGTGTCTCAAGCGTTATCAATTTAAGAGAATTACTTGGTGGTGTTTGTGTGTTCTGGAATTCGTCATGGAATATGTTTTGAAATCTGCCCTGAAATTTGTCATGCTAGAAAAAATATTAAAAAAAATCATGGTCTCCCGGAATTTTGGTCAGGCCCACCTCTTAGAGGTGGGCTTGACGCAAATTCCGGTAGACCTTGCACCTGCCATGAAGGACTCCACGTAGACTTTTCATTCACGAACTTTTCTTTGGGCCTTTAGGCCTTCACCTCCTAGTGTGAAGTGAACTTGGACGGTCTCCGCCTTTTTGACCAATGAGAGCTCTTACATAGCCATGGTCATGGGCCTTCAGCCTTGTGTGTGAAGTGGCCCTTAGGTTTTTGAGCACAGCTAAGTTTGCCAATATTTTGTGACCATAATCAATCACTTATCCATTCAAGTCAAGAGTAGTCTCCCCGGTGTCCTTCAATGTATGCAAAGAGCATTTCATCTCTAACTTCCAATTTTTGCCCATGAGCATAAGGTAGGTGTGCCTCAAAGTGACAATTCCAAGAAGTTTTTCCTTTTGTTGTGGAGTTAGAAAAAATAAAAATAAAAATAAAATATAGATAGATAGATAGATATACACAATTATGGCAGCTCTTCAAATGTGTGAGGAGTGCACACGAGAAATTCTAAGATATTAGAATCATGCACACCCAAAATAAATATGCAAAGTTCGTTATGGGGTTGAGGCCTTTTATTGTCAAGTACGAGGGTTCATTTCCACATGCATTTGCATTGTGAACTCTTACATGACTATGGGATCGATTCACAATGGTAGTGCATATGGTTTTAGAACCAAAACTGGATGTTGACAAAAGGGTGGTGATAGTCTATGCCACTAGAAAAACAAAAACTTGTTCATTATGATCATTTGTTGCAACTCGTCCATTTGTTGCAACACAGTAGCTCATGTCAAGAGAATGTGA
The DNA here is from genome assembly GCA_950295325.1 of Polytrichum commune. NCBI lineage: Eukaryota > Viridiplantae > Streptophyta > Polytrichopsida > Polytrichales > Polytrichaceae > Polytrichum > Polytrichum commune. The sequence goes on from OX485807.1 coordinate 45,816,322, forward strand.
AAATATATCACTTTTGGTTGTCAACTAGAGGTTTGAGGTTTTCAATCGTCCAAAAACTACAACCAAAAACTTACAAATGACAACCAAATTTATTTATGTATGTTGCTCACCATGAGCTGCAATGGACAAGTTTACTTCTATTGTGGTCCCATAAATGGTTTGAATTCTCGTTGCTAGCTAAACATGTCATTCATACCCCCCCCCCCTCCTCCCGGTGTTGTAATCTTTCACTTTAACCAATCTTGTCTTTTACAGGTCTTAACCCTTAATGTCTTATGTGACCATACTCTAGCCGTGAGCATTTCACTCTGACCCCTTTGACACCAATTCAAATGGTTTCTCAATTATTTCAGCTACTCCTTTTGTTCATGTTCATGTATGCTATGTCATGCCATGTGGATAATTTTGATTCAACAGAGTTAGTTATTTTTGGATCAATACAAATATGGGAGTGTGCTCTCAATTGGTGTACAATGGAACCGGTCCACAAACGCCGACTTGACATTTGTCACCTCCATAGATAAGGGGTAGCATGTCCTAAGCATGTTTTTTTTTGTTGACCCCTATGTGCAAATGATTCCCAATTGATCTCAAAATCTGCATTCCACTCAACATAGTATATCCTAACATCTCCCGTTGGAATTTTTAATTGGACATGTGTTGGTGGATGTATATCCATGTGGAAGGTGCGCAACCACTGCCTAAAATTTGCAAAGCTTCCCAAAATAATGGGTTCAAGATTTGTGAGCTAATCTAAGTGAGTATATTGCCCCTCTTTTTAGTGAGGGTAGCGTGTTGTGATGTGGAGATGATTTGAGTGGAGGTTCGATCAAAGAACCAACCCCAATTTAATTTCTACATTGCTACCCCTCAAGACCACTACTAACATTCCTATTATAATATCCTACATTAAAAAAAAACTTTTGACGTTTAAAATGTGGTTGTGAGTAGTCACCTCTAACTTGCAAACATCTAAACAACTGGATTTGTCAAAAAAAAAACTTTAAATCTACAGCTACGGTCGGTGGAATTGAGGTCACATTTTCTAAACAAACTTGAGGGAAATTCGGTGTGGGAAGTTTAAAGTTAAGAAGGACATATTGATGCCCACATTATATAATAGGAACGTATATTGTTAGGAAAAAAACAAAAAAAAAATCCAAAAAATGAACCTTCACAATCAAGTTAGTAGGTCAGTACTATCATTACCACTTCAGCTATTTATAGGTGAATGATTATAATAATTTATATTTTAGATTTGCAATCCCGTATTTAAAGGAAAAAAATTCCCATATTAATTTGTTCATTTTTATGAATACAATTTCCAGATGTTTCGGTTCTCCTTACAATAGCATAATTAGTGCCAAAGTGGCAAAGGTACTACGGTATATCTCCAACCCCAACCCGTAAGTAACAATGAAGATCCCAAATATTAGGGGTGCAAGCAATGATCCATCAAGGAAATGTCTCTTAAGGAGCAACCCTCATCCCAAGCTCATTATATCCATATCATTCAACACTTGGAAGCTTGAAGTATCCACTTGTGTGGTACTATCACTCATAAACTTCTCGTGAGAATCTTCTAACTTGATTTCTTCATGGCGGCGTATTCCACACTTATTTGATGACATTTACTCAATTCACACTACAAACCTCCTAAAGCCAATTACATACTAGAGTTATTTGTAAAGTCCTTCAAAGGATTCATATCTTAAGTAATCAACAACCCATTGAACCTTCCTATTTCAAAATCTCATTTTGAAACACAGGTGCAACTCCTTGAACCCTTTTTTTTTCATTGCACCAAACTTTGACATAACTATAACATCCAAACTAGGGTTTGGCCCATAGCACCCTCCGCCCTAAATCCCAGTTGGGCTATCTAAGGTTAGCCAGTTTGACCCACTAGCCCTCAAATGACAACCTAGAAAACTCGATCCTTTTCTATAGCTCGACCATATTCTTTCAATAGGCTCATTTGTGGCTTGATAAACTTGAGTCATTTTATGCATATTGAGCGAACTCACTTTTGAACCAGCTCACCCAAAGTTTAACCTGGAGAGTACAAATGACTCTATTAACTTGCCAAGTAATTCATATGCATGGGTGTCATGTGTTGGGACGGCAAGCACCACCTTAATTACTTACAATGGACAACCCACACTAATTAAATGTATTTAGTGTCACCAATTCTATTTGCCTTGCACAACACTAGATGTAAACCGCCCGTGTACTAGTGTCACCAACACTAAATGTAAACGTAGCATTATTTCTCATTCCTTGTAGAAAAAAATGTACATTACAGATTCACAATATTGCAAAAACTGTCACTTACTCAGTGATCTTTCATCCAAACTTCTATCATCCATGACAACATTTCATTACAAATACACCAAAGTTTGTTCCAAGGAAAGCAAGTTAGGACGGCGATACTTGTAAATTATTCATCAGAAGTGTCATTCGAAAAGTCACCACGATGACATAAATTACCATATGATAATAAATACAATTATTCAGTGTAATACTTCATTGGATGTACTTAGGGTTGGAGAGTTCGATGAGAGATGGCCAAAACAACAACAACAACAACAACAACAACAACAACAACAATTCTACACTTTCTTCATTTAAAAAAAGCTCTTCAAAGCAGTGTCCAAAGAGAATTTTGGGCATAATTAGTGAAGATTAGTGCATCCAAATCCGACTGGTTAAATGTTTGTGATTTTTTGGTTTTTCTTTATTAATTTGAGGTATATTCTATAGAATCTTCTTAAATGATGGGAATTTTTTTCTGAAGTCTTGAACTGCATGCGGTTATTTCTTAAACTCAACTACTTTCATCCGTAACTAGGGGTCGATTCTCCCCATTCATTACCTTCAAAGTGCCAATGTCGCTACGGTGATCTAAGGGCCACTTCACACCCGAGACTGAGAGCCCGTGACCATTACACTTCAAGCACTCTCATTGGTGGAAAAGGCGGAGCCGGTCCAAGTTCAAGCTTTACACTACGCTTGAGGGACCAATGGAGTATGTGAATGCAAAATAGATGTAAAGTCCTACATGGATTCCTACATGGCATCCAATGGATCATGTTTGATGGTCACTTGGATCATTTCTAAAAATTGCGTCTTCGAGGTAGGCCTAACACAGAACCGGGAGATCATGGCACTCCGAACACTCACAACTGTTGATTTGTTCTATTTTATCATGTGTGAGGACGTGCATGAATAGAAATTCATTGGAATAGCATTTGGTTGAGGCCCGGTCATATATGACTTCACACTACACTTGAGGGTCCATGACCACACTACAGGAGTTTGGAGGTGTGTTGGGACAACCTTTGGACATTTTCTTTTGGGCTCTCACAATTTAATGGTCTCAGCTCTTGGCTCATGTGTGAAGTGGCCCTAATCGTTCCTACAAGGGCTCTCATTGGGAACAACTTAGAACTTTCTCTTGGGGAGGTCACTTCGCCTTACATTTTGTAACCACGTGCATTAACCGGGTATTTGTTTGGGGGCTATTCACCTAATAATTGTGATTTTAAGAGACCCTTTTAGTAGAAAAAATACTACTTGGTCTTAATTTCCAGCACCCTACATGTAATTCTAAGTCAAAATGTAGCTCAATTCTTGGCATGCTATAGTACTTATAACACTTAGGCATTTGCTCCGATGGACATTAAAGGTTTTAGGGTAAGTGTTTGGAGTGGACATATGCAATGTACATGAGCATATTTGAACCAAGCTAGTAAGCAACATACAAACAAACGAGCATAGCAATTGAGTAACCATTCAAATCAAAAAATCACAGCAGAACAAAAAACACTAAACATTAATTACAAATGTGGTGAGTGTTAAAAAAACACTAAAGATACTATCAAACGATCATCACTCTAAAACTTGCATAGCGAGAAAGTAAAAAATGAGAGCAAGCAGCACCACCACTCCTAGGCCCAAAATTGAAATCCCAAACCAATTTGAAAATGGACCAATAATTCCAACCCATAGGCAAAAAAATTCCTCTTGCGCCCGTGATATGTTTTAGTGATGATTTCATCATTATATTATGTTGAAAATGTATTATTTTTCATCTATCTACTAGAAGGACTAGGGATTATACTCATCCTAATATTAATTTTTTTTCCTCCCATGATTTTATTCACGCTCATTTATATCTACTACTGAAGAAAAAAGAATGAGGGTTTTTCCAATACCCTGTTTTACACATAATGACGTTTCAAGCATTAATTGAAGGCTATGGTAGATCCAAGTCTTCTATAAAATTTTCCTCCAATGAATAAAACGAACCCTATAGTTCAAAATTCACATGGTTTACTACTTTTCGCAGGGTGACCTCCCCGAGAACTTTCTAGAAACCCCAGGGGAACATCTTTGGGAACTCTTGGAGAACTTCCACGTGGAGAGTCATCCAAGTCCGACTGGTCACATGTTTGTGATCTTTCCGTTGTTCTTTCTAAAATCAAGGAATATTCCATATATTCCTCTAGAATGATGGGAAATTCTCCTGAAGTCTTGAACTAGAAGCGGTTATTCTTCAACTCAACTAGTTTCATCGTTAACTAATGCCGCCACAGTGCCAATGTTGATTGATAGATAACGTGATCCATACAAAGGCTGTCATTGGGAACAACTTAGAACTTTCTAGAAACCCCAAGGGAACATCTTTGGGAACTCTGGGAGAACCTCCACGTGGAGAGTGAACACCCCAGAGCCTACAACTCAGGGGTTGCAGTACCGCCACGTGGCAGTGGCTAGGAGAAACAAACCTTCCCCCCAGTCTTTGGGGTTGGTTTTTTTTTTTTTTTTTAAATAAAAGGGAAAAACTGGGGCGAAAGTGAAGTGGATATTTCCGGTTACCAGATTTAGGGTCCCTTTTTATTGGGATTTCATTTTTTAGCTTTTGAGGTCCACTTTAAGGTTTTTAATGTGGCCCTTTGATGGGCAGAAGCTTCCACACCAGATGCCTTTGTGTAAACTCATCCATTGTGGATGAACGGGCTCGAGTATAAACAAGTCCCCCTTATAAAGATTGAGGGCCCGATTTTATTCCAACTAAACTCCGGCACACAAATTCGGGGTCCCTCATGTTATTTTCGGACTTCAATCCTTTACATGATGTAATATATTTCACTGTGTTTTCACCTACACAATGGATGAGTTTACATAGACAACACGAATCCTCAGCCATACCCTGTGTGCAATTGGGTTACGTTTGCGAATAGGTTGCCCTCTTTACCCATGCAAATTGCCTTGGCTCAGATTTTGATAGCGGAAACTTGTATGTTTAGTTTATCAATCCGTATGGCAACCATGATTTTATTTTATTTTCAAAGAATGTACTATGTTGCTGTGTTACCAAAGATTCAAAATAATGTGGAATGTCGATGAATTAGGGCAAGGCAACCAAGTTGTGCAAATCACTGTAGTGATTACACACTTTGGTTGGTAGGTTTTGATCACAAGGGTTTCACAACACCTACCAAGGGGAGGGGGGTTTAAAGCCAAGTTCGTTGGACTAGTATGTTAATGATTGCATGGTACCCATAATCAACATCAATAATGATATCAAAGAAATTACGTTGGGCATAGAATTTATAACACCAGTCAAATATTGATACTTGGTGGGTATCTCAAGGTGAGAGAATCTTTGTATACCCAAGTTAATAGTTGGGTCAATACCATTCCAAACCATGTTGCTATTAGGGCGATTTTTCTCGGGTGTGAAGGTGCTTGCATGGTACATACACGTGAATGGTATCCAAAATAGAGGAAATACCATCAAATATCCATACCCTATTGGTATCAAAGCATTTGAAACCCTCATTATCGATGCCCAAATGGTAAAATGAACAAACTAATGAATTAGTAGATGAAAGGGTCCAACACTAATAAATAAATAAATAAGTTCTTCCCCCTACGGCCCTTTGGGTTTGTGGTTGAATTCTCCTTGTTAAATTCTAGGTCCCTAACCCCAATTTAGGGTTGATCTAATTTCAAACAATAATTTTTTGGGTTCTACAATGTGATCAATGTTTTCATCCTTCCCCACGGTAGGTGTCATGAAACTTTGCCCTTTTGCTCTCGCTTTTGGAACGGACTTGGTTAAATATCCTAACTGCCCACGTCAACAATTGGCGCAAGTAGGAGTGGTACGGTAGTGTCGTAGCAGCTTGGGCGGGTCTTTGCCTAATAATCAATTAAAGTGACCAAAACAATTAGGCAACATGGAAAATAATATATCAAAATCAAGCAATTTCATAATTTAATTAAAATAAGTTACGCATTCATCCAAGTTTCCCTTACGGCTTTTGGATGGCTATTGCTAGTTTCATCTAAGGTGGCCAATTTACCCTGAACCCTTACCCTGAACCCTTACCCTTCACCTCCAAAGCTCCCATCAGTTACCCTAAACTCTTATGTGATACGGTTTGGTATGTGTGAGAGATATGTTGCATTTGCGAGAGATTGTGGGTAAAAGGTGTCAGAATGGTGAAACAAAAAACTCACAATAGACTTTGCAATGTATATTTGAACCTAGTGATACCTAAAAGCTAATTCAACAAATTAATAGCACATGTAAGTTGAGCTTTTGTGAATTGGACATTAATATGATGATTCATTTATATAATTAGGCAAACCATGTCAATAAATTCCTAGAAATTTAGGCACCCTATATATATATATTCCCAAGTTGCTAGGAAACTACGGTAATAACTTACGGTGGCATTCATTGTGGCGTGAAGTGGTAACCATGCCTTAGTTGAATCCTTACACATTGTAAAAGTGATGTTGTATATTAAGCACTAACTTATTGCTTGCCAAAAGTGCCAGGTGGTTTCCTTCTTGCCATGTCAACATATTACGTGTCAATAGAAATCAAAACCTAAATCCAAACCTTAAAAATGCACATGACCCGAGGTGCTTGACTTGGGGTTTGGGCTACCTCCGACAACACAACTACTTTGTAAATGACGAGTGGATTTGATTTCAATGGAACCTTTCTATAGGCGCAATATGTGGAGTGGAGACAAATGATTTAATGGATTTTTAGTGGAAACCTTGTCTAAGAGCAATTGCCTCCTACATATTCACATCTCATGTTTTGGCTTTGGAGATCTTTCCATGTGTCACATAGTATCTCCAAACAAAATAGAAACCAAACAAAGTAAATTGCAACCATCGCAACTATTCCCAACTACAGCCTAGTTGGGCAAGGTAGAGTACACCATTTATGGTATTTCAGTGTCACATGCGTAACAGTGTCAGTTATCCTATCTCGAGGTGTATGTTAGGCTACACTAATGATCAACAACTGCACCATTAGTGTCACCTCATGACTCTTGGAGTTCAACTGCCCTTACTAATATCTTGGTATGAGTATGTTTGATAGTGTGATGAGGTGCATGCCTGTGTTACGCAATGGTCTTACCAGTAGACTAAAGTGTACACAATTGACCTCTTGCAAACTAAAATGCAAACACATGACAGTAGCCACCATTAGTATGTTCAGTAATATCTTCCCCTTGCATACTAAAACACAAAACTATCGTCTTGAGTATCCCAATGTGCTCCAATGATTGTCATAATGTAAATAATTCTCCATTTTAAAAAGTTACTTATGTTGACAAATAAAATCATATTGGCAATTAGCGGACCTGACACTTTGAGACCTCTAGGCATCTAGTCTAGGCCCTTCGCAAATAGTGTGTACTTGAAACCTAAATACTATAAATGGTGTAGTTGTAAATGTGGTTGTGGTTGTGGTTGTCATCAATGCACTGTATCCCTCCTTATCACTCAAAAGTAAAGGCCAAGAGAGTAAACTAGAACCACCAATCATGAAAACGGTGATTGTGTGTAAGCACATTGTGCCCAATCTTATGTAAGGTAGAGGGTACTCATACCAACACTTCCAGCTATTGCACACACATATGACTATGTGGTTGATATAACAAATTCATATTAGGCTTTGAGCTTCATACATGTATAAATAAATATTTAATACATTTTTAGCCTCAATTAAATATTCGATGGATATTCAAAGTCAAAACCACTAGCTTCCTTAAACCACTAGCTTCCTTAAACCAATACACAGGCCCGTGTATGACAACCTTGCATATGATGAGGACCCCCACCTTTGTTGCCTAGAACCAACACAACATAGTTGGGTACTGGACCCAAGCTAAATCAAACCTAACAAGTAACAGTGCGCCACCTCCATGATCCCACTTGCCCCTCCCCCCTTCCCGTTGCATAGAATGGCTAGAAATAGGCACCAACAAGCCACCCTAAACCCACCTTGAACCAACCCGAGATAGAGTGGAGCCCATTACCTACCCTACATGAAGGTAGTGGAGGCCTTTATGAAGTGGTGCCACTAATGGCACCTAAAACCATCACTATCTGGGTTTGGACACTCCTACACCATGGGGAAAAGTGTGAGATAATAGAGTGTTGGCAATTGGGAGTTGTTTATAGTGCCCTCTACCTTATAAATGGTCGCATCCGATAACCAATGAGACTTCTCTCTTTATGTGTCATATTGGAAGGCTATTGGATGTTTGAAACCACCTTAGGGTGCACTTCCATTGAAAAGTGAAAATGATGTTATCATCAAGAATCCATGACATAAACTTTGTTTCTTCACAAACCTCATTTATGGATAAACTTTCCACCCCCTTCCACCTTGCAAATTGTAGGGTGAACTATGAACCCATACCAGAATATACTATCTACTTTGGATGGATCCTGCCCTCCAAAAGGATGGATGTACCCTTACCCTGGCGCTTGGTAAAACATGACTATAGCAAGGGAGAACGATCTCCTATTCACGTCAGTGTACAAAAACACCAATGTTAGTTTTATTTGTTTTCATGTACTACCTACTTGGCCTTGAATGTGATACCTAGGTGACATCTACATCTCACATTTCCGTACTCAATGGAAATGCTCCCTAACTTAATTAGGCCACTTTCACTTGGGTGGAGTAAACCAAGTTGAGATCAAGTTGAAATTTCTTTGTGTCCACGAGGCTCATACTTTATACAATTAAGTGCCACTTCACACACGAGCCAAGAACCATGACCATGAAATTGTGAGAGCCCAAAAGAAAGTGTCCAAAAGCCGTCCCAACACACCTCCAAAATTATGTAGTGTGGTCACAAATCCTCAAGTGTAGTGCAAAGTCATATGTGACCGGGCCCTCAACCAAATGCCATTTCAATGAATTTCTAGACATCCATGACCTCACACAAGAAAAAGTAGAATAAATCAACGGTTGTGAGCGTTTGGAGTGCCATGGTCTCCTGGTTTTGTGTTAGACCTATCTCCAAGACATGATTTTTGGATTTAATTCAAGTGACCATGAAACATGATCCATTCAATGCCATGTAGGGATCCATGTAGGCTATACATACATCTTACATTTGCACACTCTATTGGCCCCTCAAGTGTAGTGTGAAGCGATTTTACATTCATTGATCATGATTTGCATTTGCTAACATGCTCAAGTTGCTCATGCTCAAATCTATTAGTTGGATGATTCCACATAGCTAGAGGTGTCCATATTAGCCTCATCTACCTTATAGGGGGTCAAGTTTGTGTGTTGGAAGGATGAAGTGTCGCCTTATAATACCTAGTGTTCAAGTGCGCTTACTTATAATATCTTGGCATGGGTATGTCTAATAGTGTTAACCCCCAATGTCCTATGCAACCATAATTTGGTCGTGAACATTTTACTACAGTTCAAATGGTTTATGGATTATTTCGATTATTCCTCTTATTCATGTTCATCTTTGCTATGTCATGCAATGTGGATGATTTTGATTCAACAGATTTAGTGATTTTGGATTAATACAAATATGGGATGTGCCTTTAACTAGTTTAAAGTGGAACTAGTCCATGAATGCCAACTTGACATTTGCCACCTATGTGGTTTAGGGGTAGCATATCCTCAACATGTATTTTGTTGATCCCTATGTGCAAATGATTTCCAATTGATCTCAAAATTTGCATGACACTAGAATGTAACATATCCTAAACATCTCCCATTGGAAATTTTTAGTTGGACATGTATTGGTGGGTGTAAATTCACGTGGAAGGTGTGTAGTTGTGGCATCGCTACTTCAAATGCCAAGTTTCCCAAAAAATCACAAGATAATAGTTTCAAGATTTGTGAGCTGATTAAAGTGAGTATATTGCCCCTCTTTCAAACAAGGGTAGCATTATGTGATTTGGAGATGAGTTGATTGGAGGTTCGATAAAAAAAAACCCAACCCCAATTTGAGTTCTAAATTGCTACCCCTCAAGACCACTGTTGACATTCCTATTATAATCTACTACAATCATGAACTTCAACGTTTAAGATTTGGCATGTGAGTAGTCACCTCTAACTTTCAAACATCTATACAATTGGATTTGTCAAAAGAAAAAGAAAAAAAACTATAGATCTTGAGCTACAATCGCTGAAACTAAGGTCACATTTTTTGGTTAGATTTGAAGGAAATTGGATGTGGGAAGTTAGGGGTTAATGAGGAGTATGTATATTTTATACAATGGTCTACAAGTTGACTAGGGTGTACACAATTGACAATTTGGGCCGGGGATTCGTGGCACTCACTAAAAATCATCCGTGCGGATGAAAAAAACACATAAATCATCTAAATGGCTATTTTTGGACTATTTGATTCCAGAAATAAAGTCAAGGGCCCTGAATTAGTCTATTGACGTCACATTCGAATGAATCAGCCCTCAACCCCATAGGGGGGCTTTTTTTATTGGAGCCACTTCATCCACGATATCTTGGATGGATGAATTTTAGTGAGTGCCACGAATCCCCAGCCGACAATTTGCATCAGTATTCTCAAGAAAATCTTCCTCTTGCATACTAAAATACAAACACATGACACTTGTTGCCATTAACACGTTCAATAATATCTTTCCCCTTGTATATTCAAATGTAAAACTATCATCTCAAGTATCCCAATGTGCTATGCTAGATTTCATAATATAAATAGCATCTCACTTGAAATAGTAATTACTAATAATGATAAAAATATCATATTGGCAATTAGTGGATGTGACACTTTGAAACCTCTAGGCATATAGTTTAGGCTTTTTGCAAATAGTGTAAGTGATGCTAAACACCATAAATAACGTAGTCAATGATGTCACAAGCAGTAGAAATATCTTTCCCCCTGCATATTAAAATGTAAAACTATCATCTCAAGTATCCCAATGTGCTATGCTAGATTTCATGATATAAATGACATCTCACTTAAAATAATAATTACTAATAATGATGAACATTATCATATTGGCAATTAGTGGACTTGACACTTTGAAACCTCTAGGCATATAGTTTAGGCTTTTTGCAAATAGTGTAAGTGATGCTAAACACCATAAATGATGCAGTCAATGATGTCACAAGAGGTAGAAACAAGTAAAAATAAGGGAAGGACTACGGCCCAAGATAACAAAGTTTTGAAAGTCTAGCGGGCACATTTGCAAGTTGATCTGCGATACCGCCAATTTTAGCACTAGAAAATCATGGTGAGTAAGAGGTGAGCTTCTTATGAAACTTCTTCTCATGAATCTATAAACTCATGTTACCGAAGAGCGTGTCGAAATTGCCACATGAATGATGATCCGGGTTTAGTAATTGTCTAGGTCTAAGGGCCACTTCACACACGAGCCAAGAGCCGTGACCATGTAATTGTGAGAGCCCAAAAGAAAGTGTCCAAAGGCCGTCCCAACCCCACCTCCAAACTCATGTAGTGTGGTCACGGACCCTCAAGTGTGGTGTGAAGTCATATGTGACCGGGCCCGCAACCAAATGCTCTTTTAATGAATTTTTTTTATTCATGCGGGTCTTCACACATGATAAAATAGAATAAATAAACGGTTGTGAGTGTTCGGAGTGCCATGGTCTCCTGGTTTTGTGCTAGACATGTATCCAAGACGTGGTTTTTGAAAATAATCCAAGTGACCATGAAACATGATTCATTCGATGCCATTTAGGAATCCACGTAGACTGTACATCCATCTTGCATTCAAGTGTAGTGTAAAGCTTGAACTTGGACCGGCTCCGCCTTTCCACTGATGAGAGTGCTTGAAGTTTTATGGTCACGGACTCTCAGTCTCGTGTGTGAAGTGACCCTAAGGTAGAAAAAAGAAAATGGTGAATGACCACTACACCGTGTATGGTAATTAGTGTCACATGCATATTAGTGTCACTAATTTACCCTATTTTTGAGGTGTATGTTGGGTTACATTGATGATAACAACTTCACCATAATTTTCACCTCGTGACGCTTGGTATTCAAGTGTGCTTACTAATATCTTGACATGAGAATGTTCAATAGTGTTATGAGGTGCATGCCTGTGTTGCACAATGGTCTACAAGTTGAGTAAAGTATACACAAATGACACTTGCTATCGGTGTGCTCAAGAATATCTTCCCTCTTGCATACTAAAATGTGAACAAATGACACTTGCTATCAATATGCTCAAAAATATCTCCCATGGGCATACTAAAGCGCAAGACTATCATCTAACATATCCCAATGTGCTACTCTAAATGTAATAGTGTAGATAATTTGTCATGTGAAGAAATTACTTTTGTTGATGAATGGAATCGTATTGGCAATTAGTAGGCGTGACACTTTGAGGCCTCTAGGCATCTAGTTGAGGCCCTTTGCAAATAGTGTACGTGACAACTAAATACAATACAATAAATGATGTACACCGTTTATGGTATCCAGTGTCACCTGCTATGCGGAGTCATGCATTGCTATAACATTTTATTGTTAATGTAAATTATTACCAAGTAAAGATGATATTGTTATATAGTGCCCACACAACCAATTTGACCTTTGGTGGTAAAAAATGAATTCAATTGCACAATGTAACTCCAGGTAGTAATTGGCACTAAGTGCCATAAACGGTAGATTGATGCACTATGTAGACTAGGAGCAAATTGATTATTGTGTGGACCCAAAATGGTGGTGGCCCGAGAAGGATGAAGTCATAGGCCAGATGCAGTGTTTGGCCAAATAGAACTTGTTTCACACCACTTGAGATCACTTTCGGGTGCCATCGAGTCAATTGGTTTGTGAGCATTCATATGCAGAGTAGGTTATTTTTATGCTCAAATTAGGGAGATTCTATTGTACTAGTAATGGGGTTTGACTTGCTTGCCTCTCTGGGAAATTGTAACTTATTCTTTACACAAAATAAGTCTACAAAACAACTTCCTCTACATGGTTTGTGGTGCTCAATGTCACTTACTATCTGGAGTTACGTTATGATATAACATTTTACTATGGATCTACCAACAAAGGTTGAATTGGTTGTTTGGACATTGTATTGCATAACATTAACATCTTTGCTTAGTAAAAAAAATTACATCAAAAAAATATCATAACAATGCACAACTCCGAATAGTAAGTAATAGTACTCCATCTCTAGAAATATTGCACAAATTTCAAGCCACTCTTTTTGGCCAAATTAGCTTATTCTTCATTGATTTGCGTTTTCCCACATTAGTGAGCTATTGAAACAACATAACAAGGAAAATAGCCAAAGTAATAAGAGAACAGTCAGGGTCACCATGTGAATCATGAGGAAAGATTTTGAACGGTAGAAGTTGAAGGTTGATGTAACTTTGCTATAAATATATGAAATTCAAAATTCAGCATTTAGCATGCAGTAATTATAATTTTTCTATATTCAGGTTTTCGAGGGCCTTCACACACAAATTTACTGTTAGTGTTGTTTTAGATCTTGTTTTTTCCTTTAAAAGATAGGGGCAAAGCATGGGTGAATGTTCATAACACTTATGTGGGGGGATAAATATTAGTGGAGGGGAAGGTGAAAACAATGATTATTATTGTAGAGTCCGAGGTTTAATAGTTTATACTAAATTAACTTCTAAATCATGATTAGAGGTTTTAAATTAGCTTGGAGAGCTTAAAATCTGATGAACTGACCACTAATATGTAGGGGTTAGGTTTTTACTATTACCCCATCGGTATATGTCAGGGAACTTACCTACACTGAGCATCCATCCAATATATGGAAGTGCATCATCATGTTTATGGTGTTAGCATGGGCCCTATAGGTTCCAACAAGTACTTTGGATACAAACATACTATACCCACCAATTCGGGAGCATCTTCACGGCTCCCAAGAAGTTCACATCCTCAACTTATGTGTTCCCAAGACAAAATGACCGAACTCGGGAGTAATCTCGAATAAGGATGGGAACATGTCGAAAATATCTTTGTACAGTTGTTTATTTACATGCCTCAAAACAAGAGAAGAAACCTATACAAGATTATCATTGCCTATGAAACTCATTCATTTTCTTGTGTTTCACCTTCTATTGAACCTCTTAAGAATACATGTTGAGAAGTATTTGTGCGAAACAATTGCACATGTGATTTTGTCTTTGGTTGGGACCTCATAGATTGTCGTGTGGAAATAACATTTTAGCACCCAAAGTGTTAAACCATGTCGACCTCTATGGTATTGGTATTATCATTGCTATTGGAATATCTATATATATATTGGAGAGAGAGAGAGAGAGAGAGAGAGAGAGTACATTTGTTTTGATGTATGCAAATCTCCTTGTGTTTTTCTAGTAGACATCTAGGTGTAGAAACTCCTTATGTACCATCCATGCAACCATTGTAAGAATGGAATTGGCATTAGGGCAACTAAGGGCCTAACCACACGTGCGGCAGTCACTCACACTTATTGCTGTGATTATTGCTTCACGGCCCCTAAACCAATAGTGGCACAAAGGTGTGAGTCACTACTGCCCATGTGGTTATGCCTTACAAACATTTGTACCTATTCAAACCTAGTTTTAGTCCACCCAAAAAAAATAAAAAATAAAAAATAAAAAATATATATATATCATCATGGACAACTTTTGGACATACAAAAATATCCACTTTAAGTATGAATATTCTAGTTTCTCATCAACAATCATCATGAAAAGTTTAAAGTGAGCTATCTTCATATCGCGATCATTTGAGATGTATGGGCCTTATGTGGTCATTTTTCCTTACCAGACACCTATATGGTAGTGGCAAATGATTGGGCTTGTAGTTAAGAACATACACCAAAAAGACATGTGGCACAAGGAGATTGGACAACATGTTCTATATATAGACAATTTTCTAGATTGACTACATTGAATATTGTATTTAGTGTCATTTACTATTTGGAGTTACACAATGCTATATCTTTTTATTTATTGATGTTCTTTTTTTTTACCAAGTAAAGATGGTAACATTCTAGAATATCTAGACAACCAATTTGACCTTTGTTGACAAAAACATGAGCTAGACAATGAATAGTTATAGCATTGCGTGATTCCAAATAGTAAGTGACACTAGAGACAATATTTACTGTAGTGAACACAATTGGGAAGGCTCATGTGATCGGTTAAAGAGAAAAGAATAATTATCTTAACTTCACGTCTTCATAAATTTTGCATCTCGACTCCAATTTCAAAACTTGAAACCGCAATTTTACAATTCGCATATGCTAACCAAATAAGACAAATTTTCAATATGATCCAACATTCAAAAAATGTACGTGGAGTTGGAACTGCCCACAATAAGGTACTCGGGTGCGATGCAATTACATTTCATAATCGGATGCCTATACTCGATAGACGTGTGCTTTGGTGAGCGAGTCAAAAAACAAACACCATAAGTCACATCCTTAAAAGAGATTGGACTACGTCTCCCAATTTCAGTAACAATCCCACACTCAACAACGAGCACACTTGAAAGAACCTATGTGTTTAGTCGAGGAATTAACAAACATACACTTCCAATAACCACAACTAAATCAGGAGAAGAATGATTTTCAATCCAATTTTAGATGATGATTCATTGTAGATTTGCTAATACAACACAAGTTTCATTGTGGGATATCTAATCGGTAGAACTTGGAGAACATGAAAAAATGAAACCGAATGACACCCACATAATAAGACCTTATGTTCACCTTTCAAGCAAAGCGTTTCATTGTCGTCTTGCACCAACAAAGATATATACATAGCTACTTGAGTGAGATGCAACTAGCTCAGGGGGTGAAGGGTACGGTTTCTAACCGCAGCTATCCCACATTAAAAGCTTTGGATCCAAAAGGTATGTTATTGAATCATCTCCATGACACTTGCCTTACCGACAAGAGACCCGTGCCTCGCTTCACTACAAGCATATGAGTCTTCAGTAATTGACATGTGTCACTGAAAATTGTCTTACGTCACTGGAAGAATTGCGAATTTATCGTAGTGGTAGATTTGCATATCCAAAATGAATGTGATATTAGGATGACAATGATCCAAATAATAACTCAGGTACACAAGGATTCTCTCATCTTGTGATGTTGACTGAGTATCAATACGTGATTGGTATTACTATCTTGATATTGGTTGGGTATTTGGTTCTTTGATGGCATTATTGATATTGTGTATTGGCACCATGCATTCACCTACACACCAAACCGACCTTGATAATTAATCACAAATAGGTAAGCCGGAAAAGCAGATGAAAAAGATCATTCCAAGAAGATAAAGGGAACCTACTTTCCAAAAGTAAGGCACATGAAATGATCACAGTATGGTGAACATGCTCACATTCACGTCTATGCAAGAACATTAATGCCATCTTTCCCAAGTAGACATCTAGTAACAAGTAGATATTGCAATACTCGTGTCTTGCATTTAAAAATGATCAGGATATGGTGAGTATGTTCACATTCACATCAATGCAAGAACAACAATGTTATCTTTTCTTATATTTTGTAATTTTATAGTTAGATACCTATTACATCGATATCTAAATCAATGCGTGTTACTATTCGAAGTTACACAATGCTATAATTATTTAATGAGAATGCACTATCTTACCAAGAAAAGTAATTTGTGTTCCATAATGTCCAAACAACTTATTGAAGTTTCGTCAGTAAAAATTGAACTCTTGAGTAAGATATTATTGCAATGCGTAACTCCAAATAGTTACACACATGAATTGAGATAAATGGTGTAGTGAGCGGATATTGAATTTTGAAAAATGAGTTCGTGCTTTGGGTGTGGCTCGATTCAATTGGGCCTTCGCATCTCCAAGTCAAGTCTCCCCTTGGAAGCAAAGCTGTTCAAATCTTCACACTAGGATGCCATTTTCAACTATTTTCAACAACCTTGATTGAACATCTTAGATAGATTCAATCTCAAGCTACTTACAATTGTCCTCTCAACAACTAGACCGGCAAAGTACTTACCTACTTACCAAGACTTTCTCACATTTCAAAGGGTGTTGTTGGTCCACTACAAGTGCATATATGGAGGTGATCGGAAACGGAGGATTCAATGCTTGCAAAGCCACCGTCTTAGATCGAGACTCGGCATGCATGTTTCTACCCAAGAAGATGCTACACGGGTTAGTTATCTTAATTAGACATATATACTTGAGTGAAGTGAGATAGGTTAGTTTTAAGAACGAAACCCAACAAGATAGAGAGATTGGACTACGTGTCTAGAATTTAGCAATCATTCATGATTCAACATTTAACATATAATATTATATAATCTTATTAATCTTATTATTTTGGGGGGGACTAGATATCATCTTAAGACTTGTCACATATGCACTTCTAGTAATTATAATTAAATCAAGAAAAATCCAATTTTGTGTTGATGTTTCATCGTAGATTTGCTAATGTGTCACAACTGATGTGATGTAAATAAGATTAGTAGAAGTTGGAGAACGTGGATAACAAGCCACTTAATGCCCATCGCACACCTTAATAGAGGCACCAACTTTTAAATCAAACTTCCCGAGGTTACTTATAGTCCACCCACACTTACTGGTGTAGGGCACCAGTGAACGGTTCCTACTAGCATGGACCACTTTTAGAGTTGGTTTAGCCAATGAGAATCATTGGATGTAGCCAACGTTGGTACTCACCGTTCAGTGGTGACCCACACCAGTAAGTGTGGGTGAACTATTAGACACGTGCCAAGGCCAACAATTCTTTCTCTTAATAATCCGCTGAACTCCGTTTTCAGGACCGGTGTTTTGAACGTGTGTGACCCCGACAAGAGACAAACTAATCTTAACACCCAAGACAAAAAGAAGAAGAAGTTAATAAGGAATACAAAAAGCAATTTGAGGCTTGCCACTCTTGTACGTAATTATTGTAACTCTTGATTGCAAATGTCATGTGAGTCGCTTTGGTGGCAGCAAGTGGCTTAAACTTCTAGAAAAACAAAAAGGACTAGGCCCGGGGGCCACTAATAACACATGGGGTATATATAGAAAACAAAAGTGGAATCCGACCTCAGCCTTACAACTACTACTATACACAAGTCAATAGAATACACGGTAGCCCATATGTGGGGGCCCATTCCCGGCTTCTAGAATCCATGAAAGGATGAACCTCATGCCCCATCGCTCCATTAATATGATCTTGGATAAGTTACATAGATTCGTATTAACCCCTACATAATTTAGGGCATCCCCAGGAGAGATAGTAAGCAACCCGCCAAAAATAATATATTATATGGTGTTTAGGGTGTTTGGGGAGCCCTCCATCTTGGGCGGGGCCGCTCATCTTGAGTCAGAGCCCACCAAAGCCTAGGCATACCCCCGGTATAATTAGGAAGCAATCAATAAGACAACGACACCTATTATCTGACATGGGATAAAGTAGGATATCGGAGTATCTGATATTAAAGTAATCTCTTGGCGGGCCGGAGGAGGGCCGCCATATGAACCATTTATGGCGTTGGAAGGCCTTTACTATACCTGGGCCGCTTCTAAATTATGCCGGACCGGACATTGGTGGGGATCAATTTATGCCGGTACCGCCACCTAAGAACCCGGGATGCCCCATTTTTGGCGTTGGCATGCCCTATGGCGAGGCTGCTGGGGACGCCCTAAGAGACCCCATGTTTGGGCTTGGAATTCGTGGATTCTATGTAATCTCGTCCATCGTGGATGAAGGGGTTTTAGTAAAAGAAAAAACAAGTCTCGTGTAGGGTTGAAGCTGGATTCATTCAAACTAGACTTTGTTTTACTGATTTGGGGTCTTTGCTGTTGTTTTTGGAGTCAAAGTATCTACATATAGGCATTTACAAGTTACACTCTAATGTCTCTAATATCACACATGTGGCAATCAAAGTGCACGTGATAGTAAGGAGGTTTGCAGTGTTTACATAGACGCATGATGATAGAGAATCAGTGTAGCATGTGACATTATGGAATAACTCGAAGTCATTGTTTCAATAATGACAACGTGATGGTTGTGAGCGTGGGGTTTGAATTCTTTGGTAGATTATTTTAATGTAAAACCCCATGGTATAGGGGAGGGAAATATGACAACAAAGAGAGGCTGAGCACATCCGTTCCCTAGGGTTTTGTGATATAAAAGAGGGGATGGCATTATAGAGGGTGACATTACGGGGGATTTGGGGTGCATTGTATAAAGCACTACAATTTCACCTACACAATGGATGGGTTTACATAGACACCATGAATCCACAACCCCAAAACTCGATGCAAAGACATCTATTCAAACAACATCCATATATTCATTTTTAGTTAATTGTGTCAAAAGTGACCATATCTTGAATTGATTCAACTTGAGGTGAATTATTTTAAGTTGATAAGCTTGGGTGGCTTTGTGTTTAATTATCATGTACTCAAGGTTTGGACTAATTAAACCCATGCTTTCATCACCTTTACTTTACAAATAGCTTTATTAGGTTTGTTTCAAAGGCCATGTGGAAAAGACCCATGATTGACACACTGTATAGTGTTGGGTACTAGATTTCGAAAATGACGTGGCAATTTTAAAGAATAGAAGTTGACTCCCAAATAGTGCCTCCTTGGCAACAACTAATAACTGGGTACCACCTATCGTACTGGTTGCGTACGGCGCCGGACTCAGATAATGCCATGTGGCACCCGGCGAAGCCCCGGGTGACCGGGCGACGGAGCATGGGGACCGCGCATGCCGCCCGTGATTTCAACGGGTCGCCAGGACCACCTTCCCAAGTGGTGGCACTTTAGTCAAGGCCTCGTGCTGCAGTCGCCATGGCTATGGCGTGGAAGTCTCCTGCCAAAGTTTCTTCTCTAAGTTGCGTTATAATTAGTGTTTCGTCCTCTGATTAGTTTGCACTCCCTTAAACCGCTCCGATTAGAGCTGCACGCTTTGCTTAGGAACTGCGCCTGGTTAAACCGCACCTCAGATGTGGCCGGATGCTGAAAATCCGGCCAAAAATGGTGACGCACGACTCCGATTCGTGGTTCGCCGGTTTTGCCCTTGAAGTGCTCTTCGGGGAGTGCTTTATGCAGATTCATAGGGGAGGATTTTGCCGCTTTGTAGAAGGAAATAAATTGTTCCTACAAGTATTGGAGGGGTGGAAATGGCGAAGGTGAGGTTATAAAAGGTTACTGCAGTTGTTATTAATGTATAGTACTGTTGAGGTTCTTAGGCTTTCCAGGTCTGGTGATTTTTTAGAGAGAGAGAGAGAGAGAGAGAGAGAGACGCATCTTGCGGGAAGTGCTTTATTCGGATTCCTAGGAGAGGATTTGCTTTTGTATATAGAAATGATTTGTTTCTACAAGTGATGGAGGTGGAAAATTATGGCGAAGGTGAGGTTAAGGTAGTCCCTGCATTTACTATTACTGTAGAGCACTGTTGAGGTTAGGCTTTCTACTCGGGTGCGGTGATTTTTTGGTGTTTGAAAGCGAGACGCTTCTTGCGGGAGGTGCTTTATGCAGATTCCTAGGAGAGGATGTGCTCTGTAGATGGAAATAATTTGTTCCTACCAGTGTTGTCAGAGAGGTGGAAATGGGGAAGGTGGGGTTAATTAAGGTAACTGAGTTAGTTTTGTAAGGAGCTCAGAAACACACTGTTGAGGTTAGGCTTTCGTGAAATTTTGGTGTTTTTGGGAGAGAGAGAGACGCTTGTTGCGGCGCCCTAGCTGGTTAAGATTTTATTGCTGATGAGCTTCGGAGAGCTCGGTACCTTGATCGAAGTGGAATCTGTCAATAACCGACACACTCACGCGCTTCGGGATGGCAGTTTTTGTTACCCCTTTTTTCGCTAAGGCAAATAGTATTACTACTTGTAGAATGAATTAGCTTACTACATGTGTGACGGGTGTGTCGAGGATCGCTAAGTGTTGGCCGCGACGACGGATGTGTAGTATTGATTAAAAAGTAAGAGGATACGTTCTGATTTACACAGGCATTCTTGTTTGAGGCGTGACTCCTCAATCATTTCTAACTTAAGAGAGCAAAATTTGTGATGACTCGAGCTGCAGAAAGGCCGACTGCCTATTCTGCAAATGACGAACGAGTAACAATCTCGAGGTGAATGAAATTTGAAATGTCTTGTGGTCTGGCTCTTGATGTTGGAGTGATGGAAGGAAGGGAAACCTGTTTCTTCTGATCGCCGTATAAAGTATTTTTGAAATAGGTAGACTTTCAACCAAGGCTGGAAGGTGACGAGAAAGTATCCGTGTATGAAACGTGTCGTCCAATCTGCTCATTTTCTAGTTGACAACTGCCACATCTCCTTTCCTTCGAGTCTTGTGAATAGTGAGGTTCTCCTTCTATTGAACGTTGTCAGCGACCAGAAGTAGGTTCGATGCTTCTTTCTGTTGAAGCGGAGAATGGCTATCAGAAGGCGCAAACCGACACTTACTGAGTCGCAGCAGAAACTTACTACTTAGTTTTATAGATCTAGAGACTTTTTTGGGCAAAAATCAAGCTACGGATTTCTGTTCCTGTCTATCAGCGGGTCCAAAAACGGTCAAGTACTTTCGTTACTACGGAGTGAACTACTAGTTGACGACGGCTTGCTTTGGAGTTTTGGCTTTGCATTGGCAGCGTGTGAGAGTTTAATCAACCCGAGAGTTTCTTTAATTCTCCTCACTTTTATTGTGCTTCAGATTGTTGGAGTATTGACTTTCAATCATGCTCAATGCCCCTGAGTAGTTGATGTGTTTGTTCATTGTGTTCGTACATCAAATTTGCTAGGTTTTAGTTTATTTTTGAGCTGAGTAGATTATAGGCGGACTGGCTAGATGAAATCTCGACTGTTCTATCGAACACTTTTGTGTTCCTGGAATCTTCGCTAACTAGTACTCGCACTTTCATCGATAATGCGGATTGGCGTATTGACGCATTTTACGGCTTTTCAGAGGGTTGTCTCGTGGCGGGGAGTTGGAAAAAGTCCTCATAACCTTGAGTCCATATTTTATTCATTCCTTCACATTTCGGTGTTAGCGGAATGTTCTTGCGTTGTTGCCTCGTAGACCCTAACGACCTGCCTTCTTCAAGAGTTTTCGCACCGCACCAGAGAATCTTATGGAAGGTTTTGACTTCTGGATTGTCCATAGGTACGTGCATCTATTGGACCTTTCCGACGAGTGGACTGGCGTTGCAACTGATCCATCCAAGTAAAAAGGCAATCGGGAGTTAAGTTAGAAGAAGAATCTTTGGTTTTAAATGATCGATGGAGGGGCAGCTCTAAGCATCCAACGCTTGAGAAACTTTGATAAGTTAGCCAATGTGAAGCAAAGGGCAGGGCGAGGCGAGAAAGGAAGCTGAGAACTGTGTAGAGAAAGCAAGAAGAAAGAGAGAGGGTCTTCGTTGATAAGTTAGTATTATCCTGTAGCGTGGTCTTAAGAGAATTTACAGAGATCGTCTTCCGCAGGTGGATTGTGACATTCGTTTTCCTACTCCATTTCAGCCCTAGTTTGATTCTATTTTTTCACATTCAAAATGGCCGTCTATTAACTACCGTATATAAACACTTCGATCATTATTGAGGCTTCCGTGTACGAAGTTTTGCGATCGTGGATTGTACCAGCTGAATGTGATTGCTCAAACCCTGCAATGTCTAATATTCTTCGCCTGAGCATTTACAACAGCTGTTACTTATTAAGCTTGTCTTCAGCATTGCCGCACAGCGTACTATCTCGACCAGTAGGTTTAGGGATTTCTGAGTATAGATCATTCTGAATATCAGGCTATAGGAACATATTTACAGCAGCCTGGGGCTCGTGGTCATCGACATTTTAGCTTTTCTGGGCCTTGTTTGTAGTGGCTTAGTAACTTTGAGCTTTTGTTCGATTGCCGGTGGATTTCGTGTCGACAACATAATCTTCCGTGTCTTTTCTAGAGTTAACTCACCTGGCATGGAGACCTTTATGCGAAGTAACTATCTGTTTGCAACTTTATATGTAAACAATACTGCACAATACCTTCCATTCACTACTGGGATTGTTAGTAGCTGTTTAATGTCAGGAGGCTGGCGATGAATTCATGCCGAAAGCTCTTCAGTATACTGTACTTGCATTTTTCACAATGTCACTCATCTGTTTAGTGGGGCTAGTCTTCTCGTTCCCTGATACCTGTGAGAAAAGTATCACTCTGCGTTTCTGTCTCCTTCTGTAGTCGCGACCTGTGCTTCACCCATTCTGCCGCCAGTTGCTTGTAAAATCACCACTTGTTTTACCTCTCTTTCTTGCCGTCTTTAAATTCTCTTAATTCCCAAAGCCAAGTGAATCGCGGACGCTTCTCTCGAGTCATTCCACTGCTTTCCTAAACGAATCCTTTATTTATGAAACTTGCTATTCTGGAAACAAACACTTAGTGATGTTCAATTCCATTGTGTGTCCAATTTGTTTCGGCCATTCTGAGCTTACTTATTATTCGAGATTATTCGCAATGTGGGAATAGTTCAGTAGTGTAGCTGGGTTTACCATCACTTACTACTATTCGACTAGTTCATGCAGTTTGTTTAAAACCTTTGCAGGGATCCCAATGTCATTCAACTCTACTCGCTCAAAACTCTCTACTCGTTTGTTGCTACTACGGTGATTATTGCTGACCCAAATTCCTTAATGTGATGGCAGTGGACTTGGAAGCTATTTTTCCATTCGCCTCCTGCCAGCGTGACCACAAATTATATCTGGAGAAACTGTTTCCGTCAACTTTCATCTAGTTCTGCCACCTCCGAAATGACTTTGGAGGCCTCCATTCTGAGTTGCAGGGGTTTGGTTGTGCTTCCGAGAGTTCATTTGCTTTTGCTTTTGCTGAACTCTCCAAATCTTCGATTAAGTCTGGTGCCCAACGTTTCTACTATTAACCAGTGACGGTAGAGATTTACCTTCGATTACCTGCGCCTTAAAATTTCCCAGCGATGCCGTAAAGAATTTGAATGTCCCAAAGTGAGACATTACGAGAGTCAATCTCCACTAAGTAGTGACTAGTGGGTGGGCACTAGATGGATTGTTTCTCATACAGGTGTTTCTATTTCTATCTTTTTAGTCCGGTAGTTGGTTTCCTCAATCTTTCTGAGCAGCTGAGGAGTTGTTCATGACTTATGGATTGAAGTGAACAAGTCTTTCTGTGGTGGTCGCTGAGAAGATTTGCACCTTTTGAATTTTCCATCATCCTGTTGTTCTATTGGTCGGTCGACGAGATGAAGCTACACGTGCATGTGATAGAAGGCCGGGATTTGGCAGCCCGAGATCCAAATGGTCTTAGCGATCCCTTTGTTCGATTGCAATTGGGCAACACGAAAACCAAAACAGCCGTCATATATAGAAACTTAAGTCCAGTTTGGAATGAGGAGTTCTTCTTCAACGTGGTGGGGTCTGATGAAGAACTTCAATTACTGCTCTGGGACGAAGATCGCTTTTCAAACGACTTCTTAGGTCAAGTTATAATTCCAGTTGGTAAGATTTTGACCGCGGACAAGCAGACCATCACGAGGGAGTGGTTCCCGCTTCAAAAACGCAATGACAAATCAAAATTTCCCATTACCGGTAAGTGTCTATAATTTTCTGATGATTACCTCTATTAACACTGTTATTATTGTTATTCTTGGACCACCTCTTTCAATGTCGATTGAAACAGGGCATTGCTTTGGTGGTCTGGTACATATTGACATTTGTCAATAACTTGTCAAATATAGCATGTGTTATCCTCTTTAGATGCTGCAGTGCATCAATTCTAGTGCTGCAGCAGTATTTGCAAATTGATCTTTGGAAACATTATTGACCCTGTTGAGCATCCGTGTCAATTCGACCAGGTCATTGGAACCCCTTCTTCTACACTGATTTGATTAGTCAATCCTGGTTCTTATTTGGAGTTACACAGGGCTAAAACTTTCCACTGAGAGTATCACCCTCCACTGAGTAAAATCTTTTATGTTTAATGATGTGTATACCACGTATTTTTGCTACATTGGTTAGAAGATATTATACTCAGTACTAAGTCATAGTCCTGTGTGCCTCCAAATAGGCACCTACACTAATAAGTCAATTCAGTGTAGTAACTGAGGTTGTTTCTTAGGTAGTTCTTGCTACACAAGCAGGTATCTGAATGGACTGCTGTGGAAGTCTTCTAAGCAGGATCTTTGTTTGATGGCCTAATGACTTAAATGTATAAATTATTGTGCTGCTAGGGATGTGGAAGTGTTACTTTCCTTACATATCTGTAGAACGTATATTGTTCAGAAATTTTACTACATACTTTACTCATCGTCACATCCTTGGCTGGCTCCATGAAGTGTATTCACGTTGGAACTTCTTGATTGTAACAGGTGCAATTTTATTAAGTCTGTCTTTGTTCGGCAAAGACACCTCTAGCAGCTCAAAGTATTCCACTGGTGCAAAATCTACATCCAGCTCAGAGGAGAGTTCTTTAGTTCCTACTCATGTAAAGACTATTGGTGAAGATGAATCCATCCTGTCCCCAACAAGTTCCATGGATATGAGTGATTACTCGACTGAAGTATCTAATTTGGTGGATGTTCCAAGCTCTCCGAACAGAAGGGTATGTGTTCTACTATTTCCCGCCGTTGTCGAATGTTTCTTTCTCATTAGCAGACCATGAGTGTTCCGAGCTGTTTGGTTAGAAATGTTGGTGGAGGTTATTGAGAGGCATGACCTGGAATCTTTCATCAGTTTGAAACGACCACTGGAGGTGGTCTTACATGTACAAAGCACTAGACTGCTATTCACAAGATTCACAACTATTTGGCAATTCAGGGAGTCGGGTCTGCAACCTTCAATATGAAACATGATGAAGACCTCGTGAAAGAGTTCGATTCTCTGGATGGAAGGCACAACAAGGCTCCCAAAACTTTGGCAGACCGTTTTTCATCAGTCTTCAATAAGAAGACGAAACAGAGTGTGGATGGAAACTCTAGACATGGTGGGGATTATTCACCCTCGAGATTCTGTGACAGGTTGGTTACTACGGAGTTGAAACTGTTTGATACTTTCTAGATGTGAAATCAGCCTTATAGGAGATGCCATTCAATAAATGATGTCTGTAAAGTTACTAATCAAACATATGATTAGAATGTTTTGGTTCAACGGTTTGAAGATGTAGGACGTGAATTGAAATTTCGAGGGTGACATCTGTATTGTAACGAAGACCGAATAGCTAGATTTGCGTGCAATCCCTATACTAATAATGCAGCTCAGAAATCCAAGAAATCTGACAGTGGCAGAAGTTTTTTGGATTGGAAGTCTTGTCGCTCCTTAATGCATCACTAAGTTTTTGCTGGCTTCTCAATCTGTTGATTACAAGCAGTGTTATTTGTTTGAGCATTATTATTGCCAGCTATCCATAGGAAGTTCAGAGCATTCTTGAGCTGAAGAAAGAGTTGTGGTCGTGATGGGCACTGTTCAGTCCTAAAGATGTTCCTGCTCTTTCTGATGGGGCCGTGGAAGCAAGCAGCGATGATGAACTTGACGCGGTGGGTTCGTCTTTTTTTGAGGAGGATGGCAAGAGTATGGAGGTTTCTTCCGTCGAAGATCCTGCCCCTTTGTCTGGTGGAGTTGTTTTGAATCAGAAATTTGCTGTGAGCTTTAAGGCACTGAGTGGTCTGATCTGTAAACCTTGTTCGCCATTCATTCAAGATCTATTGACGGTTTTAAAAACAACGGAATACGTGGAGGAACCTTGGAGATACTCTGGTGATGAGTCTATCAAAAGAGTTGTGACCTACATGAAAGCTGCAACCAAAATGCTGAAGTCTGTAAAGGCCACAGAATCACAAACATGCCGAAGGCTTGATGACAGGGGTTTCATTGTCAGCGTGTCGTGTGCAACACCAGATGTACCTTACGGGAATAGCTTTCTTGTTGAGCTTCAGGTGTGTTTGCCTCGCCTTCTGTGATTTATGTAATCCGTACAAATTATGATCACATGTATACACATATTTGAGTTGCAAAGGGCAGGGGGTTCTGATCTTCTAGATGATGTCTTCAGTTTTGCATATTGGCGGGACAAGATTCACCGACTGGAGAGAAGACATGTCGCCTTGAAGTGTCTTGGAGAGTCAATTTTCTGCAGCAGACTATAATGAAGGGCATGATTGAAAATGGTGCACGCCAGGGCATCAGGGAAACCTACGAAATTTATCGAGAGGTTCGTTGCATGCAGTACACCAGTAGACTAAATGTGAAATTACAGATGTGAATTCTTGTCTAGGTTGTCAAGTTATGTTTGTCAGTGTTTTTTAGTAAATTCTTATATGCCAGGGTGAACTGTAATCTCTGCCCTCATCTTTGAGTCACTTTCTTGATATCAACTCGTCATATTGAAAGAATGCTTCCCAATTAATTCAATCCCTGTTGTTTTCAGGTCATTTTAAAGTATGCCAAACCTTTTTCTGAAGACATGGTGGCAGAAGAATTCTTGGCTGTAACAAAGGATGTGGAAACTCCGTTGAGTGACTGGGAGTTAGTGAGGAGCTATTTTGGGAAGTACCATGTACTGCTGGCTGTTCTATCTTTGCTCCTTGTGCTTGTGCATATATGGTTTGCTCCTCCCAAACTAAGAGCTATTCTCGTCCGCTGGGGGTTTGATCTCCCCGACACCATGGCACAGTTTATCTTCTCAGCTGTTGTCGTATTGCAAGTTGAGAATGTTGTGAAGATGATCCACCAGTTTATTCGAGCTCGGTACTGGCAATGTGAGTCTATCTTGTTGCACATTGCTTTTGATATGCATACATTCGATATATCAGTTCAGGACTACAGTGTGCAGTTCTTCCCAGTACAACTGTTGAATCCACCTCGTTGTTTCGTTCTCTCAAGTAAGTGAGGAAGCTGCTCAGCTTCTCTGGAAAGTTCTTATTTTTTCTCCCCAGGAGTGTACTAATGACATACTCTCATCTTTTACCAGATGTACAAAATGTCATCATGCTAACTACTTAAAAGCAGTTGGTTAGAGTTCAGCTGTGCATTCTGAGAGATGAGACATAAGAGTGAGTTCTAGAGTAGTGTAGGTGAGTTTACCGAACAATTTTTATAATTCAGGTTTATAATGTGTCAGAAACGCTGATTTTTCTGTGGTGTAACTGCAGCCGGTGATCATGGAGTGAAGGCACAAGGAGATGGTTGGCTCATGACAGTGACATTGATTGAAGGAGAATATTTGAGTCCCACTGAAGAATGCTCTTTTGCCAATCCATATGTTGTTTTTACGTGCAGTGGCAAAAGACGAACAAGTTCTGTCAAATTGCGCACTTTGAACCCCCATTGGCGTGGTATAGTTTCTGTCCCAACCCTCTCAAGTCTCTCATACAGTTGTCAGACTTCTCAACTTCTGCATTGGTTGCCTACATATTTCTTCCTGTGTGAAGCATTTCACAGCTTGAAGTTCCAGTTCTAGGGGCTCATGTCATTTCCATCATCGTACATGCAAGCATGACATGCCTGTCATATCCCATTATGGACGCTCAAGCAGTTGGTTCTCAAGTTTTCAGATTATTGTCGAACTTCACACCTTGCTTTGAAACTGTTGCACAAGTTATGTTTAGTGGTTGAAGAGAGTTGTCCAGGTGCTCTCGCTTTATGTTTCTTGCAATATTTGCAATGTTAATAAGTTCTTATCTAATAGAAATCTTGTTATTCTCTGTATAGTGAAGGTGCTCTACAACACTCACCTTGGTTGATTTCTGTCTGCAGAAATTTTTGAGTTTGATGCTACAGAAGATCCTCCCTCGACCATGGACGTCGAAGTATTTGATTATGATGGTCCATTCTCTGACGCTGAATCACTTGGCCATGCGGAAATTAATTTCTTAAAGCAGAGTCCAAATGAACTAGCCGACTTTTGGATCTCTTTGTCTGGGAAGAATGCACGCACTCATGGGTCAAGGCTGCATCTCCGAGTATTTCTAACCAATACTAAACAGTCAGATGCACTACCTGAATATCTTGAGCGAGTAGAGAAGGAGGTTGGAACAAAGGTACACAATTCGTCTCATATCTCATTCAGATTAACTTGTTTTGAGCCTGGATAAAAAAAGGCTGATTTTTTTAGCCTTCAAATTGATTGAAAAATGGCTGAATTCTTTTGTTGTGAGTGTTCTGTATTACTACCTCTGCTCTCATTGGTGTTAGGTGGGGTTCCATTGGATTAGTCCGAAAGTAAACATCATGAACTATACATTATAGTTGAAATATTATCTTAGTTACATCCAGTCCTCAATCCCAAGACACTGAATCGGTCAAAAGGCTGTAAGGTTGATCAGAAGTGGACTTTTCTGTGCAGGTTATGAAGCGTTCTGCGCAAAAGAATGGATCCTTCCAGAAGCTATTTGCATTGCCAGCTGAAGAGTTTCTCATCAATGACTTTGCATGTGCCATCAAGCGAAAGATTCTTATTCAGGTTAAGGATGTGCTGAACCATGTATACTCTTTATGCAGCTTCTCCAAGAAATTGGTTGGAGATTTTCTGTCAGTTCCTTACTAGATACAGTTACCAGGGGCCCTGTGGATTTTGGTGGCATGGTAATTAATGTCAGGGTGATACACTAGGTTTCAAGAAACATCATCTAAATCAATCCTTCTATAGTTATCATGAACACCTTGAATCCATGTGTCTAATCTTGTTCAGCAGTGTTTTTCGGCTAAGCATACATAGCTTCCTATAGGCGTTTTCATCAAGAAATGTGGACCAGTACTGAGAAGACATTGAATGCATTTCAGAGGTTTAGAAGCCTGACTTTAAGTTTGATCTGCTGTAGGGACGTCTCTTTTTGTCACCCCGGTTGCTAGGGTTTTACTCAAACCTATTTGGTATCAAGACGAAGTTCACATTCATATGGGAAGATATTGAAGAGATTAAAGAGATTTCTGTAGCCATCAACCCTTCTATAGTCATCTTCTTACGCAAGGGCCGGGGGCTTGATGCCCGAAATGGAGCAAAAGGCACCGATTCAATGGGACGTGTGAAATTCCAGTTCTTGTCATTTGTTCGACCTTCCACTGCTTTCAGGTACTGGCTACGCTGTTGTTGGTTCCAGTGTTTGAGATGTGAAGTTTACCTTTATATGATTTAAGGAGGTTACATGCATGTATTGTTTACACAACCCAGAACTGACCTATTTACCATTGCGTACAATGTTCATATTTACACAGATATCATGCTTCTGAATACTGGTCTTGTTTTGTCCAGAACAATCACAGCTTTGTGGAAGAACAGAAAACTGAGCCCAGAGCAGCAGATGGAACTTGTTGCTAACGTTGAAGCGGTTGATAAGAAGTATCTTGAGGGTGAGAGGCAGGCAGACGATGCAGAGTCTTTTGTTGGAATGGAGGAAGCTCACATGTCCCTAGTGTGTTCTTTCGAAATTCCTCTTACGGTGAGTTAGTTGTCCCACTTTTTCAAGTCGAAGTCCTGGCAGGTGTAGGTATTCTTACGCATGGAAGGGTAATATCATTTGCTGAGTGTGCTTTAGCTGATTATTGTTTGGTTGAAGTGTGTCTAGTGTGTTTGGTGCCTTTTCCGGTTATTTTATGACAGTGGGTAGCCCTTTACTTGTGTCCAGTATACAGCTTTCTAAGTCAGGATCAGTGGCGTCCAAGCCTACTAAAGTAACTCGCTGATAGTGAGGACAAAATCAATCGTTCTACTAACAATTATAGATCTCAAGAAGTTCTTTTTCTTCGACCTGTGTGCTTTGGCTGCTGTATCGGAATAATTTCTCTCTTAGGTTATAATGTTCAAGTCGGTTCCTTTAAATTTGAGTTTAATGAGAAACTGTTGAGAACGTGTCTGAAACCCGTCATTATCGACCAAAGCATGCAAGCTAATATGTTTGTTGATCTTGGCAGATGGAGACTGTTAAGACACTCTTCGAAAAAGGGAAGTTGGAGGAGGTTGTAGCAGAGAAAATGGGTTACATAAATTGGAAGAGCTCAGCTTGGGAACGTGTGGACGGTCAACAAGGTTTTGTTGAGCGCCGACAGTTTAGCTATAATCTGAACAGACAGATCAGTCAGTTTGGGAGTAAAGTTTCTTGTATCCAACAGAGGACAATAGCAGAAAATATGAAGACATGCGTATTTGATGAAGTTTTCACACTTCATGACGTGCCCTTTGGTGACCACTTCCAGGTACCTTTCTCATGTCGTCGATGGCCTTTTTACTACAGTAGAGGACATAGATTGTATTTGTCGAATTTGAGAAAATGTGCAAAATAAATGGTTTAATTTTAGGAAGTATATTTTAGCATACATTATCATCTTAAAGCAAATTATTCCTGTCAAGACTACTTTTATGGGTCCAATGTCTAAATTTACGGCTCTCATTTGAAGTCATGTTGGTTTTCCTAATGCGTATCCTTTCCTTAACTAATGTATGATATAACCAGAATATTTGATATGATTTGAATTATAGAATGTAAAGCTAGGGTCAACCTACACACAGGATTCATGTTCTCTTGTGACAGAATAATTGGACTGTCAATGGAATTGGGTGGGGATCATTCGGCTATATTCACACGGACAAGATATGTTGTTAAATTGGCTTGTTTGTATTCAAATGAAGAGATCAGTCCTCTTAGCCTCGTATATGACCGTATATATGGTGATATCTATATCAGGTTCAAGCAAAGCGAGAAATTGAAACATTGTCAACAAATCCAGCGAAAAGTTACGTCAAGGCATCTGTGGGAGTGGCATGGCACAAGAACACAGAGTTCAAGAAGAGCATCACCAAGAATGTGCATGAGCACATGGCAAAGGAAATCCGTGAGATGATGAATATTAGTGTCAAAGAGGTCAGAGCTCGTGCTAAGAAACCGTGAAGGGAATGTCTGGTTCTTGACTTAGCAGCAAACAGTGTGACCCAGAGAAGAAGACAAAGTCGTGATGCCCTCTTGGGATTGATAATACCATGCACTGGAGGTGTTGGTTTGCCTTTTGGTTTGAGCCAATTAGCATGACCTGCAAACCAAAGTTATGACCTGAAATTGTGACCACTCCGAGTACCAGCTTGATTGACACTTACTCAGATATT
The DNA here is from genome assembly GCA_950295325.1 of Polytrichum commune. Lineage (NCBI taxonomy): Eukaryota > Viridiplantae > Streptophyta > Polytrichopsida > Polytrichales > Polytrichaceae > Polytrichum > Polytrichum commune. The sequence goes on from OX485807.1 coordinate 45,848,715, forward strand.
GATCTAGAGTGAGTACAAATGGAGATTACATTCTAATCATGTGGGCAAGAAGCAGGTGCAACCAATTGCAGTGTCCCTCAGCCTGGATCTTCTGATATTACACGAGGCCAATGTCCAAGGATGACAGCAGTTTTTCTCCTTGTCAAGAAAAGAGGAATTCTAACATGCATCCAGACAAGTGCAGAATTTGTACAGGAGGGAAAGCACACGTGAAAAGATCCATACGTGCTGCAGGTCCAAGTAATTTTGGTGATGACATGTGCATAGTTACTCATCTATTATTGGACATCTTTACGAAGAAGCGCAGCCTAATCTGGCCTCCACGGGCAGCTCTATTATTTACAACATTTAAACTAACGACTGGGTGAAGTGGGCAAGATCATTACCCTCTCAAGTATACGGGAAGTATCATCCTACGGAAGAAAGCAGACCTGGACCTTATCTGAGACAGTAAAGGTGGGAAGAGAATAAATTTGCAGAAGAGTTTCATAAGACGAATTCATCTGTTACCATATCATCAAGATAGACAGGGACGAAGTTCTTGTTGACCAGCAGTAGGCATGCCTGAAATTTTAGTCCATTCTTTTTCTCTGTGTTCATTGTTTCAATCTTTGTTCATTCCAGCACTTCTGTCCAGCCATCTATCTCCTTCAGCTTGTTCTAGCCGGTCCTACTTCATTATCTTTCCATTTTAGATTTGTCACTTGTTGTTCTAAAGACGATTTTTCAGATATTTATTGTGTGTCTAGTTTTCAGGATCTTCACTGGCACCTTACATCCCATCTGTATGGGATAGTCAAACGCACTTGACATAATAGGAGTCTTCTAAATGTAGCTGCCCTTTCCCTTCTTGGGAAATACCAGCTGCTCCGGTGCATCCATGTTGAAGCCCTCCTCTTTGAGGTGCTGAGTGTAAGATAGAGTTCCGAGTGAGGCAGTTTGCAAATATAGGTTAAGATTTTCAACTTCTGTCATCACTCAATTATAATATTCATTCAAAAGGATTGGTCCCACTTCAGATTCCGAGATTTGTGGGGAGTCAACTCAGTGGTTACGTTGTAAGAGCTCAAGTGGTGACACCATTGTTTTTGGAGGATTTTTTCACAAGCTTGATTGGTGTTCACATGTGCAACCTTTGATGTGGTGGTTGTCATGCTAAGCGATTCTGCTGACCTGGCTATTCTTGAACGGATATAAGGAGGCACATCATCATTGTAATTGATGACTATGCCATGGCCTGACCACTACATCTGGTAATGGACTTATGTTGCCACGCCATTGGTTGTAGTATGCACCTAGTGCCTACCTCACTGCTTCCGTTGCTTAGCATACCTGGGTGCCTACTATAGCATGTGGCAAGGCTCCTCGCAATCATTACGTAGCTCATAATCATACAATTTCTTTGTCTCGTTGCAGGGACCCACAACCTCAAGGATCAAAATGGCATTGCAGGTATCGTATTTTTGATGTTTGTTCAATGGCAAGGCTCCTCGCATCCATTACCCTAGTTCATGATTGCACAACCTTGAGGTATCAAAGTGGCACTGGAGGTATCGGAACTTTGAAGTCTATTATGTGACAAGGCTCCTCACACCATTACCTACTTCATTCGATTGAAGTATCTAATCACATAAAAAATTGTGTTAACAGATTGATACTCGTCTACTTTCTCTACAATCTCTTCAGTGGCACCGGAGGTATCGGAGCTTTGAAGTCTATTCTGTGGCAAGGCTCCTGACCTCCATTACCTAGTTCATTCTTTTGAAGTATCAAGTTATAAATAAAGTTCTTGAAATAGATTGATAGCCATCTGCTTCAGTACTACCAATTCAGTGGTGCGTTGTGCTTGATTGTCCAATGATTGGATCCAGCTCCATGAATCTTCTTTCCACGATGGTTTGCAGATTGGTTTCATTAGAGCACGTGTTTTTAACAACTTCTGCACTTTTCTCAACTGTATGCGTGGCTTTAATTCCGAATAGAATCTACCAATCCTCCTGAGCCTCACAATTGATTCACCTGACCTTTTACGAATCTGCTCCTCTCCTCTCCGTTGTTGTCATGTGTTCCCAGAGGGATATCCTTTGTCATGTTGGGATTGATGAGGCTCGGGTCCTGTTATTGCGTTGGATGAAGGTCAGGAGTGCAATTTGCAGCCTCAAATTACATCCACACCTGCAGAGGGGGGAAATGGCTTGTCAAACTTCTTGGGGAAAAGAGACTGCGTTGTGTGCTGCTGCGACTCAGTGTGATGGTAAAAATTCCTCTACATCTTCAAAATCTGTTCAAGCAGAGTGAACTTACCCTATGACCAGTTTTCAGATACGAGTTGGGAATTGTAATTTGCTTGCAACTAGCAACATGCTGCCTTTCCTTATGATACTGGAAGCACCCGGAACGATTACATTTAGGTCTTAAGATCAGTGAAAGAAAAATTGGGTTGTGAAGCTCAAAGAGATTGACGTGATGGCATGCTCTACTTGATGCTGATATAAACTGCATGCATAAAGTTGTTGCTCATTCCAAGGCATTTTAAGACCCATGTCGAAGTTTGTTGGTCCAAACTTATTCGAAGCTGATTCCATGGCATATTAAGGTTTGGACTAGCTTCCAATTGAATAAATCATGAGTCTGACGATCGACAAAGTCCCTTGTTTGGCTGGTGACAAGTTGAACAATGTACTTTGTAGATCATCAGAAAAATATTTGCTTCCATCGAAAGCTGACCCTAGTCTTAAAAGGCCTTGGATCAACTTGAAATAACTTGGACCAACGATTTCCAACACGAGTCAATGCTTTGCAATGAGCAACAAATTCATGTGTGATGTTTTCATGAGGACGAGGTAGAGCATGCAAAGACATCAATCATTGTGAGGTACAAATAATCTTTCTCTTTCTCTAGTCTTGAGGCCTCTGTACTATGTTATCACTAAAGCATATCACATGATTAAGCAATAGTTTATGTGCTTTGCTTTGTGGGAAAAGAACTAGGGGTGGTCTTTGAAATGGGCCAAAATTTGGCAACCAATTTATTTTAGCCACAAATGGTTGATAATAACTCGGTCATCAAGTGGAGTCCAGTTGCAAGTGACTAATAAACAAACAAGTAGAGGTTTGTACTCTTACATTTTTTTAGACAAAAAATTTATGCAATTCACCTTCACATCAATCACATAGGGCATCCTTGAGAACCTTCAACTCAATGACACTTAACAACCGCAAATATGAGTCGCTTTGATAAGTGGTGGCTCTTCTTGAACCAACCCTCGTTTTGCACATACAAGTTGCTCACATACTCACTTGTTGTAACTTACAATGCCCATCAATTGTTTGCCAGATCCCAACAAGTTTTGAGTTCCTTTGATTCAAGATCCCCAACTAAAGCAAATGGTTTTTTCTCACCGGCACTAGTTTCATTCATTGCACTTAGTATTTGAATGCCCTTAACCACTAGTGCTTGATGGTGTGATACAGTCAAGAGAATAGACTTCCCTATACATGCTTGTGATTGGGGATGATTACTAAACTGAGCTCCCTTCCTTCGACACCAATTTTGCATATGTATGATAGACACGAGGTAATTTAATTTTTTTTTGGCAAAGAGGTTGTGGATTGTGTTCTTGGAATGATCTCTAGTTGTGAATTCAAACTCTTTACAACACTCCATACAATACACCTTTACTATACCCATAAATTTTAGTCCGAAGACCTTAAGTGTCATTGGTGATCCTCTAGGATTATTAGTTTCAAATCTTTCCCAAGTTTTTTATTGGCCAACAAGTGTCTAGTCATAACCTCAACCCTCACAAATGTGGACTTTAGGTGAGTGTTACATGGTCAATGCTCCCATCACTAACTCTAGAATCAACAAGTGGAGGCAATGGTTGGTTAGAGTCATCAAAAGAGGTAAGATCTTGGATTTTGGTCTCCTGCTATGCACTCTAGAGTTGTTGGGAGTAAAAAATAAGATCTTGGTCAACCACATGCATGCACTTTTTGGATTCAATGTTGAGATCAGCTAGTGGCAGAATGTATCATCTGAAGAAACTTTATTGAGCCCCTCAAGCTTGTAACTAATCATGCATCTATTTTCAATATCTAAAAATAAAAAAGGCCAATATACAATTTGAATACCTTGAAGTAGTGGTATGCGTTTTGCATATGTGTCACCCTCAACACACTTGCAAGATCCAGTAAGTTATGGACTAACATAGGCATCACCAAGTGAGAACAATTTCAATGTCAAAGACATTGCAAACCTGATTTATAACCAACAACCTCACTAGAACCGAGTACCTTGAGTTGTGGTTGGTATTGCTCACACAAACATCTCATGTTGACATCGCCCCCTCCTTCTACATTGATAGTGCTCCCCCAAAAATGCAAAAATCACAAGAAGAATTCAAAATTCCTTATCCTACCCATATACCAAGCGAGCAAAAAACTAGAAGTAATAAAGATGAAGCTTGAAATGATTGAACCTGAGGAGTGCAACTATATGCATGCACCTATTATCCAACCTTCAATATTCAACCATGAACATTCACCAAGTTCTCTAGATGGTGGGAGTTGGCACAAACTATAAAACTTTGAAGAGCTCCCACAAATCCTAACTAGAAACCCACAACGCCAAACATAATGCGCAAACCCATTGGGAGCCCTTCCCGCATTTAACCTGCTAGATTACATCCAACTACCAGAAGGCATCCATGAGATGCCATCAGGTGGTGCTCATCTATAGAGTGGGGCCCTAATACATGTTATACAAATTCCCCACTAGATTTAACCCTATGGTATGTTAGTTATAAAACTTCTCTAACATGATCAATTTATTTATACCATGAAGCTCAATATATAACTCAAGCTTTGTTACAAGTATGGGTTTTCTAATTTGTAGGTCACAACTATAAAGTGGACCCTATATTTGTTCTCACATAGATTTCTAAAATAGGGAGTGATCCCCTTCGACTGGGGGGTGGACTCTTCAAATCTAACTTAAGTGATGTGCGTGGGTTACTAATAGCATACGTAGAGAGAAAAAAATGCATACATACTAATAGCATGCTAGAAAATGGACTCATATATCTAGTATAACATTGTCCACTCAACAACTCGTACCTCATGCCCGTGAAGATATGGAGGCTTGCAATTGATAACAATTCAATTGTGCAAGAGAAGTGTTTGATCCTCTCCTATGAAAGTAAGCTTTTGTGCTCATTCAATGCCAACATTCTCTATGACAAAGCCAATAAAATAAAACAATCCTTTCAACTTCTGAATATAGTCCTACCTCTTTAATATGACATGTTTAGGAAATGAGAAAACTATCATATTATTGAGGTGTCACATATTCAATAATATGACAAACTGGACCTCTTTGTCATATTAACAAGGTACTTCATGAAAACAAACGCTAGATATTTTGCCACATGTAAAAAACATTCTTTCAAATGTCTTTGTCAAGTATGCAAATTTCTTTCATGAAATCTATGTGGACTTGAAGAAGGAATCAATAATCCAGTGATGTTGCCACTTCAAGTTAGCAACATGTATCTTAGTGAGCTTCTCCAATATGGCTTGTAGTTTCATTATGCCTCCACGAGTAAACTCTAATGGGTTGTCCATAAAAAAATTAGCTAATAATAATGCATGATGTTGAGCCTATGCCAGTTTCACATAGGTGAAGGTCTCTCATCAACATCTAAAGAGTCCAAGGGCTTTGCATTAAAGTCAAAACTACGTGGCTTTATTCTTTGTCTCAAGGCCATATGAACCAACTCTGACATGAAATATTCAACTTAATATCAATAGCTTTTCAACAATGTGTAGATGAGGAAGATTGGATTAGAACTAACCTTAAAATGTGCAAAAATAGATCAATTTCTAGAAATCAATTGCAAAAACTAAACTTGACTTCAAATGCTCATAACTCTACCGATACAACTTAGAATTGGACAAAACTACCACCAAAAGAGATGAAATTCCAAGAGCTTTCCAACAATATGTAGATCAAAGCAATTTCATAAACATTGAGTTCAAAATGCTCAAGAACAAACTATGCACAAAGGTTTAGGGGTTAGGTGAAAACTACTACGAAAAAAATAAAAGCTAACGAGTCTCTTGATTAGCTTTTGAGATAAGGAGCCTAGTTCCTTCATTTCCCATGTTTTAATAATATTTTACATTGAAACTTCTTTTATTCACATTTCATACATGAAAGTTACATGAATCTAATATTAATTATATACTTTATACATGTGTGGGACCCTCCATATATGCATTTATCACCTCTATAATGTGACATACTGGGAGTCTAGGAGTATCGTATTAACAATGTCACAGTGGTATTATAAAGGCATATTTTAACTAGAAAGTTTGGTTCACAACATTTGTGTTATTATATCGAGGTTTTGGTACTATCGAGTGTCATATTTTAAAGGTAGGATTGTATCACTCTACAAATTTATTGATTTTTTTTTTTTTTTTTTTGAGAAACATAAGAGACGCTTGACCACATGACTAGTTTTTCATTAAGTAGAGAGACAATTACATGGCTGGGAATCGAACCGTGAACCATTTCATTCACATTGGGTACCTTTTCAATATCATCCGGTAGTTTAGGGTCATCTTGGACCAGAATTTATGAAAATTCGGACATGCCTCAAATTGTGGACCGGTGCGTAGTAAGTTAAGTCACCAGTCAGGGTCCCACTGTCACGGGCCCACCATATATGATGACGTGGCACACGGACCCGTCCTCCATTGGCTACGTGGAGTGCTTCGTGGCAGGTGACTCGACAGCATCGGAAGCCTAGTTCGTTTCTTCCTTTCTTCGCAGCAATTCCTCGGAGGTGACGAAGCTTCCCTTCTCTCCTCTTTCGCTCTCTCTTTCGCTATCGCTTTCTCTGTTCTCTTTCTCTTTCCCTTCTCGTGTTGCAATTGTTGCTAGCGATCGCTGCCTAAATCCTTGCTAGGTAAATCATTGTCACGGCTTCTATCGCCGTTCTCTGCAATCTCTCGTTGCTCTCTGCGTCTCGTCACAGCTTCCGGGAGCTTTTTCTCACACCCTTTTGTCGTTGCGTGCTGTTTGAGCTTTCAAACAATTTCTGAGCAGGTGAGAAACGGAGTTAATCCGTTAGGGTACTCATGCGTGCCTTCCGTGGAGATTAGGGTTTTGTTGGATCCTGTTGTGAATGAATTGGCCGTGATGGTCGAAGTCCTGAATTTGAACAGGTTTGTTTGCTAGGGTTTCTGATGGTTGGTAAAAATGTTTTTTTGGTAGGAGGAAGGTGACGTTGCGATGGCTACAACGGGCACAAATCACATGCAGGCCAAGCTTGTAAGCGTCTTGTCTAGCTCCTGGACCAAATTCCTTTTGCTTCGCAAGAACCACAGATTAGTTATGATGAATAGTAGAAATTTGTTGTGTGTGTAGAACTGAATAGGTTCAAATCTTTTGACAGGGAGTAGTTTTTGTTGTTGTCTCTGATTAGGTCTTCAAATTTCTGCATGGTTTGATTTGTTTGTTCACATCAGGTTTTGCTTGGAGACATGGGAGCTGGAAAATCCAGTCTTGCTTTACGATTTGTCAAGGGTCAATTTTTTGACTACCAGGTATAGCCAGCTGCAGTTGTTTAATGTTTGTTGATCGTACTCCCTTTCTTTTCTTAAGTAGAAGAGTAGACATGTGAGGTGGTTCAACGGGAATTCAAATAAATGCAAAGCAATACATCCCATGTGCATGACCTCAATTTTTCTGCTTTTAGAAGATACGCTGTGGCAATATATTTTGTGTGAGCTGTTCATCACGTCTTATAAGTCACAGCAGGTGACATGAGGTTAAGTGTCAGAGTGGATTCTGAAATACTTAGGAATCATAATCTGCAGTTTATGAAGTATTTGGAAATCTGTTAGCGTTTACTTGTGTTCCTCTTTAGTTTGTGAGTCTGCTGAGTAGGATTAAAAGATATCTTTCTTTTATAATTTGTTTTTTTGTTTTTTTTGTAGTGGGCAGGAACACTTGAGCTATTTCTGTAGTCAACAAACTTAAAAATAGCGAGTTGAATATATCTGTGTTTGTGTATACAGGAGTCCACAATTGGAGCTGCGTTCCTCACACAGACATTGGCAGTAAATGAAACGACTGTAAAGTTTGAAATCTGGGATACTGCTGGACAAGAAAGATACCATAGTTTAGCACCCATGTACTACAGGGGTGCTGCAGCAGCCATCATTGTATACGATATCACAAACTCTGTATGTACATTGAACTCTTCCACTGGTTTATATGTGCACTAAGCTGTTCATCACAACACAGAAGTTGTCACCTTTTCTTTTGAGATGTAGATGCCTTGATTGGAGAGGCTGTTATTGTCATTGGGAGTGGAGGTTTTGGCACTTGTGATACATGGAGTTCAGATTATAGCAGGTTAATGTAACGAGCAATTGCTGCAAGTGTTAAAGAGGGTTTGTTGTTGTGCTTGGACGTTTCTCAGCAACAACCCTTAAGCCTCCACCTGCAATTGCGTAAAGATGGTTTGCAAGCTGAAGGGTTGAGTCTCTAAGTGTGAGACTTCTTTAATGAGAAGAGTTGCATATTGCAAGGGCTGTCTAGACTTGATTGGTGGGGCAGCTAGGCTTTCACAGCTTGAAGGCTGAAACAACTTTCTCAAAGATAAAGAATCTAATGCAATACCTAAATTTGTTTTGGTCTGCAGGATTCTTTTGGAAGAGCAAAGAAATGGGTGCAAGAACTTCAAAGACAAGGTATGAAAGAAAGCTAAGATAGCTAAGCAAGCTACTCAACAAGTTACTGTACTTGTTGAGTAACTTGCTTTTAAAGTAAAGTGTGCAAATCGAACTGTAAGAAAGTCATATCTGGAGCTGATGCGGTACCTATTTTTTTCTTGTTCTTCAGCATTCCATTCTATCTTTCTATATTGCATAGACGCTGTGCTTTGAATGTATATTTCATCCTATGGGCAGAGTGTATAATAGCTAAAGTGAGCATGAATGTTAGAAGCTTTATGTGATGGTTTTTGACTTCGGTAATGTGCACAGGGAACCCAAACCTGGTGATGGCTCTGGCTGGAAACAAGGCTGATCTAGCCCCAAAGAGGAAGATTGAAGCAGAGGTTCGTAAAATTCTGGCAGTTTTCTACCTTCACTTATTTTACATGCATGTTCTATAGAGCTGGTTTACCGTGAGCAGAACAGTTGGGGTGTTGTTTAGTGACCACTTTTATTGATTTCACATTGATTTCACCTTGACCTTGCAGGAGGGGCAAGCATATGCTGAGGAGAATGGGCTATTTTTCATGGAGACATCTGCCAAGACTGCTCAGAATGTCAATGAGATCTTCTATGAAATTGGTATGCCTTTTTCAGTTTCATGGTACCTAATTCTTTTGTGGAGTCAATAAGAGTTCTTTGGGAAAATTTGTACTGAGGTCAGTTGTTTCACCAGACATTCGGGTGTTGACACTTTTTATCGAACTGGAGAAAGAATCATTGGGTCTAAGCAATCATTTCTTCTTGTTGTCATTTTCTATTGTCAATTTCTATTGTCAATGATTCTGTAATTTGGCATGAAAATCAGCTGTGTGTGGCATATCTAGCATGGTTCGCTTTTTAGTGGCTTGTCATTCATTAGACTCTACAGTTTATGGAAATCAAAATTATAGAACACTATTATTTTTTGGTTGCTGCAGCAAGAAAGCTACCCAAAGCACAACCTGCGCAACCTGCTGGAATGGTGCTCACTGACAGACCTGCGACCCGGCTCACCCCTGCCAAGAGTACATGTTGCACATGATGCGACTTCAGTTGGGGAGGTGTTGACAGAATGTGGCAACACCTGATATTTTGGGGATTGACAATAATGTGAATACATCACACAGGTGCCCCCCTCCTTGCACTTGTCACCGTGAATAGGCAGTGGCTAGGCATTGATGGTTGGATTCTCAAGCATAGCTGGACAGGAAGTCATAAGGGATTGGAAAGAAAAAAGCAGCAGCCTAGCAAATGCTCTGGTGACCACCTACGTGGGACTGTGTCGACTGGCTCAGGTTGCTGATGCTCAAGTCCAGTGATCCATGTGTATGCATTTAATGAGTGTTTTGGGGTGCATTTCACCTCTCTGCCATGCATGTATGTATGTCTGTAGTTGTTTATACAGGTAGATAGAAAGAATTGAGAGCTGTTTAAGTTTAGAAGTCTTTTTTTGGAAATACCAGCAGCTCATTTTAGTTTAGTACCCTGGGCAGAAGTTGCGGCTTATCGTCCGTTGGAAAAGATTATTTTCCTGGTTGATAATGTGCAGTTGCATCATATTGGCATGTTTTATGTACTGTGTATGGTCCATCTTCATTTGCAGCAAGAAGGCACACATAATGGTAGGTTACCGAACTTTTCCTGATAGCAGAGTTGCTTAGTAGCTTGAAGTTGTACCTGGATTGTCTGCTCATCATAATGGGATGATGACAGGAAAGGTTAGGTTAAACTTATTGATTAGAAAACAAGTTTTGGGGCAAGGTTTCGTTCTAATTATTGTTTTCGATTTTTAGTACCAATGAGCATTCTGGAAAGCTTTTGGAAATGCTGTGCAAAAATAGTGTACTGGGAACTTTCAAACCGAAAGCTATATGAAGCTAGCTGACATCCCAATAACAACAGTTTTGTTCTGTGAATTTGTATTAAGGAAACAATGGAGCCACTATTGATTTCACATGAACAAAAGTGAAGAGCCACTGGTAAATCTTAGTTTCAGTAAAGCAAACCCTTCACCAAAGTATTGAGCCACTATTTTTGAAAGTGACACCTGTATTTCATCCTTGAAAGTGTCAACAAGTGAGTGTTGATTGTGCATTAAGTAAACCAAAGATAAAAGCCACTAATCATATGCAGCATTAAATATGAAATAGCACCAAATTAGTCAATCATAGTGGGCAGTGTATAAAGATGGTTTTAGAGTGGTTTAAGAATGGTCTAAAAGTACCACCAGTTTTGGTTGATCATGGTGGTTAACCTTGGATCTACACTGTTTTGTCTAATGTGTGTTTACCATTTGGAGTTAATGCCGGCAAATTGTTTTTTGCCAACTAAGAAATCATAATATGCGGTGTGCATACTAACCACTTATGTTATTTGAGTTTAAAATGATGCTTTCGGAAAATGTTATAGCAATGTGGTTTTCACTTAATAATCCAAAATTGGTAGACCCTTTGTGACACCAAAAGATCCAATGCAGAAGTGCATTTTGATGATTTATAGCAGTTGCTAATGTTATATTTCCAAACATTTTTTGACAAGAGTATGTTTTGACCTATTTACTAACCCAAGATAACTTTCTTGAATTTAAGGTAAGTAACTGAGTCAGGCACATTCCTTATCTTACTGATCAATTTTCTTCTTCTTTTTTATTTTTTTATTTTTAATAATTTTATATAGAACACAAGAGGTGCTTTCGATCACCTGGCTAGTTTTCTCTCAAGTAGAGAGATGATTTCACAGCAGGGAATGGAACCGCCAACCACTCCATTCGGTTTGGGTACCTCTCCACTATTATCCGGTAGTTTAGGGTCATCTTGGACAGTTATCATTCTCGCTTCAACACAAACCTTGTCCCTTCTAGGCTTTGGAAGCCCCAACCCTAAATTTGGAGTATTACACTAGTTATCCCAATTAGTGCGAGTCATACTAATTCTTGAAACACACACTATTTTGCCAAGTCTCAAAGTTAGTGAGGATTGAACTTTTAACCGAGTGGTACTAAATTCATGAATACATGCTCATTTACCATACATTCAAGAAAATTAGTGTGTGCTATAAGGTGCTTGCAAGGTGATTAAAAAAAATAATGTGCAGACATGATTACATAATGCCAATACGAGTAGTGCTGAGACTTCTAGTGAATAGTGTTGTTATGAATAATATTTTCAATGGGTAATGTTGGGATCTTTTGGTGGCACTCACTTCACAGTGTAAAGAAATTTAGTATCACCTTCACTAATTTCCAACAGGCACTATTAGCCCCTCCCTCACTAACTGGGGTGATTAGTGTAGCCAATAAACATTTCACCAACAATTTGTGAAGTTTTTGGCAAGGAGGTTCAGTTGTGAGATGTAATGGAAAATCGTAGTAGAAACATTGCAACCCACAAATAGAGTGCTCAATACACACAACATAAATGAGTGAAGCCTTAGACATGAAAGGCAATACATAAATTTGACATGTATTGTGGCATTGACTGTCGAAATTGAGTTTATTTGAGCCACATTTAAGCCAAATTTATGTGGTGTCTCTACTAAATTGTGCACCTAAATTTGAGTGGTATATGGCAAGACATGGAGTCAAGAACCAACACCAAATAGACACACTAATTCTTCACCCACACTAATAAGACATTTTAGTGTACCTTTACTTTCATCTAGCATTTTGTGCAAGTTAGCATTGGATAATGAATTTTGGTGCCCTTCCTCAAGACTAGGAGTACTAGGGTTGTGTATGCAAAATGGTTGAACAGATATTCCAAATTATTGTACCGGTGCCCTTTTTATTTCTTAAATTGTTGGAGACTCTTTTGTTTTCTTTACACATCAACCATTTGGACCAATGTTGGCCTTGTATCATCTTTGTTTGACACCATTCGGTATCTATAATGAGGATTTCATAATTTTGGGTACCACTAGGGTATGGGTGCTTGACATTTTTCATGTTTTTGTTACCATATGGGTGTATATACATGCAAGAACTTTTATACCTAGGCAAATTCCTCCTAGTACACTCTAAACTCCACAATATCACGCTTGTGACAACCAAAGTGCACGTGATATTGTGTTAACATGGATTAGTGTAGCATTATGAAATAACACAAAGTCAACATTGCAATAATGACAATAATTACAATAATGACAACATGATGCGTGCAGTAGTATGTTGAATTCTTTGGTGGATCATTTTAATGTCAAAACCCATGATTTATGAGAGGAAATCGTGACAACAAGGAGTGAGATTTGAACTAAGAACATCCATTTCTTAAAGTTTGGGGATATAAGAGAGGTAGTGACATTAAGGAGGTTGATACTATAGAGTTTAGAGCATATCAATATGGTCTAGAATGGTATTGACCTAAATAGTAACTCGGGTATACAAAGGATTTTCACCTCAACATAACCACCAAATATCAACATTTGACTGGTATTACAATTTTGATATCCATGGATAGGTTCTTTTGATGCCATTATTGATGTTGAATATTGATTCCATGCAATTTTCATGTATACTAGACCGACAATGGTTTGGATTCCGTTGTAAATTGTGCAGGGATGGATTGTTCTAGCTCCGCAGAAAGGTGTAGTACATTGCAACGCGAGAATGAATTTTACTTGAATTTACCATACACTTGAACTTGCAAAATTTTGTTTCTTGTTCATCCAACTTAAGAATCCTAAAAATAATACGCAGCCTTGAGGTTACTATTTTTGGCTAATTTGACACCGAAATTAGCTCTAAAGACTCCAAATTAGTCTAGTTCAAGTTATTTGAGATGAGTCGGGGCCATTTTTTTATTAAAAAAAATGTTGGATAGATGAGAGGTGCGCTTGTTTGCGATATTGTAATTCCCTCTATCCCAGGAACATAGGCAAAGAATTTCTCATCCAAGGAATTGAGGTAGGTAATCTAAGTAACTTGGACTTTGGAATCTGTAAAAAGAAAGCTCCTACTAAGGTACGTGGGTGTTAATTGGTTTGTTTTTCATGTTCTTCAACTTCTACCAATTAGATTTACGCAACAAAACTCGTGTTGCATTAGCAAATCTACGATGAATCATCTACAAAAACCGACTCGAGATTGGACCTACCTTGATTTACGTATGGTTATTGGAAGTGCATGTTTGGTGGATTTCTTAAGTGGATTCATTAGCCCTCCCAATTATGTTCACTATTGAGTGTAGAATAACAATTAATATTTGAAGACATAGTCCAATCTCTTTTTAAAATGTTTCTTTATGATGTTTTCAGTTTGATCATCACCAAACCATATACAAATCAAATCTAGACCCAAATCAAATCTAGACCCAAATCAAATCTAGGGGTCCGATGAAGAAAATGAGCCACTGAAGACCCATTTGCCTTAGCAGCAGACACTTTTAAAATAACAATCTTATGAGTAGATCACCCCATGCTCCTGAATGCAAATTAGACCGTGACAATTAATATGTGAATGAGTGAACAAGGAATGGGACTGCAAGAAATGTGACTCACAATGCTCGCAGTCACTTTCCTTGTTCACCAAAAATGTTTTGAGCAAACTAGCTAGACACTTTCGTACATACATGGATTGCACCTAGTCCCTTCTTTATGGGCAGGAACATTTACATAACATTTGTTGAACTTGATCCACTGATCTAATTATTGGTAGGGCGGCAAGAGGATATTCTAGTAAAAACTGTTTAATTAGAGAAACCAGGAAAAACAATGTATGCAAGCATTCCATCACAGAATTCATCTTCCTGCAACCCTGCCTGCAATGTTGTTGGAAGTCAAAGAGTCTAAGGTAGCTGAATCCCAAAGGTCTCAAGTGTACTTCTACATTCTGAATGAGTACATGAACCACCAAGTGATTGGCGTTCTAGTATCTTGACACGAAGTGTCAAGAGACTTCAAGTGTAACCTACATAGGAATAAAAGGGGCTCCGGGCTGAGATGAAGCTCAGCAGCTTATGTGACTTCCTTCTTTAATTAATGTTGGGTGGAGACTCTCTCTCTCTCTCCATTGACAGTATTGTTTTTGCAGATGTCAGTTCATCTCACTTAATCCAGGCACCATATCTCCTGGTGTCCTTGTACACATGCAAGTGAACATACTTCTTAGAAGTCAAAACAACTGTTTGCAAATCGGGCTCCATGCTACCATTCTTCTTCTTCTTCTTCTTCTGATGATGATGATGATGAGAAACCTGACAATTATAATTGTCAATGAGAGGGTGGAAATAGAAGAGTTACCAAGAAAGAGGCGTTCCCCGCTATTGTCTCTGCAACCACACGATCAGCTCGTCACACCACTCTAAGGTTGATAGGTCTTAAGTGGAATGTTTTTTCAATCGGATCCCTATATTTGATTGGTATGCGGTTTAGTGAGGATCAAAGAGCATACATCATAAAGACACATGTTTAAAAGAGATTGGACTACGTCTTCAAATATTAATAGCTACTCTACACTCAATAGTAAACACAATTGGAAAGATTTATGTATCTAGTTATGAAATCAACAGACATGCACTTCCAATAATCATAACTAAAACAAAGGAAGTTCAATTTTCCATCTGATTTTTGCATACGTTTTACTGTAGATAAGTGCTAATACAACACGAGTTTTGTTGTGAAGATCTAATCAGTAGAAGTTGAGAAACGAACCAAATAACACCCACATACCTTACATATTGCATCTCCAGAAACTCGTAACTACACAACTAGTAGCTTCTCTTGTGAATGTTCTGAGTCTTGTTAGTCCCAGGGAGAGAGACAACAGTTGGGTGGGAAACCAAAAATTCAAACTAAGTTCTAGATTATCCCTATTGCCAGCTCATCCTATTCTACTGTTGAATGGGTCCTCTTAAAAGCTGAGGTGGCAACACCTAACTAAATACACCATGTCAACCTTATATTGCAATAAATTGTCAATCAAAGCTGTTAATCAATTAGTACGAGAATCCCAATCACTGCTTTTGATCATGGTGTTGTTTGCAGAGACAATAGAGTGTAGCGTGTCTTTCTTAAGATTGCTTCTAATTCCTTCCTCTTATCAAGAATTTGTAATTTCCTAATTCTTTTGGTCACCTAGTGCTCGACATGTGCGCAGAAATTGTATTAGAGAAAACATTAGACGGTTAATTTAGTTAGACGACTCTAGTTGCTCTAGCCACTTGAGCACTACACAAAATATGATATTTAGTGTTAGATACACTAAATACGAACACTACACTAAATATCACTAACCCTATGAAAGTAAGTAACATTAAATGTAAACTCAAACACTAAATATCATCTATGGTAATATGTGAAAGTTACATGCACGAATTTAGTGTTTAGTAGGAAAGAGGTGGCAACAAGGAAGGCGGCGGCGGCGCATTTATATCTAACACTAATTATCAAAGAATTGAAAATTAATGTTGAGCAGAGTAGGGTGGTAAAACACTAAATCTAATCAAACACTAAATATCATATTTGGTGTACTGCTCTCCTGAATCAAATTTTGCTCAATGTGTTGTTGAAAGTATCTTTCTCGTAGGGATATGAACCATGTGCGATGAAAAGTATGTTCAGGGGGCTATGAAGTAATGTGCATAATCATGGGTTGTTTCATATATTGATGAATTTTTTGGAATATATTCAATGAGTTTATAAAATAAATTTATGATTTTTTTTAATAATACCCTATATTTGTGTTAAGAAAAAATTTATAAGTTTTACTCCGCAGAATTTTATTCCACCTTATGTTTTTAGCATGCGGTTCGACTTAATATCTTAAAAAGAGTGAGCCCCAAAGAGTTAACATCACCATCTGAATGAGCACGAGAACCTATTATATATGAGCTGGAACATAAACTAGCTACCTAAGTATCTTATCATGTGGTAGTTGGTACTATAAGATCAATCTA
Organism: Polytrichum commune; assembly: GCA_950295325.1. Classification (NCBI taxonomy): domain Eukaryota; kingdom Viridiplantae; phylum Streptophyta; class Polytrichopsida; order Polytrichales; family Polytrichaceae; genus Polytrichum; species Polytrichum commune. The sequence continues at coordinate 45,865,376 of OX485807.1, forward strand.
AGGTAAGTAGGTCTTAAACGGACGCGGTTCTCTTGGCACCCACTTCTCATAGCATATGATACACACAATTACTGAGACTTGATGAGTAGCAAATCCAAATTGTGCGCGTAGCCACTTTCCTCATATTTTCAAAGGTCATATGAATATCTTATGCATTGTCAAAGTAAAGAACCTTTGAGTTACTAAGTGATCATATAGTTCCCTCAATTATGTTGACAATTGCGTCTAAATTAGTTTGGGCCTAGAATAAATTTTAAGCATGTAGTCCAATTTGTTACCAACCCATATCTTTTTGGTGTTCATTCTTAGATTCACACTCAACCATACACCACTCAAATCTATATGTTCGTTTAAGATCATACACTCCATAATGCACATCTAAGACAAAGAAAAAGGATTGTCAATGTGTTTTACATTGATATGTGATGTCCATTCGCCAACTCCATTCCATGCCTGCACGATCATGGTATTAGAGTTGGTTTAATGCTTGTATTAATAGGTGAACCCTGGGTTAGTTGTTAGTTTATATATTAGTGTTATAGAATGTGTTTATCGTTATAGTTTTGTGTGAAGGGTGTTGTGTAAGGGTTTTGTTCTAGTGGGATTGGGGCTTGTTGTTTTTTCTAGTTTCGTTTTGTGTATGAGATATCGGACAAATATTTGGGAGAAGGTTTCCATTAGTTTGTGGATTTTGGAGTTGGGGATTTTGAGTTCTTTGAGGTTATGAATGGTTGTTTTATGTATTCCTCCTCTGAAGCATGTTGTGTTGATAACGAGGGGTTTGACTCTTCACCCTTGTGTTGTCGGTAGGGATTGAAGTATGCCATACTTTTCAAGTTTTTTAGTTAGTGCTTCTTGTGGGAATTTATCATTGCAACATGTGAATTCCAAGAATTGTACTATGAGGTTTGGGTTTGGTGAAAAGGGGGTTTTGTTGTTGGCGGGGTTCCTAGGATGCATAGTATGTATGAGCGGAGTCTTGCACGGCATTTGCAACGGGAGAGGGAGCATGTGCATGGGAGGAGCCACGAGGGGATGGTGTTGTCTTGTGTTCTTTCTTTGTATTCCCTCCATTAATGATTATAAGGCATTGAGTTGTGGGGTGGGCAAGGAGTGTGTTGGCGAGTGCGTGTACTGTCTTGTTATGTCTATTGGTGCAGAGATTATTTATATGTTTGTTTGTGCAACGGGATAGTATGTGCAGAGAATCAGAGGCCCTGCATAGGTATGCATCTTGAAATCTGCAGTCTTCCAGGTCTTGCAAAAATGAGTGGCAAAATTCAGGAGGTTCAATTTGTATTCACAGATGCGACCTGCGGTTGCACCCAAAGTAGAAGCTGTATGTATACATAGCAAAACGAGTTGTATGTGATTGCATGTCTTGGATGCAGACCCAGAAACCAACATTTCTGTCGACAAAAATGATATTTATTTTGACAGATGCATATCATTCACATAGGTCAGCAAACATCCAAGTGACAACTCTTTGAGTATACAGTGCACTTAAATTGAAGTATTCTCAGCCCTTTCCTGCATTTGTTTGCATCAATCTTTGCTCATTTGGTTGCATCTCGAGGAATCACAAAATTGCTTGGCATCTAAATAACTACTTGAATGTTCATTCAAGCACTTTGAGCAGATGGACAGCAAGGAGTGTCCAGCCGAAGTGTCCACAAGATCTGACAGTCTTGTCTTGTCCAGATGACATTAATAATCTCCGTCATAACCAGAGTCCATTGCCTCACACAGCAGGCCTGCTTTTTACTAATCAATCTTCATCCCTCACAGAATGATAAAACAAGGAGTGTGGGAGAAGAACTCCAATTGCTTAGTACCTAATGGAAGAAGATGGGATTGAAATTAACAACACTAGTGCACCCCTTGTTCTACATCGGTCTGTATCAAAGCGCATGCCAAAGGTCCTCTCCAGGCAACTATTTCACAACTTTTTGTGAAGAAATTGATGATTGCAGCTGCAATCAAAAGAGAATTAACGTTGCAATTTCGCAAAGTACACTCACTTGCATGAGGACCAAGGATACCGGGCAACAGAGGGCCAGGATAAAGTAAGTAGACCAACAGTCCTTCGTCACAAGTCTCAAGCAAGCAACACTTTTCTTTGAAAAGATTAGTCCAAAGCTTACACTCTAAAGCCTTAATCCCTGAAATAAAGTAAATGAAATCTATCTATCCACCTCTTCAGTTATAGTGAGCATACAGGTGCAACTTATTGGTCAAAAAATGAGAAGGACAAGATGAACCTTCAAAGTGAAACAAAGGACTTCAAATTGTGGAACTTGATATAAAAACATTAGAACATTCCTTAAATTACTTCCAAATATACATGCTTGAAAAGCAGGGGTAAGAGAATCAAAGAGTAGATTCCAGAAATTAATAGGAGGTTCAAGTGTACAGAAATGTAGCCAAATTGTTGGAAGTTGGTGTTGACTCTGTAAAACTAATTCCCAATTGTGTCCAAGTAGACTGCATGTTGATGCACTTGCATTTTAGCGCTTACCCTTTTTCTTACCACCCTTTTTCTTACTCTTACCTTTCTTCTTTGCCTTGCCAGCTCCACCTTTAGCCTTACTACTACCTTCATTGTTGAAGAACGCATCACCAGATCCTTTTCCTTTTCTAGACGATCTTTCCTTTGGTGCTGCTGACGGGGGTGTCACAAACAATATTCCATTCTTGAACTTGCCCTCAGATGCTTGAAGGCCTCGTTCTTCAGGTTTTCGTTGTAAACGCGGTTTCTTCTCTGCATTCATTTTTTTCACTGAGCGCATGCCTGAAGCAATGTCCTGTAAAGTAGCCCAAAAACGCGTTTTGAATGGTAAGAACCAGTGTTGGTCTGATGTGTAGGTAAATGCATGGTATCAATAATCAACATCAATAGTGGTGTCAAAGAACCTATATGTGGGTCGTCAAAATTTGTAATACCAGTGAAATATTGATATGTGGTGGACATCTCAAGGTGAGAGAATCTTTGCATATTTGAGTTACTTTTTGAGTCAACACCATTCTAGTCCATATTGATACTAGGGATATTTTACTTGGGTAATGATGGTTCGTACATGGTGTATAGACCTGAATGGTATTAAAAACAAAAATACCATCAAACATCTATACCCTACTCGCATCAAAAAAATGTGAAATCCTTGCATAGATACCCAAATTGTATCAAGACAAGACAATACCGGTCCAAACACTGGTGAGGACCAACGTTGGACCAGTATGCATGTCAATGCATGGTATCAATCCACAACATCAATTATGGTATCAGAAAAACTACTTGATTGGAACCTTTGTATACCTGAGGTATTATTTGGGTCAGTACCATCCTAATACCATGTTGATACTAGGGTAATTTACCTATGTATGAAGGTTTTTGGATGGTGTGTAGACCCTAATGGTATCAAAAACAAAATTAACCTCAAATAACCGTACCCTACTTGTATCAATACAATGTAAAATCCTCATTACATATAGCTAGTGGTATACAAAACAAGTGATACAAGTCCAACACTGGTAAACGACATCTTGATGGAAAGTGGAAGGTGAAGCCTTGTAACCCAGCTGAAAAACCATATCACCACCATTATTGCCATCATTGATGGCTTAAAAATGTAAGCCTTGGACTAATCTTTTCAAAGTAAAGGGGGAAGGGGGTTGTTCTTACGTCTTGGCGTTTTTGCTCCTCTGCCTGTTCACGTTTTCTTTTCATTCCTAAGCCCACTGAAATGGGCATCTTGAAACTTTTCATTACCTGGTCCAGGAAACACAGTCCACAAAAGCCTTACATTGCCATAATTTCTAAAATCTAGACGGTCATTAATACTTTATGCCATCTCAGAAAAGAGCCTTCTAATCTTTAATTTCAACTCACAATATTCTTGCTGTAAGAACAGAGGATGGTACAGATCAAGCAGGCTATGAAAAGGAATAACAGTTCAAGGACAATGACAAAAATGAGTCAAATTAAATGAATGGCAAAAGAGAGGTCAGCCAACCTTTCCTCCCAAAGCCACCACTTTTGCATTTTCCAATTTCTTACGGTCCTTCCAGTCCAATGTCGACGTTCCTGAAGTTATAACAAAGTTAAACATTATGAGTCAGCCTCCCACATGTACTATGAAACCCTCCAGATGCAAGGTAAATAAATAAATTTGCATAACTAATCACAGTATGCATATCTTGCATCTCTACTTACGGGCATTGAGGGTGCGCACACATTTTGACACTCTTGTCTTTGACTTGTAGCCATGACCAGTAGAATCCTTAAAAAAAAATAGTCTACACTACATAGATTGCAACATCAGCGGAGACAATCATTGATAGAGAGCAATTCAGACTAACCTAGTTCCTCCACTTCCTTGAGTATACTTTTGAATTCTGCTGTTTGAGACATCTTATCATCATCATCAAGCTTCACTCTCCTTGGACCTGCGTCTGCCAAGACATCTGATGCTCTTGGCGACTGCAATCAAAATCCCAGGAAGGGAGAAACCCCAATTCAATCAGACTTCACCACGTAATCTATGCATGCAGTAAACCCCATAACACTTTCGGGGCCGATTTGGGCATCTCATACATAGGGTATTTTGAAGTTGTACAATGTGGATATACATTGTGATTTCTTGGTGGATAGTGATAGCTTTTGTCTTGAAAGGTTCACTTTCTTGAGACCTACATAAAATAACTTGGAATTCTTTTTATGAATGTTTTATAACATCATCCAGTATAAAAAGAGGGTACACAATTGCTAAATGCGTTTAGGGGTTAATCACAAAAAAATTCATATCCAGAGTTGAAACATGCCCCAACAACAAAAGTTTACCATGAAAAGCTTCCATTCTTGAAATCTCGGCTTGCTGCTATGACTCCGGGAAGCTCCACTGCCGTCGACAATAACTGGGGCTTGATTAGGAACTACTGTTGTCACATTTTTGGCCCCCTTTTTCGTCCCCATCGTTATCTCAACTCACCTGTAAGGTAGACCGGTGTTAATCCAACACAGCAAATATGTGAACACCTATATTTGAGTGGTCTGTGGTGAGTTGTGGATCTAAACTTGGACACCAAAAAGACCTCATGTGCAATTGGAATACGTGTTCATAACATGGTAACCATTCCAGGCTCCATACTCAACATACTTGGGAGGACCTGTATGACCATTCAATGGGAAAGAGAATCTTCAATTTGATAATAAATAGTCGTTGGAGCTCCAAAAATTATGAGGAGAATGGCTACAGGGCACGATTGGGATTTGCTAATCATCTCGCACTAATTGCTTGTTTCATACCTTACCAGAAGTGGGTTCATGTAGGCCACTGAATTTATATCGACAGGGAGAGAGAGAGAAAATTTTATCACAGCAACCTCCTCTTCGAATTCACAAACTGGGCAAAAACCCAGTGCGTCCCAACTCGTCTGAAACCCTAAAGTTTCCAAATCCCTGATTCTCACCAAATTTTCTAGCAAACTGTTCTCCAATCCTGTATTGATCCCGAACCCTAAATCTTGATGACTGTAATCTGAACCTACAATGTTGGCGAAATGCGTGTGCGAATTGCAATGTTCCGCTCTTTGTGATTGTGTGATGAGAGAGCAGCTACTTGCTTCTCGATGTGCTTGCCTAAACCCTTAAACCCTAAACCCTAGTCAATAGGCAATCACTGGGCTATCATGCCGAGTCGTTTCTGAATAAGAAAAGAAAACAAACACAAAAAGAAAGGTGTCGGCTCTCTTAGGCAGGGCTGAGTTCGCACATGGTGGTACAACTTCATGAAATTAAGCCTAACTTTAGAGGTGAAATTAAACTCTTTGCCGTGGTGTTAACTTGAATATAAAGTGATTTACTTTTATGAAAGTAATTTAGCTACGAATAGGAAAAATTCCGGGGTTAAATTACCACATGTCCACCATGAGGGTTAAGGCCATGGTTAAGCTAACTATAATTGCACAAGCCGTCACATGTTTTATAATAGTCCACCCACACTTACTGGTGCAAGTCACCAATGAACGGTTCCTACCAGCAGGGGCCACTTTTAGAGTTGGTTTAATCAATGAGAGCCACTGGATGTAACCAATGTTGGTACTCATCATTCACTAATGGCCCACATCAATAAGTATGGGTGGGCTATAAGTCAAGTAGGGGTAAGTGTAAGGGCCAGTTCACATGGGGTCCCAAATCCCCAGTCCCACTCATGTCATCAAGTCCCAACTTTGGAGCCTCAAGAAATCATGGTTTATATCCATTTAATGTCAAATCTTGATTGTTTTATGCCGAAAAAAATTCTAAGCTCAACTTCTGTTGCGAATTGGGTATAGCTGTGTGCTTGACCCAACTCTCAAAACAAGCCATGAGCCTCACCTCCATGAAGTTTTGTCATGTAGGCATCCATGTCATGCCTAGGACTTTAGGACTTAGGACCCAGTGTGAAGTGGTTAGTCCTAACTGACATGCTCAATAATTGTAATCGCATAAATTGGCCTCAAGCAAAACTGGACTTGGGACTTGGGACCCCTTGTGAACCGACCCTAAGTGCGAAGTGGGGTAGGATGGGATGGGTCAATTTCCCATGTGTGTGACGAGAGGTAGGTCAGTGTAGGTAGGTAGCTTAACTACTAGATAGGTAAAGTTATCAGTTGGTTAGAGTTATCTCCATGTGTGAACTTTGCTTCATTAGTGTTTTAGGGATTTCATTTCATAATACCTACACAAAGGTAGTAGTAAAAACATGCCCCACCTATAGGTTGGAGTTGTTTCATCTCAATTTAAACTTGCTTGATTAATGGGATCTTTGATCCAAATTTAGGAGTTAAACTAGTTTTAAATTATACGTTTCATCGTCTATAATAGTATTAAGTGTTTTCACCCTCCCTCTCCCAGTTCGTCTTCCCCCTCAATATGTATTGGGGGCATCCACCCGTGTCCCAATAAGTAGGATGGAAGTGTGGAATTCATGGGTGGGTGAAGGTCGACATGGTTGCAGGTAGGAAATGTTGGATTGCAAGAAATATTCTCAAAAGTTACTCTCTTTCATTTTCTTTCTCCTAGTTTTGATAATGGGCTCCCCATTCCAAATTTGGTTCAAGTAGGGTGTGCATGTGTTGTTGTGGTTATGATTTTACTCTCTTGGCAACCAAATCATTGTCTATTAGAATAAAACTAACAATAACAATTTTTAAAATCACATTTGGATTGTTAACCTTGATAAATTGAAATTTACTTAGAGATAAACAAGAGAATGTGCCTTTGCCACAAGAGGCTCTAGCCTAAAATGACATTTAAAAAAATATTTATTACTAGTTGTTTTCATATTAAATTGGAAATTTCACTGAGCTTCACCAAATCTTATCCATAAAGTTCTTACATGCATTATCCATACCCTATTACCATTCAAACACAATCTCCACAATGCCTTCATCCCATGAGATGGGAAAAAATCAATAAACAAAGTTACCAATTTTTGTCATATGATTTTGACCCAAAATAAATTGTGTGCGTGAAGAGAGAGGCAACCAAATCGCACATAAGTTAAGTTAGATATTTTAAGGGTTGTTTACACCATGGACCATGAAGTCGTCCCAAGGCCCTGTAAAATTTGTGATTGGATGTTGAACTTGTCCTGGGACACTTTGGTTTATACAGAAGAAAAAAGTCAAAGTGACCATGGAGCTCCCAGGTCCCCAAAAGACATATTTTAAGGCCTACATGATCCACTGACATGGCCCAACATGTTTTGCTGCGGAAGAGGCAACAAAGGTGCTCGGGTAGAAAAACCAAGTGCCCATGGTAGAGAAATATTTTTATTATAAATAATGTGAAATGATTTTTTTTGGGGAAGAGAAGATGATGACAACGAAAGACAACAGAAAAGTCAAACTTGAATTTTTTCAAAACTGCCCTTCTTAGACATGCATTAAAAACATCAACACATTCATTTTTTAGTGCATGGTCATTCCTCTTGGCCCACATTCGGATTACACCTAGTGAGGGGCCCAAAGGCTTTGTAAATTGATTTTGTAAGAAATCGGACCATGGAAAAAGGCCATGGTCCATGGTCCGACTTCATGGTCCATCATGTAAACCGGTCCTTAATTATTGTACACAATTTGGGCGAGTGGGCTTCACGTCCTCAGGGGCTTATACAAGGGTGGGTTTGTGGATATTAGTCAATTGCGGTTACTAATCACTCACTAAACAAATCCTCACTCACTAAAATAATCTCTCTCTATCTTCTTCACCTTCTTCATCTGCCGCGAATTTGTGAAGTTGTCGCAAAATTCCCACTCGCTTCTTCGCCATAGCCAAATTCTGTCTCACCGCCAAGCTCAAACGAGTCAGAATGTGGCACTGACGTTGCTGAGCATCTTCATAGTAAGTCAAGTCAAGTCCAGCCAAGCAATGGAGTTTACAATTTAGCTTTTCGTTGCTCTGCTTCTCTTGGGCCTGTCTTCTCACACCACGTTTTGGGAATGGAAGTTCGCTGTTCGTAAATCCTGTCTGGAATCCCGTGCTTGCCAATTAGTGCAGAAATTGGGATGTGAAGTAAGTTAAGCTGTGCACATAAGATTTTCTAGTTCTACTTTTCTCTGGTTCTTGGCCTCCCCATCTGCAAGCACATTGTGCGAGTGCTTCGTCGTTCTTTGTGGTTCACTTCGGAATTTCGAAACAGTTTGCTCAATGTTTGCAAAGCAGTGCGAATTGGGGATCGTTTTGTAGTTTCTCAAGGATATAAGTTGCTGATGTTTGCGATATCAACCCTGTCATCTCTATACTCATTAATATCTCCTCATAGTAAGTGTTCGGCCTTCTTGTAAATATTGATGAGCTATCTTCGCGGCAGAAGTTTCAAGGCAGACCTGATGATGTTGTTTACATTTTGGCTCATGGCTGCATTTCCTCCTTAGGTTGCCCAATATTGGTACTCAAGCGGGCATTGAAACGGCTTGATTCAAATTGGCTATGAAATGGTTTCAATATCAACCTCTTGTCTTATATCTCATCACATATACAGTGAGTATTCGCCCTTCCTGTAAGGATTGATGAATCCTCTTTAAGGCAGCTGATTCATGGAACACCTAATGATTTTGTTCACATTTTCCTCAAGACTGCATTTCCTTCTTAGGTTGCCCAATTTTGGCAGTCAAGTGAGCGGGTTTACAGGAGATGAGGAGAGGGCGGGGGGGGAAGGGGGAAGACTTTGTTTGTTGTAATGATGACATGAAAAGCCTAATTGGCGTGCTGACATTCTTGCAGGTTTTGTGAAGGGGCGGTGGAAAATGGCAACATTGAACGCAAGTGGAGCGTATTTGTCAACCACTGCCACACAGTTATGGGTGCCTTTGTTGGCATGCCCAAGCTGCTCGGCGACCACCCGCTCCTCTGCCTCTCTCGCTAATTTCACAGGCCGCTTCTCACAACAATTACAGCTCGGAGCTCAGCTCACCTGGAAGGTGTCCTCAACCTCATCAACGCAGGCTCTCAAGATCCGAAGAAGAGGCATTGTGAAATCCCTCACTTGTGCTTCTCAAGTGGACACTTCAGCTCACGAGGTATGCAATTGAGCTCCGCACTTAGACCAATGACCTCGTGCGTGTTACATATGCAAAGGTTGTGGTACCTCGAGAACCCTAAATCTGAGTTGTGCACAGCTTGCACTTTGATTCTGGCCATAACACCATAATTCAGTAGAGTCTAATCTCTCCTGGTTTCCTTGTGTGGAATTTGAGGTCTCAGTGCATATCCTAATACAACACTTTTGCTTGATTCTTCCGGTACTGGGATCAGTAGCAGAAACTCAAGACAAGGATATATGCACTGTCGCCCACCACGTAGACGAATGACCTCCTGCGTGTTACATATGAAAGGCTTTTGTACCTCGAGAACCCTAAATCTGAAATGTGCACAACTTCCACTTTATAGAATTTGTTACACCAGATTAATTAATCATGCAGGCGGATGCAATTTAGTTCTGGCTACAACATAATGATTCACCAGACTTTTGTCTCTCCTGGTTTTCTTGTGTGGAAATTGAGGTTGTTCGTACACATGCTCTACAATTCCTCACTTGTGCTTCTCAAGCTGACACTTCTGCTCACGAGTTATTCAACTGAGATCCCCACTTAGACCAATGATGTCTGTGTGTTAAAATCCGAAAGGTTATTGTACCTAGAGAACCCTCAATCCGAATTGTGCACATATTGCACATGTTAGGATTTCATTAGCATGCAGGCGGATGCAATTTGATTCTGGCTGCAACAGAATAATTCTTCACAAAGGTCCCATTCATGCTACACAACAATATCCTTGAATCTTCTTGTTACATTGGGAGATCAATAGCAGAAACTCATCAAGACAAGAATCCACTGTCAATGTCAGTGGGGATGTTTGTTGAGGATTGCCTCTGGTCAAATGGCTTGCCAGCATTTGGCTATTGTTGCATGTGTGAATTGCTTTTCTATTTTATTCTAGTTTGGGATTGATTCCTTTTGAGTGCTCTATATTGAGTATGTGAATCTAAAAAGCATTGGATTGACTGTCTCTCGTCATTCTTATTTAAGTTTTATCGGTTACCTTTATCTGTAAGTGTTGTTTGAACACCGATACTTCCAAGGGTATATTTGCTGTTCCTTGATGCTGAAGCAGAGGTATCCATTTACAATAGATTATTGTTTCAGAAAATGGATTGGGCAGTTTCATGATGACGGTGCAGAAGTGGAGGTGCGAGTGCGGATACCGGATGGCATGGTGGGCAAGGATGATGCGAGTGTGAGTGCCCGTCACGTGCAAGTCGATTCCCAAGATGCCGCCCTTTTTATAGCAGTGCAAACTCCAAAAGGTCCACGGCTTATTTACTCTGCACCACGCCTCTATGGCCAAGTGAAATCCTCGGAGACTGTCTGGTAAGCTAATTATTATTCCAAAGTGCCTTCCTCTCTTTATTCTGATGAATCACTATAAATGAACAAGACCTGTAGAAAACAGAACTCCAGGAAATTCCCTCACATGAACACATCCATCCATTTTTGCTTTGCGGATGTGAGTGCCGTATCCAGTTCTGCATTCGGGGGAAAATTAACTTGATCTCACGTTGTCTTGCAAAAAGACAAGGTAAAGAGCTCATCAATCAAGAACCCTAAACTGTTTTAGGTGTACTCTTTGAGAGAATACAAGGTCGTTGATTGATCGTCTAATTATATCTGTTGAGAGTTTATGGTGGCAAGAAATGGGCCCAATATGTTGCTAAAAGTGGATGGCTTGCATTTGCTTTCTGTGTTCAAATGTGGATATGGCAATGGGTGGGAACTATCTCAAACATAATATCCACTTTTCATGCATAATAAACCTTTAGGGATGTGGATACATCAACCGCAACTGGTGGGCTTGTTCTGACATAAGGACTTCGATGAAGAATTATGTGGTACATAATTCCTTGGATTACTTCCCACATCTGTTTTGATTTATGGAAAGCAAAGAAATTGAACGCAGGTACATTGATGATGACGAGGTTGTATTAAGCTTGAAAAAGATGGACAGTAAGGTTACATGGCCAGCTTTGGAGCAAGCATGGGCCTCATTAACAACTGGAGTATCACAACTGCTCAAAGGCACGTCCATTTATGTTGTCGGCGCTTCTTCTGAAATCAACTGGGCTGTTGCACGTGAACTTGCCACCGGTCTCGAGTATGTGGTTCTCATAGCTTTTTGCCTCAAGAAGTTCCGAGAGATCAGAAACATACTCCGTTGTGTTACCATATGAGCATATCTTTGCAGCTGTAACTTAATTCTTATATGGGTCAGAATATGAAGAGTGACTGGATCTTTGCCTTCTGGCTGCAGGTATGTACCACTTCAAACAGAACAGCTAATCCAGGAGCTCACAAAAATGTCACCTGCAGACTGTATGTTACAACTCCACCTGTTACTTGTGGTTTGTGCAATGTTATAAGTAATGGAATAGCTCCAATATTAGAGTTATGCTTAAACTCAATGGGACTTCTGATTGGGAGTTGGTTGTTTTGCACACAACTCTTTCCATGTAAGGTAAGTTTTCGGTGCATGCTTGGAGTTGGTGTGGGGGTTTGAGCAAAGAACACTCTATATCAGTTCAATCAGGGCCAAACTCATTTTAGCATGCCAAGAGGTGCTAAAATGAGTTTGGCCCTGATTGAACTGATATAGAGTGTTCTTTTTTCAAACCCCCACACCAACTCCAAGCATGCACTGAAAAATTACTAAACACACAACATGTTGTATGCAGTACAACTAACTCCCGACCAAAACTCCTGTTGAATCAAAGGATATCTCTATTGTGTTATCGATTTGTACCATTATTAAAAGTGCTTCACAATTCTTGGGTGTTTTTTCTTCTTTCTTGATGGTTGTAGCAACACTAAAGCCATGACAATTTGGCTCTTTCTGTTCAGTGGCAACAGCAGAAGGTGAGCCAGCTGTGACAGAAGCGGAGTCTGCAATACTTGATAGCCTCAATTCGTAAGTAACAGTCTTATGCCAATTTTATGTAATATAAAGACAACATTTGTAGAAAGCTTAGTTCTTTCTGATAAGATGAAATGGTCAGTATGTGAAATTGATTAGAGGTTGGTTCAGAAGCTTCTTGCTTGTTGCACTGAGGTCAGGTTTGGGTTGTGTCTTAAAAACAAATCCTATGACATGTCATCATTTTTTTCTTGGAACTGCAGACATGTGCGATGCGTAATTGCAACACTTGGTGGATCTCAAGGTTTAGGTGCTCAATATGGGAATTGGAAGAGCCTTCACGCAGGCTTTACAGTCTGGCTCTCTCAGACTGAAGCTACAGGTAGAGAGCCTGACTCTGGCTTATGAGAATTATTATTAAGAAATTAGGCATTCCTGCCTGCAAATTCTTAAGATCCTTCACAATGAACAGATGGAAAGCATATGTTAAAAGCTCTTGTTTTGGCAACAATTATCATATGGGGACTGCCACATGGATTTGGAGGGAAACAGCAAAGGCTGAAGTGGGAGAATGGAGGTTTTCCTAATAGCTCAACAATTGTTCTGGAAAGGGTTTAATGATCTTACTTTTAGGGTGAAACGAAATAGACATTTATGGTGTTTGCATACCTGCATGCAAGTTCTTAAGGTCCTCCACAATGAACAGTTGGAAATTATATGTTAAGTTCTTCTTTTGGCAACAATTACCATATGTGGATTTCCACTTGGATCTGATATAAGAAAGCTTGGAGTGGGAGAATGGAGTTTCTTCATAATAGCTTAACAAAGTTTTGGAGGGGGTTTAATGATCTTAATTATATGGTGTTACATGATATCTGCATGATAGATGAAGAGGCTGCTGAAGAAGAAGCGGCAAAGGCAAAGCAGGAAGGATCAAAGGCATATGCCCAAGCTGATGTGGTAGTAGCTCTTGCTGGGTGGGATGAGAATTCAGCAAAGCCTGCAGCTGAAGGGGCACTCCGTGCACTAAAATTCCTTCTTGAAGGTGACAAAGAGCTGCCAAGTAATTATGCCTATCCCTCTTAACGTGCTAAAATACTTCAATATATTCTGCTCTCCTGCCTTTGTCTTTTTTTTATAGTGACTTAATTATTACCTCCTTATCCTTTTATTTTTAAACCTGTATTCACTGCTGTCTGTGAATCCTTTCTCAGGTAAGAAGAGCTTGTATGTGCGGCTTGGAGCTCGTGGAGATTGGCCAGATATTATGCCCCCAGGCTGGAACCCTGCAAGTGGCAAAGAGGAGGCAAAGAGTAAGGCATACTACTAAGGAAAGTCGATTTTTTTTTGCTTGATGGTTGCATGGGACATGTTGAACAGTTGTGCTTGGCAACAAAGGTAGAGTTTCAGTAGAAATTTATCCTTATTGAGCAAGTGATTTCATTTTTGATCTAAGAATTCAGTTTGAAACCACACATTTGTAGTATTATCTGAGCACCTTGAGCACATGAGTTGTAACTTTTATCATTCAAACTATTCTTGACTTGTTTCAGTAATTAGCAGGGAGAATGCAAAAGTCTCCTGAGTATACCTTATTGAGTCACAAATCCTTCCAAATTGCCACCATGAGTTCTGTAGGCTTTTATTAGGGACTTAAATGGTGACTTTACTTTCCTATGCTATTCACTAACCATGAATTGCTCCTATGAGGCTTTGAGGTTTGGCTTGAATCATTCCTTGGATGTACAATACACAAAGCCTTCATTTAACACACTAGCTAGGTTGTAGATGAGAACAAACACACAGGTGCGATTTTGTGTATTACATCTCATTGGGGACAATCTTACAATTTCAAAAAGTTGATTCAATGGCAAGATGCAAAAGCACACCAAATTAAATTTATTTATTTTATGGTACGGACAGGCCCTGTGTATTTAGTGTTTTTCACAATCAAGCCTGAGCAACCACACATCTTAAAGTAGAGAGTGTGGTCTACATCTATCTGTCAGAAATTATACCAACACAATAAATTAGCATTTCTGAGCCCAATCCTGCTGATCAGAGAAAAATGAGGTTGTGCATTGTGGTTTTCATGTTCTTACACATCAATAGAATGAATGCAATTTTGGATGCCTTGAGGATGCAATGGAAACAGTGCAACTGCAGAGAAGTATTACTGTGCAACGAAGATCCTAAGGACAATCATGTTCATGAAAGCTTCAAAGTGTTTTGTTTGAGATTATGAAAGTGGTTGTGCCATATGTGAACTCGGTCAAGAACAATCTAGGAATAGCTGAATGGCATCATAAACTTTGTCAGCATCTTTTAGTGCAATTCACAGTCAAGATTCATGTCTGACTCAGCTAGCCAACTTGGTACCTGCAATAAATTGAAATTGATGGTAAGCCCAGGAAGCCAAAAGGCTAATGGGAAGCAATGAGTTCAAAGTATGCAGGTGTTATTCTGTTACTTTTCTTAATCAAACTCCTACATGGATTGGTGTGTGGTTATTTGAGGATCAAAGAACAAAGACCATAAACACACATGTTTTGAGGAGATCTGACTTTGTCTTCAAAAGAATTGAACTACTCTACACTTAGCAATGAACAGACAGATAGATAGATAGATAGAAACTCCGGTCCCTTTTTTAGCAAGGGGCTGGCGTGAATAAAGTGTCCGTTCGTAATGCCAAATGACCCGATGCCCACCGGACAAGGGGATATTGGGGCAATACTACTCTCCCCTTTTGAGGATGGGCACTATAGTGACACACTATACTAGTTCCTAGCTAGCCACTAGTGCCTTGAAGATACCGGACATGATATCCCCCCAAAGGGCTTTGAGGTACCCATACAACAAGGTCCAAGGACCCCCCACCATAGTTGGGTGGACTAAGGTGGTGAGCACCACGCCGGCATGGGGAATAGAACCCACAACCTCCTCATTGGGGGCCATGAGCCCTAACCACCAAGCCAAGGCCCGTGGTGCCTCAGCAATGAACACAATTGGGAGAACCTATTAGTTAGTTAAAGAATCAACATAACATGCACTTGGGACAACCATTACTAAATCAAGGAAGATCCAATTTTCAATCCAAGTTTTGCTAATGCTTCACCACAAATTTACTAATGCAACACTAATTGTGAATCTAATTAGTAGAAGTTAGAGAACATGAAAAAAAAACCCCCCCCAAATAACACCCACATAACATAGTGCTAGAATGTTTATTTTTCTACAACCTCCCAAACACATTTGATGTACTTCCCACACTAGAAGATATTGTTGGCCTATGTGACTAGGTATTTATGACAAGCTCTCTTATTTGAACCTTGCTCTCAAAGTAGCCTACCCTCTAAAAGGAAGTGTCCTTACCATAAAGCTTGGTAACACATGATCACTGCAAGGAAAAACGGGATCCCATTCATGTAGGTGTTATTTTATTTTATTTTATTGTTATGGCTTTGTTTGAGAATAATTACTTGCACAACCATGTTTGTCACATTTATTGTAGATGTATAACGATTGTGGCAAACCTAGTATTTTGGAAAGTACTATACATAAGTCATAAGTGCTCATTTATGAGAACATGTCCACTCATGAACTCATGGTGGCATGTTGTGGGAAGTTGTTGCACTTTTGCATAAAACGTGTCATTGCTATTCCTATCATCTTTGCTTTGAGGCTTGTACTTATACTTCTCAAAAAGTTACAATTTTGTCAAGTATATATTCAAAGACATTTAGAACTGGAGGATATGTTGTGTTTGTGGGTAAGCCCAATAACTAGAGGATATGTCTACGTTTCAAAAATCATCATGTGAAGCTATGTACATCTGCTCAACCTCCCGTGGATTGCATAAAAAAGGTGTATGTATGTATGTATGTATTATGTGTGCATATATATATATATATGTGTGTGTGTGTGTGTGTGTGTGTACAATGAGTTTCATACAAAATGATTGTATAAATATGAAATTTATGGCAAATTTTTGACGGCACCTAAAATGGTGCTCTCAAGTTTGAGAACAAGTTCATTTTCATATAGTTTTTTTGGGCCAAAATCGATTGCCTCCCCTTCATTGCATTGAAATTGGGGCTTGCAACACCACTTGAACCTTCCTTGAACATTATTAAATGACAAAAGTGGGCCAAAACTCTCAACCAAACCATGATTTGAGAAAATTTAAGGATAACTACAATTGTCACAAGATTCGAAGTCCTTTTCGCTAGTGTGTAGATAGTGGACAAGGGTTTGCTGGTTATTTTTTGAAGAATTATGAGTAATCTCTAACACTGATTTACGTGGCTTGAAGCATGATTTGAACACAAAGGACATGTACACAAGATTTGGAGGAGTCCCGTGGTCAAGTTACTCACAAGCAACAACCCCGGGTAGGGCACTCGCGAAAATTTATTAAACCATGTGAGAAAGAATGTAGGGTATTTTTTATCCATTTGTGAGAAAATTTATACAATTCTTCGATATAATGAAGCACCTCTTCAATTACAAAGTTGTGTGTATAAAAAAATAAGGGTACCATATAATGCATCAATTTATATAATTCTTTCAATCTAAAATAGGGTTGAGAATAGTAGGTAGAGAAAAAAATATTGAGGCAGAGGTATACAATGCAAATTCCTGAATGAATTAAGCCCAACGAAGAAAGGAAAGTTATGTTGCTATCCAATGTGTTCCTAAACACAAAAATGAATTTTGTTGCTATCCAATGTGTTCTAAAACACAAGAGTTGAGAATCGAATTGAGCTTAGATGTTCATATTTTTTATTTTGGTGCTTCTCTCAAGTTTGCTTGCTTCAAGTTTGTTTGATTTGAACATTGTTTGATGTATGTTTTGGAACAATAGAAGGTCCTAATAATGCTTCAAGTTTTTATGTTTTGGTACATTGTTTGATGTCTTTAGTCTAGACATGGTTTATTGAAATTTCACTACAAACTTTCAAGAGTCCTATGATTCATCATTCATGGGGTCAAATATAAAAATTATAAGGAACATAGGGTACTAGAAACTAGTTCACTTTCGACTTTATAAATACAAATAGGGTCATCTAAAATGACAAAATTTAGATTTATCTGTACTGATAGGGTGTAAAGAATTCCAAATTCTTAGATAAATAGCCCCATGATAAATACCCTTCCGTCGCAGATGGGTTATTCAATACATGTATGAGTGCCCTACCCGGGCCAACAACCCAGTTCAAGGTGAAAGAGATATGAATCCTCGAATTGTGAGCCACCTCTATTTCAATTTGGTACTAAATCATTTTCACAAGTACCAATGCTTGATTTATTTGAAGGTATGAGTGATCTCTCTCATCGATCTCCGTGGCTTGAGCATGATGACCTTGTAACAGATCACATGTACACAAGATGAATACAGTGTGCAAGTAACAACAGTACTAGCCATTAGTTGAAGAGACAAACCCTCAACTTGTGTGTATGTGCTTCAATTTAGTCACTTTACAAGTATTCAAGATTACACATGAATTTATCCACAGAATGCGTAGATTGTTTGACCAGCAGTTGTGTTCGCCCCAATACTGCCGGTATTCACACCGGATCCAACATAAGCGCAGCTATTGTCCACAGAGAAACCCCCCCACACGGTGCCAAGAGAAGGGTACTTCCAGACAATCTTCCCAGTGAGCGCGTCCAAGCCGTAGAAACCTCCTGGCGGTCCTCCTGCACCAGCCAACACCAGGCCATTGCTCACTGTCATTGGTCCATGTGCCGGCCAGCCTGACGGCACGGGGGTCGTCCACACAACCTCCCCTGTCGTGGCGTTCATGCCCACCCATCCGCCTCCGTAGGTGACGCCCGTGCCAGGCCGGAGGGTGAACGCCAAGTGCTTGCTGTTGAGGATGTTAACGTAAATGCGCTCACCGTCCGTCGCCGAGCCCCACGAAGCTCCTCCGGGTGTTGCTCCCGGTCCGGCCACCTTCACAATGTACCAATCTTACCAAATGTCAAATACAACTAGTGTGTTGAATAATATAACATACTCCAAACATTAGATTAGATTGACACTCCCATATCCCAATCATAAGATAAATTTGTCCCAGCTCGTCCTTAATGAGTAAATCCCAATCGGTTCATGTTGTAGAAGTCCACCATTGCTGATAGGTGGTAGTGTCCCTTGGGTGTAGAGACTCTCCATGTATGAGCCTTGCTTCCTTACAAAGTCCATGTTTCTATCATCATTGTCGTCATCATCCAATGTAATGTGGCATGTTACCACTTTGTGGTATGTCATGTCACATAGATTTGTTTCATGTGACACCCACTCTAGTTGACACCCAATGATTGCAAGACAACTTAAAGTAGGGGTTGATGATGCATAGTGTGGGCCACACTAACTCAAATCTTTAGTGTAGTTGAATGTTGGGTTTTGTTCAACCACCAGCGTGAAGGTTGACATGCCCTTAGCACGTCTAATTGCAATAATGTCACTCGCTGCATAGCCGATTTTTGAACTACTCTCGTTGGCGTGGCAGACTCCCACTGACTTCGTGCAAGCTAATTAATAATATGCACTTAAACATTGACATCAGTTTACTTTAAAGTAAACTGACGTCAATGTTTAAGTGCATATTATTAATTTGCACCTTACAAAAACAGATGAGAATCATACACAACCTTATCACCGATGACTTTTCGATGATTTCACGACTTGAGCATTTCAATCATCAACTATGTCTACTATTATTTATCGTGATTCGACCAGCACTCTAAGAGTAGCAGGTCACCCACGATCCCGTACAGCCTCCTTGCTTCGCCTGGTAAACATGTCATATCGCAACAAGTTCCTGGTTCATTTAAGCACTTAATGACACGGAAAACACTGAGAGAACTTATTGTATGCGTACTTGGTTTCTGAAGCCTTGGTGTTGACATGCCGACTTCCTACTGATCCGTTTGGGCAGGGAATTGAATAAGCCTCTTGTAGTTAACCTGATGAACCGGTTGTTGTGGGAGCAACAAGCTATGATGGGGAGAACCGGCAGTTAGTTACAGATGAACCGGTTGAGTTTGAGAAATTCGCGGTTGAAGTTCAAGACTTCAGGAGAATTACCGATCACTTTCGAGGAATTTATAGAATATACCTCAGATTAATGTAGAAAACCCTAAGGATGTCAACATGTAACCGGTTGGACTTGCAAACACTAGGATCTCAACCGATTATGCCCAAGAATCTCCCCGATCACTGGCAACAAGGCTCCCAAAAGCCGACTACGCCCGGTAATCGATGTCTGAGTCCACATTACAGCCGGCAATTGACCGCCATACACCACGATCACCTACTACTAACTACATGTGAGGAGGAATGATCACAGATATTGAGAAAGGAGGGGGAAGACGAAGAAGAAGAAGAAGGGCAGATCCATTACCGAGGCCCAAACGACAGCTCCCTTGTCTCGTGTCAACAACCACGCAACCCCGCTCTTCGCCGCGAGCCCAACGACGTCCGTCATCGAGCCGTTCACTTTCACCGACAACATCATCGGGGCTTCCCCGAAATCGTAGTCGGGGCCGGCGAGTGGCGGGCAGAAAGGGGCGGGCGACTTCTTGCAGTCGTTATTGTAAACGTCCACTCCGCCGAGGCTGGTCGCCCAATTCACGGCGCCCGTGGTGAGGTCCAGGGACAGGACCGCCTCCTCGTAGTCTCCCTTCACCACACACGACTCCTTCACCGTCTTGTTCTGGTTCCGCTCCTGGCACGCCAACACGGAGGGCGGGACCGAGTACACGTTCCCCGACGCGATGTACACTGAGTTCCTCTTCGCGTCGATGGATGGCGAGCTCCCCCACAGCGCCCCGCCGGAGAATCCTCCTACCGTGCCATTGTTCTCCGGAACCATGTAGGTTCGCCACAAAATCGCGCCCGTGTTTATGTCCATTTTCACGAAGCTGCCACGGAACGTGCAACACGTCGTTCCGTAATGTTGTTCTTCGCTCGAGGAAATGCCGACGTAGAAGGCCCTGCATCCATTCATTTGTAATGAGGGACGACATGGGTAATTAAGAAGAATGGTGACACACCAAAACTATAAGAGAGGCCTTCCCTCCCATGGGCTTGCATTTTCCCCCTAGTTCTTCCCTGAAATTGAAATGGAAACCAAGTTGGAAACCGATTTTTGGGTTCTTTGCATCTCTGGAAACGTCCTGGGGATGTGCCAAATTGAGTTTGGCCCTCATTGAACCGATCATATAGAAGGTTCTTTGTTCAAACCTCCACACGGTCCGGTTTCAAACATGCACCGAAACTTCACCGAACATGGAAAATATTGTATGCAAAACAATCAACCAAAACTCTGATATGCAAACAATTGAGTGCTCAGAATCTAAGTGTCATTCATCCAAATCTTTAAATATGCATCCGGAGAACAATGGATTTCCTCACTCCACAAAATTTTTGTTGGAACAGTTTATTTATTGAAATTAATGGGTTTTTTGTTGGATCAGATTCACCTACAAAATAACCACATCTTATTCAAGTTCAGGGGAATTCGCCACTATTAAATAGCCAAATCGTTTAAGAATGTCATTTTCTATGGTGGATTTGGGCATGTAGAAATTAGGGGATCAGAGAGCGAAGGGCGAACTTACCCATTGTATGCAGTTCCTGACATAGTGATTTCGGCATACGGGTGTGGGTCAGCCACCTTCGACCACGCTAATTTTCCAGTAGTTTTATAAAGCGCGGCCACAATCCCGGGGCCGTAAATCCCCACAATGACGAATTTCGTTGTGATCACTGGAGTTGGTCGAACCCATGTTCCATTCTTGCCGATTGCTTTGGCTATGTTGGTTTTCCAGATGATCTTTCCTGTGAGAGAATTCAGCAACTTTGCAGATCAAAACCATGAGTTTCTTGAGTATGCTAGGGTTGATTATCCTGGGATTACATGGACAAAAGAATGGAGAATCTTACACTAAAGAATCTTTCTGCTATGAGGAATCTCTAAACCGGTTACATCATAAGTTGTGAATCCCTTCTGTCTCTAATATGCAGTCCACTACAGGATTGTGTGGTCTTACCGCTGATCTTGTTCCCCTAACAGCTTCTAAACTCTATGAATGTGCATTTAGAATCTAGCATTGCAGTAGATCTTAATACCATGTAGTGGAAGCGAACTAATTGGTAAGAGCAAGTGTGAACTTCCGAACTGTCCATGCCACAATTTATGAATCAGGAATTCCTGTGCCAAACGAAGAGATTCCCGATATAATTCAAAAGGTAACCTTTCTCTCAAACAAATAAACCATTGAGATGGGATTAGCCTTCCATTCTTTTCTGTTTAGTAAAGCACATAGTCGAAGTTTACCTGATGCCGCATTGACGGCATACACATTGCCGTCCGTCCACACCGGGAAGTAGATCACCCCGTCTGCAATTGCCGGAGTAGCGGTGATTTCATTACTGGCATTGAACTTCCACTTGAGAGCTAATTTGTTGACATTGCTCTTGCTGACCTTACTCCCTATCGGGGCTTCGCGGCGGTTCTCCAGTCCTCCTCCGTGATTTGGCCATGGCCCCTGCAGACTCACCAGAAAATAAAAAACCGAAATTTTACAGAAATCCACATGCATCATAATTTTTTAGGACCTGCAGAATGCCTGTCTAGAAAGAAAAAAATTCGTGAATCAACCTCAGTCACATCCGGGCAAAAGAGTGGATGCAATTTTCCGAAGCTCCCAGGGTTTAGGGTTTAGGCGGAGTTCTGATCTCATTTAAGAAGATCAAAACTGTATCGGAGACAAACAAGTACAACATAGAGAGGAGCATGTGCTGAGAATGATCGTCGACTCGGGAAATTTAACCTACCTGAGCATGTGCGAGAGTGTTCGACAATAGACCAACAACGATTGCGGCAAACACCAAGATTGACGTGGGAGAAGTCATCGCCTCCGAACAACTTCCGAATTAGTTTTCTCCACGCCGTGACGGTCAATGGATTAATCCCAGACAACCTTCCATTCAGTGCAGTCCTCCGTTCAAGCTGGTTGAATTAGCAGCAGCAAGAAGCAGAGATAAGTCGAGCATGCGACTGGATGTAGGTACTAATCTTCTCTGCCGAATTGGAAAGAAGCCAGCTAATATATATACAGTGAGAATTTTGAACCTCGGACAAAAGAATGGATGATGAGTTTGACTTACAAGTCGAAGTGGAGGAGGAATCACCGGGATATTGGAGGACCATGACGGTGATGCGGTGGAGAGAATCGGAAGGAATTCATCAAAGTCCCCGGTGATGACGTTTCTCTGAATCTACGAAGAAAAGTGCATCGTACGCATTGCGCTCATGTTTCGTGTTGCATATTTTTATTTTCTTGGAAGCTTTCTGATTGCTAGGTGAAGATTACAGTTGTCAAGTCATTCGCCGATTCTGCTGGGGCTAATAAGTTACATAGTAACCTTAAAATCTGCAAAGCTAAGTCGAGGCTGGTAAGTTAGCAAACTCATGAAGCACGTGTAAGTCTTGTTGCTTATGAAAGTCAAGGAGATTACACGAAGCATCATATTGTCAAATGATGATCCAAATGATGATCCAAATGTCCTTTTTCCCTCCGATCTATCCAAAACAGGAACTTACAAGCTCGGTGGACCACACATGTTCGTCAACATCGGCGTTGCAGCGAGACAAGTGTTGCGTCCGGATGGGCTCCAGGAATTTTCTTTTGACTAATAATTGAAAGCTCTTCCGGAGACGAGACTAGTTCATCAATAATAAAGATCAGATCCAACATTATAATTTAGTCCCCGCTGATGACGATCCTGACAAGAGAGATCCTCCTCCTTGAAGCAAGATGCCGATGACAAAGGTCCCATGTTCCAAATTTCAATTAGTTACAAACCCATGGTAGGGCCTCCACTCCAAAGCATGGGTCCGGCATTACGAACAGGTAGATCCGACCGCTAGTTACAGATGGGTCGGTTAAGTTTGAGACATGACCGGTTAAAGAAATTAAAAATTAGAGAAATCCCCAATCATTTCAATGAATCTATAGAATATACCTTAATTTTCATCTTAAAAACCCGAAAGATATCAACATAACAAATGGTCAAAGGTTGGAAACTCACTTTGTATCTTGAGGATCTACAGAATATACTTTCAGTTAATTTTGAATAACCGAAAGATGTCAACATGTAACCAGTTGGTCTTGAAAATGCTTGGATGTTGACCATTGGGCCCAAATCTTCCCAGATAGAGACTGTCATTTAAGTCTACTCTTTCAAGGTACCTATAAATTAATTTCTCGTGTCTGGGATCCGTCGAGAGTACGATCCAACAGCAGGGGATCGTGCAATACATGCCAAGTTCCTAGTTAATATCCTATCCACAATTGTACGCCAAGAAAGCACAACAGGGATCAACTGTAGAGCATTTTGGCGCATGACATCTGCTTCGTACTACTACTGCTACTGCTATGTAGCTTCTTTTTATCAAATCCTCCCGAGTGCAACTCTGCACCTTCTGCGGACTTCCACGGACAGCATGAGCTTGTAATCATTGCCAAAATCCAGGAGTTTACTGATTGCCAACCTCACGGATCCAGATACATTCGCACACAGTAACTTAGTACTACACTAAATACTTGCAAGTACGTGTAGTGCCACCAATTGTAGTTGTCTTGCTCAATGCTAATAATTGTAAACTGCCCTTGTAGTGTCATTGAAACAAAATGTAAACCTAACTTCATTTGACGTTTCTTGTTGGTAAAGTTTGGGCATTATATATTTACTATGTTGCAAATATGGTCACTTACTAAGTGATTTTTCAACCATCCATGGCAATATTCATTACAAAAATGTTGAGATGCAGAATTCACCAAACTGAAAGTGGATAAACCAAAAGTAAGTTGGGATGAAACTTGTTCATGAAAGAAGTCAAACTGAAAGCCGCTCAATACAATATTTAGTATAGTCAGCCTTTTTTGCAATCCTGATGATCTTGTAGGTAGTGCTCCCCATACTTAGCATATATGTAACAATGTTCGTGATCTTAAAGCACCTGCGTAAGTACTCCGAGAGCATCATCAATCTCTGCACCTTCAACTCCAAATTTGCAGCCATGTCTGCAAATATCTTTGCGTGGTATTGTTGATTACAATGACCGAAGAGAACTGGCCGCTAGTGACAGCTGAATCGGTTGAGTTTGAGAAATAACTGATCGAACTTCATGACTTCAAGATAACTACCCATCATTTGAGAGGAATCTATGGGAATATACCTCATATTTATGAAGAAAACGCTGAAAGATGTCAACATGTAACCGGTTGGACTGGAAACACTAGGAATTTGGCCGATTATGCTCCAAAATCTCCCTGGACACTGATTGATCAGCTCGTTTCACATACTTAAGAGTTGACATTTGGCAACCAAGTTTGTTTGAATAGTTGATGGCTGCTTGGTGATGCTACTCTCATGGAATTTGACCCCGAAAGAGGGACAATGGATGTTAGGGTTAAGGATTCGGTTAGAGTAAGCAATCATTTAAATGAGTAAGAGTGTGACTGCACCATCCAGTTAAGAGGATTAGCTAACGTATGAGGTAACTAACATGTATGAGAGCTAATTAGTCTCATGCATGCACTACCGCATTTGAATTTTAGGTTGAATTGAAAGCTATCAAACTAGAAGTTAGCTAATTTTTTGGACCTTGCTTTTGTGAAGAAATCTTTACTCATCCATACCACCAATGGTGACTAACTATTCACCAAATGATGATTAGCCCAATTTTTTACTCGAATGCCCATCTCTAGTTTTCACATCTCTTCTCCATTTTGCTACGAGGTGGACGAGCTATTTATTACATCAACTTAAATTAGCAGCCATTTAAAATCATAAAAATATATATCATTTTCAATGTCAAAATGTAGACCATTGATAATAACTAATGATATTTATTTGGAGATTGATTATAAGAAAAGGCAAATGGTGTAGGCTACAAAAATCATAATGTTTTTAATTAGTGTCATTTTCAAGACTTGGGCAAGTTCCTGGGGGGTGGATTTTGTATACCACGTACAAGAATCCACTAGTGTGAGTGCAAGAAGGGGAATTATTTGAGGCATTAGCACACATAGTATACATAAGGGCGAGGTATTGTTTTTTTTTTTCCCCTTCTAGCATGTACATTGAATAAAAGGCTCTTAAGAACTTTGAA
This sequence comes from Polytrichum commune, assembly GCA_950295325.1. Classification (NCBI taxonomy): domain Eukaryota; kingdom Viridiplantae; phylum Streptophyta; class Polytrichopsida; order Polytrichales; family Polytrichaceae; genus Polytrichum; species Polytrichum commune. The sequence continues at coordinate 45,891,014 of OX485807.1, forward strand.
GTGAAGGTAGATGTACAAAAAGAGGCGCCTCATGTTTAGAGAAAAACGATGTGCTAGTTTCATTGCCTCAACTTCAATGATGTGTGTTTTAGGGGTAGATTAATATGAGTTAAATCCTATGGATTTCAAAGTGTTCAATGACTTCCTCATTGGAAAGTGAAAGTGGATTGTATATGTAATAAAGACATAGTTATTTCATGATTTTTATGTTATATATGTAGTGGAGGCATTTATCACAAATGTTAAATTAAAAAGCTTAGTATAAATACATGATTCAATTTTCTAGGTTGCCATTAGTATGTATACAATTGTTTTCTCTATATAAATTTCTCATGTATAGGGGGTTTATTTCATAGTCACCTACACACATCATTTAGGTGTCCAATGAAGAGTCCAACCCCCGTTGACAAGTTGAGTAAAAGTTTGGTTGGTCAACCCTAACCCTATCTTAATTTGGTCAACCTTTTGGTTAGTCGTCATTGAGAGGTGTGGATATGTCTAAGATCAATTAGCTACGATATTAGTTAGGTGATTCTCACTAACTGATAATGTTAGTCGATTCTTCTAACTAGGTGGTATGGGAGTTTTAGCCATGATTTTAGTTAACTAATACTTTGGTTATCCAACCTTCACTTTACACTCATAAGCTGGCCAATCATTTTAACTCTTAAGGATGTGGGGTTTGAATATATGGCCATATACACAGTTTATACAAGCTTCACCAAGTTCAAAAATCATATTTTATATATTTCTGTGTTTGCATCCTTATTATATACATTTTCTTATGCCAAGGAGAAACACTTGTTTACTCAAACTAGACATTAATGATCAAATACAACGTATGTATTTGCATCCAAGGGCACCCAAGATGTGTATTTAAACTTAAACCTTCCATTAGCATCAAAGTGTGTTGTTTTCTAAAGTGTGAATGAAGGGTCTCTAGTAACACAAATCTCCCATAAGTTGAGGGCCAACTCATTCCAACTTGAACCCCCAAACTAATTTGAGATCTTTGATTCCACTTTTGGAGTCAATCAAATCTAGAATAGAGAAGATGTCCTCTTAATTTTTTCATTCACACTTCAGAAAAAAAACTATAAGTGTCACCTACGCTAATTTTCTACCACAAAATTTACATGGGTTGAAGATAGACGTGGTCCACATTAACTCTCATTCCGGAAATAAGCATGGCCTCTAGAAAATTACTGTGACCCACAGTGACATGACAATTCAACGTAGCTACAAATGAACCGGCTGAGTTTCAAAAATAACTAGTGAAGTTCAAACTTCAGGAAAATCACCGATCATTTTAAAAGAACCCACATCATATACCCTCAATTCAATAAAGAAAAACCAAAAAATCTCAACATGTGACCGGTTGGACTTGAAAATACTAGAACATCAACCGATTATGCCCAACAATCTCCCCCAACACTAAACCCAACCATATATATATACATACATACACACATAAAGTTTGTATACTACTTTCACACTGTATGTGCAACTGTAATTTTTAATGGCTCAATTATCACAAGATCCATATTGGTGCGATCATCATGATCGTGACTTGGAGACGTGAGCTCTAGTTTGAAAGCACCTGCAAAGGGCCTTCAAGCTCGATCGCATGAACTTTGACTTGGGTGGCATGGGCCTGGCCTTTACAACACAACAAGACAGTTTGCCAGGCCAGCATAATCTACAATCTTCAGCCTCAACAGGCTTCTTCTTCTATGACTCCACGAGCAATAAATAAGGCGCCGCTACTAACGTAAGGGGCGCTTCACACTATGGCCGAAGGTCGAGAGGCCATCGATTTCTACCAATGAGATTGCAAGAAACCCAGGAGTTCGGCCTCTCGACCCTTCACACTAAGTTAGAGGCTGAAGTCCAAAGGCTGTTGCAATTTAAAATGCTTACTTTTTGAAGAAGGCGACGGACTCTTGAAGGAAGTTTGGGTCGGGTGGGAATGGAAACCCAAACTATAGCTGAGAGGCCGTCGGTTTTCTTTTCTCATAAAGAAATTGGTCATTGACAAGATCTTGACCGTTAGATTGGAGGGGTTGTTTTGGGCAAGGAGTAAAGTGGGATGTTCCTTCTCCATGGGATGGGTTCGGACTTTGGACTTGGTGTTTGGAGGCTTCACATTGTGTCTGGCTGAAGGCTCCAATTCTTATATTTTTATTGGCTATTTTTAGCCCATTTCTTTGGACTCTCAACAAAGTTTGGCCACTCAATCCCACGGCCTCTTGACTTGGACGGCCCATAATGTGAAGCGGCCCTAAGGGCCACTTCACACACGAGCCAAGAGCCGTGACCATGAAATTGTGAGAGCCCAAATGGAAGTGTCCAAAGGCCATCCCAACACACCTCCAACATCATGTAGTGTGATCACGGACCCTCAAGTGTAGTGTGAAGTCATATGTGACCGGGCCCTCAACCAAATGCTATTTTAACGAATTTCTATACATGTGGGTCCTCACACATGATAAAGTAGAATAAATCAATGGTTGTGAGCGTTCGGAGTGCCATGGTCTCCTGGTTTTGTGTTAAGCCCACCTCCAAGAGGTGGTTCTTGAAAATAGTCCAAGTAACCATCACCCATGATCCATTCGATGCCATGTAGGAATCCATGTAGACTTTACATCCATCTTGCATTCACATTCTCCGTTGGTCCCTCAAGCGTAGTGTGAAGCGAGCTTGGACCAGCTCCACCTTTTCGACAAATGAGAGTGCTTGGAGTGTAATGGTCACGGGCTCTCAGTCTCGTGTGAGAAGTGGCCCTAAGTTACATTTGTCTTGCTCTTTTGTTGGCCGGGGATTCGTGGCACTCATGTATTTTCATTAGTGAGAGTTCATTCATCTTTGCGGATGAGATGAACCACTTTAGACACTACCTCACGTCGTCAGCTCCTTGTCTGAAGGGTTTCAAAAATACCAAGTTTTAGTAGTTCTAAATAATCCTAGTCTAATCTAATACTTAAGGCAATAATACAAAGGGGGTTAGATAAAATAAAGATGCCTCATGTAGAAACAAGTGGGTGCATCATGTGTTGCCAACCTATCATTACTAGTCCGGTTATTTTTAAGAAATTAATATGGGCGGACATTAAATACCTCCTCACGAATTTTCGGGGGTGTCAAATATGGGCTAGGGCAACCCTCTAAAGAAATTTTTGAACCCTTAAAAATTGTTGCCCATCCCGCCCAACTTCGAAAAAAAACATTGCCCTTGCATTCTTGAAGGCCGCTTGACTACAAATCCCATATTGAGTGCACTTCACCTTCAAGGTCTAAAATCCAATATATATGTGCATTTCCAATTAATAAATAAGCAATTGATTGGGATTTCATTCCGGAAGTGAAACCATCAATGAAGCACGTAAATAACTTGGAGGTCAAAAACATTACAAAATCCTCATTAACATTGAGGTTATAATTTTGTGACTTACCATTTAAAATTATCTTTGTCATCCTAATGATAGATTAGTGCAAGTGTTCATAAGATGACCAAAATGAAACAATGAATGTAGAATATTAAACATACAACAAAAAAATTATATAAAAATCGTTTTTTAAGGTAATATAATATGAGGTATAAATAAATGGTATGTTATTTGGAATTAGACTTGTGGGACAACGTTATGGATGGGGTATACTCAGAAAATCATAAGTTTCTGACTATAGCCTATTTGAAATATTGTAATATTTCATCATCATCATATATTGTATTATCTTTAAAATCACATGGTGTATATTAATTATTTTCAAATAAATTGTATTATATGCTAATAATGCTTATTATAATGCTTATTTTTTAAAAGTTCACCAATTTACCATAAATTAATATATATTATTTTGACATATTACAAATGTTTGAGCAATCACACCCGTGCAAAATAAATAAATTATGAAGAAAAAAATGTCTATGACAACACATCATAATTATATGTTGCACACGTTGATATCTTGCGATATTTATCAAAATAACCATGTGGAAGTCAAAGCCACATCATGGCCTTGAAAACAACTCATGGGAGCAGTGTATATGTTTGACAAAGTTTTTGCAAGTTTTTCTCTTTTGACACGCAAAAACTTGCACAAAAAAAAAATGCACGTCAATTGACACGCACAATCTAGAAATTGACACACTAGAAATTGAAATGACACGTATTACTTGAGTATTATAAAGTGTAGCTCAAGTATCCGGAAAACATAACCCATAATAGTAGGAGAACTTCCTACACTCACTCACATACTTAAGTTCAACTTTGCTCTTGCAATTTACTTTGTAACCAAGAGCTAAGACGGTGATCAGAGAGTGAGACTAACTAGGAACATGGCGAGGCAAATGTTTGTTTCACCGTGGTGCTTGCACATCCTCCACTCCATATGAGTTTTTTCTTGCTTCCAACCAATGTGAGTTTTTCTTGCTTTCAACCAAAGTTGTTTTGAGCAATTCCCTTTGAATCGCAAAGCTCCCTTGTTGAAAGCATATGAATCCCTCTGAGCTTTCTTGGAGCTAGAGAGGCTTCTTATTGCAAAAATGACGCAGAAGTGGCACGAAGGTCAGCGCCTGCTTTCGGTTAGGATTGATTGTAGCGCACTTTGTTCCAGAGTGAATTATCTTGTTGGGATAATTAACCTGTAATTATGAAGTTGTGATTGTGTGGTTTCTTTCCACTTCCCCTGCCACTCTGGAAACACCTGGAACCAATTAATTCCCAACGATAATCAATATTCCTTCTTGTAACAACCTTTTGTTGGCCAGTGCACTAGAAGTGTTTCTATATTTCACAATTCCAGTTCAGAGACCTAGATCAGACCTCACCAATTGAACAAATTTTTATTCTTTTTCTTTACCACTAAAGGATATAATATGCTTCAAGAGGATATCGGTTGATATTGATTGTTCAGCAGATATGTAGATAGATAAATAGATACATTCAACTAGAATCAAGCAAAGGGAGGAGCATACGTAATTGTGAGCCTCAGAGCCTCCGTACTGAAGTGCAAGAGAGTCACCCATGTTGATCACCTTTGAGAGTTTTTGTCCGTTGCTTTTGGCGGAGAGATAGCAGTGTCTGGCTACAGATTCAGAAGCAAAAAGTGGAGAAAGACACCTAAATTCAAGGCTCTTGACTTCTTTTCTGTATGTCGTGCATTTCTCTCTAATCGCATTGCATAAGTGGAGAAACATGCGAGACTGAAAAAACTATCCTTCGATTGATAGTTTTTTTTTTTGTTACAAATCAAGTTTGTTTTTTATTATTCAAAATATTAGTTTTCTAAAATATTGTGTAAGCCAAAAATTGAGGTGACATTTTGGAATAAAATGTAGATGTCAATTGACATTCATTTTTGTTTTTGAAAACGTCACGTGACACTTTGGATTTGAGGTTGAACGTCACATGAAATTTGTCAAACATACACACTGCATGGGAGGTTAGAAAATAGGCTTAGAGCATCCAAGGCGCATCATTGTCCCTTGCCAACTAATTGATATTTACAAAATAGGTAGTAGTTCACAATAGCTATGAGGGAGAAAATAGGTCTTACATGCCAACTCGGAGGCGTTTCACTAAAGTAAGCTCCATCTGAGCTTCTTGATGGACTCATCCGATTTTTGTTACCGGATGACTTTACTTGAGTGCCACGAATCCCCGGCCTCTTTTGTTTGGGTGGTTTTGTGTGTCTTCTTGTTGTTTTGGTATTGTGCTATGAGTAGTAGGTTGTGTTCTAGTAGGATGTTGTATGGGTGTAGTAGGTCCCCTACTGTGCGCCATTGTTGGGTGTTTCCTTGTGTGGTTTGCCATTGGCATAGGTAGGTTTTCTTGATGGCTTGTGCGCCCCATTTGTCTTTTCTAATGGTCGTTTTTTCATTGGTTATGGTGTGGATAGTTTGTCCTAGGGTTGGTTGTGGCGGGGTTTGTATATTGCTTGTGGGTCCTCACACATGATAAAGTAGAATAAATCAATGGTTGTGAGCGTTCGGAGTGCCATGGTCTCATGGTTTTGTGTTAACCTCCAAGAGGTGGTTCTTGAAAATAGTCCAAGTAACCATGACCCATGATCCATTCGATGCCATGTAAGAATCCATGTAGACTTTACATCCATCTTGCATTCACATTCTCCATTGGTCCCTCAAGCGTAGTGTGAAGCAAACTTGGACCGGCTCCACCTTTTCGACGAATGAGAGTGCTTGGAGTGTAATGGTCACGGGCTCTCAGTCTCGTGTGTGAAGGGCCCTAAGTTACATATGTCTTGCTCTTTCAGCTGTGCCCCCACTAACTTGAATTTGACCTTGTAAAGTGAAACCGATGTCAACTAAGGTAAGTATGTGGGTGTTAAGTGGCTCGTTTACGATGTTCTCGATTCTCCCACTCCTACCAAGTGGGTTTACCGTAAAAATCGGATTGAAAATCATACTTGATTTGGTATGATTATGATTATTGAAAGTGTATATGTTGAACTTTGGAATGAATATTTAGGTCTTTTTAGTTCTCTTGACTATTAAATCTAGAATGGTGATGAATTTTGAGCATGTATTGTTCCAATCTTTATTAAACACGTGTTTTGTTGGGTTATGTTCTTAGATTTAACCTTAACCACACGCCACTCGAATATATGTGTCAAACTAAGATTAACAATAGAGATAAGGGTCGTGTACTATATTTTATGATATAAAAAGAAAATTTTAACCATTGTAGTTCCAATAATTGGCATCAAAGACCCTTACTTAGTCTATGGTAGATGGTACTAGAACTATCACCTTGAGCACTAAGCATAATAATTATTATTAGATTTGAAAAGTTTCAATTTATATTTTGGCTAACAATTGACATAGGTTCCAACACACCAAGATATGTCTTATTTGAAGTCCACATGTATAATATATATGGGCGGATTTTTTAGTTGTTGTTAGATAACTCATAACCAAAAAAAAAATGATGTTAAAATGGTGGATATTCTCAATATGTGCCTATCATGCATATTTTTATCGAGTTGGTTTTTGCATGCTCTACTTAGCATGACCTTATTGGGATGAATTAACCACAAATGTATGGGGACCATGTATTTACTAGATCCCCTCTACCTTTTGTAGAAAAGTGGGTTACATAGCTCAACTAACAAGAGAGTCTAGCTCAAAGCAACAACCAAGTCTAATTTATCTTTAAACTAGGTCTCTTGCTAATCTAACTTAAGGCGACAAAAAATCAACTATTATGACATCATAATAGTAATTATTGGTTGATTTGTCTCTGAAATTGGCATCAATGACCCCAAATCAATCTAGTATGACATTTGGCGCCCAATAAAATTTTTGCTTTCGATATTTGGATAAAGGGATGGATGTGGGCCCTAGATTGAAAAGTTAACCCACATACTCAAAATTGGAAAACATATATGTGAGGATTTAAATTTCCAAATTCACAGTTTATGTGCTTCTCTAGAGTGGTCAAAGTTCATAAGTTGGATGAAGAGTGCCTCTCGTATTGAACTTGATTGTCATATTTGAAGTAAGTTTGCTTTGGGGTGTTATCCAAACTGCTAAAGATAGTTGATTCTTACATTGGGCAACATCCACGGGCAAGAAGACTTGCCTCCTTGCTCAAGTCTTTAAAAGTGATGTTCTATGAGGGCCAAGTTCATCTTGAAGCATTGTTCTCCTTCATACTTATGTGAGCAGAGTTGATGGCTAAGGATTGGCTTTGGGATCCATAAGGTTTTGGGCTCAAATCACCTTGGCTACCGTTTCTACTAGGCTTAGCACCCTAGGCTCCTACTATGTAGGCACTTTAGAAATATAAAAGATCACATGAAATGTGGAAAGTGTAACATAATTGTCATATGGAATATAAAATTTAAAGTTTTTAACTGTAATTAATTACAAGAACATTTCTCAAAATTACGCTCTAACAAGTTTGCACACAATCTGCTTAAGTTAGCCATAGTGTTGGATCTAATATGCTACCCAAGTATAGAACTCAAATAGATTTTAAACATGTCTGATGACTCCTTCATCATGGTATATAGCACTTGACCGCATTCACACATGCGAGTGTTAGCTGGTACAAGGTGTTGCCACCTTTGAGCCTAGTGGGCACGTCCATGATGTTTTAGATTTGGTTCAATGGGATTGTCCAAAAAGTGCCACTATCCTACTAATGCAAATGGGATCCTCAGACAATGATGTGTGGTCTAGAACATCCTCTAGCAAGGAAACACCCCTTGGGTCACCAAGGTCAATAAAGGAATAAAGTTATGAGTGCAATGGTTTGAAGTGCTAGTGTATTGAAAAGTCTTCAACATATATCTCACTTTTTGGGGCAAAATTTTCAAGGCGTACATGCCTCTATATCCTATGTAAGCACCCACACGTTAAATTCACCTTCTCTACATATTGTAAACAATCATCTTGAGGCTACTGATATTTTACTAGATTTAAGTAAACACTCAGACAACTCACTTGTTAAACAAAATTTGCATTTGAGAGCTTTTAAAAAAAAAATTAAGCTTTGTTGAGACATGCATGTTGCACATCAATATTGTCGAGGGAAGAAACTAGAAAAATATGATGGAATTTTCTATTGCACTCAAATTCTCGGGAAGCAATGTGGTTAAATATTTGCTCTAGAGGTGTTTTTTTCCAAATGCCATAGTCATATGCATGCCACTAAAATATGTCCAAAATACCCCTAAAAAGAGAGGCTAACAAGAGATATAATCCATATCAAAAGAGTAGTTTTTGTCATTTCTATTGATGTAGAAGTTGTTGATAAAAGTGCACATGTATTATTTTGTTATGTCTAGAGAGTCATGCATAAGTCTAGATTTACATAGAACCTAGTTCAAGGTACAATATGAACTTAAGTTCATCTCATGAGCAATCCTTTATTCTCTATTTCATTACACATAGAAAATTGGTTTGTAAAATGTGGTTGTGCATTAAACATTTTCCATTGCTTTGCTTCCGCTTCTTTTAAATTGAGAGGTTCGAGTGGCAGGTTGTATCCATGACATTATGTGATTTTGGTGGAGGTTTGAGATCAAAAATAATAGTTAGCATAAACTATTTTGTATGCTTCACAATGCTATAGACTATATGCATAAGGTTAATGTTGTGCTTGTGTTTCATTATAGTGTTGTTTGTTGAGTTTTCATAGCATTTATGTCAACTTGGTGGCCTTAAGCATTTGTTAACACTAAACTGCACATGCATATTTTGTTGTCCTTTGAACATTTTGGCAAAAATATACATTGTTTGAAATGTATATGCTAATGATAAAACAAAAACACCTAGAATATAGTTAAACAAACCTCCACATAAAAAACTAAATTTGAGACATCACATAATTGAAAGGTCACATAATTCTTTTGAAAATAATAATAACCCCCCCCCCCTCCCCCGGATAAATATCCTTTGCTTGCATATGGGTCCATCATTCTACACTAAGTGCACCACCTGTGCTTGGAGACAATATAAAAATTTACACTTTTTGCAACATCTACATGTACAAACCGAATTGTAGATAAGGCAAGATACAAAGATGGTGAGGGTCTAATCCACATGCTTGGTGGAGGGCATGATACGATAAAGGCGTATGATTTGGAAAAGATGTATCAACAAAGTTAAACCCTAAGCAACTAAAGGGCTCTATCCGGGCCTGAACATGTAGCATCACATGTCTTTGAGCTACAAGCATTTTTTGGCACATTGTGTCAAAAGTGACCATGTCTGGAATTAACTCATTCTTCAAGTGCACTTTTCAAATATATATTATGTCATTTCAAACGATTTGGGTTCAAAATTTTATTATGGGTGCCCTTGGATGCAAGTACATACTTAGTATTTTGATCACCAATTTTGCATTCGACTATATTTTGAATTTCTCCTCAACATAAGATAATGTGCTAAATAAATTCCAGACTCGTTAACATTCAAAATAATGAAATTATGACTTGGCATGGCTCATAGAAATTTTGTGTATAGGTTGTACATTGATGGCCCCTGGTTTTGAAAACCAATATATATATAAATATATATGTTGTTGTTGTAGCATGTATGAAAAAACTAATCGAATCAATAAGTGAGTGACCTAAGCTAAGCATTCCTTAAATGGACACTTTTTAGCTCTGCACCTGCTTCTCATCGGATATGAAACAAACGGTAACCTATTTTTTGGAGATCATATGAATATCTTAACCATTATCCCTATTTCATATGTACTATGTACTCTCAAGTCTCTTTTTCAAGTAGATCATAGAGTTGATAGTAACCGCTATCTCATAGAGGTCATTGCACTTTATTACTCTAGGCAATTAGCCTTTTTGACAGCATCCTTATGTACCTCTTGTCCCATCATGAGCCTTTTGGCTCCTCGAACTTTAAATCAAGCTTCTTTTTATTATCCAATCTTGGAGTCACATCAAACCACATTCCACTCAAATATAGATGTCCGATTAAGATAAGAAACCAAAATTGGACATGTCTATCTTACAATACAATGGCTCATTCTCAAACTCCACATACATTTAAAAAACTACTTACACTAATTATGATATTTAGTGTCACCAATACTAATCGTCTTGCTCAATATTAATTGTAAACCATGGTGTAGTGTCACCAACACTAAATGTTAACCCAACATTGTTTGTCATTCCTTGTAAAATTTTTGGAGATTAAAGATTTCCAGTGTTGCAATTACTGTCAAATACAAAGTGATTTTCCATCCAAATTTCAATCATCCATGACAATATTTCATCAGAAGTTGCTGACAAGAGAAGCTAGGGTTATGGCCAACGGATGAACTCATCCATCATCCATGACAATATTTGTTCACTTATTCATATGAAGCGTCATCCAAAAAATTACCATAGTGACATAAAGTACCATATGACACTAAATATCAGATTTAGTGCACTTATTCTTGAATGACACACTATTTTGTTTAGTCTCAAAATTCATGAGGACTGAAATCTTTACTAAATGATACTAAATTCATGAATACATGTTCATATCAAGGAATTAGTGCGTGCTCTAAAGTGCTTGTAAAATGATTAAAAATTTCATATGCAGACACATGCTTGTCAATGAATAGTGCCAAAACTTTTAATGAATAGTGATGTTATGAATACTATTTACAATGAACAATGCGAGGAGGAACAATGCTTCCTCGCACTTTTGATGACAATAATTTCATAGCACAAAAAATTTACTATCACCTTTACTAATTTCCCACACTATTAGCCCTCCATCATTAGTTGGGATGACCAATGTAGTGATTACGCTCATAATATTTACTAACAAAGATCTTGACATAGAAGCATCTATGACATGACAATTGACCTCAGATTTTAGGTGTTGGTCACAAGTTACCCTACGCCTCATGTTTACTAAAGACACAACCCCAATGACAATGTCACCAACTCATCCTTTAAATGTGTTGTCAATAACAAGTGGCCATTGAGTCACCATTAGAAAACGCATTGTTGAAATAACCAGGTAGCTAGGAAATCACGAAACCAAGATGTGTACCAAATTACATTTCTTTCAATCATGTATAACATGCACCTATTCAAGAAAATCAATAGTACTGCACACGAACTGAAGGTACAAATTGAATAAGTGCAGGGCTGTTTAAATTTATATGTCAGTCACAGGGATGGTTGGGGAAGAAAAAAAGCTGTATTTTACATTGAAGAGAGTGAATTGAATCAAGTTGGGCAGAGTAAGTTGACCTACATATAATTTCCCCAATGGAATTGAAGTCTAGTAGATTACCTATAATAATGTTGCTTTCATTACATTTGACATAAATGAGGTTAGGTCATGTGAATGACCATGTCACATTTGCATTGAAATGAAATTGATTTTAAAGGCTTATGAGTGACAAAGCTACTCATCTGATGTATGAGTTTGAGAAAGAGACCTCAACGGTTTGCACATGGTTCTGGCATGTCCATGTACCTGTTGCAAGATTCCAGAGTAAAGTTCTCATAAAATTCTCATAAAGTTGGTATGAATTTTCTGTATGTAGACGTGGCTGCTGTCGAAGAAATTCCTGGAACATCGGTTTCAGAGAAAGTAAGCACTTATAATCTGACTTCCTCAATTTGCATCTTATGCCTCCTTGTTGCCAAGTATGACTTCTTCATTATGTCAGCTATGTCAGAATGTCAAAATGGCTAGACTTCTAAAAGTCAGATTAGAAGTAGTAATAAGGGTACTCCATATACTGGTAGCAACCATGACCTTTCGCCTTCCATTTGTCACCGTTTCCTGTAATAAGGACAGAAAGGATTGTTTGCGTTAGCATAGAGACATGACTAAAAGTCAAATGACCTGGACTAACTCATAAGAAACACAAGAAAAGTATGACGCAAAACATACACAATTATGCAAGGATAAATGCAGTGAGGGGCGGCAATCTCTTGATAACATTACTACATGAACATATGATCCATATTATGGACACAAATGTACATTCAACAGACTGTAGTAAGGGATTGCGGTAGTCATTAGAAAAGTAGATAGATAGGACAGTGACTAAATCTCATCTACCAAGCCAAGTAACTACAATAAATAGTCCTATTACTGTGGATGGAAAATAAGTCTGGAGATTATTAACATGGGCCACTCTAATTCTCTAGTTGAGTCGGAAATAACGTGGGTCCAAAAACCCGGGTCTTCCCTTGTCTTCCTTGAGGATTTACACCAACAACTTAATAGGACTATTTAGTGTACCTGATCTGTTGAGATTTCAGTGTAGAATGGGTCATTTTGATTCATTCGAAAAGCAGAACGAAGACCCGGCAAATTCTGGGTGTTTGGTAGGGCAAATGAAGACATCAGCATGTTATCTCCAGTGCAGAAATGCTAGAAATCCACGATCCCCTAGCATTTCTAGGCTTGAGAAATCCGTACACTTTCACATAGAGACAGGCATGTCACTTGAGCTCTCTGTATGTCCCCACTCCTAATCTGCTAGAGCAATTTAGAAACCAGAATTTCCAGAAAGATACACACTGCGGCTTGGATATTGAACGAGTCAGCTTGGCCTCAAGTGAAAAACAAGGAGCAATACCAAGATGAACTTGATGTTTGTTACATGGCTCTGTCACAATCAACTGGAGCAAAACAGAGAGACTTGAAGTTGATGTCTTCTGACATGGCTCTACCACAAACAAATGGAGCAAAATAAAATAAAATGGATGTTGAAAACATGGCTCTCTCACAAAGAACTGGAGCAAAATCAAGAAACATTGCGGTTTATATACTTAGCTCTCTCACAAGCAACTGGAAGCAAAATCGAGAAACATTGATATTTGTCAACATGGCTCTGTCACAAACAACTGGAGCAGAACCAAGAAAAACTTAAAGCAGATGTTTTGAGTACATGGCTCTGTCGCAATGTGCATGAACTACACTTAGATACAAGATACCTGTTAGCACAATATTAGGTTTAGAACCGACAAGAACCTACACATCCAAGACACTGCAACGCAAAACTTCAGTCGATGACTCAATAGTCTCTTGATCTGAAGTGCGCTCTACCTTTCAATGTAGGTCATACAATGGCGACTGGGATTCGATTTTCTCCCTAAACCCAAAGATTTTAATTCTTGCATGAGCTCTGTATTGACAGAGGAGGATTGCTCCTCTGGTTGTGAAAACTGTACCTTAAATTCGACTGACGAGCTCCATCCTGCACCCAAAATTGCTGGCTTATGATGCCGGACAGCACCAGCAATATTAAGTCACTTTCGATTGACCCCACCATGCTGTCTCCAATTGAAGGTGCCCTCCGCAGAAGAGATCACATTGCAGACATGAGAGGTGCTCAAACCACAACTTCTAAACAAGGGATATCGAGTGATCGAGTGAGACCTCGAAAGATCTTTCCGAAGCCACGTTTCAGTGCCACAATGCTGCCTCCGATTGAAGCTTCGTTCAGCAGAAGAGGTCATATTGAGCGCATGGGAGGTGTGATAACCAAGACATTTCTGCACGAGAGATTGGAAGTGATGCCTCGAAAGATCCCAAGTGAGCGCAAGTGAGACGTCAAAAGATCCACTTTCCAAAGCTACCCACATCACCCACCAGTGTCTTTGTTTGTCTTATTTGGGGACCTCCTTTTGTTCTTGTTCTCCACCTTGCTCTGCTGCGAGATCTGAGTCCTCCGAGGCCGCTGGAGCACGCTCTTGCGACATGGATTGCTCAAATTCGAAGTCCATAAGGACGCCATCCACAATGTGGATGACGAAGCTCCCCCTCCGTAGATCCGTGGCCTCGCATGTCAAGTTGTTCACCAAGAGACCCCTCCCTGGCACGCGAGACAAGGAAAGAAGAAACCCTGACAAAGATTCGTGGACGGCTTCTTGACAAAACGGAATATGCTTGGAGAAGATGGGCTTGGGGACAGCGCTAAAACTCAGCAGGTGAGAGAGAACAGCGTAGGTGTTCTCGCTGAGACCGTGAGGATCCACTTCGCCGTGCTCACTGATGTTCCCGAACGAAGACGAGAGTTTAAGAAATGCAGCTTTGGAGGGAACGAAGACGGTGAAAGGCGCAACATCGGTTGGGCCCAGCATAGTGAGCATCAATTCACCGAAGGGTCCTAAGTTTGAATAATACCTTTCCGACTCTGTCAAGAGAGGTCTACTACGAGAGAAGACACCGAGAGAGTTAAGGTTTGAAGCAGCTGGAGCACGGGTGTAAAACAGAACCATAAGTAAGAAGTACGAAAGGGCAACAACCAAACGGACGATGACGACGGCATCAGAGGCGGCTCTTGACAAGAAAGTCGAAGCCATTTTGGTAAGTGCACATGAACAATGACTCCAACAACTGTCCGAAAAACAGCGAAGGTCAAAACTGAGAGATACTGCTCCTTGCCGGGTGAATGCAAGGCGCAGTCAACATGCGTTACATGCCATGCAAGATCCCAGAGCTTGGGAGGAGCTTCCCTTGTCTTTCAAGGTGTATACTTACGAGGTCTTGACTTACATCTGGGATGTCGTGGCGAAGGTCAAGTTTCTCGACATGGTCGGTAGGTAGCCTTCAAAGTTCACCGCCCACGTTTCTTGTCCGTTAGCAGATTCATAAAACCCCAAAGTTCTCCTTCCCGCTCACGGACCAAGAATCGAGCAACAGGTGTTCAGGAATATGATTCAGCCCCAGGAATATGCAAAACCAGCCCCAGCGAGCGGCAAACAACTTATACTGCATCACGGTGTCAACATGAAGACGTATACTACGTCAAATCCTCCCCAAATCTTGCCGGATCCGAGACGAAAAGGGAGGGACTGGAGATGTATATACTATGGAAAATGGCCTAGGAAATGCGATCCCCGAGTAGGAGCGGCGGGGAAATTGAAGAAAAACATATAAAATCACCAATTACGGTGATTGATATAGCCTGATTCCTCTGGAATCTAAAGTTGTGGTAGTCAATGAGCTCCAAATTTGGAGTTTATACGTGATACATGGCAGCATTGAATGCTTTGTAAAGTAAACAAGAAAAAGCCACATCCAGCATTGATGGAGAGGGAAAACTACGATGGGGGGATGAGGGGCTCGCTCTACAGAAGAGAGCTATGTACCTACATACCCACAGGAAAGATAAGTTAGAACTTCTATTTGGAGAAGACGAAAGAGTAACTCAGTCTTTTCTGTCTCCCTGTTAACTATTTACATACTACGAAACAACCGCACGTTTGCTCCCACAGTATTATGAGAAGCGAAAGACATGGCAAGGCCAACTGCCACCAATTAATCTCTGCGGTACATTACAAAACGGTGGTGATTTCTTTCCCATTATAACTGGCCCCACCTGCCGTCCTTTTGGTACGTTTCGGTTCCTCTGATTTCGGCAAGGGCAACTGGTGTTCGAGGTGCAACTGTGGATAGCCCTTCCAATCTCGACGGCCAACTGCTCTCGAAAGCCAAAATCCTCACAACTAGGCTTCCAGCCAACTGATGACCTGCTCCAGTCCGATTGATGACCTGCTCAGTGCTCATGTGATGCAGTGTTGTGAGAAGGTCTCCATAGGAAAAAAATTATGTCAATTTAATTAAGTTCACTGGTTGCCGAAGACCTTTCTTCATGTAAAACTTATGTCCACTTCTTACATGTAAGACCCTGTTCATGTAAGACTTATGCAAAATTTTAAATGCAAATAGTTGCTCTATAACATGAAAGGTCCTGGTAACAGTGCTCTTAAAATTGACATGAAGTTATTTTCTAGGCCGCTGAATCTTCTTGTTTCTACCCCTACCAGAAACCCTAGGTTCGTCAATCTACAAAGTGGTGGCGAAATTATAGTAGTTTGAAAAATATTTTGCCATGACAGATTTAAATTCTATGCTGCATTCCTGTCGAACGTTTGAAAGGCTCAAGATGCAGATTCCGAGTCGATTGAAATGCCAGACACAGTCTCCAATGCACACGTCGTTGATAGTGATGCCAATGCCGTTGCTGAAAAGGTGTAGACAAAACGAACCAACGGTTTTGAAACTTTGAAGTGCACAGTGGAAGAAAGAATTAGGATATCCTGCATTGGGAGAAGCAATTCCCTCCGCCTACCTCCTTCACCTTTGAGCACGAAAGCGGAACGGGGAACCTGCTGTGATGATTCCCGATTCCCCGCTTATTTCTGCCAGTGCTCTGAATTTCTGAACCATTGGCCGGTCGAGGAGCCAGGCCCTTGGATCCATAAATAGTGCCTTTCCATTCTTGCCACAACAAAACCTGCAGGCCACAGCCTCCTCCTTGAAGCCAGGTTCAGAATCTGTTGAATTCAACTGGGGGAGGGAGTGCAGCAGAACTGCAAGCCCGCAAGACCCGCCTACTTTAAAGTGCGACAATTACGGCGAGAGGGCTCGCTCCAAGCACGTCTCATCGTGCCTCGACCGACGCCGCGACTATGGCCACCTTTCTCTCTCTCTTCACCTCTGATGTATATATGGCCGTTCGTCCACAGCTCTCTGGTGATCACTGCAGTTCATTTCCTCCCAGCACTGCCTGATACCTCTTCCTACTACGGACTTGTCAGTGTGTCAGTTCCGTAGCCCCCTACCACAAGGACATCATAAACTACGATTTCTCTAAAGCATTAGCACGATCTACATTCTTGCTCTTATTATTGTTTCCTAGTTGCAGCAGCTTCTCTTGGCATGTACTACGCACTCTCTGGTGATCACTGCATTTCATTTCCTCCCTGCAACTAGTCTTCTCGGTCTGTCACAGACTAGTTGTCTGCGTGTCATTCCCCAGCTTCTCTGTTACTAAAAGACATCATAAATTAAGAATTCTCTACAGCATCGGCGCGATCTACATTCTTGCACACACGCATTCTTAGTTGCAGCACCTTCTTCTCTTGGCATGTATTGTGAACCTCCTCTGCGCACAACCTCAAGAAGACTTGGGCGAATGCCAGTACAATTCTGTGCGCCTGTATTCTGCATTGCACTTTGGAGAAGGATATGTTTTCGGTGGATGTGGAACTGAGTTGCATTACAGTATAGATTCTCAATACATCATCAGCACATTATTGCGTTGTGTGTCTTGAAAGCGGGCAGGGATATTTTGAGAGTAGTTTTGAAGTGCAGTCAATATGCCGGCAGTAGATGTTACAACAGATGATTCAGGGTTCGACATGTCGAGCGCGCTCTCCGCTGCGATTCCTTACAAATGGGAAGCTGCACCTGGCAAACCGATTACCGAAGTTGCAGCACCTGTTGAGGAGCCTTGCAGAGTCCCTCTCCGTCCTCCTCCTGGTTGCTCAGGCGTCCGAAGGCCTTACAGCTTCGTAGAGCCTGTATTCGACGGGTTTGAACCAGAGGACGAACCCGTGAAGCCTGCCTCACCGCACATGGCCGAGAAGATTTTGAAGAAGTTGTTGAAGCTGAGGAAGAAATCTTTGGTCGTTGCGGCTTGCTTTTCTCTCGAGAACCTCCGAGCAGTGACGCAACACAAGAAGCGTTTCGCACTTGAGGATGCATCTGAGAGGAGCTACGACTCTGACGATGTGCGCAGCCACTCCATGGCCAGCACTTTCGACCAGCCGGATACGCCATCTTCTTCCACATGTTCTCTTGGTTCTTCATCTTGCGAATCATTAAGCGATGCAAGTGGATATGCAATTCCTATTCAGTCCGGCTCTCATCAGCCAGGCTCCCAAATCATGGCCAACATGCTTCTGAATCTCTCCATGTCGGATGACGAAGATTGCAACGACGATGATGATGTTGATGAAACCGATGAATTTGAAGATCATCTGGCCGGACCTCGCGAATCTGCCTGGCACCAGAACGAAGAGGACGATTTGACGGAAGAAGAGTGGCAAGTGGTCCGATATGCACAAACACAAGGAAGAGCTTCCACCTTGGTCTCTACACTTGTGCGGCAAAGCTCAAAGGCGTCCACAGGGGACCATAGCTATAGATTGTTAACAATGAAAGGATCAACTTCCATCAATGCTAGATCCTGTTTACGAGAGCAATCGAGATGAGGAAAAATTTCCTTTACTTAGAGTACATTATTTTAGGATCAGGAAGGTAGGATATTAGTACACCATATTCACGAAGACCGCTCTTTATTGCGCCGGGTTTTTGTGGTGTTTTTTCTTCATGTGCGGTTGATTCTCAACTCTGAATGAGAGGGATTCCTGTGCTGGAATGTATCATATATCTTTTTACAACATCCAGTTGTATTTTGTCTCTATAAATTCATGCATCTCGACTTTCTCTGTCAAGTTTTGTAACATGGTATCTGAATCTCACACGTATTCTGAGGTTCGTGGTATTTAATGCTTTCTCCTCGACATGTTCCAATTGGAGAGAATCTGCTCTTCTCATCTGAGAGTTCTATGTTCATGTTCAGATATTGCAAAAAACAAATAGTCTATGCGCACTTCAAAGTCAATGTCAAATGCTCCGAGTCAAATGTATAAATGCAGGTCACATCCGACATATCACAATTCATTTCTCATCAGTTCTCTAAAGATATCATCAACATTTCCTAATGCAATTGTGTATTCGTCGAGGCTTTCGACAAATACAAGTTGAGTGTTATTTTCTTGTATGAAACAGGACTTGTCGATAACTTAAACCTTTCGAACTCCGAAGACATAGTGCTCATGAGCATATCTGTGGGACTTGCCGCAGATATGAACTTCCAATAACCAACCTCATCATAGATAAATAACCCATCAATGATCGCACGTTACTCGGACACGGCAAAATCTTTCTCATCCATATATATATTCGTATCATCATGCGAGAAGCCATTGCAAAATCATCCCAAGTATGTTCCATTATCCTGTTTTCGCATGTAATTTATTCACATCATTATCAGTTTTCCTGCAACTTATACCGACTGCGTTAGCGAATGATAAGCTTCCATTTTACCTCATACTCAATGCATTGTGATTGTACCAAACGAGTGCCTGCCCCAACTAAACACGTAGAACGATCAAATCCAGAGTAGGTTGACTTGCATTATTAGTATGCTCATCGTGTCACCATTTTCAGCACTCCGTCTTTGTAGGATGGAGGCAGGTCGGAGGAGCAGCGTGTTGTCGAGTAGCGTCGGCGATGCGCTTGTCTCCTTCTTCAGCCATAGCCGCTAAGATAGCGCGAAAGATCAATTTCACCTTTCTGCATACAACTGGCACCAACTCATCTCACTCTGCCTCACCGTCGCTGTTTCTCCATCGCTGTAATTGTGTCGACATAATCAACTTCAACCACAAAGAAAGGGAAACAGAAGGCGACATTGCTATAACACCAATTCAGAATGTGGTGCTTGAGCAATTTTCAGTGGAATCCGGCTTGCAATTTCACACCAAATTATCCAACTTGCATGAAATTGTCATTCTTTCAAGCGATTCGACCCCTGCGCTTGAGAAGATTGAAGACCTAGCCTAGTAATGGTCGTCAAAGGCCGCCATGCTCACAGAAAACTGTCACACCATACAATCTTGAAACATGAGAAATCCAAGTTTTCACACTACAATCCCACAACAAAGAAGCTATCAATAACCAAGTTTTCCAATGATTTTTTAAACCAAGGTTTTGGAAGTATTTGAGTAGATCTAGGGCCCAGGCTTCTTAGAAATCCGAGAATTGTCCATGACAAATATTTTGGTTGTTTTGTTTCTATGAGTGCATCATTCTTCTTGTTGACAAGAGATGTCTCCACAAACAAACAACCCACACTAATATGTGCAATTAGGTGGCCTTCGCAAATAGGTTGCCTCATTACCCATGCAAATTACCTTGGATCAAAACCAGATTATGAAATCTAATGACTTTGTTGATCATCCAAATAACCACCACTTTAAAAAAATAAAAATAAAAATGTTGTATTCTGTGATTGTGGTAGTATTTACTCAAAATAATGTGGAATGTCAATAAATTAGCATGGGGTAACCTAGTTATTGCACATATTAGTGTTTCTTTGTATGGGCAAACTTGTCTATGGAATGTCTTGGCATTGACTTCATTGTTAATATCGGTTGCATCACCCATACTTAACCCTTAAAAGTCCCCAAGGCTCCAAAGGGAGTTTGGAGACAACAAAACGAAAGTCTTTTGTTGTTAGCTTCATTTATAGTTAGTTCTTAGAAAAGAAACCCTTTGTGGATATAGCTTCATTCTTTCAGTGAGCTTCACCATTTAATTAAATACATTGAAAATAGGGTGCATATACAACAAATTACTATGTGTAATATAGTGTACAATTCTATGCTTTGTATAGTATTTCTAGCCAACATTTCTACACATGATTGTATTGGTATCTCTAGTCCTTCAAACTTCAATTTACACATGTTACTTTGAGCCTTGGGTACAATTTCATCATATAACATCTGGGTGTGAATTGTTTATGAATATCTACAATTGGAATCTTATACATGGATTTAGGCCATGACAAGATGTTAAATTTAAATCTTAACTATATGAGTGTATTTTTTGGGTACATGTAACAACTAATGTTTTTGTATGAACAATATTTGAGCATTGAAAGTCACCCATCTAAAGATATCTCTTGAATAAACACATGGTGGCCTTCAAGGGTTAAGAACTTTTTACACCTAATCCCCCCTATAGTAGTACATGCACAAGGGGAGAATCAAATGCATGCAAATGACATACATCTCACCTCAGCCCACCTCTAATCCTCGAAGACATTATGGTTTTTGCAACGCTCCGCCCCGGCAGCAGCTTCCCTTGTTCGGAGAGAAGAGAGCCAGAAAATGGCCTCCCTCAAGCTTCCAGGGACCCCCGCCACTCCTGGATCCGAGAATTGAGCCTTGATCCACACAAGCAGAGGCCTTCCCCATCCCAAACCAAACCATAGCCCACTCCAAAACGAACAATTAATGTTGGCCTAAACCAATTATGCCCCTTCCTAGCTTAAACTCTACCTAAAAACGACTTCACTCTGTTTTGGTCTTTCTCTTTTCATCACACTTGGACTCGCAACTCAAATTCAACTATAACTAACTAAATTCACTTCAACCCCATCCATTTTTAAACTAACACAACTAACTGCCAATTCTAATGTTTGACCATAATTTTAAGTTATATTGAAATGTGGGCACATAATTGGGCTCACAATTGTGCTTAGGCAGGTGCACCGAATTTGGTCCAATTAAAATGAACTCACTGCCATATTATTGTTTAGGATATTAGAATGAGGCGAATGATTGTAATGATTGTATGTACTGACATGATTGCATGTACTTATATAAAGATGTTTTTAGAGTTTTTCCCCTTACCCATGATCCAATTGTCAGTTTTATTCCAAAATAAAGTGAAATAACTTTGTGTTTTCCCTGATAAACCTTATTTGAAACACCTAGGTGATATATAAGTCACCTTTTGAGTCTTCTCTATGTGTTACCCTGGGTTTATTCGTTACCAAAACCTAGACTACACTCCCATCATCATCTGCTCACACACTGGCACATACGGTTAGACTATTCAATCATCTATCAATGTTTCTAATTACTTTACAAAAGGATTCTCAAAGACCTCAAGTTCCCCAATTCTTCCCATATCGTTGTCAAGCTCGTGCACCCTCTCAAATCCAGGGTTGTCAAAGAACTCAAGTTCCCCAATCCCTCCGGTATCGTTGTCAAACTCTCACACTCTTGCAAATTAAGGCTTGTCAAAGAACATAAGTTTCCCAATTCCTCCGGTATCATTGTCAAACTCGTACACCACCTCAAATTAAGGGTTGTCAAAGAACTCAAGTTCCCCAATCCCTCCGGTATCGTTGTCAAGCTCGTGCACCCTCTCAAATCCAGAGTTGTCAAAGAACTCAAGTTCCCCAATCCCTCCGGTATCGTTGTCAAGCTCGTACACCCTCTCAAATCCAAGGTTTTCAAGGAACTCAAGTTCCCCAATCCCTCCGGTATCGTTGTCAAACTCTCACACTCGTACAAATTAAGGCTTGTCAAATAACATAAGTTTCCCAATTCCTCTGGTATCATTGTCAAACTCGTACACCACCTCAAATTAAGGGTTGTCAAGGAACTCAAGTTCCCCAATCCCTCCGGTATCGTTGTCAAGTGCATACACCCTTCCAAATCAAGTGTTGTCAAAGAACTCAAGCTCCCCAATCCCTCTGGTATCGTTGTCAAGCGCATACAACCTTCCAGATCAAATTTTGTCAGAGAACTCAAGTCCCCCAATCCCTCCGGTATTGTTGTCAAGCTCGTACACCACCTCAAATTAAGGGTTTCCAAGGAACTCAAGTTCCCCAATCCCTCCGGTATCGTTGTCAAGCTCGTACACCCTCTCAAATCCAAGGTTTTCAAGGAACTCAAGTTCCCCAATCCCTCCGGTATCGTTGTCAAACTCTCACACTCGTACAAATTAAGGCTTGTCAAATAACATAAGTTTCCCAATTCCTCTGGTATCATTGTCAAACTCGTACACCACCTCAAATCAAGGGTTGTCAAGGAACTCAAGTTCCCCAATCCCTCCGGTATCGTTGTCAAGCTCGTACACCACCTCAAATTAAGGGTTGTCAAAGAATTCAAATTCCTCAATCCCTCCGGTATCATTGTCAAGCTCTTACACCACCTCAAATTAAGTTTTGTCAAAGAAGTCAAGTTCCCCAATCCCTCCGGTATCGTTGTCAAGCTCGTGCACCCTCTCAAATTAAGGGTTGTCAAAGAACTCAAGTTCCCCAATCCCTCCGGTATCGTTGTCAAGCTCGTACAGTACCTTATATTAAGGGTTCTCAAAGAAGTCAAGTTCCCCAATCCCTCCGATATCGTTGTCAAGCTCTCACACCACTGCAAATACATGGTTGTCAAAGAACTCAAGTTCCCCAATCCTTCCTGTATCGTTGTCAAGCTCTTACACTTGTCCAATTGAAGGGTTGTCAAAGAACTCAAGTTCCCCAATCCCTCCGGTATCGTTGTCAAGCACGTATACCCTTCCAGATCAAGTGTTGTCAAAGAACTCAAGTTTCCCAATCCCTCTAGTATCATTCTCAAGCGCATACACCTTTCCAAATCAAGTGTTGTCAAAGAACTCAAGTTCCCCAATCCCTCCCGTATCGTTGTCAAGCTCTCACACCCGTTCAAATCCAGGATTGTCAAAGAAGTCAAGTTCCCCAATCCCTCCGGTATCGTTGTCAACCGTGTATACCCTTCCAAATCAAGTGTTGTCAAAGAACTCAAGTTTCCTAATCCCTCCATTATCATTTTCAAGCGCGTACACCCTTCTAGATCAAGTGTTGTAAAAGAACTCAAGTTCCCCAATCCCTCCGGTATCGTTATCAAGCTCCCACACCACCTCAAATCAAGGTTTGTCAAAGAACTCAAGTTCCCCAATCCCTCCAGTATTGTTGTCAAGCTCTCACACCCCTGCAAATCCAAGGTTGTCAAAGAAGTCAAGTTTCCCAATCCCTCCGGTATCGTTGTCAAGCTCTCACACCCCTGCAAATCCAAGGTTGTCAAAGAAGTCAAGTTTCCCAATCCCTCCGGTATCGTTGTCAAGCTCTCACACCACCTCAAATTAAGGGTTGTCAAAGAAGTCAAGTTCCCCAATCCCTCCGGTATCGTTGTCAAGCTCAAGCACCCTCTCAATTTAAGGGTTGTCAAAGAACACAAGTTCCCCAATCCTTCTGGTATCGTTGTCAAGCTCCCACACCTATGCAAATCCAAGATTGTCAAAGAAGTCAAGTTCCCCAATCCCTCCGGTATCGTTGTCAAGCTCGTGCACCCTCTCAAATTAAGGGTTGTCAAAGAAATCAAGTTCCCCAATCCCTCCGGTATCATTGTCAAGCTCTCACACCTGAGCAAATCCAGGATTGTCAAAGAAGTCAAGTTCCCCAATCCCTCTGGTATCGTTGTCAAGCTCTTACAACACCTCATATTAAGGGTTGACAAAGAACTCAAGTTCCCCAATCCCTCCGATATCGTTGTCAAGCTCTCACACCCTTCCAAATCAAGTGTTGTCAAAAAACTCAAGTTCCCCAATCCCTCCGGTATTGTTGTCAAGCGCATACACCCTTCCAGATCAAGTGTTGTCAAAGAACTCAAGTTCCCCAATCCCTCCGGTATCGTTGTCAAGCTCTCACACCTCCGTAAATCCAGGATTGTCAAAGAAATCAAGTTCTCCAATCCCTTCGGTATCGTTGTTAAGCTCGTACAACACCTCATATTAAGGGTTGTCAAAGAACTCAAATTCCCCAATCCCTTTGGTATTGTTGTCAAGCGTGTACATCCTTCTAGATCAAGGGTTGTCAAAGAACTCAAGTTCCCCAATCCCTCCCGTATCGTTGTCAAGCTCTCACACCCGTGCAAATCCAGGATTGTCAAAGAAGTCAAGTTCCCCAATCCTTCTGGTATCGTTGTCAAGCTCGTACACCACCTCAAATTAAGGGTTGTCAAGAAACTCAAGTTCCCCAATCCCTCCGGTATCGTTGTCAAGCTCGTACAACACCTCAAATCAAGGGTTGTCAAAGAACTCAAGTTCCCCAATCCCTCCGGTATCGTTATCAATCTCTGACAATATTGTAGATCAACTTCCATTAAAGTGGTGATTGAAAAAATTTCCTTTGGTATTAGATTCAAGAATGAACATCCTCGCAATTGCAATACTTGTAATTTTACAAAACGTTTCCAAAGATGTGCGTTTGTTAATAGATCTTCACAAGTCCTCAAACTCATCTCACTCCAAGCATATGATGGTATGTCTATCATAAAACATTTCAAATTGAAAGAGCGTGCAGCAAGTGAACAAATGCAGTGTATGTTATTGATGATATTTGAGATCTCCATGTCTTTGCTGTCAAATCTCAATAGGCGAAGATAGCTCAGACCATCATAGTGAGATAGGATGTGGCTTATTCCATCGCCAAAATAAAAACAACCTTGAAGTTTTCCCACACCCTGTTTTTGAGAATACATAAAAGTATTAGCATATTGTACTTGTGTAGATTTTTCTAAGTATTAGTACATGACATGAGTTTGTGCTAAGCATCTATAACATGCTAACATTTTATCAAATATCCACCCGAAATGTCAGTTTCAATTGAAGTTTTTTCATCGAGCCAAATGTTTGAAGAGATCATTTGCAATTATAATACATAAGAAAATGTCCCAATATAGCCAATATTAGTAAAATACCAAGCAACTTGTAAGTCCGTTTGCGTTCCAAATTCGAGTACCGACATGTTCTTTCTCAGCAATCATTTGTCCCGTGGCACGTAGGTGGTCGTGCATTTGCAAAATTTCATCACCGTCATCATCAATTTCTATGGTTACCAATGCCCGATTGACCAAATTCTCCAATGCGGAAATTGGAGGGATGTTGTTATCGGTCCATATGCGTAGGGCACTTTCTTTCGACATGCCACTAGGATACACATCTCCACCGAAGAAGCAAGCTATGTCCAAAAACATATTTTTTTCTTCTTGAGTTAAACCATCATCGAAGCTTGCTCTCAAGGTATTCCATATCTCATCATCCTCCCCATCCAAATTTCTTCCCCTTTTCATCCTTTGCAATACACGTTCCCAACTTCGCAACTTTCCTTTTCCACGTAAGTATGCCCCCACCACTTTCAAACTCAAAGGCAAGCCCTTGCAAGCTTCAACAATCATGTCATGTATATCATTCAATTGTGGTGATAAATGAGATGTTTCCCAAGAAGAATGAATGTTGAAGAGAGTTTTTGCTGCATCATCACCTAACTTGCTCACATCAAATTTTGTGCCGCTTGCCCTCACACGATGTCTAATTGCACCCCAATCACGAGTTGTTATAATAAGTGTGGAGCCCTTGCTCCGATCTAAAACGACCTTTGGTATAATATCATCCACTTGAGCTTCATCCTTAACATCGTCCAAGATCAAAAGGACTTTCTTTTTTTCCGACAATTCTTCCATCAATTTGTGCGCATGCAATAAATCCCGGGCTCCTTCGTCCACACCAGATTTTGATAAAATTTCACGTAGAATATCAAGTGGACTCCTACGTTTTGATTGCCCGACAAAGCATGACGCATCATATGTGGACCTCACATCATCAAATACGGCCTTCGCCAATGTGGTCTTCCCTATTCCACCCATACCGACAAAACCCAAGGTATTCACATCTCTGAGGTGATCTTTCACTCCTACAAGCTTGTTCTCGAGACCAACCACCGTTGGATCATCGAGTAATATTCTATCAAACACCTATTTGTACAACATATAAATATGTCAATAAACAATGTTATACCTTAACACCAAAAATGCATGTTGAACTTCAAACATGCACAATAACAAATCAAAGCAATTAATAAATTGAGAGTAACTTGAATAGTGAGCGCATTGTAATGGAAGTGGCATTTACCTTCTCACTACCGTGAGTTATTTCTTCTTTGCAACCTTCCAGTGTTGTTGACATCTTTTGGAAAAGGCTCCTAACTCCATAAAATTGCGGAACCATATCATTCAAAGATGTTCCCTTCATGAACATTTTCTTCAAGCCTACAAGTCTCTTGCAAATATTAGAGAACGTTGGCCTTTGTAAAGGATCCTCCCTCCAACATTCCTCGATCAATTTGGTAAGCTCCCCACAATTGATAGGTAGCTTCGGCCTTTCACCCTTCTTTATTTTTTGAAGAATTTCTTTCATACTATGTGTGCGATGAAATGGTACCTTCTGGGAAAGGATTTCCGAACATGTCATAGCAAAAGACCATACATCTGCTTGGAAAGGGCATGCCATACAAGCTAGGCTTTTGTCCATTTCCTCAAGTGCCATATACCTTGGTGTACCAACAATAAAATTATCCTTGCATGTTTGTGGTTTGCTTTGAACTTCCAATTTGGAAGTGCCATAGTCGATCAATTTGACATTAAAATGGTAAGGATTTGTATCCTTTGCGCCATCAATGGTCATGGAGCTCAAAAGCACATTGTCTGGCTTTAAGTCAAGATGGGCAACATGCATGTCATGAAGATACCACATGCCTCTTCCAATTTGAAGCATAACATCAATTGCAACAATGTATGGTAAGAATGTCTTATTGTGCTTCTCCAACATTTTTGTCAAACTCGTGTCCATCAACTCCGTCACCAAATGTAACTCCTTATGTTCTTCGTCTATTCCACAACAAAAGTATTTGATGAGGTTTGGGTGGCTCAAGCCTGCCAAAATCCCAACTTCTTTGCGAATACCAGAACAATCTTCTGGAATCTTCACCGTTTTTGTTGCACTTGATATTCCCAACCATTTTGATTTGTACACTGATCCTAAAGCACCAACACCCACTCGTTCTTCGAGCTCAGGTTTTGGAAAGTCTTTAGGTATTTCCAAAGCATCCAATTCTCCGCCTTCCACTTGTTGCAAGTCAAATTTCAATCTCTTCAACAAATGCTTTGCTAATCTATATTCTTTGGAGTCCTCAAGCACACTTTCAAGTTTGTTATGCAAGTCTTGTTCATCGCCTTCAACTTCCTTCAAAGTAGCCACATTCAAATCCTTACACATTCTGTAGTTTTGTGGATTTGGATGGTTTGTCAAGTATATCTCATGCACTGCCTCCCAACAACACTCCAAATCAAACACGAGTTCCCGAAAGGCTTCTTTGTTGTTTAATTGGAAAAGAGTTGCACGACACCAATCTCCACTCCCACATTCATACACCAATGCTCCCCCTTTTTGAATGATATGATGTAACTCCATCACCACAACCCTAATTTTGATGGATTGCTTGATGGATGTTATCATCTCAATAATACTATCCATGGTTGTAGAGAGCTTGGTCACAAGATTTGTGCATTGTTGTTTATTCAACACATCATCTCGTCGGAGAATAATTTGCATTTTGATCATTTCTTTTGCTTTCCATTGCAAAAATTCTAAAAACTCACATTGATGTGGTGCCCCTTTGTGAACAAGTGTCAAGAAGTATATGAAGCAAATGATGATGTACCGCCACAACATTGACAGTTGCTTCACCAATAATTGCCACAGCTCGATGGCCATGACGGAATTAAACCTACATTTTACATCAATTTTGCCAACATTTCAATCTATGACTTTTGTAACATATACAAAAGCCATACTCCCAATTCTACTTAGTAGAAACATTTATTTTAAACACCTCTCCAATTCACAGTCGAAAAACTCATTCTAATTGAGAATCCTTGATCTAGGTGAAGCCCTAAAATTTCAAAAAAAGATGGATAATGGGCCAATAGAAAAGAAGCCCTCAAAGAGCATGTTTCATTTGTTCTCCTAGTCTAATTGTGTTTGTAATTAACTCTCTATTCTTTCTAATCCTCCCAACATTAATAATAGGGCCACATGTTTTTGTGTGAGCTCCCATGCAATTCAAAAACTCATGGTATGCACCACTAATCATTAACAATGACTAACATAGGAAATCCAATGAGTAACATAGGCAACCTCCTCATACAAGCCATAAAACATAGTATTAAGAACAACAAACTTAGATCCTATTTTCATCTACCATGGTGAAGTTACAAGACTCAAGTATTTTGCAAGCACAAAATGCAAGGATTGCATAAAAGAAAATTCAAACAATAAGCCAGATATGTTGATTTCAATACCCATTGCATTATTGATTCTTATCATAGAGGATGCCTTATAGAGTTCCATGGAAGAAACTAGCAAACAAGTTGATATACATGCGGCTTAGTCTAATGAATTTGGTTGCATTTGCTTATATTTTTTTGAACAATACTATGTCAAGTAAAATAGAAATGGAAAAGCAAAAGTTCATATCTTGGGGACTTCAAAGAACATTAATCCAAATGTTTGATTTAAGGACAAGGTTATGGACAAAAAGTCATTGAAATTGATTGGTTTTCACCGCTGAGGAGCCAAAAAGCATGCAAAGTCGAGGATGTTTACAAATTATCCATAAGCATTACTGAATGAGCCTCATACGATTCATCAACCAATACTATGCATCCCAATCATCAAGCATCCTATATCCACCTAACATATTTCAAGTCCTTGACCCTTATTATCATAACCCTATAAACTTATGTTTCTGTTGTATCCACAACTATATTATGCCTCGAAATAATATGCGGGTAGGGCACTCATAAATGTATTTAATAACCCATATGCGACGAAGGGTATTTATCATGGGGCTATTTATCTAAGAAATTGGAATTCTTTACACCCTATCAGTACAAATAAATCTAAATTTTGTCATTTTAGATGACCCTATTTGTATTTATAAAGTCGCAAGTGAACTAGTTTCTAGTACCCTATGTTCCTTATAATTTTTATATTTGACCCCATGAATGACAAATCATAGGACTCTTGAAAGTTTGTAGTGAAAATTCAATAAACCATGTCTAGACTGAAGACATCAAACAATGTACCAAAACATAAATACCAAATCATGCCTCACAAGCAGCGCTGCATTGGCACAAGCAACCCTAGGCAAAAATCAAAGATACAACGCACAAAGCAAAGAACACCAAAACCCTCGTCATCCAAATTTTTCATTCGGGAATTTGGATTGAAAATGGATAGTTTTTCATCCATTGGCCATCATAAAATGCATTGTATACCTCTGCCTCAATATTTTTTTTCTCTACCTACTATTCCCAATCTTATTTTAGATTGAAATAATTAGATAAATTGATGCATTATATGGTACCCTTATTTTTTTATACACACAACTTTTTAATTGAAGAGGTTCTTCATTATATCAAAGAATTGTATAAATTTTCTCACAAATGAATAAAAAATACCTTACATTCTTTCTCACATGGTTTAATAAATTTTCACGAGTGCCCTACCCGGGAAATAATATGAAGCACCCTATTATGTTTATTGGACATAGCTTTCTAGAATGAGAATTTAAGGATTACAGTCATCATAAATTGAATATTTGTGAGTTTAGCCCCAACATCACCACATTGAGGACGAAAGAAATGCTTATTGAAGAGTAAAGTAAGGCATATGTGATTTGTGGAGCACAAAACTCGATGCATGGATGACTCCCATCGTCCACACTACATGGTTTTAAATTTTACCATACTTTGCGACATTTTATCGCCAAACAAATAGAAATGTCACTGTGACTTTGTTCCAGTAATATAATAGATAACTCGGCTCACATATTCCCATATGACAAAACACACATGCAAACTACTTGACCGTTCGACATGAAAGTGGTCGTATGCTCACCTTGAAGTACTCTTGAATATTCTTCTCAACATAAATTAGTCTTGGCGCCACGTTAACTTAACTCAATGTGAGATTTGACATTTTTCAAACTAGGCATTGTTCAAAACTCCAAGCCTCGGTTCCCAAAGCTAGCAAAAGGAGGCAACTAACGTGGTAATACAACACCTACATGCACTCCCCCGAATATATGTTATTGATTCCATTCAGCATAAGAGCATGCAATTGCAACCCCTTTAAACATCAAATCTCTTAAAATCTCTTGAAATCATGATATAGGAACATCTTGGCGGTTGATTTCTAAGACACGCTCTGAAACCAGGGATATCGACTTCAAACTTTTGGTTGGAAACCACACCGAAAGCCAAAAAGAAAGTTTCCCTTTTCTAAAACTGCATACTGCTGGGAAAAAAAGAATACATCCTTTAACCATAGCAGGATAGAAAATATTAAACTATGTGTGAAGATAAAGGATGAGAACATCAGTGAAACCCTCGTCCCTCCAAAAACAATGACAGTCCAAAAAATCTTGATAGATTAGAAGACAGGGACACAAAATATATATAGTCCTTCTCGACTTCCACCTATGTTGCTATACAAGATTCAACCTCGTACAAAATGCTAAAATAATGAGAATGGAAGTAGGAGTTTACATGAGTCATGAGACTAACGAAACTTGGGATGTTTGGCGTTAGATTGCCGTGAGCATATCTACAACTTGATGCAACAAAAAGCTCTCGACAGACTTGCAGATCCCACACTCCTTACCTCTCCAAATCCTCCACATCTACATCATCTTGCTCTTGAGAAAAAACATAATTAACCGTTCGCCTCCGCCAAGCTAGGTGTTGAGGCCCGACATGAAAGTCAAAGTGCAATGGAATCCATCAATGTCTGATAAGTTGGAGATGGTGGGGAGGAGCTCACTTTACAGCAGCTAGAAAACGCATGTGCAAGTTTGGGCGGAGCCTCACACATTAGGTTCAGCATGCCAGCTTCAGCGGTGCATCAATTTTGGACAAAGAGATAAAGTGAGACTAAACTGAAGAAGTAGATCTGTCACTTAAGTTTAGTTGAAACTTGGTAAATGGGGCCACCACATATATGCATCTTCATCATTCACATGTGCCGCTCTTTCCTCCTCACAAACTCTAAAGTTTGTCACCTCTATTCCCACAACTAGGATAATGGTGCGTGTACCGATTTCACTTGCTAGATACTTCAAAACATCCGCATGAATCGGGATTTAATTAAACCCAACTTGCATTCCTTACACCAAAAATGACCCTCATCTAACCACCTTAACCGAACTGCCCACCCTAATGCTCTCAATGGCAGGATCAAACTTCAAGAGATTGCTAGTTTAACACGAAATGATGCAACATCACCATGTACAACAACTAAGCGCTTTGAAACCTTCAAGTATGTCCCAACTTCATCACCATAGATTGCATCCATACTCAAGTTGTACCCAAAACTTATAAAATCATCAATGTTGGTTGCATAGTCAGGAGTTTGAATCAATACAACAAGCATCACATTTCCTCAAACGTTGTCCAATGTCCGAGTATAAAAATAGGTGTTCCATCCAATGGATCATGTGTCTGCTCAACAACAAGCAACATGGATGCATGTTCTCATGCTCAAGATCCTGTGAGACACATTTCTAGTGAATCATATCGTACTCCATACCCACAAAATTCAAAGGCTTGATAAATTTCCTATTACTTATGAGAATAGTGCAAATATCCTAACTTGTTTGATATTCCTCTAGTTGCAATATAAGAACTGCTTGGTTCTCCGACTTGCACACTAAAAGGAAGGCCATCTTAGTAATAATAAGGTCTCCAACAATCACTACTATATTGTTGGTGTATCAAAAATTTGTTTCTTGGGTTATTTTTGAAGTCACATGCTTATCTCACCAATGCAAACCAAACAGTATCCAAAACCTTAGTGCCCACCAAAATTTGAGAGAGAGGCACCTTCTATACCGTAGCACCATAGCTTGTTGGTGCACAAATAATTCGCAAATAAAAAACCAAAAAAAATGGGAAATTATGAACCCAATCAAACGAATAAGTGAAAATTTATACTAGGAAAAACTAGTTTATGGAAATTTTGGACTCTTCTAAGCTCCAACCACGTCAACGCGCCATAAGTGGTTGCACGCTAACATGTTAATGGCTCGGCGCCCTACTCACTCAAAGCGGCAAACTCTCTTTATATATCCACCTCCTTCTCCTCCTTGCTAATAGGGATAAAAGCAAAATCTATCCGTCTTTGTTTTGGTGCCATTTCTAACGCTCTTCTCACACATGTCAAATTGCAAATACATACAAAAGACCTAACACATACACTGTGCAAAGACAAACAAGATGCCACACTAAGTAAGGTAAAGGTGGATACTTAGGTTTAAGGCCAAGAAGCGGCCACAAATGAATCAAAAAACAACAACCTATTTCCAGTACTAGTGGACCTTACCCAAAAATAATAAATAAATAAATCATAAGATTGACAAATTTTCATAAATCATATTTTAGGTTGACGAACCTCATTTTTCAATTATTAAATAAATATTCGTTTCGAGGTGCACGAGCCAACTATGGTGCTACGGTACCCCTTCCCGCCCTCAAAAATCAAGTGACCGCAAACTCTACAAGGTTATTTCTCTTTCCCTATAATTGGTGGCCAATGCATATTTATTATAAACATTTGAAGATTTCATGGGTGCAATGAGCACATGGAATGGGCCAAAAACTTTGAAAGCCGGTTCCTTATTGATTGAAACATTTAATGGTCATTGTTCGCTTGCTCTAGATCGTGTGTCAAGGTACACTATTTGAATTTTCAAAGGGGTGTGAGCAAAAATCCACACCTAGTTGGTCCTACCATGGTCACCACAAGGTTGAAATTTGTGTAGTCAAGTAACAATTGTGGCAAGTTGGGGTTTGTGAGGAGATATGTCCAAATCTAACCAAAATTCAGACAAAGAGGAAGCCGCAAAATCCAGGGTCAGAATGTTGAGATACTTACATTAAACATTTCTCGCTTCCAGGTTACAAGTGGCCCGCGCTAATACAAATCAAAATTATCTAGATTCTTCCCTCTTGTGAGCCCAAAATGGGTGTTGACATGTGACCTTATGCTTAAGAAGTATTAGAATTAGGATTGGACCCTAGGATTATTTATTTAAAACGCAAAAAGAGTGTGAGTCTTAGTTTAGTGTTAGGATCAAGAGCAATGACAAGTGTGGGAGCTAGGATTATAGAGGAATGCCCTGGGGTGGATTGAAATGGCTTAGAATTGGTGAAGTGTGAATCAGTTGAAATTAGATTAACACTTGAGGGCCTTAGGCCTAGGGTGCTGAATTTTTATGGCCTTGTTAGGATATGATGGTGCCCATTTTAGGTAGGATGGCATACCGGTTTCGTGACTTTTTGAATAAGGATGAGGTGGGAACTGGATTCTCGGATCCGGGTATGGGAAGGTTCGGTGACGGAAGGTCGATCTGGCTCTCGGGGACAGGGGGCTCACACACACAGGGGCGCGGCAGAAACAGGGGAGAGAGGTGTGCGGCGGAGAGCTGGAAGGGAGAGGATGCGGTGAAGTTGAGGTGGGCATCCACTACTTCGGCTACAGGGAGGCAAGAATGGGCATAGAGGGAGGTGCACTGCAATGAGGATTAGCTGCATCCTCAACAGGCGGCTGAGGGGATCACAGAAATGTGAAGGAGGGAATCTGCATTCGGGGTGCGTGGCATGAGCTCCTCCTCCCACATTGGCAGCAATGCCAATACTGGTTCCTCCCCCCTCTGACTAGTTTTTGAAGTGGAGAAACAAAATGATAATGCAGGGGAGAAGAGAGGCGAGGAAGAGCATTCGCACTCTGTGCTGGGATTGCCACCCGGACAGGAGATCACAGGTTTGGCAGAGGGCTGCTAATTTCTGCTGATGGCCGCACAAGAACAGCGCAGCAAGGATCCACCTACTGGCAACGACCTCGCGCTGATTTCAGAGTGGGAGGGGGGAATGCCTCATCAGATTACGGCTACAGGGAGTAAGGAATTCGAATGGTCGGCAGCAGCGTTGGCTGCTCTGCCCTAGTGGTGCGGACGAGGAGGAAGGAGTGAGGGATGGGGAGCCTGATGGGCTGCCACAGCTTGGATTGAGAGAAATAGAGGTGGGACTGCCAGGAAATCAGAAGCGAAGAAGCTGAATTGCGGGAGGGGATGGCTAAGTGAACTGGGAGTCAAATTTGGTGTTGTGAAGGCAAGGTGTTGCATTGGCAGAGGAGGAAGAAGGATCAGTAAGTGTGGCTAGAGAAAAATCTAACTGCCGCGGCCAACAGTGGCTCTGGAACTGCCACAGTAGTTGGTATGTGGACTGTTGGGGGAGTAGCCTTGGAAGTACTGGTAGGACCGGTTGAGACCAAGAAGGGCTCTACAGAAGAGTGGGAATGCTCTCAGAGCTGGGATTAAAGAAATGGCAAGTCAGCTGCTAGGGGAAGGGGAGTTAATCGGCATACCACAGTACACTAATTTGACTAGAGCTGGAAGGGGAATTGGAACCGAGCAGTGAAGAGGAAGAAAAGGACAGTTAGAGTAGTTAGGTGCAGTGTTTAGTCAATATGAATGTAATAAATAAAAAAATAAAAACGAATGTCAATGTGCTTGTATGACTCTATTCAATTATAAAGGGTGTTCACACATTAATTTCATTTAATGTGCATCACAAGAGTTGGTGGTAGAGGGGGAGTGATTTAGGATAGTGTGAGCTTGGAGCCTTCGCCCGGACTACGACGCTAAGGGGTGGAGGTTTCGGGCTAACACCTATCCATTAGAACTTGCAAAAACACACAAATGAGTTTGTTAACCTATATCGGAAGGGTTCAACCCATCAATAACTATCGCAACCGGAGTGTGATGAGACATACTGGAACACTCAATCACAAAACTCAACGACCCTTATCTCTAAACCCACCACCAAAAACCTAATGAAATCCACATACATAATGACATAAAATACCGCACATGTCTGATTCTAAACAAAAGAAAGCTAGACCACCAATGACCAAAGCGTTCAACTTATAAGGCTCCGCTAGTTAAGATCCAACACTTGATTTCCACAACCGTCATTAACATTCAAGTCCAACTCATAAGCACTAGATTCGAAATACGAGAACTAAACAGATGGCGATTCACTACGTCTCCTCCAACATGTTTACGGTAGAGGAGCATGGCTAGGGCTCTATTCCACCTTTGAAGGTACTCTATTACCATTGCCCGATCGCAAAGGTCGCCTCATTCCTCAACAAAACCCGTAAGTAGTCCAAAATTGCAACTACAACATCAAGTTTGTCAGTATGCTCTATGCCACTGCAACGGACTGTGTAAATTGCACAAGTACTTGAACAACGACAGGTCTCGTCTATCATTCGGCACAACACGTCAACAAGCTTGTCTCACAC
Source organism: Polytrichum commune (assembly GCA_950295325.1). Taxonomy (NCBI): domain Eukaryota; kingdom Viridiplantae; phylum Streptophyta; class Polytrichopsida; order Polytrichales; family Polytrichaceae; genus Polytrichum; species Polytrichum commune. The sequence goes on from OX485807.1 coordinate 45,927,174, forward strand.
ATGAAACCCTCCCACCCACGAGCACAAAGATAGATCCAGGGCAGAAGGCAGAACCTGCGTTCTCTGTGAAGCTTCAGTTGTAAGTGCTCACTTAAGCTGCACAAGATGGATCCGGCAATGCGCACAGCAGGCACTTGGAAGTTGGAAGTTCAGATAATTAGAACATCATCACTTGGGAAGGAGAGCGCACTCCACCACATGCAGTGTCTGGAAGGTGATTCGCAAGCCATTAGGGAGGAGTTGTAACTTAAGTACAGTAGCAATGCTCACTTCCCGACACAAGTACACTACTAAATATGATATTTAGCACTACATTGCAGTTAACAATTGCTATTGAGCAAGACGATTAGAATTGATAATACTAAATCTTGTATTCAGTGTGGTAGTCGGAGGATGGCAGATGCAACTAGGCCTGGATAGAACTGTTCCCCCACGCGGTGTCTTGGGACATGATCAGTAAACTCCAATTTCTAAGAGCTTTTGGCGGCCCTCCTTACACTGCAACCACAATTCACGCATTGACATGATCGAATATGTAAAAGTTACGCAATCACGTAGTTCACAACATTACTCAATCATGTGGGTCGGTTCCATGACCCCGGACTATGTTAATTGAATTCCATGACCCCGGACTATGTCGATTGAATTCCATGACCCTAGACTATCTCAATTGAATACCATGACCCTAGACTATCCCAATTGAATACCATGACCCCGGACTATGTCAATTGGATTCCATGGGCCCCCGAAAAAAGTGGGAATATTCATTTATTATTCGTACATTTAGGATGAACTTCAAAATTTGGGTGGAGTTAAACTCTTGGCACTATGCGTAGGGTTCACTATTCATCCTAGTAATATTCGCAAGAAATGTTGTTCATCTCAATATTATTCCCTGAAATTACTATTCATAGCAAAACTATCATTGAAAATACTTACACTATTCATAATATTCTTAATATTCATATTGGCATTATTCATTATTCGTTCTAGCGTGAGTTTCTTCCTAATTTTTTAAGTTTCTTCCCATGAAGGTAAGATAGTGGAGGTGCATTGTTAGATGATAAATATAGAATGGAACACAACCATGTAGCTGAATAATGGGCAATTAGAAGTTTTTGCATGATCTAATTTTGACCCAAGAAATTTTACATGGGTAAAGAGGCAACCTATACACAAAGGCAACCTTTTTAAACACATTAGTGTGCACAAAATAGTCCTACTAGTGTGGGTGGAGAAGTAGAGTGGAAATAATTAGTATGGCCACCTTAATTGTCTACTAGGGTTGGAAATAACGTTGGTCCACCTCCGCCACATCATGATTCACTACTAAGGAAAGGTGGGGCAAGGGGCACCGGAATGACATTTAGACGACACCGTTCTAGCCAATCTAATGCCCCCTCCCCACCTCACTTTAGCTAAGCCTAACAATATGTTCTAAAATCACAGCCTTCACACCATCGAAATTATCTAGTGCCGAGCCTTGTTGGCAAAGACGTGGCATGGTTTAAAAGTGGAGGCTTTAAGCCCCAAGCACCGACCCTCCCATAGGTACCTAAACATGAGGCAAGAATTTTGGGCCTTTAAAAGTGTCGCCTCCCGCCCTTGTGATTGGTTGCCTTTAGTCTTAGCTATGAGGGCACGAGGAGCTTCATTAACAAAAACTGATGGTAAGATAGATGAGTAGTAAGGCATTTGGGGATGGGACAAAAACTATCCAACATATATTGCTTGGTAGATAAAACAATGACCATGTGTGAAAGCTACTTAATTAAAACCTACTCAACAATCTCTGGAGCAAGTTCTTGTAGATGCATTGGGATAGCCGGACACCTCCGCTATAACCAAGGGAGCTTTGCCCAATTTTCAGGAAAGACTTTGGTTATTTGGTAAAGTCGGGTGGGGAGGGGGCATAACAAATAATAGATTTGAAGTGGGGTAAGCCTTGGCCATGTCAAACCCATGTTGTCTTGGACACGGTCTATTGCCAAGGTGGGGATAAGTTTACACTTAAATCATGGTGCATATATCATCTAGGAGGACTACAAGGCCGATAAGTGTCAAAGTCTTTGCACATTCTTCGGAGCACTATTCCGGGCCTTTGCTTTTCCATTCACTATGGGCAAATCAATTTCTACCAACAAGTATTCTTCAAAACTCACAGTTACCTTTGACAGTAACTTGCATGAAGTTCAAAAACATTGACGGCTCGTCAGGTCACAAGATCGTGTGTTAATAATACATGTCTCCCTTGGGTAAAAACATTCACTATATATGACATTTACTGTCACTTGTTGTTTGGAATTATGCAATGCTATATCTTTCCATTGCTAATACAACTTTTTACCAAGTAAAGTTGTTAACGTTCTGAAATGTCCAAACCACCAATTTGACTTGGTAAAGTATGGAATATACAGTATATAGATATAGCATCGCATGATTCCAAATAGTAAGTGACACCAAATATCATATTTAATGCAGTAATCGCTTGCATCTTGTATTGAGGGTCGCCATTTCCTTCTTTGCAAGGGCCAGCCCGACCATTCACATCAAGTCGTGCAGAAAACGGAGCCACACTGCATTTACACATGGATATTGTACTTATAAGTGGCTGTATCCAGGTATTAAACACATGGAACACGTAATTTCTTTCATCCATCCATCCATCCATCCATGCAACAGACCGAATCCACAATACACAGCATGGACTATAAGTTAAGCACATAAGGTACAAATACCATGACCCATGAAAATAAGGTGATTCGCATCGAAGATCTGGTCTGACAGTCATGAGATAATTTTTCAAGATAGACGAGAAGGATTCACGAAGAATGCACATTGTTTCATATTTTTCTGCCTTGTACAAAAAAATCCATAATTTTTCAAAGGGGAAAGTTTGTCCAACCTCCTACTCATTCACTAGATTCTCCCTACACCGAACCAGTGATCGGGGAGATTTTTGGGCATAATCCGTTGAGATCCTAGTGTTTGCAAGTCCAACCGGTTACATGTTGACATCCTTCGGTTTTCCTTTATTAAATTGGGGTATATTCTATAAATTCCTCTAACGCGATCGGTAATTTTCCTGCAGTCTTGAACTTCAACCGGTTATTTCTCAAACTCAACCGGTTCATCTGTAACTAACTGCCGGTTCTCCCCGATCATAGCACCGAACACAGTACTTTGCATTTCCATACAGAACATCGTCTAAATCGGTTACCTCATGAGTACTTTAACACTTGAATCCCATTGGCTACACTAAGTGTACACGCATTGAAGTTGCAGCTGAACCATGATCGGTTTTAGAAATGGCACTTCAGCATTATGATGGAGGTCTAGTGTATGGCTAGAGGGTGGTTAAGCGCTTATGGTGTTTCTACCTTATATAGTTCACATAGATAATGCAATCCATGTAGGGGTGATGGATGTAGGTTATAAAGGTCCATGATGGCCTCCAGACCATGGGCATAAGATGATGACGAGGACAATCAACAAACTTCCAAAAGGCATATTATCTCTTTCAATCTCGGGGGGGGCAGTGTGTTAAAAAGTTAAGGATATAGGTGCGAACAACCACTATTTTATGGGGGGGTATTACTTTCAATTCTCTTCTTTTTTTCACATGCTATCATTATGTAAATTTCTACTTTGGGTTAATAGAAAAATGGCTTGCATTACTTATAATTCCAAATTACCTATTATTCCATACCCTATAGTACTTTAAAGATGTCCAGTGCCATTTTTGATACCCTATATTACTCTTAAGTCCATTTATAATTTTTAGCCCCCATGTTTTTTAAATACCCTATCATTTGTTCGCACGTATATTGCTACTCCAACCAATGACTACCCCCCCCGAGCTTTCAATCCAATCCGAATTAATTCAACATTCTCCACTGAAATTTTTGATGGGCATTTATATGGTGGCATCGTACGTATGGTTTTTATTTACTGCCATCATGGTGAACAAGTTTTGTATCCTAATTACGTAGAAGTATTTCTAAGCTTGACCACTAAAGAACGCAAGTGCTTAGGATCTTTAAAATGAACCACAACACACATAGTTTTCTTGATGAAATGTTGAATACATATGTCACATGTCAACTTTGACAGGCTAGTTGCAAGCTGGAACCGGGTGTTAAGATCTACTCTACAAGTTAGGGATCTACTATGATTTTGAACCTAATACTGAAGTATTCTGCATCTTTCAGTTTATCACTTACTATTACATATTAAGAACCGGTTATATCTTCGTTATGGAGATTCTGGTTCATTTTCTACATCAAATTGATCTTACCACTTCTTACTATCTGCATAATCGTGCCAAACAGGGGGCATGTTGAATCGATAAGTTGTTGCATTTAAAGAGTGTGAAATACTTCCACACAAAATAGTTGTGGGTGAATGAAGCATCAGTGAACCGGGAGTTTATGGGTTTATTGAGTATATAATGCACTATATGAGATTTCAATACATGTAAATTACTACATCACACTTGCAATGTCTTGCATTCAAATGATTCGCATGGTATTAATTGCCCTTCACATATGTTCATCATGTCCAAGATTTTGAGATCATGTATATGGTGTTGAAAGAATAGAAAATATTCCCAAGTCCACATGCTCAAATACACAAAGAACCTAAATGAGATATCTAAGTCGATCACAATTCAGGAAATAATTGCATGCAAAAGATTGTCTAGTAATCCTACATGCATATACACCCTAACCTTGATAATATCACACTTGTTAATAGAACACCTTGATATTGTCACCTAAAAGTTTGAAACCGATTTCCATAGTGTAAAACTCCCTCGTTATTATCACTATCACCCTTGATAATGTCACATTTTTTTTTCAAAATTTGTAGTTTAAGTGTGATAATAACAAGTAACATGGATGAAAAAAGGCCGGATGGACAACAAATTCTATGGATGACGTCGGCATCTTCACCTGCTTCCGCTTGAATCTTGGGTTCTTGAATCTTGAATCTCATGTGCCGAAGAAGCAACGGTTTCTCTCGCAGATCAACTTCTCGCAGCTCCGCCTGCATCGTATGCTCTCTCCTCTCGCAGCTCCACACACCGCTCTGCCCCTCATCTTCTTGCCGCTCTCCTCAACAAACTGTTGCATCCACAAGGTTTCTTCCTAAATGGTACTTTTGAAGCTTTGAGGCTTGTTGAATCAGTTCGGTGTTGAAGACCTTGTAATTGATTTCTATGTTTCAAACTTAGATTGTTGGCATTCATTCTATGGCATTTTCAGAGAATTGCATTGTGAGGTGGAAGTTGATCAATCGGTGGTTCCTGAGGATTTTGTGGCTGCCGTTGAAGATGGCGCACACATGGTAAGCACCTTAGTTGCATTCCTTCAGTAGCCATTTCCAATGTCGATAAATGCCTCTTAACCTTGAAGATTTAGAGCTGGTAAAACATTTCCGAGAAGCAATTTGCTGGAGCTGCATGCTTTCGCATTAGACACACCTTCAAGATTGTAAATTCTAAGAAGTTTCAAGCTATGCTATGGTGTGTGGCGGCATGGCATGAATTAGATGATCAAACCATTAGAAATTGTTGGAGAAAGTCTGCCATATTGCTTGCAGAGTGGAATGCAGATATGAACAATCTTGATGAACATATGAAGTCCAAAATGGAGGAAGCAACTTTGGAATTGGGTAGACTCATCGCCACATTAAATTTGGGTTTGGATGTTGAAGGCAAGCCTGTAGAAAAGCTTTGTCCTTTGGAGTACATAAACATGGAAGGTGAAGATGATTTTGAGGTGGAATTTTCTACTGAGGAGCTTGTGCAATTAGTGCAAGATGGCGAACATGTTCTTGATTCCATGGAAGTGGACCCATTGATTGTTGATAGCAGTGATGATGAGTCTAAAGTAGTAAAGCTAAGCGATGCACAAAAATATGCTAAAGATGTTTTGAATTTTATGGCTAGCCAAGGTTCTCAGATTTTCAGCACTCATGAGTTGTTAGAAATGGAAAAAATCCATGACAAACTCATTAGAATTGGTGTTGCACATTTAACATCAACAAAACAATGTGACATTAGAAGCTTCTTTGTCTCTAGTGAGAGGTCTTTACCTGATCTCAATGACACATTATGATGTGCTCTTGTTGTTATTCACAATTTTGAATTAGATTTTACATTCAAAAACATTGAAGTCTCGTATTTGTTATTTTAAAAAAAAATTGTAATTATATTTTGATTTTCTACTTATTTTTTGATAATATCACATTATGCACAAAATGTGACATTATCAAGTACGTCACACCTTGTTTATATCACACTTTTTGGTGAAACGGAGGGTGTGACATTATCAAGGTTAGGGTGTAAGTTGTTTCAGGTTTTGACTCTTTTTTACATAGAGCCTAGAAATGAATGCCCTTTCAACTTTGAAGTCGACATGAACACCATTTGACTTAAGGAGAAGCTTTCAATACAGTAGACTTTTGGTAGGGTCTATGCATGTGAGATTTGGGCAAACCAACCCATACACTCGTTCCTTATTGGATGCCTAAACCCTTGCCTCCAAGGAACGAGTGTACGGGTTGTTTCGCCCCAACCATATGTGTGATCATTTAAAGAGAAAAACGATCTTTACTTTGACCTCTTATAACTTTCCCATCTCAACTAGAACCTAGCTAGAATGGTGTCTATAATATCTTGAGCACATAGTCTAATCTCATTGTAATACGTGCCTCTTAATGTCCATGCTCAATATAATGCACACGTCTTCCGAGAGTCCATTCTTGATTACAACAAGCTTTGTCATAATACATATAACGTCTCACCTCGATAATACAACACCTCAATTATACAACACATTTCCCATCGACCAAAGTTTCTAGTGTTGATTCACCCCCATATTACAACTACAACGCTCGTACAATTTTAAGCCTAATTTGTCATATAATAGACGTAATTGATGTGCATGAGTAGTGGGACCCACACAAAAACAATTTGCTTTGGGATTGGGGAGATGTTCTAGTTCAAGCTCCTAACCTACACTTGAAGAGACTCAAGCAAATATCTTTGTCGGATTTAATGAAATCAATTATCTTAGGATACAAAAAATCCTCACTATCGGGATACACTAAAACCCATACTGTCTTCAATGCCAGCTTATGGGCATCCTTGTCGAGGACGGCGGAAAATAGGGGGTTGGGGCCCTTAGCTTCAAGCTCAATTGCGTGTGGTGGTTTGCAAACAGAATGACATAGATGGCATTAGAGGCATTTGATAGTTGGATGATGGACATTTTTGCTACTAGTTCCCTTAAGCATGTTGGTAGTGATGAATCATATGGTTATTCGACCTTACAATTGAGCAATATTACTATTGCTTTCTTACCACCTAGTGTTACAAGTGTGGTACAACCCTTAAATCAAGTATTAATTGCTTTATTCAAAGTTCAAGATAAGAAGAAGCTTTTGTAATGGGATTTCTCACAACTTGATTCTTCTACAAGTCATGAAGACTTGAGGAAAGTAGTGCCTATTGTAAGGCATGCTATTATGTGGACCTCTCAAGTGTGGAGAGATATATATCCCCAAATGATACGAAACAATTGGAGGATGTCCAAAAACTTACCTGCAAATTGGAGTGTCGATTTTGTCATGGATGATGGACATGAAAAATCGAGAATAAAAGAATCAGCAAATCAATTGGCAAGTCTAATTTCATCTTCGTATCTTGGAAGCGAAGAAATGCCTATTAAAGAATATGTGTAGTTCATAGGGGAGGAAATTGTTGATGCAGAGTACAATATGGTTGAGTTGACGGATTTGGTATGGGGTAGAGAAGTCCATTTGGATTTATATTTGAATGAAGAGTCAATGGAGGTAAATGATGTGGATGACCATCCAACACCAATAGTCAAGTTTCCTCAAGCCCATGAGTATGCCCAATTATTATTGATTTTGCAGTGGAGCAGTCTTTGGAGTTTTAGTTGCACATGTGATGAACATGCAATCTTTTATGGATAATTTGAAAAAAGATGTCAATTTCCAACATTAACAAACATCATCAGAAGACAATAGATTATTACTTTTGTAGTGTGTGATATGTGAAGACATTATGCTTGGATTGTTTTTCTTCTAAATGTGATGTGAGCACAATTCTTCAATAAAATTGTTCTTTCATACTTATGTATCTTCATTATGTATAAAAAATATCAAATTACATTGAAATAGGCCATTCTGTTGAAAAACCTCAATAGTAAGACATTTGAGGCCAAAATGTCATATTAACGAAAATACAACATTCGGATAATATGATAGTTGCGTGCGACTAGAGGGAGAACAATACTAGTCAATTTAGGGGGATTTAGATGTTCAATTAAGAAGAGTGATTACATAAAACCCACATGCCTTAAGGTATGTTAGCCTAATTCAGGTACACATCATAAATACTATATTTTAGTGGTATATAACTAGGTGTAGACCTGAAATGAATACAAAATAACATGTGTTTTAAGATATTGGAGTACATGCTCATAATTTGTTAACCATTTTAGGCTTAGTAATCATTCTAATTGTAGGAACCTATATGATCATTTAATTTTTTAAGAGAATAAATACTTTTGATTAAGAGTAAGATACCCATATGAGCTTTAATATCTATGAGGAAAATGGTTATGTGGACGATTTGGGCTTGCCACTCATCTCCCTAGGGGGTGGACTCATCATACCACATATGAACTAAAGTAAGTGTAGAAAGGGGTTTAATTGAGGCACTAGCGCACATAGTATACATAAGAGAGAGGTGTTATTTTTCTTTAGTGTGTACTTTAAGAAGGCTATTAAAAGCTTGAAATAAAGGTAGATGTACAAAAGGGGCCCCTAAGATTTGGAATAGAAATTGATAATAGACGTGTTAGAGTCATCCAATTTACGTTTCATCCATTGTTGTCATAGGGTAATAGTCCCCAACAAGTACCCTATCCATTCTTGTTAGGATTTGCATCTCGCATAGGTCACACTATAGGGATTTTGTGCACCACTGTCGAGGTCACCTTCAAACCCTCAGCAAACTTAGACGGTGTAACCCGCTGCTGACCGGTTTACATGGAAGTTACTCCCACCAAAATTAGATTCCCTTAGTTTCCAAAAACTTGTGAAGGTGTCCGTTAACTCTTTGTTGTCTAATTCTTGTAATCTCTAATTTACTGCTCTTGAATCCTCTTGGAATAGTTGACCTGAGGTTACAAGTTTATGTTCCCCGAAATCTAATATTAAAGTGCTCTCTAAGAAACTACTTTCCCTAGTTTTTAATCATCCATTCGCTCTTGCCTCTTTCATGGTTTGAAAGATCTCGCAAGATAATCTTATTTCTTCAAATCCGGAATGTTGTATTTTAAGATCCCTTTTATAAATCTCCAGGGAGAAAGTGCCTTAGGTTTTCAAGGTTATGTTCCCCGAAATTCTAATGTCAAGGTTAAGTGTTTCCAATGAAACTCTAAATGTTGTATACAATATCTTTCATGGTTTGAATGCTTCTAATCTTCATTACTTTCTAAGAATATTCCGAGAATGTTTCCTAAGTGTTTCTAGTTCAAAACATGTTCTTTGAACATTATGAAAATCTTGAGAATCATCTTGTCTTTTTAACTTTGATTATATTGTGTTGATGGTATCCTTGGTCCTTCAACATTCCAGATTCACTTGAGAATGTTTGAGGGATTAGAATCTTTGTTGATTCCTAATGTCTATGATCAACCGATTCCCATTCCAAGGTGTTTGTTTAATATCACCCTCATTTATGAGGTATTGAACTCATTGCCTAAATTTCCCCAAGTGTACCCTTTAGGTGCTTTGAAATCCCCTTAGGCTAATTCCCTTTGATTTGGATTTAACACCGTGTAATAATTTTAGTATCTAGTCATGCCCGGTATGACGTGACCGGTTGCCGGTAAGCCCACAACTTACCTTCCTCATCCATGAGTGGCTTATGCTTTTACTGTAATGATTCTCCTTACTTGGCCGGCTTGAGGTCGGAGTTTTACTTGAGTGTACCGCCGGGGTAAAATTTACCTCCCCTCTGTAATTATCTCCATTCGGGTCCTTTATTCCTCTAGGCTTGAATTCCTCCTTCCTTATGTTGATTCGGATCTTTGATGCTTGGTTAGTTTCCTTTTGATGAAGCCTTTAGTTACCGAAGGTAGGCCAAATTCAAAGTCCTCTTTCTATTTTTGCTTTGATGTATTTGTATTTCCAATATCCCCCGAGTTAGGATTTGAGAACCTCGGCTAAGTATTTTAACACTTTAGAATGCCCTCCGAGTTAGGGTATGTATTTGCCTCGGCTAGCTATCTTCGTGCATGATTATCTCCAATGCCCTCCGAGTTAGGGCTCAAGTATACCTCGGCTACTCGCATTAATTTATATTGCCCTCCGAGTTAGGGCTCGAATGCCTCGGCTAATCACATTAGTATTCCAATGCCCTCCGAGTTAGGGCTCGAATGCCTCGGCTAATTGCGATGCTAGCTCGATTGACTCCGAGTTAGGGCACGAAAACCTCGGCTAAATATACTAGCTTGAGAGCATCCTCAGTCGGTCTAGGTAAAGCTCACTGCAAACCAAGACCTATCTTGCTTAAAATTGCTCAAAATTTAGAGGGAGTGCACCAAATCTTGCTTAAAAATGGACAGATCCTCCCACACTCCCTCTAAATGTCAAAAATTTGGAGGGAGTGTGGGAGGATCTTTCCATTTTTAAGCAAGATTTGGTGCACTCCCTCTAAATTTTGAAAATGTGGTGTTTTCAATGAGGGATTTCACCTACGTCAAATTTTTACGATTCTTTTTTCTTGAGAAATATCTCACGTTTATTTAGGTGTGCTTCTAATGATGGTAATTTCAGTTTCTAATTTTAGGTCAGTCAAAAGATAGGTTTTGGTTTGCAGTGAGCTTTACCTAGACCGACGAGGATGCTCTGAGAGAGAGTGCTAGAGGCTCCGACACTCATGTAGAGTTTGCGTGTTCAAATGAAGTGTATTAGGTGCCTTAAGTTTGGCCTCTTATATAGTGTTCAAAATCTATCTTTAATTAGATGTGGCGGTTAGTCCTAACTTCTCCTAATGCCACATGTTCATTTCAGGCTATTTTTATCCCTGTATCCGGTTACAGTCTAATTTTAGGCTGCCCGGATCTATTTACAGCAGTTATAATGTCCGAATGTAAAATGTACTTATGAAGTTCATTCGTTGGATTTCTTGGCTTAACCTAGATGTGCCTCTCGGTACGGTTACCATCCATGGACCTCCTTCATCCGGAATGCAACTATTCATTTAAAAGGGATAGTTTATGTTCATCTAATAGGACTTTCATCCTTTTAGGCATGTCCTTCATCTACCCTTGCTTAGGTGTTCACTAGACTACTAACTATCCTATCTCACTAACTTGTCCGTTCCCGGCATGATGACGGAGTTCCCGGGCGTTCCCGATGTGACTCCTTCGTTCCCGGGCGTTCCTGATGTGGCTCCTTCGTTCCCGGGCGTTCCCGGTGCGCTTTGGTACGTTCCCGTGTGCTTCCCGCGTTCCCAAGCCGCCATATAACCGGAAGGCCGGTCCTCGTCCGGTCTTCAAGGCCTTCGCTGCTCCTTGGCTCGCCACCTGTCCTTGCTTCTCTCTCCCGGGTATATGGTTGTCTCCTACGTCCTCTGCTTGCCCCGCTGTTCTCTCCCGCGGTCCTCGACCGCTGCTCCTCCTAGTGTTCAACTTTCGTGGTTCTTCGACTGCTGCTCCTCGGTGCTCGTCTCTCGCAATCCTCGACCTCTGCTCTTCTCTTCTCCTTCCTGTCTGCTGGGGGCTGGGAGGGTGTACAACCACATGCGGTTGAAGGCTATTTGTGTGAGGGTTGTTACCTCCAGGGCATGACTTAAAAGGTCCCGATAATTACTTAATTATCTAAAATGACCTTTTTGATTCCACCCTATCATTAATTATATTGTCAATGTTATTGGAATTCTTGGAACTCTCTATTCCTTGTAATTAATAATTAGTGGACTCAAAAGTATACACATTGGAAAAGTGACGCAAAAAAAAACATGGCAACAAAAAAACAGGTTTTATACATACCATTGCAAAATCATATAAGTGCAACACTTTAGAAAGACACAACATACACCTACAACAACATGAAGCAAATCACTCCAGGAGTATAACATGAATGGAAAATGCAACAAGAAAATTAAGCATAAATTAAAAACTACTTACAAGTCTGTAGGTTAAGGGTTTACTGTTACATCACCATCATGGATCATAAAAGAAGGCTTAGGCTGGAAACACAACAAGAATGAATGTGTGTTCACAAACACAACACCTACTCCATGTCAATCTAGCCCCAAGCCATAATCCGTTATCAACCCATATAATTCTCCTTGCTTCCCTTGTTTTGTAAACCCTAAACAAAAACCAAAAACATCAATCTTGATAAAGTGGAACTGAAACCCTAGGTGTTGGCAAATGAGAGTGTGGAAGTGTAGGATGAGGAATACGATCAATATCGAATGTTGGGAATTTCCATCCTCTTTGGGCATATGATGTTGCAATTTTCATCCAAATATTGTGAAGCATGTGTGCAAAACCAAGCCTACTTGACATAATTCCTAAGGTCCTTATCTTGAACCCCCTATATTATTATTAATAATAATTCAATAATCCACATTTAAAGTCTATCTACCTTACTTATAATATGATTAGACACTTTTACGGTCCTAAAATTATGTGGAGATATTTTATAAATTTATGTTAGATGGATTTAATCCTCCCTATATTATGCCGCGCAATGTTTTTAAAATGCACTAAGTGACCTACTTGGGATTTGGGTTCTAAGTTCTTACAAACTCGTGGAGCACTCATTGGCTCCCTTGAGTTTTGCCCTCCATATTGTGGCTAAGTTACAATGCTATTGTCTTCGTTTGTTTGATGTAATTGTCAAGTTACATCTTATGGATGAAGAAGTGTTCAATGACTTTTGCATCAAAAAGTGAAAGTGGATTGTATATGTAATAAAGGCTTATTATTTCATGATTTATGTTATGTATATATAGTGGAGGCATGTATCACAATAAATTGAAAAGCTTAGTATAATTTCATGAGTTTGTTTTCTAGCCAACATTTGTTTTTTCACTATAACATTCTCATATATAGGGTGTTCATTTTTATAGTAACCCACGCACTTCATTTAGGTTTCCAATGAAGAGAGCCTCAAATAATTGCATGCTTCATATCTTGCGAGAAGTGGGTCCATTACTAAAGGTGTGCATTTTAGAACCGCTTATATACCTTAAGGCAAGTAAAGAGAATAGTGTCGCTTTAAGTCCCATTTACCTTAAGTTAAGAGGTTCTTGCAAGCACACTTTTAACAATGCACCTACTTCTTGAAGGATATGTAGCTTGCAATTAGTCTGAGATGATTGGAAACCCCAAATTGTGCCCATGACCACTTTCCTCATAATTTTTAAAGCTCTTATGATTATCCTATTCATTGTCAAAATGAAAATTCTATGATTTATGAAATGATCATATAGGTCTTATCCAATTACGGAGAAAATATAGTGACTATTCTATTGCGTCTAGAATGGTTAATGAATTATGAACACGTAGTCCAATCACTTTTCCACACATATCTTTTTGGTCTATATGGTTACATCCACACCCCAACCAGTCCCCACTCAAAGCACCACCACCAGTCAAGCTAAGGGCCACTTCACACACGAGACTGAGAGCCCGTGACCATTACACTTGAAGCACTCTCATTGGTGGAAAAGGCAGAGCTGGTCCAAGTTTGCTTCACATTGCGCTTGAGGGACCAACGGAGTATGTGAATGCAAGATGGATGTAAAGTCTACATGGCATCAAATGGAACATGTTTCATGGTCACTTGGACTATTTTCAAAAACCACCTCTTGGAGGTAGGCCTAACAGGAAACCGGGAGACCATGGCACTCCAAATGCCCACAACCGTTGATTTATTCTATTTTATCATGTGTGAGGACATGCATAAATAAAAAAATCATTGAAATAGCATTTGTTTGAGGGCCCATTTACATGTGGCTTCACACTACACTTGAGGATCCGTGACCACACTAGATGATTTTGGTGGTGTGTTGGGACGGCCTTTGGACACTTTTCTTTTGGGCTCTCACAATTTCATGGTCACGGCTCTTCGCTCGTGTGTGAAGTGGGCCTGAACTGAACGGAAACATTGGAAACATCAAGTTCGTTGGAGTTCAATGAGGGTACACCCTAACCTTGATAATGTCACACCCTCCGTTTCACCAAAAAGTGTGATATAAACAAGGTGTGACATACTTGATAATGTCACATTTTGTGCATAATGTGATATTATCAAAAAATATGTAGAAAATCAAAATATAATTACAATTTTTTTTAAAATAACAAATACGAGACTTCAATGTTTTTGAATGTAAAATCTAATTCAAAATTGTGAATAACAACAAGAGCACATCATAATGTGTCATTGAGATCAGGTAAAGACCTCTCACTAGAGACAAAGAAGCTTCTAATGTCACATTGTTTTGTTGATGTTAAATGTGCAACACCAATTCTAATGAGTTTGTCATGGATTTTTTCCATTTCTAACAACTCATGAGTGCTGAAAATCTGAGAACCTTGGCTAGCCATAAAATTCAAAACATCTTTAGCATATTTTTGTGCATCGCTTAGCTTTACTACTTTAGACTCATCATCACTGCTATCAACAATCAATGGGTCCACTTCCATGGAATCAAGAACCTGTTCATCATCTTGCACTAATTGCACAAGCTCCTCAGTAGAAAATTCCACCTCAAAATCATCTTCACCTTTCATGTTTATGTACTCCAAAGGACAAAGCTTTTCTACAGGCTTGCCTTCAACATCCAAACCCAAATTTAATGCGGCGATGAGTCTACCCAATTCCAAAGTTGCTTCCTCCATTTTGGACTTCATACGTTCATCAAGATTGTTCATATCTGCATTATGGGGATATTAACTAAAATGAGCCAATTGGGCCATTATGAGACAATTCGTACCGATGGGAACGTGCATTGGGAACGTGGTTCACGAGTAAATACCCGTGAATTGCCATCATTGACAAGGTTTAGAACAAGAGGAAGGTCATCAACATAGACTAGGGCACTATTTCATGCACATTGGTGTATATATATAAGCTAAAATAATGCTTATTCTAGCCCACATAAAAACTTAGCCCAGTTGTCACCACGGGTGTTCACTCGTGACCAACCAACACCCCGCAACAGATGAGCCTAGTATATCCATAATACAACATAAGTCGACACCACTAAGGAACAACCATGCGCATGTCAACAACTGTATGCAAATATAATGGGTCTAATCATAAAAGCTATCATGGGCACTTAATACTACTCAGAGAATACAAATACATCTAACCACGAGTGAACGCCCGTGACCAATCAACGCCATGCAACACACGATGCAAGATCCATAACACATGAAGGAAGGTCTACATGTCATATCCGACTACACAAATGAGGGTCAAAAAATCATTTGATTGAATCATAGATGCCACAGTGGGCACAAAAAATGTGAACAAAGTATATGAATTGTTGTATCCACGGGTGAACACCCGTGGAAAATCTATCACCATAAAGGTCCGGCTATCTACAAGAGGAGTATGAATCCTTAATCATTTTCAACATCTTCTCATGAGGTTGTCTTTGAGCTATAGTACATTGCTTGCGCTTGACTTCTTCAAGCCGTTTTTTCTCCTCCATCAAAACTGTAGCTTCTCGAAGTTGTTTCACCCTTGCAGCCACGTAATCAGACATGGATGAGGTGGTATTGGGTGAACTACACCTCCAACATCCATAACTATTTCCCGAGCCCGTGGGCTCACTGGGGTGAGTGGTTTGGAGAGAAAGGTGTCTCTTCACCCGAGCGCGTGTGACCGGACCCGCAACATCGACCGGAACAGCCTCCTCAACCGCGACCGGAACAGCCACCGCAACCGCGAGCGCAACATCGTGTGTTTGGAGCATATGTGTCTACCACAACAAACGACAAATTGATATTAGAATCCCTGGGATGAAACACAACTAAAAAAATTGGGATTCATGTGGAAAATGAATTACCTTAGGGCATGGAGATGTCACTTCGGCGAAGTCGGCGTTAGCATCCGGAGGACGTTGTCGACATGGTGGACTGGCAATGTAGTTCTTAGGTCGCGTTTGGAATGGGGAATGCTGTTAGGATACAATAACATAAGAGTCCATGGAAGAAGGACATTATGTGCAAGAGGAGCCCGTCTGTTGCCCTTTAGTAAAGATGAACATGTTCAAAACATATGAATTATAGCCGACTAAGTCGTACATATTAAAATTCGCTATGACAACCATAATTCCCAAAAACACAACTAACATTGTCCAAGTGGCCTGATACATTCATTGAATCAACTACCACATTGCCACGGGTGAACACCCGTGGGACAATGCCAGACATTCACTGTGGTCGGAAATAGTCGGGTATTCTCTAACACCGCAGTGTTGCAAAGTAGTAGACTCCCAGTGAGATACATTCATGACCATGACATGTTTGCATGAAGAAAATCCACAAAACCAAAACAAGTTTCAAATGAAGTTGAAAGGCAACAAAGTTTCAGATCCACTCATTTCAAATACAATGTACCGATAGTGCAAATGTGCACTATAGGCGGCCCCAATAGGGAATCTACATTAACATCTGAGCCTCTGGAACCATACGGGCAGAAGTCAGTATTTTATGTCTAACTAATGATTGCTTATAAATCAGAGAACTTGGCAGCTCTAGATTGAAGGGTCCCTGTCCTGATGGATAAGGGTTGCTCCCCACAAAATCTGGCACATACTGTTGAGAACTCAAAAGCCTTTGCAGGTAACTATGCAGAGTATCCAAGCTTTGGTTTGACATAAATGGTACAGGGTTAATGTAGCTCCCAGGAGGGTTTGGGATGCATTTGTAAGGGGAGTCATCAACAAGTAATGTAGTCCTATGACTAGGTTGCTTCGTATGCGGCACTGGATGCGTCCGGCTCCACTCAAAAAATGCGCACAGGTCTTTCATGAAGAAGCTTGAATCAACATTCATAGGACTAGGAAGAACTTGTCCTCTCTCATCCTTCAGAGTGTGACACAATTCTTGCCCAAACACATACTCTGGATGTCTACAACCATTGAAGAAGTGCCGGACAATTGGCTGAAGATTCTTCATAAGCTTCGACGACCAGATGACAACATGGAAGTTTGAGAGAACAAAACGCAGAAAGCGTCCCAGTCCTCTCCTAGGTATGAGGGCACTATATGGGAGAAAGAGTGGAGCCAACTCCCCAGTTATCTGAGGGCTATGTTGTGATTCAAGAGTCTTCCTGGTGTTGACATTGTCGCACTTTGTTGACCTCACCAGGATCCCGTTCACATCCAGCACTAACCATATCTTCTCTCTCCGATGGACAACAGTGGTTGGAGAGGTGAGGATCTGGCGATGACAAAATTGAAAGTCATTGTAAAGGATTTCTATCTAAGGAAAAAATATATTCTACATGATTTTTATCGAATGAAACAACACGTTGGGTACACATGAGTATGCAAGATAAAAGAATGCCTCCACATTTATGGATTAGTTTTGCGAGATCGAGGAAAATATCGTACCGAAGGTGGTATTCCGGCAGTGGTTGTATGACCTGTGACCACATGCACACATGACTTATGAGATCCACACGCTCAAACCCATAATCTCCCACGGGTGAACACCCGTGGGCACAATATCAAAAGTCCCTTATATATATATTACTCGAGAGATAACAATTTGTATGGAAATTGAAAAGTATAAACAGGTGGTCCCACGGGTGTTCACCCGTGGGACCAATTGCATTCAAATAACACTATATATGATACCTTGAGCTTGGCTTAGGGGGGGATCCCCACCATGTGCAGGGTCGTCATGAGAACTTGGTGGAATGACATCCCGTTCTGCCGCAACCAACACCTGTTGCAAAGACACTTTTAGAAATCTTGACGAGTTTGCTTCCACCGCCAAACACAATATAGCATTGGAAAGGGAGTATGTATTACCATTCGGACGATGCCGGTTGACCCTCAGCAACACGTTCGACATGAGGGCTTGAGGACTCCGCAACTGCAACATCGACTTCCCTCCTTGGAGACTCTGGCACTCCAGTAATGTCAATGATCTCCAACGTAGAGTCCACAACACTGCCGGCTTGAGCGGCCGAGGACCCCGCGAATTGACCTCGTTCATCACGATGTTTAGGAGCTTCGAACGCTGTCCATCTCTTTCTCATTTTCTTTAATGCAGCGGCATGAAGAATATGTTTCACCTTCACTGCTTCACAAAACGCTGGTGTGGAGAGATAAGCGAACATCTTGTGATAGTCGTACGACTTGTACAAATGCGCAAGATTCAATCGCACGTTCTCGGGCACATCTACCAAGTATTTGTCCACAAATGGGGCAAAATGCACCTTGTCCTTCCCATCCGATTCCTTGCCCATGTCAGGTCTCCCAGCAAACACCAGGTGAGGGTCATCAACAAAGTTGAGTTTCACTCTGTTGTACCCAGGCTTCCCATAATCCTCATCCTCGGAATCATCCGTCATGTAGTCAGCAAACGTCCCCCGAACCCGATGTGGAACTCGATCTCTCACCTTCACCCTCACGTCTAGTTCTACGCATCTTTCGGGCACATCGTCATCACTATCCAAGCATATGACTTCGGTTCGAATAACCTCCTCTGCTTCATTGGATGGTGCCGCTACAGTAGGCTCTTCTGCAACCACAACACCAGGTGAATCACGATTTGATCGCCCATGTCCTAGCACCTCGAGAACGGCAGCGGCAACGTCCTCAACAGGTGAGCTGACGTTCAAATCTGTGTTTGTCCCTTC
This sequence comes from Polytrichum commune, assembly GCA_950295325.1. Lineage (NCBI taxonomy): Eukaryota > Viridiplantae > Streptophyta > Polytrichopsida > Polytrichales > Polytrichaceae > Polytrichum > Polytrichum commune. Next base: position 45,946,113 of record OX485807.1, read on the forward strand.
AACATGCACAGCTTCAGACATGATTGCATCCCGCGGAACATCCTCCACATCCGCTTGGCCAGATTCAACCTCGCGATAAAGACCAGAATGCTCCGTTGCCTCCGAAGACCGCGAGTGATCTCCAACTCTAGCAGGACGTAGAGATGACCTTCCCCTTCGAGGAGCTTTCATTTTCTTTCTTGCAGTCGGTTTCGATGCAGACCTTGCAGCAGGATTAGCTGACTGCGGACGCTCATCCTCCTCATATTCTTCCATAGGTTGAACATCTAGTTGTTCTTGACTTCGTCTAGATGTGTCAAACTGTGCAAACCCGCGGCCGGGTATAGATGGGATCCCAGACGAGAAAGATCCCACAGGGTGATGGACACTGTGCTCGGCTTGTGGACGACCAACTTCCTCTAAGTTGGAAGCATCCTCTTGCCGCTCCTCCTCACCCTCACCCTCCCCCTCCCCCTCCCCCTCCCCCACGGCTGAACACCCGTGGGGAACCTGCTCCGGGGACATGGCCTCCAAAGAGGCCTCCGCCATGGCTGACGCCTTGTAATTGAAGGCCTCCTCCTCCACCTCTGCCATGGCCTCCGCCAGTGCGTCGTCCATGACCACCTCTTCCTCTCCTTCCTCTTCCTCTTCCTCTTCGTCGGCCACTTCCTCTTCCTCCGCAGACTCCCCTAGGACAACAACTGGGTCATCTTCCTCCTCCACCTCTTCCTCCTCCTCTTCTACGTCCTCTTCATTTGTGTCATTCGCACGCTTTCTTCCAATCTCGCGCTCAATGATGGAATCCACATCGATACGCCCTTCTTCCTCTTCCAAATCCTGGGCAGCGAATTTTCCTTCCTCATTCCACCTTTGTATGCTCCAGTCAACTGCGGCAATCATCTTCGTCTTCGCCACCTCTAGCATCTCTGCCGGCACAATATTCAACACCTTCATACTCAATGCCTGCAAAAACCAAGGCATGAGATAAATAACTTCTCAATCAAATTAGTCTACATCCAAAAGCGAATAGAATTAAACCAATAGTCCCAACTATTTGTCAACCAACTAATTGTCAGGAAAGCTATCGAGAAGGTGGCTATCAACCAGGTGGATATAAAGCAGGTGGATGTCTAGGCCCACGGGTGTTCACCCGTGGGCCTCCCAACCTGGTTTATGGTTAGGTTATCCAAAACACCATCCAAACCAACGATAATATTCAGAAATTCAAGAACCACTTAGGGGAAAAGATGCTCATTACTTACATGTGCCACTATGTGCGCCTTATTGCCTCCACAAATATTGAGAAAAGAAGACCCCTCAAGACATGAAGGCTTGATGATATCTATGTAGGTCTGCATCCTCAACTCCCCCTTGAATAAACACTTGGCCTCCTCATTGGAATACGCCCTTTTCATTGAATAACGTTTATATCGCCCCGGGTCATGGACGTCCAACATCTTCCGGCCTCCACAGAGCCGCACAACGACCTCCGAACTTGATTCGCCCCTATTGGGAAAAATGCAGTTTGTAACCCGAAGAGCATTTGATTCGAAGAAGCAATCGCGAGATGCAATTTTCTCCTCTTTAGTGCCATGGTATAAGGCGTCACAAAATCTGGCGTTGCTCGGAAGGTGCGCCTTCAGCACATTGTGAATGAAATGCCGATCCGGATATTCTGAAACCACAGTCCACAATTGGGGGGAGTTTAAAATGCCTGGGAAATCACGACGAAGACCTTGCAGAGTGGAATCCATACACTCCTTCACACGCCCCCCAGTGTCTTTTCCCGCCTGGACTCCGGGGAGAAACCTTGTGTCCATGTACGCGTGCAGGACTGGTGCAAGCACTGTCCCACCACTGATCTTGTAGTTGTTGTCAATAGACAACACGACATGCTCGGGTGTAACCTCGGTATTATGTGTACCTAAAATGTTCCTCACTCCTTCTTTAAACCGGTCCGGAATAGGTACTCTCTTCCTTGTAGGGTTCATAGCGCCAAAAAGGTACTCCGCTCCAAGCAAGTCTACAAGTCGTTCTCGCTGGAGTTTACCAAACTTATTCGCATACTTCCATACTCTCCAACAATCACGATCAATGGTCTCTTTCTGATCGACGTGAACAATGTACAATGGAGTCGGTTCTAGACACTGTGCCATCGCGATATAAGTTTCATTCTTCTTTTTCCTGTTCATCGCCCAATCGCGTACAGTCTTCAAGGTATGTCGAGGGTGCTCCTCTCCATCTCTGGTGGTGAGGATTTGATTCGCTGCCATGTCGAGCTCCATCTCTGTCAAGCCCCGAAATTGTTTCAGGTCGTTCTTGACCACCTTCTTCGACTTAAATCCCTTTGTCTCTTTCATAAGAGCTTCGGTCTTCGGGTCTACATAGTCACCACTCTCGTAATCCTTGAATATCCGCTCCCACTTCCTCCATATGTCATCGCTCAATACATGCAAGACGTGCTCCATGATCAGGTTGGTCTCCTTCTCCACGCGGAACGTCCACATGACGCACGTAATAAATGCCTGTATCAAACACCGGCAATGTATCACTCTCTATGAAAAAAACCTCCATGTATTTCTAGCAATCACCAACAACATGATAGTCGCCCACGGGTGAACACCCGTGGGAGTCACAGAAATGAGAAATTCAAAAGTCACAGGTTTGAAAAATACCTTCCACTTCTTAAAAGCTTCCGTGTTGCTGGCCTTCTCGCGTACAGTTCGGTTAGGTTTTCCTCGCCTAATCCAGGTCTTCCTAGCATGCTGAATGCACTCCGTAAATGACGGAAAGTGCTTCCTGTACTCACTATCCAGGTTCAGAACACCAGAGAGGTGGAACAGAGGGTCGTCATCACCTTCAGGGGCCCAGACCACATTACAAGGCCATTTCGAGAAAAACCTCTTCACCTCATCTGTGCTGCTAGGGTCATTCACATACTCCAGACAGGCTGCTAACGTGTACTGTCCATTTACCACGTGGAACGATTTGTCCTTCACCTCCTCAAAATTGAATGGTTTAGTTCGCCTATCCGAAGGAACGATTGTCAAGAAGTTGGGATGAATCTTCGGAATGAAGGCATAGTTGAATAACCATGTCTTGATCTCCTTCAAATGCGCCTCGGATATGGGTCGGCAATTATACCCTACATCTCCCCGCTCTATATTGTCAATATTGACATAGCCATTCACGCCTTCACCGAATATCCACACCCTTTGGTACTTATTCTTGAACAACTCCATATCCATCAACCTGTCGCCAACCGATTTGTCTGGAGGCCCATGCATTGATCGCTTGGGAATCTTCTCGAGTTCAAGAAATGGACTATCCTCGGGCGTTTTCTTCTTGCCTCTCTTGGAAACAACATCCTGGCCGTCAGTGTTTTCGACAATCAGTGGTTGTCCTTCATCGGGTCTCATCTTCTTCCTAGACGAGGTGGCACGTACATCAGCAAGATCCTTCCTCTTGCCATCGCGGATTTCCTTCTTCTTCAAAGATGCTTCCAACCTTGCCGCCTTTGCCTCCTCAACTATAACCTTCACTCGTGCTAGAGCAGACTTGTAGTCCTGCTCGATCATTACTGACCTCTCCTCCACGGACTTCGTGTGCACATTGGTCTCACAATATAGTATACAATAGGTGAGGAAATCACCGTTCAATAAGCGGATGTTCTCTCCCTCATTGTTGAGCTCTTCATTCACATCCGCATATGAGAAAGTCTCCACGAGTGCTGCAACCTTGAAGTCCTTCTTCCATTCAGGCGACTTGCACATTATCAATACCCGGCTCCCATCCGCTTGAATGTCCAGTACATGTTTTGCCTTCATGTACTTACTCCATGTGGAATTGGGCCCAGTCCTCGTGTAAAGCGAGAGCACCGTTGTCTCTCCGAAACCACTATACTGCATGAACCATTGCAAATCTGGGCCCAAAACTTCAACATCGTAATTCACCCGTCTGCCCACACCTCCCGATACTGCAGAAGACAATGCACATGTTAGTACTCAGCATAGCCCAATATTATCACGGATTCTATAACTCATATAACATTGACGTGCACATAGGTATTGTGGTTATACCTTTACGGGCTGTTTGCTTAGTTCTTGCCATCTCAATTCAAATGAGAGAACACTTCGACACCTCTATGTACCTGAATGAAACACCAACTGTCTATCACATGTTTATGTCTAAAACCTTCAAATGCTTACAGAGACACACCAAATTTGTCTACATAGAAAATCAAAAAGACATTTATCAAACAAAATCTCCCACCCAGGTGAGTGCAAAGGCTCACGGGTGAACACCCGTGGGCACTCCTAACCAGGTGAGGGCAAAGGCCCACGGGTGAACACCCGTGGGCACTCCTAACCAGGTGAGGGCAAAGGCCCACGGGTGAACACCCGTGGGCACTCCTAACCAGGTGAGTGCAAAGGCCCACGGGTGAACACCCGTGGGCACTTTCAACCAGATGAGGGGAGAGGCCCACGGGAGGGCTGATTTTTCACAAAGTTTAAGCTCGTCCACGTCCAAAAACATTGAATTGAAAGGCGAAAAAATCTCAACCCGTCCCGAAACCGGTAATATCTATACAAGTTAAGTCTCCCTCAAGTTGGTACAAAATTAGGAAAAAAGAACAGAAAAAAACGAGGATGTCGACATGTGACCACGGACATGTTAGGGACCTTGTGAAGAATCACCACTGCCCACGGGTGTTCACCCGTGGGACTCTCCACCTGGTGAGTGCAAAGGCCCACGGGTGTTCACCCGTGGGCCTCTCCACCTTGTGGGTGCAAAAGCCCACGGGTGAACACCCGTGGGCACATTCAACCGGATGGGGGGAGAGGCCCACGGGTGTTCACCCGTGGGCCTCTCCACCTTGTGGGTGCAAAAGCCCACGGGTGTTCACCCGTGGGCCTCTCCACCTTGTGGGTGCAAAAGCCCACGGGTGTTCACCCGTGGGCACTTCAAATATCCACTTTCAGATAACCGCGTTCACACTAACAGAAAAACTGGGATTTATGTAATGGACACTCACCAGGGTTCTTTGGGGGGACCATGTCAAAATTCTTTCAATACGAATGTGGTTTCCTGCACAAAACAAAACACAAGAGCATTTGTTTCAAACTATGCCTACATGTGCAATACATTCATACTCTCAAACATCTCAATAGGTAAATTCTGCCCTCACATTCTTCTTGCATTCTGGTCTCACATTTTTATGAACATAACCTCTTGTCATTCATCTTGCATTCTGATTTGAGCATTTTTCTCACATTTCAATCAACTCTTCACACCCAAGCATCACACAACTCACATGCAAATCTCTAGTATTTCTGGGTTTGAAATTCTTCAAGCAATTCAAACCCTAGTGCACCAGAAATTTGAAATGCAAGCAAGAGGAAGAATGCAAGCAAGAGGAAGAATGCATGCAAGAGGAAGAATGCAAGCAAGAGGAAGAATGAAATTGAAAGAGAAAGCAAAAGAGTGAAAGAGAGTGCAAAACATTGAAAGAGTTCAGAAACTTACAAGTTTGTGGGTTCTCAATTCTTCATGATTGGAACTTCCCTCCACTTGCTTCAAGGTCGCCTTCCTCTTCTCCACATCTCACCTCTACCACATGCTGGATTGAGCAAGAAACAACTATGTTCACCAAGAAACTATCACATATTCCAAGAAAATGCACACTGAATCTATTCCAGGGTTTTCTTGAGAAGAGAATCAAGACAAGGAGTACAATAATTGAATGAAGAGAAGAGAATGAAGAGAATGAAGAGAAGCAAAGCAAGTTCAGAATTGTGGGAGAAGTGTTTTGCAAGAGCATTCCAGAAAAGTGGAGAGTGGTGAAGGAAAGAAAGAAAGAATTGGGAGAGGAGAATGAGAGAGAGGGAGAGAGAGGGTGCGAAATGTTGTCATAATGACGAGCGGGTGGAAGTCGCATGACACATAATGCCTCATTAGTACGAAGGGACATGATGGAGGAAATCTCGGGACGCGAAGAAATATGCGATTTGGCGGCTAAAGTACGTTTTGAGGAGGGATGGGCGGTATGATGGTATTAGGACGTAGCGATAAAAAATTATTGGTACTTTGTAAGGTTCGCCCTATTGGTATGATAATTATTAGTACTTAGTAAGATATCTAAGTATTAGTGAGATAATTATTAGTACTTAGTAAGATATCTAAGTATTAGTAAGACAATTATTAGTAATTAGTAAGATAACTGCGTATTAGTAAGATAATTATCAGTACTTAGTAAGATAACTCATATTAGTAAGTTCATTATTAGTACTTATTAAGATAACTCATATTAGTATGATTGATATTATTTTTATTGTTAGTAAATTGTCATATTCACTCTGTTGTTAATATTAGTAATATTAGTAATATTAGTAAAAATGATTTATAGTGATTAATAGTAATTACCAGTAATAGTAACTAATAGTAACTAATAGTGACTAGTAGTGAATAATAGTGAATGCTAGTGCTTCATAGGTCATTATAGTCATTAATAATGTTTAATAGTGATTAATAATTATGAATTACTAATGGCTGACTAGTAGTGATTTATAGTAATAATAATAATCACTTTCAATCGATAAATGGTAATAGTATTGATAATGCTTAAAATAGGTTCATATTATAACATAGATTCCATACTTTAACATTCTACTCTGTAACATAGATTCCTATTATAACATACCAAAGTCAATTGCACATTCTCATAATATGCGTGTAAGATGCTCAATCGCGCTTGACATCAAGCATAGCTATGATTTCCAATTCCTTATTGATGAAGTCGTGAGCATCCATAATAGGCCCACTTTCACCATAGCCCATGAACTCAAGTTCGATTGTTCTCTTGTTTTCTCTTGGACTATGAACCATTAAAGTTCCAAGAATTCAAAATTTTAAATATAACATATATTATGGCAACGAAAATAATGGCATGACATAAGAAGCGGCCATGGATACTTATAAAGCATCAAAGTTGCTGGCCATTAGAAATCATCACACATAATACTTGCCGCGCATAATGGGTACATGCCCACCTCCCATACCCAATAAACCCTACTGGATAGGTAAATACTACTAGGAATGAACATAAATCGTTTAACATAAAAAAAAAATTTAGGCAATTTTAGCATAAATCTCTTTGTGGCTTTGCCCTCACCCCCATGCATTGAGAATCACTTCATAACTTGGTTTTAAAGTCATTCTCCTAGCGTTTATTCTTGTAATTGTATCTTAAGTTATATTATTACTAGATTCATTATGTGCTCTTCATTGGCTAAGATTTTTGACGTTCATAGTCGACATCTAATATGAACACACATGCTTGCGATAACACAAATTCAAGAATGACCTTCTCAAAGGCACTAGAGTTATCATTTATCCCACTCAAATTTTTGGGTGGGGGTTGGTTGTTTTGCATGCAACACATATGGACTTAGCCAAAATTAGCGGTCAACTAAAGAGAAAGGACTTTGGAAACTAACATATTGAAGTACAAGGTGATATGCAAGGCCGCGGGAGACATCGGAATCGAAATCATATTGAGAGGATGACAAAGGAGGTGGCCAACGAGTGGGCCACATCAAGCACCACATGAATCTCGAGCAATATTAAGATTGCATCTCCATAACCATACCTCATCGATTAAAGGGAATTCTAAATGATGGCATAAGATTTACGGAAATGAGAACTTGAATAGGAAATGGGTCAAACACTTCAATGAATGAATTCATGTAAATCATGTGTACTCTATGAATTGAATGGTTTGTGGAATCTCGTAAAGATACTTTAGCGAGGAGTAGGTTAGGAATACATAAAGTCTTGAGACTCTTTCAAATTGAAATATTGAAATATAATTGAATAGAGGAAGAATAATACGTAGGTCATTCAATCCATGAAAGAGATAAAAATAACTCCATAAGTTATTAGAGATGAGAATGATTTACATGCATGAACACTTAGCTTTGACATTAATGTCTTAGGGACTCGGGGGGGGGGGGGCACTGGCGAAAAACGTAGGAACTACGTGCGATAAAATATAGGGTCTTGTATAAAAATTTGGCGTAAAATTTGTAAAATTATTAGATGTAGTATAGGGTGCTTTGGGATTGTGAAACATGATTATATGTAATATAGCATTTGACAAAACATGATTAAATTACCTAAGTGGTACATATAAAATAGCATGGACAAAAAGCGATAGTTTCAAAAATTAAATACTTTGCCACCAAAATATGGCATGTTCTATATAGGAAGGGTTCAAAAGATAAGGGTGAAGGTTGGTACTAAGTGGGGCAATTGTTGGCAACCCATTGACTTGATGAAACGTGCAGTCCAGAACGGAAATAGAGAGACGCTCTTCCCAACTACTATGGCTTACCTCCGTTGGTTAAAAAAACAGCTGGGTCTCAACAAATATAAGTATGTTGAGAGTGATTGTGTGTGGGTTGATGTGGATGCTATTCTCTCAACAGTGTCTCTAGTAACAATGAATCAACTAGCAAAATCTACACCTTAGATGAGGTAGATGCAAACTCATTGAGTGAGTTCATTTCAAATAAAAAATAAAACCTGCTAAATTTGTACTATCTCACACATGTGGAGATATAATTTGGAGAAAGGGCTGAATGATCATTAGTATACCTTGAAATCTGTAGTAGCCATTTTAGTTCGATTACCCTCATATCTCCCACATGTGTAAATGGTAGCCTAGCTAGTTTAGGTGGATTTTGCTTGCATGGCGTGGGATTTTCTACCAATGTGTAGGATTGGAAGATCAAGGCATCAATTGTAGGGCTTCTGCAAACCTTGTAAATGTGACTTTGAGACACATGTGGCTGGCCTGTTCCCTAAGACCTCAAGGTTTCTAACTGTGTTATCCAACACAACTTTCATTCGTTGGCTCGTGTTGCTTAATGACATGTAATTGCAATCTTTTGTTGTTATTGTTTAGTGTTTTGCTTTGCCCGGACTTCAGTGTGACCCTGAACCCTAAACCCTAGTAAATGTTTGTTTCTCTTACTTTGTACACGTGCTTCTAACGAGAATTCTACTATATCATACACTTTAAGGAATGGGGGCAATCAGGGGGGAAAAATTGCATATAAGTAATATAGGGTACCATAAAATCAACCATCGAAGAATTTATAATTACCAATAGGGTGCAAATAATCACAACAATTTACCATTATTTCAAAAATTAGCATCCCTTATAATCCTTTCTCATAGGTAAATAGCCCCCATTTTAATAGGTCATTATCGCAGGTGTATGCAAAATATACAAGGGAATCCCCCCCCCCCCCCCCCCCGAGCTTAGGGAACATCAACTTGAATTCTAAAGGCACTGACTCACTTAAGAATTATTGGACAAGGATATCATATTGAGATTGGAAATTAGTAAACATATGATCACAGATCCTCAACATAGTTCACATGCCAACCCATACCCCATTGTATGCCAGACTATCTCTTCATATGTGAACGCTACATGAGGTATAACTTAGAGCCATGTCATGATGATGGATGAGTTCATCCATTGACCTTCTCATGTTAGCAACTTGTGATGCAACATTGTCATGGATGATTGCTATATTGTCTACTGTGATATAGTGATAACGTACATGTTCATATTCAACGGTTTTGTTAATTCCCACTACATTCCCAAGGGTAAGATGCTTAAGCTCACTATTGGCAAGTGTCATGTGTTTCATTTTAATATTTAAGAGGAATACATCCTTAAGCATACTAATGGCATGTCATGTCAAGATTTTAATAAGTGCACTCAAACACCCAGTGTCCTGTGACGACACTTACGGTGTTGTTGTTAATCTGCAATATAACATAGCATACCCTTCAAAATAGGGGTTTCCATTACTGTGGGTTTTTCATCTGTATATTTGGATGAAAATCCAATGTAAGGCAAGGAAAGTACAATAATATTACAGTGGGCCACACTAAAAATGAACAACAGAACTTAGAATAATATAAGGTTTCAAAAATGGCAATGGACATCTTTAAAGTACTATAGGGTATGGAAGAATATGTAATTTGGAATTATATGAAATGCAAGGCTTTTTCTATTAACCCAAGGTTGAAAATGCTAATGAAATAAATAACCCTAAACCCTAAACCCTAAACCCTAAACCCATTAGTGTGGTAGTCCACTTAGTGTCGGACCTTACTAGTTGCTCGCCATCTATTTGTGTCCTACTCATATGCAATTAGGAGTCTAGTAACAACTAATTCTCTTTTATCGCGCATCCATGTGCAAACAACCACTATTTTATATGGGGTTATTACTTTCAATTTTTTTCTTCACATGCTATGATTATGTAGTTTTCTTAGTCGGGTTAGTAGAAAAGGGCCTTGCATTAATTACAAATCCAAATAATCGATTTGTTCCATACCCTATAGTACTTTAATGATGCCCAGTGTCATTTTTGACACCCCTTATTATATTTGCTTTAACATGGGCGGACGTTAAATACCCCCTCACGAACTTTTGGAGGTATCTAATCTGGGTTGGGGCAATCTTGTAGAGAAAATTTCTAAACCCGACCAAAAATTGCATTCTTGAAGGCCGCTTGACTACAAATCCCATATTGAGTGCACTAAAATCCGCTTGACTTACCATAAATAACTTATATTTGTCATTCTAATGATAGATTAGTGCAAGTGTTTATAAGAGAATAAGGTATAAATAAATGATATGTTATTTGGAATTAGACTCGTGGGACAACGTTATAGATGGGGTATATATTACTGAGAAAATCATAAGTTTCTAACTATAGCCTATCTGAATTATTTAATAATTTATCCTCATCACATATTGTATTATCTTTCAAATCACATAGTGTATAACCGTTACTTTTAAATAAATATAATTATATGATACTAATACTAATACTAATACTATTATGCAAATACTAATAATAACAATACTAATACTAATATTGAATTGAGTTTTTTAGTTCACCAATTTATCATAAGGTGATATATATTATTGTGCCATATTACAAATGTTTGAACAATCACACATGTGCAAAATAAATGAATTATGAACAAAAAGATGTCTATGACAACACTTCATAATTATATATTGCACACATTGATATCTTACAATATTTATCAAAATAACCATGTGAAATTCAAAGCCACATCATGGCCTTGGAAACATCTCATGGGAGGTTGAAAAATAGGCTTAGAGCATCCAAGGCCACATCATTGCCCCTTGCCAACAAATTAATATTTATAAAATAACTATGAGGGAGAAAGTAGGTCTTACATGCCAACTCGGAGGTATTTCACTAAAGTAAGGTCCATCCGAGCTTCTTGATGGACTCATCCGATTTTTGTTACCGGATGACTTTACTTGAGTGCCACGAATCCCCGGCCATTTCAAGTGGGCTTGTACGGTTAAGGTATTTGTTGACTTTCATATTTACGGCCTCGAATGTCCTTCCCAAAGTGCACATCTAAGGGTACTCATGTAAGTATAACCATGCTATCACATAGAGCCTTATTATAACCTAACATAGTCAATCGCACACTCTCAAAATATTTTCGGTCATTGTAGGGTCGATAGTGCACATGGATTGACAACCTAAGTACCAAAGTACTAAATTTGAGCAACAACAAATCCCACATGGATGCAACATCTATGGCTACACGGTCCAAAATTGAGCTTTTATATTCTCCTTAAAGGTGATTTCAAAAATACTTTATGGCAAGTCCACAAGTCATACCCATGGATTGGAGCATGACATTATGGAGAGGTTACTTAAAGGTTACTCAAAGGTATTTGACCCCGATTTTAAAGAGTAGTTTAATAATCTCTAAATAGAAATCTCTAGTCCTATTGTTACCAATGCTTTCGACTTCCCCTCCCTTGGTCTCCCTCCCCTTAGTAGATGTTGTATTGAATCATCCCATGATACCTACCTATGGTGCAACAATTAGAGTTTATTGCATTGAGTACTGACTGTTGTTTTGAGAGCTCACATGCTACATAACTAAATAAATTCATTTTTTATTTTAGCAATTAGTTAAAAAAGACAATTAGTTAACAATTAGTTAACAAAGATAATAAATTCATTTTTTTATTTTTTTTCCCAAAGCGGGTCACGGGGGCTTATGAGTGGGGCTATGTGCGTACATGCACATGAAGGTTTTACAGGGGCATGGGCATATGGTTTGCAAGGGTTAATGTATGTGGTTGGGTTCATGCAAGATATGAACCCAAAATGATTCATACGGACTGGTGTAATGGGTCAGGATGGCACATGCCCAAACTAATAAGGTATGTGGGGCTCATTGATAGTTGTAGTTTGAGGAGGGAAACTTGACTAGCTTGGTATTCTAGCACATGGAAATTGATTTTCATTTGAGCGGAGAAACCTTGGTTTTTATATACATTGTTAGTGTGAACCATAATTTGTTGTATTTACATTGAGAGTTCATGATGCCATGTTCTTACTATTCAAACCTTGCCCAAAGTTTTCTTAATTTATGGAGATTTTGTTTTTCATTTTTCTAGCATCCCATGATTAAAAATCAATCAGTCTAGTCAATCAACAACTAAAGTGCGTCAGTACAAGGATGGCCACGTTTCAACTTGTGTTTTGGGCAACGAGCCGAATCTGCTACCCCCCCCCCCCAACCACCATTGCCACTCCACATGGGAGTGCTCAGTCCAAAAGATGCTTGAAGATACCGGCAAAACCTTCACCAACGTCAGAGAACTCTATTTTGTTTCACCAAAACGATTGGTACATGAAAGTGTGCCCTAACTTGGGCTAGACTAATTTGGGGTCAATTCAACTAAATAGGGTTTCCAATAAACTTTGAAAAATAACCTCCTTACTACATACTAGTTTAAAGTTTCATTGTTGGATGAATGAGAGTAATATGCTCGTATGCGATAATCCCATTTCGTTGGCCAAAAAAACATTGATATGTATATAGGGCCTCACATTAGAAGCCCAAGCCCTTGAGGATGTAAATGCTATCACAAATTCCCCATGCGTAGGCAAAGCCTATCAATCCGAGGGCAAAGACAAGAAAACCTGCTCACATACAAGCACACCCAACATTCATCCAAAAACATTTTATTTAAAAATTCAATTGGTTTGACACCGTAATTAGCTTCAAAGTTACGGAATTAGTCTAAACCAAGGGGGTTTAGTTTTATATTTTCTGTCGGATCGATGAGAGGTACTCTTGAATGTGAGGTTTTTCTCCACATATGGAAGAGCACATCCTGAAAAGGGGAAGAAATTTTTATTAGGAAAAATTGAGTATGTTTGCTCTATAATGTACATGAGTTTGGGGGGGGTGGGGGGGGGGGGGGCTCATTATAGGGCTTATTGCCTTCCTTTTGGAAGCCGGGCTATGTTGGGTGCAACTATCTATTTGGGGCATCCAAGTTTGGGAAGAGGGGGTTGACATTGCAACCATTGTATCTCATTGCATCTATTAAGGGGTTGTATGTGTTTGTTTTGTATTGTTGTTTCAATGTATGTGTTGTGGCATAAGGTTTAGGTTAAGGAGTATATGTCCTCTAGCTGCATTGGGAGTTCCAATCACACACGTGGTGTCCAAACTAAGTCTACCCAAACATGTGCATTATCCAAGGACATGTCAAATGATTGGAGTTGCGTTTTTCTACAGCCTTGTCGATCGGTCAGCCTTAAGCCATCATTTCGACATGGGATCTCAAAACGGTCATCCAAAGGGCATAAGTGGTGGGCCCATAAGTATATAGCGTAAAACCTAGGAAGTGCAGCTAGAAATGTAGTGGACACATACCGGGGGGGGGGGGGGTTGTGATGTATTGGAGTAGAAATATACGTGCGAAAAATTGAGAGGGTATATGGGGACGTAAAATGAACAAAATGATTTAGAATAATATAGGGTGTCAAAAATGGCGTTGGACATCTTTAAAGTACTATAGGGTTTGAAATAATAGGTAACTTGGAAATATAAGTAATGCAAGGCCCTATCCTACTAACCCAGAGCTGAAAATGCTAAGGAAATAAATAACCTTAAACCCTAAACCCTAAACCGGTTTATAAATGGATCAACATCTCTAGCGTAGTGCTATAAATTTGATGATTTCCCCAGTGTAAATAGGGCATTGACGCCCGAGTTGGCCACATATATATACATACATACATACATATAGACACACACACACATATTTGTGGCAAAGGAACTGTATGGTATGTTGCTACATGTCCAACATCATGATTGATAAGAATGACAAGTGATGCTAAAAGATGAAAAATGGGTTGTGCAAATCAAAGAGGTGCCATGAAAATGGACTCTCTCTCCCTCTCTCTCTCTCTTTGGTGGCATTTTGCATGTTTCAGTCAATACATGCAAATTCATTTTGTAACATGTGGCGCTTTCAAGTCAAAGATGGATTAACCCTAGGCTTGAGCTATTGGGAGAAGGGTCGAATTGTCAAATTGTGTATAATGCCATAGTAGGAGTCTAGGTAGGTATTGAGTCATCACATCCTATATCATACTATTAATGGGGGTGGGCGAGGCAAGGTTGTGGCAAGTTGACAAGGCTGGGCATGGTCACGAATCATTGGTGCTAAATTTGAGGTCACATGAGAAAGTTATTAAATGGGCATCTTGGATAACTTAACTTGATAAAACCACCACAAGCCATTGTGAATCGTTGATGATGAGGTTGAGGTTGTTTGGGAAGAGTGTTCAACAATCATCTTGGATAACTTAACTTGAAAAAACTGCCGTGAACCATCGGGGTTTAGGTTGAGTTTGAGGTTAAGGTTGAGATTGTTTGGGAAAGGTGGTCCACTTAACTTCATAAGTATAAATTCAAGGTTTTATGTTTTGATGTAATAATTCTCAATGGTCATCTTCGATAACTTAAGTACATGATTGTGACCTTAGGGTTTTGATGTTTAATGTTTCAAAGTCGTGAACAAAACCAAGAGGTTTATAAAGGAAAGTGACACATACTCCTTTGGTAAGATGAATCCACAAAAGTGCAAACTCAAATTCATGATTTAACAAAGCAATTTAGCGATAGGTTCTTCCAATTTCATTGGAAATATGAACCAAGTTCATTATTTAAACAACCAATTTCAGTACATGTTGTGAACAATTTCATGATTTGGTACCCATATTCAAAACTTCACAAAATCAATTTTAGGAAATGCATAACTCTATTTCACAAAGAACATTACATCATGTATAGGATTATCCTAGTAAACAAATTGCTCCCTATTCCGCACAACTATACACTACACTCCAAAAACGTTATGCGCTTTGCTCACGCTACCAACACTCTTCCCATAATCAAACCCCCAACTACACTACGTACACTCTCAAACCCATGAGATTACGCACTCCAACTATGTTGGGTATGAGTTGTTTGCTTTGATGTACAATAATCAAAGACCAAAGGAAAAATGACATTGCTTGCTTCTAACTCCAAGGTAGTGTAATGAAGACCAAAGAAAATTTGACATCAAGGCTAGAGGCTTCCAAGTAAATACAAAACAATGAGAAGGCAAAGAATGCGAAATGAGGCGGCGAGAATTTGAGAAATAAAAAAACCATAAAGTGTGAACTTGATATGGAAGATTCACAAAGTTGATAAAGATAAATGTCCACTATCATGAAATTGAGGTGTGCCACATGTCAAGTCGGTTAAGAAGAATGATCATGGGGATACAACAAAACATTTGCTCATGAAATACAACATTGGACAATGGGGTGGAGCGAGGCAAGTTGACAAGGCTAGGAAAGTATAAGTATCTTGGGGGGGGGGGGGCAGTGTGTTAAAAAGTTAAGGATATAGGTGCGAACAACCATTATTTTATAGGGGGGTGTTACTTTCAATTCTCTTATTTTTCTCACAATGATGCTATCATTATGTAAATTTCTACTTTGGGTTAATAGAAAAATGGCTTGCATTACTTATAATTCCAAATTACCTATTATTCCATACCCTATAGGACTTTAAAGCTGTCAAGTGTCATGGTTGATACCCTATATTACTCTTAACTCCATTTATAATTTTTAGCCCCCATGTTTTTAAAATACCCTATCATTTGTTCGCACTTATATTGCTACTCCAACCAATGACTACCCCCCCCCCCCCGAGAGAAGTATATGAAACTATTCCGAAGTTGCAACACAATGGGCCACAATGCTAGTTGCTCTAAAAGGAGCAGGCTAGTGTTGAGCTTCAAACCTCGAATTTGGGTGCAATCATATTCCCAAATTAGACTGCAATCATGAAAGATAATAGTAGCTTTGACCGGGTTATCCTTGCACCTTGCCCACAAAATAGGCATCCTATTCACAATTATAAAATATAAAGGAACTATAACTCTGGTGAGAGAATCCCATGTCGTTGTTAACTCTTGCGGATGAAACAATACCTAACCTTCATACTATTCATTTTGCAAGGGTGCCCATCATAAGTGGTGGACCTGTTATGTGTGCACATGTCCTTATGTAATTTTGACATGAGTATGCTTGGTAGTGGTATGAGGTGTATGCAAAGGTTATCCAATGATCATTGGTACCGCAAAGACTCTCCTTCGCCTTGTAACAAAATTTCACTCCATGTACATACGATGTAGAACCCCACTACCGAAGGTCATCATTATTCAATATGAGGAAGGTTAGAACGTGATTAGCTAATAGCGATAGGAATTGGAGGGAATGACGTCTATGTACTTACGAATTTGGAGGGAATGCCTTGTACTTCCTCATGAGAAGTTGATGGCCATGCTCACGACCTATATAAAGGCCACCATTTGGAGGGTCATTTCTTTCTCCTCATTTGAGTCCACCCCCCTTCACCCTTGAGGAGCAACCATGGAGAGCGTGCCTCACATGAGTGAAGAGGTTGGTTTTATAACCCCAATGTGCATCCACTTTCCCACGGGTGCACCCGTGACAACACTCTGGCCGTACCCCTCCTGTACGGCCAGTCTGCCACGGGTGTTCACCCGTGGGAGCTTATGGTTTTTATTTCGGTTATCCTAGCATATGTCAGAATAGAAGTTATCCATATGCTCATGTGTGTGACAAACTTTCTAGTAGTAGATGTCAGCATGGTAGCCTCCCACGGGTGAACACCCGTGGGAGAATCCGGCACCAGCATGGAAGCCCCCACGGGTGTTCACCCGTGGCAGTTCATGATTTGTATTTTAGTTCTCCCTACATATGTGTGGTTATAAGATAGGCATGTATCATGTGTGTGACATACTCAATAGTTGTATATGCAATTATGCTTATTTGTAAATTTCCTGCTGAATATGTGAAATATGTTGTCAATGGGTAATTGGTACATATTATTACGAGTTGGGAGTTTCGTGATGCATTATGATAAATGATGACGATGATATTCGTTAAACTGGAATGTTGACACTATCCTGAATGGCAACTATTTCGCTTGCACTTGGGCCAGCAGATGTGACACCTACATGCATAGTAATAATTGTACACAAGTAAGTTTAGGGGTGATAGTTTTGGTGTTTGGGCTTTGTGGAAACTGGTAATAAGGGTCATTCTCCCAATGGGGATATGATAAGTAACACATACTTCACTTGAGTTGTGTGAAGTGAGGTGTAGAGCTCACCCCTATATGAATGTAAATATTCTGCTGAGATGTCAATGTTGTCCCCCACGGGTGAACACCCGTGAGCTTTTGGTCAATGTGTGTTGACATACTTTGATATCTATGTTCAGATTCCACATTACATTGGACTGTTGAGGACGGACTTGAAGGGGAAGGCCGTTGTGCTCTTTGATGATGAGGGCCATGCTTTGTGTGATGGATTGATTTGCAACACAAATCCGTTGGATTGTGTTGACAATAGCATCCTAGGGGCTGAGGATGTTGGAGTTATTATCTTGAACCCAACTGACAATGTTATTTCGCGGGATTGGGAGAATACGCTGTACCGATGGCCACTTTCACTCACCAAATTTGAAGGACATACATTAGCGGAAATATTGTTGGTCCATCATAATGCGACCCGCGAAGTTCAAAGTCATCGGCGCTTGCTTGGAAAACGCCAATACAACACTGTGAGGATGTGTGCACCTCGGCCACCTGGGAAGAAAATTTGGGGAGCCACTGAGGAGCATGCGCGGATGTTATCAGCGGTGGATTGTTGTTCTGAGCATTGTTGCCAGGTATTCCCAAGGCCTTTGTTGATGAGTATTTGGGAACACTACTTCGCATTGCCATTCAATGCTCGGAAGCTCATAGCCCTGTCGGTGTTCCAATCGATCCAGAAACATGAGCACAACAGACGTGAAATGGTGCAGTTGGAAGGGAGAACAATATGCACTCGAGCATGGATGAACATCTATATGATATCAAGGGCACAATATAATAGGAACAAGGCTGAAAGCTTGATGGGGGTTAGATCTCGAGATCATGGAAATACAGGAACTAGAAAACCACGGGCGAATACAATGCAAGCACGAGCCACCCTTGGAGTATTGGTTGAGGGTAGGGCGGACGCCATGCCCCATATGACTCGGACTCTTCCAACTGGTGAGAAGATAGGGACGGAGATGCTCCCTGTGGGAACAACGTGGTGCAACCTATTGCAGGAAGTGAACAACTTGGACAGAGACCTAGGGTACACGCCTATCTCCACGTCCACCTTTAGCTGCCTACATCGACAACATTTCAAGCAGTATGTTATAAAGAGCCCCGGCGACAACTTCTCGCGTTGTGGAACTTGTGCAGCATTCAAGGATTTGTTGCGAATACACACAAAGAACACAACTGGTCACTTGGCCATCTCGAATGCTAGCCTTCGTCATCTAACATTGCAGGAGGCTCATAGAAACAATTACTATAAAGATAGGATTTTGTCAAAGTATGCTCCCAATGAGGTGCTTTGTATAATTCATGACAAAATGGATTATGGGAAAACGGCTCTTCCCGTCTTCGCGCACAAAAACAAACGTGTTGACAAATACGAGCGAT
Organism: Polytrichum commune; assembly: GCA_950295325.1. Lineage (NCBI taxonomy): Eukaryota > Viridiplantae > Streptophyta > Polytrichopsida > Polytrichales > Polytrichaceae > Polytrichum > Polytrichum commune. The sequence continues at coordinate 45,965,103 of OX485807.1, forward strand.
TCCCCATATCCATTGCGGGGATGATTGCACATGGTCACTCAGATGTGAATTATGCGCATTATGTCCTTGATATGTACCCATCCGATGCCAACTTCACTATCACCTCGATGATGAAGTTGCTTTGTCAACTTGAGGTACAACCTGTTTGCTCTAGTAGACACATTCCGATTTCGTCCATAGGTGATCCTTTACACGACGCATTGGTGGTTGGTGTAGAGAAGTGTTCAGGAGTACTTCCCTTGCCACCGCCCGCAAGTATTCCTCCTACAGGTTTGCCACCCCTCCTCCTTGTTCAAATGGACAATTGTGCGAAGGACAACAAATCAAAATACAACATGTTGTTTTGGTCAGCTCTGACTGCAAAGGGAATTTTTCGGGAAGTCAGGGTGTCTTTCCTTATTGTTGGACATACGCATGAGGATGTGGATGCAATGTTTGGGAGGTTTGGACAAAGGCTGAAGATTGAGGATTGCCATACACTCCCAGACCTCATGGCATCGTTCATGGCTGCTGGGGAACCCACTATTGTCCCGTCCTTAATCCACGAGGTTGCAGATTTCAAGGAATGGGTGAAGGGATACTACAATGAGTATGGTCAAGATCGACTTATTGGGCATTCCAAGGCGCACCAATTCCGTTTTTATGTAGATCCTCAAGGAGTGCCATTGATGCAGTACAAAGTGTATTGTACAGATCCAAGTTGGGTGCCTGATGGAGGAATTGCTCTTTGGAAGGTGGACCCTATCACAAAGAAGACCATGGTCCCAACAGGTTAGTGGGTCCCTTGTTTGTATTGCTTTGGAAGTGCACTAGAAAATACATGGTGTGAAGTATGTGGCCCACGGGTGATCACCCGTGGGCAGTTAGTCCGTGGTATTGCTCCGAGCTCATTGTATGTTTGTTTTTGTAGGGTGCCCCCGTCCCGTTCCAAAAAGGGAGATGAAAGATTCCGTGAACATAAAGCTTGGGGTGCAAGGTTTTATTAAGTATTGGAAGGATACGGCAGATCAAGATAGTTCGGGTCAATATATGGAGTCCATTGCACCAACAATTTTATATTGGGAGAATGTGCTTGCGGCTATGGATCAACCTTTACTCCCAACTCCATCTGAACTTAGCGAGCCATTCTGGCCAGCTACACGGTTCTCCATTGCACCAACCCTCCATGTGGATAATGTGCATCTACTTGAGGAAAACATCACTGATTATGCTTACGTGGGGCCAGCTAGTTCTCGACCTGTTGAGACCTTCCGTCCCGGCGCACATATCAGGGTTGGCCATTATGTGTTACTACGTCCTAGTGAGGATTGTCCTAATCCAGTGTGGATGGGACGAGTGATTTCTGAGCCGAATTTGGCACATATCGGTCCTAATCCTCGTTCCATTGAGATTGTCTATTATGTACCGGTCCTTGGCCAAAGGAACAAGAAGACCTTAGACGAACGTTATGAGGAATGGGACACGGCAAAATCTTTTCGATGGACGAGGCTCAAGGACTATGCACCACAACATCAATCCCTAGATTGTGTTGTGGCATCATGGGCAAGACAAAGGAATGCGTCCGATGACAATGTTCTCATCCCAGCTCGGCAAATTCTTTTCGCAAAGGATAATTTAGATCGATGCACTAGAGGTGAGAAAATGACTGATGAAGATACTTTCGAGGATGGGGTACCAACAGAAGACCTCTAGATTAAAGTTGCCTTGCTCATTCCTGGGTATCTACGGGTGGACTCTCATGGGTGGGCTAGATGGTTGACACCATCTAGCATGTTTGGAGCTCAATTTTAATTTTGTGAGCATTAATTAGAGAGCCGTAGACATTGACATTTGTCCCACGGATGTTCAAACTACCACTTTTAAAGGCATCTTTTTTTGTGAATTTTCATGTGCATTGTCATATTAGCCAACATGTTTAATATGTGGGAGTCGTCCAATGTCGTCCAATGTTTAATAGTCCACGGGTGTTCACCCATGGAGTGTAGGCACAATCCTTTTGTCTTCCTTGATGGGATCCTCCATATTACAATTGATTGTTTGCCCGGTTTCATTGGAACACTTGGTTTGTGGAGGCTAAAACCTCTACGGGTATTCTCTCGTACAAAAAAATCAATCATTGCGTTCCCATCACGTTCCGCACATTAAAATGAGCGGACCATTTGTCTCATTTTAGTTAATATCCCCATCATTCCACTCTGCAAGCAATATGGCGGACTTTCTCCAACAATTTCTAATGGTTTGATCATCTAATTCATGCCATGCCGCCACACACCATAGCATAGCTTGAAACTTCTTAGAATTTACAATCTTGAAGGTGTGTCTAATGCGAAAGCATGCAGCTCCAGCAAATTGCTTCTCGGAAATGTTTTACCAGCTCTAAATCTTCAAGGTTAAGAGGCATTTATCGACATTGGAAATGGCTACTGAAGGAATGCAACTAAGGTGCTTACCATGTGTGCGCCATCTTCAACGGCAGCCACAAAATCCTCAGGAACCACCGATTGATCAACTTCCACCTCACAATGCAATTCTCTGAAAATGCCATAGAATGAATGCCAACAATCTAAGTTTGAAACATAGAAATCAATTACAAGGTCTTCAACACCGAACTGATTCAACAAGCCTCAAAGCTTCAAAAGTACCATTTAGGAAGAAACCTTGTGGATGCAACAGTTTGTTGAGGAGAGCGGCAAGAAGATGAGGGGCAGAGCGGTGTGTGGAGTTGCGAGAGGAGAGAGCATACGATGCAGGCGGAGCTGCGAGAAGTTGATCTGCGAGAGAAACCGTTGCTTCTTCGGCACATGAGATTCAAGATTCAAGAACCCAAGATTCAAGCGGAAGCAGGTGAAGATGCCGACGTCATCCATAGAATTTGTTGTCCATCCGGCCTTTTTTCATCCATGTTACTTGTTATTATCACACTTACACTACAAATTTTGAAAAAAAAATGTGACATTATCAAGGGTGATAGTGATAATAACGAGGGAGTTTTACACTATGGAAATCGGTTTCAAACTTTTAGGTGACAATATCAAGGTGTTCTATTAACAAGTGTGATATTATCAAGGTTAGGGTGTAGCATTCTAAGTGCCCCACCCACCAACTTACTTTTCAAGGCAGGTTTAGGTTGAGATGGGAAATGTGGCAATCCGTAATTTTCTACAATGATCAGTAATTTTCCTGAAGTCATGATGTTCACTTGGTTGCTTTCTCAAACTCAACTAAGCGGTTGATTCTCTCCATTCATTAAATGGAGCAATTGTTGCTGGATAAATGTACTGATTAACTAACTTAGGTATACTACACTAACCATGATATTTAGTGCCACCAATTCTAATTGTCTTGCTCAATACTAATTGTAAACCGTGGTGTAGTGCCACCAACACTAAATGTTAACCCAACATTATTTGTCACTCCTTGTAATATTTTGTGGGGGATTATAGATTTACAGTGCTATAAATACTATCACACACCAAGTAATTTTTCATCCAAAATACAATCATCCGTGATAATATTCCATCACAAGTTGCTGACAAGAGAAGGTAGTGTTTAGGCCAATGGATGAACTCATCCATCATCCATGACAATATTTGTTCACTTATTCAAAAGAAGTGTCATCGAAAACGTTACCAGTCACATTGAATACCATATGACACTAAATAACATATCTAGTTATTGCTCACTTCCTATTTACAACCTCCCTCAAAAGTATAACTTGAATATCATAAGTGTGATTAGGCTCTTCAAATTAATCTAATTGACATTATTTCTCATACTTCGACTGATTTCTCAATACAATAAGTGGATCAAAACCAAACACTTTCAACATTTTTTTCACTTCTTTAATTTTCAATTTTCAATTTTCCTATCATATGTATTTAAATGGGCTTGTAAAGTGAAAAAAGAAGTATAATAATAATTTTTACACGAGGATTCACTATCAACATCTTGCAATATTATATCTAATCAAGCACATCCAAAACTATCATATAATTCTATAAACTTATTGTAGTTACTATCATCTTTAAAAAATAAAAAATAAACAACTAATTACAAATCTAACACGAATTAATAATACAACTGGAGTAAATTACAAGTTCTCTTTTTAATGGCTGCAAATATTCTATGAGGTTTTTCCTAAGCATGTAGTGTGACCTTTTAAATTGAATTATTTCATGTCCGTGAACATAATTGTCAAAGTTTAATTCACATGTCATTGGTCCAACTAGTGAAGGAGTATTTGAAACCATGTTTCATCCACATCACTTGACAATGTATTCCACTTCCTTTGAATCCTACTCAAGGAGCTTTTCTAGAAAGGGGAGGTACTCCACAACATGCAATTGTTTTAACTCCACCACCACCTCAAGTAATACAACCGAATTCATTGACTCAAGTAGGTGATGAAGAAGAAGAAGAATATGAACCAAAAAAATTGTTATATCCTCCTATGCATGATGAAGGCGTAAACTTGGATTTGAACAAGTGATGTTCTATGAGTAGCTCTTCATAAAATTAGAATCATTGTGATATCTATAGTGATTAGAATTTATTTAGTTTCTTTACTTTATCATACATGAGACTTGTAACTTTTGGATATATGAATTGAAGGATATATTGAATTGATAACATATTTTCTGTAGGACATAGATGTGGTTGACTATTTTAAGAAATGTAAGAATTGTTTGAAAATAAGAGTTGTTTGGAAGTAAGGATTGTTTGAAAATGAACAAAAGGTATATCGGCTCAAGCCAAATTGGGTAGCTTATCTTAATCCACACACCTATATTTGAGTGGTGGATGATTAGGTGTAGATCTAAGAACATAAAAGATGGGTCTGAAGGAGTTTGGACTACATGATCAAGATCTTTAATTATTCTAGACAACATAACTGGGGGGGGGGGGGGATAATTGAATTCTCGACAATTGTGAATGTATTATAAATTCATTAGTTTGTAGTTTTCCATCTCAGCTATCAATTTCATTAAAATAAATTCATAATCAATCTCGAGGGACCAACAAAGCAAGTGAATGCAAGATGGATGTGTTGATCATGGCACTCTAAAATCTCACATCCGTTGATTTGTTATATTTTATCATTGCATATTCCACGAACCTGCTCTGATGAGGGTGCCGTGATCTCTCCCCTGTGATCAATTTCTACTGTGGTCATAGCTGGAAGCTGTAGTGGACCTCCTGCAGAAATTGCACCAGGTTTAAACTCACGGCACTCTCAAATTTCTTGCAGTAGTACAGACCAGGTTGAATGTAATGTGCTTGCTAAATATTGGAAGTTTGAGATGCGCATGGCCAGTTATGATTTCGGAAGTGTCTTTGGACGCCCTCTTCTTTTGGGCTCTGATAATTTCATGGTCACGGCTCTTGGCTCCTGTGTTCCTTAAATCCTAAAGAGAGAGAGTGTACACAAGATGAAGCAGGGAGCCGTTAGGTGTAGTTGAGTGAACTCTGCTCTTCTAGTCCGTTGCTTTCAACATATCCTAAACCCTAAACTCTTCGTGTTTAAGGAGACTTTCAGTATTTGTATGGTCTTCCAATGCAGTTTGTAGATGAGAGAGAGAGAGAGAGAGATCTTTGTTTGTCTAATCTCAAGGTAAGAGTGGTGTAAGTTGTGATGAGTGTTGTAAGTTGTAATGAGTGTTGTAAGTTCTTGCCATTGGCTTTGGCGTGCTGCATCCGCCATAGCCTTGAGTGTTTTTTGAATACTTCGGATACTTTTATGTTCAATGAAGTTGTTCTGTACTTGCCATTATCTTGTCCTTGTTTGTTCCTTACTACATGTATATATAGATGGTAGGAAATTCTAATCATCTGGTCTTGTGAATGTTTATAGTAGTGTCAAATTTTAAAAGACGTCCTTTCAACAAATTGATATTGGGTTTATGATTTCATTGCAAGGCATCAGGCTTGAGAATAATTGATCTGTTTCAAAAGATTTCCAAGAGAAAGGATTCAGTTTTGATGGTCTATTTTGTTCATAATGCAGGGGAAAAAAACGACTCGAATGGGAAAATGGGAAAACGGAAGGAAATGGCAACCCTCAATATAGGATGCAAGCGATTACTGCACTAAATATGATTTATGGTGTCACTTACTATTTGGAATTATGCAATGCTCTATCTATTTACTGTATATTCCATACTTTACCAACAAATGTCAAATTGGTGGTTTGGACATTACAGAACAGTAACAACTTTACTTGGTAGAAAGTTACATTAGCAATGGAAAGATATAGCATTGCATAATTCTAAACAACAAGTGACAATAAATATCATATATAATGAAGGTTTTTACCCGAGGGAGACATGGATTATTAACACACAATCTTGTTACCTCACGAGCCGTCAATTTTTTCGAACTTCATGCAAGTTACTGTCAAAGGTAATTGTGAGTTTTGAAGAATACTTGTTGGTAGAAATAGGTTTTCCCACATTGAATGGAAAAGCAAAGGGCCGGAATAGTGCTCCAAAGAATGTGCAAAGGCTTTGACACTTGTCGGCCTTGTAGTCCTCCTAGATGATATATGCACCATGATTTAAGCGTAAACTTATCCCCACCTTGGCAACAGACCGTGTCCAAGATGATGTGGGTTTGACATGGCCAAGGCTACCCCCACTTCAACTCTATTATTTGTTATGCCCCCTCCCCACCCGACTTTACCAAATAACCAAAGTCTTTCCTAAAAACCGGGTACAACTCCCTCGGTTAAAGCGGAGGCATCCGGCTATCCCAATGCATCTACAAGAACTTGCTCCGGAGATTGTCGAGTAGGTTTTAGTTGAGTAGCTTTCACACATGGTCATTGTTTTATCAACCAAGCAATATATGTTGGATAGTTTTTGTCCCATTCCCAAATGCCTTACTACTCATCTATCTTACCATCGGTTTTTGTTAATGAAGCTCCTCGTGCCCTCATAGCTAAGACTAAAGGCAACCAATCACAAGGGCAGGAGGCGACACTTTTAAAGGTCCTACATTCTTGCCTCATGTCTAGGTACCTATGGGAGGGTCGGTGCTTGGGGCTTAAAACCTCCACTTTTAAACCATGCCACGTCATTTGCCAACAAGGCTCGGCACTAGATAATTAATGTCGATGGTGTGAAGGCCGTGATTTTAGAACATATTGTTAGGCTTAGCTAAAGTGAGGTGGGGAGGGGGCATTAGATTGGCTAGAACGGTGTCATCTAAATGTCATTCCGGTGTCCCCTTGCCCTACCTTTCCTTAGTAGTGAATCATGGTGTGGCGGAGGTGGACCAACGTTATTTCCAACCCTAGTAGACAATTAAGGTGGCCCATACTAATTATTTCCACTCTAATTCTCCACCCACACTAGTAGGACTATTTTATGCACACTAATGTGTTTAAAAAGGTTGCCTTTGTGTATAGGTTGCCTCTTTACCCATGTAAAATTTCTTGGGTCAAAATTAGATCGTGCAAAAACTTCTAATTGCCCATTATTTAGCTACATGGTTGTGTTCCATTCTATATTTATCATCTATCAATGCACCTCCACTATCTTACCTTAATGGGAAGAAACTTAAAAATTTAGGAACGAATAATGAATAATGCCAATATCAATATTATGAATATTATGAATAGTGTAAGTATTTTCAATGATAGTTTTGCTGCAAATAGTAATTTTAGGGAATAATATTGAGATGAACAACATTTGTTGCGAATATTACTAGGATGAATAGTGAACCTTGCGCATAGTGCCAAGAGTATAACTCCACCCAAATTTTGAAGTTCATCCTAAATGTATGAATAATAAATGAATATTCCCACTTTGTTCGAGGGCCCATGGAATCCAATTGACATAGTCCGGGGTCATGGTATTCAATTGGGATAGTCTAGGTCATGGTATTCAATTGAGATAGTCTAGGGTAATGGAATTCAATCGACATAGTCCGGGGTCATGGAATTCAATTAACATAGTCCGGGGTAGGGAATGCCAAAAGGGCCATACTTTGTAAAACAGGGTACCCGGGGAAGATGCCCAGTGCCCCGGGGAAGATTCCCTCTACCCGGAGGTATAATAAGAAAAAATATTAGTAATTAACAAAAAATTGAAATTACATTATTCAATTTAAAATAAAGTTATTTTTTAAAATAATTTTACATTTTACTTAGATATATTTGATTTTAAATTTTTAAAAAAATCTTTTTCTTTTTAAGTGATACTATCACTTTTCAAAGAGACATTTTGAGTTCTTAACTGCTTTAATTTAATTTCTTTTATATTAAGAATAAAAAATCAATGGAGAATAAATTTTATTAACTTTTCTCAATTTTTGTTAGAGGATATTATAATGAACCCCTCAATTTATGAAATTTATATGTTAATTTATGCTTAATTTATGGTTTAAGTTCAGGGGTTCATTATAATATCCTCTAACCAAAATTGAGAAAAGTTAATAAAACTTATTCTCCATTGCTTTTTTATTCTTAATATAAATTAAATTAAATTAAAGCAGTTAATAACTCAAATGTCTCTTTAAAAAGTGATAGTATCACTTAAAAAGAAAAAAGAAAATTTAAAATAAAATATCTCTAACTAAAATGTAAAATTATTTAAAAATTTAATCCTTTTTAAATTGAATAATGTAATTTCAATTTTTTTTGTTAATTACTAATATTTTTTCTTATTATACCTCGGGGTACATGGAATCTTCCCCGGGGCACTAGGCATCTTCCCCGGAGTACCCTGTTTTACAAAGTATGGCCCTTTTGGCATTCCATACCGGGGTCATGGAATTCAATTAACATAGTCCGGGGTCATGGAACCGACCCACATGATTGAGTAATGTTGTGAACTACGTGATTGCGTAACTTTTACATATTCGATCATGTCAATGCGTGAATTGTGGTTGCCGTGTAAGGAGGGCCGCCAAAAGCTCTTAGAAATTGGAGTTTACTGATCATGTCCCAAGGCACCGCGTGGGGGAACAGTTCTATGCAGGCCTAGTTGCATCTGCCATCCTCCGACTACCACACTGAATACAAGATTTAGTATTATCAATTCTAATCGTCTTGCTCAATAGCAATTGTTAACTGCAATGTAGTGCTAAATATGATATTTAGTACTGTACTTGTGTCGGCAAGTGAGCATTGCTACTGTACTTCAGTTACAACTCCTCCCTCATGGCTTGCGAATCACCTTCCAGACACTGCATGTGGTGGAGTGCGCTCTCCTTCCCAAGTGATGATGTTGTAATTATCTGAACTCCCAACTTCCAAGTGCCTGCTGTGCGCATTGCCGGATCCATCTTGTGCAACTTAAGTGAGCACTTACAACTGAAGCTTCACAGAGAACGCAGGTTCTGCCTTCTGCCCTGGATCTATCTTTGTGCTCGTGGGTGGGAGGGTTTCATGTGTGAGACAAGCTTGTTGACGTGTTGTGCGAAATGATAGACGAGACCTGTCGTTGTTCAAGTACTTGTGCAATTTACACAGTCCCTTGCAGCGGCATAGAGGATACTGACAAACTTGATGTTGTAGTTGTAATTTTGGACTATTTACGGGATCGTTGAGGAATGAGGCCACCTTCATGATTGGGCAATGGTAATAGAGTACCTTCAAAGGTGGAATAGTGCCATAGCCATGCTCCTCTACTGTAAACCTGTTGGAGGAGACGTAGTGAATTGCCGTCTGTTTAGTTTTCGTATTTCGAATCTAGTGCTTATGAGTTGGACTTGAATGTTAATGACGGTTGTGGAAATCAGATGTTGGATCTCAACTAGCGGAGCCTTATAAGTTGAACGCTTTGGTCATTGGTGGTCTAGCTTTCTTCTGTTTAGAATCAGGCATGTGCGGTATTTTACGTCATTATGTATGTGGATTTCATTAGGTTTTTGGTGGTGGGTTTAGAGATAAGGGTAGTTGGGTTTTGTGATTGAGTGTTCGTGCATGTCTCATCGCACTCCGGTTGCGATAGTTATTGATGGGTTGAACCCTTCCAATATAGGTTAACAAACTCATTTGTGTGTCTTTGCAAGTTCTAATGGAGAGGGTAGAGTCTAGATAATTTAGATTTGTACTAGCGTGAGCCACTTGTAACCTGGAAGCGTGAAATGTTTAATGTAAGTAGCTCAACATTCTGACCCTGGATTTTGCGGCTTCCTCTTTGTCTGAATTTTGGTTAGATTTGGACATATGTCCTCGCAAACCCCAACTTGCCACAATTGTTACTTGACTACACAAATTTCAACCTTGTGGTGACCATGGTAGGACCAACTAGGTGCAGATTTTTGCTCACACTCCTTTGAAAATTCAAATAGTGTAGCTTGACACACGATCTGGAGCAAGCGAACAATGACCATTAAATGTTTCAATCAATAAGGAACCGGCTTTCAAAGTTTTTGGCCCATTCCATGTGCTCATCGCACCCATGAAGTCTTCAAATTTTTATAATATATATTCATTGGCCACCAATTATAGGGAAAGAGAAATAACCTTCTAGAGTTTGCGGTCACTTGATTTTTGAGGGCGGGAAGGGGTATCGTAGCACCATAGCTGGCTCGTGCACCTCGAAACGAATATGTATTTAATATTTGAAAAATGAGGTTCGTCAACTTAAAATATGATTTATGAAAATTTGTCAATCTTATGATTTATTTATTTGTTTATTATTTTTGGGTAAGGTCCACTAGTACTGGAAATAGGTTGTTGTTTTTTGATTCATTTGTGGCCGCTTCTTGGCCTTAAACCTAAGTATCCACCTTTACCTTACTTAGTGTGGCATCGTGTTTGTCCTTGCACAATGTATGTGTTAGGTCTTTTGTATGTATTTGCAATTTGACATGTGTGAGAAGAGCGTTAGAAATGGCACCAAAACAATGACGGATTGATTTTGCTTTTATCCCTATTAGCAAGGAGGAGAGGGAGGTGGATATATAAAGAGAGTTTGCAGCTTTGAGTGAGCAGGGGGCCAAGCCATTAACATGTTAGCGTGCAACCTCTTATGGCGCGTTGACGTGGTTGGAGCCTACAAGAGTTCAAAATTTCCATTAATCAGTTTTTCCTAATATAAAGTTTCACTTATTCCTTTGATTGGGTTCATAATTTTCCATTCTTTTCGGTTTTTTATTTGAGAATTATTTGTGCACTAACAAGCTATGGTGCTATGGTATAGAAGGTGCCTCTCTCTCAAATTTTGGTGGGCACTAAGGTTTTGGAAACTGTTTGGTTTGTGTTGGTGAGATAAGCATGTGACTTCGATTATAACCCAAGAAACAAATTTATGATACACCAACAATATTGTAGTGATTGTTGGAGACCTTATTATTACTAAGATGGCCTTCCTTTTAGTCTGCAAGTCAGAGAACAAAGCAGTTCTTATATTGCAACTAGAGGAACATCAAACAAGTTAGGATATTTGCACTATTCTCATAAGTAATAGGAAATTTATCAAGCCGTTGAATTTTGTGGGTATAGAGTATGATGTGATTCACTAGAAATGTGTCTCACAGGATCTTGAGCATGAGAACATGCATCCATGTTGCGTGTTGTTGAGCAGACACATGATCCATTGGATGGAACACTTATTTTTATACTCGGACATTGGACAACGTTTGAGGAAATGTGATGCTTGTTGTATTGATTCAAGGTCCTGACTATGCAACCAACATTGATGATTTATAAGTTTTGGGTGTAACTTGAGTATGGGTGCAATTTATGGTGATGAAGTTGGGACATACTTGAAGGTTTCAAAACGCTTAATTCTTGTACATGGTGATGTTGCATCATTTCGTGTTAAACTAGCAATCTCTTGAAGTTTGATCCTGCCATTGAGAGCATTAGGGTGGGCAGTTCGGTTAAGGTGGTTAGATGAGGTTCATTTTGGTGTAAGGGATGCAAGTTGGGTTTAATTAATTAAATCCCGATTCATGCGGATGTTTTGAAGTATCTAGCAAGTGAAATTGGTATACCTACCATTATCCTAGTTGTGGGAATCGAGGTGACAAACTTTAGGGTTTGTGAGGAGGAAAGAGCAGCACATGTGAATGATGAAGATGCATATATGCGGTGGCCCCATTTACCAAGTTTCAAGTAAATTTAAGTGAGATCAACTTCTTAAGTTTAGTCTCACTTAATCTCTTTGTCCAAAACTGATGCACCGCTGAAGCTGGCATGTTGAACCTAATGTGTGAGGCTCCGCCCAAACTTGCACCTGCGTCTTCTAGCTACTGTAAAGTGGGCTCCTCCCCGCTGTCTCCAACTTATCAGACATTGATGGATTCCATTGCACTTTGACTTTCATGTCGGGCCTCAACACTTAGCTTGGCGGAGCCGAACGGTTATGACTTTTCTCAAGAGCAAGATGATCTAGATGTGGAGGATTTGGAGAGGTTGGGAGTGTGGGATCTAGAAGTCTATCGAGAGCTTTTTGTTGCATCAAGTTGTAGATATGCTCACGGCGATCCAACGCCAAACATCCCAAGTTTCGTTAGCCTCATGATTCATGTAAGCTCCTACTTCCATTCTCATTATTTTGGCATTTTGTATGAGGTTGAATCTTGTATAGCAACATAGGTGGAAGTCGAGAAGGACTATATATTTTGTGTCCCTATCTTCTAATGTATCAAGATTTTTTGGACTGTCATTGTTTTTGGAGCGACGAGGGTTTCATTGATGTTCCCATCCTTTATCTTCACACATAGTTTATTCTTTTCTATCTTGCTATGGTTAAAGGATGTGTTCACTTTTTCCCAGCGGTATGCAGTTTTGGAAAAGGAAAACTTTCTTTTTGGCTTTCGGTGTGGTTTCCAACCAAAATTTTGAATTCAATATCCTTGGTTTTAGACCGTGTCTAAGAAATTAACCGGTGAGGTGTTCCTATGTCATGATTTCAAGAGATTTCAAGGGGTCGCAATTGCATGCTCTTATGCTGAATGAAATCAATAACATATATTCGGGGGAGTGCATGTAGGTGTTGTAGTACCACGTTGGTTGCCTCCTTTGGCTAGCTTTGGGAACCGAGGGTTGGAGTTTTGAACAATGCCTGGTTTGAACAATGTCAAATCTCACGTGACATTGAGTTAAGTTGACGTGGCGCCAAGACTAATTTATGTTGAGGAGAATATTCAAGAGTACTTCAAGGTGAGCATACAACCACTTTCATGTCGAACAGTCAAGTAGTTTGCATGTGTGTTTTGTCATATGGGAGTATGTGAGCCGAGTTATCTATTATTTTACTGGAACGAAGTCATAGCACGGGTAGATCATTCTAAGGTATTTTTGTGCATCACGTGCGGCTGGGGGTTTTTTTGTTTTGGGGCTATTTACCTTCAAGGGTTGAATTAAAGACTCCCTATAATTACTTAAATTTAAAAAATGGCCCATTTGTTTGCACCCTTCCATTACTTATATTGTCCAAGTCACTATAATTTTTTGTACTCTATATTCCTTTTAAGTAATAAACGGGCGTGGGGAAGACGACCCCAACGACAACGCTTTCCTTTTTCATCCATTTTTGGATAGACGGAAATCCCAATTATCATCCATCCCCGTGAGTCCTAAACCCATTTACATACCATACTAACCATACCTTCTAGGATCCTTATCTTCAGCCCCTATATTAATTTTACAAAAAAATAATGGCCCACGTTTTATGTCCATCTAACTTACTTATAATGGGATTTTCTACATTTAATGGCCCCTTCATTATTTGGAATTCCTTTATAATTTTTATTTCAAATGATTTTAATCCTCTCTATATTATGCTGCACGTCGTTTTTAAAATGCACTAAGTGATCTACCCGTGAGTCATAGTGAGATTTCTATTTGTTCGGCGATAAAATGTCGCAAAGTATGGTCAAATTTTAAACCATGTAGTGTGGACGATGGAAGTCATCCATGCATCGAGTTTTGTGCTCCACAAATCACATATGCCTTACTTTACTCTTCAATAAGCATTTCTTTCGTCCTCAATGTGGTGATGTTGGGGCTAAATTCACAAATATTCAATTTATGATGACTGTAATCCTTAAATTCTCATTCTAGAAAGCTATGTCCAATAAACATAATAGGGTGCCTCATATTATCTAGAGGCATAATATAGTTGTGGATACAATGGAAACATAAGTTTGTAAGTTTCAAAATATTATAGGGTTATGATAATAAGGGTGAAGGACTTGAAATATGTTACGTGGATATAGGAGGCTTGATGATTGGGATGCATAGTATTGGTTGATGAATCGTATGAGGCTCATTCAATAATGCTTATGGATAATTTGTAAACACCCTCTACTTTGCATGCTTTTTGGCTCCTCAGCGGTGAAAAACAATCAATTTTAATGACTTTTTGTCCATAACCTTGTCCTCAAATCAAACATTTGGATTAATGTTCTTTGAAGTCCCCAAGACATGAACTTTGCTTTTCCATTTCTATTTTACTTGACATAGTATTGTTCAAGAAAATATTAGAAAAATGCAACCAAATTCATCAGGCTAAGCGGCATGTATAGCAACTTGTTTGCTTATATCTTTCATGGAACTCTATTAGGCATCCTCTATGATAAAAATCAATAATGCAATCGGTATTGAAATCAACTTTTTTGACTTATTGTTTGAATTTTCTTTTATGTAATCTTTGCATTTTGTGCTTGCAAAATACTTGAGTCTTGTAACTTCACCATGGTAGATGAACATAGGATCTAAGTTTGTTGTTCTTAAAACTATGGTTATGGCTTGTATGAGGAGGTTGCCTATGTTACTCATTGGATTTGCTATGTTAGTCATTGTTAATGATTAGTGGTGCATACCATGACTTCTTGAATTGCATGGGAACTCACACAAAAATATTTCCCCAAGCAATATAATTGAGCTCACACAAAAACATGTGGCCCTATTATTAATGTTGGGAGAATTAGAAAGAATAGAGATTTAATTACAAACACAATTAGACTAGGAGAACAAATGAAACATGCTCTTTGAGGGCTTCTTTTCTGTTGGCCCATTATCCATCTTTATTTGAAATTTTAGGGCTTCACCTAGATCAAGAATTCTTAATTAGAATGAGTTTTGTGACTGTGAATTGGAGAGGTGTTTAAAATAAATGTTTCTACTAAGTAAAATTGGGAGTATGGCTTTTGTGTATGTTACAAAAATCATAGTAGATGTTGGCAAAATTGATGTAAAATGTAGGTTTAATTCCGTCATGGCCATCAATCTACGACAATTATTGGTGAAGCAACTGTCAATATTGTGGCGGTTCATCATCACTTGCTTCGTATACTTCTTGACACTTGTTCACAAAGAGGCACCACATCAATGTGAGTTTTCGGAATTTTTGCAATGGAAAGCAAAAGAAATGATCAAAATGCAAATTATTCTCCGACGAGATGATATGTTGAATAAGCGACAATGCACAAATCTTGTAACCAAGCTCTCTACAACCATGGATAGTATTATTGAGACGATGACATCCATCAAGCAATCCATCGAAGTTAGGGTTGTGGTGATGGAGTTACATCATATCATACAAAAAGGGGGAGCATTGGTATATGAATGTGGGAGTGGAGATTGGTGTCGTGCAACTCTTTTCCAATTAAACAACAAAGAGGCCTTTCGGGAACTCATGTTTGATTTGGAGTGTTGTTGGGAGGCAGTGCACGAGATATACTTGACAAACCATCCAAATCCACAAAACTATACAATGTGTATGGATTTGAATGTGGCTACTTTGAAGGAAGTTGAAGGTGATGAACAAGACTTGCAAAACAAACTTGAAAGTGTGCTCGAGGACTCCAAAGAATATAGATTAGCAAAGCATTTGTTGAAGAGATTGAAATGTGACTTGCAACAAGTGAAAGGCGGAGAACTGGATGCTTTGGAAATACCTAAAGACTTTCCAAAACCTGTGCTTGAAGAACAAGTGGGTGTTGGTGCTTCAGGATTAGTGTACAAATCAAAATGGTTGGGAATACCAAGTGCAACAAAAACGGTGAGGGTTCCAGAAGATTGTTCTGGTATTCGCAAAGAAGTTGGGATTTTGGCAGGCTTGAGCCACCCAAACCTCATCAAATACTTTTGTTGTGGAATAGACGAAGAACATAAGGAGTTACATTTGGTGACGGAGTTGATGGACACAAGTTTGACAAAAATGTTGGAGAAGCACAATAAAACATTCTTACCATACATTGTTGCAATTGATGTTATGCTTCAAATTGGAAGAGGCATGTGGTATCTTCATGACATGCATGTTGCCCATCTTGACTTAAAGCCAGACAATGTGCTTCTGAGCTCCATGACCATTGATGGCGCAAAGGATACAAATCCTTACCATTTTAATGTCAAATTGATCGATTATGGCACTTCCAAATTGGAAGTTCAAAGCAAACCGCAAACATGCAAGGATAATTTTATTGTTGGCACACCAAGGTATGTGGCACTTGAGGAAATGGACAAAAGCCTAGCTTGTATGGCTTGTCCTTTCCAAGCGGATGTATGGTCTTTTGCTATGACATGCTCGGAAATCCTTTCCCAGAAGGTACCATTTTATCGCACACATAGTATGAAAGAAATTCTTCAAAAAATAAAGAAGGGTGAAAGGCCGGAGCTACCTATCAATTGTGGGGAGCTTACCAAATTGATCGAGGAATGTTGGAGGGAGAATCCCTTACAAAGGCCAACGTTCTCTAATATTTGCAAGAGACTTGTAGGCTTGAAGAAAATGTTCATGAAGGGAACATCTTTGAATGATATGGTTCCGCAACTTTATGGAGTTAAGAGCCTTTTCCAAAAGATGTCAACAACATTGAAAGATTGCAAAGAAGAAACAAATCATGGTAGTGAGAAGGTAAATGCCCTTCCATTACAATGCGCTCACTATTCAAGTTACTCTCAATTTATTAATTGCTTTGATTTGTTATTGTGCATGTTTGAAGTTGAACATGCATTTTTGGTGGTAAGGTATAATATTTTTTATTGACATATTTATATGTTGTACATATAGGTGTTTGATGGAATATTACTCAATAAACCAACGGTGGTTAGTCTCGAGAACAAGCTCGCAAGAGTGAAAGATCACCTCAGAGATGTGAATACCTTGGGTATTGTCGGTATGGGTGGAATAGGGAAGACCACATTGGCGAAGGCCGTATTTGATGATGTGAGGTCCACATATGATGCGTCATGCTTTGTCGGGCAATTAAAACGTAGGAGTCCACTTGATATTTTACGTGAAATTTTATCAAAATCTGGTTTGGACGAAGAAGCCCGGGATTTATTGCATGCGCACAAATTGATGGAAGAATTGTTGGGAATAAAAAAAGTCCTTTTGATCTTGGACGACATTAAGGATGATGCTCAAGTGGATGATATTATACCAAAGGTCGTCTTAGATCGGAGCAAGGGCTCCACACTTATTATAACAACTCGTGATTGGGGTGCAATTAGAAATCGTGTGAGGGCAAGTGGCACAAAGTTTGATGTGAGCAAGTTAGGTGATGATGCAGCAAAAACTCTCTTCAACATTCATTCTTCTTGGGAAACATCTCATTTATCACCACAATTGAATGATATACATGACATGATTGTTGAAGCTTGCAAGGGCTTGCCTTTGAGTTTGAAAGTGGTGGGGGCATATTTACGTGGAAAAGGAAAGTTGCGAAGTTGGGAACGCGCATTGCAAAGGATGAAAAGGGGAAGAAATTTGGACGGGGAGGATGATGAGATATGGAATACCTTGAGAGTAAGCTTCGATGATGGTTTAACTCAAGAAGAAAAAAATATGTTTTTGGACATAGCTTGCTTCTTCGGTGGAGATGTGTATCCTAGTGGCATGTCGAAAGAAAGAGCCCTACGCATATGGACCGATAACAACATCCCTCCAATTTCCGCATTGGAGAATTTGGTCAATCGGGCATTGGTAACCATAGAAATTGATGATGACGGTGATGAAATTTTGCAAATGCACGACCACCTATGTGCCATGGGACAAATGATTGCTGAGAAAGAATATGTCGGTACTCGAATTTGGAACGCAAACGGACTTACAAGTTGCTTGGTACTTTACTAACATTGGCTATATTAGGACATTCTCTTATCTATTATAATTGCAAATGATCTCTTAAAAAATTTGGCTCGATGCAAACCCTTCAATTTAAAATGACATTTCGGGTGGATATTTGATAAAATGTTAGCATGTTATAGATGCTTAGCGGAAACTCATGTCATGTACTAATACTTAGAAAAATCTACACAAGTACAATATGCTAATAATTTTATGTATTCTCAAAAACAGGATGTGGGAAAACTTCAAGGTTGTTTTTATTTTGGCGATGGAATAAGCCACATCCTATCTCAATATGGTGGTCTGAGCTATCTTCGCCTATTGAGATTTGACAGCAAAGACATGGAGATCTCAAATATCATCAACAACATACACTGCATTTGTTCATTTGCTGCACGCTCTTTCAACTTGAAATGTTTTATGATAGACATACCATCATATCCTTGGGGTGAGATGAGTTTGAGGACTTGTGAAGATCTATTAACAAATGCACATCTTTGGAAACGTTTTGTAAAATTACAAGTATTGCAATTGCGAGGATGTTCATTCTTGAATCTAATACCGACGGAAATATTTTCAATCACCACTTTAATGGAAGTTGATATACAAGATTGTCAGAGATTGATAACGATACCGGAGGGATTGGGGAACTTGAGTTCTTTGACAACCCTTGATTTGAGGTGTTGTACGAGCTTGACAACGATACCAGAAGGATTGGGGAACTTGATTTCTTTGACAATCTTGAATTTGCACGGGTGTGAGAGCTTGACAACGATACCTGAGGGATTGGGGAACTTAAGTTCTTTGACAACCCTTAATTTGAGGTATTGTACGACCTTGACAACGATACCGGAGGGATTGGGGAACTTGAGTTCTCTAACAACCCTTAATATGAGGTGTTGTACAACCTTGACAACGATACCGGAGGGATTGGGGAACTTGACTTCTTTGACAACACTTGATTTGAGGTGTTGTACGACCTTGACAACGATACCGGAGGGATTGGGGAACTTGACTTCTTTGACAACCCTTCATTTGAGAGGGTGCACGAGCTTGACAACGATACCGGAGGGATTGGGGAACATAACTTCCTTGACAACCCTTAATTTGAGAGGGTGCACGAGTTTGACAACGATACCCGAAGGATTGGGGAACTTGACTTCTTTGACAATCCTGAATTTGCACGGTTGTTCGAGCTTGACAACGATACCGGAGGGATTGGGGAACTTAAGTTCTTTGACAACCCTTAATTTGAAGTACTGTACGACCTTGACAACAATACCGGAGGGATTGGGGAACTTGATTTCTTTGACAACCCTTAATATGAGGTGTTGTACGAGCTTGACAACGATACCGGAGGGATTGGGGAACTTGACTTCTTTGACAATCATGGATTTGCACAGGTGTGAGAGGTTGACAACGATATCTAAGGGATTGGGGAACTTGAGTTTTTTGACAACACTTGATCTGGAAGGGTGCGAGAGCTTGACAACAATACCAGATCAATTGGGGAACTTGAGTTCTTTGACAACCCTTAATATGAGGTGTTGTAAGAGCTTGGCAACAATACCAGAGGGATTGGGGAACTTGACTTCTTTGACAATCCTGTATTTGCAGAGGTGTGAGAGTTTGACAACGATACCGGAGGGATTGGGGAACTTGACTTCTTTGACAACCCTTGATTTGAGGTGTTGTACGAGGTTGACAACGATACCGGAGGGATTGCGGAACTTGACTTCTTTGACAACCTTTGATTTGAGGTGTTGTACGAGCTTGACAACGATACCGGAGGGATTGGGGAACTTGACTTCCTTGACAACCCTTAATTTGAGAGGGTGCACGAGCTTGACAATGATACCAGAGGGATTGGGGAACTTGAGTTCTTTGATAACCCTTAATATGAGGTGGTGTACAAACTTGACAACGATACCGAAGGGGTTGGGGAACTTGAGTTCCATGACAACCCTGGATTTGCACGGCTGTGCGAGCTTGACAACGATACCGGAGGGATTGGGGAACTTAAGTTCTTTGAAAACCCTTAATTTGTGGTACTGTACGACCTTGACAAGGATACCTGAGGGATTGGGAAACTTGAGTTCTTTGACAACCCTTAATATGAGGTGTTGTACGAGCTTGAGAACAATACCGGAGGGATTGGGGAACTTGAGTTCTTTGACAACCCTTAATTTGAGATGGTGTACGAGCTTGACAACGATACCGGAGGGATTGGGGAACTTGAGTTCTTTGACAACACTTGATCTCGAAGGGTGTACACGCTTGACAACGATACCGGAGGGATTGACGAACTTGAGTTCTTTGACAACCCTTGAATTGGACGGGTGTAAGAGCTTGACAACAATACCGGAGGGATTGGGGAACTTGACTTCCTTGACAACCCTAGATTTGAGAGGGTGCACGAGCTTGACAACGATACCGGAGGGATTGGGGATCTTGACTTCCTTGACAACCCTTAATTTGCTCGCGTGTGAGAGGTTGACAACGATACCGGAGGGATTGGGGAACTTGACTTCTTTGACAATCCTGGATTTGCACGGGTGTCAGAGCTTGACAACAATACCAATGGGATCCAGGAACTTGACTTCTTTGACAACCATGGATTTGCACGGGTGTGAGAGCTTGACAACGATACATGAAGGATTGGGGAAATTGAGTTCTTTGACAACCATGTATTTGCAGTGGTGTGAGAGCTCGACAACGATATCGGAGGGATTGGGGAACTTGAGTTCTTTGACAACCTTTAATTTAAGGTATTGTACGAGCTTGACAACGATACCGGAGGAATTGGGGAATTTGACATCTTTAACAACCCTTAAGTTGAGGTGGTGTACGAACTTGACAACGATACCGGAGGGATTGGGGAACTTGAGTTCCTTGACAACCCTTCATTTGAGGTGTTGTACGAGCTTGAGAACGATACCGGAGGGATTGGGGAACTTGATTTCTTTGACAATTTTGGACTTGCACGGGTGTGAGAGCTTGACAACGATACCAGAGGGATTGGGGAACTTGAGTTCTTTGACAAAACTTGATCTAGAAGGGTGTACGCGCTTGACAACGATACCGGAGGGATTGGGGAACTTGAGTTCTTTGACAACACTTTATCTGGAAGGGTGTACATACTTGACAACGATACCCGAGGGATTGAGGAACTTGAGTTCTTTGACCACCCTTCAATTAGACGGGTGTAATAGCTTGACAATGATACCGGAGGGATCGGGGAACTTGACTTCCTTGACAACCTTGGATTTGCACGGGTGTGAGAGCTTGACAACAATACCGGAGGGATTGGGGAATTTGACTTCTTTGACAACCTTTAATTTGAGGTGGTGTGAGAGCTTGACAAGGATACCGGAGGGGTTGGGGAACTTGACTTCTTTGACAACCCTTAATTTGAGGTGGTGTACAAGCTTGATAACGATACCGGAGGGATTGGGAAACTTGATTTCTTTGACAACACTTGATTTGAAAGGGTGTACGCGCTTGACAACGATACCGGAAGGATTGGGGAACTTGAGTTTCTTGACAACACTTGATCTTGAAGGGTGTACACGCTTAACAACGATACCACAGGGATTGGGGAACTTGACTTCCTTGTCAACCCTTAATTTGCACGGGTGTGAGACGTTGACAACGATACCGGAGGGATCGGTGAACTTGAGTTCTTTGACAACCCTTAATACGAGGTGGTGTACGAACTTGACAACGATACCGGAGGGATTGGGGAACTTGAGTTCCTTGACAACCCTGGATTTGCACGGGTGTGAGAGCTTGACAACGATACCGGAGGGATTGGGGAACTTGAGTTCCTTGACAAGCTTGGATTTGCACGGGTGTGAGAGCTTGACAACGATACCGAAGGGATTGGGGAACTTGAGTTCTTTGACAACCCTTAATTTGCACGAGTGTGAGAGCTTGACAACGATACCGGAGGGTTTGAAGAACTTGAGTTCCTTGAGAACCCTAGATTTGAGAGGGTGTACGAGCTTGACAACGATACCAGAGGGATTGGAGAACTTGATTTCTTTGACAACCCTAGATTTGAGAGAGTGCACGAGCTTGACAACGATACCGGAGGGATTGAGGAACTTGACTTCCTTGACAACCCTTAATTTGCTCGGGTGTGAGAGGTTGACAACGATACCAGAGGGATTGGGGAACTTGACTTCTTTGACAATCCTGGATTTGCACGGGTGTGAGAGCTTGACAACAATGCCAATGGGATCCGAGAACTTGACTTCTTTGACAACCATGGATTTGCACGGGTGTGAGAGCTCGACAACAATACAGGAAGGATTGGGGAAATTGAGTTCTTTGACAACCCTGTCTTTGCAGTGGTGTGAGAGCTCGACAACGATATCGGAGGGATTGGGGAACTTGAGTTCTTTGACAACCTTTAATTTAAGGTATTGTACGAGCTTGACAACAATACCGGCGGGATTAGGGAACTTGACGTCTTTGACAACCTTGAATTTGAGGTGGTGTACAAGCTTGACAACGATACCGGAGGAATTGGGGAATTTGACATCTTTAACAACCCTTAATTTGAGGTGGTGTACGAACTTGACAACGATACCGGAGGGATTGGGGAACTTGAGTTCCTTGACAACCCTTGATTTGAGGTGTTGTACGAGCTTGAGAACGATATCGGAGGGATTGGGGAACTTGATTTCTTTGACAATTTTGGACTTGCACGGGTGTGAGAGCTTGACAACGATACCGGAGGGATTGGGGAACTTGAGTTCTTTGACAAAACTTGATCTAGACGGGTGTACGCGCTTGACAACGATACCGGAGGGATTGGGGAACTTGAGTTCTTTGACAACACTTGATCTGGAAGGGTGTACATGCTTGACAACGATACCCGAGGGATTGAGGAACTTGAGTTCTTTGACCACCCTTCAATTGGACGGGTGTAATAGCTTGACAATGATACCGGAGGGATCGGGGAACTTGACTTCCTTGACAACCTTGGATTTGCACGGGTGTGAGCGCTTGACAACGATACCGGAGGGATTGGGGAACTTGACTTCTTTGACAACCTTTAATTTGAGGTGGTGTGAGAGCTTGACAAGGATACCAGAGGGATTGGGGAACTTGACTTCTTTGACAACCCTTAATTTGAGGTGGTGTACGAGCTTGACAACGGTACCGGAGGGATTGGGAAACTTGATTTCTTTGACAACACTTGATTTGGAAGGGTGTACGCGCTTGACATCGATACCGGAAGGATTGGGGAACTTGAGTTCCTTGAAAACACTTGATCTTGAAGGGTGTACACGCTTGACAACGATACCAGAGGGATTGGGGAACTTGAGTTTCTTGACAACCCTGGATTTGCACGGGTGTGAGAGGTTGACAACAATACCGGAGGGATCGGGGAACTTGAGTTCTTTGACAACCCTTATTATGAGGTGGTGTACGAACCTGACAACGATACCGGAGGGATTGGGGAACTTGAGTTCCTTGACAACCCTGGATTTGCACGGGTGTGAGAGATTGACAACGATACCGGAGGAATTGGGGAACTTGAGTTCCTTGACAAGCCTGGATTTGCACGGGTGTGAGAGCTTGACAACGATACCGGAGGGATTGGGGAACTTGAGTTCTTTGACAACCCTTAATTTGCACGAGTGTGAGAGTTTGACAACGATACCGGAGGGATTGGGGAACTTGAGTTCCTTGAGAACCCTAGATTTGAGAGGGTGTACGAGCTTGACAACGATACCGGAGGGATTGGGGAACTTGATTTCTTTGACAACCCTAGATTTGAGAGGGTGCACGAGCTTGACAACGATACCGGAGGGATTAGGGAACTTGAGGTCTTTGAGAATCCTTTTGTAAAGTAACTAGAAATATTGAAGGATGATTGAATAGTCTAACAATATGTCCCAGTGTGTGAGTAGAGGATGGTGGGAGTGTAGTCTAGGTTTTGGTTATGAATAAATCCAGGGTACCACTTAGAGAAGACTTTAAAGGTAACTTATACATCATCTTTGTGCTTCAAATAAGGTTTATTAGGGAATATACAAAGTTATTTCACTTTATTTTGGAATAAAATTAACAATTGGATCATGGGTAAGGGGAAAAAACTCTAAAAACCTCTCTATGTCAGTACATGCAATCGTATCAGTACATACAATCATGAGTCATTCACCTCATTTTAATATCCCAGACAATAGTATGGCAGTGAGTTCATTTTAATTAAACCAAATTCGGTGCACATGCCTAAACATAGCCATAGTCAATGATCTTGCATATGTAACTCATTTTTGTCTCTTTACCGAAGCCAATGACACTTTGGTGTAGTCAATAATCTTTTATTAATTAACCCTATTTAATGTAACTTGAATATACAATGATGTAATCTTTTCAAGATGGTTAGTCTTCTTTAGTTAGATTTGGTCTTAATTATATTGTCCGATGATAATATCTCTCCGTTGCTTGCCCTCACCACGCATCCCAATGAGTTGAAATGCACCTTCAAACCCCTCGAAATGAGCTTTCTCACCGAAAGAAAGTTGGAATGCATTTTCAGCACATACATTTGGGCCACCCCCTTCCGAGGGAGCCTAAAAGTATCACACAAGCCCTTCGGTGAAGGTGGCCTACACTTGCAAGTGCCCAAGCCGAACCCGGATGATAGGTGTATAACGTGAGTACTTAGATTTTAGGAGGGGAATTAAATATGCGTTGTAGTACCTCCGGAGGTTGGATGTGAGCCACAAACCCCCACCCCAATGCGTCATAGTCCGGGTGAGAGCCCATGGCTCACATACACCTCCTAAACTGTAATTCCCAATGCTCCCACCGATGACCCTTTAACACACCATTCTTATTCAATTGGTATAAGGTTACAAGTATTTAGGAATATTTTTCTCTCCCTTGAGGGCGATAAGCTCATACACTCTCCTTCCTAATCCCTCACTGTGAGCCCAACCCTCTACCCTTATGTTCGTCAGTATTTGAGTGCAGGCCCTGAGCTCACGTGTTTTAATTCAATCCGTCTTCACCAATCAAATGTTACAATGCACCTTTTAATGGAGTTAAGGCGACAACATGCTTTATCATAACAAATAAGAACTTACAATGGCATTTATAAATGCCTTGATCAACCCACTAGTCCCTAAACCACACATCTGACTAGCCTACCCCTTAACCAACTCACACCCCTAACTAACCCAGCGTTAAACCCAATGCTTGTTGTGACCTCCCATGACCAGCAGTTGGGCCCAATTGAAACCAGCTCCAACGGCATTCGTCCTCTGGAATCAGTTAGCTTCCGACACCGCAGGCCAGCGCCTTCTTCCCATTTTGTCGTCTCTGCAGCCCTCGAATGCTAAGCCCACTCCCTCAGTTGAGGCCCATTAGGCAGTTAGCAGCTACCCTGAAATGGAATCCATGTCGCATCCATCCTTCCTCGCAATGCTAGGCAAGCCTGCGCATTGGATCATTCGATTCATAAGTCCCGATCTTTCATGCACTCACTCCTGGCCGCCAACTCATACATTCAATCGGGCAACGGCAGCAGCGGTTGGTCTAACCAAATGGTTGTGTGCGTGCGGTCGTGGTCAATGCCAGCAGATGGCATCCAACAATCCTCAACCCTTCTGAACCACCTACCACTACTCACATTGCCGCAACAGTGGTTGAATTCGATGTTGCTGGGCTCAACCAACTCCTCCCCCTGATGAATCTTGCTATGGCAGATGTGGCCAGGAAGAAGTGCGCCGCTTCTCCCGCATTAGCATAGCCCATGTCCCAGATGAATTGTAGTTGTCCTCTCCCGATCTTCTTCCTCACCTTCCTCCCTCTCTGCTTTCGCCCTGAAGTGCTTCCCTGCTTTTCTAAGCCTTCGGCAGCACAGATCGAACCAAATTCATGTGTCCCCAACTCAAAAAGCTCCAGTTATGGGCTTCAGAGCCCTCCGCACTTTTCAATCGGCAACCCACCTGCACCCTTACTACAATCTGTCCCCACACATTGCTTGAAAAACGATATTAAACATTATGGGACTTTAGGGTAATTTTGGGACTTTTGTGATGTAAGTCGGGAACTCATTGAGAACCCATTGGGAGCTTATTGGGAACTCACATGGAACATGCTGGGCAGAACACATGCGACACAAGTACTGTTTGATTCCAATGGTTGTTTGCATTAGCCATTTGGGTATCCAATGACATGCAGCCACTGGGGACCTTAGTGATGGGTCCCCACTAAGTGCCATAATGGTGAGACTCATAATCATAAATAAATGATCCTCTGCCATTCCGAATGTTTTCAGGGCTTCACCATTCTACGGCCTCTCCTCCCCTCGGAGCAACGTTTGCCGCCCTTGGCTAGCCCCCCTGCGCAGTGAGTCCAGGGAGAGAGAAAACCACCGAACCAAGCATTCCAGGGGAACCCCTCTCGGGACCCAGAAATCCCAGCTCACATCCACAATGGGAGAGAACCCCTTGCCCTTAATTGGACAGCACTTAGGCCTAAACCGAATAATTTCCAAGCCTCAAATCCTTTGAACGACATTACCCACTCAATTTTAAGCCAATGCACTACTTTTAATTTAACCCCCTTCAACCATTCAACCTCGCCGTACCACCCTATCGCCTCAAAACAAGCTCACTCTCCCTAAATTTTAACACATCATTTTTTTTAATTGTTTTTGAATGTTTCATGTAAATCCAAAGCCTAAGGTTTTAATGATTTTAAGATTATGAACACATGTGGGCATGATTTTGGGCTCACATTGGACCTTAGTTTTTTACTATTGTGGCTCTAAACTCCACTAATCAATTTCATATCTAGTTCTAACTTAAACCTACAACTTGCTCTAAGCGCAGACGCATCAACCTTGGAACCAAGACAATCCTAACTTGTAAATTGAGATGGCTCTGATACACACCAACCGGGTGTGACTCATACCACCCCTAGCTCATTGAACGGAATAACGACGATTTGATTGACCATTTAATTCTTTCTTATTTCTTTAGTTAGTCATATTTAATTTCCTAAGTAGGGGGACTTGGCCTAAGTCCCACCCTTTACACAAATTCCTTCTTATTTAATGACGGGTAGATCACTTAGTGCATTTTAAAAACAACGAGCGGCATAATATAGAGAGGATTAAAATCATTTGAAATAAAAATTATAAAGGAATTCCAAATAATGAAGGGGCCATTAAATGTAGACAATCCCATTATAAGTAAGTTAGATGGACATAAAACGTGGGCCATTATTTTTTTGTAAAATTAATATAGGGATTGAAGATAAGGATCCTAGAAGGTATGTTTAATATGATATGTAAATGGGTCATCATTTTGTGAACCGCATGTTGTGTTTGTAAACACACGGACATTTTTTGTCGCACACCTCTCCATGAGGAGTGCCCAAAACACCATGGGCACAAGGCGGACCCCGGAGTGACACCCGGGACTTATGGCGCCGTTGGTGAGAGGGCCCAAGTGATCCTAGTGTGGGTGAGGGCCCCGGGCGTTGGGAACGCCTCCCACCCACGGAGACTAGGAGGCATGAGGGGAAGGGCAAGAGCTTTGCGTAGCTCATGGCGTTGTGATTGTAGAATGCTCAAGAACACCTCAATCGGAGGTGTGAGCTAGGAGTTATGACAATTTGAGTGGGGCGCTGTCCCGGGACAGCGCCCTGGTACAGCAGTGCCTGGGAGTGATTCCCAGGACTGCCAAGGTTCATATAGGCATAACTTCCTCAATACTTGCGTGAATGGGGCAAGTGAGGAGTCCATCGGCATCTACGTGAAGTGTACATGAAGATGGAGTGGTTGCTTGTTAGTGTCAGACATCATACAAGGAAGTTATGATGGTCTGAAGCTGCTGGGGGCTCTAGGCCCAACGGCTAAGGGAAAGTGTCTACTTGGCCCCAACTCTTGGTAGAGAGACAAGAGGTTTCTTGACGGTGGGGTAGGGGCCCCGCGTAGAGTCCTAGAGGCTTATATGGGTGAGGTGCTGTGGCCTCACCCACCCGAGGCTGAACGCCACGGCCTCCATGGGCATTGGCCCAATGTGAGGCCATAGTTGCCTAGTACGCTTCGGGTTGTTGTAGTGTTGCTCCAGCAACGCGATGATCAACATAGGATTGGACTTCCATGGATGGAAGTCCACATTGAAGAAATGGGTTACCGATTAAGAGGTGAGTCCCGAAAGTAAAGTAGGAGGGTTGGTTCCCCTCCTATGAACTATTAGGTCCTGGGTGAGAGGAGCTAACCATTAGCATGGCGGAATGCGAAGGGTTAGCGCTCGTAACCTTTGCTAGGAATGAAAATTGGCAAGATGGTCAAGGGGGGCTAGCAAAGGTCGCGACAACAGGGATGCTGCTTCAACTTTTGTCTTTTTCCCCCTTACCTCCAACGGCCTCTCGAAATCTTCAGGGCTTCGCCGCTCCGTCACTGTTCCATTCCACAGAGCTCTCCTCCGGCCTTCTCCGGCGTATTGTCAAGGAATCACAACATCCTTCCCATTTTCCATCAATGCATCAATATCTATGAAGCTAGTCTTCTAAAAGACTGCATTATGGTATAAAGTTATCAGAGCTTGACATTGTCATTCACATACTATATGCTTGTAGAGGACCGTCATTGGAATCACTTACTTTCACCACAAAGTGACAAGAGAAAAGGGTTGGAATGAAACTAAGGTTTAGCACGGCCTTACATTCCCAAATGGATGGGAAAACAAAGCGTGTGAATGGAATCTTAAAGCAATACTTGAGGAACTTGATGGGGGCGGACCAAGGACATTGGGCGGACTATGTGGGTCGAGTGGAGTTTAGTTGTAATGTAGCCACACACTTGCCGACCAAGGGGTTGTCTTTCGTGGTGGCTTATGGAGTGGATGCGCTCCAACCTACTAAGCTAGCTCTCGAGGGGGCACATTCAACACTAGAGTTCAACCAATATGGTGAGGACTTGGCCAAAGAGCGTAAACTGGTCTTGGACATGACCAAGTTGTTGGTGGAGAGAGCTCGAAAGTGCTATGAAGTGTAAGTCAATGCCGGAAGACGCAAAGTGGAGAATGAGGTGGGCCAAAAGGTGTTGTTGAATGTGAACAACTTCACTTAGCCGGAAGGCCTCACTCCAAAGTTCATGCCCAAAATTCGAGCTTCATTTCCCACTGTGGAATGAATGTTCAAGGACATGTATAAGTTGGAATTACCGCCCGAGATCAAAGTGCATCCGACATTTCATGTCTCATTACTAAAGCCATTTAAGGAACACACCTTGTGGCCCGTTCGCAAGCAAGTGATTAGGCCACCTCCCGACCTTGTAGGAGGTCATTTGGAACATGAGGTAAGAGGCCATCCTCAAGTGTAGGAAGCCCAAGTGAAAAGAAGAAAAAAAGAATTTACAAAGGAGTACTTGGTGAAATGGTGAGGGTACCATAAGAAAGAAGCCGCTTGGGTAGCGGCAAGAGACAAGATGAACGCCAAGGAATTGGTGAAGGCTAGACATTCCAATGAAGAGAAGCGTAGGCATTGATGAGGACATCAATCTCCTTTAGTGGGGGAGAGACGCTAGTGGCACACTTAGCTTCGAGGCAATGCCGTCCACAACATGTACTTGTTCTTTGGCTTAAGACAATAAAGTTCAACTTTAGTGGTGCAAAGAGAAAAATATCAGATGAGGTCCTAGTCTTGTACTTGTGCTTGGTTAGTGGAAGAGGGGGAATAAATATGCCAAACTAGGTTGGGTAAGCCGAGCAATTGGGGGTCATGGCTTGGAGGGGCCTTGGATAAAACTAAGAAATCTCTTAGCCATGGGCTTGTCCGGGCAGGGGCAAGGTGATGACGCGTGCTCATAAAAGTGCTACCCGAGAGCTAACAAGAGTTGGCGCATGGGAGTCATGAACCCATGTCTCGAAAGAGCAAAGTGGGAACCGAGTCGGGCGGGACTTGGCATCAACCCTGTGCGATTGAGGCGTGGCTTAACAATGGAAAACCATCTTGGAGTTGCAACCAATACAACTTAGTGGAAGCGTTGAGGTCCGGCCTAGATGTGTCATGTTAGGCTAGTGGAGCCTAATGGGGGAGGCCCCCAAAGAGGGGCAACCCAAGTGAGTCCCAAAGTAGGTGTGTCTAGTGTAGGTTAGGTCCTTGGAGGAGAGATCCAAGGTCGCTAATGGACCACCTAGGAACGACACCTTTGGAACTATGCCAAATTTGAAGATGCATTGTGGGGGTCGCGCCCTAAGGTAAACACAATGCCGCACCATTGAGGATGGCAACTTGAGAATTGATGTGCCGACTACGAGTATAGTCGATGAGGGCATCGACTCCGTTTGGTGGGGGTGAGTGTCGCGCACCTCTCCAAGATGAGTGCTTGAAACACCATGGGCACAAGGGGGACCCCGGAGTGACACCCGGGACTTGTGGCGCCGTTGGTGAGAGGGCCCAAGTGATCCTAGTGTGGGTGAGGGCCCCGGGCGTTGGGAACGCCTCCCACCCACGGAGACTAGGAGGCACGAGGGTAAGGCCATAAGCTATACGTAGCTTATGGCGTGTAGATTCTAGAATGCTCAAGAACACCGCAATCGGAGGTGTGAGCTAGGAGTTATGGCAATTTGAGTGGGGCGTTGTCCCGGGATAGCGCCCTGGTACAGCAGTGGCCTGGGAGTGGCTCCCGGGACTGCCAAGGTTTAAGCAGGCATAACTTCCTCAATAATTGCCCAAATGAGGCAAGTGAGGAGTCCATTGACATCTACGGAAAGCGTAGATAAAGATGGAGTGGTTGCTTATTAGAATCAAAAATCATATAAGGAAGTTATGATGGTCTGAAGCTGCTAAGGGCTTCTAGGCCCAGCGGCTAAATGAAAATGTCTACTTGGCCCCAACTCTTGGTAGAGAGACAAAAGGTTTCTTGACGGTGGGGTAGGGGCCCCGTGTAGAGTCCTAGAGGCTTATATGGGTGAGGTGGTGTGGCCTCACCTTCAACTTCTTTCAAAGTAGCCACATACAAATCCTTACACATTGTGTAGTTATGTGGATTTGGATGGTTTGTCGAGTAGATCTCATGCACTGCATCCCAACAACACTTCAAATCAAACACAAGTTCCCAAAAGGCCTAGTTGTTGCTTAATTAGAAAAGAGTTGCACGGCACCAATCTCCACTGCCACATTCATTCACCAATGCTCCCCTTTTTGTATGATACAATGCAACTCCATCACCACAATCCTAACTTCAAAGGATTGCTTGATGAATGTGATCATCTCAATAAGAAAAGAAAAGAAAAATTAACGCCCATAACTAGGTACCGGCGTGATTGTGAGCCCGTTAACCTAATGTTGATCATCTCAATAATACTATGCATGATTGTAGAAAGCCTGGTGGCAATACTTGTGCATTGTTGCTTATTCAACACATCATCTTGTTGGAGAATAATTTGCAATTTGATCATTTCTTCCTCTTTCCATTGCAATTTTTTTAAAAGCTCACATCAATGCAGTTTCTCTTTCTAAACAAGTGTCAAGAAGTATACGAAGCAAATGATGATGAACCATCAAAGCATTGATAGTTGCTTCACCAATAATTGCTTAAGCTCAATGGCCATGACAGAATAAAACCTACGTTTTACATCAATTTTGCCAACAATTCATTCTATGACTTTTGTAAACATACATAAAATTGATAATCCCAATTTTACTTAGTACGAACAAATTATTTTAAACATCTCTGCAAATCATAGTCGTAAACTTCATTCTAATTGACAATTCTTGATGTAGATAAAGCCTTGAAAATTCAAACATAGATAGACAGTGGATCAACAAAAAAGAAGCCTTCAAAAGAACACGTTTCATTTGTTCTCCTCATCTAATTGTGCTCATAACTGAATCTCCCTAATGTATGTAATGCAAGTGAGGGATTTGTGTTGGAGTTAACTTCATGAACCTTTCACAATGTTGAATTCTTCTTCAAGACGAATTATCAAGCTCAGCTACAAGCCTGACGACCAGGAACAT
This sequence comes from Polytrichum commune, assembly GCA_950295325.1. Lineage (NCBI taxonomy): Eukaryota > Viridiplantae > Streptophyta > Polytrichopsida > Polytrichales > Polytrichaceae > Polytrichum > Polytrichum commune. The sequence goes on from OX485807.1 coordinate 45,997,136, forward strand.
CAGGGTACAGTTTGCTCCTCTCTCTTGACATTATGAGAGTAGAGGTGTAATTTGATTATTGCCTTGGGTTCTTACAAACCTTGGAACCGTTATTTTGCAGTTGCAATGAGGTTTGCAGAAGCTGGAGTTGGTTCTTGATGCATCGTGCTTTGATTATTGCCAATTCATCATCAACTTAGCAATGAATCAACTCAGCTCTTAATCCCTCTAAATTGCACCTCTGTGAGCCCAAATTTTGTGCCCACAGGTGTGTTTAAGTTAAAAGGTCCAATAAAGCTAAGGCTTTGAGTCTTCATCAATTACTTAAAAACATAAAAAGAGTGATGTTTGGTAGCGTAGACCGAAGATAGGTTAAGGTTGGGTTTTTGAGTAAATTAGAGAATTAGAATGTTAGTTAAATCAATTTAGGAGGTACGAAGAGGGGGCAAGCTCAAGATGAGGATTGCAATTTCAGGGTTTTAGAGTCTGAATTGGGACCTTCTTTGTCCATTTTAGGGGTGGGTTCCAGGTTGAGGATAAACCCCGGATTCTATGCAAGGGAAGGGGACCTGAATCTCGAGGCTCTTCGGTGAGGCCAGGGTGTGTGTGGTTGGAGGGTAGAGAGCAGAGGATGCCGGAGTTGTGTGGGAGCTATGGCAGCGAGAGGGAAAGCGAATTCAAGGGCAGGGATGGAAATCTCAGCTCGCCGACGCCACTGGGGAAAGACAACGACTTGCAGGGGAGCGGTGGACAGGTCAGATGGGATGGAAATGGCCAGCAGTTAGGAGGGCAGGGGGGAGATAATGGTCTCCGAATGCGGGAGGAATCTACATGACACAAAAAGCAGCTAGCCGGCAAATCCCTGGATCCAAGCCGGTGTAACCTTTGGGGAGATTCCAGCATAAGCAAAGAAGGTTAGCAATTGAACTCACCAAATAGGGAAGGCAACCAAAATCGAGGAAGGGGGGGTGCCCCAAACTGGCACTGGTAGAATGAGTTAAGGGATGCTGCAAACCGAAGGGTTGTATCTGTTGTGCATTGCTACACCTGCGGAGTACCTCAGAGTTCTGGTATGAGGCAGTTAAGATGTGATCCGAAGATGAGGAGAGGGGAGTGAGTAGAATGAGAGATGTGGGTGAAAGGGATGCATTGGCTGGAATGCCGAACTCTAATGCGGCAGGAATACATTGCAACTCATGAGCGCGGGTTGGGCTTCGGATTGAGACTTGATGTTTCCTACTAAGGCGACTGTATTGGGCACCCGGGAAGGGGCGGGGACATAGAGCTTGGGACGCTGGAATTTGTGCAGCCGACTCGAAGCCAAACAGATCTGGTGCTTACGGTTACAGGGGCTGCTGGAAGGGCTCAAAACTGTTGCGGTCACCGGTAGCTAGGAGAGGGTGCTAAGTACTAGGACTGAGGGAGAGCTACGGGCATTGGGGGAAGCAGCCGTGACACATTAAGATCTGATAATTGATTTCAGCATTAAGCACTAGAGGAACAGGGGCAGTAGCTAGGGCCATTAGCTAGGGAGCTTAATTAGTCGTAGAGGTGAGTGATTAGGGGTGGGGACATGTAAGGTTAGACACACCAGAGGGGTTGAGGAGGTGTTACCAACCGCCTTGGGCAAGTAGTTAGAATAGAGGGTTAGATCTATCTTATTGTGGTTCAATGTGTGTGGCTTAAGAAGAGGGGAACAAGTATTTCTAAATACTGGTACCTCGATTCCTTTAAATAAAGGTTTGTGGGTTCAATATTTACATGATGGCTTATGCGGAATCGAGTACCAAGGCGTAAGGGGTCAACAAGTGAATGTTGGCTACGGGCTCCCACCTGGACTACGACGCTAAGGGTGGGGGTTTGTGGCTGACAACCTCCCACTGTAGCGAGACTCTGATCTAGAATTGGCTAGGTGTTGCCGACAGGCTATGGTGGTAGGTTGGTAGATCGCTTGGCCTATTCTCCACATCTATCAAACCATGACCACTTTACAGTAACTCTTTACGAGGCAGGTACATGTGCTCAAATTTGTGTTTCATTTGTTTTACTTTGTGAATAACTCTGTTAAGTTATGTATCAAAATAACATATCTTCAGTTGATGACTTAAAGTTCCTGCATTTCCGTTCCAATCACCACAACCGAAATGTATTGATATCATCTGATGCACCACTTTAGTGGTTCAATGTGGACTCGGCCAGAAGAGACCGATTTAAAGGTGTTTAATGCGTTGCGAGTGCATAATTTTTGAAGTTCCATCACCGCACGTGGGCTACATTTAAGTAAGGAGGTTGTAGATTAATAAGGAGGGATGCATTACTTAGGGGTTGTAGATTAAGCAACTCCGGAACCTCCCCACCTACCTATGCGTGTGATGGCTGCAACACAAAATTATGAATCCACAAGATTGGGTACCTAACTTATGCAAGGCATGAAGGCCCTAATTCTCTCACATCAGCTCTTCTAGCCAACATGTTGCATGAGAAAGACAAGAAGAAAGAGCTAGGTGTATCATGCGATCCAATACAATTTCAGCCTCCCTCAAGCTTCACAACACCAAAAAATATTCAGAGCTCTGAAACGGACACACACACAAACACACAGAAAGGAAGAAAGAAACTCCTCAACAAAACAAAAAAATGGAACAGAGGCACTAACCAAAACATCCTCATCAACACAACCAAACCCAACGAATCGCATGAAAGCACGAGAACCAATCCATACACCACATGACACCTCAGAATTAACGACGATGCCAGAGACATGTAGGCATAAGGCCCACATGCATTGATAGAATACATTTGAAAATGAATGTATCCAAAATTTAAGGAGGTGCACGGGAAGAATTTCAGGTACGAAGTTCCAAGATTCTCCAATGAACTTTACCACTTTCCACTGCTGCTCATAGATTTTATGAAACTCCTCCCACAAACAAGCCTTCAAATTAATACCCCTATCCAAATCCAGCGGATCGACGTAAGAATTCCCTCGACAAGCTACCTCAAGTTATGCGCCAACCAAGCAATCGTAACCGGGTCAAGCGCACTCAGGAGCTCCTTCAACTTCCCCACTGTCTGGAGGGAAAGTTGAGTACACACTCAACAACGCTCCGTGGACCAGTGATCGGGGAGATTTTTGGGCATAATCGGTTGAGATCCTAGTGTTTGCAAGTCCAACTACTTACATGTTGACATCCTCCGGTTTTCCTTTATTGAATTGGGGTATATTCTATAAATTCCTCTAAACTGATCGGTAATTTTCCTGCAGTCTTGAACTTCAACCGGTTATTTCTCAAACTCAACCGGTTCATCTGTAACTAACTGCCGGTTCTCCCCGATCATAGCCGTGGACGTCTCATTGCACAAGAGATGACACATCGCCATACTTCACATCGAACTCGAAACGGCGAGGTCGGGTACTTGCGCCTCGCCTACTTCCTTCCCCGTTTTCCAAATCCTCTCCTACCTCCGCAAGAGAGAATTTGTGGCCGTTAGGGTTCAAGAAACGAATCGCGGGTTTAGAGTTTCCGGGTTTTTCTTGTTCTTGTTCTTGTTTGGTGGAAGGCTCTAGAAGGAACGTCACCAAGGACTTTGTCCTGTCATAAACCATCACATAGTTTATGCCTCCAAAGGGGACAGATCCAACACATGTAAATTAGAAAAGAACCAGGCACTAGTTCCCCTAGAGTAGTGTGCCCCACCCAAAGGTCCACTTGTTACAAGTAAGGTAGGAATACAAATAAGGTGTTTCGGCTAGAAAGAGTGGCTTGAAATTTTGTGAAATATTTTTCAGAGATGGAGAAGAGGAAATGATGAGGAATGCAAGTTGTTTCGTAATTTCATTCCTTGTAAATAATTAGTTATATTTTTTCAAAGAGGCAAGTAATTCAAACCCCTCATTTGTACAATAGAGTCTTCCTAATCTAAACATCAAAATTATATTCTACTCCGCATACAAAGACATGCAAAACGGTTAACTTAATGGCACCCAAAAATGATCACAAGTGGTGTCAAACAACACCTATCCGGCCAATCATTGCATCCCATCTAGTAATGCATCCTTTTTGGGCCACCACTTTTCCAACTACACTAAATATGATATTTAGTGTTTGATTATATTTAGTGTTGTTACCACCCTATCTTGCTCAACACTAATTTTCAATTCTTCGATAATTAGTGTTAGACATAAATGCGCCACCACCTTCCCTACCACCACCTCCTTTCTCCTTTTATCATTGTTAATATTTTGTCATATCCTTACTAACACTAAATTCGTGCATGTAACTTCCACATATTACCATAGTTGATATTTAGTGTTTGAATTTACATATAATGTTACTTACTTTCATAGGGTTAGTGATATTTAGTGTATGCATTCGTATTTAGTGTATCAAACACTAAATATCATATTTAGTGTAGCTATTTTGGGTCCACACAAGGACCACTCTGCCTCTAGTCTAGTGCACCATCAGTGATCATTAACGGGTTATGGTATTCCTACCTTAGGCAATAAGACACCCCTGCACCCCTTATTGCATACGGAAATGGACATGGGATGGTGAATGGACATTCCACGTTGGCGTAAAGAACCACTAAAGTTTTTCCTTCTTCATGCATCTCAAAGGATCACACATGCACGGTCATGGTTACAACTAGTATTTTCAATCCTCCCATAATGAAATTAGAAGTAAATTTTTATTTTTTAGTTTAAAAATAAAAAACGCAAACCTTGTTAGTAATGCAAAAAGTGATTGATTGACTAGAATTAGGAATAATAGAAATGCAAGCACGTGATCTTGACATGATTTGATCTCAAAGTGATCAAATTAACAAACTGTTGCTTGAGTTGTGAACACGTCGTGCAATTGATAAAATAAATATTCTTAAAAAAGATTAGAACCGCGCTATCTGAATCTTAAGTTGATAATCATTTCAATAGCTATGTAGGGAGATGTTAGAGTTATTTGTCAAGGGGAAGGCTCTGAGAGCGCTACAGGAATGGCGCCCTCTCAGCCGGCCACGTCCCGTGGATGAAATACATCCTGGTTAGAGCCCGGGACCTGTGGATGCCACGCCGGGTACACCCGCGCTCTTTCCCGAAACCCGTGATAGAGGATTTCGGCTATGGCGAAGGAGGAGCTGCTTTGCACCATACGACGTTGGCATTGCATGTATCAGAGGTTTGTATTGGGAAAAATGTGGAACATTTGATAATTTTTTTGTTTATTAAAGGTTAAAAAAAGTGTCTGGGGTGGAAATTGTGCTGGATTCTGGGGAAATTTGAAGGTTTCTTTATGTGATAGCTTGGGAGGTTTTTTGTGTGGAGTACGGAGATTGTCTGTACCAGAGGTGTGAATCCCAAAATTGTTGAAGTTTTGTTGAATTTTTTGATGGTCCAGGTGCGAATTTTTCTGTTACTGTATGATACTGTGCAATTTTCTTCGTATGATAGCTCTGCAGGTTTTTGTGTGGACTACAGAGATGTGCATTTAGAAGTGATTGAAATTTTTGATAAAGTTTTGGATGTTCAAGATATAAATTGCAGTTGGATTGCGAGTTGTGCTGAATGCTAAATTTCTTTGAAGATACCTTTGTGTGAATTCTTCGGAGGGTTTTCCTGTGTGGACTATAGAGGCTGTTCGAGTGAGGAAGAGTGGCGATGGCTACTCTCTCTCTCTCTCTCACAACTTCGGTTGTAGTAGGGAGAATTGTTGAGGTGGAAGGTTCCAGCGATCAGGTATGGCGTTACCTTACCCCTCCTTGGAATTTCGTAGTGGTGAATGTGCATGAGATGGGTCGTGAAATTTGTGAAGCAAAAAAAATTGCAATGTAGCACTGGCCCGACGATGTCAAATAGCTCAATGTGGAGCAAGGGAGTGAGAGAATATCAAATAGTTTCGGAAGTCTGAGGGATGATGTTGCATAATTTCCAAACCATTGAAATTTGAGATAAGCTCCTGTTGTGAGAGTTGGTAATTCATGCTCCCAATGAGAGCTCTTACACTAAAATTGTCTTTGCCTTATGGAGCTTGTTGAAGGTTGATCCACCTTGAATTTCAGGTTTTAGATTCTATTTTCTTTTTGTACATTATACTTGAATCAAGAAGAAGGAGGAGGAGGTGGGGCACTGAGAAGCGGGGGATGGGGAAGGCATGGAGCAGGCCAAAATGTGGATTGGGTGCTTGTGGTTTTGGGCTACGATTTCTGGCCCCAATCTCTGGCATCTCTATCTCCAGGTTTGGTGGACATTCTATGATTGTTGTCTCACTTAACTGGGCAATCTACTCATTGTGAATTTGACAACAAGAATCCTTGCATTCATGCATTTTTTTGTTTACCATCAAAGCCTTCTATATGAAAGATTACCATCACAAATCTGGCATAATTACCTCAATCTGGTATATGTGTTGTCAACTAATTATCTGGTGTTAATTCTCAATGGAATACCGGGGTGGTTTCGGGGGGTTTAGCAGGAAGCCGATGTTGCACATTGCAGCAAGTTTTGGCGCTGAAACCGAGAGAGCTTTCAAAAAGACTATATAGATCGATCGCCTTATTGACAACCTACGAGAAACCGAATTCAAAATTTGAGTGCCACACAGGAAACCTGGGATTGCACATTGCCATTGGCAGGTTTAACAGCAAAAAAACTGTGCCCATCAATAACTCTCTGTTTTATGTGTTATTTTGGGGTCACAGATGGCACAGGTAGTGGCTGAGAACGTCTTAGCTTTCAATGCTCCATTTTGGCTGCGTCTCGCTGCGAGGGCGGGCCAATGCTCTTCGCATGAGGAGAGAATGAATTCACCTTCTGATCGTACTGTATTGAACTTGACAATAAAGCAATAAAAGAAATGAAAGAAAGACAACTCCAATGGTGCCACTGGCGTGAATTATGGTGTTGCTTCATCTTCAAGTTAATCTGAGTCTATATGTAATCCTGAAACGGGCATCACAAGAATTAGAGGGCCCCAAAGACTTCTGCCTCCTTCAAATTGTGAACGCCTTGAACAGGTGAGGATTAGACGGCCTGCACCTATCTCCCTCAAGATCAAGCCCCTAAATTTCTACACTCCTACTATGATTGGGTGGACTATAGGTGGTAGGGTGCACTAGAAATGAAGTGCTTGGAAGGTCACCCATCCGAGCACTACTCCCGCCTTAGCAGAGCCCAACATTTTCCTTTTAAATTGCACCCATACCCAGACCATGCCCATCAGCATCGACCTATGCCCACCCATGCCCACCCATAGCATGACATGTGCGCACCCATGCCCACCCGTGCCCACACATAGCATGACATGTGCGCACCCATGCCCACCCGTGCCCACACATAGCATGACATGTGCCCACCCATGCCCCATCCATGTCCACCCATGCCCACCCATGCTATTCAAATTGCGCCCATGTATTCAAAAATTGTGTAATGTGTATTACCCGCCTACACCAAGTCTTGGTTGGATCAGACAAATAAAAGGTCGTTCACTATTGATGGCTTCAGCCCGGAGCGCTTCTTGGTTAGCGTATTCCCTGCATCCGAGAAGTTTGACTCCGATTTGGAGTTGGATGCAGGGATGCACAAAACCGAACGCGCCACACGCGGCATGATGGGGAATGTGGGGGCTCCTTTCAGCTTCCACACAAGAGAGTACTGAATTTAGCAGTGGTATCCCGATTCATTGGCAATGCTAAGCTCACCGCTGCAATGATCTCATGATCACCCATGCCCACCCATGCCCACCCATGAACAATAATATCGCAGCCATGCCCACCCATGAACAATAATATTGCAGCCATGCCCACCCATGCCCACCCATGAACAATAATATCGCACCCATGCCCACCCAAAACCCATGGGCATGGGTGGACATGGGCATGGGCATGGGTATGGGCACCCAATGTAAGGCTCTGCGCCTTAGGCAGCTTTATCTCAGAGTTCCCATGGGATCCAGGTTAAGGACTTGGGTTTAAGCCACCCTTTGAACTTACAAATTCTGTTACTTGAAGGTGATTTCAGTCCCCATCATCACGTAGTCATTGAATGAACAAATGATCGTTGATGTTTTGAAATGCTGTCATCTCTTTGGATTAGATGGAATTGATATCCATCTCGAAAGAAAGGGATTAATAGTTATTGGCAGCTGAAGGTTTTTTCCAGCTGGGAATGGTGCTGCCACTGAATCAAAAGCAGTTAGTGTGATCCGGATTCTCCGCATTGATCTCAGGGAGACTCTGGAAGTATGAGGAACATCGTCCACTGGAACTCTGATGCAGAAGTACATGCTACCAAAAGTGAACCTCCAATATAATCAGAAATACTCACATTTATAAACTTTGGTTGATGAGAAGTCACATGTGTTTGTTGCTATTTCTGACAGCCCTTATGACATGCTTTGATGCAGAAAGAGTACGAGGAGCTTGCTAATCACATTTTAACGGGACCATATGATCCATCATCTCAGTTATCTACTTATCTTCATGCACTTCCCTTAACATATCATTACATAACTTCACGATCACTGCAGTCATACTCCGACTGTTGTATATAATGATAAAATATTATCCACCCTCTCACTTATCCACTTCTTGTCATCCACGCTCGTTAACACACCTCACACATATATAAATGCAACCTCACACAAATATAAATGCATACATCTTTGTATTCTTCATCCCACAACCTTCAATTCCTCGCTATTTTCATTTCTTTATCTCTCTCCTACGTAATTTTCGCTCGTGTTCGTAATAGCTGCGAATTCGAAAGCAAGTGTTATGGATTTCTCTAGCCGCCTCGCAAATGGCACTGTGGACTACACAACTCTACTTGCTAGGTTGAAGAATGAAATGACATGTACTGAGAAGTTGAAGGTCGAACAACAACCACAGGTAAATCATTCTCTCATTGCATATGTTTCCCACATTATATATTCGCAAATTCATGCATCATATGTTTTAACTCCTCTCATTTCGTATTTCACATTTTTCACATTCTTTCTCCATATCTTACAGGATCACAGACATGGTTTACGTTGGACAATTCATTAGGCCTAAGCTCCGATACAAACAACATGCACGATCTCCACCTATAAGGATGCGTAAAGATGTGCTCCAATATGGCCCGTTTGAATCCAACTTCAAACTAGATATAGTTCATACAACCGACCAACAATACCATGCAAATCGTATGGAGTAAACTTTAAGAAAAAAATATCGAAGTCAACCAAGTTTAAGTTATAATATTTTGGCTAGACGTCCTTCCTCAGATTTGTTGTATTGGATCCTTAGAAGAAGCAAACGCCTCTAGCATTGTGGATATATGTTCTATACAATTAAGTTTTTTTTCCCCTTTTTTCCATTGATGGTCCATTGTGGCAAAGATTTTACTCAACATATCATCAACTCACAATAATCAATCATTTTTTCATTTTTTTATATTTCATATGTTCTAAAATGCCTTTTGTCTTCAGTCAAAAAAATTCATGAGGTTGAAATTCTAATAGATTCTTATTTGTAGCACCGCCAATTCAAACCATGTGATGGAAGAATGCAGGGATTGTTTGTGTGTAATGGGATTTTATGCAACCTCCTTTAAGTATGAGAAAGATTGATTTTATGATTATGTCAATGTAGTTAAACTTGTCATATGCATTCTTAATATGATTATAAAAATTATGTTTATATCTCAAGTGGTAACACCTGAGCTTAAAGAAGAAAGACCCAAGAACATGCATTTTCTACACTAATACTCACTACTAAGTTCGTAAATGGAGTAGTTAACTTGTTTTCATGATCAATTTTGAATGTGACTACTCTCTTCTAGCACATATTCCTTCAGTTGGTTGCTTCCATGTAGCCGTTCTGAAATTCAATTTGCTTCTTATGTGAAAGCAACAACAATTCAATCCACTTGATGGACGACTGTAGGGGTTGTTTCTTCGTTATGAGATTTTATGCTACCCCCTCATTTGTTTGTAAGTAAACCTATTTTCATGAATTAATCATGAATGTATCTTTTGTCTTACATCATTTGGGTTGTGTGTATGACTATAGTCGTTCCACCATTCTCTTGTTTTTTTGTGAAGCGACTCCAATTCCATTCACAAGCCTTTCAATAACTCACCATCATGAGGAGTTGGTGTTTTAGGGTTGGTTCACTCGGGGTCTCAAGTCCTAAGTCCCAACTCACTAGAGGTCAATCTGTGCAATCTTAGTTGTTGAGAGCATGGAACTTGGGACTTACCACTTCACACAGGGTTCCAAGTCCTAACTCCCAAGTATGACATGGATGCCTACATGGCAACACTTTTTGGAGGTGAGACTTGAGACTTCTGTTGAGAGTTGAGTCGAGCAAAAAGCTAGACCCAACCCTCAACACAAGTCCCGTCAATATTTTGCATAAAATAACCAAGATCCGACTTTAATGATAATTAAGCATACTTTAATGGCTTCTTGTCTCCATGTTGGCACTTGCTGACAAGAGTGGGACTTGGCACTCAGGACCCCATGTGAACCGGCCCTTAATGAAAAATTTATGATGTGCTTGTTGTCTTTAATCACAAAATCCTTTGGCCATTAGCATCCTTGTGGCCGCGATTCTACATTAGTTTTTTTATGGGAAGCAACAACATTTCACACATGAAAGTTGGTTCTCAATCATACCTATATATACATTGTTCAAATTATTCTAAATTTGAAACTAGGTCTATTCACCCTAACATTCATGTTTATCAAAATATTGTACATTCCTACACCAATACCAATCCTCACATATATGCATGAATAATTTTTGTTCTTTGGTGATTATAGCTATATCAAGTGAATTTAACATGTACTCAATCCCTACATTGTAATTGCTTTCTTTTATTTCATTTACAATCATTAAAATTAGGTAGAAAATCGTGAGCCTTCCCCTCCCACCAACGTGGGGCCCCTGGCCCTAGTGGCTTGTTTGTAAGGGAGATGAAATCATGGGTTTGGTCACAAACCTAGAGTTTATGAGAATTAACACAAAGTCACCCAAATTTCTTAACATTTACATTACCCTACACAAAGAGTGGTGTCGGGTTTTTAACAACCAACATTTTAGCTTGTCCTACTAGGATGGGTGGGCCAAGCCAGCCTTACATAGGTTGATCTGGGATTTAGGACAACGGGTTCCATTCACGTACCCTATTTTAAATCTCAAAATTCGTTCAAAGTTCGAGAGATTAAAAAAAAAAAAAAGGTCTCAAAAGTTTCACCCAACTTTCAAAATAGGCTCTAATGTATGACATGGTAACAAGCTCTTAATAGATAGTCTTCTCAGAGAAGGATCAATCCCACGGTCCCATCCCTCTTTGAGGAACTTAACGGATAACTCTATTCTTGTTAGAATATTACTTATTTACGAATGACATACAATCATTTGAAATTAGGAGTCCCATTTGGGAATGTTTAGGCCAAAAGGGAAAAGCACTCATGAAAAAGGAAACTTTTGCACAACAAACAGCCTTTTGCAAGCCCCCATCACATGGCCGGATTATGACCATAGAAAAGAACAAAAGCACTTAAAACAAACAACGGCTACACTTACACCTTCTACTTAGGTAATGTCTTTTGATATCTCTAGGTGCTTTCGGACTAAGGCTTAGAATGATCATTTGGGAAGAGGCGCAAAGGGCGTGAGGGATGTGTTCATGGCAACCAACTTCTTAATCCGGTTTGGATTTTTGAAGGCCCATGTCAATCCTTATGATCCAACAATGAAACCCTACCAAAAGCAACTTAAGATGGGTGAGAAACATACACAAAGCATTCAAAGAACTCCACATGATGTGAGGATCCCAACTCTTCAACTTACAAATTTCTCGAGGATTGAGAATCCATTGCCTCCAGTGCGTGGAGGTCGGGAAGTCAACCATCAAAACTCACTAACTAATCCCCTAACAAATGAGAACAATAGGATTTGCAACGACAAAAAACCACAAAAATAATGATTAGGCATAGGTTGGTAGAACCTCTCCCCATGTGTAAGCCTCTAGTCTCCTTGCCCTCGTTAGCTTGGCCTCTGCACTTGTTACATCAAGTAGGCAAGTCAAAAGGCAAGGCATATATGGCTAGCATCGGGAAGTGTTCGGCGTTTTTGTTCCGGGACTTGCGCAACCTCGTGGAGCTCGTGAACGGGGCGCCGAGCCATGAACATGTTAGCAAGCAACCTCTTATGGTGTTGACGTGATTGGAGCTTAGAAGAGTCCAAATTTTTCATTAATTCATTTTTTTTTCTAAATACCATTTTTCACTTATTTGTTTGATTGGGCTCATAATTTCCAAAAAAATTCGGTTTTTTATTTGGCAATTATTTTTGCACGAACCAGCTTTGGTGCTACGGTAAACTCACATACCCCATCCCCCCCCCCCAATTATTCAACCCCTAGATACCCCATTGATTATCAACCCATAACAATGCCTACCCCTTAAATATCCACCACAATTCTGCTACTACACATACGGGTCAGTCAAACCACCTAAAGTAACAAGCAGCCGACACGGGAAATGTGAAAAGGCGGAATACGGTATTCATAACCCTTTCAAAGACCTAAAAATTGCAGAAAGACTACCATGATTACAAAACATACTACAAGTAGAAAATATGGCCATACACCACATCCTACAACTCCTCGACACAACATACCATGATGAGCCAACCCATATACTCAAAGATTGCCTTAATGTCCTATACCTCTTAAATACCCAAATCAAACACCTCACTATACATATTAGCCACCCAAACAAAAACATCCTACAAGCTATGATCAAAATGTTAATAACCCGCACATAAATCATCACTCCACAAAAGCCCATACAAACATTAGTGGCAATGAACATGCATATGCACATGCCAAAGAGGGACGAGAATTAGACCATGAAGATGCCGCAACACCATACGAACACGCACACCCAACACCATACTACTTCCAAAAAGATTGGTGGCAATCCATGCAAGAGACACTAGACAAAGGTCCCATTAGGCACCTCGGATAACACATCCTTAAACATGACAAAGGATATGTTAGGGGTAAAATTGTGGATTCACTAGCATTATGGAGATTTACTTAGGATTAGAAAGTAGGTAAAGTTGTTAAGACTTTGTGGTAAGTTCTAGAAGATATGGGTCGAGTGGCCATTACTTGTCCATGTCCAAGTTGATAGAACGATGACAAGGCCTATACCTCATCAAGTTGATGAGGTAGGAATTTCTATATTAGTTATATCTAGGTTGTGATGGATTTATAGGTCGTATCTACGAGTAAGTAGATTTAATATATTTCTTGTGTAACTTCCTATTTCATAGTATATAAGGGCTCTCGGTGAAGGGTCCGACACCTTCTTGGAGTGCTTAGGATAGTGACAGTTGACATAGGATAGAGTGATAGATTAGAGTTATGACTTCTTGTATCAAGGCCTTGGCCTTAAGGGTTTCATAAGGGTGAGAGCTATGTTTGTTTACAAGGTTTCTATGCCGTGATTTTCTTGTCCTTAATGTTATTTCCCTCTATGCCTAAAAGACCCCACAGATACAACTTAGCAATTATAGCAAATCACACACACCAACTACACAAATGGCTTGAGAACGATGACATTGATAAAGTATTATCAAATGATTTCTAGACAAACCCCATTGTCACGGACAAACAAAAAGACGCGCCTAATTAAATTCTGAACTGGACATTATATGGGTCATGCCCAAAAGCATCTATTTTTTGGTAGAGATGCCTACCCATCAAAATCATGCCCCCTCTGCAACTCATGAGCTGCGGATACAGAGGGGGAGGTCACTAGCAAAAATCATAGAAACAACGTGCGATAAAAAATAGGGTCTAATATATTCATTGTAGATAAATTTTCAAAAATACATACATATAATATAGGGGGTTCTAAAATAACGAAACATGTTTACATGTAAAATACCATCATATGTAATGGCCTCTTTTATCTAGTCAGCACATGTAAAATAACGTGGAAACAATTACTAGGGGTATTGGGTCTAGGGTATGGTCTCTGCTAGTGGATGAAAAGAGGTTATTTTATGTTGAAAAAGCTTGGATTGATGATTTCGCAAGTTGGTTGGCTTGAACATTATTTAATCAACATATCCAATGTGCAGTTAATGTTCTCTACCTACGTACGAAGAGCAAAATTTTTGGCACGTTGTTTAAATTGCAATTTTCTTTCTAATTTTCTCTTGCAGTATAAGTAAAATAGGGTACTTTAAAATGATTCCCCCAAAAAATTATAAGTATTGATAGGGGGTATCAAAATACGAGCATCTACTTTTATTTTGAAAATACCATACCTTATAATATTTTCTGCAAGGTAAATAGCCCCTTGATAAATAGGTCTTGAGTACACCTATATGCATTAATATAAGAGGGAGTGACCTCCCCGAGGTGACACATGGTTACATGTACTACTTAATTGCAAACAACAACACATCCATGCATTAATAACAAAAAAACACAATAAATTTGTATAGGAAATACATATACTCATTTTATCAACTAAAACATCATGGCACTATACACTCAGGAACTCAGGAACGCATAATGAATTACCTCAAGAAAACACAGTGCCAACATGGATATTGTTGTGCACATGTGGTACCCAAAGATGCCATTGCAACGCCAAGTTTAAACCGGACATATTGTGCGTCATTGGCCCTACACCGGGACTCACCATACACTTTATAGAATTTACATATTGTAATGACAAATTTGCTGTAGAAACCCTCGATAGGAAAACCACAAATTACCAACCGCTCATCAACAATATCACAACAAGGGGAGGGAACATAGCCTCACTCATAGTATTAGTTGCAAGTGCAAGGGCCACAACACACATCCCATCAATGAAAAACCTATAAACAATGCTTAAACTCCCGATCATGAAAATCAAGAGTACATTCGAACAAATCAACATTATCGCCACACAATATGCACACTCAATACTAGTTCATAAATGAAGACTACAAAACCGACAACTTGTCACAGACCTCCAAGACTTACCATAAATAAATAAACAAAATTACAACCCACTATACCTTGCCCACTAAGGTATATTACCATGTTACTAGATGTTTTTTTCTAAAAATGGTGACTACTACCAATTACAAGTAAAGGCTTTAGTTACTAAATATAATGTGTAATCCTTGCAAAGGGTGAAGTAGTTTTACATCTAACGCCATTGCCCTAGGGTGTGGCCTAGGATGTTCTACAAACAAACACTCTATTCACTTCAACCTCCTCTGGAGACGGGGATTCTTCTTATCAACCTCTCACACGATATCAAATCCTAAAATTGTGAAAGAAGTTTGACCAAAGTCTTGATCAATTTTTTTTTTGCTATCCTTGTGTCAGCACCAAACTCCCACCCTTATGCGTCGTAGTCCGGGTGTAAGTCTAGAGCTCACATGTAGTTGACTGACTCCACTTAGCCTTTTGCACACGGCACCCAATGCTCCACAATACACATTTCAAGCACATACAACTTCCATTCAAGTAACTCAAGGTCCAAGTATTGAGAAATACTACATGCACCTCGTAGTCTTAGTCAAAACACGTTTACTCCCTAAGTCCTTTTCACACCAAACTCTAAACTAATCTCTACCCTACTGATATATTCTAAGCTTAGATCAATGCCAATGCTCAGTCAACAGTTGGGTGTTGCCCATTATTTCTCCTATCAATCATTTAACAAATCACCCTATCTCCCTAATTCCTTTCCACATTCTACCTTCTCTATCCTCAAAACTAAATGCTAATTCAAACTCATATAATTCTCAAGTATCCCTCCCTTTATGAGTTCATACCACAGATGCCCCTAGAGTCTCCTAGCTCCTGCCAAGTCTTCCCTGCCTTCGTCTCAGCTGGCCAATAGCTCGTGTAGCCCTGAGTTCACCTCATAATATGTTGCTGGTTCGGTCTTGCCTGGATCTGAAGCTGGTTGCGGTGCTGCTCCCCTGCATGTTGGCCCAGATGGTTTCCTCGGACAGTAGTTGAATTTACCCAACTAGCCCATCGTCCGCCTACCTGCCCCTCTCTGGTTTACTCGCCGACTGCTTGCTCGGCAGGATTGCGCAATTCCACAGGCTCAGATTCCCTGGTTGTGGCCACCTTGCAGAAATGACGCCGCCCTCAATCCTTCCACACTTCTGTACTGGGAACAGCTCAAGGTTTCACTGGGGCCTCATTCAACCTACTGAAACTAGCTCCTTTCTCCCTTTGCATTCGGCACCCTGATTTAGTTCCGGTGCATTGATCTGCTCCTGTCATTCATTGACCAACCTACCAAATGCAAGCCACTTCGCACATTGTCTCCTCTCCCTTGCGGCATCAGAAGCTACTGGGTTCTGAGTGTCTTCATAGATTATTAGCTTGCTTTCCAGCCATCCTCTGATTCATGAAGAGTTGGCGTTGTTGTCAGTATGAATTACTCACACAATTACTCAAGCCCAGATGCACATCCTCAAGCAGTCCCTTGATGGAACCCTCTCGCATCACAGCCGACCCTCCTGGGCGGCCCGCTAGGTGGCGGCACTCAACCGATAGTGATTCCGTAATTCTCCTTCCTCCGCCTCCCCGTGTCACCCTTCTTCCTCCCCCTGATCCAATGAAGAAGCATCCTTCAATCAGCCTCAACCTCCACATTCCTCCGCCCTAGCTGCATTGTTCAATCTCCGCCTCACGGGAGGATTTTCTCACTCCATTCTCGGCAACTCGTAGTAGCGCCGCTGCTCCTGGCTCGACATACCCAAATGCCATACGAAGAGAGAGCTGCTGCTCTTCCCCGACCTTCCTGGTCTCCTGCTGAACCTAATCCTCGGTTGGGAGAGACTCTACTCCTAAACCAACAGTAAGTAAGGCCTAAAATGAACAATACACTTAACCTCAACCCCTTGGTCTTAGGCTTTTTGACTTAAGCCTTGACAAATTATAAATAACAACTCACTAATTGTTTTGGTCTTTTTCATTATAACTGCACACCGTTTACTGACTTAACTTAACTTAACTTGTAAACTTTGAACTTTCAAGCTTGTAACTAAATCATAAAAATGCTAATACTAATGTTAGGGTGTTATTAAGGTTAACTTGAAATGTGGGCACAACTTTGGGCTCACGCCTTGCATACATACATTAAAAGTGGGAGGTCATGCACGACACACTTTTATAGATGGTTATGCCGGCTAAAATAAGATATCCATAGCACCTAGGGACCTGCACAAAACAACATTTACTACCCTATAGGGAATCTTCATTTGGTTAGTCATGCCCTTTGGGCTTTGTAATGCCCCTGCCACGTTCCAAAGGTTGGTGATGTTTATCTTTTCCGACTGACTTCAAAAGTCAATGACGGTCTTTGTGGATGATTTTAGTACGCAGTCTAATGTGGACAACCACCTTCAATGTGTGAGAGAGACTCTAAAGAGGTGTAGGACAGTGAAATTAGCCTTGAACCCAAAAAAAAACTTATTTGGCGGTACAGAGAGAGGTGTTGTTGGGTTAAATGGTGAGTGAGAAAGGGAGAGAACCGGATCCGGAGAAGATAAAGGTGATAGACAGCCTCATGACCCCCAGTAACACTAAAGGCATCGTTAAACTCCTAAGGCATTTGGGTTGGTACAGAGAGTTGATTCCACACTATGCTAAGATCATTTTGCCAATCACTAAATTGCTAAAGAATGACATGAAGTTCGAGTGGACCAAAGAGTGTCAGCAGGTGTTTAACGAACTAAAGGCTAGACTTAGCACCTACCCCGTCCTGATACCACCAAATTGGGAAGTGCCTTTCCACGTGTTTTGTGATGCTAGCTCGGTGGCTGTAGGAAGTGCATTGTGCCAGCCTCATGGAAAGAAGGGTAAGGACCAACTGGTGGCCTATGATAGTAGACATCTGTCAGCAACAAAGCGTAATTATTCTACAACAGAAAGAGAATGTTTGGCTATGGTTTTCTCAGTGAAGAAGTTCCGTCATAACTTGATGTGCAACCCAGTAGTCTTCTTTGTAGATCACATGGCAGTCAAATTCTTGGTGAACAAACCCGAATTTAGCGGCATATTAGCCATGTGAGTGTTGTTGTTAGAGGAATTCAATTACACGGTCGAATACAAACCGGGAAGGGATGCATTTGCAAGTCGATGATCTATCTAGATTGGCTAACCATGTGGGGGCCATCCCGATAGATGACTGGCTAGGAGATGAGAACCTCTTCTTAGTGACGGTTTAACCAGAGTGGTATGTGGAAATTGTGGAATTTCTTACCACTCAACAACTACCGGTCAAATGGTCGAGAGAAAAGAGGTGTAAGGTGAGAGTGAATAGCATGCATTTTGTGGTGGTAAGAAATAGGTTGTTCAAGCGAGGGGTGGACGGGTTGCTACGCAAGTGCGAGGGTGCAACCAAAACACCTGCAATTTTAGCCGCTTGCCACAACAGTGCATGTGGGGGTCACTTTTCGGGCCAGCTCACCGGGCAAAAGATATTCAGAGCGGGATATTTTTGGCCTGAGATGTTCAAAGGACATATATGATTATGTCAAGAGGTGTGATGCATGTCAGAGATACGCTCGAAACGACTTGAGAATGGAGTTGCCTCTACACGTGTCATTGCCATTAGTGCCCTTCGAGAAGTGGGGGATTGATTACATCGGAGAGGTGCACCCAAAATGGTCCAGGGGAATGGCGTACATTGTAGTGGCCATTGAGTATCTAACCAAATGGGCAGAGGCTAAGGCCGTGCGAATGAATACTACTGCAAACGCCGCAGTTTTTTTGTATGAGAATATTATCTCTAGGTTCGGATGCCCTAAGATATTAGTCAGTGATAGAGGCACTCACTTTTTAAATGGCATGATTAGGGAAATAACCGAGAAGTTTCAGATTGACCATAGGAAGACCACGCCTTATCATCCCCAAACAAACGGTCAAACGGAGAGAGTGAATCAAACACTTGTTAGTATTTTGAGGAAAACAGTGCATGGTTCTAAGAGGGATTGGGATGTGAAACTCACCGTAGCTTTGTAGGCCTATAGAACCACATTCAAAATAACTACATGTCAGCCTAAAATCCCCACCCTTAAGCGTCGTAGTCCGGGTGAGAGCCTATGACTCACATGTACTTAATTACCTCCCCTTCCCATTGAACTCAGCACTGAGGCACCAGAGATATCCATGCCACGCCACAATTCTACTTGAAGAGAAACCAGGTTACAAGCATTAAAAAATGCTCTTCTTCCGTGTGAAATATCTTCACACCTTCACTAGATGAGTTCCAAACACACCACCCTATCAACACATTCCCACAAGTTCTTTCCTAACACAATCCAACACAATGCTAACTCCTACGCTACACCTAAGCTGGCCTCCCTAATTAATTATCCAATGCTCTAGCATGTTAAGTGGATGGCCTTAACCCAACTACCAGAACCTCAACTACCGCCCTTCAGTCATGGTCTTCCGACCAGCAACTCCAGTACTCTGCCTAGGTACAGAGCAATGTTAATCTGCATCAGTTGCACTTACCCTCGAAGAGGCCCAGTTCACCTAGGGTGCCCACCGAGTGCAGACAGCAGCTTCGCTGGGAAAATTCCTCTCTACCTCCCTGAATCCTCTCAGCAGCTCCGAGCCTAGCTCCTTGCTGTCTTTCCCCCGCCTCGAACGACTTCACCTCTGCCTCAGTATACACCCAAGGGCTCAACTCCCGACCCCTGTTGCTGCATTCTCGGAAGAGCCCATGCATGTTTCAACTCACTTAAGCAGCTGGAATTCAACATGAATGAGTGTCAATATGGCCCTCCTGCATTTCTTCGACACACAAATGCTAATTTCTCCGCCCAGCTTGGCCACTGGAGGAGAGAGCCTCCCGACAGAGCTGCAATCACAATATCTCACGGCGATTCCTAACCCTGCATTGGCCTTCGCTGACCTTTCCCTCACTGGCAACCAACTCCCTGTCACCACTTTGATTGCAGCGATTCCGCCACTTAATCTGGCAGGGTCTTCACCCTCTATGTAGCAGCCCTAGTTAGCAGGCCACCGCTCAAACACCTCAGATCCAGATTGGCACTTCCAAATTCAGGAGCTAGAGATTGTAATTTGCTCCTGCCCAGTCTACAACACCCACAACTAGCACCTTGCTGGCCTCGTATGGTGAATGCTAAATCCCGAATCAAAAATTTGGCAGGGGCTCTGCCCCACTGTTGCCGCTCCCTGTTTTCGGTGTTCGGTGAAGAGAGAGAAAATAAGAGAGGAGGCCCCTGGACTTGCCGGACCTCTCCTGGGCACCCCGGAAATCCAGCTTCCTCATCCCTTCAAAACAAGACCCCTTTCCTTAAACGAGCAGACCCCGAATCCTAAACCAACAATACCTTTTAAGCCCGACACCCATAATCCTAACCTAAATCCCTTGACTTTAAGTGTCACATAAAATCTAATTGACTAATTATTTGTTTTTGGCCTTTTCCCTTACATTTCACACAATCTCACGTAAAAACTTAAATCCCCTTAACTTTTAAAACTCTAGAACTCTCTAGCTTCTAACTAATTCAATCAAAACAATATTGCACCCGTTAAAATGTTATAAAGGTTAAATTGAAATGTGGGCACCATATTGGGCTCACACTACCCGGGCCACCCCCTTCTCATTAGTCTATGGCATTGAGGCCACTCTACTCATTGAGTTTGAAGTGGAGTCGTTGAGAGTGGCAATCGACTCAAGGCTGACCGACAGCCAACTATTGAGAGATAGATTGGCCTCATTAGAAGCACTTGATGAGAGTCGTAGAAGGAGCGCTAAGTATATTGCGGCCATGCAACGAAGGAGGAAAATCACCTTTGATTGAAGACATAAGAAGCATATTTTGACGGCAGGTATGTTGGTCCTACTTCAAGACGCTAGAAAGCTCGACTTTCCAAGTAAGTTCAATGCGGTATGGTTAGGACTGTATCTCATTCACGAGGTGTTTCCTAACAACTTGGTCCAGTTGGAGACACTTAATGGGGATCCCAACCCGCACTTCCGGGAGTCGTTGCAAAGAATATAGGACTTGAATGCGAGAGTCTTGCCTGCGGAGCAAGAGATTTTGCATCCTTCCCCTGATGGTCGCCAATTATGTGAGCCCTAAGAATGTGCTCACATGTTAATTAACCCTAACGCAAATATTGGGAAGTGAAAAGACAAATTAAAGAGGTTAACCTCACCCTTAAAAAAAAGAAAATGAAATAGATTATAATTAAAAAGGGTAAGTGCACTTGCCATGTGCGGAAAAGTGGGTTCTAAGAAGGGAGAAGGCCAAGAAGGAAGGCCAACACCCGTTTTTTTCCTTTGGGCGGCCCGAAGATGCCGGACAACACAGAAAATAAGGAGGAGTTGGAGGGGTCTCGGGAGGTAAGAGAGGAGAGGCTCACAAGGGAAGAGGAGGAGGGGGAGGAGGCGGAAGCGCTGCCTCAGAGGAGAATGTTGGTGTTTTTTTTTTTTGCAGCGATAGCAGCTGGAGCGAGGAGCAGCACTAGAGGAGTTCAAGCTAGGCTAGGAAAGCAAAAGCATGCCTTGCAAATGAACCCTTGACTTGATGAGAGTTGGCCTTGGTTAAGATACTAAGGTAGTCCGAGACTTGCAACAAGTGGCAGCAAATCCGAATCTCAGGATTACTAAGTTGGAGGGAGAATTGCAGTAGCAGCGCATTCTTGAGTGAGAATTTGTGGATCTGATCTCATGAAGAGGACATTTGTTGCACAAGACTTCCGTCTGGTGGGTTTGCAACAAATTTGTGTTGCGTGTGTGCATGGTGATTGTTTTGGGTTGAATGCAGGACCCGGTTCCTTGGGCTTCAAGTCGAGGGGGGTAGGAGGCTTGTCGACTGATGAGGTGGGAGAAGCTGGAGGGTAGACGTTGGAGCATCAACAAGCCAACGTGGGCAGGGGATTGCAGCATTGAAGAGCAATAAGGTGTTTTGAAGGGCGGATCAATACATCAAGATGGGTAGAATGGCGGTTCAAGCCCCGCGAAGCATCATCATTCATCTCGCTGCTCCAACATTGCATCTGGGTGTAGGTCTGTGGAGTCACAAACTCAAGTGATGGGGGGGGGGGGGGGGAAGGTTGCGAGTTGCGGGTCTTCGGAGTGCAACTTCACCGAATCGAGGGTGTCACAGTGCCTAGAGGTGCGTCTCTCACACCTACTGCCCGATTGTGAAGCTGGAGGAGGTTTGGAGGAAGAGCGGGGCGGCGCTAATTCATGCGTTGGATCATGGGTACAACTTTGAAGTTGATTTTTTTTCCCTTCTTTGTTTTTTGAAGGTAAGGTCCAAAGCGACAGTCAATCATTCGAAGTTTGAAAAGGAGTAGCAAGGCGGCTAGTGTGCAACAAGTGATTGCGGAAACGAACTATTTTCTCTGCCCATAGAGAAGGGCGCTCTTACATGCACTGAAGAGTCAATTGTGCATGATTGTCGACTGCATTAAGATTACCTTTTAGGACCTTGAATTAGAATAAAGTGATTGAGAGAGAGTGTGTGGTGCTACGAGAGGCGGGGGTCAAGGATTGGCTTCGGCCAATCTGTTATTACTGTGACAAATGCTCGTGTGAGGTAAGCTAAGTTGCTGCTGCAAGTTGGGGGAGACGGGAGGGAGTCGACGTGCAAGGGGTGCCGGTGCTCCAGGTTCTGGAGATTCGTGCGGTGGCAGCAGCAGGTTGGTGGTGGGGAATTGAGTGAGGCTCCGGAGTGTGGTGCTGACATCGGACGTGGAAGTGGGGGAGGAGGTAAGTAAGGTCCTGGGGTGGTGGCTTGGAGCACGTGTTGGTGGCAGCTGTGGCTGCATCGGCAAGCTAAAGTTGGCGTGGTGTGGAGCGAGCCTCGAAACCTGGGTTTTTGGTCCAGCTCAATGCATTGTCAAGTTCTGGTTGAGGCTCATTGGGTCGGCTTGTGTTGCGGAATTCACGGGGAGTAGTGGGGATAAACTAATGTGGTGTGGGTTAGGTGAGAGCATGGGAACGTAACTTGATGCGTGAAGGTGTTGTTCTCATTTTTATTGGCACTCAGGATTGTGGAGATTTTGGTGAGGTGGAATTGAGTGTTGCTTGGGTTGGGTAGAGGATACATGATAGGGGCTGAGCCAAGTCACCGCTAGCCGGAAATTAGTGATAGTAGGGGAAGGAAGGGGGAGGAAGGCACTTAGGTGTTGATTGGCACTATATGTAATCAAGCATTTGTGAATGCTTACACTCTTTAATAAAATGGTGTTATATACACTACTTCTCTCACACTTAAATGGTACAAGGGTGTATGCGTGACCTATCACCTAGGTAGTGGGAAGAAGAATTCTCCACCCGGACTAGGGCGCATTCTAGGGTGGTGGATGATTCTTGCTCACAAGTTGGAACTGTCTAATTCCAACTTGATTCATCCATCCTATATTCTAGTTGGACTCGTCTAATTCCAACTTGGTTTACTCAACCATTCTTCTAGTTGGAATTGTCTAATTCCAACTAGATCTATATATTCATTGAGAGTTGTCTAATTCGAATGAATAGCATTTATCTTTCCAATTTTGGAGTGGTCTAACTCCAATGCACCTCATCGAGAGCTATCTAACTCATGTGCACATGTTCTTAATATGGAATGGTCTAATTCCAATGCACTAAATGCAGAGTTGTCTAACCCCAATGCACATGTTGTCAGTATGGAGTTGTCTAACTCCAATCCATCCATCTTCAATTGGGAGTTGTCTAGCTCCCTGTAGTAGCAAAATTTTGGATTTTTTGATTCAATTATGAAATTGTGGAAAATAATTCTTTAGCAAATCAATTATTACCTAAAAGGACCAGTGGAAATGGGCAATAGGCTTATCAGATCAGAAAAGTTATTAGTATGGACAATGGTCTGTTGGCACTTGTGGTAGTTACGGAAATTCGACTGGTTCTCGAGGATAGAAGAGAGTTGAGAAGTTAGGAGAGGCTCTCAAAGAGTTAAGCGAGGCTGGGAGACCCTAGAGTTAGCAGAACTATTTTTATATATTTACCAGGACTTTCTGAGGTAGAAGAGAGTGAATTTTCCTTTGCATGTAATTGTCTGCAGTCTATGGCAATTTGATGGGGTTCTAGGGTGAATGGACTGGTCAAGGTTGAACTTAAGTTAATTTTGTGCATGTTTTTCGTATCAGACTGGTTGTGTGAGGCAACATAACTTAAATGTAGAATTTCTAGTAATGAAACAAATTAAGCAGGATCCATATTTCTAGGCTATCGTGTTGTGTTTGTGAATTATCTATATGTGTTCACTTTGTACCAGAATTGTTGCGTGAGGCAAAGTCATTGAAAGTGGAAATTACAGTTATATAAAGTCAAAACAAGAGTTATAATTCGAATCTATTGTCTCAAGAGAGTAAGTGGCTGGTATAAGTAAACTGTGTAGCAATCAGAGTCTGGATTTGTTTGCGTCCTGGGAGAATTGTGGTGACGTTGGACAATTATGCATGAATCTGGCTAGTAAGGTTGATACAGGTTCCAGAAAACTACAAGTTTATGGCCTTGTTTGGACATGAATTATTAACTATAATTCAGTTTATTTCCTTGAGAGAAAATGGGCGAAAGTTCTTGCTGCTTTTTATTGCAGTTAATGAAATGCGTGAAGCAATATTGTTATATAATTTGGCCGTGATATATATATATATTAGAAAAATGAGTTAACAGGGCTAGTTAGTCTATGGACTTATGAATATTGAGAGTAATTTACATGATTATATGGCCTACTCGAGAGCGGAAAGGAATATGAATGTGTAAATATAGATTTATTTTTTGCACTGGACAATGGACTGTTTTCTGAAATAAAGATCGGATAATAATTAATGTCTTCCAGTGTGTAATTTTAGCAAATCATTAACCTCAATTTTGTATTGAGTTGTCCTTGCAATTAACCAATTCGTAGTCAACGTAATGAATTGACCTTGTACAAATAGATTTACCTTTTTAGGGCCATGGATTCAAAGCAAAGAGGTTGGATTTGTCATTGCATTGAATTGTTTGAGTGAGCAGATAAGGAAGGTGTGAGCCCAAAAGGGTGCCCACATTTAGTCTTAGACCCTTGAAACGTTAGTTGATGCACTTTGAAGTAGCATGTTACTTCACAAAAATATAAAAAGAGTGAAATGTTAGTCTTAGAAGTACCATGTTGTAAGAGGCTAGGATGTGAGTTGTTATTGTGTTTTTACCTTCGGAAGGATTTGAGTGAATGAGGATAGGTAAGGAGAACTTGGATTGAGTAGTTAGTGAGTAGGCTAGTACAAATGGATGGAGACAACCAAAGTGACTCAAGAGGCAAGTGCATTCGAATTGGGATGAATGGAGGATCACATGGAGCGCACAAGTGGACCACCTCATCATGGCCACTTAATGGGGAAGGCCCAAGGAAGAATGCAAGGTGGAGGATAAGCAAATTCTCAAAGCACCAATCAAATCACGAGTTAAGCATCGTGGTTTGAATTAAGTGGTGAGCGACGATTTGGGAAAGTAAGGGGAGAAAGTTATGGCGGCGGAAAGCGAAGGAGGCTAAGTTTGGGTTGAAGCATCCCAAGTTTGGTAAAGTGTGGTAGGTAGAAAGCCAAGGCTAGTTAAATGTTCGAATTAGGATCCTTGTTGATCATTTGAGGGAGGAAGGCTTAGAAGATAGGATTGGCGCCTACTAAGTAGGAGGAAATCTCAAGGGCTTATCGTGAGCCTTGAGGGTGCTCACCCCCTCAAGCTTACTATATAATCCCTCATTCTTCCCTCACTCCTCCTCTCTTTCCTTTGTGCTCCAAGGCACCCCACGAGTTATAAGTGTGGGTGTGGGAAGCCATATTGGAGCACATGTGTGTGCTTAGTTTTTAGTTTGAGAGCCAAGGCTTGTTAGCCTTGAAGAGGGCTTGACCTCTTGGTAGAATTAGTGTTGACGTGAAGGATTTGAAAGTTAATTCATGATTCCAATTTGTGGTACTTAAAGTTCATGTTTTGAATACACGTGGTTGCAAGTTCCATGTTTAAGAGTTGAGCACTTGATGTTGTGATGAGTGCAAAAATATACTTGTGTGGATTAGTTAGTCTTAGTGAAGTTAGGAAATTCTCTCTCCCCCTCTCCTCTCTAGGATTTTAGGATTTTAGGATTAGAGAAGAATTGTGTGATTAGAAAGGGGTTGTTAGTAGAATTAGGGAAATTAGGTAGGAAGATTAGTTAAGGGCTTGAATAATTAGTGAGGTAGTTGGAGATTACAACTACAAAGTTGTGGGTTCATGAAGGAGCTGGGTTTATGAAGGAGCTGGGTTTGTTTAGTTAGAAGCTAAGAAGCTGGGTTTATGAAGGAGCTGGGTTTATGAAGGAGCTAGGTTTATGTAATTAGAAAGTAAAGAGATGGGTTCATGAAGGAGCTTAGTAGATAGCCTACCTAATTAGCGCATAGACAAGTAGTTAGTTACATTATGCTAGTTAGTGTTATGTGTGGCTTTCACAAGTAAATGTATTTGAGATTGACTATAGAGAATAGTGTTTTTTTAACACTTGCATCCTCTCTTTAAAAATAAACCACGTGCACAAATTAATGGAGAATGTGGAGCACTCTCGCGATGGCAAGACAAAGGAAGCAAAGACCAAAGGTGCGAGGGAGAGATTGACATAAGTCACATAAGTATTTCTTAATACTTAAAGGCTTATGTACGGTATGGAGACACCAAGTGAGACCTCTTATAGTAGCGATACGGAATACACAAGTGATAGTTCAAGTGGTAGTATAGAGTCAACGGCACGGACTCCATTTAGGAGAGGGATATCCTTAAGGGCTTGTGTAGCTAAAGCGGCCGGATGGACGTTAGAAGCAAACAAAGACAAAATAGCACCCGAGCATAAGGAGGTTAAAATAACATAGTTAACTTGTGCATTCTCCACATACGTATTGAAATCGTACATTGAGTTGTTAAAAGTGAAATTCCAGTTAAATCCAAGACCACTTGAAGGGTGAACCTTGCACTATGGACTCATCCAAGTCCAAATCCAATACCGCGGAGGAATGTGAGCCCAAACCCACTACTCGGACTACGGACGCTTAAGGGTGGGGGGTTTGGCCTCACAGAAGGTTATGGTCGTTGTAGTGTAAATGGAGAAATTGTTTCTTTCTAACCTTTGATGGAAGGTGAAGTGTCAACTTGTCGAGTCGATGGACTGCAAAGGCTTAACCGGATGCGGAAAAGACAAAAGACGTCCCACTTGTGAAAGTGATTGCTAATTAAAATCTTAAATGAATGAAGATTAATTTAGAATTTCACCACCTTTAAAGACTGAATGTCATAAGCATTATCTGTAAGCATGATAAATGAAATGAATTGGTGAATTAATTGTTTTAGAATTAAGAGTGTGGCATTATGACGCTAATTAAATAAGATAAGTTTATGAATTGGGTGAGAAATTGAGAATATGTTAACACGCATGAGTGGTTTTGACTTATGGACATGAGAAAAGAAATAATGATTCTCTTCACCAAGATCAGGTAAGATATTATCGTCGGAAAATATAATTAAGATCGAATATAACTAAAAAAGATTGACCATCCTGAAAAGATTACCGCACTGTATATTCAAGTTACATTAAATGGGGTTAATTAATAAAAGACTATTGACTACGCCAAAGTGTCATTGGC
Organism: Polytrichum commune; assembly: GCA_950295325.1. Taxonomy (NCBI): domain Eukaryota; kingdom Viridiplantae; phylum Streptophyta; class Polytrichopsida; order Polytrichales; family Polytrichaceae; genus Polytrichum; species Polytrichum commune. The sequence continues at coordinate 46,024,804 of OX485807.1, forward strand.
TTCAGTAAAGAGACAAAATGGGTTATTGTGGTACTTTTGGGCCACCCCCTTTCGAGGGAGCCTAAAAGTATCACACAAGCCCTTCGGTGAAGGTGGCCTGCATTTGCAGGCGCCCAAGCCGAACCCGGATGATAGGTGTATCACGTGAGTAGTTAGATTTTTAAGGGAGATTAAATATGCGTCGTAGTACCTCCGGAGGTTAGGCCTTAGTTTTTTACTAGTGTGGCTTTAAACTCCACTAACCAATTTCATATCTAGTTCTAACCTTAACCTACAACCTATTCTACGCGCAGACGCACCAGCCTTGAAACCAAGGCAATCCTAATTTGTGAATTGGGATGGTTCTGATACACCCAACCGGGTGTGACTCATACCACCCCAACTCAACGAACGGAATAACGACAATTTGATGGTTCATTCAATTCTTCCTATTTATTTATTTATTTCTATTTAGTTTTCTAAGCGGGGGAACTTGGCCTAAGTCCCACCCTTCACACAAATTCCTTCTTAATTACTTACTTTTGTTTGCACGTCCTAACTTACTACATTAATATATTAGGCATCACCCCTTACCTCGGGTCTCTTGCCAACAAGGGTTTACGATTTATTTTGTATGTTTTGATTGTTAAATGTGTTTACACTGGATAGACCACGAAATGCAACTCAATGGGACCAGGGTGACGGGCGACCTGTAGGTTCAACCTGTTGCGCAATCTTCATAAATTGGGGCTATTACTCCCAATCTATGGGGCCAACAACATAATAGTGGATTCGCGGGTCATTAACCCCACCTTTCCACCAACAACATTCAGAGTGGTCGTGTCGGTGATTAATCCGACTTACCACACACGAAACTTGCTAATAAATGAAGCTACTACCACAAAACATACCAAGGGCCCCGAAAACAATGGAATTGGGTACTCCCTTGGCGGTCAAGTGGTCAAGCCACTTGACCTTACGAGATAGGTGAGTGGGTTTAGAGATGCGTACCTTAGCCGTGCTTCCTCCAATCCTAAATGGAAGGCTTAAGGTTAGTTAATTTACCTCAATTTTCCTCGGTTGATTTGGGCTTGATGTAGGCCGAGCCGCTACCTCCTTCCTTGCTCCACTTTCCGAGCGTCGACCTTGCCTCCTTCTTTGTAACTAGTTTGGTAGTAAGCGTACCTTAGTTAACAATTAAAATATAAAGTGTTATTCTGCCCTGTAATTTAATCCTAAGCATAATTTTTATACTTAGTGCACCAAATTATCTTTCCAATGATTTAAAAATCACTCTAATCGGATAAGAAATGCAACAGTTATGAGGGTTGGAAGTGTGAGGTCGATTCAACCGACCCTTCCAACCCACCTATCTACCTTCTAACTTCAAAAATTCATAGCACATTCCTTACTACTTGGATCTAGGCTTTCCTTATACCATTGGAAAGCTATGAACAAGCTCTAACTAGAAAAATTATGACATCAGCAGGTTAAGCTAATAGAAATTCAGCGGACTCCTTGTAACACAGCAGTCAATCAAGAAGGCTTAAACTATGTATCTCGCCTTCAACAATTCATATCTAATTCAAATCTTAGTCAAATCAAACGTTCTATATGACCCTGGAGAGATATTAAAAAGATGTATTTGATAAAAATATGTGATTAGAAAGGTAAGCCGAAGTGAACCCAACAGGTCCTCTGTAATGCAGCAGTCAACCAAAGTTCTCAAACTATGTGTCCCATCTTGCACAATTCATATCTAATTCAAATCATGCTCAAATCAAATGTTCTAAGCCATTTTGGAAAGCTACACAAAAGTTCTACTTGGGAAAAATATAATTTCTTGGAATTAAAATTCCTATTGGGCTCGCAGGTCTGATCCAGCAGCCGCTACCCACAAGACCACCCAGTTTTTCTACTCCATCTTTGAAAATCCATAACTAATTGTCATCTCAACCAAATCACAAATGGGAAACGGCTATGGATAGCTATATGAAATCTCTCTAAGAGAAAAATGATAAGTATCTTGTTCTAGCTTTTGAACTAAGCCTTCAGGGCATTGGCAGATGAGGTCTATAATGCCTCTACTCAAAACTCTACCATCCAACCTACCTCTACAAAAGAAGGAATAATTTTGTTGGTGTGTTAATAAACACACAACCTAACTAGGAGAGAGAGAGTAGAGGAGGTTCTCAAGCCTTTCTTTTAGACCATTGAGAATACATGCTAAAGGATTTTTTCCTAACTACATTGAAGCAGGGCTTCGCCCAAAAACTAGAGAAAGAGAGAGAGCTACAAGGTGGAAGGAGGGGTTTTTAAACCCTCTCACAAAAGGGTTGGACCCCTCCTCCACCGGATCCATTTTTCAAACCCTTTCCCGAAATTTTGGCTCGGGGGTTTTCCCGGTTGAGGTTGCCACCCTCTCGCCGAGGTGGCTCCGACAAAAAACCTTTAGAAATCTTTCTAATTTTTCCGCCATCGAGTTGGCAAGGGGGCAAGTGGGCAAGTATCCCCCTTGCTCTCTTTCTTTTTTGTCTTCAAAATTCTTCACGCCGATTTTATTTTCTTACCTAAACCACCTCTAATAGTCTTGTGTGCCTCACACTACTAATAAACTAACACTTGCTTAGCTAGCATTTACTAACATTTGCTTAATAGCTAGCATCTACTAATATTTGCTTAGCTAGTTGTTTTTACTAGCTAGCATATTTTTTCTACTTTGCTATCTTCTAGCACTACTTAGTTTCATTTTGACCTTCCTTCTTCTAGGCTAAATGCTAAATGAACTAATTTTCCCTAAATTCCCTATCAATTCTAACTTTTAATGCTAACATTCTAACTAAAAGTGATCCCGCAGAGTGGTGGACCACTCAAAGGGTTCACAGTTATCTATGCAAGATCATTGACTATGGCTGTGCTTATGCTCGTGCACCGCATTTGGTCCAATTAAAATGAACTCACTCCATACTATTGCTTGGGATATTAAAATAAGGTGAATTATTGTCATGATTGCATGTACTGACATGGAGAGGGTTTCAGAGTTTTTTCCCCTTATCCATGATGCAATTGTCAGTCCTATTCCAAAATAAAAAAAAATAACTTTATGTTTTCCCTAATAAACCTTATTTGAGACATTTAGATGATGTATAAGTCACCTTTTGAGTCTTCTCTAAGCCTTGCCTTGGGTTTATTCATAACCAAAACCTAGACTACACTCCCATCATCCTCTACTTACACACTGGCACATGTGGCTAGAGTATTCAATCATCCATCAATATTTCTAGTTACTTTGCAAAAGGATTCTCAAAGACCTCAAGTTTCCCAATCCCTCGGGTATCTTTGTTAAGCTCGTAGGCAAAGGAAAATGAAGGGGTTTTACAAAACTCAAGTTCTCCAATCCCTCCGATATCGTTGTCAAGCTCGTGCACATTTTCAAATCTAGGGCTATGAAAGAACTGAAGTTCCCCAATCCCTCCAGTATCGTTGTCAAGCTCGTACACCACCTCAAATTAAGGGTTGTCAAAGAACTCAAGTTCCCCAACCCCTCCGGTATCGTTGTCAAGCTCGTACACCACGTCAAATTAAGTGTTGTCAAGGAAGTCAAGATCCCCAATCCCTCCTGTATCGTTGTCAAGCTCGTACACCACCTCAAATTAAGGGTTGTCAAAGAAGTCAAGTTCCCCAATCCCTCCGGGATCGTTGTCAAGCTCTCACACTCACTCAATTTAAGGGTTGTCAAAGAAGTCAAGTTCCCCAATCCCTCCGGTATCGTTATCAAGTTCGACAATCCCTCCGGCATCGTTGTCAAGCTCGTGCACCGCGCCAAATTAAGTGTTGTCAAAGAAGTCAAGTTCCCCAATCCCTCCGGTATCGTTGTCAAGCTCTTAGACCCGTACAAATCCAAGGTTGTCAAGGAAGTCAAGTTTCCCAATCCCTCTGGTATCCTTGTCAAGCTTGTACACCACCACAAATTAAGGGTTGTCAAAGAAGTCAAGTTCCCCAATCCCTCTGGTATCGTTGTCAAGCTCTCACACCTGTGCAAATCCAGGGTTGTCAAAGAACTCAAGTTCCCCAATCGCTCCGGTATCGTTGTCAAGCTCGTATCCCACCTCAAATTAAGGGTTGTCAAAGAAGTCAAGTTCCCCAGTCTCCGGTATCGTTGTCAACCTCGTACACCACCTCGAATTAAGTGTTGTCAAAGAACTCAAGTTCCCCAATCCCTCCGGTATCATTGTCAAGCTCGTGCACCACCTCAAATCCAACGTTGTCAAAGAACTCAAGTTCCCCAACCCCTCCGGTAACGTTGTCAAGATCTCACACTCGTACACATTTAGGGTTGTCAAGGAAGTCAAGTTCCCCAATCCCTCCGGTATCGTTGTCAAGCTCTCACACCACGTCAAATTAAAAGTTCTCAAGGAAGTCAAGTTCCCCAATCCCTCCGGTATCGTTGTCAAGCTCGTACACCAGGCCAAATTAATTGTTGTCAAAGAAGTGAGGTTCCCCAATCCTTCCGGTATCGTTGTCAAGCTCTCACACCACGTCAAATTAAATGTTGTCAAGGACGTCAAGTTCCCCAATCCCTCCGGTATTGTTGTCAAGCTCTTACACCCGTACAAATCCAGGGTTGTCAAGGAAGTCAAGTTCCCCAATCCCTCCAGTATCGTTGTGAAGCTTTTGCACCACGTCCAATTCAAGTGTTGTCAAAGAAGTCAAGTTCCCCAATCCCTCCAGTATCGTTGTCAAGCTCGTGCACATTCACAAATCCAGCGTTGTCAAAGAAGTGAAGTTTCCCAATCCCTCCGATAACGTTGTCAAGCTCTCCCACTCGTACAAATCCAGGGTTGTCAAGGAAGTCAAGTTCCCCAATCCCTCCGGTATCGTTGTCAAGCTCGTGCACATTCACAAATCCAGCGTTGTCAAAGAAGTGAAGTTCCCCAATCCCTCCGATAACGTTGTCAAGCTCTCCCACTCGTACAAATCCAGGGTTGTCAAGGAAGTCAAGTTCCCCAATCCCTCCGGTATCGTTGTCAAGCTCTTACACCCGTCCAATTCAAGTGTTGTCAAAGAAGTCAAGTTCCCCAATCCCTCCGGTATCGTTGTCAAGCTTGTACACCACGCCAAATTAAGTGTTGTCAAAGAAGTCAAGTTCCCCATTCCCTCCGGGATCGTTGTCAAGGTCTCACACCCCTGCAAATGCAAGGTTGTCAAAGAAGTCAAGTTTCCCAATCCCTCCGGTATCGTTGTCAAGCTCGTACACCACCTCAAATCTAGCGTTGTCAAGGAACTCAAGTTCCCCAATCCCTCCGGTATTGTTGTCAAGCTCGTACACCACGTCAAAGCCAGTGTTGTCAAGGAACTCAAGTTCCCCAATCCCTCCGGTATCGTTGTCAAGCTTGTACACCACGCCAAATTAAGTGTTGTCAAAGAAGTCAAGTTCCCCATTCCCTCCGGGATCGTTGTCAAGCTCGTACACGAGGTCAAATTAAGTGTTGTCAAAGATCTCAACTTCCAAAATCCCTCCGGTAGCGTTGTCAAGCTCGTACACCCGTCCAATTCAAGTGTTGTCAAAGAAGTCAAGTTCCCCAATCCCTCCGGTATCATTGTCAAGCTCGTACACGACGTCAAATTAAGTGTTGTCAAAGAAGTCAAGTTCCCCAATCCCTCCGGTATCATTGTCAAGCTCGTACACGACGTCAAATTAAGTGTTGTCAAAGAAGTCAAGGTCCCCAATCCCTCCGGTATCGTTGTCAAGGTTGTGCACATTCTCAAGTCCAGGGTTGTCAAAGAACTCAAATTCCCCAATCCCTCCGGTATCGTTGTCAAGCTCGTACACCATGTCAATCTAAGTGTTGTCAAAGAAGTCATGTTCCTCAATGCCTCCGGTCTCGTTGTCAAGCTGTTACACCCCTCCAATTGAAGTGTTGTCAAAGAAGTCAAGGTCCCCAATCCCTCCGGTATCGTTGTCAAGGTTGTGCACATTCTCAAGTCCAGGGTTGTCAAAGAACTCAAATTCCCCAATCCCTCCGGTATCGTTGTCAAGCTCGTACACCATGTCAATCTAAGTGTTGTCAAAGAAGTCAAGTTCCCCAATCCCTCCGGTATCGTTGTCAAGCTCGTACACCATGTCAATCTAAGTGTTGTCAAAGAAGTCAAGTTCCCCAATCCCTCCGGTATCGTTGTCAAGCTCATACAGTGACCTAAAGTAAGGGTTGGTAAAGAACTCAAATTCCCCAATCCCTCCGGTATCGTTGTCAAGCTCTTACACCCATCCAATTCAAGTGTTGTCAAAGAAGTCAAGTTCCCCAATCCCTCCGGTAGCGTTGTCAAGCTCTTACACCCATCCAATTCAAGTCTTGTCAAAGAAGTCAAGTTCCCCAATCCCTCCGGTATCGTTGTCAAGCTCATACAACCACTCAAATTAAAGGTTGTCAAAGAAGTCAAGTTTCCCAATCCCTCCGGTATCGTTGTCAAGCTCATACAACGACTCAAATTAAGTGTTCTCAAAGAAGTCAAATTCCCCAATCCCTCCGGTACCGTTGTCAAGCTCTTACACCCATCCAATTCAAGTGTTGCCAAAGAACTCAAGTTCCCCAATCCCTCCGGTATCGTTATCAAGCTCATACAACGACTCAAATTAAGGGTTGTCAAAGAAGTTAAGTTCCCCAATCCCTCCGATATGGTTGTCAATCTCATACACCACCTCAAATTAAGGGTTGTCAAAGAAGTCAAGTTCCCCAATCCCTCTGGTATCGTTGTCAAGCTCTCACACCCGTGCAAATCCAGGGTTGTCAAAGAACTCAAGTTTCCCAATCCCTCCGGTATCGTTGTCAAGCTCTCACACCTGTGCAAATCCAGGGTTGTCAAAGAACTCAAGTTCCCCAATCCCTCCGGTATCGTTGTCAAGCTCGTACATTGACTCAAATTAAGGGTTGTCAAAGAACTCAAGTTCCCCAATCCCTCCGGTATCGTTATCAATCTCTGACAATATTGTAGATCAACTTCCATTAAAGTGGTGATTGAAAATATTTCCTTCGGTATTAAATTCAAGAATGAACATCCTCGCAATCGCAATACTTGTAATTTTACAAAACGTTTCCAAAGATGTGCGTTTGTTAATAGATTTTCACAAGTCCTCAAACTCATCTCACCCCAAGTATATGATGGTATGTCTATCATAAAACATTTCAAGTTTAAAGAGCGTGCAGCAAGTGAACAAATGCAGTGTATGTTGTTGATGATATTTGAGATCTCCATGTCTTTGCTGTCAAATCTCAATAGGCGAAGATAGCTCAGACCACCATATTGAGATAGGATGTGGCTTATTCCATCGCCAAAATAAAAACAACCTTGAAGTTTTCCCACATCCTGTTTTTGAGAATATATAAAAGTATTAGCATATTGTACTTGTGTAGATTTTTCTAAGTATTAGTACATGACATGAGTTTGTGCTAAGCATCTATAACATGCTAACATTTTATCAAATATCCACCCGAAATGTCATTTTAAATTGAAGGTTTTGCATCGAGCCAAATGTTTGAAGAGATCATTTGCAATTATAATACATAAGAGAATGTCCCAATATAGCCAATGTTAGTAAAATACCAAGCAACTTGTAAGTCCGTTTGCGTTCCAAATTCGAGTACCAACATATTCTTTCTCAGCAATCATTTGTCCCATGGCACGTAGGTGGTCGTGCATTTGCAAAATCTCATCACCGTGAGCATCAATTTCTATGGTTACCAATGCTCGATTGACCAAAGTCTCCAATGCAAAAATTGGAGGGATGTTGTTATCGGTCCATATGCGTAGGGCTCTTTCTTTCGACATGCCACTAGGATACACATCTCCACCGAAGAAGCAAGCTATGTCCAAAAACATATTTTTTTCTTCTTGAGTTAAACCATCATCGAAGCTTACTCTCAAGGTATTCCATATCTCATCATCCTCCCCGTCCAAACTTCTTCCCCTTTTCATCCTCTGCAATGCGCGTTCCCAACTTCGCAACTTTCCTTTTCCATGTAAGTATGCCCCCACCACTTTCAAACTCAAAGGCAAGCCCTTGCAAGCTTCAACAATCATGTCATGTATATCATTAAATTGTGGTGATAAATGAGATGTTTCCCAAGAAGAATGAATGTTGAAGAGAGTTTTTGCTGCATCATCACCTAACTTGCTCACATCAAATTTTGCACCGCTTGCCCTCACACGATTTCTAATTGCACCCCAATCACGAGTTGTTATAATAAGTGTGGAGCCCTTGCTCCGATCTAAGACAACCTTTGGTACAATATCATCCACTTGAGCTTCATCCTTAACATCGTCCAAGATCAAAAGGACTTTCTTTTTTTCCAACAATTCTTCCATCAATTTGTGCGCATGCAATAAATCCTGGGCTTCTTCGTCCACACCATATTTTGATAAAATTTCACGTAGAATATCAAGTGGACTCCTACGTTTTGATTGCCCGACAAAGCATGACGCATCATATGTGGACCTCACATCATCAAATACGGCCTTCGCCAATGTGGTCTTCCCTATTCCACCCATACCGACAAAACCCAAGGTATTCACATCTCTGAGGTGATCTTTCACTCCTACAAGCTTGTTCTCGAGACCAACCACCGTTGGATCATCGAGTAATATTCTATCAAACACCTATTTGTACAACATATAAATATGTCAATAAACAATGTTATACCTTAACACCAAAAATGCATGTTGAACTTCAAACATGCACAATAACAAATCAAAGCAATTAATAAATTGAGAGTAACTTGAATAGTGAGCGCATTGTAATGGAAGTGGCATTTACCTTCTCACTACCGTGAGTTATTTCTTCTTTGCAACCTTCCAGTGTTGTTGACATCTTTTGGAAAAGGCTCCTAACTCCATAAAATTGCGGAACCATATCATTCAAAGATGTTCCCTTCATGAACATTTTCTTCAAGCCTACAAGTCTCTTGCAAATATTAGAGAACGTTGGCCTTTGTAAAGGATCCTCCCTCCAACATTCCTCGATCAATTTGGTAAGCTCCCCACAATTGATAGGTAGCTTCGGCCTTTCACCCTTCTTTATTTTTTGAAGAATTTCTTTCATACTATGTGTGCGATGAAATGGTACCTTCTGGGAAAGGATTTCCGAACATGTCATAGCAAAAGACCATACATCTGCTTGGAAAGGGCATGCCATACAAGCTAGGCTTTTGTCCATTTCCTCAAGTGCCATATACCTTGGTGTACCAACAATAAAATTATCCTTGCATGTTTGTGGTTTGCTTTGAACTTCCAATTTGGAAGTGCCATAGTCGATCAATTTGACATTAAAATGGTAAGGATTTGTATCCTTTGCGCCATCAATGGTCATGGAGCTCAAAAGCACATTGTCTGGCTTTAAGTCAAGATGGGCAACATGCATGTCATGAAGATACCACATGCCTCTTCCAATTTGAAGCATAACATCAATTGCAACAATGTATGGTAAGAATGTCTTATTGTGCTTCTCCAACATTTTTGTCAAACTCGTGTCCATCAACTCCGTCACCAAATGTAACTCCTTATGTTCTTCGTCTATTCCACAACAAAAGTATTTGATGAGGTTTGGGTGGCTCAAGCTTGCCAAAATCCCAACTTCTTTGCGAATACCAGAACAATCTTCTGGAACCTTCACCGTTTTTGTTGCACTTGATATTCCCAACCATTTTGATTTGTACACTGATCCTGAAGCACCAACACCCACTCGTTCTTCGAGCTCAGGTTTTGAAAAGTCTTTAGGTATTTCCAAAGCATCTAATTCTCCGCCTTCCACTTGTTGCAAGTCACATTTCAATCTCTTCAACAAATGCTTTGCTAATCTATATTCTTTGGAGTCCTCGAGCACACTTTCAAGTTTGTTCAACAAGTCTTGTTCATCGCTTTCAACTTCCTTCAAAGTAGCCACATTCAAATCCTTACACATTCTGTAGTTTTGTGGATTTGGATGGTTTGTCAAGTATATCTCGTGCACTGCCTCCCAACAACACTCCAAATCAAACACGAGCTCCCGAAAGGCCTCTTTGTTGTTTAATTGGAAAAGAGTTGCACGGCACCAATCTCCACTCCCACATTCATATACCAATGCTCCCCCTTTTTGTATGATATGATGTAACTCCATCACCACAACCCTAACTTCGATGGATTGCTTGATGGATGTCATCATCTCAATAATACTATCCATGGTTGTAGAGAGCTTGGTCACAAGATTTGTGCATTGTCGCCTATTCAACATATCATCTCGTCGGAGAATAATTTGCATTTTGATCATTTCTTTTGCTTTCCATTGCAAAAATTCCGAAAACTCACATTGATGTGGTGCCTCTTTGTGAAAAAGTGTCAAGAAGTATACGAAGCAAGTGATGATGAACCACCACAACATTGACAGTTTCTTCACCAATAATTGCCGCAGCTCGATGGCCATGACGGAATTAAACCTACATTTGACATCAATTTTGCCAACATTTCAATCTATGGAATACAATAAAAATGAAAAAGCAAAGTTCATGTCTTGGGGACTTCAAAGAACATTAATCCAAATGTTTGATTTGAGGACAAGGTTATGGACAAAAAGTCATTGAAATTGATTGGTTTTCACCGCTAAGGAGCCAAAAAGCATGCAAAGCAGAGGGTGTTTACAAATTATCCATATTATCCATATTATCCATAAAGCATTACTAAATGAGCCTCATACGTTTCATCAACCAATACTATGCATCCCAATCATCAAGCATCCTATATCCACATAACATATTTCAAGTCCTTGATCCTTATTAGTATAACCCTATAATATTTTGAAACTTGTAAACTTATGTTTCCGTTGTATCCACAACTATATTATGCCTCTAAATAATATGAGGCACCCTATTATGTTTATTGGACATAGCTTTCTAGAATGAGAATTTAAGGATTACAGTCATCATAAATTGAATATTTGTGAATTTAGCCCCAACATCACCACATTGAGGACGAAGAAATGCTTATTGAAGAGTAAAGTAAGGCATACGTGATTTGTGGAGCACAAAACTTGATGCATGGATGACTTCCATCGTCCACACTACATGGTTTAAAATTTGTCCATACTTTGCGACATTTTATCGCCGAACAAATAGAAATCTCACTATGACTTCGTTCCAGTAATATAATAGATAACTTGGCTCACATACTCCCATATGACAAAACACACATGTAAACTACTTGACCGTTCGACATGAAAGTGGTTGTATGCTCATCTTGAATATTCTCTTCAACATAAATTAGTCTTGGCGCCACGTCAACTTAAGTCAATGTGAGATTTGACATTGTTCAAACCATGCATTGTTCAAAACTCCAAGCCTCGGTTCCCAAAGCTAGCAAAAGGAGGGCAACTAACGTGGTACTACAACACCTACATGCACTCCCCCGAATATATGCTATTGATTCGATTCAACATAAGAGCATGCAATTGCGACCCCTTTAAGCATCAAATCTCTTAAAATCTCTTGAAATCATGATATAGGAACACCTCGGCGGTTGATTTCTTAGACACAATCTGAAACCAAGGATATTGACTTTAAACTTTTGGTTGGAAACCACACCGAAAGCCAAAAAGAAAGTTTCCTTTTCCAAAACTGCATACCGCTGGGACAAAGAGAACACATCCTTTAACCCTAGCAGGATAGAAAAGGTTAAACTATGTGTGAAGATAAAGGATGAGAACATCAATGAAACCCTCGTCGCTCCAAAAACAATGAGAGTCCAAAAAATCTTGATACATTAGAAGACATGGACACAAAATATATAGTCATTCTCAACTTCCACCTATTTTGCTATACAAGATTCGACCCCATACAAAATGCCAAAATAATGAGAATGGAAATAGGAGCTTACATGAATCATGAGGCTAACGAAACTTGGGATGTTTGGCGTCGGATCGCCGTGAGCATATCTACAACTTGATGCAACAAAAAGCTCTCAATAGACTTGCAAATCCCACACTCCCAACCTCTCCAAATCCTCCACATCTAGATCATCTTGCTCTTGAGAAAAGTCATAACCGTTTGCCTCCGCCAACCTAGGTGTTGAGGCCCGACATGAAAGTCAAAGTGCAATGGAATCCATCAATGTCCGATAAGTTGGAGACGGCGGGGAGGAGCTCACTTTACAGCAGCTAGAAGACGCAGGTGCAAGTTTGGGCGGAGCCTCACACATTAGGTTCAGCATGCCAGCTTCAGCGGTGCATCAGTTTTGGACAAAGAGATTAAGTGAGACTAAACTTAAGAAGTTGATCTGTCACTTAAGTTTAGTTGAAACTTGGTAAATAGGGCCACCACATATATGCATCTTCATCATTCACATGTGCCGCTCTTTCCTCCTCACAAACCCTAAAGTTTGTCACCTCTATTCCCACAACTAATATAATGGTAGGTGTACCAATTTCACTTGCTAGATACTTCAAAACATCTGCATAAATCGGGATTAAATTAAACCCAACTTGCATCCCTTACACCAAAATGAACCTCATCTAACCACCTTAACCGAACTGCCCACCCTAATGCTCTCAATGGCAGGATCAAACTTCAAGAGATTGCTAGTTTAACACGAAATGATGCAACATCACCATGTACAACAACTAAGCGTTTTGAAACCTTCAGGCATGTCCCAACTTCATCACCATAGATTGCACCATACTCAAGTTGCACCCAAAACTTATAAAATCATCAATGTTGGTTGCATAGTCAAGATCTTGAATCAATACAACAAGCATCACATTTCCTCAAACGTTGTCCAATGTCCGAGTATAAAAATAGGTGTTCCATCCAATGGATCATGTGTCTGCTCAACAACAAGCAACATGGATGCATGTTCTCATGCTCAAGATCCTGTGAGACACATTTCTAGTGAATCAGATCGTACTCCATACCCACAAAATTCAAAGGCTTGATAATTTCCTATTACTTATGAGAATAGTGCAAATATCCTAACTTGTTTGATATTCCTCTAGTTGCAATATAAGAACTACTTGGTTCTCCGACTTGCACACTAAAAGGAAGGCCATCTTAGTAATAATAAGGTCTCCAGCAATCACTACTATATTGTTGGTGTATCAAAAATTTGTTTCTTGGGTTATTTTCGAGGTCACATGCTTATCTCACCAACGCAAACCAAATAGTTTCCAAAACCTTAGTGCCCATCAAAATTTGAGAGTGAGGCACCTTCTATACAGTAGCACCATAGCTTGTTAGTGCACAAATAATTCTCAAATAAAAAACCGAAAAAAGATGGGAAATTATGAACCCAATCAAACGAATAAGTGAAATTTTATATTAGGAAAAACTAATTAATGGAAATTTTGGACTCTTCTAAGCTCCAACCACGTCAACGCGCCATAAGTGGTTGCACGCCAACATGTTAATGGCTTGGCGCCCTGCTCACTCAAAGCAGCAAACTCTCTTTCTATATCCACCTCCCTCTCATCCTTGCTAATAGGGATAAAAGCAAAATCAATCCGTCGTTGTTTTGGTGCCATTTCTAATGCTCTTCTCACACATGTCAAATTGCAAATACATACAAAAGACCTAACACATACACTGTGCAAAGACAAACAAGATGCCACACTAAGTAAGATAAAGGTTAATACTTAGGTTTAAGGCCAAGAAGCCGCCACGAATGAATCAAAAAAACAACAACCTATTTCCAGTACTGGTGGAGCTTACCCAAATAAATAAATAATTAAATTAATTAAATCATAAGATTGAAATTTTTTTATAAATCATATTTTAAGTTGACAAACCTCATTTTTCAAATATTAAATAAATATTCGTTTTGAGGTGCACGAGCCAGCTATGGTGCTACGGTACCCCTTCCCGCCCTCAAAAATCAAGTGGCCGCAAACTCTAGAAGGTTAAATCTCTTTCCCTATAATCGGTGGCCAATGAATATATATTATAAACATTTGAAGACTTCATGGGTGCGATGAGCACATGGAATGGGCCAAAAACTTTGAAAGCCGGTTCCTTATTGATTGAAACATTTAATGGTCATTGTTCGCTTGCTCTAGATCGTGTGTCAAGCTACACTATTTGAATTTTCAAAGGAGTGTGAGCAAAAATCCACACCTAGTTGGTCCTACCATGGTCACGACAAGGTTGAAATTTGTGTAGTCAAGTAACGATTGTGGCAAGTTGGGGTTTGCGAGGAGATATGTCCAAATCTAACCAAAATTCAGACAATGAGGAAGCCGCAAAATCCAAGGTCAAAATGTTGAGCTACTTACATTAAACATTTCACGCTTCCAGGTTACAAGTGGCCTGCGCTAATACAAATCAAAATTATCTAGACTCTACCCTCTCCATTAGAACTTGCAAAAACACCCAAATGAGTTTGTTAACCTATATTGGAAGGGTTCAACCCATCAATAACTATCGCAACTGGAGTGCGATGAGACATACACCAACACTCAATCACAAAACTCAACGACCCTTATCTCTAAACCCACCACCAAAAACCTAATGAAATCCACATACATAATGACGTAAAATACCGCACATGTCTGATTCTAAACAAAAGAAAGCTAGACCACCAATGACCAAAGCGTTCAACTTATAAGGCTCCGCTAGTTAAGATCCAACACTTGATTTCCACAACCGTCATTAACATTCAAGTCCAACTCATAAGCACTAGATTCGAAATACGAGAACTAAACAGACGGCGATTCACTACGTCTCCTCCAACATGTTTACGGTAGAGGAGCATGGCTAGGGCTCTATTCCACCTTTGAAGGTACTCTATTACCATTGCCCGATCGCAAAGGTCGCCTCATTCCTCAACAAAACCCGTAAGTAGTCCAAAATTGCAACTACAACATCAAGTTTGTCAGTATGCTCTATGCCACTGCAACGGACTGTGTAAATTGCACAAGTACTTGAACAACGACAGGTCTCGTCTATCATTCGGCACAACACGTCAACAAGCTTGTCTCACACATGAAACCCTCCCACCCACGAGCACAAAGATAGATCCAGGGCAGAAGGCAGAACCTGTGTTCTCTGTGAAGCTTCAGTTGTAAGTGCTCACTTAAGTTGCACAAGATGGATCCCGCAATGTGCACAGCAGGCACTTGGAAGTTGGAAGTTTAGATAATTACAACATCATCACTTGGGAAGGAGAGCGCACTCCACCACACGCAGTGTCTGGAAAGTGATTCGCAAGCCATTAGGGAGGAGTTCTAACTTAAGTACAGTAGCAATGCTCACTTCCCGACACAACTACACTACTAAATATGATATTTAGCACTACACTGCAGTTTACAATTGTTATTGAGCAAGACGATTAGAATTGATGACACTAAATCTTGTATTCAGTGTGGCAGTCGGAGGATGGCAGATGCAACTAGGCTTGCATAGAACTGTTCCCCCACGCGGTGCCTTGGGACATGAACAGTAAGCTCCAAATTTCTAAGAGCTTTTGGCGGCCCTCCTTGCACGGCAACCACAATTCATGCATTGACATGATCAAATATGTAAAAGTTACGCAATCACGTAGTTCACAACATTACTCAATCACGTGGGTCGGTTCCATGACCCCGGACTATGTTAATTGAATTCCATGACCCCGGACTATGTCGATTGAATTCCATGACCCTAGACTATCTCAATTGAATACCATGACCCTAGACTATCCCAATTGAATACCATGACCCCGGACTATGTCAATTGGATTCCATGGGCCCTCGAACAAAGTGGGAATACTCGTTTTTTTTTCTCACATTTAGGATGAACTTCAAAATTTGGGTGGAGTTATACTCTTGTCACTATGCGCAAGGTTCACTATTCATCCTAGTAATATTCACAAGAAACGTTGTTCATCTCTATATTATTCCCTAAAATTACTATTCATAGCAGAAATATCATTGACATTATTGACATTATTCATAATATTCATAATATTTATATTGGCACTATTCATGGGTGCAAGCATGGGCTGCATGGTAAAGTGGACAGCTCCTGATCCATGCCTAGTGTTAAGTGAAAGTGATTCAATTTTATGTACTAACTTTGAATTTTGTGAAGAGAAAAATCATAGACATTTTAAAAACATATTGATCTACAAAGCCAAGCAATTTATGATGACAAAAAAAATTCCAAGAAAAGTCTACTTATTTTAGAAGACGGTGCAAGTGGTGGGCAAGTAGGTGATATTGAATAAGTGATTGTCTAATTTTTTTTAATATGATAAAATTGCATTAAATTGATGGTTTTTTACAAAGTTTTGTGGTGATGCCCTCAAGTAGATAATGGATTCATGGAATATAAAAAAAAACTCTAACTTCAAAATAGTTAAGGTCATGAAATCTACATCCAAAACTAGACTCAACCATTTGCTTTTGAGCATCACTTTTGACGCTAAGTATTGAAGATCTCAACTTGATATTCTACATTTGAGTATTTAACACAACAATAGAGGTCATCATAAAAAAATTCCAATTTAAATAACTCTTTGCTACTACTTTTAGGCCTTTGACCAAAAAAATTATGGTTTTAGTATACCGGAGCACTTTTTTGGTCTACTTTACCATGCTTGCACCCTCATGTTGACACTATTCATTATATGTTCCGGCGCTAGTTTCTTCCTAATTTTTTAAGTTTCTTCCCGTTAACGTAAGATAGTGGAGGTCCATTGTTAGATGATAAATATAGAATGAAACACAACCATGTAGCTTGAATAATGGGCAATTAGAAGTTTTTGCACGGTCTAATTTTGACCCAAGAAATTTTACATCGGTAAAGAGGCAACCTTTTTGAACATATCGGTGTGCACAAAATAATCCTACTAGAGTGGGTGGAGAATTAGAGTGGAAATAATTAGTATGCGCCACCCTAATTGCCTACCGGGGTTGGAAATAATGTTGGTCCACCTCCGCCACACCAGGAATCACTACTAACTAAAGGTGGGGCAAGGGGACACTGGAATGACATTTAGACGACACCGTTCTACCCAATCTAATGCCCCCTCCCCACCTCACTTTAGCTAAGCCTAACAATATGTTCTTAAATCACAGCCTTCAGACCATCGACGTTATCTAGTGCCGAGCCTTGTTGGCAAATGATGTGGCATGGTTTGAAAGTGGAGGTTTTAAGCCCCAAGCACCGACCCTCCCATAGGTACCTAGACATGAGGCAAGAATGTAGGACCTTTAAAAGCGTCGCCTCCCGCCCTTGTGATTGGTTGCCTTTAGTCTCAGCTATGAAGGCACAAGGAGCTTCATTAACAAAAACCCATGGTAAGATAGATGAGTAGTAAGGCATTTGGGGATAGGACAAAAACTATCCAACATTCATTGCTTGGTAGATAAAACAATGACCATGTGTGAAAGCTACTCAACTAGAACCTACTCGACAATCTCCGGAGCAAGTTCTTGTAGATGCATTGGGATAGCCGGACGCCTCCGCTATAACCGAGGGAGCTTTACCCGGTTTTTAGGAAAGACTTTGGTTATTTGGTAAAGTTGGGTGGGGAGGGGGCATAACAAATATTAGATTTGAAGTGGGGGTTATCCATGGCCATGTCAAACCCATGTCGTCTTGGATGCCAAGGTGGGGATAAGTTTACGCTTAAATCATGGTGCATATATCATCTAGGAGGACTACAAGGCCGATAAGTGTCAAAGTCTTTGCACATTCTTCCGAGCACTATTCCGGGCCTTCGCTTTTCCATTCACTGTGGGCAAACCAATTTCTACCAACAAGTATTCTTCTAAACTCACAGTTACCTTTGACAGTAACTTGCATGAAGTTCAAAAAAATTGACGGCTCATCAGGTAACACGATCGTGTGTTAATAATACATGTCTCCCTTGGGTAAAAACATTCACTATATATGATATTTATTGTCACTTGTTGTTTGGAATTATGCAATGCTATATCTTTCCATTGCTAATGTAACTTTCTACCAAGTAAAGTTGTTAACGTTCTGTAATGTCCAAACCACCAATTTGACATTTGTTGGTAAAGTATGGAATATACAGTATATAGATATAGCATCGCATGATTCCAAATAGTAAGTGACACCAAACATCATATTTAGTGCAGTAATCGCTTGCATCCTGTATTGAGGGTCGTCATTCCCTTCTTTGCAAGGGCTAGCCCGACCATTCACATCAAGTCATGCAGAAAACGGAGCCACACTGCATTTACACATGGATATTGTACTTATAAGTGGCTGTATCCAGGTATTAAACACAGGGAACATGTAATTCCTTTCATCCATCCATCCATCCATCCATCCATCCATGCAACAGACCGAATCCGCAATATACAGCATGGACTATAAGTTAAGCACATAAGGTAGAAATACATTAACCCGTGAAAATAAGGTGATTCGCATCGAAGATCTGGTCTGACAGTCATGAGATAATTTTCCAAGATAGACGAGAAGGATTCATGAAGAATGCACGTTGTTTCATATTTTTCTGCCTTGTATAAAAAATTCCATAATTTTTCAAAGTGGAAAGTTTGTCCAACCCCCTACTCGTTCACTACATTCTCCCTACACCGAACACGGTACTTCGCATTTTCATACATAACATCGTCTAAATTGGTTACCTCATGAGTACTTTAACACTTGACTCCCATTGGCTACACTAAGTGTACACACATTGAAGTTGCTGCTAAACCATGATCGGTTTAAAAAATGGCACTTCACCATTATGATGGAGGTCTAGTGTATGGCTAGAGGGTGGTTAAGCGCTTATGGTGTTTCTACCTTATATAGTTCACATAGATAATGCAATCCATGTAGGGGTGATGGATGTAGGTTATAAAGGTCCATGATGGCCTCCAGACCATGGGCATAAGATGATGACGAGGACAACCGACAAACTCCCAAAAGGCATATTATCTCTTTCAATCCGATCCGAATAAATTCAACATTCTCGACTGAAATATTTGATGGGCATTTATATGTGGCATCGTACGCATGGTTTTTATTTACTAGCATGGTGAACAAGTTTTGTGCCCTAATTACGTAGAAGTGTTCCTAAGCTTGACCACTAAAGAACACAAGTGCTTAGGATCTTTAAAATGAACCACAACGCACATAGTTTTCTTGGTGAAATGTTGAATACATATTTCACATGTCAATTTCGACAAGCTAGTTGCATGCTAGAACCAAGTCTGCTCTATTAGGTAGGGATCTATTATGATTTTGAACCTAACAGTGAAGTTTTTGCATTTTTTAGTTTATGGCTTACTATTATATATTAAGAACCAGTTATTTCTTCGTTATGGAGATTCTAGTTCATTTTCCGCATGAAATTGATCTTACCACTTCTTACTATTTGCAAAATCTTGTGGATTAGGGGGCATGTTGAATCGATAAGTTATTGCACCTATAGAATGTGAAATACTTCCACACAAAATAGTTGTGGGTGAATGAAGCATCACTGACTTAGACATGTGGGCCATGTTGAATGTCCTTATTGTTTGATTAATGCTAGAAACTCCAACTCATTTTTTCTTCATTGTAGAGACCCACATGGAGACATGGACAGTGAAGAAGGCCAACATAATGAAGCGGAACATAAGAAGAATTCCAACAAAAACGTAGTCCAATAAAGTTGTACATCGAGGTAATTTTAGGCAGCCCTCCTTGCACGGCAACCACGATTGCAGCATTGACCTAATCAAGTATGTATAAGGTATTCAATCACGTAGTTAAATAACATTATTTAGCCATGTGGGTCGGTTCCATGACCACTATGTCAATTATATTCCATGGGCCCTTGAACAAAGTGAGAGGCGGCCCTCCTTGCACGGTAACCACGATTGTAGCATTGACATGATCAAGTATGTATAAGGTATTCAATCATGTAGTCAAATAACATTATTTAGCCATGTGGGTCGGTTCCATGACTACTATGTCAATTATATTCCATGGACCCTTGAACAAAGTGAGAGGCGGCCCTCCTTGCACAGTAACCAGGATGGTAGCATTGAAATGATCAAGTATGTATAAGGTATTCAATCACGTAGTCAAATAACATTATTTAGCCATGTGGGTCAGTTCCATGACCATAGACTATGTCAATTAAATTTCATGGGTTCTTGAACACAGTGGGAATATTCATTTATTATTCACATACCGTAGTTTACTAGCAGGTTCGGCAACTTGCTACCTAATATTTAATTAAAGTTCAAAAAGTAGGTTCGACATCTAAAAATATTACATTCATATTTTCGACAATTTTCTCTTTTAAGGGCGTAGGATGATTTATGAGTGAATCGAATAGATATTTTATTACAAAATGTGAACTTTCATTACAAAATGTTTGGCTCTATAGGTCTCCGAAATTTGGGGCACTTCCTCAACAAAACCAAGCCTCTTTAATAATGTATAGGCCAAGAATGGATGTAGTAAAAGTAAGTGACATTCCCATAAGTATAGGTCTCACATCAAACAAAGTTTTGCCTCCAAAATGTATAAGATATGTCTTTGAAATTCTAACTAGGAATTATCTAGAGCCTCTTATGGAACATCATAGGATAACAACTCACATTCTTTTTATTTTTTCTTGTTGTCTTAACATTTAGATGATTATTAACACCAATTTTCTATCTATAAAGAGAAACTTATCATACAAAGATGTTCTCCCCCACTTGAATGGTTATCATCCAATGCACTCATTTGACTCA
The DNA here is from genome assembly GCA_950295325.1 of Polytrichum commune. NCBI lineage: Eukaryota > Viridiplantae > Streptophyta > Polytrichopsida > Polytrichales > Polytrichaceae > Polytrichum > Polytrichum commune. The sequence continues at coordinate 46,045,481 of OX485807.1, forward strand.
AAAAAATTTAGCTAGTTGATAATAAGCGAGGCTTTGTATTCTTGTGTGTCACATGTATTTTTTTCTCCTTGCGTAGACTAACCCGGGTGGTCTGTAGAAACCCAAAAGGATACGAGGGCTCCTAGAATCACCTGCGAAGCATTGGAAATAATGTGTGTCCAAGACCCCGGTTTGTCCCCTCTGTCTTTCTTGAGACTTCCGACCAACACCTCACATAAAAGAAAATACTCATTTTACATCAAAAGTAATATCATAAAATAAAATATTCATCCCACCTATTTGCTACAAAACCAATTACTATGGCCCCACACTAATTTTTCATTATACTTTTGACGTGGGTTGAAAGTTGACATGGCCCACATTAAATTTTATTATGAGATTTAATGTGGGCTCTAAAGGAATTATTGTGGTCCACATTAATAGGACTATATAGTGTACTTTGTCCACAATCACTTGGGGCTCATACATGATGCATATACAACATGAATGAAAAGGATATCCACTTCATGCAACGATTAGAAATTACTTGCTTGGCAATCAAAGAGAAATTAAATATCAAGACTAAAATGGAAAAAAAACTACTAAAATTACCCTAAGTCCCTATGGTAGAGACTAGTAACTCGTATTTACGTAAATTTGGACATATTTTCAAATTACGGACTTGTTCTTTGCTTCAACTCAACGGCTAGGGCCATTGATATCCTTATGATATACCTAACTTTTATAAGAGATGTGTGAATCCTTAGTGATTACTTGAACGTTGGGCTTTCAAATACAGTGGAAATTTCAAATATATATATTTCATCAATTATTTTTCAATGCATATTATTAAATGTTGAATATTGAAAATAACATCAAAACAACTGCTATAACATTTTCATTATTGACTCTACAAATTCTATTGAAGGATCCTACCATACATTCCTATCATAGGATCATATCATAGAATTTAGAATGTTATAATTATGGACTTGGACTTAATCCAATTCTACTTAAATACCAATTTAATAAAGAAAAAAATATCAAGAGTTAGTTAAAATCTAAGATTCACACACTAATTTTATTGTTGGTTGGCAAGTAAACCATGCCCAGGGGGTGGACTTCCCATTGGAAACCCAAATGACATGCATGGGTCACTATGAGATCAAAGCCCCTATACACAAATGTTTTTATAAAGAAGAACAATTGCATACATAGTAACGGCTAGAAAATGCTTCATTACATACAGTACATATACATCATGAAACAAAAAACCATTTATTACATATGCAATCCACTTTCACCTTCCAATGAAAATGTCATTAGCAATTGTTTCACGAATAGGATGTAACTCAATGATTGCCAAAGGCACATATATACGTTCTATGGTCTAGGCAATCATTTTTATGACCCCCCCCCCCTCCAATAAGTATCAAATAATACACCACAATCTACTTCAAAAAGGAAGTGATAACATGATCAAATGCGACAACGGCAACAAGATTTAAGTCCACTAAATATGATATTTAGTTTAGTGCCACCAATTCTAATTGTCTTGCTCAATACTAATTGTAAACCTCAGTGTAAGTGTCACCGACACTAAATGTCAACCCAACAGTATTAGTCATTCCTTGTATTTCTTAGGGGATTATAGATTTACAATGTTGCAATTATTGTCACTTACCAAGTGAGTTTTCATCCAATTTTTCAATCATACATGGCAATATTTCATCACAAGTTGCTGACAAGAGAAGGTAGGGTTTTGGCCAATGAATGAACTCATCCATCATCCATGACAATACTTATTCACTTATTCATAAAAAGGATCATCCAAAAAGTCACCAAAGTGACATAAAATATCAAATGACACTCAAAGTTATATTTAGTGTAGTACTTAGATAACTTTAATTTTTTTGGCTGATTCTCGAATAAACTGTAGCCACACCCTGGCATTAATATCTTCACTATGATGTCAAATGTCCACCCACATGATATATGTGGTCTTTTTGTATATAATCATGTCACAGTGGCTGCATGGCAAGTTAAAAAAAACTACACCTGAAGCATGAGTGTTCACATTTTCAAAGATTGCTTGCTTATTATCAAACTCATCAAAATTATGAAACCACCTGAATATCAGTTATTTGCACCTAATTTACATGGTATGTATTTCAATATAGGTCATTTATATATGGTCCCGACTCTCCAAATCACATTTAATGAAATACTTGTTGAGATGAGCGTACAATACACTACATGAAATCTCAATACATGTAAATTACCACATCACACTAGCAATGTCTTGCATTCAAATGATTCGCATGGTATCAATTGCCATTCACATATGTTCATCATGTCCAAAGCTTCAAGATCATGTATACGGTGTTGAAAGAATAGAAAAATTTCCCAAGTGTTCAAACACACAAATAGCCTAAATGAGATATCTAAGTCGATCACAATTCAGGAAATAATTGCATGGCAAAAGTTTCTCTAGTAATATGTTTCAGGTATTGACTCTTTTTTACATAGAGCCTAAAAATGAATGCCCTTTCAACTTTGAAGTCGACATAAACACCAATTCACTTAAGGAGAAGCTTTCAACATAGTAGACTTTTGGTAGGGTCTATGTGAGATTTGGGCAAACCAACCCATACACTCATTCCTTATTGGATGCCTAAACCCTTGCCTCCAAGAAACAAGTGTATGGGTTGTTTCGCCCCAGCTGTCTATGTGATCATTTAAAGAGAAAAATGATCTTCACTTTGACCTCTTATAACTTTCCCATCTCAACTAGAACCTAGAATGGTGTCTATAATATCTTGAGCACTCAGTCCAATCTCATTGTAATATGTGCCTTTTAATGTCCATGCTCAATATAACGCACACGTCTTCCGAGAGTCCATTCTTGATAACAACAAGCTTTGTGATAACACATATAAAGTCTCACCTCAATAATACAACACCTCAATTATACAACGCATTTCCCATCGACCAAAGTTTCTAGTGTTGATTCACCCCGATATTACGACTACAACACTCGTACAATTTTAAGCCTAATTTGTCATATAATAGACGTAATTGATGTGCATGAGTGATGGGACCCACACTAAAACAGTTTGTTTTGGGATTGGGGAGATGTTATAGTTCAAGCTACTAACCTACACTTGAAGAGACTCAAGCAAATATCTTTGTCGGATTTCATGAAATCCATTATCTTAGAATACAAAAAATCCTCACTATCGGGATACACTAAAACCCATATTGTCTTCAATGCCAGCTTATTGGCATCCTTGTCGAGGACGGCGGAAAATAGGGGGTTGGGGCCCTTAGCTTCAAGCACGATTGCGTGTGTGGTGGTTTGCAAACAGAATGGTATGGATGGCATTAGAGCCATTTTATAGTTGGATGATGGACAATTTTGCTACTAGTTCCCTTAAGCATGTTGGTAGTGATGAATCGTATGGTTATTCCACCTTACAATTTAGCAATATTACTATTGCTTTCTTATCACCTAGTGTTACAAGGATGGTACAACCCTTGGATCAAGTATTAATTGCCAAAGTATTTGGCGTTTTTCCTATACACACGGGTTATTCACAAGTGAATACACAACCACTAGTGATGACTAACTACACAACTAGCCGTAGTAACGTTTTCTAGAATAATGACATAATTAATCATACCTATGACTTAGATGACTAGTCTTAGTCACATATTCTATAGAAATGACTAGTCATAATCATGTTTTTTAAAATAATACTTAGTCTTAGTCATATTGTTTAAACTAATAACTAGTCTTAGTCATATTCTCTAAGGATTTTGGGTTTAGGGTTACGTACCTTTACTGCAGGTTGTTGACTCAACGGCGGTGTGCGCTCTTCGCCCCACTTTGTCATCTCGTTGTTGTCGTCACCCACACTGCTTTTAGTGCGCATGTCCTCCTTTCTTAGTCTAACACTGGATCAAACATGGAACATCAATTAGAAGAAGGTCCACACCCTGATTTGGAACAACCACTATGAGGAGTTGACCTTCTCTTGCCTAGAATAGGAACGTCCCTAGAGTCCTCAAACATGTTAGACAACAACCTTGACATTCAATCCAAAACAACACTCGATATCTATGGTATTCTAGTAATTCCTTGGAGTACTTCTTCCACATGCTCACCCAATAAATTGGCTATGGACCTCAATATCACATCATGTACAAAGGAAGACGCCAAGAGTGGAGGTATTTGAGCCATTTTCTTTGGAGTGGAAGATCAATATTGAGACAACAATTGTTTCAAAGGTTAGAGACACCTAGAAGCAAGCCTCACACCTCAATGTAACAATAAGACTTCAAGTAAAGAGAGAAAGGAGAGGACAAAGCACGCTGGACCAAAAGAAAGAACGCCAAAGAACAAATGAAGGTCGAAGAACAACACACTGGGGCAAAAAGAGAAGCGGCCACGGAAATAGGTACTCGGCCATGGAATTACAAGGAAATCGCGCGGCAATAGGATAGGTAACCCACGTTAATAGGGTATACATGTCATTTACGTTGCATGTAGGTTTTAGATTTTTTTTTTTTTAAATCTTGATGACTACATGTAGTCATTGGTTTACAAAGAGAATGATTACATTTAGTCATGGTTGTCCTACATGTATGACTAGTCTTAGTCACAAATCCTCTGTTAGGTTTAGGTCTTTCTTCATTGCTTACTACATTGATGACTATTGGTAGTCATTTATTTGTTTTATTGAACACTACAACTAGTCATAAGTTGACTAGGCATAGACGTGATCGACTTCAATCATAGTGAAATTCTAAATAATCCAACCGTCATTCATGGATTTGTATATGTCCTTCGCATGACTATCATGTACAAGAAATGAATTGGATCCCCTTTAATTGCATAAAAACATTTGGAAATGGATCCGAGAACACGAGAGGATCTTCTGCAGTTGTAATTGTGGAACATAGAGGAGAAGGAAGCATATAGACAACAACTCACAAGTTACGCATGCCTATATAAAAAAATGCATGGGTGCAAAATGTTATCAAAGAAAACCATTCGCAAACATCTTCGAGAGTACAAGCGAGATCTTGAATTCAAGAAATTAATCATGATATGCTTGCTAGATGTTGTTGATGTTTTTTTCTTCTTCTAAGCAATATCTAGGTGGGATGGCGTATAGTTTACTATGTTGCATTCAAACCTGTAGGAAATGCAGAGACCTTATGTGCAAGCCGCAACAATTGTTGTTTTAAAGTCTATAATTTCAGCTACTCTACTACTTCAAAGGGAGAGAGAGCCTACTTCATTTAGCGACCAACAAAAGTTGGCGTGTAATTTTGGGACAGATACTTTCCATGGGTGATGGGGCTTATGAGCAATTCTGAAGTTCACTCATTTTATATATTGGAATAGGAAGTGGGAGGTTAGAGTGTCAGCACATCCATACATGGGATGGGGTGTATTTGCATAACAAGCAACAAAGGCCATGAATGAATTATTGTCATTTGTAAGGCAATTGCTTTTGAAAATGGAGTTCAAAAGTATGTGCAAAGCAAACCCATGGTTTATAAAATATGTGCTACAACAACAATCCTACCATAATTAATGATGGACTCGAGGATGACAAAGATGCCACTACCATGGAAGAAGAGGAGTTCAAGGAGGTAGAGCTCACAAAGGTCCCAAAGGAATAAATTAATCCACTATACCAAGGTTCTTGAATAACGCGTTTAATTACAATGTTTCTCCTCTTAAATTGCTTCACAATTTTTGGAGTATCAAATACATGTGTAAATGATTCACACTCTTCAAATTTGATCAATTGATCCCTTATTCAGTAGACTCATTTGCGTTTCCCCTTCATGTGCAACAATTATTTTTTCTTAAATGACAAGAGAAAAGATGGGTGGAAGATTATTTTACGAAGAGAGTCACGAAGCTCAAAAGTATCATCAAAGATAGACAGAAGACCTGAAATGCATAGTCTGTAGTAAGGCGAGGACGAAGAACATCATGGCCCAAGGCCCATATTCACTTCCATTGACATGGCATATGGTACCCATGTATTGAGGGGATGCAGGGCTCTAACTATGGAAGACGTTGAACCGGGGGTTGGACATTGTGGAAGAAGATTTAGATTTGGAAGATGATGTTGTTTGACATTAGGAAGGGAGGTCGCATGTCAAAGATAGTAGCTATATGCACATATCATTTTTTGGGGATTGTATGGACTATGTTATTGCATATTGCAAAGCCAAGAAATAAACTATGATGTTGCATAAAATTAATCGAACTCAAAAGCATTGCAAATAAGTAAAAAATGGTTGTATTCTAAATATTCAATATACAACCAGCAAAAATGCCATTGCCATAAAACATTTGCTGAAATGATCAAAGACTGGGGACTCACAACATAAATAAGTACGAAGAAAGTCCAAGTGCAATATAAAAACCATTCACTATTATGACCTGGAAATCGTAGTCAGCTAAGTACTAATTTTAGTCATATGGTTCATTATGACTATCATGAAAATAAAAATTATTGAGAGAACATGTTCCCCCACACGTTCTCTACACAATTCCCATCTAGGTCATGTCCGATACGACTAAAAACCTAGTCATATGATGACTAAAGTCACTTCTAGTCATCACTTTGGTTCAACATGACTACCCTAAAACCGATAGTCATATCCGGTCATATGGCCGTAGTCATTTTTTCGTGTTTTCCTTGTAGTGAGAAGAAGCTTTTGTAATGGGATTTCTCACAACTTGATTCTTCTACAAGTCATGAAGACTTGAGGAAAATAGTGCCTATTGTAAGGCATGCTATTATCTGGACCTCTCAAGTGTGGAGAGATATATATCTCCAAATGATACAAAACAATTGGAGGATGTCCAAAAACTTACCTGCAAATTGGAGTGTCGATTTTGTCATGGATGATGGACGTGAAAAATCGAGAATAAAAGAATCAGAAAATCAATTGGCAAGTCTAATTTCATCTTCGTATCTTGGAAGCGCAGAAATGCCTATTAAAGAATATGTGTAGTTCATAGGGGAGGAAATTGTTGATGCAGAGTACAATATGGTTGAGTTGATGGATTTGGTATGGGGTAGAGAAGTCCATTTGGATTTATATTTGAATGAAGAGTCAATGGAGGTAAATGATGTGGATGACCATCCAACATCAATAGTCAAGTTTCCTCAAGCCCATGAGTATGCCCAATTAATATTGATTTTGCAGTGGAGCAGTCTTTGGAGTTTTAGTTGCACATGTGATGAACATGCAATCTTTTATGGATAATTTGAAAAAAAAAATTCAATTTCCAACATTAACAAACATCATAAGAAGACAATGGAGTGGAGCACATTTGAGAGATTGCTCACTGTCATTCGGTTACTGGACTTTTCAAGAACATTCTCTCTATGTTGATTGTGCGCACTGCTGATTTTTTAAGTTTTTGTGTGTTTTAATGGATCTGTGGCAGTATGAGCCCAAAATGAGTGCTCATATTTGTTTTATGTTTAGAATTTATTTAGAATTGCATTTGGAGTGTTATTGAAACAATCAAAAGTATAAAAAGAGTGAGGCTTGGTGTGGTTTATGTTTTAGGCCTTAAGCCTATTTTGTGTGGTTAATTGAAGCTTAGTGGCATTAGGAATTGTTTTGGGTAAGTGAGTAGTGTTTGATGAAGCAAGGGGAAGGGCCTTGGATTTAAATGTTTGAATTAGAACATGTTCTTGTTGGTTTAGAGGGTGAAGACTTAGTGGATAGGATAAGGTCCTACTAAGTAGGAAAAGGTCAAGGGGGTTGTGGTTGTGGGATGCCCTCTCTCATTCCTTCCTCCTCTCTCATTTTCTCTCTCTCTTTTTCTCTTGTGGGTGTGGGGGTGCGTGTGTGTGTGTGTTGTGGAGTGTGGTAGAGAATAGAGTTGATTAGAGGGAACTTACATAATAGAGTTGATTAGAGGGAACTTAGAGAACATAGTGATTAGAGGGAGCTTAGAAAATTAGCTGATTAGAAGGGCCAAGACAAAAGCTTACTAAGGCCGAGACAACAACTTACTTAGGCCGAGACCAGCAACTTACTAAGGCCGAGGACAGAAGCTCACTAAGGCCGAGGACAACAGCTTACTAAGGCCGAGGACAGAAGCTCACTAAGGCCGAGGACAGCAGCTTACTAAGGCCGAGGACAGAAGCTCACTAAGGCCGAGGACAGCAGCTTACTAAGGCCGAGGACAGAAGCTTACTAGGGCCGAGACCAGCAGCTTACTAAGGCCGAGACCAGCAGCTTACTAAGGCCGAGGACAGCAGCTTACTAAGGCCGAGGACAGAAGCTCACTAAGGCCGAGGACAACAACTTACTAAGGCCGAGGACAGAAGCTTACTAAGGCCGAGACCAACAGCCTACTAAGGCCAAGACAACAACTTACTTAGGCCGAGACCAACAACTTACTAAGGCCGAGACCAACAGCTTACTAAGGGCTGAGACAGAAGCTTTACTAAGGAGCAGCTGGACTAAGGGACAGTTAGAATGAGGGGTTAGTTAGGTCTAGTACCTTACGTTAAGATGGATGGGTTAACTAGGTAGTTAGCTCTCCGTGTAATCGGGGGTGCAATTGTGTGGGAAGTTGATAGAGGATGTGGAGATAGTCCAATAGAGAAAAGCGTTTATCAACGCTTGTACTCATAATATGGAATAAATTGGTGTGACCCAAGGTATGTGTGATGTCATGGGGATGAATGGCGGAGGAAGGGTAAACTAGGATAAATATGAATGTGATCACCATACCCTCACCCGGACTAGGACGCTTAAGGGTGGGCGGTTTGGCCTCACAGGCAGGTTGGCAAGAGCCTATGGCAAAGACAAATGTGGTAAGAACTAGTGTCGGACTGGTACCAGCTTTTATTGATACCACATGGCTATATATAATGAGGATTTTACAATTTGGATTCTAGAGAGTCTGCAGTGTGGATCAACAAGCATGATGACATTCTTGATTCCAATATCTATTTGCAAGTGTATTGAATTTGCGGATCCTCAATCTTATGACTTGTAATGCTAATAAACCCTAAAACTCATATAGATGTTGATTTGAGGACTTCCCTCTTTTTACCCTTCTCCACTCAATTTTCTTCGACAATATTTTGATTCAACCCCAATCAGCCGTGTAAAAACCTTCCTAACAAAACCCTAAGATGGTGATGTTGTAAACCCTTTTAACCATGAGGTGACTCCAAAACTATTGGAGGGGAAGATAAGGCCTTGCCTTATTCAAGATCAGTTCCGTTCATTTCGAACTTCCAACATGTAAACAAGGGTACGTTTGTAGGGTCGACACTGCCTTGAGGCAACTCCTCATTTTCAATTCATCCAAATTCCAGACCGGTGGGGCACTTTGGCACTAAACTCACTTTTAGGGCATCCATTTTGCAATTCAGTGCAGCTATCAGTGGCCTTGCTCTCAAAATAGAGGAGTCCATTTAGGATGAGGCATTGAATTGAGCACATCTACATTGATATGTGCAATTCGGTTGCCCAATGCTACTTTATCAACATTCCACATTATTTTGAATATTTTTTGAACACAAATTTTGAATATTTTTGAACCTTCAAAAGAACACGTTTCATTTGTTCTCCTCATCTAATTGTGCTCATAATTGAATCTCCCTAATGTATGTAGTGCAAGTGAGGGATTTGTGTTGGAGTTAACTTCATGAGTCTTTCACAAGGTTGAATTCTTCTTCAAGACGAATTATCAAGCTCAGCTAGAAGCCTGACGACCATGAACATCAGGGTACAGTTTGCTCCTCTCTCTCGACATTATGAGAGTAGAGGTGTAATTTGATTATCGCCTTGGGTTCTTACAAACCTTGGAACCGTTATTTTGCAGTTGCAATGAGGTCTGCAGAAGCTGGAGTTGGTTCTTTGATGCATCGTGCTTTGATTATTGCCAATTCATCAGCGTAGCAACAACTCAATTCGACTCTTAATCCCTCTAAATTGCACCTCCCACTGTAGCGAGACTCTGATCTAGAATTGGCTAGGTGTTGCCAACATGCTATGGTGGTAGGTCGGTAGATCGCCTGGCCTATTCTCCACATCTATCAAACCATGACCACTTTACAGTAACTCTTTAAAAGGCAGGTACATGTGCTCAAATTTGTGTTTCATCCGTTTTACTTTGTGAATAACTCTGTTAAGTTATGTATCAAAATTTCATATCTCCAGTTGATGACTTAAAGTTCCTGCATCTCCATTCCAATCATCACAACCGAAGTGTATTGATATCATCTGATGCACCACTTTATTGGTGCAATGTCGACTCGGCCAGAAGAGACCAATGTAAAGGTGTTTAATGCATTGCAAGTGCATAATTTTTGAAGTTCCATCACCGCCGTGGGCTACATTTAAGTAAGGAGGTTGTAGATTAATAAGCAGGGATGCATTACTTAGGGGTTGTAGATTAAGCAATTCCGGAAGCTCCCCCACCTACCTATGCGTGTGATGGCTGCAACACAAAATTATGAATCCACAAGACTGGGTACCTAACTTATGCAAGGCATGAAGTCCCTACTTCTCTCACATTAGCTCTTCTAGCCAACATGTTGCATGAGAAAGACAAGGAGAAAGAGCTAGGTGTATCATGCAATCCAATGCAATTTCAGCCTCCCTCAAGCTTCACAGCACCAAAAAATAATCAGAGCTCTGAAATGGACACACACACAGACAGAAAGAAGAAAGAAACTCCTCAACAAAACAAGAAAATGGAACAGAGGCACTAACCAAAACATCCTCATCAACACAACCAAACCCAACGAATCGCATGAAAGCACGAGAATCAATCCATACACCACATGACACCTCGGAATCAACGACGATGCCAGAGACATTTATTAGGCATAAGGCCCACATGCATTGATGGAAAACATTTGAAAATGAATGTATCCAAAATTTAAGTAGGTGCACGGGAAGAATTTCAGTTATGAGGTTCCAAGATTCTCCAATGAACTTTACCACTTTCCACTGCTGCTCGTAGTTTTTATGAAACACCTCCCACAAACAAGCCTTCAAATTAATACCCCTATCCAAATCCAGCGGATCGACGTAAGAATCCCCTCGACAAGCTGCCTCAAGTTTTGCGCCAACCAAGCAATCGTAACTGGGTCAAGCGCACTCAAGAGCTCCTTCAACTTCCCCAATGTCTGGAGGGAAAGCTGAGTACACACTCAACAACGCTCCGTGGACCAGTGATCGGGGAGATTTTTGGGCATAATCGGTTGAGATCCTAGTGTTTGCAAGTCCAACTGCTTACATGTTGACATCCTCCGGTGTTCCTTTATAGAATTGGGGTATATTCTATAAATTCCTCTAAACTGATCGGTAATTTTCCTGCAGTCTTGAACTTCAACCAGTTATTTCTCAAACTCAACCGGTTCATCTGTAACTAACTGCCGGTTCTCCCCGATCATAGCCGTGGACGTCTCATTGCACAAGAGATGACACATCGCCATACTTCACATCGAACTCGAAACGGCGAGGTCGGGTACTTGCGCCTCGCCTACTTCCTTCCCCGTTTTCCAAATCCTCTCCTACCTCCGCAAAAGAGAATTTGCGGCCGTTAGGGTTCAAGAAACGAAACGCGGGTTTAGAGCTTCCGGGTTGTTCTTGTTCTTGTTCTTGTTCTTGTTCTTGTTCTTGTTTTGTGGAAAGCTCGAGAAGGAACGTCAACAAGGACTTTGTCCTGTCATAAACCATCACATAAACCAAAGGGGACAGAGCCAACACATGTAAATTAGAAAAGAACCAGGCACTAGTTCCCCTAGAGTAGTGTGCCCTACCCAAAGGTCCACTTGTTACAAGTAAGGTAAGAATACCATAACCCGTGAAAATAAGGTGATTCGGCTAGAAAGAGTGGCTTGAAATTTTGTGCAATATTTTTCAGAGATGGAGAAGAGGAAATGATGAGGAAATGCAAGTTGTTTCGTAATGTCATTCCTTGGAAATAATTAGTTGTATTTTTTCAAAGAGGCTAGTAATTCAAACCCCCTACTTGTACAATAGTCTCCCTAATCTCAACATCAAAATATTCTACTCCGCATACAAAGACATGCAAAACGGTTAACTTAATGGCACCCAAAAGTGAACACGAGTGGTGTCAAACAACACCTATCCAGCCAATCATTGCATCCCATCTAGCAATGCGTCCTTTTCGGGCCACCACTTTTCCAACTAGCCATTTTGGGTCCGCACAAGAACCACTCTGCCCCTAGTCTAGTGCACCACCAGTGGTCATTAATGGGTTATGGTATTCCTACCTTAGGCAATAAGACACCCCTGTGCCCCTTACTGCATATGGAAATGGACATGGAATGGTGAATGGACATTCCACGTTGGCATAACGAACCACTAAAGTTTTTCCTTCTTCATGCATCTCAAAGAATCACACATGCATGGTCATGATTACAACTAGTATTTTCAATCCTCCCTTAATGAAATTAGAAGTATTTTTTCAAAAAGAAAATAAAAAATGCAAACCTTGTTATCAATGCAAAAAGTGATTTGATTGACTAGAATTAGGAAAAATAGAAATGCAAGCACGTGATCTTGACATGATTTGATCTCAAAGTAATCAAATTATCAAACTTGCTTGAGTTGTGAACACATCGTGCAATTGATAAAATAAATATTCGTAAAAAGATTAGAATCGCGCTATCTAAATCTTGAGTTGATAATCATTTCAATAGCTATGTAAGGAGATGTTAGAGTTATTTGTCGAGGGGAAGGCTCTGAGAAGGGGGACGTTAAGTACCCCCACGAACTAATAGGGATTCCATATTCGGGCGGGGGCAGCCCTCCCACGAAATTTCTGGCCCCGCCCGGATTTTTTCCAAACCCGCCCGAAAATAGCTGCCCGCCCCGCCCGAAAACGAAAAAAACATTGCTCTTCCATTCTTGAAGGCCGCTTGACTACAAATCCCATATTGAGTGCACTTCACCTTCAAGGTCTCAAATCCAATATATATGTGCACTTCCACCTAGTAAATAAGGCATTAAATGGGATTTCATTCCGGAAGTGAAACCATCAACCAAGAATGTAATTAACTTGGAAGTCAAAAAATTAGAAAATCCTCATCAACATTGAGGTTATAATTTTTATGACTTGCCATTTGAAATTGTCTTCGTCATTCTTAAATGACACTTAAATTTAGTGTGCTGATGTGGTATGTATATTTTATAATATTTTAGATAATTCTGGCTACTTTCAAGAATATTCATACGCACTTATTCTAATTAAGTGTGATTTAATGTAATTATATCTGATTAATTCTGATTAATCCTAATTAATCCTAAAATTTAATTACTGGAATTAACTCCAATTAAGTCCAATCAATTTCAGTAATTACAATACTCAATTTTTATATCCAGTAAGCCTAATTAACCCTAAAATTTAATTAATGGAATTAACTCCAATTAAATCCGGTAATTAAAATAATTGATTAATTAGTTCCATTAAGTATATTTTATAAATAAGTGCGTATGAATATTCTTGAAAGTAGCCAGAATTATCTAAAATATTATAAAATATACATACCACATCAGCACACTAAATTTAAGTGTCATTTAAGAATGACGAAGACAATTTCAAATGGCAAGTCATAAAAATTATAACCTCAATGTTGATGAGGATTTTCTAATTTTTTGACTTCCAAGTTAATTACATTCTTAGTTAATGGTTTCACTTCCGGAATGAAATCCCATTTAATGCCTTATTTACTAGGTGGAAGTGCACATATATATTGGATTTGAGACCTTGAAGGTGAAGTGCACTCAATATGGGATTTGTAGTCAAGCGGCCTTCAAGAATGGAAGAACAATGTTTTTTTCGTTTTCGGGCGGGGCGGGCAGCTATTTTCGGGCGGGTTTGGAAAAAATCCGGGCGGGGCCAGAAATTTCGTGGGAGGGCTGCCCCCGCCCGAATATGGAATCCCTATTAGTTCGTGGGGGGTACTTAACGTCCCCCCTCTGAGAACGCTACAGGAATAGCGCCCTCTCAGCCGGCCACGTCCCCCTGGATGAAATACATCCTGGTTAGGGCCCGGGACCTGTGGATGCCACGCCGGGTACACCCGAGCTTTTTCCCGAAACCCGTGATGGAGGTTTTCGGCTATGGCGAAGGAGGAGCTGCTTTGCACCATACGACGTTGGCATTGGAAAAAATGTGGAACATTTGATAAATTTTTGGTTTCTTAAAGGTTAAAAAAAGTGGCTGGGGTGTAAATTGTGCTGGATTCTGGGGAAATTTGAAGGTTTCTTTATGTGATAGCTTGGGAGGTTTTTTGTGTGGAGTACGGAGATTGTCTGTACCAGAGGTGTGAATCGTAAAATTGTTGAAGTTTTGTTGAATTTTTTGATGTTCCAGGTGCGAATTTTTCTGTTACTGTATGATATTGTGCAATTTTCTTCGTATGATAGCTCTGCAGGTTTTTGTGTGGACTACAGAGATGTGCATTTAAGAAGTGGTTGAAATTTTTTTAAAGTTTTGGATGTTCAAGATATAAATTGCAGTTGGAGTGAGAGTTGCGCTGAATTCTAAAATTATTTGAAGATACCTTTGTGTGAATTCTTCGGAGGGTTTTCCTGTGTGGACTACAGAGGCTGTTCAAGTGAGGAAGAGTGGCGATGGCTACTCTCTCTCTTTCACAACTTTGGTTGTAGTAGGGAGAATTGTTGAGGTGGAAGGTTCCAGCGGTCAGGTATGGCGTTACCTTACCCCTCCTTGGAATTTCGTAGTGGTGAATGTGCATGAGATGGGTCGTGAAATTTGTGAAGCAAAAAAAATTTCAATGTAGCACTGGCCCGACGATGTCAAATAGCTCAATGTGGAGCAAGGGAGTGGGAGAATATCAAATAGTTTCGGAAGTCTGAGGGATGATGTTGCATAATTTCCAAAACATTGAACTTTGAAATAAGCTCCTGTTGTGAGAGTTGGTAATTCATGCTCCCAATGAGAGCTCTTACACTAAAATTGTCTTTGCCTTATGGAGCTTGTTGAAGGTTGATCCACCTTGAATTTTAGGTTTTAGATTCTATTTTTTTTGTACATTATACTTGAATCAAGAAGAAGGAGGAGGTGGGGCACTGAGAAGTGGGGGATGGGGAAGGCATGGAGCAGGCCAAAATGTGGATTGGGTGCTTGTGGTTTTGGGCTACGATTTCTGGCCCCAATCTCTGGCGTCTCTATCTCCAGGTTTGGTGGACATTCTATGATTGTTGTCTCACTTAACTGGGCAATCTACTCATTGTGAATTTGAGAACAAGAATCCTTGCATTCATGCATTTTTTTGTTTACCATCAAAGCCTTCTATATGAAAGATTACCATCACAAATCTGGCATAATTACCTCAATCTGGAATATGTGTTGTCAACTAATTATCTGGTGTTAATTCTCAATGGAATACCAGGATGGTTTCGGGAGGTTTAGCAGGAAGCCGATGTTGCACATTGCAGCAAGTTTTGGCGCTGAAACCGAGAGAGCATTCAAAAAGACTATATAGATCGATCACCTTATTGACAACCTACGAGAAACCGAATATTCAAAATGTGAATGCCACACAGGAAACCTGGGATTGCACATCGCCTTTGGCAGGTTTAACAGCAAAAAAACTGTGCCCATCAAGAAGCAGTAGGAAGACATGTTGCATCATCTTCTAGGGCTAACTCTCTGTTTTATGTGTTATTTTGGGGTCACAGATGGCACAGGTAGTGGCTGAGAACGTCTTAGCTTTCAATGCTCCATTTTGGCTGCGTCTCGCTGCGAGGGCGGGCCAATGCTCTTCGCATGAGGAGAGAATGAGTTCACCTTCTGATCATACTGTATTGAACTTGACAATAAAGCAATAAAAGAAATGAAAGAAAGACAACTCCAATGTTGCCACCGGCGTGAATTATGGTGTTGCTTCATCTTCAAGTTGATCTAAGTCTATATGTAATCCTGAAACGGGCATCACGAGAATTAGAGGGCCCCAAAGACTTCTGCCTCCTTCGAATTGTGAACGCCTTGAACAGGTGAGGATTAGACGGCCTGCACCTATCTCCCTCAAGATCAAGCCCCTAAATTTCTACACTCCTACTATGATTGGGTGGACTATAGATGGTAGGGTGCACTGGAAATGAAGTGCTTGGAAGGTCACCCATCCGAGCACTACTCCCGCCTTAGGCAGCTTCATCTCAGAGTTCCCATGGGATCCAGGTTAAGGCCTTAGGTTTAAGCCACCCTTTGAACTTACAAATTCTGTTACTTGAAGGTGATTTCAGTCCCCATCATCACGTAGTCATTGAGTGAACAAATGATCGTTGATGTTTTGAAATGCTGTCATCTCTTTGGATTAGATGGAATTGATATCCATCTCGAAAGAAAGGGATTAATAGTTATTGGCAGCTGAAGGTTTTTTCCAGCTGGGAATGGTGCTGCCACTGAATCAAAAGCAGTTAGTGTGATCCGGATTCTCCGCATTGATCTCAGGGAGACTCTGGAAGTATGAGGAACATCGTCCACTGGAACTCTGATGCAGAAGTACATGCTACCAAAAGTGAACCTCCAATATAAACAGAAATACTCACATTTATAAACTTTGGTTGATGAGAAGTCACATGTGTTTGTTGCTATTTCTGACAGCCCTTATGGCATGCTTTGATGCAGAAAGAGCACGAGGAGCTTGCTAATCAAATTATAACAGGACCATATGATCCATCATCTCAGTTATCTACTTATCTTCATGCACTTCCCTTAGCATATCATTACATAACTTCACAATCACTGCAGTCGTACTCCGACTGTTGTATATAACGATAAAATATTATCCACCCTCTCACTTATCCACTTCTTGTCATCCACGCTCGTTAACACACCTCACACATATATAAATGCATACATCTTTCTATTCTTCATCCCACAACCTTCAATTCCTCACTATTTTCATTTCTTTATCTCTCTCCTACATAATTTTCGCTCGTGTTCGTAATAGCTGCGAATTCGGAAAGAAGTGTTATGGATTTATCTAGCCGCCTCACAAATGGCACTGTGGACTACACAACTCTACTTGCTAGGCTGAAGAATGAAATGCCACGTACTAAGAAGTTGAAGGTCGAACAACAACCACAGGTAAATCATTCTCTCATTGCATATGTTTCCCACATTATATATTCGCAAATTCATGCATCATATGTTTTAACTCCTCTCATTTCGTATTTCACATTTTTCACATTCTTTCTCCATGTCTTACAGGATCACAGGCAAGGTTTACATTGGACAATCCATTAGGCCTAAGCTTCGATACAAACAATATGCACAATCTTCACCTGTAAGGATGCGTAAAGATGTGCTCCAATATGGCCCGTCTGAATCCAACTTCAAACTAGATATAGTTCATACAACCGACCAACAATACCATGCAGATCGTATGGAGAAAACTTTAATAAAAAAATATCAAAGTCAACCAGGTTTAAGTTATAATATTTTGGCTAGACGTCCTTCCTCAGATCCGTTGTATTGGATCCTTAGAAGAAGCAAACGCCTCTAGCATTGCGAATATATGTTCTATGCAATAAAGTTTTTTTCCCCTATTTTCCATTGATGGTCCATTGTGGCAAAGGTTTTATTCAACATATCATTAATTCACAATAATCAAACCTTTTTTTTTTTTTTTTGATTTCTTTTTGTTTTTCATTTCGTATGTTCTAGAATGCCTTTTGTCTTCAGTCACAAAAATTCATGGGGTTGAAATTCTAATAGATTCTAATGTGTAGCACCGCTAGTTCAAACCATGTGATGTAAGACTGCAGGGATTGTTTATGTGTAATGAGATTTTATGCGACCTCCTTTAAGTATGAGAAAGATTGATTTTATTATTATGTCAATGTAGTTAAACTTGTCATATGCATTTTTAATATGATTATAAGAATTATATTTATATCTCAAGTGGTAACACCTGAGCTTAAAGAAGAAAGACCCAAGAACATGCATTTTCTACATTAATAATCACTACTAAGTTCGTAAATGGTGTAGTTAACTTGTTTTCATGATCAATTTTGAATGTGACTACTCTCTTCTAGCACATATTCCTTCAGTTGGTTGCTTCCATTTAGCCGTCTTGAAATTCTATTTGCTTCTTATGTGAAGCAACAACAATTCAATCCACTTGATGGAAGAATGTAGGGGTCGTTTCTTCGTTATGAGATTTTATGCCACCCCCTCATTTGTTTGTAAATGGTGCAGTAAACCTATTTTCATGAATTAATCATGAATGTATCTTTTGTCTTACATCATTTGGGTTGTGTGTATGACTATAGTCGTTCCACCATTCTCTTGTTTTTTTGTGAAGCGACTCCACTTCCATTCACAAGCCTTTCAATAACTCACCATCATGAGGAGTTGGTGTTTTAGGGTTGGTTCACTCGGGGTCTCAAGTCCTAAGTCCCAACTCACTAGAGGTCAATCCCTGCAATCTAGTTGTTGAGAGCATGGGACTTGGGACTTACCACTTCACACGGGGTTCCAAGTCCTAACTCCCAAGTATGACATGGATGCCTACATGGCAACACTTTTTGGAGGTGAGACTTGGGACTTCTATTGAGAGTTGGGTCGAGCAAAAAGTTGGACCCAACCCTCAACACAAGTCCCGTCAATATTTTGCATAAAATAACCAAGATCCGCCTTTAATGATAATTAAGCATACTTTAATGGTTTCTTGTCTCCATGTTGGCACTTGCTGACAAGAGTGTGACTTGGCGCTTGGGACCCCATGTGAACTGGCCCTTAATGAATAATTTATGATGTGCTTGTTGTCTTCAATCACAAAATCCTTTGGCCATTAGCATCCTTGTGGCTGCGATTCTTAGATTAGTTTCTTATGGGAAGCAACAACATTTCATACATGAAAGTTGGTTCTTAATCATACCTATATATATACATTGTTCAAATTATTCTAAATTTGAAACTAGGTCTATTCACCCTAACATTCATGTTTATCAAAATATTGTACATTCCTATACCAATACCAATCCTCACATACATGCATGAATAATTTTCGTTCTTTGGTGATTATAGCTATATCAAGTGAATTTAACATGTACTCAATCCCTACATTGTAATTGCTTTCTTTTATTTCATTTACATTCATTAAAATTAGGTAGAAAATCGTGAGCCTTCCCCTCCCACCAACGTAGGGCCCCTGGCCCTAGTGGCTCGTTTGTAAGGGAGATGAAACCATGGGTTTGGTCACAAACCTAGAGTTTATGAGGATTAACACAAAGTCACCCAAGTTTCTTAACACTTACATTACCCTACACAAAGAGTGGTGTCAGGTTTTTAACAACCAACTTTTTAGCTTGTCCTACTAGGATGGGTGGGCCAAGCCAGCCTTACATAGGTTGATCTGGGATTTAGGACAACGGGTCCCATTCACACACCCTGTTTTAGATCTCAAAATTCTTTCAAAATTCGAGAGATAAAAAAAAAAGGTCTCAAAAGTTTCACCCAACTTTCAAAATAGGCTCTGATGTATGACATGGTAACAAGCTCTTAATAGATAGTCTTCTCAAAGAAGGATCAATCCCACAGTCCCATCCCTCTTTGAGGAACTTAACGGATAACTCTATTCTTGTTAAAATATTACTAATTTACGAATGACATACAATCGTTTGAAATTAGGAGTCCCATTTGGGAATGTTTAGGCCAAAAGGGGAAAGCACTCATGAAAAAAGGAAACTTTTGCACAACAAACAACCTTTTGCAAGCCCCCATCACATGGCCGGATCATGACCATACAAAAGAACAAAAGCACTTAAAACAAACAACGGCTACACTTACACCTTCTACAGTCTACCCTCTATAAATGTTAAGCCTCGGGAGTGGATCAAAGTTAACATTTATAGAGGTGTTAACAATTAACAATTATAAAATTACTTTTTTGAGCAATATACAAATCTTAACATTTATAAATATAAGCAATTGTGAAGAGTCCTTGTGAGAGAATACCATTCATAAAATTGCAAACCCAATCAAAACTTTATTCAATATCAAGTTTACAAATCACGGGTGAGAGAGAGAGAGGAATGTAACTGGATGTGTAGTTTTTATCATCCATATTATAGTTGTATTTCATTCGTTAACATTTATAGAGTCAAATTTACAAAGAAGGGAGTACCATTTTGTTAACAGTTAACACGTTTAAAATTTATAGTGTGCAATATGTGGGGAGTAGAAGAAAGTTAACATTTAGAGAAGGTTAACACTTATAGGTGTAACATTTATAGAGGGTGGACTGTACTTAGATAACGTCTTTTGACACCTCTAGGTGCTTTTGGACTAAGGCTTAGAATGATCATTGCTTTGTGGATGGACACGAGGCTTAGGCCACATGTCCTTAGTTTTTTTTTGTTTCAATTTTAAAACATCATCCATCTTTATTGGTTGTCAGCAAATTCTCCTTAACACGTATATGTCTAAGACCTTCCAAAAGCACATTGAATGATAAGTCTAGTAAGTGCGGGTTATCATTTGGTGTTACATGTTGCTATATTTTTTTAACCGAGATTGTCATCTTTCATTCATACAGGAAAAACAACTACACTAAAGTTTGTATTTAGTGTCATCACTTCTATTTGTCTTGCTCAATACTATTTGTAAATTGCCCGTGTAGTGTCACCAACACTAATTGCAAACCTAAAAGTATTTGTCATCCCTTGCGAAAAAACAAATGGGCATTATAGATTTATTGTCACTTACTAATTGATTTTTCATCCAAATTTCAATCATCCATGGCAATATATTTTATTACAAGATTGTTAGGATGCAAAACATATCAAACTTCCGTTTGTATAATTGACATTTGGATGAACTTAAGGTAAGTTGGGATGGTAATACTTGTAAATCTATTCATAAGAAGTGTCACTAGGAAAGTTACAATAGTGACATAAAATACCATATGACATAAAAAAAAAAAGAATAGTATGTGTAGTTTGTATGTCAAGAGTATGAAATAATTTACTTGGTAAATTTTATTAAAATAATTATTTAATTTAGGAATAAATTATGGTGTTGCTTTATTTTCAAGTTGGTCTAAGTCTACATTTAATCTCGAAATGGACATTGGGAGATTATGAAGGCCTTCAAGATTATTGTCTCCTTTCAAAGGTGAACACCTTGAATGAGCATGGACAAGCTGGTCAACACATGTCTCCCCCAAGGGCAAGTCCCTACGTTTCCACATGGTTGGTTGAAAATAAATGGTGCACTCGGATACTCCCACTATGACTGGTTGGATCATATGTGGTAGGGTGAACTAGGAATCAACACTACAAGAGGAAAATGGGGGTCAAATAGGCATCGGAGGGGCCTCAACTAGTGGATGAAAATGAAGCGTTTCTTACTAATTTGATTATCACCCATGGGCCCAGGCAACCAAGAATCTCTCATGAGTAAATCTCATTAGAGCATGAAATCGAAAGATCGGACCTTAAGATAGGCATTCTAGACTATTAGGAAGAGTAGGTTCTCCCTGTTCATTGGTTTGGCTAGGCATGCCGTATATTTGGTGTCGATTATCTGAATAATGATGATCTTGTGTCAATTTTATGCGTAACACGTCATGTGCCACAAAAGACAAGAAAGAATTTATAGTCATGCAATTTTCTTGGGGGGAGGGGCATTTCATTGAAATTCTCCCAAACTCGAGGCATGCTACTATAACAGTTTCTCCTTTAGTGGTGCTAGAAGAGGTCACTCATTTGAGTACTGATCTAACCTTAGGCAGCTTAACCTCAAAGTTCTTACGGGATCCAGGTTAAAGCCTTTAGTTTAAGCCACCCATGGCCTAATAAAAAGTTGAGCAACGTGTAACTCCACATGTTAACCCACATTAATAGGACTAATTGGTGTAGTTGCAAGCGTTATTAAAGAGATTCTTTTTAGCTCAATAGGCATGTATGTATGTATGTATATTTGGAATTAAAAAATATATACACCACCTTAAGCAAGCGGATTGATATCATCTTTCAACAAATAAACAACAAATTAGTGAACCTTTAAGTGATTGTAACTCTTAATTTTTCTTGGTTACACTACGTGGTTTATGCTCGGAAAGTAGCAAGCTTGATTTACCATTATTTATATCTTCTTTATATTTTCCAGCAAGTTAAGTAACTTGGAATTCTAGCCAATTAAAGCAAATGTCAAGTTACATTATTTTATCTTGAAGTTCTAATAATTTTCTAAAAGAGGACGATTCTAAATGGACTTGGTTGGAGAACATTGATAAGGGTGAGTTTCCATGTAGGTTGTTCATTCACCATATTCTAGTGGGAATAAGGACAATTTTGTTCAAATATAGATGGAATATGATGGGGTAGGGTTTGTGTGTGCCAACTAGCTACTCTCATCTTCTCAAATTTGGCACCTCTTTCATGTTACCAAGGATGGACTTCTAGACCATTGGTTTTCAAATCTTCAATGATCAGCACTTGTAAGTTAAAAGAGTTCAGACCTTGGACAAATGATAACTATAGTTAACTAGAAAATTTTCAAACAACTATAACTATGTAACTTACTATAATTAACTATAATTAATTAATTTTCAATAAAAACTATAGTCAATTGTAGTTATTAAATATGAACGTTAAGCCTCGTATTCATCATCTACCTCGATGTCGTTGTTGTCTTCATCGTTGGTGTTGTATTCCAGCATAGTTTGTCGCTTGGGAATAAAAGACTTCCATTGCGAGTTAAGCTTGACTACCTCAAATACGTCAGAATTGAGTAAATGCTTCTTCATCTTCAGGAACATGTTGACCTCAATAACACACTAGTGGCACTACAACACTATAAGAAAATTCCGTGAACATGTTGCACTCAACTTTAGTTACCTAGATATAACTAAAGTTAACTAGAATTTTTGGTAGACCGAATTCAAAACAACTATAATTAACCACATTTTTTTTGGCAGGTTAAATTGCGAACAACTATAGTTATGAAAGGCAACTAGTTAACTAAAAGTTGAATTAGTTGGTTAGTTGTATGAAGTTTGAAAGTGTTGTAGTGGGCACATGGAAGTCTAGTGGTCCATGTCCAAGGCCCTCCACATTCTAGTAGGCCAACATAATGTGGTTATTGGTGGCTTGTGCTTATCTACATGAGAACACCTCCAACCCATTATTATCTAGAATCTAGTGGACGAGCAACCTTCATGGAAACTACCCCTAATTATCCTTTCTCAAATTGCCATATGTAGTCTAGAATACTCACTTTACTATTTTTGTTGTATGTCAACTTTAAACAAATCTCCAATTCATATTAGAGTTAATGGAAAATGGCGGGGATGTATTGGGCTCGAATTGCTTTAATAGTCCCCTGTTTGACTCTAACTAGAAAAACTTGGAGGACATCATTGAGTTTTAGATGCCAACATGTTTTATCTTAATAAAACTAAGAATCTTCTCATTTTCTTTGCCATCTACGGTGCACATGCACTTCTTTGCTCCTCTCACCAGCGAATTTTTTTTCACTTTTTACTAGGGGGTGAAATGGCTATTATAATGGTTGTTTACATTGCAGTTTCGGCTATGTGAACATGTAAGGAAATTGTAAACATTGCGATGAAATGTGTGGTAGAATGAAATTGCCGCTATCTAAAATGGACAGTAGAGAAATGCAAATGCGATACTTGTTGTGATGCCTTTTGGAAGTTTAGCTAAGTGAAAAATAAAAAATACTGCAAGGCCACTATTGGAACAAGGAAATGCAGCAGTAAATATGCGAAATTACATCCCACAAATTACGTCACAAAAAATTTAGGAGGAAACCACCTCTTTAATTACAATGGCATGCATCGCCAATAAGCCGTATTCTAAATAGTTATGAAGAAGTGGGAAAAACCCCCTAAATGTCTCATTCATTCTATGCAAATCAAACACCAAGTGCATATCGGCCGCGCTTCGGCTTGCAAGCTCTCCAATCTAAAACGACATCCTTGTACGGGAATGATGTCAATGTGTAATGTTTTTGTGCAAACATTGTTGTAGCAAGAGGTAAATGTTCAGTTAAGCGGTTGCGGAGTTTGTTCTTCAAGAAAGAAACATTGGAAAATGTTCTTTCGTCTTCTACGCTCCCAAGAACCTACAAAATGGATGCAAAGAGACAAAGTCAATAAGAAGCCAACTTGCATTCAAGAACATGAATACAAAAAGCATGAGAAAGTTTAATGAAGTAACATATTTTCAAAATATAACCCCGTACCTGGATCATCGCAATTTCTGCGAGCTTAAAGAACTCGGGAAACATACCCTTCAAAGGGACAGATTGTACCAAGGCACGCCATAGTTTGGTTAAGGGATAAATGTGGGTGTCCATGGCCCTCATTGCATGAGGAGAATTATTTGCCATAGCCACAGCAAACCAATGCAACTGCCGATCAAGTATCATAGCACTCAACACTGCTGGACATGTATCACAAACATTTGTAGCGCTAGAGAAATCCTTGGTGTGAGCATATGTTTGCTTCAAAGTGTTCATGTACCCTGTGAGTTTGTCCTCATGCCCTGGCTCAAGCCAAAATTGAGGATATACAATGGACAGTGCATCATTACCTCACTAGGGGGAAACCTACTTCCCAATTCCATCACCATCATGGCTGCAGCATCTGCAATAAAAAACCAACACATTAGATCCATGCTTATGGATGCAAAACCTTGATATAATCAAAAGATGCAAAAACATAAACAAACAAACAAAACTAAAAACAAACACATACCTGCAACCTCGACCTTCACCTCCGATATCGTTCTATCAAATAATTCTCTTGTCACAAAACTCCTCAAGTGTGTGAAATGATCACGCAATTTGCATTGAGGTGGGAACCGGCTGAAGTTGACAAATGGGCCTCAAAAACCAAGTGCTCAACACAATCATTCACATCTGGATGCCACCTTAGGCGGATGCTCTCATGCGAAAGGTCACATATCTTTTTGAAGCATGAAAATGCATCTGAAATGAATGCATTGTTTGTGCAATACAAGTCATTTACATCTGAGATACAAAGGCTCAATGCCCTTGTGAAATCACACACATATACACTGGGGGATTGTGCAAAGACAACCAAGGCTTTCACAGCCTCTAGAAGAGGTAGCATTGCAGCCAAGGTCAGTAAAGACTTGATATTAGCCATGAGTTCATAATTTACCTTGGCTGTCGGGATTGTTGGTTTTATAAGATGATCAGAGTACATCTTCACCAAAAGGGTGCGGTACTCTGACAAAACACGTTTTAATGGATTTAACATTGAAATCCACCTTGTTTTTACATTTTGAAGAATTTTTCTGCCCTTAGACTCAAGCAATTCAGCAAGTTTTTGGAGCTCCAAATGACGTTTTGGGGACTTACTAAAATACTTGTGCAAAGCAGCTAGTAGGGTTTCAATCCTAGCCACCATCTCCAGATCTGATAGACATTGCACTGCAAGGTTGCTTCGATGTGCCACACAATGCATGCCTTGCATATGTGGCGCATGAGAAACCTGCAGCTTGTTAGTGACACCATTCCTCTTCCCTTGCAAAACCGATGCACCATCTGCCCCAAATGCCATGAATCGGTCTCTAATCTGATGTGGGGTTAACCCACCTTCATTAGTGAGTGCACCAAGAATCATCTTGGTTATATTATCGGCACCATCACCCTCAGTCACACGCTGCAAGCACAACAACATTGGCACTTTCTCCCAATCTTGAATTGTATAAACATGCATGCTAATCCAAGATTGGTTGTCCAACGTTGTGACTTCATCGCAAGTGATAGAGAAGTAAGGGGCTGTACTTACTACTTCTTTTATCCTTGTTTGCACAACGTTAAACAAACTCTCAGCCATTTCCCAACCCGACCCCTCGGTCCAATGCTTCAATGGAACGTGCACATACATTCAAGTGCCATTACTAACCAACACAATGTTTCAAAACAAAATTAATAACATAAGCAACTGAAACTGAAAAGAAATGAAGGATTCTGACCTTAGGAACGCCCAGGAATTGTAACAGCTCCTTCATGGGTGGATATTCTGTCATAGGTCTTCCAAATTGTAACAAGTGGAAGATGACTGCCATTTGTACTTCCTTGCGTTTTGGAGGAGCCCCAGCTGTAACTAGGGTTCCAATATCATTAACAGATAGTGTTGCAAATGTCCTCTCAGCACGCTTGTAGACGGAATTCTGGTCCCAATACCATTCACCTTTCTTCACCTTCAAAGAAGGTAAGTCGCTGAGTGCTCTCTTCCATCCTCGGTGTTTTTTAAGGTTGTCATCTTTTGCATCCAGTATTTTGTCTCTGCCATTTACTTTAGAACAGATGATACATCGAACTTTGTCAAATGTACCATCCCCTTCAGGGTCCTGTTGAGAGCATGGGTATTTTGCTGCCCAATTTTCTTGAAATCTGCACCAAAACCACCTTAAACCAGTGAGAAACAAGACATCATCAAAAACATATTCTCAAAATGCCAACAAAAATCCCCATAGGAAGTGGCCCCTAAACCCATAATGTTTGGGGAGACACGTGCGTGGCGGGTTTGGGTCGGGTATAAACCCCCCCCGGTGTAGAGGAGGTGGAGCGGGGCCTTCCGGTAGAGCTCACATTTAGGCCTTCCGGCAGAGGCCACGTTTAGGCCCTTCCGGTATAGGCCAAGAATAAAAAGTTTCACAAGTTTTTCAAAAAAAAAGTGGCCTCAACCAGTATGGCCTAATCATTTTTTTCTTCTTGTGAAACTTTTTATTCTTGGCCTATACCGGAGGGGCCTAATCGTGGCCCCTGCCGGAAGGCCTAAATGTGAGCTCTACCGGAAGGCCCCGCTCCACCTCCTCTACACCGGGGGGGGGGGGGGGGTGGGGGGGGTTTATACCCGACCCAAACCCGCCACGCACGTGTCTCCCCAAACATTATGGGTTTAGGGGCCACTTCCTATGCTGAGGCCCTCAAGAATGCGTACACGTCAAAACTTGAGAAAGAAAAAAACTTGGGAAAGAGAAAATATCACACATCAATTGACATGTTAGAAATTGAAATGACACATGCTTAGAAATCGGAAATTGAGACGACATTTTAGAATAATCTTAGCCCTCAGCCCTCAGCCAATGCATTACTCCCCAAAAAATACAGCCATGGTTTAGGGTTTAGGAGGTACCTTCTTTTTGGAATTTTTCGCTTCTTTGTTGGAGGTTCATGTGAGGTTGGTAGCAATTGGGTGTCTGATTGCTCATGGAAGCCATCTAAGCTGTTGCTACCACCACTTGAAGGAGCATCGACAGTGAATGGGGAGCCACTGATGTCCAATGCATTAGCCTCAAATGGAGCAGGTACATGCAGTGGGGTGGGAGAAAAAATGGTTGCAGACGCGGTTGAAGAGATCTGGACAACCTCTTGCATTGCGGCAGTTGATAATTCTCCCCCAGGGGTGATCATCAACACCCTCTGCTTGAAGGAGGGACGTTTTCCAGAACCAGATGCAGAAGCCATTGTCATGGTAGAGCAACTACCACCTACACTCACTGCAACTGCCGGAGCAGGGGATCGCAGATCCACAGGCGACCACACAAAACCAACTCCCAGGTAGTCAGGCGATGTGAAGTGGCGCTGCGAGGCGAACACCAAGAGATCACACAAAACCAGATCGGGCAAAGGCGATGACGCCAATGCACACACAACAGGCGATCACACAAAACCAGATCGGGCAAAGGCGACGCCAATGCACACACAATGCACCAATGCACACACAACAATTGCACATACCACTTCGCAAAACAACAATGCACATACCTGTTGATTGCAGATTCCATAAATAAGATGTCGCCACTCCCAGCTCTGTAACGCCCACTCCCTATAGCCACACCCATCCTCATCCTCATTAGTGAATGCAGTGAGAATTGTGCACAAACCCTACCTAAAAAATGCCCAGACTTCAATGTGGCTCCAAGCCTCCAACTCTGACGGCCTCAACAGAACAACTATGCACAGCATTGTCTATCAGATCTGGAGTCTGGACTCTGGAGAGAGTGGACAATGCACAAGTTCACCGCGAATGGAACCAGCGGATGAATGTGCCAGTCTGCGAAAGGGCTTCATCCATACGAACAGGCGGCCGCGAATGGCCAGGAGCGACGTGGAGAATCCGGCGACATAAGGTGGCGGAGTGGAGGGATGGGCTGCCGATGTGTAGGGTTGGCGAGGTGACCCAACGGCGACGTGACGGAATGGGCAGGAGGTGGGGGCAGCATGGAGGAGCTTTACTGCTTCTACTCATGGTAGATTTGGGCGATTTGGGGACACCTAGATTTGATTATTCTAATAGGGAATTTTGTGGCATCATTTAGAATATAGCATTAAATGCGAATAATCGCCCAAATAAAATTCGCTGCCTCTCACCACTTGTGTACTCCTCAAATAGAATCAAACTTAATAAAGAACTCAAATTTGTTTAAAATTTAGTGTTGTGGCAAATATGGAAAATTCTATCAAAGAACTTGAGTCGATCCCCACTTTTGGTGACTTTTCATTTAACTTTTATGTATTATACATGTTAGTTTCAAATTCGACCTCCCAACTATCCACCCAACCATTTAGGGGTTGAATTTCAAGAGGTTTTCGGTCAATAATGGGGCAAATTGAAGGACTATTTTTGTGGTTTAAAATAAGGCAAGATCCAGTAATTCAGTGGGTCTTGTACTCTATGAAATGTGAAGAGAATTGACTGTAGAGATTTCCTTACTTTTCTCAACCTTTATGTTTCAAGAGCATATAAAAAGTTATCATAGAGGCAGGTAATTGTAGTGAACAACATCGTAGAGTAATGTATGGTTCACCACTTCAAGTGCTAAAAGGTACTTTCATATAGGTTACAATAAGACATTGGCCAATGCGAAGATGACACGTTTCAAACTTATTCAAAATAAAAGTCAAATGTTGAAGTAGATCACACTCTACGGTAGTATGGAATGTGTGTTTTGGGATGAAGAAATATGATGAGTTGCACATGAAAGCAAAAAAAGTGGGTAAGAAACACAAAGGGTCCCATCTTCAGCATATTACCAATCCATTGCCAAGAAGAAAGGAAAAAAAGCCATGTTAGTTTGATGATATATTTTTCCAAAACTACCAGTGTTGTAGTTCTAGACAATGCCAAAAGTAAATAAAAATACACATTTAAATCACGGGGGATTACTCAAAATTCCACATTGTAGACTCTAAACTGAAAATACTTTCAAAAATGTACTTGAGGACACATGTGTCCATGTTTTGAATTGGTTTGCCACATATGAAAGGATTGCAATTGCTTAACGAAGAAACCCTAGTTGCAGGCACAATAATTGCTAAGGAACAACCAAATTGCTTCAATGAGCAATCATTTCTTTAGGTGTCAAAGTTATCCAAGATGATTTGTTGGGCAATTGGAGGGGATTTGTTGCATTCTTCAAATATAGCTATTTGCCACTTTGCATGGCCATAATCGAGCAAAGCTTGTCAAACTGCTTGGTGGACTTCTAGCACATGCCATTGAATGTGGTTGAAGACCGAATATTTTAATTTACATCAATTTATTCACATAATGATTTTTCCCCAAGTAGAATCAATTCTTGCTAAAATTGCTTAAGATTACGCAATCCAAACTCACACTTAGTTTAAAGGTTGACCATTATGTAACAATAGCAGCCACCAACTAGGACTCAATGGATTTCCGATGCCACCAACTCTGCACAACCAAGGCCACGCACGAGTTAGCATGTTTTCTTAGGTAAGCTTAAGTGCAAAGTGCATGGCATATTACGTCTCCCTACAAGATACCCTAGAGCCCAGTTTTAATAGGGTTTAGAGTTAGGAGTCACCCCGACTCACGGTCTTAGGGACATTCCTCGAAATCCCCACAAGCTACTGTTATCACTCACTAGCCTCGAGACTCTATTCATGAGTTTGGGACATGCCCTTTCCGGTGCAAGTTGCTAAGGAGCCCAAATGGTTCAACTAAGTTTAGTCACACTACAGTAATTATCCCCATTAGTGAGGGAGGGCTAAGTGAGTGTGGGAAATCAATGAAGGTGATATTAAGTTTTTCCACTATATGAAATTAGTGCCACCAAAAGATCTAGGAAGCTTTGTTCATCATGGCACTATTCACTAAAAATATGATTCATAGCTCAACACTATTCATCTTGAAACTATTACTTTATGCATATAAATTTTGTTTATCAATCTACAAACACCTTAGAGCACCCACTAATTTTCTTGAAATGTGTGGCAAATGAGCATGTATTCTTGAATTTAGTATCACTCAGTAAAAAGTTCAACCCTCACTCATTTTGAGACTTGGCAAAATAGTGTGCGTTTTGGGAATTAGTACCACGTGCACTAATTGGGATAATCAATATAGTCCCAAGAGTGTTAGGAGTATGTACATGATACCTACTCATGGCCAAAATTGTGGTTCCAACTCCACACACATTTTTGGCCATTGGATTGGATTAAGAACTTCATGTCCACTTAGCAATTGTGAATCATAAAGACTATATTCCAATTTCAGAGTTGGAGTTGAGAAAGTAAATTGATAACATGTCAAGGTGGATAAATAAACTCATTCTTAAACCTTTCCTTTGTCCTATAGACACCCATGGGTGTTTTTTTTTCTCCAAAAAAATGCCATGTCATGGCCTCTTCATGCTACCAATGCGACACCCTCTTCACAAACACATTCCTTTCGAGTTCCAACAACATATTTTCATAAAGTTTCATGTGACCTAACTTTGAATATAAGGCAAATGATCATGCAATGCGTGGTTGGAGGTTGAAGGAAGTCACCAATGCTTGAGGGCAAAAGCAATATTGTTTGCATGTGGTCTAAGGACGTTGTATGGATAAAGTTGGGCAACATCTCAAACCAAAACATGCCTCAAATATGGCACTCAAGCCTACACATAGATTGATCAACAAACTTAGACATGCTCTAGAATAGGCAATTGAAACCAAATGTAGGGACCCAAAGTTTCACATGTACATATCAAATTTTCAAATGATTCTATGTATATGTGAACAAGAGCAAATGCTATCCCTACATCCAAAACTAGCAACAACCTTATTTTCACTACCTACCCCTACATGAAAACTTTGACGTTGCAACTGTTAAACCTTCTCAAATCTAATCAAATTTGTGAAATTCTTGTGTCTAATAAATGTAGATGAAGCTCCACCAAATGAAATGTAGGTAGTGACCCCCTCCTCCATTCTCAAAATTGCGGGCTTTTGAATGTTTGTGGCCAACAAATGTTTGTCACAATTTTTTCTTGTCTTTTTTTTTTATATCAAAGATGCTACAACATGGCCAAAAAAATTGGTAGCAAGTGAGATAAAAGGCCCTCATTGTCAATGGCCATCTAAATGTACAAAATAAAGTGCCTAAATATATATATATATATATATATATGTATGTATGTATATGTATGTATGTATGTATGTATGTATATCATACAATTCCTTTTTCAATGAGCACATGTAAGTCAAGTTTGCCTTCTCTCCATGATAACAAATATTCTCTCAAAATTTCTTAGCATTAATTAAAATAATAACCTTGACAACGTGACTTGTCAAGCTGAGTCTCAAAATACTAGACTTAGAACATCAAATCTCCAGGGCTTAAAGGAGAATCCAACGATGACCATTGGTCGAACATTATAGTGTTACAATGTTTAGAGAGGTTATACAAGGAACTTACATGGGAATGAATTGTATAGTGCATTCTTATCAAGAATGCATACAATGCATTATCCAACAATGAAAGGCAATTCCATTCCGGAAATAACATAGGATCTTGGTAAATTCTAGACATGGTAATAGTATGAGACAATAGAGAAAATTGGTGGGCCAATATTTAATTGGGTTGGTCACTACCACTAAGTAAATGCTAACCCATAAGTGACTACCTAAATAGCAAAGGTCTCAATATCAAATTGAGCTACAAGAAATTGCCCAACCTTGCATGCCTCATAATATGCCATCAATGATGGTCGAATGCATTGAAATACTTAAATATTATTAACCGAGCAACAACAAAATAGTGATCACCAGTTGGCACATGGGTCATGATCCCAATGTCTTGGTGGACAACCTAAACTAGGTCCTACCTACCCATGAACATTGGACCCGTCCAATTGGAGACATGCTATGTATTGGCTACTTAAGGTAGATGGGGCGGGGCTAGAGGCATGTAGCTCCCAACTGTTGGTTAATTTCGCCCATCAAAGTAAGAGTAGTTCAAGTTGAATCCACAAAGCAAAGAATCCCAAATGCATTATTTGGGTACTTAACCTGACATATTCATTGTTATGGAAATCGTATAAAAAGAAAACCTATACAACATGAGCTCATTCTTCTAGAAAACTAAATTTTCGAATTGGTTGAATACCTTAATGTTATTGTAGATTTGGAAAAAAATTTACAATCTAGGTGCGCTTGGATGGAACTACATACTTAGTAATTTGAGCATTTAAGTCACATGTGAGTGCAATTTTATTTTCTCCTTGACTTAAGATGATACACAAGATAAAGAGCAAACCTTTAAAGTATAAAAATGGTGGTTTTAAGACTTGGTGAGGCTTGCATAGAGCATGTCTTTGGTTGTATGTGTAGCCCCTTGGTCCTTTAAGGATTAAATGCATGTAAGACTTTCTTCTTCTTCATCTTCTTCTTCTTTCCTCAACGCCTCGTCATGCGGCCAAGGTGGCACACTCTAAGTTCCAACAACTTCATTTCAAGTTTCAAGGGATTTGACTTTGCATAACTTATAAGGAGAACAATCCTCCAATGTGGGACTTGAGCTCATAGGAGGTCACTAAGGCTTGAGGACGCAACCAACATTGCTTGCATGTTGTCGTGTAAATAGCGATCGTGTGTAACTGCAACTCGAGTACTAACCACCACTAACAAATACCACTAAAACATAGCAAAGGCACACATAAACAACACACCTCCACAGTGAGAAGGAAGAGAGTCGAACCCTTGCAAAAGCTCTAATCCTCTCTTTAAATGCACACAATGAGTCAAGTTATCTCTCACTCCACCACGGGAGAATCCAAGAGTGTAAGTATGAGGAGAAGAACTCAAGATTTATTGCAAAAACATGCAATCTTCACCTCACACAAGCTTTCTCCAACTTTTAAGATTCATCCATCCAAATCTAAATGCACGAAATCCCACGGATAAGGTGAGGCCGCCGACGCCACATACCGTAACAATGTGATCAATGCATGTTGTATAAACAATATAGTTGGAATAATTTGGGCAAGACCCCAAACCAAACACACCCCAAACATCACTCACGGGCATTCACACCCACACGAAAGACACCTACAACATGATCAATGAACTTCACGCACTCTAAAATGAGCAATTGGACACCAAATTTAGAGATTTAAGGTTTCACATGTACGTATCTGAGGTTTAAACAATTCTAACTATTTGCGAACAAGAACATATTCCATCCCAACATCCAACACTAGCAAAGGGCCTTAGGGCGGCTTTATACACGGCCTGGGGCCGGCCGGAGCACCAGCCCGATTAAGCCCTCAATCCGGCTCCACTTTACGAACTTTTTTGGGGCCCAACCTTGTCACATGGAAAGTGGTGAGGCCCAATTCTAGGGCCTTATGGTCTTGAGGGTTAAGTTTCATAGAACTTACCGTGGTCAATACCCGGTGTTCTCGACAATTAAGTTTCACGACACTTAATACTACGAGGGATGACATCTATAGGGTTGTGGTTAGCGAATCGAAATTGGGTTCCACTAGACTAAATTGGGGCCTTTGAATCTATTATGGCGTCAAAATGCTCCTACAAATTTATCTACCATGTTCAATGGATTGACCAATGGGTGTGGTTTAGAAGGCACACCATATTCTTGATTAACGGCTTAAATGTTTCATTTTTGTCTTAAGTGCATAATTAACATATTAATTGTTGTGTTATTACCCTGATGCTATCATATTTACACTAATTGTTATCTTACTAGACTAATCCATAGCCTAAGCCATACCATATGCTTGATTAAATGCTTAAATGTTTCATTTCTATCTTAAGTGTGTGATTAGCACCCTAATTGTTGTGTAATTAGCCTAATGCTACCATCTGTGTGCTAATTATTGTGTTAATGGACTAACCTATTGAATAATGCACGCCAAATTCTTGATTGACAACTTAAAATGTATCAATTTTATCTTAAGTGAATGATTAGCGTCTTAATTGTTGTGTTATTACCCTATTGCTAACATACTTATACTAATTGTTGCCTTATTAGACTAACCCATAACCTAAGTCATACCATGTGCTTGATTAAATGCTACAATGTTTCATTTTTATCTTAAGTGTGTGATTAGCACCCTAATTGTTGTATTATTAGCCTAATGCTATCATATTTTAGCTAATTGATGCATTATTAGACTACCCAATAGCCTAAGCCATACCACATGCTTGATCAAATGCTTGAATGTTTCACTTTTTATCTTAAGTGTGTGATTAACGCCCTAATTGTGGCCTTATTAGTCTAATGCAATCATATTTATGCTAATTGTTGTGTTATTAGAAGAGTGGAGTGAAGAGGAGAGGAAAATAATTTACCCCGGTAGTGATTGACGGACAAGATGAGCTTAATCTAACGGAGGAGCCCAATCGGGCCCTAGATGGGAGTTCAGGATGAGGAAAAGCTCGTCCCGAACTCTCATCTAGGGCCCGATGGTTTGGCGCCAAAATTGTGCCACCTAAGACGCCACATGGGATGAGTGAGTGTTTGGACCAGCCCCAAGTATAAAGCCCTTGGGCCCGATTTGATGAAATCGAGCAATCCTATTGGCCCAAATTTTGAGAGTTCCGGCCGGCCCTCAATCCGGCCCCAAGTATAAAGTGGCCCTTAGTTTCTCTACATGCACATACTACACGAGAACAACTACTTTACGATTCCTAGATCTTCTCGAATGTGATCAAGTTTGTCAAATTCATGTTCCCATGCACGTGTAAAGAATATACTAGTTGCAACATGGCCGATGAAAGAAAATACGGTAGAAAGAGGGATGAAAGTCCCTCGAGGTGTTGAATGACGGTGGTCTCAAACGTCATTCACCCCTCAATGAACATAACAATAATCAACCTCGTCTACCTACTCTCTATGGTAGACTCACATGCTCTCAATTTGGAGCATCAATCAATGAACAACCTTGACAACATAACGCTCCATGTTGAACCTCAAAATGTAATGCTCACCTAGAAAGTCTCCAAGGTTCAAAAGAGTACGATTCAACAATGACCAATGATCGTACAACACTACAACTTTTTGAAAAGACTATATTGGGTTTAGCAACTTGGTATGAATAGTGAGTGCATTCTTATCGAGAATGCATATGAAATGCACTTTTAATTCCTTATGTCCTATGCGACGAGGATCTCACTACTGGCATTTCTATTATATTATGCTACATAACAAAACTTTGTGTTTAAGATTTTGGACTACGAGTACAGTCCCACCTCTTTAATACGACACTCGATAATATGACAACCTTGATGTAATAACACGATTGTACCATACTTTCTAGTTGGAATCTACCTCTATAATATGATTGTGACATTGTTGATATGACACTCTTGGACCCCCAAAAATGTCGTATTATAGAGGTAATCAATGCATATATGGTGGGTCCCCCACATGTATAAGTACATAGTTAATATGAACTTTATGTAACTTTCACACATGAAATGTGGATAAAAGAAAATTTGAATGTAAAATGATGTTAAAACATGGGAACTAAGGGAAGTAGGTTCTCTATTTCAAAACCTAATGAAAGGGACTCATTAGCTTTGGTACGTTTCGCAACAATTTTTCACTTAAACCTTAAACCAAGGTGCACACTTTGTTTTTGAGCATTTGGAACTTAATATTTATCATATTTCTTGAATATATATGGTTGGAACGCTATTGGAATTGTGCTTATTTTGGTGGTAATTTTACTCAATTGTGAGTTGTGTTGGCAGAGTTATGACCGTTTGAAGGCTAGTTGGGTTTTAGAAGTTGATTTCAAGACAATGACGTTCTTTAACACATTATGAGGTTAGTTTTGATCCGATCATTCTGATTTGCATATTGTTGGAAAGCTATTGAAATTACACTATTTTTGGTGGTAGTTTTGCTCAATTATGAATTGCATTGTTAGAGTTATGACCGTTTGAGGGCTTGTTGAGTTTTAGAAGTTGATTGACCTCCACCTATTGTAAGTTTGGCATACGTCAACATCATGCTCAAGTGTTAGCTACATTTTTTTTATGGACAACCCATTAGATTTTGCTCTTGCATACATATTGAAATTGCAAGCCATATTGGAGAAGCTCAATATGATAGATGTTGCTAATTTGATGTGGCAACATCAATGGATTGTTGATTCCTTCTTTAAGTCCGTGTAGATTTCATGAGAGAAATTTGCACATTTGTAAAGACATTTGAATTAGTACTTATTTTATATATGTGGCCAAATATCTAATGTGTGTTTTCATGAAGTCACCGGGGGATGACTCCTTAGGGAGGGTTGTATATGACGCTAGACTGAGGGGTATTAATGCAGGGGGTATTTTGATGGCATGGACTAATTAAATGGACTATTCAATTACCTACCTATCTATGTCATGGTGATGAAGGGTCCATATAATTACTTACAAATCATTTAGGGGGAAGTTTTTTTAGCCCCTTAATATATTACAACGAATTGAAGTAAAGTAGAAAAATGAAATATAGAGATTAAAGACAAAGATATTTCTAACAATTTGAGTACCAAAACTAAGGCTAAGCTATCAAGGAATGGCATCAAGAAACATTGAGTTCCAAATGGTAGTGCTTTTGTAATGGTGCCCATAAATTCTAACTTCAACAACTCAAGTTTGAAAAACAATGCCATTACACACTCAATGGCACAACCAACACACAAGTTCTCCATTATCAACATGAAGATAAGTTGTACCACATTGTATATTACATCTAAAAAACTAGATTGGATATGTTATATAGACACTTATATTAGTTATAACCCAATATGGCATATTTTATCCATCATATATCACCTCTAAAAACATATTCAAATTTATATGTATAAATAATGAACTACACCATATTGTTGGTCGCGCCATTCCAACTCATTTTATGAAGCCATCCTCCCTAGGCACGAAGTCTATCATTATTATGACAAAGAAGTCTAGTTTGTCATATTATTGAATTCGTGACACCTTGATAATACAACAATTTTCTCGTTCCCCAAACGTGTCATATCAAAGAGGTAGGACTATAGTCACCTTTAACCTGCAATTATGTTAAAACTTTAGATTTTTAGCTACAATCACTGAAATTGAGGTCACATTTTATGGGTAGATTTGAAGGAACATGGGCGTGGGAAGATAGAGATTAAGGGCCACTTCACACATGAGCCAAGAGCCGTGACCTTGTAATGGTGAGGACCCTTGACTCTCATCCAAAGGCCATACCATGGGTGTTGGGAAATCCACTTTATGTAGTCTTGGGCCCTCAAGCATAGTGTGAAGTGAGAATGAACCATGTTGCGGGACCATTGCATATTTTGTTGGCGGAAAAGAGGGGGAGATTTGGTTTAATATAATATGTCTCAAACTTTATCAATTTAAGAGAATTACTTGGTGGTGTTTGTCTATCTTGGAATCTGTCCTAGAATATGTTCTAGAATCTACCATGTAGTCTGTCTTGAAATCTCTTATGCTGGAAAAAAACATAAAAAAGTCATGGTCTCCCGGAGGCCCACCTCTTGGAAGTGGGTCTGACACAAATTCTAGTAGACCATGCATTCTTATCCACAACCTGCCATGTAGGGCTCCATGTAGACTTTTCATTCATGAACTTTTCTTTGGACCTTTAGGCCTTCACCTCCTAGTGTGAAGTGAACTTGGATGGTCTCCGCCTTTTCGACCTATGAGAGCTCTTACATTGCCATGGTCAAGGGCCTTCAGCCTTGTGTGTGAAGTGGCCCTAAGATAAGAAAAAGAAGAAAAAGGGTGAGTGGTCACATAAAGGTAGGCCCTCCCCAATATGTTAACTTATGCCCCCTCCCCACCTGACTTTAGCGAAGCCTAAAAGTTGGTTCTAAAAACACGGCCTCCACACCATCGACATTATCTAGTGTTGAGCCTAGTTGGCAAATGATGTGGCATGGCTAAGAAGTGGAGGGTTTAAGCCCCAAGCACCGACCCTCCCATCGGTACCTAGACATGAGGCAAGAATATAAAACTTTTAAAAGTGTCACCTCCCGCCCTTGTGATTGGTTACTTTTTAGTCTTAGCTATGAGGGCACGAAGAGCTTCATTAACAAAAACTGATGGTAAGATCGATGAGCAGTAAAGGATTTGGGGATGGGACAAAAACTATCCAACATTCCCAACTAAGGGAGCTTTACCTGGGCTTTAGGAAAGACTTTGGTTATTTGGTAAAGTCAGGTGGGGAGGGGGCATTAGTTTAACTACCGAACCCAGACTCAACAACTGTTTCTATTATGCGCATATGGTCCAATCTCATTGTCCTGCGTGTGAATCGTGACCCTTTGTAAACGATGAGTCCTGCCAAATCAAATCCGAGGCGTTCAATCAAGATAAATGAGCACACAAGACCCCAGACACTTCCCTGCATGAAAGATGTACAGGTGAAGTGGATTTATGGAGAGGACACGTGGCATTTCCCCATTGATGGGGACCCGTCTACGCATGTGCACAGTAGGCAGACCGGAGCCGACGTGACCTGACCAGGGTCACGAAGAGACCCAAAAGCCCGGCAAGCGAAAAAGGGTTCAAGAAAGGCGGCCTTTCTGTTCCAGTCAGTCAGCCAGCCTCCATGCGCTTTGTCCTTTCCAATTTCAATCCCCATTTCTTCTGTCTTCCTCCGTCAATTATGATGCTCTCACACAACTTCTTATGGGAATTTTACTCAATCAAACTCTCACTCATTGAAGCAACAATGCTAAAGTACATAGTAGTGTTGGACAACAGACAACGGGCTAAGCTAATAACTCCCCAAGCCATTCGTCTTCATCTTTCAAGTTAGAACTTATCAACATCATCATCATCATCATCATCTTCGAAGCTTGCCTCACTCACTCACTCACTCTGTGAAGTTGCAAAGGTGAATAATCCTCTATGATTAAAGTGGATGCAAAATAAATAGCGTGAAGTTTGCGAGAGCCATGTCAGCTTCACCATCGTCATCATCATATGGAGGATTTTGTTTTCTATATTGTTGTCGATGTTCTCATTGTGTACATATTTGCCTCGAGGGCAGCTCTTTCTGCAGCTGTGCTGCTCCAGAGTGAATTCTTGCAGTTTCTCGTGGTTTTGATTTAAACTTGTGTGTATGTATGTATGTATACCGATTCTGAGTCTTCATGTTAGGCTGGAGGTTTTAGTGGTCCTGTGATTTGTTCATGTTGGCGGCAGCCTTTTCTGACTCTCCTGCTGCTGCTCAGAAGGTACCGGCCGGACGCTACCCAATGCTGGGGCCTTTTGTGGTGGATGCTTTATTAGTTGGCGGGTGTTGGTGAAGGTTGAGGCGAAGGGTTGGGGGTTTAAGGGTAGGGTGGCATTTTTGGGAGGTGAGATCGGCAGGTGGATTTTGCGTTGCTGGGGTTGTGGATTGAATGTGAAAGATTTTCTGGGTGAAGGTTTTGGTGGAGGGTGGAATCTGGCGTGCGGCGGGGGAGTTGTTAGTTGTTGATGTTGATGAGGAGGGTTTATTGTTGCATGAGGCTTCATTCGTCGCATTCCATTGCGGCTTTGGTGTAGTTTAGGAGAGGGAGAGGAGGAAATAGAAATAGAAGTGGAGAGGTGGGTGTGGCCAAGAGAAGTTTGAAGGGATTTCTGGATTGTGAGTGAGGCGCTATGGCTGTGGCGATAAGTGAATTGAGTACGGGGATATTTGTATCCACCAAAGGATTCACACACAAGAGTAAGAATGCGACATGCTGGGAGTCTCATGTGCGGGTGTCTGTGCAAAGAGGAGCGCCATTGTCGTCGCGGAAATCTATTTTGTTGCGGGTTGCAGCAGGAAGACCTAACTTCCGCGCGGGTGTCGTGAGCAGGAACGGCGCCGCCAAGCAGCTGTTCACCGAGGGCGATGACCAAGATGCGGTAAGGATACTTTCCTCTTTGGGGTTCGGAGACTGAATTTTGATTTCTTGTGGTGCATTTACAAAGAGAAAGTGCACAAAGATAGAGAAGTCGAGGAGTGATGGGTAACAAATGCGAGTCACATCAGGAACTATTTAGGTTACAAGGATTACGGCGTCCCAATGCTTCCTGCGAATGGAGGCGCCGGTGCTGCAATTTGCAACTAAGGAAACTGGAGATCTGTAAAGAGGATGCCGGATAGAAATTCATACATGTCAAAATGCAAGTGACCAGCGGTTAATCTTGAGTTAGTGTTGATACATATGTCCCCATCAGGATATATGTCTGTCCAGTGCAAACTCAACGTGTAGCTAATCACTCATTCAATATTGATTCAACTCATAATTCAACCTTTTGGGTCTTGCAACTATAAAATTAAGAAGCAGTTCGTCACCGAGGGTGACGACCAGAGATGCGGTAACGATACTCCTCTTTGGGTTCGGCAAGTGAATTTTGATCTCGTCGTGCATTTACAAGAAATTGTACAAAGAGAGAGGTCGAGGAGTGATGTGTATCAGGCATCAGGTATCAATGAGAAATTATTGTTGGTATGTAACTTTTGAGGTTTGTGATGTAATGACGGAACACATTCATAATCTCTGGGTCTCCAAAGCACTCCAGATTAAGTAGCAACGAAAACAAAAGAGAAGATGTATAAGTGCATCTGCAATTCCGATACACAGATAGGCAACAGTTTGATGGTCTGCGCTAAACCCTAATGATTTTTCACACTTTTATGGACATAGTGGCAGATATTATTTTAATGAACAATCTGTGGCATTGATTTTCTTTAGTATGACGAAACCTTAGCCAGATGTTATCAAGGATCAATTGAGCAACGATCAACAATCCCCTACCAAATTTATCGGTAGGTGTGGACCCCATACTAGATTTTGACATCAACTGGTGTTGATACCCCTGCGTTGGATTGAAGAAAGGGGAATGAGTACTTTCTTAGGAACTGGGTTTCCAGTGTACCGCATGCAATAATACATCAACCCTTTATCAAGCAGTTTATGCAATATTCTTGATCAGCTTGTCGATTGCAACTCTTTTGCACGGTTTAGGTGTTCTTAAGGCTGCGGGTTGAGTTTCCCATAGTGGCATAAGTTATTCTAAAACATCTGAAAACTTGTGGATGACAGCTGCAAGGGAAAAACAGCCCAGTGCAGTTTCTTGATCTGGAGAGAGAGTCTTCTGGCAACGGTATGCAACCATTTCTCAGTA
The DNA here is from genome assembly GCA_950295325.1 of Polytrichum commune. Lineage (NCBI taxonomy): Eukaryota > Viridiplantae > Streptophyta > Polytrichopsida > Polytrichales > Polytrichaceae > Polytrichum > Polytrichum commune. The sequence goes on from OX485807.1 coordinate 46,086,972, forward strand.
GAGTGCTATGGGCTCCACTGCTTAAAGATGGGACTTGTTTGAGTGAAATTCAGACATTCTAGATTTGGTTGTGTGTTATCAGTAATTGTCTCACTGTCAAGTTGCCATAGTCACCATAGGACTAAGATGCATCTTTGTGACTTAGCTGTCTGATGCTTTGTATTGTTGAACTTCAAGGTTTTGTAGAGCATTTTCAAAGTGGTGATAGTAAGCTCTAATTGTTATTCTTGTTATGCAGCTATTGTTCCGGAAGCAGTAAGAGAATTTGAGAACCAATTGGAGGACAAAGCAAAGGCGGTGCTGGAGTTCAATAACGACACTTCAATCTTCCTCATTGGTATGATGGCTTCAGGCAAGTCCACTGTGGGCCGAATCGTTGCAGACGCTCTGTCCTACCAATTTTCTGACAGGTATGAAGTTATTTTGGTTGTCTGTAGTGTGATGCAGGATAAATCAAAATGCCATAGCTATTACATGGATTTGACAATTTATGTGTTCCATGTCTACTCTCCACAGGGAGGTGATGCAATATGCATTTTTTATGTCATAACTTCAATTTCGACACATCAGTGACCATGCTTTTGTATTTTGAGTCTGGCGGGTTCTGTGCCCAACAGGGCTCTGTTATTTGTGAAAAGACTTATATCTTAGGTGTTGTACCTACCAACAACCTGAAGATCTATTTTGTGGTAGCATCTTGTGATGCTGTCAATGGTCTTCTTATCTGTTTCTTGGTGCTTGTTTTGATGAACAGCGACCATGTAATTGAACAGTATGTTGGTGGGCTTCCTGTGAAAGATATCTTTAGGGAAAGGAGTGAGGCAGGATTCAGAGAACTTGAGGTTTGTCGCTGAACCTGTTGGAAAATCCAGTGTATTTATGCATACATTGTGCAGATTCAAGGGTCAATCAGGATTTTTTTAGAAAATCAACTGCAAAAGTTTGACGTCATTCTAGGAATCAGGGTTTTGGAGATCAAACAAAACTTTCTTGATAAATGTGTTGAGGGTGTCCAGGGTATGAATCTTCACATCTACAGCAGACCCTCTCTTTTTGATCATTCCAATCCGTTCTGAAGGCTTACAGCTCTAAATGGTATATGCTTTTGCAATGGGATAAAATGCAATAAAATGGGAGAACAGAGGGCTGTTTATGGATTATAATCTCCAGGTTGTCTGACCTCTTCTTGCAGACACGTGCTTTACGGGAACTAACATCAATCACCTCATTGGTGGTTGCCACTGGTGGTGGTGCTGTCGTTCGTCGTGAAAACTGGTAAACATTGATTTATGTTGTGGCCGTAACCTTGCTCTTTACATCGGTGGTTTCTAGTTGTAGCTGGAGAAAGTGTCTTTGTTGTTTCTAGCATTCTGAAGGTGTCTATCCTAGCTGATAGTTTGAGCTAGCATATTATTCTGCTTGTGCTTGTACTATAAAACCAATTGAGCTCATTGAATTTGAGAACGTACTCTTGAAAGTCATGGTTGTCAATTGGAGGTTTTTGATATTGAAATGATAATAATCTGAAACTGGAAAATTGGGTTTTACCACCCGTCCATTCCACACGATCTAAAAACATGTGGGTTTATTTTATGCAGGGCGTATCTGCAGGCTGGAATCACAGTGTGGCTGGATGTTCCAATTGAGGATCTTGCAAAACGTGTCACTGCAGTTGGCACTGACTCGAGGCCCGTATTGGGGGGAGAGTGCGGTGCCTACGATCAAGCACTTTCTCGCCTTTCAAAACTTATGGTTGACAGAGGTCCCCATTACAAACAGGCGAATTGCAGGCTATCTTTACAGGGTATGCTGTTTCTTCACACCTGACCCTCTTTTTGGACCTTACTGCATGGGTATATACATACAGTGGGAAGGTGGTGGTTATCGCCTGTGGTTCATGGTATTGTTTTTGTGAGTATATGCAATTCTGTACAAGAGAGTGTAACTGGTCCTTCCATAAAGAGATGAATTGTGGAGCTTTCGCCAGTGAGAAGTTTTGCATTTCACCTATTTGAAATCGTGTTTCTCAGACCTACTATGGTTCATTGGTTTTTTAACCCAACTCTTATCAAGTAAAGTATTGGCAGAGAGATCTCAACAAAGGCAAGGGAAGAATCAAGAACTGTTACTAGCACTTTAATATTTCTCTCTGCATATCCTGAACTAACAATTTTTTATGTGGGTGCAGAATTGGCCTACATGTTGAAGCTGGAAAATGTATCTGAGCTTACACCTACTGCTATTGCAGTTCAGGTAAGAGCTTTCACAATTGTTTTGAACATGTGTGGCATGTATTTCTGTAAATGTCAATGCTTCTAACACCATTCAGGAAGTTAATAAAAGTGACATCTACAGAAACACCCAATATTCTATTAAAGGAGTAACCTCACTCCTCAAAACCATTCATCCATAAATGACTATCCTCAGCACTTAATAGGGGCATTTGTGAGATAGGAGTCATCATAGTCTACTGTAGTAAAAAGTTTTTTCTCTGGAGTATTTTCAGGTATGACAGCATTTTTGTCCCTTCAACTAAAATCAAAATTACTCATTGTCCACTTGATTATGTTATAGAGGGCCTCTCTTTGGAGGTGTTGGCTGGGTGAATGCTCTTATATATGCCTGGCCATGGCCTCCAAAGAGAGACCCTCTTTACCATAATTTTTGTGCTATGAGGAATTTTTCTTACAAATAGTCAGACAAGCATGACACCTTACCTTACAAAGCTCAAATATCCTTATAGAAGGAAGAGACTATGCCCGGTCTGGTGGGCACAATCTAATAATCGTTCTACTGGTATGTTTTATACGAATAATGAATGTTCTAACTCTCATAAATAAAATTCTGTTGTCCGCTGTGAAACCTGGCTGTTTGTAAAGATTCAAGAGGAACTGATAACTTGGATTCAAATTATTTCAGGTATTGGAAGAGATCAGGAAGTACTTAGAGGGGAGGGGTGTATTCGTGCAACCTGTTGGCTACTGATACAGTCATGCAACAATTTCCTAGAATCCTTCTAGCCTTGAAATCGGAAGAGGTGTAAATAGAAGGTTGGGATGCATTCCAGCATGAACCACTATGAGCCCTGGTTTGCAAAATGATTTGACACTAAATATTTCTCAAAGTAAAGTCATAGTTCATAAAATTTAGAGCCTACAAATGTTCCTTCTCAACTGCCAGACAATTCAGAGTTTCAGATACCCCTTATTTGAGAAATTGACTATATGCGGGACTTGCCTTCATATTGGAGGAAAGCATTGAAGAGGTGACTAGATTGATCAACTACTCTTGATATTCACTGAGGAGACCTTAATTAGACGACAAAATGACCGTCTGATTAGTGTTCAGATTCAGCAACCACACCGGTGGCCTTGTTGGGTACACACATTCCCATTTGCATGGGCATAGATTGCACAAAGTTGACATGATAGAGATCATTGGGGTTGTTTCTTCAAATTAAGTCTATAATTCGCCCTGTTCTCTTCTTATATTTGGGACCCTTTTGAGGTCATTCCTAGCTCTGATTATGAGGATCGTGTGTTGGTATCACTTCCAAGTGATTCTTTTCAGTCATTAAAAGGATACCCTATACACATGTCCCTGTTACGTATAGTAAAATTTTAAGGTGTACTCAACTTGAAACTACTATTTCTACCTTATAATCAATTACAGTAAGTATATCCTAGAATGTACATGTGACTACTTATTTGCCCAACTTGTCAAAATATAAGCAGGTGGTGTAAGTTAAGGGGCAGTTTATACTAGGGTGATCAATGTAACTGCAAATTGAGCTAGCCTATTGGTTGAGACTTGAAATTTGACTTGATTGGAAAAATTGGACTTGCATCTGAACTTGGACTTGGACTCTGCAGGTTCAAATCCAAAGTAAGTCACAATGAAGTGTCCATGCACCATTTTGTCTTCATTTTGTTCACATATCAGTGTAGAATCCCAACTGTCCTATTTCAAAGAACTTCTACACTGATATGTGATATGTGCAATTAGTTGCCTTCATGAATAGGTTGCTTCTTTACCCATGCAACCCTAAATCAGATCACAAAAACTTCCAATTTTGTTCATTTATCTATATAGCAACCACCATAAAAGAAATCCTGTATTTTGTTCCTGTGGTCACAAATGTTCAAAGTGGTGGGATAGTTGATAGATTAGAGGAGCAACTTAATTGCACATATCAGCGTAGAGGTATCCCCACTAAAGCAAGAGTCTGTTATGACTTGTGGGATGTAGATGTTATGTAATTTACTCATCATCAGTCAATCATAGATTCCCAACTAGTGAAGTATGTATGATGAAGTGTAAACTAGGAGGGATCATTATCAGGCTATTGGGTTCAACCGTAACACGTTTCTCAAAAAAGCTGGATGCAAAGTTATTCCTGCAGTAACGGTGCTCCATTTATCAGAATTGCACAACACAACAGACCTTTTTGTTAATTGACGATGAATGGGGATCATTTTGGAAGATATGATATTTTCCAAACTCCAACAGCTTTCTACCAGATATTTAACACCAATAGGCTAGTAGCCTAAGAGACCGGTACTACAAATTGGCAGAAGTTAGCAATGAGCATGCTTCCTTATGAACTCCAAACTGTGATCAATACATAACATTATCAAGCAGTGTGCATTTGTTCACGTGGGCCCTGAGAATATAACCATAGGATGTCCATACTAACATCATAGAACCAATTCAACACAAATACTCACAAATACTCACAAATTGACTGACTAACATGAACCAAAGGCCACTAGTCACAATTTGATTATTGACTAACCATCATTCCATTCAAATTGGAAAGTTGGGGGTGTAACATTGCAATGTATCATGCTCAGAATGTTTTTACTCTTTTACGTAACTCAACACTAGGGTCTCTACGCAAAAGCTATCATGTTTTCACCCTAATTGCTATAAGTCTATTCTGTAGAGGACATGGGAAAAGAACCGAATAGTACCCGAATAACGTGTTTCAAAATCTGACCAGCATTCGAATGAAATCTGGGCTGCATCACATTCGGCAGCCTATTTCTACACCATTTAATCGGCCTGAACTTGAAATGTTACTTGCAACAAACCGACCTTTAGTCATCTTACACTGGATATTTAATTAGCAAAAGCTAGCACAAATTCAAAAGTATCGTAAAAAAATCGGTAACATAAATAGTTGATTTTGAGCCTCAAGGCCCACAAAATACACGCCAACAAACTGGCCTTCTAGATATGTCAGGGTCAATTCGGTCCGCCAATACTGCAGCCGCGACATTCACTCATAAGCTACAATGTGATCAACAAATGACCAGTATTCGAAGTTCCAATCATCACGTGCATGCGGGCTCCATTCCATCCAGAGTCCACGTGATCTTCTCTAGCTGAGAACTCACCATTCTAGCGAAGGGGTTCACGTGTGGGCCGCTTCTTCCGTGGCCTCAACATTGACATAGCTACCAGATAACCAAACTACATGAATTTCTACCTAATGTGTCTAATATGAGTGTGGGCTGCATGCAGCGCAGCCTCAAACATACCCTTCCCTCAACTAATGCATGTAAAAGTACAAGATCAATCAAACTCCCTGCGGCGCTATAATCAACATCTCGAGCCTGCTGAGCAAGAGAGAGGGCCAGCACTGCTGGTCATCCTCGAGACTAGGGACGCTGGCCGGGCGGCGCAGCTGGTTGCCTTTGCATACGCTTGGGCAGATGTCTGAACTCCCGACCCAGTGAAGTAAGCCCCCGACATGAAACTGTCACCCACAGATTTCCAGTTCCACTTGAGAGGACCGCCGTAAGAGTTGCCCCTATCGTTGATACGCTTCGTCACCTGCCTGGGTCCGCTACCAGGGTTGAATATGTTGCCCTCCGACAGAATGGTGGGATTTTCACTGCCGCCGACGGCGTATATTCCCCACCCGGCTGTGTAATCGTTGTTCACGATGTGTACACTCCCGTGGCGAATCCTAGGGAGCCTCTGGGTGAGTTTCGGTCCGAAGGTGTTGTAGGCGACCGTCACTTGCATGTTCCTGTCTTCCATGTCGTTCGGGTGGGCACCCAGAAGCATTACCTTGTCGTGTTGGGTGAAGTAGTTGTTGGAAATTGTCACTCCGGTTGAGCCCTTGATCACGTCGACGAGGCCGTCGGCGGCCCTCGCAAGGTAGCAATGGTCGACCCAGATATTCTTCGACGAGTAGATGGAAATCGCATCCCCGTCCGCCCTTCCTCGGTTTCCCACATGGGAGGTAGAGCTCATGATCCTCGCCGGGCCTGTCGCTTGAATGTCGTGAATGGAAATTCCGTGAACAATGACATTGGTGACGTACTGAAGCGTCAGACCAGCGCCTCCAGCGATCTGCACGTTCACGCCCCGCCCGTCGATAGTCTTGAAGCTGGTGATGATCAGCTCATTCTTCAGCCGGATGGTCATGCTGCGCGCAAACGTGATCCACAGAGGCTCAGCGCGGGTGACGGCGTACCGCAGAGTCCCGGGGGAAGGATTCGCGGGGTTGTTGTCAGCGGCGGACGTCACCACGTAGATTCTGCCGTTCTTCCCACCGATAGCGTTCCGTCCAAACCCGATGGCACAGTTCGCAAGGTTCTGACGATGGGAAGCCCAGTTGGGATCACACCTCCAGCAATCGTCCACCGGGTTCCCTGTGGCACACCCACCCGACTTCGTCGCCAGGGAAGTACTTGAATCCGTCGCCCCCGACGTACTATACCTATCGTCCACAGTCTCCACCATGTCGAAACCATCACCAGAGCTGGTCGGAGATCCCGGCTTTACATTCGCAAGGTCACCAGTGGCATAGCTGTCCGCGGCTTGGAAGCTATCGACAGCTTGAAAGTTACCCTCCAAACCTCCTTCCGGCTTGGTAGCGTCATACACATAGTCAGGGTCAGACGACCTGGTAGTGAAGCTTGCATCGGTAGTACTGTCCGCAGCGAGGGAGAAGACTGCTCCATTGGCCCCATTCGAGAATGATATGGGCTCAGTCTTCGCAGATGACGAATCCCACTCTTCCTGGGACTGGACCAGGTCGGCAACCACCAAACCCATCACCATGGTCATCACCACCCATGACCGCATTCCGAACAATGCCGCCATATCCACAATGCCAGAATTTCCTGAACACCTTAAAATTGGAGTCAGTGTACCTTTCTCTGTACTCCTCACATGCACCTCGGAGGCATATGCTCCAAACAAACCCAACAGTGGTCTCCCTTCAGTTCCTACAGGCGAGTCGATGAGAGAAGTCCCTCAAGAGACACTTGCAGAACTGATGAATCTGGGGCGTATGTGGGGGCTTAAGTATATGTTCCGATCGGCTGCGAGAAGTGCCGAGAGAATCGGCAATGTGCGCGGGCCAATGTGCGGGGACGGCAACGTGCTCGGAGAGGAATTAGCCGGAGTGATCGCGCTGAAGTTAATTAGTTGATTTTTCTGACATGATCGATCCGCGGTAGAAGTTCAAAAGTTATGAATCAAACAGTGTAATTGTTTGCCTCATTTATTAGACAAGAATTGAATGCTTGGAGGTAGGAAGGAGACCCACTGCTGAATCAGCGCTCGATTAATTGCAACCATGAGCATGTGGGGAAAAATTAACCCATCTTGGAATTTAGTTTGCAGATTTCCTCCAATTGCAGGGGAGGTTTTGTAACCCTCCATTTTGCCTTCCATAAACTCAATCACATCCAGCATAACATTACTCAGCTGATGAGCCTGTGTTCATTGGCCCATCATTGTGTTCGAGAATAAAGACTCCAAATTTCCAAATTCTACTGTTTCAAATTGAATCTAAAGTTAGGATAGATAAACACAAATCATCAGTTGAGAAATGAAGAATACACTTATAAGTTTGATAATGTTGATTTATGTGTTTTCTTCTAGGAGTAGTGGTCACATCTCCTCCTAGAATTGTTGTTTCTTTGGTTTTGATGTATTAATAACATGATGGATTCTCACACCATGCCCACACTTACTAGTGTGAGCCACCAACGAACAACTCTTACCAACATGGGTCATTTTTAGCTCCAATTCGGTCAACGAGAGGCACTAGATGTAACCATTATTGGTAGAAATTGTTCGCTGGTGGCCCACACTAATAAGTGTTGTGGGTTGTCACTAGAAAACAAAATCTCCTTTGACAATTAGGTAGATTTATGCTAGATTATTGTTTTGACAATGCAAGAGGTAAATACAACTCAAATTTTGAGGTCATTATCATTGTGGGGGAGCCTTATAAAAATGTAGATATTAAATATTAGCGACCAATGTGAAGAAGAGACAATGAGAGGTTTGTAAATTAGGGTGTTGAGTTGTGGAGTAGATTAGATTATGTGCACTATATTTCTATCTAGACAGGCACGGCCTTTGACATTAAATTGAAGGGGTGTATTGGACAATGGGGGCCGTTGATGTCGTATTTCTTGTGTTATTTCTTAGTTGGATGTCTTTTATTTTTCTTGGTTAAGTTCTCACTCATTTTGTGTTGTGCCTTGAAACACACAGTTGATAACACAACCTTGGAACTTATGAGCTTACTTGAACATGATGTACATAATGACAAGGAAATACCTAAGGACTCCATGAGATAGGAAGGAGGAGGACTCAAAGATAGTGGACTCGTCCAAGAATTGTAAGGAAGGAGGAGGGAACAAAAGAAAATGAAATAAGGAAGGATGACATGGAGGGAGGCAATGGTACTATGTCATGGTAAGTTTTACTTTAATGTAGTCATCTTTTGAATGATCTAGCAAGTATTTCTCCACGGAATAATTTGAAGAGGTATCCACAATTAGAGAAGATATGAACAATAATATTTTATACTATATATTGTTGTGCAATTACGCAGATAGCTTAAGAACTGACTTAGGACTCAACATAGTATAATGAAATAAATTGTAATTGGAACAAATAAATATGTATGTTAATGTTCACTCTAGTACGGTCTTTCATATTTTCCTCATTCCTTTGCACTACACTGATTATCCCACTTAGTGTGTGTTACTATTTGGGGGTTACACAGTGCCAACAATCTATCAACAACATTCCACAAGAATGTGACTGGAACAATTATAGTTGATTTAGGTTCAGTTGCCCAAAAAAGTTTAACCGACATAGTAGAGTAGAATTGATGAAGAGGTTAGTTATTCTTGAGTTATTGTCCACCTAAATGAACCTTTCTTTAGGACCATATGACATTATTGTATACGAGCATAGTACCTCTCATCCATCCAACATAAATTTTGACCTCTTGTAGGTTTGTCACTTCATTGGAAAGATTAATTTAGGATCTTCGAAACTAATTTCAATGTCAATTCAACTTAAAATTGTCAATCTTCAAGTTGCATACTACCTCATAAGTTTAAGTTGGATGAATAAAAGGCACACTTGTACGCCATAATCCCCTCTCTCCTTTTCTTCGCCCTTGCTACCACATAACGACTAGGGCTACACGCCCATCTTTTTAAGTTGGACACTTACCACTATTACCCAAGATGAGAACTTGGACGAATATTATAGCATATATATATATATATAGATATATATATATGTCTGTGTGTGTGTGTGTGTGTGTGTGTGAGTGAAAATGTGACTCTTGAAGTAAATATCAAACGTTGAGAATTGACCTAGAGGAACCCACTTGAGATGAGAAGACCACAAACCTTTGTGGATTATGTTTTTACTCAGCTCTCTTTACCTTGGCAATAGTGGCGGGCCCAGCTCAAAGTGGTAGGTGGGCGTCTAACTTTGGCCCTAATAGTATTGGGAATGATGGCTTCTGACATAAAGTATCCATTGCACCCTAGCTACCTCGGCGTTGAAGACCCAGCTGATCCATATCCAGGGTGCGCTATTCCGGCACTGACAGCCAAGTAGTGGTTATTGTGATTGACTTACCTGATTTCCTCATCACAACATCGCAATGGATTCCTTGACGCCTCAATCAGCAAGCTTAAAATTCACTCTCTGCCATTGTTTGAATTCGTTCGATTCGTGCAAGAAATAGATAATGAAAAATTAGTGTTGTCCTTTTAATGGTGGAAATGAAGTTTTCATCACCGAAAGTAACAAGCCAAGACAAGGAGGGAGGGGACACCAAGGAGGATGGAAGAGAGAACCCCAAAACCAGAGCCGGAGAGGGAGGAAATCCCGATCCCGATGTGAAAATGTTCATGGAGATGCATGGGGTTATGGTAGCAATATGTGTTTTTGATCCCAGGAATGCGCTTAATGCAACCTGGATAGGAGTAGTTAACAGAGGAAGTTTTGGGATTACAGGAAATGAAAAGAACACGGAGATACACACGTCAAAACATAGCTTGGAGCAAGCAAGAGAGAAAACAAACAAGTTTTGATGCAACAAATAAAGCCAGGAGTGAATCCAGTAAACATGGATTCGGATCTGCGGGGGATTGTGAATGTGTGGTTTAAGTGCACTACAATGACATACATGTTACAACAGCGGAAGGGCGGAGCACTGGAGAGCAGATCAGGCCAAGGAGTACGACAATGATCATGGAGTCTTTTGCGGATTGAGTTTGAACTTTGAAGTGGACCTAGACCAGCACAATTTGACCTGCTTGTGGGCAAGACTGGAGGATGGATCCACAAACCAACAACACAACACAATGTGATGCGGAAATGGAAGATGCGAATCCCGAGGCCATCGCCAACATCAAGGATGATTTGGGCGAACCAACCCATCCACTCGTTCCTTGCTGGATGCCTAAACCCTTGACTTCAAGGTTTAAACATAATTTTAGCGATTTCTTGGTCAAAACGGTAGCCACATTTGTATCCATTTCATTCGTGACATATGTTTTGTATATGTAGTGGAGGCATTTATTACATTAAATTGAAAAGCTTAGTATAAATACATGAGTTCATTTTCTAGCATGTTGTTAGTGCGCATACATTTGTCTTTCTTTATAAACTTTTTGTATATAGGGGGTTTAATTACATAGTGACCCACGCACGTCATTTAGGTTTTCAATGAAGAGTCCACCCCCGGGTACTAGGGGGGCTTAAGAAGGTTGAAAAGGAGGAAGTCCCTTTCTTTTACGGCAAAGAGGCCACACTTGGGTGGGACCCGGACCGTTGGGGGTGGGTTGAAGGCTACGGCTTCCTTAACTATACCACAAAATTTGGTAGAGGCTCAATTGTCAATAAGATCATGGGCATGACTAGGGTGGTGGACAAATGACAATGTTACCTCTTGGGCAACTACAAGTTTTACTAGTCCTAGGTGCGTGTGGGATTTGGCATACTTTGGCAAAGAAACTGCATTTATGTGGTCTATTTGGCACAAGGTGGTAGCTATTAATGAATAGAATGCACGTATTGCACCAACATCCATATCTAAGCAATGTGTGTTTTGCCTTCCTAACACAAGCGAATTGGTTGTACATAAGTTTTGGAATTGCATTCAAGGCAAAAGAAATTGGCAATGGGCCACCTTTATCATGCCCAAATTTTGTGGGGTTCGTACCAATAATTACGATAGCTTTCATTGGAAACAAACCTTTTGGGTGGGGGGGCGGGGGACATGATTCCTAAGAAGTTTGTCAAGAAAATGAAAATTTGGCACCTTCTTTAGGGCATTTTTCTTTGGACTATCTTGATTGAGCAAAAACACCTGGTGTTCAACCAAGAACAATGGCATGACTCCAAGGTCAAACACCTCATTTGGAATGACCTTTGTATGTATGCCAAGGTTGCTTGGTAGAGGGTGGTTATGTTAGGATTAGTGCTTATTTGACCAAAACCATCTTCAAAGGCTTCGCCAAAACTTGGGGTGCTAGGAATATCCTTTGTAGATGTGACAATTTGAGAATCACCTGGAATTGGAAACCTTAGCATATGTAGGTAGTTTGGCACTTTGATTAGCTACATGGTGGCTCGAGGGTTGTTCTTGGCTAGTTGGGTAGGGGTGGTCCTATGTTAGGTGACTTGGTGGGTTGTCCATGGTGGGGTCAATGTTACTTGGGTTGTTTGTTACTCTTTACATGGCGATGTGGTGCATCCGATGGGCTCCACCCCCCCTTGAAGTGAACGTATCTTTCCTTAGTTCTTAATGCATTTGGTGTTGGCTTTTGGCCTTCTGTCTCTTATTTTATTATATACATTAAGATTTAAATAAAGAAAAGGATCAAAAAAAGAAAAGAAAAGGACTCGTGACATACTCTCAAAGGAACAAGTCTGAAATTCATCAAAGAACAAAGCAATCAATCATCACGTACTCCCGGTGCCACTACAAATTTCTTTGTAAGAAGGGTGGGAACATAGCCAGTGATACACCCTAGCAGGTAAATAAAATACACCATGTACCCATATTTTATCAAATTGTCCAAGATATGACTAGGAGTATCATAGAATCAGCAACGGTGCATTTTCAAGCAATCGTGGCATATTCAAGGAGATCCCCCTCACATTTGTTTCTATCACTTCAACTGTACAACTATCATCAATGAAGATGTGATCATTCTAGCTTCTCCAATTACCCAAACCACAATGTCTTGCATAAAGTGCCCAACTTTTATGATTATTCTGAATGCTTAATGGCACATTCTTCCCAAAAGTAGACATTGTTGATGAGGCAAGTGTTCCTAAGAGCAAGGCTTTTCCTTGAGGATTTAGAGGCCACCTTGTGGACAATGTGAATCACCCACAACCACACATTGTGAGTTTGTGGGCAGAGTCAAAAACATGTAGAACTTCCATCTTCTTCACACCCATAATCACACAAATGGCTTGCATGGAATTAATGGTTGCTTGGGCATGAGGTGAGCACAAACATGGCATAATGCTTCTGCATATGGTAGGTCCATTCGCCTCTACCTTATAAACACCCATTTGGGGATGTCTAAATTGCATGTGAAAATTGGACTCCAATCCATTGGTTTAATAACATGGACTAGCTTCCAATTAATGAACCTTGGAAGCTCACTCTCAATGCACATGGTGGGCATTTGCCAAGCACAAAATTCATTAGTTTTAATGCCAAACTTGTATTGCCCTCCTTTGAAGCTAATACATCTACCTTATGGAAGGGGTCAGTACTGGACCGGATACTATACAAGCCTTTGTCATAAAGAATAGTAGTTATTCGTTTTGAGAAACCCACTGCATGGTTGTGTTCCATTCTATATTTAGAAACTGACATGGGCCTCCACTATCTTACCTTCATGGGAAGAAACTTAGAAATAGGAAGAAATCGACGCTAGTACAAATAATGAATAGTAAGAATATTGTGAATAGTGTATGTATTTTCAATGGTAGGGCTATTATAGATAGTATTTTCAAGGAATAATAATGGGATGAACAATGATTCTTGTGCAGAATGTTGGGATTATAACTCCACTCAAATTTCCAAGTTCAGCATGAATGTATGAATAGTAAATGGATGTTCCCACTTTCTTCAAGAATATAATTGACATAGTCAAGGGTCATGGAACTGACACACATGGCTAAAATGATGTTATGCAACTCCAGTCCTTTGAGAACAAATGGTACACCCAAATACCTCCACTATGGGTGGAACATAGATGTTGAAGTGCACTAAAAACAAAGTGCTAGGTATATCACCCATCCGAGTATTATTCTGGCCTTAGGCAACTCATGCCCCCTTCCCACTTGATTTTCCAAATAACCAAAGTTTTTCCTAAAACCTGGGTAAAGCTCCCCCGGTTATAGTAGAGGCATCCGGCTACTGCAATGCACCTACAAGAACTTGCTCCAGAGATTTTCAAGTAGGTTTCAATTGAGTAGCTTTCACATGTGTTCATTGTTTTATTTACCAAGCAATGAATGTTGGATAGTTTTTGTCCCGTCCCAAAATGCCTTACTACTCATTTATCTTACCATTGGTTTTTGTTAATGGAGCTCCTCGTGCCCTCGTAGCTAAGGCTAAAAGCAACCAATCACAAGGGCGGGAGGCAACATTTTTAAAAGTCCTACATTCTTGCCTCAAGTCTAGGTACCAATGGGAGGGTCGGTGCTTGAGGCTTAAAACCCTCCACCTTTAAACCATGCCACATCATTTGCCAACTAGGCTTTGCATTAGATAATGTCGATGGTGTGAAGGCTGTGTTTTTAAAACCAACTTTTAGGCTTAGCTAAAGTCAGGTGGGGAGGGGGCATTAACCTCGGAGTTCCCATAGGATCAAACTTAAGACCTTAGGTTTGAGCCACCCAACAACATAGGGTATATTTTATTTTCTCCGCTTGTCCACCATTCACCAAATCACTACAAGCCAACAATGAATACATAACCTAAACCCTAGAACCAGATGATATCCGGCCCTAGATGAATCAAACCGGATGAAATTCACCTATTACATAATTAATCTAAGTAAAAATCCTCCTCAAAATGGTTGCCGGTTGAAATCCGTTTTTTTTTAAAAAAGCACCGGTTTCACATCCTCCACTTTCCCAATTCAACCGGACTTTCCACAAAACCAACCGGCCGCCATTACACTAAATACCAGTTCTCCCCATACATTGATTATGTAATGTTGTAATGTTCAAACTACCTACTAGTAGAAATACTAGTATTTTCATTTTCATTTTTATTTTTATTATTTTTTTGAGACAGAAGGCCAACACAACCAACACCAAGATGAATAAAACCAATAAAACACATATTTGCATTTCATTGTAAGGTTGAAATCTGCAGTGTTAAACTATAGCAATGAGTGATTGCAAACAATAAATGACAGTGACACCATAAACAGTGTAGTAGCCTTGAGGGCCTCTAAATGTAACAACTCTCTATGTACAGTACACACACATTATGCCCCCTCCCCACTTGACATTAGCAAATAACCAAAGACTTTCCTAAAACCCGGGTAAAGCTCCCTCGGTTATAGCGGACACGTCCGGCCATCTCAATGCACCTACAAGAACTTGCTCCGGAGATTTCCAAGTAGGTTTTAGTGTAGTAGCTTTCACACATGTTCATTGCTTTATCTACCAACCAATGAATGTTGGAAAGTTTTTGTCCCATCCCCAAATGCCTTAATACTTACCACCGGTTTTTGTTAATGGAGCTCCTCGTGTCCTCATAGCTAAGACTAAAAGCAACCAATCACAAGAGCAGGAGGCAACACTTTTAGAAGTCCTACATTCTTGTCTCATGTCTAGGTACCGATGGGAGGGTCGGTAGTTTTAGCTTAAAACCTCCACTTTTAAGCCATGCCACATCATTTGCCAACTAGGCTCGGCACTAGATAATGTTGATGGTGTGAACGCTCATTTTTAAGAACCCACTTTTAGGCTTAGCTAATGTCAAGTGGGGAGGGGGCATTAGTGATATATGTGTACACTGTATATTTATTATTAGTGCCAAGTTTACTCAAACTCATAAATGAAATATATATGTGCATGAATATGTGAAAAAATTAGTGTAACATAAAAGCATAATATTTTGTTTGAAAAAAAATCACAGGGTTGGCATATGAACTTGTTTAATGTGCCATAATTTCATTAATGCAGTGTATTTTATACTGTTTTCATTTTTACTGAATTGATGCAAACTTTGAACTCGTTGTTGGTGAAGACAGGATTTTCACAACCCTGTGACATGGGCATAAGTAAAGTTAAAATTAGTGCCCTCGCCACACAAAACTTGTGGTGAAGCTCAAGCTTGGATTGAGTATGGTGGGCCAGCAATGTAAAAATAACTTGGAGCCTTTGAATGTGCCAAAGTTGGTGGGAGTTGTCTCAAATTTGGCATCCGCTCTTTTTCAAATGAATTCAAACCTGGCTCACAAATCAAAGCTTTTCGAGTTTGTTTCACTCATCGTGGACTTTGGAACCATAGCAAAGTCAACGTCCAAGTTCTTGTATGGTGTTTCAATTGAGTCTAAGGGCAAGCCCAGTGACCCCGCACCTGCATCTGCATTTGCGCTTTCTCATCCGCGATGCAGATGCAGATGCAGGATATTGTCCCAATCACCCTGCTATACCCTAAAATTAGATGTAAAATAATACAGGAAGTGTATAACTCCCTGTATTTCGGCGAGATATGCAGGGATCATGCTATCGGCTAAGGACAAACAACTTCATGGCAGCTTTTAACTAAAGACAACTCAATATGGTAGGGCCGCAGAAAACTACAAATCATTTTAGAGGAAATTATGATGAAAGCAATGTAGAATGAGTGGCAGTTTTGCCTGGGTCTACATTTGCATTCTGGATGGAGGCCACTTTTCATTCCCGAATGCAGATGTAGATCCAGGAACGACTGGGCTTGCTCTAACTTAATACACAATGAAACAAGATGGCATGGCCAGGATAGGCTCTGTTCCAATTGATCTATTCACTTTAATAGAATTAGCACAATGTGGTACAATACAATGGTGGTATAAATTGACATTGTAGTATAAATGTAATGTTGGCATAATATCATACTTTAAGAGTGAGTTTAGCGCATTTCTACTAAATGATTTTTAAGAATAAAAAAAGTGATTTGGAGAAATGATTAAAAATATGTAAAAATTTCAACTCTAACAATATAAAAGTGCTAAATGTGATGCCACAAGGGTTTGAATCAAAACCTCTTAGGTTCCAAACATACAATTAGTAAAGTCTCTTTAGTCACAACCATAGTTTTAAGCAAACCCCACCCTCACCATCTTAGCATCCGTCATGCTTCATACATACTATCCTTAGGTATTTCCTAATTTTTCACATTTTTAGCAATTTGACTCAGAAAAATTAAATAATTTGGCATGCTTTTCTATAACTCCTTAAAGTCAAACGTATTATAAAACTACAATACCATGATATTAACATATGAACCTAGAATGAACTTCTCATGAAATTATGATGAATGTTTAATGAAATCCTAACATTCTAAAGGAGTTTTGTGAATGCAGAATGTATATGAACACTTGATGTAATTTTGAGAAACTTATGAGGAATTCATGAGATGCTAGGGAATTTATGAGAGAATTTTGAGACATTTTGGGGAAAGTTTTGAGAAATCGTTGGAAAATTTATGGATAAATTATCAATATCTACCAAGTAAGTAACTACATCATGTCTCTTGATGTGCTATATGCTATCTATCTGACATGTTATATGGACACAAAATTGATATTCTTAGTGAGTTTTTTATGAATCTAAAGTTGCGTGTTGCAAGCCCTTCAACATGGTTGCTAAGAAGCTATAAAGTTACTAACATAGGATCAAAACTTTGTGTTTAGGGTGAATAGCAACCGGCATTTTATTCTAGGACATTCGTTATGTATTCTTAAAAAAAACTCAATGTCAACGGAGTTCAAGCTAAGAAATTAAAGTCTCTCATATTTGGCTTGCACCTCCCCTCCATTGGCCACATACTCCTCATTCCAACATCCAATGTCTATCTTTGAGGTCCCCTGCAAGGCTTAAAGCCCAATGTCCAAGGTCGGTGCAACGAACATCCAACTCCAAGTTCAACTCGTATAAAGGATAGGCCACCTACAAAATTGAGAGCCCATAGCTAAGAGCTCCAATTCAGCATGTTGCAATTTCGAATACTCTCTAAATCTCTATCCATCCCTTCACATGCTTGTTGGTCTTATCTTACATTGAATTATGCCAAGATTGCTCAAACTTTTACATCCCAAACTTCCAATTTTGCAAAGTCATGGTCTAGTGCAGAAGCCATGCTGGAGTTTTGTAAACTATACTCCCAATTGTGCAAACTCATGATATAGTGAAAAAACGTGTTGATTTTTTCCTAAAGTAGACCCCCACTTGTGCAAACTCATTCTTTGTAGTGGAAACCCCATTAATTTTTAATCTTTTTTCCATTACTCAAACTTGTATTTATAAAATTTCTTACATCCCGGGCAAGCATGGTTTTAGCACACCATAACTATGAGAGTTTGATAGCCATTGAGCTAGCTTGCAATCATGGTCATCATTTTACATCAAATAAGGATGAGGTGTTGCTAGAGTCTTTGGCAAGACAAACAAGGATTGTTAGGTGATAGATGGCATTGGGGACCCATGCTAGGACAACTATCTATTCCAACTCAACCCTCTCCACCTAAGCTCTCGCCCCAAGATGTTGGTGCACCTGTGCCACCCTCAAAAAGATTGTGGAAGGAAAATTAATACATGCCAACACTTGAATCGGAGATATTGGCCAAGATGTCACATTCTTACTATGTGCATTTTGTGGAATACTCTTGCACAAGGAAGAATGTCACCCAATTAGTGCCAAAATTTATAGTGTGGCAGAAAATGTACAAAGGACATTGTGTATGGGTAGGTCATATGTATGTTTTTGTGCACCATGTGTGGCAAAGAAACATTCGTTTAGGGGTCATTTATTTCCAAGGCATGAATTCAAGGTTCTCTATAATTACATAATTTACTAAAATGACCTATTTGTTTGCACCCTATCATTACTTATACTTCCCATACCAATGTAATTTATTATTGTCTACATTCCTTTTATGTAATCAAGAGTAATCCATGTCCAAACATATCATCGCATACATACAAATTCCATCTTCATACATATTATTGCAACACACAATTCTTGAAGTCATTAATTTCATAGGGAATTCAAACAAAACACATCCACATCACACTAGCATACCATACACAATATACATTTTGAAAGTGCATGTGTACTCACCAAAAAAGAAATTGACTATATACTAGAAAATACAACACCCACTGTGTAGAATTTTGTACACAATCACAAAGAAAATCGTATATGGGTACACAAAAATGAAAACTTAAAAATATAACAACCTCTTGTGAATTCAAAAAACCCCTGACTCCCAATTCTTGATCATACTAAACATAAACTCTAGGATCTTAAACTTCGACCCCTATATTAGTTATACTAAAAAGAAATGGCCCACATTTTATACCTATCTGCTTTGCTTATAATGGGATTGTCTACTTTTAATGGGCCCTTCATTTATTTGAAATTCTTTTATAGTTTTCATTCCAAATGAATTTAATCCTCCCTATATTATGCCGCATGTTCTTTTTTAAATGTACACCCACCCGTGATTTTGTAAGGACTTTCCTAATATCATATATCAAGAGGAGACACTAAAGAAGAGATTGAGAGATGCATTAACTCCACTGAGATAAATACATCTAATGAGCAAGGTAACAGAAAGGTTGTATCTTAGTGTGACGAGATTTTGCAAGGATTGAGGAGCACCGATGGGCATGCAACTAGGAATGCCCTTAAACACCGCCAATCCATCTTGCAAATTTCCACCTTTACTCAGTGAGAAACCCAACCAACCAATTCATTAGATGATAATGCATAATAATATTATATATATATATATAATAATAACTTCGGTCTCCTCCGGAGACCGACGTGAATTAAGTGTTTGTTCGATCCACCTCCAATCCCATGCCCACAGGACAAGGGTATGGAGGAAAAGATCTACTCCCCCCTTTCGAGAGTAGACACTTTATGATAATGCAACTAGTCTTCCAGACACATTAGAGGTTGCTAGCACCACAAGTACACAAGAATGAACTAAGAGGCCTATGACAATAGGAGGAATGTTATGAGCACAATCAAAGAGTATGGTTAGCATGGCAAGGATGTGAGAGGCTAGTAGAAACGTTGGGGAGTCGTTGTTGGTCGCTAGGGTTAAGATCAATGAACAAAAATAATTATAGTATTTCAAGATAGCCAACATGGAGAAGGCTCGTGATTTAGTTGTAATCACAAAAAACTCAAAGCCTAAGCCTAGCTTAAACACCACTACTGGATTTCCTTGCACCCTATTTAGGAATGTAGTATCAAGTGATATGAAATCTTTACTCCAGTTAGACCACCAAGTTTACACTAACCTCCATTTTACAAAGGCTTAACATTATTAAGCAATGTCATGTGGGCCTTGAGAATATAAGCATGGAATGACCCAACCTAGTGCAGGGGGCTCAGAGTAAGTCCGAATTTGCACTAGGTTGGGGCATCCCATGGTTATATATTCCTAGGGCTTGCATGACCAAACACACACTGCTCAATGATGTTATGGGCCACTACACTCCATTACCTACTTTAAGATATTAGCATTTTCAACTCCACCTCGATGAACTTCAAGTCCCCTTAGCCTTTTGACATTAAAATCGGTTTCCATATCAATTTCATGAGAGTAAGGGCCACATCACACATGAGCCAAGAGCCGTGACCTTGTAATGGTGAGGACCCTTGACTCTCATCCAAAGGCCGCACCATGGGTGTTGGGAAAGCTGCTTTATGTAGTCACGGGCCCTCAAGCATAGTGTGAAGTGAGAATGGACCATGTTGCGGGACCATTGCATTGTTTGCTTGCGGAAAAAGAGGGGAGGATTTGGTTTAATATAACATGTCTCAAACTCTATCAATTTAAGAGAACTACTTGGAGTTGTGTGTCTGTCCTGCAATCTGTCCTGAAATATGTCTTTCTAGAAAAAATATTATAAAAAAGTCACGGTACCCCGGAATTTACGTCAGGCCCACCTCTTGGAAAAGGTGGGCCTGACGAAAATACCGGGAGACCATGAAACCTCATCCATAGTCCGCCATGTAAAACTCCATGTAGGCTTTTCATCCATGACGTCTTCTTTGGGCCTTTAGACCTTCACGTTTGTGTGTGAAGTGAACTTGGACGGTTTCCGCCCTTTCGACCAATGAGAGCTCTTAGATTGCAATGGTCACGGGCCTTCAGTCTTGTGTGTGAAGTGGCCCTAATAAACTACAAAGTGAGGCAAGCCTGGGCAACTGTAGGACATTCCATAAGACAGGAAGGAGGGTGAGCCCATACACATGCAACCTGAAGAAGATGTTGCGGCCCCAGCAGATCCGTAGTGGATAATCTTCTATAATAAGCCTTTGGATGCTGTCGTCTCTTTCTATCTGGCTCCAAAGCTCAAGAAAATCAGGGCAATCATCCCTAACAAGTCGGCTGCCAATGCCAAAATAGGCCCAATATATTTCCCACAGTTTCGGACCTGGCAGAGAACAAGCAATGGAGCTGGGCACCACTAGGGCAGGCCAGGCCTGGGGCTAGAGGCCTCTGCCTCTTTGAGGAGAGAGAGAATATAACACTCTAACTTCTCTAATATCACGCCTATGCCAACCAATGTGCACGTGCTGTTAA
Organism: Polytrichum commune; assembly: GCA_950295325.1. NCBI lineage: Eukaryota > Viridiplantae > Streptophyta > Polytrichopsida > Polytrichales > Polytrichaceae > Polytrichum > Polytrichum commune. The sequence goes on from OX485807.1 coordinate 46,108,112, forward strand.
GGAGGTCTGTGGTGTTAACATGGATGTGTGATTATAGAGAATTAGTGTAGCGTGTGACAATGTGGAATAACACAAAGTCAACAATGCAATAATGAAAATAACTGATAATGACGATAACGTGATGCGTACGAGCGTATGGTTTGAATTATGTGGTGGAAGATTTTTAATGTCATATTTTGTGATATTTGCGAGGGTGACATTACGGAGGTTATGGTGTATGTTGTATATGAGCATGCCTCTCATCCGTCCAACATAAAAACTTTCACCCATCTGAGTTTGCTGTTGATTTATCTCAAATGATCTCAAGTGTGCTACCTTGGAGGACTTGAAACTAGTTGTGGTGTCAAATCAAATTGAACAAGCAACCTCTTGGTTGAAAACTATTTTAAGGCTTTTATGTTGGATGAATGAAAGGTACGCTCTTATATGCTAATTCCCTCTCCCCCCCCCCCCCTCTTTGAGCTAGACACCTACCACTATTATCCAAGGTGAAAAACGCATGTAATCCTATTACAACATTCATATGTCCTTTTAAAAAAAATTGTTGATCACAAAATTAGCATCAAGGGTCCCAAATCAATGTCCAGGGAGATTTTTGGGCATAATAAGTTGAGATCCTAGTGTTTCCAAGGTCAACCAATTAGATTACATGTTGACATCTTTTGGGTTTTCTTGGAATTCCCCTAAAATGATCGGTATTTTTTCTAAAGTCAAAAATTTCAACCGGCTATTTCTCAAACTAAACTGGTTTATATTTAATCAAAACTATTATTCCATTTAGTATATGGGATTTTTTCCCCAAAAAACAAGCACTATTTTATCAAATCTCAAAATCAGTGAGGGCTAGAATTTGTACTAAGTGATATTAAAACCACATGTACAAGCTCATATACCATACCTTTCAAGAGAACTAGTGCACGCTCTAAAGTGTTTGTAGAATGCATCATTTGCTTTGGTGACTTCAAAGAGGCTTTCTTCTTCATTTTTTTCAGTCAATGCCATTCACTCTTGGGGCATCTCTTCACACTAAGAATCTAAAGAGAGCTTGTATTAAGAGTTTCCGGCACTTTGGTACTTTAGGTTCCCGAAACCCTAGATCTTTTGGTGGCACTAGTTTTGTTGCATGAGGAAATTTACTATCAACTTTACTTATCTCCCACACACATTGTTAGCCCACCCTCACTAAATGGGATAACTGATGTCATGGTCAGTTCTCCCTATTCCTTGCCCCAAATTAGTTGGGAGGGATCCACTTCAATAATTGAGATGAATAAACCACAAACTTATGGGGGATCATACTTTTTCACTATACCCCCTTTACTTTGGTATTAGTGATGGGACCCAACTCAAGTAAGTGGGCGTCTAACCTTGGCCCTAAGGGCCACTTCACACACGAGATCGAGGGCATGTGACCATTACACTTCAAGTACTCTCATTGGTGGAAAAGGCCGGAGCCGTTCCAGGTTCTCTTCACACTACACTTGAGGGACCAACGGAGAAGGTGAATGCAAGATGGATGTTAAGTCTACACGACATTCCTTCATGACATCAAGTAGATCATGTTTCATGGTCACTTGGATTATTTTCAATAAATACCTCTTCGTGGTAGGCCTAACACAAAAGCGGGAGACCATGGCACTCCGAAATCTCACAACTGTTTATTTATTATATTTTATCATGTGTGAGGACCCAAAATGAGTCGAAAATTTATTGAATAACATTTGGTTGAGGGCCCAATCACATATGACTTCAGACTGCACTTGAAAGCATGTATCCACACAAACACTTGAAGGCCCGTGACCACACTTACACTTGAGGGCCCGTGACCACATTACATGATTTTAGAAGTGCCTTGGGACGGCCTTTGGACACTTCTTCTACACTCGCACAATTTCGTGGTCACGGGCTCTCAGGCTCGTGTGTGAAGTGGCCCCTAAGGCCAGGCAGGGGTAGGTGGGAAATTAAGAGTGTGGAGGCTCTAGAAGTTGGTGGCCGCACGATCTCCAAGAGGTTCAACGGCGGGAGATCATCTTCAATATGGCCAAATTCAAACCGCATTTCATGGTCACGGGCTCTCAGGCTCGCGTGTGAAGTTCCCCCTAAGGCCAGGCAGGGGTAGGTGGGAAATTAGGAGTGTGGAGGCTCTAGAAGTTGGTGGCCGCACGATCCCCAACAGGTTCAACGGTGGAAGATCATCTTCAGTATGGCCAAATTCAAACGGTATTGCCGCTCTGAGCCGCTCTGAGCCGCCGTCGAACCCGCGGCCACGGTCAGAACTTGGTGCCATGATTCCCACATTATTCCCTCACCCAGGCCTAAACTTTAGTAGTTAGTACTTCCACACACACACACTGTGACACACATATATATATATATATACATGGAACCACAGTGTACAAAGTAGAGCCTTGCTAGAGGGTCGTTGGGCCCACCAGTTGACTTTTGCTTTCCTCTAAAGTGTAGAGCTACCACAGTATCTTGACCTTCATGATCATGTGATAGTGTGCATTGTGTACACACTTGCGGGGACTCGTTTCTTGCTAATTCGCCCGTGAAATCATCCGACTTTGTGCAAAGAAAATCGTGATCGATCTTCATCAATCTCTAGTAACCCTTACAGGTGCTGGTAATATACGGTGTAGTTTGTATTGTACACTACAAGCCTTGGTGGAGTGTTTCGTTATAAAATATGCAAATTGATCTATGAGACTGAACTGAGGGAGTGAAAATATCGTCAATTGTGATAATGGTGATAAAAACGTGTGTGATGATGGTGATAAACTTACCACATATACTTGATCATTAACAGTTGTTGTCGTTTGAGTGTATTTTTGCCTCCTCCTTGTAGTAGAGTATATTAAATATGCTCTTACCGTCATAGATTAAGTAACACGTGGCTTTCTTACTTGTTCAATGTTGGCCATTGAAAGTGCAATATTCAACTTGATGTAAAGGACAATGCTGGTTTTTCTTGGCGGGAAAATGTATTGAATGATCACAACAACTCGTTTCTTATTTATTATCTTCATTTGGTACATTAAGTGTATAAACTCTACTCCTAATTTATAATTCTTGAATGTGAAAATCTTAAAGGTGTCAATATTTCATGCCAGACTTCTTTCACATTTTTTTGTAATGTATAATGTGAAGTACTCATGTGTAAATTAAAGCACAGTGAGACCTTGAAGCTCATGACCATTGTAGCAAGTATGGATATGATAGTAATAGATGTACCACTTTCACTAGTGATATTATCTACAAATGTCCTAGATATTGGATAGAGGTGATAGGTTTTAGAGTCGTTGTGAAGATTATTGTCTCACTAAACATGTAGTTTCATATGCAAATACTAGTAGAGGTCTCTATGTAGATACAATAATCTACAACTCAACTCTTGAATGTTAAGAAAGGCCTGATGGGTCTTGCCATGGTCTCAACAAGAAAACAAGTTTTAATTATTTAATATTTAATATTTATTAGTTTATGATGATCATGATTAATCTGTAGTCACTTAGAGAAGTAAATCTTAATGTAGTTACTAAATTGTTCATCTAATGAAATTCTCTGATTAAAGAAACAAGTTGAAATATGGGTGCAAACATGGTCAAGTACGTGAAGGGAATCCAAAATACACGACTTCTATACATGGTATACACATCTTGCATATCTTAGTATTTTGAGCCACCATTCTTCCATATTGTGATTGTAATCTGGTATTTCTTCTATCAAACTACATTGAACATAAATTTGTTATGAGTTTTGGAACACATTTCCATTAAGTTATGCCTCGCTATGAATTTTTTTATGAACACTTGCAAAATCAAAATCTTACATGAATGGTTGTCAAGACATTAATTTTCGATTTCAATTTCGATTTCGCTGTATATATACTACAATCTTCGTACTATTTGTAACAACATAGTTTTTGTTGTAAACAACTTACATTTGAGCAGCATGGAAGGTCTAATTAGTCCATTTTGAGTCAACTCAAGTGTCAAAAAACACCCTTGGACTGCAGACTGTTCCCTTTATCAATCTGCTGATTCAAGTTTCTCTGCTAAAAGCATGCATCAAAAGCCGCAGATTGCCACATGGATCTCCGCAAAAAGCTTCCACCTAATTCCTCCGGAGTCCGCCGGTACCGAAGTCCGGACAAACACTTAAAGTATGAATGCAGAGGCACCCCGTGACTTGAGGGCCCACTCCAAGCACTCTACTAATTTCATCCGGCTCCCAAATCCTCAGAATCACGTACGGGGGGTATATAAGCTTCCCGAACTCATGAATCAGCAAACTGCTCTCTTTATCAACCGATCACTGTCTTGGACTGGTTTATCTGCCGGTTAATCTAGGCTAAGCATTCATTCTTGTGCAGATTGCCGGCAAGAAAACCATCTAATTCGTCGCAAAACACAGACTTGTAAGTTTGTTGTCAAATTCGATCGTTGACTAGGTAAATGGCGTCCTCACCAACATGGTCGGTTGCAGTGCTCCTGCTGCTAGGCTTGCTTCTTGTCAATCACTGGGCCGACGATCTGCGAGTGCAGGCCCTGCAGGATCCGGAGACGGATTCATTCGCAACGACGACTGAAACCTCCGACCCAGTCGAGTATTCAGTTGAGGGCAACGACAATGTCGACACAACATCGCTTGCTGCAGAGTACACCAGCACTGAAGAACCTGTCCCCAATGCTGATGGGAACAGCTTTAGTACATCCGACACTGTGGTGGACTACAACTACGATGCCACCGTCACAAGTGAGAAAACCAACGTGGACAGCTTTGCCACCAGTAACGTTCAAGGCGAGTCCGGATCTGACGTACCGGATGGGTTCGACATGAACGAGTTTGCGGCCGATGGTACCATAAACACGTAAGTATTGTGCTTAGGAAAAATCTGTGCAGTTGACAGACAGTGGCTCTCATTTGTTTTATTATAATCCAGCAGTGGTCATCGCTGGGAAACTAGCTCCAAGGTACTCACAAAGGAATTAATGCGGTGCATGATGTAATTCTCCCTGCCACAAAGAATTCATACAGGTTTTAACGTTTGAGAATGTGATCGCTATTTTAAAGATCTTCTAGATGGCCTTGCAGTGTGGAATTGGATGCTAGCTCAATAGTACGTAGGATAAATTGAGACGCATTAGGAAGTGGATGGAAGGCAATGTAGGTGTTAATAGTGGTGTTGGGCAGAGAATCGTGTGGACAACTTACCATACATTTAATCCAGCTTGCTAGTCTGTTTTTATAACTTCGAAACTGTGAAATTTCGTTTTTCTGACCTTCATGAATGTTTTTTACTGTCTCAGGACGACATCGGACATGAGCGCTTCTCTGGCCTCGCGGTCCAGTGGATGTGGGACAGGAAACCCAATCGACGACTGCTGGAAGTGCGATCCCAAATGGGCGTCCCATCGGCAGAGCCTTGCGAACTGCGCCATCGGGTTCGGCAGGAACGCCATTGGTGGAAAGAACGGCAAGATTTACGTGGTGACCTCCCCTCGGGACGACAACCCCGCCAACCCTTCCCCTGGAACCCTGCGGTATGCAGTGACTCGCCAAGGGGCGCTGTGGATCATATTCGCACGCAGCATGACCATCCGGCTCAAGAACGAGCTGATGATCACCAGCTTCAAGACCATCGATGGGCGCGGTGTGAACGTGCAGATCACCGGAGGGGCTGGTTTGACGATTCAGTATGTGAGCAATATCATTGTGCACGGAATCTCCATCCACAACATTCAAGCCACAGGCCCTGCGAGGATCATGACCTCTACCTCCCATGTGGGTAACCGAGGCAGGGCGGATGGCGATGCAATCTCCATCTACACATCCAAGAATCTGTGGATCGACCATTGTTTCCTTGCCAGGGCCGCTGATGGTCTTATCGATGCGATCCGGGGCTCCACCCTCATCACTATCTCCAACAACTATTTCACCCAACACGATAAGGTGACGCCACAGTTTCAAGCTGATGCAATTATTATATCACACTGCTTTCATGTTGGATATGATCATCGTTTACAATGACTTCATGATGGATTATTCTGCCATGGATTGTTCGACTAATTATCGGTTGACTATACATTGCAGGTGATGCTTTTGGGAGCTCACAAGAACGATTTCGAAGACAGGAATATGCAAGTGACTGTCGCATACAACACCTTCGGACCTGGTCTCATCCAAAGACTACCAAGGTGGGTATTAAATTTATGCATTCAAACACATGATGTCAATATTGCAAAGTTAACCATTGATCATGTCGACATTAACTTTGGTTCTTTATAACGTGTTCACTTTGGACTAAATCACTGAAAGTCATCACCAGCGTCCGGTATCATGATCAAGTCATGCACATGATTTTTGTGGTTAAGTCGGACAACGTGAACTTGGCATTTGTTTTAAAATGTTGGATTCTAACTTTTCTTTGGGATTTCAGGGTTCGATTTGGAAGCGTCCACGTTGTGAACAACGACTATTCCGCCGGCTGGGGGATCTACGCTATCGGTGGCAGTGAGGCCCCCACCATTCTATCCCAGGGCAACATCTTCAACCCCGGACGCGGGCCCAGGCAAGTGACGAAGCGCATCAACGACGGAGGCAGCTCGTATGGTGGTCCCCGGAACTGGAACTGGAAGTCGACCGGTGACATTTTCTGGTCGGGAGCATACTTCACCGGCTCGGGTTCGCAAACCTCCGCACAAGCTTATGCCAAGGCGTACAGCTGCAGTGCCCGGCCAGCCTCCATGGTGATGAAAATGACCAGCAAATCTGGGCCCTCCTTCTGCAGAGCAGGCGCTTCGTGCTGATTGATTCTGACACCAAAGTATGCATTTGTGGCGCATTTAAGAGTGCATCTACCCTCGAAGAATATGTTGAGGCCGCGCTAACTGGAGTGGCCCACATAAACACCATTCATCGCAAGAATGGTCCCCAATGCAGGGTTAGAAATTTAGGATTAGAAACTGATCCGACCAATGTATTTGTGTTGAGGTCGCGCCATCAAGTCAGCGGCCCACACTTGAACCCCTTCGCAAGAAATGGAGCGTTCGGAAGCATTGGTCGATTTGTATGCCTGGAAACGTTGAGGCAGTGCTAGATGCATCGCCCACGTTTTGTACTACGAATTCAATGAGCAAAGTGGTGATGAGGCAGAACCCAAATTGGGCCGCTCGTCCTGCTAGAGCTCACCGGTGACTGTCACCAAATTATATAGCATGGCACCTTTTGGCTGTGTTGGCTTTGCCCTTAAGCTTAGTTTATAGCTTAATTAGCTGACTTGGCAATTAGTTCCATAATCGAGAAACACATTCATGGAAAAAACAATAATTATGTTGGCAGTTGTGTGACGAATCAATAAAGAGGATTCAATGGTGGCAAGGCTGCATTCATCGTGTGCACGAAGATTACAGTGTTCTTCGGTTTCCTTTGACTTCCAGTCGTCATGTGTGAGTCCCTTGAGTCTGATTGTACGTAGCATGAGTTTCAAGGGTACCTTTTAAATCAGACGTGTTATTTAAGATATGGTTTTAGCCACATCCGTGCGTTTACGTACAGTAAGGTAGCTCTTGGTAAAGATATAAATAGAAAGATAATTGAGGTTGAATATGTATACATTGGAGATGGTGGGACTCAGGTAGTGCCCCCTTCCCACCTGACTTTAGTTAAGACCCAAAGTATTTCCTAAAAACCGGGTAAAGCTCCCTCGGTTATGGCGGAGGCATCCGACTATCCCAATGCACCTACAAGAACTTGCTCCGGAGATTTTCAAGTAGGTTTTAGTTAAGTAGCTTTCACACATGTTCATGGTTTTATCTACCAAGCAATGAATGTTGGGTAGTTTTTGTCCCATCCCCAAATGCCTATCTTACCATCGGTTTTTGTTAATGGAGCTCCTCGTGCCCTCATAGCTAAGACTAAAAAGCCACCAATCACAAGGGTGGGAGGCAACACTTTTAAAGTTCCTATATTCTTGCCTCATGTTTAGGTACCGATGGGAGGGTCGGTGGTTGAGGCTTAAAACCTCCACTTTTAAGCCATGCCACATCATTTGCCACCTAGGCTCGGCACTAAAAAGAGCCGTATGTGTGAACCCTAGATAACTAAAACCGCTTTTAGACTAAAACTACTTCTAACTAATGTCAGGTGGGAATGCCCCATAGGTGTCCCTAAGTTGGTGACTTATCTTATGTTTGAGTGGTATGTGGTTAGGTGATTTTTTAGAATAGATATGAAATAGGCATGTGTTTAAAAGAGATCGGATTAATACATGCTCAAAATATAATATTCATTTTATGTTTTAATGTGACGTATATGACCACCTAATGAGCGTGAGAATCTACACTTTGGTAATAAATAAAATATTATTGTATGTGCTCCAAAATTATGAGGGAAGTGGCTACAACTTCACCTTGAATTTGCTAAGTCCATCTTGTACTAATTGTGTTTTTCATATCGCAGGATAAGTTGGCTAGTTGGAAATAAGTAACCACTAAAATCATGGTAAATCATTTACCATGATTTCCAACTACTGTGATGTTGAAGACATGGTTCTCTTCATAGGGTAAGGCAAATACATAGTACTACGTCTAGTGACGAGTTGTACTCTCTTGCATTTCTATGGTGTAAACTCGGCTTAGTCTTGCAACGCACTCTGATTCATAGCTAAAATGTATCAAACTGAAGCAAATGTGTGGTCACTCTTCTTATTGAGAAGCTCCTATATGGGTGTTGTTCATAGCATTATTAAGCAGTATGCGTTCATTCATCTAGGCCCCGAGAATATAACCATGGGATGCCCCAACCTAGTGCAAGGAGACTCAAATTAAGTCTAAATATGCACTAGGGTGGGGCATGCCATGGTTATATTCTTAGGGTCTACATGCTCGAACGCACATTGCTTAATAATGTTATGATAATTCTAGATGGTGGGATAGAGTAATCTATTCTCAAAATTGATTTTTTAGATTACAATAATAAAATGTACACATGAGAATTTAAACTTCTAATATTGAATTTCATATGCCTATTTACAAGAAGCTAATGAACCTCTTGCATTTTATTTTGAATAACCTGAAGCATAAAATGACAATCTATTGTTAGTCAAATGAGACGACTTATGTGCCGATCCAATAGCCAAAACTTGTATGTTGAGTTGTAAGTGCACATAATGGGGCCACCTAGCTAAGACCTTTTTTTTTGCTTCTCATAAGGAGGTCTCCTGGGGCCTTGATCCTTTCCTGGGAAATACTCAGCTTGTGGCCTCCTTGAGTAGCATACTCGAGTGGTGCCCCTCTTGGAATATGCAAGTTTCCTTTGAGTAACTTAAATACAAGTTCAGTAAAGTTTTATGTGAATTGACCTTGAATATAGGGAGAATAATCCTATGATGTGTGGTTGGAGTTGACTTAGGAGATCAATAAGAGATGAGGGTGGAGATTGTTTGTATGTACCTTAAATTGAACATGCTTCAAACATACCACTCAAGTCCAATGTGAGAGATCTACCATCCAATCACATGATCATTAGCTCTTTGTAGAATGGGTATATCTCGGGTAAGCAACTCTTATATTATACGCATGGGACATTAGTATTAAAATTGTTTAAAGGGTGGCTATTTTAAGAATTATATCAAATTATACAAAATAAAAGCACCAAAAAGTTGGGTGAAGATCAAATTAAATAAAATGAGATGTAGAAAATGTTGGGTTTTATATATATATAACTCCACAACATTTATGAAGAATTGAAATACATATTTTTTAACCTTGTAGAGTGTTTAGTTTTAAAAGATGCACACGAGTAGTTGCCTCCAATTAAAATGAAAAGTCATTGGCAATGTTGTATTTATAATAAGAATATTTATTTATTAAGAAGCCCAAAAAGTTGGGTAGTTTGGCCTATGGTACTTGTATAAAAAATCCTTATAATTAGGTTTTTAATGCAATTATACGCTTCAAGGAATATTCATTTACTACATATAACTATAATTTTGGATTCCTTGTTAGAAGGGCTACAAGAGTTTCCTACATTAAAACAAATTATATCACTCGAGATTGGACTAAAATACATTTTAAGTGATTATAATGAGGGCCATATAATACGGGAGTTGTGTACTCAGGAGGCATATGAACTCCAATATTAGATATTCAAATTTCCATGTATATGATTTATTATTATAATTTTAAAAATAACATATTACTTTATCCCACCAACTAGAATTAACAAAAGAATCAACAAAACCTTTTATATTCATAGTTGCCCCTACATCAAAACTTTTACATTGGGACCATTATATCTTCTTAACTTTTGGTCACTCTTTTATCTCACACATGTGTATTGAAGTTGCTGCAACGTGTCAATGGCCAATCTCCATATGAATTGGAAAGTGGATGAAAGATTGTCAATGTCAATAGCAACCATCTAAGCACAGGGGGTCATTCCATTGTCAAGTTGAACACCACGTGCGACTAAAAAAATCTACTTTTTGTGAGTTGCATCACCAAAATGAGTCAAAATTTTATCAATTTTTTTCATGAGTAGATATACACGGTATCTATTACATAGTAAAAACTAGTAACCAAAATTAATGATTTTTTTCTTCTTTCTAAAACATACCATTTCTAACTAGAATGACGCAAAATTGAACTAAAACAATTACTACAGAAATGAAGATGACCAAAAATATTAAAAAAATATTAAAAACAATTATCAATGGTTATGTATATGCAAAAAAAATATCATAATTTTTAAAATTATCTATGGCGTATAATATAAGGGTAGCTTTCTTTGTCCACGTGTAGTGTTCAACTTGACAATGGAGTGACCCACCCGTGCATTTAGATTTTTTTCCTAACTAAATGCACCATTCTAATAAATAAAAGGGTTACCACCTCAACTACTTCATACTTCACAAATGAAGTACACAAACTATGAGAATTAGCACGTTTCGTTTCCTATCACCTACCATCTCGCTACAATGAAAATCTACCCCTACATGTTTATTGTTGATTCATACTAAATTAACCTTATTAGAATAATCCAGGGTCTTTTTCTCTTGATTTGGGTGTTAAATTGCCTTAAAAATTAATATCCGGGTTCTAAATATGAATATGGGTTTCAACACTCGCCAATGGTAGGTGTTATGAACATGTAAGGTGGAGGCATCCATAGTCAACCAAGTTCATTTAATTGCTCACTAGGGTACATGTAATGTTGACATGGATGAGTTCCATATTTGTTAGGTAAATGGAGTTTAGGTTTATGTGGTGGCAGCTTGACATTGATTATCCTCATAAGAGTTTTGACGATTGTCATAGCCAAGAAATAGCATTTAGATGAGCGGTTATGGATTAACTATAGATTGACTATGTGTTCCACTACATTTTACCACTTCAAATTTGTAGCAATTTTAATATTTATTCTTTTTATTTTTTATTTTATGCATTCTCCTTAGAATTTTTTTCTCTTCGCAAGAAAAATAATGCCCAGCGAGAGTAGAGGCGCCTGTAACCGATTCCTTAAGAGATCATGCGTCAAATTTGGAGAAGTACATGCGGTGTAGTTTTTTCCCACGTAGGAAGATAAAAGTCAAGAGGATTGCGTTTTCTTAAATAGATTTATTCCTTAAACTGAAATCACTATAAATTCAAGAAGCCAAAATTTGACTTGAGCATAAAACCAATGTCCAGAGTCTGCCATAACCGCTCACTTAACCGCCTCACGTTAGCACTCAAAACCAAGACATGTGTCATGTCACTATTGGCTCCAACCTAATTAAAAATCCAGTCCCAACCTAATCGATATTTGAGTACCCTACAGCTTGCCAATGGGGTCATGATCAGGAATAGACGCATTCACTACATTACTCCTCCTAAACAGATGCAGAATCTCGCGTTTTATCAGTTACAGATGCCTCTCAACCGTACTCGAATTTTGCTAGAGACTTCCACAGACACGATTTTCCAAACCCTAAACACCCTTGGTACAATTGCAAACACCACTGCAAGCCTACCAATCACCCAACTCCCAACTTAAGCTCACACCAAACAAGAGGCCTCTCCAACAATCATGCGCCACTGACACAACGAAATGTAACATGTCCACGAGTCCACGAAGTCAGTTGGGAATCTTGCAAGTTTTGTTAACGGAACATGGCAAATTGTGTAAAGTAGCGCACTCGGCTGGCAGTGTGGGAATAGGCTCAAGTGGGATCCATTGGTCAGAGAGAGGAGGGGCAGATTTTGAATGTCAGAGGACCATTTATAAATGTATTATTACCTGGTCTATGCCCACCACATTTATTGTAACTTGCTTCCAAATCAGGGCTGTGGCGGAGTTCAGGTCTAAATTGGCGCCCTGGACTTCCTGATTTCAATAATCAGACCAACATAATTTGCCTCTTTGGGACAGCCATTTCTATTCCTAGAAGGCTTCCGATTTTCGGTGATTTTAAGCAGTGGTGATTTTTCACAAGGTCCCTAACATGTCCAGGGACATGTTCATAAGGAAAAACATTTCCAGTGGACGGGTTCTTAGAAAATGAACCGGTTTTTGGACGTGTCAAAAATTCACTTTGGACGGGTTCTAAAAGTAACAATTTTTTGATATTTTTTTCCAAAAAAAAGAAATGGTACAAATATCACTTACATTATGACATGTGATCATAAGCATAATGCAATCAAACCACTAATACCCAATCAAATTATCAATCTTGAAGTGCTTGATTCGCCTACATACATTAATTCATCAACCACAAAATTTAGAATGGGGTGTATTGGAAAGATGAGAATCGACAACAAAAGACAAATAACTGATGAACATTGAAGGCATAATTTGTCAAGATCCTATTGTGTCCAAGTGCAACCAGTCACATGTCAACATCTTTCGGTTTTTTGTTTTTTTTTTTCTAATTTTTTACCAACATTGTAAGAGACTTGTTTATACCTCTTGCGGGACGGTATTTTCATTTTCAAACCGGTTTTTGGAACGGGTTGTTTTTACTTTAACCTTTCCATGGACGGGTTGGTTTAGAAATTACCGGTTTTGGGACGGGTTGCAATTTTTTTTGCCTTTCAATTCAAGGTTTTTGAACGTGGACAGGCAAAAACTTTGTGAAAAATCAGCCCTATTCATAAGTCTACGGGGCGGCGGTTTGTCTATTGCGTATGTATGAATGGAGTAGGTCCTCTCATTAGTATGGTGAAAATGTTGAGAACTTATCTTTAAAGTAAGAAATAGTCGAGAAATTGACTTAAAAAGTCACGTTGACACTGGAATAAGCTTGAAAGACTTCAAGTTTAGCTTGGTAGCACTTAATTGGGCTAGTTTATCATGCCAAAAACTTACTGCAACACCACAAATCCCCTATTCCTATAGCATTTGTATGTCCTTGTCGTTTGTGTTATAACACAAGGTATGTGGGTGTACTATAGTTAAGTTGGGTAAACTGCAGTTGCATCCATCCAAAACATGGTTATGCTCATGATTTTGTTTGTCTGCCAGTAAAGTTTGATCCAACGGTTGGGACTAAGTGCACCTCAATCAAATTGAAAGAAGGCATCGTTGAATCTTCACGGAAAGGGGTCAAATAATGAAACAAAATTAGAGCCAATGGAAAAATTGTCATAAAATGTGAGGGAGAGGTGTCTTTGTACTATCCAGAGAGGGTTTGGGACCCAATGAGAATAGGAGAGGGTGCAATGGATAGCCAAGAAGGCCAATTTACGGGGCCAACCCCAATTTCAAGACAATGTGCCCCGAATGAATAAGTGAACAAATTTTGTCATGAATGATGGATGAGTACATCCATTGGCCAAAACCCCACCTACTCTTGTCAACAACTTGTGATGACATATTGTCATGGATGATCGATAATACCAACAACTTGTGATGAAATAATGGACTTACCGAATAATCACTTGGTAAGTGACAATAATTGCAACACTGCAAATCTGTAACCCCCCCCCCCCCCATAAAAATTACAAGGAATGACAATATAATGTTAGGTTAGCATTTAGTATTGGTGACACTACACCGCAATTCACAATTAGTATTGAGCACGAAAATTAGAATTCATGACACTAAATATGACATGTAGTGTAATTTCGTTGTGTAAATCTGATCGGTAGAAGTTGGAGATCAGGAAAGAGGGACCAAATAATACCCACATACCTTAGTTGATTGGTGGGCACTGGGTGCGCAGTTCAAGGACCAAGACTGCATGTAGCCAGGGCGTAGATCTCAACATCTATGTCTCCACCGAACACCTACATTCTAAACTAAGTTCAAAAGTGTCACGTTGTAAGGGAGAGTCACGATCTTTCTTACTTTCTGGACCCATCATCAGCCCTGATCACATGATGCAAGTCACATTGTAATCGCTTGATACCAATGGCTGTTGCCGCTAATTCGTTGCTCACTTCCCGCAAGCAGCAGCTAAAAACAGATGAGCGGTGCCAATTTCCATCCGCAGTGACAGGGTTTGACTTCCAACCAAGTTGCTAATTTCGTCCGCATCCTAGACACATCGAATTCCCCATCGAGGATAAATAGACCACCCATCCCATTCAAGAAATCAAGCAATTCACTCAGCTTCTCTGAGTGCCACTTCAATTTCCTCTCCCCTGCCGCTGATCCCAGCCCTGGAAACTGGTTGGTACAAAATCAAACATTTCTTTGTAAATGTCGTTTTGTATCTGCAACTAGACAATCCAAGAGCATTGGATCTCTCAGTTCGCAAAGTGCACAGTTGGAGAGCCAGGGCCAGAATCTGAGAGAGATGGCGGCCGTGGCAATGGTCTTCCGAAGGAGGACATGGGTGGCGGTTTCGGTAATGGTGGTAATGTGTTTGTTGGTTGCTGGTGAAGTGCAATCCCAGGAAGACTGGGATGGTTCCCACGCAAAGACCGAACCTATGTCGTTTTCAGCCAACGGTGACTTCTCGCTTGCTTCGGATAGCAGTACCGGTGCGAGTTTCCGAAGAACAGATGCTGACCCTGAATATGTCTATGACGCTACCAAGTCAGACGGGGCTGTGGAGGGATTCCGAGCGACGAATAGCTTCGCCAGCGAAGATTTCTCGCTCGCTGCGGATAGAACAACAGGTGCAAGCTTCACTACCAGGTCGTCTGACCCTGACTATGTGTATGATGCTACCAACTCGGGAGGTTTGGAGGGTAACTTCCAAGTTGTTGACAGCTTCCAACCCGCTGACAGCTATGCGACTAGTGACCTTGGGCATGTGAAGCCGGGGTCTTCGACCAGCTCTGGTGATGGTTTCGACATGGTGGAGACTGTGGACGATAGGTATAGTACGTCGGGGGCGACGGATCCAAGTACTTCCCTGGCGACGCAGTCCAGTGGATGTTCCACAGGGAACCCGGTAGACGATTGCTGGAGGTGTGACCCCAACTGGGCTTCCCATCGCCAGAACCTTGCAAATTGTGCCATTGGGTTCGGAAGGAACGCCATCGGTGGGAAGAATGGCAAGATCTACGTGGTGACATCCCCTCGAGACGACAACCCAGCGAATCCTTCTCCCGGAACTCTGCGGTATGCCGTCACTCGAGCGGAGCCTCTGTGGATCACGTTCGCGTACAGCATGACCATCCGGCTGAAGAACGAGCTGATAATGACCAGCTTCAAGACCATCGACGGGCGGGGCGTGAACGTGCAGATCGCTGGAGGCGCTGGTGTGACGATTCAGTATGTAAACCACATTATTATTCACGGAATTTCCATCCACGACATTCAAGCGACAGGCCCGGCGAGGATCATGAGCTCTACCACGCACGTGGGGGACCGAGGAAGGGCAGATGGGGATGCCATTTCCGTGTACACATCGAATAATCTGTGGTTCGACCATTGTTACCTTGCGAGGGCAGCCGACGGTCTCATCGATGTGATCAGGGGCTCGACAGCCGTCACAATCTCCAACAACTACTTCACCCAACACGACAAGGTGATGCTTCTTGGAGCCCACGCGAACGACCTCGAAGATAGGAACATGCAAGTGACGGTGGCATACAATACCTTCGGACCGGGTCTCATTCAGAGGCTCCCAAGGGTTCGCCTCGGGAGTGTGCACGTCGTGAACAACGACTACACGGCCGGGTGGGGAATCTACGCCATCGGCGGCAGTGAAGATCCCACCATTCTGTCGGAAGGCAATATCTTCAACCCTGACAGCGGACCCAAGCAGGTGACGAAGCGCATCAACGATGGGGGCAACTCTTACGGCGGTCCTCTCAAGTGGAACTGGAAATCTGTGGGTGACAGTTTCATGTCGGGGGCTTACTTCACTGGGTCAGGAGCTCAGACATCCGCCCAAGCGTATGCTAAGGCAACCAGCTGCGCCGCGCGGCCAGCATCCATGGTGACGAGCATGACCAGCAAAGCTGGACCCCTCTCCTGCTCGACGAATTCCCAATGTTGATACGTCAATATGTTTTCTTGTGCAATTTGTGCATTAGTTGAGGGAAGGGTATGTTTGAGACTGCGCTGAATGCAGCCCACATTCATATTACAAATATAGGTAGATATGTAATTTTGTTGTTGTTATCTGGTAGCCGTGTCTGTGTTGAGGCCGTGCTAGAAAGCGGCCCACACTTGAACCCCTTCACAAGAATGGCGAGTTCCGAGACATTTGTTGACGATCTAGATTGATCATGGAGAGGCTGTAAATCCAACTCCAGCCCACATGTGATTCGAAACTTTGATCACTTGTTTGTGGATGTCGAGGCTGCACTTCATGGCGGCCCACATCTACACAAGTCGAGGACCAGTTGCTGCCCGCATGTATTTCTGGGCTTCGAGGCTCTAATTCCGAAGAAATTATTGTGATGTGACCAAGTTTTTTCTGTTCCAAAGTGTTGTCAGCTTGCAATCTCCATTTTCATTTGTTGGCTACTGAGGTAGTTTGGGCGAGCTAATACTTGGTTGTTGGGATGTGCGTGAGGCATTAACCTAATTTGTAGAAATCCGAATGGACAAAGAAAAATGCTTCATTAACGTCCTTAAACGGTAGTGGGTTTGAAAAGACAAGGGGGGGTTGCAATATGTGGATTATCCAGTACAGTTCTACCACTTTAACATGACAAGTTTAGGAAATGAGAAAACTGTCGTATTGTTGAGGTGTCACATATTCAATTATGACAATTTGGATTTTTTTGAGGTACTTTACGAAAATACACATTGGATATTTTCCCACATACATTTCCTAAGTTCTCATGCTTTAACATAATTTTAGAATAAAAAATAATAATCTGCATTTCAAATGTAAAAATTACATAAATCTAATATTAATTATGTACTTATCTATGTGAAACTTGTCATATGTAGTTACTAGTATTACCTTTAGAATATGACATTTTGGAGGTTCTGGAGTGTAATTTAACAATATCACAATCATATTTTAGAGGTAAATTATAACTAAAAAATTTGGTATACAAAATTTGTGTCATCATATTAAGGTTGTAATATTATCGAGTGTCTTGTGGAAGAGGAAGGACTTTAAATTGATACTTAGCCTAAACCCTGGGACTAACACCTTGAAAGTGCACTTGGCCTAAACTTAGTTTATGTTTACACTAGAGAGCTTGAAGTAGAGGCCCTTCCCATTGGCGTGGAGCTTCTTTCTCACGCTTATTCACAGAAATTTGATATTTTCAGCTTGGGGGATATAATGAGCATTGTACTGGGCATGTAATTGCGGTATGACTATGAAAAAGCTCTTGGATAAAATCCTGAAACTACCTCATGGAGGTCGCTCTAGGAATATTAAGAGTTGTTTTGGTGTGTGTGTTTTGAGTCTCTAAGCAATGGATTTAAAGCATTTTTTTGGCTTGTCATAAATATTTCTTTAGTTTATTATTTTCATGTTGATATCTCAGATTACACATGGCCACTTTAAACTTGCTCAAACTATTGAGGGGTAAAGGAGTGATCAAGCTCTCAGTCGATTGAGCTTTGGATTAAACCTTGTCAAAAGCCAAGTTTTAGGCTTGAGCTTTGGATGAAAGCTTGTCAACTGGAGTTCTCAACTCAAGCCTTGACCTTGGTCAGTGTAGTAGCTTGATTTTGAATGTAAGATCTGATGGTATGTATTTTACATATCTAACTTCACGTGCAACCTGCTTGTGACGAACACGGTGAGTTTAATGAAACCTCCACAGAATTGCAGAAGTCTACATCTTATGGTGAAAGTTTATGTGAAATTTCCTATCAAGCCTTCACAAATTTGAGTTCAATATCTCGTGGACATAGCAATGCTAATGGGACGGTGCAAATACTTTACACAATTGAAAACGTCTATATGGTAGCCGAAGGAGGGTGAGACGATGGAGCCATTAGCTGGCTGGATGGAATGCTACTAATAAACGTGGTGATGTTTTCATGGAGATCTAATAGTGCAGATATTTGAATTTGTGTTCTGTATCCACTGACTCCTTATGACTCACCTATAAGTATAGTTGAGAGGGTAGGTGTCGTGAGAGTGTTGCAGATCAGAGGCCAAACTCTCCTCCATAGCCACCAGTATACTCCATCTAAAGACTACATAAGGAATTTAACTTTTGTCCCATACAATTTTCAATGATCTTCAACTCCACCCTGGCATGACCTTGTGCAGCCCGAATGCAAGGAACCCCTTCCAGAGGAAATCTTTGGCCGCAAAGTCAAGAATAATGGGCCATCTTAGCCAGTCTTAAGGAGGAATGTGGTATGTAATGGGAGGTGACTTTATTATTTGCAGTTTGATTTCCTCCATATATGCCAATTTGCATAGAAGAATAATTTTGCAGATCATCGGCATTCCACTCTCTAAACAATATTACGGTCATTCTGAATAATTACAACACCTCTTAAAAGTACCGAATCTGACCATATTCTGGATAATAGGAATGGGTACGTTACATGAGTTTTTTCTAAGGCCAAATTCAGTGCCAATTGTTAGGTTAAAAATGATAATTGCCATGGACGGTCCTGCACATTTCTACAAATGAAACATGACAATATATTACGCAATGCTTTGCGCCTGGTTTTGCTCCAAGTATATTGTTTGGTAATTTGTAAGGTGACTTGCTCATGAGTTGTAAGGATGCCTGTGGCACAATCACATTAGGGATCGGAATCACCACATTGATTCATGTAAAACTTTGTTCCAGAATTACTCTGCCTCCCAAAGTGAACATGACTTTAATGGGGACGTGCACAATCACAAGGAGTTGAAATGCAGAGCACTCACACTTCTTTCTTCAGGAGATAAAAAAAATGTCAGTGATAGGAAGACATCCATTCACAAATACTACAGTAACAACAACAACAACAACAACAACAACAACAACAACAACAACAACATATCCGTCGTGTACCTAGTTCGTCCCTGGTATTCGGTACTACATTCCATCCAGCACAAAGTTCTCAATTTCCATGTTGGAGCACAAAAGTCACTCCGCCCAAGGGGTTGCAAGAGTCTGTCAAACCATTTGAAGTAACTGGAAAACCCCACCTAATGCAGTTCTAACTGATGAGCCAGCCAATCACCATCGTCAAAAACGTGACCGGTGCAATTATACCAACATCCACTCGCCGCTTTTTATAAATCAACGATCTTCACCTTTTTGTTAAAGTATCCTCCTTAGCTGTGCCTACAACGGTACGTGACATGATTGTTTGTTGGCTATGAGTAGTGCAGTTCAGCATCATAAGTTACTCGAGACTTGAGATTAAAAATTTAAACAATGCAAGGCCTGTTCAAGAGGACTTTCCAATGCAAAAGAGTTGTTCTCACAATGTCAGACAACAATGTAACCAAGAAACTTGGACTTCATGAGCTCAAAGGACGGAAGAGGAAGAATTACCCAAGAATCCTTGTTTCTCTTCACACTTCAAGCGTTTGAAGGCATGATGATGGGTCCCTCCAAGCTGATCATTGGCCATCAATGTCACACACACACATACCTCCTCCTCTTCTTCCTCACAGCTCAATTCCTCTGCAGACTTACTAATCTCTGTTGTCGATTCTCAAGTGTTTGCCAAGACCATTGCTATTACCCACTTTTTGGGTAGAGGCTTGGAGACCCTGATATTTTGGGGCATTCAAGCTCCCACAAAGCTCTTCTTCAAACTTCAATCCTCATCAACTAAAGAACACTCCAGACCTTCGTATTGCATCCACTTCAATACCCTTCACAAACCGAATTCCCACTCAATTGTGTGAAGATTTACTCAGCTCATCCACCCTCCACCAACAAAAGCAAGACTCAAAAGGTACTGTTATCTATGTTCCACTCACAACAACAAGAAATGAAGGCAACTTAAGCCCAAAGGTATGATCTCTAAGTAAGGTTATTCAAAAATAATTATTCCTGAAGCAATAACGTGAATAAAACATCATAAGACCTTTCACCCCAAGCAGCGCCCAACAACAAATTCGACGTATAAAAGGAAAGTAGTAGGATATATCTCTCAAGAGTCATCGGAAAGAAATTGAAGAATCATCTACATACTCACACATCCCCAACAAGCACAATGCATAAGTATCATTCTCTGGAGAAGAGGCACAAGTTTTGATGACTCATTTGGCCTACGGAAGACAACATGGGGACAAATTGGGTATGTCATGCGAAATAGCTTGGCTGCAAGATCAGCTCCCACTGGAACTGGTATCAAGGTTTGTACGTTGCTACTCACACCGTGCTGCAACACATGGAAATCTCCAAATTTAAGAAAGAAAAACATATTGAGCACTTTAAATCTCAGAAACCATCATATGATCATTAGTTTGCCCTGCTTATTGATCTCAAAACAGTCACGAGTCTAGCCTAGAATAACTATCAATAAGCCAGATTTTGTCAAGGACCGATACTCCAAGACAAGAATAGAAATCTCTGAACTTCATAAACAAATAATCTAATTTGTAACATTACACTGAACAAATACAGAATTCAATAAATCATAAGTCAATCTTGGAAAACATTAATATCTCATGCTGACTTACCAGGGTTTGAAACATATTCTCCTTTCATAACTGAAAAAATGAAAGGTGATATATTTCATATATGAAATTTGTCATTGCTACATAAAAATCCATCAACATCTTTCTGAACTGCAATTTCCGTTCGGGTAATTCTCATCTATATCCTCAAAAACCAAGTCACTCATATCAAATGTATCAAGAAACTTTTTCAAGCCAACTATTTTGACTTTGTTAATTTGCTCCGTCATGGTTTGTACTACAAAGGTTACCTACTGCCCAATAACAACAACCCTCGCAATTGTTAATCCAACTACAATATTTTTGTATACTAGCAAAAAAATAAAAAATCTAAATAGCATACAATTTTTTTGGCAAAAGATCTTGCACCCCCACTTACAAATTTTGATCTTAAAGTGGAAAAATTTTGGGAGGCTCTTTGTTGTTGCTCATTGCATGTTAAATTATAAAGATGTTCTTTGACTTCTCTTACAAGATGAGTCAAACTTGTGGCTATATTGTTCTCAAGTCTTTTACCAACGCAAAAATATTCATCTAATACTACAAAATATTTTTTAATAAATGTATAATATGAATTAATACTATGCCAAATTCTAGTTTTAGTTTCTTACATAATATACTCTTCAGCTTCCTCAACTTGCACACTTTATGTCTGAGCCTGCACTTATGGACATCTAAATCATCCTACTATCTTAGCAATTGCTTTCTCATTTTTTTCATAATGCATGAGCAAGCCAATTTTTTAAAAGAATATTTCCTTTAATATGCATGTCTCTCAAATAGTGGTGTACAAGTGTCTTCACGCGCGAATTAAGTGCTTTAGAGCTCTCACCAGCTAGAAATCCAGAAGTATCAATGTCAAATTTGTTCCTCCCGTAAGATTTTTGAGTTGGTTTTTGATATAAAGTGGTCACTTGCATTTTTGCTACTTCTTCGTTATCTATACCAACAAACCTATGAACGTAACCCGATGAAGTCTCAGTCCACATAGTGTTTAGGTGGAGCACTAGGCCCACTTTGCACATCGAGAACACCATCCCTTGAATTTTGTTCAAGTGTATCACTTGGAGTGATAACATTACTACTAACCATCAAAAACGTTCTTGGTTGTCTTGGCATATAGCATACATTTGTCAATGATGTGTTAGCATTTATGGTACGGAGCGGTGGCCTTGACAATGTTCCATCATAGGATCAAAACAATAACACCCTTATCAAAAAAAATTGAAGTTTTTCTTTTGTTGCCTCATGTTGTGGAATGAAAAACATATTAGCAAACTTACTTCAAATATATATACCTAATAAATTTTGAAGCATGTTATTAAAAATATAATTCCTTCAATTTCCACAAAAAAAATCACCCAACTACAATTTCACATATACAAATATTAAAACATTCATGAATCCAATGGTTCAACATGTTGAAGGCGTGGACTATAAGTTCTTCGAGGCAAGGTAGTTTGTAGATTTAACGCAGTTTGGGCAACGCCATCTCATTTCATATAAATAAAATAATAATCATGTAACAATGATGTTCGTTAGAAAATGAATATATTAGGTTGACAACGAATAATATCTTTATGTTTAATAATTAACTTAAAGCATCATTTTTATGTCTTTAAGGACCACACCTGCAGAAATTTTATATAAATCATTAGAAAGTATGAGATTGAATTTGAAACTACATACATATGCTATGTTGAAATATAATATTTAAGAAAAAAATTATCAAAAAAAGTTATAAAATAAAGTATATGTAACACGCTTATTTTCAACTTCCTTCTAAATTCTTGTTGCAAACGTATCAAATTAAGCAATTTTATCATGTAATATCTCTTTGGTTTCTTGTAAAAGCTAGCCCACTAATATGTTTTCTTCATATCTTACCCTTAGGCTTACAAAACCTTTAAGTGTTTTCATGTATATTTCTACCAAAAACCATCCTCCGATATGGAATCGGCCCCACGAGTGCAATATCCTCAACCAAATGAACCAATAGATGCTCTTGAGTATCAAACAAAAAATTGGCATTTTCATTTGTAACAAGACCATAACCACACATGACTCTTGTATAATGTCCCAATCTCACCTTTAATGATGATTTTTTGTGAAATTCATCCAACAAGTATATAAAGTCTACAGATTGATTTTATGAATCTTGGATCAAACATACCTTAAATAACAATAGGTATGTGGAACCAAAGCATATTATAAAAATTATAACTTCTCGATTCATTATATTTATCATTATCTTTAAAAAAATTCTAAAGATTATCCAATAACCAAAGGAGTTTTGGTTTTTTTAATACGTCTGAAATAAATCTTTTACTTAAATCATTTTTTTCTTAACTTGTAAGGGGCCCAACTATCCTCTATAGAAGTGGATTGATTTCATAACCACAACTCTTGTTTTGTGTTGGAAAACTCTAAATCAAATTTAATTGCATTATTATTTTTGTTCTCTTATAAGATAAGCAATGAAATTTTAACACATTCTTGAATATGTGCATAAGACCAAGGCAATGAGGCATTAATAGATCATACCAATATTCAAGCTCATGAGAGCAAGACAAACGATTCATACTTGGAGGTAGTAGAGACATTAAATGTTATTTTAGCCCACCTTACAACAATTTGAGTGTTCTTCTAATCTTTAGCAATTATACATGAAGAAATAGGTCTCATTTTTATTTCACCATTGAAATAATGTGCAAGTTCTATACGAAAAAAATGGGTGATGGGCACTAAATTTTTTTTTTTTTCATAAATTGATATTCTCATTTTATCATAATATCTACACAAGATACATTTGTTCCTTGTGTATATAGACATGTTAATAGTTGAAGAAAAAAATTAAAATTATGAATTCAACTATACTTAATTATCATCTATTCAAAATATAAAGATGAATCGAATTGGTATTATTTATTTTTATGAAAAACTTAATTTACATAGAAAAAATGTACAACTAGTAAAATCTTAATGTATATTTCACACACATATATAAAATAAAAAATTAAGTTTAACCATAAATCATTTACCTAAAACTACATAAAGGTTAAGATAATTATGGAACGTGGAGATCAATATAGCCCACAATCAAAATTCACTTTCACATGCTCTATAAGTATAATATAGCATAATACATTTGGACCATAATGCTTTGACTTCATTAAACAATGGTCTCAAGTATATATTAAAATTATTCACATGTATTATAATACATGCCAATGTATAATTTATATATATAATTAATCAAAGAAATGAATAATATAAAATAATGTACTATATTCAATTATTGCTTCAAGTAAATACACTACATATTGTATTCAATGTCACTAATTCTATGTTGGTTTTGGATATTCATACATTACCAAAATTGAAGATTTGTTTCTCTAGAGTGTATATTTTTCTAATCAAGTGGGAGTATGGGAGAGGTAATATGACGTTAACCCTTAAAAGACGTGGGGTCTCAATATATGGCCATATACATAATTTATACAAGCTTGATCAAGTTTAAAAAATCACATTATATATATTTATGTGCTTGAAATATTGTTATGTACATTGTCATATATTGAGGAGAAAATAAAAATATGCTCATACTAAACATTGATGATCAAATACAATGTATCTTTTTGCATCCAAAGGCACCCAAACTATATGTTTGAACTTATGTCTTTAGTAACATCAAAGTGTTTAACTTATTCAAATAATGCATTTGAAGAATGAGTTGATTCCAAATAAAGTCACCTTTGACATGATTAAATAATACTTAAAGTATGTGGCTCAAATATGCTATTTTTTGCTTGGAGAGGCCCAATTTGGGCTTCTTAGATGCTTAGGGGGTTAATCATGAGTACCGTAACGGCCTAGTGCATGCACTCAAAAATGTGAGTGAAGGAAATATTGGAAACCCTAGTAGCTAAGGGAGTGTCACATTAGTAGCGTGTTTATGAAGGGAAAGAGGCAAACAAGTGCACCTCTCATTCATCCAACATGAAAGCCCTAAAAGAATAAATGGGGAGAACCAACAGCTAGTTACATATAAACCGGTTGAGTTTGAGAAATGATTGATTGAAGTTCAAGACTTTAGGATAATTACTAAACATTTGTGAAGAATCTATGGAATATCCCTCAAATTAGTATAGAAAACTTGAAAGATCACAACATGTAACTAGTTGGACTTGAAAACGCCATGATTTTAACTGATTATGCCCAAAAATCTCCCGGACACTGCCTTGAAATAATATTCAACCTAACATTTGTTATTTTTGGTTGGTTTGACTCTAGAACTAGCTCCAAAAACCTCAAATTAGTCTAGTCCAAGTCATTAGATGTGAATCAATCACCAATCTATCGGGGGGGTCAAGTCTTTATGTTGGATGGATGAGAAGTGCACCCGCATGCAAGAATACCCTCTCTCATATATGGAGGAGGAATAAGTTTTTACTGGTTCATGACATGTGACCTATCATTTAAATCTACTAACATGGTGAAATTTGTTGCTTCAAAGGCACCTAGAGAATGAGGACATGCCTTGCTAACCAATATTTTGAGTTAGGGCATGTTTACGCGAAAGTCATTAGGTCATGGCTCTTGGGATTCCTTGGATTTTTGTTGATTGAGAGTGTCATGGGAATAGCTCGAATTGTTTGCATGATCAAAAACTTTGTCAGTCGTGTACCCAACACAACAACATCATCTATAATAAACTTGTGTGTGTGTGTTTAGTTTTTATACATATTTATCCATGCTACACATATCATACAATCAAAACCCAACAAACGATATCAATTAATAACTAAGTATTTTGGAGCTTAAACTAGGCTACATGGTCATTTATATCCTCTAGCATCTTGAGGGCAATTCACCCGCTTCCCAATTTTGTTTAAATGAGAATAAAAAAATTAGTTTTTGGTAAACTGGTGGAAATTTTGGTTAAAATGTTTACATTGAACATCCATTTTAGGATGAAGAAGACCTAATAATTTCCATGTCTTCTTAGATTGACTAAAAACTATGACTTCTTTCTTTCAAATGTCATGATGCCTAGAAGCATTGTTATTGAACTCTATTGCAGATCCAATTTGTTTCCAATGTATTTTGATGCCATATTATGTATACATTTTAGAGATATTTTAATGCATCCGTTCAATATTAACTTCATGTTAAAAATGAGCTTTCTTATTCTAATATCGATGTTTCATCAAGTCAAAATATACTTTAACAACATCATGTTAACAACCATCGAGTTACACAAAGTATCAATATTGTTTCAATCTTCAAACCAACATCATTTCCATATGTATCTAGAAAACATTGGACTTAAATTATTCCAAATGGACCCCAACGTTAAGATGTGACTATGGGTCCTACCTTGGCCCATTGGTCTTAGTGATAGAAAACAGTGACACAAAAGTAGAGATCTTGGAGTGTGTGATGATTTGGATAACATGTTCGCACAACCTATTGGATAATGCCATATGAGTTTCGCCACTCGTTGCCTACATTAACATAGTTGGAAATTGACATCGTTTGCAAGCCCACCTACCACAAGATAGGTAATACATCATGAATTGCCTTGGGTCATCATGAAGAAAACTCATGATCATGTCCAATGCACCCATATAATTTTTAGTTATTTATTATTTATTTTCTCTTTCATTCTTTTGGATTCCAAGATACTATGACACTCCACACATGAACGATATGCTTCGTATCCATCAAACTCATTCAACCCTAATAAACTCCACGAAGACGATGTAATAAATGACACACAAAGTTTAGGTCTCAAAGTTTGTGATCATTTGAAACCCTTGTCCCACAACCAATTTTGTCAGTGGTTTGTTGACTTATAACATGCATACACATAGTTGTAAATTGGTTTTGCCTACTGAAAAGATGGGTATTTCACCCTAAACCATATGCATAATGATATGAAAAAAACAATGTTAATCTTCAAAGCACAATGCATACGTGTGTATCTATCTCTCTATCTCTCTATCTATATGATACCTTCTTTTATTTCTTTTTCCTTTCCTTCCTTCTCGATCCAAGGTACTCTGACAATTCGCACGTCAACAATATGCTTTACACCCATTAAACCCATTTGACCCTAATAAACTCCATGAAGGCAATGCAAATAATGGCACACATGTAAAAGTCTAGAAATGTGTGATTATTTGAACACCCTTGTTGCCTAACCAATTATGCAAATAAGTTTTTTCAACTTATAACATACAAACTCATAAGTGTAAACTGATCCCCCTTGCAAACCCAACTACCAAAAAAACCAACATTACACCTTAAATATAAGGAATTGTCAAATCGACCATGTATTTTGTTACAACGACCATAGAGACATGTCGCGCGGTCACATGACGTGTCGAAATTATACGTTTTATCACCAAGGCATCAACTCTACTTCCTCTTTCTTTATATGTTCAAATTATGACAAGTCATGTAACTGCACGATGCGTCTATGTAGTTGTTTTAATTAGTGCGTGGCCAATGTAACAATCCCCTTAAAAATATACATCATGAAGATGTAATTTTTCTTTTCTTTTCTTTCCTCTTCATCTCCTTTAGTTTTCCTTGCTTTTGCTTCCTCCGGATTCCAAGATACTCCGACACTTCGCACGTCGACGATATGCTTCGCACCCACCAAAAACCCATGCGACCCTAACTCAATAAACTCCACGCAGGTGATGCTCGAGAGAATGACACACATGCTTACATATTTAGGTTTTCGGACTCGAAGCGTGTGAGCGATGGTTTGAACAGGGAGCAGCTCATTTGCACAGCCACTTTTCTTCTACCTACTCACAGATGGTGTTGTGACAACTTGTGAGCTCCTCACCCGCGGAGTCGGATGGCAGGCATGGAGGTTGACAATGGGTCGTCGGCGAGGGTGGGCAACAAGCGCAACTTCAATCGCTCTGCCAACAATACGGGAGGCGGGGCGGGAGGGAGAAATCACACGCAGCAAGTGTGCCGGTACTGGCAAGAAGGGAGGTGTTTGAAAGGCGATGATTGTCAATGGGTGCATCCTGGGAATGTGGGAACCACCGGGCGAGGCAGTTCGGGGGGTGGCAATGGGAAGAGAGCGAACAACGTGGTGGACAATCGCGACAGCTGGGACAGAGATATTAGGGATAACAGAGATTATCATTCCGGCGGAGGAGGAGGGTTCTCAACTGGGAGCAATCAAGGGCGATCGAGGAACGTGTCTGCGAGGTGGGGTAGGGGTCGGGGTTCCAGTAGAGGTGGGCAGAGAGAGACCAGGGCTCCGGAGGGAGGAGCTGGAGTGCACAAGCCGGCCAAGCAGAAACCTTGCAGTTATTGGTTGAAGGGTAACTGCACCAGGGGTGATGCTTGCAACTTTTTGCACGCTCACACAACAGCCCCAGATGTGGAGATGACAACCCAGCTCATTGGGCATGACAAGGTGGGGTTTCCAGCTCTATGACAAGGTGCAGTTGAATTTGAGTAGACGTGTTTTTTTGTTGCTTGCATGGACCGGGTTTTTGGCAGAACTGATGGGTGTAGCACGTAGCATGTTTCACTTGGCATGAGCAGGGCTCCCACGCATTGAGCTTGTGATGATTAGAGGAGATGACATATATATGTCTGCCGTGATGGTTACGCATATGAGAGATCTGGATTTGGGGCGACTGGATTTGTGCCTGGTTACAGGGGACTTATTTGATTGGTGAATGTTCTTTATCTTGCTCTACATGCTACATTGTGTAGTTGGTCTGAATTGGAAAATGGAATGTGGTCATTGGAGACTGTGTATGTGGTCTGTTACCTCCTTGGTCCGCAAAACTGTCGGTAGTTTCCCTTTCTACCTCTGTGCTCAATGTCACGTCTGTAGTCTTTTGGGTATAGAGTCATTTCTTAGATGAGAAGTTTTGAGAACTGAGACACAGCTCCAGTCTGGAGCTTTTGCGTTGTTCTAAGGAAGTATTTGATCCAAGGTTCTACAGAAGTCACTTGTGTTTCTTGAACCAAGATGATGTTATTGTGTTGGACACACGGCTGACGAAGTTTTGGCCATGCAGGCAATTCGAACTATTCTGATGCCAGAGGGCCTCTCCCAGCTTTACACAGGCAGTCAAGATGAAACAGTGCGAGTGTGGGACTGTTCAACTGGCCAGGCAAGATTACAGCTGAAATAAATGCTCATAGTTTCAGTCACTTTGGGGTCTGTGCATAGACTAACATCAAGTCAGAAAGCAAGGGATTGGACAGTCATATGTATTGTTTACATGTGACTAATATTTAGGGTTTGTACATGCAGTGTGTAAATGTGGTCCCCATGGGTGGAGATGTGGGTGCTATGCTGGGTGCGCCTGGGTGGCTTTTTGTAGGACTACCCAATGAGGTTCAGGTGAGTTTTGGCAGCATCAAGGATCGTTAAGAGAATACTGTAGCCATCAAGGATGATTTTGATGAATCTAGACATTCAGCAGATATGTTCATATTGTAATCAAGCTATAAGTTCCTGGATTTCATCACATTGTTACACTTTCTTCCACGTTTCCTGATAGAATGTGAGGCATGGATGTTCATCGTCTGTTGCAAATTTTTACTTTTTCCCTCTATTTTCTCCTGGTAAAAATGGAGGCCATTTTAAAACTAGGCAATTATGAAATTGATCACGAACATATGTGTTGTCATTTAGGCTTGGAACATGGGAACTTCAGCTCAACAAAGCTTAAGTGGCCCCAAAGGCCAAGTGCATGCCCTTGCCATCAGCAATGAAGAGGGACTACTTTTTGCTGGCACTCAGGTATGTTTGGTTTCTCATGGTTCCTAGTGTTTTCATGGCTTGCTCTAAACTTGTGTCACCAGAGTGACCCTTTTGGTGGAAAAATAGAATGTGGATATCTATGAAGTGCTATGGATGTTGCTGTCTGATATTTAGTTTCAGTAGAAACATCAATCTATGATGGTCTTGTTCAAATGTCTCAGTGAGGTTGTATGTTTGATATGGACAGGATGGGAGCATATTGTTGTGGAAGTTCAATACCACTAGTAATCAGTTTGAGCCAGCTGCATCCTTTACAGGCCACACAGGCCCAGTGATCACACTGTTATTTGTAGGCAATAGGCTCTACTCAGGATCAATGGACAACACAATTCGAGTGCGTATGCCTTTTATCTCCTTTAAGATCCCTTGCTCTCTTATAGATGTGTTACTTTGTGAGAATGTAAAATATGTGATGCATTCTTTTTGTGATGTTAATCGTATCATAAAGATTCTGATCACGTATTCAGGACATGAGCTGCATATGGATAATAGAAACTGTTCGGATACAATGGCTCATGTATTGTGAAGGAAAAAGAGAGATGCTTATGCTGTTTTCTTGGTATTAGCAGGTTTGGGAGCTTGCAACAGTCCAGTGCGTACAAATTCTAGAGGGCCACACCAATGTTGTGATGGACCTTCTCTGCTGGGAGCAATTCCTCATCTCATGCAGTTTGGATGGAACCATTAAGGTGAGATACACGTTCACATTCTTGTGGTTTTTCCCTGAACTAATACCCTCCAACCTCCAATCTGTCAATCAGGTCATCCCAACACACCCTAAGTTTATAATCTTTAGGTTGTAATTTATGAGTTGGATCTCTTAGATGGAACTCTCATGCTGACAGAACAGCTGCAGATGTAAATAGCTACACCCTTTTTACATGAGAGAGATATCCTGATCATGCCCTTCAAAATGGATAACTTAATCTAATATCATGGAGACTCAAATTTCGAATATCGTGGAAACCAGTCCATCCTGCTTGTAGATGAGCCATTATTCCAAGTGATTATGTTAGGATCTTCCCAAGGCGGGCATGAGAAACCTAGTGAGGATGACCTCCCTTAATTGAACCATACTCATTGGTTGTGCTGGGATTGCCTGCCCCAGGAGTGAGTAAAGCTCACATCCTATCAACTTATGATTGTGAATCTAGTGGGTGATTGAAATTTTGTCCATGCCACCTCAAGAAAATGTGTTTATGGCAAATATCCATAGGGCAAGTGATCATAGAGTATTCAACTGTAACACGTTTCAATTGGTTCATTTCAAGGTGTTTTATACTAGTCTTAGTTCTTATGATAGTCTTTGTAAGTGCTTATTGGAGAGCAGACCAATCTGGAGTGACTAGGACCAAGCTCTTGGTTAAAAGGTTAAGAGATGAAGGTCATAGTGGAGCTTTGTTTCCTCTCTTGGTTTAAGTCTGAAAATAGTTCTGATTGTAATTCTGTGGTCCTGAAAAGGAGTGTATTAGAAGCATCAATTGGGAAGGAACTTGGAATCTGTTCCTCTACAAGAACAACATGAAAGTCCAGAGTTCTTTTCAGTTGAGGACACTCTGAATTGTCTGCCTCTGGGATCGGCTGGTGGTGAAATGACATGAACATTGTATCTTGATGGCAGGTCTGGGCTGCAAATACAGCTGGCCAATTAGAAATGAGCTTCTCACACCCTGAAGAAGAGAGTCCTGCAGATTCTCGCAATGTAAGTGTGCCAAGTCATGTTCAATAAATCTCAAAGATTTGACCTGTGTAACTTATGTAATATTTGTGATGATCTCTCTATTGCGGACTTTACCAGGTCTTTTATCTAGAATAATGGTTTAACAAGAGGTTTGTGTGCCTTTGGAGGACATTGCAGGCAGGCTTAGCAGGTGCTCTAAAGATGTGTGGCTGCCCTGATCGAGCTGGGAAGCCTGTATTACTCTGTTCCTATAATGACAATACTGTTCGCCTTTATGATTTACCCACGTATGTTCCATCTTCCCTTCTTGAAGCACCACCTAGTTGTAGTCAGTCAGAAGTGACTAGATCAAAGCAATTGCAGTCCTAGGTATTGGATTCAAGTTATTGCCATGCATGTACAATTGCAAAGGAGGCTACACTGTTTTGTCTAATTAGTGTGGGTTACCATTTGGAGTTATGCATTGCTATAACATTTTACTGAGAGTATCATTCTTTACCCAAATAACAAAAGTAGTTAGTATGCACATGGAAGAATATGATACAACTTAGTTGGTAAAAACGATAATGTTGCTAAACAGGTGATAGCAACACATAAGTCCGAATAATAACCCACACTTTACACAAAACAGTGTAGCTTTTTCCTCAGGAGGAGGTAATAGATTGATATTGTATACACTCTTTGAAACCGTGATTTGAAGCTGGAGAGGTATTAATGATAATGGCTTGATTATTAAATTCATTGATTCAATTGATCTCG
This sequence comes from Polytrichum commune, assembly GCA_950295325.1. Taxonomy (NCBI): domain Eukaryota; kingdom Viridiplantae; phylum Streptophyta; class Polytrichopsida; order Polytrichales; family Polytrichaceae; genus Polytrichum; species Polytrichum commune. The sequence continues at coordinate 46,140,368 of OX485807.1, forward strand.
CAACTTAAAAGGTTATTTATCTGAAGATACTAGAGTTATCCTTCTAACTCGATGAGACTTTTGGTCGGTTGCTTTGCATAAAACATCTCCCATGTTTGGTATGTTTTTGGTGCATGCTTGGAGGTAGTGTGGAGGTTTGAACAAAACAACATTATGTTTTGGTTCTTTGAGGGCCAAACTCATTTTGGCATGCCAAGAGGTGCCAATAATGAGATTTGGCCCTCAATGAACCAAAATAGGTTGCTCTTCATTCGAATCCAAACACTACCTCCAAAAAATACAGAAATAACTTATTGATTATGTGTGCAAAACAACCAATGGAAGAAGTCCTGCCAAAAAATCCCATCAAGTTAAAGGATAACTTTATTATCCTAGTCTAAATCTGTTAATCAAATAGTCTTATTAGTTCAAATTTCTGGTGCATTATCTAGATTCTTTGCTTGTAATTCATGTTGCTCACAAAGAACTGCTCTTCACAGATTCACAGAACGAGGCCAGTTGTTTTCAAGGGAGGAGGTACGAGCCCTACAAGTGGGTCCTAGTCATCTATTATTTACAGGAGATAGTCATGGTACCGTGAAGGTTTGGCATTGGTCAGAACCACAGGTGGAGGCGGTGGTGGAATAGTTATACCTAGAAAAGGAAGACAGTCTACCCTACACCTTATCAAATGGCCATCTTAAAACAGAAGTTCCTTGGAGAGAAATTTCTGCGGCTTATGTATATACAGAGAGCAGTCAAAAGCATTAGGGGTTTGTGATGGGAATTCTTGCATCAAAATGGTGCACAGGGTCCTTTGAACCAAGTGCTTCAGAAGACCTGCTTAGGTAGCTGGCACTACAATGTGGGCACAAAGGAACTGTGTTAGTTAATCTGTTTGGGCTGACAAATCTTGCACAGTTGCTTTGTGCCCCACGAAAAGTGCCATCATGTCACACATCTTTGTATTGAGGATTGAACTGCTGCATAGTCAGCACTTGAAATAACATTTTCTGCAATGCAACCTTCTGACACAAGATCATATGTCGTCCATGTGCTCTAAGGCATGTGGGTGTTATTTGGTTCATTTTCCAGGTTCTCCAACTACTACCGTTTAGGTTTATACATTGGAACTTGTGTTGCATTAGCAAATCTACGATGAAACATCAGCAATGATTGGGTTGAAAATTGGATGTTCCTATATTTAGTTATGGTTATCGGAAGTGCATGTTTATTAATTCCTCATATGATTACATAGGTTCTCCCGATCGTATTGACTGTGGAGTGGTTAATTAAATTTGAAGACGTAGTCCAACTCTTTCAAACATGTGTCTCTATGTTTGTTTTCTGATCCTCACTTATCCATACACCAATGAAATGTATGCGTCCAGTTAAGAAAAGTAGCTGAATAACACCTGCATACCTTATGTATGTTTGTTGTTTTCACTGTCTTCTCTCGTGTATTATAGGTTTGCAATAATAGCAAGCGCACATTATCCTTGTTGAACAATTGATGAACACCTTGTTAGAATTTTCCATTGTTGAGCATCTTGACATTAAGGAATAGTCAGAGTGGTAACTCCCAGTATGAACTGCCATCCACATACCCAGTGAGGCCTTTATCAGAATGTTCAATGTTTGTTGTAAGAGTAAGAAATTGGCATGCACAACTCATATTGTTTGATTGATTTTGCCACCAAGAAGGGCACCATATAAGATCCAGACCGATCAATTCTTTGAGGTGTTTTGTACATTGAGTTTCTTCAAGTTCTTATTTGATTGCATCCCCTGTTATAACCAGGTAGCTTTCAAGTGCCACGTGCCTTTAGCTCCTTAAACCCGTCCTAGGTTTACAACTGAGTCTAAAAGTCTATGCTGAAGGGTCAAGCATCTTTGGTTGGTTTCATCTCTTTCTCTTGTGCCAAACAAGTCGACAATCCAAGAAGCAATCCCAAGGGTACATTGTTTATGGTATTTAGCATACATCATAATGTCACTTATCCTATTTGGAGGCATATCCTAAGGTTACTCTAATGATCAACAATTTCATAGTTAGTGTCACCTCATGACACTTGGTGTTCAAGTGCGTTTGAGTATGTTCAATAATGCTATGAGGTGTATGCATGTGTTACACAATGGTCTACAAGTTGACTAAAGTGTATGCAAATTGCACTTGGCATTAGTATGCTCAAGAACATCATCCTCTTGCACACTAAAATGTGAACACATGACACTAGCCATTAGTATGCTCAATAACATCAATAACATGTGAAATTTTAATGTGTATACAAATTAAAATGAAAAACTATCATTTGAAGTATCCCAATGTGCTACACTAATTGTCACGACGTAAGAAATCTTTCACTGGAAAAGTTACTTATGTTGACAAACAATTTCATAGTGGCAATTAGTGGATGTGACACTTTGAGACCTTTGCGCATCTAGTTTAAGCCCCTCACAAATAGTATACTTGATACTAAATACCATTGACGGAGTATACCGTTTGTGGTAATTAGTGTCACGTACTATATGGAATTACACACGGTGGTATAAGTATTTACTATAGATCTCATGTTTTACCAACAAAGGTCAAACATGGTTGTTTGAACATTATAGAATATTAACATCTTTACTTGGTAAAAACTTGCATTAAGAATACAAAATTTTAGCATTACGAAACTTGGGATAGTAAGTGACACTAAATACCATGAACGGTGTAGTGCAATTCGCCATCTTTACGTGGTGGGGCAGGTGTACATTTGCTCAAACTGACAATCTTTGACACCATCTTGCTCTCAAACCAAACAATGTTGGATCTAGATGAATATGTGACATCCCAACACAATTTTGCTTTTGAATTTGAATATGGATTTAAATCCATTGGCGACCTTGATTCTCTATGAGAAGTTTCAAAGTTTGTCATCTTTCCAACGTGTGCGAGCTTTGGGCATGCCACAAAATACATTCATTTTGGAGCAATTTACATGGCAATACAACAACTACATGGTGATCAAAGTTAGAACAAAGGAAAGTGCATAGTTTCTTACAAATGATTTGAAGAAGAAGAAGAAAAAGGAGAAAAAAAGACGTTGGTGTTCATGCATTGACATCAATGGGAGACCATTTCCCTAAAATTGATCATGGTTGCCCACGATGCAAGGATTATTACCATTTCGTTTATCATATCATAATCAATTATTATGAATATCTCCACATCAGACTTAGCATGTACATAATTTATGAGCATTTATTTATTTAATTTTTGCAATTATTATGTGACATGAAATTCTTCAACTAGTAAACTATGTTTGCTTACTACTCCAAGGTTTAGCCATGAACTAGGGGTGTGTTCATGCTTACCTCCACCCTAGCCTAAGTACTTTATAGAGGTCCTTGAATGCTTTATTGGCTCTGTCTGTAGGACAGAGACTATGCATCAACTTCTTCGTTTCAAGAGCAAATTTCCTAACCACTTTGTGTTCACACTTGGATGTTACTTGTTCTTGTTATTTTGGTCCACTTTATGTAATGTGGATGTTAACTATAGTTTATATATATATATACAAGTGCTTCCTAAAATGCATTGAAAGAAATATAGTTAACTATAGTTAATTGGCAGTTCTTGATTATTTATTTTAAAATTTTCGGGTGATAAATGAGTAGCTTCAATCCTTGACCTGTATTTGGGAAGAAGGTGCACAAAATCCAAGAAAGGTTTGGTATAGTGAATAGCCATGGATTGGCGTGAGCAAAGTAATCAGCTACAATTGTAGTCTTTCATGGCAAAGGACAGAGCCTCACGGTTCTACCGTTTTCTTGTTAAGTCAACATTCCCCGTGTCGCCTTCATAGTTGGGTTAAAGGCACCTAGGAATGTGCACATTCACCTTGGATTATGACAACACTGCCTAGTCAACCTAAGCCAACATAATGGTTAGTGAAACTTTGAAGCTTGTTAGGAAAATGTGATTTGGTTGATTGCAAGCGGGGCAATATGACATGGCTCACATAACACACAATGAATATCTAGTGTTCAAAACATAAAATAATGTTCGCTTTGAATAGTTGCACCCTTGTACATGTAAAAATATAGTACAAACACGATTGAATTTTTCCACATCATAAGAAATAGGAGCAAAATGACATTCATTACTCTTAAAAGACCAATGTATTTGTTGACAATCAACATGAACTAAGAGGTACTTTGAACCCCTTAATTTTAAAAATAAATATATGAACTGAGATAAAAATAACATATAGTTAACAACTTGTTTTCAAGTTTTGTCTTCTGAATACATCCATCACATTAACCATGTTGTAATGAGACAATGAAATTTTTTAACCATGTGGACCAAGATTTATAGATAATATTGTATCACAATATGCATACTATCCACATTCTAATGGCTTCATACATTCACATCGACAATGCACAAGATTACAATGACAAAGTCTAGCCTAGAGTCACAAGCACTAGAACAAGGTCAAAGGCTATCGTGTGACCAACACCCTCCAAATATGTAATATAAGTCTTAAAACTCTAAAGTAAAATGCTTCTTGGAGTCACATTACAATATGGGTGGTTAATTCATAAATCAAACATCATAGTTTGAGGAACATTATCAACACCTTTGACCACTAAAAGTTAGTTTCTCAAATCGACATCTTCCCAAATTCCAACGTACTTGATGCTTGATAATACTTGTTCTCAATATGCTCCGAATTCCATTCCCTATGATAAGGAGATTACAAACTCGATTCTAGGACCATATTGATAAAGTCGTTGTATGTCAAATAACTCAAGTGTCACTTTTATGAGACAATTGGGGTATAGTGCCTATTAGCCCCTAGCCTCCCAATCCTCTTCAATTTCCTATGTTCTTTAACTTGCCATTTTCAAGGTCTAAACATTGCCAATTGTCTTACAATGGTTATTGTGCAATAGTAAATGTCTTGTACATTAAAGTATCCACTAATATTGAGTTTTAACAAATTCAAGATAAGAATACATAAAATTAGAGATTGAAATGCTATGAACTTAAATACAAACATTCATATGTATAATCTGATGATTCTCTATGCAATTTGGGAGCTATAGTTGACAAAGTATATTTCTAGAAGGTTTGTCACTTACTTCTTACTTATGAATGTTGAATATTAGGTTGGTCTTAAAACCCGACATATTATTTTATTTTCAATATTTTTTCAAAGTCTTCATATCTCATTCTTTGAGTGAAGAAGCCACATCATACACCCATTGAAATGTTGCTTAGAAATTTAAAACACTTTTATTCATCCACATACAACAACATCCGTTCCATCCTATCCATGAAAACTTTACAATCCTATCCATGAAAAACCACGATTTTATTACTACATATTCCGCTCCAAAATTTTGCATACTCTTAGCCCCCAAAGTCAAACCCACCTCAAAGAATATAACCTACAATGTCATCTTCGAAGCAACCGCACTAAAAACACAATTGTGGATGAGGATCCATGAATTGGTCAAACCACTCTTGTTCATTTAAGCATTGTTTGCAGTTATTTTGTTATTCTTTTATGACAAACAAATGACACAATATTATTGAGCAGTGTGCGTTCGTTCATGTGGGCCCTGAGAATCCAACTGTAGGATTTCCCAATCTAGTGCAAGAAGACTCTTCTTAAGTCTGAATCTCATGAACCTTGATTTGGAACATCCCATGGTTGTATTCTCAAGGCCCACATGAACAAACAAACACTCCTTAATAATGTTATGGAAGCACCTAATTTGCGTTATAAACTACACTAGTGTATTTAGGATCTATATGGTATTTAATGCCATGGTGGTAACTTTATAGCGACACTTTGTATGAATAGGTCTACAAGAATTGTTGTGAATGATTGATATTTGGATGGCATGAATGCCAAATATTAACACAAAGTTTGGTATATTCTGCATCCTAACACTTATGTAATGAGATTTTGTCATGGGTGATTGAAATTTGGACAAAGAAACACGAAGTAGTAAGTGATAGTACTTGCAACATTGGAGATCTATGGTGCCCAAAATTATTTACAAGGAATGCCAAATAATGTCAAATCTGCATTTAGTGTTGATGACATTAGATGGGCAGTTTATGATTGGTATTGAGCAAGACAAATAGAATTGGTGACGCTAAATACAATATTTAGTGTAGAGTTAGTTTGGTATCATCTTCACATTTTTTGATACTAGTAAGGTTGGGATATTTAATTTTATATATACATATATATAGCATTCAAGTTTGTAGATCATGCAAGTATCTTCACAAATTTTTAAATTCATAATCTTTACAATGATATTGACCCAAATAATAACCTCGTGTCCAAAGATTCTCACACCTTGACATACCCACCAAATATCAATATAATGACTAGCATTACAATTTTGATATCCATGGGAAACTTCTTTTATATCATTATTGATTTTAAGTATTGATACCATGCATTCATTTACAAACCAAACCAACATTGATATAAATTGGATCAATATCATCTTTCCTTCATACCATTCATGTATTTATAGTGAGGAATTCACATTTTTTAATATTGCTAGGGTATGGGCATTTGATGCTATTGTTTTATTTCAATACCATTCGGGTCTATATACTATTAAAGAACCTTCATACCTAGGTAAAATTGTCGCAATATCAATATTAATAAGACCATGCATTCATCTATGTACCATACCGTGTAAATGAAGAATCTCTTTGGGTCCAACATGATGGTGCTAACAAATAGGATCATTGGATATGTGCCTTGAGCCTTCTCATATATATATATAAAGTCGTCAGTGAGCAATGAAGAAGCCACATTCACAATTCTCTATAAAGTGTCCGGTTCAAATTTTGGGTGGGTTGGTTAAAAAAGACAACAAGCTTGAGAGCTCTACCAAGTTTGAAAGTGGTCTAAATATTATCAAGACTTAAATCAACATGCTAAAAGAGTGTGTTTGGGTTATAATATAAAACCAACTTTCTAGATTGTCATACTACTAGAGGCAGTGGGCCAAGTTGGGATTTATTGTGACATGGGTCAAAACATGTTTAAGTTCGTAAAGTTCTATAAGAGTTTTATGAACTAAAAGTGCATTGCAACGAGAATTTTTAGCACTTGTTGTATATCAAGCTCCGGCACTAGAAGCTCTCATGAATTTTTAATTTTATTTTGAAAAAGAAACATCCTTCAAGGATTCACCAAATTCTTTGGTTGATTGTGTCTCTTTGAGGAATTTTGGGACAATACTATAAAAGTTATCTATTGATGGTGGATAAACGGTGCACCACAAAATGCCTGAGTTTCATAGAATTTCTATTCTTGTATAGCTTGTGTCTCTAGTGTTAAGGTTTACATATAAACATTTGATCAAAGATGTTTTCCTCCTATTCTCAGCTTCATTACAGTTTAGTCCTCAATTTGATCATTTTCTTTTAAGAACATGTACTTTAACCTTAGGAGCTTCTTGGGAGCTATGAAATGATGGCCCAACATGTTTATATTGGGAGTATATGTTGGAACTTGAGAGTTTTCAACTAACACACCAATGACCATATGCACCTCTAAACATTGAATAGTTGCTCTTGACTTTTTAAGGACACCTAAATCTACAAGCTTTCGCTTTTGAAGCAAAAAGATGAATTACATCAGTACGGACGTATAATTCAAATGAAAATATACATAGTCATCTATACTACACACATCATACAATCAACAAAAATATGACAAACGTCAAGTCCATCCAAAAAGTTATTACCAAAGGTCCTTATAAAATTTTTAGCCGCCACCCTTAAAGACTACAACTAGTGATGTCATGTTTGAAAAAACATAGATTATTAAGGTTTGAGGATTTCAAACAACTACACTAATTATGATATTTAGTGTCATCATTCTAATTGTCTTGCTCAATACTTATTGTAAACCACATCGTAGTGTGTCACCAACGCTAAATGCTAACCCAACTTTATTTGTCATTCCTTGCAATTTTTTTGGATGGTTATAGGTTTACAGTGTTGCAATTACAGCCACTTACCAAGCGATTTCTCATCCAAATTCAATCACCCATGACAATGTTTCATCACAAGTTGCCAACAAGAAAAGGTAGGGGTATTGGCAAGTGGATGAGCTCATCCATCCTCCATGACAATATTTGTTCACTTATTCATGAGAAGTTTCATCCGAAAAGTTACCATAATGACATAATTTACCATAGTTAGTGTAGTATGGTCTTCTTCTCCTCTTCACCTTATTTTTTATGGCACCTTCGACACCTTAGGTTTGTTGAAACTTGAGAGTTTCCGACCAACACATCAAAGATTAGGTGCACCTACAAACCCTAGATATTTGCTCTTTGACATTTTAGAGACACCTAACTTTATTGGTTATCATTTTTGGAGCAATTAAGTTAATTACATCCGTACATCCATACAAACGTAAAACTTACATGAAAATACACATATTCATCCATACTACATCCATCATACAATCGACCAAAACCCAAGGAACGTTGAGTCCATATAGGAATTTATTACTAAAACACATTTGCTAACTTTCTTAAAAAAAAACTTTTAGCTCCATACATAGGTATATACTTTCAAAGTTTGTAAGTAGCCTCCCTTAAAAGCAAAAGTTACCCGCCACCGTTAAAGACCGGAACTGGTGAGATGGAGAAACTATGGATGGATGAAAACATATTCATCCATACTACATCCATCATAGAGTCAACCAAAACCCGGCAAATGTCAATGTTCATCCATCCACGAATGTGTTACCGAAAGTTCCTAACCTGCTTTCGAAACTTTTAGCTCCATACACAGGTACATGCTTTCAAAATAATTTTATTCTTAGAACCGTACTTGAGAGTTTCCTACCTCATATGGCTCAATTGATTACCGTTCTATTTTAAATGATTAATGATTAATTATTTAATAAGAAAATAATTAATGGAATAAGTTCTGAATTACAATTTGAAGAAATTCATTTTTTTCTATTTCTATCTTTTCTCCTACAAAAATTGATTTTTTAAACTTGTTACTTTTTGAATGGTAATCGTATTACTTCTCTATAGATTATTTTAGTATTTGATTAAAATTACTTTATCTCTTTAGGATCTGATACTCCACCGCTGTTTAATACACAATTAAACCAACCTTATTACATAGTGATTTAAAAATAAATAAATAAGCAGACTTTTTTTTGTTGTATCATACCAAATTTTCAATAGTTGATTTTTAGGGTGCTTTTATGTAAGTTCACTCACCCTCACTAAGTGTAATTTTCATGTAATTAAATATTTTCATGTTTCATTCCCTATTAATTTATTTTAGAGTCTAAAAATCAGATCGCACCATCTCCATAATACGTAAAAGCTTCTTTTTTCTCTTTGCGTAGTTGGAATTATTCGTAATAGAATATCCGCAACAATTGTAAAAGTTTTATGAATGGAATTATCATTTTTGGAGATCTAGGCAAAGTCAATTATAAATTTCTTAAAATTTCACTATTCCCTTTTTTTTGAGAATAAATCCATTAAATGTTTTACTAAAATTAAATATACATATTTTCTTTTTAATTCTAAAAATACTATTTAATTTAGATAAAAGATTAAATATTTGAAAACTCTTGATTTTATTAATTAGAAATTATTAAAAAGCTTGCTATTAAAAAAATTATGGATTAAAATTATGGAGTATTAAAGAAAGTAGGAAAGATGGTAGAGTGGTCTAAGGCGTAGCATTGGAAATGCTATGTAGATTTTTGTTTACTGAGGGTTCAAATCCCTCTCTTTCCGTATTCATTTTCTTGTTATATATGCAATTAATAATACTATTTTTTCAATTAAAAAATATTTTAGTTAATAAAAATAAAGATTAAAAAAAGAAAAAGAAATCTGCTTTTCTCTTAATATCTAAAATATCCTTTATTTATTTTAAACACAAAGTGAAAGCAGAAAGATTTTTAAAATTAAAATTGATTTTCTAGTGCGATAAATTTTTTATTGTTTAATAATTTCGTAAAAAATTAGAGATTACGTTGAAAATAAAAAAATAAAAAAATAAAAGCTTGACGAGAATGATATTCGACAACTAATAATTCATTCATTATTAAATGTAAAAATTAATTACTTTTTTGGTAAGTGAAAAAGGTTGTAATAAAAGTAAAAGTTACAGGCCACCCGCCACCCTTAAAGACGGGAACGGAACGGGTGACGTCACGTTTGAAAAAACATGGATTATTAGGGTTCGTGGGTTTCAAGCAACTTTGGTCTTCTTCTTCTTCTCTTCGCTCTGTTTTTTTCTGGCACCTCTTCGCCATAGCCACCATCAACAATCCCAATTGACACTTTTCCACCTTCTTATCGTTTCTAGAAGCGCTAAGAGAAGCCTGCGAAGGTCCGGGATGGAAGAGCAACACCGATTTTGAGGTTTAGGAGTGGTGTGATGTGATGGTGTAAATTGCACAGCCATCACTTCTGCACATGATTGTTTTCCGTAAGCTTGTTGGTGGAGGGAGGGTTAGGGTAGGGTAGGCGAGGGAGTAGGGGAGGGATGATGGCAGGCATGGAGGTTGATAACAGTGTGTTTGCGAGGGTGGGCAACAAGCGCAACTTCAACAGGGCGGGGAACGCCGGGGGTGGGATGGGAGGGAGGAATCATACGCAACAAGTGTGCCGGTATTGGCAAGAAGGGAGGTGTTTGAAAGGGGATGAGTGCCAATGGCTGCACCCTGGGAATGTGGGAACTACAGGGCGAGGCAGTTCGGGGGGTGGCAATGGGAAGAGAGCGAACAACGTGGTGGACAATCGCGACAGCTGGGACAGAGATGTTAGGGATAATAGAGATTATCATTCTGGCGGAGGAGGAGGGTTTTCGACTGGGAACAATACTAATCAAGGGCGATCGCGGAACGTGTCTGCAAGGTGGGGTAGGGGCCGAGGTTCCAGTAGAGGTGGGCATAGAGAGACTAGGGTTTACGAAGGGGGAGCTGGAGTTCACAGGCCGGCCAAGCAGAAACCTTGCAGTTATTGGTTGAAAGGTAACTGCACCAGGGGCGATACTTGCAACTTTTTGCACGCTCACACAACAGCCCCGGATGTGGAGATGACGACACAGCTCATTGGGCATGACAAGGTGGGATTGCCGTCACTGCGATCGAATTGAATTGAGTGGGACGTGTGGAGAAGATTGCATTGAGAGGTTGCTTGAAATTGGGGTTTTGGCAGAACTGATGGGTGTAACAGCAGGTAGCATGTTTCAGTTCGCTTGAGCGAGCCACACTTTGAGCTTGTGATGATTAGAGGAGATGACATGTATGTCTGCCGTGATGATTACGCATATGAGAGATCTGGATTTGGGGCGACTTGTGCCTGGTTACAGGGGACTTATTTGATTGGTGAATGTTCTTTATCTTGTTATACATTCTACATTGCGTAGTGGATCACAATTCGAACTGGTGTGTGTGGTCATTGTAGATTGTCTATGTGATCTGTAATCTGGTTGAATGAAGGATCACAGACTATTTGTAGTTTCCCTTTCTATATCTGTGCTCGCACACTTTGGAGTACATCCGATTCCTTTTCGGCAGATAAGAAGTTCTGAGAATTTCATAAACACAGCTCAAGTCTGCAATTCTTGGATCATGTTTTTAAAAATAGTTTGCTTCAAGTTTCTACGCAAGTCACTTGTGTTTCTTGAACCATAATGACGTTGCTTTGTTAAAAACATGGCTGACGAAGTTTTGACCATGCAGGCAATTCGAGCTATTCTGATGCCAGAGGGCCTCTCCCAGCTTTATACAGGCAGTCAAGATGAAACAGTGCGAGTGTGGGACTGTTCAACTGGCCAGGCAAGGTTACAGCTGAAATACATCCTGAAAGTCCTCGGTTACTTTGGGGGTTTTGTATAGACTAGCATCAAATTAGAAAGCAAATGGAATTGTTTTGAAGAAAGTATTTTACTTGAGATTGAGTGACATTTAGGGTTTGTACGTGCAGTGTGTAAGTGTGGTCTCCATGGGTGGAGATGTGGGTGCTATGCTGGGTGCGCCTGGGTGGCTTTTTGTGGGACTACCTAATGAGGTTCAGGTAATAATCGAGTCCTGTGAGCTTTGGCAGCATAACTGATGTCTATGAAAGTTAGAAGAATACTTTAGCCATCTTTCTATTCATGGATGATCTTGATGAAGGAAGATGTTAAGCAGATAAGTTAGATTTTTCATTCAAGTTGCACCAAGTTTCTGGATTTCACCGCATTTTCTACTCTTCCTTCCACTTTCAATTTACATGATGATAGAATGTTAGCCTTGGACGTTCATCTCTTTTACATATTCTCTCCTGTTTTTCTCTCCATTTCTTCCTGGACACTTCAAACTTGATCACCAACACATGTGTTGTCTATACAGGCTTGGAACATGGGAACATCAGCCCAACAGAGCTTAAGTGGCCCCAAAGGCCAAGTACATGCCCTTGCCATCAGCAATGAAGATGGACTTCTTTTTGCTGGCACCCAGGTATATTTGGTTTGTCATGGTTCATGGCATTTTCCATGTACTGTAAGCTTGTTTTAACAGGAGGGACCCTTAATATTAACATGGGTTTAAAACTACATAGTTGCTTCAGAGATTCCTATGTGCAGTTAGTTGTTGGAGCTATAAAAAGTGAAAAGCTTTGAAGTGCTATGGACATTGCTGTGTGATATTCAGATTTAGTAGAAGCAAACCTACACCGGTCTTGTTCAAATGTCTCACTTTCTTTTCTGTTATGTTATGATGTGAGCAGGATGGGAGTATATTGATGTGGAAGTTCAATACCACTAGTAATCAGTTTGAGCCAGCTGCATCCTTTGCAGGACACACAGGCCCAGTGATTAAACTGTTATTTGTAGGCAATAGACTTTATTCAGGATCAATGGACAACACAATTCGGGTGCGTACACCTTCCATCTCCTTTAAGGCCCCTTGTTTCTTTATGAGTGTGTTACTTTGTGAGGATGTAACCCTTGAGATGCATTCTTCTTTTCATGATATTCTTATCATGTGGCTTTATATTACATATTTAGAACATGAGCTCCAAATCTATAAAAGAATCTGTTAGTGTACAGCGGTTCATTTTTTGAAGAGAAGAAAGAGATGCTTACACTATTCTCTTGGTATTATCAGGTTTGGGAGGTTGCAACAGTCCAGTGCATACAAATCCTAGAGGGCCACACAAATGTTGTGATGGACCTTCTCTGCTGGGAGCAATTCCTTATCTCGTGCAGTTTGGATGGTACCATTAAGGTGAGATACATGCTCACATTCTTGTGTAGATTTTCGCTGTAGCAAATACCCTCCAACCTCCAACCTTCTGATAATCATGTCATCGCAACACACCGTAAGACTATAATATTTAGGTTGTAATCTATGAGTTGAAGCTCTGGGATGAAACCATGATATGGGACTCTCAACCTGACAATGTTGATAGATTCACACTCTCCTAGTTCTCTTTCATAGCTACACCCTTTCTACATGGGAGAGGATTGCCTGATTATGCCGTATAAAATGGATTGTTAAACCTCTCAGATTCACATTTTGAATATCATGGAAACCAGTCTATTTTGCTAGTAGACGAGCCATTAATCCAAGAGGTTGTATCTCTCTCTGCCCAAGGTGGGTGTGAGAAACCTACGTGAGCATGACCTCCCCTGACTTGAACTAGCCAATGGCTGTGACATAACAATGAAATTGTAAACCGAACAGGGAAAAGCTTTTGGGGAAAGAAGTGTGTTCATGCCACCCTAAGATTTTTTTGAAGAGATTTAGACCTTGTTAATTGGTTATGCACTTCTAGAATTGAGACTATGGATTTGAGATGTCATTCCGGAAGTAACCTGTATTCTATTTTTGCTACAGAATCAAAATGAAGTTCCAGCATTCTCTTCACATTAGGATGTTTTGAATTGTCTGTATATGGGATTGGCATCATGAGCTGACATGGACATTGTATCTTGATTGCAGGTTTGGGCAGCAAATACAGCTGGCCAATTAGAAATGAGCTTCTCACACCCTGAAGAAGACAATCCAGCAGATTCTCGAAACGTAAGTGTCTACAAGTTCTGTTTAAAGCATTGAAGGATTGACCTTTGTAACTTATGTATCCTTTGTGATGATCTCCTCTCTGTTGCTGATTTTACCAGGACTTGTATCTGAAATAATGGTTTTAACAAGAGATTGTGGGCCTTTGGAGGACATTGCAGGCAAGCTTACCAGGTGCCCTAAAGATGTGTGGCTGCCCTGATCAAGCTGGGAAACCCGTATTACTTTGTTCCTACAATGACAACACTGTTCGACTTTATGATCTACCCACGTATGTTCCATCTTTCCTTTGTAAATTACCCATGTATATTCCATTATTCCTTGTAAATCACCATGTGTTGGGAAGTTGGCCGTATGTTTGATGAATGGTTTTAGAGACACTTTCTTAGAGCAAGTGCAATGTTTTTTTTGCATAAATTAGTCAAGTCCATTGCAATTGCAGTCCTGAGACCTATATTATTGAGTTATACCATGTATGCCCTGAAGTCTCAGTTTCACAGAACAAGGCCAGCTTATCTCATAATAATAGATGAAATATGCATAGTAATAATTTGATAGTCTGCAGCTTTAGTGAATCTGTGATTGGTGAACCTGGAGAGGTGTTCATGGTAGTTGTTTGATTTTGAATTGGCTATTCATGTCACTAGCTTGACCATGACTTCACAGATTCATGAAAGCTGCAGTTTCTTTGCAGCATGAGAGGTTATGTATCTGAAGATACTATGCTAGACATACTCTTTCTGAGTGAAATTGCATGCTCCTTATATTGTTATCAGCAATTCTTGGGTCCATTATGTAGCTTCTGTGCATGTGGGTCTTCTGTTGCTCACAATAATCTGCTGTTCACAGATTCACGGAACGAGGCCAGCTCTTTTCAAGGGAGGAGGTGCGAGCCCTAGAAGTGGGCCCTAGCCACCTAATATTTACAGGAGACAGTCGGGGAACTGTGAATGTTTGGCATTGGTCTGAATCACAGGTGGAAGCAGTGGTGGAATAGTTGTACTTAGAAAAGGAAGACTGTCTACCCCACACCTTATTATTGGCCATCACAAACAGAAGTTCCTTGGAAGAAATTTCTGCGGCTTGTGTACATACAGAGAGCAGTCAAAAAGTATAAGGGGCTTATGATTCTTACATCAAAGTGGTACACAAGGGCCTTCAAATCAAGTGTTCTAGAAGACCTGCTTAGGTGGATGTGGGCACAAGGGGAGTGTGTTGAGCTGTTGTGGCTCACATATTTTGCCGGCCGGCTTGTTCCCGACAAAAAGTGCCATCATGTTTTACATCTTTGTA
This sequence comes from Polytrichum commune, assembly GCA_950295325.1. Taxonomy (NCBI): domain Eukaryota; kingdom Viridiplantae; phylum Streptophyta; class Polytrichopsida; order Polytrichales; family Polytrichaceae; genus Polytrichum; species Polytrichum commune. Next base: position 46,155,730 of record OX485807.1, read on the forward strand.
TTGAGGATTCAACTGCTGCATAGTCAGCTCTTGAAATAATATTTCCTGCAATGAAACCTTCTGACACAGAATTCCATGCACTCTTTGTACGTTTCCCTGTTTTGATTGTCTTCTCTCATGTCGTGTTATACCTAGTGTTTCAGCAAAAGGCAATGCGAAGTTCTTATCTTGGAACTATTTATCATGCCGTTTGAAATTAGCGAGATTAAGCTACTTGACATGATGCACATTGTGATTTTTCTATAGATCTATTCACATCTGAGATTTAAGAAGCATTGCCATGTATATGTCCGAATCCATTTCATATGTGGAGAGATTCATGTGAAAATAAAACCCTCAAGTATTGAAAGCATCTCATAAACTTTCAGTACACAGTATTGCTATGATGTGTGAGTTCAAGCACATGCTTGAAAAACTATTCATTTTCAAGGCCACATCATAATGACATGTAACACTAACACTAGGTAGTTTAAGAATCAAAGAAACTTGAAAACTCTTCATGGAGATAATACATTAAAGCTCATCAAATCCATCATGTAGGTTAGCAGTTACATGTTGCCTTTCAAGCTGAACTCTATTTCATTTAGAATTTCTGACAACTGTGAAAACAATTGTTTGCCATGATAGGTAACCGCAACAAATCATGGCCTACCGTATATAAGACAAATTATGGTAGTCACATTTGGAATTGACAGCTTGAATGCTATTTCCTTCGCTATAAGAGGGCCAGAGCTACAGTAATCTCCCGCTTAAGTGCGCACCCATTTAGGTGCGCAATTTTTTTTGACAAAAATCAGGGTTCATACTTTATTGTTTGAACATGTCATGTAGAGTCATTTTCCGTGAAAGCATGAATTTTTTACCCTTGATATTTCAATGTCAGTTTGTAACATTTTGTTGAAAGGTCTCAAACACTCGTTGAAGTTCATCATACATATGTTTGACAACTTCCATTTGAACATTGGAGCAAAGCAATTGGTCGTCGCTGTGGAGGATAGTGGTGTGTAGAGCTTCAAAGCCTTTGAAGTCAATAGCACTTTCAGATTCAACAAATGTCTCGATAAGCTCTCGCAACAAATGATTCGTTGCAATATGTTCTCCCGATTGTCCCAAACTTTCCGGATGGCGCCTTCACTGACTTCATACTCCGGCCCCAACGCCCGCTTGCTCGGCGCGTTTGGCTTGCTCAACTTTGCAATCATTTCACATCGTTGGGCTTCGGTCAAGCGGGTTGCCTCAGGTTTCATCCGTTTTCCGTTGCGATTCATCAAATCAGAGGGTCTAGAAAGTGATATGAGTAAAGTACACACCTACCAACTAAGTGAGCACCAACGACTATGGTTCAAAGTGCGTACTTAAGCATGATATTACTGTACATTATTTTGTCCAATTAGTGTGGGTTACCATTTGCAGCTATGTGTTGCTATAGTTTTTTCCCGACCTTATCTTTTTTAACCAATTAAGTTATAGTATAACTTTTGGTGTGCATACTAATCACTTACGTTATTCGGGCAAAGAATTATACTCTCAGTAAAATGTTATAGCAATGCGTAACTCCAAATGGTAAGCCATGTTAATTAGACAAAATAGTGTAGTAGACTCCCACCTCTTTGAGCTGGACCTTCACCAACATTATCCAATGTGAAAAATAATTAGGTATATTATTGAATGAATTTTCCGGGGTTTAGACAATTTGACCCCATAAGTGTAGTAAATAGTCCTATTACTGTGGACCATAATAACTTTCTAGAACCCATGCTAATTCTCGTAATGAGAATTAATGTGGGCCACATTGATTTCAACCCTCGCTAAGTTTCTTGTAGAAAATTATCATGGGCCAAATTAATTAATCAATTAAATTTTTTCCCCCTAGAGAAGTGAAATGGGCGATAATTTTATTTTGAGCTACTTTTATTTTGTAACTATTGTTTAATGTCTTGGTCAAAAGTCTTTCATGAAGACTTAGGGGAACCCAGGGTCTTGTACTCACGTCAATTCCACCTTGACTAGAAAATTAGTGTGGCCCACACAATTACTTCAATGCTAATTTTCCACCCACGCTGAAAGGACTATTTAGTGTAGTACCTTGGACCCCGAATTAGTCTAGAATTACCCACCTAAGATGAACTAATCACAAACATCTCTGTTGGTTTTTATTGGACCCTTTATGTTGGTAGTGTTGGTGGGGGCCTAGCTCAAGAGGGGGGTGTCTAGCCTTGACCTTAGTAAAGATAGAGGAGATTTTATTTTTCTTCTAAATTTATAAGCTTGCATGACATGGCTAAGCCTAGTAACCCCCCTCTATATCCTTTCTAAAGGTGGAGGCGTAGGCTAGCCTAACACAACTCAACCCTGCATCTAGCACAATTCTTGGCATACAAGTCTCTTGATTCATGCCGCCCCACATGGGCCACCTGCAACAACTAACTATAATGGACTAATTAGGAAATGTATTGTTGAGGATGGAAATGTATTGTTGAGGATGGAAATGAATTGTAGGGATGAGTATTCAAGACTAAGAAGCGTGGATGAATGGGAAGTCGAGGGACGAGAAGTTGGATGATTCTTATCTATGTAAAGCAAAGGGAAAGTAATTTAAGCATATAGATAAGGAGACTTCAGTCTATGTATAAAAAGACCTGAGACTTCTAAAAGTATCTCATATATACTATGTATAGATATGGCTCGGGGGAAGGAGAACACACATTATGTTTTGTGGTGTGTCTCTAGGTTGGGAGGTGAGCTTTACTCAATAAATGATTGTTTTTATGAACTATTAGCGAGGTACGTTACACTAACTTTTTAATTTATCAAACAAGCCAAGCCAAGCCTAAGCCCAAAGATAACCAGTGAGGCAAACCCAAAAATCCCCACTACTATAGTTGGTTCAATGTGGCAAAATGAACAATGCTCATGCTAAATACTATTCATTTTGTAAAGTAGCCCCAACATATAAAGAGAATCATGCCTAGTAGATTCCCAACCCCATGACGCAAGAGCCTACTCTTGAGTAATGTTATATGCTTGAATTGTCTGCATAAACTCTAACAATATCTTGCCATTCTCCGTGTGCTTCTTAGCTTCTCATCTTGCACTCCGAGTGTTCTTTATAGTGGAGACGATGAAAGTACTTGTGTGTTAGCAAAGTTGGGTGGTGCGAATGGAAAAATAAAAATAACATGATATTGTATTCTTGCTTGAAAAACATATCAACAAGTGTTTTCATAACATTGTGCCATCCACAATTGTTGAGCCTATATTTGTTGGTGTATATTGTGAGGTCACACTATATGGTAAGTCACACTACACATATGCCCGCACTAATTATCACAATCAATCTAGCTAAAAATGCATTAAAATTCATATGAACAAGTCACTTATTCAAAAGAATATCAAATAAAAAATGTTGCATGACCAATTTCAAGAATGACGTAAATCTATAGTTTTCCTTTGTGTCTTCATGTTGACTTCCAAGCTCAAAAAGCAAGCATCACAATATTTATAAATTCTTAGTATAGCCAAAACATGTTGTTTTTTTTGGGTCCAAGATTCTAGTTATATGTTTTAAGATACTAAATCATATAGATATAAATAAATTTAATATGTGATGCCTTTTACTTATACTTCATAATTTTTTGGTCTATATTTGTTGTTTTGGTCTATAAATACATAAAAGTAAATGCTAAATTGTCTATTCTAAAATCTTAAAATGTATGTACGCAATTGAATATGATCCTTTGGCAAATTTAGGGTTTCAATGTAGAACCGAACACACATAACGTAATATATACTACATCGTTATTCTAGAAGATTTAGTTATTACTAGATGAAACTATTGGAAATTATTTGCATCAGAGCTTCAACTGATTCACTTAAGATATCTAATGTAAAACTTGTTAATATAGTCACAAGGTTCATGTAAGCACCATGGTCACTAATTAGTATAAGCAAAGCCCCTTGTGATTCAACCTATTCAACGTTATTCTGCATTAGCATATGTAAGTATTTCCTCTTATATTGCTATTTAGGCATAAAAATAGAAGTTTAAACTAAAGAAAAAGCAAGTCTTTTTTTTTCTAATTTTATGTGCCTCAAAATTAGACCTCATAGTGTGAACATTATTTTGAATGGATTATCATTTTAAAATGTTAATTTGATAACAAATGATGAACATATGAAAGAAATGACAGACCCTAGAATAAAGAGGGATATAGTACGCCACACAAGACCTTCATCATATCAACTAGAATCGAGAAGAGATTTGCAACAACCGCAACCTATATTGCACAATTTCCAAAACCATCAACCTGCTTGGCACGATCGAAATCTGCAAGTGCCTCATCAATATCAACATCACAATCTGGGTGTCCATCAACATTTTTACTCCCATGAAGGCCTTACAAGATATGATGAATATGGAAGACCATATTTTGTGGGATCGCACGCACCGTCTGAAGTTTTCCACTCGCCTCATCACCTTCAAAACGCACAAAATCCACAAACTTTTGTACAGCAAGAATACAACCAAAGTTCATCTTTGCGACAACACAACACTCACAACAACAACCACCACCAACACAATTTATTCAGCTATGGAGGTGTAACTGCATCGCACAATCATCAACAACAATCGACACACGATCCAAGAAACTCCAATCATGGTAGCTTACAAGCACTTGGTAGAGAGTTGAGACAGTTAGCATTGACTCCAGGACACACAACAACTTCTTCTGAGCTGCAAGAGGAGGCTTTGTTTCAGAAGCACAGTCGGGAGCATGTGAAGGTGATGATTGAGCTTGGAAACAAGAAGCGCATCAAGCATCCTGGTGACGCAGTTAACGAACACAATTCCTCCAAGACAAGTAAGCTCAGTTTGGAGGTCATATCGGAACACCATCCTGTGCACACGAAGCCGGCAGAGCTTCAAATCAAGACGCTGCCGATCTCTGAGACTTTGCCAAGAGATGCGACGTTGGGGGGTTACATTTTTCTCTGTAAAGATGAGACTATGGATCTAGAAATCATAAATGAGTTGTTTGGTATGTATGATTTTCATGTGATCGTTCAAGTTGTTATATTATTTACCCTACTTTCTCTAGCCTCTTTAGTTTTTTTTAGTTGTTTTAATTAATTAATAATAGTATTGGAAGTATGTAATGTGTAAGTGTACTAATTTAATCATTTTAAAGTTTTTGGTGTTTGGCGTTTGTAGTGTTACCAGCAAGGTACAAGGATTCGGTTCGTGCGATAACGCCGGGAACTCCATTGTTTCTATACAATGTCACAAGACATGAGCTTCATGGCATTTTTGAGGTGAAGAAAACACATGTGTCTCTTGATAAAATAGTATTTTTGATTGAATTTTTTTTTATATGCTCAGATCTGACAATGTGTAAGTTCATTCTTGAAAGTGGATTACAAATGCAGGCTACAAGTTTTGGAACATATGACACAAACCCATTACCTTTTTTGGCAGAATCTGACAATGATAAGTTTCCAGCACAGGTATGTTTTGGAATTTTCTTGGTAGACAAGTTATTTATATTATTTACAGTCAATCTAGTTTTATTTAACTTTTCACAAATAAAAAAGAAGAAGAAGAGAACTTTGATCTCCAAGCTTTACTCAAATTATGAGGCTAGCCTCTTTTTAAATGTCGGGCTTTAAGTGTAATGGAATAAAAAAAAATCCAATAAACATTAGCTCTCCCTAAAAAGGAGGTGGGGTTGAGTTATTGATATAAATTTGATTTCTAAAGAAGATAATTCTATTAATAATTTAAAAAATTACCATTACAACACCCCAAGCGATATTGACTATATCCATATTTTTTATGATGTGTACACCTTTAGGTGACCTAAGAGGTATGATGTTTATATTACTTTATCATTTTATTCTTGGAATTATTAAGATGCTAATAGTTATTGCGAAAAGCTTGATGATATTGCTTTTTTGGGCTAGAGCAGCTTTATTGATATCCTAAGAATAAAATTACAAGTATCATTTCAAAGATTGATAAAATTGATTTGTGTGATCATTCCTTGCCACGGGTAGGTCACTTAGTGCATTTTAAAAACGACGTGCGGCATAATATAGAGAGGATTAAAATCATTTGAAATAAAAATTATAAAGGAATTCCAAATAATGAAGGGGCCATTAAATGTAGACAATCCCATTATAAGTAAGTTAGATGGACATAAAATGTGTGCCATTATAAATCATTTGAAATAAAAATTATAAAGGAATTCCAAATAATGAAGGGGCCATTAAATGTAGACAATCCCATTATAAGTAAGTTAGATGGACATAAAATGTGTGCCATTATTTTTTTGTAAAATTAATATAGGGGCTGAAGATAAGGATCCATAAGGTATGCTTAGTATGTTTGCTATGGTCTCCTATCTGTTTTCTTCATAACTTTGTTTGCAATGATATTACTGTTTGCACCCTTCTTTGTTTCCATGGTTTCCCTTAACACTCGTCAATGCGTTAGGAAGTAGATTAGCTTTTATTACTTAAAAAGAATATAGAGTACAAAAAATTGCAGTGACTTGGACAATATAAGTAATGGAAGGGTGCAAACAAATGGGCCATTTTTGAAATCTAAGTAATTATAGGGAGACTTTAATTCAACCCTTGAAGGTAAATAGCCCCAAAACAAAAAAACCCCAGCCGCACGTGGTGCACAAAAATGCCTTAGAGTGACCTACCTGTGTTCCTTGCTAGGTGGCTTGTCGTATAAGAAAACGATATCATGCACTTGCTGAAGAAGAATTCAGATATGCTCTTTCACATTATGATGGGCCCAAGTTCATTCTTCAACTCTCTGTTCCACAGGTTAGGCTCTCATCATTAACTCAACGTTGTATATATGTCCAATATAAAGAAAAAGAAGGAGAAAACATAACATCAATTTATTTGAAATTGTAGATTGTGAGTTGAATTTAGTTTAAATGGGATGGAAGGATTAAAATAATTCCTAATAAATCTCTCTTCTTCCTTATATTATAGTGGGAGATTATTAATAAAGAAATTGTCAAAAAAGTTGGTTGGGGTAGAGGATAGACGCCCCTTTGAGTGGTTAGGCATGGAAATAGATTTAGCATGATGACTTGACAAATGACTCACACTTGTCATGCTCACTATGCCATATACTAGAGTTGGATACCAATCACTTGCAATTCTCTCATAAGATTTGGATATTAAAGAAATGTTGGGATTGGTTTTCATCATGATTCATATGGTGTGGGTTGTTGTAGGCGTTAGACATCATCACATTATTTGAGGAGCAACAAATCCCCCCACAAGACCGCCAGCATGGACCCTTTAGCTATTGTCATCGCGAGCACGATGGTTGACATGGAAGCATTACAAATTAGAGGTTAGCAATCTTGTGCATTGTTGAAGTGTGAGGCCATTAACACCTAAAATGCCTGGGCCAATTTCCAAAAAGTCAAAGCAATGCATATGAGTATTTTTTATTTTACTTGAAGGAGTGTAAATTCTACATGGAATCCTACATAAGTGGGCAAATGCATTTATGAAGATTTAATCAAAATTTCAACATGATTGAACCATATTTGGATTTGTGCATGTCAAAAAGATAAAATTGAAAGTAAATATACTGTAAGGATAAAATCTCATCCAAATTTTTATTTATGATACAAGTAGTATGTATTCATTTTGCGATAAGAAGTTACAAGGAAAAAGTTAAAAGAAGCACATGATTGAAGCATCCCTAGAATTTATTTTGCATTCTAGGCACTCCAATTTCAATTTTCTCAACATTGTAGAGTCTACAAACCAGGTCCCTTCGTCAATCCCAATGGTCAAAAGATGCAACATAACCTAAATTAAACATCTTGTGAAAGGCGTATTTCCAGTAAAGATTTGGAAATTTGATGATTTGGCTCTTTGACTAAAAATCAATCACTTTACAATCACTTAGGCATTTAAGGGTTGAATCATAAATAGAAGACATGCCATGTTACAACACTATCGGTAGGTTCCTTTTGGCACAATAGGATCAACACTCTCATTGTCCCATCATTACATGGTTATAATATTTGATGTCTTCATAAAACAAAACCAAAAACAACAAAACATGTAATATCTATACCTAGTTGATTTGTGATGTATAATGGATCCATCTTGTGGGGTTTTTGTTCAATTATAGATTCATTACCATATTAACAATGAAATGATCTTTAACCCTAGGGCATGTACCAATATGATAATATAGATAGATATTAGGTTAAAACATGATCATGGTGTAACATTACCAACAACTTGTGGAGATACAAGTAGAAGGTCATATACATCATAATTATGAAACAGTAGAATGCACATTATTATCATGTGAATACAACATAGTAGCAACTACCCACTTAAGTGACAATGCCCAACTACACTAAATATTGTATTTAGTGTTACCAATTCTATTTGTCTTGCTCAATGCTAAATGTAAACCTCGTGTGTAGTGTCACTCACACTAAATATGAACCTAACATTATTTGTCATTCCTTGTAACAATTTGGGCATTATATATTTACAATGTTGTAAGTATTGTCACTTACTAAGTGATTTTTCATCCAATTTTCAATCATCGTGACAACATTTCATTAGTGTAATGCTAGGATGCAAAATATAGCAAACTAAAAGTGGATGTATTAAAAGTAGGTTGGAATGACAATACTTTTAAATTTATTAATATGAAGTGTCATTAGAAAACATACCACAATGACATAAAATACTATATTATGAAACTAGGTACAATATTTAGTGTAGTTGAGTTGGGTTTGGATGTAGGTAGTGCATAATCAGTTGCTCAACCAAGTAAGGAGCACTTCCAACAACTCTTGGGAGTGGACTCTTCATGCCACGTATGAAGTCATGTGACTATAGAAAGGGTTATTGTTTGAGGCATTAGTGTACATAATATACATAAGTGAGAGACATTGTTTTTCTCTAGTGTGTATATTCAAAAAATAATACTAAGATTTTGAAGTGAAAGTAGATGTAAAAAAAGAGGCCCTAAGGTTTAGAGAAATTTTTGACAACAAGTTTGCTAGTTTCAACTAATTTACCTTATTTCATCCAATTCATGTATGTTTTAGGGTCAAGTTTTAATCCTATGGATGAATAATGAGATTCAATGACTTTCTCAATGGACTCTCTCTCTCTCTCTCTCTCTCTCTCTTTTGTTATTGTTCAATACCATGATTTTAAGTTTTATAAATATGAACCTTCAAAATATTCACTTAGCAAAAGTCATCTTTACAAAAAGACGACTATAAGCACATGATATCCTTAATATACATGTATGGAAAGTGATCATGCTTACCATACTAAAAAGGTAATAAGGTTATGAAGGAATAGGGTAATGTAACCACAGTTACTGATGTAACTCACATCTTTAACTCATGGTTAAATTAGGGTTTAGAAGAACTTACCGCATGTAAGAACTCCAATATAAACCCTTAACCCTAAAATGAGCCTCTCTTCTACCATTCATACAAACGCAAGGTGAGGTAACTCTTGGAGTACTCAAAGTTTCACCCACCCACCCTTGTATGGCAATAAGGAAGATTTTGAAGGAATTGGCCTCTGAAAAGAGGAAGTTCAAGCTTTGCAATTTTTTTTGAAAAGTCAGCTATATATAAAGGCACTATGTATTTCATGATTTATAAATTATGTATATAGTGGAGGCATTTATCATATAAAGATAAAAAGCTTATTATAAACTTGTGAGTCCATTGTCTAGGATAATGTTAGTATGTACACATTTTTTTTTCTCAAAAAAATTCTCATATGTAAAGGGTTCTATTTCTTAGTCACTCATGCACGTCATTTTGGTTTCCAATGAAGAGTCCACCCTCCAGGCAACAACTCCCTTGGAATTTTCTATCGATATAAAAAAAAAATATCATCTATAGTTTATGATTTCTATTCTTGAGAATACTAATTAATATGTGCCATAAACAAATTGAATAGGTGAATTATTTGGTGCATAAAGTGTCTTGAAATGTTGGTTTGGTCTTAGCACAAGTCACGTGCACTTAATGGTCATTAGAAGTGTCAATTTATGAATGAAAATTACTTCACCCAATACTTTGTAATCACTAGTAGAAAACTATGCCCAAAAAACCACAGCCGAAATTGGATGCAGTTCTTTTGACCAACCTGATCTGTAGTCGCTAAACAACTACATTTTATTTTTATTTTTTTGCAACTAAAATTTAAAAAAAATTGGGATGTGTAATATGCTATTGGAAAAATGTTTTCAAGAACTTTCCAACAGTATATTACACACCCCTAAAATCCTAAAATTTTAGTTGTTAAACAAAATAAAAATAAAAATAAAAATTTACAATCGTTTAACGACTGCAGATCAAGCTGGTCAATGTTTTCATAGGTTTCTACTCATGAATGGTGTCACATAATAGCGAATCACAATACCCGTGTCTTATATAACTATAGCAATGATAAGGTCTGCGGGTGTTATTTGGTTACTTTTCTTTATAGGACACATGATTTAATTGGCATGTGGATTGGTGGGGATCAAAGAACAAACATCATGAAGAGACATGTCAAAATAGATCGGATCGCATCTTCTGATTTTATAAACTACTCCACACTCTGTGGTGAACATAATTGGGAGAACCTATGTATTCAATCAAGAAACATGGACTTCTGATAACCATAACTAAATCAAGGGGAGGCTTGATTGCCAATCCAATTATTGTTGGGGCTTCATCATAGCGCTAATGCAAACATCTTTTTCGTTGTCAAAATCTAGTAATTGGTAGAAGTTGGAGATAATGAAAATGGAACCAAACAACACCCAATACCTTAGGGCCCTCACAATGGCAGAGCCAAGATTTTGACCTACGGGGGGTTGACCTGAGAATATGAAAATATCCAATGTATATTTTATTTTTCAAATTTCAATAGGTGGTCAAATTTGATTATTTATTAAGAGATTTGGACTCATCGAGTTGACATCCCCATAATTTTTTTTGATATCCAAAGCTTTGGCAATGGTTTTTTCGATATAGATGATCATCAAATCGACCATCCAATCATCGCCAATAGACATCGCCAATAGTAAGCAAATGCTTGACTTTCCTTCAATGCACTCATAGAAAATATTATGAAAAAGAACCGCAGTTGTGTCCCATTGCGGTTCATTTGACTAGCCCACTCTGCAGTTGCTAGATGACTGTAGATTTGCTCTGGTTTTACCAACTGAAATTCTAGAAAAAAAAAAAATGGAGCCTTGTAATATACCGTTGGAAAGGTCTTAAAAAAATCTTTCCAACGGTGTATTACATGTGCCCCAAAATGTTTAACATTGCAGTCTTAAAATGAAAAAGAAAAACATGTAGTTGTTTTGGCAAAGTTTTTCTATTAGTGATGTTAGGGGAGGCTGAGCCCCCCCTAGCCCCCCTGGCTCCGCCCCTGGGCCCTCATGGAGTAGAAGGCAATACATTATTTATAGTATTTAATGTCATTTACTATTTGGAGTTACGATGTGCTAAAACTTTTTACTATGGATTTCATTTCTCACCAACGAAGGTGAAATTGGTCGTTTGGACACTGTATAACATTAACATCTTGACTTGGTACATACATACATTAACAACAAAATGTGATACCAATGTGTAACTCCAAGTAGTAAGTGACATTAAATACCATAAATGGTGTACTCTTTTGCGCACATTCATCGATGAATGAAATTAATTCATGTATTGTTCTCCCTCTTTAGTATGACACGTTTGGGAAACACAAAAAATGTCGTATTATCGAGGTGTTGTCTTCTTGTTAATATGACAATTGGCATAAAATTGTTGTACTATCGAGGGAATACAAACACATAAGCAATGAGTTTATGAAATTTAGAATGTATGAAATAATAATTTATAACTCCAAACAAATATAAATATTATCAAGAACTCTTATAATATGAGTTCCAAGATCTATGGTGCTGCCTATCCAAATTAGCAATTGTCATCTTATCTAAATTCCTTACTAGCTTTTCAAAACTAGTAATTTCATTAACACCAAAATATAAAGAGTTGTCTAATAAGAAATTAGACAACAATGATGCATGACGTTTAGCATCACCTAGCTTTATCGTAGGTGGAGCACCATCATCCACATCTATTGAATGTAGATCAACTTTAAGATCAAAGCCTTGTGCATAATTGATTCCCAAAGCAACATCCACCAACTCAATAGTACTCAATTCTAGCTCAAAATTCTCTTCCCCTTCGATCTGAATGTAAGTCTCGATTGACATCTCATCATCACCCAATCGCAACTTTGAAATCAGAGCACCAAGTTCATATGTTTCTTCTTGCATTTTATTCTTCTCCCTTTCATCAACTAGGGTAGAATCAACATTCCATGTTGTAGATAATATACACGCCATCCTCCAACAATTCTTGACTATTTATGCATCCAACTCACATTATACTTCATAACTCCACATAATAGTATGTCTGATGTTGGGCACAACCTTCCTTAAGTCTTTCAATGTAGCATCATCAAACTGTGATAAAACTCACTGCAAAAGTTTCTTCTTGTATTGAATTTTGAAAGATGCTATTATACTTTCATCCAAAGGTTGAAGTACGCTTGTAACATTGGAAGGAAGGAATAACAAAGTCATGTTGCTCAATTCCAAGGTTAAAAAACCACAAGACTTACCAACTTTGGCAGAGCTAATAACATGTGAAGATGCATTATCCAAAATCACAATCACCTTTCGATTTTGGCCTTTGAACTAATTGTTGAGCTGCAAAATCCAAGCTTCAAATATGTCCACCTTCATCCAAATTCTTTTTTTTAAGTGCCACGAGACATACTCATGAGACTGCCACCTTCCAAAACATCGTGGTTTCTTAGACGTATAAATCACAAGCAACTTCAACTTATCAGTCCCATTTGAATTAATAGCAAGAGCAATTGTTACAATCTCCTTCTTTAACTTCTGACCCTTTACCCTCCCTTGTGCTAATGTTTTATTAGGATGTGCTCTAAATACAATCCAATCTCATCCATGTTGTAAACATCTTCAAGCTTATAATCTGACAAAATAATAGGAAGGAAGCCACTCTAACCCTAACCAAGTCCATTCTACACTAGTAACCCTAATTATCATTAAGTTCCTAATGATAAGTGAAGTTCCCAAGTAGTTTTCAAGTGAAAATGGATGTATTTTAGATGTACACAACATAGATGAAAGGAATTTTAGCATTAATTACCTCTTTGATACGACAAAACGGAGATTCTAAATGTCGTATTATCAAGTGCCGTAGTCGTATAAAAGAGGGAGTTTTGAACTTAAAAGTTTGGTCGCGCAAAAATGTGTCGTAATATCGAGGGTGTAGTATAAACGAGTGTCGTACTAACGAGGATAGACTAGGAATGAATGAATCATATTAGAGTGTCATGTGCTTGGGTGCCCTTTACACAATTTTCCAATGTCCACTTACTTCATAGCATGACTTGGTATTGTGTGATTAAAAAATTGGAGAGTCTACCTCCATTGGATTTTTTTAATCTATAAGTTGCAAATGTGTTAATACAACACTGCCAAAATGTAGATACCTATATTTGAGTGTGATGTGGGAAGGTGTGGATCTAAGAATGGACATCATCCCAGGGAGTGCACTGTTTAAGTAGTGTAAATATACACGTGCGTGCACAAAAGGGGTATTATTTAGAACAAGCATGTACAAAATGTACGTACAAGAGACATATTGCTATTAAGCAAGAAGTAGATATACATGAGGCTGGAGATAAGGCTATAGAAAAATATATGTAAAGTATGCGTTTACGCGTTCAAGTCAAACCTGGACCAAGAATCATGCGTTTTTTCATCCACTAAGTAACGACTTTATAACTAAAAATCCATGATTTGATATTATACATATAATAGGGCCATATTTTTGCATTTCCAAACATTTGTACACATGTTATATACAATTTCTGTATTTGTTTTTGGACCCTTGTGTACGTATGGAAATGTATTTTGAAGCAATGAGATTTGTAAGTATGTTGCTTGATTTTAGCAAAAATAAAATGTATACATGGGTATTTTAATAAGGGGCATGCACGCACGTGATGCTTAGTTTTAATGAATAGTGCACTCCCTGAGGACATCATAAGACAGGTGTTTGGGGGCATTCACGGTTGAGGTACTACTTTTGGGACAAAGGACTTAAGGACTAGTGGATTTCGGTGTTTATCATGATTTATTATTATTTGATGAATAAATTTTAAATAAATAAGTGGGGGCATTCACGGTTGAGGTACTACTTTTGGGACAAAGGACTTAAGGACTATGTCACATTGATCTTGGTTTTTATCATGATTTTCTATTATTTGATCAATAAAATTTACATAAATAAGTAGATAGTTCATAAGCTTTATCAAGAACGATTTTTATTATTATTTGATAATCACCCTAAACCCTAAACCCTAAACCCTAAACCCTAGGCCACATCAATAGCATTTTTTTGCTATTTAGGTGTGCATTGGAGGTTAATTATTTCCTGTTTTGCATCTTAGTACCTTGGTATAAGTGTCATGTGTCCGTTCATATAATTTTTTTGTCCAATTCTAATACTAGACGTTCCTTTTACGTGTGGCCGTAATTATATGTATTTTTGGCCATGTTTGGTGCCTCATGTAAAATTGGGCAATTGGTATTCAATACATACTTGGTTCTATTGGTACACACTTGAACGATGATTGTGAGGAAAAAATTTGGGATCGTTTCGATTGATTCTTGTTGTCCTTTTCATTCCTTGATCCTAAGGTGAACAATTAAGACAACACTCCTAAATGTCCTTTAAGGAATCAAAAGGATATCTTAGATGACCCTATTCCTTCTAAATTAACTTTGTCAGTGTACTCGATATGGAGTATGAAATGTAGGTATGATCCAAAATATGCTTCACAATACAAATCTAAGCATACCAAGCATGTGAAGTTATCCAAAAAAATCCGTTTTCCGTTAGACGCCCAAAAGTAGTAACCCAACCGTGAATGGCCCCAAGTAGATAGTTCATAGGCTATATCAAGAAAGATATTATTTCTTATTAAATAATCACCAATAATAGAGAAATTCCCTATAAAATAAGTAGATAAGTCATAAAACTTGAAAAGGGGTCAAATGACTTGTTTGGGCCACATCAATGGCATTTTTTGCTATTTAGGTGTGCATTGGTGGTCAATTATTTCCTGTTTTGCATCTTGATACCTTGGTATAAGTGTCATGTGTTCATTCATATAATTTTTTTGTCCAATTCTAATACTAGACGTTCCTTTTAGGTGTGGCCGTGATTATATGTATTTTTGGCCATGTTTGGTGCCACATGTAAAGTTGGGCAATTGGTGTTCAATACATTTTTGGTTCTGTTGGTACACACTTGAACGATGATTATGAGGAAAAAAATTGGGATTGTTTCGATTAATTCTTGTTGTCCTTTTCATTCCTTGATCCTAAGGTGAACAATTAAGACAACACTCCTAAATGTCCTTTAAGGAATCAAAATGATATCTTAGATGACCCTATTCCTTCTAAATTAACTTTGTCGGTGTACTCAATATGGAGTATGAATTATAGGTATGATCCAAAATATGCTTCACAATACAAATCTAAGCATACCAAGCATGTGAAGTTATCCAAAAAAGTCCTTTTTCCGTTAGACACCCAAAAGTAGTACCCCAACCGTGAATGCCCTCGTTGAAAAGAGATTGGATTTTGTGGCCAAAATTCATCATCCGGTTGAGGTTGAATAGAACTTACATAATTGGAGAGACCTATATGATCTAAATTTGATAAACAGGAAAATCTTCACTTTAACAATGATCAAGATATTCATATGAGTTCCAAAAACCATGAGGAAAATGGATACGGCATGATTTAGATTTGCTATTCATCTCATTTTAATTGTATCTTTCATATCCTAAGAGATTTAGCGGATGCAAAGCTTAAAGTTTTCATCTAAGGCCCACTTGCCTTAAAGCACACCAACCAAAAGACCTTGAGTCTTTCAATTCCCACCATGGATTGGGAGACCTCCCAATGCTTCATTTCTCCAAGGCATTTAATCGAATTGGCACTCTCTAATTTTTTCTTCTTGTTTTGTTTGGATCAAGTGTGTGTGCATGTGGCACTATTAGGTCCACATTTTTTATTTCCACAAAAATCTCTAAAGAAGCGTGTGGACTTGTATCCCACAAGCTATAGAAGTGTAGTTCCTATGATGCTTACCGCCGAAGGCAAATCATGGCAACCAATTCTTCCTTGCCACAATACAAAATGTTGCGCATTAGACGATGTTTACAACTTTCAGGAGGTAGTCTAACTTTTCACTTTGTAAATCCCACTTTGTTGGCTTCTACATTAATCAAATCAATAAAATTTTACAAATCTTGTTTTCATTCATTTGCAAGTTCAACAAACTCATCCACTTCACCATTCTCATATGCTTTTCACACTTCTAGGTTTTGCCTAGACATAAGGAAGCTAACTCTAGAAAGGAGGCACTAAGGACTACCTAGACATTGGGAGCTCTCCCAATCTCCTACTGATATAATATCAATATGTAGTGTAAGACTTTCATTGCTCTGTGGACCTTTGTTAATTTCTTTGTTTTATTGTACATTGCCTGAAGGCACCACGGGCCTTGGCTTGGTGGTTAGGGCTCATGGCCCCCAATGAGGAGGTTGTGGTTTCTATTCCCCATGCCGGCGTGGTGCTCACCACCTTAGTCCACCCAACTATGGTGGGGGGTCCTTGGACCTTGTTGTATGGGTACCTCAAAGCCCTTTGGGGGGATACCATGTCCGGTATCTTCAAGGCACTAGTGGCTAGCTAGGAACTAGTATAATGTGTCACTATAGTGTCCATCCTCGAAAGGGGAGAGTAGTATTGTCCCAATGTCCCCTTGTCCAGTGGGCATCGGGTCATTGGCATTACGAACGGACACTTTATTCACACCGGCCCCTTGCTAAAAAGGGACTGGAGTTTCTCTCTCTCTACATTGCCTGATGCAATGCATGTTTTGTGTTTGAGATTTTATGAATAAAGATGTATTGCCTAAACATCAATTTCTAATCTCCACGTGCATTTCATTTTATATAGATCATTATGTAGATTGCATTTGAAGTTATATGGACGGGGAGATCTCCCAATGTTTTCAGAGTGTAAGCTAATCATAGTTATTTGGCTTCAATTTTGTATGCCATTCTATTACTTCTCGTTCTTAATAATTCCTAGGATTTTATTATTATTATTATTTAAAAAAATTCAAGACATGACTAGAACTTCATTTCCTTTGGAATCTAGTGTTCCTCCGGGATGGGGAGATCTGTTTATGGACATAAGTTAAAGAGTCTCTTCCTACTTGCTCCATCAAGAGCCGGCAATTATTTTTGTTTATCTACAAAACATTTGTCTCTAAATGAATGTGCTCATCACTTCATCCATCCATCCTTTCATAAAGAATTGCAAGAAAACTTCCATCCATCCATCCATCCATATACTAAAGCCATGAACATGAGCATCGATTTCATTTTTGCCATTTTATTGCCAAATCGCAATTCTAAATTATATTTCTCTTTATTTTTAATTTAAAAAAACCATTCCATGAGTTTTCCGTGTACAAGATCACCAGAAAAATCAAAGAAATTAGTTGAAATCGTCAGACTTGGACAAATGTGCCTGTACTTGGATTTTTTTTTTTTAAAAACATAATCTCATTCTCAATCCGATGAAAAATGAAATGAAATTTGATTTCAAAGTCCGGATAAGCAGAAAGGCATACAGGACCAAAAGCAACTGAGCGTTGCCAGTGTGGATCCTCGGATATTTAAGAAAACAAATCATTGTGCACTCTTAGAGGTCTGTGAAAGCTGCAACACCGGTAGCATCCCACTCTACCGTTCTCACCCACCCATCAATCCATGAACGTACAAATGGTACACCAACCCATGCATTCAAGCACAGAAATTCCCATTAAATGTTCTACAGTATACCACATCAGTCATCTGTATGTATGTGTAGATGTGATATGTATGTTTGTATGTAGATCTCTCTCTGTCTGTGTATATGTACTTATGTTGGGTTGTAACTTGTGAGGATGAGGAGACTCTGTCTATAGATTTATTGGAGCCGCTGGAGGTCTTGGAGGAGCTACAGGAGAGCAACAGGAGCTACAGGAGCTACAGGTGAGAGGAAAAATGGGGTAAAAATGGTTTCAAAATCCTGTTACATGGGTTTGTATCGTCAAGGGTAGTCTATGTGAAGTGTCTGAAGACTTGAGAATGTCCAATGTGCAATGGTCTGTGTGTGCATTGTAAGTGACACCCATTGCTCCCCCATTGCTGGAGGTCTTGGAATAGTCACATGAGGTGAATAGAAGTGTGTGAGGAGAGATCCTATTCCATGTCTGTAGCTGTAGGTTTGTGTTTTTTTATAAGTGAAAGTGTCTGAACGGGGTCTGGACTTGAGAATGTGATTGATGTGTACTTGGTGGCCAATGCAAGTATGCATTGCTGGAGGTGATGGTGTTGGAGGTCTTGGAGGGGCCACAGATGAATAGCAGTCTGAGGAGGAATCCTATTACGTGTCTGTAGCTTTAAGGATTTTGATGTGAAGTTTTTGAACTTGAGAGAATGTCCACTTAGCAATTGCTTTGTAAGTATGCATTCCTGGAGGTGATAGGGTTGGGGGTCTTGGAGGAAGCACAGGGTGGTTATTAGTAGAGGGGGGAAATCCTTCTATATAGGACTGAAGTGTGTGAACTGGGGGAATGTGCAAATTGTGTGTGCATCGTATTGTGAGTACATGTGACCTCCAGACTCCATGGGGCTGGAGGTCTTGGAGGAGGCATAGGTAGGTGAGCAACCACATCGGGGATTTCGTTTACATAAAATGTAGTCCTGAGGTTTGCCTCTAAAGAAAATTTGCAACATGTATCTACATTGTAGTCTACATTGTAGTCTACATTGCAAGAGATGATGGGTATGGGTTGGTCGGCCTTCTTTCTAGGTTGGTGATGTGTTGCTGAAATTTTTCTTACACAAGTGTGAGTTAGAGATTGAAGGTTAAGTGTGTCCTTGAGATAAGTGCGCACGTGATGAACTGCAATGTGGATACTGGGGTCCGGCAGAATGTTTGGTGCTTCCGCGCATTTGGGATGACCGAATAACCTACAGTCATAAAAGAGAATGCACTCTGTTGTGGATAGAGTTGTGTCCTTGAAATGACCATACATTGTGGTGGAGACTGCACCCATGCATGTTGCAATGCTGGGATGGTGAAATGTATCTCTGCTTTGAAGGCTAATGCATGGTATAGAAAATGTCGACTGTAAAGGTTTCTTGAGAGTTATAGAGCTCCTTCGCTGCGTCTCGGTCTGGAATATGAGATCTTGTTAACTGGATGGGCCTCAGAGGGGGATCTTGAGATTTTTGTTTCTGTGCATGTCCTCATGTTTACGAGAGGTTTGAGGAAGTAGAGTCTCCAGGATTACCACATAAGTGACTAAAAACCTTGTGCATACACTGAAGTATGTATGCAACCTTGGAGCTTCCATGAATAAAGTTTAAGATGCTTTGCAAATTTGAAAGCACTGCCTGTTGTGGTGAAGGAGATTGGTAAGTGTTTCTGTTCTGTAATTCTTTCCCATTGTACAGTGCTGGTGTTGGATTCAAGTCCTTTGGAATCATACAGCATTTAGTAGCAGGCTGTGGTGATGAGAAGCTGACCATTATCAATGTAATTAGGGTTGCACACTATTTTCATGCGTGATGGTGTATATTGAGGGCCGCACTATAGGGCTGCCCAGGGTAAGTCACACTATACATATGCCCCACACTATTTACCATAACCATAATCAGTGTTAGGGATAGTGGAGCCTATTCTTAATGTAAAATCAAAACTGAACATTGACTTGCCACATGCGTGTGATGATGCACTTCACAGATCAGTCTGAAGAAGATAGCAGGTCTGGAATAGATTGTTCATAATTAAGCTAACCGTTGGAGGAAACTTAGCTTCCACCATGGGGCTCCTGTTTGGCTTCAGCCCGACAAATCTATTCCACCAGTGTGTGGCCAGGTACTTCAAGTTTGTTGGCCTTCAAAGCCAACTAGTGCAGCTCAACAATGGAACAACCATGCATTGTTGGATTCCACAGAAGAAGCAGGGCGCGAATTCGCATGAGAGTGCAGGTGACAAACCTGCATTGGTGCTGCTCCATGCCTTTGGCCTAAACAGCCACACATGGGCTCGCCAGATTTCAAGCTTTTCAGCAGCTTTTGATTTGTATGTCCCTGACCTTCTGTTCAGTGGAGAGTCATTCACGACCAACAAAGAAAGGACTGAATTCTTTCAGGTGGGTCTCCAAACAACCAACTTGAAGTAATTTCAAAGCATAGTAGAAAGAAAGATGACTCCTTTGTTGCCACCGGCATGAGTCACAGTTTTGTTTCATCTTTGAGTGGCCTAAATCTGTATGTAGTCTCTATATGTAATCCCGAAACGAGGGCCCCCAAAGACTACTGCCTCCTTCCACAGGTGAACACCTTGATTGGGCGTCGTCAAGGCGGCCTGCACCTGTCTGCCCCCAAACGGCAACCCCCTAGGTTTCCACGTAATAACTTGACGAAAACCCTCAGTGAGATTGGGTGGACATAGACGGCAGGCCGCACCAGAAATCAAGTGCTAGTGAATAGAAAGAGGACGTCCTTACTTATGGTTAAGAATGCTATGAGCATGTTGTGTTTTATTTTCGATGGACCCAAAGAATTGGTGAGACCAAGAACCAAATCAAGGGTATCTCAATGTCTTAGTAGAGACTATTCCCCACATTCATGCTCAAATTGAGATTTCGACAAGACAGTAAATTAATTTGCTTGTTACGGGTGACGAATTGCCTCCATGGTTTTTGCTATCAACATTTATCATTCAGTTTACTGCCACTAGGACAAACATGTGCAAATTCCCAGCTAGCCATGCTGAAACACAGACCCTGTTGCTTCCGTGTGGGCGGGGCTCGACAGGCAGAGTGTGTAATGAAGCTCTTGCAACAGCTCAATGTCTCCAAGTTCAGTGTCATTGGAACTAGCTATGGAGGATTTGTGGCATACAGAATTGCCCACATGTATCCACACGCCGTTCACAAACTCGTGATCTCGAGTTCCGCTGTCAACATGACCCCTGAAACAGACGAGGCTATGGTGAAAAGGTTCAAGACAAAAGATGTGACAGAAATTCTACAGCCACATGATGCTGAAGGTGTGAGAAGGGCAAGCATACTGGCTTTCCACCAACAGCCGCTCTTTGGGATCCCTACATTCATGTGCAATGACCTCCTTGATGTGAGTCCTTCTTTGACTTTGGTGTTCTTTAGGCAGAGAAAAGAAAAGAAAGTCACAAGACTCAACTGTTACCACTTCATCTTCAAGTTGGTCTAATTCCAAAACGGACATCACAATAATCAGAGGGACCTTGAAGAATATTGCCTCCTTTCAAAGGTGAACACCTTGAACATGCCACTATGTTTCCACATGGGTGGTTGAAAATATGCTGTTCATCCATATATCCCCACTATGATTGGGTGGACCATGGTGGCGCTATTCCAGCCTTAGGCCGCTTAACCTCAGAGTCCTCATTGGATCGGGTTAAGGCCTTGGGTTTAAGCCACCCTCCTTCAAGGCTTTTATGTGTGATGTTTCCTTAAACCCTGATCATTACGTCTGCCTAGATTTTGTCTAATTTGTTTCATGTCATCTAGTGTTCGCCTTGAACACTGTGTCTATTGGACTTTCAAGATACCTTACACTAAAATAAGATTCTGTACATACTTTGGGCAGGTGATTTTCAACAAAAACAGGAAGGAGAAATTGGAGCTGATTGATGGTCTGCAGTTACGGAAACCCAATGCACCACCTTTACCTAAAGTCAGTCAGGTTAGTGTTTTTCAGAAGCAAACGGTTGAGGTGAGGATTGCTTCACACCTCCTATGGTCTTCTCTATGAGCTACTAAAATGGGTTCTATGTGGTGGTTTTGCTTCTTGTGCGTTGCAGGAGGTTCTTTTAATTTGGGGCGAGAGTGATCCTGTTTTCGACATCAGTTATGCACAAAAGCTCAAGGAGTAAGTTTCTCAAAACAAATCTACGTGTCCTTGGACAAAAACAAATCTTCTCACCCACTTCTCACAGCTCTCAAGAGGAAAGAGTGTCAAGATGAATGAATGTCAAACCTTCTCATGCATGTGTAATGGATACACTTTGACAGCCTTTCGTAATGCTATTGTAGATGGCTTGACTTCATGGAGACTGCACAGATTTTGAAAGGGGTTTTTCTTTTAATAAATGAGGAGTGGAACTTGAGTGTCAACTAGGCTAGATTTACATATTAGCTTATAAAAGTCTGGATATAAGTTGTCTTCTTCACTGGAGTCAGTAGTGCCAGTCATTTGCTCGTTATTATGTGGTTTCAAGTCCACCTCTATTTATGCTATCCTGAGTGAAAACTCTTTCGAGTCCTTCCGTTCAAAATTTCTTAGAGAATCACCTTGTTGGATTACAGCCCTTGGGACTCAGTTGGGCGGTGTAAGCTCTGTAGTAGAAAACATCCTGGGCAGTTCCGATGAATAGGGTTTAGGGTGTAGGGTTTAGGTTTCTGGATTTTCAGTTCACATGACACTTGAAGTTTGTGTAAGCTGTTCTATATATCTGCAAAATATTATCCTCTTACATTCATGCTGAGTATTAGAGTTATCCTTTAACTCAAATGAGTTTGGTAGGGAGTTTCTTACAAAACCTTCCATGTTTGGCAAGCTTGAGGTGCATGCGTCGGAGGTCGTGTGGAGGTTTGAACCAATAACATTCTATATTGGTTCATTGAGGGTCAAACTCATTTTAGCACCGCATGTTATTGGTTCAAACCTCCACACGACCTCCGACGCATGCACCTCAAGCTTGCCAAACATGGAAGGTTTTGTAAGAAACTCCCTACCAAACTCCTTTGAGTTAAAGGATAACTCTATTGTCCCAGAGACTTGTCACATCACTGTTACTGATTGACTTGCCTTCAATGGACAGGTACATTGGTGATAATGCAGAGTTGGAAATCATCAAAGAAGCCGCACATGTGCCCCAAGTTGAGATCCCCAAGGAGTATAACCAACGGGTGATGAAATTCTTAACTAGAGAGCCTCGATTGACAAAACTGTCCATCTGAAGAGGCGATCTGTGTGGTGGGATATTGTAAGTCCTCCCAACTGTGTTCACTATTGAGTGTGGAGTAGCTAAATAAAATTTGAATATGCAGTCGAACCTCTCTCTTCAATACGTGTCTATATGGTGTTTGTTCTTTGATCCTCTCTATCCACACACACCAATCAAATATAGGTGTGCAATTAGGATGTGACAAACCCAAGGAAACGGTGGGGTGGAGCGGGTATAAGTAAGACCCAATCTGTAGCACTTGTTGTGATTTAAGAACACCAAAGACAATATCTCTCATTTATGGTGGAAAAAGCAAGACCTTTAAATCCCACCCCATGGACAACACCTCTTTATCCAAATCATCAATTTGCTACAGAACTGCGAAGACAAATAGGCATGCCTCACTCAGAGGTCTCACGATTTAGGTGGAAGCCACTTAAGGCTCTCTCCCAAACCAGGAAAGAAATCCATTGTGGAGTCAATTGATGTCTTCATCCCGGGCCCTAATCGGCATGGAGATTCTTTGACATTTCAAGAATAGATTCGTGAAAGTCTCGTTCAATTTTGTTTTATAGAGACAGATGCTCCAAAGTGATTTAGATACGCATAGACTTGAAGGGGAAAGCCTATATTAAATGTCTAGGGTGTTGCCCATTGCAAGCATCAACCATCTTTAGGAGTGTGGGCAACACCCGGAACCAAATATGTTGAAAATTGATGTTCACGCACGCTCATCTGTTTAGAGACAACTCATCATCCGGTTAATGGACTTTGACCATCTCTAGAATAGGCATATGATTTCCAAATTTGGAAACTCAAATCCTCACATATGTGTATTTCAAATATATATGTAGATATCTGTTAGTATTGATATTGAATTTTCTCATTCATCTTGTCATCCATTCTATTTTTTAGACTAAAGATTTTCACTACTTGCCCCAACACAAGAAAAAAAACTTTGTGACCGTTGGATCTTCTCAAATTTTGTTGAAATGAAGAGATTTTGTCCTCCTTGATCTTCATGATGGAGTTGATTTTCACATGCAAGTGGCCGATCTGACCATACAATCTTGACATCAAGTGTGGTATGAAAATTTCAAATTCATTGGAATGCATCCTGTGACTATAAAAGGGTTAACTTACTCACCTGCCTAAATTCAACCTGGGACAAATTTATGATGTTCGGGACTGAGGCGAACTCCTGAGGCCTATGAGGCTGACCTCTCTTATTATAATCCAGAATACAGAATTTTTATGCTCTATTTGATTCTTCTGCCTATGTGTCTTGGATAAATACAGTGATACATTCAAGTTTTGAGTCTGAGTAAAATATGTATAGAGAGAGATATTCAAGCATAAGAATGCTTTTAAATGTTGAATTACTCTCCACATGACAGAAGGTCTTAAATCCTAGTGTGCAAGTGGCTCGAGTTGGGCCGTTTTATGCACAGATACATGAATTTGAACTACAAATCTATAGATGCAACACCTGTCAAAATTCGTACAAAATATATTATGTTATGTCAAGGAAGCCAATATCCTAATGTATTGCACTGCACATCATAAATGAATAATAAATAACATCAGTATTTTAGTACACCGAGGTGAATGGGAGTCCATGCATTTTGCATTGCCTTGGTCATACTTCATCAATCCATGTGGGATCTGTATTATAAATCATTGCATGTCAATATATTGGGGTAGGGAAAACTGCTAAGTTTCATGGGCCTTATAATGTGGTCAATTTTCTTAATCAAACATCTAAATTTGAGTGGTATATGGCAAGACCAATAGTTAAGAATATAGACACCAAAATTATGCATGTTACAATGAGATTGAATTATGTGCTTAAAATCTAGACACTTTTCTAGGTTTAATACTTCACACGATTGGGAGAACCTATGTGATTGCTTAAATTTTATAATAATAATAATAATCAAGAAAAAAATCTCACTTTGACCGCTTTTAACTTTTGCATCTCAACTTTGAACTATAGTTGTTGAACGGATGAGACAGTTTCTAAATTGAGCGGCCAAAGTTGTTGGTGGCCAAAATTAGAGGTGCCATGTCATAGCAAAGCATGGGATCACATGCCCATGGTATCCCTCATGAAAGGAGGCAAGCAACCACCTTGAGTAAACAAACACAGTATTCACCGCATTCAATGTATGAGCGTT
This sequence comes from Polytrichum commune, assembly GCA_950295325.1. NCBI lineage: Eukaryota > Viridiplantae > Streptophyta > Polytrichopsida > Polytrichales > Polytrichaceae > Polytrichum > Polytrichum commune. The sequence goes on from OX485807.1 coordinate 46,181,164, forward strand.
TTGGTGCTTTGCAAGCTTTGAGGTACTTTGGCCTGAACACAAAATCAAGAGACTTAGGTTTTTTCAAGAAAGGATTGGAGATGTCTAGAAATGAAATATGAGATTTGAATATGGTAATTCGGTGTTATGTAGGTGGATGTGCAAGGAAAGGAATTCAAATCCACACCCCTTCCATTCCAAACCCAATATTGGCCATGTTAACCATCTCTTCATGAGGGAATTGATGGGCACCTCTTTAAAAAATCTAATACTAAAACAAGTGGAAATGTATTTAGGTGCTTCCCATGGTGCTTTAAGGAATGTCATGGGCTACACAATAATACTCTCACACGGGTAGATCACTTAGTGCATTTTAAAAATGACGTGCGGCATAATATAGAGAGGATTAAAATCATTTGAAATAAAAATTATAAAGGAATTCCAAATAATGAAGGGGCCATTACATGTAGACAATCCCATTATAAGTAATTTAGATGGACATAAAACGTGGGCCATTATTTTTTTGTAAAATTAATATAGGGGCTGAAGATAAGGATCCTAGAAGGTATGTTTACTATGGTATGTAAATGGGTTTAGGACTCACGGGATGGATGATAATTGGGATTTCCGTCTGTCGAAAAATGGATGAAAATTACTTAAAAGGAATATAAAGTACAAAAAATTGCAGTGACTTGGACAATATAAGTAATGGAAGGGTGCAAACAAATGGGCCATTTTTGAAATTTAAGTAATTATAGGGAGGCTTTAATTCAACCCTTGAAGGTAAATAGCCCCAAAACAAAAAAAACCCCAGCCGCACGTGGTGCACAAAAATGCCTTAGAGTGATCTACCCGTGTACTCTCACCTTGTTCTTTAGGGACAGGATATATAGGAACAAATGGGGACCCTATTTCGGTTCTTCTTCATTAATTATAGGTATATTCTACATATTTTAAAAAGGATTCGCATTTTTTCTTAAATCTTGAACTTCAACCAATTTTTTTGTCAAACTCAACTAGTTCATCTCTAACTAGTAGTTGGTTCTCCCCGTTTGTTGGAATACCATACCCAAAGTTATGCTAAAGGAGGTGGCGATTGCACCATGGGGGACTAAACCTCCCCCTACGGGTTTTTAGGGGGAGGTGGATAGGGGCAGAGGTAACCCCTTGGAAAAAATTCAAGATTTTTTGAACCCAACCAAAATTTGTTGACCACCCCCCGCCCGACTTCAAAAAAACATTGCCCTTGTATTCTTGAAGGCCGCTTACCCACAAATCCCATATTGAGTGCACTTCACCTTCAAGGTCCAAAATCCGATATATATGTGCACTTCCACTTAGTAAGTAAGCAGTTGTCTGGGATTTCATTCCCAAAGTGCAACTATCAATAAGACATATAATTAAGTTGGGAGTCAAAAACATTACAAAATCTTGAGGTTATAATTTTTGTGACTTACCATTTGAAAGGGTCTTTGTCATTCTTAAATTAAATTAAAACTTAAATTAATGTGTTGATTTTAGTACGTATATTTTATGAAAGTTTAGGTAATGCCTTCTACTTTCACAAGTATTCATACACATTCAAACCAATTAAGCATGATTAAATGTAATCAAGCGTAAATAACCGTAATTGAACATAATTGAGCACAAGGCCTAAGTTTCTACGAGTATTCATACACATTTGAGCTAATTAAGCCTGATTAAGTGCAAGTAAGCACATTGAACCTAATTAAGCATAATGATGCCTAAATAAGTGTGATTAATCACATCAATTCTCATCTCTGAATCAAATCATAATTAACTTAAGTAAGCGCATTTTAGAATCCAACAGACTTAATTAGTTTGGTAAGCATAATTTCTGATTTGATTAGGATTGATTAGGGTTAATTAGGTTCATCAAGCTCAATTAGTCTCAATATGCTTGACTACATTTAATCACGCTTAATTAGTTTGAATGTGTATGAATACTTGTGAAAGTAGAAGGCATTGCCTAAACTAGTATAAAACATACATACTAAAATCATCAAATTAATTTAAGTTTCATTTTAGAATGACAAAGACCCTTTCAAATGGTAAGTCACAAAAATTATAACCTCAAGATTTTGTAATGTTTTTGACTCCCAACTTAATTACATATCGTATTGACGATTTCACTTCGGGAATGAAATCCCCGACAACCGCCTACTTACTAAGTGGAAGTGCACATATATATTGGATTTTGAACTTTGAAGGCGAAGTGCACTCAATATGGAATTTGTGAACAAACAACCTTCAAAAATACAAGGACAATGTTTCTTTCAAAATCAGACAAGGCAAGCAACAATTTTCGGGCGGGTTCAAAAAAATCTCAACTTTTCCCCGAGGGGTTGCCCCAGCCCATATCCACATCCCTATAAAAGCTCGTAGGAGGAGGTTTAACGTCCCCATTGCGTCCCCATTGCATCATAGCCGGTTTTGGGGCAATGTGCAAGGTATTATATGCGTTTACGTGTGGTTCATGATGTGCATTGGTGAAAATGAGCCAAATGTGATAGGCTCCAAGGTTACGGGAAGCATGATGCATATGGCAACTCTATTTTAATGCAAGTGTTCAATGTATGGAGGGTGAAGATTCCTCGTGAAGTGTGGAGTCAACACTGCGTGCTTGCTCGTGTCCCAATTAAAGTCTTGGGTGCTATTTTTCTTATGTCCCTTGGGCCCCCGGGTTTAGGGTAATTGCCTCAAGTGGTTGTATTTTACTCCCTTGTGAATGATTTTTTCAATATTCTAAGTAAAATAAAATAAAATAGTAGTTTGACATGCGTGCGGCAACACTAGCGAATGAATCATGCCTAAGGTAGACATGCCTTAGATGGATACTCTATCAACTTAATTAAGCTATGCATCCACATCTCCTAGGATAGATATGAACCACACAATAAACTTGAGTGCAAGATGATTAGAGAATCCAAATCGTGTGTGTAGCCATTTGCTTCCGTGTTTAATGTATCTTATCCATTATCAAAGTCGAAGATTCTCGTGTTCATTAAGTGGTCGCATAGCCCCCCACATGCCTCACCCCCACGATGTTGACTATTAAGCATGGAATGGTTTAGCATATTTTGAAGACATAGTCCAGTCTCTTTTGAACGCGTGATTTTTTCGTGCTAGTTCTTAGATCCACAACTACTCATACATCACTCAAATATAGGTGTCCAAGTTTTTGATGTGTTAGATTTATGCACATGTGACACAAAGTTAAACAACTGCCACAACAAAGACCATGTAAACCAAGAACCATAGCATCGATCACATGGCCTAAGCCTCTTGGGCATTGAAAAGTGAAATAAGGTGGAAGTGCCTATCACGGACAGTACTTTGAGCACTACAGTCTCTTACCTAACCCAAACAATTTATGATTTTTTTTCATTTGGATTAGCGAATATGTTATGAGCACACCATCACGTGATGCGGTCGTACCAAGGCTACTACACCATATCCCATCATAATTTTGAAGTTAAGCACCCTTGGGCCAGAATAATATTGGGATGGGTGACCTCCTAGAAAGTCTTGGTGTTGCATTCGTTAAAAAGGAGCCCACCTCCCAGAAGGTAGGAAGTAAGCCTACCTTGTCACCTGGTAAAACGGGATTAGGGTTAAGAAGAATGGGCTCCCATTCACGTTGATGCAAGTAAAAAACACCAATGTTATTTTTATTTATTTTATAAGCACAACAACACCAAGATCACATGAATCAAAGAATATATATATAAGTCCTATCTAGAAATGATCAAAGTCACACGTCATTTGACCCTTCCTAGCCACAAAGCTCGCCCCTCCCTCCCAAATGAACAATGTTAATCGTATGTCTCCCTCAAACAAGGAGTTGCATTTAGTCCTTAGAATAACATAATTAGTGTACATGATGAAGTCAATAGTTGCCACTTTGGGAGAAAACCAACCTCGAAATCTGACAACCTCTTGCGAATTTAAAATCCCCTGGATCCCAATTGATCATACTAAGGTGTAATGCAAAGTTATTTTTTTGTATCTTGGTGAAGCTTTGGCACGGGTGGGTCACTTATTGCATTTTACAAACAACATGCAACATAATATAGGGAGGACTAAATTCATTTAAAATAAAACTTACAAAGAAATTTCAATACTGAAGGGCACATTAAAAATAGACAAACCCATCATAAGTAAAGTCATCTCACCAAGTGCAATGCAATTCAAAAATGATAGGTGAAAAAGAAAACAAAAAAAGAGAGGATCATATCATTCAACGCAACAAGCTTCAGTGGGCCATGCATGGAGGTGAAAAATCCAATTGTTCCGCTTTTGCAACTTAGTGTATGTATCATATCCCTTTTTAAGTTCGTTCTCAATCTTTCTAACAACCTTCGCCAAAAGTTATGTGTTGTTGTTTGGCCCAACTTGGGAATGATCTCATTGGTGTTTCTTATTGAGATATTTATGCTTGGCCACAGTGGTGATTTTTCACAAGGCCCCTAACATGTCCAGGGACATATGTTCATAAAAAAAAAACATTTCCAATGGACGGGTTCTTAGAAAATGAACAGGTTTTTGGACGTGTCAAATTCACTTTGGACGGGTTCTAAAAATAACAATTCTTTTGATGATTTTTTCCAAAAAAAAAATAAATGGTACAAATATTAGTTACATTATGTCATATATGACATGTGAATATAAGCATAACGCAATCAAACCATTAATACCCAATCAAAATATCAATCTTGAAGTGCTTGATTCACCTGCATACATTAATTCATCAACCACAAAATTTAGAATGGGGTGTATTGAAAAGATGAGAATCGACAACAAAAGACAGATAATTGACGAACATTGAGGGCATAATTTGTCAAGATCCTATTGTTTCCAAGTGCAACCAGTGACATGTCGACATCTTTCGGTTTTTTGTTTTTTGTTTTTTTTCCTATTTTCTTACCAACATTGTAAGAGACTTATTTATACCTCTTGTGGGACGGGTATTTTCATTTTCAAACCGGTTTTGGGACGGGTTGTTTTTTCTTTAACCTTTCCATGGACGGGTTGATTTAGAAATTACCAGTTTTGGGACGGGTTGCAATTTTTTTTGCCTTTCAATTCAAGGTTTTTGGACGTGGACGGGCAAAAACTTTGTGAAAAATCAGCCCTGCTTGGCCAAGCTCTGTATACAATTTTGTCATTTTTTGTCATTTTCTTATATATTTATCACTTGGTATCCAAGCATTACAAGCATCGTGCTCAAGCCACAAAGTCTTGCCATAGATTGTTTGTCACTTAGAACATTCATACTTTCTTATGCGAGAAGCCGATAATATTATGTTACTTATGATAAGTAAAATGTAGTTATCCACGTTCCATCTCCAAGATGGGTTCTAGATAATCTAATTGATTCAAGAAAGAAAGAAAGAAAGACGATAGAAAAGAAAATGAATGTTAGTTGATTTATTGACATGATGATAGTCCATAAATCATTCTTGTAAGGAATTGTAAGAGATGGATGGTGTAATGTATTTTTTTTATGATAGGTGGACATTTGGGACTAAGTGATCGTTTGGGGACGAGTAATCTAAGGAAACATGGGCTTGCCAAGAATCTATCCTTGGAGTATGTAAATTCAATAAACATGGAGGATATTGTTGAATTAGGAAAATGGAGGTGTCTTCATGGGAGATTTATTCGTAATACAGAGGATAGTGGGGCATAGTGTTGCCTAAAATTTGCATATTGGGAAGATAGGATGTGCGTGGTAGTAAACCAAATGAGATTATTATTTTGGGTGTTTGTTGTTATGTATATCTGCATGTAATTGGGTTGTCAGCAACGTCACCGAGGTAAAGGGGGTCGACAATTGTGGTTATTTTATCTCAAGTGGGTCCCCCTAGCCTAACATGGGCCTCTAATGCCAATTCCAGTATCACTTCTCTTATATATATATATATATGGCTGACTTTTCAAAACTTTTACAAAGTATGAACTTCCTCTTTGCATAGGCCAAATCCTTCAATTTCTTCCTCTTTGCAATACAAGGGTGGGTGAGTGGGAACATCCACAAGACTCTCTCTATGTTTCTTGCATCTTCCTATTTGATAGTATAGTACCACATTGCATAATAGAGTCATTTGCCTAATGTCTCATAGTATGTGTTGTACTACATATATACACCTTGCATACCTAGTTTGCCTTGCAAGAATACATGCCTTATTTGGATTTTTTGCTATCATATGGTATTCATCTCCCAATGTTTGATTTTAACTATCCCATGCTTTGGAAGTTAATTGCCAACCTTCTTGCCTCTCTATCAAGTACGTCTAACTAGATCACCACATGTATGTTGTACTTACTAAGGAGATGTACCTAGTAACCTTAACTAATATCTATGCATAAAATGGCATGATCATAATACATCACTGCATTGACTGTGTGAAGGGCATGCCTCACTTGTGCCCATGCAACCAACCAACCAACAAACAATTGAGAATTAGTTACGTACACAAGGTAAATAATGGCAGGACCTAGTTGTTATCCATGTCGCACACACTTAGTTCATTTCAAATGCACCAAAATATTTCAAAATACAACACTCATTATAAAACAACATATGGGTGTTCAAACATGTTCCTTGGCCATGATTGGGTTACTCCAAGTAGAAAACTCCTCTTGGTGATGAACCCTAGTTACTCTTACTTCAAGCACGTATCTAGTACCCTAATGTGTATACACAGAGCTCGTCGCACCTCTCACTTGCGTGAATGGTAAAAAAGAGGGGTTTTTTTTAGGGTTAAGGGCTTATATTGTAGTACTTACGTATGGTAAGTTCTCGTAACCCTATTTTTATTTCATTCATCTATATCTCTATTACATCCATTCCATGGTAAGTATGATTTATTTCCATGTGTGTAGTTATAGTATTATCTGAGTTTATATCATCTATTTTACATAGATGACCTTTGCTAGGTCTAATAATGTAAGAGTTTAAACTTGAATTTTTATGTAACATGACATTAATCAACAACTAGAGAGAGAGAGAAAGAGAGAGATATTATTTTCACCTTGGATAGTGTTGGTGAGGGTCCAACTCAAATAGGTAGTGTCTAGCCTTGCCCCAAATTATTGAAAATCAAATTGATAAACATTTTTGTACCAATTATGCCCTTATGCCTTTATATGTAATTCTTTATCATCAGTATATCTCTCCATAATTGCAAAATAAATAAAATTACACAATACTATATAAATTATGTTTCAACATTTTCAGAAGATAAACAAAAACTTATTGATAACAATAGCCTTATATATTGGTTTAATGAAATTTAACGTTATATTGGTTTAATGTAATATAACATTTTATTAGTTTAATATAAGTTACCATTTTACTGGTTTTTGATAATTTAACATTTTTCCTGGTTTTTTGGGTTAAGTTGTTAACTGGTTTTTTGAATTAGAACATTATTCCGTAACAAAAAGGAGCCGTCATTTCATCTACAGCCCCCCCAAAAAATTCATTAAAAATGATTATAATGGCATTTTTCTACCATGGGCCCCTACCTATTCCAACTAGACCACCTCTCTTGTCTCTCTCACCACAAAGCCCATTGGACCATGTCAGTGGATTATTTAGGCCTTAAAATATGTCTTTTGGGGACCTCAACCTCCATGGTCACTCTACCATTCTTTCCCTGGTATAAACCAAAGTGGTCCCAAGACGAGTTCAATATCCAATTAGCATTCTTACAACGCCCTGGGACGACTTCATGGTTCATGATGTAAAACGGCCCTAATTATGCATGATGGTGGGTGTAGTTTGACTTTTGCAAAGGTGACTAAGGGGCGGTTTACACTATGGAAATTAAATCATTTTCATGGTCATAGCTCTTGGCCAAGAGCCATGACCATGAAAAATCAAAAATGGATTTTTGAGTGGCTTGGTCACTCTTGTAGTGTAAAGTGGATTTGGACCGGGACAACTTTGGGCTGATTTTTTTAATATAAATACAGTAATGTCAAAAAAAATCGGGAAAAAAAATATTAAAAACAAAATTCGGCCAATGGCTGATTTTCAGCCTTACGGCTCCCTTGATTTCCGTTGAGTCGAGCATTTTGCCTCGCCTCAACGGAAAACCCGTTGGACCATGGCACATTATCCAAATGGCAGATTTTAGTAGTTTTTGGGGACCTCAAAGTTAGTGGTCATTCTCCTTTTTTCAAGGTAGTGTAAAGCCAAATGGGACCAAGAGCACTTTACTCTCCAATCACAGATTTTAGAATTTCATGGTCATGGCTCTTGGTCCATAGTGTAAACCGCCCCTAATCCAAATATCATCAAAGCCGCAGCTAAATCACCATGCATTACTTGCCCACTGAATTAAAATGGTTAGTGCCAATTAGGAGCCAAAAATAGGTGTCCGATTGAGGAAGCTAACCGAATTCGCTTCATCTACCTTACCACCACATCACAATCTGCACATGTCAGCTTCTTCAATGGTTTCATTATCAACTGCATCATTTATTTCACCAAGCATGTTTATAATTCCCTCCTCAATAGGTATATAGGGATTGTTTAGATCAAATTGCAATTCATAATTGATGAATTGTGCATTCATAGTGGGCTCACTTCAATTCTCTCAAAAGTCAAATACATGATGAACCTAATTCAATTTCATCCAAGTTATAAAATTTCATAGCCTTGCTTTCATCCAAATTAATACTTATCTAGGTGAATTCATTGAAGAGAGGAACATTCTTTTTCAATTCTCTTAACAATTTAACATTTACATTTACTAGTGTATATATCTATATATCTATATATATTTAAATGCTTTTTCCCTCAACACATAGGCAATATTAACACTTATCAAGGTAACACAAATCAAGGGTGAGCTTTATACGATTACAAGGAGATGTGCATTTGAAGCAATGAACTTACACAGCCATTGGTTCCACTTTAAAGATTCTATTTACACAATAATAGCTTTTACACTCTCCAAGCATTGTCAATAAATAACATACTCTCACCAACTTTATTCAAATATTACAAATACCATAAATAGTATCAGGCAGCAGTTTACCATAGTTCAATAAATGCCAAACAAAAACCGTTGCCAGATACTCTTCTGTACTTAATTAAACCATGATTTGCTGGTTTATGAATCTCTGCCCAGCGGGTTGTATAAAACAATAGTTTTCTAGGGACCGGGCTGCCCGAAGTACGCACTTCCCGGCCCCACCGTGGTGTCAGAGTGGGCAGTCACCGACCCCAGACTGCCCGGCTGGCCCCCTACCGCCAAGCCTAGCTGCCACGCGTACTCCGAGTGCACGGGCAGCTCAGTGGATCTGCCCGGCCCAGGAAATCTCCTCACTCGGAAGCCCAACGGCACAGCCTGATAAGATGACGTGGATTATGAGGTGTCCGGCCGCCGATTGGTGGGATGATATGTGGGCAGCCTGGCTGGCATGCTGAGTCACACCCCTGGCTGCCTGGCCCAGGCTAATAAACTCAAAAGAATGGATTGGATAAGGTGTGATGAGCCTTTAAAGCAAGTGGGATCTCTCGCATGCCCTTTACCCAGAGCACTGGACATATTACAAAAGCAATTATAACTTATGGGGACAATTCTAGGATAAGGTTAAGAGGGTGACGTTTGCTGATCACCTTTTCATGATACCGAAGAAGGTAAGGTAGAAGCACCTATCACTGCTTGCGGACTCACACTTCTTGAGCACTCCAAACAAATTATTCAATCCACACAAGTTATCCTAATAACACTTTAAACTCCGTAGTATCACACCTGTGGCAACGAAAGTGCACGTGATATTACGGGGGGTTTGTAGTGTTAGCATGGATGCGTGATACTATAGAATTAGTGTAGCATGTGACATTATGGAATAACGCAAAGGAGATGTGAGGATAATTTGAATTTGTTCTCCTGCCAACTATTTTAGTGTGGTCCACTCCACTTGGGCGATGTGGCGGACGTATGCACCGACATTCAACAAGTGGCAGAAGAAGAAGAAGAATAAGAAGTGACGCTCCGCATGTTGGCACATGGCACAATGCGAGGGTGTGGGTTGACTTCTTTGGTGGTTTGCATTAATGACAAATTTCGTGATATAAGGGAGAGAAGTGTGACAATAAGGAGTGAGATTTGAACTACGAACATCCGTTCCCTAGGGTTTCAGGACATTATGGAGGTTGATATTACGGAGTTTAGGGTGTACCTTTATTTGAATTAGCAATCACATTTTGAGCACAACACTAGTAAGATCATGTGAATGAAAGCATTGCGGAGAGAGAGAGAACACATAGAATTTTGTTGGTATAGCTTGACTCTTTTTAATACTTAAGACAAGTTTTACTTCTAGATTGTACACTAGTGGGATACCCCACTTTAGTTTCCATAGACAATTGGAATGAATTGGCAACAACCTTGGGTTGGCAACATTTTACTGCACCTCTCATGGGAGGTGTAATGTACCAAAATCCCAACAATTACATTGTTTAATCATTTATGTCTTTCTACCTCGTCACTCATGAGGATGAGTGTGTGCCTAGCCCTCATAATTCATGAACTTGGTTGTTAATGCAATAGTCCTATCTAGTGGGCACATGTTAAATTTAAGTAACTACAATTAGTGTGCATTATCATTTGGAACAACATAGTGCTAAGGTAGATGTATCCTATTCAAACACCTACTTTCAAGTGCAAAGTGATTCAATGTTATCATAAACCAACGGCTCCAATAATATTCTAAGGATTTAATACAACGGCCCATTGGTTGAATAGCCAAAAGGTCAATGCTCATCACATGCTCCAACATGATTTTTTTAGGCACACTTATACAACCACCCAAGTACATTGTGTATATGCTCTTTGAAAATTCATTACAAATTAACAATTAGCTATATTAGTTTAATTCACAGTGGCAAGGCGACAAACTAATTTAACTGCGTTTCTTGGTTGGCCATTGGGAAGAGATGATTTAGGTCTCTTGTTGTAGACACATCACGTTGGGGGTAAGTCCCTTGTAGAGATATGAAGCCTATGCGATAAATGGGTATTTTCAAGGGGGCCATGAAGTAAAGTGCATAGTCATGGGATAATCCACGTATTTTGGGAATATTCTAAAAGTATACATTATATATTCTCAAACTTGGTTTCTAATACCCTAAATTTTCTAATACTTATGTGGTATTTTCTTTGAAATTTTACTTGGGATCCTATATTTTACTGCACCATGTTTTCTAATGGAATGCCATTTACCACCCCCCCCCCCTTGGCACATGTGTCTAGGTCTTTTGCCCTTTGCATCCATTATTTCAACATTGAATGTGCCTCTAAAGGAAGTCCCGATAAATTTATATGGGGACCACCCATGCATATTTCTACTCCACATATAACGTTGTGGTAAGTTTTGAAAAATGTTATGCCCTTGCCCTCTAAGGCATTAATCTATATGATGTGTACTATCATCCCAAACACTTCATCCATGTATGTTATGGTCTTGGTGGTGCACCATTGGACAAAAAGTAGGTTTGAGCACAAACTATAATGTCCATCTTTTCTTTGTGGCCAAACTTGATGGAGGAGAAACCACTTTACACCGACTAAAGTAAGTAGGTATCTATCTTTAGTGTTGTAGTTTTGGTCTTTTAACTCATCTTTATTGTTAGGTTGCACTTATAATTTCAGTCTATAATAGATACAAAGATTAGTTATTGGGCTATTCACTGGGATGTTTTAAGTCATTGAATTTTGGTTATCAATATTGCTCATCTTTGGTTTTCCAACACTTCTTGCAAATGTACATGTTCAGTTCAGGATAGTTGCAAAATACAATTGGATGAAAATTGGAAATTTCATCCAAATATACAGGCGAAAAAACCCACACTAATTTTTCACATTGGAAATCACAATGGACACTCCAAATCATTATAAAACAAAATAATGTGGGTAAATGAAAATTAGTGTGGTGCACACTAATTGGACAAAACAATGTAGCCACAAATTAACCAGTTGAGTTGAAAAATAATTCATTCGAATTCAAGACTTGGTGAAAATTACTAACCAATTTAGAGGAAATTCCAAGATATATCTCAATTCAATACAAGAAAAACCGAAAGATGTGAACGTGTAACCGGTTTATATTGGAAACAATAGGATCTCGACCAATGATTATGTCCACTAATCTTCCTGGGCACCTTTGGGTGCAGGGTGGCTAGACAACTAAGTTAACATAGGGTTGGTAACTTAGGGCCACTTCACACACGAGCCAAGAGCCGTGACCATGAAATTGTGAGAGCCCAAAAGAAAAGTGTCCAAAGGCCATCCCAACACACCTCGAAACTCATGCAGTGTGGTCACGGACCCTGGAGTCCACTGTGAAGCCATATGTGACCAGGCCCTCAATCAAATGTTATTTCAATGAATTTTTATTCATGCAGGTCTTCACACAAGATAAAATAGAATAAACCAACAGTTGTGAGTATTCAAAGTGGCATGGTCTCCTGGTTTTGTGTTAGGCCTACCTCCAAGAGGCGGTTTTTGAAAATAATCCAAGTGACCATGAAACACGATCCATTGGATGCCATGTAGACTTTGCATCCATCTTGCATTCACATACTCCGTTGACCAGTCCCTCAAGTGTAAGTGTGAAGTGAACTTGGACCGGCTCCGCCTTTTCCAACCAATGAGAGTGCTTGAAGTGCAATGGTCATGGGCCTTCAGTCTCGTGTGTGAAGTGGCCCTTAAGTGGGGAATTGGAATAATATTTAATGGACAAGAGAGCCAGCCTGTGGGCAACTTGACTTAGCGGTCATTCAAGAAATTACATTCATTTTATTCATGGACCCTGGTCTGAAGCACTGGCCTAAAGCGGCTCATATTCTTAATCTGACCCGTAAATTCAATTGGTATGTGGTTTGGTGAGGGTTAAAGAGCAAACACCACAAAGACATGTGTTTATAAGAAATTGGACTGCGCTTTTAAATTTTGATAACTACTCTACATTCAATCAATGAATACAATTGGGAGGACTTATATATCTAGTTCAAAAATCAACAAACATGGGGCACTTCCGACAATCATAACTAAATTAGGAGCGGTATTAAGTTAGTAGAGAGAGACGTATGTGAATCTGAAGCGGGTATACTGAGTGGGCCTTGCAAGTTAGTACACTTGAGTTATTGCTATGTGGGTTACTTGGTTACTTTTCTTAATTGGACAATTTTATTTGGTTCGTATGTGGTTAGGTGGGATCAAAGAATAAACATCACAACATGACACATGTTTAAAAGAGATTGGACTATGTCTTCAACATTCATTGACTCTTCCACACTCGATACCGGTGAACACAAGTGGAAGAACTCACCTATATATTCACTTAAAAAGTCAATAGGTATGCACTTTCAATAATCATAACTAAATAAGGAGAGATCCGATCTTTAGTATGGTTTTTTTTTAATTGACGTATCATCATAGATCTGCTCATACAACACAAATTTGAAGACATGTATTTGATCATTAATAGAAGAGAGAGAACAAGAAAAACAAACCAAATACCACCTGTGATGGGGATAGTATATGATCGTGGACTTCTACTAAGTCACACAATCTTATTTTTTTCTCGGTACCTTTTTAACTATTCCATGGGTGGGGTCGAGTTTGGACTTGGAAACTCAAGTGTGTCAAGTTGACAACATGCAGGTCTCATGAATCCGATGTTTTTCATTCTTGAGAAGCCGCACTTGTAATATCACGGCCACTTGGTCAACTACTGCAACTGACCATATAATGGAACTCTATTTATTACTGGCTCACAAGCAGGAAGGATTCGAGGGGGAACCGTTGAAAAACGAGCAACATTTGGCCACTTGCTTGCTTCAATTCAGAGAAGTGGGTATGTACGTACATCTGCTGCAGGAACTTGCAAAGAGGATGACATCGATTCATGCGACAATTTACGCTGTTTTGTGAGTACTTAATCAGAGGTACTGAACGTTTACGGTCCTCTTTTTTTTTTTTTTTTTTTGGTGAGACAGAAGGCTGACATGCCACGCCAAAGCACAGGAGGCAGTTGACCACCTGGCAAGTCTTCCGTCAAGTAGAGAGGAGATTTCACAGTCGGGATTCGAACTGCCAACCTTTTCCTTGAGATTTGGGTATCTCTCCACCATCATCCGGTAGTTTAAGGTCATCTCGGACCATTACGGTCCTCTTGTAAGTGCTTCTGATTCCACATGCAATTTTGGCCGTTCGATCAGATTGGGATTTATTTCATGCGGTCAACAATTGTGAATCTTGAAGATTGCCATTTCAAGTTTCAAAGTCTGAGTTGAGATGCAAAAGTTGTTAGTGATCATAATGGAGAGTCTCTTTTAGTCTCATTAAGTGAACTTTGCACATAAGTTAGGCCTTCCTAATTGTGTTAACTCTAACATGATTCCGAAAAGAGATGGAATCAAGATTATATCAAGATTATATTGGCGTCTGTAATCTGAGTAGGTAGAAAGGCAAACCTCACCGGAACAAGTGTTTTTTTGGGTGTCCATATATTACTCTTGACTACTCCATGTAATAGTGCTCAAATCACAGGTCTCCGATCAAGAAATAACCACACTTATTAGGTAGCTTACATATTCTTCAGGGTTGCAAAGAAATTCGATTCACACAACAAGGCATTTTGTGAGCAATCAGATCATATGTACATACGATTTCGTCATTTGCGAAATACAATTATATCACCTGGCGCGAGTCAAAGGATAAAGCTGGAATACGAGATAGGATATTGCCACTTCCTTGGAAATGGACACAACACAATGAATGCCAGGCTAAAAGGAATTTTGACTTATGCAACAACTTGAGGGAAGGGATGATCAATTGATGATATCTTCCCCTAAAGATGAAATTGGAATCCTTGTCCGTCATGTAAACTTGCGACAAAGGGTTAAATTCAGTTATAACATGCTCACACTAGGGCCAATCGATGGTCATGGGCAATAGAGTTCCCTTTTGATGGGGGCATTGTATCTTTTTCCGAAATTTACTGCTATCGTTAAGAATCGATCTTTTGTCTAACTCACAACAACCTCAATGGATGTAAAATTTCGTAGTTTGGGCAATGTATAGAAGACAATATCAAGATGGAATCCCTCTCATTGGTGTGGGACAGTCTCTGGCCCTAGCGCGGGCATGATATTACTCATCTTCACCCCTAAACATCTTCATAAAACAAGCACGCGTGATGTTATGGTTGGCATAGGCGAAAACGTCCACAGGGATGCTTGGGAATTTTTGTGGACAATCCTAATTCTACAAAGATGTCATTTGTAAGTTAGATCTACCATGAGAGGTGTGGATTTGCTACAATGAGATGTTGAATTGGACTATTTCAGGAAGTTTTGGGAAAATTTTGCTAAGGTCTTTTGGGGTCAAACACACACCTTTTACATGGGTTTTATGAATCAGGTTCATGCCCACCCACTAGTATGATCTACTCATAACGCTCACCATCTCAAAGCTTGTTGATGTGTTGTGTCTTTATTAGACATGACCACAACAAATATTGACTAGTCGTCCCTCGTGACCATGGTCAATGCTATGCATGATATCGTACACGTGTCGTCATGCTACATGTTGTAGCACAAGTCCTCATGTACAATATCTAGTCCATAAGTCACCTGTAACATATTATGAACCACCCAAAATGATGTATTATTGTATGTTAAGAATGAAAATAATTGGATGGCTCCAATGACATTTTGATCCTAGCTTATATATCTCAATGTAGTCTCATCCATAGTTGACATTCAAATGTTGTCATTGATCATCAATTTAGTCACAAAATTATGTACCTCGTCTTTGTTTGGTTGTGTTTGTGTTCATTTTGAACCTCTTACATTCATAATTGGTGATCACATAATGCAGTGGTATCATGTAATGCAATGCATTAGTCATTTTGAATTCCACAGTTTAGAATCAATGATTCCCCTCCCCCCCAATTTTCAAGAGGGCCATCACATTGGATACAACCATTGGAGTGATGCAACCATACATTTGTAAATGGTAACACAACTTTCCATTCAGTTTATATATATATTCATTCATCCCCAATTGACAAATTCGTTCAATTTCTATGAAAAAATTAGGATTTTTGGAAATATGGAAATCAAATTATAACATTTAATTTTTTTGGAATTGCAAACTTGCAACCGATCACCAGAGATTTAAAAAAAAACACTCAGTGAGAATCTCCTCATTTCCAGGAATATTTACAAGTCAAAAGACAAATGCATTTTAGATATCTATAAGTCAAAACCACAAGGATTTGTTGCATCAACACATGCAGTCTTGATGTTTTTGATTTGTGAGCGTACCAAAATGCATTGAATATATACCTTTGGATTATATGGTAGTACGATGTCTTTTGAGTTGTCTTGTGAGCACAATGCGTAACTTAAACTTTCGGCTTTATTTGTCAACATAATACGTGGTGGACTACGGCCTCGTACAATAAGTCAATAAAATGTGATAACTTATTAGATGTGTGTTTCCTAAGATATGTAATCTTGACAAATAGTCGACGGATGGTTGTGAAGTTATTTCTCGAGTCTTCCCCCCAAAGATTTGGAAGCTCATAATTACTTATAAGATTGACCCTCCCTTGAAAGGCTGGTCCAATGTACACTCTAAACTCCATGATATCAACCTCTTTAATGTCACTCGTTTTCTTATACCCCGAAATCTTGGGAATGGATACTCTCAATTTCAATCTGGCTCCTTGTTGTTACATTTCCCTCTCATATATCATGGTTTTGGTCATCAAAATAATCCATCAAAGAATTCAAACCACATGTTCGCATGCATGATATTGTCACCATTGCAATGTTGACTTTATATTATTCCATAATGTCACATGCTATAATACTTCTCTATTATCATGTATCCATGTTAACACTACAAAACTCCTTGTTATCACGTGCACTTTGAGGAGGAGTCCTAACACTAATTCACAACATAATCTTTTTAAAGTAAAAAATCTTTAAAATCCAAACCCCCATCTACATATCCCCATACATACAACCGCCTAGACTTTATTATTCTAATAAATCTACACATGCCCTCGCATGACGATGACCTACACTAAATCCCCACCCTCGGGGGGTGCACCTTTCATTAAAACCTAGAATCACGTGTGTTCACTGCATATTACTCTAAAAACCCCCTATATACAAGTTATTTTTTGTGAAATGAAGTAATACACATACAATTGCAACAATAAATATACAAGTGACAATATGTATACACAAAAAAACATCCATTCATATATAGTCATTAACATAAGTATACAAATATACTTTTGAACAATAATCAACCCCTATAATATGTATAACAAAATATCGTAGCTTTCATCAGCAAAGTCGTTGAAAACTTTTTCATCTCCCGGATGCCACTCATAAACATTTGATTCACCAATATATGTCATTGTAGCCAATGCAATTATTGTCTGTAAGTCTACCATCAAATGATCAGTAAGATCATATGTCCACTTGTTGTTAGCCCCTTTTCGATACCAACATAAACCAATCTCCACGTTTGATGGACGGTGTGTACTCGAATTCAGGGACTTCCTTTCCCACGGCTTCAAATGCCCCTTTCAGCCATGCCTCCACATCTGCCACATGCGATGCATCGAACACCCCATCCCCGGCACTCCCATTCCCATTTCCACTCTCTGATGTAGCAGCAACACTGCTTAAACCAGCCATGTCCTCCTGATCCCTCACTGAACACTACAACACCTCCTGCAGAAGAAGAAGAAGCTAGTGACGAGACCTAGGATTCCCCAAACCCCGAATGTCATTAATCCAAAAACCCCAAGCATCTGAGCTACTCGTCCCTTTCTCCCAAGCATCTTCCTACATCTCCATTTCAGATGCTCTTGTCAAATCCACCCTGCATTTGAATGATGAGGCCTGACCTTCCCTAAATCAAAATCGCTGCAAATGTAACTAACCCTCCAACCCCAAGCATCCGCGTTACCTAAGCAACATAGCCCAACATTTTCCTTTTTAATTGCACCCATACCCAGACCATGCCCATAAGCAGTGACCTATGCCCACCCATAGCATGACATGTGCGCACCCATGCCCACACATAGCATGACATGTGCCCACCCATGCTATTCAAATTGCGCCCATGTATTCAAAAATTGTGTAATGTGTATTGTGTAATTGTGTAATGTGTCTTGTATGATTGTGTAATTGTGCCCCACCCATGCCCACCCATTATAATATCAAACCCATGCCCACCCATGAACAATAATATTGCACCCATGCCCACCCATGAACAATAATATTGCACCCATGCCCACCCAAAACCCATGGGCATGGGTGGGTATGGGCATGGGCATGGGTATGGGCACCCAATGTAGGGCTCTGCTAAGCAGCTTACCGCATCGTCTTCCTTTGAGATTCTCTCTCCATCCACCCTACTTCTAAATGATGAGGCCTGAAATCTCCTAACCCACAGTCTCTGCAAATGCGGTTAACCCACAAACCCTAAGCATTTGAGCCACCCAAGGAGCTTCCTAGACCATCTTCCTTTCAGATGCTCTCTTCAAATCCACCATGCATTTGAACCATGAGCCCTAGCAAGCATTTCCTAACCCCCAAATCTCTTCAAACGTCGTAAATTCACAGATCCCAAGAATCTGAACTACTCGCAATGAGCTCATCCGCCCTTTTCTCCCAATGAGATATTCCTAATTTACATCTTCCATCCAGCTGCTCTCTTTTTCAAGTTTCCAGTCACCGCCACCGAGCAACCTCCACCCTCGCTCTTTGGGTAGCTAGTATCAATCCCCGAAGCTTTTCTGCCTGGAGAACCAAAGATTGCGTCTTCTAGCTCCGAATTTCAAAACGAGGCCATGACAATGTCAGGACTTTCGGTGATTCCCACGGCAGCAATAATCGCAGGGACGTTGAGAAGTGTTGGAAGCAACATGTGAAAGAAGGAAAAGAGAAGCAGTTGTCGGCAAAAGAAGCAGGCTATGCGAGAAGAGAAAACAAAAACCTTCGGCGTCCGACTAGAAAAGAAAACAAAAACCTAAGGATGGGAGGGGAAAAGGGTCCTTGTTACTTTGAGCTGAACGAATCATTTCAAAACCCTAATACTGCCTCTTTCCCCAATATTACCTTGACACCTTGTACATGGTTCATACTACCTTATAAGGTTGCTAATGAAAATCATTAATCCTAGATAATCCTAATTTCATCCAATATGAAAACTTATGATATGTAGTATAGTAACAGTACCATACAAGTACAATTATTGTATACTTTTTAAAGGCCTTCCATATATGTACATAATTATAAATTATAACATGTACACCATATGTATACGTAATACGGCAAGGTCCAAATCAATACCCCTCTTGTGCACTCACGTATACTCGTACATGTTTAGTACAGTGCACCCCCCGAGTCCCCACCGTCAAGACACATATTACCTCCATTATCAAATCCTCCCTAAACCAACTAATCATCATTGCCGGTGTCTTCAACGGGGACATCTTCCTGCTAGGACATTCCAATGACAATGGAATCACCTCCCAACTCACAAAGACCACTCATGGGCAGACTTCATGTCAAATCTAGCTTGCAACTCATTTCCACTAACACCCACTTTTCAAGATAAGGTTTATAGATGGCTTCTACACCTACACCACCCAACTAAACTTCACGTATACCATAGACACCTCCTCCGCACACACTGCTAGATCTTCTCTTTCAAAAAACCCTAGGGCATCCACCCACAAACCAAACGCCATACTCCTCAACCCAATCTCCAAGGACACACTCCAAGCCCTCAATGCCAAATTCAATGAACTTGCCCATCATGATACCTTAAGTCTCACCGACATACTAACATCCATAGAGGCTTGCTCCTGGACTTGTGGCAACATGCCCAACTAGAACTACACAAACTCATTGATACCCTTAGCAAATGCATCGAAACCATGTGCTTTATAGAACCACCCCAACCCCTCACTACCCGTACTGGACTACAAGGTGGCTTCTTGCAAAGACAACAACAAAAACATTGGAACCGTCACCTTCACACATGCCACACCATAAGGAAAGCAGTCAAAGCAACCAACCTCACACCTCTAACAAACTGGCAGCAACACTCAAATGTCTTGCTAATCTTCACACTACCTGGACATACAATCCCCCCCCCCCGCCCCGCCACCAATACAAGATTCACTTATCAATGCCTGGTTGATCACCCTTGGTGACATTGCCAAACAATCTAAAGCCCACGCCACTACAATCACAACCAAACAAACCCGAATCAACTACGAAAAAACCATCATATAATATCGCTCCACTCTCAACTCTAAATCCAAACGTACACACAAACAAATATTCTCCAACTCTTCACGTTGCACCTTAGAGTGTCTTAAAGCAACTAATGGTCCCATAATAACCAACCCATGGGATATAGAGGAAGAAATCTTCTCTATACAACAAAATGGCTTTAGTTGAAAAACCCCCCTTGTGCTAAAATTCTCAGATCACCTTGCCATACGTGTATGTGCGGCACGACAATACCTGTGCCAAGGCCCACAGGGTCTCATTCTTCACAGAAGAGGCCCACCAAACGTTCTTATAAGGGACCACTACAACCAAGACATATACAACGCATGTTTTAAACACCTATCCCAAAGAAAGGTTCCATGCCCGAATAACATTCCCAATGAAATTTTAAAGTCACCAACCCAAACTTTCCACACCATGCTCTTCCACTTCTTCCGACAATGCTACACACACACACAAATACCTAATACTTGGAAACACATCAAAACAGTCATGTTGCACAAAAAAATTGACCCCATGTTTCAACCAAGCTATAGATCCATTGCACTCACATGCACAATCTTCAAGTTATACACTAGCACCCTCACTACATTATTATCAACCTTTGGTGAAACTCATTAAATATTCCACCAAAGCCATGAAGGATTCAGAGCTCAGCGTAACACCTATCACCATATAAACCGCACTTGAAGACACTCAGCTCACAAAGATTGACATATTCATCACATATACTAACTTCGGAAATGTATATGGCTCCATTGACCATGCATGGCTCCTCGCCATCATGCTCAACTTAGGTTATCCCAATGACATAGTGGCCATCATAGGAAACCTTCATACATATGCTACCACATCATTCCACGGAGTGGCATTCGGAAGCACCCAACCCATACACATCCACAAAGGTACCATACAAGGGGACACACTAAGTCCATATCTCTTCCTCATCTTTCTCAAGCCACTCCTCCGTTGGCTTGAATGAAACTCATATGGCTACCACTTCTGTACCTCTAATGATGAATGCCATACCACATCCTATGCCGATGACATAGCCTTACCCCCCGACAATATCAAAACATGCAACCCCAAATTAACATATTACACTCTTTGCGGAATGGGTTGGCATGGACCTCAACCTAGCTAAATATGCTCTCACCAGATGCTTTAATACATTTCATCCCCCCCCCCCCTCCCCAATATCTCTAAAGCCTACCTACAATCATCCCTTATCATGTACAAAGGCAACTAGTTCCCCTTACTATCACAAATTGAACCATATATGTATCTAGGCATCCGACCAACTAATCCCCACCTTGAAATGGCATACCACCACCTCTAAAACATGCAATCTCAACATGTCCATGCCCCTCCCCTTTGCAAATTTATGTGTGCCACCCATCACACCCCCCCATGCCAATGCAACCTTGTATAATAAACATATGGTACATGAAAATGACTAACCCCAACCTTTCAAAATAATTGAAAGGTATTACAAAATATGCACAATTAGAAAATTACTTAATCAAATGAGTCATTAAGTGCTTGTGACCAAGATAATACCCCCCAAACAATTATACCCTTGCCACATGTGGTTTGTGTAAGTCACACCAAGTGTCAACCTCATGCGGGGGCCGGGCCTCACATATAAGTAAGGGTGTTTACAACATGTAAGTGATATATTTAAAATTTACATGTGTTGACAATGGGTGTGGCATCATGAGTTTGTGCCTCAATTAACTTCATTGGAATAAGGATTGTATGAGTTTGCCTTTACCATTGTGAACTTGAGCTCCACACGGGAACCTTTACTATCATATTACTGGCACTCCCAAAGGGCTCCCAAGGTTAGCTAGGGCTAGGTGCCCACCTCTTTGAACTCAACCCCTACCACTATTACGAAGGTCTAGAAAACACATGACCCCAACATGTTTGTGGTTTATTCATCTCTACATTGATTATCCCAATAATTGCATGTTATTATGGAGTGTTACGTAGTGTTAAAACTATTTAATGAGAATGTAATATTTTATCAAGCAAAGTCATTTATGTTCTATAAAGTCTGATTTATTAAATATACCTAAGTAAAAAATTAACTAATAAGTAAGATGTTATTGCATTGCGTAACTCCAAATAGTAACACACACTAATTAGGATAATCAATGTAGTGGCTCCTTCTATACAAAATTTAGAATTTATGATATTATGATAAAGGGTTGAATTTGCTATATATATACACACTAATAGAGCTTTTTACGTTTTCACCTCGGGTAATTGTGGTAGGGCCCAGCTCAAAGAGGGCGTGTCTATCCCCGGACCCTGAGGCCCCAAAATCGGATAGAAAGCGATTTCCCACTCGAGTGCCACCGTGGCGAACGGAGGCTCCCATCCGGGAACGGTTGTTGCACAGGAGAACGCTACCGCCGACACCATGCGTAGAAAAACATTGCGTTCCCAACACGGGAGCGGCAGGGAGCGTGCCCCTAAGTCTGGGTTGCGGCAGCGGGCAGAAGATTCGGGGATCGAAATAAATTCAGTATAGAAGGTGCTAGGGCCCAAGGTTCCGGGCACAGTCTTCAGTTATTCCGGAAACAATAAGGTTAATCTCGAAGAGCGCGCCCTCCTCTCCGCATAGATTGCGCTACCACTCGGTAGTTTTTGATCTACATTCCGTCGCACAGCCTGTTGTGAAATCTCACCTTGTTCTATGTATAGAGGTCAGCACTCAGCAGTTGATTCCAGAGAACTAATTCTGTGAAGTTTTGCCGCTGTCTGAGCGCGAAACGAGCGAGTTCCGTGGAGTAATTTTTAGTGTGTGGCGAGTTCGGAATTTGCAGAGCAGTGGAGTAGGAAGCTCAATAATAATATCGTGCAAGAGAGCTGCGCAGTTGATTTCAGGAATTCTGTGATTTTTTGACGTGGTTGGAGTCTTAATTGAAGCGAGTTTAGTGGAGATTATAGTGGTTTTGACAGCTCGATTGACGAGCATTCTCAGCTGTCTATGCAAGGCACAGAGCCACTCTCGGAGCGTTTCTTGCTGAGGTAACAGTTAGGGTGGGTACTGTGGATAGAAGTTGCTTCGGTTTCTTGTGGAAGTAGCTGTAGTGCTGCTTGGGAAGGGCGAGGTGGTTTTGGAGGAGTCTTAGGTCTTTCGGAGCTTCGCGACGGTGTGTTGGAACATGCTTGGGTGTTTTTGAGAGCGGGCGAAGCATTGTACTGTAGGGGTTTTAGGTTGAGGAGACGATTGATTGAGGCTGTCGAGAAAAGCCGGCTGTTTATTGAGGTTCTTACGAGGATTGATCGCGACATTAAACTTGGGAGACACGCCACATTGATTTTTGGAGATTTTAGAATCGAAGTATTTGAGGGAGGAATGGCAACAGCCATAGTTGGAGTGTCTCCTGTTCATTCTTTTACAAGAGACTCGATCTGCAAATCTCCCACTGCTCTCTCAGGATCTGGAATTAAATTCTCATCGTCTCAGTTTTGCGGGCAAACAGTAGGCGTGGTGGCCTCTGGGACATACGACTCGAGCAACAGAAGCTTCGTCTCAAGCCCCAGGGCGTACACCGCAACAGAGGAGCAAAGATTTACCTCAAGGTCAGGGCCAGCCACAAGGAGCTTGTACGAGTCATTAGGAGTGTGCAGATCCGCCACTGCTAAGGAAATCAAAACAGCTTACAGGCTTGCGGCTCGCCGCCTCCATCCTGATGTAGTTCCGGAAACTCAAAGACAAGACGCTACCAAAGCGTTCTTGGAAATTCAGAAAAGCTACGGTATTCTGTCCGATCCTCAAAGAAGAGCGGCTTACGATCTATCCCTGACGATGAATGACTTTCAATCGTCAGGATTTAGCAACAAAGGTCCAGTTACAATGACTATGACGCCCTCATGGGGATTCATGTCTACTCCAGCTTCAAGCCCTAGGCCGTATTCATCAGCCAGCAATTCTGCCTTTAGAGGAAGTCGGTGGGAGACTGACCAGTGCTGGTAGAGTAGAAGAAATATGGCAACCCTTGGATGTGTGTCGAGAGGAACTCTCATACAACTCATTCCGCTGTAAATTTGTATCATGATGGTAAAGTAGAAGTGAATCAAATGACTGTAGATGTAGTGGTGCTGCTCGAAGAAAGACCGAAGGTGTCTATTGTCTTGCAAGAGCGCGAAGCCCTCAAGCAGGCTCAGATATGGAAAGAGCGCACATGATTATTGGACCTTTAGGCCAAAGAATCAATGAAACCATTCTTTCTAAATTTACGTGGCGTTCCTTAGCAAATTTATATTTGGTCTGATCTTGTTTTTGCCTCAATATCTCGTCATATATTCTGTACAGCATCTCACATTCAAGTCACTCATGCGCATTCTGCCGGACATTCTTAGTGCGTCAAGTAACATAATTTTTTGGCGATTATGCATGCTTCTGGTTAAAAAACGTGTGAATCAATTCTAGTCTTTACAATTTGGAGTACATACTCGCTTTCTAGGTAGTTTGTGGCGGTGTCGGACATTCTTAATTCGTCAAGCAGCGTGGGGTTCTGGCGGTTGTGAATGCTTCTGCCCGAGAAACGTGTGGAACGGCTCTAGTCTTCAGAATGTGGAGTAATTACTCGCTTTCTATCCAGTTTGTGGTGGTGTGGAAAATTCTTAGTTCATCAAGCAACATGGATTTGTGACGGGATGTAAATGCTTCTGCACAAGCAGCTTGTGGAGCGACTGTAGTCTTTAGAATTTGGAGTAAATACTCGTCTGCTATGCAGTTCGTGGTGGTGTGGGAAATTCCTAGTGCGTGGAACAACATGGATTTCTGGCGGTTATGAATCCTTCTGCTCAAGAAACGTGTGGGACGACTCTAGTCTTCGGAACTTGGAGGTAAAAGTCGATTTTTGTGGCAGGTTTGCATGATGCAAACGTTTATATTCAGATGATCACTCTCTGCATGCGACTGTATATGCGTCTCATGTGCCACATGTTGCATACAGAGGTGTAATGAAGGGCATTAGTACAGAAAGTTGAGTGAGTGCTTGAAATGCGATGGTGGTTCTCAATGTGAGAAGAACTTAGTTGTTTGTTTCAGAAAATGGGGCAAACTGAAAGCGGAGAAAATAATAATTTCCTAATGGTGTTGTGTCACGTAACGATGTGAACTACACAGGAGGAAGTGTCACTTGCAAGTCACATGTAGATAGTTGCATGTGGTGAGTAGGGAAATCAACCCCCAAGTAGGATAATCATTGCAACAATTACATGCTTGAGTTACAGAAAGCGGTTGGCTACCAAGTAGGTTTGGTCACTGCAATACTTAAGATGTTTTCAAGGATGGGAAGACAACCACCAAGTCTTCCGTTAATTAGTTGCTGCAACTTTTAATTCCTTGAGAGTAGAGGGCGGTTTTGTGCACATGTAAGAGAGCAACTTTCTTCAAAGGGGACTTCTTCTTAAGCTCTAAGCTCTTGTACGTGCAATCACAAGTTTGCACTTGAAGGTTGCAAAGTTGACTTCTCCTAATGCTTACTTTGAAGTCGTACACCTATTAGTGAATGTTATTTACAAGGTATGTCATTCACTCACATACTAAACAAGCATAAGGTATGTAGGCCTTATGTTGTCACTCTTCATCATGCGTCTATATTTGAGTGGTAAGGCATGCATGTGTTTTTCAGTTACTTTCTTGGACCGACCCCTATATTTTGATTGGTGTATTTCGGTGAGGACCAAAGGACAGACACTATAAAGAAATGTGTTTGAAAGAGATTAATTCAAATTTTTTTACTATTCCACACTCAATAATGAACAAGATTGGGAGGACCTATGTATTCAATTACAAAATCAACAAACATTTGCTTCTCATAACCATAACTAAATCGGGGAAAGTCCAATTTTTAATATGGATTTTGTTGATACTTTACCATAGATTTGCTTATGCAACACAATTTTCATTGTGTAAATCTAATCAGTAGAAGTGAAAGAACATGATTCAAAACAAATTGAATAACACCCACATATCTTATATGTCAAGGCTTTTAGTAAAGAATAAAAAGCAAACACCAAAAAGACACATATTGCAATAAGATTAGACTACGTGTTCTAGATATGTTAATATTTATATATTCATTAGTTAACACATGTGGAAAGGCTTACGTGACCGTTCAAAGAGAAAGAGAATCAATCAACATGGACATCTCATAACTTTTGCATCTTAACTCCAATCCCAAAACTTAAAATGCCAATCTTCGTGATTTGCAATTTGGCTCGCTGAAATGTGATGATAATTCCCAAACCGATTCAACATCCAAAAACCTATTACTAGGGCCACACATCTTGTATGAGTAAAATATTGGAGGAACCTTGCACATAGATGAGTCCTACCACTTTGCAGAACGGGAATGAAATAGGATTGTGCAAAGAGTATGAAAACAGATTCAGGAATTCAATACCATGGCCATCTTAGCCCTTAGAATTCATGAACAATGTCCGGGGAGATTGTTGGGCATTATCGGTCAGAATCCCAGTGTTCCCAAGTCCAACTGGTTACATGTTGTGATCTCTCGGTTTTTGTTTACTTATTTGAGGTACACTCCATAGATTCTGCTAGAAAGGTCAGTAATTTTTCCTGAAGTCTTGAACTTCTACTGTTAATCTCTCAAACATCGTACAGGGTGGTGACCTTGGCATTACGTAGATTCGTTGCCGATTTACATCAGTTTCAGACAGAAAGTCTTCAGTCTGGGATTTGAACACATTTCTCAAGAAACCAATGACCGGAACTCCCCCTCCGGAAATTTGTTCAGCATTCTGGAGTCAACCTGTGTGATCTTCTGTGTGCAGAGTTTGTGGGTTGACCTTGTGAAGACAGACAGGAGATAGATTATACATCTGCTTAAGTCGTGTGCTTCATATATTTACTCACATCAAGCATGTTGGGTCAGGGTTTTTCTCAAACTTAATTTGGAGATAAGGCATCAACCCCTGAAATCATACATCGTAGCGCCACTTCACACATGAGCCAAGAGCCGTGACCTTGTACTGGCGAGGACCCTTGACTCTCATCCGAAGGCTGTACCATGGGTGTTGGGAAAGCCATTGTATGTGGGCTTGGGCCCTCAAGTGTGAAGTGAGAACAAACCATGTTGCGGGACCATTGCATATTTTGTTGGCAGAAAAAGAGGGGAGGATTTGGTTTAATATAACATGTTTCAAACATTACCAATTTAAGAGAATTACTTGGTGGTGTTTGTCTGTCTTGGTATCTGTTCTGGAATTTGCCTTGCAATCTGTCTTGAAATTTGTCCTGCTGGAAAAAAATATTAAAAAAATCATGGTCTCTGGGGATTTGTGCCAGGCTCACCTCTTGGAGGTGGATCTAATGCAAATTCCAATAGATCATGCATTCTTATCCATAACTTGCCATGTAGGACTTCATGTAGACTTTCAATCCACGAACTTTTCTTTGGGCCTTCACCTCCTAGTGTGAAGTGAACTTGGACGGTCTACGCCTTTTCGACCAATGAGAGCTCTCACATTGCCATGGTAAGGGGCTTTTAGCCTTGTGTGTGGAGTGGCCCTTAGCCCCTAAATTCTCAAGCGTTGACTTTCCATTTTTGGCTAGGTCTAGCACCATTGCTTGGTATTTCAATCCTGTAGCAAAATAGATTCCGTTTCTCTCAATTCCAACTGTACGGATGTGAACTACACTACCGTCTATTTTACATGTGAATATTTGGAGTCAATTAGACCACATCTACAAGGTCAACTTGACATGTGAATAGAGCTTTCATCATGGGAGCAACTTAAAAAAAAATCTAATTTTTTTTGTTTGATGTCCACTTGGGTCAAGGCAAAAAAATTTGTAGGTTGGAAATATGGCCATAATATGTCAAATATCTTTGGTGGATTCATGCACAACCGTGATCTTGTTTGGTGGGCACAAACCTCACCCAAATTGGACATGCTAGCTAAAATATATGGGCTGCAAACTAGAGAGGTCACCATTTGTTATATTTGCACTTGACGCATGTTGGGTAGCTCATAGAACCACCTCCCAAAACATGTAGTTCCAAATCCTCAAAAAACCTACATGCTTGAAATATGGCCTTTATATATGTTATTTTGGACCTAAACTCTAAACCGATACGTACCATCCATCCACATAGATTGCCATGAGAATATTAGGTGGCAACCCAATTTGGGTTGCATGAGTGCTTAAGGGTTAATATTTTTTGCTTCATGTATATGAATAATTTGTACTGCACATATTTTGACTACAACCATGTTCAAAGCTTGTACAGGGAGGTCTTGACATTAGATTCGTTAAGGATTTACATCAGTCATAGTCAGAAGTCTTCACTAGGGATTGAACCGATCACTCAAGAGAAATCAAAGATTAAAAAAAAACTAATCTGCAACTCATCTGTATGATTTCAATGGGCAATATTTGTGGGTTTGCATATTTATTGAAAGAAGGGCAATTTCAGAATAGTCACATGCATTAACTCTATAGCAAAGAGGCCCGTTCACAGATGGAAATTTTGGCATCAACCGCTAGTTGCACAGGAAAATCAAATGATGATGAATTTAAAAGGAGTTTACCACACTTGAACTTTGCAAAATTAAACACCAAGATGGTCTTCTTGTGTTCACATCCCAACTTTTCTCTAGAACGTGGTCGACAATAGTCCATGGCTTTTTAGAAAGAATGTGACCCCAAAACCTAACCTTCCAAGTCTTGGAATATCTGATACCAGGTAGATTGAGTATATCTCATAAAGTAAAGTGATAAATGGTGTGATGGAAGGTATATATAGAGGCGCACTTGAATCTGTGCTCAAAGGGAAAAAGAAAAGAAAAGAAAATCCAACATAAAACCATCCGACAATCCGACATGAATTTGAGCATGTTGGTCAAAGGGACAAATTAAATAATGACCGAAACTATTTCCGGGGAGATTTTTGGGCATTATTGGTCAAAATCCTAGTGTTTCCAAGTCCAACCAGCTACATGTTGTGATTTTTTTTTTCTTTATTGATTTGAGGCATATTTCATACATTCCTCTGTAATGATCAGTAATTATCCTGAAGTCCTGAGCTTCAGCCGGTTATTTCTCAAAGTCATCGGTTCATCCATAACTAATGGTTGGTTATCCCTGTTCATGGGGCCGAAAGCATCAAAACCTTCAAGAGAATCAAATTATACATATGGTATTTCAAACATTTTGTGAACACTTCCTTTTTTGTATTTGATCCAACCAAAGTGGTAGCCCTCCATTTTTCAGGAACTAACATGGATTTGTAGTAGGTTCTGTATGACCTGAGTTTGTGGCCAGGGTTTAATATGGTTCATGAACAAAGACCGGAGAGAACCGACTGCTAATTGCAGATGAACCGGTTGAGTTTGAGAGATTACCAGTTGAAGTTCAAGACTTCAGGAAAATTACTGACCATTTTAGCGGAATCTATGGAATGTACCTCAAATTGGTAAAGAAAAACCGAAAGATCACAACATGTAACCAGTTGATTTGGAAACACTAGGATTTTGACCCATAATGCCCAAAAATCTACACTGTTTTGGTCATTGTTTAATTTGTCCCTTTCACCAACATGCTCAAATTCATGTCGGATTGCCCGATGTTGGTTTTTCTTTTCTTTGTCTCTTTGAACAGGGATTCAAGTGCGATTCTATATACCTTCCATCACAACCATTAATCACTTTGTTTTATGAGATATACACACTCTACCTGGTACTAGTTATTATCAACTTTGAAAGAAACCACGACCCAACATGCTTCATGTGACTAAATATATTAAGCACATAACATAAGCATATGTATAATCTATCTCCTGTCTGTCTTCACAAGGTGAACCCACAAATTCTGCACACTGAGATCACACAGATTGACTCCAGAATGCTGAAGAAATATCCGGAGGGGGAGTTCCGGTCATTGGTTTCTTGAGGAATGTGTTCAATTTCCAGTGAAGACTTTCTGTCTGAAACTGATGTAAACCGGCAATGAATCTACGTAATGCCAAGGTCGCCCTGTACGACGTTTGAACACGATTTTATGCTTATCAAAATCTGTGCAATATAAATCATATATATTGCACATGAAGATATAAGCATTAAGATGTATGATACATACCAGGGGTTCATGGTTAATCTCCAAACCATGACCTTGCCTACACGGTCGATGCCCATTTGACATTCTGTGCGAAGCAACCCTGCTGCATTTGTTACTAAGTCTCGCGATGAATCATCTGGTTGTATTGCGAGGCTCATGTACTTAGTGTCTAAGATTTGGTTCCTTTCTTCCTGATCTGTTTTCTTCTTCCTCCAATCTTGGAAGTTGCCGCCGTGGTGTGGCTTCCGGATCTGAGCGTCTTCCGGATCGCTTCTGCATGGATCTGGACTTTCAATCTGTGCCGCAGCCGCAGCCGCAGCTCCTTCATTTTGCTTTCCAAGTTGTTACGTCATGGGTCTTCTTTGGCTCTTCTCCTACATGGCGATCTGGCTTCGCACCATTTCTCCGTTGCGCATCGAGATCTACTCTATAGTGGCTGGATGTGGCGTGGTCTCCTCCGCGAGCACTTCCTTCGATGTCCATATTCCTTGACAAGTGTAAACCTCATTTCTTCATCACTCTGTAGTATCCTCGGTCTGGCTTTGCGGCAGCGGGCAGGAGATTCGGACAACGAAATAAAATCAGTATAGAAGGTGCTAGGGCCCAAGGTTCCGGGCACAGTCTTCAGTTATTCCGGAAACAATAGGGTTAACCTCGAAGAACGCGCTCTCCTCTCCGCATAGATTGCGCTACCACTCGGTAGTTTTTTTATCTACATTCCGTCGCACAGCCTCTTGAGGAATCTCACCTTGTTCTAAGTATAGAGGTCAGCAGTTGATTCCAGAGAACTAATTCTGTGAAGTTTTGCCGCTGTCTGAGCGCGAAACGAGCGAGTTCTGTGGAGTGATTTATAGTGTGTGGCGAGTTCTGAAATTGCAGAGCACGGGAGTAGGAAGCTCGATAACAATATCGTGTAAGAGAGCTGCGCAGTTGATTTCAGGGAATTCTGTGATTTTTTGACGTGGTTGGAGTCTTAATTGGAGCGAGTTTAGTGGAGATTATAGTTCATTTGACAGCTCGATTGACGAGCATTCTCAGCTGTCTATGCAAGGCACAGAGCCACTTTCGGAGCGTTTCTTGCTAAGTTAACTGTTAGGGTGGGTACTGTGGATAGCAGTTGCTTCGGTTTCTTGTGGAAGTAGCTGTAGTGCTGTTTGGGAAGGGCGAGGTGGTTTTGGAGGAGTCTTAGGTCTTTCGGAGCTTCGCGATGGTGTGTTGGAACATGCTTGGATATTTTTGAGAGCGGACGAAGCATTGTACTGTAGGGGTTTTAGGTTGAGACAATTGATTGAGGCTGTCGAGAAAAGCCGGCTGTTTATTGAGGTTCTCACGAGGATTGATCGCGACATTAAGCTAGGGAGACACGCCACATTGATTTTTGGAGATTTTAGAATCGAAGTATTTGAGGGAGGAATGACAACAGCCATAGTTGGATTGTCTCCTGTTCATTCTTTTACAAGAGACTCGATCTGCAAATCTCCCACTGCTCTCTCAGGATCTGGAATTAAATTCTCATCGTCTCAGTTTTGCGGGCAAACAGTAGGCGTGGCGGCCGCTGGCACATACGACTCGAGCAACAGAAGCTTCGTCTCAAGCCCCAGGGCATACACCGCAACAGAGGGGCAAAAATGTACCTCAAGGTCAGGGCCAGCCACAAGGAGCTTGTACGAGTCATTAGGAGTGTGCAGAACCGCCACTGCTAAGGAAATCAAAACAGCTTACAGGCTTGCGGCTCGCCGCCTCCATCCTGATGTAGTTCCGGAAACTCAAAGACAAGACGCTACCAAAGCGTTCTTGGAAATTCAGAAAAGCTACGGTATTCTGTCCGATCCTCAAAGAAGAGCGGCTTACGATCTATCCCTGACGATGAATGACTTTCAATCGTCAGGATTTAGCAACAAAGGTCCAGTTACAATGACTATGACGCCCTCATGGGGATTCATGTCTACTCCAGCTTCAAGCCCTAGGCCGTATTCATCAGCCAGCAATTCTGCCTTTAGAGGAAGTCGGTGGGAGACTGACCAGTGCTGGCAGAGTAGAAGAAATATGGCAACCCTTGGATGTGTGTCGAGAGGAACTCTCATACAACTCATTCCGCTGTAAATTTGTATCATGATGGTAAAGTAGAAGTGAATCAAATGACTGTAGATGTAGTGGTGCTGCTCGAAGAAAGACCGAAGGTGTCTATTGTCTTGCAAGAGCGCGAAGCCCTCAAGCAGGCTCAGATATGGAAAGAGCGCGCGCACATTGTTACTGCACCTTTCGGCCACAAAAATAATGAAACTCTCGTTAGGCAGCGTGGGATTCTGGCGGTTATGAATGCTTCTGCTCAAGAAACGTGTGGAGCGACTCTAGTCTTTAGAATGTGGAGTAAATACTCGCCTTCTATGCAGTTTGTGGTGGTGTGGAAAATTCTTAGTTCATCAAGCAACATGGACTTGTGACGGGATATAAATGCTTCTGCACAAGCAGCGTGTGGAGCGACTGTAGTCTTTAGAATTTGGAGTAAATACTCGCCTTCTATGCAGTTTGTGGTGGTGTGGAAAATTCCTAGTGCGTGGAACAACATGGATTTCTGGCGGTTATGAATCCTTCTGCTCAAGAAACGTGTGGAACGACTCTAGTCTTCAGAACTTGGAGCTAAAAGTCGATTTTTGTGGCAGGTTTGCATGGTGCAAACGTTTACATTCAAATGATCACTCTTTGCATGCGACTGTATATGCGTCTCATGTGCCGCATGTTGCATACAGAGGTGTAACGAAGGGCATTGGTTCAGAAAGTTGGGTGAATACTTGAAATATGATGGGGGTTCTCAATGTGAGAAGAACTTAGTAGTTGGTTTCAAACAATGGGGCAAACTGAAAGCGGAGAAAATAATAATTTCCTAATGGTGTTGTGTCACGTAACGATGTGAACTACACAGGAGGAAGTGTCACTTGCAAGTCACATGTGGATAGTTGCATGTGGTGAGGATGGAAATCAACCCCCAAGTAGGATAGTCATTGCAACAATAACATGCTTGAGTTACGGAAAGCGGTTGGTTACCAAGTGGCTTTGGTCACTGGAACACTTGGATGTTTTCAAGGATGGGAACATGACTTCCCCGGCCCTACATTCAACCACACTCTCCTATTACTTTGCGCATGAATATTGTAATAAAACCAAGAGGATCACAACATTAACTCAATATGCACGCACATTTCACATGAGTTTGGTGACTGTACCTTTGATGAAGGAGTCATATGGACGACAGAGCCTACGCCATATCCATATTGTGCTGTATTCGCCACCGCCGCCGTAGGACCTCGGCTTCTTCGGCCACCTCTCCCTTGTTCTCGCGTTGGTCTGGGGCTATCTGCCACCTCCTTTGCCTCATAGTCATCTTCCAGCTGCTCGTAGTCTATGTCCAATGGCGTCTCCCATTCCCCTTGGCCACCCTCTTCATATGTCATGTGCGCCATACCAGGATTCCTCGCATTCCTCCTCTGCCTACCAATGCGATGTACTTCCATGGAACCGGCCAATCAAATAATCTAGCAATAGAACACACCACTTTTTGCAATTGTGATGGGCTTCCACTCTAAAATCTTCCCTTGATTTGCCGTTGCCTACTGTGAATTCTCAACTCAACATTGATGGGGAGTATTGGTGGTGGAGCATTTAGACGAGGTTGCTACGTGATTAAGGTCTGGTTCACACTATGGCCAAACTTCGAGAGGAGAATCGTTTGGACCAATGAAAATGCAGAAAAAATGTCCAAAGTCCGTCCTCTCGGCCTTCACACTAGAGGCCGAAGTCCAAAGGACGTCGCCTCCAAAAGAGCCTAGGTGGTAGCACTTTTAGGAAGTTATGGCGCCAAGAGTTCCGCCTCTTGAGCAAAGTTTGGGTCGAGCAAAATGCTCGACCCAAACTTCCGTCGAAAGGCCAAACTTTTTTTCCATTAAAATATTCAAAATCTGATAGAATCTGGACGGTTAGATGGAAAAGGCAAATTTTTTCAAGGGATAAAGTGGGTCGTCTCTCTCTTCTCGCCCTCTTTCTCTTATGCCCTTGTTTTTGGTTCATTTGTTTTTTCCCTTATTTTTGTTGGTTTGCTTCAATTTTTTTTCGCAATTTTTTTTTCATGGAGCAGTTTTCTCAAAACGGAGAGTTCTTTAGCCAAGAGAGGTGGATGGGGTTAGAGAATTTTTTGAGTGTAAACTCTTTTGGTGCATTTCAGCCATATTTAACACCTATTAGAGAGGAAAGAGTGAAAGAGGTGGAAGTTGAGAGGGTTGAGAGAGTTGAAAAAAGAAGTGTTGAAGAAGAGAAGGATGGTGAGATAATAGGGACTTCACAGAAAAGAGTTGCCCTAAAGAAGAAACCTACTCAAGTTGAAGTGAAGGTTGAAGGAGAGGAAGGAAACCGGAATTGGCTAGATTCCGAGGTATATCAACTCATTGCTTTGAAGGGGGAGATGGAGCACGACTTTAAAAGAAACGGCAAAAAACAAGGTGAGTAACCCTAAACCTAACTAGGTTTTTTTGCAAATAAAATTTCAAATTTTAAGGATTTGTAAGGCCTATTTGGAGGCCTAAAGGCCTTTTGCCTTTAGGCGGGCCCGTATCCCGGCCCCAGGCCCCCCTTCCCCCCTATAGGGATTTGTGCAAATGTCGCCATTGGGATTTGAGCCTCGTATCCTCCCCTTACGACCGGGAGGCTTCTTCCCACCAACCCTTTTGGTAATCGCATGGCCACCACCTCCCTTTACATACCTCCCAATCCATTAATCTCTTCCCTTATATTTGCTAGTATTGTTTTTTCTGATGCAGTTTTTGACTGTTTGTCTTATTATTTCATTGTTTTGAGTACATGAATTGATACATGGGTGCGGCTTCATGCAAGGATGGTGATTATGCTCCCCAAGTTCAACCGAACAACCCAAGCGTGCCGTAAGAAGTTTAATCAAATTTTTGCTTCTTACAAATAAGACAAACTTGCCAACGATATTTCAGGCAACAACCGGCAAGAGAGTAAATTTTATGACGCTCTAGATCAATGGTACCATCAAGCCTGCCAAGTTTTCAAGCACGTATCAACTATAACAAATGATAGTGCAGATTTTCCAACCAATTCTTCTCTAGAAATAGAAAGTGTCCCAATATCCACCCCTTCATCAATATCAAAGACAAAGAATCATTTTCGGGAAATTATAATTTTTGACAAAATGGCTGAAACCAAGATTGGTGTAACATTCTCAAATATTATGAGATTCAAGAGGCATGTTCCACCCAACCTTAGAGCTTATATACAAGTACCACTGGCAGTTGAGGCCACCTCCAACTGGTAGTTAAGTAGTAGTTAAATATATATTAACGAGCTCTCCCCCATGCCTTTAGGATATCTCTAAGTGCAGTTAAATAATGGTCTCTACTTACGTGGGAGAACTACGTGTAGAACCACAGTCATCAACTAGTAGTTAACTCCCTTTACCTTTAGGACTGCTAGAGCACTTAGGGTAGCGCCTCTAGTTTTATAGTAAAGGAGTCCCAGTTGAATGAGAGGTTGTAAATAAATATAAAACAATAAATATGTAATACACGTTACACACCTCCCCACTTAGGAATGAACGTCCGCGTTCATGAATGATCCCAAATCGTAGTGCATCAAGACAAATATAGTCAAGACCACCACTAATTTAAGCGAGCCATGGGATCTGTATTTGTACCATGCTCCATACCAATTGGCAGGGTGAAACAAGTTAATAATAACACCCCGTTTACCGGATCCTGTGCGGGCCGGAGAGAACAGAAGGCGCCTACCCCGAAGATACCTTCTGCCTCAAACATTTTTGCGCAGCTGGGGCTTCGCGGTCACGCTTAACACCGTGGCGTGTAAGTCTGTCCTCAGACTTTGCTACTGCATCCCAGTACTCCTTGAGGACTTCTACACTCAAGTTGCATTCGGGCTCCCATGAATTATGCTCAAGTGCATATCCGAGCCATTTGATAAGATAGAATTTCTTGGGGCGAGAACGAGACCCTCTATCTTCGTGTGAAAGCACGCGTTCTACTTCATAAGATGCATCTTCCTCAAAGACTGGCGGAGGAGGAGGCTGTACCCTGCCATCGGCCACATAAGGCCTAAGAAGTGACACATGAAAAACATCGTGGATCTTAAATGTATCTGGCAGTTGCACGCGGTATGCTACCACCCCTATCCTTTGCACCACCCGAAATGGGCCAATCCACCTTGGTAAAAGCTTTCGAGCTCCTGGGACCTTCAACTTAATGTTGGCAGTACTTACTAGCACTTGCTGGTCCACTTCGAACGAGACCTCTCGTCGGTTCTTGTCAGCATAGAACTTTTGTCGTTGTTGCGCAGCAATGAGATGTTTCTTGGCCTGGCCAATCACATGTGTCATATGCTCGACAAAATTCTACGCAGCAGGGACTTGACACCTGCTGTTCCCACTAATTGGTGTCCGGGACTGCTGACCATAGTTCAGGACAAACAGAGTATTCCGTACAGACTCTTGCCAAGAGCTATTATATGCAAATTCAACTACTGCAAGGAATTCATCCCAATCATCTTGCACTGGGTTGACATAATGCCGCAACATATCCTCCAGGATACGGTTTACCCGTTCCGTCTGCCCATCAGTTTGAGGATGGAATGCGGTGGACATGGCCAACCTTGTCCCCAAAAGACCATGCAACGCATCCCAAAACCTACTTGTGAATCTAGCGTCCCTGTCGCTTAGGATTACCCTGGGTAGACCATACAACTTATATATATGATCACGGAATAACCTTGCCGTACCTTTAGCAGTAACGTGTGTGGTGGTTGGCATAAAGTGGGCCATCTTGGACAACTTATCCACGCACACAAAGATGGCATCATAACCATTAGCAGATGGAGTCAATCTAGAGATAAAATCCATGCTCACTATTTCCCAATTTCTATCAGGAATCTCCAATGGTTGTAAAAGGCCTGCTGATTTAAGAGTAGGGGCCTTACTTCTTTGGCAAATCTCACAAGATTTTATATAGCTTCTAATGGACCCTTGCATCTCAGGCACCAAAAGTTTACTCGCACCCTCTTATACGTCTTAGTTACCCCTACATGACCGCTATACATTGCATCATGATACTCACGGAGCAAAAATGACCTGATATTCGATCCTTGGAATGACACATCTGGAACCACAACCGCCTTTTCATATCACCAAATGTAATTCTCATAAACAAAATGTTTCAGATTGTGCGGGTTTGAGAACCAAGGATCAAGAGTATGCCCGGAAATGATAGTTTGATATAACTTCTGATCACTGACGAACTCCGGGTACCCCTTCGGATTGTTGTCTTGCTCAACAGGATCACCTCGCCTAGCGTCTGCAGCCACCATTTGAAGGACCGAATTACTTGGAGCAGACCGCGGTGCCATCAAGGTTGGCTGGTCACCCGGGTCTAGTGGATTCCGACTTAGAAGATCTGCCATATTAATCCTTCCTGGTCTATACACCCATCTATAGACAAAATTTTGCTCCAAGAACTCCAACCACCGAGCTTGACGCCTTGATAACATCTGTTGTGTTTTTAAATACACCAGAGGGTTATGATCTGTGACGATCTTGCAATTTGCACCCTCTAGGTAACACCTCCAGGTTCGCATGGCGTGCACAACTGCTGCAAGTTCTTGTTCACCAGTAGTATAATTTCTCTCAACGGGAGAAAATTTCTTCCTCTCAAAAGCAATGGGCTTACCTCCCTGAAGTAAGACGGCCCTGCTCCGAGTAAAAAAACGTCACTAACGACCTCAAATGGCTCCCCTAACTTGGGTAAGGTCAGAACTGGTGCATGTGTTAAAGCATATTTAACATTCTCAAAAGCGCATTCACACTCGTCAGTCCAAATGTACTTGACTTTGCTTCGCATCAGAGAAGTCAAAGGCGCAACCAGAGTCGAATATCCATGTATGAATCTGCGGAAGTAATTGCAAAGCCCCAAGAATGATCGTAATTGTCCGACTTTAAGAGGTCTATGCCACTTGGCCACAGTCTCAATTTTCTTAGGATCCACCTTAATGCCCTCCTTGCCAACAACATGTCCTAAATAATGCAATTCATTCTTTCCGAAATGACACTTAGACATCTTTGCATAAAATTGATTCTCTCGTAGAATTTGAAGTACTTGTGCCAAATGACTGACATGTTCCTCCTCGTTCTTTGAAAAAATTAAGATATCATCCAGATATACCGAAACAAATTTTTCAATGAACTTGTGAAAAACACGATTCATTACTCCTTGAAAAGTTGCTGGTGCATTGGTCAATCCAAAACTTAATACTTTGAATTGGTAATGACCAAACGGTGTTCTAAACGCCGTCTTAGGAGCATCCTCCTTGGATATCCTAATCTGGTGATAACCTTGTGCCAAATCAAGAGATGAAAATACTGTAGAGCCGGCTAACTGGTCAAAAAGATCATCAATACGAGGCAACGGATAACGATTCTTTACCATTTGCTTATTAAGTGCCCGATAATCCACCACCATTCGCAGCGCTCCATCTTTTTTCTTGACGAACAAGATGGGAGACCCATAAGGCGATGAACTAGGATCTATCCATCCCTTTTCCAAATACTCCTTGATCTGTTTCTTGGCCTCCTGCAGCTCGAGAGGACTCAACCTATAGATTGGCCTAAATGGCGGCTTGCCATCTGGCTCTAAAAGAATAGTATGGGCCATTCCCGCTCTGGAGGTAACCCTGTAGGTATAGGCTAAAAAATATCAGCATATTCCTCCAACACTGTGGCATAAGGTGTTGCCACTGTGTCCTCTACGTCGTCTCCAACCGCGGTCAACTGAACTAGGAACGACGTTGTTCCCTTCCGAATTGACCGTTTGAACTGCATGGCGGTGAGTCTATGGGGATTTGGACTCTGACATTGCACTGGGTTCACATGCAATGTTATTTTACGGCGGCCCTTATACAACACGCAACATTCAGATGCAAAATCCAAGCGTGCCTTGTGTTGCACTAGCCAATCATTGCCCAATATCAAATCAATGCCTTCACTTAACTTTGCCACCAGGCAAGTAATTTGGCTTTGATATTGCTGTATTCTAACATGAACTTTAATCTTGTCGTCCGTTTGGACTTCATCACCATTGCCTAATACCAGTGTGTTACTGCCATTTTTCACTTTTAACCCGAAGGTCTTAACAAAACCAGAACTCACAAAGCAATGTGATTCGGCACTATCCATTAATACAAATGCATCATGATGAGCTACTTGCCCTGAGAAACTCATCATCAGTTGAGAAGACAGAGTGAGCTGATTCAGCACATGTGGCCTAGGTTCATCCAAATAAACATGCCACTGCACTGAGTTTGATTCAAATTGATGGACCAATTTAAATCGTGGTAAAGTTCTCTTAAGACTTTTTGCTTTACGTTTGTCAACAATAAAACAAGCACCGGTCTCATAGGGCGCTCGCTCTTTACCGTGCAAATAAGATCTCAAGAAACTTTGCAAATCATCCACTGATGGTATAATCAATGAGAACGCTCCATAAACTTTGGAGTTCACATCTAACACATCACTAAGTGGGAGTAACGGAGTTGGCAAAATAATGTCTTTATTCAAAATATCAAACACGATTACATTAAATTGCTTTTTGACTAAGCCTTGAATCACTTCCAAAGCATCATTAGGCAAATCAAAAACACCCTCCGAAACTCGAACAGGTCCTGACACTAGCCCACTGCCTAAATGTCGGACTTGTGAAAAAACTTCTTGTCTTTCTTTGCAGGTTGCTGCTCAGCACTCTTCTTGCCATCAAGACAATCTCTAGCCAAGTGTCCTTCCTTGTGACATTGAAAATAAAGACCATCATTTTTGCCGAAGGGGCCTCCCCTTTACCCTGATTACTCTTCTTGTAAAATGCGGAAGAGCGGCCTTCAGAGCGGCGAGACTTGTTGTCTCTAATCGGCCCTGTGTGGCCATTGGTCTTGACAACCGGTGCATCAAAATGAGACTTATCATTGTCCCGTCCTTTTGCATCTTGTGTGTACGTAGCATCTATACTCACTGCATAATTGATGAGACGCTTGATGTCCTCCCATGGCCCACCATCGCCCTTAGGATCCACCAAGACCTTCTTGCGGATATCCTCCTTGAGCCCTGATATGAATCTCTCAATCTTATCTCCCTGGGAGACATGATTTTTAGTAATGTGTGAGCACAACTGCTGAAACTCATTTGCATAGTCCTCAACAGAACCTTTCTGTTTAAGAACACGAAGCTTGTTCCGGGCTACCAACTCCTGATTGACACTGCCATAAGCAGTGAGTAATGCATCATAGAAGTTATTCCAGAGCTGTGGATCTTTCTTATCCGTTGCCAGCTCCAATGCAAGCATATCCCAATGTTGTGACACATTGGTTTCCAGATATGTTGATGCAATTGTGACCCACTCCTCAGGAGCAATCTGGCGTGCAACCAAGAACTTTTTCATCTGGTTGAGCAAAGCCAGAATGGTAATTTTGGACTTATCCTTGAACCGTTCCGGCTTGCCAGCAACTGTGGTGGACTTAGAACGGTCCCCCTCATTATACTTCTTCAAGAGTTGGACCTGACATTCCAATGCTTCCAAGTGATTGGAATGCGTGTTCACAATCGAGAAGGTTATTTCACCTTGCTGCTCTACACGCTGAGATTGACTTAAGTCATCAATCAATTTCCCATTGCAGTAATCCTGAATAGCTTGGACCACCAAACTACGGATACTTGCCTCACTCGGTGAAGAGGATGTGCCAATCGGGAAAACCTGGGGAGGACTATCCTCCCTTGACGGTCCAAAAGTGTCCATATCCTCGATGGCCATAACATAAACACACAAAATACAATGCCAAAAATTTGCGGGACTGCTCATGCGGTCCTGTACAATAAAAACCAAAACAGTAGACAAAACAATTCTACCCCCCAGTAGCTTTCCCCAACAGAAAAAATAACCTCGTGTCTGAGAGCCACAGTTTTCAAATTTTAACCACGAGTAAACAACCTACTCAGAAATCTTGCCCCAAAATTTCGACCTGATCCGATTTTCTGCCTAGGAGTTATAAAAATTTTCGTATGCTGCTCTCAGAAGAACTTCAGAATAGGATAGCTTCCTCTGAATTTCTTGAAATGACCTGAAATTTTAACTGTGACTAGAGAGACTAAACACAAATCATCTCACCAAATTTCAAGCCTATCCTATTTTCTGCCTAGGAGTTATACCCTTTTTAGTGCATAAATCTACCCAGGTTTCAGAATACTATAACTCCACCCCACTGACTTAAAACATCTTTAGATTTTAGCAGTGATCACTAAAACCAATTATTTATGACCCCCTAAAATGAGAGCCACAGGAGACGACGTAGCTCTCCTATGCGACGCTCACTGCCCAGGCAGCAGGCTGCCTCCCTCTGCTAGGCCGGAAGGAGATGAGACGAGACGAGGCGAGACGCGACCCCCCAGGATCGCAACACCCTCTAGAAAAATTACCAGCATAACAATTACACGGCGGAAGTTAATAGAAACCCAAATGAAAACAAGGTACAAGAGCGCCGGCTCTGATACCAATGTAACGTTCTCAAATATTATGAGATTCAAGAGGCATGTTCCACCCAACCTTAGAGCTTATATACAAGTACCACTGGCAGTTGAGGCCACCTCCAACTGGTAGTTAAGTGGTAGTTAAATATATATTAACGAGCTCTCCCCAATGCCTTTAGAATATCTCTAAGTGCAGTTAAATAATGGTCTCTACTTACGTGGGAGAACTACGTGTAGAACCACAATCATCAACTAGTAGTTAACTCCCTTTACCTTTAGGACTGCTAGAGTACTTAGGGTAGCGCCTCTAGTTTTATAGTAAAGGAGTCCCAGTTGAATGAGAGATTGTAAATAAATATAAAACAATAAATATGTAATACACGTTACAATTGGATTGATGAATTTTTTTGAAAGAACAAATGAACTACTAGAGAGGGTAGATCACCAATTTCACCATCTCATTAATAAATTCTAGTTTAAATTACTACTCTGATTCAAAACTAGAAGTATCATAGTTGCAGCCCTCAAATCGAAGAGTTGATTTTTGGGCTAAATGAGCATTGTAAAAATTCTTTGCTAATAGTAAATGCATACGGGTTGCTTCAACCAACATTTGCTTCATATTTTTTTGACGCTCGACCTTTAATTCTCCGCCTTCACCATTTTCACCTTCTACTTCTTCATCTTCCTCCATTTTAATGAATGGTGTCTCCTCGGCTTCGGGATTTACCTTCTGTAATTCTCTTATTTTCCTCAAAAATACTTCAAGGGCCTTAAACATGTCAATATTCTGTAAATTTCCTAAAGACCTATTAGTCTTCTCTTGCAAATCCTTCTCTGCATCTACCGTCCATTCCATATTAAATTCATCCTTCTTAATTATACACAAATTGTGTAGACAAAGGGTTGTGGTAATAATATCCGGTACATTTTAGAGCGGCATATCAATTCTCTTCAGTAAAATCCGACATCTTCCTTTGAGAATAACGAATACCCTTTCCACGACCATATGGGTGTTTGATTAGATAAAATTCCAATGGGCTTTCTTTCTAGGTAAACCGTCCCTTTCTCCTTTAAAAGGTGAATAAAACCAAGGCCGCATTGGATAGGCTGCATCTCCAATAAACTTGAATGGTAAAAACGAACCTTTCATAATTTTTTTCCCAATTTCAGATTTCTAAAACAATGTCCAATCATATATCCTCCTGGCCCATCCAAAATCATAGTCCCAAAATTTACAATCCACATCTACAACTCCTTGAAGTAAACATGAATAAAACCCTTTTCTATTGTAATATGCTATTGGATCATGGGAGGGTGTTAGAATGGGTATATGGCTGCCATCTATTGCCCCTAATATGAAAAGAGTATCATGTAATGCCTTAAATCCAGAAGCTATCTCTTTCATCCTCGCAAGTGTTGGTTTTGGAAAAAACAATGGTCGTAGTTGAATTCTAATAGCCTCACAACATTCCCTCAATTTTTTTGAAATTGTAGTCAACATTATGTCGTATATATTTCCAATCATTCTTAATGAATCCCAGTTTCTAATCGAGACAAAGTTACCGCAACTCTACATTCAACACTAATACTCTCTCTGAGATGTGTATTTTTTTTCTTCAAAACAAACCCTTAAATAGTACGTAAGTATTTGAACGTAAATTTATTCACCTTCATTCGACGTTTAAATTCCCTATCCGGAAATGATCCCATAAGTGTTTGTTCCAAAAACCCTCCATATATCTGAAAACGCCAACAAGACCTTCCAAAATCCACCTTCCGCCTTTGTTTAATAAATACCGCCATCATCATCATTTAGACATTTTGCTGAAAAATTGCAAGTTTTTGCAACGCCAAAATGCCCACAATAACATACTTCATACCTATAAAGACCGAAAGGAGAACAAGGATGTGTTCCCTTCTAGAATCTATGGTTAAAGAATGAGAGAGGTAAATTTCAGAAAATTCCTCCATTCATGTACCAAGTAATGATTTCAAAATTTTGCAAATGGTATGGGGTTTGGCCTTTGGACTCGTCCTTTGGGGCTTCACACTATGACCGGCCAAAGGCTTCAAGTGGATTATTTTAATATATTTTTTCAGCCCAAAGGCTTCTCCTCTCGACATAGTTTGGTCCAAAAAAGTGACGCTTCTCCTCTCGACTTGGGCACAGTGTGAACCGGCTCTAAGTGCCTTGATCTAATCACATGCATGTAATTACGGCGTAATCTAAAACATATATGATAGGTTAAGATACGGACGAGCCCTCCCTGAATCCTACATGTCTAAACACGTAGGCAATATTCACAGCTGGCTCAACCGCGTCTCACGTGATTCCGTGAGATGTCATTATCCCCGTTACTCCTACGTGACATGGCCAACTTTGTAAGACGGGACTTGGCATCACATGTGGCATTTGGAGGCATCCCCACCCCTAGTTTGGGATGTCTTCCTCCGACATGCACTTGGAAGGGAAGTGGACAATGGCGGAAGCATGTCCGAAAGAAATGGAAAAAAAAACCTAGAGTTTAACGGCAAATGCTTACCTGCAAGAGCTGCCAAGACCAACATTGCACAAGAAGTCCTTGTTATGTTGTATGCGACATTGGCGTAGGAACTCATACTCTGTCATGTTTCCTATTGTTTGCAGTTATAGGCGGGTGTGGGAATCACGATCTCAGGAGGAGGTGAGTGAACTTCACTAACGTATATTATTAACATATTGGCTACTCTTGCTATGTTTCCACATAGGAGGATGTCCCACAAGGTCGTTCCCCCATTGTGGACCTCGATAACATGGACATTGACAAACCTTATTATGAAGCGAGTGATGATTACGAGGAGGCTAAAGATGATG
This sequence comes from Polytrichum commune, assembly GCA_950295325.1. Classification (NCBI taxonomy): domain Eukaryota; kingdom Viridiplantae; phylum Streptophyta; class Polytrichopsida; order Polytrichales; family Polytrichaceae; genus Polytrichum; species Polytrichum commune. The sequence goes on from OX485807.1 coordinate 46,226,072, forward strand.
GCGACGAACGTGAGGCGTCGAGTGAGTAGGATACTGATGAAGCTGATAGTAAAGAAGAAAACGGCCATATGGAAATTCAATCGGATGAGTGTGACTCCATTAATACTCAATCCACGCCTCGTGATTTTGGCGCTTCCCCAATGCACGCTAAGGTCCTCGACTTTGCCTCTTCAAGCCAAGCCACCAAACGAGATCATTTGACCTTGCTTGCAGAACATGAACCGGCTAAGGAACAATATCATGAGGAGGATCAGGAGGGAGATCATAAGGAGGAGGACGTTCACGAAGATGATCACGGCCGAGATCGCGAGGGAGATCACGATGATGATCAAGAGGGAGAACACGAGGACAATCAGGAGGGAGATTACGAAGACGATCACGAAGCTGATGAAGAAAAGGATGCACCTGACAACACTAAAAAATTCAAGGGAAGTTTGCAATCCATGCCTTCTGAGGAAAGCGTGGAAGATCTTCCACCGCCAAGTCCCCCAAAACCCAGTGCGTCCACGCGGAGCAAGCATGTATCCAATAGAGCCTCCCCCAAAGATTGGCCGTCGAGCCGACACAAATCTAGAGTGATGGAGTCTATCATCACCGAGTCTTTTTTGGAAGACAAGATTGTGGGCATCTTGAGCAAAACATTGTCCAACATGCTCTCGGGTTTGTTCCAGGAAGCAATGGGCCAAACCAAAGTTCAGCCCTCCCAACAAGCGCCTCAACAGACACCTTCAGTGGAGGTCGCCGTTGTATCTGCTAAACCAAAAACCCCATTTGATCGAGTGGTTCTTGCAACACAAGAGGTTGGCGTGCAAGGAATGGATGTGGATGAGGTGGATGAAACTAAGCACATGAATGCATCGGCGCTTGCCGTGGATTCCCCCAACACTGCTGCTGCCAATGTAAGTAATCATTCCCTGTGTTTGTGCAGTTTCTTTGACTCTCTACAAGTGACTAAATCTCCACCTGGATGTTTGATCCAGATCGGAGACGGCGCAACATTATGAAGCCTAATGTCGACTAGGACTCCAATTCCTTCAATCAGTAGTTTATTTAGGGTTTAGGATAATGTAGAACGCCTCCCATGTCAGGAGATGCAAGATGTGCGCCCTTATATTATGAATAAAGTGAAAAGTTTTGGCTTGCACCTTTTATTTCTATTTTACATTTAGTAGTCTTTAATAATCCACTGCAATTCACAGGCTTCCTTGCCAATCTTTGAACAAGTGGATTCACTACCGTATGCAACTTCGCATCCTCGAACGCCACCTACTCTTGTCGATGACGAGCGGATTAAACCCTTGCCGAATTTGGGTCCCACGACGGCATCGGTGGCCACTGTGTTATATTGTGCTCCACCTTCACTCTTGGACCCCTCGACCACTGGAGTTGTACCCCCTATTATCACTATTCTTGATACTCCTCTGTCCCCAGTTCCATTGAACCACACAAACCTCTTACCGACTGTTGGAGAAGTAGTTGTCATCCCCGTTGCACATTGTGCTCAATTGGCACTTAAGCCCTCCGAGGTGGAGTCTCTTCAAGAAGAGCGACAATCAGACTTCCAGCCATCGACAACTATCGTGGAGGTGTCTCTTCAAGAAGAGCGATAGTCGAAGGTGTAACCATTGACGAGTGTTGTGGAGGAGGTCGTTCAAAAAGAACGCATGAAGTGCTAAGCGAATGAAGACGTGAATAGACAACGGTATATACAGATGAAGAGCAAAGCAGATAAAGCATCAAGCAAATGAAGGCGTGAACGAATGACGGCATATACGGATGAAGGCATCGAGCGAATGAAGACCTTTGGATAAAGATGATGGTGAATGAAGATTGTTGGATTCAAGGGTTAGAAAAATTATAGCTAAGGTAAAGTGGGCCGTAAATGTTAACCATAAAATTTAAGTACGACTAGATCTACAACTGATAAGGCTTTATGTTTGGAAGAGTGTGATCCACAAAGGTTAGCACACTCTTATTCTCTCACAGTCATGACACTTTCTCTCTCCACCTTCTCCATGTAGGTAAATGCATAAAGTACTTAGAATGATAACAATATGAATATTGAAACAAAATGATTTATAAATCTTGTTAATGTTGAATAAAATAAAATTTGAACCATATTAATGTTGAATAAAAGGGATTTTTAAACATACTAGATAATGGTTGTATGAACTTGTGTTGTTGAAGCAAATCGTGTGGGAACGTGTAGTTGTTGGGGTAAAGGCCGCAGGAGATTATATTTCCAAGTTGTATTGTTGCCAGTTGCATTAGTTTCTTATTTCATAAGATTCTAATTGCATTAACTTCTAGTTACATTAGCTTTTGGTTGGATTAGGGTTTGGTTGCATTAGCTTCTAGTAACATTAGTTCTCGTTGCATTAGGTTCCGATTACATTAGTTTTCAATTGTATTAGGTTTTGATTGCATTAGGTTCTGGTTGCATTAGCCTCTTGTTACAGTAGGTTCCGGTTGCATTAGCCTCTTGTTGTATTAGGTTTTGGTTGCATTAGCTTTTAGTTACATTAGTTTTGGTTGCATTGCTAGTTGTTGAGGGTTTTACGGCGTTTGAGGCTTAGAAACATGGGATAAAGATAGATTGGCCGGATGGATGAACTACTTTAGTACCTCCAAGTAATGATCTTCTATCTCTTTTAATTGTTTGATTTCATGACATTCATCCGTGCGTCACATTCGTTCGTACATCACATTTGTCCGTACATCACATTCATTTGTGCATCACATTCATCCGTAATGACCATCATAACAACCTTCAATGGTGTCTTGTGTCATAACTAGCTTAGATCCATGTCATAATACCCGTGCATTAAAATCAACCGATCTTCCATCCCACCCCTATCCAAAAATACATTTCAGAATGGTGGGCAAGCATGGGGTTCACACTTAGTGTGACTTACGAAAACCACGTGTGGCGATGATATAATTGTTTGGGGGGATATTATCTTGCTTACAAGTAATTAAATGACCCACTTTATGAGGCAATTCACTAATTGTGCATATTATGTAGTACTTTTTAATTACTTTGAAAATTAAGGTTAGTCATTTTTATGTATCATATGTTTATTATAAATCAACAAATGATTGGTTGAAAGAGTTGCTATGCCCTATGATTATCCTCCACACATGGCCAATTTTAGTTGGTTGTTGAGCTAAGGCCAAACTTTGGCTCATTTCAAAAACCATGTCAAAAGGCGTGTTCTTTTAACTTCAGACATACACTTAAGTCTTTTGCCTAGCAACAACAATTCATACTCTCAAAATAATTTGACAACTATTGAAGACAATGTTGATGATGGAGCTAATTCAAACATAAAGGAACACCTAGCATCTATTGTTGATGGACATAAGACTTAAAACAACAATGCAACATTTTTGGAAGCTTTTTGTGCATATTTTGTTTTGAAACCTAAGCTTGAGAAAGATGGCAAAGATGAAAATTCGTAGTTGTATTCACATGCCACTTTGGAAGAGGACTTTGGTTCAACTACAAAGACTTGGAAGAAGACTAATAAGGTTTCGAAGGACGGTAAGGCTGATAAGGAATTGGAGAAGGCATCACAAGAGGAGTGTGAGAACCAAGAGCTCATGGAATCACAAGAAGACAAAGAAACTTGAAAGACATAGAAACTTGAAACTTGAAATTTGAAACATGGAATCAAGGAAAACCCACCTTGAGATTGAAAAGATTTTACAATGATCTTGCTAGGAATGTCGAGGAAACCAGTGGTAAACTAATCTCGCATTGGCATACTTTAGATTATAATCTTGCATTTTATTATGCAAGGGAAAGATATTTTTGAGCGTATTAATGGTAAGTGTCATGTGTTTACATTTTAGTATGCAAGAGGAAGATACTCTTGAGCATACTAATTACAGATAGATAGATAGAAACTCCGGTCCCTTTTAAGGGGCCGGCGTGAATAAAGTGTCCGTTCGTAATGCCAATGACCCGATGCCCACTGGACAAGGGGACATTGGGACAATACTACTCTCCCCTTTCGAGGATGGACACTATAGTGACACACTATACTAGTTCCTAGCTAGCCACTAGTGCCTTGAAGATACCGGACATGGTATCCCCCCAAAGGGCTTTGAGGTACCCATACAACAAGGTCCAAGGACCCCCCACCATAGTTGGGTGGACTAAGGTGGTGAGCACCACGCCGGCATGGGGAATAGAACCCACAACCTCCTCATTGGGGGCCATGAGCCCTAACCACCAAGCCAAGGCCCGTGGTGCCTTACTAATTACAAGTGTTATTTGTGTACACTTTAGTCAACTTGTAGACCATTGTGTAACATAGGCATGCACCTCATAACATTATCGAACATGCTCATGCCAAGATACCAGTAAGCACACTTGAATGCCAAGTGTCATGAGGTGACATTTATGATGAAGTTATTAAGTATAAGTGCAACCTAACATACGCCTCAAAATAGAGTAAGTGACATTATTACGCATGTGACACTAAATAACATAAACAATGTAGTTGCATTTGGGATCAATGTCAATGCACAAGGTTATCACTCCTTATCTTTCAATAAAAGAGCTAAAGAAATACACTACTACCATCAACCAACATGCTTGTGATTTTGTGTTAGTGATCCTTGAGAGTTTCAAAAACCAATGATGAATGTAAGAATCCACAACATCACCATGCTACCATGGGGCTATGGGGAGGCAACATCTCAATTTCAATTATTAAAGAACACTCTTTTACCTTTAACCCCTAAAGGTCACCATGTGTTTCTAAATATAATGTACTAGACGATTCAACAAGGATGATTTAACACACAATTATACTACATGTTTTATGAATAAACATGGTGATGATTTAACAACATGGTTTATTATCCATGTTAATAATACATGGGATGATTTAACATAAGACAAGCTACATTCCATTCTAAAAAAATGGGCACAGAGCTAAAAATACTACTTTTAGTGGATTTAGTGAACTTCAAAGTCACTTCTCCAAAGTAAGGTCAAAGTGAGTTCACAGCCAAGGCTAGACTCCCACTAAATTGAATTGGACCCCTACCATATTACCAAGGTAAAGGGAGTATAGTTAAAACATGTCCACCTTCATAGGTTTGTAGTTTACTCATATGAATTGGGTCCTTTGAAACTCTTTCAAGGCCTTTGATGCTAATTTTGGGGTCAAATATTTCAAAAAAAGAAACATGTATGCTATATTAGAATTGCTTGTGTTTTCAACATGGGTATTCTAGGGACCCAACTCAAAGAAGTGGGCACGGAGGTTTAGTTACGAGCTAGCCAAAAAAAATTGGAGATTTTTGAATGAGTTCACAATGTTTCGGATGAGGTACCGATGTAAAATTGTTGAGGTCGGAAATCAACCGGTTCAAGGGAGACTAGACTAGCAATATGGTTGGTTGAGGCATAATAGTTTGGGATATTTATTATCGAGTCTGGTTTTCTATTTTAGGCAAGTAGCCGAAGGGACTACGGATAGGGCATAAATGTTTCTAGGGTAATACTAGAGTCATGACTCATAAGGTCAAAAACCATGGAGGCTAATTTATGGTCAGTTTTGTTATCACCATGATGATTACTAGGGTTTTGAGGCTCTAAGCAACCATGGAATTTCACTCACAAGTATAAGAAGAGTTTGAGCCCCTTGAGCAAAGTACCTCACTCCTTCATTGGGGTTTTTCTCTCTACCCCATTCATGCTCTAAGCTTTCACTTCTACTTTTGTGTTTTCAAGCTCGGTGGTGTTTTCAAGCTCCATGTTTGGCTTCAAACTCACTAGGTGGCTTCAGGTCTTGCACCACTTGTCAATCTTGTTCAAGGGTACGTTGAATTAGATGCTAAAATGTTGGTTTTCTCTTCACCTTTCCTTCTCGTTTTGCAATTGTGGGTAGCAATAGTTATGGTGATTGTGGTCCTGTTCGGATAATCGATCGATTGCAAGCCGAGTGTTGTTGTTCGTGGATGCATGGAGGTTCGAGGAACATTTATGTTGGATTTTTATGTTGGTGGGTTGATTGTAAGTTGTGGGTGCTTCTAGTGGTTTGAGAGATCAAATTTGGGTGTCAGTTGTGAGTGATTCAAGGCCCGCTGGGTTAGAAGCAAAAATCATAAAGCTATGCTTAGAATTGCTTTGGAGGCGTCAAATAAGAACTGTGATAATATCATTGAAGAGGCAATTCCTTTGTGGAAAAATGGAACTAAGAACCGGTTCTTATATGCTAACCCTTCACGTTATATGTCTTCTGCAAGTGATGCTTCTTGTTCAGTAACTTGAGTTATGTTTCCCAATTCTGAGGATGTCAATTAGTTTAGAGGTTGCATGTATTTTTGTACTAACTAGCCACTAAACAATGTATGCACCCTCTTTGGATGCATATATTTTTCAAAGGCTACATCCTTGGCCCCAAGATGGTGGGGGCTTAGCAAGGTTCGACTCCTTCTAGGAGCCACTTGGGATTTCTTTCAACACAAATTCACCCCCTTTAAAAATAACACCAATTTTCTTTTATAATTTTTTTAAAAAAAATCCAACTTACTACACATAACTTCGAAAAAATACCGAAGTAAAATTTAGAAACTAGGAAAATTATCAAATGGTAAGGTAGATCTAGGAATTTAATCGAGGAAAAAGAAAGAAAAGAAAAGGTTCTCGGTGCTTCCGAGTAAGGAGAAAAAAATCAGAACCTCATCATAAAAGGTAGGAAATTGACCGATTTATGTACAGAACTCCCCGGACTGTGATGGGCCTGCTGCGCTTTTCAAAAAAAAAAATTAATCCACATGACTCATCTAGCCGACGCTGGCACTGACTAAAGGATGACGCTAGAGAAGCTTAACATGTGAGTCTTGTGCAAGTTCGTCGGCACTTGCGGTCAGTGCTAAAAAGATCACTACATCTACTCCAGTTACAGACCAGTTGCAAGAACCATTGCAGGTTTAAAACTGTGGGAGATATGTATACGCTGATGGATAGATTCAAGTACAGTAATTTAGTATTTTTCTGCTACCAATTTCTTCCTCTTCATCTGGACCACATCTGCGTTGGGCTAGTTGCATGTGGGTCGCATCTTAGCACATCCTCGAAGTAGTTTTTTGGAATCGGAGATCCTCTACTCCTCCAGTTGCTTGCATCCCAGATTTTTTTTTCTTTTTTTGAGAGAGACAGAAGGCCAACAAAGCCAACGCCAGTGAATTAGCTTGCATCCCAGATAGGATGACATTAGCTGATGGTGAGGTTGGGGAGTCTTTGCCACGGGCACGGGCTAGGATTACGATAGACACAGTGAGGGAATCAGGGTTCTCAACAGTGGCAGCAGCAGTTTTGGCATTGCTGGTGGGGTTGGTGTGGTTGAAATTCATCCAAGCCCAGAGGAGGAGGAAGCTGCTTCCGCCAGGACCTCGGCCATGGCCCATTGTGGGCAACTTTCCTGCTCTCGCCAGCAGACTGCCATACAGATACCTTCAAAAGCTGGCCTTCAAGTATGGGGGACTCATGTACCTACGCTTAGGTATGTACCCCATAATCTTCACACTCATTCTGACCAAAATCAAATTACCTCCATTCCTGCATTTTTAAGTGCATTCGATACATCAAGCCATTTCTGTGCACTTTGCGTTCTCAACACTTCCAGAAGGAGCAAGCATAAAAGAAGCGGCTCTTTATCTGCATGTTGCTGACACCTTGTGGTCACTAGTAGAAAGCAATGCGAAGCATTACGACTGCAGATATGTTTTTTTAGTTTACCAACTGAAAGTGTCGGAATTGGGGGGCTTGTAATATGCCGTTGGAAAGGTCTTGAAGATACCTTTCCAATGGTGTGTTACACGCCCAGAAATGTTTAAAATTGCAATCGCAAAACGAAAAAGAAATATATGTAGTCATTTAGCGACTGCAGATCAGGGTGGTCAAAAGAACGGCAATGGGAAAACGACTGTGGTTCTTTGTCACATAGTTTTCTACTAGTGAATTCAACTCTTCTTGAATAGTATTTCAAAGTAGGAGCTAGATTACAGTTTAGAAGTCTCTTACGTTTTAAGTATATCTTAATAGTCTTGACATTTTGACCAACCTCAAATTACACTTAATCTTGTTCATGAATTTTGTATTTGTACATCAAGCCATTTATGTGCAGTCTGCGTTGTCGACTCTTCTTGGTTATATAGATAGATATAGCTTCATTAGGGAGCAAGCATAATTGAAGACACTCTTCATCCTCGGGTTGCCACCAACTTTGGTCTTGATCCACTCTTCTTAAATAGGATTTAGAAGTCGGATTCTTACGAGCCCTTCCTTTAGAAATTATTCTCTTATTATGTGGCTTGGACATGAACATGAAGGTTGAATCTAGATTCCAGAGTAAACTTATTCAACTACCATGAGAATCTTACAGGGCCAGTTTTAGTAGAGTCGTTCAATGGCCAATTTCAGTTTGTTAAATTTGGATTGGAGATCCCAACATGAGCTGGTGGGATTTCCACGAATTCATCTTATATGCTTCATTCCGCACTCAACTAACCCATTTCCTAATTTCCTATGTAATTAGTGACTCCATAACATTACTCAATCTATGAAGCTTGCTTTCTTCCTAATCCTAGGAAGCAAATCCTACTTGCTTTCTTTCTTCCATCCACTTCAAACCAAGCTGAAAATGAATCGAGGTTCTGCATCTTACACTTTTATTCTAGAATCAAACTGCAAGCAAGATTATTCCATGGGAAAGAGAAAATACTCTCCCCACTTACTAATAAATGTTACGTGTCATGTCATGAAGTTACGTAAGATTTGTGTAGGTGAATGTTATGATATTGAATGGCTGCTGCCTCACTAATGTGGCTCATTAACACAAGCAGCTTGTTGTGAAGGTTGGCAGTGCTGTCTTACAAAGCTCATAGTTCGATTTTCTATGTCATTCGATTGTCAAAATTGTTGTTTATATGCCCATCTTAAGTACAATCTTAGTGTGGCGTTTTGATGTATGTGTTTCTGCATCAGGGTCGGTGCCATGCATAGTGGTTTCCACTGCTGCAGTCGCCAAGGAGATTTTCCAAAACAACGATGCTGTGTTCTCGTCACGACCGAACACGCTCAATGCTGTGGTGACATACGGCAGAAAAAGCATGGGCACCGCGCCGTATGGACCTTATTGGCGTCAGACCCGGAAAGTTTTTAATCAGGAGTTATTCAATCCCCGACACCAAGCGACTTATGAGAGGTCCAAATTAGAGGAAATTCGCCACATGATGAAGAATCTCCTGAACGAATCTAAGCAGGGAAATGATGTGAATCTTAAAAGCTGGTCCACTGGCGTGACTGCCAACATCATGACTCGGATGCTCATGAATAAAAGGTACTTAAAACGGCGATCAACCTGTTTCAAGCCAGTGTCCAGGGAGTTTTTTAGGCATAATTGGTCAAGATCCTAGTGTTTCCAAGTCCAACCGGTTACATGTTGTGATCTTTCTGGTTTTTCTTTATTAATGTGGGGTATGTTACTATGTTCCACAGACTCCTCTAAAATGGTCGGTTTTTTTCCTGAAGTCTTGAACTTCAACTGGTTCATCTGTACCTAGCGGTCGGTTCTACCCGTTCATTGTTTCAAGCTCGGTGTTCAAACAGGTCGTTCTACCCGTTCATTGAGCCATGATGGCTTGCTAATAGAACTGCTAGCTTGGAGCTGCTCCCGGGTACGCAACTCCCGTATTATATGGTCGTGATTATAATCACTTATAATGCGTTTTAGTCCAATATTGAGTGATACAATTTGTTTTAATGTAGGAAACCCTTGTAGCCCTTCTAACAAGGAATCCAAAAATGTAATTATATATAGGAAATGAATATATTTTGAAGCGTATAATTGCATTAAAAACCTAATTATATGATTTTTTTTAATACATGTACCATAGGTCAAACTACCCAACTTTTTGGACTTTTTAATAAAATTTTAACATTGTGAATGACTTATAATTTTAATGGGAGGCAACTATTCGTGGCTTATAATTCTAATTGGAGGCAAATATTCGTGTGGATTTTTTAAAATTATGTATAGGCAACTTACTGGTCTAATTGTTGGGTTAGAAAACTAATGATTTGTGTTAGGATACAGTTGAGGTATGTATTTTTAAGACCATATGCATCATATGGTGCCCCGACTACTCAAGGGTATCATGGGGTATTTCAAAATATCATGGGTTCCCGGTTTAGGGTTAGGGCTTAGGGTTTGAGGCTTCTATAAATTCGCTTTGAAGCTTTTGTGTTCGGTTTTGGAGCCTTTGTGTCTTTGCTTTGGAGTGTGCGGCTTTGCTTTGGAGCCTTTGTGTCGTCGCTTTGGAATGTGCTTGTGCTCATTTGGGAGGGTCATCCTTGGCTTAAACAAACACATGGATTGTGAGATGAAGCGTAGAGGTTCATGTAGTGGAGGTAGAGATAGGGAGAAGGAATATATTACACCTGTAATTGCCACAACTCCTTCCAAAAGAGGGAGACCTCAAAAGGACCCTCTATCATTTGTGAATACTAATCCGACATCTACTTTGAATACCCCTCTTAGACGCTCTACAAGGTTAAAAAACTAGGTGTTTCAATTGTTTATATACGTTGGAGTTTTTTTTTTTTAATAAATATGCAACCCAACTTTTTTTTCATCTCATTTATTTAATTTGGTCTTCACCCAACTTTTTGATCATTTTAATTTGATATAATTTGATATAATTTTTACAAAAGCCATCCTCTAAGCCGTTTTTAATACGATGCCCCCTGCGTATAATATGGGAGTTGCGTACCCGGGGAGCTGCTCCATAAGGTGCGTACACCCATAACTACACCGAACCAAAAACTGGAAAGTCGTACATTTGAAGCTCCAAAAGTGTGATAGGGATACAAAGTGTTGGTTTCAGGTTATGTGTTGGTTTTGAGTGTGCTTATCTTAATTGTTTTCAAAACCTTTTCGTGTGCCATATCTCAAACTGCCAAGAATTCCTACACAGTGATATTCTTTCTCATTTCACGTCTTTTCATTTCTGAAGTTGTGCACCTATATATTCAAGTCTAATTTCTCGAGCATGTTGGTTTTCCCACAGGTTTTTTGGAACCGACCTTGAGAATACAAAAGAAAAGGAGGAATTTGACCTCATGGTTGATAGAATCTTCGCAACTGCGGGGGCTTTTATCATAAGTGACTATGTGCCATACTTGAGTTTTATCACAAAGTTGCAAGGTTGGCAGAAAACATTAGAAGAAACCCGTGACTTAAGAGACCGGGTGAGCATGAAAATTTGCGACATAGAGGGGCACAAAGAACGTGCTAAAGAAAGAGGAAACAACGACAAGGATTATGTGCCAGATTTTGTTGACGTGTTGTTGGCAGCGTCCTTTGATGATGGACAACCGCTATCAGATAATTTGGTATCCATCCTTGTAACTGTAAGCATGTTCATCACTATTCTCGACATTGCAACATTGTGTCTACATTTGTTTCCTTGACTTTGTTTCCAATTTTGAGAGTCATAATCACACATGAGAATATCATATCAATTTGGGCTCTGTGTAAAAGGTTGTATAAAACCATAACCTATTTTGGGACATGTCTTGTGGTCGGGTCGGGTCGGGTCATGTCGCTATTGGCTTTGAGCACGCCTAAAACCTTCCATAGCCAACACCCTTCATGCCCTCAGGTGGTAGGTAGCCGACACCTTAGTACCAAGAAGGTAAGTAGCATTGGCTACACTAAAAAATCGATTTACTGTGGCCTACATTATTCAGTGTCTTCTACAGTCAGTAGTTGTGCTCATCTTATTGAATACCTAGTCCAAGGCCTTCTGATGATCTTGATTCGTCTCAAACGCATGATTTGTGATGGAAGAAAGAAAACCAATTGCCAAGTTGTTGACCCTTGTTGCATGACAAGACTTATGATATGAGGGTGGCCATCAATAGAGGATTCATGCAGGAGGGTTTGAACGCTGGCACTGACACGGGTGCAACCACAACACAGTGGGCAATGTCGGAGCTCATACTCAACCCTCACCTTATCAAGCAAGCACAGGAAGAACTGGATGCGGTGGTAGGTGTCGACCACCTTGTGCAAGATTCGGACATCGCGAAGCTTCCCTACCTGCGAGCCATTGTGAAGGAAACATTCCGCTTGCACCCTCCGGCACCATTTTCTGTCCCGCGTGCATCCACCCAACCCTCACAAGTCTTGGGCTACAACTTACCTGCGCAAACGTTGTTGCTCGTCAACCTCTTTGCCATCCACCGCGACCCCGATGTATACGAGAATCCAGATACGTTCAACCCGGATCGGTTTGTGAAGCATCCAGAGGTGGATCACACATCAATGTATGACCATTACCAGTTAATGCCGTTTGGTGCCGGTCGTCGCATGTGTCCTGGGTACCATCTGGGCGATATGACAGTGCACCTTATGGTGGCTAACTTACTCCATAGCTTTGACTGGAGCCTACCAAAAGGGGAGAATGTGCAGAGCTTTGACATGTCGGAGGTCATGTCGATGGTAGTGTCAAGGAAGAATCCTCTCTGCTTGGTTGCAAGCCCTAGGCTTCCCGATGCCCACTTGGCATGATTCAAACCTCTTTGCCATCCACCGCAACCCTAATGTATACGAGAATCTCGACACGTTCGACCCATATTGGTTTGTGAAACATCCAAGTGGATCATACAGTAGTCTCACAGGAGTCACTCCCTTGTACATTTATGAACCACCTAACATAATATATGATCATAATGAACTTCTAGTGCCATAAAGTTTTCTAAGACATAACTTTGGCTTTGAAATAACTATTGTTTAGGTTAGATGATTAGCATTGTAGAAGAACTTCGAAGCTAGTTTATAGAGCAAAACTATCTGGAAGGTTTATAACAAGGATGAATGTTCATTCAGTGGATGAACGTACTCAAGGAGTACAGAAGAACTTGGAAGCTAGTATATAGAATAAAACTATTTGGAAGATTCGCTACAAGGATGAATGTTCACTCAATGGATGAACATACTTAAGGAGTCGTCTCTCCCGAAGATACAACCCTTGTGGTTGATTTGCTACTGAAAATTTGTTTGTAGAATTTCTATGCTTGTAAGTTGCTATTTACTTAATAAAATGTAAGAGTAGAGTTTAAAGATCATAGTGTATATCAATGTGTAAATATATTTGACCTTGTTTGGTTCTATCAAACAATAGGTTATGGGCACTCATGATGCACCGAACAGTTGTTTAAAGGTAAAGCTAGCTTAAAAAAATAATAAGATAGAATTTTTTTAAGGCTCGGTATGTCTATGTAAGAGGAATTATTGTCGTACACTAGTGGCCAAGACCAATGTCATGTCAAAAAAACCGCGGAGTAGATTCTATCGACACTTACAATGGCGCTAACTTCCAACTATGGAAGATGCATATGAAATTGATTTTCTAGTCCATGGAACTTTTCTCTATTGTCAATGGTTCTCTCAAGAAATCTGACCTAACTAATGCTACAAAAAAATTCCTATGGGAGAAACATGATAAGCAAGCAATTGTTGTGATTCTTGCAACCATCGATTCCTTCCACAAGGAAGAGGTTATCAATTGTTCCACCTCTTATGAAATGTGAAGTCCACTGCAAGCATATCATGATGAACACTCTGATGAGTGTATCATTGCCTTACAAGAGAAGTATTATAGTTGTAGGCTAGGAGATGGTGAGTCAATTGCTACATTTATCAACACTATATAGATATTGGCTAAACAACATATTGATCTGCAACAAAACATCACTAAACAACAACTTATTAGCAAGATCAAGTGTGGGTTACCCTCTGTGTTTGACCCTCCCTTACTTGCATGGGACAATGTTCCTCTAGTAGATCAAACCCTCGCTTCATTTCAGACCAAGCTCATCAAATTTCAAAGGAAGTTTTGTGAGCGTGATGCACCAGCTGATGCCCCTAAAAACAAAGTTTGTTTCACAAAGACCACATCAGCTCATGTGAAACCATCTCCCTCAGTCGATCAAAAGAAAGAAAGAACAATTGCCATGCGAGGCACAAGAAACATGCTCGATGCTATTAGTGCAGTCACTAAGGTCACTTTGGGAAAGACCGTCTTAACGGCTCTGATAGTTCGACATCTAGTTCTTCAAACCACATGATCGTTACACAAAAAAAAGTTGAGGCCTCATAAACATCATCACCACAAAGGCAAATGTAGCTATGCACACATCACTGCTAGCGCACCCACCCAAGACTCTTTTGATTCCTACTCTTCAGCTTCAAGCGAGGCCTACTATGTACAGTCCAACCTTACCGCTGAAGACGATGTTGTATGCTTTGCCGACTTAGGGGCAACAAAGCATATGAATCTATTGGTCCACTAATTTCCAAGCAATTGACGATCAATGTTGGAGTGTCACTATTGCGGACAACCATCTTCTATATGTTCGTGGCATTGATGATATACATGTTAATGTTCTTGTGAATGGAGCAATATCTACCATTAAATTCAAGAATGTTTTATATGTGCTTAAACTTCGCAGGAACCTCATCTTGACAGGACGTCTCACCGAATGTTGAGTTGCCATCATTCATGTTCGCAATATGTGCAAGATGATCAACAATTATGGTAAGGGCAATATTATTGTGACTCGACAAAAATGTAGAGGGCTATGACGTCCTAATCCATCCACTCTCAACCATCCCAGTGTTGACAATCTTGTGGCCACCACTTCTGTCAGCAATCGAGGTTTGTCTAAACAAACTCTAATCCTGTAGCAATGGCATGCTCGCCTTGGACACGTCAGTGTTCATACCATCAAGAAGATGAGTGGTAAATCTACATGGCTTGGCGTCCCTTGTGCAAAGAAGGTTTGTACTGCTGGAGTGAACAAGGCTACTTTCGTAAAAGAAACTAAAATCCTGGTTCGCCTCAATCACCCAAATATTGTAAAATTTCTTTGCTGTGGAAATGACCCACAGAAGGGGCACTATTTCATAGCCATGGAGCTTATGGGCATGAGCCTCTCTGAGTTTATCAAATTGGGAGCAAAGGACAGAGGACCATTGTTTTCGCCGATCATGGCACTTGATACCATTGTGTAAAATAGCACAGGGGATGTGCTATCTGCATGTCTTTGGGCTTTGGGATTGCACTACGAGACCTCAAACCATCAAACGTGGTCATCAACAAGGTCAGTAATATTCCACATCTTGTCAACACTTACTGTGAAGTCGATCGATTTTGGTATGTCAAGGACCAAAGTGGAAGTTTCCAAGTCAAACACAATATCGGGGTACCAAATACTGGCACCACAAGATACAGAGTTCCAGAGGTAATCAGAAATGCACACCTTGCAGGAGGAGATAAAGGAAGGGTCTTTGGAGCAAAGTCGATGTGTATAGCTTTGGCATCACTTGTGCAGAGATTCTTTCTTTGGAGGAGGCATTTCATGGAATTCTCCAAACTTGTTTGTGCAATGAATTCGTGACAGGTGCGAGGCCACCGCTCCCTCCAGGAGCTTATCCTGAGAAGCTGGTTGCACTTGTGAAAGACTGTTGGCATGGATGTCCTCGTTCAAGGCCTAGCTATTTACAGATTTGCAACAGGCTTGAAGAGGTCAGATACGATCATTTGATTGGAATACCATCAGCAACCGACCAAGGAACTTTAGAACAATTCAGTATTCACTCAAGCACAGGCACCGCCTACATCAAGATGATGTTCAAGAACTGTTCAGATAGTCAAACTCAGTTGATCAAACATGTTCAGGTAATTGTCTAACTTAGAAATCCTTGGCCTGTTTATGTTTGCACTAATTGCAGTATCTTTTCTTGGTCCACACGAGCTCTGACCGTTTATACTGTCGTAACGAGAAAATCATTCGTAGAGCAGAGAATTGTTAACTAACTAATGTAAAACTGCCACACTACAACCACTACTAGAAAATGGGTCTCAACATGACTGCAAAATGACTATGTTATGACTATGCTTGGGCCAATTTGAGCTATATAGAATGAGGTTCGAGTTTTCAAGTTCAGTGTTGGGATGTGAAGTCTGCCTGGGCACTTGTTCATGTTGTGCGAAACCCATGACTCATGTCATGTCCACCTCCTGAACCCATACCAAGCCTCATCAACGGGTCATTATTTAAGAATGAATCATATCATAAAGAAAATAGTAGCTACCGAAATGTCTTGATTATGAAAGTGCCAAGTACTTTAACTAGCATTTATCCCTTATCGGATAGCACTCGTTGCTCAATGTGTCCTATATCAATCCAAGCCTTGTGAAATATGAAACTCTTCACTGTTTCCCTAGAGCCAAGTACCTAGCTAACTTCACATCTAAGCCTACTTGATAGAGGAGATAAGAGTTTTATAATTATTTGATACAATTGCCCTAAACAACCAGTCTACATTGGTCCATATTATTCATTGTCATCCACATTATTAGTGTTACAATAACTAAGTAGAACCAAGAGAGGATGTCATGTAATGTTTAGTATTTGTATAATGATTCATGAAGATCAGTCTAATAAACAAGACACATCAACCTTACTCTCACTCAAAATAAAGGGTTGTATAATAAATAAAGGGTTATTAGAGCCATCTCTATTACGTGGGCTTGTCACAAAATCTACAATAAATATTGTATTTAGCATCACAAATTTTATTTTGTCTTGCTCAATACCATTTGTCAACCACCCGTGTAGTGTCACCAACACTAAATGTAAACCTAAGATTATTTGTCAATCCTTGTCAAAAAAATTGGACGGTATAGATTTATAATATTGCAATTATTGTCACTTACTAAGTGGTTTTTCATCAAACTTTCAATCATCCATGATAGTAATTCATTATAGAAATGTTCGGATGCATAATATACCAAAAGCGGATGAATTAAAAGTAAATCGGGATGATAGTTTTGTAAACTTCTTCATAAGAAGTCTCATTAAAAAAGCTACTACAATGACATAAAATACCATATGACACTAAATACAATATTTAGAGTAGTAAACCTTGAAACATTGTCCACTTTATGCATGTAGAATCCATGTAGGTTCCATTCATTCAAACTTCCTTGAGCCCCAAAGCTTGAATGTAAAGTGGAGTGGAATGGTGACATCAAAACGATCAAAATGAAGTATGTGTCCAGAACATAAAGACCATTCTAAAATCAATAATGAACATACTTGAGAAGACTTACATGATCACTTAGATAGATAGATTTGTCATTGTGTGTGTGTGTGAATACTTACTACCCACCTCCTATAAATTTTCCATCTCAATTCCTATTGTGAACTTGACATGACAATTTTTGTGACTTGCAATTGCTTGCTTGATGAAACATTTCACCCATTGACATGTTTATGGATTGTTAAATACCCAATGCTACATTGATTATCCCAATTAGTGCGTACTACTATTCAGAGTTACGCAATGCAATAATGTCTTACTCAAGAGTTCAATAGGTTGTTCAAACATTATAGAAAATGAATGCCTTTGTTTGGCAAAATTTTACATTCTCCTTAAATACATAGCATTGCGTAACTCCGAATAGTAGCAGGCACTAATTGGGATAATCAATGTAGACCTAAGATGAAAATGTAGCATGAAAATTAATAATATCGTGTGCCAAAATTTAGCTTCAACTCATGCCCATAAATTAATTAGGGTGGCAAAAGGAGTACGTAGCAAACCCTATACCTCAATTGTAGCTATTGAACCTATGAAGCAAGTCACCAAACCTTTTGTGACAATCAAAACCTATTTTGACCAATGCGAACCTACCCAGATTGACCTCTTGAAACGTTATTGAAATAGTTTGAGTCAAAACAAAACAAAAAGTCAGATGGTGTTGTCATGAAAGTACCTTGTTATTTATACATAAAATAAGTTATTTAGTGTTCGATTATATTTAATGTTGTTACCACCCTACCCTGCTCAACACTAATTTTCAACTCCTTGAAAATTAGTGTTAGACATAAATGTGTTGCTACCTTCCCTGCTGCCACCTCCCTTATTATATCATTTTTTTCATATCCCTTTTTTTTGAGACAGAAGGTCGACAAGCCAACGCCAAAGCACAAGAGGCAGTTGACCACCTGGCAAGTTTTCCGTCAAGTAGAGAGGAGATTTCACAACTAGGATTCGAGCTGCAAACCTCTTCCTTGAGATTTGGGTATCTCTCCACCATCATCCGGTAGTTTAAGGTCATCTCGGACCAATTTTTTTCATATCCTTACTAACACTAAATTCAAACATGTAACTTTCACATATTACCATAGTTGATATTTAGTGTTTGAGTTTACATTTAATGTTACTTACTTTCATAGGGTTATTGATATTTAGTGTATGCGTTTGTATTTAGTGTATCAAACACTGAATATCATATTTAGTGTAGTGAACTCTTACAAAATATTCTGTAATTATAGGCAGGTGACCAAGCTGAATCTAATTGGTGGCCCTATTTGCAATTTCGCAGGACATGGACAGGGAGGAGGATCCTAACGTTGGCATTAGTAGTGAGTGCAAGGTGAGCTAAGAAAATTTGAATCTGTTTCCAAGCCATGAATGTTGATTCTCAAACAGCCACTTATCCATCATTGCCCAGATTACTAATCTGCGTAAGCTGACGGTAATTATGATTAAGATTGTCTAGTTGATACCCTTATTGATTGTTTGTTTGTTTCAATGTTGGCAGCATAGCAGTTGCCAGGCAAAGTCATTACTAATCCCAACTTCTATGGGTATTTGGGAATTCACTAGTACGAAGACATGTCTTTTCCCACACTTTCACAACACTAATCTAACACCTTTTAGTGACCAGCACACATGTCATGAAGGTTTGCAGCCACTGTGGAGGTAGTGTCATCCTGGACCAGTCTTATTTTTTAACAAATGAGTGTCAGAATTGTGTGGTGGTTTAAGACCTTTGACTGCGACGGTAATTAAGGATTTTGAAGGCCGTGGTAGGTAATTAATGATCTTGATCGCCGTGATAATTTATGGTTCGAACCGATGACGGCCAGCATCCTTGAACCAGACAACCCACATCCTTATCACTAGAAGGGATGGGGTTCCTTTTCCACACGAAAAGGACACAAATCTGATAGTGTTTGGCAGGCAGCACTTGTGTCAGGGACCAGGCTGTCCATTTTGGTTTCTGTTGAGAATGTGTCATCCTAGACGCGTGCTATTTTGGACGAAATGTGTGGGGAAAGTGTGTCCACATTTAGGCCTTCCCACTCTGTGGAAAGTGTGTGCTCAATTTTGAAATCAACCCGACCCCACACATTCATTACAATTATTTAATGCAAACATAAAGGAGGATGCATTTATAGCCGCGCATAGTGGCGCGAATACCGATGTTGAACACCGTCATGAACATTGGGAGGGATGCCCTCTTCACTGGCGTTTCTGACAATATTTATCTCCACATCGGATCTTGGCCGTAGGTCGTATTTGGGGCGTTGGCGTTTGATGCGTATTGTTTGTAATATACTGACAAATTTTATGTGGTGTTTCCGTATTGTATTGTTTGTATGTAATAAATCTTTGTTGGTTGGGCATGTATAGAGTATAGTATGGGATGTGTAGTCCGGTCATGGCAGACCATACAGGATTGGCGACTGGTTAGAGGCCTTTGCGAAATGGAAAGTATGTATTCACAGTAAAAAAAATACATTGTCTGTGAGCGTTGTTTAGGGTTATTGTTGTGCGTTCTCAAAACAGGCACCTTCACAGGAAGGTGTCCGGTGCACTACTTGCTTGCCCCCTACAATGAGAAACACAATGCATGTACTGAAAATTCACAGAAAAACATTGTGGTGTCGCCATTGGCCACCTGTGGACCTGCCATACATGCATTGCCAAGAACATGCTGGCGCAGGATTTCATCTACAAAAGGCAGAACACATCTTGTCCGACTAATCGACGTATACGCCACCATAGTGGTGCATATTGTACATGCGTTGTGCACATATAGGGCAGGGCCCCTCCAAGCAATGACAACATCTCCCCGGCACGTGTGTGTGCACCGAGTGCACACCCCTGTTCCGAGCACCATCGTCCACAGCAGGCCAATGCGGTTGCATGATTTCACGGAAGGCACCCAATACCATTTGCATGCTCGCTGGTGTGCAGCCCGACATTCGTTTCTGGCTGCCACTCCATGTGTGGTGACTGTGGTGTCCCCTGTTGCGGCGGCTCCGCAGGGCACGCCTCTCACCCGCAACAGTGGAGAACTGCAGCATAGTACAGCACATGGGGTTCATGTGTCGCACTGGATGAAAATCTTCAAAGGGTCTGGGTGAGCGGTTTCAACATGCCTCAGAACAGCAGCTGCCACCCCGTGCTCCCATACACGTCCGCATTTCCAACATCAACAATGACGCGAATACTTGAGCGGTGATTGCTCTAAACAAAATGACGGTGCACCTTCACAGGAGGGTGTCTGTTGCACTGCCTGCTTGCCTCCTACAGTGAGTAACACATTCCATGTACACCAAAATTCATTGAAATATCACTGTGATGTCGCCGTTGGCCACCTGCACACTACCATACATGCATTGCCAAGAACCGATAGCCGCAGCATCCAAATCAGTCCAACGCGGTGGCATGATTCCATGGAAGGCACCCAATCACGTGTGCATGTTCACTGCTCTGCAGCCCGACATTCGTTTCTGGCTGCCACTTCGTGGATGGTGACTGTGGTGAACCCTGTTGCAGCGGCTCCACAGATGCACGCCTCTCGCTTGCATCGGTCAAAAACTGCAGCCCGGTGCAGCACATGGGGTTCATGTGTCACACTGGATGAAAATTTGCAAAGGGTTTGGGTGAGCAGTTTCAAGATGTCTCGGAACAGTAGCTGGCACCCCGTGCTCCCATACACGCCGGCATTTCCAACATCAACAATGACGCAAAAACTTGACAACGCCGTTGCCCTAAACAAAATGACGCTTCACCATGTACGCGCTTCCCATTCTGCATAGTACATGTGTGCGCATGCCGCCACCATACTGCCTCTCAAGACTCGTCGCACTTCTCCACCAAATACACAGTGGACCACATGACATACGTGTCGCTAGGCGCAGGTGGAACGACAAAATCGTCGAGATACATCGAGGACGCATTGCCTTGCGGGTACATTACATCCGTGTATTTTCTGTGCAACTTTGTGACCTGAACCATTTGCTGGCCATCCTCGCATAATTACAGTAACAAGCTTCGACAGGTGCTGGCTTATGTGCTCCTCGGAGGGGGTGCGCCCCCAACAATCCCTTCTCCTACGGGTCTCAATCCAATGTTGGGATGCAGCACCCAGCACCGCAGGCCGACTCTGAGGAGCTCCTGTGACCACCAAGGACTACCATGAAATTTTTCACAAAACAACCAGTTCTGGTCTGGAGCCCGTCCATTCCCACAGATGTTCATTCTAAAAAAAATGATCCTATGAAGAAGTGTGGGGATCGTGGTCAGAAAACTTGCCTGTGTTCCATAACGTGGTTGCACTGGCGGGGGCCTCTTTACACGTCCTGCTCTTGGTCCCCCTGCCCGGCCTCTGCCTCTGCTGCCAGGCCCCCTGCCATAGGAAAGCATGGCATTGCCCCGTATTGTCATGTAGTGTCGCAAGCCTAAGACGGAAGCGGCGCACCCAATATTCCAGGCAGACAGCTTCTGCTCTCCGTAACAAATACGAAACAGCCAGCGGTAGGATGTAATGTTCTCAATGTGTAGCGGTAACATGGACCTTTGATTGAAATGGGTGTATGTTGCAACCATCCACAGCGAGAGTCATATGCATTGAACAACCAGACACACATATTGCAAGACACTTATGAAATGCGGAATGTTGTCTGTGACACATGTGTAGCACACATCGACAGCGGTTGCAGGGAAGAATGCAGAAGTCACCCTGATAACAAATGGATGGGGTTCAATGCTTGGGTGTTATGCAGACTCGCTTGCGGCAAGCAGGAGTGGATGCGAGTGCGAGAGCGACGGTGCGAGCGAGGCTGATAGCAGCGAGGTGGGTGGCAGTGACGAAGGGGAAACAACAGACATGGACGATTCAGAGGAGGTTCCCGAAGAGTACGCCCAGACAGGGTTCCTGAACGTGTCTGCAATGAATGACGAGTCGCATACCCCTTTTTTGTGGATCCAATCTATCCAGGCTAGACGCGACCCTCATGTTTATGAATGTCTGTCGTACTCACAAAGCCACGAATGCATGTATAAATGAGATGTTGCACTTGTTGTCAAAGGTGATCTTGCCATCGCCTAACTCACTTCCCCGTAGCAAGGGCATTGCCAGTAGTATGCTCGGACGGCTAGGACTGGAATACAGGGCAATAGATGCATTCAGGAATGGATGTGTTTTATTTAGAGCGGGGTATGCAGATTTGTAGACATGTCCTCTGTGCAATGCCCCACGTTTCATAAGAGTGGGGCAATCCATAGTCCCAATGAAGGTGCTCAGGCATTTTCCTGTCATTCCACGCTTGAGACGAATGTTCTCAACTCCGCATTTGGCATCCTTGATGACATGGCATGCAGAGAATATATCTAATGACGGGAAGATACGAGGACCATACGATTCACCCCAATGGGACCATATAAGAACCAATCACCGTGAGTTTGAGGCTGACAGTAGGAATGTCCATTTAGGATTATGCGCAAATGGTTTGAACCCACATTTGCAGAAGAGGTCCACTCACTCACTATGCCCTGTATTGTTATTAAACTATAACATACCACATTGGTTGACCATTAAGAATTTTTTTATTATGATGGCGCTTCTGATACCTGGACCCGAGGCAATGACAGCTGATCGCATAGATGTTTACTTGAGCCCGTTACTAGAAGAGCTTAGGGAACTATGGGCTGAGGGCGTAGCATGCTACGATGCAGCCCGATGGCGAGGAGAGGGTGTGTTCACACTACGAGCAATGTTGTTGTGGTGCGTATACGACTTTCCGGCCTACGCCATGTTGGCTGGTACGACGAACAAAAGATATTGTGCGTGCCCAGTGTGTAGACCAAACACTCAAGCACGATACTCGGAAAGTTTGTCAAAGATTGTGTATGGCGGGAGGCATCGACGCTGGTTGCCTCCAGATCATTCATTTAGATTCAACACAAGTGTTTTTTTGACACAAGAGCTGGACTGCACACCTGTTGTAATAGATGCATCAAGCCACATCCGCTGGGCGTACATGCATGCTGAGTATGCACGGTTGGGGGGAAGGATTGGAGGCGAGGGTGACCCGGCGCTATGCAGCGATGTGAAGCGACTATCTACATTATACTCGTTGTCGTACTGGAAGGTAACTCCATTTAAGTTTATAATTTATAGCAGGTACATGTGGCAGGGCGGGATTATGTGTAGATGACAATTGTAATGTCGTGCGTGCAGGGCATGCCAGTGCGTCATGTGCTCGACGTGATGCATATAAAAAAAATTGCGGAATCTGTTTTGAAGTTCCTCTTTGGGGAGAAGGATACTCCGGAATCAAGGAGGGACATGGAGGAACTAGGGATATGCAGGGAGCTATGGCTGAGACCCTGAGCGAATCGGCAACGATTTTTGAAGCCACAGACGCCGTATGTCTTCACCAAAGTCGAAAGAATTTTTTTTGTCAACGAGGTAAGTGCAATCCACACACCCACAGGGTACGGCAGCGCACTTGGCAAACATGTAAAAAAATCGAGGTTCACAGGTCTGAAATCCCATGATCACCATTGTTTATTGCAGCAAATCATACCGGTGGTTATTAAATCATTGTTGCAACCTTTACAAAGAACTGCACTGATTAGGCTAGGCAAGAGTTTTACCAGAATTTGCACTAGAGTCATGGATAAGGCCGACATAGATGCGCTGCGACTGTATGTTGTAGAGACAATCTGTGTTTTGGAAGTATGATTTCCACCTGCATTTTTTGATATAATGCAGCACACTCTTATCCATTTGGTGGATGAGATGGAGGTGTGTGGCCCAGTGGGGGGCCGATGGATGCACCCATGCGAGAGATATATGAGAACTTTAAAATCATATGTCCGGAGCAGAGCGCATCCAGAGGCATCAATGGCCAATGAGTATGCGGCAGAGGAGGCGATAGGGTTCTGTACGAAATACATGAACCTGCACATGCATATCAAACGTCACGTATGGGAAACCACAGAAGATGAAAGGACAAGGGGATCTATCGTGGAGGGTCAGGGTCGTGTCCATGTGTTGTTGGTGCAGGATGTCATTCAGGCACATGATTATGTCATCGAACATCATCCCCGGACCCTGAAGATGCGCCGGTAGGTTCAAGTTGATACTGGATTTTGAAGTTCGCATGTTGTCTACATATGTTGCAGAAATAAAGGGTGATTATCAAGGACATGTGGGGTGCTGTGAACAGAGTGTACGAAAGGGAGCTAGCATGTGAAGAGCCGATGGAGCCATTCAGAAGGTGGCTGCAGGAGCGATGTACGACTCTAGAAGACTGCGTCGACACTGAATTGTACAAACTGAAAGCATTGTCGAGCCCTCCATCAAGGAGGGTGTGCTCATTTAGGAGCATGACCTCATATATGTCTCGCACTATCGAGTCGACATCGACGAAATGGGTGAGAATAATGTGACATTCGATAGCGGAGTTGCAGAGCTTGGGCATCGCAACGATGGCAATGACTCACGGGCACCAGGCGGATATGTCAACTTATTAAGAGTTGGCACATTGAAAGACATCATGGTGCTAAATTATTTGAACATGAATGTTGTGTTGATGGTGGTGTCATGGGTCGGTCCCCATACTGAGCTGCAGCCACAGATGCGACGAAACTCACATGGGTTTTGGCTTGCAAACATGGCTGCAATGCCGCGTTCCAACAAAGATCCATTCATATTTCCTTCGTTGGCAACGCAGGTACCCACCCATGGTCGCAGCATTGTATGCCGCACGTATGCGTGAATAGGGGGGAATCTGAGCATGCTGTTTGTTGACATCTGAAATGAATATGTGCAAGTGTTTTTGTGACAAACAAGGCAAACCCTAGATGGAGTGTAGTTCTGCATATGGAGGCCCGCGGAATGCGACTAACTGCAATGGGTGTGGAGCATTCATTGGGCCAGGAGGAGTCCAGTGCCGACAGAGATATTTTCACAGTAATGCAGGGAGAGAGGAGAGAGGCAGGAGACGAGAATGATGTTGGAGGTGGGACACATCCGGGGAGGAGGGGGAGAAGGTTCAGGTGGCAGTGAACAGAAGACATGAAGTGAATCATTGTGGCTTACAATGGACACAGCGGCACATACTGCAACCATACAGTCTGTGTGCATGGGTGAATTCTATGTGCACATTTCTAAGGTCGTTATATTTGCTGCACTTGTTTGTTTGGGTGAATGATGTCAATATGATGTAGTCACATGTACTGTAGAGGATGTGGGCGCTCTTGCGCCCGGAAACGGGCACTTGTTAGTCAGTCACAGAGAGAAGCTGTGAGATCGCAGCATGGCTGGTGCCAGCAATAACAGACAGGAGCCATTGGAGTGATGGTCGCTGGGATTGGGATACAGATGCAGTGATTTTGAGCTGCGCCGGTGTACCAATGAAAAAGGTAGAACATACACATCCCATCACTTGTCACTAAACCCGTGGTCTTCCAGCTAGTTGGAGTTGTTTGACGTGCGAACATATGTGCATGAACTGGTTTTTGATGCCCATCCATTTGTGAGTTGCAGAAGTTCAACCAAATTATCCCTGAATATGGTTTTTGGAATGTAGGCATACTAGACGATGTCTTTTCACAACCAATACTTCGTGTTGCACACGGATTCCTGACTCGTAATGCGCACCTCTGGGTTTAGAAGTGGCATGTATGTGGAGGTTGAAATTCCAACCTTGCGCCATCTTCAGCCACCAGCGGCTGCACATGATGTATGCAGGGATCAGTCCACTGTGTATTGCTTCTGCGGGATCTCGTGATTGTTCTGGAAGCGGTGGAGCTTTATGACAACTTTGTGCTCCCAACTACATGGAACCCTTGGCATGATATGAGGCATGTCGGCCCGATTCCGCAAAACACAAGGTTCTCTTATGCACACGGACTTCAACATTCAGACGGCCATTGAACATGTTTGTGTTGGTTTCCTACAATGTGCACTGGATGGACACAATGTATGCGTTGCGTTGGAGCTCGGCGTCTTGCTCGTGGGGGATGTATGCCCCCGCCTGATAGCCATATAGTATTATATTTCCTGATGCACACTTGTACATATATTACTTCAAAGACATATTGAAGCTAGGACGTAAAAAACAACACTAGGTTGATGATGTGCTATATGGGCACACTGTAGAAGGGGACACAGTTGGACACCCGCACAAAGACAGCAGAATGGCTTTCACGAACCCTGGAATTGGCAAACAATGGCAATTTACCAGCAATCCGGCTTGTATACAAGCCTAACTACAGTGAATATTGCCTACCACACACTTGTATGATGGCGTTCTCTCAATTGTGATTTGCTCACACATGCACAATGCATTCTTTGCAGTCAAGAACGTCGTTGCAGTCCAAGCAAAGTTTCACAGGACGCCTCCTAGCACACAAACAAAGTACATTACAGTACGTAAACAAAATACATTACAACACTGTAGCAAAATACATTGCAGCATATACATAATTATATAAACACGGAAAATACAAACCATCACAATACCAAAATACAGGAGGAAAGAAATATCAACGCAGCAAATAAACGAAATACTTTGCATCTGACAATATAATACATGGAATACACAAAGTACATCGCAGAGACGGTATATTCATGCCCGTTAAATCCACACTGCCGACGTGGAATTACTTTAGTGGGAAACCAGTACGTTGGGGGCTGACCCTAAGCCTGCGTTGTGATCTGCGCCTTCTTTATTGGTACTTCATGTGCCTTAATCTGGGGGGTACTCATTCAATGCGTCAGTGAACCTTGACGTTTTTCGGCCAACGAGCCAGGACCACATTCTAAATAAATTGCACCCCTCCACACACTAGAAGGGATGACACAACTTCAACAAGTGCATAAATGGAAGCATAATTTTATTGGCATTCGCGGATTTCAGCTGCCCAGGCACTAAATATCCCTTGCGTGTGTGAATATCCCACCTAGGAGGCCCTCTCTGTTAGACTCCTCTGTCATGCGGGGCCCCATTTCTTCTAGTGTTAATAACTATGTGCACTTTGAACCCGAACATACCTGGGAATTTTTGGTGGCACCAGATAACAATGACCTCTTTTGCATCAACAAGCTTGGCACGGAGTCCTACACATCGGAGTTCCACATCCTCAATGCCGACGCCAACTACCAACACTTCCAGTGGCAATCAGGGATCAATCTTCCTTAGACTGGCCATAATTTCCAATTTGCTTTGGCCCACAACAGAGACCTCTTTCTGATCAATTGCAAGAAATCCCAGACCACTACTAACAGCACAGAGGTTCATATTTTAACAGCATCCTCTGACTACCAAGCGTATCGGCTGCAAACTGGCACGGCTATGCCCAAGATGGACCATACTTCCCAGTTCTAACTGGCCTCTAACGAAGACCTCTGTTGGATTAAAAAATCAATCACCTGTTCGAAAACAACAGAGGTTCACGTTCTGAGTGCGTCCTCCAACTACCAAAGCTTCGTCCTGCAGACAGGCACAAAGCTTCCTGAGACTGATCTTGGCTGGGATTTCATCGGAGTGGGTTGGAACAATGATGTGTATGCCATCGAACGATCAAACACGAGATCGGACACTACACGGCTGTGCGTCCTCAATCATGCCTCCCATTACAAGACCATTAGTGTGCATCACATCCAATGTCTTCCAAAGACCGATCACAAGTTTGCATTCACATTAGGATGGAATTCGAACCTGTTTGTTATTCAGAAGACAGGCACCATCTCTGGAAAAACGCATGTCCAAGTTTGACGGCTTCGTCACAGTATCGGGGCTCACTGTCGCAATATATCGCAAAATATAGCACGTGTGAGTATTTCTGCACATCAGATGAGGGCAACGTAACCGGCCATGGCCGAGACCTAATAGTGGTGAACAACAGGAATGTTAATTGGAACGACTGGAAAACAGCTGTGTACATGTTTCGGGAAACTTCTGGCATCGAATTACTAGGGCCCTGCTCTTGCATCCCTATTGAAAAGTCAAACCACGTGCTTGATTTTGCAACGGCAAAGAATCAAACGACGACTTGTTCACTATTAAACAACCAAATACAGGTACGGAGGTTAATATCTTCGATGCGTGCTCCAAGTACCAAAACTTGAAACTTGTTTGCGGAAGCTATACCTCTCCCAGTAGTAACTTCAAGCCTTGCTACATACAACTCGAGTATAGGCATCCAATTAAGGAGAGTGGCCACATAAGGCTCACATACCTCGCTAATGAATTTTCGAACCAAACTTGTTGCAAGTGCTACTTGACATGTGAAAGAGCCAATTAACTCTTATAAAAAATAAAAAAAATTCCAAATTTGTTGCAGCTGCTACTCATATTCAACTTCCTCTGGCAGATGTTGCAAGTTGATCATGTTGACATGTGGTCTGTTTATTGGGTGCACTGAATTACTTATTCTTAAGGTAGGTAGGTCAGTAGTTATGGTTGGCATGGCAATAGGTCAATAATTAGGTCAGGCCACACTACACTGATTATCCCATTTAGCGAGGGTGGGTTAATAGAGCGTGTGGAAAATGACTGAAGGTGAAATTAAATTTCTTTGCACTATGAAATTAGTGCCACCAGAAGATCTAGGGTTTCGGGAGTCCAAAGTGTCAAAGTGCCGGAAACTCTCAATGCAAGATCTTTTTTAATTATCTAATGTTAGGAGATGCCTCAAGAGTGAGTGCTGCCAACTATAAAGAACAAGAAGCCTCTTTGAGCTCACCAATACAAATTATGCATTCTACAAGCACCTTAGAGCACGCACTGATTTTCTTGATATGTATGGTAAATGAGAATGTTATCATGAATTTAGTATCTCTCAGTTAAAAATTTAGCCCCCACTAGTTTTGAGATTTGGCAAAATAGTATTGTGTGTTTCGGGAATTAGTTACACATGCGCAAATTGGGATAATCGATGTAGTAGGAAAGGCGGTGTAACATGACACTAAAATGACTGCATTTTTAGAGTTTTAACGTCTATCAGAGTCCAACCTAGGCAATTTGGGACATGTCAAAGTTGTGACATTGTGGACGCGGTTTAGTGGATAGATTTAGAGTGAGGTCTCATGTCTGTTGCTTGCCCACTAGATTCTAGATAATAGTGTGTTCTCACAAAGATAACAAAACCAACCCACCAACCATAATTTGGTTGCCTACTTGGGGGGTGGACTCTTCATTGAAAACCTCAATGACATGTGTAGGTCACTATGAAATTAAACCCCCTACATACGAGAAGTTTATGGATAACAACAGGCTGGAAAATGGACTCATATATTAATACTAAGGGGCGCTTCACACTATGGCCAAAGGTCAAGAGGCCGTCGCTTTCCACCAATCATATTGCAAGAAACCAACAGTTGTGCCTCTCAACCCTTCACACTAAGGCCAAAGTCCAAAGGCCATCGCAATTGTAAATGATTACTTTTTGAAGAATGCAACAAACTCTCAAAGGAAGTTTGGGTCGGACGGGAATGGAAACCCAAACCACGGGGAGGTCACTTCATTGTCAAGTTGACACCACGTGCGGACAAAGTTTGCTACCCCTATATTACATGCCATATATAATTTTAAATTCTATGATATTTTTTCTACATATACATAACCATTTATAGTATCTTTTGTATACTTTTTTGAAATTTTTAGTCATCTTTTTTTTTTTTTAGTAATTTTTTTAGTTCAATTTTGTGTCATTCTAGTTAGAAATGGTATGTTTTATGAAAAAAACAAATCATCAAATTTAGTTATCATTTTTAACTATGTCATAGGTTCTGTGTATATCTACTCATGAAAAAAATTGATAAAATTTTGACCCATTTTGGTGGTGCAACTTACCAAAAGAAGATTTTTTTTGGTCGCATGTGGTGTTCAACTTGACAATGGAGTGATCTACCCGTGACCCAAACTATGGTCGAGAGGCCATTGGTTTTTTTTCATTAAAAAAATCAGTCATTGGCAAGATCTTGGCCATTAGATTGGAGGAGTTGTTTTGGGCAAGGAATAAAGTAGGATGCTCCTTTGGGTTTGGACTTTGGGCTTGGCCTTTGTAGGCTTCACACCATGCCTAGCTGAAGGCTCCAATTACTATATTTTATTGGCTATTTTCAGGCCATTTCTTTGGACTCTCAACAAAGTTTGGCCACTCAATCCCACGGCCTCTTGACTTTGACGGCCATAATGTGAAGCGGCCCTAAGCTTTTCAATTTAATGTGATAAATGCCTCCACATATACAAAGTAAATATCAAGGTTTAAATATGTCTTTATAACATGTAAAATCCATGTTCACTTTCTAATGAGAAAGTCATTGAACATTTTTTCATTCATAGCATGTAACTCAATGATTGCACCAAACAAACAAAGACAAGAGCATAAATTAACTTATCCACAATTCAAAGAGAAAATCTCAAGGGAGTCCATGAGCACTCCAAGAGCCTCTAGCTTGTCCTATAACCCAAATACAAATCCTAACAAGAATGAACAAGGGTGTCATTGAGGACTACTACCATATGACTACAATGAATGAAAATGTGAATTAGATGAAACTAACACATCTACTGTCAAAAATTTCTCTAAACCTTAGGGCCCCCTTTTGTACGCCTACTTTACTTGTAAATCATTGATAGCCTTCCTAAATATACACACTTGAGAAAAATAATACCTCTCTCTTATGTGTACTAAGTACATTAATGCCTCAGATAATACCCCTTCTTACACTCATGTTAGTTCATACATGATATGAATAGTCCACCCCCCGGATTGCCTACTAGAATGTGGAGGGCCATGACCATGGGCCACTAGACTTTCATTTGCCCACTAGACACTTGAAACATCAATAGTTGGTTGGCACATACGAACACTACCCCATCATATTTCATTTACATTTTTCCTCATTTACATTTACATTTACACCAAATTCCAGTGGGCAAGCATCATACATGGAGACTCACCCTTAGAGCCATAATTGCATTAGTGTCCAGAAATTGAGTTGTTCCTGTCAGGCCCGCAATTCTTGCAACCTACTTGGTGCATGCCATTAATCATGCTCATTGGGGCACACATACGGGTTGTGTCAAACATAATTCTATTTTGTTTAATTACACTCATATGCAAAAATATTTTGTGACAAGTGGACAATGAAAAAGTAAACCGACATTTTTGGGGGGATTTATGAGTATCTACAAGTCAGTTGCACAATGCATGATGAAGAATATCATTTGGCATTTTGTTTGTATTATCCAAATTTAAAGTTGGCAATAGGATGCCATTATTTTCCTAAAAAATTAAAATTAGGTCACAAGGGAGGAGCTATCATGGTTGATTTGTTGGCGACAACATAGGTTGTGTACATCATATTTGATGCGAGGTGTCCTTAGGACATGAGCCCTTCACATAAAAACATTTTGTGTCATGACCGTAAATGGATGAATATTTTTTACTTGTTTTTCTTTCATATATGAAAGTTGTGTCATGTCTTTGTCATGCAAAAGGTCTTTGAAGATCTTGTTATATTTTTGGCTACTCACTCAAGCTTACTCACTAGATATCATGTTTATTATTAGATGTTCATGAATAATCATTATGGAATCTTTATGTAATTTAGGGATCTTCTTGTCTATCTCCTCTCCTCCAAATTGTAATTACCCATAATTTGATGTGAGTCACCTTCCCAACTTACTATTGTGAGAAAGGGATTTATAACATACATTGTCAAGCGTATTTCTCATTCATCCAACATAGAAGCACCAAAATTGTATAGGTCCATCCAACACTCCCACTCATTCGTTGCAACATGTACAATGTTTGCTCTCAAATGTTGTACTCATCATGCAATAAGATTCAAAATAAATTCACTCATTCGGAGGAAAGGTGGTGATGCATAAAACAAATGAAGTCATGCAATGTGCAAACTTCTTTAGCGTTGTCTTGTGATGAAGTAACTTCAGTAGATTATCAATCATGAATTAGTATCCATGTTTACATAGTGAGAGATTGGAACGGATCCCTCTCCTCCTTACCTTAGAAAGAGTTGTCGAAGGAGGTACAACAAATAGCCTTACTGCTATCATTGTGAATAATGTTGAGGCCTATAGTGGTTTGTCCGACCATAACACTAAGGAGAGGTTGGTCACATTTGGAGCAGATGGAGTGTCTACATTCCAAGGTGCAAAATCAGGTTTTATAGTGTAGTTGATCAACAAGCGTGCACCCCTCCTAATGGGCATCCATTACATGGCGCATCGCACTAACCTTGTTGTGCAACCCCTCTCTAACTTTGAGGTGGTGAAATACGTGGAGGATCTTCTAGCAGCCTTATATTTGTACTTCAACTCCTTCCCCAAGTGCAACTTAGATTTCTAAAAGCTTGCAGTGTAATTTAAAGGCCATAAAATACTTAGGAATATTAAAACCCGCTCAATATCTATGCTTGGACTCGCAAGGAGAGTGCTTGAAGAATACAAACCCTCGGTTACGAAAATGGCAGTGGATGCACCAAAGGAAGGAGCTACAAAGAACAATATTTCCATGCTCCTAGATTGGCAGAATATCCTCCCTTTACGTTGCACAATGCCTATGCTTCACTCCATGAATTCCTTCATTAAGTTTGTACAAAGTCTAGCATGCTACATTGTAGACTTCATCTCTACAGTAAAGATTTGTCAAGGTGATTTATATCAATTGTACATTGATCTAGCCTTTGTTTTCCGTGGAAAGGAGTTCAACACCTTAAAACCTTGCACGGGTAGATCACTCCATTGTCAAGTTGAACACCACGTGCGGCCAAAAAAGAACTTCTTTTGGTAAGTTGCACCACCAAAATGGGTCAAAATTTTATCAAATTTTTTTCATGAGTAGATATACACAGTCTCTATGACACAGTTAAAAGTGGTAACTAAATTTGATGATTTGTTTTTTTCATAAAACATACCATTTCTAACTAGAATGACACAAAATTGAACTGAAACAATTACTAAAAAAAATAAAGATGACTAAAAATTTCAAAAAAGTATACAAAAGATACTATCAATGGTTATGTATATGTAGAAAAAATATCATAAATTTTAAAATTATATATGACATGTAATATAGGGGTAGCAAACTTTGTCCGCACGTGGTGTCAACTTTACAATGAAGTGACCTCCCCGTGAAACCTTGGCAGATGACACATCCATGCTAATCAAGCAAGATTGGTTATTTTGTTGCCACATGGTCTTCAAGATTACATGTGTCTCCCACTTGGCTATAATGAGATTTATGGCCTTCCCATAACAATGGGAAAAGGTTAACAAGATTGACCGTGAAGTAATCCTTGGCGAAGTGCAATGTCAACAAACTAGTGCAGCGAAAAACCAAATAGAGGAGTTAAAGAAGTATTTCCCACACCAAGAAGTAATGAGTGCCTTGGGTATATGCTACCCCCAATATTGGTTGGTTGATACATTCAAGGCTATATACCCCGAGCATATTGTAACATTGCAAACATTCTATGGGACAAAAAAAAAGTTGTGGGTACCTATGCTAAGATCGAGAATGTTGAGGAGTAAATGCCTCCACCCCTTGATATCCGCAACCTTGAGCTCCAAAGCTCCTTCAAAATTTCCATGGCATCAAATGCTCAAGGTGCCATGTCTCTACCCATGACCAAGAACCCAATGTCCCGCCTTTGGCGGAAGCTCTCAAGCAATGCCCTCATCTTAGCAAAGCTCTATGAGTTCATGAAAATTACTCGGATTGCTCATGCCCAAGTATTAGGTAGTGTGGAAGATGGGAGACCCATTAGATCCTTGTCATTTTTGAAGATCAAATTGGGGAACCAGCTCACAACCCACCTAGACTTGGTGGTCCACATATATGCTCAAGATTTTTACACCTTGAACACATTACCTCACCAAGTATCGATATCATATTGGAAAGCACAGAGGGTTTGCTATAGAGGGAAAGAGTAGATGAGTCATAATGTATGTTGTTGCATATAGTTTCTAAATGCAATGGTAGTGGTTGTATGCACATGTACGGGGCAACTAGCCGCAATTGAGTAGTGGCTTGGAAAATGAAGAACTAGTGCAACTCTAGTTCTAGGAGAGGTACCTAATGTACTGAACTTGCACTCAAACTTTGGAACATGATGAGGCAAGGCATTAATTTATGCCTTAAGTGTCTAGTGTCAAATTTTGAACCATGTATGGCATGGTGGAGGGGTGCAAGTCTTCATAATCATTTGCGTAAGGTGCACTGGCTATATTTGAATGGAGTTGTTTGAGGAAGATGTTGGTGCATGCTAATTGCTTAGATATTAGTTTTGTTACGATGGTGGATGGGTTGAGCTAATGTGTGATTTTGCAAGCCATTCCGCACTGAAGAGGTAGGCTCAAAAGACCAGGGCTCAATTCCCCCACATAATTTTTTTTAAAACACAATAATTCTTACATGTAGCCAAAATTTGATGTTCTTTGCAATGTGTTAGCCACATTTACACCAACAACTTCAGAAGTGGGGGCCACATGCTAGCTCCACATCGCCAAAACAAAGCCACATATACGCACCACACATAATTATGCATAGCCACATACATATATGTTGTAAGACCTCTTGTTGCATTTGTCATATACAAAGTCTTTCCACATCACCAACTAGGTCTCCCTCAACCTTAGTCAAAGTGTCTCAAAACCTAGCCAATGGATGGGCCAAAAGCCAATGAATAGATACATTTCTTTCAAAATAAAGAAAACATTGCTTGGAGTAGAGAATCATCGACTCAATATACTTGTTTATGCCTTACTTGAATTTGGTGCAATGCATGTCAACAATCACAGATCGCCAATTTTAAAGTTATAGTTGAAGGCTAGAAATCTTGAGTCTAGAGGCTTGTTCTACAAAATGCCCCAACATAGTTCCCATCACTAGTCTTTAATGCACAAGCTACTTATGGCCGTGTTAAATATGGCAAAGCATATCACCACAGAGACCGCATACAGGTAAACGCTCACATTCTACCGGAAATCACACACATTGGATGTTTTAATGTACCAATATTTCAGCATTTTAAAGTTGAGTAGAAAGTTGAGGGATTTGATATTTTATTAAATTTGGAATGTTTAAAACAGATCATTTTTGTAAAAGTGGTATTTAAATGTTATTGAAATGCAAGTGCAGGTAGCAAGATTTGAACCTACATATTTTTCCTCCCAAGATTTATTCCAACTAATATTATCCACATATTCTTAAGGGAGTTGATGGAAATTTCACACTTTTATGTAATAATAAAGAGCATGATGGGAGTGGATTTTGGTGTTCCCCAAAGGGGAACACCATGGGAACATCAAAATCCACTCCCACCTTGCTCTTTATTACTGAGACCCTTTAGGGAACAAAATGGGAAAATTGATCTACCATGTGGACCTCTAATGATTATGAAACATTTGGGCAATTTGATATTGTAACACTAAAACATTACTACTACTGAAACATTGTAAATTACCACATGTAAGTACCCATGCGCAGTTCCCGATGCAACGACTTTTGCAAAGCCTGACACGGCCATAATTAGCTCATGCATTCAAGAGTAGTGATGGGAACTATGTTAGGGTACAAAATGGGGCATGCATCTACATTGAGGAGCTTAGGGCAATTAGTATGATTCGATTAACCATATAAGGGTCCACTTGCACTTCTTGGTTAAGGCTTTAGTAAGAACAAATAACCACTCAATCTAGGTATATTGTGCCTGCATCGTGTAGTGAGGAGAATTAACTAGAATATGAGGTAGTTAACCTATGCGAAAGTTAATGGATCT
This sequence comes from Polytrichum commune, assembly GCA_950295325.1. Classification (NCBI taxonomy): domain Eukaryota; kingdom Viridiplantae; phylum Streptophyta; class Polytrichopsida; order Polytrichales; family Polytrichaceae; genus Polytrichum; species Polytrichum commune. Next base: position 46,262,072 of record OX485807.1, read on the forward strand.
CACACCCACACCACCTACAAGTAGTTAAATTCTAGGTTTGAAGAAAAGCTACCAAACTAGAAGTTAGCTAACTTTTTGGACCCCACTTTTGGGAAGAAAACTTAACTCATCTATACCCCTTATGCTAACTAATCTTTAACCAATGATTAGCCTCTTCTTTTAATGCATGTCTCTCATTTTTCCCATCTCTTCTCCATTCCACTACAAGGTGGACCACATGTTTCCTTACATCATCGTAAATTAGCATGCACTTTAGACCATACAATAATATTAATTTACAAAACATTGTAACATCATTTTCAATATTCAAATTTAGGAAGATAATAGTAATTAATATCATTTTAATTATTATGAATCATAAATGGCGTGGGCCACAAAAATCGTAATGCTCGTAACTAGTGCATGTTCAAAACTTGGGCAAGTTGAGTAAAACTTTGAGTCAATCAACATTAACTCCTTTATTAAATTGGTTAACCTTTGGTTAGTCGTAACTGGGGGTGCAGGTGTGAGACAAATAGCTAGCATATGAGGTAGTTGACTCTCGCTAACTCGTATTATTAGCTAAATTCTCCTGACTAGGTGTTGCGGCCAATTTCACCATGATTTTGTTTTTGTAGCATTTTGGTTAGCTAATCGTCACTAACTCATAAGTTAGCTACTCCTCTTGATTGTACAACCGCCCACATAAGGAGAAAATAACTAAAAAAAATTAACCATCCAAACTGACCCCACATACTGCAAAGTAAGGCATTAACCCCTAACATCCCAAGCAACCCATTTTGGGTTGATGGATGGATTCTCTCCTACATTAACTCTACCTATTATATTCATCTGCAATCAAAATAACTATGAACATCAAACCAACATAGATATCTATCCATAGACACATGAGCCGTGACATTTGGAGATGATTAAATTGCGGAAAAAAATGTCAACGTGGGAAGTGGTCATGTTTTTGTTGTGTTGAGAGTTGTTGTGGGGGTGTTGACTCCAATCAAATGGTCGCCACTCCAATACAAACTTTGCATGAACATACGAATGATGTTTATTTTGGTGAAATTGAAATATTTGTGGATGTTCATGTAAATACGGCCTTTGTGCACATTGACCTTCAATTAAGATTTGGACACTCTCTGATTTTTAAAGAATTCTTTGCATATATGTGGTTAGAAATATGGAGACGTTTACATACTCCAAATGCAAGGTCACTAGCCTATTGTGATTTGCACATCTTGGCATGATAATTTGTGGAGTGCTCAACTATTGAGTTGTTCCCATCTAATGGATCACACAAGCATTATGCTCATTTTCCAAGTGACTTTGATAGGTCAAAGGTCTTTTCAAGGGATAAAACATGACAGTTTCTTGTGCATCCTTTCCTTCAATTGTTATGGAGTTTAAAAATCCACATAATTATTCATGCCATTTTTCTCTCTCAAAACAACTTGTTTCCCTTGTTTCAAGATCCTACAAATAAATCCCATTTGAACCTTCAAACTTATCCATGAGTATTCTACAACCAACATTGATTGAAATGCACTCAAAACAACCCTTTCATGGGCTTGGGAAGTTAAGGGTTAAACCCTACTAATGTACGAAGAGTGACCGAATACGGCCCACATACCCTAGTGGCAAATGGAGTTCTTGAGGAATATATATAGAGAGAGAGAGGACCTTTTCGCTAAATTGATTCCTAACTTTACTGCCAACTTCCAGGCTGCCATTATGAAGGAAATTCGCACTCCAATAAATGAAACGGCTGCACCATCAATGTATCTCGTGGGTATAAAGTCAAACTTTCTACCCATCCATGTGGAGGCATATATGGGCAGCAGTATAACTTCTACTACAAAATGCGCATTAAATCAAATCTCTTAATATGCAAATGAGATTTTTCCTGTTCTTTTTCACTACAAATTGCCGCACATGTCAGATACTAATTTTTAGTATTTTGCAAAGCGAATTCTTATCATGTAAGCCATGCGTGAAGGCGAAGGAAGCAAACAGAAACAATACATAATGCCAATGGGCTACCTTCCAAGTCAAGTCATGTCCTACTTGTAGTCCATTTTTCTGTAAAATAATCATATAGCCTTGTAGCCAAGTACGCCAAGGGCATGCAACAATGAAGCATGCACAAGACAAAAGACAAGCTCAAGAATATTTTTGAAAACTTTACGTGAGATCATTATGATGTTGAAGTTATCATGGTTTTCAAAGGATAGTGAACCTTGTCTGTTTTGTGGAAAGGGAGTGTTGGGTCGAAGACCTTGCAAACCAAAAGGCTTCTTACAAGTGGTTCCAAACTCAGCAGTAATCAAGCCATTCTTTATGATCACATGCTGCTGACGGACGGAAACCCTTGCACTATATCTTAACAACAAAAATTTGCTGGCCTCATAAGCCTCAAATAAGCAAGAAAGACGCCAAGGAATACTGAATCACATATTCTTCCCATTGTTACCAATTGGAACTGTGTTATTGGTTCATATCCATAGCTGTTTCAGCACTTATTCTAAGTAAAGCTCTGTTGCTTTAAAATGCTCAATACATAAACATTAGCTTACTTGGCATCTGCATTTGCAAACATGAACGTTCTTGGCGAGGGAGGTATTTCAACTTAACTTACAGAACTTAACTGTGAGCGCACCCACTTCTCGCAGGATACGAAACATGCAATTAGCACAAGATGATTAGCAAATCCAAAGCGTGCACGTAGCCACTTTCCTCATAACTCGTATGAACATCTTTTTCATTGTGAAAGTGAAGATGTTTTGAGCTACTAAATGATCATATAGGTCTCCCCAATTATGTTGGATAATGCATCTTAGAATTGTACATTTATAATCAACAAGTTTGGAACATGTATTGTCCTATCTATATTCAGCACATGCCTTTTTAGGGCATGTTCTTTACATTCACGCCCAACCATACTATTCAAACGTAAGTGTTCATTAAAGATCAAACACCGAACTACCTTGGATAAGATATGTGGACATTATTCGGTTTGATTTTCATGATCTCCAACTTCTAGCAATTAAATTTATAGAACAAAACTTGTGGTGCACTTAGCAAATCTACCAGGAAGCATCAGCTACTTATGCATGAGTAACTTATTACACACCACCCTTGAGCATGTGCGATTTATGAAGAAGGCATTAACTCTACCCTAACAAAAGAGAGCAATCTAGGCTTTCTTAATTTTTCCTCCATGACAGTCTTCGGTCCCCAAAAGTTGTTTGGATTCAAGGTCTAAGGTAGATGAGGCTAATGTGGACACCTCCAACTCTATGGAATCATCTAGCTGAAGGATTCGAGCATTAGAAACTTGAGCAGGTTAGCAATTACAAATCAAGACCAAAGTTCTTGAAAACCATGCAATCAGAGTTAAGGAGGATGTCCATCTAGGCTCTTGAATCAAAGATTCTACACTTTCCAATATGGTGTTCTAAGATAAAATGTTTGAATTGACTTTTCATTATAGGATACCCATAATACAAGTTACATGTGTTATGGGGGGGGGGGGGAACTCTTTTATCATTAATGTTGTGTAAGTGGACAACTTCTTTGGCAGATTCTACATGGGTCATTTGCCAATGAAAACTAAGTTAAATGCCAATATTGGTTGTGTCATGTCTCTAAAGTGGTTACAAGTAAGATAAATTGTTGCCAAATTGTTCATTATAGAATACCCATAATACAAGTTGGTCGACACTTGACAACCACGTGCCAACTCCTAATTTGTCCACCTCACCCACACAAATCAATTGTATCATAACTCCATGGATTGTACTCTTAATTATTGAGGATGGTGGATGTAGTTTAATTTTTGAGAAGGTGACTTAGTTAACCCAAATATCATTAAGGTGACAAATAAATTATCATGTATTACGCACCCAGCAAATTAGTGTAGCAATTGTATTTCTGATTAAACCCAAAATAAGTGTCCAATTGAGGAAGGTAACCAAATTAGCCTCATCTAACTTAGCGCTACTTCTATCATTTCGATAGGGATTCTCAACATGCATAAGATCTGCAAGCAGCCCTTCAAGATTGACAAACTTCAATGACAATCTCCAAAAAACCTCAAGAATGTAAGACAATTCCAAGGCACCTCTTCGCGCTCACTGTCTCTATTCAAGAGTTGGACATGCACTTTCAATGATAAGAGCTGCTCATCTTCACATACGAAGGGCCCCAGCCACACTGCTGGTCAGGGGTAAGGAGTGCTAAGGAGAAGTGTTAGCTTAACTACTGTAACTTCTAATTGTGCGACTACACTGTCAATTAACTCAACAAATCTTAACTTTTACTTTTTGACATGGGCTGTTGAAAACTCTATCACCCCCAAGTTCGGACACATAACTAGTCTGACTTAGTTAAGTTTAACTCCTCCCCCGAACAGTTAAGGGGAGAACTAGAGGGCTTCAAGACAAAGCTGGTTATGTTGTCCTTAGCTAATGCTAGCTCTAGCTAAGCCAGGTGCAACCACTAAACTTTGAGCTAACTTTACATAACTAGTCCTAAACTGGGCAGTGTATATTGTAACCTGTCTAATGTGTTGAAATCAGCTATTGAAAATTGTTGTAAAAGAATGTTGTATATGTACAAGCTACATTTGGATATAGTAGCCAGGCGAATGCTTTGCAAATCGCAACCATTTTAGAAGAAAATTCAAAAACAGTCTATGTAGACTTAAGGATCTTTAGCACCTGGAGGAGCGCTGATGAATGAAGGATACTTTATCCTGTCTTGGTAAATAAGGCCCCAGTGACTTACGTCTGGGACGGGAGATCTCAGATTCACACCAAGCACCCAGGCTTTAGTGACAGAAGAGCCGTAAGTGCGCATCAAAAGGTCGTAGAACATCATTCCCTTACGGCTGTCCGCGTAGGGAAGCTCCAGCTTGTCGAGGTGCGAAAGTATACCTGCCGCTCTCCACTTCGTTACTCCGTAAGCATGAGTGCAAGTGCCAAATGTCCTCCTAGCATTGACGCCATAGCCTAGCTGAGCGACTTCAGTGCTTGCACCAGGGCCGCAAATGCCCAAATAAATCATTCCATCTCCAGATCCAAGTTGGAGTCCTTTCACTAGAAACTCTTTGCTCATGTTGGGGGTGACCATGGGATGAATCTCAATATCGTCTTCGAAAAAGAACCGCCATGAGTTGATCTTGGCGTTTTGGTCGTTAACAAAATCGTGAAGCATACCTGTGTGCGCCATCCTCTGCGAAAACATCTTCAAGTTTCGGACATCTTTGTGATACCGCGTTGAATTGTGAAACTGTTCCATTGCGTTATAAACCTCCTTGGACTTGTAGGACGGCGGTACATACTGGTGCGGGATAATGTTGAATTTTTCAAGAACACCGGAGGCATAATCGTACCTCGTCTTAACGCTGCTCAGAATGTAACCGTGTATGTTGTCGAATGTAGTGTCGAGAGACTTCTCGTAAGATCCGTAACCACTCAGAGGGCTCCCCGATGTGCAATTAGGAGTAAAGGACAATCTTTGAAACTCGTCAGAGAGAGACACACTGCCTAGAACGACGACTCGAGTGATGACTGCCGTCGAGATCGCAAGGCCAACGAGCACGAAGATCTGCGCTGTGATTCCCATTTGAATAGACTTTGGCACGAATCCAGCTCCTTGAGACGGCTTCATGTTGAGTTTCCGAACCTAATCCGTTGGAGAACTTCGTCAACTTCCGATGCTGACCATGAAGCCGATTTACAGCCTTGAAGATTATTCTCAAAACATCCACATTCTAGCTTAACTCCTGGCACAAAACACGCGAGATTGAATGATCTTCTCATTCTCATTATCACAAGCGCTATTCATAGCTTCACTGTCCTAAGATGGAAAGAAAAGATCAACGCAAGGCGCGAATTAAAAGTAAATGAAAAACAAGTCAAATTCCTTCTCGAAGTAAGATACAAGTCTTCCACGAGATAAGATGAAAAGCTAGATAGTACGATGCTACTTCCGCATGGCTTGAACACAAGCTTGCTACTTACTCAAAAATTTGCAAGTCAAATGATCTTCTGATCATCACAAAAGCCACTCCTAACAGCTACATTGGCAGCTAACATCGAAACAATGTCTCAATACAACGAGGAGCAACAAACACGGCTTGAGCAGAGATAACTTATTTGAAACAAGAACCAGGTAAAAAAACCCGGTCTTAATCCTGTGAATACTAAAAATCCAGAGACCAATGGAGCCTATTCGGAATGGCAGTTGGAGTTTCACCTTGACGAGAAACCGGAATATTAATCTAGCTTCGGAGGAAGACTCTTACTACCGTGGAAGGCTATTAGATTCGACTTACTTCCTTGGGAAAAAAATGTTGCACCGATTGCAGATGTCCGAATGTCGCCTCTGTCAGAGTCGCGCACTCGTTTCCCTCCTCACGCTCAAAGGTTCCAAGAAAAACGCAACGCGTACAATCGGCGATCGAGTCTAGTACATGCAACGCCACATTCAACATTCACGATCCTCTCTGTCTCTGTCTGTGTCTCTGCGGATTCGAGTGACGCCGTGTGGGGTGGTGTTGGAGGAATGGAATGAATCGGCGTGTGCTCGTGCACGAAGCATGAGGCGCCGACGCAAGAGCCTTGCAAAGTGTATTTTGAGGAGGAGGCTTATTTGGTGGAAATGAATGTGGCGCCAAATGATTTTCCGCCTCCGTTATTAATGTCCGATCCCGGCGCACCTTTAATCCGGGTAGTAATTTTTTTTTCCATTTTCCTTTTCTACTTTTCACTTTTGAAAGAATCTAAGTAAATTCATAACACCCGGCCAAAAGAGAGAGAAGCCACCCGTTAGGGTCACTTCACATACGAGCCAAGAACCATGACCATTGTAATTGTGAGGGTCCTTGATTCTCATCCAAAGGTCGTATCGTTGACATGGTCTGTTGCAGAATTTGTGTCAGGTCTATTTTTTGGAGATGGGCATATTGCATAGTATGGCAGAGCATTAAACATTATTTATATTTGCATGTAAGAATCCATGTAGGATTTTTCATCCATGATGGGTTTTTTGGTCACCTTCTAGTGTGAAGTGAACTTGGACGGTCTCGGCCTTTTCAACCAATGAGAGGTCTTAGAATATAGTGGTCACATGCCTTTAGTCTCGCGTGTGAAGTGGCTCTCTTGCAAATGCAAGAAAGAGGACCATCAAGGTTAATTGGTAGCAAATTTAAAGGAGGGATCAACTTCCACTTAAGGTGAAGCAGAGGCCACACACATTCGAAAACTTCGGTTTTGAAATAGAGATTGATGGGCCAAGGTAAAAGAATTTTGGCCTCAACATGTGCTTAACTTTGAGGAGCTTGGTTACAAGGCTGGTCTCTTATATTTTTGGTAAGAGATGTATGTTTTCAACTGTGATTGTAACCGAGGTTTCAAGGGTTACAAAACCACCAAGTTTAGATTGGAGTTGAAAATGAACGATTCTACCCAATAAGAAAGAAACTAACCTTGAACCAAGCTCCTCATGGTAAAACACGTGTTACTTGGTCAATCTAATCCTTTTACCTTGGCCCACCAACCTCGGTTTCAAAACCATCGTCTTTGAATATGTGTGGCCTCCACATGAGAGAACTCGCCTATACAAAGCACCTCACTAGTGCACCAAACACTAACGAATTCAACCTCAACGGTTGTATGATAGGAGTATGCACTTTTAAGTTTGGCAAATTTCATAGCGTGGATCCTAATATGAGCCATACCGGCATGGATGTAATTGCTATAGGTCCTATGACAAATTTGAATGACAGTCGTCTCTTCTTGGAGTAGGTCATCCCACACAAAACACACCAAAATTGCCAAATGATGGTGCTTGACTTAATGATGCTTAGAGGCAGCATCCTATCATTGGTTGATATTAGATTCATTAGTGCATGTCTAATATCCATGGAAATTTTGCCAAAGCTAATGTCCCTAACATTATTATTGTTTATTAGCATTGATTCATATGGATTCTTACGTGTATGCTCTCAATATAGGGTTTATATTGTGAGAATCCGTGAGAATGGGGAAAGGGCCACTAGAAGTCATGGTACAACAACACAATCTCCAATATTGGTGACATTGGTTCACTTAACCATGTAAACCACATGATAGACCAGGTTACCTATTCAAGTAGTCTAGTGTTTTTTCTTCTCAACTTCATAATTCTTGTCGCATGTCGTTTCAAAATCTCTTACAAGGATCCAAGCATCCCAACTCAAGAGAAAGAAATTCAATATCTTATTGGTCAACGGTGCATATAACCATGTAAACCATGGAAAATATGAGGGTGTCTTTCCATGCATTAGATTTTCTAAAAAAATCAACATCGTTTTATTTATTTATTTATTTATTGTAAATGTCATGAAATTGAATACAAATTCTTATCAAGATCATTCAGTTCATTTAAGCATATGAACCATGGGAAGCAGGCACTGCTCATATTTATTGAATTTGAACCAATATATACCATACGAATGTCTACAAACAAGTAGGAAAATTGACACACAATACTTAGTTACCACAATAATAAGAATCTCGAGATAAAAGACAACCATCAAATATGTTATTTATGGGACCATTCAGATGCACAAGGAGTGGGATATGATAAATAAGGAAGCTTCTTATTTATCACACAGAAGGAATAAATGTGAAAGGATCAATTATCTCTATGTATTCAAGCGGCTCGTACCAATCCTCAGAATAGCTTCATAAGTAATAAATCACAGTTTCTATGTCCGCCACTGCGGTAATCAAACCTTTGAACTACACCATTTATGGTATTTAGGGTCACATGTGTAACAGTGTCACTTACCCTACTTTGAGGCATATACTGGCCTACACTAGTGATCAACAACTTCATCCATAGTATCACCTCCTGAGACTCGATGTTCAATTACGTTTTCTAATATTTTGGCATGAATATGTTCAATAGTGATATGAGATGTATGCCTATGTTACATAATGGTCTACAAAGTTAACTAAAATGTACACAAATGACACTCGGCATTAATAGGTTCAAAAATATATTTCCCTTTCATGCTAAAACGCAAAAGTATCATCTCAAGTATCCCAATGTGCTATGCTAATGTAATAATGTACATGGTTTTTCACTTAAAATAGTTACTTATGTTGACGAATAGTATCATATTAGTGGACGTGACAATTTAAAACCTCTAGGCATCTACATTGTTTTATTTAATTATTTGTAGGCCACACTGATTCCCAATTACCCACTATCTTTTTTATTATAATTTGAATTGGCCCACTATAATTTATAGTGTGAAAAATCAGTGTGGGGTTTTTTGTATGATATTTGGATGAAAATTCAAGGCAAGGCAAGTACTATAAAATTAATGTGGGCCACACTAAAGACCATAAACGGTGTACTAGGTGCCCATGAAGGTATATGATGTACCCAAAAAGTTTCTATGTACATCCATCACTTTTTCATAGTGTTTTGTGGCTTCAATGTTATCGGAGGTAACATATACATTGTTTATGGTATAAAGTGTCACAAACTTTTTGGAATTACGCAATGCTATAAATGTTAAATATAATAATGATTTCTACTAACAAAGGTTCAACGAGTTGTTTTAACATTTTAGAACATGAATGACATTACTTGATTAAATATACATAAAACATTTTAAAATTGAGTAACTTCGAATAGTAAGTGACACTAAATACCATAAATGATGTAATGGAGCCTAAGGAGAATATATACTAGTCATATGCGAGACATGAAAATGAAACATCGTACAAACTCTAAACAATATTGACATAAAGCATGACAAGGTTCATGTGTTGAGGGTTTGGTCCTTTGTTGCAAGTTAAAGTATACATTGGCCTTATGCGGTCATTTATCTTTAGTGGATATCTTTATTTGTTATATGGTTAGGTTTGAAGTTAAGAACAGACACTAGAAAACATTACCATGAGATTGGTCCATTATTTGCTTAAATTACAAACACCATTATAAGGTCAATAACTACCCTAAATTTGTATTTAGTGTCACTTACCATTTGGAATTACACAATGTTGTAACTATTTATTGTATATCTCATTCTTGCCAACCAAGATCAAATTGGTCGTTTGGACACTACAGTACATTGACATCTTTACTTGGTAAAAAAAACACAGTAATAGAAATAAATAAAAATGTACAACATTGTGTAACTCCAAATAGTAAGTGACACTAGATGCAATAGCTAGTGTAACACACTTGGGAGTATAGTCTTTGTGGTAACTTGAAGAAAAATCACATTTTTACCTTTTCTTTTTGCATTTCAACTATGATTTTGAGAACTTTATATCATACAACCTTCACAATTCACAATTGCTAACAAGATAAGGCAATTTTGATTCGATCCAATGATTAAAATTAAATTAAATAATAATAAAATCGTGGATATGAAAGTGCCCACACTAGGCCATGCAATTGGAGTTGATTCTTGGCAAATATTAAAAAAAACTTACACAAATCTCAAATTTTGCTAAATTAAAGATAACCGTGCTGCCTTACTACACTAAATATGATATTTAATGTCACCGATTCCAATTGTCTTGCTTAATACTAATTGTAAACCGCAGTGTAGTGTCACCAACACTAAATGTAAACCCAACATTATTTGTCATTTGCCTTGTAAAATTTTCGAGGGATTATAGATTTACAATGATGCAATTACTCCCACTTACCAAGTGATTTTTCATCCAAATGTCAACTCATCCATGACAATATGCCATCACAAGAGAAGGTAGGGTTTCGGCCGATGGATGAACTCATCCATCACCCATGACAACACATGTTCACTTATTCATAAGAAGTGTCATCTAAGAAGTTACCATAGTGACATCAAATATCATATTAAGTGCACTTTGTCTTTACAACAACGATATTAACAAAACCACATGCATTTGGAAAGCCGGGCGGTGGCATTGGGTAGCAGTGATGAGCATATATATATACAACATAAGCCCTAAGGTTGACTCCATTCATTATCACAACTGTTTAGTCCACCACTGGAACGAGTATCGGAGTATCGGCTGTCAGTGCACGAACTGATAAGTTAGAAGACTTTGATGGAACTGGAGGCCACACCAAACTACTCTAGAAGAAGAAGAACTCCGGTCCCTACTAGGGACCGGAGTGAATAAAGTGTCTGTTCGTAGGACAACCGTGGCCGTACCCCAGGGTAGCGGCGTTGGGTGTAATACTACTTCACCCTTTGCAGGGAGTAGACACTATGTTAGAAACCGATGTTTTAACCGGTTGAACCGGGGGGGGGGGGGGGGGGGGGGAGGGTGGTGTGTAGGGTGCATGGGTTTCAATTTAGATTTGTGTGGGTTTTGCTACTTTGTTTGAGACGAGAAGCGTGTGTATTTGTTTTGAGTATAAATGATGGTTGATTGTGTTGTTGGTCGCCAAGTCATGGTTCCAAGGTTGGTTGGATAAGGACGTGTGTGTTGTATTAATACGGTCCGGGTTCGATTCGCGTTGAATCCGTCTGAGCGTGTTAGTGCAATACACTTTGACTTGGTGCTGCAAGTGAGTTAATCATAGGCAGGAAAGTTATGCCAACCAACCGGCTACTCCCCGCCTTTCTGAGCTATAGGTGGTATCTTAATAATTAGTGGTCTGACCACTACCCCTCTCTAATTTTAGTTATGATTTTGTAGGTCTGTGATGGGTTGTCTATTTTCTATTCGTCTTTTGTGGATTAATATTGAGTGTGCATATTGTATGGCAATTATGTTAAGTTGTTTGAATGTGTTCCTAATTTGTGATGTAGGGAGTTTAAGCTTTGTTTCAAGTTCGTTCATTGAGGGGATGTGAGTTGTGGCTCGAGCACCAGATGCTAATACGATAAGTGGGGCTACGTTCCAACCCTTTGCGATGATATTATTTATGAGTGGTTGATATTTTGTGATTTTTTGATTTATGGTTTCAGTGGAGAATCTGTCATTACAGTATGTGAATTCTATAAATTGAACTGTAATTTCTGGTGTGGGTGCTTCTGGTGGTGGGGAATTGTAAGGGTGCCCTATAATGCATAGAATGTCGGGTTTAAGTCTAGCGTTACAATGACATCTTTGGGTACCACATGTGCAGGGTAGTAACCATGTTGGTACTGTGTTGTCTTGGGGTAGTTCATTATATGTACATGCGTTCATGAGTATGTAGTGTCTTGTTATTTTATTTGAGACAAGAAGTTTGCGGATTTCCCATACCGCTTTGTTATGTCTTTTTGTAATTAGTGCGTGGATGTGTTGTTGTTTGCACTTAAGGAGTATATGTAGCCATGTATCCGCTTCTAGTGAGTTGCAAATGTTACATGTATGGGATGGGTATGCAATTCTACCAAAAAAGAGTTGTTTTCTAGCTTGTCCCATGTATTGTCCGGTTCGGAATTTTACTAAGCACGTTTTTTGCTTGTCTGAGATAGCAGGGTTGGTCCAAAAGTCATTTGATAATGTTTTGTCGATATCTTTGTTATCAAGCCATTTATGTAATTGATGTGTTTGGGTTGCTAGAATGGATAGGTTGTGTTTTTTATCATGTTTGATGATGTATTTGCCAAGGTGTCGGATGGGGCCTTTGTCTGGTGTTTCTTGCATTGAATGCCACCAATCTTTTTGGAGGTAGTATGGCGTGGGGTGCGCATACTCATGTGTGGCTATAGCGTCTCTATGTTCTAATTCACAACCCAATTTTGCTAATTTATCGGCTTGTTCGTTACCTTGAATGTTTGTGTGGGCTTTGACTTTGTGTAGTGTGGTGGTTTGTGTGCGGGATTGCAGCATCTTAACTATGGATTCTAGTATCTTTTTATCCGGGTGGCTATTGTGTAGTGTTGGGTGTTTAGTTTGCGTGTTCAGGAGGTATAAGACATTGAGACAATCTGTAAAGATATGTGCCGGTTCATTCCGGTATGTGGTAGTGAGGAGGTGGAGGGTGTGGTGTATAGCCATAAGTTCTGCCCTAAGTATATTTTGGAGTCCGGGTAGTCTTTCTGTGATTTTGAGGTTTTTGAAGGGGTTATATATACCATACCCTGCTTTTTCTCTTCTCCAATGCCCTCGGGTTATTTCTTTGGGTGGCATGAATGATCCATCCGTGTAATAGCAAAATTGTGGGTGGTATTTGAGGGGTAGGCATATGTCTTGATTCGTGTATATGGGAGTGTTAGAAGTTTGGTTTGTAAGTGGATGGGGGGGCGGGTATATAAGTTGGGACCATTTCTTGCTTCTATTTACTAAGGTGTTTATAGGTGTAGGCGGTGCCGGTGTGTGAAATGATGTGGGTATTTGGAGGGTAGTGCTAATAGTGTCCATACGAGTCGCATATTCACATGATCCGGGGGACGTGTGTTTGTGGTGTATACATAATATGCGGATGTCATGATTTTCTGTTCGTGGGTTAGTTCGTAATTCCGGGGGTATTGTGGGTTCATCATATGCAATGGTGTCTGCTTTGAAATGTGAGATAACGTGAGAATCTGGGAAAGGGCCTTCATGGGGGTTGATGTTGTGGTACCAGTTTGGGTCAGTTGTTATGAGTATTGTGATTGTGTCTGGGTTATGTTTGGCGGCAAGTCTAGCCCAATGTAGGGCTTGTTGAGTGTCTTTTTCTGTGTGCGGGTGGGCATATCCCACCCCTGCCCATTTATGTTGGAATGTTGTGCCTATTGATCCGAATACCTTGTCCCTAGAAAATGGGGAGGAGAATTGTTTCAATGTAGTAGGACATGTGATTGGTGATGAGAAGTAAGAATGGGTGATGTGGAAGGAGTCAATGATGTTTTCTATGATGGCATTTGGGAGGGTGTATTGTGAGAGTTTGAGGGGGTTGTTTTTGGGCATTCTATATTTGTATCTTTGATACAACCATGCCACTTCTTTTTCAAAGGATTGTATGGGGGGTTCTAAGTTGTGTGGTTTGTTTAATGCATTTTGGTATTGTTCCCATAGCCATTGTAGTCTTAGTTCGGGAATGGTAATTAGGTGGCGTCCGTCATTATCATAGATGTGTGATGCACCATATTGGCTTTGAATGGTGTGTTGTGTGCATTCAATGTCATTATCCGGGTTGCATTCATTGATATGAATGTGGCATAGGGGTATGTCTTGTGGTGGGTGGACATATCTTGTGTCTCTCATTTGTGCTTCACTAAAGTTTATTTGGAGAATGTTGGTAAAGCGTTGGTGTTGTTTTTGGGTGTAGTATTGTGTTAAGAGTAGTATGTTATGATTTATAGTGTTTTGGTTGTTCCAAGGGAACAAGTCTCTTTGTGGGAGCCATTTATGGTATTTGGTGTCGTTAGGAAGTATCCATTGGCAAAGGTAGGATGTGTAGTGTTTTGTGATTTTGTGTTTGTGTTTGTATGTGTGAGGGTGGTCGTTTATTATAGATTGTATTGGGAATTGTATGTGGTTTCGTTGGATGTGTAAGGGGGGTTTTGGATATTCCGGTAGTGGGGGTGGCATGGGGTGTATGTTATGTCTACTTAGGCTTGTGTTTATATGATGATTTTGTATTTTGTAGGCGTCCTTGAGAGTATTGGGTGTCGTATGTGTTAGGCAAGTATTTGGGCATTGGTTGTGACAAGGGGGTTTACAAAATATCTTACGCGCGTGTTCTAGGGCGGTTTTAACTAGTTTAGTGGGTGGGGCATAATAGTACTTGAATTCATCATTTGTCATGAGGTGTGTGCCATTGGGGTGCGTGATGTGTTTTAATTCGGTTATGTTGTGTAAAATTAATTTATGTAAGTATTTGAGGGAAGTGGTGGGAGTTAGTGTGGGTATATGGTGTGCTTGACTCATCCATTGTGTCTCTAATGGCGTAGGGTGAAGGGGGAATTTTGCAAGTGTACTTCTAAGGTGAGTGTCACTAGTTTTTTTGAGTAGGTATAATGTTCTAGTAATTGGTGATCTCATGCAATCATGTGGGGTTATTCGTGGTAGGTGGAGTGATCCGCCATGTTTGGCAAGGATATGTTTGGTTAATCCATTATATATTCTTCCAAGTCTTCCTTGGTCGTTGAGGGCATTTATGAGTTGTTCTCCGATACATGTTATATAGGCGTTTTTTAGTGAGAAAGCTTCGGTGCCGAACATATTTTGTGGAAGTTGTGTAACGGCGTTTGATAGGCATTTCGGGAGGCCACATATATTTTTGTGTAGGGCAATTATTCTTTTATCTAGTTTTTTAATAGCGGGAAGTGAGTATGGGACGGCATAAAAGCTATACGCTATGCCGGCTCTTATGACTGTGTCAACCATTTGTATTTTTTGCTTCATGGTGGCTGGGCATGTGGTTAGGAGTTTACATTGTTTGATTAGTTTGGTTGTTATGATGTGCGTTTGTATTTTCCATTGTAGTGATGGAACTAAATTGATTCCGAGGTAAACATATGGTTCGTGTTGGCTTAGTATTGGTATTGGTTGGTTTCGGAAGTTAATATTGATGGTCGTTAAATGTGTTTTAAAGGCTTGTGCATTTAGTTTGGATTTATTTGGGCATCCTGTGATTGCGCATTTCGGGATGCCGAGGTCCATTCCGGCCCATTCGCAATATCTATCTAGCTTGTTCAATTGTTGTTGGATGGATGTCGTATGGTTGGATATTATCGCTAGGTCGTCCGCATAGGCCGCGGAACTTAATTTTGTATTAGAGGTTTAAAGGTGTATCCGTGGGGTCCGCGTTGTAGCCATCTAAGTAATGGTTCGAAAAAGATGATGAAGAGGTAAGGGCTTAGCGTATCTCCTTGTATGGTTCCCCTTTGTATGGGTATGGGTAGTGTTTTATCGAAGTATTCCCCGACAAATGTGGTAGTTGATTGTGAATAGATATTTCCTACTAGTGCAACGGCATCTTGCGGATAACCGAGGTCTTTCATAATGGCGAGGAGTCTAGCATGGTCGATAGAGCCAAAGGCATTTTTGAAGTCTATGTATAGGATGTAGATGTCTTGGTTAGTGAGTCGTGCATCTTCTAATGCGGCGATGAGGGTTTGAAGTTGTCGGGCGGTGCATCTTTCAGCTTTAAAGCCCTCTTGGCTATCATGTAGAATTTGGTGTTTTTCCCCGTATGAGGAGAGTATACTAGTGAGCGTGCTAGTAAATAGTTTGTAAATAGTGTTGGCAAGTGCAATAGGCCGATGGTTGGTGAGGTGATGGGGGTTGCCTTTTTTGTATAAGAGTATCGTAAGGCTCGTTTTCCAAGTTTCAGGTATTTGTTTTTGTTTATAACAGTGGGTAAAAAATAATAGTAGAAGCTTATGAAATCTTGGCGGCATATTTTTTAGTATGGTGTTAGGAATTTGATCGGGTCCCGGCATTTTCCCGTTGGTAAGGATTTTAAGACATATATCGTATGTTTCTTGGTCTAGGTATGTGTGTAAGGGAGTTAAGGCTTCGCCTCTCTTTTCTATAGTAAATCCGTTGAGGTCGTGCCATGGATATTGTCTAACTCCACATAGGCATTGTTGTGGGTGATCGGGTTGATAATGACATGTTGGGACGGTTGGTCTATTACTTATGGATTGTTGCACATGTATTTCTTGTGCGATGTCTGTGGGGCTTGTAAGGATATTATTGAATCGATCTATTAGGCAGTCTAGAGGGGGGGTGTCAATATTCTTGAAGACTTTTCTATTAATTTTCTTGGGACTTTTGTCATATAATTGTTGGTATTTGCATATGGTTTTTTTGATTTGTTGGGTTGTGTAGTTTGTTGTTATTTTGCGGGCTTTGTTTTTAGCTTCTTTGGCGATGTTGGCTAAGTTGGCTAACCATGTTTCGTATGGGTGGGAAGGATGTGGAGGTGGGGGTATAGTGACAGAGGTATGGTTGTTAATTTCTTGTGTGATAATGGGGTGAATTCGCCAATTTGGGTTGTTTTTTATGATATATATTATTTTTCTAATAAGATGGTAGGTAGATAGATGTATTTTCCATTCTTTTTGGAGTTTCTTTGGAAGGTAGCCTCCTTGCTTGGCAATTTTGTTTGATAGCGTGGGAATGGGTGGGGCACTACATGTTTCAAGGACGGAGGTTGTAATGTTGTCGGTGAGGAAACTTAGTGATTGACATGCTAGTTGCCATTGTTCATTTGTCAAGTGGTTATTTTCTAACAATTGTATGAGCTCGTCGATTTGGTTTGAGTTGTCCTCGAAGAATTTGGTGTGGAATGTTTCTAGGTTTTCCTTGGGTATAGGGTTGAGTATCCTAGGTGGTGGGTCGGGGGTTGTGATTGGTTCTCTTGCTATAAGTGTGTTTGGGGGTATTCGGAGTTGTATAGGTAGATGATCGGAGTTTAGGTGCGTTGTTTGATTTGTGGTTGAGGTGAATTGGTGGTTATGTGGGGTTTTGATGTAAAATCCATCTATTAGGCTATTTTGTGTGTAATTATGTCCTCCTTGTCTTGAAAATGTTGTGTTTGTCGGGATGTATGTTAGTTCTAGGTTGGTTGTGAAGGATCGCCAAAGGTAATCTTCCGGTTGTGGCGGTGTGGTTTGTTGGTCATTTTGTCTTCCAATTAAAGCAACGTCTCTATTAAAATCTTCACATAGGATATATGTGTGATTAGGGTATGTATTTATTTGATGAGTGATGTTAGTTTGTATGAAGGGGATGAGAGGTAGGTCCTCCTCATGCGAGGGCATATATAAATTAATTAAGAGCCATGGTTGTAAATGTTGGTTTGCTATGCGCGTTACTTGG
Source organism: Polytrichum commune (assembly GCA_950295325.1). Lineage (NCBI taxonomy): Eukaryota > Viridiplantae > Streptophyta > Polytrichopsida > Polytrichales > Polytrichaceae > Polytrichum > Polytrichum commune. The sequence continues at coordinate 46,279,813 of OX485807.1, forward strand.
AGGAATGGGGATATGTTTGCGGGGGTGGGAATTTTGGAAAGATTGCCTGGAAATGCATGTTTGTTGTGTATTAGTAGTAGTAATCCCCCTCTATATCCTCTATATGTCATTCGTTGGCGTGTGATTCTTGTGATGTTGTGGGTGTTGTTAAAGAAAAGTTTGTATTGAGGGAATAGGTATTGTATATATTTTGTGGATTTAGTGGCGGAAAGCTTGGTTTCTTGAATGGTGATGATTGATGGGGGTTGTTGGGGGTCCGTGATTAGTTCTTGTAGATATGGCATGACAATGTTTAGTGAGGAGGCATTCCAGGTTATGGCGTATGATTCTTGACTAGTTAGCGGGACCGGATTGGGCGAGGATGATGAATGATAAGTAATGGGGGGGTTGGGACTTGTGTATTCATTTATAGGTTCGTTATATCTTAGTGCCTCCATTAGTAGTTGTCGTGGTAGGTATGAGAATTTTTCTTGTAATTTTTCTATATTAGCGGAGTTATGGTCTAGATGTATATAATCATATAATTGTTTGTGTATTGTGTTGGGAGGGGTGATAGTGTCTTTATATATATGGCAAAATTGTGTGTATGGGTGTGGGGTATCTATGTGTCTTTCTGGTGGGTTTTGCAATCTTGACATTCTTTCTAGTAGTTGAGATGTCCATTCTTGTATTGGTTGGTGGTGTAGGAGTGTGTTACATGTTAGAGTGGAGGGACTAATGGTTACGACTATTGCATAGATGACCCTTGGGGGAGGGTGGTGATTATATTGTTGTATGTGATTATACAAGTATGGGAGGGAGTGTATTATTTGTGTATGTAGCGGATGTGTGTTTTGGAAAAGGGGTTTGAATGTTCCGGCCAAGTGTTGGTATTCTGGGTGGAATTTGATCGTATTTGGTAAGAAATATGTTGTTTGTCTTCTCTTGTGGTCAGGGGGGTGTGTTTTTAGTAGGTCAGGCATAGGTCCTGGGTTAGGGTGGATGTCACCACATTGTAGGAGGAGATGGTTTTGATTGCGGTGTTGTGTGCTTATGCTTAATTGTGGTTTCTTGTTATGTATAATTATGGTGTTATTTTGTGTGTTTGGGTGTGAGGGTTTTGGGGCGGTTGGTTTGTGGTGTGAATGGCTTTGGCCTAATTTGATGGGGTTAAGGGGGTGTTGTGGTAAGTGTATGGGCAATGGGCTTACTAGTTGGGCGTATTGGAATACGGGTGGATTTTTAATAGAGTATTGTTTTGTTTCTTGAATGTTTTTTATAAGGGGATTTTTATAGATGTATGAAAGTGGGCCCGGATTGGGTTGTATGTCTCCACTTCTTAGGATGAGTGTTTGGAGGTCAACAATTTGTGCAAAGGTTTTGTGTAATGTTGGATGTTTTAAGTGTGTATGTCTTATTGTGTAGAAGTTGATTAAAGTGATGTTGTGGCGGTTTATGTGGCTATATCCAATGTGATGATGTCTTAATGGTGTGGTGATGTGAGGTAGTGGAGGTGTATGTGAGTTTAGTATGGGTGGTGTGGATGTGCCCGATATGTGGGTTTTTAGTGTTTCTTTTAGTGTGTAAAATAGCTCTTCTTTTTGAGGTGTTGTTTTGTTTGAGTTTGGGATGGTATTATATAAAAGTGTGTGTGTGGGTGTGTTAATTATTATGAGTGTTATGTTATGTGAGTAGTTGTATGAGTGAGTATGGTTATGGTGTAGGGTGGTAATAGAGTGTGCTTGGTATGGGTTGTTTATTGTATCGTGGGATGATGTGGGAGTAGCGTGGGGGGTTAAGGTGGTGAAATTAGCACATAGTATTGAGGCTATAATGATATGGATAAGAGTGATATTGAATTGCTTAGTGCGTGTGCACTTTTTATTGATAAGTAATAGAAAACATATATAGTATGTAACTAGCGTCCATGTGTATGCTAATGGGTTGCTATTCATTTTGGGAGTTTGGGCCTTTGTGGTAACTTGATGGGGAATTCCGGTAGTGGGTACTATGGAATCCCGGGGGTGCTAGTTGTGCCGCGTTGGTGTCGTCCATGGGATGGTGTGGTATGTGAGGAAGTCTTGCGGTGTTGACTTGAGGGGGAGGGGGGTCCGGGAGGGTGGCGGCGAGTGTTTGTATGATGTTGTGGATGCGATGGTTCGATTGTTGAAACTCCATGGCCATTGCACTCATGATGTTGTGGATGTTGGCCGCATGTGTTTTGAGTGTTTCCGTGGATGCCTCGATTCGTGTGTCCGTGTTGTGGTTGATGTTGTTGGCGATTGTGTTGAGTTTAACGTCCATTGTTTCGGTGAGGTCCTTCATGGCTTTGTTGAAGATCTTCTCCGACACTAAAGGGGAGGCGGCGGCATGGTTGCTCATGGCTTGAGCCTTTTGAGCGATGACTTCCCGTACCGGTGCGTGTGCGAGGCGAATGGCGGTGGGGTTAGGGTCAGAGCCATCTATGCTACCTTTGTGTGGGACAAAGTCTACTCTCCTTCCAAAGATATACGAAGACTTGTGTAACCATTCAGTGTAGACGGCGGCATTTAAGCATTGAATGTGGCACCATCCGGCTTGCCTATCGTCGTCTTGTTTGTTTTGGTACCCGAAAGTGACTCCGGTGACATTGTCTTCTCCAATGAGCTTCTTGAGATGTTTGGTGATGGTTGATTGGGACTCTCGTTGCGGGAGATTGTTCGCTACAAGAGTAGTACTAATCCTTAGCTCCGAGGGGTTGCCCAAGTCTTTATCCTTGGTGATGCTCACTTTGAGGCGTTCGGAATGGTATGTGAGACCATTGTTGAGGATGTCCGCTCTAGCCTCTTCGGTGGTGAGGGTGATGAAGGCGAAATCTTTCTCGGTGTCCGACTTGGTGAGGGAGAGAATCTCTATTTCGCGGCCATCGTAGTAGGAGTCCCTCATGATGCTCCTAAGTATGTCGGTGGCCGTATTGTCGCGGAGGGCCTCTCCCTTTAGGTGTAGTCTCATGTTTCGGGCTTTGGTGATGAGTTCGAAGCCCTTCTCGACTTTCCCAATGATTCTCTCTCCATCCCCCATAGTCATGACAAAAGCTCTTTCTCCACGGAGGAGGGCCAAAGCATCCCGTTTCGGGTGTTGGAGGTGGATTTTAATAAATCCGGCCCAATTTCGTGTGATTGTGTTGATACCTATGTCCACGGGGTTAGAGTATGAGGTACCTAACGTCATGTTCATGAGTTTGAGCCTTTCTATGCAAGCTATTTTAACCTCCCTCCGACTAAGCTTCTTGTACTCTCCATCAAACCTTATGGTGACATGAAAACCTTCGGTGAGTCCGGTGTCATTGGATATTTTCTCGTACCTTGGGATTTGTGTGAGGTGTAGATGTTGGCCCGGGACCGCGTCCGGTCGTTCGGATGGGTATAAGACTTGTTTCGTCCTTGGGAAGGCGTGTCGGAGTGAGCGGAATTCTTGGATTTCGGTGGGGGGCGTACCTATGGCAAGGAATTCTTCATTTGTCCGAGACTCCTTCAAAGTACTCTTGCCATGTTGGGTTAGGAGTGCCTCTTGCATTTGGAAACCTAGCCACATTTGGCTAAGCATATCAATGCCTAATGTGGATGTGCGTTGGGATTTTGTATGGGCGGGGGGTGTGTTGTGCTTACTTGAGATTTTGGGCGTGGACGTGGCGGTGTAGTCTTCGGCTTTTCTCCTCTTCGTGGTTTGGCTCTCCGAGGCGTCCTCCAACCGGGGGTTGCGGTATTGTAATGTGGGTGGCGTACTTTCGGAGATGTGCATGGGCTTACGGGGTGTTGCTTGTGCGGCTTGAATTGAGTGTCTCTCTAGTGAGACTTGTAGGGAGCTCCCACCGCGTTCCGGTGACACGTTCTCCAATTGGGCGTCCATGTCCAAGTCTTCTTCGGCATCCATGTCGAGGGGCAATTGAGGTGATTTGGATTGAGTTGGCGGGTGGGCTTGAACTTGGCTTCGAAATGACGTGTATTGGGCCTCCATCGTCCTTGGTGACCGTGTGTGATGGGACGGCTTTCTGTCTTGAGGGCCGGCTGGCCTAGTCTTTTCGGCGTACAGGTGTATATAACCGTGGGCCGGGCTGATTCGGTGTAGGGTCGTTGGCTTGGGGACCGGGACTTGTCTAATTTGGTGGAGAGCCGTTGGGCTTGGGTCTGGTGCCTTGCGCGTTTGGTGGAGGGTCGTTAGCCTGGGGAGTCTGTGGCTTCGTCTCGGTGTGATGGGAGTTGTCAGTTGTTTGAATCTGTGAGAGTGCATGCAATGTGTGAGTGTGTGCTGAAGTGTGCGTTGTGTGAGGCAAGGGAGGTGGAGTCTGCAAGAGGGGGCATGTAGGTGGGTCGAGAGTGTCTTACCATTATGTCACGTGAGGTGACATCGGGGGCTAAGTCACGTCAATTTAGGAGTAAATGGACTCCACTAGGAGTCCATGTGTGTTGGGATGAGTAACGGACTCCATTGGGAGTCCTAGTTAGTTGTTCATCCACTCCATGGATGAACTCCACATAGGATTGGGGTTGTATGGAGAGGAAGGCCTCTTGACTTGCCATTGTTGTCAAGTCAAGTCTTGTGAGTGTGTTTTGAGAGAGAGAGAGCTTGTTGTTGCTTTCTCATGGCTATGGTGTAATAGATTATGAGTAAAGCCTTTGCATTCTTTCTCCACCACTTGCACTCTTGGATTCTCCCTTCGTGGAGTGAGAGATAGCTTGACTCTTGTGTGTGAATTTTAGAGTTTCTTAAGCTTTGTAAGGAGACATTTTAGTTTCTTAAGCTTGGAGAGAGAAACCCTCATACTTGACAACAATTGTATTCAAATTTTTCATTTTTGGTTGTATTTCTGAGCTAGAATGGTCCAGTATTGAGAGCAAATGAGTGATACAAGTGTTTGAAAGCTTAGTTTGTCATTTCTTGCAACCCTCAAGAAGATTTTGAGAGAAATCTTCCCATTTTTCTTTTGTTTTCTCTTTGTGTTTTCTTCAAGTGTTGATGGTTGAATCTTGAGATTCCATTTGGTCTCAAGATTCTCAAGTCACATCATTCTTGCTTGCAATTTGTAAAAGCAAAGTTTAATTTTTTTTAAATTTACAAACAAACACAAACCAAACTTAAAATCCGATTTTTTTTTAAAATTTTTTTTGAAGCTCCGGAGCTCCACGGACACTCTTGGAGCTCTTGGAGCTCCTGGAGCTCCAATTCTGCACCCCGGGGCGGCAAAATCCCGGGGCGGGGGGCAACTAATCCCGGGCCGGGGGCGGGCGGGCGGCAGCCTGGCCCCCCTTTCAAGGTGAGCCTTCATTTGCTAATGTTATTTAAGTTAATTAGGTTAGTTAATTAGTTAATTAATTAGGATAATTAAGTTAGTTAATTAATTAGGTTAATTAAGATTAGTTAACTTAATTAGTTAATTAGGTTGGTTCATTAAGTTAATTAGCTTAATTAAATTAGGTTCATTAGTTTAAGTTAATTAAGTTACGTTGAGTTAAATTAAATTAATTAAGTTAATTCATTTAAGTTAATTAAGTTAATTAAGTTAAAGTTAAAGTTTATTTTATTTTGTTTATTTTGTTTTTGTTTTTGTTTTTTTGGTTTTTTGTTTTTGTTTTTGTTTTGTTTCATTAAAACAATTATTTTATTTTATTTTATTTTATTTTCACATTTTTACTTTCACCTTTCACACTTGGCATCCAATTCTCACAAACTTTGAGGTTCAAATTTGGGGGCATACTAGCTCCGAACGGAGTGAAATTTGAGCCTATCTTGTGTGAAATTTGCCAAGGAATCCAATGGTGTAATTGGATTGTTGATTGGAATTCAAAATCATTGCTGAAATTATTAATTTCAACGCTGATTTTTGTTTTTGGGAGCAAATTAACTCCGAACGGAGTGAAATTTGAGCCTAATTTGTGTGAAATCTTCCTAGGAGTCCATTGGTGCACTTAGTTTGTTGATTGGAGTCCATAATCACCTTGGAAATGAGCCTTTTCAACGCTGATTTTTCATTTTAATTACCAATCTCAAACCTTTGCACAATTTTGGAATTCTGGGGGCATAAACACTTGGCATTTGGCAAGGGATTGCCATTTAGATAGCCCGCAACAGGTGCAGGTTGCCATTACCTTGTAGATAGTTGCAGGTACTCAAGTGATTATTTTATGGTGCAAACTAGGAGCCGATATTATCGATCTCCATCACCAGATTACTTGGAGGACGTGCATACCACAAATCTTGAGCCAGAGGTAGATACCAACGAGGCTTTTGAGCCTATTTCGGCGTTGGACACTACTAGTAGGCTTCGGATTTGGAGTGTCGGCACGTTCGACGAAATGGAGGACGATCGCCACAATTCAGTGCGTGATCGGTTTTCAGGTCGAGCTGGGGGCATTTCCTTGCCCGATTGGAAACTCCGGTTTCGTACCTGGATTAAGGAGAAACGCCAAAGGTCTTCCAATTTCAATGATTGGTATGTCTTTGAACTTCTGCCTCAGCATTTGGAATATGAGGCACTCCAAACTTACGAACGCTGGACAGAGGGTCATCAGCGACAACTTCGGGAGGTGGAGCAGTATTGGGAGGCCCGGGTTGAGCTTATTTCAGCCCTTAAAGATGGGGCGATTGCTACCTTAGCTCCACCCACCTTAAAGGAGGAGGAATCGCCGGCGGAGTCTAAGGACACGGAACTGGCACTTGGGCCAATGGTGGCTAGCAGTAGCACGGCAACCCTTTCACGGGTGGCACGTGCTACATAGGCAGCATTGACGGCTGTTGGTCCACCACCTCCATTTAATCCCCTTACTGAATTTGTCGCACATTTGGAAGTGGAGTATGGTGGGTTTCGGCGAGACCAGATGCAGCGCATCCAGGATTTCCGCCGAGAGAAGGATGATACTCCACGGACCATGTATACGCGACTCGCGCGATTTGCTGTGGAGTCGGGAGGTGTTTTTGCTGAGAGTCAGCTTGTTAAAATCTTTTTGCCTAAAATTGACAAGCGGTTACTTGAGTTGGCATCACCTCGGATTATCCTCGACTACGAGGGCCGAGCTACGCTTGCACAAGCGTTTGCCGTGGTTGAGAGATGTGATCGGGCTCTTTGCCAACATGATGCCACGGATATGGTATCTTGGATGACAGAGAGTCCGAAACCAAGAAGAATTGTCACAGCTACTAGTAGTTTAGCTGAGACTCAACCCGTCAAGGAGCAAAATATTTTGCATTGTTGGGGTTGTGGAGAAGCTGGTCATTCGAAGAATGATCCCAATTGTCCTAAGAAGAAGAAAACTCAGCCTTTGGGAAAATTAAAACAAAAGATGGAACCAGTAAGGGCAGGGGACAATTCTAAGAAGAGACAATTGAAATGTAGCCATTGTGGTGGCACTAATCACGATGTGGATCATTGTTTCCTACTTCATCCTGAGATGCGGCCTGCCAGTTATGTCACTGGAAAATCTCCAAGGGAGCAGAGTCTTGAGGCTAAGGTGGCAGAGCTTGAGCAAAAGCTCAAATCTTCTGCATCTTTTGCTCAAATTTCTGAGCCGCATGTGGGTGGTGGCACCTCGGGTTCGGACATGTATATGTTTGGAGCAACTGGAGAGGTGGTGGCGGCGGCTTCTACTCGCTCACAAACATTGGCAGATGCGGTGGCTTCCACGAGTGGGGGTAGCCACGAGGTGCTACATCCTCGCCATGCCGGACCAGCTGATCAAATTGGTCAAGCACGTTTACCTCTTTCATTTGGATTGGTAGACACCACTGTTGTTGGGGCTAAAAACCCTGTACCTTTGAGAGATGGGGATTCCATCTCGAAGGATGTTACGCAAGCATTGGCATATAAAATTCTCCATATGCCAATTTTCTCGGGTTCGGAGTTTATGGCTTCGGATTTCAAGCCTGCTGCAGTTTTTCATTTAGCTGGGAGAATGTTAGAAGGTAAGGCGGATTTGCCATCCCTTCAAGTATCCCAAGTTGTGGTTGACGTACCTGTGACTGAGGAGGTGGAGGACTTAGCCAATTTGCGAGCGAGTCTTGCGGATGCGGCGATCATTGCTTTTGGTAAGCAAACTGATATTCCTCCAGCATCAATTTCAACAGTGGATACGTCATTTTCGAATTATGCGTCGAGAGCGGCATATCTTGCAGACATTTCTGCAAGGCCTGCTCGCGAACGGCATAATTTGCAACCTGGTGTTGTACGGCTGATGAACGACAAATCTTTGTTTGTCGTTTCATGCACGGATATGCCCACTATCCGTGCTACACCACTGAGAGTTATGATGGATTCCGGTGCTCAACCGGTTATGATTGGCAAAGGACTTGCTGACAGTCTTGGATTGACGCCAGCAAGCTTGGATACTTGTCCATTCACTATTGTGACTTCAGTAGGGGGCACTGAACGTGCAACAGGTTACACCAAGGCACCTCTACGTTTGATTTTTCATGTGGGGGCAGGGCCTACTTACACTCATTTGTCAATGAAGTGTGTTGTTACTAATGCTACCAATTATGATATACTTGTTGGTCAGCAAGCTCTTTACCCACTTGGCTTTGGTTTGGATAATTGGACGGAAGAGGCATGGATTAGACCGGGATGGTCCACTGGAGATGGCATGAAGGTATTTATTCCTGTCACATTTGCAGCCACTGCTATGACTATGGTTGCGGAGGCAATGTTTGGTTGCAGCGGTTCAGTTGCAGATTTGCCTTGTGCTCCAGTTTTATTGGAAGAAACAATGGACTACACTTGTAATGTGGCAGAACAACAATTTTTACCATCTTTTCAAATTCCTGCTCGACATTTCAAGGATCCACCTCCACCATGGCGAACTCCTAAGGAGTTATCCGACCATTGTCGACACATTGTAGCGGATTTGGAGCTTGGAGAGGCACCTCCAACTTCATCCTCATTTTCTTTTGCTCAACCCATTCGTTGGCAACCATCACCTGAAGGTATTGTCCTTGTGGAGATCTTTGGAGGCATTGGCACAGGTTTGGCGGCAGTGTTGGAAGCTGGAATTACAGTTTGGCGATATATTCATGTGGACAATGGGTATGCAGCCAACAGAGCCGTCCGACACCACATCCAACAATTGTTGTTGAGATACCCCGCACAATTGTCAGCCTCTGCCATTCAAGGATGTTGTGGTCAACTTCCTCAAGATGTCACTATGATTAGTGATGAGGATTTGAGAAGGTTGGGCCACGTGGATTTGATTCTTGCAGAATGGCCTTGTCAAGGCCATTCGCGGGCAGGAACTGGCCAGGGATTGGATGATCCTAGGTCTAGTTTGTTTGCGGATTTGACGCGATTGACGCAATGGTGGTTTACCCACCAATCAACTCCGCCAGGGTACATTTTCGAAAATGTACCATTATTGGGTGATACCCGGCACAAAGTGGTGAAGGATGGTGAGTACATTAACCAAATTCTGGGTACTCCAACATTTCTGGATGCTGCATCTTTGGGATCTTTTGCTCATCGGCCTCGTTGGTTTTGGACCAACTTGGTATCACCTCGGGTGCTTTCAGCGGCGATTGCCCGCATTCCCCGCCTTATGGATCGCAAAGTGGATGACATTTTAGATGATCATCGTGTTTCCTTGGCAGTTACCAAGAATGACACCTTGCCATTTGCATTAATTAATAAGGTGGGCATTCCAAGAGGTGCACTACCTACTTTTGTGACATATCCACAGTCTTTTGCATTTCGATCTCGTGGACCTGGCATGATTTGGGATTCAAAAACCCAAACTTATGAGGAGCCTACGGCAGATGAGCGGGAACGCGCCATGGGGTTTCTTACAGGTACCATGGCTGCTCACGGGCTTCAGGAAGGTCAGAGACGTTTCCTATTGGGGCAAGCTATGGATCTTAACAGCATTGTGTGGATAATTGGAATTTGTCTTGCTGCTCAACAACGTATGGATGACCAATTGCGTACTCTGAGGGCAGAGAACAATGGTCAGGGGGCAATGGAGCCGCAATCCAAGGATCACATTGAGGTCAATGACACCGAGGGATTATTTCCTTTGAAACTTTATGTTGCGGAAGAGCTTCGAGTCCAACGTGTTTTTTCGGCTTTGGCCCAAGAGTTTGGAAAGTTGGAGGCCCATAAAATGTTTTCACTTCTATTTCTTGGTGATACTTCATATGTGGGTAGCTATTTAGCTACACAAACTGATTGTAGTGGAGAGGATACGCATTTGGATTCAAGTGCAAATGATGGGGGCAAAGGTGTTGCCCTCTCCACGGACTAGCAATCACAGGCTGTGCTGGCACCAAGTGGCAATCCTTCTATGAAGAAGAAAACCACGGAGTTTGACGATTGGCCAATTGAAGTGGGGCCAAAGCTTACTGGTGCTGAAGCACAAAAGGTACGGGCATTTATTCGCTCTTACCGTAATTGTTTTGCCTTTAGTCTTCATGATCTTGAAGGATATAAAGGTAAACCTGTTCGTATTCAACTCGAGGACGACCACCCTATTTTCAGACGGCCGTACAGATTTAGTACCTCTAAAAGGTTGGGTGTTCAAACTCGATGTCAAGAGTTATTGGCAGCGGAATTGATTGAACTCTCCAATGGAGAGTATGCTTGTGCCACGGTTATGCCGTCAAAGAAGGATATCTTTGGCAACTGGACGGAAAAATGGATGTGTGGTGATTATCGTCCAGTCAACCGCAAGACCAAGTCGGATCAATATCCAATGCCGATGCCGGAGGAGTTGTTTGATGCACTAGGATTTTCTAGAATCTTCAGCACTTTGGATTTGAGGTCTGGTTATCACCAATTACCTTTGTTGTTGGGTGATCGGATGAAGACCGCATTTTGGGGAATTGATAAAGATGGCAAGGATCAACTTTATCATTGGAAATTTCTGCCATTTGGTCTCAAGAATGCACCAGCTGAATTTCAGCGGGTAATGGACCAATTATTGGCTGGTTTGCCGTTTGCTAGATGTTACATTGATGATGTTATTATCTTTAGTGACAGTCCACATGATCATGTGAGACATTTGCAAGCGGTATTTGAACGACTTCAACGGTGGGGACTCCGTTTACATCATGGGAAATGTAAGTTTTTCCATGATCAATTGCCCTATTTAGGCCACATGATTGTTCCTGGCGGTCTTGGTGTGCAACAGGCGAAGGTGGATGCTTTGCACAAAATTCCCGCACCTAGTGATGTACCACGGCTTCGTGCATTTCTAGGATTGGCAAATTATTATAGGAGGTTTGTCAAAAACTTTAGTTTGATTGCCAAACCGCTTACCATTCTCACGGGGAAAGACCAACCATGGATTTGGAGTCGGGAACAACAACAGGCATTTGATACATTGAAGCAGAGGCTCGGTTCAGCGCCAGTGCTTCGACGCCCGGATGTGTCTAGAGCTTTTCAATTGCACACGGATTGGAGTGCAGTGGGATTGGGAGCAGTATTGACACAGAAAGATGAAGAGGGAAAGGAATATGTGGTGGCTTATGCATCTAGAAGTAATAATAGTGCTGAATCCAATTATTCTTCTTATGAAGGCGAGGCCTTGGCGGCCGTTTGGGCCATTGCACATTTTCGACCTTATTTGTATGGGCAGAAGTTTACTTTGGTGACTGATCATCAGCCTTTAAAATGGCTTATGGAATCAGATAAGCTCACCGGAAAACTTGCTAGGTGGGCATTGTTACTTCAGGAATATGATTTTGAAGTTGTTCACCAAGCAGGAATTGCCAACTTGGATGCAGACGGATTGTCTCGCAATCCAAGTCCTTCAGATGAGGATTTAAATGGAGCCAGGTGGCATGGAGATTGTGATCGTGAGGCAGTGTCGGGTTGGCATGCTGCCACGTATCTCACAATGATGTCGGGATTGGCTGCTGAAATCCTTGTGGAAGAGCAAGATGAGGAGATTGATAAATCTCTCGTTGTTAGTGATGTGTGGGAAGACCAGGCGGTCTTGCACAAACTTCAACAAGGGATATTTCATCTTGGACTATTTTCTATGGAGCGAGATAGAGTTAGTCACCGGATAACAAGGTTTCGTTGGGCAAACAGCTTGTTATTTCGTGTGTGGCCGAACGGAACGAGGCGCATCGTTCCAAGGCCAGATCAAAGAGCTTCTTTGGTGCGGCAAGTGCACGAGGAGCTTGGACATTTTGGAGTGCGAAGGACGCACTCTATGTTGCGCAACCAATATTGGTGGACTGGTATGTATCAACAGGTTGCCACTTATGTTTCTCGGTGTGAAGTATGTGACCGGGTCAGGTCAAGTTTTAATACTTTGTCACCTCAACTTCAGCCTTTACCTATTATGGGCTTGAGATATCGTTGGTCTTTGGATTTTGCCGGACCGCTTACTATCACTCCACGTGGTTCCAAGTATGTGCTTGTAATGGTGGAGCATTTTAGTAAGTGGATTGAACTCGTGGCTCTTCCCCAAAATTCCTCAGAATTGGTGGCTATGGCATTTCTTGATCGAGTTTTGGCACGGTTTGGAGCACCTGCAGAGGTGTTGACGGATCAAGGGAGAGAATTCCTTGGATCTTTCGAGGCTTTGTGTACCAAGGCTTTGATTGATCATCGGACAACTTCCAGAGATCACCCTGAGGCAGATGGCTTAGCTGAACGAGTTGTTCAGACAGTTAAGCGCGGTTTGCAGAAGTATGGATTGCTTCATGACAACCATCGCGATTGGGACTTGATGTTACCATAGATAGCAATGGGTTATCGTTTCAGCAGGTAATCATCTTTAGCATCCTATAGTCCTTACCAACTCTTGTATGGACGGGAACCAATTTTACCTAGCTCGGTGCGAGAGAAATTGGCTCCCGTGGTAAACTTGGATGATCCAGATGTTTGGGCTCAATGTCTTCATGACTGAGCAGCGTTCTTCCAAAAGGCCATGCCTATGGCTATGGAGAACTTAAATATTGCTCAACATCGTGATACATTACGGTATGCCCGGATCCGCAGTGGAGCTTATCGACCTCAGGTTCGTAGATTTTCCAAGGGGGATTATGTTTACTTGCAACGGGAGGCGCCTACGACATTGGATGTCAAGGCTGGGCGCATGATTTTGCGGGTAAAAGATGTCTTGCCAAGTGGTATATTATTGCTTGAAGGCAAGGATGGACGGGAATGTCGCGAGCATTCAAAGAATTGTGCTCCATGTCACCTTCCCATCGACGGCTCTGTGCATCCCGAGTTGGCGGTTGTACCACAGGGTCTGCCTTGTTATGTTTGTGGAGAGAAGAAATGAGCTGCAACAATGTTATTGTGCGACCAATGTCAACGTGGATGGCACATGGCATGTTTGACACCTCCCATTTTTATTCTTCCTTCTGGCAATTAGGTTTGTCCTCGTTGTCGGAAAGCCTCTCATTCCGTGGCCGTTAATGGTCATGATTGAGAATTTTGTGGATATTTACCTCATGTTTTAGTGGTAAAATTGTTATTTAGTTGGTTGGAAATTTTATGGAATTAAGACCACATTGAAAGAGTTATCCAAGAATTCAACATTAAATGGTTGAAGGTGATTAAGGATGGGGCTCAAATTGCACCCAGCCTATAGTTCTTGGATTACTTTCTCAATCATGAGTTTAATTCCTTAGATTACCACTACCCAATTGAATATGTATAGATGTAGCAACAACTTCATCATGTTCAACAACTCTACCGATGAGTGTGTGTGTTCCTAGCCGATTGGAGGGGCTCCTTATCTGCTAGTGGGGGCACTTGAAGAGGTGGTTGTTTAGCATTTTAGTTTGCTATTTTATTTTGCTAATTGATGTTGACGACGACACTCGATCTGTTGTGTTTAACGATCTTAGTTTACACGACAGCTGTCACGTGAGGTGACATCGGGGGCTAAGTCACGTCAATTTAGGAATAAATGGACTCCACTAGAAGTCCATGTGTGTTGGGATGAGTAACGGACTCCATTGGGAGTCCTAGTTAGTTGTTCATCCACTCCATGGATGAACTCCACATAGGATTGGGGTTGTATGGAGAGGAAGGCCTCTTGACTTGCCATTGTTGTCAAGTCAAGTCTTGTGAGTGTGTTTTGAGAGAGAGAGAGAGCTTGTTGTTGCTTTCTCATGGCTATGGTGTAATAGATTATGAGTAAAGCCTTTGCATTCTTTCTCCACCACTTGCACTCTTGGATTCTCCCTTCGTGGAGTGAGAGATAGCTTGACTCTTGTGTGTGAATTTTAGAGTTTCTTAAGCTTGGAGAGAGAAACCCTCATCTTGAAGAGGTGGTTGTTTAGCATTTTAGTTTGCTATTTTATTTTGCTAATTGATGTTGATGACGACACTCGATCTGTTGTGTTTAACGATCTTAGTTTACACGACAATTAGCTGGGTTGCGGTTGGGTCTGATGTGTGTCTGGTGCTGAATTCGCCTGTCGTCTTTGGTTGCAGTTGTTTGAATTTGGGCTGTGTTCTGGAGTGATCTGCAATCAGGGTAACTTTGAGTGAGGTGGTCTTGGTGGGGTCTGCAATGTGCTGCATGTGAATGAGTGGGGAGGGGGAAGATGGTTACCTTGTGTGCGTTGGGGGTGTTATCCTGGTGGGGGCTGCTGACATTCGGTGTGGTATGCGTAGGCGTCTTGCGGGAGAGGGTAAGCGGCGTCCTGTTGGTGGCTGCAGCACGTCGGCCTTGCGGTGTGTGGGCTTGGTGTTGCGGGCTTTCGGTGTAGAGAATTGCTGCAGCTACGTCGGTGCTGATTCGGTGGTGGGCGGCTACTGTGTCACTGGTGCTGTTGATGATGATTCGGGGGCGTCTGTGGTGTGCGCAGTGGTGAATTTCGGTAGGGTCTGGGTGTCGTGCTGCGTGGGAGGGGTTGCGGTCAGTGAGTATCGGTCGTGAGAGAGTGGAGTGGGGGGGATGAGGATTGTGGTGTGGAGAGGTGCATATGTGTGATGAGGGGTGAGTGATGACTAGAGTCGGGGAGGGTGGGGGAAGTGGGGATGAAGTGTTGTGAGGGAGAGAGGTGTGTGTGATTGTGAGTGAGTGGGAGTGGAAGTGAGGGATGTTGTGTTTGAGTGTGGGCGTATTAAGTAGTAATATATGGTAGCTAATGTTGGTGTTTGCTCGGGTGTCTGTGCTGGCTTTTTCGGGGAGGTTCTGGTGTGATTTTGGGTGTGCTAGGGTGGCTGATTTCTTGTGGCGGTTTGTGGGTGTCGTCTTTCGGCTAGTGGGATGCTTGGGGTCATTTTCTGTGTATCTGTCTGAGTAATGTTGGGTTTTATAGCGGAGTAGTAAATATTGTGTGAGGTTTTGTGTGATTTTGCTTGGTTTTCTTGATGCTGGTTGATTGTGTGGTACAGTTTGAGCGCACTGGTGTTGGGTGGAGGTTGTGCAAGCGTCTGTGTGTTGTGCATGTTGAGGTTGTCTTTCGTTGGGGGGTACCTCCTGCATCCACTGTTGGCATTTTCCTTCGCGGTGGCGTCTATCTTCCAAGTTCCAGGGTGTGGTTGAATGGGGTGACAGGAGGCAGATCGACCTTGGTAGGGGGTGGGCGTCTTGCAGAGGCGGGGATTGGAGGTTTATGAGTGATGCTTTGGCCGACGGGGGCAGTGAGGGGTGCGCGACTAGTGAAGGGGGTAGGAGGCAGGGATCTTCTTACGGGCGCAGGCTGGTGTTAGTGTTATTTTGGTGCTGGCTGGTTGCTTCTTCCGGCAGGCAGCATTCGTCGAGCTGGTGGGAGGCGGAGGAGGTGATACATCGGGATCGGCAAGTATGTGTTACTTTGTGTGGGGTGTTTTGAATGTGTTGATTGTATGAGAAGGTTTGATTGCACTGGTGTGCGCGTTTTTTCAGAGTTGTGTGGGTGTAGATTTGTATGTACTTCTGTGTGATGTTTGTGTGTGGATTGGTGAGGTCAAGGGTTAGGGTTTGAATGTACCTGTGTCTATTCGAGGTGGTCGTGCGCTCTTGGTGGGTGAAGGTTGTGCAAGTGTCTGTGTGTTGTATGTGTTGAGGCTGCCATTCGCGGGGGGATGTCTCCTGCGTCCAGCATCGGTGTTTTGTCCAGCATCCATTGTTCGAGGTCCAAGCTTCGCGGTGGTTTCTATCAGCCGAGATCCAGGCTTCGCGGTGGCGTCCATTTGTCAGGTTCCAGGATGTGGCTGAAGGGGGTGGCAGAAAGTAGATCGGCCTTGGTAGGAGGTGGGTCTCTTGCAGTGGCGGATAGTGGAGGTGTTGAGGTGATGCAGTGGCCGGCGGGAGCAATGGGGGATGCGCAGCTAGTGTAGGAGGTAGAGGACAGGGGTGTTTGATGCAATTCTTGTGCGGGGGAGTTGGGTAGATTAGGGTTAAGCAAGTAAGCGTGTAAAACACTATTTCAAATAAAGACAGCTGAGGTTGACGGCCTTTCTCTTGTTTCTGCCTGTGAGGTGGTTGTGTCTGTGTTGATGTTGTGTCGAGGGCCTTTCTCCTGTTAGCTCTTCCATGTGTATGTTGGTGTGCGGAGTTCACCTCGGGGCTGGGCTTCTCTCTTGTGTGTCGCCATCTTCGCAGTAGGCTTGAGTTGCAGCGCCTCCGTTGTCGACTCTGTTCCAGGCTGCATTCGATCTGTGTTGCGACCTGCGCTGCGGCCATCGCAAGAACTCATCGGCTGTGGATCGGAAGGCTCCTAAATCTCCCAAACTACTCTCATTATAACTCATGCTCTCCCAATAGCCTATTTGAAGGCAGGTTAGTGACATGGGCCCCATCAACATTAGCCAACGTGAAAACGCACTAAATTATATAATTACCCAGTGAAATTGTTTTTTACTGAGGCATAATATTATTTAGCAGTAGGCTCTTGCACCGTGGGGTCGGTTTATATATATATATATATATTGATTGAGACAGAAGGTTGACAAGCCAATGCCAAAGCACAGGAGGCGGTTGACTGTCTGGCAAGTTTTTTGTCAAGTAGAGAGGAGATTTCACAGTTGGGAATCGAACCGCCGACCTCTTCCTTGAGATTTGGGTATCTCTCCACCATCCTCCGGTAGTTTAGGGTTGTCTCAGACCATGTGGGGTCGGAATTAACATGGGCATATTGTCAATTGGGGATGCCTTCCAAAATGAACAATGTTTTCTTATAATATTGCTCATCCTGACATAATTAATTGGCATAAGGGTATTTTTGAAACATATAAGATAGTAGTTTTCATTTTTAGGGTTTTATTCTACGGAAGTCATGTGGGGTGGGTGACCGGTTTGTGAGGTCATCGACATCTCTAACCCAACAATGTAGGAATTTGGGAAAGGATTTGCAATGGTGAAGCTCAGCCCAATGTTTGGGTAGCATGCTACTTACTAAGCATTCCCTTTTAGAAAAGGAATAGGCTCCATATGCTTAATAATGTTATGGAAGTAACATCATAGGCCAATAATTTGTCTATAGAGATCTACTTGAGATGAATCAACCACAAATAAATGGGGGGTGGTCCATGCTATACTAAACTCTCTTTACCTCAATAATGTTGGGGGGAAACCCAACTCAAAGAGGTGGGTGTCTAGCCATGGCATGTTGGTGAGGAGGATCCTAGTCACAAGCCCCAATTCAATGACCACAAACTACACCAAACAATGGTTTCAATGTCACCTATACTATTTGTCTTGCTCGATGTGCTACCGTGCACATGTAGCACCCAAATATGCCATTGCAATGCTAAATTTAAACCCGACATACCATGCATCATAGGCCACCCATACAACCACCTCCACCAAAACCCCCTAAACTCACAATACAATTAATAGAATTTACATATTGTAGTGATAGACGAAGAAGAAGAAGAAGAAGAAGAAGAACCACTCTTAAAAGCCACTACAAACATCCCATCAAATAAAAGCATGGAAAGGTAAACTAAAACTCCATGTCACAAAGATTAAGAGTATATGTAGACAAATGAACACTATCACCACACAAAATGTAGACTCCCTACTAGTCCATAAACAAAGACTAGAGAATCAACAATTTGGTGCACACCTTGAAGAACCGCCTTAGTTCATACATCGTAAAAGAAACATCAAAAAACACAAACGTATGTTGTCAAACTAGTGTTACATCTTGCAAGCAAAAAAACCCCCATCAAAACTCTCCCACGCCTACCATCAAACGACATGACAAAAAGTTTGGTAGTGGCACAAACATTGCTTTAGCTCAATTGCTTAGGATAGGTTGTTGGTTGGAACTACATCTCTTGCTTGTATTCACATAGCAATACCATGTCATTTCACAACCACACCCACTCAAACGAGCTCCACATGAATCAAACGCGGACTAGATATATGAAATTAATACTCACTCCCAACCAACACAAAGCTAATGGTTTGGTGTCCACTCACTACTGAAATCATATCCTTATAGCCTACCTTTTGAAAATAATATACTTCCAGACACAATTACACGGTATTGGTTGTAGGCTATTGATTATAGTTAATGATTATTGGTTACTAATGCAGTGTTTACTCTTTGCAAAGGGTGATATAATTTTACATCTAACATCATTATCCTTTAAGACGTGGCCATAAATGTCTTACAAAGAAACACCCTATATATTCACCCGGTCCCTGAAGACCATAGTTCTTCTTCTTCATCATCTTCTAGCTCAATACTATTTGTAAATTGTCCGTGTATTTTCACCAACACTAGATGCGAATATGAGATTATTTGTCATTTCTTTAAAAAAAATTGGACATCATAGATTTACAATTTTCCAATTACTGTCACTACCAAATGTTTTTCCATCCAAAAATCAATTATCTATCACAAAATTTCATTATATACATGTTAATTAGGATGCAGAACATTGCAAAGTTGTTTCAATAATTTGCATTTGGATGACACGGCTTGTAAAGTTATTCATAAGAACTGTCACTAGAGAAGTTATGAGGGCGACTTAAAATAGCATATGACACTAAACACAATATTGAATGTAGTCCACTTACACATATGTGGCCATCATACATGGATGAATAAATATTTCATCTCAGTAATAACTAGGTCACGAGTTACTACAACATTCATGGTATTTAGTGTCACATGTAAAATAACCTCTTTTGAGGCGTATGCTATATTACACTAATAATTCAACAACTTTATCATTAATGTCACCTCGTGACACATGGCGTTCAAGTGTGCTTACTAATATCTTGGCATGAGTATGTTCGACAATGTTATGAGGCATATGCCTATATTATACAATGATTTACAAGTTGACTAAAGTGTACACGAATGACACTTGACATTAGCATGGTAAAAGAGTATCTGCCTTGTGCATACTAAAATAAAAACACGTGACACTTGCATCATTATGCTCAATAATACCTTCCCTTGCATACTAAAAGACAAGACTTGTATCTCAAGTAGCCCAATATGTTATAGTAAATGTCAACGTAAATAATTTTCACTTACAAAAGTTACATATGTCGAGATATAGTATCATATTGGCAAGTAGTGGATGTGAAACGTTGAAACCTTGAGGCATCTACTTTAGGCCCTTCGCAAATAGTGTACGTGACACTAAATACCATCAATGGTGTACCTGAAACCATGCTTAATTTTTTCAGTGCCAAAAGACCACGTTAAATCATATGGAACTTGAATGGAAGTGTTGCTTTAGCTCAGGGCCGCTTCACACACGAGACTGAGAGCCCATGACCATTACACTTCAAGCACTCTCATTGGTGGAGAAGGCGGTCCTGGTCCAAGTTCGCTTCACACTACGTTTGAGGGACCAATGGAGTATGTGAATGCAAGATGGATGTAAAGTCTACATGGATTCCTACATGGCATCACATGGACCTTGTTTCATGGTCTCTTAAACTATTTTCAAAAAACCATCTATGGGAGGTAGTCCTAACACATAACCAAGAGACCATGGCACTCTGAACGCTCACAATCGTTGGTTTATTCTATTTTATCATGTGTAAGGACCACCATGAATAGAAATTCATTGAAATAGCATTTGGTTGAGGGCCCGGTCACATATGACTTCACACTACACTTGAGGGTCCGTGACCACACTAGATGAGTTTGGAAGTGTGTTGGGACGGCCTTTGGACACTTTCTTTCGGGCTCTCACAATTTCATGGTCATGGCTCTTGGCTCGTGTGTGAAGTGGCCCTTACTACCCATGTAACTTTACATTTGTCCATTGAAAACATTGCACGCCATCCAATAGTTAAATGGTGCTTTGACACCAGGATCAGTACTATTGAAGATCCAGAATTGGGTAAATTGTACTGTCCATAGATATTTTAAGCATAAATTGACATAGATTTTGTTAGTGTACCTATGCGTACCATCACTGAGTTCAATACTATATGGTAACTGTACTTAGTTTGGTTTGGAACCTGTTATGGATTTCTGTTTTGAGGGTAATGTGCAAAGCACATTTTCTAACTATATATAATTTTTATATATGTTGTATTGTGTACTCTAAAACACAAAAGAAAGTGGAGCATGACCTTATAAGGTAAATTCTATCTACATTACCATATTTAGTGCATATTGGGATATATGAGACAATAGGTAATGTTTATTTTTAGTATTCAAGGGGATGATATTGTTGAGCATATTAATGACAAGTGTCATCTATTTACATCTTGTTATGTGAGGGAATATACTCTTGAATATACTAGTGTCAAGTGTCAGTTGTGTACATTTTAGTCAACTTGTAGATCATTGTGTAATATAAGTGTACACCTATTCTTCTTTTTTGAGACAGAAGGCCAACAAAGCCAACGCCAAAATCATTGAGAACTAAAAAGAAAACACGCCCACTATAAGTGTACACCTCAATACATTATTGAACACATTCATGCCAAGATATTAGTAAGGGTGAGTTTCCATGTAGGTCGCTCACCCACCAAATTCTAGTGTGGTTAAGTACAAACCCACCCAAATGTAGAGGGAATATGATGGGTAGGGTTCGTATGTGCCAACTAGCTACTTCCATCTTCTCAAATGTGGGCCCACCTACTAACCTCTTCCTGCATGTTAAAATCGGTCTTCAAAACCGTTGGTGACCGGCACTTGTAGGTTATAGATTCTTTAGTAAACACATGGAAGTCTAGCGGCATGTGTTCATGACCCTCCACATTCTAGTGGACCACCAAAATGTGGTTGGATGGTAGCTTGCGCTCAAGTACATGTGAACACCTCTAACCCATGATTTTCTAGAATCTAGTGGATGAGCGGTCTACTTGGAAACTCACCCAAAGCACACTTGAACGCCAAGTGTCATGAGTGACACTATGGGAATGGTCAATGCATTTGTTGATTTTGATTTTGTTGCCATTTCTACAAATTATGGGCTAATTATCTTTGACTTTGCAAGCATGTCTATAAATCACTCTATATATTGGGCTTCATAAAAAAACATGTCATGTCGTTTGTTTTGCATAACATTGCTCAATAAACTTGTTAGTTGTGCCCTTCCCTGACACTACAGTAGTGGTTGAGAATAGTGGAGTAGTGCATGGGAATAAAATGTCAATGTATACTTACCCATACATACCTTTATCTCATAATAGATGAGATAGTTGGGTATAGAACCATAATAATGTTGCCAACCTTATTCAAGGCTAGTTTTCCAGCATTGTTAAGCACATTGTTGGAGTCCAAGGTAGATTATTGAGAATTACATCCTATACTCCAAAATCTCTTAGATTAACATGCTTGGCAATATTATGCGGTATATTCTCACATATTCTTTATTTATTTAGGTGCACTACATTTCCAACAGTTCTTTGTGGATGTTGCTTTTATTTTTATTTGCATAAGGTTGATTAATATACCAATAATTAATTTTTTTGTAAACTGGTAGAATCATTGATGGTTTGGGGAAGATTAAACTAGGTTGATCCAAGAACCACCTCTTCCCACACAAAAGTGAGGCATTAACCTAGATGGGTAGCACAAACATGTGGCCATGTACGACCACAATGATTTTTTATTTTAAAATTTTAAAATTTTTTTTACTTAAAAGTTTGTAAAAAAATGAGGTGTGATCTAAATGATTTGATTTACATTGCTTCTAAACTCACTCTGGAAGGTTTATCAAATGAGATAATTATCCCATAATCATATATATATATATATATATAAACACCCAAACTAGCCAAAGTGTCATCATTGGGTCATGAGTGGGTGTGGCTACCTTTTCCTCCTTGATGCATTTTAATGGGATTTTCAAATTGATATTATACATTAGTTTGCCTCATACACAGGTAACGTTGTGTAAAAAATCAAAAATCAAAATAAAAGGACAATAAAGTTGATATCAAGAATAAATTAAACTAATGGACCAAAAACACACTCACTTTTTTTTTGGGGGGGGGGGTCAAGTGCACATCACATTGTTGCATTGAAAAAAAAGGACACTACAAACCAAAGACCCGCCAAGGACAACTCCCAAACCACCAAAGCAATAACCTCCACAACAAACATATACTTTGAAGATTCTTATGCACCCCTTAAAAAATTGGTTGAAATTGTTGAGGAGGCTTTCTTTCAACATCATGCTAATGATCTTGATGTTCTTAGGAACTTACTCCTCTCTCAAGAAACCTTCTCAATAAGAATACGCTTATCCCAAATGCAGTGTTCCACTTAAATGGTTTGTCACACACTTGATTGGGCCTACAATTAGGCTTGGGTACATGTTCACAACACCTACCATTGAGGAGGGTGAATAAATAAATAAAAGTAACATCAATGCTCTTTACTTGCATTGATGTGAATGGGAGCCAGTTCCTCCATACCTTGATCCCATTTTACTACTAGGCTTCAAGGTAGGAGTACTTCCTACCTTCCAGTAGATGGGCCCCACATGAAAATATATTCAATGTCATTGATGATGTTGTTTGAGCTTATGGGGCTTGGTTGTTTTCAAGTTTTCTTTTATCTAGGAGGTGGTATGTGAGGTATTTTGTGGCTATTTGATGTATGTATTTCACGAATGTTTTGACCTTGCATGGGGGTATTTTGAGGTTTTCTAGTATCCCTAATGATTGTTTGTGGACAACGCCACATACTCATTTTGTGATGGTGGTGGTAAGGGGGTTAACATTCCAACCGACATTTATTAAAGTTTGGATTTAAGGGTCGTATTTGTTGGATTTTTCTCTTATGGACTTATCAAGACATGTGTCGTGGCAATAGGCGAATCTTATGTAGAAGCCCTAGTTTATTATTCAAATCAAATTAACACCTAAAATGGGGTAAGAGAACTCAAATTATTCTAATGAGATCAAAATAGTATGAGTTGACAATAAACCTAGAAGGGAGGCAGCGGTGGGGTGTTGGAATCAAAATCCTCAAGTGTGGGAAGTCGAAAGGAAGCCTTGTATTTAGAAGGGCAAGTTGAGGTAACACATGGCTATTAAGAACACATGCACGAGAGGAGATGCGTGAGCTCTCCATGTGCTAAGGGTTAAGTTAAGCCAAGATTTCTAAATGTCATGACGACCTACTCGCTTGCCTTCCTAAAAACTTAATTAGGCTCCCACAATTTTGGCCTACCACCAAGCGTTGACTTATTGAAATAGAATGTGCTAAACAGTTCATGCCGCGAGTCTTTTTCTGTACTAGTACCCAAGTTTAGAAGTGTGCATGTGTGGGACCATTTTGCATCAAGGCCCAATAATACACCGAGCGAGCTTCATCAACATCCTACCGACACTAGCTACTAGAAAAGTCGTAGTTTCACAACACAATGATCCGACACGAAGTGACCTAGAATGACACGAGCCCAAGTCATTTTGTCGAAACGTCATGACGCGAAAACTACCATATTTCTAGCAATGGGAGTTTCAACAATTCTCCAAAAAAGCAAGTTTCGATTAAATTCAAAATTGAACGTATGTTGTTTGTGAACTTTTCATGAGGTGTAAGAGTGTCTTTGCAAGGTCTTTATTGTCATAGATTTTCACTGCATGTACACTTTATTTGCCTAAGAGCATGTTCACCAACCATCCTTAGAACTAGCTGGAATAAAACCATGCATGCCACATATGAAAACCAGACCCCACGCATTGGCCCTGACTGCAATTAAGATGTGTAAGGGACTGATCAGCCCGGGCACTTCTAACACCATTCGTAGGCATCTCTGGCTGTAATAGTGTGACAAATGATGGGCCAACATCTATTTCTCAACATATTCCCTAGTAATTTCATGGTTAGCACCGGAATGAGAAGTTTAGTTTGGTGTGATCCGGGCATGAGGGCTTAATCACAAAAGCATGTCGGACTGCAACATGGAGGCCATTGTCCAGGGCCTCAAATCACACCCAGTAATGCCCCCTTCCCACCTGACTTTAGTTAAGACCCAAAGTATTTCTTAATAACCGGGTAAAGCTCCCTCGGTTATAGCGGAGGCATCCAACTATCCCAATGCACCTACAAGAACTTGCTCCAGAGATTTCCAAGTAGGTTTTAGTTAAGTAGCTTTCACACATGTTCATTGTTTTATCTACCAAGCACTGAATGTTGGGTAGTTTTTGTCCCATCCCCAAATGCCTTACTACTCACCTATCTTACCATCGGTTTTTGTTAATGAAGCTCCTCGTGCCCTCATAGCTAAGACTAAAAAGCAATCAATCACAAGGACGGGAGGCGACACTTTTAAAGTTCCTATATTCTTGCCTCATGTTTAGGTACCGATGGGAGGGTCGGTGGTTGAGGCTTAAAACCTCCACTTTTAAGCCATGCCACATCATTTGCCACCTAGGCTCGGCACTAAAAAGAGCCGTATGTGTGAACCCTAGATAACTAAAACCGCTTTTAGACTAAAACTACTTCTAACTAATGTTAGGTGGGAATGCCCCATAAGCTTAGTAAAATCCTTGGAGTTAAGTTGGTAGGCCACATGTCGCTAGGCCAGCCAATCGCATGACGCCACGTGCCCCTCAATAGCCAATGACGTCATTACTGACATTCTTCTCCCGGGCCTGCAACAATTGTATGCCATGGTGGCAGGGCTAAAGGTAAGTCCCCCACTTGGCATTTTATATTAAGCTAGAACACTCGACCTCCACTAATCCGTTTGAGGTGGAACGAATGGTCATGCCCGAAGAGTCACTTCACATCTTCATACGGAGATTGTAGTTAGGGTTTTTCTATCACTTCAACTTATCCAAGGACAAAAAACTATGGGTACAAGGTTTAATGAAAGATTGAACTATTGTCTATAAGGATTAATGTCACATAAGATTAGGGTTTTTGATAACAAACTATGTCTTGTACTCCTTTGTTCCTTCTTTATTGAACTTAATTCATGTTCTTATGGTTCATTGGTGCTCTCTCAATCGTGTGTGCTTATGACCTATGTGTGTGAACTACATTAACCTCCAAGAAAAGTTGGTTTCCACTGTCTTACCTTTATGGGAAGCAACCGATGCCAATATAAATAATAAAGATGTTGTGAATAGTGTCATTACTTCCAGTAAATAGTGTTTTTATTAATAATATTATAGTGAATAATGCCAAAATGCACAGTGCTTCCTAGATCTTATAGTGGCACTAATTTCATAGTGTAAAGAAATTTAGCATCACCTTCACCAATTTCCCACATGCATTATTAGAGCGTCCCCACCAGGCTGGGTACCTAGCAGGTGAATGGCACTCCGGGTATATCGCTAGCAGGCCCGCCAAGTCCCAACGTCCATCAGTCACCGCTATCTGGTTAAAGGGTCCCGGGGCGGGCATTTCAGAGGAGTTCGCTGGGTATTTTTGCCTCGGTTACCGAACTTCCCACGCCAACGCCATCGCCCATATTTCCTTTCTTTGGATTTATTCTAATATGTCAGCAAGGGGACAATATTGGTTGCAACGGGTGGGAGGACAAAGAAGGGCAGGAACTTCTGCCTAGAGGAGGAAGAACAGTGTTGCAGGAGCTTCATGCACACTTCCACAGACTCAAGGAGAGGGATAGGGCAAAAGAATGCGGCCTTAATACACACCATATCCGATTATCTACAACTACACCCCCTGCAATCATATTAACAATGTGTTTAACAATTTGTTTAACAATCAGGGGGGACACTTCACTATACTTTGTGTGAACACGTGCGTTAAAGGGGTATTTAATGTAGGGGTATTATGTCTAGATGTTAGATTTGAGCACACCGTTTAATTATATAATTCCCTAATATGGTGTATTATTATGATGTCTTACTGTAGTTATAACTCACATAACCCAACATCCCCTCGCCCATCCACAACAATTCATCCAAATCTACTGGGATTTAAGAATCCTATGGACCCCAGCTGCACTACCTGGGGTCTTTGTTTTTTACTTTCTACTTAATTTAATACACATTTTTTCTTTTTAAATTGAATTTTTTACATTTAGATACACACTTTTAAATACACACTTTTACATTTACTTTTAATACTTTTAAATTGAAAAATAAAGTAAAAGCTTTTACAAGTAACTATATAACTATTCTCGGACAGGGCATCGGGCATGGCATCTAATCACGGGCAGGGCTTCGGGGCCTGCTTATCCCGGGCGGGGGTTGGCCTCGGAGCAGGTCTGCAAGCCGGTATGTACCGGGGCTAGTGGGCCTCAGGGGATGTGCCGGGCATCTCACACTGTGCCAGGGCTGCCACCGAGGCCATTATGCCCGGGGCAGTGCCCGGGCTAGTGGGGATGCTCTTAGGCCACCCTCACTAAATGGGGTAAATAATGTAGCTAGAAGGTGGAGGTGTGTAAAAATGTACCCATGAGTGTGTTGACTTTGTTTAGATAGGTGTCGTTTCATTATTGATCAAATAATGAATACAAATGTTGTTGGTTGTCTATGATGCTTTATGCGGACCCTAGGCTTGAATGGTGGGTTTCCGTTGTGGGCATGATGTGAGGCGCATGAAAAGGGGTAAAACAACATTCACTCACTCACTCACTCCGTAATGGGAAGTTGGCCCGTCATGTGTTTGGTGAGGAGATTTTTTTTATCTTTAAAATGGTCTAACTTAAACTCCAAATATGGGGCTTAGATTCTCACATGTGCTTGGTGAGAATGTGTTTAAAAGTTTAACATCCTTTTTCAGGCGGTGCCTCTCATAAAGCTATGCTAGAAACCACCTCATAAGGTGTTTCCCACTCTCGCTGCAGTTTTCTAAAAAGGCAAGAATTCTTGCTTGCAAGTGCCGGATGCCAAGGGCTCCGACAGTACAAACAAGTTCCTATTCTATATAAAATATCATTGACAATGTACTGTACTGTTCTCCCTCTTTAGTATGACACGTTTGGGAAACACAAAAAAATGTCGTATTATCGAGGTGTCGTCTTCTTGTTAATATGATAAATGGCGTAAAATTGTCGTATTATCGAGGCAATACAAAAACATAAGAAATATGAGCTTAAAAATATATAAAACGAGTTTAAGCAATATAGATTGTATGAAATAATTACTTATAACTCCAAACATATATAAATATTCTCCAAAACTCTTGAAATAGGAGTCCAAAGATTTATGGTGTTGCCTGCCCAAGTTAGCAATTGTCATCTTATCTAAATTTCTTACTAGCTTTTGAAAACTAATCATTTTATTAACACCAAAATGTAAAGAGTTGTCTAAAAAGAAATTAAACAACAATGATACATGATGTTTAGCATCACTAAGCTTTAGGGTAGGTGGAACAACATCATCCACATATATTGAATGCATATCAATATTAAGATCAATCGACTGTTGAGCAATGTGGATGTGATTAGAGATAAGGTTTAGCAACACAAATCCTATTGATTTTTGATGTAAGGAGAAGAGAAACTATGAATACGGTAATCAGAGTCGATTGAGCTTGGTAGAAGATTGAAAAGCTTACATAATAGACTGCCGGCCACCAAACCAAGGAAAAAAAAAAAAAAAAAAAAAACTTCGGGCTTTGCTTAGGAGATGAAACATTCACCACACGGATCAAGAAGCAAGAATAGTTTGGAGTACTGCAAGATTGAATTGGAGATTGTAGAAGATGTTATTGAAGATTGTTGAAGATTGAGTTGGAGACTGCAAGAATGCAAGAAAGTGCAAAAAGATATTGGTGATAGTCTCTCACCTGTGTACAAGACAACATATTGGGCAAGCCACTCTAACCCTAACCATGTCCATTCTACACTAGTAACCCTAATTATCATTAAGTTCCCAATGATAAGTGAGGTTCCCAAGTAGTTCCCAAGTGAAATTGGTTGTGTTTTAGATGTACATAACATAAATGAAAAGAATTTTAACATTAAATACCTCTTTAATATGAAAAAATGGAGATTCTAAATGTCGTATTATCAAGTGTCATAGTCGTATAAAGAGGGAGTTTTGAACTAAAAAGTTTGGTTGTGCAAAAATGTGTCGTAATATCAAGGGTGTCGTATAATCAAGTGTCATACTAATGAGATTAGACTGTACTACGTTGTCATCTTCCCAATAGATTAATGTGTGTTATCAAGATGACAAACCTCTTGGCTAATACTTGACCTTAAACTCATTTAGTGGAAAACATGCATGTCTTTAATCTTGTTATTGTCCTCAAATAATAAAATCGTGTAACAAAGAAAACGTATATGTTTCAACTACTTCTGGGTCCATATAAAAGTGTTGTTATAGTATAATTTCAATCACTTCATTCAAGATGGTATAAGGTAGAAATACCATGACCCTTGAAAATAAGGTGATTCGCATTGAAGATACGGTCTTACAATCATGAGATACCTTTCCAAGATAGACGAGAAGGATTCGTGAAGAATGCAAGTTGTTTTTTTAAATTTTTTGCCTTGTACGAAAAATTTTACAATTTTTCAAAGTGGAAAGCTGTCAAACCCCCTACTCGTTCACTAGATTCTCCCTACATTGAACACGGTAATCCGCATTTCCATACGAAACTTCACCTAAACTGGTTAACTCATTAGTACATTAAACTTGACTCCCATTGGTTACACTAAGTGTCACGGCATTGACCACTTTGGCATGTGACTTTTTTTTTGTATTACTTGTTACAATACTGGTACATATGTGTTAATGCAACACTTTTGTACATCAAGTCAATCCTTGTTAGGTCTTCCCCAAATTGCTCTCTCAAATCCGACTTGGGATCACTAAGATGTCTCGTGAGCTGTACATTCATTTTATCAATGGAACAACACATTACTCAACACTAGGGTGTTGCACTCTAGCGCTGAACATTTTGGGAGCATCACGCCTCGTTTATGTAAGGTCACCTTCATAAAATGAACAATACTCAACATGAATAATGTTCATTTTGTGGAGGCAAACTGATAACTTGACTGAACGTATGATTCCGTGGCATGTGCAATATTGAAAATATAACATAAAAATTCAAGCTCGGTGATTGTTGTTAACCTACTTATCACATGACACTTGTTGGATAGGGGTTAGTGAATTCTCTACCTATGAATGTTGGACCACCTTCACATCCTAGTGGAAGCTTCCCCCTTTTAGAAAAGGGAGATCACATCATAGGTTGTGAAATGTAATGTTCAAAGAATGCCATTTGATACTTTCTTCTTCTTCTTCTTCTTCTTCTTCTTCTTTTTCTAATGTGACGCATCCCTCAAGCAAAAGGGGAACTGGAGCAAAAAGATATGGATCTTGCTCCAATTTCTATCAGATGGTTAATTAACAGTTGGAATTCATATGTTCCTTGGCAGACATATTGACAAATGATGAGTCATGTGCTTCAATCACCTTCACATAACGTTACTTAACATTTTGGTTGCATTCTATGGGACCATCTATTGAATAAAAATAATTATCCTTTCATTGTGGGATTCTCCATTTATGGGGAGCACTCACACTGTACATTGTGGAGTTTTCAACAAGCAACTATAGATTCAAAGTTATTTTGAATTGTAACCTCTCTCTTTGGATAGAGACCATCATCTAGTTGCTCATAACTTTTATGTAGAGAATAAGAATAACAAAAAGCAAGGAATAAGTGTTCCGTTACCTAATAGATGAAATATTAAAAATATGTTACTTTATTTTTGGTATAATTTTATATAATGTACGGAATGTAGGAAACTTGAAGTGATATGTAATAAGTGAACATGAAGAAAAAGGGGAGACGATATGGTGAGGGGCACAATCTCCAAGCTAACTTCCCCACGAAACGTTGATGTACTTTAAAAGCAAGCTTTGTCCGATACTACGATATTATTGATGGCAAGGGCTGGACACCTTATCTTTGAGTTGGGCCTCTATCACTATTCCCCAAGGTGAAAAAGTAGTTGATTCTATTATAACATGTAGATTCATTTTTATAGACAATTGGACTTTCAAATTAGCATGAGAAATTCCAATTAGATTAGAACTACTTGAGATGAATGACGGAGACATGACATGGGGGTCATGTTTTTACTGCACCCCGTTCACCATGATAATAGTGGTGGGGCCAAGTTCAATGAGGTGGGCGTCTAGCCTTGGCCACTGTTGATGGAGATGAAATTATATATATCTTCATTTATTTTCCCATATCAATTCGTTTGCTTTGTTATGTTATGCTCTTGATCTCTTTCATCACGGGAGTTGCATGGGTGTGCCAACAATATTTTTAGTGTATTTTGGGGTGAAAATGTCTCACACTACACTAAATAGGATATTTAGTGTCTGATTATATTTAGTGTTGTTACCACCCTACCATGCTCAACACTAATTTTTGATTCCTTGATAATTAGTGTTAGACATAAATGTGCCGCTACCTTCCCTACTGCCACCTCCCTTATTACATCTTTTTTTGTTCATATCCTTACTAACATTAAATTCAAACATACAACTTCCACATATTACCATAATTGATATTTAGTGTTTGAGTTTACATTTAATGTTACTTACTTTCATAGGGATATTGATATTTAGTGTATGCATTTGTTTTTAATGTATCAAACACTAAATTTCCTATTTAGTTTAGTGACTTGTATTTGGTAAGAACTATATGGGAGAGAAGTACACTAAATATGATATTTGGTGTCACCAATTCTAGTGTCTTCCTCAATGCTAATTGTAAACTCTAGTGTAGTGTCACCAACACTATATGTTAACCCGACATTTTGTCATTCCTTATTAAAAAAAATTGGATAAAAAAAATTATAGTGTTGCAATAATTGTCACTTACCAAATGATTTTTCATCCAAACATGAAATATTCAATGTTTTGTGAAACTTGTCTATATAAACTATTTCCAAATTACAAATGTGTTAAAAGAACAATCATTACAAGAATTGGTAAACCGTTATGGTATGAATGGAAAGTGTGTTTTCAACTTATATGTGAAACTTCAACCATTCACTATGATTGGAGTCTTTAACCTCTAGTTTTGTGGATAAGGTATCAAATCAAAGCTCTTGGGAATGAGAATTCAAAGAGCCCAATCTCACTTTCTAAGTCCATGATTTGAGGGAGAAACATCACAAATCAACATGAAGAGAAGCTCCTCCTTGGTTATTGCACTTAAATGACTGTAGGGTTAGAGGGCATGATTGGTTATTATATTCTCATTTGCTCTACGTATGGCGTTGGAGAAGGCAAATCAAAGAGTCTACTAGACTTACATTTTAAGAGCTTGTCCAATAGCTGCGCCAAGTTGTTGGGCAGCTTGACATTATAATATGCGAATCATAATGCTTGACAATGCATAATATTATTCAAATCCATAACAATGTTTTGTGGGACTGATAGTATTTCATGGAATATTCCCAAATATTTTCCACATTCAGTATGAATAATGTTATGTGATGGTGGCTTTGGACTAAGACCTAAGGCTCAATAGTAAGCCCCCGCCTCCCCATTGTCACCCGCCCTCTCATCCCAATGCATTTGGAATGTGCATTTGGGAACAATGGGTAGTGGTCTTGAAAGGGGGGGGGGGGGCGATGACCATTTGCCTTATTTGTGTGGTAACCATTTGGAGTTATGTGTTGCTATAACTTTTACCAACATTATTGTTTTTTTACCAATTAAGTTCATCATTTTCAGTGTGCACACTAATACTCATGTTATTTGGGCAAAAAATGATATTCATAGTAAAATGTTATAGCAATGCGTAATTCCAAATGGTAACCCACACTAATTAGACAAAAGAAGGTACCACCACCACCATGTCCAAGTCTCACATTGGATATGGATATGGCTCTATGTAGCCCTATTGTGGGAACTTCCAACTCCACAAACAATTTTGGCCGTTGGATCAATTGGGGATTGTCTCATTTCAATTTCCAATATCGGAGTTCAAATGCAAAAGTTATAGAGTGTCAAACTGAAGATTCTCTTTAACTTTAAGTGAACACAATTGCGCTAAGTATTGAACCTAGAACAATGTTTATATTATAAGCACATAGTCTAATCTCGTCATAATACGTGTCATCTTCGTGTACATTCTTAAGTACAAACCGTGTCGTATACCAAAGAAAAAGAAAGAAAGAAAAAGGAACATCAATGTTTTTACATTAGCATGTGACGTCTGCGTGGCTATGAGGGAATAGTACCTACTTTCGTAGGTGGATCCTAAGTTAATGGTTCGTATAATATGTTTGGTAGGGTGGGAATAGGTGGGTGTTAGTAGGCATTTTAGTCTAACGGATAGGTTGCTTGTTGCTTTCAAGTTTTCTCTTGTTGAGGATGATGTGAATCTAATGCCAATTTGCGATTTCTTTTTCTTCTTCTACGAGGTTGTGGATTTTGCATATGTGATATGTAGGTATTGGAGGTGTTTGATGGTGGGTATTGTGCCTGGATTCATGCGGTGAAAATGATGGGCAGCAATACCTCCCATCCTTTTTGTGATAGAAGTGGAAGGAGGGTTGTGTATTTGTTAAGTTTACAAGTCGTTGCCTCCACTGAAAATCTATCATTAGAGTATGTGAATTCAAATATTTGTATTTTAAGGTTGAGATCGGGTGTAAAGGGGAGTTTGGCAGAGGGAGGGTGCCTATGACGCATTACAAATCTAGTGGGTGCAAGGAAGGTAAAGTGGACAACTCCGGATCCTTGCCTAGTGTTCAGTGTAAGTGTTTCAAAACTATACACTAACTTTTGATTTTGTGAAGAATCATCATAGACATTTTAATAACATACCAATCTACAATGCCAAGCAAATTATGATGAAAAAAAAAATTCCAAGAAAAGTCTATATATTTTAGAAGATGATGTGGTGTGCAAGTAGGTGATATTGAACAAACGATTGTCTTAAATTTGTTTAAAGTATGATGAAATTACATTAAATTGATGGTTTTCCACAAAGTTTTGTGATGATGCCTTCAAGTAGATAACAAATTCAAGGAACATGAAAGAAAATTCCAACTTCAAAATAATCAAGGTCATGAAATCTACGTCCAAAACCAAACCAAACTATTTGCTTTTGAGCATCACTTTTAATAATAAATATTGAAGATCTCAACTTGATTTTCTACATTTGAGTATTTAACACAACAACAAAGATCATCATGAAAAGAAATCCAATTCAAATAACACTTTGCTACTACTTCTAGGCATTTGACCAAAAAAATGATGGTTTTAGTATACTGGAGCATTTCTTTGGTCCACTTTACCATGCTTGCTCCCTAGTCTCAATTTGATGGGATATCAACATCTAGGATAGCATGTGTAGGGTAGGAGCCACAAAAGGATGTGTTATCCGGAGTTTTAACACTGGTTTCACCAATGTTGATGAGAGTAAAACACCTGGTTGCAGGGTGGACTAGCGGTTATGTTGGTTGATTTGTAAGTTATTTATGTGTTTTTTTACAACATAAAAGTAAATGTAGGCATGTATCATTTTGGCGTGATGGGAAGAGTTTGCAGAATGGGGATATGTCTTGTAAGAGGATATGTTTCCTACGGTATTTACCTAAACAGCAATCAGGTCTAAATTTAAGGGTTTGCGTGATTTGCACCTCTATGATCCAGGGGGCATCCCAATATGAATTGAACCATTTTAGGTGGATGTCAAAGTTGGAGAGCCATTTATTGACATTTGGTATTGTGTTTATTGCAATGTGTACTCGTGTTCAATATACTTTTGAGGTTTCGGATGAAGCCATTGTGTTGTGTCTTGTTGGGGGGGATGGCAGGCCGGTATGGGGTTTGGTGCATGATAAGGTGGTAGGGGGTCTCTAGTATGCGTGGTTTCTCTATTGCTTGTTTGGTTAGTTTATCGGCTTCATCGTTGCCCAATATGCTTGTGTGGGCTCTAACATTTCGGATGGTGATGTTGTGGGTTGAGATTTTGATTGTAGGTATGATGCGGGTAATAAGGAGTTTGTCTCAGTGATTTGTTTGAGATGAGGGTTATGTGGTATGATTGAGGAGTAGATATATGTAGTTGAGGACGTTTGTGAATATGGATGTGTTTGTTGGTAGCTCCTTGGTATGTGCCACAGCTAGTCGTAGAGCATATAATTCTTCATGCAAAATGTTAGGGTATCTGGGTAGTCGAGGTGAAATATTTATTTGTAATGGACGGAATACTATAGCATTGCGAAACCGACTATGCGAGCAACAAACACTCCTTACCATTCGAAGTGTCATTCATTTGGTTTCAACTCCCCATGCTGCTCAAAGAGGTGCAACTTCAAGATTATGGTAGATCTAACAAAATAATAAATTTTACCCTAAACGAATTAAATCGACCCTATTTTATTATCTCACGTGGTTTTCTAAAATTTCGATAGCCACCTCCCTGAGGTGCATAGGAGTTGAGCATGTTTTGAAATATGGGTGAATTCATGGTGGGGGTACGGGAGGTGTATGTACGGTATGATGTATTAATGGTAGGATTGTGTGATAGAGAGGAGTATATTCGGATTTAAGTGTGGTGGATTTTTTGTGGAAGTATTGTGAATGCCGTTAGATGAAAGGTTTGGGCATGCCCGTAAGCATGTGGTATGTGGGGCCTAGATTTGGGGAGACATCACCACTACACAGAATGAGTGAGCTCAAGTTGTGTATGTAGGCATAGCAATTATTATATTTTGGGTGTCTATGATGCGGGTGTGTTAATACGTGGTATGTAAGGACGTGTACTTGTGATGAGCCGAGTGTGATATCGGTTGTAGGGTGTGGGTGTGGTTGAAACATGATGAGAAGATAGTGTGTGTATGTGGATGGGCAAGTTTGTGGATGTAAATTGTTGGTGTGTGTATATGGAGTTTTGGATGTATATTCCAAGTGATTGTTGTTGTGGCCAAAGTTGACTTCAGTGATGTTGTCCTCTCCAAAATGCGTTTGAGTGTTTTGGTGATGGTCAATTGGGACTTAAATTGGAGAAGGTTGTTTGCCACAAGGGTGGTGCTCATGCAAAGTTTTGATGGGGAAAAACCGGTATCTTTATCCCTCATGATGCTAACCTTGAGTTTCTCATTATGAAATGATAGGCTATTAGTGAGGAGGTCATCTCTTGCGTCTTCGGCAATGAGTTTGATGAAGTTGCAGTCGAGGCCCGGCTTCATGAGTGAGAGGATTTCTACTTCGCAGCCATCATAGTAACACTCCTTCAATGAGCGTTCTAAAAATTCCATTGGTTGTGTGTTCTTGGATGGATTTTTCCTTTGAGATGTAATCACATGTTATGGGCTTTGATGATGAGCCCAATTGCGGGTGATTGTATTGATGTTGATATCCAGTGGATCATAACATTAAGTAGCAAGCTCGGATTGACCTTTTCAAAAGAGCATCAAACCGGCATGTGCTGGTTTGATGCTCTTTCAAGAGCAAAGGTAGCACTAAGTTTGAGTTTTACTTAGGCTATTTTTAATTTATTTGGGTAGTTACTTTCGATTCTTAGAATTAATTATGTCAGTTTCTAGGACAAAACTAATGCCAAGTGGTGGTAAAAGTTCTAATATAGGCTAAATTACAATCTAAACAAATCTAAATAGCTATAAAACAAACGGGAAAGTTGGTGAGGTCAAAAAGGTAGTTGCACTTTTTGGAAAAGTTTCCCGACACCCGCATTGGAAACCTTTTTGATACCTTTTTGAAGCTTCTATATTTCATTAATTATCCATTCATTCACCCTTGCTTTGCAAGCTTTTCTCTTCTTGTTCAGGTAAGGGTACTCAAAGGGTACCCTTCTAGCATTGCTACTTAAAGTCATAATTGGAGTATGTTGTCCCTATAGGAGTGCTCATTTTGCACAATCGCTCCAAGCAAACGGAATTTGACCTCACCTCAATTGAGCGTTTTGAATCATTTATCAAATCAAATGGTAATGTGGAAGCCTTGGCAAGTCCCGTAGCTTAAGATACCTTCTCGTACATTGGTATTTGTGTAAAATGGAGGTGTTGTCTGAGAATGGTGTCTGGGCATTCGGAGGGGTAGAGAGATTGTTTGGTTCTTGGGAGGGCTTTGCAAAGTGTGCAAAATTCTTTATGTCCATTTGCAAGTATGCCAACATTGGATAAGTCCTCATTGGTGTTATTCTCCTTCAAGATGTATTTCCCTCTTTGAAAGGCGAGTGCCTCGTGCATGTGGTATCCCATGCACATTTGTCCAATCATGTCAATGCTCAATGTGTTCATCTTCTTCCGCACGTGTGTGGAAGGGTGGTCGGCGTGGGGGTGAAGTCATCGGTTTTCCGTTGTTTTGCACTTTGGCTTTTGAAAAGGTCATGAGCTCTTGGGTTGCGATATTAGAGTGTTGGGGAAGAGCCTTCTTCGTGGAGGATGTTATTGGGGAGTGCTTCTTGTTGAGAATGATGAGAGCTATGAGCAAGAGGTCTTTGAAGGGAGTCACGACCACACTTGGGGGAGACATTCTCCAATTGCACATCCAAGCTTCTTCTTTGTTCAACTGCATGTTATGCGCTTTGGCATTGGCGCAATCTTGTTGCATGGGTGTTGGTTGGTGATGGATTTTGCCTTGGAATGTTATTGTAAGGGAGGCTTGGTATGACATTAATTGTTGGGCCAAAGTGTTGGAGACAAGGCTGGTGAAGTGAGATCCTCGATATTGCAACCTTATGGTAGACTGTTGAGGTAACCATTGTTGCCGATGTAAGGGCTATGGTGCCTCATGTTGCAAGTCCAGGCGTAGATGTCTTACTCCAGTGGGTCCCCTTCAACTATTGATTGCGTAAGAGGATTTGTTGCTGGGGAGTGCCAATTTCTCTGGGCACACTGGTGTTGAGCTGTACTACGGGTTTGTTGTGGCCAGGGGGTTGGATTACGGCTATACTCAAAGGATATAATTGTCTTGAGCTTGGTGGTACTATGTTGTTAGCCGCATGTGAATTGCTCATTGTTGTATGTCTTATCAGTTGGGTGATTAATGCGGAGGATGAGTAGGCAATTACAAGTTGCCACGGTAAATTATGTCTTGGATGTGTTGCTTCAATGGTTTGTCTTCAATAGTAGATCGTTTTTGAGCCGTGGTGTCTGCAAATCATTGATTGCTCCAAATGTCTCAGGTGTCTCAGGTTGGGGGTAGTCCAGATTATGTTGTTGCTCATGTTGTGTGGGTGTCGATGGCTAGATTATTGGGATGGCTAGATTACAAGGGACTTGACTTCTGGAGTAAAAGAGTAGCATTTTGAGCTAGGCCTAATAAGGTATCATTGTATGTATGTAGAAATACAAGATTTTTGGAATGAAGTCAGTTTGAGTGGAGATGCTTAGTAGGTAGGCAATAGTGGTATGCATGCTTGATAAGGTCCTTGATGTGTGAAGGTTTGCGGAGATGTACAAGGGGAATAATGGAAAGTACATAGGGGGGGGGGGTTCAATTGTGAAGGTTGGTCATGACTATGGGCGAGGTGGAGTGTAGAAGCATACATTTTGGTGTGCGCCTTGAGGTTGTTGGAGCATTGAAGGTGCATCTCCAAGGGCGGGGTGTGAGCTTGACCAAGTGGACCAGACTTCTGCAGTGGCTAGGTGTAGGGTTTTGGGACAAATGTGTGGTTGTTTGACAATTCTTGGGTGCATGCCATGGTCGACAAAGCAGTTTGTACATGCAGAGAGCAGAGCAAGGGCGGTGGCATGATAGGAGGTATTAGGGTTAGGTAATGGGGAGCAAAAGTGTGAAATGACATTGTTTTAGGTGTAGAAGATTTACGTACGTACCAAATGCTGTAAGCGCTGCGAGCCCAAATCCATTTCGTGACTTGTTCACTCATCCATGTGTTGATGTTGTGTTGATGTACTCAAGTCAGGTGGCCGTCCTGTTCAGTGAAGAGTGGCATGGGTAGGGTTATCTTGTGTCTGTTCTTGTGTGATGGATGTCGCACTGCTACTGTTTGACTCTCCCACAGTGTGTGCTTTCATGCAATGCTGAGTGTGATGTAGCAACTTCGACAAATGTTTGAATGTGATCTGTGCAGAGAGTTTGTGCAGCGTTGCACTCTCTGAGTGCAAGCAGAGGCTCCACCCCGAGGGAACGCTCAAAACTAAAAAAGGAAAAAAACTAAAAACTAAAAAAAAGTCTTATACCACTCAAATATATGTGTGGAAATCAGGAGGGTTAATCCACATTATAGGTTGACGAGGTCAACCTCAAAAAAGTAAGATAAATGGGCCTATTTTGGTTACTCAAGAGTGTAAAACTATTTTGTTTGCTACCTTATACTACTTGGATTCACAAGGTTGAAATCTTTGTGCATCCACATATGTATCTGAAGAAGCATATAATTTGCCACTTGGCATCCATTATTTGAGAGCATAACATGAAGAGGGAGAGACAGTGTAAATGTAGGTGATCCATGTGGGGGTATATTACACAAACTTTTCACTATCTAAGTCCATTTGTAGTAGAATCACTTACAGCCAATCTGTATTGCATCTCAGAGGTACAATAGGCATCCAAGCCCATGTGGCAAGACGGCTCTTCCATTTCTTCCCAACTTCCTCTAAATCAATTTCCTACTTTGAAGAACCTAGAATAAGATCCTGGACAGAAGAGTTGATGTTATCAACTCTGCACAAACTGTACAGTAAGGCCACTTAGACCTAAAGAAGCCCTCGTCGCCTTTTATAATCATTTACTGTCAATGTCAAGCTGTGCCGCCGACCATCATTTTGCTCAACCTGCGCACATTATGGACCAAGAAGTTAAAAAACAGAGAACACATACCAGGACACAGAAGCCAACTGTATAAAGTGCATCTCAAATCTTGATATCGAGTTAACACATGGACAAAATTGTCATTTCACACCCATGCATGATCATTTTTCCGAGGCAGCATTCGAAGTTTGCCTCAAACCAAATCTAGTGAAGAACTCCCCAACACAAAATTCAGTATCTGAGGTTTTGGGGAACATTATCCCTCAAACAGGGGCATTATTTCATGCAGTATATAGAAGACTAGAGCATTGACCTGCACTCCACAGGTAGCTTCAATATGAGCCTTCCGGGCCATGTAGGCTTGCACAAATGCGGCATGAACCCCTCCTGGACCCTTTGTATTCCCTAATTTTGCCAACGAGATGGGAAGTTCAAAATCATGCAGTGCATAGGCTTTCCTCCTGTCAGCAGCAGCTTGTGACTCAAGCTGCTTTGGAAGTTCACCCTTTCCAGTGGCTGAAGTAACAGTTGTTACCACTCCATCTGCCAGTACTACCTCATCTGGAATTTACAATGGTAACAACCATGTCATTATTCAGTACATATCAAGCACCGAAGATTAAGCTTTTCACACCTTTTGAGTATACAATATATGATTCTTCCAAGCATGACAGAACATGAAAGCTACCCATCAGAGTAGTACTGATGCAGTACTTCCATACTTTTTAGTAAGACATAAGAGTGAAAGATTGAAATAAAATTTCAACAAAAATATTCAGTAGTGTTTAAACTCAAGAATCAATCTCTGTTCTTCTCAAATGTAAATGCTGAAAATATATGAAACAGCCAAACAGCACACAGGCTTCTATTTGGCACAGCTACGAGAAGCATCAAAATGCAAGAGTAGTGTAATTACCCTCTCCGATGGCACCTTCCAATGCATCTTTCTCCGATTTTGGATTGGACTGGTAGTAATTCTGACTTCGAGTCCAACGTCGTGAGAAAGGATCATATCCTGCCTCTCCTGCCTTTGCATCTGTATTTACAGGCTTCAACATTGATGCATTTTTGAAATTTTCCATCCTGAATTTCACACAAATCCACACGTCATTTGAAATCCAGGATGCCTTGGAACTCAATTATGTTTCAACATTCAATAGGCAGGGATCAGATACCCCGCACATGTGTGAACTATACACAAACTTTGTCCACCCTGCAACTTGATGCAAACCCACATAGTCAACAAACAATTAAACCTACAATGTGGTGTGATTGAGGATAATTCTACAAAGAGACATGCAAAGTCCTAAAGTAGCACAAGCTCTGCATATTAGATGGGGATCTGAGGATGCAGAAGCCGGTAGATGTACTATTTGGCACAAAATTGAACAAGATGAAAAACCCACAAATCTCTGGAGAAGCTTTATACCGATTTCGACGATTCATCTCAGCAAGTGCCATTGCCTTGGCATCCTTACTCTTCACCCGAGTCGCATAGACCTCCAATTCTTTCAGTCTTGACTGCAACTTCTCAACCTCTGCAATATCTCCTTTGGTTTCTGCTATGCCCAGCTCCTTGATCACTCGATCTTTTTCCAAAGCAATATTTACTGGCCTTGAGGCAGCCTGTTTTTTCTCCTGCAACATCAGCTTCACAGCAGATGCTGAATAAACAAATTGGTTCACCTTTGATATGGCCTCCTCCTTTTCTTTCACCTCTGCTTTTGTAGGTCTCCGAGCTTTGGCAAGATCAACCGCTCGTAAATAATCTTGAATTTCTTTGGCTGCATCC
This sequence comes from Polytrichum commune, assembly GCA_950295325.1. Lineage (NCBI taxonomy): Eukaryota > Viridiplantae > Streptophyta > Polytrichopsida > Polytrichales > Polytrichaceae > Polytrichum > Polytrichum commune. The sequence goes on from OX485807.1 coordinate 46,320,589, forward strand.
CAATCAACATTAAGTTCCATTATAGAAAGCTTCAAGAGCATATGTTCCCCACTAATTCTACTTACCACATCTTTGACCAACAAATTAGAAATGATACAAAGAAGCCAAGTGAGATTGACACAAAACTAGCAATACTAACTCAACAAAGAGGTCACCAAACTGAATGGAAATATATGGCAGCAGTGTAAGCAGCTAGGATTCTTGTCGCTGTTCACCCACAAAATTGTAGATTTACAAATAAGCAAATTTGGTGACTCTACAAACTATATATCTTTACTTGTACCAGATGAAGGACTTACCTGTAGGTGGTTGATCAGAGGCTCGAACCATTTGCCACCTAGCAGCTGAAGATTCATCTCCCCAGAAGCAATTCAGATATTTGTATGTCATCCGATTCTCAAATTTATACTGTTTGTCTGGGTCCTTGGCATCAACATTCTTAACTTGACACAACCGATAAATGCTTTGGTTCGTATTTGAGACCCCAATGCCAATCCTCACAAAACAGCCGACTATAATCTCTTCAAAAAAGGGTTCCATGAACCACTTTGCAAGCTTTGAGCGACGGATTGTAATTTTTGCAATCTCCTCCTCTGTTGCCTCAGGCTCAATCTTATCCCCTAGTTCATCGCCTGAGCCACCCACATCACTTCGGTCATCATCATCTCGATCACTTTCCCCTTGCGACTCACTTTGCGACTCCGATTCACTGCAACATCATCATCAAAATCATGTCTTGATCATAGAATTCCTATCCAGAAGATACTATATATATTATTAAACAAATCAATCAATATTTTAAAAACTATAAATTATTGAGAAGGTTTGCAACAAGTGAGGACTTGAATCACACAATCTACTTCACAAGACACACCTGAAACTCATGCTCTCTCGGGGTTTCTTCCTCCCAGGAGACTCAGTTTCTCTGTCTTGTGCTGTCATGCCAGACTCCCGCCTCCTCCTTTGAGAGCTAGGATCTTGAGCTTTCTGTCTCCTTGCAACAAGCTCATGAAGAGCAGTCTCCTTCTTACTCCGGGTTCCTTCCCTCACAGACGATCGCATTCGGGATGATGGAGGACCAAGATCTCGTTCTCGCCTATGGGGGGGCCGTGAAGCCTCTGCTTGCCGGCCCACTCTGCTTTTCCTCAAGGCAAGCCAAGTGTCACGTTTTTCACTACGCTCAGCCAACTCATACTCACGCTCAAACTCTGATAATTTAGCCAGGGCTTGTCTGTCTTCCTCATCTCTGTACAGATCGCTTCCATATGAAAATTCACTGTTGTATCCATCATCCCTAGTTCCGTCCTCCCCATCCTTGTCAGAGGTCTCAAACCTGCAGGAAAAAACAAATAAAAAATCCAGACGACAACCACATATCACACTCCACAACCCCTGAATTTGGACTGTAAGCCTCACACAACTTTTCTCCTGTGCGCCTAGTGATGTAAACTGAATCCTCATTTTCTCAACAAAGACTACGGGCCTTACTCGGTTATTTTTCTTGATCAAAAACCTATATTGAGTAGTGTGTGATTAGGCGTAGATGTTAGAATGGACACCAACAAGGCATCATGTGTTTAAAAGAGATTGGACTACAAGCTCAAATTTTATCAACCATTACAGGCTCAATAATCAACATCATTAAGGGGGACCTCTGTGGCCATTTAATGACAACAAGAACCTCCATTGTGATAAATAAAGATATTCATATGAGCTTCAAAAATTATGAGGAAAATGACAACGGCCACAATTTGGATTTGTCAACCATCTCACACTAATTGTGTGTTTCATATCCTACGAGAAATGGGTGCAGAGCTAAAATGTCCAAATAAGTCCCCGCTTCCCTTAACATACAAATGCGGGCATTGGAACTTAATGGTTACAGAAGGGGAAGGAACGAAAATTTCGGAAACCTAACTGTAAACTCAGAAGTTTCGTGTAAACCCCTAATTCGCAAAATCCTCCAATGTGAGCCAACAAAGAATCATCGTAAAAAACCACAACAAACCCTGTGATCTTCATATCGCACCTCCTACCGTAATACATAAATGCGAGAATTACAACTCCGTGGCTGCAGAAGGGAAAGGAACCGAATTATCGGTAACCTAAACTGCAAACTCAGAAGTTTCATCCAAACCCCTAGTTTTGCAAAGATCTTCCAATATGACTCAACAATGCATCATGGTGAAACTACAAAAAAACCTGTGAATTCTAAAGCGTACCTCTTCTTCAAAGGCATCTTGGAGCCTTTCGGCTTCTTTCCAGAGCGCCCTCCTCTGTCGTCGAATTCATCGTCGTCGTCTTCGTCATCATTATCGGGGCTCGAATCACTTCGGTCTTCCGAGCTTGACGACGCACGTCGCCGCTTGGACGATGGCGCTCCATGCGATCGGCCGCTCTCCCCTCCTTTGGGCCTTCCAGCGGCCTCCAGCAACATATCATCTAACGAAAAGTCCCCCATCGCTTCTCCTCCTTGCAGAAAAAAAACCGCTCACTCTACCTGCACTCTACAATGTAAGTTTACGCAAATTGGGATCCGGTGTCTGCACCGACAATTCCGTGTTCCCACAACTTCGCAATCGCTCGCAAGCAAGCAATGCAAACAAAATCTGACTCCCGCTAGGGTTTCGGGACCGGAGGAGCTTTTCATCCGCCTATTCGTCATCCACTTTATGTGGACTTTCATCCCTAATATCATCCATTCTCATACTTGTGCATCGCTCAACAATCTCGACTGGTGGATTACACTTAGCAGGATGTGCAACGGTCCAAGACCAAAGAAACTCCAAAATCCAACGATCCTATTGGTCAAGAGGTTTTTTTGGGGTCCCAAGGAGTTTATACTAGGGTTTGGTCCAAGGTATGACAAAATGAAGTGGTGTTAAGGGATTGTCAACCACATAATTTGCGCTAAATTTTTTTTATGTTTTCAAGGTTCTTTGTCTCTGAAGTTTTTTGGTTAGGGTGCGAATCAGTTGCTCCTAATCACAAGTTTTAGGTAATTCGTGAGTCAATAGAACTTGTCAACAAACAAATAATAGAATACTATATATTATTGTTTCATATATGTGACCAAAGACCTTGAGGAAAAAAGGTTCAGAATTACTCATTGTCATGGTCAGTGATTTGAAGACCATGACCAAGAGAAATCCACATCACTTTTTAATAGCCTTGATTATGGGAACATAGTGTAAAGTGGACTTAGACTAGGACATAGTGTTTTCAATGAAAATTGATAATAAATTAAATAAAATTGAAAATTATTTTAATTGATGTTTTGATATGGTTGCCTCCATTTTTGTTGAGACAATGTATTTGGGTACTCTCGCTTCTTGAAAATCCAAGTCACCACCAAACACTATCCATTTCAGTACATGAAGAATTTCATGTTATTTTCTAAACCATTCTCAAACATGGTCACTTTTATTTTCAATGGCCTTGAGTAAAAAAAAGTTGGAATACTACTCATTTCTCGACCAACGAGAGAATTGGTGGTCACAATCATTGGTCATTAGTATGAACATGCCTTAAGGTGGCATCACATTCCCGCAATAATTTCATGGTCCCAACTCAAGAAAATATTTCTCTTATTTTGAGATGCCAATCCTCAAGCTTCAAGCCAATCTTGAGTCCAAAAAGTGAAATTCATCAAGATTATTTTAGACCCCAAGTTACTTGGATTATACCCTAATGTATGCGCATTATAAGTGATTCAAGATTTCTTTACATTTTTAGGAACAAATTTATAATGTTGCAAGATTTCTTTTTGTGAAGCATATGTGTAAGCTCAATTTTTTGGCAATCGCCTGGCTTCGAAGCCCAACCCACTAACTTAGTGATTATTAGCAGCAATAGTCACTTAGGGGCAATTAGCCAGTGTGAACAGTGGGCAATAGCCATTTTGCAGACAGTTGTAACTAACTTCTCCTCCCCCGCTGATAAGGAGGAGGTTGGCCATTGCCGAAGTAGGCTATTTTCATCGTAGTATCAGACATAGTCTCAGGTAGGAGCAATTAGGCAGTTTAGGAGCGTTCGAGCACTCAGTGATTGAGGCCGAACAAGTTAGCAATAGGCAATGCCGAGCATGAGGCTGGCGGTAATAGACACAATGTGGAGAGCTGAGTGATTCAGACTCTCAGTAAACTTTGACTTTGAACAGTATGAGTAAATTGTCTTGGAAGTGCAATTGTCTTTGAAGTGGAAGTTGTTTGTTGTATGCATAATATTCAAGAATAAAGGAAGTGTCTTATCTGTTTTTTGGCAATAGTCTTGAGTCTTGAATCGATTTATCATACGCCAAGAGGGCGAGGAAACTTAGAAAGAAAGGTTGTGACAGGAAGAGTGGCCTAAGTCTGAATGTGGCCATAGCCGTAGGAAGTGACTGAGAGCATCGGCAAGTAGGCGAGTGAGTGGTAGAGTCTTGGAAGAGACCAGTAAGGGTAGAGACAGGATAAAGGCCATAGCCAGCATCGAGAGGAGTCAAGAGGGAGAGAGAAGGAGAGGAGACAGAGAAGGCAGGAAGTCCAAGAAAGGTAATCGCCGGTGTTATTTGGCTATCGCCTACATGTAACCAGAGAGGCAATTAACAGGAGAAGGAGAGCAATAGTCTTCATGGCCGTTGAGTGAGTCAGAGTGGGAAGAGGGAAAGATAGGCTAGACCATAGCCTTTACATGTGTCATGTCAGAGAGAAAGAAAGGCTCTTCAGGGGCAAGTGTACCAGAAGATAGCTTAGGCATGGTTACGAGACATTACCTGGCGTGAAGCCGATGTAGGACTATAAGGACGAAGACATACTTAGTAGCAGGCTATGTGCTGCAAAAAGACATTACCCTCTCATGAGAGAGAAGTTGTTACTTAGTGAAAGACATTACCGAAGGTGCATCCTTTTAAGCTTAAAATGAACTTAAGTATTGATCAAGGAATATCGCCTGGATTGTTGATGCATTGATTATGTATGATCTTGTGTTATTTGTGGTGATGAGTTGCCAGATAAGTGGGAGATGAAGAGGATGGTTACAGTTTTGAGAAGAATGGCCGAAAGACTGTAAGTTAAACTAAAAAGGATTAATTTGAGATTATTGTAAAAGTTCAATTCTTGTTGTGAAAGACGATGTGGCATGCAAAAAGACATTACCCCGGACTACGGTCCCGACCAATTGCCAAGGACAACTTGCCAAGCTTTTGAGCTTCACGACTGAAATAGGTCAAGACATAGAGTGATAGAAGATTCCCTGAAGATAGGACGGAATCACTCACGACTGAGGAAGCACAAAGGAACCATAAGAGTGGAGAATAAGTGGAATAATGAAGGAATGAAGGAAGAAGGACCCTAAGATGTTATTAAGAACCTTAATCCAATGTGACATTAACCCTTATAGACACTATCTCAGTCTTCCTGGAGACCTCATTCCCTGGGTTTTGTTGTTTTGAGACATAGCAAAAACTTACTACAATATGACATGAAACAAACTTGTTGACACAAAGTCAAAGATCGCATTCATATGCTTGGAGTCTCTATGTAAGGTCGCAAGCTCCATGTACTAAGCATTTCCAAAGTAAAAGTAAAAGACATTCTTCATAAAATGAAAGTCAAGATAAGCTTGGTTTATGTTCTGTAAGTATGTCCATCATATATTCTAGATCATACATTCTATAGATTCTATCTTCAGGGAATCTTCTATCACTCTTCAGGGAATCTTCAGAAAATTTCTGGTTGATATTTTCCTGGAGTTTGAACTTCAACCAGTTATTTCTCAAACTCAAGTGGTTCATCTGTAACTAAGCGGTTGGTTCTCCCCATTCATTGTTGAGGATGTCCTTGTGCTGAATCATTGTTCCTGCTAGATCTGTTTCTTCGATTTATGAAGGTGGACAAGGGAAATGCAATGTCGTATACATCAGTGTGTTAATGTGAGTGCTTCCATTTGGTTGTTGCTCCATTTTGAGCTTGGAGATTTCAAAGTTCAAACTGAGCTCTCCTACATTAATTTGGCCAATGGATGAACTCGTCCATCAACCATGACAATATATATTTGTTCACTTATTCATAAGAAGTTTCTTCCGAAAAGTTACCCGGTGACATAAAATGCCATGTGACACTAAATATTGTGCTTAGTGTAATGTTCAAAACACCTGAGTGATATCTCATAACCAAGAGCTCCTGACTATATACTGATATCCCCACAAAATCATCAACTAGATGGAAACAAAAAAATAGGGTTCCGATTTTGGGTTCAGTGTTTCTGTCCAAAGAAGAGTATTAAAATATAAGTATCTTATAGCCCACCCGAACTTATTGGTGCAGGCCACCAATGAACGGTGAGTATCAACATTGGTTACATGCAATGGCTCTCACTGCTAAACCAACTCTAGAAGTGACCCCTATTGGTAGGAACCGTTCACTGATGGCCCGCACCAATAAGTGTGGGTGGACTGTCAATTAATTTAATTCTTTGAATCTTAATTAATCTTAATTAATCTTAATATACGATCGTAAATTCTAGAGTGTTTATTAGAGGAGCATGAAATCCAAGATCTTTAACCCCCCCCCCCCCCTCAATGACACCAACCGACCATTGCCTCCACATGTTGGTTCTAGAGTTAGTGATGAGGGCATTGACCATGCGGTATTTGACCTAAAGTCCACATTGGTGAGTGGTGAGGTTATGGCTACATATACTTGTTGGCCGAAGACAACCTTAGGAAATATATGAGACTAATAACCTTGGAGGATCACCAATGGCACTTGAGCCTTTCTTTAGACCATAATTATGTGGGTGTAGACTTGAGCACAAAAAGTTGGATATTATGAATTGAGTAGTTCTAGCTACGTGAACTTGAACAAAGACACAAATTGCTTCATAATTGAATGCCTAAACTCTAAACACACTTTGTGACTGGTGTTGGTTGGTCGTGTTATAATGCTACATGCATGCATTCAATTATGTTTTTAAACACAAATTATGAAAGCATTTGCATGTGTTTTTTAACACGAGCATTTTATCATCATTCTCATGTGTGTATGTTTTCAAAGAGTATAGTAAATTACCTATGCTATGAATATGGGTTGAAAGAGGGTCTTGCCTTTGACAATTTATAATGATTTTAAAACTTAGAAACAAATTGTCATCGGTTTGTTAAACATTTAATATCAATTCTTGGGGGGTCACTCCCTTGCATTTAATGGGAACACACGAGAACACAAGGTGTTTTTAGGGAAGGTATTATATTGGAGAAAGTAAACATTGTGAACCCTACTATTACTTACCTTTTCCATCACACCAAATGAGACGGCTAAGCTTGCATATGTGATTCTTTGTGATTTTTTTCATCACATTAGAAAATGACGGCTACATGCATGTGTGGAACTTCACGACTTTAGGGGACACTCTGTATTTAGATTGGGGGTTTATCAGAAACTTGTCTATCTACTCTACATGGTATGTGTTTAAATCTATGTCATCTACAAATCATTTCACAAAGTTCCATAGTTTTAGGCACATGTAAGGGCCCAAGCTCCTTTACCTCGGCCCACCAAACTTGCAAACTCAAGCTTGAGTTCAAGTTGCGTGTGGCAACCTTAATGAGTGACACTCATATGGTTGCCACTTTCAAACTCTTTTCAAGCATTTGTGTTGGCTTTCTAGACTCACATGTATAACTAGGCCTATAATAATTAGAGTGATTTGCTTTGATACTTGTGATATTTATGGAAGGCGGTAATGTACACTATACATATGAATTAGTGTGGCCCACACACTATCCATCATCGACCTACATAAATGTTCTTGCAGTCACTGCAAACTATTAGAGAAGGTGGCTTGAGACAATTATTGTTGCACGACAAATCATGGATGCCACTCTAAATAACATGGTGCAATAAATGAAACAAATAATCTCCTGCACTTTGTCGCAGGATCTTGTGATGTGAATTTGGGCTAGTCATATTTGACAAGAGATTGAATATGACCGAATTTGGTGTTCTATTTGTGAAACTCCATCTGTTTTTAAAAATCATAAACTCACATTTATAGCCATAGTTTAGTTCGATAGGTGCCATGGGTTGAACCATAGTTTAGATCCTAAAATTCTCACAAAGTTTCTTGGGTCGAAAGCAGAAAACCAAGGAGATTTACTCGTGTTTTCAAACTAAGCTCTGACATAAGACCCTCTAATGAGCCCTTCATAGAAAATTTTCTTCAACAGGGCATCAAACTCCTTCTTTTGGTCCCTCTTGTAGAGACTTTGGTACTTAACCCTAAAAGAAGCTCGAATATTTTGGGTTTCACGATGAGGTGTCTGCAACTAGTATCACATTGGGAAGATTTTCAACCTGCTATGTACATTTACAGGATTCATCAAGGCATATGGATATGTGTTTACCAGATATCAGTGAGCTAATATTTGACAATGTACAAGTGGAGGATTTTATAAAGCAGACTACATTAGCATTAATCACGCAACGTTCCGGGAGAATGGAAATTGGGATTTCCGTATGGGTTGTAATTGCAGATCAGGAGTGAGGACAAAGGCCATGTTGTAGTCGGTTTCCGGCAACACTGTCACATGATCTCGCAATGTGAATTTGTGATAGTCGGATTTTGAAGAAAGAATGCTGACTTCCGTGTGACCAGATCTGGTGTTGAATTTGTGAATCGCAATCAAGTCGTTGTTGGGAGCGATCACGAAGTCCCATGCATCATTCGTCTCCTCCAGAATGGTGCTCCAGCCTTGTAATCGAAAGCTTTGATAATTCGAGGCTGCGGTGAGGGCAAACACTTCAGTTCTTTGGCTCCTGGTGTTTGATTTCCTGAGTGCAACCAAATCGCGATTTCCGTCTACCAGGAACTTCCATGTATGGTCAGTCTGTGGGAGAGGCGTCCCTGTTTGCACCTTGAATGTCGTGTACCTGGTGCTTGCGTCCAAGATATGGAGCTCCGTGCCGGACCTGGTGTTTGATTTTTTAATGGCAAACAAGTCTCCATTCTTAGCCATGGCCGCAAAATCAAAGGTGTGGTTAGTTTCATGAAGAGCAGTAGAGAAACGGTCAGTAAGTACTGTCAAGCCTGCACCATTGCCAGCAAATGTGAACAAAGTTGTAGTCCCGCCGTTCCCATTATGATTCCTCTTCACCACTATTAGGTCTTGATCATCATTTCCGCATAAATATTCACAAGTGCTGTCAGTTTCTTGAAGTCGGGTGCTACAGAGTGATTTCACGTCTCGGTATTTTGATGAAGCAGATAGTATTTGGAGATCGGTGTATCCAGAGCTGGTGCTTGTTTTCTGAATAACAAACAAGTCCGAATTTCGTCCCAAAGCGAATGCAAACTTGTGATTGGCCTTCGGAAGAGGTTGTATGTCATGTACAAATAGGGTTTTGTAAGCGGACGCACGATTGAGGATGTAGAGCCTCGGATTATCTAAACTCTTGTTGGATCGTCTGATGGCATACACATCATTGTTCCAACCCACTCCGATGAAATCCCAGCTAAGATCAGTTTCAAGCAGACATGTACCCGTCTGCAGCACGAAGCTTTGATAGTTGGAGGACGCGCTCAGAACGTGAACCTCTGTGGTGTTCGAGCCGGTGTTTAATTTTTTGATGCAATAGAGGTCATTGTTCGAGGCCAGTAAGAACTGGAAAGTATGGTCAGTCTCGTGCAGGGCCGTGCCGGTTTGCAGCCGATACGTTTGGTAGCCAGAGCATGCTGTTAAAATGTGAACCTCTGTGCTGTTAGAGCCAGTCTGGGATTTCTTGATCGCAAAGAGGTCTCTGTTGTGGGCCACAGCGAATTGAAAATTCTGGCCAGTCTCGTGAAGATTGATCCCTGATTGCCACCGGAACTGTTGGTAGTTGGCGTCGGCGTTAAGGATGTGGAGCTCTGTGGCACAGCTCTCTGTCTCAGACTTCTTAATGCAAAACAGGTCCTTGTTATTCGGTGCCAACAAGAACTCCCAGGTGTGTTCTGTTTCGAAGAGCACCGAATTATTGTAACCGTGTAAGTCCGTGACTTCGCCTATTGTGATGCTGCAACAAAAACCACACTCAGTTGCGGAAAAGTCGTCAGGTGGAAAAATCTTTGCAAAAACAAGATTTCCCTTCGAACTATGACCTGAGAAAGTACGGACTAGGTGTTGTAGACGGAGACTGGCCATGATTTAAGACTCGGTATGCTGCAAATCTGGACAGCTTCTTGGCAACTCGGTACACAAATGGACAGGTGCAGTAACTAGTCCCTGTTGAAGGAGCTAAAACATGAAGACGTGGATTGGGTTGAAGGATATCCTTGGACCATATTTTGAGTGAAGCAGTGCAAAATTACAGGGATTCACGGGTTGGCATTATTGTAGCATACCTGTACTCATTATTGATATTCAAACGTCGAGCAACCTTGTATGCATTGAGCTTTTCTTTTCCATCCCTCTACAAAATCCAACCACATTTATGTCGGTTTGTATGGCCTCGTAGTGAACTTGGGGGACAGCGAAATTAGAAATTCACACATTACGAGCCCTCGAAGCTCCAACTTGAGGAACCAATAACTCTAAAAGAATCTGGAGTTTCTGCGTACGTCAAAGTTTGAGGTGATTGGAGGATGACCAATGGCCTGATATAAATAGCATAGTGCTAGGCAAAACAGTACTCCATCAAATTTGAACGGGACTGATGAAGGCAGTTCAGCATACACAAACAGAAAATCCTAAGAAAAATCCAACTATAGTCAGCAAGATTAACCTGAACTTCATCGAAGAAAGGACCTCCCGCGGCGGACGTCGGAATCCGGGAGTAAGAACACTTGTGACCGAGCAGCATCTTCATTTAGGATTTGGAGCTCTTTGCACCGCAACCACCTCACTAGACCAGCACGAGATAGCTGTCAAACCCTTTGCGCAAATCTGCAGAATGTGCTCTCACAAATGCAGGTCAAATTACAAGTGCCGCCAAATCTATTGCCAGGGAACAGCTCCAGATGGCATGGATCGATACGCTGCCAGGAAAACAGGGAGTCGACGACGACGACAACAACAACAGCCGAATCTGTGACTCTTGTATCGCCTATAAGCATCTCTCACTGCTCGTAATACAGACCTCGAATTCTTAGCAGAGAAACGCAATCGATGCGATTGAAGGATGCAACAAGCAGACGCGGCAAACAAACGCTGCTCTGGTTGGACTTCGGCAACGGCTATTTATAGTTAAGAGCTATACGTGATCTGTCACACGGAGAGAATCAGATTTCTGATGCAGATTCGAGTGCCTTTCAAAGGAGCTGTGAGCCCCGACATCAATCTATAGGTTGCACGCGGCTAATGTGCTCAAAGTCGGAGCCTCGATGAACGAGCTTCGGCTTCCACCGTCTCCACATCACCGCTAAAGGTCGCCCACACTTGCCTCAACCACTACATTAAATATTTAGTGTGGGTCACTCTAAATATTTGGTGTGGGTTTGATTTGTCTCAAATTGCTTCAAATCGGTTCTTATGTTTTTGACTGTGGACCCCATCTAAAGCGTCCCTTAATGTGAGTCACTCTAATCTTTGTGGTAGGAAGTCGAGCTGCTTTATACACAGACCAAGAGCAATGATCATGAATATCTACGAACTAATATTTTCATAATATGGAGTGTTTGGTTGCTTTATTCCTATGGGCGGATCCGTCAATAAAATTTTGATATACCAAAATTTCATGAGAAATGTGTGAATCCTCGTGATAACTTGAATGTCATCCTATCAAAACACAGTGGAATAAACCAAATATTAAGATTTTGATGTTTAATCTATATAATAAAATGTTAAATAATGAAATTATAATAATTTTTTTGTTGTAATACTATCATAATCAACTTCTCATATTTTTTTTTAGAGGATCCTACCATACAATCCTATTGGAAGATCCTATGATAGAATTCAACATGTTATATATAATTTTGGATTTTGACTTAATCAAATTTTAATTAAATATGCTTAATCAATATGGATTCACATATCTCCCATGACATTTTGATATATTAGAAGTGTATTGCCAGATCTAACCACATGATTGAAGCAACCAAAAAGTCCAAAGTTTAAAAATATGCTCAAATTTACTTAAATATTAGTTTATTCCATTTTTTAGATTTCACGCTACCATTTTGCAGAACTTCGTCAAATTAACAGACATTGCCTAGTATAAATTGTAACCTTTGACGGATTCTAAAATCTAGGCACAAATCCAAATCTGAAATGTACGCACTTTTAATTTGAGTTTTAGAGTTTCAATTACATATTGTGAGCAATATTGTACCACTCAAACATGGATGTACATAGAGGAGACTAGGTCCCTAATTACCTCAAAAAAGAGCCTCACTCCACTCTCTTTCAGTGTTGTGGCCAATGACTTTTAGTATATGTTCCTCCCTTACACTAAGGTTGTATTCCAAATGAACTTGGTCGGCCAAGTGATTCTAGCATAAATTTACATATTGCAAAGCCCATTCACCATGATATTAAGGCATGTTCACACAATGTACACTGAATGCAAACACAAAAGGGTGCTAATTAAATTGGGTAACATTATTCTATGTCCCATACGTTGACTAAATATATATATCAACTTCATAATTTGTGGGTTCCGTGATCAAAACTAATATCTTATAATACATAGGCCTTTCCATAGAAATTGTCAAAGCTAACATTCTATTTGGTCAATGAAATATGTTGAACGTGAGGTAGTGATAGTTGATTCCCTTAAAGAGCAATTGAAAGTTAGGTCAAACTATACCCAAATTAACTGTTCTAGTCGCAATACCAACCCACCCTCACCCCTTGAACGCCACCCATCCACGGGTAACGAATGGCACCTCTTTGGGCACATGTTGATTGATGTGGCATGCGTGGATACGGCATTGGGCAAGCAAAACCGGCAGTGGTGACCATGTGGGTAAGTATATACCCAAATGCCACCTCCATATGTACCCTATACCTGAATAGATATCCAACCAAGTTTACGATAGTGCACCATGCCGCCCAATATGTTCACCCTCATTCAGTTAGTATGGTAACTGGTATGCACCACCCATGGACGGGTAACTTGTCATACCCCCCATATACTCCAATGAGGCTCATATCAACACATGATAGGTGAATGACATGTTTGCAGCCACAACGGCTGCAATCTTGGTATGTCCACCGATACGGATAGGTGGTGCGCACGACAAAGTACACCAATTATGCCGCACGTTACCAAAGAGGGCACCGAATGAATATCACCTAAAACCCAATCCATCCTACCCACTATGGTAGAATGGGCAAAGGGTATGCTTCACCCCCACGATGGGGATCGTCACCCATAGAAACCCCAAGGGTGTCGCAACCCTTGCTAGATTTCCTTAACTTAGTTTGACCGCCTCCCAACTCTAACAAGTGCCACGAGCGCTAACCTGCACATCCCACGCACATGCATGGTTAGCTCCCAATACCGCGGACCTTCAAGCTCATAGCTTGTCACCAAACCCTCCTACACATGCATTCGGGACTCTCCCCTTAGTAGGTAGCCAATGGCTAAGGTGGACTTCCATCCATGGAAGTCCACTCTTGAGTTGATCATTGTGTTGCCAAAACAACACTACAACTATCCAATGGCTAAGGTGGACTTCCATCCATGGAAGTCCACTCTTGAATTGATCATTGTGTTGCCAAAACAACACTAAAACTACCCGGAGCAAATTGCCAAGTATGCTCCGGGGGGGGGGGGGGTCGGTCGGCTAAGCCGCCTCATCCATATAAGCCTCTAGGACTTTGGACAGGGCCCCTACCCCACTGTCGAGTATCCTTTTGTCTCTCTACAAGGGTTGGGGCCAAGTAGACATTTTTCCTTAGCGTTGGGGCTAGAACCCCCCAGCAGCTTCGGACCACCATAACTTCTACATATGATGTCTGATGCTTAAAGCAACCACTTTATCAACATCTAATCTTTGCGTAGATGCCGATGAACCCCTCACTTGCCCCATTCGAGCAAGTATTGAGGAAGTTATGGCTGTTCAAACGTAGGCAGTCCCGGGCGCCACTCCCAGGTCATTGCTGTCCCGGGACAGCGCCCCACTCAAATTGCCATATCTCCTAGCTCACACCTCCGATTGAGGTGTTCTTTAGCATTCTAGAATTCCGCCCCCATAAGCTACTCATAACTCATGGCCTTACCCTCATGACTCCTAGTCTTCATGGGTGAGAGGCGTTCTCAACGTCCGGGGCCCTCACGCACACTAGGATTACTTGGGCCATCTCATCAATGGCGCTACAAGTCCCGGTGTCACTCCGGGGTCCCCCTTGTGCCCATGGTGTTGCGGGCACTCCTCATGAAGAGGTGCGCGACACTCACCCCCACCAAATGAAGTTGATGCCCTCATCAACTATACTTATAGTTGGCACACCAATTCTCAAGTTGCCATCCTCTCTTGGTGTGGCATTGTGTTTCCTTTGGGCCGCTACCCCCACAATGCATCTTCAAATTTGGCAAAGTCCCAAAGGTGTCGTTCCTAGATGGTCCGTTTAGGTGACCCCGGACATCTTGTCCAAGGACCTAAACTGTCGCGCACCTCTCCATGAGGAGTGCCCGCAACACCATGGGCACAAAGGGGACCCCGGAGTGACACCCGGGACTTGTGGCGCCATTGGTGAGAGGGCCCAAGTACTCTTAGCATGGGTGAGGGCCCCGGGCGTTGAGAACGCCTCTCACCCACGGGGACTAAGAGTCATGAGGGTAAGGCCATAAGTTATGAGTAGCTTATGGCGGTGGAATTCTAGAATGCTAAGGAACACCTCAATCGGAGGTGCTAGCTAGGAGATATGGCCATTTGAGTGGGGCGCTGTCCCGGGACAACACCCTGGGACAGCAGTGACCTGGGAGTGGTGCCCGGGACTGCCAATGTTTAAAGAGCCATAACTTCCTCAATACTTGCCTGAATGAGGCAAGTGAGGGGTCCATCGGCATCTACGCAAAGAGTAGGTGACGATAGAGTGGTCGCTCAATAGTATCTGACATCATATGTAGAAGTTATGGTGGTCTGAAGCTGCTGGGGGGTTCCAGCCCCAGCGGCTAAGGGAAAATGTCCACTTGGCCCCAACCCTTGTAGAGAGACAAAAGGATACTTGATGGTGGGGTAGGGGCCCCGCCCAAAGTCCTAGAGGCTTATATGGGTGAGGCGGCTTAGCCGACCGACCCCCCCGGAGCATACTTGGCAATGTGCTCCGGGTAGTTGTAGTGTTGTTTTGGCAACACGATGATCAACTTAAGAGTGGACTTCCATGGATGGAAGTCCACCTTAGCCATTGGCTACCTACGAAGGGGAGAGTCCCGAATGCATGTGTAGGAGGGTTTGGTGACCTAGCCATGAGCTTGAAGGTCCGCGGTTTTGGGAGCTAACCATGCATGTGCGTGGGATGTGCAGGTTAGCGCTCGTGGCACTTGCTAGGTTGGAAAGGCGGTCAAGCTAGGTGAAGGAAAACTAGCAAGGGTTGCGACATAAACTACACTAGACCCGCCTACTTTGATACTCACTTGGGTTGCCCCTCCTTTTGGGCCTCCCAAGGTAGGCTCCACTAGCCTAACTCTACCTTTTTGACACAACTAGGTTGGACCTCAACGCTTCCACTAAGTTGTCTCGGTTGCAACTCCGAAATGGCTTTCCATTGTTAAGCCACGCCTTGATCGCACGGGGACGATGCCAAGTCCCGCCCGACTCGGTTTCCACTTTGTTCTTTCGAGACATGGGTTCATGACTCCCATGTGCCAACTCTCGTTAGCTCTTGGGTAGTGCTTTTATGAGCACGCGCCAACACCTTGCCCCCGCCCGGACAAGCCCATGGCTAAGAGGTTGCTTAGTTTTATCCAAGCCCCCTCTAAGCTAAAGCCCCCTCTAAGCTAAAACCCCCTCTAAACTAAAACCCCCTCTAAATTATGGCCCCCAATTACTCGGCCTACCCAACCTAGTTTGGCATATCTATTCCCCCTATTCCACTAACCAAGCAAAAATACAAGACTAGGACTTCATCTCATACTTTTCTCTTTACACCACTAAAGTTGAATTTTATTGCCTCAAGCCAAAGAACAAATACATGTTGTGGAGGGCATTGCCTTCAAGCTAAGTGTGTTACTAACATCTCTCCCCCACTAAAGAAGATTGATGTCCTCATCAATGCCTACGTTTTTTTTATTGGAAGCTTTGCCCTAGTTTCTTCAAAGCTCTTCACTACCTCTTTCGCATTCACCATGTCTTTTGCTGCTACCCAAGTGGCTTCTTTCTCATGGAATCCCGGCCACTTCACCAAGTACTCCTTTCCTTTGCGCTTGTGGTTCCTACACTTGAGAATGCCCTCTACCTCATATTCCAAATGATCTCCTACAAGGTCGGGAGGTGGCCTAATCACTTGTTTGCGATTGGGCCACAAGGTGTCTTCCTTGAATGGTTTTAGTAGTGAGATATGGAATGTCGGATGCTCTTTGATCTCGGGCGGTAAATCCAACTTATACATGTTCTTGAACACTTGTTCCACAGTCGGAAGCGGACCCGCAAATTTGGACATGAACTTTGGAGTGAGGCCTTCGGGCATTGTAAAGTTTTTCACATTCAACAACACCTTTTGGCTCACCTCATACTCCACTTCGCGTCTTCCGGCATTGACTTGTTTTTCGTAGCGCTTTTGGGCTTTCTCCAACAACAACTTGGTCTTCTCCAAAACTTGTTCACGTTTCTTGGCCAAGTCCTCACCATTTTGGTTGAACTCTAGTGTTGAATGTGCCCCCTCAAGAGCTAGGTCAGTAGGTTGGAGCGGATCCACTCCATAAGCCACCTTGAAAGGCGATTGCTTGGTCGCCGAATGCGTGGCCGCACTGTAACTAAACTCCGCTAAACCCACATAGTCTGCCCAATCTCGTTGGTCCACACTCACAAAGTTCCTCAAGTATTGGTTCAAGACTCCATTCACACGCTCAGTTTGGCCATCCGTTTGGGGATGGAAGGCCGTGCTAAAGATTAGTTTTGTTCCAACCTTCCTAAAGAAATGCCTCCAAAATGCGTTTGTGAACTTCCGATCTCGATCTGACACAATCACTCTCAGCAACCCGTGATGCCTCCACCATGTATTGAGAAAGAACTTTGCGGTTTCCAAAGCGGTTGCCGTTCCCATGGTCGGAACCATATACGCCAACTTACTAAACCGATCCACCATCACCAAGATGGCATCGTAGCCTTGTGATGAAGTCCATGAACACACCATGCCATGGCCCCAACGGGATAGGCAATGGTTGCAATAGGCTGGCTTGCTTTTGGTAAGAGGCTCGATTCACTTGGCATTTGACACAAGTCTTCACAAAGTGGGCGATTTCTTCTTTCATGCACGGCCAATAGTACCTCCTTGACACCGCCGATATGGTGGTTCTTTTCCTTTCTATGGCCGACAATGGGACTATTATGTTCTTCCTTCAAAACCAATAGCCTCAACTTGCCTTGTGGCACATACACCCAACTTTGCTTATATTTGAGCAATCCGTCCACCAACTTGACCTCCTTGAACGCCTCGCCTTTGCGGAGCTCACCTAAAAGCCTTTGTACATCGGGGTCGTTGATGTACCATTCCCTTAATTTGCGTTGCAAGTTTCTTTCGCCTTTGTACATTAGCCGCAAGATTTGGGTCATGTTCATTGCTTGGACCTCTTCCCATTTACTTAGCGCGTTCGAGACCATATCATCACGGTCTGGTTTGTGGATCAATTCCACATTCATAAACGCCAAGGTATCGTGCCACCGCAATTGCTTAGCGCTTACTTGTGTTTGTGTCTCAAAATACTTTAAGGACACATTGTCTGTGTACACCTTGGTCTTATGCAACCCCAAATAATGTTGTCACATATTTAAGCAATGCACTACGACAAATAATTTTTTCTCATGAATTGGCCATCTTCTTTGACAACCATTAAGTTTTCTTGCTCTCATAAGCGATGGGCCGTCCATCTTGCATCAATACTCCGCCAATGGCAAAATCACTCGCATCCATGTGCACCTCAAAATGTTTGTCAAACTCCGGAAACTTGAGCACGGGCGGCGAAGACAACTTACTATTGAGTTTCCGAAAGGCTTCGTAACAAGGTTTATTCCACTCTTGAAATACCCCCTTCTTTAACAAGTCGGACAAAGGCCTAGCAACCTTAGAAAAATCTTGAATAAAGCGGTGGTAGTAGTTGGCTAGGCCAAAAAATGACCTAAGCTCTTTTTGAATGGACGGCCGTTTTCACTCTTGAATTGCCTTTATTTTTTCATGTTCGGTTTAATTCCATTCCTCGTCACCACATGGCCCAAGAACTCAATTTCTTGTCGAACAAAGTCACTCTCCTCCCCGTTGGCATACAACTTGTTGTCCTTTAGCTTTCAAAGCACCACCTCAAGGTGTTGTGCGTGTTTCTCCGTCGTCTTGGAATACACCGAGATGTCGTTGGTGTAGACTATCACGAAGTCATCCATTTCCTCTTGAAAAATGGTGTTTATAAAGGTTGTGAATGTTGAAGGCGCATTACACAATCCAAAGGGCATTACCAAAAATTCGTAAGACCCATACCTTGTGTGGCACGCCATCTTCTCTACATCTCCATCCGTGATTCAAATTTGATAGTACCCCGATTTTAAATCTATATGACTAAAATACTTAGCCCCCTCCAACCGGTCGAAAAAAATCATCAATCCGAGGTAATGGATAATTGTTTTTGATAGTCACCTTGTTCAAGGCTCTATAATCGATATACATGCGTAGTTTGTCATCTTTTTTATCCATAAAGAGTACCGGAACTCCATATGGTGATTTGTTTGGTCTAATGTAGCTTCTCGATAGCAAGTCATTGAGTTGCTCCTTCAATTCTAGCAACTCCTTTTAATTCAACCAATAAGGTGCCTTGGATGGTGGTTCGGACTTTGGGATCACTTCGATCTTGTGATTAACTTCTCTCGTTAGCGATAACTCTTGGGGCAACTCGTTGGTACTACATTCTTGTGCTTTCCCGATACCTCGTGAATATGCTTTGGTTAAGGCCCATCGTTTTTAGCCTCCTCATGAGCTCTTTGGAGTTGCTCCATTCGAACCACTACCACCATTTGTTCATCGGTCATTTGGTCTATCGAGACCAAATTTAACTTGCCTCATCCTGCCATAGGAGTTTTCGTCAATTTCAAAGTGACATCTTCTCCATTACGGCAAACTACAAGCCGCACCGGCTAATGTCTCACATCCACCGTGTGAGTCTTGAAGAAGGTGTCCCCCAAAATGAGGTCCACTTCATCTATTTTACAAAGTGTGAAATTCTCCTTAAACTCAAATGTCCCACATTTTAAGTTCATATTCAACACCATCTCCTTTATCTTGTACGGCTCACCCTTTGCAAACCGCACGTTAATGAACTTGTCCGCTTTACGCATTGGCAAACCCAACTTCTTCGCGAACTTCAGGCTCATAAAGGAGTGCGTTGCTCCTGTATTAACCAAACATGAGACATTCCGAGCATCGATTTCGGCCTTAAGGTACAAAATACTTGGCCTTGGCTTAAGGCTACTAGTCTTGGTCACAAAGCCACCTTCTAGCATTTGGTCGGTAGCACAACCATGATTTGCCTTGACACTCACCTTGTTGTCGGGGCACGCTGCTTGAAAATGACCAAATTTGCCATATTTGTAGCACCGTTTGTTTTTCATGTCGCCGCCTTTCATTCTAACATTGGGTGGTTTTCCTGTTTGGTAGCCATATTTGTTGGCATTTGTCCCGTCGGCTTGTCCCTTGAATTAGTTAGATGTCCCAAACTTCTTGCGCTTTTTGCCTCGGAACGTATTTCGGCTCAAGCTGCCTTGTTGTGCCGGGCCACTTGATTTTCTTTCCGAAGCATCAGCTTTAATTCTCTCCACAATCTTAATGATCTCTGCCACGTCCTCGGGAAGCCTCAAAAACTTGAACAATGTATTTACTACCCACTTTTATAAGCCACCTAAGAAAATGCATTTCTTAGCAAACTCGTCCATCTTAGGTGCAACATTCATTTGGACATTAAAATCACGCACGTAGGCCTTAAGGGACCTCGTGTGTTGTATTTGCACCAAGTTCATTCTCTTCCACAATTCTTGGTATTCCGGCTTGAACCTATTAACGAACAATTCCTTGAAGGCGATCCAAATAAAATTTGCTGCCACCTCGGGCTCTTGCTCTTTCTTGCTCGTCCACCATTAAAGCGCATGGTCTTTTAAGAATATCACCTCTATAAAGATCTTACCATCATCTTCGGGCCTTTGAACATCGTAGTAATTGTCGATTTCCAACAAAAATTCTTTGACCTTCCTTGTCTTACTAAGGTCCGATAAGGTATTTGGCATATTAACCTTCGCCAACTTCTTTGTCAAAGAAGAAGGCCTAATACCTTGCATTATAAGGAGCTCGATCATTTTGTCTTGTCGGGCCCTCTCGTCCTTGTCATGCTTGAGTTCTTGATTTGTGGAGTTCATGAATTCAAACATTTTGAGTTGGAATTTTAATCCAACATCACCACCTTCTAAGTTTTCGGGTGCATTTGGTAGTCTGGCCTCTGAATTTTCTTCAAGATTTACGGGATTCCTCCACTTCCTCCCCCATTGCGCCATCATCTCCACCACTGTCATTAGAATCAATGGTGGGATCAAACTCCTCTTGGACACGATCCTTATTCTATTTTGAACGTCGCAATTTTTTGAAATTTCCGGGCTTACCATCGTTACCCCCATGTTTGATAGTCATGTCTCCCTCAAAGTATTAGCTCAAATACTAGAACCCTGTTTTGATACCACGTGTCGCGACCCTTGCTAGATTTCCTCAACTTAGCTTGACCGCCTCCTAATTCTGGCAAGTGTCACAAGCACTAACCTGCACATCCCACGCACCTTCAAGCTCATAGCTTGGTCACCAAACCTTCCTACACATGCATTGGGGACTCTCCCCTTAGTAGGTAGCCAATGGCTAAGGTGGACTTTCATCCATGGAAGTCCACTCTTGAGTTGATCATTGTGTTGCCAAAACAACACTACAATTACCCGGAGCAAATTGCCAAGTATGCTCCGGGGGGGTCGGTCGGCTAGGCCGCCTTACCCATATAAGCCTCTAGGACTTTGGGCATGGCCCTTACCCCACCGTCAAGTATCTTTTTGTCTTTCTACAAGGGTTGGGGCCAAGTAGACATTTTTCCTTAGCCACTGGGGCTAGAACCCCCCAGCTGCTTCAGACCATCATAACTTCTACATATGATGTTTGATGCTTCAAGCAACCACTCTATCATCATCTACTCTTTGAGTAGATACCGATGGACCTCTCACTTGCCCCATTCGGGCAAGTATTGAGGAAGATATGGTTGTTCAAACGTAGGCAGTCCAGGGTGTTGTTCCGGGACAACGCCCTGGTGCAGCAGTGGCCTGGGAGTGACACCCGGGATTGCCAAAGTCCTAGAGGCTTATATGGGTGAGGTGGTGTGGTCGAACCCACCCGAGGTCAAATGGCACGACCTTCATGGGCTTTGACCCAATGTGAGAGCATAGTTGCCTAGTATGATTCGGGTTGTTGTAGTGTTGCTCCGGCAATGCGATGATCAACATAAGATTGGACTTCCATGAATGGAAGTCCACATTTAAGAATTGATGACCGATTAAGGAGTGAGTCCCGAAAGCAAAGTAGGAGGGTTGGTCCCCCTCCAATGAACTATAAGGTCCGCGGAATGGGGAGCTAATCATTTAGGATGGCGGAATTCGAAGGGTTAGCGCTCGTGACCCTTGCTAGAGTTGAAAAATGACCAAGTAAGTAAAGGGGCGTTAGCAAGGGTTGCGACATGATACTGATGATCGTTTCCACTGGAATTCCTGCAACCCTATAGGGTTGATTTGGAGAGCTTTCCTTCTAGTGTTGGGATGTGATTCTATTATTTTTCTTAGTTGGCCCTATATATTTGATGTGTGTGTGATTTGGTGAGGATCGAAGATAAATACCATAAAGACACATGTTTAAAAGAGATTGGACTATGTCTCCAAATTTTATTAACTACCACACACACGTTAGGGAAGGTTTGATATTCAATCCGATGTTTGCGGATGCTTCATTGAAGAATCTGCTAGTTCAATACAAGTTGTATTGTGTAAAACTAATCGGTAAAATTTGAAGAATATGAAATGCGAACCGACTAACACCCACGCACATACCTTATAGCAAGACTTGGAGCCACGAAGGAAACACCACAAAGGCACATGGCACGATGAGATTGGACTGTGGGATCACAATATGTCAACCGTTCTAGGTTCAATAGCGAACACAATCGAAAAGCCCTTTGAGATGATCTAGAAAAGAAGGAAGCTCTTCAATTCGACTTTCAACAAGTGCTGCACCTCGACCCCGATTTGTAACTTGTATTGACGATCTTCTTGAATCGCAGTTTGCTAAGTAAATGAGAAAATTCTCGTTCCAATTCAACAGCCAAGAAATATGTCTGGAGTCGCAAGTGCCCACCATAGGGCCACGTACCTTACACGAGGCAGAGCTCGGGAATTGAAGCCCCTTGGGACCGGCAATTCAATCACGCCATATTTCGTGAGAATGGGAAGTTGGATTTCCGGATGGCCAGTAAACGGAGATCAGGAGTGACTGTGAATGCGGTAGTGTAGTCCGTCTCTGGCAATTTGGTGATCTCCGATCGCACCTTGAACTCCTGGTAGTTGCATTCGGATGAGAGAATATTGATTTCGGTGTGACCAGATTCGGTGCCATATTTGTGAATCGCAATTAGGTCGTCGTTGGGAGCCATGGCATAGTCCCAAGCGTCGTCGGTCTCCTCCAGAATGGTGCTACAGCCTACTTGAACCCTGAACCCCTGGTAATTCGAGGCTGCCGTGAGCACGCAAATTTCTGTTCTGTGGCTCCACGTATCCGATTTCTTGATGGCAACCAAATCTCTGTTCTCGCCTACAAGGAATTTCCACGTATGATCTGTCTCTGGGAGAGGTATAGCTTCCGCGTGCCGTTCCAGCTTTTGGTACTTGGATCGCGCTTCCAAGATAGTAAGTTCTGTGCCTGTGTTTGATTTTTTGATTGCGAACAAGTCGTCATTCTTCGCCATTGCGAAAACGAACATGTGGTTCGACTTTTCAAGAGGGATGCGAGAGCAGGGCCCTGGAAATTTGATGCCAGAAGTTTCCCGAAACATGTACACAGCTATTTTCCAGGCGTTCCAATTATCATTCCTGTTCACCACTATTAGGTCTCGGCCATGGCCGGTTACGTTGCCCTCATCTGATGTGCAGAAATACTCACACGTGCTGTCGGTGTCGGGAAGTTTGGTGATATATTGCGACGGTGAGTCCTGATACTGTGACGAAGCCGTCAAAACTTGGACATGCGTTTTTCCAGAGATGGTGCCTGTCTTCTGAATAACAAACAGGTTCGAATTCCGTCCTAACGTGAATGCAAACTTGTGATCGGTCTTTGGAAGACCTTGGATGTGATGCACACTAATGGTCTTGTAATGGGAGGCATGATTGAGGACGTGCAGCCGTGTAGTGTCCGAACTCGTGTTTGATCGTTTGATGGCATACACATCATTGTTCCAACCCACTCCGATGAAATCCCAGCTAAGATCAGTCTCAGGAAGCTTTGTGCCTGTATGCAGGACGAAGCTTTGGTAGTTGGAGGACGCACTCAGAACCATAACCTCTGTGGTGTTCGAGCCGGTGTTTAGCTTTTTGATGCAATAGAGGTCATTGTTCGAGGCCAGTAAGAACTGGAAAGTATGGTCAGTCTCGTGCAGGGCCGTGCCGGTTTGCAGCCGATACGCTTGGTATGTAGAGGATGCTGTTAAAATATGAACCTCTGTACTGTTAGTACCGGTCTGGGATTTCTTGATCGCAAAGAGGTCTCTGTTGTGGGCCAAAGCAAATTGAAAATTCTGGCCAGTCTCGTGAAGATTGATCCCTGATTGACACCGGAAGTGTTGGTAGTTGGCGTCGGCATTGAGGATGTGGATTTCCGTTGCGCGGGACTCCGTGCCAAGCTTGTTGATGCAAAAGAGGTCATTGTTATCCGGTGCCACCAAAAAATCCCAGGTATGTTCGGTTTCGAAGTGCACATAGTTATTAAGGATGTGGTTGTCTGGTTCAAGGATGCCGGCCGTCGTCGGTTCCCAAACACCCGCAGAAGGTGGAATTAATAACAACGAATTCTTAAACAAGTCCATGACTTGGCTGGCAACTGTGATTCTGTCAATGACATGAAACCAACAAACAATCAATAAGGGTATCAACTAGACAATCAATTGGACAAACCTAATCACAATAATTACCATGAGCTTCCACACAGTAATATTCTGCCCAATTATGGATGAAGCGGCGGTCTGAAAATCAACGTTCACGGCTTGATAGCAAATTCGAAATTTCATAGCTCACCTGTACTCACTACGCATGGCAACCTCAGGATCCTCCTCCCTGTCCATGTCCTGAAAGTTGCAAATATTATCATCAATTAGATTCTGGTTGGTCATCTATCTGTAGTTACAGATTGTTTTTGTAGGATGGCAGTTTAACAGTAGTTGGCGTGTCTGCGCGCCAACAATGTTTTTGTCATGACAACAGGACGAATGCACAGAGCTCGCAAATACTCCAAATATAAGCAGTTCAAAATTTTCTAAGTTAGTCAATTACCTCAACATGAGTTCGTCGAGTCTCTGAACAGTACTTAACCATCATCTTGATGTAGTTGTTGCTCGTGCTAGGGTGAATTCTGAATCGTGGCAAAGTTCCTTGGTCGGTTGTAGATGGTATTCCAATCAAAAGATCGTATCTGACCTCTTCAAGCCTGTTGCAAATCTGTAAAAAGCTAGGCCTTGAATGAGGACGTCCATCCCAACAGTCTTTCACAAGTGCAACCAGCTTCTCAGGATAAGCTCCTGGAGGGAGCGGTGGTCTCGTACCTGTCACTAATTTATTGTACAAACCAGTTTGGGGAATTCCATGAAACGCCTCTTTCAAAGAAAGAATCTCTGCGCATGTGATGCCAAAGCTATACACATCGGCTCTCATCCAAATGACCCTTCCTCTATCTCCTTCTTGCTGTGCATTTCTAAATACCTCTGGAGCTCTGTATCTTGTGGTGCCAGTATTTGGTACCGATATTGTACTTGACTTGGAAACTTCCACTTTGGTCCTTGACATACCGAAATCGATCAACTTCACACAGTAGGTGTCGACAAGATGTGGAATATTACTGACCTTGTTGATGACCACGTTTGCTGGTTTAAGGTCTCGATGTGCAATCCCAAGGTCATGCAGATAACACATCCCCCGTGCTATTTGCACAATGATATCAAGTGCCACAATCGGTGAAAACAGCGGTTCTCTGTTATCTGTTCGCGATTCAATAATATCAGAGAGGCTCGTGTCCATGATCTCCATAACTATGAAATAGTGCCCCTTCCGTGGGTCGTTTCCACAGCAAAAGAATTTTACAATATTAGGGTGATTGAGGCGAACCAGGATTCTGGTTTCGTTTACGAATGTAGTCTCATCCACTCCAGCAGTAAAAACCTTCATTGCACAAGGGATGCCAAGCCATGTAGATTTACCAACACAAGTGGCACCAGATCCACTTCCAATAATTTCCAAGTTCCCCCAAGTCCCTGGAGGTTCCACGTCAGTCACCCACAATATTTCACCGGACATGTCCAAGTCCTCCATTAATTGACCTTGTTGACGTAGGCTTTTCAGTTTCCCGAGCAAGTATCTTGCAAGGTGTTGCTTTCGAGGGTTAATTGAGGACGAAACACGTTTATCGCCAACTTGGTTCTCAAGTGCTTGCTGGAGCATTTGTTGATCTTTGCAAACCTCCTCCATGTCCACAAGTGAAATGGCATCTGGGTGTGGGCAAAGATTTTCTGGTAGTGTACAAAAGTTCCTTTCTTCAATCATGCAGTTTGCTTGGTCATAAATGACATTGTAACCTAACCCTACATCCAGCAAAATATCCTTAAATGCCTCTTCATTTTGGACCTGAAACACTGATGCTTCACACCAATTTTCTTCGCTGCAGCAGTTATTAACAAGCGACTTCGCCTTCTCCAAAATCCTGCACAAGTTCTCCAAGGCTGGCTTGAAGGCAGTGGATAGGCTTGCTCCAGATTGTGGCGAGCTCACAAAGTTCATTAGTTCTTGGATATTGTGAACTGTGGTCATAAGCTTTGATGACAAATTCTCACATTGCATCTTATTCAGCAGCAGCGTTTTAGACTTGAAAACGAGGTCATGAATCTCTTTCACACTCCGTATCAAAACATTTAAGCAATCGACGGCATCAGAATTACAACCAGGCACTATGGGGATCAGCTGAGTTCTGGATGATGTGGATGGAGCCCAGAAACGCCGTAAGCTATCAACAACCTGCTTCAGCTTCCCCATCATGCCGTTCTAATTGGGAAGTGAATTTAGTGTGTTACAAAAAATGCGGGGTAGGGATGAAATTAAGATAATCTACTGTTAGCTCGCGAGGATCTACAACTGAACGACCTCAAGTTGAAACCTAAGAGCCTAATTATATATCCAGATATTTAATATTTCTGAGGTTTGTGATATTGAGGAATAGCAACATACAAGACCTTGCAGGTGTTAGCCAGCCCTATAAACAGGGTAGTTCCAGCAGCAGGTGGGATATTATGATAGTCTGTGACAACTCTAATTATAACATTTAAGAGTGTGCAATGAAAGCACATGTTTCATCAGTGTGAGAGTAAGTATGAACTGATCATGGACATGGAAAGCCAAAAGTTGGACACCATACCCTCACGGAAACCTGGCTAGGGACAGGTAGGCTCAGTGAAGAGACTGCACTAGAAATCAATTTAAGCAGCAGTGATAATGGTATATACCCAGATGGAATAGATTATGACGTTGCTCTGTGCATGAGGGAGAGTTGAAGTCTCATGAGCACTGATGAAGTGCAAATCATCCTCCCTCTTCTGGTTGTGATTGAAACTGCATCAACACCCACAAATAATGAATCATGAGAGTGCACAGCTCGCCATCTGTCACAATTAAGAACCTGCCTCAACTCCCCGCTCTCACAAATCCCAACTGAACGCAGAACTAGGGTACGGACTGGCTGTGTAGCCAATAAACCTCAGACTCAGACTCTCACTCTCACAGACTGCGTGTGAAGAATTGAAGCTCTGCTGGGTATTTCCTACGCAACTTGGAAATGGCAATACACAGTGACGAGGCAGAAGACAGTAAAAAACTACTCTTCATGAGTGTATATAGAGGTTTCCTTTGTGAACAAGGCAGATCTTTCGTGTGAGCATGGCAGTGGGTAGGCATGGCAAAAGATCGGTCTAAAGTTTTTAAATTTTAAATTTTAATGATTCGACTCTACGACATGCCTATAATATCAAGTACTCTCAGCCAACAAGCTTGACGTTCTCTTTCTAGACCTAGTAAAGCCTACTCCTCTCTTCCAACCACTGCACGTCCGAGCTCATAATTGCATCCTCCACTTTTTTTTGTCTAGAACAGAGTTTGGGAAGTTTTTGAAGCCTTAGTGGCTAATTGCCGGTAGTTGCTTTGAAGGGTCGGATTTTTTCCAATTTACATCGGCAAGAGCCGGTCTTTTGTAAAATCAATCGGCCAATTGCCTATATTTTCATATTTTCATTGGCCAATATCCGATTAAATAGAATTCATATCGGCACTAATTGTTTAAAAAATGTATGAAAAGTTATTAGAAATCATTTCTTAGTACAAAATCTTGAATAAGTGAAAAGAAAGGCATGTTCAAAACTTTAAATTTGAAGAGTTAATATCCTTGGCAAGAATTGAACCTAGCAATGCCTTCACCGCTTGAAGGCCAAGGGTCCCCCAATTCTTCATAGAAGCAATTGGAATTGGTCATGGAAAGGTTGCATAATTCAAAAAGTTTAAGGTTTAGGGTACTTCCTCAAGTGCATCATCAGATGCCCCAGACAAATAAGTACGCTCTGGATGCTTCCGGCTGAAATCCAGTAACTCACAAGAAGAATCGGCTACATTTCCGGGACATTTTCTGGTCCATCGGCTAATTGCCAGAGGATTGAAATTATAGTCGGATTGCCATCCGATGGTTGGAAATTTGGACCGGCCATGAGGGGAAATCCATCGGCTGATAATGAACTAGCCGTCGATTTTCCCCGAACATAGGCTAGGATTATCCCCACAGTCAAGAACAATCTGTCCTTGCTTTCTCTCCAACCCTGAGATGCCCTGGGAAATTAAGGAAGCATACAAAATAGGCTTACTTTTGCACATGCTCGAACATCACACCCCTTCAACTTGTCTGCTTCCACCTAGAGAGCTGCCCCTCTCACCTACAATTTGGGTCTTGGTGGACTTGTTGGGTTCTATTTGGGCAATAGAATATAACAAATTCATTACGACAATAGAGCAGTGAGATAAAGGTGATTAAGGGCTGGTCGGTGAGAAATCTGCAGCCAAAGACATTGAAGGTGCTGTTGATCCAGTTCCACCTGCAATTGATTCAGGTTCTTTTGGGGTCAAGTTGGGAGCAGTGTCCGGGGAGAGTTTTGCGCATAATCCTAGGGTTTCCAAGTCCAGCCGGGTACATGTTGTGATCTTTCAGGTTTCTTCCTTAATCCGAGGTATATTCCACAGATTCCTCTAAAATGATTGGTAATTGTCTTGATGTCTTGAACTTCAACCACTTTCTCAATCTCAATCAGTTCATCTGTAACTAGCAGTCGATTCTCCCCGTTCATCGGTTGGGAGTCACTCGGCTCATATCGAATTCTTGGAGGATAATTAATTGTCTTTCCATATCCCAAGACTCTGCCGAGTGCATTTCAGCTAACCTACAGAAAACTACTACTCTAATGTGAGGAAATCCCTGGTCAGTGGTGGCCTTTGAGCTTAATACTTGAAGATTACTTGCAGCCTAATCAAACAAATCAGGTTGTAATTGCCTCTAGAAGTTCACTTATGCTTTTTAGTTGGAATCATACGGCTTGGAGGCTGTAAATCCAAAGAACACATCCTCTACAGACAGATCCTTCCACTACGTAGAGGTTGACCATTGCCATTATTATGAGCCATAAATGAATGGAATTAGAAATGTAGTCCAGTATATATATACAGAAAAGGACAAACTAATGAAAACATTCTCCCACAGAAATCTTTCCATGGGAAATTGTGGAGGTACAAACGTCCTTCAAAAGTCAGACAACATGCAAAAGAAGTCCTCGCATGTGCCCATGCTTCCCCACATATATATACAATGAAGTATCATTCATAGAGCCCACATCAGGTGTCATAGAACTTTCTTACGTTGTTACCGATATCAACAAGGCTACGGTACTTCCGAAAAAGAAGACCTAGCATATTGAATATATGTATATAAGATCACATATTGTGTGAGGACTATTTATTTTGAACCCGCTTCAAATTTTTGATACCATCAACAAACAATTTAAAAAAAAAAAATTGGTTGCATGTAGTTTCGATTTTTGGGAGAGGGTTGGCCCCGGGCATGATTTTTAGTTTGCCTTTTTTATTAGCCTAAATAACATATAGACAACTCTGAAGGTTATCATGATTTTCTTATTGCGTGTTGAGATTGTGTTCAATGATTCAAATGAAATCCAATTATAAAAGTTGTAGGCATACCATTTGTATATCAAATTGACTCTCATTACCAAGTATCTAACAAATCTATTTACAAGGTATAACCCAACTATGATCAAATTTGATCTATCTGGCTACTATGAACAAATTTATCATTCGAATAGTTTTCGAGGTATTACTTTTCCTCCAATAAGGTATACATGCCTAAATTGATTACTCATCAAAATTGGACACCTAGATTTGAGTAGTACATGGTCAGGTGAGACTCCAAGAACAAATAGCAGAAAGACACGTGCCCAAAAGAGTTTGGACTACGTGCTCAAAATATGCTAACTACTATATGTTCAATAGTCAATAGGGTTTGGGGACCTATGTGACCACTTAATGAGCATGAGGATCTTCACTTAGATAATAATTTAGAATTTCATGTGAGCTCTAAAAAGTATGAGGCAAGTGGTTACAAACTCAATTTGTATTTGTTAAGCATAATTCACTTTTTGTGTGTTCCATATCCTAGGAGAAGTGGGCTAGTCAGAAAGCATCCATTCAAGACCCATTTAAACCTTAATATATGTGATGCTTTATTTGTTTTCAAGATTGGTTATACAGTAAGATTTGCAAGCTTGCTTTATGAAAAAATCATAAAGAAAATTTTGTTGACACAACATCCATACAATTGAACCTTTTATATAAAAGTCATGAGCTTTGTGTCAGCATTTCTAGAGCAGAATGTGTAGACTAATTTCATAAAATGGAGACGACATGAGCTTCCTTAAATATTTTGAAGATATGTTCATGCTATTAAAAATTATGACTTATTTCAAAATGCATGAAAGGTTACAATCATATGTGTACAGTGCGAACAACATAAATTTTTAATAAAATTGAAAGAATTTCATTCTTTTTAATAAGTTCACAAATAGTGTCACCCTAACTTACTTTCAGTTCATCCACTTTTGGTATATTTTGATCCTAATATGTAATGAGATATTGTCATGGATGATTGCATTTGGATGAAAGAACACTTAGTGAATGACATTTTTTGCAACATTGTATATTCTATAATGCCCAAAAGTTTTTTACAAGGAATGACGAATAATGTTAGGTTTGCATTTGGCGTTGATGACACTATATGGGCAGTTTACAATTAGTGTGGAGTAAGACAAATAGAAATGGTGACACTAATTACAATATTTAGTTTAGTTTTCACTCGGGTGGGGCACTGGGTGCATTTTACAAACGATATGTGGCATGATACAGGGATGATAAAAATTATAAAGGAATTCCAAACAAGAAAAGGTTTATCAAAAGTAGACAATCCCATTACAAGTAAAGTAGACAAGTATAAATGTGGGCCATTATATTTTTGTAGAAGTAATATAGGGGTTGAGTTTGAGGATACTAGAATTTATGTTTAGTATCATTCATCTGTTCATAAATGTGTTCGCAATGGAAACCGCAAGTGACTAGTGTTCTCAAATACTATAAAATTTCAAAGTTCTACATTTCAACTAGAATCTTCACTCTAATTTTAACTTCTAAGTGCATGTAAAATTGTAATATGGTGTACGTGGCTCCCACACTTAATTCATTTCTTTTCTTTTCTTTGGAGGGGGGGGGGGGTAACGTCCCTTGCGTTTTGGCATAAAGTTGGCATAATAGATAAATGCCAACAATGTATAATTCATAATCCTTTTAGAACTACCAAAGGGTGATGTAGAATATACCTGAAATTCTTGGGATTATATAGACCATTCAAAGAATATATCTCAATCAATTTAATAGTGACTCCTTTAGCACACATGGTATACAAAAAATTACACAGTGACTTCCATGCATTAGGTGCAAGCCATAACACTGTTAAGCTCCATTGTTAGTCAACCTCACCATGAGAATAAAATGGTCAAGGGTCCAAGTCTTAGTGCCGCAACGAGGTCTTTTGTTGGGCCATGCCTTAATCCAAGGACCACGCATTCACTTGCGTCTACAAGACCTTAAGGCTAGAACTTAGAAGTAGCAATGACCTTCAGTTTGAGAAGTAGGTAGCTATGATTGATATCTATGAAAGTGTGGATGTTGAAGACTCTAGTTTAGGATGGTAGTAAGCAATTTGGGACAAGATCTCTTACGGTTATACCTAATACTACATGATGTTAGTGGACAATTCATTACGTGGAACGATGAATATATAAAAACATACTTTTAATGAACTAACGGGGAGGTCACTGGCAAAAATCGTAGAAACAACGTGCGATTAAAAATAAGGTCTAATATATTCATTGTAGGTAAATTTGGAAGAAAAAAAACGTACATATAATATAGGGGTTTTTTAAATAATGAAGCATATTTACATGTATAAGAATAGCATCACATATAATGGCCTTTTTTATCTAGTCAGTACATGTAAAACAATGTGGAAACAATTACTAGGGGTAGCAGGTCTAGGGTAGGGTCTATGCTAGTGGATGGAAAAAAGGAAATCTTCTGTTAAAAATGCTTGGATGGATGACTTCGCACATTGGCTTGCTTGAACGTTACTGAACCAGCGATTCCAATGTGGAGTTAATGGTCTCTATCCACGTGCCGGGAGGAAAAATTTCAACGCTTTGTTTGACTTTATTTTACAGTCTAAGACAATGCTTCAGTTGCATGCCTTTGCCTTAGGTTTATTGTTTTGATTTAGTTCATGTGAATTTAGCATTGTGGCTGAACTTCATAAATCATGGTTGTAGAAGAGAAACGTCCTTCATGAAAAAAAATGTCACTTACAGAACCAAAGAAAATGGGGGTGTACAAAACAAAATGCGGTTTAAGAAAAAAAATAGACAACAGTTGGGCTCTGAGAAATAAAAATCGGGATAATGATAAACATAGTATAATAATAATGTATGATAAAACCATGGTTTTATTTGATCATGAAGTATACACCCATAATAGTATTGAGTTCATTGTTGCTTCGTTCAATTTGCACATTCGAAAAGCATTGCATGTCATACCTCAATCTAATTCTTTTGGAAAACTACATTTCACTTCACCAAAAAATACACACTTCACCAATATCATACAAGAAGGATTTCACAATGTACAACTACTATAGAATTTTGTGTATGGGTGCATAAGTGATCTACATTAATATGTGGAGTTAGATTGTTGTCACAAATAGTTGCCTTTTTATCAAACTATGCAAATTAATTTGGCTCACCATCAAATCACAAATACTTATTACTCTGTGTATTCATCCATGTAGAAATCACAGTAACAAAATAATCACTATACTTCTTTTTTTTAATTGTGAAATGTCAACAAATTCATGTGGAGCAACTCAATTGCACATATTAGTGTACAAATACTTACAAAACCGCAATTCAAGCAAATAAGACATCCTTGCAAGGCAATCAATCAAAGCACCTATGGCAATGGATTTCACATATATGCTAGAAATTACACATACAAGGGGTGGGGTGGCTCAAAAAGTCAAGGTGTAACACCAAGAAAGAAAAGAAAAAGGAATGTCAATGTTTATATCTTACACCGACATGCAATGTTTGTTCACCACCTCCTACCCATATCTGCACGGGCATGGGGGATGCAAAGGTGTCTTAATGCCTACTTCAAAGAGGTGTATCCCAACTTGAGTGTAGTCAAGACAAATCCACGTGGTTTACTCAAAGCCCATAATTTTCCAACCTAATTACCAAATGAGAATATGGTATTTCCAATGGATGTTGAAAGGGCCGTGAACTGAGGTTTGACCATTTAAGGTATGCATGAGTTGTTCAATTACTTTTCATGATCGAACACCTATATTTGATTGGTGTGTAGATCAAAGGATGGGCATCATAACCACAAATGTCTAGAAGAGATTGGACTACATCTTCAAGGTTCACTAATGTCAAGTGTCGTGTGTTTACAATCTAGTATGCACAAAGAAGATAATAGTTAAACAATCCGAACGGCAAGTGTCATGTGTTTACGTGTTGACCTTTCACAACATTGCTTCTTTACACTACTGAGAACATCATTGTCATAATATAAGTGACTCATATATTGACATACTATTGTCAACATATTATTGAGAATATTATTAAGCACACTAATGCCAAGTGTCACAAGGTTACATTAATAGTCAAGTTGTTGACCATTAGTGTAACCTAACATTGGCCTCATTATATTAGGGTAAGTGACGCTACTACGCAAGTGACACTAACTACCTTAAACTGTGTAGCCATGTCCAGATATGCAGCAGTTGAGTGTGAGAAATAACCGGTCGAAGTTCAAAACTTCATGAGATTCACCAATCATGTTAGAGGTATTTGAAGAATATACCTCAAATTAATAATGAAAGACCCGAAAGATGTCAACACATCTTGGACACACAAGGATCTCGACTGATTATGTCCCACCCGGACACTGGAAGTCATCTTTTACTGTGCATCGACAAACCTTTGTTGTCTCCGAGGAACACAGAAATAGTACCTGAAATAGTACACTAACTATGTTATTTAGTGTCACCAGTTCTAATTGTCTTGCTCAATACTAATTGTAAATTGCGGTATAGTGTCACCCATACTAAATTGGTTTCCAACATTATTTGTCGTCCCTTGTAATTTTTTGGGGGATTATAGTTTGACAGTGTTGCAATTACTGTCACCTACCAAGTGATTTTCCATCCAAATTTCAATCATCCATGACAATGTTTCATCACAAGTTGATGAGAAGAGAAGGTAGGGTTTTGGCCAGTGGATGAACTCATCCATCATCCATCACAGTATTTGTTCACTCATTCATAAGAAGTGTCATCCGAAAAAGTTACCAAAGAGACGTGAAATACCATATGACACTAAATATGTTATTTAGTGGAGTTCTTGTACTTGGGGAGCGACGAAATCTGACAATTCAAGTATCAAGCTGCTATTCTGGACACTCATAGCTGTGATGTCACATGGGCTATCTGATGATCCAGATACATCATCGCGACCTTACAATTCCCATGTGGACATTCATTGCTCTCTCTCCGAATACACCAAAACTTTGATGTTACGTTGCCAACATTAAGAGACTCTGCAAAATTACACTCACCAAAGCATATGAACATACCTGATCTAATTAAGAACTTGCAAGACCCCGGCTTCCGAACCCTCGAAGAGCCGATTTGCATCGAGTGGAGTCGTTTCTATACCAAACAACTCAACTAAAGGTATACGAAATCTGAGCATACCTTTCCATAATCTCCTTTAGTCACAAATTTCCCCAAGAAGGCAAGCGAGCGATGAATCACAGAGTCTCGACAGTCAGCTTCACACGTGCTCCAAGACCCGGTATGATTTCTGGACTAGTATTAAATTCGAAGACCAGCTGCACCCCTGCACATCAAGCAGCCTGCATTCAATTAACTCATTGTTGCTCGGGCCTCGGCCTCCTCCTCCAGTGATGGCCACAGGGTCGATGGCTCTGCATAATACAGCGAAAACCGTGAAAATTCACCGTAGGTTACGAGTGGAATTGCAACATCTTTTTCCCATCATAGTCTGCATGTTGCTCCTGTGCGAGGTGGAGGCCAAGGATCGTGATTTTGGGAAACTGGAGCCACCTGAAGAGCACGGCACCGGCTTTTGTGGGCTTTTTGTACCTCCCTCCACCTAAACATGTGCCGGATTCAGTGTCTACAAGAGTTTCAGCCTCTCGATCGAGCCCACTCTGGTGGCATTTCCTTGCATGGAATCAATAATCGATTCTTAGAACTGCACTGACCTAATCAATTCCATGCAAATTGCTTGTCCTTCAAATGAGACAATGAGTCTACATGAATGTTTTTGGTTTTCCCTCACCTAGTGGACATTGAGGCTCCGATGCAAAACTGATTTCAGCTCATGCCTTCTCTATATATTAGTTCTCTTCATGTAATTAGCAGCTTCCAAGTTTGCAAACGAAAAGCTATCTGTAACCTACCTTCAGTACATTTCAAACAAATTCACTTTGACGGCATCGCCTCTTGAGTCCACTCTGTTGGGATTTGCCTTGCATGGAATGAATTATGTTGAACTTTGTTCGGACCTAAATCCCTCCTGAAGGCAACTTACAAGTCCTGCAACTGCGACAATCCAGCTACCCCTTTTACATTCTTCACTTAGCTGTGTACATTGACAAACTCATATACATACTATGTACATACCTACACATGCCAGATGGATTTTAGCATGCCTTCTCTATACTTATAGTCACGTGAATGTAAGAGCATCCCCACTGATGGAGCCACAAACGAGCCTCTATCATCAGCTTTTGAGATCTAAATCTGAGGCAAGGCTGCATGCTCTGTCCTTCCCCAAAGGTCATATCTATCCAAAATTGCTTTGGCTCCATACATTTGGAGAGCCGAAGACATACAAATGTTGCATGCATTTGGGAGTCAAGAGGGAGGGCCGTCTATAACATAATCAATGGGCAATAAGATTTCAAAATATTTGCAAGCTTTCGGGAAGGATGGAGCATGCAACAATTGCCTTTTAAGGTCTAAAAAAGTGACAATAGAGGTCCGTTTGCGGCTCCATGAGTGGGGATACTCTAAGTGTGCAAAAGGCTTGTAACTAACACACTTTGCAGATTTGGAACAAAATTCGCAAATTTCAAGTGGAGACTAGAGATGGAGACAATGTGACTCCAGGTGTAGTTTCTTCATATATTGAACATTGAGACTAGTCTAATATACCTAGTACATGCCTACCCATGGCAATTGAACTCCAGCATGGCTTCGATATCACGTTTCTAATCCATAGTTGCAACACGCATGTCGAAACATCCTTTCAAAACATATGAAACATGCTTCAAAGATTATTCAAAATGTTTCAAAACACACAAATTTCATGAAAAAAAGCTAGAGTACATCATAAGCTCTAGGGTTACAATGCATCATTTGTACAAAGCCCTAACAAGGCTAAAGCGTGGATTTTTGCAAGAATAAACATGAAGATCTTCATATCTGTCAATTCCTTGCAAACTGAAAGCAATTAAATCATCTAAACTACTCAAATGGTCATCATGACTGCCACTTTTAAAATCATCATCATCATCATAAGTGTTACTTTTCAAATTGCATGTTTTCAAAAGGCTTGGGCTTGAAGTAGAGCTTTTTTGAAATTGAGATTAATCTGTTGAAGTTGGAATGGCCAAAACTTCATTCAGACTCTTAGATTCCCATTTCCATGGCACACATTGAGATGGATGAGCTTTTTCTTCATACAAGAAAGAATACCAATCTTCAATTTCCAGCCAAGAAGGCAAAGAAGGAACCTTGATAATGTCAATTTCCATCGGGATTTAATTCTTGAATGGCATCATGAGTTCCCATGCTCTCCAACATCCTCAAGTTCATTGGAATGACAACTAACTTTTTCATTTGAGAGAAGGATAATCTAATGTGTTTTTTGGGTTCTTTTGTAGTCTCCGATTACAAGTACAATAGAAATACAACGTCTCTAGAAACGCTTGGAAAAGTAGGAGTGCCGCATGCACAACCACAATGGAACCCCAAAACCTAGACTCTAGTTTCAAAACGGACATGAACGTGTTTCATCGCAACTATGTTCTAATCACATGAATGTAGGCTTCCATGTGTGCAAAAATGCTTGTAACTAACACACGGGCTCGTTCATAGATGTTGAAAATCCTTCCAAAATTTGCAGGTGAAGATGAGAGCACTTTGACCTGCCATATGAGAATCTTGAAGCAAGAAATTTTTTTAAAAAAAAAGGTTGTGTAAGATATTGCGATCATCCAACATTGCGCGTCTAAGAGGCTATGGGGCCTAATCTCCATCCACAAAAACGCATTTTCTTCCACTCTTAGCTAATTGTGTAAAAGTAACTTAATTTAAATTTGACTTATTTATCAAGTGCCACACTTTTCAAATCAATTGAATTCCTAATGTTATTGAAGACTTAAGTTTCAATACACAACATGAATGCCCTTAGATGCAAATACGTACTTAATAAATATGTGTCTATATTGATCAAATTTACATTTTCAAATTGTGTTACATTAGCATATCTACGATGAAACATCAACGACAACCAGACTGAACACCTGAACTAGTTATGGTCACTAAAAGTGCATACTTGTCGGCTCCTTAACTGAATACAAAGGTCCTGCAAATTAAGTTGCATTAGCATATCTGCAATGAAACATCAACAAAAAACCAAATTGAAAATCAGACCTCACCTTATTTAGTTATGATTATTAGAAGTGCATGGTTGTCAGTTCCTTAACTCACTACATAGGTCCTCCCACTTATGTTCACAATGGAGTGTGAAGTAGCTAATAAAATTTTAAAGACATAGTCCACTCTCTTTTGAACATGTGTCTTTATAGTATCCGTTCTTTGATCCTCACCTAACCATACACCAATAAAACATAAGTGTCCAAATAAGAAAAGTTATTGAATAACACCTGCACACCTTGAATAACTCACTTCTCACAAAGGAGCTATGCGTAATTAACCCCAAGAGTGTGCATATGTGGCTTGAACTATTAATGTTCCCACGAAACTCTCATATTGCTCATGACTATGGTACGCTCCTCATGTCTTGTATACATTTATGATCCCTTCAACCCTTAAAGGATGTGGGGTGTGTAAATACGGGTAACATGACGACTTGTGCACACCTTTAAGAACTCATGGATTTCTTTGTGATTAATGGTATTGAATCCGTTTTTGGTAGAACCTATTGAAAAGAGAAGTTGAAGATAAAGTCACATGTGATAACGGTTATTAATAGATATACATGGTATGTACTTAAGTCTAGGTCATTCGCACAAGCTCAAATGCCCCTATTAATCCATTCTACGTATATTTATGTTATGATTGAAATTGTGTGCATATGATAGATGAGTTGATTTCTTTTTAAAGAAAAAATCAATTAGAAATATCATTAAATGTTAACCTTAAACCCCTTTGAATGACATCTTGAGGCCCAGCTTGGGCCTCTTAAACGTTTAAGGGTTAAATCCACATGACTTTTGGCTAGGAATCGATCGTTTTGCATACAACACACTTTCCTTGTTGGGTAAGTTTTGATCAGTGTATACTTAGAGATGGTGTGGAAGATTGAACAAAGATGGTGTAATATTTCACTTCATTGAGGATCAAGCTCATTTTGAGAAGCTAAGATGTGCTAAAGTTGAGTTTGGCCCTCAATGAACCAAAATAAACTACCATTTACTCACACACAACCTCCGAGCA
The DNA here is from genome assembly GCA_950295325.1 of Polytrichum commune. Taxonomy (NCBI): domain Eukaryota; kingdom Viridiplantae; phylum Streptophyta; class Polytrichopsida; order Polytrichales; family Polytrichaceae; genus Polytrichum; species Polytrichum commune. The sequence goes on from OX485807.1 coordinate 46,359,494, forward strand.
TGCAACACAAGTGAAAGAAATTAATGATTCTACATATGTAAAGCAACAAATAGGAAATCATGGAGGATGAACTCCAAACAAAAAGTCCCCGAGTCGAAGGATAACTTGATTGACTTCACTACCATGGATTGAAAGTGAAGACTTCCATGTCGACTTGGTATGAAATATCGCATCCTCACAAATGCTTGATGGCCAATGCAGAACTTTTGGGATTGGAGTTGCAATGACCACCTAGTGAAAATAGATCGACCCACACTGTTGCAATTCATTCACAATCGCACCAAGGAATTCGTCTTCTACGCCGGCTTCTCTCAGGTGCAGCAGTTTCACCTTCAAACTGTAATTCAAAGTTTGTCAGTGAATTGTTGGATGCCCATGAAACGTTAAAATTTTGGCAGTGGGCAGAATTGGAAGCTGAATCTACCACAAACTTTGCAATGACGTAGGCTTCCTGTGTGCTGATTCAATTGGCAGTGCACAATGACGGGATTAGCGACATTTTCAAAGGGCTCCACTCTGAATGTGGTGGCAGAAGCAGCCTTGCTAAGTCCTATTTCTTCATTGAACCACAGCACATCCCCTGTGGTGTCTGGAGCTGCACTTCTATACATAGATGAGATTATTCGCACAGCTTGATGGTTTGAATGAACTGAAATGAACTGAAATGTGACTTTGAAGACCAAGAAGCCAAAAGGCTTATGGGACTACAATGCATCAAGATGGTGTTGAAAAGGCTAATTCCCTAGAGTAACGGAGTGCAATGGCCTCATGAAGGAGGTCCACGCCAATAAGAACTTGATGGTTCCATTGGCCATAGAACCAAAGAGGTTATTCGCAATAATGTCCGCTAGGGGGCAGGTTTGGTGCAAAATGAATTTGACATAACTTGCATCTAGTGTGTTACATCACTACAGGTCCAAACTGTTGCTTCAACAGTACTCGACTTCCATTTTACGAGAATTTTGAGTTGCAGCCCACCTCCATGTCCACAATTGGCCCAAAGTAAGCTCTATCTATATGTTCCCTCCCCGACAAATGCCCTATAAAGGTCATCAATGTGAGGAGCAATCCCACATACCACTGGCCATTAATTGCAGTGACCTTGTATCCACGTGTTTCATGATTCTGATAGAAATTGTGGCAATGTGTTCCTAGTTTCATGTAAGTTAAGGTATGCACCCCCATTGTGTGCACTTTCCAACTCCGCATACAAATTTGGCCATTGGGTTAAATTGGGAATTGTCCCATTCAAGTAGTAATTGTGATGAATCACACATATTGTCATTTCAAGTTTCAAAAACTAAGTGAAGATACAAAGGCTATGAGAGGTCAAAGTGAAGAATCTCTCTTTTCAAGTGACCACACAAGCTCTCCCACTTGTGTGAACTATTGAGCCTAAGAAAAAGAAAGAAAAAAGAAAATGAGTGTTTTACATTGACATGCAATGTCTGTTCTCCAACTCCTACCCATGTTTGCATAGGCATGGGAGGCATGGGCACGGGAGACAAAGAGGTGGCTTATTGCCTCTCTTTTTTAAATATTGAGCCTAGAATGGTGTCTATATATGAAGCATATAGTCCAATCTCATTGTGCTATATGTCGTTTTGGTGTACATTCATAACAAGAAGCCTTGCCAATACCACTCAAATATAGGTGTCCATTTAAGAAGAATGAGCACATAAGGGCCACAAACCTTAGATCCTTAGGCACATGTGTATTCTTGTGGGTGCATAATCTTAATCTTTGCCAAGCGACCACAAGGGCCCTCCTAACTGTGTGAACTACACTAAATATACCAATTAGTGAGGGTGGTACTAATTCATGTCATACGCACAATCTAGCCAAATCTCAAAGTAGCCGAGCATTGAAGTTGCTAATGAGTACAACTGAGTGGCACTAAATTCATGAAGGCGGTAAACTCTATGCTTATTTACCATAGATCAATGCTTGCTTGTGATTATTGCATGCCATATGCTTGCCAATGAATAGTGCCAAGTGCTAGTACTTTAGTAAATAGTGCCAAGTGCCATTACTTTCATGCCAAGTGCCCATACTTTAAGTGATTAGTATCAAGTGCCGAGATGAACAATGCTTCCTAGATCTTTGGTAGCACTAATTCATAGTATAAAGAAATTTAGTATCACCTTCACTAATTTCTCACCCTCACTATTAGCCCACACTCGCTCATTGGTATATTTAGTGTATTGAGCCTAGAATGGTGCCTATATCTTGAGCACATAGTCCAATCTCATCCTACCATATGCCTTTTTTGTATCCATACATAACAACAAGCCTTGCAAGATACCAAGAAGAGCGCCACATAGCTTACTGAAAGCACAAGATGATTGAATGCACTAACACAAGTATTCGTGTGGTGCAAATCTTAATCTTTGCCAAGTAGTGTGCTCTGGGAAGTTCAGCGAATACAGCTACAGATTTGTGGGAAACTCGGGGAGGTATTCCTCAGCCACTCCTCCAGAGTATGATGTTTTTGCCATCCCCATATCATTGCCAACTCTCCCAGTGCACAGAGGCAACGATGCCAGCGGAGATCCCATAGACGTCACCAACCTCGTCAACAAGCTCAAGGGACTCCCGCAAATTCTCTACTGGCCAAGCTTGACTTTGTGGTAGGAATGACTGTCGACATTCATGTATATGCTCACATTATCAAGCTTTTCCAAGCATAACAGAATTTAGGGTAGCCCTAAACCCCAATCCCTCCCACTGGGTTGATGATCACCTGCACGTATTTTCCAACCTTGTTAGTTTTGCCATTGGGAAGAAGGTCTAGAGAACGAGAGCGTTGAGCATCAGTAAGCATGTTCAGCCACAACCACAAATAAGCTTGCTGAGGTCGCAGTTCCTCCCCCGAACAGATACAGCACTGCGCCTCATAGACACAAGCACTGCGCCTCATAGACACAAGCACTGCGCCTCATAGACACAAGCACTTTGTCTGCTCATCTACGTTGACATCAAAATCCTGCTCAGTCCACCATCAGTATAAGTTGGAGAAAACAATCAATATTAGTAGTAGCGGATCAAGTTCCCTTGAAGGAGGTTGTGTTTTCTCATGCTTGTACAGATGACTCATCGACATGCACATAGAATTCATGTGCCTGCCATATCTCTCTCATGCAGATACGATCCGAGTCTCATGAAACCTGCTTCTTTCAGAGTTAACGAAGTCCTGGTTTAGGGTTGTGCTCCAAATTGTTGGATGATTGCTTACACCTGTGATGGTTGTTCCAGAAGCATATTGCTAGGAATCTACTTGCACATAGATCTGACCAACCAAAACACACAAGGGCGAAGTAGACAAACTTCAATTTGCCTACGTCAGATAGACAACTTTATCTGAAGTAGACTTATTTGCACATGGGCACTTCAGATAAGTTTGTCTACCATGAATTTGTGCTTGTAGAAACTTCTGGATGAAGTACATAGCACACGTTGGCAGACTGCCACAACCCATGCCAACACTTTAACAATGTCCTCGCTCATGCTTAGCACAGGAAATGACTAGGAAAAGGCTTTTCAGTGGTGTTCAAGGCTAAAACTGCAGACTGTCAAAACTACTGGACTCCTTCACTTGTATTCTCTCCAAAGCCCATTTGCTGCACCTATTTCCTGTCAAAGATAGCACCTTGATAATGGCCTTGATACACTCCAGCAAAATTAGTCGTGAGAACTTGGGCCTCACTCTTACTGACAACAATTCAATTTCACCCAGTCATTCTTGCTTGACACCGCAGCAAAACAACAATACACTATGACAAACTCCCAGCTCTTGAGGATGATCTAGTCCCTATTGCACTGAAAGCAGCCATGGAGTTTGTAGCTCCCACACAACCCTAGCATCACACCCCCAATCACAGTCAATGACAGATTTGTTGACAAGAGTACAACCTTGAGTCCCTATGCCAAGATCTGTTCAGTACCAAGACGCAACCTCCAGAATTTTTTAAGGGAGTGGACCTTGCTAATGTAGTGCTTGCACCAGATACTTGAGCTTGGAAGCATTAAATGAAACTTTAACCTTCTAAGTCACAAGACTGCAGAAATGCAATTCAAAGATGAAAAGAAACCTCTGAAAGAAAATGAAAGGAATTAATAATCTGGAGAATGATCTAGCTCATGGCACATCAGGTATGGGAGAAATGTATCTCTAATTTCCTCAACAGCAGCTCAAGTCCAGACTGAATGTGCAACGAGTGCCAGTAAACTGGACCACTTCAAGATTTATAAATCTAATGTTGTAACAAAATTTTGTTTTGCTTGAGGATGCAAAACACTTCAAGATCGGAACTGCCCGCTCCATAGCATGCTCAACGGGCAATGGGAACCATATAATCACTAATCCTTTCCCGATGCACAAGCCCACACAAAAATGAGGGACATAGAGTTTTTCTTGACCAGGCACAAGCACGGAAGGATAGGTTGAGGGTTGTACAAATATATGGTGGGTTTGGTTAATGTATATGGACAACCACTGTACACAACAGACTCAGGCGATATGATCTGCAGGAGGGGGGGTACATCGCATGTCAATGCTACACCCCTGTGAATGGGTATTCAATAGATAAAAGTTTCACTTCCAGCTATGCCTTTTGGAAGCATCGAGTTGCTTCAGAAGTTCATGTAGTTCATTTAGCAAAGGTAGGTTCAACGCATGGAAATCCGCTTGAGCTTGGCGCAAGCCTTGCACGGTATCACGGTGCTTGCGGCACCGTTCTTCAGCATCCTCCATGCCCAACTTCGAGAGCTTGTTTGTATATTCTTGTTCGATCTTTTCTGCTTTGGCCAGCATAATGCGCTGCAGCCCCTCTGCTTCACGCCGTGCCTCATCAGCCCGTACTGAAAACATCTTAGCCTCTGCCTGCTTGATACGAACAATGCTTTCCAACTCCTCTATTTGTGCCTTTTTACGCTCACGCTCCTGCTGAAGCTCAGCTGCCTCCTGCCTCTTTTCCTCTAACTCAGAATCATAGGCCTGTAGAGCAGTCCGTGCCCGCTCTAGTGTATCACGTGTGCTCTTTTGTCGACTATTAATAGCTGTCGGCGACAACTTCATTGAATCTTTTGTCACAGTAGTTGTCTGAGCTGGTGTTGCTCCAACTGCCTCACCATCTGTCATACAATGAACATTACCCAATCAGAACGCTAATAACAGAGCCTGCAGGTACAGCACTAATGGGCTTATATATTGATGAAACTATTCCTGCAGCAAAAGATGCAGGAAAATGTCTTGAAAATGTCTTGAAAATGTTCAAGAGAATGCAAGGATGTCTTCCAACTCAAGAGAATATCACATGGGGGATTATTGTACCAGTTATTAGCAGAAAGTTTCTTTCACATCTTCAAAATCTACAGAAAAGCTTGGCAACAGAAACTCACCCTATAAAACTGGCAACTGTCGTCCACTTTATGTATCAACTAGAGAGAAGCTGTTCCCAAAGGAGTTCTTACATGTGAAATGAAATAAGGCACGTGCATACGCCTCATAAGCATTGATAGCGGTGCATTACGAAAAGAAGAATTCATGAGAACCTACTGTCACCACATATGGAGCAGCCTAAGCACATAAAACCTTCGACCTCAATTAATCAGTCAAAGAATCTCATTCATGCTGTAGAACTTTAGAGCTCACCATTGAAAAACTTTATCATGGCACGGCAGGCAATAGCTGCATCCACCTGAGAGTTGAGCTGCTGCAAAACCTGTTCTGCCTTATTGCAGAGTTGCTGTCCACGTGTATCGGCACTGCCATGGAATATTCGCTGAACGCAATCTAACTCTGCAGCTAGTACATCCTTGCCCCACTCAGCAGCACATGTACAGAACACATCCTTCACAAAGCCGTAGAGCTCACTTGTATGAGTGCAGGCAATGCAATGAAATTGCATCTCAGTGGTGCCTTCTGCTCCCGTGAGGCTAGGGCCAGGAGTAATATAGGACATTCGTATACCACAATCAGTGTGGCACCAATGTAGGCAGAAATCACAACCGATCCACCGGCATGTATTGGCATCAAAGTCAAATTTGGAGCACACTACGCACATACAGGAGTTGCAGAACCCCGACTTCTGAGCACACAGCTTACAGTCACACTCATCTGCTGGTAACTGGTTCTGACAGCCAAAGTTCCGACACCTCTGTTGTAAAAACACTTCAACCAAGGAAGTGTGGATCATTGGAATATCATTTTGCAAGAATGCAAGAATTCCTGTCTTCACAGCAACCAAAATCTCCAGCTGAGTGCGATGTGCACGCAACAAAACATCAGTGGTAAGATCCGTTCTAGCTGTTAGCCTCTGCTGGAGTTGCATGAATTGCTCGCGCTTGTCTATGCTGTTCAGCATCTCCTTCAGACTTTCCTTCAACCCTGCCAAGAAGCTATCAGGGAGTTCCTGGAGTTTGCGAGCCATAGATGGAACTGGCTCTGCCACAATATCCTCCACCCCTATGCTTGTAAACTGTCTCTCTGATCCTGCTGCCTCCTTCTCCCTCTGTCCAGCAAAACTCTTTTCCCCCTTGGATGGCATGTCCCGTGGTTGCGTCTCCCTGGAGCTTCCACTACGTGATGGCGAGGACCAGACCTCTCCAGTTTCCCCGTGTCGCATTCTGTGCTGCAATTCTTTGCGCATCGCACGTCTGGCCTCAGAGGATTGACCCAGCATGCCTCCATCTGCCATAGGAACCTGATGACTACCATGAGAGTTGTCAAGACTTTCGGAACCTCGATCTTTTCCACCCTGTCCTCGTGAACGCTCATCACCTAGAGAGCCCTGCACGATTTGTGGGTTATTTCCTGATAGAACCCTTTGATACAAAGGCTTTGGCTTCCGCTTGTCATGCGCCATTGATGCCATCATCCCTTCGTTTCCCTGACTACTTCCAAAAGAAATTGGCCAACTCCCATATGACCCTTGCTCCTTGGCAACTGAGATTTGTTGGCTCCCACTAGACATCTCTGTCTTGTCCAGGGATGTCTGGGTCAACGAGCAACTGGGATTGTGATGAAAAGGCAGTGATTGAGAAAGAGAGAGTGACTCGCTGAATCCCCCCCTAGAGTGTGTATGTGCACCTCCCTGGGAAGGATGCGAATGTGCTCGATGTTGATGATGCTTTTGAGAGCGGCTGCGTGGATCCCCAGAGGAAAGCGACAGTGAGGTATCAGGCAGAGCTAATGAAAGAAGAGCGCCATTATTCTCTACTCTCTGCTTCTTCTCATTGGGTCTGTCCTGTTCCCTCGAATCCTGTCTCTCCTCCTCCTCCTCCTCAGCTTCCCTCTGCCTTTCCCTCCCACTACCACTTGACCCCATAAGGTTCTTACCTGCATTCTTCATCTCTTCTTCCAAAGGACTTTCTTCGCCCGAAGCACTTATGCCAAATTCCCTCTCTCTCCCAGCTCTCCGTCCTCTCTCCTGACTCGCATCCTCTTCTCGCTCATGTATTTCCTGTGTTTCAACCCCTTTCTCTGCCGCCCCAAGCTTCAAACCCCATTGCGGTGGCTCTCTTACCACTTCCTGCACCACAGCATCCGCACCCGCGCCCGCAGCCTGCTTCACCGAGGTTTCAATAACCTGCTTCACTGTCTCCTCTACATCCCCATCCACAGCCATGTTAACCATGGCATCTCCCCCTTCCTGTTCCTCTTCTGCTTCTCCTCTCTCGCCAGCCTTCACATCCCCAACAACCTCTTTCCCACCAGAATCTTCTTTACCTATCTGGTCCACTTTGGCCTCCTCTGCTTCTTCCACCTCTCTTCTAGCCTCCTCATGATCGTCACCGCCAGCCTCGGGCTCCAGCTCGCCCTCCTCCATGTCGCTGCTCTTCTCTGACTCTGCAACAGTAGTCTTGTTGACTCCTGCCTCCTGCTCCGCCTTCACTTCCTTCCTCGATTTCCGCCTCTCTCTGTCGCCTTCAATTCCCTTGGACGAGCTCCCACCACCTCCTTCCTCATCTTTTGCTGGTTCTCTCCTCGCAAACGCACCTGCCTTACCCGATCGGCTATGGTAGTGCTGCTGCATACTGCTCCCTTTTTCTGCACCCAAGGGTTCCTTGTTCGTCCCTCTTGATGATGACCTGACAGTGGTGCTCTCTTCCTTGTTGCCAGCCTGTTGTTGTTGATGTTGTTCCCCATCGTCCACAGGCTCCGAAGCCCGTTCGGACCTACTACCCTGCGCGTGGTGCCCAGAGGAGCCTCCGTCTCTTCGCCTGGCGTGATGATGAGGACGATGCTCCTCCCCCTTCGACCCTTCCCGTTCCGAAGTAGACCTCCCGTGATGATGGCCTGACCCTCCGTCCCTGCGCTTAACACGCGCACTCTCATGGCGAACTTCCTTCCCCGAAATCCCACCTGCCTCCTGCTCCCTCGATGAGCTCTCCACCTTCACTATCGCCGCATCGTATGACCTCTGCCTCTTCATCTCGACACCACCACACTTTTTTTCTCTCCAACGAAACAAACAATCCCCCTCTCCTCCCCCCTCCCCTCCCTCAATCCCTCGCTCACTTTCTCCTCCACCTCAAACCCTCACCCTTGTCCCCACGGCCTCCCACTTCCATTCCAATCCCTCCGCTCTCAGCCATCGCTTGCAAAAGAGAGACTGGCGTGAATCAGCGATGCTTCACCCTTGCTCAAAGCATGTAAACTTTTGCAAACGTTGCAGGTCGCAGGTTGATGGTAATGAGTTGATGAGTGAATATGAGTGAATGAGAGACGTTTCGCCCTTGATCAAAGCCGCAAACTCATATGTAAACCTCCTTCCAACCAAACAATCCCCTTCTCCTCTCCCCTTCTCTCTCTCAATCCCAAACTCACTCCCTCCTCTACCTCAAACCCTCACTGTTGTCCCCACGGCCTCCCACTCCCATTCCAATCCCTCCGCTCGCGGCCATAGCTTGCAGGAGAGGGATGACGATGCAAACTCAAATGTAAACTTGCAAAACGTTGTAGATTGACGTGAATGAGTCAATGAGAGAGGCTTCACCCTTATCAAAGTCATATGTAAACCTGCCTACGTCATAGCTTGGCGTTGGCTTGATTGAGAGACGCTTCACTCTTGATCAAAGCCCCAACCTACATATGTCCTAGGTCTGACCTGAACGAGAGCCACTTCCCAATCCGGAAAAACTCATATGCAAAACCATGGACTCCCACACTACTCCCTCCACTTCACACCACCAATTCCTCCACACGCTACACAAAACCCTCTCCACCCACAACCGCACACTTAATCCCGCTTCCCCCCTCGCACCACATCGCATCCGTCTCCCCAAACCCTACCATCGCACCACCACCAGATCACACCACACCTGCAATCGCCAATTCAGCGGCAGTGACGGAATCAAGCGACAAAACTAAAACTAAAGACACCAAAAACTAAAAAAATAAAAATAACTAAGAACACACACAGTAACAGGCTTCGCGAGCTGAACTGCGAGAAGTCGGAGCCAATTTCTCGAGTCGAAGTGATGACGGAGTGGTGATGAAGTTGAAAGGCTTGGCAAAATGGAGACTGCAAGGGGGGCCAAATTTAGGTCCAATCTGAGTTACGATAGTTTGGAGGAAATTAGGAGGCGTGATGCAAGGAACTTGAGGTAGGAGATGTAATTATGGCCATTTTGATTCCATCGAATCATCGTGGAGGACGATTGAGAAGCTGTGACCGAAGAAGCGAGGGAACGGAGGAAGGCGAGTGGGGTGGGCTTGTTGTTGTTGTTGTTGTTGTTGTGTTGTGGTCGGAAGGGGTCTTGATTTCCGGGACTTGGAGGGAAGTCTTTAGACCAAGACTCCTCCCTCCCTCGGTCTTCCTCTTCCCCTTCCCCTCTCTCCTCTCTCTCTCTTTCTTCCTACCCTTAAGGGATGTGGGTGTTATTTGGTTCATTTGTCATGTTCTCCAACATCTACCAATTAGATTTACACAATAAAAACTCGTGTTGCATTAGCAAATTTGTGATGAAACATCTGCAAAAATCATATTGAAAATCGGACTTCCCCTTATTTAGTTATGGTTATCCGGAAATGCATATTTGTCTCGGGGAGGTGACTAACGGAATTTTAGAAAACCACGTGAGATTTTTTTTTTAAATGGTCAATTTAATTTGTTTAGGGTAAATTTTACAATCTTGTTAGATCTATCGTAGCATTGGAAATATGTCCCCTACATGTTTATATGTAGAATAGGGTGATGGATAATTCCTCCATTTTAGTAATCAGTAGAAGAAAAAAAAATTAAGGTCATAGACATAGGACCCCCTAAAAGTGTGTAGTAGGATCTGTAGAATAGTTATGGGTTTGACTACTTGGATGAAGAAGTGTGTAGTTTTTGTTTAATTAAGCATGTTAGTATGGAGGGAAATGTCATGGGATTTTTTGAGGGGGAAGGAATGTGTTGGCGCTCCTCAATGGCAGTTGGGGTTTTGCAACGAGGCTGAACATGTGGGACCTCACTGGATGCTTGTTATTTCAGCTTGTATATTTTTTTATCTCCATGTTTATTGGTAACCCTTTAACTAGTCTTAAGTGGTATTGGTTATGTTTTGAATAGTACTTTGAATGGTCTAGGATTGGTATTATTAATTAAAACCAAATGAATGACAATTTGAATGATATGGAATGTTTGTTGTTCACATGGTCGGTTTCATTATGCTATAGTATTTTGTCCACTATTTGGTACTTGTACGATTTATTAAAATGAAAATGAAACTAACAATCATGCCAAAAAAAAATAGCCTCTCTAAACAATTACAAATAAATATAGGGTGCTAGGAAATACATCAAAGTAGTTTTTTATCTACAAATAGGGAGGGAGAAAATATTGAGAGGTGCATAAATAACCCCCCGTTAAATAACCCATTATCGCACGTGATTACAAAACGTAAGGGGGTGTGATTGCCCAGAGATATTTGTTGATTTCTTCATTAGATACATAAGACCTCCCGATTTTGTTCACTATCGAGTGTAGAGTAGGTAATAATATTTGAAGACATAGTCCAATCTCTTTTCAACAGGTGTCTTTATGATGTTTGTTCTTTGATCCTCACTAAACCACAAACCATAGTACCTTTACCACTTCAGCACTAATTATGTTATTTTATTAAAATTAAAAAATAAAATTAAAAAATAAATTAACATGAGAAATTCCATTTTTCCTTTAAATCGGGGTTTTTGAGTCTACAAATAGATATTATAATATTTTATGTGCCTACAAATAGCCTAAGTGGTAAAGGTACTATGGTACCAATCAAATATAAGGGTCTTAAGAAGACGAGCCACTTAAGACCTATCTACCTTGTGCCTTCTTCCATGGGTCTTCCATGGGTCTTCAAATACAATATGTCCCATCTGTTACAAAAGAAAATGAGAAGATGAGAGAGTAGTGATGGGTAAAACTTTGTGAGCAAGAGAGCCCAAGAGATATTTCTTTATTTGCCTTCTACTCATGTATATACAGAAGGTTTGATACTTTTGAGGTAACATGCCTCGTTGGTAACAATGACTAAGCTATAGGCCCAAGATTGCAATGCATGCAATTCCAAGATAACATCCTATGACGACGAAGTTGGGTCTCATGACACCCAATCGCCGTCAACGGTGGTGTCTTAATACATTGAAGTTGGGTGAGTTCCAAGATTACAATTATTTATATGTGCTAAGGTGGAGATGGGTCCTGAATGGTCACTTTTTTCAACTAACCCACTTCTCTTCAATATAAAACACGAGATTTAGTACAAGATCATTAGCAAATCCACATTGAAAATATAGGCACTTTCCTCATACTTTTTGGAGCTCGTGAGACTATCTTATGCATTGTCAAAGTGACAATTCTCGTGTTCATTAGGTGGTCAAATAGGTCCTCTCGATTATGTTGACTATTGATCTCATAATGGTTATTATATTATGTGTGTGTAATTTGATCTCCTCTAAACACACGTCTCTTTGGTTTCATTTCTTGGAGCCACACCAAAACATGTACTCAAATATGTGTGTACAATTAGGATAAGTAATTGAATTAGGCACATCTACCTTAAGGAAAAAGTAGATGTATGCAACAAGCAACGAAATAAGCAGAGCATGGAATTGTTGATTAATACGTTGTTATAGTTATCAAGCAATGGTTGGGATGAGGTAAATTTAGGTTTTCAAAGGCTATGGGTTTTCATGATGTCTAATTGAAGCACCTAGTAGATGAACTCTCCCATCCTCGCTCGCCTCCCAAGGGCCGCTTAGTCCCTTTAATATTGAAATGTTTACAGTGTCCCTAACCCATGCCCTCAAGTGTTTATTGAAGCTCAAGTACGTTGCAAGATTGTAACTGTGTGTTATGATGAAAAAAAGTAAAAGGCATGTGAGAAGCGGAGGAAAAATCAAGGAATACATTCAACACATACAATTATTAGTTAACATAAGAAGTACTCATAAGTTGTCAAGCAATGGACATGAGTTAAAGTAGTACATTGTTTATGGTATTCAAGTCTTGGGTGCGAGCATGGTAAAGTGGACCAACAAAGTGCTCCGGTATACTAAAATCATAATTTTTTTGGTCAAAGGCTTAAAAGTAGTAGCAAAGTGCAATGAACAGGGAGTGTCAACTGTTAATTACAAGTTAGCTGGTTGATTTTGAGAATTTCCGAATGAAATAGAAAGGTTTGGGAAGGGGTTCCAAAAGAAAAATCAAGGTTTTCGAAAATGAGTTGATTAGAAGAAGAAAAAAATGCCGGCATTTAGGCAAGCTGCCCTAGGAGTATCCACGGCAAATTACCGATTGAAAAGCATTTTCACGACAGGCAACCGACCATACATATATTTTTTAGGAAATCCATGTTTCACAGCTTTTAGATGACATGGTCTAGGCTTGGCATTGACTTGGAGGAGGCATTGATGTTCCAAAAAAAAATTGCACAAGTTGTTTGTTCCGCCCTTGATGCACGCTTTAGTGACAATGACTTGATTTCTTACTTCATGGTTTTGAACCCAACTAATATGCCTTCAAGGCAAGTGGGCTTACAAAACCGGTGTATCTCTGAAGTGGATACTTTGTTGGCCCAACATGGGGTAGACCGCTCACATGGAAGCTTCAAACTCCCTCTTTTTGTGGACCATGCAGCATGTACGCGTGAATTTCTAGCCTTTAAATTTCAATGCACTATAGAATGGGGGGCTAAGAATTTCAAGAATTTGTGGGGCATGATAACTTGGAATCATGCTTTGCAAGCACAGTACCCCAACCTCCTCATTCTTGCAAAGTTAGCTCATGTGCAATGTGTTTCTACAGCGACATGTGAGCGTGCTTTTAGTGTGTAGAATTTGATCAAGCCTAAAGTTCAAAATAGGTTGGGCAATAAGAGTCTCAAGGCAATGTTGTGAATTGCCTTGGAAGGGCCAGATGAGGGGGTAGATGACATCATCAATGACATTGTCCCACTTTGGAAGAATGACATTAAATACCATTTTTTGTATGTTAATCCCTCTTCTTATTTGAATTTTTCCTAATCTTGTTCATTTGGGCCAGTTGATACTAACGGCAATGGTACGCATATTTCGTGACTTTCAATACTAACCAACCTCCGCAAAATACTTCGACCCTTCGTGGATCTTGTATTTTCTGAAGGCTACATCCTTGGCCCTAAGATGGTAGGGGCTTTGCCATGTTCAATTCTTGCTAAGAATATTATTTTGACTAAAAAAAATAGAGAGTGAATACCAACATATTTTAATCCTGAACACTTGAAAAAAAAATAATGAATGACAATGAAACTTAAAGAAAACAAAATGGGGAGGAATAAACATCCACCACCAAAATACAAAACCGGCCCCATTTTAGACATTTAGGAAACTAGATGAATGAAAAAAGAAATGTCGGCTAATTGCCTAAATACATAAGGAAATGGGATACATCATCCAATAAGATTTTCACTCTCTAGGCTCACTGCTTCCGGGTAAAAGTCAAAAATCCGAGCCACCTCCTAGAAGCTAGGAAATTATCCATTTTCTCTATAGAACTCCCCGGACTTTGGCAAAGCGTTATTTAAATTGGAATTTTTTTTTTATGATGACCTTTATTGTTGTGTTAAATACTCAAATGTAGAATATCAAGTTGAGATCTTCAATACTTAGGGCCAGTCTACAATATGGACCAAGAAGTCATCCCATGGCGTTGTAAGAGTGTTGATTGGCTATTGGAGTCATCTCAAGACCACTTCAGTTTACACCAAGGAAAAAATGGCAGAGTGACCATGGAGGTCCATGTCCCCAAAAGACATATTTTAAGGCCCAATTAATATATTGACATGGTCCAACGGGTTTTGCGGTGAGAGAGGCAAGAGAGGTGGTTTGGTAGGAAAAGGCAAAGGCCCATGGCAAAGAAGTACCATTATAATGTTTTTTAATTTATTTTTTCGGGGGGGCTTTTTATACAACTCTTCCCACTAGGTAAGGCTCATGAGGCACACTTTTGAGCATCTATATGATGTAATCAATCTTGAGAAGCAAGTCCGCCCTCTATGTGCCTAGATCATATCATACCCCATGAGACAACCCATTTCTTCCATGCCCTACCCCTTAAACTTGCTCTCACATGTTTCATTAAAACAATGTGGGATATCTAGAACTCAAGAATTTGAGTAAACATGGTGAAGCGGGCTGCAAATTATGCTCAATGTACAACACAAGGTACATGTCACACGAAAATTACATTGATCATGCACAAATTAAATTGCTCATCTTTTTTGTAAAAATTGTTGTGAGAAGATTTGCAAGCCACATCTTCGACACATTTAACAAGAAGTGAAGACAAGTAAAGTCCAAGAGAAGACAAGAGAATGAGCAAACTTGAATTTATTTTTTTCCAAAATGCCCTTTTTGGGCTTATATTAAATAAAATCAGCACATTCACTTTTTGGTGCATGGTTATTCTTCTTGGTCTGCATTCAATTTACACCTAGTGAGGGGCCCAAGGCTTTCAAAAATGATGCTTTAAGAAGTGGGACCATTGAAAAAGGCCCTCTTCCATGGTCCAACCTCATGGTCTATAGTGTAAACCGGCCCTTACCATCACTTTTGATGCTCAAAAGCAAATAATTGAGTTTGGTATTGGACGTAGATTTTATGACCTTAACTATTTTGAAATTGGATTTTTTGGTATATTCCTTGAATTCATTATCTACTTGAGGGCATCATCATAAAACTTTGTAGAAAACCATCAATTTCATGTTATGCTATCATATTTTAAACAAATTTTAGACAATCACTTATTCAATATCACCTACTTGCACACCACTTGCACCGTCTTCTAAAACATGTAGACTTTTCTTGGTTTTTTTTTTGCATTATAGCTTGCTTGGCTTTGTAGATCATTGTGTTTTTGAAATGTATATGATTTTTTTTCTTCACAAAATTCAAAGTTAGTACATAAAATCGAATCACTTTCACTTAACACTAGGCAAGGATTAGGAGTTGTCCACTTTACCGTGCTTGCACCCTCTCACATGTGTAATAGTGTCCCTTCCCCTATTTTGAGACGTATCATGGGTTACTCTAATGATCAACAACCGTATCATTGATGTTCTCCTATGACACTTGGCATTCCAATGGACATTGGTACATGTGCTTACTGGCATCTTGGCACGAGTATGTTCAATAATGTTATGAGGTGTATGCCTATGCTACATAACAGTGTATGAGTCTATTCAAATGACACTTGGCATTAGTATGCTCGACAATATTGTCCTCTTACACACTAAAATGTAAAAACATGACACCTATCATAGGTGATACTCAAAGACACTCAAAGAAATCTTCTCCTTGCATACTAAAATGCAAAACTATCATCTCACACTAGTTATTTGACATTGGAAAGAATGTCTTTTGAGATGGTTATAGGGATTCTAAACATGTGTTAAAAATTTGGGCATCCCCCGAGGTGGGTGTCAAAATGGGTGTTATATATTCTAGTCATTGGAGGCCCACACTAGTCAAGGGAAGTGAAGTGCCAGAATGCCAACACTCATTAGTATTTGGGGTCTATATATATATATATGCATGTGTTGGTGTACTTCACCCATTGGCAGTTGGCTTATTTATGTGAGCGAGGCTTATATAGAGTTACTTAATCTCATAAATGTATAAACCGCGCTCACATAAATAAATCGGGATTGATGACTTATTTATGTGAGCGCGGTTTATACATTTATGAGATTAAGTAACTCACTCTATATGTAAGTATTGACGGAGCCTCTGTACTCCATACTTGGACTGAGACTATGGTGAGTCGGGGGGGGGGGGCTCAAAACGATTACTGGTCCCTTTTTTAACTAGTACCAACAAGGAAAATGATTTAGGATATCATTGTGGTCATGGTTGGCAGTCCAAAGACGCCACGTCCAAGAAAAATCCATATTATTCTCTAGAAGTCTTAGTCACAAGACGCAGTGTAAAGCATACTTAGACCAAAACATAGTGATTTTGGTGAAGTTTTTTTTTAAAAATAACTTTGTTACATTCATACATTTCTAATTAAATAAGTTATTAAAATCATTTTCATTCTTATGATATGATCACCTTATTTTATGTCTAGACAACTTATTTGGGTCCTCCCTTTGTAAAATCCAGGCAACTATCAGACATTCAGGATTCCATATCACTTCCATGTCACTTTCTCATTTGTTTTTGACATGGTTCTTTTTATGGTTGGTGACCTTGTGTAAAACAAAGTGATACCACTTGTTTCTCAACCAATGACAATTTTTGAAAAGCGGTGATCATGGTCATTGGTTACTAGAGAAAACATGCATGGTCCAAGATGACCCTAAACTACCGGGTGATAGTGGAGAGGTACCCATTTCCAAATGAAATGGTTAGCGGTTCGATTCCCACTATAAAATCTTCTCTCTTCTTTACGGGAAATAAATAACTAGGTAGGTAGGTGGGAAGCCAAGATCCCACCCACCGCAGGGGAGAGAGTAAACCCCACCCTGCATCAAGAGGATTCTTGAACATGGTAGAATCAACATGCTCAAATTTACGTTGGATTGCCCAAAGTTGGTTATTTGTTTAGTTATTGAAAACAAGCCCTAAATGCATTCAATCAAAAGGTGGAATTGCATTGGAATTAGTGTGCATTTTGAGGATACATTACACACTTTCAATTGGTAGTATAGGACTCATGACTCTAGGTCACATATTTATCAAGGATGCAAGGAAATAGTGAGATTTTGATCATTAAGTTATACTATGACAGTGGTGCCAAAACCCGGTCTATTTAATCAGGTATTTAGAACTCATATTTGTTATAAACTTTCAAACTAAACGAAGTTAGATCTTTAAAATTATGAAAAGGCCACAAAATTTGACTCAAACATGCTCATATGGAAATTGCAATGGATTCCAAACGTGTCATATGTGTCACACTTCTATAGGTATTCAAATTTCAGGTATTCACAACAAAAACACACTACTTATCCAAACAAACTAGATTGACTTTAAACTTGGAAGTTTGTTTATTTTGTTTAGCCTATGTAGTATCCAATGCTAGCTTACCATCAAAAACCTCAAATTGGTTTTAATACTAGGACCTCCATTGATACATATGTGCAATTAGGTTGCCCCACACTAATTTATCAACATCCCACTCTATTTTGATTATTTATTACCACGCTTGCAAAATGAGTCATGGATGGTCCAATGAGCTTACCATCAAGTACACACGTGTTCCTACAAAGTCAATGTATTGACAATAACAAAAAAATCTTACAAAGTTATTCTCTAGAGAACTATAGTGTGATGTGAGGTTATTAAATTTTTTACAAGTATAAATAAGTTATATGTCATATCCAATTATATTTAATGAAATTGTCATTTCAAGTAATGCCATGTGCCCCTTGCAAATTGGAGAATGAACTAGTTCAAATGAATATATATGATATGTGGATATCAAAATAATAATTCTAGAGTGTTTTTTTTCTATCAATGTTTTCAAAGTGTTTATGATGTAGTCACAAAAGGAAACATCTTCAAAGAGATCATCATATTGGGGAGCTTTTTAAAGTGTGTAGGTCACAACACAAAATATCATTCACAAAACATCTTCTTCAAACCAACATGTCTTTCTACCAACCTTATTTTTGTAAGCGAAAAAAAAATATTGCAAAATCTAGAAGTAAAAATAAGATAGTTTTGCCATTTCTCATGGACTGACATCGTCATAGACATCCTCTGAAATCACAAAATGAATGTGTCCACATGTAATATCATCCACATGTGGTTTTTGTCACTCCAATGATTGTCACCATTTCAACTTTCTTGAAAAACTTGAAAAATTAAAACATGTTGGCAACCGTAGTACCATGACAATTTTCGCATTAATCAATTCGTTTTGCCCATTATAAAGTTGATGTGGCACAAAATAGATACAATTCAACATGTACGTGAATTGTGGAACTTCGCCATGGTCTATGGTAGTTGGACATCAATGTCGTCTCTTCAAAACAATGGACCGTAGCATACAATTTTAAGGTACTTAAAGTCGACTATTGTATACTAATACACATTATTTAAAAAGAGAACTAATCAATATTTGGAAGGAATGTGTAAAAGTGTAAAGTGCACAACGCAAGGTTTGAGATGACCCTAAACTACTGGGTGATAGTGGAGAGGTACTCATTTCCAAATGGAGTGGTTGGTGGTTCGATTCCCGCTATGAAATCTTCTCTTTACTTGACGGAGGAAAAACCAGCTAGGTAGGCAAGAAGCCAAGAGCCCACCCACTATAAAGTAGGCAGTAAACCTCACCCTGCACCCAGAGGATTCCTGAGGAGGGTAGGGCCAACGAGCTTAAATCCACGTTGAATCGCCTGATGTTGGTTATTTATTTATTTATGGACAACACGTGATATATTACAATTGACTGAAGTCAATATTGAGTTTAGATGGTCTCAAGAGTACTCATAAGATTTTCCGGCACTTGAAGGTGATAATACCGTGCCATTGAGAAATAAGAATAAATAAGTAAAATGCACTATTACTTGAAAACTTGAATAGTTGATATGGACCTTCTTTTTCTTTCCTTTTTCCTTTTTCGTTTCTTCTTGATTTAATTCATGTCTACAAAGTATTGTATTTAGTGTCACTGTTTCTATTTATCTTGCTCAATGCTAATTGCCAAACTACCCGTGTAGGGTACCATCACTAAATGTAAACCTAAAAGTTATTTGTCATTCTTTGTGAAACAATTTGAGCATTGTTGCAATTGTTGTCACTTACTAAGCGATTTGTCATCCAAATTGCAGTCATTCATGACAATATTTCTTTAGAGAAGTGAAAGGGTGCAAAATATACTATTAGTGGACAAACTTAAAGTAAGCTGGGACGACAATATTTACAAACTCATTCATAAGTACACTAAATGGTGCTATTAGTGTGGGTGGAAAATTAGTGTGGAAATAATAAGCGTGGGCCACACGAATTTTCTAGTAATTAAAGGTGGAATTAAAGTGGGCCCAAGACCCCGGGTCTTCCCCTAAGTCATTGTGAAGGCTTCCAACAAACACACTGAACATCACTTGTAGGACAAAAGTAGCACCCAAAAAAAAAGATCGCCCATGTTAATTTTCTAGGAAAACAGTTACTGTGGCCCACGTTATTATTCTACTATAAATTTAGTTTGGGTTGAAAATTAGTGTGGGCTCTAAAAAACTATTGTGGACCACAATAATAAGATTGTTTAGTGTAGTTTCATTAGAAAAATTACCACAGTTGCATAAAATATCATATGACACTAAATACGATATTTGGTGTAGTCACTGGCCCAACCCTCTTTGACCATGGCTCCTTTTGAGGTTTTGGTGTCTTGGTTGTGTATTTTGTATTCTCTTGCAATAATAACCATATATATATATATATGATTTTATTCCAAAATGAACTCCAATTGGCATAGAAGTTGGACACACTTTGTTTATCATTACCACAAGTAAATATGTGAGCATTTTTCGAGCGTATCTGGTGTGAAGTATGTGGGCCCAAGCATTTTTCAAGGTTTAATGTCAGAATGTTCCAAAGGTCTTCTACATAGAGGAACTTATATTTAAGCTACTATGTAGGTCTAAGTTATTAACTTAGTAATTACAAGGGGCTTTGTGACTTTGCAACTGGCATGGCCCCAAGTATTGGCAAGAGAATTCAACCCTCGGGCTAAACAATGTTATTATGGTCATGTCAAGGTTTAGTACTAAAAGTGCTACCAAAAAGTGACATTGATTTGAAGATGTGTCATGAACTTTCAAAGAAGCTATAAGTTAGCTATTTTAGAACCACAAATAAAATCAGTCAAACTTGAAGTCCACTAGATAGACGTACTAGGTAGAAGGTGGGAGAAGAACTTAATGAGAGTTTGCTCGATTTGATACTAAGCTTTGACTTCGTGATGTGCGTTTTCAACCGGGGGAGACTTGAAATAGCCACCCGCCTAATTAACTTCCCATGCTTTTTATTACAGAACCATCATGCATGTGTTTGATTACTAACTTCGGAAGTGTAATTTTCATATGGGATTCGAGTGGGCCCAACAAGTGTTCCTAATTTTGGGCTCCGTGAGACCAAACTACATCAAAAATATTTTTTATTTGGTTTATTTTATAAATGTCCTTTCAAAGTAAACTTTAAAAAAAAAAGGTAAAAGAATCCAACAAGGCAACGAGGTTTGGCGGGTCATTGCCAACTCTGCATCAAGTATGCTCCCCCCCCCCCCCTTCCCTCCTTATGACCTACTTCCAATTCAAAAGGAAAAAGTTACATTTCATCCTCATTTTTACATTTGGATAAAAATAAACAATAAATCAAATGGCATTCTTCATGATGCATTGTGCATTTAACATGCAATCACTCGCGAGTTTACTTATTAGGAAAGAAAAGAAATATCAGACCTGACTCCCAAACAATGAAAGAAATGCCACGTGGTAAAGGAAAACATGTCATGATAAGTCAAGCATCATCTCCTAGGTAAGTACACAAAGATTACATTTGGTGAAAGAATGCTTAGGATTGCATGTCTACACCATTAGTGGTAATTTTTGTCATTTACTATATGGAATAATGCAATGCTACTTTTTTAGCTATATTCGTCTACCAACAAAGGTGAAATAGGTTGTTTTGACTTTGTAGAACATAAACAACCGATAAAAGCTTACATTCTAAGTGAACTTTTTTAGCATTAATCAATCAAATTGTAGTATTTCCTCCTCTCCTTTTTTGAGTTTCCGGAGTAATTGTAAAATTGCTCCTTTGGTAAGATGAATTCAAAGAATTGCAAACTCAATTTTATGATTTTACAAACCAATTTAGCTATGGCTTGTACCGATTTCATTGGAATCATGAACCAAGTTCACTATATAGACAACCATTTTAATTTGAACTTTCAAACACTTTCACTACATGTTATGAACTATTTCATGATTTGGCACCCCATATTCACAACTGCACAAAATCAATATCATGAACCGTATGATATTATTTCACAAAGTACGGTACACCATGTATAAGATTCTCCTAATTGTTCCCCACGACTACCTCTACCAAAATTTTGATTGACCTCTCTTATCCAACCTTGGACCATGTCTGTAGTGATTGCTCATAGACCAACATAAATGTGACCTACTAATGTTCAATAGTGTTGGAGATCATTCCATCATACCTAGCTTTCAATGTGTCCAAATACTCATTTTGCAACATAGAGAAATGGACTATATGATTGCAACGAGAAGGCAAAGAATGCGAAACAAAGAGGTTGAGAAGTCGAGAGTACGAGAACCACAAAGTGCGAAAAGATTTATGAAATTGGTTTGGAAGATTCATGAAATTGCTGAAGGTAAAGGTCCATTATCATGAGACTGAGGCGTGCCACATGTCAAGTTGGCTTAGAAGATTCATGAACTAATTTAGTAGGTGTATGAAATTGGTAGAACACTATGGTAACATTGGTTGGAAAGGATCATGGACTGCATTGTTTCGTCTAATTAGTGTGGCCCACATTCATTTTGTAGTACTTGCCTTGGTTGACATCATTTTGGATGAAATTTTTATTATCATCCCAAACACTTCGTCCATGTACGTTTGGGGTTCTTTGTGGTGGGCCATTGGACAAAAATAAGGTTTGAGCACAATTTGAGCGTATACTACATTGTCCGTCTTTTCTTTGTTGGCAAGCTTAATGGAGGAGGAGCCGCTTGACACCGACTGAAATAAGTAGGTATCTATCTTTAGTGTTTCACTTTTGGTTTTTCATCTCATCTTCATTGTTAGATTGCACTTGTAATTTTGATCTTTAATAAATAAGGTCAATTATTGGAATGTCTGCTGAGATATTTTTAAGTCACTGGATTTTGGTTATCAATACCGCTCATCTTTGATTTTCTAACATTTCTTGCAACTGTGTACATGTGTCAACTGAGGATGGATGCAAACGAAAAAGCCCACACTATTTTTTCACACTTGGATGGATTACAGTGGGTTGCTTCAAAGAATCAAAAGAATAGTGCGGGTAGTTGGTAATTAGTGTGGCCCACACTAATTAGACAAAAGCAGTGTAGCTCGGAACGTTCGTGGAACTGAATGTGCACTTTTGTGAGGTCATCTTACCAAAGAAGTAATGAGCACAATGCAGTTGGCCTAGTAATTTATTTTTCATTTTAAAAAAATTAACAAAATTTTGGGGAGACCCTGCATATATAGAGAGCAGTCAAGGTGGATCCCACCGACTCCATCAAAGCCAACAACAGTCAATGTGTGTGTGTAGATAGATATTATGATTCCTCATTCATTCACAACCGACCAATGGTTGTTAAATTGCATCCCCAAATTCCACACACTCCCTCACAAGAATCATGCGACTTCTTTAATCTCCAATGGACCCAATCTCCTCTCTACTTGACGTAAAACTTGCCAGGTGGTGAATTGCCTCCTGTGCTTTGGCGCTGGCCTGTCGGCCTTCTGTCTCCAAAAAAAAAAAACCAATGGACCCAAAGGGCCTTCTTATAATTATTACCCACCCGGACCCACGCTCTCTCCTTCAACAACCGCCGAATAACATCTTGGGCCCCACTTCACACTTGAGCGAAGAGCCGTGACCATGAAATTGCGAGAGCCCATAAGAAAAGTGTCCAAAGGCCGCCCCAACACACCTCCAACATCATGTAGTAGTGTGGTCACGGATCCTCAAGTGTAGTGTGAAGTCATATGTGACCGGGCCCTCAACCAAATGCCATTTCAATGAATTTCTATTCATGCAGGTCCTCACACATGATAAAATGGAATAAACCAACGGTTGTGAGCGTTCGGAGTGAAACGGTATCCTGGTTTTGTGTTAGGCCTATCATTAAGAGGTGGTTTTTGAAAACAGTCCAAGTGACCATGAAACATGATCTATTCGATGCTATGTAGGAATCCATGTAGACTTTTACATCCATCTTGCATTCACATATTTCCTTGGTCCCTCGAGTGTAGTGTGAAGCGAACTTGGACCAGCTATGTTCTTTCCACCAATGAGAGTGCTTGGAGTGTAATGGTCACAGGCTCTTAGTCGCGTGTGTGAAGTGGCCCTTAACCTCTTAATGCTAAGGTGGCCGACCAATTCCCGACCGCCACTCCATTTTTGCAGCTTAGGTTAACCTGTTTTCATGCAACACGATATCAAGCTCTAACCAAATGTTGGCATGTCATGGTTGAAATCCGACTTAGCAGCAAAATGTTAGTAGCTAAGTTGACTACTCTACACTCCACAATGAACATAATTGCACGGACCTATACGTATCGAGGTTAAAAACCAACAAACATGCACTTTCGATGCCCATAACCAAATGAGCGAAAGTCCGATTTCTCAATCCGAGTTTTACAGCTATTTCACCACATATCTACAAATACAACACGATACATTTTGTTATGTAAATGTAGTCGCATCGGTAGAAACGCAAGAACATGAAAAGAACACAAACCAAATAACACCCACATACCTTAAGTAGTTGGGAATGGGTGGGCCACTTTACAATCAAATGGTAGTGTTGGAAAAGGGGGACGGGTGTGAGGTGGCAAGGGGCTCGAGCGTAGTCAACACAAGTGGGTCGCTTGGGAAAGGCCCTAAAAGTTGGACTTACACCCGAAAAAGTTTCTAGCCCCCCCCCCCCCCCCCCCCACTCGACTGACTTCAAGGGTCACCGGTCGAGTCAATTAGTAGCATTATATACATATATATGCCCCTTTGGAATTTATGACCCTAGCTAGCTAGTTATTTTCCCCAAGTGCCATGCATCCTTTAATTCCTTCCCACGAGTCCGCAACATGTGTGGGGGATTAAGAAGCAAGCAAGTTGTTACATTCACTCACGTGCCCCGCGCGGCTTTTACTTTTTACCCACCTTAAACTTACAACTTCCCCCCCCCCCTCCTTTCTCGACTCCCGCTAGTAGGTAGCTAGTAAGTAGTAGGTTCGCTCGCTCGCTCGCTCGCTTGTTTTAATCAATTTGGGAGCGTGTGGACTTAGGGCCACTTCACACACGAGTCAAGGGTTGTGATGATCATGTCATTGTGAGGGTCCCTAATTCTCATCCAAGGGCCGTACTGGTTGTTTAATTGACCTAGTCTGCTATGTAAGAATCAATGTAGGATTTTCATTCATGACAACTCTTTTTTTGGGACTCTTAGGGTCTTCACCTTCTAGTGTGAAGTGAACTTAAATGGTCTTGGCCTCTTCGACCAATCAGAGATGGCTGCGAGCATGGTAAAGTGGACCAAAATAGTGCTCTGGTATACTAAAACCAAAGCCTACAAGCGGTAGCAAAGTGTTGTGTAATTTGGATTTTCTTTTCTTTTCTTTTCGTGATGACCGTTGTTGTTGTGTTAAATACTCAAGTGTAGGATATCAAGTTGAGATCTTGAAAACTTATCATTAAAAGTGATGCTCAAAAGCACATGGTTGAATTGGATTTTGAACGTAAACTTCATGACCTCATATATTTTGAAGTTGGTTCCTCTTTTCCTTTTTTCATATTCCTTTAATTCATTGTATACTTGTGGAAATCATCAAAAAAATTGTAAAATAAAAATTAATTAATTAATTAATTAAACGTAATTTTATCATATTAAAAAACATTTTGGACAATTACTTGTTCAATATTGGCTACGTGCACACCACTTGCACTGTCCTCTAACATATGTAGACTTTTCTTGGAATTATTTTTGTCATCAAAAACTGCTTGGCTTTGTAGATCCATGTGTTTTTTTTAAATGTCAATGATTTTTTCTTCACAAAATTCAAAGTTCGTGTATAGTTTTGAATCACTTTCACTTGACCCTATGCATGAATAAGAACTTGTCCACTTTCTCGTGCTTGCACCTACATCTTAGAATGCAATGGTCACGGACCTTTAGTCTCATGTGTGAAGTGGCCCTCATGGTAGATTTACCAATAGGGTTTGGGTCCAATAAACTCGAGGTCATAAACACCCCTTTAAGGCATATGGATGTTTAAGTGGATTTTTAATATATATATATATATATATATATATATTTAAAAATATGGTTCATTGGGTTCTCTGGCTTCTATTGATCTAATCTTTGTTTTCAAAATTGTGTTGCATTGGTAAAGCTATGATGAAACATCGAGGAAACCCAAATTGGAAATCATACCGCTCTTGATTGAGTTATGGTTATAGGAAGTGCACATTTTTTTTCCTTAACTAAATACTTGAGTCTTCCCATTGCATCCACTAATGAGTGTGCAATAGTTAATAAATTTGAAGACATAGTCCTATCTCTCTTAAACATGTGTCTTTATGGTGCATGTTCTCAGTTATCACCTAACCACATACTGATCAAATATAGGTATCCAATTCAAAAAAATGATTGAATAATGCTCACATAACTTATGAACCTAACTTTTGGACTCAAGGTTGTACCCAAGTTTGAAGATCGGTTTCACAAATTAGGAGGAGTATTTTTTTGAGTTGGGATGGACAAAATTTGGTGGGAAAGTGATGCCATATTAATGTCACTACAATTTTTCCATACCTTGGATATGGACCCTAGTGCATGTACTCTTGAAGTCCAAAAGTTGGCTCTTGAGCATTGAAATCGCACGAATTTGGAGTTTCTTTGGCCTTGGAATATATATATATATATATATAGTAGAAGTTCCCTATACAGGTGAATGTTTACATAAGCTCTACCCACCTTACTTTATCTTCACATTCTATGTATGATAATCAAACCTTGGAACATTTCCATTGAGACGATGACATGTTTCATGTATATCATAACAAACCTCCAAATGTGATTTAATTACTTTAAAATCACATCTAGTGGTGTATAACATAATATGATATATTTGATACATTATCATCATTATTATTATTATACAATAGATTTTGTAAATAGGAGCAAAATACTATGGTTCAAAACACACACACACACACACACACACACACACACACATATATATACATAAGTATTTTATTTACCATGACATTTATTGAAAGATTATGACGTTACATTCAATGTTTTGAATGTTTTGTGATATTTAACCTTTAAGTGCCCACAATAGCATGAGAACTCATCTCTCGGAGGGAAATCCTCCCATTGCAATTAGGTGCGACCACGTCCTACAGCTGGTATTGGAGATGATAACCCTAACAACAAACTCTCAATACAAAATTGTTAGGGAGTTCACTTCACAACTTGTAATTGGATTGTACTAATTTGCCAACATCACCTTCAATTCTTGCCCAAGGAAAAATAGCTCAAGATCGCATGAGAGGATGCTTCAAGTTTTGGACGGACAATTTTAAGTTTGATTTGGACATACATTTTAGAAGTTAGTACGTGAACCACCCCAACCTTTTGAGTCAACACACTATTACCATCCATAACAAGGTTTGAATTTAGACTTACATAAGCTTATGTTGAACTTGTGTAGTATATTATTGTCGATGATGGATCGAAAATGAATATTTCATCTAAATTTTCATGCAAGATGAGTAATAAGAACCCGCTTTTCTTTTTCTTTTTCTTTTTCCCTTTCCCTTTCCCAATCTTGCTCTAATTTGGAAACTTTGGTCTTGATGGGCTCTTGCGGTCTCATGGCCGTGTTGAAATTGGTCCCATTGGGTGGGTTGACTACATGGTCCAATTGATTCCAATGAAAATCTACAAAGGAAAAAGCGGTTTAAAATGTTGCACAAGACATGGATTGCTTTAAGCTTTCAATGACGATCCCCTTCTCTTGTGGCCATGGGGCAATAAAGGGTTAAAGGAGCAGTCAATTAGATGAAAGTTGGAGCCAACATGGTTCTTGAAGTTCACTTTTTATTTTAGCATAAGATGGGTTCACAGTTTGGCCCAAGACGAAAGAAGCTCCAAAATCAAGCAATGCTATTAGTTGAGAACATACTTTTGGACCCAAAGTATTGTATTAGGGTCAAGTCCAAAATATGAAAATAAGTGTCACTCATATGCAACTAATTTCGGGTCATTTCCTCTATAAATCTTGTATGTCTCAACTCCAAAAAATATCCCTTATTAGTGTGACAACCCATTCTTTAGGCTTGGGTCCAATCTTGAGTCTCATAGTAAGGTCCATTGTGGGGGCTTTTTGAACCTTGAGTTTACTAGACTTGGACCGTAATGTAAACCTTAGCTTAGAAAATCTCCCCACGTTCAACCCCCGTACAATCTAGATACAACACTAGTAATAGTAGCTTTAGGAGTGCGGAATATTACAATGGGATCACAACACGAAGGCTAAACATGAGCCTAGGACCTTGTATTGGCTTGATCCCATGCACATACGGAGGCAACTAAGATATTGGCACTTTAATGGATCATAGTGCCATGTTCATTGTCTTATTCATGCCTTATTCATGATTCCTATTGACCAAATAAAGTTTACTCGCCCCCCCCCTAAAAAAAAGGCCAAACACCAAAATCATACCATAAAGTGATGTGGCAAATCTCTTAACAAAACAAGTACATCCAAATCCTCAATCATTCATTTTGTTATAATCTTTCAGACCTTTTATAGTCCATTAGCTAGATGGGCTAGCCCATGTTTTTCAGGCCTCAATCTAGCTATAGCTAGGCTAGCCCATATGGCTAGAGCTAGCCTATATTTTTCAAGCCTCGATCTAGCCATAGCTGGGCTAGCCCATATTTTTCAGGTATCGTTTTCAACCATATAGTTGGGCTAGCTGACTTAAAAAGCTAGCTCAACTAGTTCATATATTGAATTTAAGGAGGCGTCGTTTCATCAATACAATCATATTTCATATCAGTCGAAATCACTTATTATCATCAATGTCTAATTCTTGTTGCTCGCCATTCTCTACCAACAGACCGTCATTGTCCTCTATCTGCAACTCCTCATCGAAAATAGGGTGTTTTGGAATGTGATTCTCCCAATCGAATTGTCCAACAATATTAGTTTTTTAGGATCATATGGCATTAGATGCTTGTTCAACTTCAACATCACCGACGTCTCTGCAAATCCTCCCCAAAGTGATGATATCTTTGGGGGTGATGATATCATTTAGATTGCCAAAGTCACTTCTAGCCCACCTGATCCAAGCTTGGATGCTAGCAAACCGGTGGCTACTTCTGCCAAGCATGGCATTCTAGGTTTAAGCATTTAAAACCACAATGCCCTAAAGTCAGGTGTGGTTGGGCCTTAGCTTGAGCCAATGAAGCTACATGACCTATCTTTAGCTAGTTAATAACTAGCTGGGCTAGCCCATATTTTTCAACCCTCGATCTAGTTGTAGATGGGCTAGCCCATTTTTTCAAGTATTGTTTTCAACCATAACTCTTAGCTATTGCGTTAGCCACTAGCCCAATAAGTCCATGGGCTAGCGGTTGTACAAGGTATATAATCTTTCGTTGTAAATAAGGTGTGAAATCAAGAATCTTGAGAAGGCAAATCTAAAGAGTCCAAGCTC
This sequence comes from Polytrichum commune, assembly GCA_950295325.1. NCBI lineage: Eukaryota > Viridiplantae > Streptophyta > Polytrichopsida > Polytrichales > Polytrichaceae > Polytrichum > Polytrichum commune. The sequence goes on from OX485807.1 coordinate 46,388,473, forward strand.
ACTTCACGTGTTTAAGGATCGAGGGAGAAATCGTCAAAATCCGTATAGAAGAGCATGCAATCTTATGGTCATTGGAGTTTCAAGATTATATTTGTATCAAAAGTTTACTTGTTAGTTAATAATTTATTTTTCTATAATTGGTGAAAAATAAGCAAGACTTGAAGGAAATAGTAAGAGCCACCCCTAGAAGGTCAACCAAAGGATGTCAAATCACAAGAAAGAATCATGTGTTTCCTAGGTTGTTATACTTTTGTATAGATTGCCTCTCCCGTCTTGTGACAAAGAGTTTTTCTTCTTCTTTACATGTTCTAGGATGTAGCTTCCACGTGGGATACAAGTGGGTCTTAATGAATGTGAGCATGCCACATGACAATTTTGAGGGGAAGATATTTTCTTATGTGTCAAAATAGTGAGCCCTCTACAACATTCTCTACCTCATCGGAGTTTATTCCCAAGTTTGACCGTTTCCTCTTTGGAACATGTAAAGTGAACTTGGGAACTTGCTCGGAATCGCTTGAGAACCTTGAGGTTCATGGACCAGCATGTCTATATTCAATAGTATTTGTTGGGAACATAGTGTATCCCACTAAAACACCAAAGACAAGATGCACCTGCCGATGTTGGATGGTTGCTCCACCCATTTTAAGGACAACTCTACGAAATACCATTTGAAAAATTTGGAGGTGTTTGTTGGAGGTGAACACCACCTCGAGCTCTACTAGATGTCCCTAGTTGAAGGAGGCACGGTGACTTGTCACCCCATATAAAACCTCATTTCTCTTCCAATTATGATTCATTTAACCCATTTAACCATTTGTGAGGTGATAGCCCCTTCTTAATAATAGCCCCTCTTCTTCCCACTCATTGTTTGCCCTTCCCCTCTACATATCCTCCAGCCATGATTGGCCAAATCAATTCACTCTCAAAAACAAGTTTTGACGAAAATAAAAATTTCATGATTTTGCCCAAATTTCCATTTAAAATTGTATATTTTTTCTTTAAAAATGATGGAGATTTGGGTGTTTTAGAAAGAATATTATTTCCAATGAATCGACCTAGGGTAGAATGGTATTGAGGACTTAGTAATGTGGCACCATGTTTGAATAAGTCCATGTATTCTATGTTCAAATCTTATATCTCAAGAGACAGAATGAATATTTGAAGGTGTGGATGTTGTTGAATCAATGCTTAAAATGCATGTAACATTTTAAAGTTCACTTAGAATATATATTAGTTTGTATGTACATACTCCATTGTCATTCTCATATACCATATTAAGTAATATATTATATTTTAATTTCTCTTGGTTTTGGCAAGACTACCAAAAGTTATGTCATCTAATTTTGGTGGGACATGCAAGCAACCATCACGATGTATAGAATATGCTAAATATGTTGAATTAGTATGGTCCACACTATTCATCATCGACTCTCACTAATTACCTTGGAATCATTGTGTGGCAATCACACTAATCAACTAATTTAGTGTGATCCACATTAATTGTTTTGCAATCACTAGGTGACAACTAGAAAACGTGTCCAATTGTCACATGACAAGTCATGAACACCACTTTAATCATCATGCCATACCAATTTAAAGACTTCAATAAATAAAATGTTTAGTGTAATCACTACTTACGTTATTCCAAAATTAGAGAATGTGTGTATCAGGAACGTTCTTAACTACTCACAACAAACATAACATTACTAAGCAAGTAGACAATGGTCCTTTTTTTGTCCAAAGAAAGAGGTTGTCTTTTAAAAAAAGATTGAATTTATAGTTGCTTGTCAAAAACTTCACATTACACAACCTGAGTGTTCCACATTAACATAGAATCCTGGAAATAAAGGAGAATTATGCTTGCCCGATACTTGGTCCAATGGAATGCAACCAATGAGCTGAGTCATGCTATGAATACAAACATTTCATTCCCGAATTAACTTATGTCAGAAAAAGTGACAAGACTTGTGTAGGGATCTATGATAAGGGAGAACCGGTTGAGTTTGAGAAATAACCAGTTGAAGTTGAAGACTTCAAGAGAATTACCAATCACTTTAGAGGAATCTTATAGAATATACCTCCAATTAATATAGGAAAACCGGAGGATTTGAACATGTAAGCCAGTTGGACTTGCAAACACTAGGATCTCAACCGATTATGCCCACAAATCTCCCCTCTAGAAATCCCTTCATTGGTATAGTTAGTGAAGTTAATGGCAAGTATGTGATGGGTGCCTTCCTAGTTGATTCCAAAGTGCTCCAATAGCGGGGTTGGACTCCCGAGGGTCCGTAACCACCCTTTCCACTACACTAGTCAAATTTGGACAACATCACGAAAGCATCTCCACCGCATGCCCACCACATCTCCCTCCATCTATGACAAAACGTCACCAAACGTTGTATTGAAAATTGGACCTCTCTTGATTTAGTTATGGTTATGTTGATTATGTAAAGTGTGTTCACTATCGAGTGTGGAGTACACCTTTTTGTCTAATTAGTGTGGGTTACCATTTGGAAGCACACATTGCTATAACAGTTTATTGAGAGCATATTTTTTTTACCAAAATAACACAAGTACACTAAATATGGTATTTAGTGTACTTTGATTCTAATTGTCTTGCTCAATACTAATTGTGAAATGTGGTGTAGTGTCACCAACGCTAAATGTTAAGCTAACTTTATTTGTCATTCCTTCTAAATTTTCTTGGGGATTATAGATTTACAGTGTTGCAATTACTGTCCCTTACCAAATGGTTTTTCATCCAATTTTCAATCATCCATGACAATATTTCATCCGAAGTTGTTGACAAGAGAAGGTAGGGTGTTGGCCAATGGATGAACTCATCCATCATCCATGACAATATTGGTCACTTATTCATAAGAAGTGTCATCCAAAAAGTTACCGTAGTGACATAAAATAACATATGACACTAAATATGATATTTAGTGTAGTTGTAACATGAATTCAAAAAGGTCTCAATCAATGTATGAATGACATGTGGCATGGTTTGAGGTAGAGGGCCCTCTACTTCATAAATGAATCTCTTTCCTAATCACAACTCTTTCAATGCTAGAAAGTGCCATTTTCATTTAACAATTATTGCAAAGTATTTAGCCCTACATGATTACTCATTGATATCAAGACATACACATTAACATATTTTTGGGATTATGTTATTACACTTAGAATTTTTGTGAATTATTAAGCCATCCACATTCAACCATCATGATCTCAGCTTTCACCAGTCACCTTCAATAGCCACAATCCAAAACTAGGAATGTGATGGAAACTTGGATGTACATTTATCATGGAATTTATCCAAATTTCAGGTATTTTATCCCAGGAATAATAACATGAATATGATGCAAAGGCCCTCCTTGCAATGTCAATTGAAGCTGCAATTTTTTTGTAAGACTACACAATATGTTATTCCCAACTCCATTTGCCTTGGAAAGTGCAACAGAGGAGCAAACAAGTATGGGAAACAGAGAAGATTCCTCCAACATGTATACTTTTGGTTAGTGTTGAATATATCCTGTGAAGCATCTGTCCACATATGCTAAAATGTAAGGTAACTACGTACTCAAAAGCTAGAAGTCTGCAACAACTAAATCTAGCACTCATTTTCGTCTGCTCCAAGGGGATTGCAAGCATGTCCATTGATTCTCCTAACATTAGTATTCTATAAGCACCAAAGCCACAGTAGCTGGCAAGTAATCAGTACTCTACATGACTTCCACAAGTATTTCTGCCAACTTGCCATTGGAAGCAGTTGGCAATTGAATTGCCAACTGCTATGCTTTTCAAGCACAAGTTAGATGGATTGGTGTCTAGCACCATGATACCTGTCTCAGTTCACAGCAAGAGAAAAATCAGCAGTTGCCAAATCCAATAAAACATTGAACTGCACATGTCCAGGATTAGAAAACCTGTGTTACATTTATCAATAAAGTATAGGTATTCTTGTAAGGGTCGATGTTCAAACAACACTTACAGATAAAGGATACCAGTAACCTGATCCCAAGTTTTTTGAGTTACATACTCAGTACAAAGCAATCTGAAACTAGAATGAATTAGAAAACCAAATCACACATGCGGCACTAGTGAAATGGTGGCCCATAACAATCCATCTACATGGAAGAAGCCACTTTCCACAATAATCCCACTGACTACTTCATCAGTTCCCGACAGTGGATATATCCTTGTGTTGATAAGTTTCTGCTTTTGATCTCTAGATATAACAGGAAGACTCAACCAAATTGTTGTATATCATGTGTACTAAGACCTCAATTTTGACATGAGAACCAGGAGAGATATGACAATCACCTGTATTCATAAAGTACGAACAACGGGTCTATGTTAAGAGCGATTTGATTCATTCTACAGTTCAACCTGGCATTTGACCAGAAGATACAGCTGCATGAAGGGTCAGCACAACTAGTAGGAAGAAAGTATCCTGGGTTTAATGTGCCTGACATACCTTCCTTTATCATTTGGAACAGTCTTGCAGTGGGTTGTCTGCTAAAAGCTCTGGTTGGTGACACTCCAAAACAAAATGCTAAGAATACAGCACTTAACGTTCAACTGCACCTGCTCAAAAGTAACTCAGTTTTACTCGGAAATCCTCTTTGGCCCTATCGCTGATTTAAATTGAAGGTACACATATCATTCTTCTTCTAAAGACTCACAGTGTAAAAGATTTGGGTCACACAGAGGCGAACCAACCCAGAGGTTTCCATCACCTATGATTGCTGAAAATGAGTTGCCTGTGTCTGCTACCATTGTGTGGAGTGTGGATGTTTTTAAATTGACGAGTTTCCAAAGGTAATGGCTTCAGACTATGGATAAGTGACCTCGAAACATGCTTTCAGTGTCAAGCTGTAATTCGGCTTAAACCTAAGAATGTAGGTCTTACCATACTATAATTCCAAAATCTATACAGTTCTGAATATCAGAATAACTACAAATAATCTCTGACAGTAACAATTCGGCTACACTACGTCAGCCTTGCAGCAAGTATTACCAGCTGAAAGGAGTCACCCCAAGTAGGAAAATTTCACTTTCCAAGTCTCGTATCCATTGGCACACTTGGTTGCACACTGTAACAGCAGAACTCTGCATCAACAGCATACAAATGGGAACCTTAAAATGACAAGAGAAGGATGGAATTAGGTAGTATTAACTTGAAAATATCAGAATTCGAGGAATCTTATGTTAACCCAGGGGCATGCATGCACTCACAACAATGAAAGTACCCAGCACAAGGCTCCATGGAACATAACAAAAAGAAATTCATCAGCTAGTGAGTCGAAGACATCTGGAACATACCTTGTCGGCCAAAGGATCAAAAGCAGCATAAAGTTCGAAATCTGAGGTTCTCCATGACAATAAGACTAACCGCCACCCAAGGCAAGAAATATATCAGTTTAGACTGAATGCTCATGAGGTTCACAAGAGCTAAATAGACAACCATAGAGCTAAAGTTTGTGAATGTATCTGAACATGCAATAATTACACACCATTCACTTCATGCTTTCATAGAGATATTATGTCAAAGATTCATAAGCTTAAATGAGAACTCCAGTTTGACACATGGTGGTAATGATAGATACCGTGGTGTTCATCACGCCGATATTGCATCTTGTGTGGACCTGCTCCTCCAGCATCATGCATAGATGTATAGAGTTTCTGATAAGCCCTATATAATCTTGAGGATCAAGGACAAACATCAACGATAACAATAGGAAATATTAGAAAACAGAAATATGTGGTATGATGAAAAAGACTCATTGACCCAAACATTACCAATACATATGTAAGTGACCAGTTCCGACCAATACATATACCTGTAACTTCATCAGACCTTGACACTGTAATATCCAGCATCTGTCATGTTGCTCAAAGTAACAAGATATCAGTCATGTGGCTGGATACCACAAGCTGTGACCCACTGGCTAGTTGAAAAATTCTACTTCAAAACACAATTTTCATGGCAACCAGAAAATAATAAAGATGAACAAAGCCTTTACAATCTATTGTGGATACATAATCCAACACTGGTTGTAAATGAAGTAAGAGAGTATACCTTTTTTGAGCATGGGCATTGTGCAATGGAGGAGAGAATTCTGAAGCCACATACTGGTCCAAATAACTACTTCTGTACATAAAATGCCAAAGCCCAGATGGACCTCCTGTTCCTAATACGCCTTGCCTTGTTTCTCCTGATGGGCCAGGTAGATCATGGTCACCATCAGTGCCAAAAACAGATCTTGTCTTAGAGTCCAGTACAGAGGATGGCCAAGTTTTGGGATCCCGTAGATCCTCAACTCGAAGACCTCCACGTCGTACTGCATTGGTTACTTCCAATAGGACATTTGATTCTCGAAGAAGAACTTCAATTCGAGCTCTGCAATAGTGTGAGGCCAAATCAAGAAAGCCTAAACAAGAATCTTATGCTCAGAGCTCACACAAGGATCCCTTTCGAAGGAAGAGAACAAACATGGACACTTCAATCACAGAAGAATTCACACCCAAAAAAGCCTGCAAACTTCTGTGAGCCTCAAAAGCTGCAGGGGGGATTTTGAAAATACCTGCACTCCTTGAGTTGGAAAAACCCATCTGGGTCGGCAGTGAGAAGAAACAAGCATGTATCACTCTGAACCAACCAAAAACAAAAGCAACAGTATCCTTTGTGAGAAACCCTAGGCAGTCTGTAAAATTCACAGCTATGACCTCCCCAGTGTCCACAACCATATAAATTTGCAATTGTCAATATAGAAAGCCAATGGAAATCAGCAGGAAATTTGAGGGGCAATGATGATTGATAATATATTAAGAAATGAAACACAGAATGAAACAGGCCACTGAAAGGGAACTCTGCAATGAATAGCTTCAGATTGTCAAAGATGTGCCAAAACAAATATATCTCAAAGAATTAATACTTACATTTAGATACTGCACATATGCATACAGGAATGCCGTTGGATTATACCCAGGTAAACAGACTGGAAAAAATGATTCTGTAGTTCTGCATCCATGACCCATTCATATTATTTCCCAGAAGTAGAGAGACCTAGTATGGAACCTAGTAACTTAAAACATTGCCGTCATTGAAAAGTATTAGAAGACTCTGTCACCCTGCACTTGATTGAGATGATGAGACTTGCCTGAAAGAATCTGAAGAAGACACATAATTGGAAAGGAGGAGGATGTCATTTGAAGACAGTGAGCCCTTCCGAGGACTAACCACACTTATAACCTGAAGAGAAGGAAGGATGAATTATACATCAGATCTTCTGAAGAGCATCACACGAGCTCCCAAACTACTAATCTTCATTCCAGGTATTTCTGGTCATTAGATGCCCATCAATCTGATTCTAATAATTATATGCCCAGAGGTTGGTGATGATTCAGATCTATGGTACCCCAGACTACCTTCATATCAACCACAGCACTTCAGACACGGGTAGGAAGAAAGATAACCTTGCTGCCACACATAAGAAGACAAAATAAAGCGCCTGAATCAGGCATGTCTTGAAGAGCTGCTCCAGCTGCTTGCCTTGTCGCATAAGGAAGTGGAAGACAAGTGTAGGCATGTAAGAAAGTGGCGGGATTCCTGCAACATCAAGTTTGTAATTAATGGGTTGGCGCAGTTCCATCCATTTTGAAGAATAACCAGTACAAGATGGCAAGCATAGTGGAATAAGCATTCCATAAAATAAATTTGGAACACGCACCAGCTGAATGCATGAATGAGATAAGAGAAGACAAAATCAGTCCCTCCAAGAAGGGGACGCATGTCAAACTTCGAGTTCTTCACGAAGCATTTCTCAACTCCTTTGGTCAGTATGAGGATGAGCTGCAGGCACAGCATAAACTCCACTTTATTTACCAGGTTCATCAACATGGCAGGGCAGATGATATGATCATAATATGCATGCTACCATACTTATTGACATTTATTCAATGATAGAAACCTTGCAGATCTTGTAACATATTGTAGGTTTCAAACCCCAATTACGACCTCTACACTAGAAAGTCTAAATTATGTAGATCATAGTGTTTTTATAGACCCAGAATGATTTCCAACTAGGTGGATCACAAAGAGCATGCACAACACACATGGTTTGAAGATGATCTCTTCTGAGATGAGCTTTCATGTTGCTAATTACCTAATTTTCCATTCAAACTATTGATCGATCCACACTAATCAATCCACATTAATCACGGACCTGGGCATGGAGGAGCTCCAGTTGCCACCTGATGACTTGAGCTGGCTCCTCAGTTGCACTTATTGCCACTAAATACAGTGGGCCCTTCACTAAGAAAACAATCTGCACCATATTACAATATTTAGGAGCGCCATAATCTACAAATACCATTATCTGTTGTGCATCTATCGAACTTGACGGCTCAGCAAAATAGAAAAGAAACCACTCACATATGCTGACCAGTTTGGTCAAAATTAGGTGAGCTGAAGGGTCAAACCTGATGATCACCAGCGCGGACAAACCGAATGGTGTCTCCACTTCAGCACTCAAGTTGCAATTACCCACAGCACAATCCAAGTTAGCATCATAATTATTGCATATTAGGTCTCAGTTAGGTCCTGAAAGTCCCTAAAGTATTCAGACTCTAGCATTCAGGATTTAAAGAACCATTCAACTCATACCTGTTCTCAACAAATGACATTATTGCTTGCAGTGTTGCTGAGAAACCTGCTAGCTTGTGCTCATCTCCATATCTGCAAGGCAGACAACGTCAAGACAGTTGAGTGCTTGATGCAAAAAATGAGATCTTGTACTTCGATCCATTGGGAAATCGCACCAAATAAAATATATGGAAATACGATATGACTGCAAACCATAAGACATCTGTAACCAGATTATATGATAAGGAGGTGGACAGAAATTGGTGACTTGATCAACCTGGAATATATCGGTTTCCCTGCATTGCTGAGGATGAAGAAGTGCTTTTTGTGCTTCCGCCATGAAGCAGATGTATCATCCTTAAAACAACCATAAGCAATGATTTAATCAGATTTATTCTTAGCATGCACTACGATCATTTCGGTCCTAAAGTAAGGAAATCTACCATGAGGACTTCAAACTAGCAAATCCTTGACAAACTTGAGCAACACAGCTGCTAAACAGACAACTTGCAAGTCTTCCAGAAGAAGCCTAATTCTCAAAAATAAAAGTCAATTGTGATTGTTACAAGATCAACCAGCACCACTACCTGATTTGGTTTTCACTTATCTGACTACTTCTTCATACATACAGAGTGCAGAATAAGACATCAGAGAATTTAATACCTCTTCTGGATGGCGTTTTCCAGGAATCCAAGTTCGCCTTGTCGTTTGGATAGACTCCTGACCTAGTATTTGATCAGCATTTTCATTTGCTCCACTTACACTACACATACTGACCGTGCTACTACCGCTGCCACTTCCTGCAAGGTAACCGCTCGTCCCGTCCCGACTGCTGCTAGGGCTCACAGGGCTTTCTTGACCCCCTTCCTCTGATAGTATATCTCTGTCTACATCTTGAGTGACAAGAATCTGAGTATCGGTGCTCGTAGCTTCAGTGTCTGTGCTCAAAGTCAGATTGGCTATCGTGTCTGCACCATTTCCAGTCCCTGGATCCTTGGAAAACCAGATATACCAGCGCCAAAACTTAAAAAGCTTGCTAGAAGTTTAAACAGCTGACAACGGAAAACATAAGTTGATTGTACTCAAAGCTCCTGGTGAAACAATACAAGCACAGCGTGGAGCAGGTAAAAAGGGAATTTGAAAATATACCAAGCACTGGCTCGCATTCATATCCTGATCCAGTATTTCCATCAGCGACCATGTTATTGAATTGGATTGGACCAGAGCTTCCGCAAGGGAAAGCTGAAAAGGAAAATCCAAACAATATCAGTAGCCAATAAGTAGCAGTTTGCCCGTAGGTTAGAGAAACTCCACAACTATTCAGAAATGCTCTGTTGTCTACTCCTCATATGGTCTTCAGAAATTCTTATCAATTGATGAGTCTTGAAAACTCATTGAATTTGCAAATAATCTTCTGTCTGAGCACTCCAACCCTAATATGGTAATTTTCCTCCACAATCGTACGAGACCAGAATAGCTGCACTGCTTCCACTTTAACTTTCACAATTCTCGTTATACCATGATACCGCGGCTTCCACATATCTTCGCATGCAAGCTCGAGGGTTTCACATCCTGTTGTAATCCTTGGATCCTTAACTCCCACACCATTCACCACCAAGACCTCCAGAACCAGAAAAATCAACCAGAAAGCTACAGAAAGGAGAACCTCCCCGTCGAAGAGAGATTCCGCTCGCTCTCACTCTCGCCAAAATTCATAGCACAATGTTCCTCAACAAAGGGACAGAGAGACACCAAAATGGGGTCTAAAAAGCTCGTCAGGCGCTCAAATGAAGCGACACAATCCTCAAATGAAGCGAGAAATACCTCGAATTGTTGCGGAAGCTGGTGGCGGTAGCGATTAAAACTCCTCAGCAGCGATCTCCGGTGAAGAGATAGAAGTTTGGAGATCGCAGCATTCGGAAGAGCAGCAGAGAAACCCAGACAGAAGTGACCGGGGTAACCGACACGCTGGAGGATGGTGACTGGATTGGCAGGTCGCCACTTACCCCTAACTTGTACTCAAATTCAACACTTCTTTTACCGTACGTTCAGGTCTCATTGGGAAAGTCTCTACATAAATTGATTTTCTACATATTCTTTTACGAGGTTCCAATGATACAACCAATCATATGACGACACGTGTCATTGTTTAACCAAATTTTGTATTTTGTTCAATCTGACCTGCACGGGGGATGTTTCAATCAAGGAATTCAACCATAGCGTTTACTCAGTCTGTGAAGCTTGATCTCATTCTATACCTAATAAAACCTACTTTCTCTCTTTCATTCACTTCATATTCTAAGTTGAGATTGAATCAAGATCACGAATTTTGCATTTTTACTCTAGAATCAAAATGCAATCAACCAAGATTTTCTCCATGGGAAAATACTGTCCATGGCTCTATGTTTTAAGTATCACAAACTTTAAAGAAAACAAAATTTGCGCTCCATACTTCATCCTTGAGATATGGAAACTAATGTCATGCTCGTCATAAAGCACATAAAGAAATTATTGGATATCGTGTGGATGGATCATGGGAATGTGGATACTTAATGCTGATTTTCTTGCAAATTCAAATCCCCTTCTAATTTTACATGATTAACCATAAAGATGCCATAATGAAATATTCACATTTGGGGTCAACCCCATTGTTGCCCAAATATTCCAGTCTAGACCAATAATCAACACAAATATATCCATTCACATTTTGGGCTTCAATTGCACATTGAATGCCATATAGAATTCATCGGTGTTGAACACACTTGAAGTATTTATGATAGTGCAATTGTATTTTCAAGATGTTCCCTGTCTACACTTGAGAGGCTCAAATTGTTACAAGGAAACATTGTTGTGTGTTGTGTTGAAATCCAACATCATTCGAGCATCTCATCATTGAACCTTTGGCCTATCATCCCCACACCAAACAAATGTCAATGAATCTTAATTGCATGGGCCTTACTATGGTCACTCTTATTGATTGGACACCCATATTTGTGTGGTACACGACATGGTTCGTAGTTGAGAACGGACACTAAAAAGACATGTCCCCACCATATTGGATTTCTTGTTCATAATATACTCGCTACTTTAGGTTCAATTGCTACCACATGTAATTACTTCAAATAAAATATAATCTTTGCTTTGACCTCTCACAACTTTTGCAACTATGTTCTGATCACAAAACTTAAAACACCCATGCAATGCGAGGACACATTTTGTCATGATTCCATATTCATTGGAGTTTATTAGGTATGTCATGTTGCAACTAAAGAAAAAAGAAAAAAGATCAAAATTCCAAATGGCGTGATCATTCTCAGGCACCTAGGGATTTAGGTGTTAAAGATAATTTCATTGGCTCCAAATGCATGGAAAGCTCATGTAGTAAAGTTACGCTTCTTGAGATCGAACTTTTTGGTTTGGGTTGGTTAAAATGTGAGTATTAGAACATATCAACAAAGTAACTCAAGCTTTCTTATGGCTTAAATGAACATGCTCAAATAATGGTGTTAAATTATTAAGAACCAACTTTCTAAGCTACCGAATTAAGATAGGACTATGTATCAAGTTAGCCTTGTCAAGGTCAATTTGGGATTTAAGGTGGACTGTCCCATAGAAAAACCTTATTTTGAATCCTAAATTCTCTCAATTTTTCTGGAATAACCAACAAGAAAACGGTAGAAATGTAAGGCTTTGTCATTTCTTATGAAAGACGATAACTATAGTTGTCCACTTTGCTCATGTCAGTCCATGGCTATTTACCATACATATAACCAAACATTTCTTGGATTTTGTGCACCTTCTTTTGAAATGCGGGTGAAGGACTGAAGCTACTCATCTATCACCCGAAAATTTAACAATTGCCAAAATATCTATAGTTAACTAGATTTGTCGAGAAGAAGTCTATGGGAGGTGAAATGAGCTTCTGGCCTCTCGTGAGGCCACGTCGTTCTTTCACAACGCTACCTTGGAGACTAGATTTGCATTTCAATACATTTTGGGGAGCAACTATAATATTATAATATAGAGCAACTATAATGTTAACTAGATATATATGATTATAGTTAACATCCACATGAAATAATCTCCCGAACCCTGGCTCCGACATATCACGGCCTAAGAAGCTCCTAATAAAAACACTGTCAAAGATGGATGAAACCCAGGGCATGGTCCCTATTTGAGACACTTTATGCATACACTAGCTCTAATGAGAGAATCATTGTACAGTCACAGTCACAGGAGTTGCCCCAGTGGTAGAGGGTTAAAGCCCGAGCGCCAGAGGCCCTGACTAGGTATACCAGGTCAGGGTATTGTTTCATGGGTATGGGCAGGGTAAGGCCGGGGCTCCTCATCCTGTTTAGCGCCGACCGGAGGAGGAAGAGCTTGAACTTGCTCTATCTCCGAGTCTTCTTCTCAGCTTCGTATCTCATTGCGTTTAGCTCCATTTTGGCTGCGGATTGCGCCGTCTCTATTGGCAGATGCTTCCTCACAACAATTCTCTCTACCAGCGATGATGGCGCCTCACAGCCTCATCGCATTACAGGAGGTTGGCAGGTCAGAATTCATAGGCAATGTGGTCAGGCAGGCAGCCAGACTTCCCCCGCGCCAGAATGTGGCCTTCAATGTACGCGCAGGTCGCAAGGAGAAGCTCAAGGAGACTGCGGTGAATTTTTCTTCCTTCGTGAATTTCGCCAAAATTTTATGGAAAGTCAAGAAGTTATGTATCAAGGTTTATGTAACATGGGTCATTCCTTTTGGAAATTCACCAGAATTCGTATGATTGGAAGAAGCCATGTTGCGTGATAAGTGGTGATGATGATTTTTGGATGATTTTGATGTTTATGCTTCTGATGCAGAGGGGCGGTGCCATAACCATGGACGAGTACACTGCTGCCTCCGGGATGCGGTTGGCAAACTTGGAGGAGAGAGAGGGGGAGGGATTTGAGAACAGAATGTCATTCATGGACATGTACAACCAATCCCAAGAGGTTGCGGTGGAAGAAAGTGTTGTTGACGGGGGCAGGGGTTTGGGTTTAAGCGAGGATGGTGAGGATGGTGAGGATGGTGAAGATGGTGTAGAGATGGAAAGCATATGGGTGGAAGGGGGAGGGCAAAGGCACCAGAACAGATATGAAACCGAATTAAACATGGAAGAGGACACCGAGCTCACCGACAAGGAAAAGAGAGGAGTTCCCGCGGTGATGCGGTGCTTCGACAGGGCCAAGATTTATGTGAAAGCTGGTGACGGTGGAAATGGAGTGGTGGCATTCCGGAGGGAGAAGTACGTACCTTTCGGGGGTCCGTCAGGTGGGAGTGGAGGGTTAGGTGGCAATGTGTTTGTAGAAGCTGACACTGCCATGAATTCCTTGCTACCATTTCGTAAACAAGTGCACTTCCGAGCTGGCCGAGGTAACCATGGGAAAGGTTCGAGTAGGCATGGTGCCAATGGCACGGATATCGTTGTCAAGGTCCCTGTGGGCACTATCATAAGAGCTGCGGATGGCCAAGACATCGGTGGTCAGGGTGAGATATTGCTGGAATTGGTGAAACCTGGACAAATGGAGATGCTGTTGCCAGGAGGACGAGGTGGGCGTGGAAATTGTGCATTCAAAACGGGAAAAAATAGGGCTCCACAGTTGGCTGAATTTGGTGAAGTCGGAGCAGAATTGTAAGAGTTTCTCCTCAATCTGGTAACCTTGCATAAAAGTGGATTTTTTTTTCTGGTCTTCTGATGGTTTTAAGATAGCCTTTTTCTGATTGTTGGTTGCTTCCCGTTCTATGGTGGCACAAAACCTTCCACCGATGGGATTTGAAAGTAAGCATGTACAAGAACATCTAAAATATGCGGGTGCTGGGGCATCAGGAATTTGGCGAAGTCGAATCAAAATTGTAGGGTTTCTCAATAATCTGATCGTGGATAAGAGCGGGTTTTCTGGTATTCTGGTTCTAAGATAGCCTTTTTCTGATTTTTGTTTCCGTTCCATGATGGATAGCACAAAACCTTCCACCCATGGAATTTTGAAGCTAAGCATGTACAAGAATATCTAAAATGTAATGCGGATGCTGGGCATCAGGAATATGGCGAAGTCGGAACAGAATTGCAGGGTTTCTCAATAATCTGATAGTGGATAAGAAGTGGGTATGCTGGTATTCTGGTTTCAAGATAGCCGTTCTGATTGTTGTTTCTGTTCAACGATGGTATAAAACCTTACACAAACATGTCGTTGTCATCTTCATGGCAACCAAAATTTTACCTTCAACACACATGGTATAGACAGCCACATTTGAAGGCCACATTCTGAAGGTTTTGTGCCATCATAGAACGGTTTACAATTATAGGAAATTTTGAAGCTAAGCATGTACAAGAATATTGAGAATATGTGGGTGGCTGGGGCATCAAGAAGTTAATGTGAAAACATATTTACCAGGAATCCTGACATTGCAGGTGGGTAGAGCTGGAACTGAAGCTAGTTGCGGATGTCGGCATTGTTGGTGTACCGAATGCTGGAAAGAGCACGCTCCTCAGTGCGATCAGTGCAGCACGTCCCGAAGTCGCCAATTATCCCTTCACCACTCTCTTGCCTAATCTGGGGGTGGTCCCTCTTGATTTCGATGCATCCATGGTGGTTGCTGACTTGCCTGGCCTCTTGGAGGGCGCACATCAGGGTCTTGGACTGGGTCACGAATTTCTACGTCATACTGAACGTTGCAGTGTCCTTGTACGTGAACGGGACCCCCGTTTAGGGTTTGGCTTCTCTCTTCTAGTTTCCTTGTGTTGATGAAATTGAGGGGTTAGTACACATGCCATACAACAATTTGCTTGAGTATTCCTGTCACCTCTGGAGTTTCAGTAGCAGAAACGCATCAAGACAAGGATACATCCACTGTGGGGAAAGGACAATGTAGTGGGGACGTTGTGGATGGCCCCTGGTTGAACAGCTTGCCGCCATTTGGCTATTTCTGCATGTGCGAGTTAGTTTTTATTATATTCTAGTTTCTCATTGCTTCCTTTCATCGCTTTGTATTGAGTATGTAACTCTTAAAGCTTTGGATTAACTATCTATCTCGATTCATATTTTATGGTTTACTGGTTACTTTTACTGTAAGTGTTGATGTTTGACCAGTGATACTTACAAGGACATTTCTTGATCAACAGATATTGTTTTCTGGAGTTCAATAGACAAGGGGTACTGTGTCTCACACCTTATCACAACTTACAAATACGTGTTTGGGGTGGTGTTGGAAATTGATGACAGGTCCAGGTGGTAGATGGAACGTGCGAACAAGCTGTGGAGGAGTACGAAGCAGTCCGTTTGGAGCTGCAGCTATTCAACCCTGAAATCTCTGAGAAACCCTATGTGGTTGCTTACAACAAGATGGACATTGAGGAGGCAGCTGAAAGGTGGCCTACCTTTCAAGAAGCAATGCAGGCGAGAGGAGTTCAGACATTTTGCATGAGCGCTGCCACACGTGATGGCACCATGCCTGTGGTTTGGGCTGCCTTTGACCTCCTTCAAAAGCAGAAACAGGGCTCTCTTGACGAAGGTATGGTTGGTCATCAAAGAATATTTGAATCTTCAGGTTTTTAGACAAAGGCTTCATGAATACAAAATCAAATACAAGATCACTATAAGTGAGCTAATTGCATTAACATCTTCTGGGCTGTGTGCCTAGTGTGTAGCTTGGGTTTGAGCAAGGCCCTTTCCTTAAACATCACAATCAATGGAAAATCCTGGTGAAACTCATACACATGTTTGGTCAGGGGAGGAGAGCTTTGAGGAAGCACTACAGGTAGGAGAGGTCGTGAAGAAGATTCGAGATGCACCCATTGAGCAGTACACTATCTCATGTGACAAGCATACGCGCATTTGGGAAGTCAAAGGAGCTGGTCTCGACCGGTTCACTCAAATGACAAACTGGGAGTAAGTTTCTCTTTGCTCTCAAGACAGACCGAGTCAAGGAGGGACTTCACCTTTGATAGTTCTAATTAATCTATCAGCAACCCTCAAGAGCCGCTTCACGAAAACCTCTGTCTTGTTACAGGACTCTGTGTACATCATTCTTAGAGATAGTGAAATAAGCTTCATGTTGTTTGTGTACATCTCACATATGACTTTTCTTGTTCTTAGTATTGTAAGAAAAAGGACAGAATGTAAGTTGTTCCAGAAGAATGGAAAGGTGTGTGCCTGGAAAATCAATTGACATGGCTGAGAGAGTTGCCCAACTTCTAGGTTTCTGAAATTCCAACTCTTCTAAAGATGCTTAAAATTCACTCACAATCCTTGAGTAGCAACTAAGGCCCCTGTTTCTTTCTATCTTTTTTCAGGTACTTTGAATCAGTACGCAGGTTCCAACATGTTCTGGTTGCAAGTGGTGTCAATAAATCACTTCGAGAGCAGGGAGTGCAGGAAGGAGACACTGTGATTGTGGGTCAGGTATGGTATTTACTTTCTATTTGATTTTCCTAGTGTTGGCATGATTTTTGATGGATTAATAAGTGGCCCTACATATAGGTGGATTGACTTTCATGTCTGCAGCCTGGATACATTTCATGTGTTTGGAGTCTTTTATCATCTGTCAATCAAGAAAAGTTTATTTCTCATCCAGAGTTGTTTCTCTGCTCATTTCAGGTATATCTAACTGTAACTTCTAGATGCAAGGTTATTTGGTCACTTTGATCATTAAGTTTCTCCTTGCAGATGGAGTTCCAGTGGAAAGATTCTGATGACGTTCAAAACCTTGGGGACTGGAAGAGGAGTCCCCGGGGCTCAAAAGTGTGGCCTCACTGAGAGTGTTATGTGTACGAGTTTAGGATTAAGGTGGGCCTCATACATTTTTAAGAGAATCTGCACACCTGTTTGTAAATTGTGAAACCCCAAAGAAGTGAAGATACTGTAGGTTGGGTGCACATTGCAATAGTGTAACATCACTAGTAGATGCCTCGTTTTGAAATCTTCACTGATGATTGTTACTTGTGCTTAGTGTATCTCTAAGGCAAGCACATGAAATTTTAGTACTGAAGGAGTCAGATTAAACAACTATCTCATCGAGCAGATGGGTGTAAAATGTACAATGATTGTCATGAAGAGCGTAGGTATGAGAGTAGGGCATTTTATAGTATCCCTACTATACATGAATCTTGTGATCAGTTGCCATAGCGTTTGCAATTGGAAAGTGGACAATTCATCAAGACCATTTGCCATCAACACCTTGAGATCTAATTTATTTTCATTCTCATCTACCTCAAGTAGTTGTTGAGCATTTTTGCATTTGGAAATGATGCATGAAGAGAAGACATCACTTGTAAAAATTGGTAATTGCATTCATCCAGGGAGATACATTCAGGGTCACCACCTGTTGGACCCTGTGATTCCGGTCAGACACAGTTAGCTAGACTCCAAGCACATCCTCCTACAATTCCCTAATTTCAGTAATATGGCAACAGCGTGAGACTCTTGTATGGAAGACATGAGAAAATGTTGTCCCTATCCATATGTCCTGGCAGAGGGATCAGGCTCTGGCATCTGAAAGAGAGATGAAAATTAACTCGAGCATTAGATTCAAGAGTTATACTGCTCTTTGCCTTGAGGAACCAAATTTACCCACCCATTGGGAAGGACGAAAACGGATTTTCTTTACTTCCTTTGTACAACTGAGAGCATTTGAGCATATGACTGTCGACTGATAAGACACTTGTTTCTCTAGATTCAGTAAAACATCATGCTCAATGATTTCAGAGCTTTGTCATCATTGTGATATAATTTCTTGAGGATACGATATCACTGTGCTCACTTCACAAAGTATCTCAAGTCAAGGCTCGACCCTCAGTTTTCCCCTAACTCTCCTACCTACTCTTCAGTAAAAAGAACCCCTCAAAGTTTGTTGTAGATGCATTCCAACCGATTCTGGAACTCAATAGCTAATTTAGAGACTATGAAGGTAGTTCCGGTGTTGATGTAGTTAAAAGATGTATATGCCAGACTATGAATGGTTCCACTGAGTTTTCACCTGGTACGTGTGGAAGGGCCTTGTCCACCATGACTGCTAGACAGGACTACTGCCAATTTGTTGCCTGCTCTTTACTCTGAATTGGTAAATATACTACTTACCATCTTTGCTTCAAAAACTAATGTTAGAAAATAAATCATGTACTGGAAAAACCCATCATCGCTTACCACAGACATCTCCAACCTCACATCCAATCAGACCTGAAGAACAATCAACATAGTAAAACAAAATCAAAGTCCAGAGCAAACTCTGCAGTGATTCATGTCGGTGTGGATATAGAACGTCCAGAAGCCCACCATAACCCTGTTAAATAACAGACTCAGAAGTAAACAAACAGAAAGGTCCTCACTTTGACCACAAAAGATTATTTCAAAAATGGGCCTGAGTAATCCAGAACTGGGCTCTAATTCAAACCCTTCTAGGTAACCACAATTCAAGGAATGTAAAGAATGTCAATACATCAGTGTATAAATTAGCCGTGGAGAGGTCAAGAAGGTCTTCTTGTTTAACCATGAACATCTCTCTCAGGGCGGTAAGGAATGCAGCAAGTTTTTCGATCCAATGGTGAACAAATTGAGTTTCAGGGTCTTAAGTACATGCTCATGTCATGAAGCAGGAACAGCCAGGTTCACATCACGTTGCCGATTTCAAGCGTATGACCATGCCCTAACTCCTGTTTGTTTGAATGAAGAAATATCAAAAAGCTCCATAAACAGCTGATCCAGCATTCGCACCTTCGCTCCAGCAAAACGCCGATACTCATCAAAAATACAGGTCAATGACCAACTCTGAACCTTCCGAAGACAACCTACAAGACAACCTGTACGATGCTGAAAAGCACGTCCAGAAGGCTAGGTCAGTTGAGCAATAAAACAGCACATGATATACTAATATCTGATAAAGAGACCAATCAAATTTACAGACTGACCCTAAGCCCTACAAAGAATTAAATATGTCAGTTTAGCCTACAAGTTTTTATTGTTGGGATGGTTCAACTGGACCAAACAGTGAAGGTGCATACCTTTCCCTTGTTGCAGTGAATAAGTATGGGATGGTTCTTCACATCTGTTTTCATAAACCAAAGGAAATTTGTAGTTTAGTATTTTGTGGACGTTATGGTGGACAGCATCCCAATACAGAGGAGCCAAGGTCCACCCTAGGAGCTGCGCAAATCTCAAAAACAACCAGAACGCTACTCCGAGGAAGATCAAGTTGTATTTTTAATGAATCTAGCCCCATCGCCCAATCTAAGGCTGTTAATTGTATGATCTATTAATTTTTGTATTTACGTTGATAAATTGTGACTCAAATAACAAACTGTGTTCCTTATAAGCACCAGCGAGTACACATGATGCTTGGTAGATGCTGACTGCATGTTACAAATAGAACACACACGAACTCAATAGCTTTATCACAAGAAGGAATGCAGTGACTTGTATGTAAGTAAGGGTTATTACCGAGTACAACCTTCAAAGCCTCTCGTATTACATTTTCTGGAATGTCTGCACAGGGTTCCTGCACATACAGTTTCTAATAAAATTACACCATCTCCCACACATTGAAGATGAACTTCTGGAGATGTACTCAAGGGCAAACAATTTTCTTGATTTGCAACTAGTGTGGGCACTTGTGCAAAGATAATCGCCCCAAAATCACACAATGATGGCAAAATCAGATTACAATGTATAGCTTGCAATTTTATTACGTCTTTTGTCATTGCAGCCAGTAATGTAGGGGGCTACAGCACAGGGATTCTAAGTGATAATTGCCTCCATGTAACACTAGTCCATAAGGAGAATGCAAGAGAGGGGTGAAAAAGAAAAACAACAATAAGAGAATTGAATACCTTATTTCCTTCAATACCAAAATGGAAGACATTGATCCCATTTTTTTCCATAAATTCCTGGTTCGCTTCTGGGTAAGGTTCTGGACAAAGATAACTGCCACAATGAACACAATTCAGCTGCACATCCTGAAGCCTAAAGGTCTTGATACACTTTCAGCTATTTGCAGATTTGAATCTTGAAAACCAAGGGTCCCTTGCTGGAACCCTGATGACAGCATACAAACAAACAGAGAAATTCATGTTGTCCTCTGTAAAACCAAAGCTAGAATCTCATAGTAACTCTTGCATTCAGTACAGATTTCCTGCGGGAACTGGTTCGCTGGTGGCAGTAGATGTAACAAGTGTAAGAGTAGGCCGCGCGTTACAAAGACACCCCCTGAAATCTATAGCCAAGTACTGATGGGATTGCACAAGGTTCAAGCACACCACAACCTCACCAATCTCTTTACATTATTTCTCTTGGCTGCAAGTTGCAACAGGCACTTATTTGTCCAACGAACAGGACTGCGATTCTCTCCGATACATCCTACATAGAACTTCTACATCCAGTGACTAAGCGTCTCTCTCTCTCTCTCTCTCTCTCTCTCTCTCTCTCTCATAGTGGATAGACCAGTAAATTGTCTATATCGAACGGTGACCATGTGCTTAGATGATTAATCTCGTGATAAGCATCCTGAAATTGCCTGCGGCAGGTACTAAAAGGGAATATCCAATCCGACATAGTGAACCCGGGCATCATGTCCACCACGCCCTCACCACGCCCTCTTTGCTAGGCAGGCAACTCCGACCCGATAGATTGCTCATGCTCACTCTGATTGCCGTTCTAGTAAGTGATTTCGGTAACCTAACAATGCTCACAGGTTGCGGTGCAATTATATAAGCAAGACCGGCCAGTGCTCACATGTCCTCAAACTACAGTTCAATCCCTTTCAGCCAGCAGAGAGGGGTTTGAGAAGAATTGCAAACCGGAATCCTTCATCTCACAGCACACCCGTGCTTGGTTAAAGGTAACATCCCATCCCAGCCAAACAAGCCAGAAGACTCTGCAACTCAGACTAAAACTCTGCGGTTGCAGTCCTGACCCTGCTAAGTAACTCTCCGACAAAGAGAGGAACAATCTGGCCAAAGACCAAGGACTTGCTTGTGTTTACGAATTAAGCAACCTAACAATGATCACAAAGTTACGGCGCAATTGTATGAGCTAGACTCACATGTCCTCACATGTCCTCACTACAATTCCAATTCAACAGCCAGTAGCGAGGGGTTTGAGAAAACTTGCGAACCATAATCCATTCTTCGTCTCACAGCACACCTTCCTTGCTTAAAGGTCACATCCCAGCCAAACAAGCCACAAGAGCATGCAATTGAGACTAAAAAATTCCGGCTGCAATCCTGACCCCGCTAATTGGCCAAAAGACCAAGGACTTCCGATGTTTACAAGGAATTGAGTAGGTAGATACGTACACGACGGAGCGAAGGCGCAGCTTGTGGAGGAAGGGTAGGTTCTTCTTGTTCGGGTAGCCGGACCGGTACACCCCCTTGTCCACCATGGCAAAATTCACCGGTGGAATCAGCAACTCGTCCGTGGTCCCCATTACGCAACCCCTCCTTCTCCGTTCTCTCCAAACCCCACGCTGTGCTCTACACCCTCACCGTATCCAAGGTTTTGCGACGACTTTTTGCAAATTCCGTCACAAGCACTGCCATGAGATGGTGAAAGTTCTGCATCTGCTCCTCCTCGCTACACTCGGTCTCTCAGCATCCCAATTCCAAACCCCTGGAAGCTCATCTTTCTCACCAATGGCCCTCACTCATGGCAATCAACGCTCCCGCCGTCCTCCTCCGCCTGGCGCCCTGCCACCAAATTCCAGCACCAGCGGATGTGACGAAGCAGGTGTGGATGTTAGAAAGCTAGATGCGTATGCAGGTGGGTCGAGAATTGTGTGCAAGAATTCGGCAAACCAATTACATAATTAGACACCTAAGAGAGAGAGAGGGAGAGAGAGAGAGGTCCATTGTCCACCAAACCCTAAACCCTAGGTTAGGTGGTCTAGTTTGGTGGTGTGTAAAAGGAATCTTGCTTCTTTTCACTCCTCCTTGGTTACAAGAGAAATCATATCTTAAGTAGGTTACTCAGATGAGTCATCATATTGTGTTCAAAATGTATTTTATAATTAATTAATTTCGTATAAAAATCATGAGGAAAACAATTTTATTATATTTATTGAGACATCATTATTTATAACTGATGCCCGATAACATATTTTTATCATATTTTCTTAGGTTGTTTGTGAAATTTGTTGCCCAAGGAAAAAAAATCCTAGGTTCTGATTTGGAACTTTTTATTTTATTATATTTGTGGAAGATCACTCTATTTAGATGATTGAGATCGAGCATTGGATACATGTGTCTTAAAATGTCTTAGAAAATTCAAAGCCTTTCACAAAGTTGAAGCTCAACACTTTTCGTGATATTGGTAGGGATCATTGATATTTTGTGATCTACTATATGGAAGGATTCCAAATGAGTGACATAATCTAGTATTTGAAGCCAATATATGTATGATGTGTGCAATAGAGAGATGGCACCAACTATAGGTTGAACATAGACTTGAACTTATGTGAATTTGGTACATATGTATGGAGTTGAGCCAAGCTCATGTTGACTATGAGTTATTTCTAAATCAAAATCTAATTAATTACAAATTGCTAACATTTAACACGGACTTTTTATGTACTACCTATAGATAGGTAATTAACAATGTTATAGTTTTCTTCATGCGTCTCATGTAATGGGACATGCATTGCATCATGTCACAAACAAGGTTTGGGGTGAGGAGGGGGAACAATTCCCATGCTAGGTAATGCCAACCAATCACATCCGTCATTCACACCTAACAGATCACTCAAATGATAGAGTTTAAATAAAACAAGCGATCAAACTAGACATGCTTATCTTAATCAAATTAGATATCTCACAACAAAAAATCATACAACGAATAGAGTCAAATGTAAAGTCCCATATTGGGGACCAAAAGGGTGTCACACTCCCCCAATTTTGGGTTCTAGCAATCCCACAACACTCCCCTCATCAAGTGGAACTTTTAAACTAGGGAGGAACTCATATTGTGACTATTTATGTCCTATAAAAGTGTCCTACACTTATTCAATCTATTCATGGAGTTTCCCGCTTATGCAATCTCCCTCTTGCTCGTTGGAATCAACACCTCGAGTCGGAGTTGGCTGCTTGCTTTGTAGAAACCTCACGTAGGCATTGCAGTTGGCGGGCCCCACCACAATTGTTCGACTTTGCCTACTCTAGAAGAGAAAATTCCACTAATTGACTCCACTCCTCGAGATTTTGTAGTTGCACTCCAACTAGGGTTTTCACCAAAGTTTCCTCCCTATACTTTACAGTTAACTCTAATGTCTATTCATTCTCCAGTGGCTCAAAATCTATATTACTATGCATTTTCAATTATTTAGTTTGGAGATAAACAATTTTAATGAGTTTGTTTACTTTTGAATATATAGAATGAAATTTTGTATGGTGGTTCTTTTGGGTAAGTTAGGAGGTGCAAGTCAGGCGTAAGGCCATGCCTTTGGCCTGTTATAAATGATGAGTTGTAATGGTTTCCAGACCCGGAGGGCCATGTCATTTCGGACCAGAATAAGCGATGACGGGGGATGACGGAGCAGGGTTTTAGGGTTTAGGGTTTAAGGCCGCTTCAGCTGGCACCGAAGTTGCAAACCGCAGATGCATCAGTCGGAGTTGTTTGAAACTTCGATTTGGATTGCAACGTAGCTGCAACAAGGAGTACTCTCTCTGAATCAGAATTAGAATCAGAGAGAGGAGTCGCCATGGGGCATGGCGTGGGGGCCGGGAGGTCCATGGGCCGGAAAGACGAAGAGCTAGACAACAGCGCTTTGCTGGATTTGACCAAACCCCATGTGGACTCGTTCGATTACTTCGTGGAGCGCGGCCTGGAGGCTGCAATTCGCCACCTGCAGCCGATCGAATTGAAGCACCCTGTGTCGGGCACCACTTTGCGCAATATCCTTTTAAAAAGTCGTCCCAAGTTTAGTAAGATATCGCCATTTTGCGGTCTGTGAGTGTACTCAAAGTGGCAGGGTTTGGGGTTTAGCATTCGCGACACTGAACCTGGAACATGAAATTGTACCGTTAAAAATCTCATTTAGTACCACTGTAATAATCTAATAATTATCACGACGACATTGGTCCGTGCTTTGATTTTCAAATGCAATTGGGTCATGTTAAGTACACTAAACATTTGATTTAGTGTGATAACAAAATCGGTTTGCCTTGTATTATAGTGGTCTTCGTGACTTGTCATCTAGCAGCAAGTGACATATGACACCCTGCAAAGGTTGCGGAAATGAATTTGGATGAATCGGCTTCCAAAACGCTGTTAGTGTGATTTTGCCCTGCTGCAATTTACACCCCTTAATAAAATCTCATCTCGTAATCATTGTGTCTATAATTATGACGACGATGTTGTTCTGTGGTTTTTTTCAAATGCAATTGTGTCACGTTATGTACCCTAACCATCTGATGTAGTTACCGTGGCATTAAAATTGGCGTGCCATGCAAAAGTACAGTAGTCTTCGTGGCTTGTCATGTAGTACCAAGAGTTATATGACACTCTCTCTAGTTGCAAGACCACTAATGTGGGCCACACCAAATCAGATGTTTAGGGTGGTGCTCTTAATGTGATGTACCGTTCTGAATTACACAACAGGAGAGTGTAGTGGGAAGTATATCTGCAAGATGCCAAGGCAGTTGTGATGTCTGAGGATTGAGCTCGCTGTCAAGACATGAGCTTCGTTGAAGATTTATGTAATTGGATCAAATTAGTTATTTTAGCTGAATACAGAAGTTTGATGGTCTGAAAAAGAACAGAATGATTATTTATCACATGAGCCAGGCATCTATGTCCTGTTTTTGGTTCAGTAAAAGGTTGTGTGTTTGATGAATTCTTGTGGAAGGCAATTGGGAACCTTGACTAGCCTTACTGTGGATAGAGAAGCCTATTGTGAGCCCGCCTATGAAGGACCTGGTTAGCCAGTCTTTAGACCAGCGTCTGCTACCATCAGAGGTCAGTTATTGTAATTTGTTCTTGTCTCATTTGCCTACATTCAAGTTCAATGGCACTCATTTCCACCGAAGAGATGTGTTTTGTGTATTTTTTTGGGGGCACTTCCAGCTCGACAATCTTCCTGTCAAGCACTTGTCTTTTGTTTTCAGTAAATTTTAATGGACCAGAGTATGGTAGGAAATAGTGGTAGCACTTTATGGGGAGGTAGGATGAGCATGATTTGGCAATTTTGAACTTCTGTATATCCTCATTAAGAGGGCGTCTATTCCATAGGTTTGTTAACCTGCAATATTTCAGGTCTTCTGCTCGAATTTGAAATATGGATTAAATTTGAAGCTGAACTGATCTTAGCTGCTTTGTCTTTGACAGTGTCGATTAGCTGGATTGACCTATAGGGGTCCATTTACAGCTGACGTATGTTTTCAATGGAACAATGGAGCTGTTATACGACACAACTTGTCTTTTGGCAAGATGCCTGTGATGGTGAAGGTATTCAAGAGCCAGTCATATCTTGTAAAGCTTGATGCCATAGAATGATCAGAGATATTTACATCTTTTTGGTTATAGGTTGGCACTTGTAGTTGTGGTTGGTGCTTCTTGGAAGAAACTTGCTCTATGCAGTTCTGTTTGTCAGGGCCCTAGGTTCTTCTTTGGTGAATTAGATTCTTTTGATATTAGTTTTGGGACCCCTTCCTTCACCCTAGAATGTCAAGATTAATTAATAGTTTTGTGAAGCAGGAGCTCCTCTATTGCCTCCCTACCTGCCATCCCCTTCTATAGGAAGTGACTCAGTTGCCCATTGTGGGTTTTGACTTGTCGATCTGCAGTCCAGCGTCTGCAACTTGCGAAATATGGATCAACGACAGATGGTTGCTGTCAAAGAGGAAGCATTAGAGATGGGGGGGTAAGCTTTCAGTTTCCCTCTAATATGTGATAGTGGGGTGTTAGATCTATGGTCTGGTGACTCTATTTGTAATGTCTTTGATGGAGTGTGCTCTGTCCACATTCCACTGGTTTAAGATATCCGGAATTATCTGCTTACCTGAAACTTACCATACTCTGCTTACTTCATCACTCATGCATGGAAGTCTGTTTCAGAGTTGGAGGTTTATGAAGATTTTGCAAAACCTGTTGACAATATAGCTAAACAAATGGGAAATGTCTGGCTTGATTTTGCATCTACAGTTTTTATTGCTAACATGCTCAGTTATCTGCTATGACCATGATGCCTGATATACAAGTACATAGGAGTAAATTTCTCACTGAATATGGTATCAAAACTTGCTGATGATTTCAGATTTTACATGGTGTAGTAGATTTGTTCATTAGTCTATTCAACTCATATGTGGTTCTGGAGTTGCAGGTATTTTATTTGTAATGGAAACGAGCGGATTATTCGACTGCTCATCATGCCAAAACGTAATTATGTATGTGATCAAAAATTCTCATGGTTTGTGTGGATTAGTTTTGAGCTTGAAGTAGTGAAGACTGGTCATAGCATTAGATTGTTTGGTTTATTTTGTGGATAGTGTGATTAGAACGAATGTTTGTCCTAGTACAATGTGAACAATGGCAGTCATTGAGCCAATTCCTGCTCCTCATGGCTTTTGTGAGGTTGATTTTAGAATTAGGACCAAACTTAGAATTTGGATGTGAATATTTTAGAACTAGAGCCTTCTTGACTGCAAAACTTAGAATTCCACAGATCACATGCATGGGTTTTTTTGGAGCAAAAAGTGATTAGATTTTGGGTGAGCAGGTTATGGGAGTCAAAAGAAACAC
Source organism: Polytrichum commune (assembly GCA_950295325.1). Taxonomy (NCBI): domain Eukaryota; kingdom Viridiplantae; phylum Streptophyta; class Polytrichopsida; order Polytrichales; family Polytrichaceae; genus Polytrichum; species Polytrichum commune. The sequence goes on from OX485807.1 coordinate 46,415,872, forward strand.
ATTCAAGAATCGTGGTTCTTCTTTCTCTGACAAGGCAGTAATGATCAGGTGGCTATCTCTATCATCTAGTTTGGAGCAGAAGTTCTTTTCGTTATGACTTGCAAAGAGAGTTTATGAAGGAATGATCTACTTCACTGTATGCTGCCTGGTTGGTTTATATTGAGGTTGTTAAATTCTTTTTTTATATACTTCATAGCAGTTGATATGCATCCTTTAATCTTGGCTACTCAGATATGGTGGTGTCCAATAGCTGAGATGGTCATGTGTGGTTGGGTAGGTGTGTGAGACCAGATCAATCTGCGGCTACAATGAGGCTATACTATTTGAACCATGGAAGTGCGTCACTCGGTTTTTCGTAAGTCCATGCTAATTTTGACCCTTAGTACAGTGTATAATAATCTATATCATATCATTTGTTGGAGGAATTCGTGAATAAGAGGATATACCTTGAAAGCTTTGTGACAACTAGGCAAAGCTTGTAGTATGAATTATAGTTCCTTCTGATGAAATGGAATATCACCTTTAGGTCTGCTTTTGGTTTTTTACAATTGAGGATGCTTGTTGGGTAGAAGTTCTGATTACATTTTTTCTGATGAGTATCGTTGACAGGGTTCGAAGGCAGGAGTTCTTGATTCCTGTCGGAATCGTTTTGAAGGTTTGTTTTACATGCCCTCATGGAGTGCATAATACATATTTCATGTAGAATTACATCTTGCACGCTTTGTGTGTGAGACATAGGTCATTGACTTGATTGTACTTTGTGATGGGCAGGCATTAATTGATACAAATGAATATGAAATTTATGAGCAATTGAGCTCAGTTCAAATTGAGATAAAGAAGGACACAAAGGGTGCTGTTGGTTCACAATTTGTGAGTCAAAGGGCAAAGATCATTCTGGAAGAAGTCAGGCAACTTGCACTTTTCACTCGTGCGGAGTGCTTGCAATTTATTGGTTGGTTTCTATTCAGCTTCAAGAGCTCTACTGCTCAATCATGTTTACATCTAATTTGAATGGCAAGAGTTGATGTATTCTGGGATGGAAGCATATGTACAGTTATCTGACTCCTAGAGTAGTATAAGGGAGGTATATCAAGTTGACATTGTTGACAAACATTATAAACTGTTAATTCTTCTCAAACAATCAGCATAGTAGAGATCCAGACATGCATTAGCTCTGCCTAAATACTATTATCAATAACACTAAAAGTTGGCAGGACTTGAGGTGTTGATTAGCTTTATTGCCTAGAGCTCTATTATCATCAGTGGCTTGAAAGTCATCTTAAGGTCAATGGGTCTTTAATTAGGCGTCCTTCCAAAAGTATGATACAAGAAGTTCAGGATGTGGTTATCTTGAGTGAGGTAATCTTTGAACTAGTGAACAGCCTGTGTCTACAATGAGACACCTTTGTGCTTTTTCTAATTCTGTGATGCTCACATTGGAGTAATGTTCTAGCCTTTTGGTTTCAAGATGTCAGAGATGGTAAATTTGTTTTTCACCACAAAAACCTTGATTTGAGTTGTGGAATCTTAAAATGTGCAGGGAATCGTTTTCGACCAGTAATGGGCATGGAGGACAAGAGCCAACACTCGGCTGTGGTGAGCTGTTAGGCACTTAGATGATGCTTAAGGTGCTTGGTTGCTGCAATTTTGAAGATGGATATATGTTCTCCTCTTTAACTAAATCTCTTTAATGATGTTATTTATCCTCTTATTGGATGTTGTCTATTGCGTGGTTCTGTGCTATAATATATATGTATGTATATATATATATATATCATGTTTAATCTTACTGCATGTCAATTATAGTGGAACTTTCAGTTCGAAGGAGCTAGATTTGAATAGTCTATCTTCGTTGACTCAGTTTGTCTGCCTCTCTTGGTACAAAACAGGTTGGCGAGCAGGTTGTTGCAGACTACATACTTGTCCACTTGGAGAATCCTCGTGACAAGTTCAACCTTCTTGTGTACTTCATCTACCTTGTCTTTTACAGTGTCCTCTCTAATGGACTTTGGTTCATAGTGATTTTGTAACTGTAATTCAACTGTTGTCAGCAAAGTCCAAAGTGTATATGTTCTATCAGCAAAATTCTGCATGCTTTTTTTTAATCCTGACTTCCTGACTTTTTGCTAAGATTGTATAGTATCCTCTCATCAAGAGTACTTTTGCAATGCAGGTTTATGTTGCAGAAGCTTTTTGCATTAGTAGATGGTTTGGCAGCTCCAGACAATGCTGATGCATTGCAGAATCAGGAGATTCTACTTCCTGGCCATCTTTTAACGATAGCTGTGAAGGCACGTAACTAAATCAACCACATTGGTGACATCTGGACTTCCATGTCCTTGTCCCAACTCCACTTTTTTCCTAGAATAACAGCAAGTGATCACAAGTGTTCTAGAATGACAGCAAGTGACAGGAAGTGTTCCAGGACAACATATTCAGTTCATTGTATAGCTTGGGAGTTTGTGTCTTTTCCTCATGAACAACTTAATAGAAGCTTCGAGGATATTATCTGCTTGTTTTCATGTTGTGGAGTCTAGTTGATTGATGGCATGCTTGTGTGTATCATCATGCACATCATTTCTTAATAGCTTGCATTCTTAATACTCGGGATATAACTTGGTCAAACCTGGAAGGAATGCTTTTTTGGTTGTTGTAGTTTACTATATACATCCAGGAGGCTGCAAAGTGTTTAACATCTGTGCTCTCTTTACATACATTCTGAACAGGAACTGTGTTTTGACTGCAGGATAGGATGCAGGACTGGTTATTGAAGGTCCAGGGACAGCTACTCAAGGAAACAAAGGACAAGCCTGCAGAGGCTGACCTCCAATGTATGTTAAAGTCTTTTTCTATTGTACTTGACCTGGATCCTACTCAGCTGAGGTCATCTTCATTTGCATAATATTGATTTCATGTGTTATGCAGATAGCCATGTGCAGAAGGTCATGGACAAAATACAAGCTTCTGATGTAAGCAAAAAGGTTGAGTACCTTCTTAACACTGGCAACCTTGTCAGTCAATCAGGGCTGGATCTCAATCAGGTAATTCATCATTTTATGCACCTTGTTGCATGTCTTTTTGCAATTGTATGCACATATAGCTTAATGTGTACTTGAAAGAGCTATGACACACCTTCTCTATGTTGGAAGGTTGATGGACTTAGTTTTGTTGGGTGCATTTGGGCAGGTGGGTGGTTTCACCCTGGTTGCAGAGAAGCTAAATTTCTTACGATACCTTTCTCACTTCCGTTCCGTCCATAGAGGTGCTTTCTTTACACAGCTCCGGACAACAACTGTGCGCAAACTGCTCCCTGAGTAAGTGCCAGTCATCTATAAGCTGTATGATGTTATCTTGAGTAATTTATCATGTTCATTGGGATACACAATCACAGCTTAACTAAATTTTCTCAATTTGTATAAGATTCTGAAAGGCAGTTTATCTCTTGGTGCAGGTCATGGGGATTCATGTGTCCGGTTCATACTCCTGATGGGTCTCCTTGTGGTCTACTCAACCATCTTACTGCAGCTTGTCGTAAGCATTTCTTGTCCAGTCACCATTGTTTATTTAGTTGATGGTGTTGCAAAATTGAAGTGTAGTTGGGGACTTGGTTGAAATTATTTCAAAGGTGAAGTCTACTTGAGGACTGCTAAAATATATGCACCAAAATAAGCTGTGTACATATGTCTGCAGAAATATCATCAGACCTTGATGCACGAGGGGTTAGAAAGGATCCTCTACAGGTGCGCAAGGCAGTAACCAAAGCCCTTGTTGATTTGGGTATGGTTCCAATTCTTCCCAAATTGGCAAGCATGTCACCTCCACAGTATCTAACAGTGATGGTAGATGGCTGTGTGGTGGGTCATATGTTAACAACCCACATCCCAGACGTTGTTGCTCATTTTCGTCACCTCAAAGTTGCTGACTCGCCAGTGGTAAGAGTTCATTATTTACCCAAATCATCATGGTCCTGTTTTATAATCCCAGTATTTCCTTTTTCATGCCAGAAGTCCGCAGTTGCTTTTTGCACCACACTGATTGCATGCAAATCTTACAGGTTCCCGCCGACATGGAGGTTGGTTATATTCCATGTACATCAGCAGGATCGTATCCAGGGTTGTTTATGGCGACCAGTCCTTCACGATTACTCCGGCCAGTGAAGCAACTTCTCAATGACAATGTTCTGGAATTAATAGGACCCCTAGAACAGGTTGGTTATTGTTGCAATTACCAGTTGTCAACTATGTAATCTTTCTTGACTTGATACTATGAGATACCTTCCACTTCTAGATGAGATTAGCTTACTCAATGTTTGTGACACTGTGCAGAGGTACTTACTGTTGTGGGTTTTGATATCTTCACTACATTGTCAGTTTCTTGCTTGGCATACACAAGTGCTACCGGTGGACAAAGTATTTAATAACATTCACCGCTTGCAGGCTTATATGGAAATCAAGTGCCCTGGAGGAAAAATAAATGGAAGAGAAACACACGAGGAAATCAATGCAACAGCCATGCTTAGTGTTGTGGCGAGCCTTACACCATGGTCTGACCACAACCAGAGTCCCCGCAACATGTACCAGTGCCAGGTGCTCATCTTTTTCAGCATTTTGAACTTTGACGCTCACCACATTCACCATTTGTGGCTTTGTGTTGCATGGTTTGGCAATCCTATTCATAGGCAGACTTAGAAAGTCAAATGTATGGTGCAGATGGGAAAACAAACGATGGGATTCCCTGCGCAAGCACTTGCTTGTCGTGCAGACAATAAAATGTATCGCATTCAGGTATGACAGTCAATTTTTCACATTCTGAACTTAGTTATGGATACATATTAGCTAGCTCTCTACAGTATTGAGATAAACAGGATGCCTCCATACTAAAGCAGATTGGCCTTCTCAGCTGATGGCTGAGCTCAGGAGGTTTAGGATGTAGAGAGTATGTGATGTCCTGAAGAAACTATACAGCATTTTTCATTTTTTGAATCCTAAACATCTCTCTAGATGCTTCATACCCTTTCATATCTGACTGGTGCTAATTGCGTCCTTCATCAGACACCGCAAATGCCACTTGCACAGACAATTGCCTGGAATAAGTACCAGATGAACGAATTTCCTACTGGTACTAATGCTATTGTTGCTGTACTTGCATACACTGGGTAAGTCTCTTTAATTGCTTCACGGTTGTCTCATATGCATGTTCTAATTGCACTTGACAAATTGGTTTGGGTAAAAAATTATAGTCTTCACCAGTAGTTTGGGTAAGATGGATTAGCCCTGGATTGGTGGTTTGCAGCTCTTGTCTTTCGCCCTTTATCTGTATTTACATAAATGTTGATGTCTCGCAATTGAACATTGACATTTGGAGGACTGCCCAGGTTTGACATGGAAGATGCTATGATATTGAACAAGTCTGCTGTGGAGCGTGGATTACATTATGGGCAAGTTTACAAGGTCAGTGATGCTAGAGTCACAACTTACATACATGTTGTCAAATTTTAACTATCTGGCTGGTTGTGCAAGGATTTTTGTGTGCTGATGATTTGTACATGTGGTTGCAGTCAGAGACCATTGATTTGACTCTAATCCGACAAAGAGGAGATGGCATCATAAGTATGTTTGGCAAGGCAGGTGAATCGACTGGTAAATTTAAGGAACAGGCAGATTCGAAAGAGAAGTTCATTGACAGGGATGGTCTTCCTTATGTAGGCCAGGTATTTTGACCGCCTCCTGCCCTGAAGTTGTGATTCTTTGACAACTGTGAATGCTGTGAATACTGAAGATGTGTTGCTGGGATATGAATGGAATGAAAACCTATGTGTTTCCTCAATGTTTTGTGCAGGTGTTGGCTGATGGTGATCCATATTGTTCTGTTGTGAACACTATGTCTGGGTTTGTGAAAACATCTAAATTGAAAGGTTCTGAAGCCGCAATTGTTGATTATGTCTCTGCCATCAGCACAGGCCCTAAAGAGCCCCTTCAGAAGGTACAGTGGTTGATATTTCGAGATGTTATTCCTTGTTATGTAACGTGCACCTCAGAAGCACATCAATGCCATCGGGGACATTTGACACTACTAGATTTTCTATTTTGTAGCACTTTCACTATTTCGGGGATATGAATGATTTATCAGTATGAAAGCACAATAGAAGGATGGATGTAAACATCATTCTAATAATTCAAGATTACCAAATGTTTCAGGTTCCAGGTGATTATTGACTCAGTTGGTACATCCTTCCTATGCGTAGGTAACAATACGTATGCGACATCCACGGTATCCACAAATTGGAGATAAGTTCAGTAGTAGGCATGGACAGAAAGGAGTGTTATCACAGCTGTGGCCGGATGTTGATATGCCATTCTCTGCAGTTACAGGAATGCGTCCTGATATCATCATCAACCCTCATGCTTTTCCATCGCGTATGACCATTGGGATGCTCTTGGAGTCAATGGCTGCAAAGGTAGGTGGAATCCATTCTCAGATCATTTTCTTCCAATTTTACGTGTCTCTCTCAACTTGGAGAGGCTGGAACAGGTTCTTACTTCTTGGTGAACCTATTGATCTTATTTGTTGAGATGAAATGGTCTAATGCTGTGAGGTACATCTTCCTATTGAGAACTCTGAAAGTGCTGAGTATGGTGGTTTAGCTGAATTTGTCTTGTGCATGTGTGAATTGAGTTTTTGGGATCTGAGGGCGGGGGGAGGCAGAAGTAAACATAGCTACTAGTTCATTCTGTGATGATGTAGGGTCTTGAAGACAGTATTGTCTTGCTAGGTCCGGAAGCTCTGTATCACTTTGAAATAGAGTGCAGAGAGATTTCTAACACATACTTTGTACTGGCCCTTCTGCAATTCTAGGCTGGAGCTCTTGATGGGAAGTTTGTGAATGCAACTCCATTCCAAAAGCATGACGGTGCTCCAGGTAAAGAGTCAACCAAGAAAGGAGAGGAAACACGTGCAGATGGCTTTGGAAAGCAGATGGCCGCTCATGGATTCAACTACCATGGAACAGAGATGATGTACAGTGGCGTGTTAGGCACTGAGTTTCTCTGTGAGATCTACATAGGTGTTGTTTACTACCAGCGACTTCGACACATGGTGTCAGATAAGTATCAGGTACCTCTTTCTATTCATAGCCCCCAACACCCAGAGGTGTTCAAACTTGCTTTAGATGTTAATGGAATTGTGGTTGACTGTCTCGACCATGACATTGATTATATTCATTGCTTCTGTTAGTCTTCTGTTGGTCCTCTGCAGGTGCTCATGTCTTGGCTTCTGATTCATTCTTTCAACGTGTCTGGGCAGGTCCGTTCAATGGGCACAGTGAACCCTGTAACTAGGCAACCAGTGAAGGGACGCAAAGCTGGAGGAGGAATTCGATTTGGAGAGATGGAGCGAGACTCACTTCTTGCACATGGAGCAGCATTTCTTCTCCATGATCGGCTCCATTCTTGCTCTGATTATCACACAGCGAATGTATGTGCTCTTTGCGGAAGTTTACTGTCCATATTGCCGGTCCAGTTAACGAGAGGGGCTCTCAGCTCTATGATGAACTTGTCCTTTCAACAGACAGGAAAAAAGATTTGTGGGGTTTGCAACACAAGTAAAGGAATTGAGTTAGTTGCCATGCCCTTTGTGTTTCGGTATCTTGCTGCTGAATTGGCAGCTATGAATATCAAACTGGCAATCTCCCTTTCTAATAGCTAGCTTTGGAATGAGAAACATCTCAAATTGGACAAAATCATGCTGCTCTGGACCCCCGGATGAGCCCCTCAACATATTGACAAGGGGTAAACTCAACATGCTCAGGATGATATTTGGCAGGTAGCTCTTCATTGTTAATGTTCACAGATGTTTTGCAAACATCCAGACGCCAATTCCATTCTCTGTCCTATGATAGATAGGTAGCACTTTACCCTCTTATCCTTTGTTTTTCGAATTAAAGAGGATGTTGTACATAATGTTGGCTTCTGCCTTCCGAAATTCACTAAATGGAAGTTCATAGAATTTTCCCTCCCTGATTCCCTGATATTCCCCAGTTCATTTGATCTGTTGCTTATTTTCTTTGCTCTAAACCTGACGCCCAATGTGGTAGAAATGCTCATTTATTACTGGTACCCAAGCAAGGGCTTGTTTGGTACAAGGAATGCAGATACATTATCAATAAACTGAAAGGGGGATTGTGTATTCAGTTGAACATCAAATATGTATAATTACCAATAGGGTAGGTGAAATGCAATTTGTCTCTAGAGTATTGTGTTCCAGCATGTCCTGTTTGTATTTAATGTATCTCCTTGGAATTAGCACCACTGTAGTGCCTGTTTCCTCAAGTGGAAAGGGAGTGGCAGTGTGCAATGTAGGTTGGGGTCCATCCTGGAGTTATGCTAGCAAATTAAACTCAACAGAATCCCACCAATCTATCATGATTTCAAAGTCACTGATATTTCCAAATTGTTTCCTACCTTTCAAAAGGCAGTTCACAATGCTTTTTAAATGTCTACCACAAAAAATGCTGCATGGGTATTAGGCCACCTATCTATGCATTAAAATGCTTTAGGCTTTGATCAATGTAGGGTTGAGTGCTGGAAAATATCTTTTCTTTTCCAAGCAATGAGGTGCCTGCCAAAGAGGCCACTGCAAAACTTGTGGTTTGATGCAAATTGTCGAGTAACATGCTATCACTTACATCCCCAAGAAACCCAAACTAGCCTCTCGAATTCACTTCATGTATTTTACTGATTATTGTCAAATATGAGCTTAGTTCCAGTTATCCATTTTATCTATTGCGACCTCCAGTTGATGCGAAACAAAATATTGAGATAGAGTCTGTTTCAAACAATTTCATACATTCAAATACATTGTGCCTAGTCCCAGAGGAGGACAAGGGGTACAAGTCATAAATCCATAACTTGATAAATAGACAAATTAAAGTGATTACAATCCATTGTCTATGGATAAAATCCATACTTTTGATAAGATATGAAGTTCAAAAATATTTTGCTCCCACCACCAAAAACAAAAGATAAAACAAATCAATTAGTGACCTATTTTGATAAATCTAGACTGAATTTCTGAGCATAGTGGTCCAATCTCCCCTCAAACACTTGGGTTTTCTTCATCTATCATTATATCCAAAACTAGCCACATACCCACAAATATAGGTGTCTAATGGTTGACCAAATTAGGCCCGTTGATACTCATATTTTACATCCCAATGTTCTTATGTACTAATAGTAATAAGTTTTGTTATGATAACTTAATATTTGATCCTCAAAGCTTCAACACTTTCTTTGTTCAATTGTTTACTTGCATAGTTTTTCTTTGATAACTCCTCTATTGTTGTCAAGTTGGGACGGCACGGGTCCAACCTAGGTGACTATGGGGTAGGGGTCATACAAGTCTTCCCAAGTGCCTTCACAATTGAGCCTAGAATAGTTAGCAAATTTTGATATGTAGTCCCATCTCTTTCAAACTCATATCTTTTTTGGTGTTTATGCTTAGATGCATACTTAACCACACACCACTATGCCTTGTTGCCCAAATAAATGTGTCCGGGGGCGGGGGGGGGGGATGTGCATTTTAGCAAATTGGAAAAACAAATTCACAAATTTGTGCACTTAGACCATGGGTTACTCTATATATTTGATTGTTTGAGAAAATTTCAACACAATGAATTATTAATCATACAGATCAACATTGTGGGCCAAGATGGCAAAGGTGTAGACGGCCATGGTCAAGTGAGATTTGTGTACTCATATAGAGTAGAGGCACCCATAACCAATCACTTAAGAGATTATGCGCCATGTCTGGAGAAGTATAAGGTGGTGCAAATTTTCCCCATGTAGGAAGATAGAAATAAGTAGGATTGCAAATTTTTTAGTAGTTTTGTTGTATATATTGAGAATACTGTAAATTTTTGAAACCAAAAGTTGGCCGGAACATATTCCTCACGTCTAGAGTCTACCATAACCGCTCATTTAAACTGCTCATTCTTCCTCACTTTAGCACTGAAAACCGGGACATGTGTCATGACACTTTTGAATCCGACCTTATCGAAATTGAGTCCCAACTTTATTGAAGTTACGGTATTCTAAGAATTGCCGATGGGGTCTTGATTAGGAATAGGCACCTTTACTATATTTTTTTTTTCCCTAATGCATGCCTAACAAAAGTGAACGGTTGGAAGGGTGTATGATAGAGTAGGTTGTGTTGTTACATGGAAGAAATCATGTTTTTAATTTAGATGGTGGTTATTCATCATTGTGGATACCTATGGGTTGATAGCCGGTCCAATACAGGTGTGTCAAATATCTATTTAAAGTGCATGTGAATAAGGTATAAAGTGTTCACATTTACATATTACATTGCTAGTACATTCTAGTATATAAAATCCTTTCCATTAGGTGTCTACAATCCCTGTGGGATATGAAAACTTGAGAGATGGAACCCTTGTTGTCCTCTTGTATGTATTTGTCCTTGTCTTTTGTATAAAATACTTTTGTTTGTTGGACGTGGTACTTTGTTCGATTGTCTACATTTTCTTAGTTTAATACCACTCCAAAGAAAGTTTTTTTTTTTTTTTTTTTTTTTTTTTTCCGAATCTAGGCTCCGAAAATATGGTCATAAGACATTTTCTCTTCAAACCTCCTCTCTTCTTGAAAATGCTTGTTGAAATTAGTTCATACCTTTTGCACAAAATTTTTAAATCACAAGTTGTCCTTAGACGTAGTACTTTGTTTCATGTACCAACTTTCCCTAGTTTGACACAATTCCATATAAGTGCATCTTGTATGTGGATTTGAGGTCCGAAAGTGTATTAAGGACATAGACCAAGTTCTTAATACATAATCTTGCAATCTCGGGGAGGTGACTATCAGTATTTTTAAAAACCACGTGAGATAAAAATTAGGGTCATTTTCATTCGTTTAGGATAAAATTTATAATTTTGTTAGATCTACCATAGCATTGGAAATATGACCCTACATGATTATATGTAAAATAGGGTGGTGGATAATTCCTTCATTTAAGTAATCAGTAGAAAAAAATTAGGGTCATAGACATAAGATCTCCCTAAAGTGTGTAGTAGGATCAGTATAATAATTATGGGTTTGACTACTTGGATGAAGAAGTGTGTAGTATGAAGGGAAATGTTGTGGGATTTTTTGGAGGAAGACAAGGTGGAGTCGTTGGAGACTTTGAAGGTTGCCCCCCCCCTCATGCCATCATCTAGTTTTAAATATTCGTCATCATTGATGCTAAACCTCTCACAATTTATTAATTAAAACCAAATGAATGACAATTTGAATGGTACGGAATATTTGTTTGCTCACATAGTCGATTTGTATTGCTATAATATTCCGTCCACTATTTGGTTTGTACAATATATATTTATATATTTATATACATTTGTTTATTTAAATGTGTACCAAAAACTAGTCCCTCTAAAAAATTAAAAATAAATATAAGATGTTAAATAATACGTCTAAGTATATATTTTATCTATAAATAGGGAGGGAAAAAATATTGAGAAGTGCATAAATATCCCCCCATTAAATACCCCATTATCCCATGTGATTACAAAACATAAGGGGGTGTGATCGCCCCGAGCTTGCAATATCATGTTAACATCTGTTCTTTGTGATGACCAAGGATGACTTTAAATATAATGTAAACCCCTCCTCTACATAGTACCTTATATTGGATTATTAACACCACATAAGCTTGTGTAGAGTGAAAACCTACCATGTTTTCCCAAAAGCATAAGACGAATTAAAGTAATTATGATGAATTGTGTCTAATAGTTTCATAATAATCCAAAATTCATTTTTATAATTGTTTTCGTGTTAGACTAGCCATCAACCTACACTATGCATATAAGGTAGAGAGTGCTTAAACTAACACTTTAAGCTATTATGCAAATATATGGCTATGTGGTTGATATCTATATCTATATATATATATATGTGGGCTAAAAAAAGGTATAAAGAAAAGAAAAAGAAAAATTTGCCTAAATTAAAAATTTGATGAGTAATCAAAGTCAAAATCACTAGCTTCCTTAAACCAATCCCTAGGCCCTACGTATGGTGACCATGCATATGATGAGGACCACAACCTTTATTGCCTAGAACCGACACAACATAGTTGGGTACTAGACCAAAGCTAGATCAGAGCCCAACCACGGGTAGGTCACTCTAAGGCATTTTTGTGCACCACGTGTGGCTGGGGGTTTTTTTGTTTTGGGGCTATTTACCTTCAGAGGCTGAATTAAAGCCTCCCTATAATTACTTAAATTTAAAAAATGGCCCATTTTTTGCACCCTTTCATTACTTATATTGTCCAAGTCACTTTAATTTTTTGTACTCTATATTCTTTTTAAGTAATAAAAGCTAATCTACTTCCTAACGCAATTGATGAGTGTTGAAGGAAAACATGAAAACAAAGAAGGGTGCAAATAATAATACCATTGCAAACAAAGTTATGAAGAAAACACATAGTGTTTGAGAAAACACTCCTCCGGTGAGTGTGTGAGCACTTTGTGATGAGAACGGACAAAAACGTGAAGCAAATTGAAACCCTAGCCATATGCAAATGGGCGTGGGGAAGACGATCCCAACGACGGCCCGTTCCCTTTTCATCCATTTTTGGACAAACGGAAATCCCAATTATCATCCATCCCCGTGAGTCCTAAACCCATTTATAGACCATACTAAACATACCTTCTAGGATCCTTATCTTCAGCCCCTGTATTAATTTTACAAAAAAATAATGACCCACGTTTTATGTCTATCTAACTTACTTATAATGGGATTGTCTACATTTAATGGCCCCTTCATTATTTGGAATTCCTTTATAATTTTTATTTCAAATGATTTTAATCCTCTCTATATTATGCCGCACGTCGTTTTTAAAATGCACTAAGTGACCCACCCGTGAGCCCAACTAGTAATGGTGCGCAACGCCACATGGCCACCGTCATGATCATATATGGTTAAGTTGCAAAATCGTCACCTTGGATCTTGGGTATTGTAGTTTAGAGTTTGGATAAGACAAAAACCCAAGAATACAATCAAGGATGATTTAAAAGATGATTCTTGTATCTTCTAGGTATCTCAAATTATAATAATTGTAAGTTTATTTAGATGGTTTAGGATTTGGATTGACAATTCATTCATTTAAAAATATATAAGGTGTGCAAAATCTCTCGATTTCAGTACATGCATTTGTGACTATCACACACACCTTACTTTATTTATCCAAGCATGAGTCTGACAATAGGTTCATTTTAATTGGACCTTGTGCAATGCTCATTATAGCACATGCATCGACAATAGTCTTGCATAAAGTATCTCATTTTAGTCTCATTACCAAAGCCAATGGCACTTTGGTAGAGTCAATTGTTTCATATCGATTAATCCATTTCAATGAAACTTGAAATGATAATGCAGTACTCACCGGAGGGTGACAATGTTCTTTAGTCAATCCCTCTATCGTGAAGCAACTGTAAGGCTATTATCTTTTGTTGATGTTCAGCCGCTTCGTTCACACTTGTTCCAAACATCACTATAATCCCAAACACCATCATGATTAAAAGACAATAGACTTATTCGTCGGACTATCCTTCTTGGTTCTTAGGTGCAAATTATGATCTCTCCTTCCATATTTAATATTTCAACTCAACAAATGTAATCTTCAGTTCCTAGGATTTAGTTTATTTTTGTTTTAGAATTAACTAACCATTCAAATTAAATAAATCTCGTTAATGTAGAAAAATGACTAGTAACATCTAGTCATCATATATCAAAGTTCAAATTTTAGCTCTTAGGCAATTAGTCCACTCAAAGTACCAAAACTTATCTTTCCATCCAAGTTTTTATTTTGTCTAGTTACCATTTCTCCTTAGCAGTCAATGGTCTTTCTAGTCTTATCCCTTCATTTTCCTGTCATTTCAAGGATTACGATATCTCAACCGTGCTTATCCTTTCAGCTGAGACTATGGCATGTTCAACTTCAACATTTTGTTAACAAGACTTCATGTGTAGACTCAATTGGAATCTCTAGATACTACAATGACAATCTACTCTTCCTTTGATCAATTCCTATTCGTTCTTCTTATTCACTTGGAGACCATTGTCTTTACAAATGGTTAACACATCCCCCTAATGATATACACAAACAATCAACAATTGATACTCGTGAGTTGTGGATAGTAATGGAGTTAAAATCTTCACTTCATCATCCCAAGATCCTACATTATTCTTCCCATTTGATTTAGACCTTAAGTGGAAGGACATTCAATCTCAAAGTTATCTTAAACATAATTCATGATCACGCCTTAACTTCACTCACCGCATTAATGAGGGACTTATCATACTAGCACAATCACACTAATAGTTAAGGATTCAATTATCCTATTGATCAACAATGCTTTAGACAACTCGCTTCATGATTTATTTATTTTTCGTGACTCTCACAAGATCACTCACACATCAAAAATTGAACCAATATAGTTGAACGCTCCAATCTAAGTAACACTTAGTTCATGGACTCTCATACTTCATCATCAACAATTTCCCTTGCAATCCCATGCAATTTTGGATACATACACACACATAGGGATCAAGAATGGTTCCACCCTAACTTAACTCATAATTTATGCTTTTAACCAATACAAAGCCCATGGTTTTACACAATATAGGTTTGCAACCTCTACCTTAGACCTTATTGAATTTAGAAGTGAATGGATGTACAAAGCAATTCCAAAGCTATTGATTTCCAATGACGATCTTAACTCTTATACATAAGCACATACAAATCCAAGATCATCTTTATAACCAAGTACAAAGGGATACTTTAGACATTAGTTTGTGACATCAATCCTTGTGACTAAATCATTGAAAATACTTCCAACAATCACAAGCTAGAACAAATTCAATTTTATAGGGATCAATCACTGATCCTAATTTAAAGTTGCCAATAAAAAATCAACAAAGGGTCAATGCAAAGACAACAACAAAACCAACTCCCATAGAGTATTAACATGACACTTAATTCCTAGATTTATCAAATAAATTCGAAGTTTAAAGTCACAACTAAAATTTGATAATTGGATGGATAATGGACCGAAGAATCTCTCCCCTTCCAATACTTATAAAATGATACAAACATTCACAATATGGGATAAACCTACTTGCAAAAGATCAATCCCTAATCCTATATTTATGTTATCAACTCTCCAAGACTATTGCCAAAAAAAAACTCAGAAGTTCGAGATGACAACTTAGAATATTATTCTCTCCTTCTCTTGAAGAAGACAACCTCCTTATTCAAGCTAGCGCATGTCCTAATCTCTAAGGATGCACCTTCCCCAATTAGACCATAGTCCCTTCAAATCCTTCTTGTTTCCAATCTCCTTGACTATGGTATTCCTCATCACATGTCAATCAAACATCTAATGTAGACATGCCAATGACCACACAGGCATGATTCAAAACCTTCCCAACAAAAATCTTGTGAGATTGTAATATGTGAGATTGGGATTTACCTTGAAAAAACCACATTCAAAACTTTTTGACACAAAATTTTTTATCGCATGTTAAAGAGAGAGGGTTATAATTTTATGTGATAACTAGTCTCAACCCTTCACCGCACAGTGTGTGGTATCTGTCTGGTATTTGTTCGGTAGCGTTCCCGGCACGTTCCCAATGCAAATTCTCATTGTTCCCACGACGACATCGTTGGATGATACCCGTTCAAAGAGGATGTTTTCCGTTAGGTCGTCTCTCCAAGTGTGTCCGTTAGGTCGTCTCTCCCAGTGCAGGTTTGAGTCTGTGTGTGCTTGAGGCCAGCGGCGACACTCGCTTCTCCCACACCTTCGCAACCTCTACATGCTCTGTCTGAGTGCAGCCATAGCCATGGAGCAAACCGACAAGGCCGTCAAGAGCCTGTGCAAGATTGGCACACAGATGAAGGAGCGCAACGTTGTGGAATGGTTCATTCCGCTTGTCAAGGTCCGTCAGCAGGGGTTTTTGCTCGTCTTTCTGTGGCTTGTTTGTTTCGGCATTTTGATTAGGGTTTCTGTTCTTGAGAGATGAGTGCGGAAGGTTCGGTTCGGAGGAGAAAGTCGTGGTTTTTAGGGAGTTTTTAGGTTTTAGGTTGTTGATATGTGTTTAAGGGTTTTGATGTGATCTTAATTTTGGATCCATGGATCGTGATCATGTTGCAGCAATGCGCTATACAGAGTGCCGCCTTCAAGTAAGATATAGCGTCTCATTTCACATGGTGTTAATATTGCTTTTTGGTCTTTAGAAACTCCTCACACGCGTAGATCACTCTAAGGCATTTTTGTGCACCACGTGCGGCTGGGGGTTTTTTGTTTTGGGGCTATTTACCTTCAAGGGCTGAATTAAAGCCTCCCTATAATTACTTAAATTTCAAAAATGGCCCATTTGTTTGCACCCTTCCATTACTTATATTGTCCAAGTCACTGCAATTTTTTGTACTCTATGTTCCTTTTATGTAATTTTGGACAGACGGAAATCCCAATTATCATCCATCCCCGTGAGTCCTAAACCCATTTACATATCATACTAAACATACCTTCTAGGATCCTTATCTTCAGCCCCTATATTAATTTTACAAAAAAATAATGGCCCACGTTTTATGTCCATCTAACTTACTTATAATGGGATTGTCTACATTTAATGGCCCCTTCATCATTTGGAATTCCTTTATAATTTTTATTTCAAATGATTTGAATCCTCTCTATATTATGCCGCACGTCGTTTTTAAAATGCACTAAGTGATCTACTCGTGACTCCTCAGATATTAAAGGAGTCTGTTTGTGTGCATGAAGTTGGTGTCTGGAATCAAATTGTGACCATTTTTAGACTAGTGTAACTACTTCACTGTTTTTAAGGATATTTGTTATTGAGGATATCACTCAAGTTTTTTTCTTTGGTTTAGAGGTGCTGACACTGCCGTTGGCAATAATCTCCTTCAGGCACTCTCTGAAGCCATGCTGCTAGCAGACCTAGAACTTGACACGGTATGTGATGAGTCACTTCCAATGGTTTTTGAGAGTAGTCTTCTGCTTTTGTAGATCTGCTTGAACTGGAAATGTTTACAAGATGTGTTGTTTGGTAGGCTGAGAACTTCTTGTCCTTCATAGCGTTTTGGTAATTTTTGCATAATTTTGTCAAGAGTCTAGTGTTCTTTTGGGGTTATAGCGCCCTTGAGCTGTAGTTTTTGATTTATATATTACATGACTTATATGTATCTACTATGTATAACAGGGTTCTGGTTTCTTAACAGCTCCTAGTATGTGTTAAGACATTGTAGTGTCATGTAGTTTAAACAAATATATTTATGACTTGAAAGAGGTCCTTTTAGGTGTCCTTTGTGAGTCTGGAGGAGCCTGGCATGATGTCTTCCTGACATCCAAGTTGATATGTTGTGAGCAGGTGGACTTCAGTCCTAATTTTGATGGTTCACAGGATGAACTTGTAGTCTTACCAGCCCGTCTACCAAATGTTCTTCTCAACGGTGCTTCTGGAATTGCGGTCATCACTTCTATCTCAACTCCAATCTACATCTTGAAGTGACAATCTGTGTGATTTGTAATTGCTAATTCTCTGATTATGAGTGTAGGCTTGGGTGAAGCTATTTTCAACTCTGTTTATCCCTGTTGTATCTCTTGTGTTTATGTTTGCATGTTGTTTCTGCAGAGATTGTAGATAAGTACCCCTCTACTGGTTCATGTGTATGTGCTTCATTTAGGCTCTGTATGGATGGGGAAAACTTGTAGGTTGAGTTAGTGGAGAGTTCTTTCCTAGTTATTGCTAAAGCTTCAAAGTGGAGGTGAATCTATCATTATGACACTATATATGCCCACTTAGCACATCCAGGTCAGATTGTGCTTTTTATTACCCAGACCCGAAAAAAAACAATGTGGTGCAAAATTTTCTGAGATGGAACAATCTGGATATGTCTTATGTGTGGCAGGATTCTAGAGGCATATCGGACTGGGCATGGACAATTGACATTCAAAGGCAAAGTCTCTATTGAGCAGTTGGACAAACGAAGTGCTTGTTCGTCTCTAATAATATCTGGACATACACACATGTTATTCTCTAACAGGTCAGAGGCAAAAGATATACTCGGAGATGACTAGGTTCAAAGACAACGACGTATTGTCTAGCAACATGCAAATACGTATCAGCGTGCCGCCTGGGGCAAGGTGACCAGTCTGAAGCCTGAAGTAGCAGCCTGAAGTAGCAGCCTGAAGGTATGTCAGTCAACTTTCTTCTCCATCTCCTTGATCCACCTCTTCACCATAGCATCAACTCAAATGTTCTCTTTCTCTTTTTTGTTTTCTGCCCTTGCTTTCCTCTTTTCCTCAAGTGCTGCATCCTTTGCATTGTTAGCATCTTCTTTTTCTTTGTTCTCAGTTAGAAATCCTATATTTGTTATAAGCCTGCCATGAAAATAAAGGGCGTTGGTTCTCTTCCTAGATGTAGAAGTATGGAATTTAGGGATTGCTAGAATCTGTGATAGTGTCTGACCTTTGTTCCTCTTTGTGCTCTTTGATCTGTGTGTAGGAGCAGGAACATGAGGCTGATGGATTGGTGTAGAGATTGGAGAAATACCATGGGGGGAAGGAGCTACTAGTGGGACACTAGGCTGTTCATGTGGGATACTAGGTTGCACAGATGGAAGAAGACTAGGCTCTCTTGAGATTAGGTTTTCTTCTTCCATGTAGTCACAATATTATCCTTGGTAGTGGACAAAGATATCCTTGGTAAGATCAATTATTGCCACATCTCCTTGAGCTTCATCATTGTTGAAGCTACACACATAATATGATCACAATGAGATGACAATAAAAATCAGCTACATGTCTCAATAATACTTTTCACATTCCAAAATTAACATAGAAAGGATTTGGTGTTATTAGCTGACCTTGAGATTTTGTACACCACATTTGTTGGTGAAATTCCTTGAGTCTCTAGGATGACAAGTTCTTCCTCAGCCAATGATAACTGTGACAATGATTGTGTTATATCTTGAGGATCCTCCTCAATAGGGACAGTTGTTATCAGCTATGCTGCAAAGGACCCAAGTCCTACATCAATCAATGGTGATTGAATCTGTGATAGTCCAGGCTGAAGTGGCTAGGTGGGGGGGGATCAACTTAAGGAAGCTGAGGAAAGAGGTTGGGTATAGGTGACATAATGGGGGGGTTTCCAAGATGGGAGAAAAAGTTGGGCATGGGTAATTGCAGGTCTGGAGGTGCCACCTCATCTTCTGCTTCAGGTACCTTATTCCTCACATATACTTGATCTGCACCTAGCTTTAAGTCCATTGCTCTTTTGTCAATAGGGTATAAACATGTTGTAGAGAAACCAACCTTAATACTTTCTGGTTTTAGTGCCTTTGCAAGTGCTCTTGATGCCATTTCACCTAAGGTAGTCTTCATAGTTAATCCCTTTGCCCAATTGGGATCCTTCCTCATCTTCTCCATTTTCTCATGTGCTAGGTTCAGTTTGATGGGATGGAAGATGGCTACATCAAGAGGCTGCAATTCATGAGTTGAATGGGCTGGAAGGGTAAGAATCTCTAAGCCAATTTCTAGCCCAAATAAGACAGCCTCTCTTGTCACATGGCTACAATGTCCGTCTAAAATTAGTAGGTTCTTGTTTTCTCTAGAGATTCCCCCTGGAACATTGTTTTAAAAATGTTGCAGCCAATCCAAGAAAATTTCAGATGTCATGTACCCATTCTCTTGCCATGACATTGCAGCATTGGGTTCACAATTCCTTATGTAATCAATGATGGGCCTTGTTTTCTTCTTGAATATATACAGGTTGGGGATGGAGGACCCTGCTGCATTTACACAGGTCATAATGCTCATCCACTCTCTGTCATCAGCTATGGTATGTCTCACTGACTTGCTGCCTTTTTTGGCTACCACTTTGATTGAAGAGTTGCCCCCCCATGCACTCACTCCAGTCTCATCTGAGTTCCAGATGTGGTTGGGCTGAAAGTCATGTGCAGAGTATACCTGCTCAAGTAGGTTGTAGAAAAAGGTAGTTGATTCCCTATTTAGCCCTAGTGCTTTCTTCATTTCTAGACCATCTACACACCTTAAGGTAATACTTGGATGTCTCTTCTTAAATCCATCCCACCATTTTTGACCTAGAATACCATCTCTGAGTGGATGTTGCCTTGGTGCATTCTTTAGAATGGTTTGGATGGTGCATTTGAGCATGTTTAATGTCACACACACAAGGCCACCTTTTGCATAGAGAAGCACCATTCTACTAATGCTAGTTCTTCAACTTCAGTCAGGTATGTTTGATGTCCAATCTTCTTTGTAGATGTCTTGCCATTCTTCCAATCCTGTATGCTTGATGGGGGGATTCCATACAGCTCTGTAGCTTGTCTAATTGAGAGCCTTTTAAACCTCATTGCATCTAAAGCAAACCTCATGGACTCTTCTGACCAGGTGCCCCTTGTGCCATATGTCCTCTTTCTTACAGGTTTGCAAGGAGCAAGGTTCTCTCTAGGGTTTGGTGGAGCTAAATTTCCTTGAGGGCCACTTCTAACCTTCTTTGGGACTTGCACATTCGTCCTTAGCTGCTGCCAGGGGTGTTGAATGGGATGCCTAGCCATCTAATAGTAGAAAAATTACATTAGTTCAAGATTAAGGGTTTGAGTGTGAAGTTCTTAGGGTTTTAGGAGTAGAATGAAAGAATGTGTGCAAACAATGGCAATGTTAAGGTTAGGATCACACCTTGCCGTTGAAGCATTGATGAAAATGCACTTTTGCCCTCAAGCTTGTGAAATCATGCACTGCTCCACAGGTTCAGTTGTGCAGCAACGCTCCCCGTGCCACCCCCCGCAACTCCTCACAGCTCAAGAGAAAAGACATTCTCCTCCCGCAGTCACGGTTTCACTCTGAAGTTCATCCGTTTAAAATTTTCATCCGATCAATTAAGCATTTGTCGTTCATTCAACATCGTAACGTTTAATGGATGTATTTCTTGATATGCTGCAAATTTTCATCCAATTATGAAATCCTCATCCAGTCTATTGAACGTGTTCCCAAAGAAATTTTCATGCGAGTGTTTTGTCCGGTTGTTGTCCGGTCCGTGGGCCGTGGGCCGTGACCGGTCATTGGCGTGCTTACCTTAGCTCTAATTGAACTCTTTTTACTTTACTTTTTACTTTCTTACTTTTACTTTTTTGTATCTTCCTTAAGTTTACCAAAAAATTCGCTCCACATAGCCCCCAAAAAATCTTGTTGCCAGCCTTGACAAATTATATTCTTAGTTGCTTGGAAATTGTATCAAGACATGCGACAACTTCCAAAACTCTTTTTTATGGTATTTTGGTTTCATCTTTTCAATGGCTCATTCCAAGTCTTCATCTTGGACCACCAAGTCATAAGCATTCAAATGCTACCACTTCAAAAATATTTTAAGGGGTCCGGCTCTTGTATGAAGGAACTCATTAATCAAACACTTGTGAGCCCCTATCATAAATTGTGTAATGGCCATTGCCTCCACCATTCAAACACATCTAGTCGGTCTATATTGGAGTTTCAAAAAGAGGAGGAACTCATGGTAAATCTCCGTAAATTTATTCACATCAAGAATCGCATTACATTGGCCACACCAATATGCGAGAGTATTACCAAAAAAAACACTGGCTCAAAAACAAATTGGGTCCAAATGATGGACATGAGTTTCAACAACCTTTGGTAAGTCAATTTACATTCAATCGTTGTTAACTTAAGGCATCAAATTAATAGGCAATTGTACTCAACACTGGCCAAGGTAGCTTCATGATCCCACTAAATTACCTTGGGCAAGGACAAAAATTTGGATGGTTGGCAAATGTTGGAAGAGGATTATGGAACCATTGTCTAGAAGTCTTCTAGTAATGGATATATGCATGTATATCTTCCATTCTAGATAGTCCATACCCTTCCAACAACCAAGAGATAGCCAACTAAGTTGGCACTAGTTCCTTTCATGAGGAATCAAACATTTGCACATACTAACTCAAATATCTTAAGGTGAGGGGACTTTCCACCAAGGGAAAATCTACAATAGGATGAAAGATAGAAAAATGGGAGGAGGCAACTCCAACTATATTTGTCCATTAAGGCTAAGAAGGGGACGTTTTTGGACTGACATCTGTCGGGTATACCTCTCAAGTCTATTGATTGTCTTGTCATACCAGAACATGTAATGAGCCCTTGTTAGATTCATGCTTGGGAAAATTGATAGTCTTGGGCCTTATTGGACAACATGGTAGAGAGGAAATTATGGTGTTCCAATTGTTGGTAAATATTTTTTAAGTTACTTTTCCACCCTTGTAAATTTAAAAATGATTGACCACGAGATTGAGAAGAAATATGAGGACTATTATCTTGCCAAGATACTACTCTTTTCTCAGTCCTAGTGGATAGATGATGATGAAACAACCACTGACTCTCTAAAGATAATTAATATAACAAGACACAAGCTTCCATGTCCCCTATGACCATAAAAATTAAATGAGGGTTAGACAATTGGATATGTTAACGAGCCAAAATTTTAGCAATGTAGTTTTCTACACATAGCTTACTACTTTGCTACCAATCATTTTAAAATTGACTATGAATTATCTCCATATTCCTAAGTCAATCTCATTGTAAGAAAAAATAATCCCACTGGTACTCATAGAGTTGAAAAAACTCTCGGGGAGCTGAACCTTTAGTTTCCCAATTTCACGAGGCGGTTAAGAAGTCTAAAAAAGGAGTGACCACATGTACATGATTAGAGATGGTTGAAGTAATAGAGGGTTGGTCCACAGTGCCCTCATGGCTAACCATAGCCTTTTGTTGCTCCATGCCCAATTGTTGTTGTCGAAGCTTATCCTTAAATTGAGTACTTTCTTATCGGGCATGGTGCAACTCCTCTTGACAAGTTTTAAAGTTGCTTTAATAATTGTGAAAAGACTTAGAGTTGGGCCTTTAAAACTTGATTCTCTCTCCTTCAATTCCACTTGGCCCCTACTTGCCTCCAAAGCCCTCTTGTCCTCTTCAAATTCTGCAAAATTTTCCATCTTATCCTTCATTGATTGACCCAATTCGTAAAGATTTTTTAGTGTTTGGTTCGGCAACTAATCAAAGCTAAATTATTTTACACATTAGCTTCTCCTACTTCTCGTTGGCAATTACCGTAGTTTAATAACAGGTTCGGCACAAAATAATTCTAAAAGTAAATGCCTAAAATGTTGGAATATTATTGGCATTTTTTGCTGAATATCAAATTAATTGTTTTTCAAAATTGCCGAAAAGTGAGATATTTTTACTTCTCATTGGATTTTTACTTACAGTGGAAGCATATGTGAATTTTGAAGGAGAGAAGGTGCTCGTTTTGTAATCAAGCTCACTTACATTAGTCCACAAAGAATATGGGTTAAGAAGTAGCAAGACTCTAGGTGAGGCTTTTCAAATGTGTTGTACACAAATTTTTGGAGTCCAATTGAGCATAGAAGATGAAGTTTTATAGAATTTTGTCCAACTCACAAAAGTTGAGAAATCAATCCTTCTTCCACCTCCAACAAGTTTTGTGTCAAAATAAGTCTTTATGCAAAAGATATGGACAAAATATTGCAGCCGTGTAAAGATCAAAAAATTAAAATGCGTTCATAACAGTTTTTCGGAGCTCATTTGTGCATAGAAGATCAACTTTTTTGGAATTTTGTTGGTCTAAGAAAATTTTAGAAATCAAGTAATCTTTCACCTCCAACAAATTTTATGTCATTTGAAGACTCTATGCAAAAGTTATGCTTGTTATAAAAATGAAGTCTAACTAGGTGCTTCACCTCAAAGTTTACATATCCCATATGTATTGTTGAACACAACTCCACTCTACTTGCATAAAGCACAGAGCATTCTCAACTCTTCACTCACATCTTACTTGTCATTCAATGCAAGAGAGATGTACAAGATATAAGCTTAAATAGATAATTAAAAAAGAATTTAAGCCAAAATTTTGAAAATTAGAAGAGAAAATTGTTGAAAATATGAATATACTATTTTTAGGTGCCGACCTACTTGTTGAACTTTAATTAAATATTAGGTAGCAAGTTGCCGAACCTGTTAGTAAACTACGGGTATTTGGATCACCCTCAATTGCAAGCATCTCTGGTTGTCCTCCACGTCCTCCACATGTTTCTTAGGACTAGACAATGGACTTGGTATACACCTTGACGACGATAGCATCCCAACTACAAAAGTAGGTGGCGGAAGGTCTTGACAATAGATTGAGATATATAAAGTTGAATACAACTCCATTGTCATAGGCCTTCCAACCAATTTAGTTGCAAGCTCCTTCCACATCTGTTACTACACAGTCTTGGCCCAATTAATTCATTTGCCCTCCCAAGTGTTTATGGCCCCAATTATGATCTTCTAGGTCATCATATTTATTTGTGGCCTTGACACCAAATAATCATTGACAAAATTGAGTCATAGCCTCCAATGGTGTCAGGCTTTGTCGAGTAGACAACCCTCACTAGTTCGAGGTTATTCACCTTCAAAACTTTCCTCATGTTGTGCTTGAGTCAAACCATGGATATTCTAAAGCAACAAACCATTCGAACGTAGTTTCAGGTGTTTGCCCGCCATCTTGATTGAGAAGTCTATAATCTTGTCATTCATCCGAGTTGTTTATGTGTCCATTGAGTACATTTGAAGAAACTTAGTGACCCTTTCAGCATAGGTCACTACAATTATTCTTTGGATCCAACAAAGGTAGTTAAACACATTTGCCTTCTCCAAGTTAGCCTTCTTATGTGTCATGGTCATAGGATGTAAGACAATAGGCTTAATGGTCATCACATGCTCCTCCATTTCAATTTTTTTGCTCTACATGGTAACCAATAAGACAATTAGACTAAGGACTAGAGAAACAATAGATTTAACTCCAAATACCAAGGTAATAGATTCAAGAAGAAAGACAAGTTGTCTATGCTATCCTAGTCCTCCTAAAGTTGTAGACAAAAGAAGCGGTCTCCTAGAAGAGACTTTAGTAGTAGAACATAGTCCTACACATAATCCACATTACACACTTCCAATAAATATGTTCTTCTTTAACCTACAGTAACTCTCGACAGACAATGGTATGAAGAAATGTCACTTCCTTTAGTATCTTGGTAAGACAAAGAGACCATAGACTCTCAAGAGATCTTTCAACCATAAAAAAATTAATCTTCCAATAAAGCCTCATTCTTTGTCGAATGGGGGCATATCCAAGACAATCTTCTTCTTGAGATGGTAACTTCCTCCTCTTAGACTTAACTAACATATAATCACTTTGGGTTGTTTCTCAACCAATCCAGAGCTCATGCCATAGGCTCTTATAATGTAAAACAAAAAAATTGTACCTAAGTTCACTTTCCCGATAGGAATTGACTAGAGATAACATATAAAAGTCTATCTGATAGCAATGGCCATAAGAATGAAAGAAGTTTCTCCCTTTCCTTTCTCTCTTTTTCTTTCCAAATGATCTATTTGACCCGACATTGTAGTTGATGATTCCCTTGTTATAAGTTCCTTATTCCTCAAAGGATTTGTCATTTTGCCCCTCCATAGTCTCCTTTTGGTCTCCTATCATCTGATTTCTTCATCCAAGATCTTTATCCGACTCATGCTTTGGACTCTTCTAGGTTATAACACTTAGTTGAATATATCAGCAAGGAAAACTTTCTCAACCATCACTTCAATCTTCTCACAATTGTTGGATATCACTAATAATTATTTAGGGTATGATAATTATTTAGGGTATGACCAAAGAGAGCCTCAACTTCTTTAAAAAAAAATGACTATAGCCTTTTCACAAGGACCCTCTCTCTCTAGACTATAGTCTATGACAACCTTTCAATCTTTTTCACACCTTTCTTCACAACCTATTCACTTTCTCTCCTATTCCTACTTTCCATAGTTTCTTGCATGTCGTCTTTATTTTATGTAATATGAATCTTCACTAAGAAGGAGTTCCTAACTCATGTTCTTCAACATCTTCTTTTTTTCCACTCGGCAAACTTTTCTTGGTTGTTTAAACTCAAACATCCTAACTTTGTCATGTGGAAAGGCAATAGTTTGAATTAACATGTAACCGTTAACCACCTCCAAAAAATCCATAGTTTTCATGTTTGTAACACAACATATAACGTTATCAAAGCATAACATCACGTAGTCATAGAAATCACAAGTCTTACTTGCCACCACGCACATGCAGCTGCTCAAACACTACTCCCGTAGCCTGCACTTGCCAAAATGCCACTTCCTCAAAGTTGCTAACAAACTATGGCCTCTCACAATATTAGCTAACCACTAGAGTAACTCATTGGGTTGTTGCCCAAGTGGATGCTTATAATGACAACTTCTTATGATGACGGCTTCATGATTTCAACTGAAAGATGGTTACTAAATGATGGCTTGAAGCAATAAGTTGGCCACTAATTAAGAGCCAACTACCAGTCCGTCGTCACGTAGCCCACATAGTTGTTCTCATTAAGTCTATTGTCTAGCCCCATTTTTAAATCATAAACTTAGACTACGGTCTAGGGCATTAATTTAATAGGACATTGATTCACAAATGTTATTATGGTCTTTATGATAAGTTTTGTACATCCATCAAACTAATTACAAAAATATTCATTTTCAAAAACATGGATGTTTTGATTTCTAAAATTAATTATATTTTTTGTTTGATGTTTGCATAAAAATCCAAATGTGCAATGTGCTACAATATTTGTTAAAGTGTGTGTAAGAATATTTTGAAGGTGTGTTTATGTATAAATTTGAACTTATTTTTTTGAGATTTCAATATATACAATGGATAAGGTAAAGGCCCTAAATTTAGTTACACATAAATCACCCATGTAGATTGAATTGAAGGTCCAATTTTTTTTTTGTTAAATGTACAACATAACAATGAAAATGAAACAAAACCAACATGTAGAATTTAGGACAGATGTATCTTTCATAAACACTCCCAAATGACCAAATCTACATGTGCAATCACCTTGAAAAATAATTGCTAATGAATAGAGATTGATCATCTCTCTCTCTCTCTCTCTCTCTCTCTCTATCTATATATAGTACGGTTGAGAAATAAAATATAAGCAAGTCATTGTTGTTGGCTCCAATTGTTTTCATGAGCACATGGCTTGAGCTAGTTGTGCATGACATGAGATCCCAACTATTCTCTATAGGGGACACAGTGCTTTGCTACAAACGCCAAGGTCAACAAACTTGTCCATAGCTCCTACAACTTGTTTTTCTTTGATGCCAATATGCTCAAGTGGATTGAAAATCATACCTCTCTTGCTTTGGTTACGGCTATCAAAAGTGCATGTTTGTTGCTTTCTTAACTGAATGCATAGGTCCTCCCATTTTTGTTCATTATTGAGTGTAGAGTGGTTATTGTTATTTGAAGACGTACTCCAATCTCTTTTTAAAGATGTGTGTTTACAATGATTGCTCTTTGATCCTCACCAAACCACATACCAACCAAATGTAGGGGCCCGATTAAGAAAAGTAACCGCATAACACCCGCATACCTTATGTAGTGTGCTCTCAATAGAAACCTTCAAGCCGAGGCTCAACACATTTCTAATGCTCGCCAATGTAAGCAACAAGTCCACCTTATTTCTAATAGACGACCATGCATTTCTAGTATCCACCCAATTATGCTCGTTCAAGAGACAATCCTTCTCATGCGCTAGAACGTCTCTTAACATTATTCAGATCCATGACAGTGTTGTATGGGACTGACAATATTCCAAGGAATATTCCCTGTACTTTTCACGGCCGATCTTCAAAATACAAGGAATATTCCCTATAATATTGTCAGTCCCATACAACACTGTTATGGATCTGAATAATGTTACGCTACTCACCAAATACCTTAAAAGTTGAATGCCTCTTATGTTTTCGAACTCTCTTTTGTAGCTTCACTCATGGCCTTCATCTGTTGCCTGATTTCCTCATGTTGTGCCTTGTGTAGCTTCCACCTAGGTAGCTGACCAATTGGATTTTGACCACTTAGAATATCCGACTGTGTTACCTATCATCCTGTTCCCAGAACTAGTACATGATGAAGAAATGCAAACAATGTTTGCATTTGGAGCTATGATATCATAGGTGAATTAGGAGCCCCACACGAGGGACTTTCTTCTCACACCTACCACATGATGGAAAAATAAAACTCTATTGCAATAGCTACACTATTTTGTCTAATTAGTGTGGGTTCCCATTTGGTGTTACGCAATGCTATACCATTATACAAAGAGTATAATGTTCACGCAAATAGCATAAGTAGGTAGTATGCACGCCGAAGAATATGATACAATTTAGTTGGCAAAACACAATAATGTTGGTAAAAACAATATGATAGCAACATGTAACTATGAAGTTAACCCCACACCGACTAGATAAAATAGTGTGGTCATATAGGAGAGGTCAATTGCGGTCAGGCAAACCCTAGTCGACACTTTGAGTCAAATTTGATAAATCAATACTCCCTCCCCCCCAAGGAAGTCTTTCACCTTTGTCAAGCATAACTCTTGATAAACTTAGTTGCTTTGAGTATTTGAAATCCTTTAATCCTCAAATGTCAAAGAGGCCCATTATGGACCTTAAGATGTCATACAAGTCATAATGTTACTCAATGTGCAACTCTTTGTTTTGTGGACTCTCATAATTTAACAACAAATGCTTGAAAAGTTGCACAAGGAGACTCATATTTAGACTGAACTCCTAGCATCCCTTTATTATATTATGAGGGCCCACGTCGTTGAGTAATGTTATAATAGATCTAAGATTACTTATTGATTATTCTTATGTGGATTGAAATGTAGAAAGACTTCAAACCTTATACCACTAAACCTGTAGTCATCACTAAAGTGGCACTAATTACACTAAATGGGGTATAGTGGTGCGAGAAACATCGCCTCAAAAAAGCTAGTTAACTATAGTGGTGTGAGAAGTGGCACCTCAAAATAGTTAGTTAACTATAGTTAACTATAGTGGGTGGACTATATGGTAATAGTGCCCTAATCATGCAGATATCCCTGCCTTATGCGACTCTGTCACGGAATTGCCAAATGTCTTAACAACTTTCCTTCTGTCATGGACATGGATTGTCGTTTTCCATCCTTAAAAATCACAAGGGCCCATAGGCGAACCCTGAGATTTGAAGAAATCGAATTATCGGGGACAGTAATAAAGGCAAGTGACGCTTATATGAACTAGAATTGATAAAAAGGTGATACTCTGTATTCATATTATCGGTCGAACATGGTAACGTCCGGAAATGGACTTTCACCGTGCAATGGTTCAGTTGGGTTGTTTGTTGTGGATTCGTTTGGATTCGAGTCCCTCGATGGCATTGGTATTTTTTTCCTTGTAGCCTGTTGATGAGAGTCGGCATCGTAGTTAACTATAGTGGTGCGGTAACAGGTCGGCCTCGTGGACCTATTTAACTATAGTGGTTGCAGAAGCGGGCCATGTTGTGCAATAGTTAACTATAGTGATGAGCAATCGGATCGGCCTCGTGGTCTAGTTAACTATAGTGATGCCCTAAACCAAGTACAAGAAAAGTAGTTAAAATAGTTAACTAGCGTAGTGGTATAAGGTCTGAAAGACTTGCTCACCAACGACCTAGACTAACAGACATACCACATATATCTAATCAGTACCTCTTTCCACAAGTTGTGCTAAATATGGACTCAATACCATAGACCAAGTGAAATATTCTCTCAATATTTGTTGAGGGTCCATATCATGTATAAACTCATTCCGCTCCTTTAATTTTGGGGTTAAACTTTGAATAAACTCAAGCTTTGGATGACATTTAATCTCCACCAATTTTTGGCTTTGGAAAAGTCCCACATTTATCAACACAATTCCCACTTTCACAATAGAGGTGAGAGATCTTAGTAGCATCAGTTAAGGTAGATGGGTCTTAAGTGGCTCGTTTTCTTAATTGGACCCCTATATTTGATTGGTATATATGCAGTTTGGTGAGGATCAAAGGAGCAAACATCGTAAAGACACATGTTTAAAAGAGAGTGGACTATGTCTTCGAATATTAACAACTAGTCTACACTCAAGTGAACACGATTAGGAAGACCTATGTATCCAATTTAAAAATCAACAAACATGTACTTCCAATAATCATAATTAAATCAAGGGAGATTTGATTTTCAATCCGATTTGTGCAAACATGTTTCCATGTAGATAATGGCAATGCAACACGAGGTTTGTTGAGTGAATCTTATCAGTAGAAGTTGGAGCATTGGATTGGGGGTAGATCGAACAGACACTTAATTCACGTCGGTCTCCCCGGAGACTGAAGTTTCTCTCTCTCTAGAAGTTGGAGAACATGAAGAATAAACCAAATGTTATTGGACTGTACGTACCCATTGGGTTTCTCACTGCTGCAAAAGTGGTTTTCTGATGCTTAACAAAGTCTAGCAATACATCTACTTAGAGAGAGAGAGAGAGAGATCACATGCAACCCTACATCTAATCCAACATAAAAGTACTGAAATAGTACGCGGCCTGAAGATTGTTGTTCTTAGTTGAGATGACATCAGTATCAACTCAAAGCATCTCAAATCACAGTTGGGGCGTTCATAACTGATCACTTAAGAGATCCAAATATGGAGAAGTTTAAGGCAGTGCAAGTTATTCTAGTGCATGAAGATAGAAATTAGGACGATTGCAATTTTTATGGTAATTTGATTCCTTAAATTTAAATTACTATGATTGTTTAAAGCCAAAAGCGAGCTCGAACATATTAAAAGTCTACAATCTACCATAACCACTCATTTTAACGCTCATTCCTCCTCTATTTAGCATTCAGAACCATGATACGTGTCATGACACTATTGGTTGTGGCTTGATTGAAATTGAATCCCAACTTGATCAAACTTCTGGTACCCTATAGATTGCCGATGGGGTCCTCATTGGGAATAGGCACCTCTCCTATAATGTATCCAAGTCATTTGAGAGTAATCAGCTACAAACCTATAGGGGCACGGGTAGATCACTTAGTGCATTTTAAAAACGACGTGCGGCATAATATAGAGAGGATTAAAATCATTTGAAATAAAAATTATAAAGGAATTCCAAATAATGAAGGGGCCATTAAATGTAGACAATCCCATTATAAGTAAGTTAGATGGACATAAAATGTGGGACATTATTTTTTTTGTAAAATTAATATAGGGGCTGAAGATAAGGATCCTAGAATCCTATATGTTTTCATCATAACAGTGTTTGCAATGGTATTACTTTGCTATGGTCTCCTATGTGTTTTCTTCATAACTCTATTTGCAATGGTATTATTGTTTGCACCCTTCTTTGTTTCCATGCTTTCCCTCAACACTCGTCAATTGCGTTAGGAAGTAGATTAGCTTTTATTACTTAAAAGGAATATAGAGTACAAAAAATTGCAGTGACTTGGACAATATAAGTAATGGAAGGGTGCAAACAAATGGGCCATTTTTGAAATCTAAGTAATTATAAGGAGGCTTTAATTCAACCCTTGAAGGTAAATAGCCCCAAAACAAAAAAACCCCCAGCCCCACGTGGTGCACAAAAATGCCTTAGAGTGATCTACCCGTGTATAGGGGGTCCAAAAAATTATGTTAGATGGATGAGAGATACCTCTGACATATTGTATGTGATAATTTTCTAAAGTGAGCACTTTTAGCTTTGCATCCAATTCTCCTAGGACATTAATTTGCAATAAGTGTGAAATGATGAAAGGCTTTAATCATGTCCCTTGTAATTTTTAGAGCTGGTGTGAACATCTCATTCATATCAAAGTAAAGATTCGCAAACAACTCTTTCAAATGTCCATAATGGAGTTGGATGTGCCAACAATAAGGCCACGTATGTTTAAATTAACCCTTTTCTTCATTAGATGAGTCTGAATGATCATCCTTGAAAAGGAAAACTAAAGAATTGATTGCAAAACAGGATCCACTAACATAATAAGTGAAGAATTGACAATTTGACACAAAACAGCATCTCCTGTGTGAGTGCAGCATGGACACAAAAGACATGAGTATCATACTGTAGACTGAGGAGTGAGTGAGTGAGTGAGTGAGTGAGTGAGTGAGTGAGTGAGTGTATGTATGTATGTATGTATGCTAGTGTTCAAATTTGAACCGGAGAGAGCCGTTGGGCTCACACAGTGGGTTTCCATGGTTGGCGCCTCCGCTAGCTGGCTGCCCAGCCCAGCCCAGCCTCGCCTCGCCTCTCTGCTCTCTCTCGCGCACGCTCTCTCTCTTCTTGTGCCAGCCTCCCCTCGCTAGCTTTCCCTAACTTGGCACCACTGTTCCGCCATCGCCGCTAACTTAGCACACTCTTCCCAAACAACCACCTCTCACTCTCTCACTCACTCACTCACGCACTCACGCACTCGCACAGATACACTGCGGAGCTGGCTGCTGCAGGGCGGTCGACGCAGCGGAGGAGCAATGGAGAACTACGAGAAGCTGGAGAAGGTGGGCGAGGGCACCTATGGCAAGGTTTACAAGGCGCGTGACAAGCGCACTGGCCAGATGGTCGCCCTCAAAAAAACTCGCCTCGAAATGGAGGAAGAGGGCGTCCCCTCCACCGCCCTGCGTGAAGTGTCGCTCCTGCAGATGTTGTCCCACAGCATCTACATCGTGAGGTGAGCACTGTAAAGGAATTTCTTATGGCAAAAGCTTGATAAGTTTCTGATTAGATGATCTGCCAT
Source organism: Polytrichum commune (assembly GCA_950295325.1). Taxonomy (NCBI): domain Eukaryota; kingdom Viridiplantae; phylum Streptophyta; class Polytrichopsida; order Polytrichales; family Polytrichaceae; genus Polytrichum; species Polytrichum commune. The sequence goes on from OX485807.1 coordinate 46,448,685, forward strand.
TGCGGGTGTAGGGAGTGTGCTTTTAGGAGCAGGCATTGTCCCATGTATGTAAAAGATTATTACATGGTACATCGGGTGAAAAGTGATGAAATTTCTGTGTATTATTTTGCATATTGGGTGCGAAGGCTGCTGTGCGTGGAGCATGTCGAGAAGGACGATAAGCCAATGCTGTATTTGGTGTTCGAGTACATGGATACTGATCTGAAGAAGTACATTGACATGCACGGGCGTGGCCCTGCTGGCTCTCCTCTCCAAGCCAAAGTAGTGCAGGTTCGTTCATTCGCTTTCCAGGAGTGGGCAATACACTTGCCCACCAATGCAATTTTGGAAATTAAAATTTAGAAATTTGAAGCCGCTGTCAAGAAATTGTTGACGTGATTTGCATAAGTTTGAATAAAGGGAATGTAGCTGGAATAAAGGGAATGTATGGTGTATGTTTGCAGAGTTTCATGTACCAGTTGTGCACAGGACTTGCCCACTGCCATAGTCACGGGGTCATGCACAGGTGTGTGAAGTGTTCCTATCCCTGATGCTTTCAATCCTCTTTATAATATCATAGTATATGATTCATATTCTTTTGTGCCCTTGAGGGGAGCAAAGTCTGGTTGTGGACGCGACAGCAATTCATATTGATCATTTCCTGTTGCAAAGACAAGGTGTTCAGGGGTGTGCCAAGTCCATCGCATTTGTGGATAGGATGATCTTATATTCCTGTATCCGTTGCAGAGATTTGAAACCCCAAAACTTGTTGGTGGATAAAGAATCACGACGTCTGAAAATTGCCGACCTTGGGCTCGGCCGTGCTTTCACTGTTCCACTGAAGAGCTACACCCATGAGGTACCCGCAGCAGTTAGTCGTTGACACTCCCCCATTGTGGTACAATTCAAAATTTTGTACAATAAAGTCGGTGCCTTGTACTGATTTGTTTCTGATTTTTCTCGTAGATTGTTACGCTATGGTACCGAGCTCCTGAAGTGCTGCTTGGGGCCACCCACTACTCTATCCCAGTCGACATCTGGTCTGTGGGTTGCATTTTCGGTACGCCCCCTCAGTCATCGAAGCAGGTTGTCGTAGTGGCAATCCTAGTTTATCCGCATATTTTGGTGTTGGAGCTGTTGTAGACATAGTGGATGAACAAGTAAGCCATTTTTCTGATTAAAACATTTGGTTGAGCAGCTGAGCTAGTTCGGAAGCAGCCTCTTTTCACCGGAGATTCGGAGCTTCAACAGCTTCTTCATATCTTCAGGTTAATCACACGAGCCTTTCTCATCGCTGAGCAGATCAGAGTAGGCGGATGCCTTCTTTCCATTTACCTTTCAGTTCCCGATCCTGACAAAGTAATTTCTTTTTTTCGGTTGTTTAACAAGAAATGTTATTGTTGAGCTACAGACTTCTGGGCACACCGAACGAGACAATCTGGCCTGGTGTGAGTGCCTTCCGTGACTGGCACGAGTTTCCTCAGTGGAGGCCTCAGGACTTGGCCCTCGCAGTGCCTGGCCTCGGTGGTGTTGGCTTAGACCTCCTTGCCGTAAGTCTCTGGTTCCCTCGCATTCTTCCAATCCAACTCTTTTGTTCTAGTTTAGATATCATTTAGTAAACAACTGACAATAGTAGCATTCTATAATCATCTAATCAAATTTTCGCCTTGTTTTTTCAGAAAATGCTGGTGTACGAACCCTCGAAGAGAATTTCAGCGAAGTCAGCCCTGAACCATCCTTACTTCGACGACCTCGACAAGACACAATTCTGAAGAAGGCGTGTGCACAGAACAGGGATATTAGCCAATCATGCTGATTGGGTTTCCAGTAGCGACAAGGGAACAGTTTATGGAGCATTTGATTGCTATGAATGCAGATGGGCATGATAGCAATCCATTCTACAAATACTCCAATGTCAAATGACAGCCATTGAAGTTCAGACCCAAGCAACCATTACTGTTGCTGAGGGAGAGCAGACTCTTATTTTACATAGTTGCTGCGGCTTTTTACATTGCTGTCCCTACATGCGTCCATCCTCATCTATACCTGACAAGAAGTTTGATCTCGTTGAGGCATGGCTAAACAAAATTGGCACGAATTTAAAGCAAGTGATGGACAGCAGTTTACAACGTACTGGAAGACATATGTGAGGAAGAGTTGAAAGATCTGACAACTCTTGCCGTTGGATGAGTTACACTAGTACTAGACTACAATTACAATTTAGGTGCTCAATATGTAGTTGAGTGTCAATCTTCAAATTTTTGAGGTGCTGGACTTTGTAGTCCCACTTGACCGTCATTATTGAGGAAGTACTCAAGATCCTTGTGCTCAAATCTGTTGAGAAAAATTTACAAATGTGTACTACATTGTGTGCGTACATATATACATGGATTCGAATATTGTTTAGAATTTTGCCACCGATATAGCGATTTATATGATGTTATAGGAGTCTCAAACGATTGTGGAAAGTAATTGCTTGTGTAGATTATGCAGGCATGTAGGATTCTTGTGTTTGAAAAAAGATAATGTTATGATTCCCTAAAGTTGGAATTGGTAGTTTATGCTAATGTTCAGAGTAGGTGACCGACTCCCCACATGATGGACCCCTAAGCTATGGTTGGAATGCTTGATGACAAAGATGACGGGCATTTGGGCAATGCACCCAAGTTTGGGAGTTTCTATGTTATTCGATTCTAGTTGTTCGCTACTAATATTGGCTAGTATTTGTGAGTATTTATTGAAGTCTGGGAGCTACTGCAGTGGCAAGCTAACAAGCATGTGATTGTGTTTAAAGGTTTAGGAAGTGACTCCAAGGTTTAGGCTGAAGTAGGTGAGATAGTTTGAATGAGACAAATGTGCCGAAATCTACTCCCACGATGCTTACTTTTACTGCATCAATGTTTGAATCCACATGGTTAATTTTGTTTACTCCAACACATATTTGACTGCACTTCGTAAGTCTTCCATGCAGACATGTTCATGAATGTGAGCTGAATTATGTTGTAATGTGCAATTAGATTAGCTCAAATTACACAGAAAACCAACTTTCTTTATTCATCCTCGTGTCAACCACAATAAAACAAATTTGGTTCTTATATCAACCACAGGAGAACCCTAATGTTTCACTTTTGGTAATGTGGGTAATTAGTGGATCTATGCACAAACCTCATCCTTATATTAACCATAAAACCAAAATGGCGATGCTTTGATATTGTGATAATAAATGCACAAATGGGCTTATCTCATCCTTATATGAACAACATTAAAACCATAAATATTATGTCTTGTTATTGTAGTAATCAACCAACTATTTAATGTTTATTATCGATAATTAGTGTGCCTAAGTTCACATGTAAGTGTACTTGAGTTGCATAATGCTACAGAGATTGCCCATGCCTAACAAAATTGAGATGTTCAATATAGTAACTTGGTAATGGGTTAACTTAGCTACTGAAAATGAGTGAGGGTGTACTACACGTTGTTGGGGGGTATTTATTTTGCTTTAACCTTACTAATGTTATGAAATTTTATGTAACACAAGATATTTCTGACTTGTTTAGGGCTCATCCATCTGCAACTTAATGTCATGATTCATAGGGAACTTGTTAAATACCTAGGGTTGATTCACTAGAAACTTAGGGGCGGTTTACACTATGGACCATGAAGTCGTCCCACGTCTGTCTAAGCGATGTGATTGGACGTTGAAGTCGTCCCAAGACGACTTGGGTTTACACCAAGGAAAAAATGGCAGAGTGACCACGGAGGTTGAGGTCCACAAAATATTATTTTTTAAGCCTACTCTATCCACTGCCATGGTCCAACGGGTTTTCCGTTGGGACAAGCAAAAGAGGTGGTCCGGGAAAAAGAGCAAGGGCCCATGTCAGAAAATTGCCGTTTTAAGCCTTTTTGGTGCATGGTCATTCTTCATGGTCCACATTCGGTTTACACCTAGTGAAGGGCCCATGAACCATGAAAACTAATATTTTAGTAACTCGGACCATGGAAGTCGTCCCATGAAGTCGTCCCACGCAAAATAGGCCTCTTACGTGGGACGACTTCTTGGTCCATAGTGTAAACCACCCCTTATTGTCATTAGCCATGACAAACTTGTTACATGTCATGTCATTATATATGAGACACTTCTATCATGAGCCAATCCTAAACTTGTTACAAGTTATGTCATTATTCATAAGATACTTTGTGTCATAAGCCAATCCTTAACTTGTTACAGGTCATGTCAATATCCATAAGGAACTTTTGCCATGAGCCAATATTAAACTTGTTACATGTTATGTCAATATCCATAAAAGCTTTTGCCATGAGCCAAACTTAAACTTGTTATATGTTATGTCCTTATCCATAAGAAACTTATTAAACTTACACATGGACATGTTTCATAAGAAACAATCTTCTACTTATATGCTTCTAAGCTCATTTCAATTCGATGCATGCATGAAGGGTGCATGATCCTATGCAAAAAACTATGTCGCTAGTGTTGTTGATGAGAACTCCCAATATCCACTATACGTTCTAGATGCTCAAGTTGTTTCTAAATCCCTTGTGGACCAAGATGGACAAGGAGGTGAATCGGACAATAGTAGGAGGTATGAGTATGATTTTGATCCAAGAAATGGTGATTGCTTTGCAAATTTGCCCAACTACTTGAATCTACACCCACAATAATATTTATACACAGGGATGTAACAAGTTTGTAACTTCAAACAATTAAGGAGTCTAAATTAAAGTTAATTAATGAATGATGAGTAATTTTGAGTTTAATTACAAATGGAAGCCCTAAAACATTATAGTATCCAAGAATGGGACCGAGGGCACTCATGACGCCCAAAATATTCTTGGCTTCAATTAAAATAGCATTATTTGTAAGACATGAGAAACAATAAAGTATACTACAAGTTTCATAACAAATTATTACAACAAGTTTGATCTCCAAGCACATTGGGAGGTCTCCCCATCTACAACACTATTAACAAAATACACTCAAAAATATATATAATATGAAGCACAAGTGAAGGATTAAAAATGGGATTTACAAAATACAACCTCAAACAAAAATCGCGCTTTCGCAATACATGAAATATTATAAAAAAATCATCAATCCAAAAATATATAGAAACCCTAGACTATATACTCATACTATATCACTAGAAGATTAGGAGGGCTCCCGATGGCTAAGTAGTCCTGAATCGACCACCATCTTAAAGGCCTCCTAATGAGTTTCATGTCTTCTATGTGGAAGAAGAAGTCGACCAGGAGAGCTCCCAATGTCTTGGTAGTCATTAGTGATTCCTCTCTAGAGTTGGCTCTTATGTTTGGGCAAAACTTGGAGGTGAGGGAAGCACATGCGAACTCATAAGGAGATGAGTTGGTTGAACCTACAAAAGAGAGATAACAAAAGATGTGAGCTTGTATCAATATATTGACAAAGAAGAGAATATAGAAAGTGAAGATTTACAAAATGAAAAATCAAACTACCTCCCGAAAGTTGTAGACATCATCTAACACGCAACCTCTTGCATTGTGGTGAGGAAGAATTAGCTGCAATGATTTGCCTAAGGCGGTAAGGAACATAGGAGTTACACTTCGATAGCTTCGTGGGTCACAAGTCCACATGCTTCTTTGGAGATTTTATAGGTTTCAAAAACATGGTGCCTAACAATGCCACACTCATAGATACTTGATACAAAAAGAAGAAAAAGATTAGAGTGTGTCAATGCAATTAAATATATAAATTATAAATCATAGAAATGATGGATTGGGAGACCTCCTAGACCCCAGTCCATTGTAGTTACTAAAAGGGAAAAATCAAAACTGAATAGAGAGATTGGGAAGTACTCACTCATTGTGTTGCAAGATTTTGTTGAGTTCAACAAGCAATTATTGGTTAACAACAACCCAAACCGTTTATGGTAATGAGGAGTTGGGGGTTCTACCCTTGAACTAGCCACAAGGATGGTGGTTGAGACATTCCACATGCTAATCTAGCTTTGTAGAAATTTTTCATAGCTTCATATATATAGTTGGGTGATCAGTGCCAAGTGTCAATAATTGATTTTAGATGATGTTTTGGTGTGCTCCTTTCCAAGAGGATTCATGTGAGGGTTTTAAAGGAGTCAATCAAATGTAGTGTAACTTGTTTGATCAAGCATGCATGTGATTAGTTGGTGTGTCTTGAATGTTTGAGTAATTGTAATCCTCCAAAAAGCGAAGCAGACCAATATGTGAGTGTTTTTGTGAGAAGATCAAGTAATTGGGCTTGTATTGATCACATATGATTGGAAAAAATAGATGAGCAAGAATGAAAGTTAATGGCTATGAGCGTGGGGATTTGTGTGATGCGCATGAGAGGCATTTAATGCATGAAGGCCGTCCCATGTAGAATGCAAACGAAGCCCAAAATTGGGAATGGATCGAATAAATCCATTGGTATAATAGAACATGGGGGCTATGTTTTGTGTGCAATTCAAGTGAACAATTTGCATAAGGGGCAGAGTTGAGCATGTGTGTTTGATGAGAGATCAAAGGGAGATTGGTCTAGGACGTGAGGGCTAGCTATTCCTATTTGCTAGATCATATTGATGACGTGAATTGAATTAGATAGCAAACAACCTCACTAACTTATAGGCAAAAGTCAAGATTCATGGACCCGTCCATCGCGTCCTTGTCCATGTGGTATTCCAAGGAATATGTATCCCATCCAACATAACTATTCTTGACCATATCAAGTGCTTGAAATTAAGGTAAGGTCAATTTTCATGTAGGTCGCTTGTCCACAAATTTCTAATTGAAATGTAAATTCAACCACGCGTTTCATCTAAATCTGTACTAGATTCTGCTGGGCGAGCGACCAACATGAAAACTAATCTTAAGCCAATCTAGAAGTCGGCTATTTATCTTAATGTGAACCCTGTACTTGAGTAGTGTGTGGGTAGGTGTGGATCTAAGAAAGGACACTATAAAGATATGTGTTTAAAAAAGATGGACTCTAGAATTGTTATCCATTCTAGGTTTAATAATCAACATAAGAGTGGAGTTGGGGGGAGGTCCCTTAAATTATCATTCAATAAGAAGAAAGCAGATCTTCAATGTGATAAATCAATGAAGACATTCAAATATGCCCAAAAAATAATGAGGAAAACGGTTACGATTTATTAATCATCTCACATGGATCACATATTGCATATCCTAAAAGAAATGTCTATGTTTTGCATAACATTATTCAGATCCATAACAATGTGCCACATGAGTGGTAATATTCAAGGGAATATTCCCCCCACATTTAGACTGAATATAAAAATACAAGAAATATTCCTTGGAATATTGTCAGTCCAACAAAACATTGTTATGGATTTGAATAATGTTATGTGGATTCACTTGTGTTATACATTAAAAAACTAGATAACCAACAAGAGGAGAGTGGATGGTGAGTCATAAAATGGATGAGTCATCCACCTATTTGAGTTGGTTATGAACATGTTTATTGTGAGATTGGATGGGTGGAGGGGTCCATGGGATTCGACCCTGTGCCGAGAGCGCGACAGGTGTGGCCTGGCCATCGACCTAGTTGAGTCTCAAGGGTAGGCAGGCAGGCGGGCAGGTACCACCTGGCAGTGCAGCTGGGTAGGTAGTAGGGGAGGGAGGGAGGGAGGTCGCAAACGTGGAGTTGTGGAGAGTTCGGCAATCTCCAAGGAGAGCGACGGTGCTTGTGGCTGATCGCCACCGAAACTTGCATATACTCACTGACAAACGTTTTCGTCACGGATGGCGGTGTAGCGAATGACATGCAGGTAGAATAGGAGATATGGAAGACATGGCGGGAGTGCCGGCGGATTCTGAGTCTGTTCCTTCAGCTGACCTAGTGCTCTTGGTGAGGCAGGGCGCATTCGGTCTGCCAACAGCGTGCCCCGCATGTCTGCCTGCGTATATCTATCTGAAGCTCGCGGCGATCTCGTTCGAGCCGCAATTCACCGCTGTGGAGCCAGATTCCGAAGACCTGCCGTTGTTGGAGTATGGCGACCGGGTAGGGTTTGCGAGCGACAATGGTGGGATAGTGGAGTTTCTTCGGAGCGAGAAGATTGTAGACCTAGATGCGGGGCTGGACGAGAACGAGAAGGCGGAGCTGGAGACGTGTAAGGCGATGATGGGGTCATGGGTGGCTGATGCGAGTGCGTACGAGCTTTGGATGCGGGACAACGATAGGGCGGCGAAGGCTGTGTATTTCTCTGAGCTTCCGATTGCTCTGGTGCATGCGTTGGATTGGAAGCAGAGGCTTGCGGTGATGCAACGGCTGGGGATTACAGCGGAGAATGTTACGGCTAGATCGGAGGATATATTCAGGAAGGCGAGTAATGCCTATTCTGCCCTATCTGTGCTCCTGGATGACCATAAATTCTTCTTCAATGGTCGGCCTACGAGCCTCGATGCTCTTGTGCTCGGTCACCTTCTCTTTCATTTACGCGTGCCGTTTGAGCTTTCTACCCTTAAAGGAGAAATTCTGAAGCACGAGAATCTAGTTAATTATGTGGAAGAGTTGAGCAAGGAGCTCCTAGGTGGAGGGGAGACATCTCCTGACAGTGAATTCTTTCCCAAAGCCCCTCCTGCGCCTATTCGCATCAAGAAAGCTGCCAAGGTGCCGCCGCCCAAGCCAGTGAGGACCGAAAAGGACAATAGGATGCGAAAGCGGGCCAAGTACTTTATCATCACGCAATTGGTGGCTGTGTTACTGTATGTTGTTTTTGCGGGAATCGAGGTTGATGAGTCTGGAGATGGCGCTGGAGAGGACGATGAAGGTAGTTTTGATGACTGAGGGGTCCAGTTTTAGGGTTTTCTGGTAAGAGGTTGGACGGACGTGGAGAATATTGTCATTAGCCTACTTGGTAGGGTGTATGTATCGATCAATATTTTCATTCGGTCTTGGGAATGCAAGGTCGCAGGTAGCTCCGGGCTCACAAAAAGGTTGGCCCTTTGTGAATGACAGGGTGAATCAGATAAAGCATACAGTAGGATCCATACGTTGAGACAACTACTTATGTTTTGTGCCGGAAGGTACAAATCATGCACGGTGTTATTCGGAATTCATATGGTGTTTGGAATTTTAGTAAAACACCTGAAGGTGCTCTTTTCCCATTCATGTATGGTCTGGAGACTTCCTTGACAATCTTGCGTGTCTGCATTGTCAATCCTTCTAGAGCAATGTCTTAAGTATTCTCGGCACTGTCCAGTTGGAAGTTGTGGACCATTGCTACGTAATAGTTTTGGTAGATTTCTACGTGTTTCTGTCTCGCCACTGTGTTAGAACGAGGTGCCAACATAGAGAGAGAATAAGGAGAGTTTCAAGAATTGTTAGGTTCGACTGCTAGTTTGGAGATTGGAGTTTCAAGTATGTAGGTGTTATTAGGTACCGATTTCAACTTCTACCTATTAGTCACAATACAATGAAACTTGTTTTGCATTTCGCAAACAACGGACTAAAAATGAGATCTCCCTTGCCTTAGTTATGGTTATTGGAAGTGCATGTTTGATGATTCCTTCACTGAATATACAGATTTTCCAAATTGTGTTCACTATTGAGTGTGGAATGCTTAATAAAATTTGAAGACGTTCTTTGAACACGAACGCTCTTTCATCCTCGTAACCACTCACCAGTAAAATACAAGTGTCCGATTGAGAAAGTAACCGAATAATATCCTTAGTGTGCATGTTTATACATGTCCTATGCATGACTCCAGTTTGTCGACAAATTTGGAATTTTTATGCGCAGCAAGTTGTGAGTAATCCATCGTGGATGAAGAGACTCTATTAATAACAAGTCCCCAATAAGGTCTTGGGCCGACTCATTCCAACCGGACCCAGTAAGTTAAGTGAGCTTCTCTGATGCTATTGCCGGAGAAAAGTATCCTACATGTATTCATTAACAGGCTATATGTATAATTCACCACGCAGTGAATCTCCCAGCCGTTTAAGACATCCGTCACAAGTTGTCTCTGATAAAACAGTTTGAATCGAAATGGATGAAATAGTCCGGGAAGCTAGCAAGCTTATCAGACTAGACCTGCTTGCTAACATGATCGAGCGGGCTTAGGGTTAATTTAACTACGCTTGTGCCATTAGAGTGGAAAACCACACAAATTTCAGGTCACAACTGTCTCCACGAAATGTTTGTGGAACACAACGGCAAATGCCACCTCGCAACGCAGGTATAAAATACAACAAATTGTATGAACTGCTGTGACGATCAAAATGATATAATCATAAAACCGTCGAAAAGTTACAATTGCTTTAATACATTATGATACAACTGGTATATTTATCTATTAGCTGCACACATTTTCAGACATTTTCAAGAGTACTCAAATTCATCTATCACATAGACTAAAATGCAAGATTATGAAATTGAGCCCCAAATCAGCACAAGCAGAAGCAGCAATCTGTGAGATATGCTACGTACGCTAATTAGCACAAATTCGCTCCGAACTTTGTGTTCTCTAGATGATTCTTCTCGGCTGATGTATCCAAGGCTTTTAGGACAGGGACAATCATTCCTTTATAAATAACCTACGGAGAATAGAAGATGAGTAACCTTCGCAAAAGTACAAGAGTGCAATAAAAGTGCAAATGCAAGAGTTTGTCAAGATGCTGATATGAGAACGGATAGCTGTACATATGAAACGCATATAGCAATAGAAAAAGTCAGCATTTTTGTAAAACAAGAGTCAGCAACGGTAATGGTTGCTAGGTTCTGAACGTCTTTCAAGGGTTATCAAATGGTATTGAGGGCACCTAGGTGCCCCAGTCAGAGTAGTTTGCTGAAGAGTCAACTGCTATCATGCCCATCTGCAATCACAGCAATCATATTCTCCATAAACTGTTCCCTTGTCGCTACTGGAAACCCAATCAGCACGATTGGCTAATAATCCTGTACTGTGCTCAAAACCTCTTCAGAATTTCGTCTTGTCGAGGTCGTCGAAGTAGGGATGGTTCAGGGCTGACTTCGCTGAAATTCTCTTCGAGGGTTCGTACACCAGCATTTTCTGAAAAAACAAGAGCACAGTTTTGATAGACGATTAGCGGAATGCTACTAATCTCTAGCCTGCTACTTGTGGTACGTGCGTAGTAATATAGTTGGATTTGAAATACATCAATTGGATTGGAAAAGTGCGAGGGAACCAGAGACTTACGGCAAGGAGGTCTAAGCCAACAGCACCGAGGCCAGGCACTGCGAGGGCCAAGTCCTGAGGTCTCCACTGAGGAAACTCGTGCCAATCACGGAAGGCACTCACACCAGGCCAGATTGTTTCGTTCGGTGTGCCCAGAAGTCTGTAGCTCAACAATAATATTTGGTCAAACACAAGAAATGAATTTTGCTTCAGTAGCTCAACAAATGAGATATTTGGTCATTTACAAGAAGGTAATGGACGAAGGCATCCAGCTGTGATGCGAAAGGTTCGGGTGAATGAAACCTGAAGATATGAAGAAGCTGTTGAAGCTCCGAATCTCCGGTGAACAGAGGCTGCTTCCGAATTAGCTCAGCTGCTCAACCAAATCATTTTATCAGGAAAAAATGCTCTACTTGTTCACTCACTAGCCCTACAACAGCTCCAACACCAACTACTACTCGAATTGTTCATTGCCACTACTACACTTTACTCTATTCTCTAAGAAGGCGTACCGAAAATGCAGCCCACAGACCAGATGTCGACTGGGATAGAGTAATGGGTGGCCCCAAGCAGCACTTCAGGAGCTCGGTACCACAGCGTAACGATCTACGGGAAGAAAATTAGAGATGAGTCAGTACAAGGGGGGAGTGTCAACGCTCTAATTTAATAAAGAACTAGAATTGTGCCTCGAAGCGGGAGTGTCGATGACCTCATGAGTGTAGCTCTTCAGTGGAACAGTGAAAGCACGACCGAGCCCAAGGTCGGCAATTTTCAGGCGTCGTGACTCTTTGTCCACCAACAAATTTTGGGGTTTCAAATCTCTGCGACAAATACACTAAGGTGTAAGATCACCCTCTGCTCAGATATGGTGGACTTAGCATACCCCTGAACAGAAGGATTTTACTAAGCGTGCACAGATGCTGACCAGCAAAGTTTGCATCCCTCAAATGCACAAGAAGATTTATCCCATGCTATGATTAAGGGGATCGGAAACATCAAAGATTGGAGCACTTGAAACACACCTGTGCATGACCCCGTGGCTATGGCAGTGGGCAAGTCCGGTGCACAGCTGGTACATGAAACTCTGCAAACAAACATCATACATTCCCTTTATTCCAGCTACATTCCCTTTATTCAAACCTATGCAAATCACGTCAACAATTTCTTGACAGCGGCTTCAAATTTCTAAATTTTGATTTCTAAAATTGCATAGGTGGGCAAGTGCATTGCCCACTCCTGGAAAGCGAATGAACGAACCTGCACTACTTTGGCTTGCAGAGGAGAGCCAGCAGGGCCACGCCCGTGCATGTCAATGTACTTCTTCAGATCGGTATCCATATACTCGAACACCAAATACAGCATTGGCTTATCGTCCTTCTCAACATGCTCCACGCACAGCAGCCTTCACACCCAATGCAAAATAATATACAGAAATTTCATCATCTTTCACCCGATATACCACTCAAATAATCTTTCACATACATGGGGCAATGCCTGCTCCTAAAAGCACACTCCCTCCACCCGCAATGGCAGATCATCTAATCAGAAACTTATCAAACTTTTTCCATGAAGAACTTTCTTTCCAGTGCTCACCTCACGATGTAGATACTGTGGGACAACATCTGCAGGAGCGACACTTCACGCAGGGCGGTGGAGGGGACGCCCTCCTCCTCCATTTCGAGGCGAGTTTTTTTGAGGGCGACCATCTGGCCAGTGCGCTTGTCTCGCGCCTTGTAAACCTTGCCATAGGTGCCCTCGCCCACCTTCTCCAGCTTCTCGTAGTTCTCCATTGCTCCGCTGCGTCGACCGCCCTGCAGCAGCCAGCTCCGCAGTGTACCTGTGCGAGTGAGAAAGTGAGAGAGTGGTAGTTTGAGAGGAGTGTGCTAAGTTAGGGGCGATGGCTGAACAGGGGGTGCCAAGTTAGGGAAAGCAGGGGAGGGGAGGGGAGGCTGGCAGGAGAAAAGAGAGAGAGAGCGTGAGAGAGCGTGCAGAGAGCAGAGAGGCGAGGCTGGACTGGGCTGGGCAGGGCAGGGCAGCCAGCTAGCGGAGGCGCCAACCATGGAAAGCCACTGTGCCAGCCCAACGGCTCTCTCCGGTTCAAATTTGAAAGCCCATCTGGACTACTACTCTTCTACCGTATGTACAGTATTCTAATAATAAGTCTCCAAATGTCCACACACTGACGTCGTCTACTTGCGCTACTAGACTCACTCACGCCGTGTGTCCTGTGCTCCTCTCACACAGGAGATGCTGATGCTCACGCAGTTTTCCTCCATTCATTGGATCAGTAGAAAGAATTGACTTCTTGGTTACAAAAGGCATTGCACGTCTCTACAAAGTTGTGGATGATGAATTGTGTGCCGAACTAATGTGGTTATAATTCTCATGACTTTCATAATTCCAAGTTAAGAGAATTGCCTTGAAGAATTCATATGATAATGACATAATATAGTTGGGATCCTGCCAAATAACCATCTTGCCCAAGTGTTTGCAAACCACCTAACTTGTAAAACTAGTGCCCCATGATTTGTGAAACTGCTGAACAGACCAATACCCATGTGGGGGTGGAAGAAAAGAAAGAAGAAGGAACATTAGTGTTTTATACTGTTCTGCAATGTTTGTGCACCAACTGGCATGGGGGTTCTCACATGAGGCTAGACTTGATGTATTGGAGCTTGCTTCCAAACTAATCCCCTAGAGTTGTTTTCACACTATGATGTCCAATTACCAACACATGCCATGCTTCGTGATTAAAGACTTTGCCATTCTGGCGAAGCCCGCATACTATGAACATGATGCCACAGATCGAGAAGATGTTGAATGTCAATAAAATTTGTTAGTCCATGGGTGGCTTGTCTCCAAGAACGCATTGTTTGCATGTCAAGTTCTTCGAAAGACCTCCCCAGGAAGGCCCAACAAGCATCTTGTAGATGTTGTTGTTCCTCATCTTATGCCCCTTCCCACATGGCTTTAGCTTAGCCTAAAAGTTCGTTCTAAAAACATAGCCTTCGTATCATCAACACTATCTAATCCCGAGCCTAGTTGGCAAAGGACGTGGCATGGTTTAAAAGCCTCAAGCACTTACCCTCCTATCAATACCTAGAGATGAGGCAAGAATGTAGAACCTTGAAAAGTGTCGCTTCTGCCCTTGTGATTGGTTGTTTTTAGTCTTAGCTATGAGGTTACAAGGAGCTCTATTTAAAAAACACTAATGGTAAGATAAATGAGTGGTAAGACATTTAGGGATGGGACAAAAACTATCCACACATGTCATTGGTCGGTAGATAAGTTACTTAACGAAAGGCTACTCAAAAATCTTTGGAGCAAGTTCTTGTAGGTGTACCAGAATAACTAGGTACTTGCACTATAACTGAGAAAGCTTTAGCTGATTTTAGGAAAGACTTTGGTTATTTGGTAACACCTTTACATGGTGAGATTTTTTTGATGCAACTTGCACATCCCTTTATCGCATTTGCCAATGACATCATGCTCCTCCTTTGACAGTGCAATGCTCATTGGCTCCAAGAGAGCTTCAGTGTGGGCCTAGAGAGTCATCCAACCCATGGTGCTCTAAACATGGGGGTTGGTCAAGTGCCCAAGCGAAGAGCACATGCAAAGTGAAGCCGTTCAATTGGTGTTGGAGTTGCTCTAAGGACCAATCAAGCCCACGAATAACCCCGCTAGCCATGGCACGTGCACATCCAACATTTGGCGGGCTGGAGGACTGGGATGGGGTAAAACTAACCCTTGTTTATTGTACTCTATCATTGACTCGGGTCTATGCATGAGGGTGGATCATCTCTCATTCACACCACTTGTCTCTCTCTTTCCCATTTGGAGCTATTCCTTCAAGCATTAGGCAACAACAACTGGCCATCATCATAGGTTAAAGATTTTAAATAAGTAGATAGATGATTGAATGGTTTCTGGTCTAGTCAGAATTGGCTTCCAGTCTTGTGCCCCATTTTGAAGGTTTTTGTTCTTTCTTTCATGATGGAAAACATACATTCTGCTTCAATGTAATAAAACTTCAGTCAGCCAAAAAATTGCATATTTAAGTTTCAAATATGGCACTCAAGTTTGGATGTTATTGTGAATTTACTTTTCCAAAGGATAGGTAATGTAGGTTAGTCTTACAATCTATTGATCAAGTGAGCTCAACCAAGGGTAGAGTGACACATCAATCGATCTCATCCAGCAACCGGCTGTCTATAGGATAAGTTGTTTGAAGAAACTGGGCTTCAGGTTTTTCTCTTTTTCGAGCCACCTTTGCACAAAGTGCAGATACATTTGTGTCTCATTTCTGTATCCTATCAACTTAATATCAAGCAAAGAGTAATACACAGCTAAACATTGAAAGAGTTCCTTGATAAAATAGCTAACCTCTTTCTTGGCAATTTTCATCAGTAAGAGCCTCCCATATTTCAAATACAGTATGACATTGCACCACCATGGAGGATAACTTTATAGGGTGTGAATGATACCAACATCTTGAATCAACCCGTTAGAAACATTAATGTTAAAGACTTCAAGTACTTGCAAGTTTTAAGGTTGCAAAAGTTCTGTTGAAACATAGGGCTTGTAGCCTGAGAAAAAGGCTTATTTGGAGAGGTTAATGTCACCATGTGAGAAGGTGCGTGACTGATAAAGAACTCGAAAAAACTTCAACAGATACTATTTATGGGTACCCAAAATGTGTAAACATTTGATTAAATTCTAGCAAACCTCATAATTGAGCAGAGACTTTTGAATCATTGCCACAACCAACTGTGAGAAAGATATGTGAGAAAGTTATGATGAAGGAACATCAGTTGCTTGGGTTGGTAGGACTTCTTTGAGAGGTCAAAGGTTGTTGACAAATCCCAATCTCTTGGAGAACTGATTATAACACAAATGGCTTCAATCACAGCTGGAATGATGCCAATCCTGACTAAACTACTACTCATGAGTTCCCCTAGGCACTTTGTCAGCCGGAACTTCAGGTCAAAATTATCAACAGACTTGAACAGGTTGTTTCTCAGAGGCGATTGTATGTGGAAGATTCACTACACCAATTAAGTGCATGAAATTCCGTTTGGCATGTACAGTACACATGTGCATCACCTCTGCAGGAAGTCTTCCTTGCAAGCCCAACAAGTGAGGACTGCACCTGACGTCCTTTGAGAAACCTCACCTCATTAGCCTTTTGAGAATGTGCATAATGCTTCTTGTTGTGAGCAAGACATATTGCCGCTTCCAGAGACCAAACACACAAAAGGTTGAGTACCTTGAATAATTGCAAATACTAAGAGAGTTCTGTAAGGATCCTTTGACATTTATCTGTTAAGATTTTGACTGCCTCTGTAAAGAGAACCTCTGGACGTAAGGCCCCAGTAGATTCAATAGAAACTGCACCAACCAACCCACAACCAAAAGAAGCGTCAGCAGATTGCTGAAATAATGATCCAGAAGGATGCTTTTCTGGCTAACATGTATGGAGCACAAAAACAATACCCTCAAAATTGCACTATCTTAAACAATTCCGACCTCAAAGGCTGAAGATTAATATCCCTCTGACCAGCTTAGAATTCACATGGAAAAAACTGCTTACAAAAAGCTTGTTCAAATGAGGGTATAAAATAGGTTTTTGTAAAAGGGTCATTTTTGAAGTAAAAACCTAACGTACTTGTACATCTGCAGAAAATATCAGGAAAAATCAACTCACAAATGAAATGGTCTTTAACTCGACACAGCTGCACTCGCTTGTCCCAGCCATCTCCCCTGACACATTCACGGCACAGAGTGCAGTCTCTTGACCTTGCCACCTTGGCCTTTTTCACTGCACCATTGCGAAATATCAATACAAGGAACAACATGCACACAACCTGACTCACCCACGACTATGTAGTTATCACAGTTGTCTGAACAAAGTCAGAGCCAAAGAAATAAAGCACCAAAAGTTGTGCCCACAACTGGTGGGATTTCCAGTAAACCTGTAGAAGAGACGAATACCTGAGCCCATGTCCTCAATGTCAAAAACATTTGCAGGGCATTTCTGAACAAGCTCCTCGGCAAGCTTGCCTTCCACATCTTCCAACATATTCACCTTTCAAGAAACAGCACACAAGCATTCTAAGAAAATGGAATTTAAATTTAAAGCTTCATACTGCACAGAGCACAAACACATTAAATAATTTGCAACTTCCGATAATATCAAAATAATGGGTGCGATGGTTGCCAGATAGTAAAGAGTGTCAGGTTCAGGGTAAAACCTTGCAATCAAGAAGACAAATTTAAAGAACCACTATGTTTCCTTCTATACTCACAATTGAAACATATTTATTTATGTCCTAGCATACCTCAGGAAGCATCCTATACTTTGCGGTTGCAACAGGAGACCACTTTGCATGAGTCTTGCCAATCCCTTTTGTTGCATGTGCTTCAAGTTCCATAGCCTGCCATTAAAGATTGATACAGATTCAGCAAAGCAAATAGGTTCACTTCTGTAATAGAAAAAAACCAAGGGATTCTACAGAAAATGTCCTACAGAAAAAATATTCTAAACATGCCACAAAATTGCAAGCAAAATTGTATAATATATAGACTCCATAATATGCAACTGCAAATTATAGAATTATGCAGGACAAATCGATCATTCATACCTGACCTGGCCTAAGCCTTGCAACAATGATGTCAGGGTACTGACAAGCTATGCCTTCTTGGGGTATACCAGGCAAAGTCTCTTGGCTAGACCCATAAGATGTGAACTTTGCCCTTGTATCAAACGGCATCTCGCTACCTTCAGGTAGCCACTTCAACTGATCGGACTTTACTGCAATAATGAATTGAAATGATCACTTCAAGAATTGCCTCACCAATTTCTTCATGCTTGAGCTTAAAAGACTTCTACTGAAAATCATGGACTAGAGAACTGCTGCCAATAAAGAACATAAAATCTGTAGTCCTATGGTCTAGCAGAATGCAAATGAAAGTATACCCTGCAGTTTCAAGTTCCATCCCAACTCATGAAAGTGAGCTCATAGAGCTAAACAAGGACAAGTCCTTATGGAAAAACAATACAAAGTAGTACCAAGTAGTGAGAGAAGGCCAACCAGTGCCATTGACAAGTCGCTCCCCTTGGCGAGTACACACCACATCAAGTTTGAACACGATCGTGTTTTTCTCATTTGCAGTTTCCTCCTCTACATATACAATGAAAATTGTGAGTATTGGACCTTAAGTTCCAGGCAGATATGTATTGAAATGATAAGGGAAAAATCTGCACAAGTAATGGGAGCCTTGAGCATGCCAGGTAGGCATCTTAAGTGCAATCCTAACCCAGATATGATCATCAGTAACTTTGCAAAGTGAACCACATCACCACTCCCTCATCCCCCTATTCATGTCAAGGTCGCTATATTGAACAAACTTTGACGACAGATGTTTATGTGAACTAATTTGGAAACAAAAGTATCAGAGAAGAAAAAAAAAAAGAAAAAAAGAAAAAAAAGGTTTTGCTGCATACCACTTTTGTAATCAAAGAGCCTTGGGTCTACTTTGATGGGCAGCAATCCAAGGCGGTGAGCAAGAACTTCATCCTGAATAACAGACGTGTTGTTTGCAATGTATACCTTCTCTATTGCCATTGTCGGCACCTGCAAGTATAGTGAGAAGGGTTAGTGAATGCTCCTCAACCTTCAGAGCAATATAGGCATTCTGTGGTGGTCCGAAATAGGTGGGATGCTTAAGCCCCAGAATCATTGAAAAAATTCCCCTTCTAAAAAACTGTGCTGCCCTGATGCATGTAATGCATGTTAGACTGCAGGTTAGGAATCCTGTATCACTTCAGCCTTCAGATGTACGTAAGCTCTCTCTCTGCGTTGTAAACAACTGAATCGCCAACCTGTTATCCAACCTATATCCCAGTTTCAATAGTCCACTAGAATTTCACTGGAAAAAAAAACAAGGTCACTAGAAGTCGTGGCTATAACCTAACATCTAAACTCTAAACAGAGATAAGAGGCTACAAACCTCAGCGATGAGAATCCGCCGGAAAGCATTGGCAACAGCAGCATCGATACCAATAAGGTCAAACTCGATGTCCTCCTCATTCAAAGAAATAATTTCCACTCGTAGGTTCTTGCAAAAATCTTCAAGACGCAAGCTGTTGTCCACACCATAAGCCATGTATGCACCAGAATACTGCACCGAGTCTGTCTGTTCCAAAACACACAACTCATTCGCCAAATGAGTCCAGGAACTACGAGGACGGGGGTAACATTGTACTTATTGAAAGATGAAGAGATCCTCGAAACTGCTACAACTCTTGTAAACATTTCAATTCTTTCTGGTTCCCAGAGACCGGAATGAGTGATTAGTGGCATCTGCGCTTGCTTCAGAATATGTGTACGCTTACAAAATTGAAGACTATCCAAATTTACACATAGTAAGTTTCCTATACCGAGTAACGAATTTGGATGTCCCGGATACAAATATTTCTACCTCCCTTTCTTCCTGAAATTTCAACATGAAGATTCAAGATCGCAGTTCTGGTAAACTTGGCCTACTCTCTCCACTGGCTGTTGGTGTTTGTGTAATACGACAGCTTCTCCAAGCAAGTCATGCTAGTTTGCGAGCACACTTGTCCAGGAATATCCTCAAGGTTCATCCATGCAGGAGTCCAATTCACATCACGAACCCAGGGGTACATATTACTCTACACGATATAATGTCCGGCCAAAGAGGTTGAAAATCCTTTCCCTTCATCAAGTGGTGCTACAGTAATAACATCCCTCCAAACTACGCTGCAGAACCCTCTGTGTTAGACTCAGAATCTTCTGGGCCCTTCTTCAAAACTTCAAATGACTTATAGCATCGGTTGTGTACCATTAGTCCCGTAGAGACATTAAAACAACTTCAATCTCCCACCAGAAAAATATTTCAAGCAACTCATCCCACAAATTCCCAGCGGCTATCCGTACCCACTGCTCATGACAGAACATCTAATTCCCAAACCCTGCCAATCTAGCTGAACCTTGGACCACTATCAATTTAAGACAATGCCAGGCCCTTCAATCTCGATTGCCTCCCATGATGCGCAGATGAATTCTCCTGAAAATGCAATACAGCTGCAATCGAAACAGAAAAAAAAAAGACGATGGTGATAAAAAATAACGCACATATGAAGGCGCATCAACCGCGCACACCACCCTTGTGCGCTGCAGCTCCAGGTTAGCGGGCAGTTTGGGTGAAGCTCCAGAGGAAGAGTCCGCCATGATGTCTTCCGCCGCAAACCCACCCCTCCGAATCCCGTAACAGAACAGAAATACTCGCACAAGTCAGGTCTCACAACTACCACTCTACCAACATCAACAACCACTTGCAATGTCTCCAATACCCTGAACTCACAATGTGGGAGATACAAAGGGTGTGCACAACCCTAACCCCAAACCCTAGCTATGGTGAGGGCAGTTTTGCAAATGAGCAGAGAGCAGGGGAGGCCGAAGGGCAAGGAAGGTGACGGCAGTGACGGGCAGTGACGGGCACCACTCTGTCCTGTAAAAAGTAAGTTACGACTCCACTTGCTAGGGTTTAGGGTTTTAGGAGCTTGGATGACCCTGGGAGGAGAAACCCAAACCTCGTGGTCTGTGCCGTAATTTGTGGACTGGTTGTGCAGTTAGATGATGCCAAGGACACGAGATTAAGTTAGTCTTGGCAAGAGAAGAGAAGGGCAGAGGTCAAAGCGCTCCTTCATTGTTATCGCCGAGACAAAGGAAGTTCTCGTAGTTTGGGCAGGAATTTGCAGGCATGGCGTCTCATGGACATGATGGGATGGACTCTTTGAACGACGGATTCACGGCGATGGAGTTGTTTAGCCAAGGTTTCTCCTATACTTATGATGATTTGATTTTCCACCCAGCCTACATTGGATTTCCAGTGGATGCTGTGGACCTGTCCACCTCTCTTACGAAAAACATCAAGCTGCGAACACCATGTGTGTCATCACCCATGGACACTGTGACGGAGGCTTCCATGGCCGCCGCCATGGCAGCCGTAGGTGGGATTGGGTTCATCCACTACAACAATTCACCACAGGAGCAAGCAGCTTTGGTGAAGAAGGCGAAGAAGCTCAGGGTGGGATTTGTTGCTGACCCGGTATGTGTGCAGCCATCCGACTGTGTGGCCGACATTGACTCTTTGAAGGCCAGGAAGGGATTTTCGTCGGTACTTGTAACACAGGATGGTACACTCAAATCAAAGTTAGTTGGAATCGTCACAAGCCGGGACATAGATTTCATCCGAGACCGCAACACCGAGGTAAGCGAGGTGATGAGTCGTGACCTCCTTACCGCCCCCTCAGGTTCCACATTGGAGGAGGCTGCCAAGATTTTGATACAAAGTAAGAAGAGTTTGTTGCCACTGGTGACAGACAGCGGAATTGTAGAGGAGCTTCTATGTCGAACAGACTTGAAGATGCACCATGAGCTTCCAGCATTCGGAGCACCTTCTCTTGGCTCAGACTCCAAGTTCCTTGTCGGTGCTGCAGTGGGTACCCGCGAAAGTGATAAAGCACGGTTGCAGGTGCTGGTAGAAGCAGGTGTCAATGTAGTCATCCTTGACAGCTCTCAAGGGGATTCGATATACCAGAGGCACATGATAGAGTATGTGAAGAAGGCTCACCCGGGATTGGATGTCATAGGTGGCAATGTTGTTACAGCATACCAAGCTAGGAATTTGATTGAGGCTGGCGTAGACGGCTTGCGAGTCGGCATGGGTTCGGGCTCTATTTGCACAACTCAAGAAGTTTGCGCAGTTGGAAGGGGCCAAGTATGTTGTCTCATTCTTCTTACTACCTGGTTCACGAATGCATCCTGACTGTATATATGCTAGGTACCTTCCCTTCAGGAGATTTTGTTGGATTTCTGGACATTAAAGGGACATTGGGAGTTGAAGGTAATGTGAAAGGACAATAGCTGGGGTTTATGAATATATATGCAATTGTGGGGATCGCACTTTAAACTTCCTGCACAGATGGTGGGCACACTTGTTTTGTGCAGGTTTTCAATTTTATATCTGATATATATGCTGCCTCCACTATTTATTTTTGCCATCAATCTTGCTTGATCATGTCGATTTATTTATGGGTGGATGTGCCTGTCAATGAGTTCAGGGCACGGCCGTGTACAAAACAGCAGCTGTGGCAAATGCTATGGGGGTTCCTATTATAGCTGATGGTGGTATCGCAAATTCTGGACACATAGTGAAGGCATTATCCTTGGGAGCGTCAACTGTTATGATGGGCAGCTTTCTTGCGGGCACAGACGAGGCCCCAGGGGATTTCTACATGCAGGTAGTACCCGATCTGCAAAAAGATGTTGCTATTGTATTTTGAGTCATCTACTCTGGGAATTTGCCTCCTTGTACCTCTGGCCTCCAGTAGAATATAGTTTGGCCATGTAATACAACCAGGTTGATATGTCAGACGGAGTGCTTTGCAGTCTGTATGAGGGAAATGTGGGGCTCCTGGTCCCAGCTGGAGAACTCTCCAATTCATTTTTATGCATCGTCAAAATGCTTGGATGTGTAGTAGAGCTCACATTACACCATGCAATGTGATAGTTGTTTTACAGTTTACTCTATGCTTAGGTTCATTTACATATTATTCATTATTGAGAGGGTTTGGACTGGTAAATCATTTTTTTAACCTTGAGTTTCTTGTGGTCATATCAGGATGGTGTCAGGCTTAAGAATTATCGAGGAATGGGTTCTCTGGAAGCAATGGCAAAGGGCAGCGATGCCCGCTACCTTGGTGACAAATCTCGCTTGAAGATTGCACAAGGTGTTTCGGGCTCTGTTGCTGCAAAGGGTTTGGTGTTGCGTCTCGTTCCTTATACTATGCAGGCTGTGAAGCAGGGATTGCAAGATCTTGGTGTAGCCTCAATTCATGCTGCCCATGATGCGCTCAAATCTGGAACTATTAGATTAGAGGTGCATATTTCATCTCCTTGTTCATTGCTCGATTTGTTGAGGAAGTTCAATTCAAGATGTTTATGCAGCTCATTTGACAAGTTGATCAATATGAATTTATTTTCCTTAAGATTGTCTCTTCTCCATTTAGAACTATTGTTCAGTAAATGTGGCTAATGGATCATGAATTGTTGTTGGCAGGTGAGAACTGGGGCTGCACAAAGAGAAGGTGGAGTACACGATTTGGTATCGTATGAGAAGAGGCGATTTTGAGGCCTTCGAGACTAGCGTAGGAGATTGTAGTATATGATACCGTTGAGAGTATTCTTATTTGAGTGCTTACCCTTGTTGTTAAGTCCTGACTCAGTTTCTTGAGCTTTTTGTACCAAGAAGGGTGGCACAAGCCTCTAAACTTCAATTCCAAATTTCTACAGATGATTTACATCAGCCAGGTTGAGCTCCCACATCCTGAGGTTTAGAGTCACTCAAGCATAGCAGGGTTTTATAACTCCAGAGCTGTGTGTTTCTGTGAACAACTATTTGAAGCTATCAAAGAATAGGATCTTCAGAGGTGGCTAATCAGTTTATGCTTGTTTATGCTCTGAAGTGTAACTTTAATCCGGCTGCATCGTTCTTCAAAATTAGGGTTTGACTCTGAATCAACTTATTGGAGGTCATTACTTTGCCTTTGGGTACCAATTTTCAACACCTATCAGTTAGCAATTCAAATCAATCTCCCTAATGTATGAAAGAGCACATAGCAATGACTGAGAAAACATCGTTCTCTGATTTGGATTGATGTGGAGAAATGACTTTGAAAGAATTGCTTCAACTTGCATAATGATCTTGGCACCAAGGAGATTCAACCGTCAGGAAACTCAGAACTGAAAAATCAATGCAAGTGGGAAAAATCTCTTACAAGTAACTGCACTTACTTTATCAAAGACTGGGATGCAATAAGTCTTCCAATTGATGTACATTTAGGTCCATAAGCACTTTGGCTTCCCGGACTTTAAAATCGATTTCATTTCATTGTGGTGCAGTGGGCTTGGTGCAGATTCTGTGTAACGTACCTTGCATGAGTAGGGTTAAATTCCGTGACCAGCTTGTTAGAGCTCAATACCTTCTCTCTCTGGATGCCAATTTCCAACTCCTATCAGGCATCAATCACTGTGTAGTTCAAGAGAGAATACACGGCACAAACATCTCAATGATGGTGAAATAATTCCAAAAAATATCTCTTCAACTTGCACAACATCTTAAGGCGATTCAACCTCCGGGAAGTATGCGTGGATAATTCACCCTACTCCACGTGATCCGCAGCAAGCCACGTCTAGCAGACCCGGGCAGCTGATACTGTAGATTTGCGACTATCGGATGTTTCAAAGGCGTAGATATTGCCACGTAGATATCGAGGGATGCAAACTTTAAAGTCCAAAAGATACTTTTGGCTTTCCTTTACCAAAAAGCGTCGTCATCGAGAGCAATCGACTGTCCGGATGCGCCAATTCCTGAATGAACTTTCAACTTGCAATTTATCTGTCTTATATGGAAGCTTGATGATTATATGTCCAGTTAGGTCCACGCAAGTCGAACAAGAATCAACCGCGGATAGGTTAGTACTGTTCTCATTTCTCACAGCCCGGTTGATGTCGGCTCATTTTCGCTGGGGCTGGGCCTTTATTAGAAATTTGAGTTCTTCGTTTGTAATATGTGAATCTTTGTAAGTTTCTCTCCATCTTGTTCTTCGGTTTAGGGTTTTAGGGGTTGTAGGATAGTCTCCCTCGAAACTTGCCAGTATTTGACCACCTGGATGTTCTGGTCTGTTTCTTGGCCTGTCATTTGGATTGAGAAAGTGGCGAAAAACCTGGAGTTGGGTCGGTGGGTTGTCATGTCAATAACTATGTGCAAATTGCTTCTTTAAGTACACGGGCTTTGCATCGGTTTAGGGCTGTAAGAAGAATCAGAAGCGTTATTCTCACAATCTATTCATGTGAAGGCCAAGGCTGACAAAATTGTTGAGATACTCGGTCCCTTGAAGATTCATCGATGACTTCGACTTTACATTGGGTAGAGTCTTTGGCAGCTACGAGCTGCCAATGCACCTCTTCCCCAGGTCCCATTGCTCGACACAATCGCCTCGAGTATCGGAATTCAGTTCCGTTGAGACGAATATCGTCAACCTTTCCATATTTGCGAGGTCAGCAGCTAGGCAGCCAATTAAAGAAGAACTCGCCAATTGTTCAAGGAAGGAGGGCTTTCGATATCCACAGATGCGTCAAGTGCGAACGAGTGGTGGCAGGACAAGGGGGAGGAATCGAAGAGGGGGGTGGGATTAAAGCGCTTAAGACGTTGCAAGAAGAGATCAAGCTGGTGGCATCATCGTCGTCTGTAACTGCGATTTCGGAAAGAACGACTGTGAATTTTCCTGCTGCAACCTCCGCAGATGAAATTCTACGTGAAGTTGCGAGTAAGCCCCAGAAAACAATGTGGTCACGTACTTCACAATGTTGTACAAGATTAAGAACCTTCTTATGTGGTGCTCAAATCACCAGAAAATAAAAAGGAATCAGGCCAAATATGATGGCTTCAGCAGCTCTCACACATCCAAATAATTAGTTGGCCTCACTTCATTTTATGAAAAAAGCTGCACATGGCATTCTTTTAGCAAACACATGGCAATCAATGACAAGCTTACCATACCAGGCCAAGGTGATGCACAGACATGTTGATGAAGGACAGGCTGTTGTGTCATAGCAGTCTCAATTAGATCAATCATTATTTCGCCTTTTTCTAGGTTTTGCAAAGGTGTAAGTTGGTTCTTAATACTCTTGATGATTGTGCAGCCTCAAGGGAGAAAGAAGTTCCAAGCTCTTCATGTGTAGCCCCCATCGAGAATGCTATGGAGAAAGAGGCATGGGCATTGTTGAAGGAGGCAATTGTCACTTATTGTGGGGAGCCAGTGGGCACAATTGCAGCCAATGACCCAACCGACCCCCACCCATTAAATTATGACCAAGTCTTCATCCGTGACTTCATTCCATCCGCTGTTGCCTTCCTACTCAAAGGAGAACATGAGATTGTTCGCAATTTTCTCCTCCACACCTTGCAGCTGCAGGTATGATTGTAGGATTTATAAGGTATGCGGGTGTTGTTTGGTTAGATTGCCCTTGTTCTCCATCGTCTATTGATCACATTTACGTCTTGAAGTTTGTGTTGCATGAGCAAATCTATGTTGAAACATCAACAAAAATTGGTTTGAAAACTGGACCTCATTTGATTTAGTTATGGTTATTGAGAGTGCATGTGTGTAGATTCATCAATGAATACATAGGTCCCCCCAATTACGTTGACTATTGAGTGTAGAGCAGTTAATAAAATGTGAAGGCATAGCCCAATCTCATTTAAACATGTATCATTATGGTGTTTATTCTTAGATCCACACCTAAGCACACACAATTTATTCGGTTAGTGTCTTTTATGTCTTTCTATCGAGGGTATTAGGGTTTAGGGTTTTTGGGTGCATGATTGTTGTGTTTGTGTTTCTCAGAGCTGGGAGAAGACAGTGGATTGCTACAGTCCAGGGCAAGGGTTGATGCCAGCCAGTTTCAAGGTTCGAACGGTATATCTGGATGGAAATCCAGAGAATGGCACTGAGGAGATTTTGGATCCAGATTTTGGGGAGGCAGCTATTGGTCGGGTTGCTCCTGTTGATTCTGGTAATATGTTAGTTCTTACTTGTTGTATTGGTATTGTAAATTTCAGCTAGGACCATTGCAGCCTTTTTTGAAGAATTGTTATGTGTTGTGTGGGTGGGAAGACCACCCTTGTTTATGTTCAAGAGTTTATGTTGAAACTTTATTTAGTTCATTCTTTTATGTCAAGAAGAAAAGAAAAAACTACTCATATGTGACATTGATGAGCAAAGTACTATGTATTTGCATCTGAGGGCAACCAGGCTGTATCTTTGAATCCCAACTCTTCAATGATGATATGATATGTAACCGATATGAAAATTACTCCTGAAAAATGAGTTGATTTTAAGTAGGGTCATGTCAGTTCAAAATGGAAGCATGTAGCTCAAATACATGCTTTTGTGCATAGAGATTGGGCCTTCTCGACACTTAGGGGTTAATTTTACTGTTACACTGGTGTGGCAGGTCTTTGGTGGATCATATTATTGAGAGCATATGGCAAATGCACAGGAGACATGTCATTGCAAGAAAGAGTCGATGTGCAAACGGGCATGAAGATGATATTGAAGGTTTGCCTAGCAGATGGCTTTGACATGTTCCCCTCTTTGTTGGTGACGGACGGCTCTTGCATGATTGATCGACGAATGGGCATTCATGGACATCCCCTTGAAATCCAGGTTTGTACATGGAATTGTTTGTTCCTTTGTTAGACTAGAAAGGTTTACATTCCCTGCTGTTTAAAATTGGAATGAAATACTTCCTCTAGTACATTCCTCTTTGAAAGAACCTTCTCCACCTTTGCTATTTAACCAAGTCTTCCTGCCTCAAATCATAGAAGATCATTAACAAACAGTTGTTTGATGAGTATGAAATTTGATTATTTGTCCTCCATGGAAGGGATGTTTCAACAATGCATCGATATTGAAAGCATCAACAAATTATATGTGGTGCATATTATTATACAACTGTACATTCTTCAGTCAACGTCAACTTCCTGTTTCTCTTGATACACCAAAACAAATCAGAGCTGGTTATCCTTCCTAAGCAGCTCTTAAATCACAATTGTGTAGACCACATAGGTTTAAACCGTTAACACATTGATGTGGTTGAGAAGGGGTCACAAACTAAGATATAAACATTTAAAGAATGTAGGAGATTGCTTCTCAAAGGTCCTCTCTCTGTATAAATATTGATCTTGACTTGGACAGCATCCTCTCTGCAGGCTCTTTTCTATCAAGCGTTGCGATGTGCTCGGGAGATTCTTTTGGCAGACGATGGAGCACAAGAATTGACTAGAGCAATAAACTCGAGATTGGCTGCCTTATCATTTCACATCCAAGAATATTATTGGTTAGACCTTCGCAAGTTGAATGAGATTTACAGATACAAGACTGAGGAATATTCAACTGAAGCTGTAAACAAGTTTAATATCTACCCAGAACAGGTGTCACAGTGGTTACTGGAGTGGATGCCTGAAAAAGGTGGCTATTTCATTGGAAACCTACAACCTGCACATATGGACTTTCGGTGGTTTACTCTGGGAAATGTTTGGACAATATGTGGGGCTTTGGCTACAAAGGAGCAATCTGAAGAGATTTTGGAGCTCATTGAGGCAAAGTGGGATGATCTTATAGGAACTATGCCTATGAAGATCTGTTTCCCAGCCCTCACGGAAGATGAATGGCGCATCATCACGGGTGCAGACCCAAAAAACACGTAAGGATGTAAATTCAACCTGCCTTCAGATGTGTGTACAAAATAATCCATCCAATATTGTGTCTTTAGGCGAAAGAGGTGCACTATAAGGTAAATGTGTCTTAAATGGTTAAGATCTCTCAAAGTCAGAAGTGCCAGAGTCATGAAATGTCCAAGTAGACCCCCTATTATGTTAACTATTGAGGCGCAACTCATCAACAAATTTTAAGCACGCAGCGCAGTCTTCTTAAAGCACGTGTTTTTGGTGTCCATTCTTAGATCCACACCTACCCACAAACCATGCAAATATAGGGTGTCTGATAAAAGATAAGTAACCGAATTAGGCACATTAATCTTAATGAAAACAACTTTTATCCTCTAGCTTGGGTCTACACACAAGACTGTTGCAAATTGCATCAGAGGAAGTCTAAATTATATCCAATTTTGTTTGTTATTATGTTTGGTGTCCACCTCTATTGGCACAAATGGACTGTCAACAGTTTGGGAGTGGATTTTCTGTTGGTGGGTCTCGTAAAAAAATATTTTGAATTTGCATTGTCAATGTTTGTATATATACAGTGATTTTGTTGCAGACGCTAATGGCATGGGTGACCTCTGCAGAGCCTGGTCTTATCACAACGGAGGTTCATGGCCAACCCTTATATGGCAATTTACAGTTGCATGCATAAAAATGAATCGCCCCGATCTTGCGGAAAAGGCGGTCTGTGTGGCTGAGCAGCGTCTTTCACGGGACCAGTGGCCAGAATATTATGATACAAGATCAGGCCGTCTTATTGGGAAGCAAGCCCGGCTGTACCAAACATGGTCCATTGCAGGCTATTTAACTGCGAAAATGATGTTGAAGAATCCTGCAGCTGCAACCTGGCTAACCTGTGAAGAAGAAGATGCTTTTGCTTCAATGTCATGTGGAATTGAGATGAACCCTCGTCAAAAACCAAGATTCAAAGCATCAGCAAAATCCTTTATTATATAGTAGAGCTCCTACACAAGATTGGAATAGTGCATATGATAGATGAGGTACACTCCTTTGTGTCAGATTAATGTGGGCCACACTAATTCCCGATTGCCCACACTATTTTTTAATTTGAACAGTAATCCTTCATAGAGCCCTACTATTCCCGAAATTTACCACACCTACACCTACAAAGGAGTACCAAGTCATCGTCCCACAAGGTTTACCAGAATTGTACTCTAACATAAGGTTAGCCAATCTTATTGTGTTCAACATGTGGTTGTCCCTCTGATTTCCTATTCATGATAAAAGCTTCTCCGAGTGTATTTGGGCAATATATCTCCATGTTCCATGTCAGTGTAATGATTATATATTATTGTTTGCATTTCTCATATTTTTAATAGTTGTTTCTACATCTAGGAATGAATGCAGAGATCCAACTCTATGCTCATACAGTTACAAATGTATGTAATATCTGCATATAGCATAATCATGCAAACACCAAGAAAAAGCCAAAAGTATGTAGACCCTTCGTCTTCTCTTATGTCAATCCATGATGATGACCTTTGCTGATAATGAAGAACACGAAGAGGTATATAAGCTTACATGAGAAGCCTGATATGATTAAAATGTAAGAAGTTCAAACATATAGATACTATTCCATAGGCCATTGTGAAGGTCTCTCAACTTGGTGCAAACAGTATATCATGTGTACAAAATATTTGCATTTCGAATGCTTCAACTTCAAATCCTCCACCAGTTTGCTCTACAGGGTGGGTGGACAATAATTGGACAAACTTATCCACCGCGTTCACGAGCCAAGTGGAAGTCCTCAATCAGCTTGAGGCAACTGTCATACCTCAACAGTATACTAAGATCTTACAGCAATTAAACCACAGTATGATCAGAAATTAAATTCCATAACTACCACACCATATTGCAGCGAACGTTGCTGTATAATGGACATATAAGACAGCACATTTCATGATATTGTTGCCATATTTGGTAAACCAACCCATTCTTATGCTTCTAGACGAAATCAAACACCAACAAACAATAGCCATAAAAGAAGATTCACTCATTGCAATATTTATTTCTTGTGTGAATAACATTAAAATTTTAAGTATACCATTAACATTTTCAATTAACAACACATGACTGAAAACCATACTGATAATTGACCTGCACATTTGATATTCTAACAAACTACAACAACTATAAGAAACTATTTTAAACTGTAGGAATCCAATTCAAACGCAGAGTGGGAGTCCACTAATAAACTAGTTAGCAAACCTAGATATGCAAAGAGCCGTGAACTACTTCAGCATAACCTAGATATGCAGAGAGCCATCGCTTCTTACTCGTGAGATGCGAGCCACAGAAGTCTTCCCGTCTGCAAGATGTCCATCCTTCTCTGAAACATGCAAGGAGGTTTGGGCCAGGGAAACAAGCGAAGTGTGGCTGCGGCGTTGGTGTGGGTGATCCTTAACAAGGCCGATACCTTGACCAGAATTGCTGCGAGGATGTCGGTGATGAGAGGCCAATTCTGAGGGGGCTCGACTCTTACTTGTACCAGTATGGCCTCCATGTGTGGTAGTGGCCTTATGCCGATGATGTGATGATGAGTGTGATGTGGGGCCAGCAGGTAAGGCACACGGACCTCCTCGTCGAGTCTGGGTTTTGCCATGTGCAGATGATTTTCCTCGCTGGTGAGAATGGTGGCTGGTAGCCAAGGCAACTTTGGCAACGCTATCAACTAATGCATCTCGAGCAGACACGGACTTCAAAGCTTGCTTATTAAGATATAAAACATGAGGTGCAAGTCCAGACACCAGCTTCCGCAGAGGTTCTTCACCCAGGTTACTGTGCAATGGGTTTCCCAGGAGATTGATTGCCTGAAGAGAGTTGTAGTTGGCAGCCAACTGTCCAATCGACTTGGCTGATGTTAACTTGTTGAAACTGAGGTCAATGTAGCTTACTTTCAAAAGTCGATGAAGCCCTTCAACCTCACTGATTTTATTCCCTGCCAGATGGAGTTCTCGGAGCGAAGAGCAGTTCGCCAAACCTGTTATAAATAGACATCAAGATTAGCTTAGAACACCCTTAGAATTTCAAAACAAACAACGTCTCAAAAAAATCACATCGTGAAAATGTCCATTCTATGAAGGCTAATGCAATTCTGGTTTCATGAGATTATCACCATCACAAGAATACTGACCATGTCCCATTCGTGAGATGCGATTGAAGGATAGATTCAGCACACGAAGGCGACTAAGGTCATGCAGGCCTTCAAGAACAGCAATCTTGTTACGAGACAAGTCCAGGGAGTGTAGACTTTTCGGAAGATACCCAGGAACAATCCGCACTGCAACACAACCACAACTTGATCAAACCATCTTCACCTCAAGTAACTTCAAGAGCCCTATTAGTCTTGATTTGGACAAACATATGCAATAGAGATGCAATCTATCCGATGACTAGGTTACAACAGAATTCAAAAATGACCAGAACCACACACTCTTAAGTGACTGATCAAGACAAACCTAAAGCATTTGCTGAGAGATTGAGAGTCTTCAAATTGTGGTATGTGCCAAGATGTGGCATTAGTTTCAATCCCACGCCAGAGAAGTGAGCCACTGTTGATAGAGGATTGACGGACTGAGCAATCATGCTAGCCATCTCACTGTCAGCATCCAATTGTACATCACCATGTTGGTCTCTGCGGTCCAACAAAGTTCCACTATCTGGATGCACCTGGTTAGATCGAAAACCCTTTGTCCTAAAGAAAGAAGCTGCAGGTGCTGATGGTGAAGTGGGCTCTGCATCTAGCTCTGCTGTAATCTCAAACTCTTCCTCAGCTGGCAAGGCAATTGGATCAATGCTGCTGATCCACTCCTCCACCCTCCTTAAATCAGGCCTTTCATACTGAGAAGCTTTTAGTACTCTGCCTTTTCCTATTCCTTGGATGTGATGCTCTGGGGACATTGGTGAGGCAACAGACTGGACAGGCTGAAAGTCCCTGGTATTCACATTGTCTCCAGCAATGACTTTCTGTACGACCTCCTCATCAGTGGGCATGAGGGCCTCACCGCTCTTAACAGTAGGTCCACTAGCAACACTCTCAGGTTGAGGGACACCACTTGAAAAGAGAGGCGCACTACTGTAACAATCAGCATCAGATGAATACCCTGCAGCATTCAAAGGTGGTGATGCATCCAGCAACTTGCTAGGAGATGGGCTACATATTAAAGCATTTTGCTCCCGATGGATGTTTCGATGGGTAACAAGGAATACTTTCCACCAAGGTTTCTGTTTGAAGATTGGAACAACAACTTCCTCTGGATATTGTACAGTACGAGGGAAACTGTTAGCAGCCTGGGGTGCATCTTCTGAATGTGAGCTTTCAACCATATTCTTTGGCAATGTCAAGGCCATCTCTTTACTGCTAAGATCCACTGACGAAGGGCTCTCTTGTGACATCACTGCCGCATCACAACCATGTAATTTGCTCGGATCCTGCTGAGACACAAGCTCCATGTCACTGAAACCACCTTCACTGCGTGTTTCCTTTAAACCAAACTTCACATCATCTGATCGGCAGCCACAGTCACTCCCTTTTGCTTCTTTATCACTGTGCCCAATGCCCAGTTCATTATCATCATAAATGCCAGGATCACTCACATAATCACCACCAGCTTCCTCATCAAAGAAACGCCTAGCACCCACATCAGATGTGCAAGCCACATTGGAGTGAAACTCATAATAAGCTGCAGTTGCACGATCCACAGTGAACCCCGAACACTCATCATCAGGAGAGAGTTCACCACTGCCTGACCCTTCTGCATCATGCTCAGTTCCAAATATCTGCAAATCTGGGGCCTCTGCATTGAACAATAGGCATGATGAGATATGGTCTGAAAGTCCTCTTAAGCACTATACACTACAAGAAAGATAAAGGACGTCCAAAGAAATCAAAATCAGATAGCCAAAAAACAATTCGCATAAAACCAGACATCCAGAAGGTAATTTGATACATACTCTCAATGTCGTCGTCTTCATCCCCACCTTCATATGCTACTTCACCACCAGTATGCACAGGATCCTCATCTCCAGATCGAGAAACCAGTCCTCCCATGTTGTTTTCAGGCTGTATATTTTTTTCTTTTCCAGAAACTACTTTTTCATCAGACCCCACATTAACCAAGTCTGATGTGTCAAACTCAAACACGTCAGACAGAGGTGTTTTAACAGGCTCAGCACTAGACAGATCAGTTGCTGACCAACATGCCACATTATCTTGCACTGCCCACTCTGCTATTGAAGGGACCGTGACCAATTTCTGTGGCATGCTTCCTACCGACGCTGTGACTGCTGAATCTGCCTTTGCAAAGAGAGTGGTATCTTTCTCAATGCCATGCCCTTTATGGATCAATTCACACAGTTTTTCACCCTCTACGCCCTCAGCTGCTGTGACCTGCACTCACAAGGTGTTTAAGTCACAAACTTGTTCGCAAAAGCTAACCAGAAGCATTTTCTCTGGATAAAAGCACCTACCATTCATCCACCTAAGACAAGATTAAAAGGAAGGAAAAAAATGCAAACGCACCAAGTTTCTACTTGATTAAGCTGGTGAACAAACTTTTCAAACCACTTTCAAAAGAAAAATCAAATTAAAAGTTTCCACATGGAAATCATGTTTTTCTATTTTCAAGACATAGATGGATAAGACCCTAATCAGAAATTTGAGAATAAGTGCACTATAAGTTATGTAAACCCAGTACACCACTTGTACAATACTACTGTGGACAGGACAGCTCCAACAACATCTCGCAGTCATGCATCTACAGATATCCCATGTGATTTTTAAGAATAAGGCAATATGGTTTCATATGTCAATGATCATGAAGGGAGAGGATCGGTACCTTTGTTTCCCCTTTCCGAGAAAACATGGCTCTCAGACAAGTAATCTTTGCCATGTTCCCTCCAGCCACACTACTCACAGAAGAGAAACAACAACTTCAAGTTCCTCCCCTCCTGGTCAAAAAATTTCCGACCAACTTCGTTGCAGCCAAAATATTGCTCTCCAAACTCCACCAACATCTGATGGTACTTGTGCATGCCTCAAAGTTGGGAGGCAGACTCAAATAAGGTACAAATGTGTAAAGACCTCATGCGATGCAGTAAAGACTAATCTTCGAATTAGAAATCCTGTCTTCTATCAAAACCAGTTTAAGGTTTGCTTCATGAATAGGAACTATAAACACACAAGTCTCTGGAATATGACGACCTAGGGCCTCTGTCTTATGACAAACGAGGAGAGGAGTGTCAACCCCCAACCCCAATCTGACAGTCTACATTGGTATCACTTAGTGTGGCATGTCTGAAGACTAATTAGCCGTAATCTAGTGCCAATCCCTGCACCATGCGACAAGCCCTCCAGACCTGCGAATGTCTAGCCTTTTGATGTCCAGCAAGGGCTGGGCAGTAGCCAGCTCTGCCCCACACCTGCCCACCGGTGCGAGACGGGTAGGAAATAAAGGCGGCCAGAGTGAATCTTCAGTATAACAATTGGTTGATGGTAGCTCTCAAACCTCCTCTAATATAACCTGAAACATAACACATCTGATATCATAAGTGATAGGATTCATCTCTCTGAAATACTAAAATCATAGGACAAATTGTGCATAAAACAGAAATGCAAGGCAAAATCACAGGTGGAGGGGATTTCACTCCTCTGTAATTTAAGAAATCAACGCACATGCACTTCCAATAGCAATCACTAGATCAGGGAGATCCGATTCTCTCAAACTTCTTTTTGTTTATGTTTCTTTATAGCATTGCTAATGCAACACAAATTTCAAGGCATAAATATAACCCATAGAAAATGAAGAACAGGAAACACTAATCGAATAACACAGGAATACCTTACTAGCAGCAGGAGCTTTCAGTTTGCTAGAACCATCCGAATACTCAAAATCTTCTGTGAAGCAGAGTGTTGGAGAAAAGAGTACTTTTCAAGAGACTAGAATTCCATACCCACATAGTTAAGTATTAGCAAGCTGGAATGCTAGCAAATGTTGGACTTCTGCCAATGTGATAGCAAACAATGAATTCCAAAGAAAGAGGTTGCCATCCACAAGGGTAAAATGCTTTGCACAGTTACAAGACTCCCTGTAAGCCAGCATATGCATAATCAAATATAGAACATATAGATGTTTAGCATTGAAACTGTTCTGCAAGAAAAATTGAAGAGTTGACAAGAGTTTGGCAATGAAAGTGCGACTCTGCAGATTCCATGTCAAAAGTAGGTGAAGAATTTGTGCTTGCTAAGAGTTATGTAGAGGAGTAGACAGAGAGAAGGGGCACTTTGAAGGCAGTCTAGTAGTTCAGTATGTATATTTCTCAGCAGTTTCGGTATTACCTTGCTGTGTGGGTTGAAAGTTGGGAAAGTTGTGGTGTTTAAGAAGCTGGTGTTGATCCGACACCACCAAATGCCAAAGACTGCCAATATTAACACGGCAAACAAAAGAAGTTAGCGTATGGAATAACATTACATCATACTCAGAGGAAATCTCAATTAATGGGAAGGTAAGCACAAAATATTGTCGTTCCCTACTGAGGAAAAGATTCGTACACTGGTATATTTGACAATGTTAAGTGATCTAATATTCAAATCTCGGCTACTTGTTGTCAATATTCTCTAGGACACGAAAAATAAACCAAGCGAATTTTCACTCAGGAATAATAATAAAATCATTATCAAGGATGCAGAAACAATCTGAAAATCTCTCAGAAGACCTTGGCAAGTATTGTAAACCACTCACACACAGGATCAGTATAAGCCAGACAAAATTACTTGCTGCAGACACCAGAACTACCTGATTCTATTCAACAAACCAATATCAACACATCCCCTACCACTTCCAAGACCCACACCCGCCGGATATGCAGGTTAATAGAAGCTTGCTCGAATTTCAGAAAGTCTTCCAATTTGATATGTGACCAAAAGAGATAATGCAGAGCCCAAACAGACTTCGAAAGAAACCCAATGCCACACAATCAAAAAATGCCTATTGCGTGCAGAAGATTGTGCCAATCCCGTTGGCGTTGTTTGCTTGCCCATCCAAAACCCTAGACTAAAACCTTCCACCTTGCTTGCGTCATCAGATAACCCACCCATAACCCAAAGCAACAGGTTCTCCACGGAAGGGGGACGTCCCTCAAGTTAGACCAGCAGGGAATAGACACAAGAGTATCAAAATCGGAGAAGGAGAAGATGATAAGCAGTAACCACCTCGGCTTCAATCCCAATCAGATCCTCACAACAAGTCCTGATCCAGATCAACTTGAGTATCGATCAAATGGCATCCTTGCAAGCACCAATATGGGACTAGTAGCATAAGGGCTAACCCTGCAAGAGCTCGTCCACAGTCACGATGACTATTTCCCGAGACATGTGAGGGAGCCATTTCATGCACAGGATTTTGCTTCTCGTGAATGCTACGGAGAAGTCTCTGGAATTACAACCTACCTAACAGCTTCTTGAATTATTGCGCGTTGTAAGCCAAGAAGCCCTAGCCTTCAGAGGCTTCACATGCATGATGATGTTCAAGCGGCGCCTTCTCGCACAGAAGGTCCAAGAAGACGTCGCTTTACCTACCGATTTGAACAACGCGCCTCTCCAGGCCTCGCCAAACAGATATCCATGCAATCTCCCGTTGCTTAAGCAAGCTGAACGGATCCACATCGACTATAAAATAAAACAACGAAACGCAGATCCATAACGAACGAACGAACCGACCGACCTCCTCAATCATTTCTTCACGGAGCATATACTACCAAAACAAAGAAAACCGCATAACGCTCATCTTAGCTGGTAAATCAACACACTCCCAATCCTGCACAATCGATCTCGGACCTCAACCCCGACCACCTTCGCGGTGCACAGATAAGATCCACAATGAAACCACATACCCTAGCGGCTGGGATGCACATGCCTCCCGGCACCTGACGACACAATCCTCACACCGTCATCATCCGCCAGCACACCAAGAACAAGAAGCTCACACACACACGACCAACAGCCATCCGATCCAACAACCACCTAGCCCGCTGCAACGCTCAAGCATGTACACCTCCTACACCAAGCCCCCCTCGTTTGTCGCTTTCGTTCGTTTGTTCGTTCGATTATTCTCTCGTTCGTCCTTTCTTTCTTTCTTTCTTTCTTTCTTTCTTCCCGAGGCTTCACAGCGTTGTACGTTGCTACGCACCAGCGGCTTGTTTCCTGGCGAGAGTGCACCCGTGCCGCGTCCTCTAATGCTCCCTGCTGCTCCTCGCCGCTGGCGATGGCGGTGCGTGGCGTGGCGATAACGATGCGACGCGAGAGATGGAGCTCGTCACGCGGCGGAGGCAACCCACAAACGCTCGCAAGAGCCACCATAGAGTCGCGCTTGCCCTTACAGCCCCCCTCCGCACCTCCCCCGCGCGTCTGCGTCCAGGCAGAGCCCACGTCACAGGGCTACCCTCCTGTCCTCAACACACTGGCTCCTCACACAGCCGCAGCTGCGGCCTGTGACGCGCGCTTGTGGCCGGTGACGGTGGCGGGCGGGGGCGGGGGCTTGACGAGTGGGAATCTCCGACGCCCATGCTTACCTGCGGGTGTCGAAAGGAATCTCACGTTTCCGTCTGCTAGCCTAGTAGAGCCTAGCGTCTTCCGAGCCTTTTTAAGTGGCCTCACTCAATCATCATACTTTTTTATCTCTTGTCTCTCTCATATTTTAAGCTTATGTTTCCCCAACGCCATCTCACATTGCCTGCCCTGCCCTGCCCTGCCCTGTCCTGTCCTTTGCCGGAATATTTGTACATACTCACATTCATTATTGTACAGTACATGTGTCCATTGTGGCCATCTTCTATTTGCAAGGCATTGAGCACATGTCATCTGGACTTTTTCAGAAACTAGGTTGTCGTTGTTTTTATGGGTTACAAAACACATTTTAATCTATCATAAATATTAATTTGCCATAACAGCATGTCTCTCATTTCTTCACAAAATGTTCTTTAAGTATATTGGTTTTCTCTAGCTTCGTCATTATGTTTTCGTGACAACAGAGAGGGATCATGGGATGTAACAACGGGAATCTTTGTACTATGTTATCTTACTAGTATCACACATAATATTACATAGTTCTTCATTGTTACACTCTTTCTAAATGGGATTTGCAAAATGAGAGGATGATAAGGTTGTGTTATTTCGCCTTGTTTATTCTTGGACTTGCTTATTTATGCCCACGGACACAGGCCCAATGGTTGGGTTGCTCCAAGTGGAGCCATCGGCAATGGCTACCCAATTTCTACACCTAATCTCATCATCATTGTTAAGATAATGGATAAGCACCTAGGCAACCTAGGTTAACCGTCATCTAGCATGGAAGCTAATCAGTATTAATTAGTCTCACATGGGCTCCCACCCAAACAAACAGGAATCACCATACCCGCTATACCTAACATTTTTACCACAACCAAATTTACAATGATAATATATCTAAAAATACATATGAAAAATCCCATAACACTTCATTCCTACGGTTACTACTTCATTGACAAACTTGAATTGCTAAAAGGCGGAGACATCAAGCCCAACCCAGGACCAATGCCTAACATCCTCCACACACATCCTACAACACACAAAAGAAGAGCAAACACTTACTTCATTCCAAACACCATAAAACTACAACCTGAATACCAACACATCGCAAATACATTTGCCCCCATTCTACAAAACACACACCCACTACACCCCCAAGCAATAACAACTTACCCGCATTTACACCAATATACACAAACACAAAGCCAATCACCACCCACACATATGCTCTATGCTCTCATCATCACCATCCACCCCTCAATAGACACATGCAATAACATACTAGCCCAACCTCAACATTACCATTTTAACAACATTTGGACTAACACTTTGATTATCAGACTAGCTAACCTCAACAATCCACCTGAAAGGCACATATTGACACCTCACCCCTACACCACATTCGTGGAAAATAATCAAGATATAATACACCCAAAAAATTCAATAAACACAGAATTATATGAATTCATACATAACCGAGATGTTACACCTACATTAGCCACCCTTCAAAATAAATTTCCCTTCCTCCCAAGTCAATTGCTCAAGGAAGCACTCCGATGCCTAGAAAACATCAATGAATACTCACACCCACCACCACCATTAGATATTCCCGCACCAATTCCAAGAACCAACACCGACATCGAACACGAAACCAACATCATCACATGGAATGCGTCGTCACTCAACACATCATTGCCAAACCTACAAAATCTAATCAACAATTCACTAAATAACACAGCAATCATACATATTCAAGAAACCAAACTAACTGCAAACAAATCCACAAAATACATACAAAACTTATTTCCAGAATTTAAACTCACTTTTAACAACACACATGCTCTTACAAGATGCATACAACAAAGAATGCCTTATACCCCCGGTAGAGGAGGCTTACTTACACTCATCCACAATAAATATGCATTCCCTGGAAATATCACCAAAATTCCCACGCCAGCAAATATCTCTCCATATCTACAAATAATCAAAATAAATAACCACCCACTAACACCCTGGATAATCATACACATGTATATGCCTACACACTTAGAAGACACGTGTCTTATCCCACACCTTAAGAACGAAATCACTAACGAAATCACTATCCATCCCAATCACATATATACATTATGTGGTGACTTTAACCGAGACATCGCACTTACGGGCAGACAAAATAACAACATTAACACCCTTCCACAAGAAGAAGACTATCAATGGAAAAATTTCACCGCATCACTCAACCTGGAATATATCCCAACTAACACTACTTTCTCTAGACAAAGAGGCTATAATTATACATCAACAAGTCTAATAGATGGATTCTACATCCACTCGCCAGACAACAGCAAATTCATCTCTACTACTAACACCAACATGAATCTAAACTCAGACCACTACCCAATTGTCCTACATATCCCCCATAACACCCTTATAGCCAGACCCCCGCCTCCCACAAACACGCCACCTACTAGAATCCTAAATCCAATCCCACCAGAAAACATCGAAAAATTCAACATAATATTCTTCGAAGAAAATTTCACACAAATCAAGACACTTACCACACTACTAGAATCCCACCAACACTTAAGTCCAGATCTATGGGCGGAAACTTGCACAATATTTGACCACATTGTACATAAAATCTCAGAAACAATTGAAAAAACTTGTAAAGCAGACCCACTACCCAATCTTACGAATAGAACAACCCAACAAGGTGGATTTTTGCCACGAAAACTAGCCAGAAAATGGAAACAACACCTAAACACATATCACCTCATCCGGAAAACCATATACATTGCACAACACGACCCACTTTGGCAAGCGCACCCCATCCTCAACGACATACGTAACCACCAAAATACAAACATCCCACTTCCACCCGTTACAATGATACCTCCTACCGAATGGATTGAAACCATTGCAACCATCGCCAAAAATGCAAATAAAGCAGCCAGAAAAATTACCACAAAATATACCAAAAATTGTATTCTAAAAGCCGTATCAAAATATCGTCAAATGTATGAAAAAACCCCCAAAAAGATAAATCGTAAAATCTTCAAGAATACTGAAACCTCACCACTTGACTTCATCATGGATAGGCAAAATAACATCCTAACTAACCCAGAAAATATCGCATCAGAAATTTACATGCAACAATCCATTAGTAACCGCCCTACAGTCCCCACATGTCACTATAACAATAACCACCCACTACACTGCACATGTGGAGTCCGGCAATACCCATGGCACGATTTAGACGGATACACAATCGACAGACGAGGCGAACCCCAAACCCCCTTACACACGTACTTTGACCAACAAACATACGACCTCTGCCTTAAAAATCTAAGTAATAACAAAGCCCCCGGCCCAGACAAAATACCCAATTCCATTCTAAAAAACATGCCGCCACGCTTTCACAAATTACTCTTTCTATTCTTTAAACAATGTTATAAACAAAAACAAATCCCCGCATCGTGGAAAACTAGTCTCACAGTTTTACTATACAAAAAAGGTGACCCGTCACAACTAACAAATCACAGGCCTATTGCACTAGCTAACACCATATATAAATTCTACACGAGTACACTAACATCTATCCTATCAGCATATGGAGAAAAACATCAAATCCTACACGATAGTCAAGAAGGGTTTAGAGCTGAGAGAAGCACTTCTAGACAAATTCAATTATTAATCGCAGCGCTTGAAGACGCACGATTCACGAACCAAGATATATACATTCTCTATATTGACTTCAAAAATGCCTTTGGCTCTATTGATCACGCCAGACTCTTAGCAATCATGAAGGATCTAGGCTATCCTACTGACTCCATAAACCTCATAGGAAACATATATTCACAATCATCAACCATATTCATTGGAGAACACTTCGGCAAAACCCTACCAATCCCCATACAAAGAGGCACAATACAGGGCGACACACTAAGCCCGTACCTCTTTATCATATTCCTTGAACCCCTCCTTCGATGGCTCCAACAAGGAAACAATGGATATACTTTTGGTACATCTAAAGTTAAAATGTCATCAGCAGCCTATGCCGATGATCTAGCAGCAATCGCCAATAAATTAGAGTCACTACAAACACAACTCACCAAACTAGACAAATTCTGTGCCTGGGCTGGAATGGACCTTGGAATACCCAAATGTGCCGTGACTGGGTGCCCAAATAAATCCAAACTCCACCCCATAACTTTCAAAGCCCTAATCCAAGCCTCCAACATCAACTACAGAAACCAACCCCTACCAGTCTTAAACCAACATGAACCATACACATATTTAGGAATCAATCTTGCACCGTCACTCAAATGGAAAACACAAATAAATACCACTACAGCTAAAGTAACTAAACAATGTCAAGCCCTCATAACATGCCCAGCTACTATGAAACAAAAAATAAATATGGCAGATACAGTCATCCGGGCGGGAATAGCATATAGCTTCTATGCAGTGCCATACTCCATACCATCCATCAAAAAACTTGATAAGAAAATAATCGCACTTCATAAAATAATTTGTGGAATACCCAAATGTACATCTAACATCACTACACAACTCCCACACAACCTATTCGGAATTGAAGCATTCTCACTACAAAATGCCTATTTAAGATGCATTGGCGAACAACTACAAAATGCCCTCAATGATAAAGGTCGACTTGGGAAAATCTATGTTGGCCTACTTCAATTCATACTCGCCAAATATGGTGGATCTAAAGAAATCACCCGCATCAGATACCATCATTGTGTCAGATCACCCATCACTAGAACATTGTTCATACTCAAGCACAAAGCCGGAATCCACCTAAAAAGTACAATAAATAACTTCTTCTTAAACCCCTCCCCACTAGAAACCGCATGGATGCAAAAAACACAAATACTTCACGAACTAAGCCCCCACCTCTCACTTAAATTACTAAATAAACTACTAGTGCATAATATAACCACACTCGACCAAATTACAATGCCTAATGGTACCACCCTCATGAACCCAGACGAATTCAAAATTTACCACTCCACCCCTTCTAAACTCCTCCAAAGCGCACTCCACATCGCTAACCAATTATTTTGCCACCCCCCTTGTAATCACTGCCCCATGTCATGTCAACAACATCATCCGCCAAGATCTCTAAAAAACAAGTACATTATTCGACACCATAACATCCTACCTCAACCACCGAGCAACCCCGTACACCACACCCACCGCCCCATCCCCCACCTACCCCCTCCCCCCAGCAACATGCTTAAAGACCCCCGACAATTCCCCATACAAAAAATCCTCGATCACAAACAAAAACAATCCAACGACCATAATGGAATAAAACGGACAGTTACGTCATATTTGTGCCAATGGACCACAACAAATAATTACACATATAACAAATGGCGAACACAACGAGACCTTTATCCTTACTGTGAAACCAACATATGTAACCACAACACCGATTTACTTATCCAGTATTACAAAGAAAGGCAACACCAACAATTCTCAAACATCATCAATGCCTACTTCTCCACAGAACAACATAGAGACACAAGGTTTGTCACACCAACCACAACAATCCCACTAGCTCAAATCTCTATTAATGAATGTAACCCAGAAAACGACATCGAAACAAACTCGGATACCATACAAATACAATTCGATGTTGCCCACATATACGAGGACAACGGCCGGCATCTCATTACCATCCCGAAAACCCGGCTATTGTGGCTATGGAAACAATACCAACTGGCCAAAAATACCACACACGGTCTAGAACCCTCTACTCAGGCATTCGAAACTGAAATTGTTTGGTTATACCAAAGGTATAAATACCGTATCCCAAAAAATGACACGCTCAAACGAGCCCAGTACACAATACCAACCCCAATACTAGACCTCCTAATTACAACATTCAATATTAATCATTCATAT
Source organism: Polytrichum commune (assembly GCA_950295325.1). Lineage (NCBI taxonomy): Eukaryota > Viridiplantae > Streptophyta > Polytrichopsida > Polytrichales > Polytrichaceae > Polytrichum > Polytrichum commune. Next base: position 46,492,728 of record OX485807.1, read on the forward strand.
TTCTCGTCCCCAGTTACATGTCCCATACAATTCAGCCAATTCTATTCACCATTCTCGCGAGACGTAATATTTGGATCCCTAGGTAAAGCGTTTGACCACAAATGGCAAGGACTCGGATACGCACACCCCCATAACACAACAGACTTACAACAAGCTATTCATTGGGCCCGAATGGCGGCCCAAAACGATCCACATACAATCACTATACTTATTTCCCCCGACACTGATTGGTACCAAAACTCCAACCCGCACATAGGCCCATTTCCAGACACACATGTCATTGCCCATTTTGCCGCTGATACGCTCACCTATGAGGAACCCACAATACCCCCCGAGCTCAATATCCCCAGGAAAGAGCCATCTACCATACAAATATTCTGCATCCATCACCAAAGCAATACCATTGGCACCCTTGAACAAATGAAACTAATACAAGAAATATCAAACAACCTCCACATACCTCAGAGCCACACACAAATTGCACCACCCACCCCCCCCAAACACCACCGTTAACCCTAGTAAAAAATGGGCTAAATCAAACTACCCAAATCCATACATACACAATAATATCCCTATCCCACAACTTCCAGACTACCAAACAAATTTACCCCTAAAATTCCACCCACAATTTAGTTATTACACGGATGGTTCATTCATAAAACCCTTAGAAATTGCCCCTGGGTATGGAGAAGAGAAAGAGCTGGTTACGGCATCTACAGCCCCAAAGGCCTAAACATTGCCAAAAGACTCCACGGGCATCAAAATATACTACGTGCTGAAATGATGGCCATACACAAAACATTAAGAATCGTCAACACACAATTCCCTAATGAACCCGCCTTTATATTCACAGATAGTCTAAATGTCTTATACTTACTCAACACACAAATTAAACACCCCACTCTCCATAATAGCCACCCAGACCAAACCACACTTAACTCCATGGTAAAAATCCTTCAAAACCGCACACAACCAATCACACTATACAAAGTTAGAGCACACGTCAACATTGACGGTAATGAAAAAGCCGATAAACTAGCAAAAATGGGATTAGAATTAGAACACAGAAACGCCCGTCACCCATACGAACATGCCCACGCAACCCCGTATTACTACCAAAAAGATATCTGGGCCTCGATGGATGAAGTCCCAGACAAAGGCCCAGTCAGATTCTTAGAAAAACAAATTAAAAAATACGATCGGGAGACCAATATCGCAATCATGGCCACACAAACCCCCAACACGTGCAAATGGACAGAAAATGTAGACATAAACAAAGAAATGTCAAACGACTTCTGGACAAATCCCTTAATCACAGACAAACAAAAATCATGCCTTATCAAATTCCGCACAGGCACCTACATGGGTAATGCAAGGAAGCAAATGTTCTTCGGCAATCAAAGATACCCCTCTATTACATGTCCCATATGCAACTCAAACGACCCAGACACGTGGCTACATGTACTACTTAAATGTAAGCAACAACATATACATGCACTCAGAGTTAGAAGACATAATAAAGCAGTAGCAGAAATTCGTAAACTTCTAATTTCGTCCGAAAAATCTAGATGTTTTATTCTCATGAATGCCGGTACCTTCAATAATAATCCCCAAGAAAATACTGTCCCTAATTGGCTCCTCCCATGCACATGTAACACACAAAGATGCCACTGCAACGCAAGATTTCGACCTGATATACTCTGCGTTAAAGGTCTACCATATCAAAATGTCCCACCCACTGATACTGACCCTAACCTCACTATACAATTTATTGAATTCACATATTGCAACGATAGATTCTCCCGAGAGGCAATAGAGGCAAAAACTAACAAATACAAACCGCTACTTGATAGTCTTGTTTCTAGAGGTTGGAAAACTGAACCACTTATTGTCATTACCGCTGGGGCCAGAGCTACCACCCACACCCCCTCTATGAAAATACTCGAAGACAAACTCAAAATACCCACGAATCTCATTAAAAATACATTTAAAGATATCAACTCCATTGCAATACACTATGCCATGTCTATCCTCCTACATAAAAGGAGAATAGAAAATCACCAACCGCTTCCCCAAAATCTAGACCCTCCATAACTCAAACTACCAAAACATTTAATCTCTACCTAGCAGCTCAAGATAAGGGATTGGTGTCGGTTGGCTGGTACTAATTTCCTGCCTTTTTATCACTTGCAACATCAAATCATGATCTACATATATGACAGTCAAACGGGGATCGAACGGGGGCCGTCTTATCTCAACATCCTCCCACAACCAACCGAGGACTCATGACTTGATGAACACCCGTGCAACTAATTCCCTAATTATACAAACCCCGTGGGCCAAAATGGACACGGTTATTATTTACTGGCTACTATAGTGTCCATCCTCGAAAGGGGAGAGTAGTTTTGTCCCAGCTTCCCCATGTCCTGTGGGCATCGGATTGTTGGCATTACGAACGGACACTCTATTCACGCCGGTCCCTAAACGGGACCGGAGTTACTATCTATCTATCTCACATGGGCATTAGCCACCTTAAGTAAAGTGGCGGCCGCCGGTAGGAGGCCGTGCACACAAGTCCAAGATATCTCAACTTATGAGCAAACAATTAGTTAAGGGCCTCGGTCTTGGTGTAGGAGACTGAGGCCAAGCTAGAATATTCCCACCGAGGTAGCTAGTCCACGGTGTAACCAGGTGTCGACACTTGGACCTAGTCCAAGTGTTGAGCCAGATTGTATATAAGGGCAGTTCCCCCCTTGATCAAGATAGTTAAAGAATTTGAGCTAGCACCGTTACTCTGTTTCATTATGCACCTGGTTTTCTCACTCTTAACAATCATGTCTACCAAAATAAATGTTATATACACAACATCTCCGGTAAGGCAAATCCGGGTTATGGAAAGCTGTTAGTTTAAAAGCACATCATGAACAATAATCATGCCCCAATCACAACAATGTTTTTGTCCGATTACAAGCGTGAAATTGTTGGGGATCTTGTTGAGAAATAGATGTTACCCCATCATTTTTCACACTATTAGAGTTACAAACAAAATTGAGTGCAATAAACACAAACTCAACTTCAGCTCTCATTGTCAACAAATTCAAATTAAAAAAACAAAGTGATCAAGTGATCAAAGCAAGAGTTCAAGTAATCAATTGTATAAATGTGAAACCAAAAGTGAAAAGGGCTTAGGGTTTCTAAAATATGAAATGTTGAAATGGTTAGGGTTACAGTACTTGTTTTTTGTTTGTCGTCACTTTTCCAACATCGACATCTTTGTGTGCATTGCGTAATTGAAAACATTGTGAAATTTCTTGTACATTGTATAGCCTTGGTTCAATAATATGTGAAGTGCAATTTGTGAAACCGTTTGTAGCCGTGTGTCTCCGTTGTTTCAAGAACAGAAGCACCAAGCTTTGGTGAAACTTAGAAGCAATGATTCTACTCGCAAACTTGTTGCTTTAGCGAGCATGAGCCAATCTTATGTAGCGCATCTAAGGAAGGATGTAGGGGACAAGATTGAGAAACAAATATGAGGGCGTCCAAAGCTTCTTACATACCAAGGGAAATGGCGTTGTGTCACTCTTGTTATTGAAGGTCAATTTGAACAAAACAACTTTGATCTGAAACAAACAAATTGTCGTCTCTATGAGGCATGTTTTGAGAGAGGTTGGATTGGGCACACAAGTGCAGCAAAGGAATTCATTATGAGTCATAAACATGTTATCGCACGCATGCGGTTTGCTCAAAGGTATGAGACTTGGACCATTGATAATTGGAAACGTGTGATTTTGAGTGACGAGACAATGATAAAATAGGTTTTACTCGTATGATAGGTCATGGTATTGGATTGAAGATGGAGAACGTGTTGGAACTCAACATGTCCATCACACTGCGAAGCATGGTGGTGGGTCAGTGATGATTTGGGGATGCAAGACGATTTTTGGGACGGGAGCACGGTATTGAAGGTAGGATGGATAGGCATCTATACAAATTTATTTTAGAATTTTTTTGTGGTCCACTATACATAATTACAATTTGGATCCAAGTAGGTTGGTCTTTTAACATGATGATGATCCCAAGCACATGAGCAAGATCATGCAAGAATGATTGGCATCACAACCATTTCAACTCCTTCAATGCATGCACAATCTCCGGATTTGAATCACATTAAACACTTATGGGCATTTCTCGAACAACGTCTGAACGAATTTACGGCACCTCCAAGAGGTATCCAAGGGGTTACTACAGTAGACCAATTACTAAAGATTTTGTAGGCAACTTAAACAAGAACCGAGTAATTGTGCATAGTTTCTTATTTGGTTTTGTGATAGACTTTCTTACTATTTATGTAATCTAAAATTTTGCATACATGTGCACAAGTTTGTGCAGTATCATATCCAATTTTCAAATCTAGAAAAGAAAGAAAATAATAATAATAATAAGACTAAGAAAAAGACTAAGAAAAAGAAAAAGAAAAAGACTATAAATTGTTCGTGGTTGTGTGTTGAAGACGAGTTTATGTAAAAAGTACTTAGTATTGTTTGTCAACGTACATCCGGAGATGGCAACAAACGATGCCATAAGTGGATGGTGTGATCAACCCCTCAAGTTGAGTACTATCCATTTTGTAAGGGAGGCCCAACATAATAAAAAGCATGGTGCCTGCAAAATTCCCGATCCACGGCAATCGAGTAATGTTATCAAAGATATCTCCCAATTATAGTGTCTTTTAGTAACATGTTTTATTCACAACCTTTAAACCTATTGTCGTAATTATCATTATTATTTGTAAATCTTTCACATCCATATAGGCTAATCTTCTTGGAATATTTACACATGTTTTTATTGTGAAGACTTTTTGCTCACTGTACGGCATGTGTTGTATATTGAACACATGTTATTGTTAACATTCTCACAAATTTGTCATCACTTGGAAACCTCAAAGTGTTTTCAAATAATGTTTATAATTTAATCACAATACCAATACAAAAAATACCAATCCATTGTAATGATATGGTGGTGGAGGAGAAGGCGAGAGGTTATTCAAAGGCAAAGTTCAATATGTTTTCCACTAGTAGCATACCATGACTTTATTAACTCCTAGTTGATTCTAACATGGACCCAATATTTGCCAACAAAAAAATTTAACATAATTTTGTTATGCACCTATTTATTATCCTTTACATTACATCTACACCCAGTTGTCATCTTTTAGATAGCGATGTTGTTGAGTATTGTTTCTTACAATTATGCAAGACATGGTTCCCCCTCTCTCTCTCTCTCCAGTTGTGCACTGTAACACTATAAAATAGTTGGTGGAGGCCATATCGTAATGGAAGTAGTACTTGTTCACATGCCAAGTGTCGTGCTTATGGTTATGGTGACTCATGTCCATCAAGGTATCATCGAGGGAAAGGGTGATCAAAGCTCACGTACCATGGGGCATCACTTGGGTTGAAAGGTTTGTGGATAGGACAAGTAGAAGATTGTTGTGAAGGGGGTGGATTATGAGTGTGTGACACACGATGCAAATCACGAGATGCATGTTATCCAACCAACCTATGCATGTTCACAAGGTACTTGGGCCTCAAATTAGCTAAAGAATATGATTTTCTCATCTTACATGGTCTATAATTTTGACACAATTCGATATGTGTCAAAATGTCACATCACTTGTGACATATTTTTACTAACTGATGTAGAAAATAATTGTCATTAATGAATACAAAAGTTTGTATTGTGACACAAATTATATATTCACTTAAATAACACATTACCATGTACTTTAGAATTGGTTGGACTAGCAATATCAATAATACTAATGATTGGTGGGTTGACATCTTTATGGTATTCATGTGACACGGTGACATATGTCAATGGACATGTATTTGCATGTTCACAAATTGATTTTAGTAATTGATAAATGAATTTCAAAGTTACAAGAATCTCAATTCAAAACTCAATATCAATAAAATTGTAGAATAGGTGGGGAACATTGGGACCATAGGCTAAACTCTCAAGTAAATTTGGGAAAAGCTCAAGAAATTAGTGTATGAATTATTGACCTTTTTATCATAAAGGAAAAAAAATCGATGTTCTAGCATCACCATGAATATGAGCCTGTACACCTTATGTGAACATGTTTGACATTGGTTTAGTATATGGTTCAGTGCCTTCCTTTCGAAAGGTGGGCTCCTTTCTAGCTAAGATGGGCTAATGTGGACACATCTAGCTACGTGGAATCATCTAGTCGTTGGATTCGAGCATTAGAAGCTTGAGCATGTTAGTAATTGCAAATGAAGACCACAAAATTTGAAGTTGTTGAAATCGGAGTTGAGGAAGTTGCTAATCTAGGCTTCATAATCAAGGCTTCTCTGCTTTCCAATCTTGTGTTTTAGGGGAGAACTATTTTTTCATTCAATATTGTGTAAGTGGATGACATCATTAACAAATTCTACATGGGTTATTTGCCAATGAAAACCAAGTTTAATGCCAATATTGGTTGTGTTATGTCTCTAAATTGGTCAAGGGTAAAATAAGATGTTGCCAAATTGGTTTTATTATTATAAAATACCCATAATACAAGTTGGTCGGCACCTCACAAACACATGTCGCTTCCTAATTTGTTCACCGTGCTTGCAAAAATCAAGAGTGATATAGTTCAATGGATAGCACTCCTACTTATGAAAGATGGTAGGTGTAGTTTGATGTTTGAGAAGGTGACTATGAACCCCCACAATGATCTACCACTATGCGGGATCACTTTTAGTAGGATTTTAGCCTTCAAAGTCAGAATTGATAGGAAATTAGAAAAAGAAATAGATTATTTAGCATTTAGCCTCCCAAAAAGGAGGTGAAACACCGAGGACTTTGGGTGTTCACCTGTGAAGGGAGAGAAAAATTGGTTGATGTAAGATTCATCAAAAGAAAAACTAACTACTGGTAAAATCTAGCTAAGTTAGAAAAAAATTGCTAACTAGGAAAGTAACTAGCTTAGCGGAGAGAAATGCTAGCTAATAAAAGAAACTAGCGAAGAGGTTAAGTTAGTAGGCGCTAGCTAAACAATGATTAGTTTATTAGTTAGTGTGGGTTATGTAAGGTAAGTAAAGGTGTTCGGCATAAGAAGGTGAAATCGGCATGAAGAATTTTTGAAGAAATAAAGGAAGAAAACAATGGGGATCATTTGTCCCTTGCCAACTAGGTGGCGAAAAATTAGAAAATAAATTGAAGAATTTTCATTGGAGCCACTTCAGCGAGAGGGTGGTAACCGCAACTAGGAAAACCCCCGAACCCAAATTTTGGGGTGGTTCAAAAGAATGGAATATATGGCAGAGGGGTCCAACCCTTTTGAGAGAAGGTATGAAAACCCCCTTCTTCCATATTGCAATTTTTTATTTTGTAATTTTGTAATTTTTTATTTTTTTCCCTCCGACACTTGAGCGATGCCCTACCTCCGAGTAGCTAGATTAAAATAAATAAAAATTTGTCCCTTTCATGTCCCTTGTAATAAGCCTTCAGGAAGTCATTTATCTAACTTCTCATAGTTAGTATGTGTGTTTGTTAACATACAATTTTTCAATTTATTTATTAGAGATAGATTAGAGTTTATATGTCAAAAGTTGAGGTATTGTAAACCTTGGCGGCTGATGACATAATTATTTGGTTTATAACTTTAAATGAATTTTTTTCTTTTTTTGTAGAGTTTTTGTATCTATTTATAGCCATTCATTTGTAATGTGATTGAAAGAGTAAGTAGTTATGAATTTCCAAAGTTGGAATACAAAGTAGGGTGTTCATTCGGGCAGCAGTTGTCGGCCCGAAAAAAATTCAATCTTTATTGTTGTATTTTCTCCCCTAATTAGAGCTCTTATCTGACTTTCTAGGGCTATTTAGAATGTGTGATTTGATCAAATAATGATTTAAATATGAATTTCCAAATATTAGATACATAGTTGGATACTTCTATTTGATTACTTGTGTTAGAGTGAGGCTATTGGATCCATCTCAACTTACCTTTTTAAGCTCATATTTGTTTCTAATAGATCTTTTTGCTAGCTTTTCAAAAGTGTATGACAAACCCCAATCCGAGTAATAATGAATTGCTTTTGAATTCTTGAAGTTGGAGGTTAGACATGTGGAAGGGGAAGGAGTGATTAAATAGACATTGTGCTTCCAAGCCTTGTAACTTTTGCAATTCTTATCCGATTCAAGTGGATTTCATGTCTCTAAAAACTAATGACATATGCTAGTGGATTAATCATGTTGAAACCAAAATTGTAATATATATATATATATATATATATAAATGGTAGTTTGACCATTTAATAGCCTAAGTTCTATAACTAAGTTAGCTACAAAGAAAAAAATAAGGTCAACTATTGGGAAGTGAAGGAAGAACCAGAAGCATTCATTGAAGGGTCAAGGAAAGTGCTTGGAACATATCTTTGAGGATTGGGAGCAAAATAAGGAGGTAGTAGTATAGCCTACATCAAGTCAAACCGAACAATAAGCACTAAGATAAGTCAACTAAACCTAACCTTCAATTTAGGATTAGAAGAAGCACGGCTAATGCGAACATTCATAAACCCACTCACCTATCTCGTAAGGTCAAGTGATTCAACCATTAAACCGCCAATGGGGTACCCACGTTTGTTGTTCTCGGGGCCCTTGGTATGTTTCATGGTAGTAACTATGATTATTAGAAATTCCATGTGTGGCAAAATTGGATTAATCACCGGCACGGCCACCCTCCATGTTGTTGGTGGAAAAACGAGATTAATCACCTACTAATCCATTATTGCGTTGTTGGTCCCATGGATTGGGAGTTATGGCCCCAATATTTAAATATTATATAATAGGTTGAACTTACAAGTCCTTCATCACACTAGTCCCGTTTTGTGGTTCATCCAGTGTAACACACTTAACGAGAAGAAAACCACCAAACATATCATGAATCCTTGTTGGCAGAAAAAAAACCCGAATCAAAAACTTAATTCAATGGGTAACACCAACTTTCAGACCGTTGAAGTCCAAAGGATTTGAGTTGTCACTTGACTTTCAATGAACATGCACGAGGCCCTAGAAAATTATGAGGTGAGGAATGCACCAACCATGTAAGGGGTAATGTCTAATGCAAAAATGTAGTAAGACATAATGTGTGAACGAAATTAACTAAGTAAGAAGAAAGTTGTATAAAATGTGGGACTTAAGTCAAGTTCCCACACTTGGGAAATCTAAACACAACTAAATAAAGAAATAAGAATGCATTAACGGTCGATTAAACCATCGCTCTTCCATCCACTGAGCTAGGGGTGGTATGAGTCACATCCGGTTGGTGTGTACCAGTGTCATCTCAATTCATAAGTTAGGATTGCCTTGATTCCAAGGTTGGTGCGTATGTGCTTAGACTAGGTCATAAGTTTAGGTTCGAACTATGTATGAAAATGATTAGTGGGTTTTAGAGCCATAATATTAAAACTAAGGCCTAACTTCCGGAGGTACTACAACGCAAATCCAATCCCCTTCCAAACTCTAAGCACTCACCTTATACAACCACCATCTGGGTTCGGCTTGGGCACCTACAAATGCATGCCACCCTCACTGAAAGGCTTGTATGGCACTTTTAGGCTCCTTCGGAAGGGGGTGGCCCAAAAGTTCCATAATGATTAACCTAAATATCACCAAGGTGGTGGCTAAATCGCTGTGTATTACTCACCCACCAAATTACAACGATTGTACTGCATATTAAAAGCCAAAAACAAGTGTTCGATTAAGGTAGCTAAGGGAATTAGCCTCATCTACCTTAGGGTAGTTTACCAAGCAACACAAATTACAGTGGGGGTGCCATGGGGGTTTGTGAGTGGTCCAATTTTCTTTTATTTAATATGAGGTATGTGAGATATTTGATGGCGGTTAGGTGGATGAATTTCATGAGATTTTTTATGTTGTTTTGTGAAAATGTTAAATTTTACGAGTTTGTCTATTGCATGTTCATGAACAACACCTCTTACTCCTTGCATGATTGTTATGAGGGGATTTACTTCCCATCCGCTATTTTTTAGAGTGTTTATTAATGGGTTGTATTGGATGTGTTTAGTTTCTATGGCCATTTCTGGATGTATATTGTGGCAATATGTAAATTTGATGAATTGTATTGTCAGTGAGGGGGGTGGGGTTGATGGTTTTTTTGTTGTGAATTGGGGCTCCTAAAATGTATAGCATCTCGGACTTTTCACCATGCATCGACATGATAGGTAGTGGCACATGCATGGTAGCATCCAATTTTGTATTGTTGACTGTGGGGATATGTATGGTAGGTTATGGAATTTGCTAGTGTGTGAAATCTTGAGAATTTGTTAGCTTGAATAGTTCCAGGCTATGAGGTGAATGGTTTGATTATGTCTTGCTATTCTTGGGCCTTTGATGTATTGATTTGTGTAGTTGGAGAGGAGGTGTGGCCAAATGTCTCTTTCGTGGCTTGACATAATGTGTAGTTAGGGCTAGTGTGGGTTAGTGGCAATATATGTTCTTTTTGTGGTTTTCCATGTTATGTGCATATCTAGATTTGAGTGTCCAGGGATTTGTGCTCCATACATATAAGGAGTTGTCCAAAAGAAATTGGATAGTTTGCGTTTGATTTGTTTGTTAGGCATTCTTCAGCATAAGTGAGTTTTTTTGTTTCTCGTGAAACAAAACTACGACGGTTTCTCTTCATCTATGTTCTTAGTGTGATAAATGTGTGTAGGGTTTTGTATCACTCCGTCACGAGTTGTTGACTGTATTTTCGTGAACCAATATGTGTTGTGTGGATATGTGGGGTGTGGGTTGTTTTGTCTTTGGTTCCCCCATGGTTGGCTAATGTGTATATATGCCAGTTCGTTGCACGATATTTTAGTGTATGTTGTAACTTTGTACAAGGTTGTACTTTGTTTGGTCAAATGTGTTTGTGGACTATAGCAAGAATCAGTCATTTATTTGGGTGGTAGTATTATGAAGATGGATGTATAATATGGTTTTTTATTACGTAAATGCTATTGAGATTGTATGAGGAGATGTGGGGTACCTTGGATAGTTGTGGTGGCTAGTAATATGGCATAAAGTTATGCTCTTAGGATGTTTTAGTAGCATGGTAGTCTTTATGCAATTTGGAGGTTATTATTGGGAATGTATATTCTTGGTCCTGCATTTTTCCCTACTATGTGGCCATCAAAGTTTATTTAATCATAGGGTTGTTTGGGGGGGGGGGGGGTAAGGAGCCATTATGTAGGTGGTTGAATTTTAGCGGGTGGATGATGTTATGTTTATTAGGCGTTGTTATGGTTTGGTGTTGATATTGTGGTTGGTGTACTTTGGGAGTGTTTTTCCAATCATTGGAGAATTTTATGTTGTAATTAAGAGGGGCAAATTGTATTGGATGTGTGTCAATGTGGATATCATATCCTTCGTTTATGGTGTTTTAAAAGTCACTCGCTATTTGTGTATGTCTAGAAGGTTTTGTTGGTTCTGGATGCATATAATGGATGTGAGGAGGGTTTTCGAATGTTAGTAATATTTTGGCCATTGGGGTGTGAGTGCATATATGTGTGATTGTGGAGGGATTTTGTGAGCATATGTATGTCCGCCTGCAATTTAAGAGGGAGTGCTTGGGTAGCCAACCATTGTGGTTTATGATGAGGATTGTATCGTGGTGGGTATTCTTTGGCCTCTATCCTAGCCCAATGGATTGCCTCTAGAGTGTCTTGGTGATCTATTGGGTATGTTAGGCCTTTGCTTGACCAATTTGAGGATTTGGCAAGTCATGTGGATCTGAATAATACATCCATAGTGTGCAGGGATTTGTATTGTATTAATTGTGAAGGGCATGTGAGTGTGGATGAGTAGCAAGAGTGAGTTGCGTTGAACGAGTTTATGAGCAATTTAACTATCGATTGGTGTAGTGTATGATGTTTGGTTGATAGGTTTGATATGTGAGGTAAAATGCACATGTATATGTGGGCAAGTCATACTATTTCCATGGCAAATTCTTGTGGTGGTGGGGGGGAGGGGTGTAAGAAGTTGGTTAGGTGTGGTAGGTTATCTTGTGTGAATCTATCCCTAAACCACTACCTTCTTTATGTTGTGAATATTGCGGTATAATTACCATGGTGGTAAAAAAAACTGGACTTCCGCAATATGAATTTGAATTGTGGGTTTGTTTGTGATATATCTTTATTCGGGATACATTATCGCATGATTAGTTAGATTTGTGGTTTTTGAACGGTGGACGTACGAGTCTGTTGTCTTCGGTTTTTGTGTTGTTGGGTACTCCTCGTATGTTTGTAGTGTCGGGTTTGTGTGGATGTTGTTTAGTTAATTAGATTAAATTGTGGTTTATCATGATGTTGTCTTGGTTAAAATGTTTAGTCTCTCCATTTGAGGACGGGTGCCATTGGCATAGCCATTTTTGTTTGATAGATTGCGCTCCCCACTTGTCTTTTCTTGTGGTGGTTTTGGTGTCCGTCGTTTCTTGGGTTTTTATACCAATGTGGGTTGGTTGGTGTTGTGTTTGTTGGGGAGGGGTAGGGTGGAGAAAGTAGGTTGGCTATTTGTAGTGCTTGTTTTATTGGTTCGGAGGCATGCTTGTATTTCACTTGTAATTCTTTATAATGAAAATATCATGAAATTTTAAATAATTCACCGTCATATTGGAACTCTATAACTATCACATAAAATATTGACCACCCTTTACACAAATACAAAACATAAGTAAAACTGTCATATATAAAGAGACATTGATCAATATTTAAAACCATGTTGTTTTCTTACAATCTAGTAATTGGTGTGACTCAAAGCATCTTACTTGCAATTTAATCCTACACAACAACAAAACGGGATGGATGAGGAATTCACTCTACATGTCTATATACAAACTACTATAAAATATACGTACTAAAATCATCACATTAATTTAAGTTTCATTTTAGAATGACAAAGACCCCTTCAAATGGTAAGTCACAAAAGTTATAACATCAATGCTAATGAGGATTTTGTAATGTTTTTGACTTATGAGTTCACACACACACACACACACACACATATATATATATTGGACTTTGGACCTTGAAGGTGAAGTAAGTGCACTCAATATGGGATTTGTGGACAAGTGGCCTTCAAAAATGCAAGGGCAATGGTTTTTCTAAAACGGGCGGGGCGGGCAGAAGTTTTTGGTTAGGTCCAAAAAATCTCAAATTCTTTTTTTGGGACTGCCCCTACCCGCATCTACCTCCCTCGAAAAGCTCGTGAGGGGAGGTTTAACGTCCCACTTTGAGAAATATCCATGTCAAGTGGGGCAACACGGATGAAGACATGATGTGGCTTCACGGTGGCTTTTCTTCTCCTCTTGAGGAAGGGATATGGCTGATGCTTACAAATGGTGGTTGTGTGGGGTGACAAATCCTGGTGGGTAAGTTAATAAGTAAGCTAGCTTAGTACTTGTACAGGATGCACCAAGTTGGTCACGTCCGGCATGGAGTAGGTGCAATTTGTAAGGTTTATTAACTACTAACATGTTGTCCTTGTAAGGTGGCTCAAACACTCGTGTATTAAAATATATCATACATACACACAACCTCCACACTACCAAGATTGAAGTACTCTGTTGTCACATCTCTCAATACCACCCACCAACGATAATTTTCTTCCCAAACAGTAGAAAACGAGAGCACATATACTTCACTCTTACATTTTTAAGTGACGCACATGTGTAGATAACACACACATACAAGAACGGTGCAAAGCTAGAGGAAACATAACGCGCCCAACACGTACCATTTGTAACGAGTGTGAGCGTTATAACCAACTCATTTGTCTATGCGGAGATGGTTTCTTTGGGTCCCTTTTTCTAAAGAAGAAGAAGAATTCAAGAACTTTATGTGCATGAGTCGTATTCTCAGTAGTGTTAGTGCCTTACATCACTGTTGAGCTTCAAGCCGTGGTTCGTTATATGTGACCTCAAAAATGTCATCAAACTCTGTTGATGGTGGGGTTAAATGTAGGAACCCCATGTATAATTGGGTTCAATTACAATTGAGAAACAATTGGTGGCTCTACTATAATCCATTTATGTGGAAGGAGTCTTGGTTACGGTTTAGGTGGATGTAGTCATACAACTCAACCTAATTTAATATTATTTTTATGGAGGATCATAGGGTGCGTTTCAAGTGGAAAATGGAAACATAAGGTTACTATCACTATGGTACTATGTACTTACGTCCTTCTCCGAGTAGGCAACACCTATATTATAGGGTGACTCAATCCCAAGGCCTTAGCATGGATCCCATGAGAACACTGAAGTTATGTTGGCTAAAGCCATAATTGTTTTCAAATGGGTGACCTTCTTAGCATTTTGTCCAATAATTGATTCTCCAATAAGCTTGTATTTGTGTCATCGCAATACATTTCCATTGAGAATCAAAAAAGGGAATGATGATGTCATCGATAAATTGTGGCATAAATTTTGGCCCATTAATTGAATTCGTAAATTTCATACCAAGCTTCCACCTTATAATATGTGTTAAATGAAAACATAAAGTTGAAGGTTCTCTTAGAAGCCTCTATAACTATAAGAAATGGAAGACAACCTTGGCGTTGCCACTAACATGAATTATGGTGATGTTTCATTTTCAAGTTGGTCTAAGTTTGTATGTAATCTTGAAATAGGTGTTACAAGAATTAGATAGTTCCCAATCATTTCTCATAATTGTTTCTCCAATAAGCTTGTATTTGTGTCATCACAATACACCAACATTGTTTCTCTTTTCTCTAGGTTCAAACTCGTGATAAAATAACAAGACTTGAATTCCACCATGGGTTGTGAACAAGCTCACATAACATGTGATGCATCGAGGATGGAGGATGGCAATATAAACCCCTTGCCCAAAAGCGTACACCTTAAAACCATCCAAATGTCTCCAATGCAAATTTTGGTGAAGAATGGGACGGTTTCAAGAGAATGCGGGGTTAGTTTTGGACAAAAGTGGGGTAACTTAGCTTGAATTTTGGCAAACATTAGGACGTAGCCTAGGGATAACTTGCTTATATGTTTCTAGTAAGATCATGTATACAAAAGTTACATGGGCTCAAACTTACCACTATTCCCCTCCTCATTGGACTTCCAAACTTTTGAAATTGGGTTTATGTACTTTCGATAGGATTTGTTTGTTACATTGTTTTGACTTCTAAAGCACTCCAAAGGTCCATGCACATCAAGATTGTGATGTTTGTGAAAAAGAGGGGGACTAAAGGAGCATGCCACCTCATAAAGTAGACGTGTCTAAATTAAACACGACAATAGTTTGAACACGCATATTTGAGTGGTATGTGGTTAGGTGAGTTCATCTAAGAATTGGCACCACAAATGACATGTGTTTAAACTACATTGGACAAGAACTACAAGTGATTGGACTACATGCTCAATTGATGTTAAACATTCTGTACTCAATAGTCAACATGATTGGGAGGACCTATAAGGAATGTAGGTGTTAGTCGGTTCGCTTTTAATGTTCTCAACTTATACCGATTATATTTACATGATGAAGCTCATGTTGCACTAGCACATCTACGATGAAGCATAACTGGATTGGAAATTGGACCTCCTCTAATTTAGTTATGGTTATCAAAAGCGCATGCTTGTAGATCTTTAATTAAATATGCAAGTTCTCCAAATTGTGCTCACTATCAAGTGTGGAGTAGTTAATAAAACTTGAAAAAAATAGTCTAAACTCTTCTAAACATTTGTTTTTATGGTGTTCGTTCTTTGATCCTCACCTAACCACACACCAATCAAATACCAATGTTCAATTAAAAATAACCACTTCCAAATAACACCCGCATACCCTACAACCACTTAATAAACATGAGAATCTTCACTTTGATAATGGAGAAGATACTCGTATGAGCTCCAAAATTTATGAGGCAAATATCTATAGGCACAAATTGAATTTGCTAAATATCGTACTAATTGTGTGTTTCATATGCTATGAGAAGTGGATATAGAGTGAAAATAACAATTGTGTAAGGCACGTCTCCCTTACATGTATTTGCGGGTGGCATAAATTGTCTGAAGCCTTCTTGTCCACTTCATGAGATGATATGTTGCATCCAACCCTAAATTTCTAGGTGATAATATGGTAGATGCTAAATCAAATTAGAGAAATAAATATTTGTTGGTTTTCATGGACGAGATCTCCAGAAGCATCCTCAAGCATCACAAACTTGGGATGGCATTGTCAAAATTTGGACAAATTTGCCTACAGTTGGATGGAAATATGTAATATCATCCACATGCAGGTTCATTGCTCCAATGATTGTCACCATTTCAGCTTTCTTGAAAATTTGCAAAAAGAAAGAAAGAGGGTCGCTTGCATCTGCTCCATCTTGTCATGCTAATTGATATGTTATCTTGAGGGGATGGAGTCCAACATGGATCGATGATGAAGTGCATGATTTATGGATTCAAACTTCACCCTTGCAAAGCACCTCTCTACATACACGCAAGTAACCAACAAAAACTTTTATGTAACATGAGGGAGGCATGAGAGACTACCCTCATTCTTCTTTCGAGTGTGACATTCATTATTTCAAAACTTTGTCACTGTTTTCATTATCAACATTTAATGTGATACACACTTAGTATAGTAGAATGCCACATTATCATATAAAAAGAGAGGAGGAGAAGAAGAAGAAGAAGAAAAACAAACAAAACTCTGTAGCGTGCAAGACATTACATTGCACAAGTTGAAGTAGGTTTAAATCACCAAGCACGCACCTAACCCCCAAAATCCTTAAAAGCAACATTTTCGCCAAGCAATGTCGGTCTCAATGCATGTAAAGCCGTCTTGGTTTTTGTAGAGATCATGTTCACTTTGAGATTAATGTTGACTGTGTGTGTGCAAGGAGTGGTGGCCAATCCATGTCGGCAAAGCCCACATAATGAATCATGTGGACACCAATTAGTTTATTGAACTGCTTTATTCTAGAACACAACCTCGATTAAAGTGGGCCACCATGTTACGATCACACATTATTTTAGAACCCATACTAGATAGAAGCGAAATCATAGTTTTTCAAGAACTTGTGGTATCCATGTAAGTTAAAAGTAAATACACCTATATTTCATTTTTTTAGGAGCCCTTTAGAATTCACTTATTTCTTGATATTATAGTTATCCGCTAACTAATATGGAGTCTGGGCAAACATATGATCCTTTAGCCATAGTTAGTGGCCCTAGTCATTGACCTTAGTAACTCCGGCTCACCGAATAAAGAGGGTCCAAGTAGGGAGCAATTAGGTCGTTGTAAAGGTGTCGGGCCTATCCCATAATGTTGATCAACATGGAGGTTGGCATGTGGCATGGCCCAACTGTGTGGATGCCAACTCAAACAAATTATGTGGGTTGGTAGTGGCCATTGCAAATGCCAACTTCCCGCAACCTAAGTGAGCTCCTAAAGTTGAACCCTTGCCTAAGTTCCCATCCCCCATAGCATATGGTCCCACACTTTGCCTTTGTTCCCAACTCATATGTTCCCATCCTCAAATGCATGTTCCCATAGCTCCTAACGGGTTTTGAATGCTTTGTTTAGTTGTTCCCCCAAGTTGACTCAAGTGTTCACATGTCTCCTTGGGTTTGGGCACATTCACAAGGCTTGTCTTTTATGAATTATTATTGCACGCATGTGTCACCTTGTATAATTTTGGCCAAGCCCATTCAATTGGACTTGATCTAGGCATGAGTGTGTATGTCACCCTCCTCTATAATCTTTATCCGATTATAATCTCTAACAAAAATTGTGTCTCTTTACGACTCCCCCTACAATCCTCCAATACGAGTTCATTATCCTCAAATAGTCGTGAGAGTTTGTTGCATTCTTTCACCTACACATCTTCTAGCTCGTCCAATAGTAATGAAGAGGTGTTGGGTGAGTGGGATAAAGAGGTTTTTATTTTCCTTTCATTGGCGTTGGTTGCTAGCAATTCGTCTAATTCGTTCAATTTGAATGAGTTGGAGTCAAGGTGTCAACTATGCAGAAGGTGCGCATGATCAATTGGTGAGTGCAAAGGCCGACACCTACAAAGATAAAAAAAAAAATCCAACTCATTGTTTGCTTGACAAATTTGAGGACTTGTGTCATGATGTTTGTCCTACAATTGTAACACATGCAAGGAACACGGCTAAACTTCTTGGTGTAGGGGGGGCTGAACATGTAAGTATCACCCCAACAAAAATTGCTTTCATTTCTTGTGTTTTTAAACCATGGCACCACATGATGTTGTAGTCTTTGTGACATCATGTATGACTGAAGCATTGGCCCACAAGATTGAATGAATTGACAACCACAGAAGAGCGGATCTAAGGGAGCAATTGCCTTCATTTGAAGATTGTCTTGGGTTTGTGGAAGGAAACTTGGTCAATATCAAATGTCCGTACAAGGATCCTAACCATCTAGGTTTTACAATGGATGTAAATATCTATTTCATCCACAAAACTATCATTGTTGATCACCATGGTTTATTCAATTATGTGGACCTTGGGTATCCAAAATACTTTCATGATGATTTATTTGTATTTTTTTGAAGTTGAATAGTAATTGGAGAGCGTAATTTATGCACACAAAAGACTATTTTGAGTATTGGGTGGACCAATACATAGTTTGTGGACCAAAACACCATGAGGTCCCCGAGGATGCTGACAATGATGCTATAGATGCACGCAAGTTTTAGGGAAGGGTAAGGTGGGGCATAGGTGGCCTTAAATAAAAATGGAGAAGGCCTAGAAAGTGATTTGACTCCAAAACGTGCGAGTGTATTCCTTTTGTTAGAGTAGTGTGTTACCTCACAAACTATATTCATGGAAGACGTCGTAACTTCACTTACCTTATGCTTGAGCGAATTGATGACGAGAATTTTAAGGCCAAACTTTGTTGCAGATTACGGACCTTCGTCTCAACGACCATTCAAGCACATGGGAGTATCCCACCGCGGAGGAAGATGATAGCTTTTACATGACGTAAAAGTATTAAGTAGGGGGCTATGTAATACAATTTTTTGGGGCCATAGCTTGGTAGTAGGAAGGAAAATACCTTTTTATATGATAAAGTAACTAAAATGATAGATGAAAGTTAGTTTAGGATGAAATAGGAAGGCTATAGCCTGAGGAAAGTAGTTGTAGGAGTTACAACCGTTGGGGGCTCCGAGCTTGATAAGCGGGCTATTGTTAGAGAGAAGAGACTTCTCGTTATATCTATTGAGGCCATAGCCGCGGAGAGTCAAGCTATAAGCAATAAAGTTAGAGTCACATACATTAGTTTTTCAGACTTGGAATTGAAGCATCACCGCCTGTGATAGGGGGATGCAGCCAAGTGAATGGAGTCAAAGTCAATTAAGTAAAGCATGAGTATGTGATTGTATATGACAATAGTATGTGTATGACATTTGTAGTCAAATCAATGCATGTCAAGATTGTGTTAGAGCACAATGAGTGAAGACAACACAATGTGAGTGAAATGAGTGAATCAATTATGAGAATTGTTGAGTAGAGTGAATTGGAAGTGAGAAAATGTGTTTGGAGAATTAGAGTAGTCGTGCTCAAAGATTGAGGGAGATTAAACTAGAAAGAAAGGCTATAAGTTGTATGGTGGAAGAAACATGGCAAGTTAAGTCGAAAAATCACCCTAGCCTAGGTTGATTGAGAGAGAGAAGCATGTTGCAGGAGATGTGTAGGCTATAGCCAGGGTTGGTGGAAACCTAAGAGCGATTGGCCGAAGAGAGAGGGAGATATTCCTAGCATGAATAAAAAGAGGAGCCTCTGGAGAGAAAATATTGACTATCGCATGAGTAAAAAGATTAAAAAAAAAGGCCATAGTATGTAGTACGGGCTTGATGCCGTGAGCATTGTTGTAAGAACTTGAGGAAGAATCTGTAAGAGCAATGGGCCATAGCCAAGAGTATTGGAATAGTGCCAAAGATTGCAAAGACATGAGAGTCAGTGTAGAGAAGAAAGAAGTTCCACCGAGAGTAGTTTGAGAGGGAGTCGAACGCCAAGAGGCTTTGGGTGGCAATAATTGATCGTTGAGGGCACTTTACCAGACTATAGAATGTGAGAGGTTGAGAGAATAAGAGAGAGAGACGCCCCATGTAACCAAAGAAACTGAAGTGACAAATGGACAAGGAAATCTAATTAAGTAACTTATTATGAGATGATGAGAAAGTAGTTCAAAGTTATCATGACTAAGGAAGACAAGAGGTTTAGAGGGATTGACGAGATATGATGAAAATCATAGGATCATGATGGTGTTGAGTTGGTGTAGAGTCTAATCAACAAAGAGCATGCTTTGATATGACTGTGAATGAGAATGATATGGTTAGATGTTGAGAGGTATTAGGCCACAGGGAGGCAAAGCCCAACATTTTTCTTTTTAATTGCACCCATACCCAGACCATGCCCATTAGCAGTGACCTATGCCCACCCATGCCCACCAATAGCATGACATGTGCGCACCCATGCCCACACATAGCATGACATGTGCCCACCTATGCCCACCCACGCCGCACCCACACCCACCCATGCCCACCCATGCTATTCAAATTGCGCCCATGTATTCAAAATTTGTGTAATGTGTATTGTGTAATTGTGCAATGTGTCTTGTATGATTGTGTAATTGTGCCCCACCCATGCCCACCCATGCCCACCCATTATAATATCAAACCCATGCCCACTCATGAACAATAATATCGCAGTCATGCCCACCCATGCCCACCCATGAACAATAATATCGCAGCCATGCCCACCCATGCCCACCCATGAACAATAATATTGCACCCATGCCCACCCAAAACCCATGGGCATGGGTATGGGCACCCAATGTAGGGCTCTGCGGGGAGGTCACTTCATTGTCAAGTTGACACCACGTGCGGACAAAGTTTGCTACCCCTATATTACATGCCATATATAATTTTAAAATTTATGATACTTTTTCTACATATACATAATCATTGATAGTATCTTTTGTATATTTTTTTGAATTTTTAGTCATCCTTATTTTTTAGTAATTGTTTTAGTTCAATTATGTGTCTTTCTAGTTAGAAACGGTATGTTTTATGAAAAAAACAAATCATTAAATTTAGTTACCACTTATACCTATGTCATAGGTACTGTGTATATCTACTCATGGAAAAAAATTGATAAAATTTTGACCCATTTTGGTGGTGCAACTTACCAAAAGAAGATTTTTTTTGGTCGCACGTGGTGTTCAACTTGACAATGGAGTGAACCCCCCCCCCCCCCGTGTATTAGGCTAGCCGTCGAAGTCGATTGTGTTCGAATCTAATGGCTATAGCCTATGAGTTTATATGATTATGTAAAGATGTTGCATGTTTCAAAACAAGCCTTTGTGTGTTGTGTGAATAATGAAGAATATGAGATAAGTGAATTTTGATTATAATTAAGAAATGATAAATGAGATAAAGTGAAGGAACAAATTCTTTGAGCAATGCAGTTTGAATTATGATTGATGGTATTGAATGATTATTTAATCAAGGAAGAAGAGACTAACCCCAATAGGATGAAAATCCATTAGAAGGCTATTGCCAAGATCAGAAAAGACTATTGCCAAAGCTTTCGAGCTTCACAATGGGATTAGAAAGCATGAAACTAGAGTGATAGGAGTCATTAGATAGGACAGACCCACACACGACTGAAGATGCACAATAAACCATGAGAGTGGAAATTGAACTTGAAGAAGAAGAAATGAAGGAGTAAAAGACCTAGATTGTTATTAGAACCTTAATCCAATGTGACATTAATCCTTATAGACACTAGCTCAATCTTCCTTGAGACCTAGTCCATAGGTTGTTTTCTTTGGGTTAGTTTGAGCCCTAGCAAAAACCTTATTTATAAAGAGTGAAATCAGAGATGGGACATAGCTGAGAGCATTAAGGAGCACCAAAAAGAGGATAGAGTACATGTAAGAGGGTAGCTTAAAAGAGAATTAGGAGTTGGATGGGAGAGAGAGAGAGAGAGAGAGAGAGAGAGAGAGAGAGAGAGCTGGGCCTTTCTTGGTAAGAACTAAGCTTATATTCAAGCATAGTCATATTCAGAAAACATCCTCCATACAGAGGCCATTCCATTCAAATACATATCTTTGTACTTTTAACAAAAAACCGGGTGGGTGGGTGGGATCCTTCCTCCTTTCAATACAATGCATGTCCTAGTAACTCTATCACATGGTGTAACCATGGGTTAGCACCATCTATTGTATGCAATCCATAACCCCTAACTCTACACCCTTTACTTTGTTTGGACTAACCTTGTATGTACTAAACAACTTATGGTCAAACACTTGATAGGACCTTTGTCATCATATGCACTTCAAAGTATAACCCAATAATCAATATATGTGTAAGTATTCACTCTTTTCATTATGGAATACATACAATATAATAACACAAAGTGTATGAACCCAAAAAGATAAGCAAAACCTAAGGATGTCGTTCAAAATTGTGAAGGGTCTGCCTCACCTGTGCCCATGCAACCAACCAACAAAAAATGAGGATTAGTCACGTACACGAGGTGAATAACAGCAGAACCCAATTGTTATCTATGTCACACAATCATACGACAATACATCTACTGATTTTGCATTACCGCATACTCCGAAAAAGAGCATAATACCTGTTCCTTTGCCATTGAAGTTTCTTGTGGGGCCGGATTGAAGCACTTAGCCTAAATCACCCACTAGTTAACTTCCTCTACCCTAATCCCAGAGCTTACCAAAGATAAACGCCTGGTGCAGTTTAACCTTTGAGTGAAAGGGTGCATTCTCAAGCCCTTGCTCTTGTTATACTATTAGGTTTTCAACCTTGTCCGTAGATGCAATGATCAAAATCTATGGTGGACAATAGTTAGGTAGAGATCTTTTCACCCTAGGGTACTTACCCTTCAGAGATTATATTTACTGATCTCAGTAATTTATGTATGGCAAAGTAAAAACATAGTATAGAGAGAGAGAGAGAGAGAGAGAGAGAGAGAGCATATCGCAAATGACGACCAATGAAGTGAATTGAGAGGGCGAAGAACTCCAAGTAAAAACCTATTGTGGTTATAGTTCATCATGATCATGATGGCTAAGACATTTCAGAGATTGGCATGATATGGTGGAATATTCAGATGAATGATGATGTTCGGTGGGCAAATAGTCTAGTCAATAAATAACATACTTTGATATGATTATAGACAAGATTGTGATATGATTAGAATTAGGCTAGACAAGGTATTGAAGTTAATTAGCTTATGACTAAGTGACTATAGTCTATAAGAATATATGTTTACTTTGGATATATCACAAACATTGAGCAAGTCCATGTGTGTTGTTTGGCAATGAAGAATATGAGATAAATGAATTCTTAATCGAAATTAATGAAAGGTAAATAATATGAAGAAGTGGTTTGATGTGTGTTTAGTTTTGATTAAATGCCATCCTAATCAAGTGATAGCAGAACCTTAACTACATGAGTCTATGTCTATGTCTATGGCTAGAAACTCATCACACATGTTGCAACGTGATCGTGCACTACAACAATACAAGCAAAAACACCAAAATATCAACACATATGTTTGGGTAGTACTTCACACATGATGCAAGTAATCATCTTGAGTGATGCAACCAAAAGTCCAAAAGACCAACATACATATTTGGAAGTTACATTACACATGATTAAAATGAGTCACCTTATTGAATTCCATGAATTTATCAAAACTAACACACATGTGCAAATACAATGAAACCTCACAAAGACAATCTCCACAACCTTGCCATTGAAGGTATCCATGGATATAATCATGGAATCTCTAGCCTTCTCCAAGTTCTTTACCTTGTGAGAGATCATCTTCTCACTCACAAGGTCTACTCTAAACTTGTCCGTATCCAACCTAGTTAGATTAGCTTGAGCCTTAGTGAATCTCCAAGGCAAGACAAATGAACTAAATTAATGACTATATGGGACCCTTTTTCTTGCCATGGCGTCTTCGTTATTCATGTTGGCAAATTGGAGGGCGAAACATTCATTCTCTCCTTCCACATCCTCTTCACTGACATCATATTCCATGTGCACTTGCAACAAGACACAAGTTGAAAGTGCACCGATGTCATTTCATATCACAAAAGAGGAGCAAGGACCAAGATAAACCCAATAGCCTATTTAGCCAACGCTTGACACAAACCAATCATCCTCGACTCAAATTAGGTAGCCTAAACCTCGCCTTGCTGAAAAGACATAGAAGATTTGTAGCATGGCCTTGCCGTGACCTAATGGAAACCCAATCGAAAAGGTAGCAAGCCCACACCCAAAGTCCAAAGAGTTGCAGCTTAATACTTATGGAATGTAGCAAGCTCGATAAAAAGACAACATAGTCTTGATGCAACCTGATGCACGAATGCCACAAACATTTGAAGAAACTTTGGTTGCTAGACAAAACCTAGACCTATATGCAACAAACCCAATAAAAAAAGGCAACAAAGCCTTGATGCAAAACTTGGAAGATACTCTAATTAATAAATACCGCCTAATTCTAATTCCAACAACCCCAATAGAACAAGGCAATAAACGTTGATGCAACTTGATGCAAGAAATGAAAAATTACACCCTAACCCTTGGAAGAAATTATGATTGTTAAACATGACCTAAAGCTAAATATGGCACGCCCATTGGAAAAAATCAAATATGATGCAAGCATCAAAGATCCTTGCAAAATTATGATGTAAGCCTAGAAAAACAATAGGCCACAGTTCGGCTTGAAGCCTAAACATGATGCAAACTAATAAAAATAAATAACATGAGGGTTTAGAATCTTACCTCAACCTTTGTGGCTGCAACAAGCTCAACCATCTTTAGCGTTGGTTGCACTTGGATGGCCTTTGCAACTTCCATCCCCTCTTACCCCTTTGGGCTCCAAGAGCTCTATGTGCCTATTTGACCATGCTCGCATGTGATTTGTCATCCTTGCCCTTACCCTCTCATGTGGCTAACCTCACTCAACCTTGAAGTGGCCTTGCAACAACGCGTTGCAATGCCTTGGCTGAATGTGGGAGCCCAACTTGCCATTGAATGCGACCCCTACCAAATGCTGGAAGCCGCCCTCAACCTTGACCCAACCCCAATCATATGACAGGCCCACTATGCAATGACCCTACCGAATTGGTTTTGGAATGGGGTCAAGGAGCAAGCATGGTCAAGTATATAGAAAAATGCTCCGGGTTACAAAAACCATAATGTTTTGGGTCAAATGCGTGAAAGTAGTAGCAAGTGTTCTTTCAATTAGATTTTTTTCCATGGCGCCAAGCTCTATTGTTGTGTTAGGTACCCAAATGTAATATATCAAAACGAGATCTTCAAAACTTATCATTAAAAGTACTACTCAAAAAGTAATGACTAAATCTATTTTTGGACGTAGATTTCATGACCTTGGATATTTTAAAGTTGGGATTTTTTTGTTCATCTTCCTTGAATTCATTATAAACTTGAGCGCAACGTTACGAAAATTGTAGAAAAAACATGAATTCAATGTAATTTTATCATTTAAAAAAAAGACAACTACGTGTTCCATATACTTACTTGCACCGTCTTCCAAAAAATTACATATTTTTCTTGAATGTTTTCTCCAACATAAACTGCTTGGCTTTGTTAACCAATGTGTTTTTCAAATGTTTATGATTTTTTTCCTTCAAAAACTTCAAAATTAATATATAGTTTAAAATCACTTTCACTTAAACCTATGCATGGTTACGGAACTGTATACTTGAGCGTGCTTGCGCCCACCATGGTGCAAGAACACGTTTGAAGTTGAGTTTTAATATAGTAACTGTTGACAATGTGGATTTGTCCATACAACAGACGGGAATCATGTGAAACTACCCGAATCAACCGCACTTTGTGAGTTGTGAGCTGATAAGTTAACTGTACGAGAATCGGCAAGTGAAGCACTTGAACTCCTCTCGCAAACTGTCAAGTAACTTAAACAAGGCAACCAATGCAAAAAGGCAAGGCAAGGCAGAGTCGGTTATTGTAGTAGGCTCAGCTCAGCTCAGCTCAGCTATACATGTGTACTATTGATGCATGCATGCCTGCCTGCCTGCCTCCCTGCCGAAAGATGTGTAGCATATGTATGTATGTTGTATTGGGAAAGTAAATGTAAGCGCATGAATCACTCGTGTCCAGAAGTTGGAGGAGGCAAGGCACTGAATCAAAGGAGCTTCTGTGGCCACGTGCGCGTCTTCACTTCTTCTTCTTCAGTTAACATATTCCCCCGGGACTTGTTATCGATGCTGCCTGCTTTCCAGGTTGGGACTCACAACCCACCCACAATTATTGGCTGCCCATAAGCTACTCTAGTTACACTGATGAGTGACTTAGGTTTTGGAGTTCAGGCTTCCCCCGCCTCCACCTCACCTACACACTCACATACAGGTACCTACTCTACAGGACAGCAACTTGGGGCCCAAAACACTCCTCCTTCCCTTCAAATTCCCTTGCTTTTCAACTCGATATTGCACCCAGCTTCAAATATCGGTTCCTCAAACTAGGAAGGATATTTTATCGACTGAGAATCTACGAGACTATATGGGAAACTGATTTCAAATTACTGTCACTCCATTCTTTCATACCTTAGTCCCATACCCTAATGTCAACTCCTTGCACTTAAATATTTTGTTCTCAATTGTGATACAATTAATTGATTTTGCATCCTAGTGTAAACCCACCCTAAGTTCATCATTGTGTGGTGTACTTGAAGCGGTTCAATCTATGAACACACATGTTTACAACACTTCATGTTATTCACTAAACCCCGATCCATGACACTACTATGTGGCAAAACAAAATAGTCTAGGTACTAGTAATGTGCAAATTAGTTGTTGCGATGTTTTCTGTAGTGGTTGCCATGGACCATTTGGACATACCTACTCTCCTTTTATGAAGATTGAAGATGATGATTATGCGCATTCACATCCAATTTATTGATGACTCTATTATTGAAGGATTCGGTTGGACAAGGAAACAACAATGACTTAAAGTGCCAATGCAAAAGTCAAGTCCACATTGAAGAATTTGCTTCTCTGGCATGTTAGGGCACTTTACACAAGTGCCAAGAGCTGTGACTATGAAAATGTAAGGGCTCTTGATAATCATCCAAAGGCCTAATTGTGGGCAATAGAAATCCAAGTTTGCAATGGAATGAATTGGCCCTCGAGCTTAGTGTAAAGTGAAAGTGGACCATGTTGAGGGACCGCAACATATTCATGGACAATCTAAAATATTGGGTAGTTCGGGACCCATTGTGGTCATAAAGTCTTTCTAGAAGCCAATGGCAACTTGCTTGTCATGGCCCCTACTTTTGTGTTACACCCACCTCATCTTGATTGGGCCTGACACATTATATGGTAGACCATGAAACAAGTTCCACGTGGTGTCAAGTAGGACGCCGTGCATCTATTCAAATTCCTTTGATCCCTTAGGTCCTCAAGATCTAGTGCAAAGTGAACTTGGACCGTCTCTAGCTTCGTGACCAATTACATAAGTTGTATATCACAAGTCAAGTGCCCTCAAGCTCTAGTGTAAAGTTGCCCTTAGTACGGTTGATTTGTGATTCTATGCTTGTTGTCGTAAAGAAGATTTCATTCTACTCTCACAATTTGCATAAGGGATTTTCCCAACTTCGACATTAACGAGGGTTATATGTAAAGTCTCTCAAAGGTACAAATTCATGGGTTTGATCTTCTTTGAGAGAATTTTCTATTAAGAGCTCGTTATCTTGTTTTGTGTCAAAGCCTTTTTGAAAAGTTGAGTGAAACTCCATGGACATCCTCTTGTCACCCCAAAAAACTTTGAGAAACGTTTAGGATTTGAAATAGGTTTTCATGTGGGACTCGTCATCATAAATTCCAAATTGACCTATGTAAGGTTGGCATGGCCCAAGCATTCTAGTAGGACAAGCTATAAAACTAATTTCATTAGCTTGACACCACTCTTTGAGTATGGTGTTTTAAGTATCAACAAATCTTGAGAACCTTAATTCATAAGCTTTGAAACCCATGTTTTAGCCAACTCAATGGGAGTTTGACACCAAGAGTTACACATAACTCTATTACTCAAAGCTCAAACTGCAAACCATTTGACTTATCTTCAAAGTCTCAATACCATACCCGGCTACAGTCCACCCTCTATAAATGTTACACCTATAAGTGTTAACCCTCTCTAGATGTTAACTTTCTTCTACTCCCCACATATTGCACACTATAAATGTTAAACGTGTTAACTGTTAACAAAATGGTACTCCCTTCTTTGCAAATTTGACTCTATAAATGTTAACGAATGAAATACAACCATAATATGGATGATAAAAACTACACATCCAGTTACACTCCTCTCTCTCTCACATATGAGGTCACCAAAGAGGATGTATGGGATGTTTTAGGCTCTATTGGTGGGACTTCTAATGTCTTAGATGATGATTGTGAGGGAGAGGAGTGTGAGGTGGAACCCATTCCATCTTATAATGACTTGCAATCTAGTTTTGGTACCATTAGAAGGTACATGGAATCACGTTCATGTGATGTGTCCAAGTATGTGGGTTTGTTGGTGCAGATTGAGAAATATTTGCAAGTTGTGCATGCAGATGAATCTCACCCAAGAACCATTGATTCATACTTCACCCGTGATTTGTAAACTTGATATTGAATAAAGTTTTGATTGGGTTTGCAATTTTATGAATAGTGTTCTCTCACAAAGACTCTTCACAATTGCTTATATTTATAAATGTTAAGATTTGTATATTGCTCAAAAAAGTAATTTTATAATTGTTAATTGTTAACACCTCTATAAATGTTAACTTTGATCCACTCCCGAGGGTTAACATTTATAGAGGGTAGACTGTATTTGGTTCAACGGTGGATACCTTTTTAAAATCATGTTGACACATGTCAATATCTCATTGATTGAGTCCCTAAAAATCCATGTGAAAATTCCAGTACTGAAAGTGCTGAATCGACAAGCAAACTGCAATAGTTTCAGTGCGTGTAAAGTGGTCTTCCTCAATATCATGGGGAAAACACTATTTAAAATAAAATAAAATAAAAGAATGAGAATCAATCCATTTGATTTGAGATGACTTGAACTACTGACAAATAAGCCTATGAGGTATCTGAAGATTTGGACCATGAGCTTCGTCATCACTGTTTCATAAGGCTCCCACCAAGACCCACCCAAACAGTAAGCATATGACCAAGTAGGAAGGCTTGAAAGCTTCATATAATGTCACTACATGCATGCGAGCTCACAAAACTTTAAGTGAATCGTGAACCATTTTGGTAGTACTTCAGGTAAAACGTGCCTAATTCACTTACTTATCCCAATCGGACCCCATATTCGAGCGGTGTGTGCTTAGATGTGGATCTAGGTGTGTTTAAAAGGGATTGGATTGCATGTTCAATCTTTTTTGATCATTCTAGGTTCAGCAAATAGCATATTTGGGAGGACTTGATCTGATTGTTTTATGGTTTCGACACTTTTGGTATCACAAACTCATGGTAGCAACATGAAGATCTTAAATTCCATGAATTGTTGTTCTAATCTCATATGGCATTCTCAGATTCACAAAAAATCATAACCATGAAATCCAAGATCAAAGTCTTGGCAAACACCAAAAACTATCTAATTTAAACATGTTTACCTTAGTACAAAATACCCATATCAATCAAGAATGTATTTGACTACTACACTAAATAGTCCTATCGATGTGGGTGGAGAAGTAGCATGGAAACAATTAGCTTGGAAATAATCAGCGTGGGCCACATAATTTTCTGGTCAAGGTGGAATGAATGTGTCCAAGACTTCTAACCAACACATTAATATCCACATTAGATTTCTACTAGAAATTTAGCATGGGTTGAAAACTAATGTGGCCCGCATTATTCTCATAATGAGAATTAACATGGGCTCTAGAAAATTTCTATGGCACGCAATGATAGGACTATTTTGTGTACTTCGGGAGATGTTTTTGTTTGACTACTATTGTGGATTTGATATGAAAAATGTCTAAAAGTACTAAGAGACAAGTTTCTAATGTAGTTTGGGTCTCCCACCTCAACCTTCAAAACATAACAAAATAGTGTTTTAATTTTGCTTCATATGCATAGCAAAATGATGACATATATTCTCTTTGTGCTATTTTTTTTTTCTTCAATTAACATACTCTGCTTTGTACAACTTGCAATTTCATGTCTCATCAATGGTCTCATTTCGCCTAGTACTTGTGTCATTGATCATAAGCCTGATTCATAAGTCTACGATTTTTTTGCAAGTCTAAATACAACATTACTAGCAATTGTGCACCCTAGGAATATAACCATGGGATGCTTGGAGCTCAACCTAAACTTGAGTGTCCCGAACCAAGGTTTATGCATCCCATGGGTATATTTTCAAGGCCCATGAAATGAACGCACATTGTTTAGTAATGTTATGTAGATTTTCATAGCTTCACAAAAAGAATCCAAAAGTCCATTAGAAAGAAACATGCCCCCCAAATATCGCCTTTTCCATTATGGAACAAGTATCACTTGAAATAAGGGAATATGCAAGCCTCGACAATAATCAAGTACAAGTTAGGGCCAATAAGCACATTAAGGCTGAATCTTGAGGCCAAGGCAACTCATTCATGTTATTTTGCGCCTTGTTCATGCCTATACTTGACAAGTTGAACTCCCAACTATCTTGACAATGTGATGCACTCCATATATAATAACCATTCTAGGTTCGACATTTAACACAAACAAACCTATGTGGTTATTAAAGGAGGAAGAAGATCTTCACTTTGACCTTTGTGCACTTCCTATTTCCATCTCAACTCCTATTCTTAAACTCGAAATGATGATTTTTGTGATTCACAAACCCTAACAAGATTAGGCAATTCCCAATATGATCCAACAACCAATTTTTTTTTGGTGGAGTTAAAAGTGCCTCATACTACACTAAATAGCCCTATTAGTGTGGCTAGAAAAATAAGCGTGGAAAATGGTGGAAATAACATGGGTCCAAGACCTCAGGTCTTCCTCTAAATCTTCAAGAAGACTTCCAATTGACATATTGAATATTGGTTATAGGAAAAAAAGTAGCACAAATTAAAATATTCACCCATATTAATTTTCTAGAAAACAATCAATGTGGACCACACTAACTTTCTACTAGAAATTTAGCATGGGTTGAAAGTTGATGTTGGCCCACAACAAAAGGACTATTTAGTGTAGTTCTTGGAAGAAAAAAACTCTAGTCCTTAGGAGCGAAAGTTGTGGATTTCATAAATGTATATGAATATATATTTTAGCAAGAATCAATGACATTTAATCACGCTTATGGTAGCAAGACAAAACATGATTTAATCACGCTTAATTAGTTTGAATGCATATGAATACTGTGAAAGTAGAAGGCATTACCTAAGCTACTGTAAAATATACATACTAAAATGAACACACTAATTTAAGTTTCATTTTAGAATGACAAAGACCCCTTCAAATGGTAAGTCACAAAAGTTATAACATCAATGCTAATGAGGATTTTGTATTTTTTTTTACTTCCAAGTTAACTTAATGCTTTGACACTTTCACTTCCGGAATGAAATCCTAGTCAATTGCTTCTTTACTAAGTGGAAGTACACACACACACACACACACACACACACACACACACAAATAAAAAATAAAAAATAAATATTGGATTTTGGACCTTGAAGGTGAAGTGCACTCAATATGGAATTTGGGAATAAGTGGCCTTCAAAAATGCAAGGGCAATGGTTTTCTTTCGACACCTATTTTTGGCTCTTAATCGGTGGTATAGTCGCTTGAATTCGGTGGGTGATTTAGCCGCCACCTTGATGATATTTGGGTTAGTCACCTTTTCAGAAGTTATACTACACCCATCATCCTCCATAATGAGAAGTGCTATCCACCGAGCTATGACACGCTTGATTTGCCTTGAGGTGGACAAATTAGGAGGCGGCACGTGGTTGTGAGGTGCTGACCAACTTGTATTATGGGTATTCTATAATGAAGAAATAATTTGGCAACATTTTATCTTACACGTGACCACTTTAGAGACATGACACAACCAATATCAACTTGGTCTTCATTGGCATATGACCCATGTAGAATCTACTAATGATGTTGTCCACTTACACAACATTGAACGATTAAAGAGTTCCCCCCTATAACACCACATTGGGAAGTAGAGAATCTTTGATCCGGAGCCTAGATCAACAACACCTTCCTCAACTCCGATTTCAACGATTTCAAGTTCTTTGGTCTACATTCACAATTGCTAACATGCTCAAGCTTCTAAGTCTCAAATCCATTAGCTAGATGATTCCACAGAGCTGGAGGTGTCCACATTAGCCTCATTTACCTTTTACTTCTAGTTTTTGAAAAACAGACCAATGACAGCTCCATTTAGGTAATTCTTAGAACATCACTCCATTCCACTTTGCCAAGGAACAATATCATTACAATATAGCCACTCACTGCAGCACCACTTGCCTTTCAAAAATTTGATCAGCCTTATCAAGACACTACAGTACGTAGTAGGCGTAATGCTGGTCTGTCATGATTTACGAGAGTTGCATGAAGATATTTCTTTGAGGAGTTACAAAAGCATTCACAAAAATTGGGACAATGGAGCAGAACGTAAGTATACAACTCCCACAAACTTGAGGAGTACCACAAGCTGTAGTAGCCTGCCGAATTGCAAGTACTTCAGCAATTGCACAACGTCTGATCTTCAAAGTTACAGTACTTCGAGTAAGGAAAGTAGAAGATTTTTGCTTCACAAGGCACCCACAATCTCAGAAATGCATAGAGACCAATAGGGATTGAACCACACCCATTCCCTGAGTGGGTAAACCGAAATTCAGGACACCACCACTTTGGCTCCAAGCAACGGCTCCACTGCTTGTGGATAGAGAAGTAAAATTGCTTATCATTTAAAATGGTGAAATCCCATGGAAGCTATGTGACACTTCTGTACAAATTGAAAGAGACTCCTGCTCTGTATGTGCTTTTAGAAATAAATCTCCTCCTTTACCAGGAGAAGAACCTGATCGTAGCATTCCTAACCTAATTTTCATGCATTGTAATCAGATGTATGTAATGGAGGCATCTACAACCAGATCACATTCTGATTCATTACAGACCTTCTGCTGTGCACCAAAAACCAAACAGTGGTCGAAGTAATCAGATGTATGTAATGGAAGCATCTACAACCAGATCACATTCTGATTCATTGCAGACCTTTCTGCTGTGCACCAAAAACTAAACACTGGTCGAAGTACTTGTTCTGCTAAGGGTGCCACCAGCACCAATCCTTTGTTGAGGGGCTTTGTTCAAAATGCCTCTACCAAAATACTCAGCAATTACTGAGAATCCATCATCAGAGTTGCGCAACAATTGGAAAAATGTATCATGATCATTCACATTGGCTTCCAGGGTACGTTTCATGTCCAAGACATGACGATTGGCTGGAGCGCACACAGGGCACTCCTTTTCATTGTCGCCCAGACAGCGTTGATGAAAGGAATGCATGCACAGAAAGTGGACAGCAGGTAAATCGAGGGCTGATGTACAGGCAGTGCATTTGCTGAGCTGGAAAATCCGTGCATGGGACCGCAGCTCTTGGACCTCAGCACGCATTGTGGCAGTTTCCTCCTGAGATTTGCACATGTTCCAATTAGTTTCCACTATTCTCACCAAGCATGAAGAGTTCAATGAAGATGCGAAGAAAATAATGTACCTGATATTTCTCAATTGCTTTCCTGTCATCCTCAATCAACCTTGTTTCCTGCTGAAGCTGCCGAGCGATGTACTCTTTCACCACTGCTAAGGTGAGCTTGGGATTCTTTGACAGCTTTTGCAAGACAATAAGAGGCGGTAGCAAGTTGTCTCGCTCTATGTACACCAGTACTTCTCTCACTTCATCTGCACAATTCTCACCATGCTCCCCAAAGTATGACAGTACATCATTCCATAACGATGGATCCCCACCTCGCACAGAATCCCCAAGACGCTTACAAGTTGAAATAAGACCTTGATAGTCATGACCTTTCATGTAGACTGCTAACACTTCCTTGTAAAGCTTCATCTTCTCAAATAGAAACAAAAGGCCATCCTGGTACTTGTGCATCTGGCAGAGCACAAGTGCAAGATCCACATCATAACGTGGGGTAGGTTCATGAGGACCCCATCCAAGTTTCAGTAAAGATAATGCTTTCGCCCGCCTTTCTGCTTGATCTTCAGTTGGAACAACCTCCATCTTGTCCAGTTTGTTCACCTTCGCTTCCTCTGCTGAAGGGAGTTCCATCACAGATTCACTTTCCTTGCTCCTGTTATGGATTGGCAACACAAGACCTCCGATTTTTCCCACAGCCTTGATCACTTGACCTCCAGCAGCAATAACTTGACCCCCAGCTGCAATCACTTGACCACCTGCTGCAAGTATCAAGTTCCCATGATGCTGAATTTCATCAGGTACATCGTCTGAGTTCTTCTCTTCTGTTTGAGAATCTGGCTCTTCAGCTTGACTAGAAACATCAGATATAGCAGGTGTCCGGAGGTCCTCTGAAAGATAAAGCTCAAGCAGGGTGTTGTGAAGTTCAACATGCTGGGGAGAGTCCTTTACTGCGTCTACATACTGCTCAAGGAACACCATTAACCACTTGGGTTGATCAATGAATACGTGCACAAATTCAACCGGGGATGGCAACAAATTTGATAATCGTCCACTGCTGGA
Source organism: Polytrichum commune (assembly GCA_950295325.1). NCBI lineage: Eukaryota > Viridiplantae > Streptophyta > Polytrichopsida > Polytrichales > Polytrichaceae > Polytrichum > Polytrichum commune. The sequence goes on from OX485807.1 coordinate 46,527,582, forward strand.
AGGAATCCCACTTGAAGCTGTTGAGGTGGTCCCACCAGGATTGGTACACAGCTTTAGCAGAGCTGCAGTAGTTTCTGCTGGCTTGTGTTCTACAAGCACTTTGCCATACTGTTTCAAGGTGACTGTTGATTCATATACTGATAGTCCTGTTATATATTGTAAAGCCTCCTCATAACATTTCAAGTCTTCTAGCAATATTTTAAGATACCACTCGTGCTCTCCTGCTCGCATTGCCACAAAAAGGGCATGCTGATAGTATCCAGCTGCTCTACAGACCTTCACAGCTGTTTCAACATCAAATCGGGGTTCACCTTCCTTTCCTTCCTCTCCCTTGATAAAATCATCCAGCTTTGAGACATCTTTCAGCTTCGTGTAGCAATTGAGAAGCAGGGTAGTGTGATCTGCTGTTGCAAGACCTTTCTCATGCAACTTCTCCAAATAGTGAGTTAGGTTATGTATGCGTTGCGCATCTAGGAACTTCTGAATCACATAGGAGGGTTCCAATTGCCCAATGGTGCGGATATATTGTGCCATGGCCTCATCATAAATTTGCTTCCCATAGAGATGATCCCCATACTTGCGCATGACCTCTGCAGTGGCTGCAGCATCAGCTTGATTATTTTGTACCTACAAAATACCAAGAACCAGAATGAGTCACCTCTAGGAAGGTCCGAAAACAAGCACATATAAACTAGTTGAAGTTGCTTCAAGAGTTCATAGATCAACTGCCAGAGGTTATGAAGATATTATACTAACCAGATTGATCGCTATAGTGTAGAGGTTTCTGCGAAAAAGCATGTCCAGTTTGCTTCCCATGTCCTTCTCAGCAATGCAGAGAATCTGCTGATCCTGAGTGAGAAGGGTCACGGTGCCCCATTCACACAGAACATGAGTAACCTCACCAACTGAAGTGCTGTAGGCTATGAACTTGTTCTTCAGGTCATAAATGTTGAAGACATTCTTGTTGGGCTTGCGAGGGTCTGCTGACACAACTAAAAGATACCCACGAAACCAAGCAATGAACTGTTTGTCTCCTTCGAATGCCCAACACGGTCCCCGGCCATCCACCTCATAAAAATAAACCGCCTCTGGTCGCCCAACCACAAGATCCTGGAATGAAACTCAAAGTAAGTATCACAGATACAAGACATAATAGTTTAGTAAGTACATAGACGAGCAATACAGAACCTTACAGTGTCTTCCAATCCCACCTGATTATCACTCATAGCAACACAACGCCCTTCTGTGCCAATCTGATCAAGAACATTCTTCTGTGGAGTCTGCTCATGCATATCAAACATATTGATGGAGGATGTGGTCACTGCAAAAAGCTGAAGAATTTGGCCTTCCACACGAAATCCCAATCCAGTCACAGGAGAGGCGGGCTGGTGGCTATCTGCAGCTGGATCCACCGTCAGTCTCATTCTAGTGACACGGTCTCTGGCAATATCACCTCGAATGCAGTAAATGTAGCCCGTGTCAAGGCCGATACACACCAGCAGAATTGGTGGGGCCTCCTCGTAGACCATAAATGAAGTAATCTAATGGCAAGACAAAAGGCCACCAACAAACTTTGAGATGTGAGATCCTCGTTGCCTTCAGCACTCAAACTAACTCCTGTCTAAATTGATAAATTAGATATTGATTACCAAATCAAAAATAGAACGCACCCTCGAGAGTGAAACATCCTCTCACCACAAAATTTCATGAACACCCACAAGCTTACAATATGAGGTCTGAACATGCTGGGTCTGGAATCAGGAAAAGATGTGCACAAGACGTGTGTCCAGGTTTTTGAGACATTAATATTTCAGAGTGACATTCACAATTTCAAGACCAGTGTTTGAAATTCGAACTGGGCCTATTCATAGTCATGCAAGGGCATTGCTGCCAGCCAAGTTGCCCCTGTGTGCAGAATCGGTTCTTATACCTGGGCTTCCGGATACTTGCTGTTGAAAATTTTCATCGACCGGACACACGCAGGGCCAGTATTGCTGGATCCCTCTGGCTGAATCTTGTCAAGATCCCACATCTTGAGGGTGAGGCCTGATACTTTCGAAGAAGGTGCCTCATCTTCCCCGATAGAGATTAAGACATGCCTTTGCTGCGATCCAATTGCCACATCATGCTATCAGTGAGACTCCGGAGAAACTAGAATGCATTCTTGAGAAGGAAACACCCCGTAAGGATCTGGATTTCTTGAACAGAAAATCTAGTAGCACGACGATGTAAGCCGGCCCAAGGGAAACCAGTCCAGTTTATACCTTGTGATAGGTTATCATCGCACCTACTCGCCTAGAAAATTCTGGAAGCGAACCAATTCTCCTCTTTATGTTGACTTCGACAAAAAAGAAAGGGCTGTCACCTGAATTTATTACATTTCCTGCAATGTGCGGGACGAATAATCTACAAGGGTTCGCTTAAGGGAATGGGAACAGGCAATAAGATGTACCTTGAGCTGTTGGATGTAGAGAACACGATCGGAGTGGGCCTGAAAGCTATAGTTGAGTTTGAGGCCGCGGTCCAGGACGTGGAGCATGGCGTCTTCGGCCCCGAGGACGATCTGACCCCGCCCGCTGGTGCTGCACACCACCTTCTCCTTCACCTCCTCCGCCACTGCTGCTCCTGCAGCCTTCTCCTCGAAGAACTGGAACTTCCGCCATTGATACATCTCTCTCTCTCTCTCTCTCTCTCTCTATCTCTCTATCTCTCTATCTCTCTCTCGCCCTCCCCTCTACTCCTGTCTGCCACCCCGCCCTACCCGTCACCACTGATGAGCTTTGCCCGGAGTGCTGCCATCGCCAGAGCTGCTGCTGCTGCTGCTGCTATGACGCCATCCTGAGCAGCAGCAGTATGTGGAGTGAACTTCAGGCCAGCTCTCCACTCCTCGATCAACAACGCTAATCTACACTAAGCTCCAAGTTTTTCACTACTCTGCACAACAATCCAAATCATTACCCCCCACTAACAATTGCTCCTTCCAAACACATCCACGCCTACACAACGAGGGTGCCACCAAACCCTAATTCTCCTCCTTCCTCTTCGATCGTATGCTACCGAGACTTCGAGACTTGGTTACATTTCTTTCTTCAAGTCACGTTGCATCTCTTCGCCAAAACTAAATAATTTACACTCACATGGAACTATATACTTCCTTAACTTATTAGTCCCTATCTTATCATGGAAACCAAATTCTGGATGAACCTTTCGTCATCTTCAAACCCCTTTTTCTGGTTCGAAGACCGAGCCCATTTTTAAAACTCAAAAATTCAAAACGCTAAATCTCTCTACATAAAGTAGAAAAACATAAGAAACTAATCGTCTCGGTTAACAATACATGCACCTAAATACCAGGCCAGGTGGTGTCGGGCCTCGGTGTAAGTTGGGATTTCTTAGAACATATCACAGTGGATTATGGCACCTTCGCATTGAGATTATTTGTTTATTTACAAGTAAGCTCTAGCCATGGGAATATTTATATTAGTCTGAACCTATTCTTAGAATAAAAATACATCTTTCTAGAACCAATCTAGAAGCCCTAGACACTTTATAAAACTCCACACAAATATATAGAGTCTAACTTGCCTTCTTGAATACCGTAGGTTGCCTCTTTAGCCATGCAAATTGTCTTTGTTAAAACCAAATCACAACAACTTATAAATTTGTTAATTCGTGTATATCGCAACCACTTTATAGTGTATAAAATAAAACGTTTTTGTTATTGTGGTAGTAACATGTAGTTTATGCAAGGTTCACAATAAAATGCTTGAGAAACTCCCTTCAACTAGTCCATTTCATATGTGCAACTTGGCAAGCAGTTAGAGCAAGAAGACGGAATTGAGTATTGACGTCATCTAGATCCTTTACGTACACTTGGACTTTAGTCTACTATAAATGTTCATGAGCCTAACACACCTTTCCACATGTTTGGAAACCAACTATGGTTTGCTGCACCAAGAGCACAATGGCATGGTAGACAACTCTTATTTGATAAGGTGCTTCAAGCATCCATATTTACCAAGTTCTCCAAAGATAACCTCGCAAAACAACTAAGTAATGCTATGTGAATGATACCTCACTAAGATATCTTGCTCTTCTTTTTGGGTCAAGTTGCAATATTTAAAAATCAACAAAACCATTAAAAAAATTTGAGATTGTTGAGTCCATAAGGAACCATTGTGTGCATAAGAATGTTAAACTCAAGGTCACGCACCCATGTCATTTTCAATCCCAACAAAAAATGTACCCCCTCTTCTTCAATGAAAATTATGATCACTCAAATGTGCAAGACACACCAACCAATTTGCACACATGATTGATCAAGGAAATCACAATTCATATTATGGGAATCAAAGGGCCTCTTGTGAATCACTCCTGAAAAGAAGCACGCCCAAATGTTATCCGAACCCAAGTATTGACATTGGGCACTACAACCAATGGCCAACTTTGTGAAGCAATGCAAGATCTCTACAAAATGAGAATAGCATGTGGAGAGCCTCAATCGCCAAAATGTTATAGGCATGTTGGTTCAGTGACTGACGGAAGGGGAACCCATGGAAAAGGAACCTAGGTATAGAATTGTTGATTGTGGGCAAGGTGATGTTCAAGCTTGGGAAAGTGCCATTAAATGTAAAACCCAAGTTGCCACCTCCGAAAGGTCCCGTTCCCCAAAATTGCCGCCTCCAAAGGTCCTAGTCCTCTAAGGCCACTGCCTCCAAAATGGTCGAGTCCTCCAACACCGCCACCTTGGAAAAGGCCCGATCCTCCAAGACCGATGCCACCGAAAGGTCCAACTCCTCCGAGATTGCCACCTCCGAAAGATTTGAGTCCTCCATTGAAAGGCCTCCTCGACCACCGCCACCAAAGATCCCCCATGGCCCATTGGGAAGGGGTTGAACTTGTTGCCTTTGATGATTGATATGAGCTTGACAATCACCAACATTAGAATCATGAACCAAGACGTCTTAATTAAGAATTGTATGGCATTTGCCATGATAAAGATACATCGATGCTCCAAAGTATTGCCAAACTTGTGATGTAGACAAGCTTTTGGTTTACACAAAATTATGATTTTAGACAAGAATCAGACTTGGACAAACTTGTGGTTTAGACAAAAGATGAAATAGACAAAAATTGGATGTATGTAGCCTATTTATACATAAGTATTGACTTCTGATTCCATAAAAATAAATAAACACTTTTGCTTTAACCAAAGTGAGGGGGGGGGGGGGGGGACAAAAGGCACCATTGTTCTTTTCCTTTAAAATGTAACATGGGCCATTATTGGTACATGTTGACTAGAACTAAGATAACGGTAGTCTAGAACGAGTTTAAAGTAAAGGCATAGAGTTCATTATATTTGCTAATAATGAACATGCTTTTATTTTCGTTAAACTTAAGACAACCAGGCATGGTGGGGAGGTATATAAAGGATTCTTGTGCAAGAATAAGGGGCCTTTTTATCTTATCTCGTGGTTGGGTGGTTCATGCCAAAGAAATTTCCAACAAAGAATTAAGGTTTGTTACGTAAAATAATATACTTGTTTTATTTTTTTTCTTCATAATGGATATGGAAGTTTTGGGTCCACTAGGTTAGCAAACAGAGTAATACGTCCATCAAAGCTCTGATTTGAGACCGACATTAACTCACTAGTACACTAGGTTGAACATGTGCACCAATATCTCGGTCTGCGAACTTCTCCATTAACCCATTAACCCATTAACCCATTGAACCATTGATGAATTCACCATGTACTCCCTGATCCCAAGACATATCCTTAATGTGGATCCCTCCACCTGCACACTTGATTACCTCTATTATATCACAAATCATGCTCCAAAAAGGTCGTATTATGAGCGTTGTATTTGTACTATTGGGGTAATTTAACGCTAGAAGGAAATGCGTCGTATATTCGAGGTGTCATATTGTTGAGCGTCGTATTCTTGGAGTTAGACTGTAATTCCCTCTTGTCGCCCTAAAGAGGGCCAATCACGAGAACGAATGAGAACTAGAGCACTTTGAATATCATCCATCCACACAGCTTTCATCCTCTTGCTAAGGCTGTGTCCGGGTTGGGCGTGTGTTGGAGAAGTTCGCGGACTCGTTGCAGCGAAAGGCTGACTATGGCGTCCACACTCCGTCGATTGCATCTTGACCACTCTTAAGCACATCCAAAACACCACAGAGCAATGTATGCATTTCTTTTCGATTGTTTCATCTGTCTCTGCATCGAATTTCCATGACACCTCCGGCCACAGTCAACACTGGCATACCCTGTGTGCATGGTCGTTAGGATGACGGAGTGGAGGAGGGGTTCGCAGTGCGTGAAATTCCCCTCTACATTTTGGCACGTCATTTGACCGCGAGAAATCTTAATTAAGTTAATTGCTGCTTTTGTGGAGGTTGTGGTTTACTCTTGTGTCGCAACACGATGATGGGCCAGCGGCAACTGGTGGTGCTGGTCGAGGCCACGGGTGCGCTGGGGGGTTCTTGGCCGGTGCTTTTCAGTGAGTATGTGGACAAGATCATCAGGTCAGACTGAGAATTTCTTCTGTCGGTTATCCATTTGTTCGTTTGGTTTAGGGTTTAGGCTACCTCAACATGGATGTTTCTTTCTCATGTCCAAGTCAGTCATGCCTAGTCTTGCATGAAGATCTGCTCGTGACAGAGAAAAAGTATGGATCTTTGGTAGTTTCTTTGATTTCAGGAAGAGGAATCAAGGTTTTATTTTGCAACAAAAGAACAGCTGAATGTGCATCCTAGGCTACTCTCTAATTCTCATGTGGTTTCTTTTTTGTTTCTTCCCGACAAACAAAAGCAATGTCAACTGAGATCATGTGTTTTGTGGCATTTCTCGATGTTGGTCTACAGAGCCTTTTGCGATGAATCAAGTGCCCAGGTATTCGTCTCTAACTTTTAACACCAGTTGCAGTAAATAACTTTTTACCGATTGCAGTAAATAATGTTGTCATAATGACGAATCTAATGCTGAAAATGGAGGTGATTGCAGCTCATCAGATCTTATTGTTGAAATTTGTAGCCTGTCTGTGACATAATCTTATGTTCATCAATGTGCAGAAACTTTCTGGTTCACCTGGAGAGATGGCACTGGTGGTGTTCACTAGTCATGGGCCTCATGCTGGTGAGTCTGCCACTTTTCAAATACTCGCTTTCTGAACTCACGTTTTCTCACTGCTAAAGTATCATTTCTGTGGGATATTTGTAGGGTGCTTAATCCAGCAAAGTGGGTGGACCTCAAGCATGGATGTATTCTTCAAGTGGCTGTCAGCTATTTCATTTGTGGGTGGGGGATTTGGTGAAGCTGCTATTGCTGAGGCCCTAGCTGAAGCTCTCATGGTAATGGTTTGTGGTCCTTTGTACAGTGCTTTGATATTTGAGTCTACATAACCTGTTGTCTCTACAGTAGAGCTAAAATTCTTTGCATCTACACAAGCTTGAAATTTTCAAGTTCCTTGGTTTTTGTATAGTTGCACAATTGTGACTACTATTAAGCTAGATGTAGTTCTTCTGAGCAACGTTGACTAAAAGCTCTCTTTTCCATCGTTCCTGACCCAAGACTATGTTGACATAATGAATTAATTGGTCAATTGTCCCTCTTTTGCAAAATTTTACTACAAGTTATCTGTTTGTAATCATTGATTTTCTCACATGTCATGGAAGCTTCATACTTATGACGTCCAGGCAGATGTGTTGTCCAGGCCCAAAAGTGCCACTTGCATCTCAAGGGCTCGAGCGACAAAAGCACTGCCTGTTGATTGCAGCCTCAAATCCATACCGACTTCCAACACCTGTCATACGCCCACCAGCCTCTGGGCTTGGTGGACCTGAACCACCTGAACAATGGTGGCTTGCTGATGCTGATGCAGTTGCCAAGGCATTTCCTACTGTAAGACTGCTTATATGTGAGACTTTCCTCTAGTTCTTGAAAGCTCTGGATTTAGATACTTTGGGAACTCTAAATTGAGCCAATAAAATCTACATTTGCATTTTCTGTGTACATTTTAGATACAGCAAGTAGGATCTACTTCTAGAAAAGTGTAAGGATTTGAAATTTGCTTTTGAGGATGTGCATCCAGCAGCATTGTGCTCTTCATACTACCAGGCTGCCACCAATTCTGTCATCTCCATTGTCTTGATGCTGCCCTCTGTTCTCTGCATGTAGTGCCAAGTTTCACTTTCAATTATTGCTCCCCGACAGCTTCCTCTCCTCCGGAATGTGTTCAATGGGGTGCGTTCCTTGTCCCTTATTTAATAGATTTTGATCGCTAGCATCATGTGGTACTGTTTATTATGTTCAGACCCCTCTGATGTATGATTTTGAGAGAAGTGTGAAATGCTTGTAATTTGCCATTGTAGTTTTCATGGATTCACTGAGTTATTCTAAGAGACTGGGAAGATCCTTTTCTACATTCAGAGGTCCAGATGTTTGATCTTACACCCGAGTAAACTGCAGGCCAAGCGCAATATTCGGGCTGCAGAGGTTGGATCTGATGCTTCGAAGCAATACAATCAACATCAAATTCTCATTTCTGAAGTATTTACGGAAGGCTGGATGGCAGTTCGTCGGACTGCTGTGACCACTAATGGTGCTGTTCCATCTGGCCTATCTGCTGCGAAGCTTGAGCCTCTAATGACCACCACAAGTACTGTTCAGTCACAACCAACTGCACTGCGACCATCTGCAGTCTCTGCCAGTAAGTTTGTGATGCAAGGGGATTAAGTCCTCACAATCATGACTCTGGAATATAGACTCATTTTTTTAGTGATGTCTGCTCTTGAAACTGCTAGTCATGTAGATTCATTGCAAGTGTTGGAGATGTGTTGGGGAAGCCAGGTGTGGTAATCATGATGGCTGTATTGTTGCAGCCATGGGAAATATGATGGGTCGTCCAACCATCTCAAATGGAGCTGGTAGTGTGAGCATGGTACGCATCTGAAATTTAAATTCAGTGATTGATCATCCTAGTATTCAGCTTGAAAGGATTAGAATGTATACAGACACGTTACAATTGTTTGAAGGGACTGGATTAAGGTGGAGTTGTTTGGTCTTGAGAAGTATAGAAGTAGCTGTGAGTCTACATATCTTGTCTAATGATAGAGCTAATTCTTTGCATCTACACCAGCTTGAAATTCTCAATTTCCTTTTTGTTTCTGCATAGTCACACCTTTGGACCAGTAAGTGTTGGTGTAAGAAGCTATTACTGGCTATGTGCACAGTATCGATGGACCCAGTTGAAGTTATGATATTTGAGAGCACCTATTTACACACTCTTAGGTGTGTTACATGTAATTGTCAATAAATTATTCAGAGATCTTTGTTTCTGCAATAACTATTTTGTACTTGTGTATTCAGGACAATCAATCTGTCTTGCACAGTAATGTGGGCACAACACCTATGCAAATGCAACATCCCTCCACCTCAGGTCTGTCAGGTGCAGATACAATCCAAAGCTCAGATAATTCTGCATCAAGTCAAGCAAAAGTTGGTCCTGTTGCTGCAAATCCATCTACTCTGGGTCATATGAACAACACAGCCACTCAACCACGACAACTGCCAACCTCCACAACCTTAGGAGTTGTGAATGGAAGTGCTGCAGGTCTTCCAGGTGCCAGTGTCAACACAGCAGGAGCTCCTTCCACTCTGATGACCAACAACCAACCCTCAAGTCTAACTGGCCAAACCACAAGTATTACTGGTCAACCCACAAATCTCAGTGCTAATGGTTCCTTACATACCGGTAATAGTAGTGTTCTTACTGGTGTAGGAACCGTTTCAAATTCTGTGGGAATGAATACAGGAATTGGACATAGCACTTTAGGAGGGGGTGCTCTCAATACAAATGCAAATCTCGTTGGTCCTACAGGGGGCCTTGGGCCAAATCAACTTGCACCCTCTTCAGCTGTTACACTACAGGCAGGTGCAGCTCCAGGGGTTGGAGCAGGTCAGCCTCAACCTAATTCTATGGGAGCAATACCTGGAATGGGAGGCACAACAGGCGCGCTTGGAACAGCTGGGGTGAACACGGGGGTAAATGCTATGGTTGCTACACCAGGACTTCCGCAACCAGGTCAATCTGTTCAACCTCTCGGAGCTGCGAGTGCTTTGTCCACTGTTGCGGGTCATGGTATGACTGCTGTGGCGACACCTCCTCAACAAGCATCTGGAACATTGAAGTACACCAAGTTGTGGGAGGTACTCACTTTATGATTGCAGGACTGGTTCTGTCAAATATTTCAATTGGTAGCTATGTCTTGTATGGCTACAATAGATATCATTGCATGTCTTGGGATACAATGTTTAGGTTGGCAAGAGCTTCAGTTGTGTTCAGTGATGCATTTGCTATATTTTGGATGGTCGTGAACTGTGTTTAGGGAATTCTGGCTGGACAAAGACAGCAGAAGCCAGTGCCAATATGCAAATTGGAGGTATGCATTTTATTTGATATGTATGAGCACCATCAATCACGATGAAGTAGAATCTGTCTCCTTATTAAATTTCTCAGCAATGATATATCTGATACATTTAGAAGCAGGATGAGAATCTCTGTCTCTATGTAGTTTCTCTTTGGAAGCTATCAGTCTGAGTTCCAGACTGCTTGACATTTGCATGGTTGATCATTTCAGGGCTATCGGCAAACTTCATCATCAGAAAAGTATGTGCCCATGGTTCAGTTCTTATGTGACAGAATCATTTATTGAGTTCTCTCTGCTTTGAAAGTTATCTTCTGGAGGGGCAACAAAGTATATAGCAGCTTGGTGTATATTGTAGTGTCCTTTGATGTTGATTTGGGATTCCTATATTGTAGCATCACCGCCATGTTGCATAGCTTGTACATTTTACTGTATGTTACATGAGAGCATCTGTTGTAAGTTATTTTACTTTCTGGCATTACTGAAAATGAAAAGATATTAATTTGAGCTGGACATATTGATAACCTCTCCTTTGGTTATACTGCTACAGGTTGGCAGCTGACTGGCCTCCTACCATGCAGATAGTACGCCTTATTGCACAGGATTACATGAACAGCAAGTATGCCCTACACCGTGCAATGGTATCCTATTGTATAGAATTCAACTTATGTCCTGAATTTGTGTGCTCGTAGAGGATTGCTTGGGCTTAAAATTACAGTACTGCAGGTGGATGGGCAAGAGCAGAAGTTGGACTGTTTTATGTGATACATTGATAACACATCAAAGCTTATCCTTGTTTGTGAATTTTTTGCTTGGTTGGTGCCAGGGACTATCAAGGAAAGGCAGAGCTGCTGGTGTTTCGACCACTCTCATCTCATGGCTTCCTTGTTCAGCTGGCTGAAAAGAAACTCGTGAGTTGAAGTGATTTACTTTGAATGACTTATGCACTACAAATGAGAGTATGGGATGTCAGACCAAGGAAAATACTATGAGGATAATACCTGTCTTTAGAATGTCAAACTTCATGAGCTTTTGTTTCTGCAGCTTTTGTCTCCTCCCGAATTGGGCAATGCAGAGATAAATTTCACACTGTTTTTTAAAGGAGTTTGTGTTGTAATGATCAGAATATGCTAGATGATAGTGCCTGAGAGGACATTATAGTGGTGTGATAGGACATTCACGTCTTCTCAGAGTTCACTTTCCAAGAAGGTTTTGGCCTCCATCTAAGTTTGACAAGTAGGCAAATGATTGTGGTCTCTAACCTAATTTGACTTCTTGTAACATCATCTGACCAATTATTGCATATGCAGTGTGCAGTTATCCAACTTCCTACACAAACTCTATTGCTGGCCAGCACCGATAAGCCTGGCCGAATGATTGGAATGCTCTTTCCAGGGGTATGTTTTTCACCTTCTTATTTAGTCAGGGCAAGGGTTCAGGGATTCCTTTGTAGGATTCACAAGTATCATATGAAAGACTTTTCCTCTGTTGAGCAAATTATGTGAGTAATTTTTTTTGGTATAATCTTGAAGGTGCAACCCCACAAAAGCTCCTGGTAACTGGGTAAAACATCAAGAATAGACCTCAAGAGACCTCACGAAAAGAGGGTTGCCATTAACTTAGATGTACATGATATCAGCTAGATCTTACTGCATCTCCTTGTGGTAAGCTTGAACGTAAGCAATGCTGAAAATATGTAGCAAGAATCACTCGAAAGAACCTCTAGAGAGGTCTGCTCATAACCATGACTTGCAAATGCTTTTGCCATCTAATATTTCAATTTTGTGAAAATCTTCAGTCTGGTTGGCCGAGTAGGACAGAATAGGAAGCATGTTTGATGCCTTGTACTGCCGTTGACCATTTCAATTTTGATCCTCTCACGCCTGAAGTTCCAATATACTTACCTGGTTCAAAATATCCAGCGGTTTCAGTCTTCTGTGTATCCTGATATTGTACAATTTGTGTGCAACAGGATATGGTGGTGTTTAAACCAAACTTGTCAAGCAGTGCACAACAACCTACAACAGGGGCAGTGGCAGCCATAGGAGGCACTGGTCAAGCTCTAGGACAAACAATGGGCGGCAGTGCACAGGCATTGGGGCAGACTATGGGTGGCACAGCTCAAGCTCTTGGACACACCATGGGTGGCACTGGCCAGGGTCTAGGGCAAACGATGGGTGTTGCACAATCAATGAGCAGTACTGCTCAGGGCCTTGGGCAAACAATGGCTGTTGGCCAAACCATTGGAGGTGCTGGTCAGAGTCATGGACAGACAATGAGCAGCGGCCAAACAATGGGTGGTGGTACTGCCCAGGGTCTAGGGCAAACAATGGGCGGTGGCCAAGCAATGGGAGGAGCTGCACAAGGTCTAGGACAAACAATGGGGGGTACTGCCCAGGGTCTAGGGCAAACAATGGGTAGCAATGTCCAGGGTTTGGGGCAAACAATGGGCAACAATGTCCAGACTCTTGGCCAAGCAATGGGTGGCACTGCACAGGCTCTGGGGCAAACAATGGGCCAATCCACTTTCTCACAAGGACAGCTGCAGGGACAGCTAAATTCCCAGCAGCCTCCTCGACAAATCATTCCAGGGCCAGTGAGCTTACAGGGGTCTAGCTATCTGCCATGATGAATCTCTGCACAGATCCATCTCATCTTACTCTTAGCAGAAGCAAAGTTATTCATACATGCCTGTTTGCTGGTAAAGTTCTCTTGTTCAGCAAGGCGACTACTTATTTTCAGTAGTACTTACTTTTGGTAGATGTCTACTTTCATTGGTTGTACAGATATCTGGTAACAAGTGGAGTGCGTAATGCACCCGAGGTTGGATTAGTAAGGTGTGATTTGTTTCCTGTATAAGGGGAGACTATTGACATCTGCAAGTACATGCAAACCTCCATTTAACACCTTCCATTTGAGTACAACTTGTGCAAGCAGTGTGGCCGTTTTCAGTTGTTGAACGTGTATTGTCAGTAACTTGTTCCTTTCATGTGCAGTCTGTAGTGAAGGTTTATTGTTTCCTAGCTATGTTCTGCAATTTTATCAAATAATAGAAATATTCATCGACTTTATTCATTACTTGAGCGAAGTTCATTTCTAAATGGGAGTAGATCCCCACTTACAAGCCTGGATGGAAACATTGTCATGAAGATGGGTTTGTAGTCACCTTTTAACAATGTGGCTGTTATGAGCTTCAACTGGTAACCATGTCAACCTCAAAAACATCAAATTTCCTTGCACAAGTATATTGTGAACTCGTGTAACTGGAAGAACCAAAGATAGCAAGAACTTACCATTGTTCAATGGTATATGACTGAACTCTTTGGTAAGATGAATTCACGGAAGTGCAAACTCAATTTTATGATTTTGCAAACCAATGTTACAATGGGTTCTACCAATTTCATGGAATCATGAACCAAGTTCACTATATAGACAACCAATTTAACTTGAATTTTCAATCAAAATATTGAAAAACAAAGTTGTAGAGTTGGAATATTGTCTAACACAATATATAATAGCGGATATTCTAACAAAGGTATTAGCGATAGATATGCATGAGCTGTGAAATGAAATAATGGGGATGGAGTACAATGCCACCTTACAAAGTGGGAGTATTAGAAGATAATGTTAGGTTACATTGGTGACATTGTCCCATATGGATTGTCAATGTGGGTCCTAACCTATACATATAAATAAAGGCATAAGGGGAGGAGCTAACCATTCTCTCCATTGTATGCAATCCTTGTGCATTGTGTTTTACTTTCCTACGATAGTCTCTTTGCTTTCTTCTCTTATTTTCCAATAGGTTATAGACCTCCATCGCTTTAGAGAGGTGAGATCAACTTAGGAGTAGCTAGGAGAGAGTCGGTATTGATTGGAGGTGATTTTTAGGCGTTTGGAGCTTTTGGTGGAGTCTTGAAGCTTTAGATAGCTTTTGGATCGCTTTGGAGCATTCTTAGATGTTTGGACCAGTGTGGCTCACCTTGTAGGAGTGTTATTACATCGCATGACCCATCTAGTAGAGGTCCATTCCATTTTGAATGCACTAGTGTAGATCGATTCGTATTTTAAGTGGAAAAGTTTTGACTTGAGAGATCCTCCCATTATATGTTGAGTTTGAGGCGATTTGAATTCCAAGAGGCTTAGATTTGTTCTCTTGATGTTTATTGACTCATTTAGCACTTGTTTGGAGTAATAAAATTCTAAATTGAGAGATCCCCAATTCTATGCTTAGTTTGAAGTGATTTGAGTTCCAAGAGGCTTAGATTTGTTCTCTTGATATTTATTGAGTCATTTAGCGCTTGTTTGATGTGAAAAAATTCTAATTTGAAAGTTCCTCCCATTGTATGTTTAGTTTGAGGCGATTTGAGTTCTAAGAGGCTTAGATTTGATTTCTTGTTGTTTATTGAATAATTTAGAACTTGTTTTGAATAAAAAAGTTCTGACTTGAGAGATCCCCCCATTTTATATTTAATTTGAGGCTATTTGAATTTCAAGAGGTTTAGATTCGCTCTCTTGATATTTATTGAGTCATTTAAAACTTGTTTTGAGTGGAAAAATTCTAACTTGAGAGATTCCTTCATTCTATACTTAGTATGAGGCGATTTGAATTCCAAGAAGCTTAGATTTGTCCTATTGATGTTTATTGAGTCATTTAGAATTTGTTTTGAATAAAAAAGTTATGACTTAAGAGATCCCCCCATTTTATGTTTAGTTTGAGGCGATTTGAATTTCAAGAGGTTTAGATTCACCCTCTTGATGTTTATTGAGTCATTTAGAACTTATTTTGAATAAAAAAGTTTACACTTGAGAGATCTCCCATTTTATGTTTAGTTTGAAGCGATTTGAATTTCAAAAGGTTTAGATTTGTTCTCTTAATATTTATTGAATCATTTAGAACTTGATTTGAATGAAAAATTCGGACTTGAAAGATCCCTTTATTCTATGTTTAGTTTGAGGCGACTTGAGTTCCAAGAGATTTATATTTGCTCCCTTGATGTTTATTGAGTCATTTAGAATTTGTTTTGAATAAAAAATTCTAACTTGAGAGATATTCCAATTTATGTTTAATTTTATTGAGAGCTAGTGTTAGATTGTAATGGTGACATTGTTTCGTTGCCAACGCTAGTCCTAACCTAACCATATAAATAAAGGCATAAGGGGAAGAGTAATTACTCTCTCCATTGTATGCAATCCTTGTATATTGTGTTCTTCCTTCCTACATTAATATCTTTGTTTTCTTCTCTCATTTCTCAATAAATTAAGAGCCCACTTTGCTTTAGAGATAGGAGAGCAACTGAGGAAGAGCTTGGAGAGGGCCAGATATGATCGGAGGTGATTTAAAGATGTTTTAGGGCTTGTGCTAGAGTCTTGAAGCTTTTGAAGCGCCTTGGAGCATTCTTGGAGGAGTGGACCAGCGTGAGGGACCTTAGGGGAGTGTTTCTACATTCTAGATATCTTTAGATACATGTCCACACCATTTTGAATGCTTAAGTGTACATCAGATTTGTTTTTGAGTGGGTGAAGGACATTTGAATGCCAAAGGGTTTGGATAAGTTCTTTGATGTGTTTTGGAATGATTTTGCATCTAAGCGGACCATTTAGGTGCTGATTTGAATTTTTGCTTCATTCCTACACTAGTTTGAAGTTATTGTTGTGCCAAACGGCTTAGATTAGTTCTTTGAAGCATTTTGGAATGATTTTGCATCTAACCAGATCATTTAGGTGCTGACTTGAGGGTTTGCTCCTTTCTACACTAGTTTGAAGACATTGTAGCGCCAAAGGTCTTGGATTAGCTCTTTAAAGTGTTTTAAGAATGAATTTGTAACTAACTGGATTATTTTGGTGTTGACTTGAATGTTTGCTTCATTTCTACACTAATTTGAAGACATTTGAATGCCAATGAATTTAGATTAGCTCTTTGAAGTGTTTTGGTTCTAACCTACACATATAAATATGGGCATAAGGGGAGGAGCTAATCACTCTCTCCAATGTATGCAATCCTTGTACATTGTGTTTTACCTTCCTACGCTGGTCTCTTTGCTTTCCTTTCTCATTTCCCAATAGGTTATGGGCCCACTTCATCTTAGAGGAGATCGATTTGTATTTTGAAAGTTAGATGGGCCAACTTAGGAGTAGCTAGGAGTATGATCGGCCTACTTCATCTCACTTAGAAGTAGCTAGGAGAGCCGGATATGGGATACTTCAAGTATTTGTTATGGGCCAACTTAGGAGTAGCTAGGAGAGCCGGATATGATCGGAGGCGTTTGGGAGGTGTTTCAAGCTTTTGTTGGAGTTTTGGAGCACTTTTGGAGCGCCTTGGAACATTCTTGGACATTTGGACCAGCGTGGAGGACCTATTTGGTTGAGGCTCAATATATCTTGAATGCTTAAGTAAGATCGATTTGTATTTTGAAAGTTTGAAGTGATTAGGGTTCCAAAAGGCTAAGTTGTGCATTCTTGATGTTTGTTAAATCATTTTGCATCTAACTTATGAGAAAGTGCTGACTAGAGAGAATCCTCCTATCTATGCTTAGTTTGAGGTCATTTATGTTTCAAGAAGCTTAGTTTTGTTCTCTTGATGGTTGTTAAGTCATTTTGCATCTAACTTGAATGGAAAGGTGCTGACTTAAGAGAATCCTCCTATCTATGCTTAATTTGAGGTCAGCACCTTCTCATTCAAATTAGAAGTAAAATAATTTAACAACCATCAAGAAAACAAAACTAAGCCGTTTGGAACATGAATAACCCCAAACTAAGCATAGATAGGAGGGATCTTTCAAATCAACACTTTCTCATTTAAGTTAGATGTAAAATGACTTAACAATCATCAAAAGAACAAAACTAAGCCTTTTAGAACACAAATGACCTCAAACTAAGTATAGCTATGATGATTCTCTCAAGTCAACACTTTTTCAGTCAAGTTAGATGCAAAATATTTGCATCACTCGACCTTGCAATGTTTGCATTCACCTTGCGTTGGCTTCGACAATTACGAGTGATGTGGCTCAACTTACCACAATTGTAATACCTCGAGGTGTTGGTGCGCCTTTCATTGTTGTAAAATGCTCAAGGTCGGCGTGACAACATGGCCGCATCGTCGCCTTGAGGCTCTTTCTCCTTTTTTTTGGACATCTCGTGTATGAGGCGTGCGGTAATTATTGGAAAATAGTGTTAGGTTGCATTGGTGATATTGTCCTATATGGGTTGTCAACGTTGGTCCTAACCTACACATATAAATAAAGGTATAAGGGGAGGAACTAATCACTCTCTCCATTGTATGCTATCATTATGCATTGTGTTCTACCTTCCTATGCTGGTCTCGTTGCTTTCTTCTCTTATTTCCCAATAGGTTATGGGCCTACTTTGTCTTAGAGGAGAGAGATCAACTTAAGAGGAGCTAGGAGAGAGCCTTTTGGAGGTGTTTCAAACTTTTGGTGGACTTTTCGAGTTTTGGAGCACTTTTGGAGCGCCTTGGAGCATTTTTGGTCATTTGGACTAGCGTGGAGGACCCATTTGGTTGAGGGTCATTGTATTTTGAGTGTTTTAGTGAGATCGATTCGTATTTTCATAATTTGAGGTCATTTGTTTCCAAGAGGCTTAATTTTATTTTCTTGATGGTTGTCAAGTTATTTTGCATCTAACTAGAGTGAGAAAGTGTTGACTTAAGAGATCCCGCACTTCTATGCTTAGTTTGAGGTCATTTATGTTCCAAGAGGCTTACTTTTGCTCTCTTGATGGTTGTAAAGTCATTTTCCATCTAATTTGAGTGAGAAATGTTGATTTGAGAGAATCCTTCTATTTTTGCTTAGTTTGAGGTCATCTGGGTCCAAGAGGCTTCGTTTTACTCTCTTGATGGTTGTCAAGTCATTTTGCGTCTAACTTGAATAAGAAAATACTGACTTGACAGAATCCTCCTATCAATATTTAGTTTGAAGTCATTTATGTTTAAAAAGGCTTAGTTTTGCTCTCTTGATGGTTGTCAAGTCATTTTGCATCTAACTTGAATAGAAAGGTGCTGACTTCAGAGAATCCTCGTATCTATGCTTAGTTTGAGGTCATTTGTGGTCTAAGAGGCTAAGTTTTACTTTTTTGATGGTTGTCAAATCATTTTGGGTCATAACGGCATGGTAAAGGCCGTAGGTAAAGGCTCTATACTAGTGGAAACACATGTGAAAGGTCGTGTCCAGAACATTAGAATGCATGACGTGTTTTATGTGCCCAAAATGCATTGCAACTTGCTTTCGGTGATCAAGCTCATTTCGAGGGGTTTGAAGGTGTTTTTCAACTTGTTGGGATACGTGGTGAAGGCAAGCAACGACAAGATGTTGGCCGTTGCATCGTTGGAGTCCAACTTGTACCAATTGTACGCCAATGTGATGAATGGGGCCGAAATGAGTTCTTTGGCACGTTTCGATGAGAACTTGCATTCTTTGGAACTTTGGCACAAGAGGTTGGGGCATCTCAACGCCAATAGCGTGTAAATGCTTCAAAGCGAGGAGCATTCACACGAAATGAAAGACACTCCATATCAAGAAGCGGTGGGGTCGTACGAAGGTAGAACACAATGCACAAAGATTGCATACAATGGAGAGAGTGATTAGCTCCTCCCTTTATTTAATTAGATAAGCCACCTTTCACACTTTGTCCGCGGCACGAACATGAATTGCCTTGGTAGGATCAACCCACCTCCCAACATTCCGTCCGCGGCACGAGTATGTTTTGCCTTGGTATTATGGGCCAAACATACTTTCGCCCATTTCTTTGGGACTATTGGAATTCAATAGGACTAGAGATAAGATTGCACAAGCAAGTTACACACACACAAAGACATATGAACAATGCTTGGAGTGAGATCGTCTCCTCCACCCCTTGCCTTGCCCTTTATTCCTCATGATCACCTTAGTTAATACAAACAATATGGGATAACTCCTCTCCCACTATGGACCAGCCTTGTAGGCTTATTCAAACCTTATTACTATTGGGAAATGAGAGGAGAAAGCAAAGACATCAGCGTACAAAGGTAGAACACAACACACAAGGATTGCATACAATGGAGAGAGTGATAAGCTCCTCCCCTTATGCCTTTATTTATATGTGTAGGTTAGGACCAGCCGTGACAACCCGTATGGGACAATGTCACCGATGCAACCTAACACTACCTTCCAATAGATTTCAACTCGTTGATCACGTCCACGTTGCTTGCCAAGATGATGAGGTCGTCTACATATATGATTACGATCACAATGTAGTGGCAAGTTTGTAACACGTACAACGAGTGGTCCGCATGGCTCCTCGTAAAGCCTTTGTTCACAAAGAATATGTGAATGCACTCGTACCACGCTCGTCCGGATTGCTTCAATCCGTAGAGCGATTTCCCCAACTTGCATACGAGGTGCTCTCGGCCTTTTTTGGACAAACCCCTCCGGTTGCTCCATGTAGATGACCACGTGCAATTCGCCGTTCAAGAATGCGGTCTTGACGTCCATTTGATGTATCTCCAAGCCCATGGCCGCCGCCATTGCGAGGATGACCCTAATGGTGTTGAATTTGGCCACGGGTGCGAAAGTCTCGCCGAAATCCACACCTTCCACTTGCGAGCACCCCTTGGCCACCAACCTCGCTTTGAACCGAACTACCGTACCGTTGGCATCCTTCTTCGTGCGAAACACCCACTTGCATTTCACGGCCTTGCGGCCCTTCGGCAATGGAACCAACTCCCACGTGGCGTTGGCTATGAGAGATTCGTACTCCTCTTGCATAGCCGACTCCCACTCGCTCGCATCACTCGATTCAAATGCTTCTCTCAAATTTCTAGGTTCCCCGACCATTGCTATGTTTGCGTGCTCATCGTCTTCGGGTTGCGGAATGTGGTTCTTCCACCATTCCCCAAGAGGTTTGCGTGGCCTATCCGGGTACCTAGAATTGCCTATGGTCTCATTGCCATCTTGCGGTGGTGGAGGTGGTTTGGTTGCGGTTTTCTTACCGGCGTTAAGTTTCGATGCCTCCGCGCTACGAGTGGATTTCGCGGCCGGTACTTCGGCCTCCGACTCGTCCTCAATGTTCGGCTCCTCCTCGTCCGGCTCCGAAACGTCGCCGCTCGCCTCCAACTCCTCCGCTTCCGATTTGGGAGATATGTCCACCTTCACCGTCGGTATTTCATCAACTCTCCCACTTGGACGATCCTCCAAATGCGTTTTGTCTTCGAAAAACACCACGTCCGGACTCTTGATGATTTTCTTCGTCTCCAAGCACATGAGCCGATACGCCTTGGTGCCTTCGCAATATCCGAGGAACAAACACTTGATGCCCTTCGCATCCAACTTCGTTCGCCTTTGATCCGGCACCTTCGCGTAAGCCACGCATCCGAACACCCGCATGTGCGACACGTGCGGCATCCTCCCGCTCCACGCCTCCTCGGGTGTCATTCCTTCAACCGCCTTGGTCGGACACCGGTTGCGTACGTACGCCGCATTGCACACCGCCTCCGCCCAAAATTCATGGCCGAGGCGTTGGGCATGAATCATGGAGCATGCCATCTCCACCATGGTCCGGTTGGCTCGCTCCGCCACGCCGTTTTGTTGGGGCGTGTAAGGTGAGGAGGTTTGCCGTGCAATGCCATGTTTGCTCAAGAAATCATCAAATGCCTTTGAAATGTATTCTTCCCCGTTATCCGACCTAAGAACCTTCACTACGTGCTCCGATTGCCTCTCCACCAAGGTTTTCCATTCTTTGAACCTTGCCAACACCTCCTTCTTGGACTTGAGCACGTACACCCAAATCTTGCGTGAGAAATCGTCAATGAAGGTGAGAAAATACCTTGCGCCTCCGATGGACGCCGTTTTCATCGGCCCGCACACGTCGGAATGCACGAGCTCCAAGATCTTGGTGGCGCGGGTGCCTCCGTCCGTGGGGAATGGTCGCCTCGCTTGTTTGCCCTCCACACATCCTTCGCATGCGAAGGAATGCACGTCGCCTTGCGCCGCTCCCGCGTCCATCCCGCTCACCATGCTTTGGAGCATTTTCACGCTATTGGCGTTGAGATGCCCCAACCTCTTGTGCCAAAGCTCCAAAGGATGCGAGTTGGCCTCCGAATGCGCCAAAGAACTCGTTTCGGCCCCATTCAACACGTTGGTGTCCAATTGGTACAAATTGGACTCCAACGACGCCACGCCCAACATCTCGCCGTTGCTCGCCCTCACCACGCATCCCAACGAGTTGAAATGCACTTTCAAACCCCTCGAAATGAGCTTGCTCACCGAAAGCAAGTTGGAATGCATTTCCGGCACATGAAGCACGTCGTGCATTCTAATGCTCCGCACACGGCCTTTCACGCGTGTTTCCACTAGTATGGAGCCTTTGCCTACGGCATCTACCATGCCGTTATCACCCATAAACACTTTGCGACCCGTGACGGGTTCGTAAGTGTCGAAAAAATGCTTATGTGGTGTCATGTGTTGCGAGGCCCCCGAATCCACGATCCATCTAGTGGCGGAGCTTTTAGACGCCCCATCTCTCGCTACAAATGCAAAATCATCCCTCGCCCTTGCCATGTTTGCGTTCCCCTTGCGTTTCATTCGACAATTACGAGCAATGTGGCCCAACTTACCACAATTGTAGCACCTCGGGCCGTCGCCGCGCCTCTCGTTGTTGTCGAACGCTCGATGTTGGCGGGACAACATGGCCGCATCGTCGCCTTGAGGCTCCTTCTCCTTCCTCTTGGACACCTCGTGCATGAGACGTGCGGTGATGAAGTCCAACTTGAGCTCCGAAATGGGGCGCGTCTCCAATGCGGTGATCAAATGCTCGAACGAGGGTGGTAGGCTATCGAGCAAGGTCATGACCACGTCCTCGTCCTTCATAGGCACCTCCAAGCACGTGAGTTGGTCCGCAAGAGATTTTACCTTGTTGATGTGCGTGAGGATGTCGTCGCCCTCGTCCATCTTGATGGTGAAGAACTTGCGCCTTATGAACAAGATGTTGGACAAGCTTTTGGTTTCGTGGATGTTGCACAAGGTCTTCCACGCTTCCGCGGGTCCCTTGCATCCTTTGATGTGCGCCAACTCCTTGTCCACCAAACTCATGGCAATGATGGCGAAGGCTTTCTTGCATCGTCGCTCGTACGCCTTCTTGACTTCGTCGCTCGCCGTAGAAGGTGGTGGCAACTCCGAACCATCCACGATCTCCCAAAGATCTTTGGTGGACATGGCCATCTCCAATTTGAATTTATAGAGGTTGAAGTTCTCGCCACCGAACTTGTCAACCGATATAAGTCCATCGTTTTCCCTAGAAGCCATTTTCAAACCGAATGCAAGCTCCCACTCACTCAATGTAGTACAAGGGCTTAGAAACCCTCAAGGAAGTTAGATATGGCCAAAACAAAGTTGATTTATCACCCAATGTTCTTCTAAAGTCAAATCAGCACCTTTCCTCTCAAGTTAGATGCACAATAACTTCAAAACACATCAAAGAGCTAATCTAAGCCCTTTGCCACTTGAATATGCTCAATCTAGTGTAGAAATGAACCAATATGTCAAGTCAGCACCTTTCCTCTCAAATTAGATGCAAAATATCTCCAAAACACATCAAAGAGCTAATCTAAGCCCTTTGGCACTTGAATGTCCTCAATCTAGTGTAGAAATGAAGCAATATGTCAAGTCAGCACCTTTCCTCTCAAGTTAGATGCAAAATATCTCCAAAACACATCAAAGAGCTAATCTAAGCCCTTTGGCACTTGAATGTCCTCAATCTAGTGTAGAAATGAAGCAATATGTCAAGTCAGCACCTTTCCTCTCAAGTTAGATGCAAAATATCTCCAAAACACATCAAAGAGCTAATCTAAGCCCTTTGGCACTTGAATGTCCTCAATCTAGTGTAGATATGAAGCAATATGTCAAGTCAGCACCTTTCCTTTCAAGTTAGATGCAAAATATCTCCAAAACACATCAAAGAGCTAATCTAAGCCCTTTGGCACTTGAATGTCCTCAATCTAGTGTAGAAATGAACTAAACACTCAAGTCAGCACCTAAATGATCCGGTTAGATGCACAAAACTTCAAAACCCATTAAAGAGCTTATCTAAGCCCTTTGGCACTCAAATGGCCTTCAACAACTCAAATACGGATCTGATGTACACTTAAGCATTCGAAATGGTATGGACATATACCTAAAGAGATCTAGAATGTAGAAACACTCCTCTAAGGTCCCTCACGCTGGTCCACTCCTCCAAGAATGCTCTAAGGCGCTCTAAAAGCTTCAAGATTCCGCCACAAGGCCTAAAACACCTCTAAAGCACCTCCAATCAGATCCGGCCTTCTCCAAGCTCTTCCTAAGTCGATCTCCTACCTCTAAAGCAAAGTGGGCCCATAACCTATTTGGATATGAGAGGAAGAAGCAAAGAGATCAGCGTAGGAAGCAAGAACACAATACACAATGGTTGCATACAATGGAGAGAGTGATTAGCTCCTCCCCTTATGCCTTTATTTATATGTGTAGGTTAGGACCAGCCGTGACAACCCATATGGGACAATGTCACCGATGCAACCTAACACTACCTTCCAATAAAAATATTGGGAAATGAGAGGAGAAAGCAAAGACATCAGCGTAGAAAGGTAGAACACAACACACAAGGATTGCATACAATGGAGAGAGTGATTAGCTCCTCCCCTTATGCCTTTATTTATATGTGTAGGTTAGGACCAGCCGTGACAACCCATATGGGACAATGTCACCGATGCAACCTAACACTACCTTCCAATACTCCCACTTTGCGAGGTGGCATTGTATTCCAACCCCATTATTTCACTTAACATCTCATGCCTATCCCTCGCTAAAGCCTTTGTAAGAATATCCGCTACCATATATTGCGTTGGACAATATTCTAGCTCTACAACATTGTTTTCAATTTTCTCTCTAATAAAATGATGTTGCACATCTATATGTTTTGACCTATCATGGTTGGTTGGGTTCTTAGCTAATGCCATAGAACCTTGGTTGTCGCACATCATGGTTGTCGCCTCCTCTTGTGCACAACCTACATCCTCCATTAGTTGCCTTAGCCAAATGGCCTCCCTCGTGCATCGGTTCATGGCCATGTACTCCGCCTCCATTGTGGATTGAGCCACCGTTAGTTGTCGTTTGCTATTCCACGTCACGGCCCCGTCTCCAACGAAGAAAACGTATCCGGAGGTAGACCTTCGGTTTTCCACATCGCCGGCCCAATCCGCGTCCGAATAACCTTTAAGGTTTATGTGTTGTCCTCCGATGCGCAACCTCATATCAATGGTGCCTTTCAAGTATCTCATGATTCGTTTCACGGCCATCCAATGCATCGGACCCGGTTGTGACATAAACCGACTTACCACGCTTACCGCGAATGCGAGGTCCGGTCTCGTGGCCACCATTGCGTACATCAACGACCCCACCGCCCTTTGGTACGGAATGTCCTTCATTTCGTGTGAATGCTTCTCGTATTCCTCCTCCGAAAGCTTCGCCAATGAGGTCTTGGTGTCGAGCGGGGTTGAGATGGGCTTGCAATCACTCATGCCGAATCGCTCCAAAATGGTTTCGATGTAGCTTCGTTGATGCATGGTGATGGTGCGCGTCCTCCTATCCCGCTCGAAATGGACTCCGAGGAAAAATTGCAACTCGCCGAGGTCGCTCATCTCGAACTCCTTCTCGAGGCTAGATTTCAACTCGTTGATCACGTCCACGTTGCTTGCCAAGATGATGAGGTCGTCTACATATATGATTACGATCACAATGTAGTGGCAAGTTTGTAACACGTACAACGAGTGGTCCGCATGGCTCCTCGTAAAGCCTTTGTTCACAAAGAATATGTGAATGCACTCGTACCACGCTCGTCCGGATTGCTTCAATCCGTAGAGCGATTTCCCCAACTTGCATACGAGGTGCTCTCGGCCTTTTTGGACAAACCCCTCCGGTTGCTCCATGTAGATGACCACGTGCAATTCGCCGTTCAAGAATGCGGTCTTGACGTCCATTTGATGTATCTCCAAGCCCATGGCCGCCGCCATTGCGAGGATGACCCTAATGGTGTTGAATTTGGCCACGGGTGCGAAAGTCTCGCCGAAATCCACACCTTCCACTTGCGAGCACCCCTTGGCCACCAACCTCGCTTTGAACCGAACTACCGTACCGTTGGCATCCTTCTTCGTGCGAAACACCCACTTGCATTTCACGGCCTTGCGGCCCTTCGGCAATGGAACCAACTCCCACGTGGCGTTGGCTATGAGAGATTCGTACTCCTCTTGCATAGCCGACTCCCACTCGCTCGCATCACTCGATTCAAATGCTTCTCTCAAGTTTCTAGGTTCCCCAACCATTGCTATGTTTGCGTGCTCATCGTCTTCGGGTTGCGGAATGTGGTTCTTCCACCATTCCCCAAGGGGTTTGCGTGGCCTATCCGGATACCTAGAATTGCCTATGGTGTCATTGCCATCTTGCGGTGGTGGAGGTGGTTTGGTTGCGGTTTTCTTACCGGCGTTAAGTTTCGATGCCTCCGCGCTACGAGTGGATTTCGCGGCCGGTACTTCGGCCTCCGACTCGTCCTCAATGTTCGGCTCCTCCTCGTCCGGCTCCGAAACGTCGCCGCTCGCCTCCAACTCCTCCGCTTCCGATTTGGGAGATATGTCCACCTTCACCGTCGGTACTTCATCAACTCTCCCACTTGGACAATCCTCCAAATGCGTTTTGTCCTCGAAAAACACCACGTCCGGACTCTTGATGATTTTCTTCGTCTCCAAGCACATGAGCCGATACGCCTTGGTGCCTTCGCAATATCCGAGGAACAAACACTTGACGCCCTTCGCATCCAACTTCGTTCGCCTTTGATCCGGCACCTTCGCGTAAGCCACGCATCCGAACACCCGCATGTGCGACACGTGCGGCATCCTCCCGCTCCACGCCTCCTCGGGTGTCATTCCTTCAACCGCCTTGGTCGGACACCGGTTGCGTACGTACGCCGCATTGCACACCGCCTCCGCCCAAAATTCGTGGCCGAGGCGTTGGGCATGAATCATGGACCGTGCCATCTCCACAATGGTCCGGTTGGCTCGCTCCGCCACGCCGTTTTGTTGGGGCGTGTAAGGTGAGGAGGTTTGCCGTGCAATGCCATGTTTGCTCAAGAAATCATCAAATGCCTTTGAAATGTATTCCCCCCCGTTATCCGACCTAAGAACCTTCACTACGTGCTCCGATTGCCTCTCCACCAAGGTTTTCCATTCTTTGAACCTTGCCAACACCTCCTTCTTGGACTTGAGCACGTACACCCAAATCTTGCGCGAGAAATCGTCAATGAAGGTGAGAAAATACCTTGCGCCCCCGATGGACGCCGTTTTCATCGGCCCGCACACGTCGGAATGCACGAGCTCCAAGATCTTGGTGGCGCGGGTGCCTCCGTCCGTGGGGAATGGTCGCCTCGCTTGTTTGCCCTCCACACATCCTTCGCATGCGAAGGAATGCACGTCGCCTTGCGCCGCTCCCGCGTCCATCCCGCTCACCATGCTTTGGAGCATTTTCACGCTATTGGCGTTGAGATGCCCCAACCTCTTGTGCCAAAGCTCCAAAGGATGCGAGTTGGCCTCCGAATGCGCCAAAGAACTCGTTTCGGCCCCATTCAACACGTTGGTGTCCAATTGGTACAAATTGGACTCCAACGACGCCACGCCCAACATCTCGCCGTTGCTCGCCCTCACCACGCATCCCAACGAGTTGAAATGCACTTTCAAACCCCTCGAAATGAGCTTGCTCACCGAAAGCAAGTTGGAATGCATTTTCGGCACATGAAGCACGTCGTGCATTCTAATGCTCCGCACACGGCCTTTCACGCGTGTTTCCACTAGTATGGAGCCTTTGCCTACGGCATCTACCATGCCGTTATCACCCATAAACACTTTGCGACCCGTGACGGGTTCGTAAGTGTCGAAAAAATGCTTATGTGGTGTCATGTGTTGCGAGGCCCCCGAATCCACGATCCATCTAGTGGCGGACATTTTAGACGCCCCATCTCTCGCTACGAATGCAAAATCATCGCTCGCCCTTGCCATGTTTGCGTTCACCTTGCGTTTCATTCGACAATTACGAGCAATGTGGCCCAACTTACCACAATTGTAGCACCTCGGGCCGTCGCCGCGCCTCTCGTTGTTGTCGAACGCTCGATGTTGGCGGGACAACATGGCCGCATCGTCGCCTTGAGGCTCCTTCTCCTTCCTCTTGGACACCTCGTGCATGAGACGTGCGGTGATGAAGTCCAACTTGAGCTCCGAAATGGGGCGCGTCTCCAATGCGGTGATCAAATGCTCGAACGAGGGCGGTAGGCTATCGAGCAAGGTCATGACCACGTCCTCGTCCTTCATAGGCACCTCCAAGCACGTGAGTTGGTCCGCAAGAGATTTTACCTTGTTGATGTGCGTGAGGATGTCGTCGCCCTCGTCCATCTTGATGGTGAAGAACTTGCGCCTTATGAACAAGATGTTGGACAAGCTTTTGGTTTCGTGGATGTTGCACAAGGTCTTCCACGCTTCCGCGGGTCCCTTGCATCCTTTGATGTGCGCCAACTCCTTGTCCACCAAACTCATGGCAATGATGGCGAAGGCTTTCTTGCATCGTCGCTCGTACGCCTTCTTGACTTCGTCGCTCGCCGTAGAAGGCGGTGGCAACTCCGAATCATCCACGATCTCCCAAAGATCTTTGGTGGACATGGCCATCTCCAATTTGAACTTATAGAGGTTGAAGTTCTCGCCACCGAACTTGTCAACCGATATAAGTCCATCGTTTTCCCTAGAAGCCATTTTCAAACCGAATGCAAGCTCCCACTCACTCAATGTAGTACAAGGGCTTAGAAACCCTCAAGGAAGTTTAGAAAATGATTTTAAACTTTGGAATTAATTCAAGGTTCTCACACACTCAAGTCAGCACCTTTCCACTCCAAAGCTAAGCCAAATAACTATATAACCATCAAAAAGCCACAACTAAGCCTTTTGGAACTCAAAACACCTCAAAGTAAGCATAGAATGGATGGATCTCTCAAGTCAGCACCTTTCCACTCCAAAGCTAAGCCAAATAACTATATAACCATCAAAAAGCCACAACTAAGCCTTTTGGAACTCAAAACACCTCAAAGTAAGCATAGAATGGATGGATCTCTCAAGTCAGCACCTTTCCACTCCAAAACTAAGCCAAATAACTATATAACCATCAAAAAGCCACAACTAAGCCTTTTGGAACTCAAAACACCTCAAAGTAAGCATAGAATGGATGGATCTCTCAAGTCAGCACCTTTCCACTCCAAAACTAAGCTTAATAACTATATAACCATCAAAAAGCCACACCTAAGCCTTTTGGAACTCAAAACACTTCAAAGTAAGCATAGAATGGATGGATCTCTCAAGTCAGCACCTTTCCACTCCAAAACTAAGCTTAATAACTACATAACCATCAAAAAGCCACACCTAAGCCTTTTGGAACTCAAAACACCTCAAAGTAAGCATAGAATGGATGGATCTCTCAAGTCAGCACCTTTCCACTCCAAAACTAAGCTTAATAACTACATAACCATCAAAAAGCCACAACAAAGCCTTTTGGAACTCTAATCACCTCAAACCCTCAAAATGCGAATCGATCTCACATAAACACTCAAGATACAATGAACCTCAACCTAAGGTATCCTCCACGCTGGTCCAAGTGTCCAAGAATGCTCCAAGGCGCTCCAAAAATGCTCCAAAACTCCAAAACTCCACCAAAAGCTTGAAACACCTTCAAATCGCCTCCGATCAGATCCGACTCTCTCCTACCTCCTCCTAAGCTGATCTCTAAGCTCTAAAGCAAAGTGGGCCCATAACCTATTGGGAAATGAGAGGAGAAAGCAAAGACATCAGCGTAGAAAGGTAGAACACAACACACAAGGATTGCATACAATGGAGAGAGTGATTAGCTCCTCCCCTTATGCCTTTATTTATATGTGTAGGTTAGGACCAGCCGTGACAACCCATATGGGACAATGTCACCTATGCAACCTAACACTACCTTCCAATAAAAAACACCTCAAAGTTAGTTTTGAATGGATGGATCTCTCAAGTCAGCACCTTTCCACTCCAAAACTAAGCCAAATAACTAGATAACCATCAAAAAACCACAACTAAGCTTTTTGGAACTCAAAACACCTCAAAGTTAGTCTTGAATGGATGGATCTCTCAAGTCAGCACCTTTCCACTCCAAAACTAAGCCAAATAACTACATAACCATCAAAAAGCCAAAACTAAGCCTCTTGGAACTCAAAACACCTCAAAGTTAGTTTTGAATGGATGGATCTCTCAAGTCAGCACCTTTCCACTCCAAAACTAAGCTTAATAACTACATAACCATCAAAAAGCCACAACTAAGCCTTTTGGAACTCTAATCACCTCAAACCCTCAAAATGCGAATCGATCTCACGTAAACACTCAAGATACAATGAACCTCAACCTAAGGCGTCCTCCACGCTGGTCCAAGTGTCCAAGAATGCTCCAAGGCGCTTCAAAAGTGCTCCAAAACTCCAAAACTCCACCAAAAGCTTGAAACACCTCCAAATCGCCTCCGATCAGATCCGGCTCTCTCCTACCTCTTCGTAAGTTGATCTCTAAGCTCTAAAGCAAAGTGGGCCCATAACCTATTGAGAAATGAGAGGAGAAAGCAAAGACATCAGCGTAGAAAGGTAGAACACAACACACAAGGATTGGATACAATGGAGAGAGTGATTGGCTCGTCCCCTTATGCCTTTATTTATATGTATGGGTTAGGACCAGCGTAGACAACCCATATGGGACAATGTCACCTTTGCAACCTAACACTATCTTCCAATAGGTAACAAAAATATATTTTGTTATGTTATGTCTTTTAATTCCAACAAAATTAAGTCTAACCGGTTCAAATTTTGATGTGTTCATATAGCCATTGGTAGATGAATTGCAACAGCTATGGAATCAGGCAGGGGTCCTTACACGTGACGCAAGAGCCTACATGGGGATGACGCACTTCATTATGAGGGTTGTTTTGATGTGGACACTGCATGATTTTCCCGCGTATGGGCTGATTTCGGGCTTGACAACGAAAGGGTTCAAAGCCTGCCCTGTATGCGGACCACATACAATATCACGGAGATCCAGAATACTCCGCAAAAATGTCTACTGCAACTGCCATCGAAGATATCTTCGACAAGACCATCACTTTCGGGGAGCGGACGCAGCATTTGACAATGAAGCAGATGACGAAATTGAAGAGCCACCGCTAACTGGAAACCAAACAATTCGACGTGGCTATGAATCAGAGGCCTACATCGACGGTGGCGGCACGGAGAAGGACAATGAATTCCCAGCCAAACAGCACGGTGTGAAGAGAGTTTCAGCCTTATACCAGCTACCATACTGGAGGGTTAGTGCAATGAACTTTACTCCTGGGAATTTGCATATTTATGATTGAATAGTCAAAACATTGGCCACCCCTGATTGCTGTGAATTGTTGTCGCCCATACACCGTTGACAGAATGCTATTCTCTGAGGTCGTTATAGAAACTGCATGTATAGATAACAATGAGTCATGAGCCTAATCTGGAACATAAAATAGCTCAACCTAAAATTCAGCACGGGGTCCAGACTGCAGCCTAAATGCGAGTCTTCACTATCGGTGTTATGGTGCCAGCAAAAACACCATGGGTCCACGCAGCCCATCCCAGTCCCACCCATACCGGACATATCTGATTGAGCTCTGGTTTTTTAACCAGGAAGACTATAATGAATGCACTTACGTTATTGTTTTGGCTATGCTTAGTTCACAAATATGACCATGTTTGTATATCCAAGCTAATGAAGGAGAGCCAGTGGCTGCTGTTTGTATGAATGTGTATTCAGCCACTGTGAGGTTGGAGAATGGAGCAAGATTACAACAGAGAAACCCTAACTACATGTGAGGTGCATCCCAATGGATTATGGAGCGCGCCAACCCAAGGAAGACCACAACCACACTAAACTGTTGTTGACATTACTATGTGAAGCATCCACCAAGTGCAACCCAGATATTTGCCTAAAGAAGGAGATGCATTCACATGCGATTATATGTACACGCACCTAGCTGCAGTCATCGTGGATGTTGTGCTAGTTTATGGATATCACGTAGGGTGTATGGAAAACTGCATTGAAGTTGGATTATATGTGACGTGCTTGATTTTTTTGCTGCAGAAGCTGCCAATTCGCCATCTCTTGGATGTAATGCACATCGAGCGAAACACATTGTATCTTGAATGTTTATGTGAGATCGATTCGCATTTTGAGGGTTTGAGGTGTTTTTGAGTTCCAAAAGGCTTAGGTGTGGCTTTTTGACGGTTATGTAGTTATTAAGCTTAGTTTTGGAGTGGAAAGGTGCTGACTTGAGAGATCCATCCATTCTATGCTTACTTTGAGGTGTTTTGAGTTCCAAAAGGCTTAGTTTTGGCTTTTTGATGGTTATGTAGTTATTAAGCTTAGTTTTGGAGTGGAAAGGTGCTGACTTGAGAGATCCATCCATTCTATGCTTACTTTGAGGTGTTTTGAGTTCCAAAAGGCTTAGGTGTGGTTTTTTGATGGTTATGTAGTTATTAAGCTTAGTTTTGGAGTGGAAAGGTGCTGACTTGAGAGATCCATCCATTCAAAACTAACTTTGAGGTGTTTTGAGTTCCAAAAGGCTTAGTTTTGGCTTTTTGATGGTTATGTAGTTATTTGGCTTAGTTTTGGAGTGGAAAGGTGCTCACTTGAGAGATCCATCCATTCAAGACTAACTTTGAGGTGTTTTGAGTTCCAAAAAGCTTAGTTGTGGTTTTTTGATGGTTATCTAGTTATTTGGCTTAGTTTTGGAGTGGAAAGGTGCTGACTTGAGAGATCCATCCATTCAAAACTAACTTTGAGGTGTTTTGAGTTCCAAAAGGCTTAGTTTTGGCTTTTGGATGGTTATATAGTTATTTGGCTTAGCTTTGGAGTGGAAAGGTGCTGACTTGAGTGTGTGAGAACCTTGAATTAATTCCAAAGTTTAAAATCAAATTCTAAAATTTTCGAGGGTTTTTTAGCCCTCGTGGTACATTAAGTGAGTGGGAGCTTGCATTTGAGTTGCAAAATGGCTTCTAGTGAGGGCGATGGCCACATCACGCTCGACAAGTTCGGCGGCGACAACTTCAACCTCTACAAGTTCAAGTTGGAGATGGTGATGTCCACCAAAGACCTTTGGGAGATCGTGGAGGGTTCGGAGTTGCCGCCACCGTCCACGGCGAGCGACGAGGTGAAGAAGGCGTACGAGCGTCGATGCAAGAAAGCCTTCGCCATCATTGCCACGAGCTTGGTGGACAAGGAGTTGGCGCACATCAAAGGGTGTAAAGGACCGGCGGAAGCGTGGAAGACGTTGTGCAACATCCACGAAACCAAAAGCTTGTCCAACATCTTGTTCATTAGGCGCAAGTTTTTCACCATCAAGATGGACGAAGGCGCCGACATCCTCGACCACATCAACAAGGTAAAATCTCTCGCCGACCAACTCACATGCTTGGAGGTGCCAATGAAGGACGAGGATGTGGTCATGACCTTGCTCGATAGCCTACCGCCTTCATTCGACCATTTGATCACGGCGTTGGAGACGCGCCCCATGAAGGAGCTCACGTTGGATTTCATCACCGCACGTCTCATGCACGAGGTGTCCAAGAGGAAGGAGAAGGAGCCTCAAGGAGACGATGCGGCCATGTTGTCCCGCCAACCTCGCACGTTCGACAACAACGAGAGGCGAGGCGACGGCCCGAGGTGCTACAATTGTGGTAAGTTGGGCCACCTCGCTCGCAATTGTCGATTGAAACGCAAGGTGAATGCCAACGTCGCGAGGTCGAGCGATGATTTTGCATTTGTTGTGAGAGATGGGGCGTCTAAAACCTCCACCACTAGATGGATAGTTGATTCGGGGGCCTCGAACCACATGACACCGCATAAGCAATTTTTCGACACGTACGAATCCATTTCGGGCCGTAAAGTGTTTATGGGTGACAATGGCATCGTAGAGGTCCTAGGCAAAGGCTCCATCCTAGTGGAAACACGTGTGAAGGGTCGTGCACGGAGCATTAGAATGCACGACGTGCTTCACGTGCCCGACTTGCATTCCAACTTGCTTTCGGTGAGCAAACTCATATCGCGGGGTTTGAAAGTGCATTTCAACTCGTTGGGATGCGTGGTGAGGGCGAGCAACGGCGAGATGTTGGCCGTGGCGTCGTTGGAGTCCAACTTGTACCAATTGGACACGAAGGTGATGCATGAGGCCGAAACGAGTTCTTTGGCGCATTCGGAGGCCAACTCGCATCCTTTGGAGCTTTGGCACAAGAGGTTGGGGCATCTCAACGCCAATAGCGTGAAATCGCTCCAAACCATGGTGAGCGGCATGGACGTGCAAGCGGTGCCCAACGACGTGCATTCGTTCGCGTGCGAAGGATGCGTCCAAGGCAAGCAAGCGAGGCGTCCGTTTCCCACGGAGGGAGGCACCCGCGCCACCAAGATCTTGGAGCTCGTGCATTCCGACGTGTGCGGGCCGATGAAAACGCCGTCCATCGGAGGGGCAAGGTATTTTTTCACCTTCATCGACGATTTTTCGCGCAAGATTTGGGTGTATGTGCTCAAATCCAAGAGCGAGGTGTTGGCAAGGTTCAAAGAATGGAAAACCTTGGTGGAGAGGCAATCGGAACACGTAGTGAAGGTCCTTAGGACGGATAACGGTGGGGAATACATTTCTAAGGCATTCGATGATTTTTTAAGCAAACATGGCATCGCACGCCAAAATTCTTCACCTTACACGCCGCAACAAAACGGGGTGGCCGAACGGGCCAATCGCACCATCGTGGAGATGGCACGGTCCATGATTCATGCCCAACGCCTCGGCCACGAATTTTGGGCGGAGGCGGTGTGCAATGCGGTGTACGTGCGCAACCGGTGTCCCACGAAGGCCGTGGAAGGTAAGACGCCCGAGGAAGCGTGGAGCGGGAGGATGCCGCACGTGTCCCACATGCGCGTGTTCGGTTGCGTGGCTTATGCGAAGGTGCCGGATCAACGGCGGACGAAGTTGGACGCGAAGGGCGTCAAGTGTTTGTTCCTCGGATATTGCGAAGGCACGAAGGCGTACCGGCTCATTTGCTTGGAGACGAAGAAAATCATCAAGAGTCCGGACGTGGTGTTTTTCGAGGACAAAACGCATTTGGAGGATTGTCCAAGTGGGAGCGTTGGCGAAACACAGGCGGTCAAGGTGGACATATCCGCCAAATCGGACGTGGACGAGTCGGAGGCCAACGGCGACGATCCTTTGGAGGAGCTCGACATCGAGGAGGAGGATGAGGATGCGGAGGCCAACATTCCGGCCACGAAATCCACTCGTAGCGCGGAGGCATCGAAACTTGACTACGGTAAGAAACCCGCAACCAAACCACCTCCACCACCGCAACATAGCAATGAAACCATGGGCCATTCTAGGTATCCGGATAGGGCACGTAATATTGGAAGGTAGTGTTAGGTTGCATCGGTGACATTGTCCCATATGGGTTGTCACGGCTGGTCCTAACCTACACATATAAATAAAGGCATAAGGGGAGGAGCTAATCACTCTCTCCATTGTATGCAATCCTTGTGTGTTGTGTTCTACCATTCTACGCTGATCTCTTTGCTTTCTCCTCTCATTTCCCAAAAGGTTATGGGCCCACTTTGCTTTAGAGCTTAGAGATCAACTTAGGAGGAGGTAGGAGAGAGCCGGATCTGATCGGAGGCGATTTGGAGGTGTTTCAAGCTTTTGGTGGAGTTTTGGACTTTTGGAGCACTTTTGGAGCGCCTTGGAGCATTCTTGGACACTTGGACCAGCGTGGAGGATACCTTAGGTTGAGGTTCATTGTATCTTGAGTGTTTATGTGAGATCGATTCGCATTTTGAGGGTTTGAGGTGATTAGAGTTCCAAAAGGCTTAGTTGTGGCTTTTTGATGGTTATATAGTTATTAAGTTTAGTTTTGGAGTGGAAAGGTGCTGACTTGAGAGATCCATCCATTCTATGCTTACTTTGAGGTGTTTTGAGTTCCAAAAGGCTTAGTTGTGGCTTTTTGATGGTTATATAGTTATTAAGCTTAGTTTTGGAGTGGAAAGGTGCTGACTTGAGAGATCCATCCATTCAAAACTAACTTTGAGGTGTTTTGAGTTCCAAAAGGCTTAGTTGTGGCTTTTTTGATGGTTATATAGTTATTTGGCTTAGCTTTGGAGTGGAAAGGTGCTGACTTGAGAGATCCATCCATTCTATGCTTACGTTGAGGTGTTTTGAGTTCCAAAAGGCTTAGTTGTGGCTTTTTGATGGTTATATAGTTATTAAGCTTAGTTTTGGAGTGGAAAGGTGCTGACTTGAGAGATCCATCCATTCTATGCTTACTTTGAGGTGTTTTGAGTTCCAAAAGGCTTAGGTGTGGCTTTTTGATGGTTATGTAGTTATTAAGCTTAGTTTTGGAGTGGAAAGGTGCTGACTTGAGAGATCCATCCATTCTATGCTTACTTTGAGGTGTTTTGAGTTCCAAAAGGCTTAGTTGTGGCTTTTTTGATGGTTATATAGTTATTTGGCTTAGCTTTGGAGTAGAAAGGTGCTGACTTGAGTGTGTGAGAACCTTGAATTAATTCCAAAGTTTAAAATCATTTTCTAAACTTCCTTGAGGGTTTCTAAGCCCTTGTACTACATTGAGTGAGTGGGAGGTTGCATTCGGTTTGAAAATGGCTTCTAGGGAAAACGATGGACTTATATCGGTTGACAAGTTCGGTGGCGAGAATTTCAACCTCTATAAGTTCAAATTGGAGATGGCCATGTCCACCAAAGATCTTTGGGAGATCGTGGATGGTTCGGAGTTGCCACCGCCTTCTATGGCGAGCGACGAAGTCAAGAAGGCGGTGGCAACTCCGAACCATCCACGATCTCCCAAAGATCTTTGGTGGACATGGCCATCTCCAATTTGAACTTATAGAGGTTGAAGTTCTCGCCACCGAACTTGTCAACCGATATAAGTCCATCGTTTTCCCTCGAAGCCATTTTCAAACCGAATGCAACCTCCCACTCACTCAATGTAGTACAAGGGCTTAGAAACCCTCAAGGAAGTTTAGAAAATGATTTTAAACTTTGGAAATAATTCAAGGTTCTCACACACTCAAGTCAGCACCTTTCCACTCCAAAGCTAAGCCAAATAACTATATAACCATCAAAAAGCCACAACTAAGCCTTTTGGAACTCAAAACACCTCAAAGTAAGCATAGAATGGATGGATCTCTCAAGTCAGCACCTTTCCACTCCAAAACTAAGCTTAATAACTATATAACCATCAAAAAGCCACAACTAAGCCTTTTGGAACTCAAAACACCTCAAAGTAAGCATAGAAAGGATGGATCTCTCAAGTCAGCACCTTTCCACTCCAAAACTAAGCCAAATAACTATATAACCATCAAAAAGCCACAACTAAGCCTTTTGGAACTCAAAACACCTCAAAGTAAGCATAGAATGGATGGATCTCTCAAGTCAGCACCTTTCCACTCCAAAGCTAAGCCAAATAACTATATAACCATCAAAAAGCCACAACTAAGCCTTTTGGAACTCAAAACACCTCAAAGTAAGCATAGAATGGATGGATCTCTCAAGTCAGCACCTTTCCACTCCAAAACTAAGCTTAATAACTATATAACCGTCAAAAAGCCACACCTAAGGCTTTTGGAACTCAAAACACCTCAAAGTAAGCATAGAATGGATGGATCTCTTAAGTCAGCACCTTTCCACTCCAAAACTAAGCTTAATAACTACATAACCATCAAAAAAGCCACACCTAAGCCTTTTGGAACTCAAAACACGTCAAAGTAAGCATAGAATGGATGGATCTCTCAAGTCAGCACCTTTCCACTCCAAAACTAAGCTTAATAACTATATAACCATCAAAAAGCCACACCTAAGCCTTTTGGAACTCAAAACACCTCAAAGTAAGCATAGAATGGATGGATCTCTCAAGTCAGCACCTTTCCACTCCAAAACTAAGCTTAATAACTACATAACCATCAAAAAGCCACAACAAAGCCTTTTGGAACTCTAATCACCTCAAACCCTCAAAATGCGAATCGCTCTCACATAAACACTCAAGATACAATGAACCTCAACCTAAGTTATCCTACACGCTGGTCCAAGTGTCCAAGAATGCTCCAAGGCGCTCCAAAAAATGCTCCAAAACTCCAAAACTCCACCAAAAGCTTGAAACACCTTCAAATCGCCTCCGATCAGATCCGACTCTCTCCTACCTCCTCGTAAGCTGATCTCTAAGCTCTAAAGCAATGTGGGCCCATAACCTATTGGGAAATGAGAGGAGAAAGCAAAGACATCAGCGTAGAAAGGTAGAACACAACACACAAGGATTGCATACAATGGAGAGAGTGATTAGCTCCTCCCCTTATGCCTTTATTTATATGTGTAGGTTAGGACCAGCCGTGACAACCCATATGGGAAAATGTCACCGATGCTATTGGGAAATGAGAGGAAGAAGCAAAGAGATCAGCGTAGCAAGCAAGAACACAATACACAATGGTTGCATACAATGGAGAGAGTGATTAGCTCCTCCCCTTATGCCTTTATTTATATGTATGGGTTAGGACCAGCGTAGACAACCCATATGGGACAATGTCACCGATGCAACCTAACACTATCTTGCAATACTCCCACTTTGCGAGGTGGCATTGTACTCCAACCCCATTATTTTACTTAACCCCTCATGCCTATCTCTCGCTAAAGCCTTTGTTAGAATGTCCGCTACCATATATTGCGTTGGACAATATTCTAACTCTACAATTTTGTTTTCAATCTTTTCTCTAATGAAATGGTGTTGCACATCTATATGCTTCGACCTATCATGGTTGGTTGGGTTCTTAGCTAATGCCATAGAACCTTGGTTGTCGCACATGATGGTCGTGGCCTCTTCTTGTACACAACCTACATCCTCCATTAATTGCCTTAGCCAAATGGCCTCCCTCGTGCATCGGTTCATGGCCATGTACTCCGCCTCCATTGTTGATTGTGCCACCGTTTGTTGCCGTTTGCTATTCCACGAAACGGCTCCGTCTCCGACAAAGAATACGTACCCGGACGTGGACCTACGGTTTTCCACATCGCCGGCCCAATCCGCATCCGAATACCCTTTGACGTTAATATGATTGCCTCCGATGCGCAACTTCATATCTAAGGTGCCCTTCAAGTAGCGCATGATCCGTTTGACCGCCATCCAATGCATCGGACCGGGTTTCGACATATAGCGGCTTACCACGCTTACCGCAAATGCGAGGTCCGGTCTTGTGGCCACCATGGCGTACATCAACGACCCCACCGCTTCTTGATACGGAATGTCCTTCATTTCGTGTGAATGCTCTTCGTATTCCTCCTCCGAAAGATTGGCCAATGAGGTCTTGGTGTCGAGCGGGGTTGAGATGGGCTTGCAATCGCTCATGCCGAATCGCTCCAAAATGGTTTCGATGTAGCTTCGTTGATGCATGGTGATGGTGCGCGACCTCCTATCCCTCTCGAAATGAACGCCGAGGAAGAAATGCAACTCGCCGAGGTCGCTCATCTCGAATTCGCGCTCGAGGCTAGCCTTCAACTCGTTGATCATGTCCACGTCGTCCGACAAAATCACGAGGTCGTCCACATATATGATGACAATCACAATGTAGTTGCAAGTTTGCAAAACATACAACGAGTGATCCGCATGGCTCCTCGTAAACCCTTTGTTCACGAAGAACACGTGAATGCATTCGTACCATGCTCGTCCGGATTGCTTCAATCCGTAGAGCGTTTTCCTCAACTTGCATACGAGATGCTCTCGGCCTTTTTGCACGAACCCCTCCGGTTGCTCCATGTAGATCACCACGTCCAATTCGCCGTTCAAGAATGCGGTCTTCACGTCC
Source organism: Polytrichum commune (assembly GCA_950295325.1). Classification (NCBI taxonomy): domain Eukaryota; kingdom Viridiplantae; phylum Streptophyta; class Polytrichopsida; order Polytrichales; family Polytrichaceae; genus Polytrichum; species Polytrichum commune. Next base: position 46,567,004 of record OX485807.1, read on the forward strand.
ATTTGATGTATCTCCAAGCCCATGGCCGCCGCCAATGCGAGTATGACTCGAATGGTGTTGAATTTGGCCACCGGTGCAAAGGTTTCGCTAAAGTCTACGCCTTCCACTTGCGAGCACCCCTTTGCTACTAACCTTGCTTTGAAACGAACCACCACGCCTCTCGCATCTTTTTTCGTTTTAAACACCCATTTGCACTTCACGGCCTTGCGGCCCTTCGGCAACGGAGTTAACTCCCACGTGCCGTTGGCAATGAGAGATTCGAACTCCTCTTGCATAGCCAACTCCCACTCGCTCGCATCACTCGATTCAATGGCCTCTCTCACATTTCTAGGTTCCCCGATGGTTGCCATGTTTGCATGCTCTTTGTCTTGGGGCGGCGGAATGTGGTTCTTCCACCATTCCCCGAGCGGTTTGCGTGCCCTATCCGGATACCTAGAATGGCCCATGGTTTCATTGCTATGTTGCGGTGGTGGAGGTGCTTTGGTTGCGGGTTTCTTACCGTAGTCAAGTTTCGATGCCTCCGCGCTACGAGTGGATTTCGTGGCCGGAATGTTGGCCTCCGCATCCTCCTCCTCCTCGATGTCGAGCTCCTCCAAAGGATCGTCGCCGTTGGCCTCCGACTCGTCCACGTCCGATTTGGCGGATATGTCCACCTTGACCGCCGGTGTTTCGTCAACGCTCCCACTTGGACAATCCTCCAAATGCGTTTTGTCCTCGAAAAACACCACGTCCGGACTCTTGATGATTTTCTTAGTCTCCAAGCAAATGAGCCGGTACGCCTTCGTGCCTTCGCAATATCCGAGGAACAAACACTTGACGCCCTTGGCGTCCAACTTCGTCCGCCGTTGATCCGGCACCTTCGCATAAGCCACGCAACCGAACACGCGCATGTGGGACACGTGCGGCATCCTCCCGCTCCACGCTTCCTCGGGCGTCTTACCTTCCACGGCCTTGGTGGGACACCGGTTGCGCACGTACACCGCATTGCACACCGCCTCCGCCCAAAATTCGTGGCCGAGGCGTTGGGCATGAATCATGGACCGTGCCATCTCCACGATGGTGCGATTGGCCCGTTCGGCCACCCCGTTTTGTTGCGGCGTGTAAGGTGAAGAATTTTGGCGTGCGATGCCATGTTTGCTTAAAAAATCATCGAATGCCTTAGAAATGTATTCCCCGCCGTTATCCGTCCTAAGGACCTTCACTACGTGTTCCGATTGCCTCTCCACCAAGGTTTTCCATTCTTTGAACCTTGCCAACACCTCGCTCTTGGATTTGAGCACATACACCCAAATCTTGCGCGAAAAATCGTCAATGAAGGTGAGAAAATACCTTGCGCCTCCGATGGACGGCGTTTTCATCGGCCCGCATACGTCGGAATGCACGAGCTCCAAGATCTTGGTGGCGCGGGTGCCTCCCTCCGTGGGAAACGGACGCCTCGCTTGCTTGCCTTGGACGCATCCTTCGCACGCGAACGAATGCACGTCGTTGGGCACCGCTCGCACGTCCATGCCGCTCACCATGGTTTGGAGCGATTTCACGCTATTGGCGTTGAGATGCCCCAACCTCTTGTGCCAAAGCTCCAAAGGATGCGAGTTGGCCTCCGAATGTGCCAAAGAACTCGTTTCGGCCTCATGCATCACCTTCGTGTCCAATTGGTACAAATTGGACTCCAACGACGCCACGGCCAACATCTCGCCGTTGCTCGCCCTCACCACGCATCCCAACGAGTTGAAATGCACTTTCAAACCCCGCGATATGAGTTTGCTCACCGAAAGCAAGTTGGAATGCAAGTCGGGCACGTGAAGCACGTCGTGCATTCTAATGCTCCGTGCACGACCCTTCACACGTGTTTCCACTAGGATGGAGCCTTTGCCTAGGACCTCTACGATGCCGTTGTCACCCATAAACACTTTACGGCCCGAAATGGATTCGTACGTGTCGAAAAATTGCTTATGCGGTGTCATGTGGTTCGAGGCCCCCGAATCAACTATCCATCTAGTGGTGGAGGTTTTAGACGCCCCATCTCTCACAACAAATGCAAAATCATCGCTCGACCTCGCGACGTTGGCATTCACCTTGCGTTTCAATCGACAATTGCGAGCGAGGTGGCCCAACTTACCACAATTGTAGCACCTCGGGCCGTCGCCTCGCCTCTCGTTGTTGTCGAACGTGCGAGGTTGGCGGGACAACATGGCCGCATCGTCTCCTTGAGGCTCCTTCTCCTTCCTCTTGGACACCTCGTGCATGAGACGTGCGGTGATGAAATCCAACGTGAGCTCCTTCATGGGGCGCGTCTCCAACGCCGTGATCAAATGGTCGAATGAAGGCGGTAGGCTATCGAGCAAGGTCATGACCACATCCTCGTCCTTCATTGGCACCTCCAAGCATGTGAGTTGGTCGGCGAGAGATTTTACCTTGTTGATGTGGTCGAGGATGTCGGCGCCTTCGTCCATCTTGATGGTGAAAAACTTGCGCCTAATGAACAAGATGTTGGACAAGCTTTTGGTTTCGTGGATGTTGCACAACGTCTTCCACGCTTCCGCCGGTCCTTTACACCCTTTGATGTGCGCCAACTCCTTGTCCACCAAACTCGTGGCAATGATGGCGAAGGCTTTCTTGCATCGACGCTCGTACGCCTTCTTCACCTCGTCGCTCGCCGTGGACGGTGGCGGCAACTCCGAACGCTCCACGATCTCCCAAAGGTCTTTGGTGGACATCACCATCTCCAACTTGAACTTGTAGAGGTTGAAGTTGTCGCCGCCGAACTTGTCGAGCGTGATGTGGCCATCGCCCTCACTAGAAGCCATTTTGCAACTCAAATGCAAGCTCCCACTCACTTAATGTACCACGAGGGCTAAAAAACCCTCCAAAATTTTAGAATTTGATTTTAAACTTTGGAATTAATTCAAGGTTCTCACACACTCAAGTCAGCACCTTTCCACTCCAAAGCTAAGCCAAATGACTACATAACCATCAAAAAGCCAAAACTAAGCCTTTTGGAACTCAAAACACCTCAAAGTTAGTTTTGAATGGATGGATCTCTCAAGTCAGCACCTTTCCACTCCAAAACTAAGCCAAATAACTACATAACCATCAAAAAACCACAACTAAGCTTTTTGGAACTCAAAACACCTCAAAGTTAGTCTTGAATGGATGGATCTCTCAAGTCAGCACCTTTCCACTCCAAAACTAAGCCAAATAACTACATAACCATCAAAAAGCCAAAACTAAGCCTTTTGGAACTCAAAACACCTCAAAGTTAGTTTTGAATGGATGGATCTCTCAAGTCAGCACCTTTCCACTCCAAAACTAAGCCAAATAACTACATAACCATCAAAAAGCCAAAACTAAGCCTTTTGGAACTCAAAACACCTCAAAGTTAATTTTGAATGGATGGATCTCTCAAGTCAGCACCTTTCCACTCCAAAACTAAGCCAAATAACTACATAACCATCAAAAAGCCAAAACTAAGCCTTTTGGAACTCAAAACACCTCAAAGTTAGCATAGAATGGATGGATCTCTCAAGTCAGCACCTTTCCACTCCAAAACTAAGCTTAATACCTACATAACCATCAAAAAGCCACACCTAAGCCTTTTGGAACTCAAAACACCTCAAAGTTAGTCTTGAATGGATGGATCTCTCAAGTCAGCACCTTTCCACTCCAAAACTAAGCTTAATAACTACATAACCATCAAAAAGCCACACCTAAGCCTTTTGGAACTCAAAACACCTCAAAGTTAGCATAGAATGGATGGATCTCTCAAGTCAGCACCTTTCCACTCCAAAACTAAGCTTAATAACTACATAACCGTCAAAAAGCCACACCTAAGCCTTTTGGAACTCAAAACGCCTCAAACCCTCAAAATGCGAATCGATCTCACATAAACATTCAAGATACAATGAACCTCAACCTAACGTGTCCTCCACGCTGGTCCAAGTGTCCAAGAATGCTCCAAGGCGCTCCAAAAGTGGTCCAAAACTCCAAAACTCCACCAAAAGCTTGAAACACCTCCAAATCGCCTCCGATCAGATCCGGCTCTCTCCTACCTCTTCCTAAGTTGATCTCTAAGCTCTAAAGCAAAGTGGGCCCATAACCTATTGGGAAATGAGAGGAAGAAGCAAAGAGATCAGCGTAGCAAGCAAGAACACAATACACAATGGTTGCATACAATGGAGAGAGTGATGGGCTCCTCCCCTTATGCCTTTATTTATATGTATGGGTTAGGACCAGCGTAGACAACCCATATGGGACAATGTCACCTTTGCAACCTAACACTATCTTCCAATACTTCGTCCATCTTGATGGTGAAAAACTTGCGCCTAATGAACAAGATGTTGGACAAGCTTTTGGTTTCGTGGATGTTGCACAACGTCTTCCACGCTTCCGCCGGTCCTTTACACCCTTTGATGTGCGCCAACTCCTTGTCCACCAAGCTCGTGGCAATGATGGCGAAGGCTTTCTTGCATCGACGCTCGTACGCCTTCTTCACCTCGTCGCTCGCCGTGGACGGTGGCGGCAACTCCGAACCCTCCACGATCTCCCAAAGGTCTTTGGTGGACATCACCATCTCCAACTTGAACTTGTAGAGGTTGAAGTTGTCGCCGCCGAACTTGTCGAGCGTGATGTGGCCATCGCCCTCACTAGAAGCCATTTTGCAACTCAAATGCAAGCTCCCACTCACTTAATGTACCACGAGGGCTAAAAAACCCTCCAAAATTTTAGAATTTGATTTTAAACTTTGGAATTAATTCAAGGTTCTCACACACTCAAGTCAGCACCTTTCCACTCCAAAGCTAAGCCAAATGACTACATAACCATCAAAAGGCCAAAACTAAGCCTTTTGGAACTCAAAACACCTCAAAGTTAGTTTCGAATGGATGGATCTCTCAAGTCAGCACCTTTCCACTCCAAAACTAAGCCAAATAACTAGATAACCATCAAAAAACCACAACTAAGCTTTTTGGAACTCAAAACACCTCAAAGTTAGTCTTGAATGGATGGATCTCTCAAGTGAGCACCTTTCCACTCCAAAACTAAGCCAAATAACTACATAACCATCAAAAAGCCAAAACTAAGCCTTTTGGAACTCAAAACACCTCAAAGTTAGTTTTGAATGGATGGATCTCTCAAGTCAGCACCTTTCCACTCCAAAACTAAGCCAAATAACTACATAACCATCAAAAAGCCAAAACTAAGCCTTTTGGAACTCAAAACACCTCAAAGTTAATTTTGAATGGATGGATCTCTCAAGTCAGCACCTTTCCACTCCAAAACTAAGCTTAATAACTACATAACCATCAAAAAGCCACACCTAAGCCTTTTGGAACTCAAAACACTTCAAAGTAAGCATAGAATGGATGGATCTCTCAAGTCAGCACCTTTCCACTCCAAAACTAAGCTTAATAACTACATAACCGTCAAAAAGCCACACCTAAGCCTTTTGGAACTCAAAACACCTCAAACCCTCAAAATGCGAATCGATCTCACATAAACATTCAAGATACAATGAACCTCAACCTAAGGTGTCCTCCACGCTGGTCCAAGTGTCCAAGAATGCTCCAAGGCGCTCCAAAAGTGGTCCAAAACTCCAAAACTCCACCAAAAGCTTGAAACACCTCCAAATCGCCTCCGATCAGATCCGGCTCTCTCCTACCTCTTCCTAAGTTGATCTCTAAGCTCTAAAGCAAAGTGGGCCCATAACCTATTGGGAAATGAGAGGAAGAAGCAAAGAGATCAGCGTAGCAAGCAAGAACACAATACACAATGGTTGCATACAATGGAGAGAGTGATTAGCTCCTCCCCTTATGCCTTTATATATATGTATGGGTTAGGACCAGCGTAGACAACCCATATGGGACAATGTCACCATTGCAACCTAACACTATCTTCCAATACTCCCACTTTGCGAGGTGGCATTGTACTCCAACCCCATTATTTCACTTAACATCTCATGCCTATCCCTCGCTAAAGCCTTTGTAAGAATATCCGCTACCATATATTGCGTTGGACAATATTCTAGCTCTACAACATTGTTTTCCATTTTCTCTCTAATAAAATGATGTTGCACATCTATATGTTTTGACCTATCATGGTTGGTTGGGTTCTTAGCTAATGCCATAGAACCTTGGTTGTCGCACATCATGGTTGTCGCCTCCTCTTGTGCACAACCTACATCCTCCATTAGTTGCCTTAGCCAAATGGCCTCCCTCGTGCATCGGTTCATGGCCATGTACTCCGCCTCCATTGAGGATTGAGCCACCGTTTGTTGTCGTTTGCTATTCCACGTCACGGCCCCGTCTCCAACGAAGAAAACGTATCCGGAAGTAGACCTTCGGTTTTCCACATCGCCGGCCCAATCCGCGTCCGAATAACCTTTAAGGTTTATGTGTTGTCCTCCGATGCGCAACCTCATATCAATGGTGCCTTTCAAGTATCGCATAATTCGTTTCACGGCCATCCAATGCATCGGACCCGGTTGCGACATAAACCAACTTACCACGCTTACTGCGAATGCGAGGTCCGGTCTTGTGGCCACCATTGCGTACATCAACGACCCCACCGCCCTTTGGTACGGAATGTCCTTCATTTCGTGTGAATGCTCCTCGTATTCCTCCTCCGAAAGCTTCGCCAATGAGGTCTTGGTGTCGAGCGGGGTTGAGATGGGCTTGCAATCACTCATGCCGAATCGCTCCAAAATGGTTTCGATGTAGCTTCGTTGATGCATGGTGATGGTGCGCGTCTTCCTATCCCGCTCGAAATGGACTCCGAGGAAGAAATGCAACTCGCCGAGGTCGCTCATCTCGAACTCCTTCTCGAGGCTAGATTTCAACTCGTTGATCACGTCCACGTTGCTTGCCAAGATGATGAGGTCGTCTACATATATGATTACGATCACAATGTAGTGGCAAGTTTGTAACACGTACAACGAGTGGTCCGCATGGCTCCTCGTAAAGCCTTTGTTCACAAAGAATATGTGAATGCACTCGTACCACGCTCGTCCGGATTGCTTCAATCCGTAGAGCGATTTCCCCAACTTGCATACGAGGTGTTCTCGGCCTTTTTGGACAAACCCCTCCGGTTGCTCCATGTAGATGACCACGTGCAATTCGTCGTTCAAGAATGCGGTCTTGACGTCCATTTGATGTATCTCCAAGCCCATGGCCGCCGCCATTGCGAGGATGACCCTAATGGTGTTGAATTTGGCCACGGGTGCGAAAGTCTCGCCGAAATCCACACCTTCCACTTGCGAGCACCCCTTGGCCACCAACCTCGCTTTAAACCGAACTACCATACCGTTGGCATCCTTCTTCGTGCGAAACACCCACTTGCATTTCACGGCCTTGCGGCCCTTCGGCAATGGAACCAACTCCCACGTGGCGTTGGCTATGAGAGATTCGTACTCCTCTTGCATAGCCGACTCCCACTCGCTCGCATCACTCGATTCAAATGCTTCTCTCAAGTTTCTAGGTTCCCCAACCATTGCTATGTTTGCGTGCTCATCGTCTTCGGGTTGCGGAATGTGGTTCTTCCACCATTCCCCAAGAGGTTTGCGTGGCCTATCCGGATACCTAGAATTGCCTATGGTCTCATTGCCATCTTGCGGTGGTGGAGGTGGTTTGGTTGCGGTTTTCTTACCGGCGTTAAGTTTCGATGCCTCCGCGCTCGAGTGGATTTCGCGGCCGGTACTTCAGCCTTCGACTCGTCCTCAATGTTCGGCTCCTCCTCGTCCGGCTCCCAAACGTCGCCGCTCGCCTCCAACTCTATTGGGAAATGAGAGGAAGAAGCAAAGAGATCAGCGTAGGAAGCAAGAACACAATACACAATGGTTGCATACAATGGAGAGAGTGATTAGCTCCTCCCCTTATGCCTTTATTTATATGTATGGGTTAGGACCAGCGTAGACAACCCATATGGGACAATGTCACCGTTGCAACCTAACACTAATTTCCAATACTCCCACTTTGCGAGGTGGCATTGTTCTCCAACCTCATTATTTCACTTAACCCCTCATGCCTATCTCTCGCTAAAGCCTTTGTTAGAATGTCCGCTACCATATATTGCGTTGGACAATATTCTAACTCTACAATTTTGTTTTCAATTTTTTTTCTAATGAAATGATGTTGCACATCTATATGCTTCGACCTATCATGGTTGGTTGGGTTCTTAGCTAATGCCATAGAACCTTGGTTGTCGCACATGATGGTCGTGGCCTATGAAGGACGAGGACGTGGTCATGACCTTGCTCGATAGCCTACCACCCTCGTTCGAGCATTTGATCACCGCATTGGAGACGCGCCCCATTTGGAGCTCAAGTTGGACTTCATCACCGCACGTCTCCTGCACGAGGTGTCCAAGAGGAAGGAGAAGGAGCCTCAAGGCGACGATGCGGCTATGTTGTCCCGCCAACATCGAGCGTTCGACAACAACGAGAGGCGCGGCGACAGCCCGAGGTGCTACAATTGTGGTAAGTTGGGCCACATTGCTCGTAATTGTCGAATGAAACGCAAGGCGAACGCAAACATGGCAAGGGCGAGTGATGATTTTGCATTTGTAGCAAGAGATGGGGCGTCTAAAAGCTCCGCCACTAGATAGATCGTGGATTCGGGGGCCTCGCAACACATGACACCACATAAGCATTTTTTCGACACTTACGAACCCGTCACGGGTCGCAAAGTGTTTATGGGTGATAACGGCATGGTAGATGCCGTAGGCAAAGCCTCCATACTAGTGGAAACACGCGTGAAAGGCCGTGTGCGGAGCATTAAAATGCACGACGTGCTTCATGTGCCGAAAATGCATTCCAACTTGCTTTCGTTGAGCAAGCTCATTTCGAGGGGTTTGAAAGTGCATTTCAACTCGTTGGGATGCGTGGTGAGGGCGAGCAACGGCGAGATGTTGGGCGTGGCGTCGTTGGAGTCCAATTTGTACCAATTGGACACCAACGTGTTGAATGGGGCCGAAACGAGTTCTTTGGCGCATTCCGAGGCCAACTCGCATCCTTTGGAGCTTTGGCACAAGAGGTTGGGGCATTTCAACGCCAATAGCGTGAAAATGCTCCAAAGCATGGTGAGCGGGATGGACGCGGGAGCGGCGCAAGGCGACGTGCATTCCTTCGCGTGCGAAGGATGTGTGGAGGGCAAACAAGCGAGGCGACCATTCCCCACGGACGGAGGCACCCGCGCCACCAAGATCTTGGAGCTCGTGCATTCCGACGTGTGCGGGCCGATGAAAACGGCGTCCATTGGAGGCGCAAGGTATTTTCTCACCTTCATTGACGATTTCTCACGCAAGATTTGGGTGTACGTGCTCAAGTCCAAGAAGGAGGTGTTGGCAAGGTTCAAAGAATGGAAAACCTTGGTGGAGAGGCAATCGGAGCACGTAGTGAAGGTTCTTAGGTCGGATAACGGGGGAGAATACATTTCAAAGGCATTTGATGATTTCTTGAGCAAACATGGCATTGCACGTGAAACCTCCTCACCTTACACGCCGCAACAAAACGGCGTGGCGGAGCGAGCCAACCGCACCATTGTGGAGATGGCACGGTCCATGATTCATGCCCAACGCCTCGGCCACGAATTTTGGGCGGAGGCGGTGTGCAATGCGGCGTACGTACGCAACCGGTGTCCCACCAAGGCGGTTGAAGGAATGACACCCGAGGAGGCGTGGAGCGGGAGGATGCCGCACGTGTCGCACATGCGGGTGTTCGGATGTGTGGCTTACGCGAAGGTGCCGGATCAAAGGCGAACGAAGTTGGATGCGAAGGGCGTCAAGTGTTTGTTCCTCGGATATTGCGAAGGCACCAAGGCGTATCGGCTCATGTGCTTGAAGACGAAGAAAATCATCAAGAGTCCGGACGTGGTGTTTTTCGAAGACAAAACGCATTTGGAGGATCGTCCAAGTGGGAGAGTTGATGAAGTACCGACGGTGAAGGTGGACATATCTCCCAAATCGGAAGCGGAGGAATTGGAGGCGAGCGGCGACGTTTCGGAGCCGGACGAGGAGGAGCCGAACATTGAGGACGAGTCGGAGGCCGAAGTACCGGCCGCGAAATCCACTCGTAGCGCGGAGGCATCGAAACTTAACGCCGGTAAGAAAACCGCAACCAAACCACCTCCACCACCGCAAGATGGCAATGAGACCATAGGCAATTCTAGGTATCCGGATAGGCCACGCAAACCTCTTGGGGAATGGTGGAAGAACCACATTCCGCAACCCGAAGACGATGAGCACGCAAACATAGCAATGGTTGGGGAACCTAGAAACTTGAGAGAAGCATTTGAATCGAGTGATGCGAGCGAGTGGGAGTCGGCTATGCAAGAGGAGTACGAATCTCTCATAGCCAACGCCACGTGGGAGTTGGTTCCATTGCCGAAGGGCCGCAAGGCCGTGAAATGCAAGTGGGTGTTTCGCACGAAGAAGGATGCCAACGGTACGGTAGTTCGGTTCAAAGCGAGGTTGGTGGCCAAGGGGTGCTCGCAAGTGGAAGGTGTGGATTTCGGCGAGACTTTCGCACCCGTGGCCAAATTCAACACCATTAGGGTCATCCTCGCAATGGCGGCGGCCATGGGCTTGGAGATACATCAAATGGACGTCAAGACCGCATTCTTGAACGGCGAATTGCACGTGGTCATCTACATGGAGCAACCGGAGGGGTTTGTACAAAAAGGCCGAGAGCACCTCGTATGCAAGTTGGGGAAATCGCTCTACGGATTAAAGCAATCCGGACGAGCGTGGTACGAGTGCATTCACATATTCTTTGTGAACAAAGGCTTTACGAGGAGCCATGCGGATCACTCGTTGTATGTTTTGCAAACTTGCAACTACATTGTGATTGTCATCATATATGTGGACGACCTCGTGATTTTGTCGGACGACGTGGACATGATCAACGAGTTGAAGGCTAGCCTCGAGCGCGAATTCGAGATGAGCGACCTCGGCGAGTTGCATTTCTTCCTCGGCGTTCATTTCGAGAGGGATAGGAGGTCGCGCACCATCACCATGCATCAACGAAGCTACATCGAAACCATTTTGGAGCGATTCGGCATGAGTGATTGCAAGCCCATCGCAACCCCGCTCGACACCAAGACATCGTTGCCGAAGCTTTCGGATGACGAGCACGAAGAGCATTTGCATGAAATGAAGGACGTTCCATACCAAGAGGCGGTGGGGTCGTTGATGTACGCAATGGTGGCCACAAGACCGGACCTCGCATTTGCGGTAAGCGTGGTAAGCCGCTATATGTCGAAACCGGGTCCGATGCATTGGATGGCGGTCAAACGGATCATGCGCTACTTGAAGGGCACCTTAGATATGAAGTTGCGCATCGGAGGCAATCATATTAACGTCAAAGGGTATTCGGATGCGGATTGGGCCGGCGATGTGGAAAACCGTAGGTCCACGTCCGGGTACGTATTCTTTGTCGGAGACGGAGCCGTTTCGTGGAATAGCAAACGGCAACAAACGGTGGCACAATCAACAATGGAGGCGGAGTACATGGCCATGAACCGATGCACGAGGGAGGCCATTTGGCTAAGGCAATTAATGGAGGATGTAGGTTGTGTACAAGAAGAGGCCACGACCATCATGTGCAACAACCAAGGTTCTATGGCATTAGCTAAGAACCCAACCAACCATGATAGGTCGAAGCATATAGATGTGCAACACCATTTCATTAGAGAAAAGATTGAAAACAAAATTGTAGAGTTAGAATATTGTCCAACGCAATATATGGTAGCGGACATTCTAACAAAGGCTTTAGCGAGAGATAGGCATGAGGGGTTAAGTAAAATAATGGGGTTGGAGTACAATGCCACCTCGCAAAGTGGGAGTATTGCAAGATAGTGTTAGGTTGCATCGGTGACATTGTCCCATATGGGTTGTCTACGCTGGTCCTAACCCATACATATAAATAAAGGCATAAGGGGAGGAGCTAATCACTCTCTCCATTGTATGCAACCATTGTGTATTGTGTTCTTGCTTGCTACGCTGATCTCTTTGCTTCTTCCTCTCATTTAACAATAAGAGATCCATCCATTCTATGCTTACTTTGAGGTGTTTTGAGTTCCAAAAGGCTTAGTTGTGGCTTTTTGATGGTTATATAGTTATTTGGCTTAGTTTTGGATTGGAAAGGTGCTGACTTGAGAGATCCATCCATTCTATGCTTACTTTGAGGTGTTTTGAGTTCCAAAAGGCTTAGTTGTGGCTTTTTGATGGTTATATAGTTATTTGGCTTAGCTTTGGAGTGGAAAGGTGCTGACTTGAGAGATCCATCCATTCTATGCTTACTTTGAGGTGTTTTGAGTTCCAAAAGGCTTAGTTGTGGCTTTTTGATGGTTATATAGTTATTTGGCTTAGCTTTGGAGTGGAAAGGTGCTGACTTGAGTGTGTGAGAACCTTGAATTAATTCCAAAGTTTAAAATCATTTTCTAAACTTCCTTGAGGGTTTCTAAGCCCTTGTACTACATTGAGTGAGTGGGAGCTTGCATTCGCTTTGAAAATGGCTTCTAGGGAAAACGATGGACTTATATCGGTTGACAAGTTCGGTGGCGAGAACTTCAACCTCTATAAGTTCAAATTGGAGATGGCCATGTCCACCAAAGATCTTTGGGAGATCGTGGATGATTCGGAGTTGCCACCGCCTTCTACGGCGAGCGACGAAGTCAAGAAGGCGTACGAGCGACGATGCAAGAAAGCCTTCGCCATCATTGCCATGAGTTTGGTGGACAAGGAGTTGGCGCACATCAAAGGATGCAAGGGACCCGCGGAAGCGTGGAAGACCTTGTGCAACATCCACGAAACCAAAAGCTTGTCCAACATCTTGTTCATAAGGCGCAAGTTCTTCACCATCAAGATGGACGAGGGCGACGACATCCTCACGCACATCAACAAGGTAAAATCTCTTGCGGACCAACTCACGTGCTTGGAGGTGCCTATGAAGGACGAGGACGTGGTCATGACCTTGCTCGATAGCCTACCGCCCTCGTTCGAGCATTTGATCACCGCATTGGAGACGCGCCCCATTTCGGAGCTCAAGTTGGACTTCATCACCGCACGTCTCATGCACGAGGTGTCCAAGAGGAAGGAGAAGGAGCCTCAAGGCGACGATGCGGCCATGTTGTCCCGCCAACATCGAGCGTTCGACAACAACGAGAGGCGCGGCGACGGCCCGAGGTGCTACAATTGTGGTAAGTTGGGCCACATTGCTCGTAATTGTCGAATGAAACGCAAGGCGACGTGCATTCCTTCGCATGCGAAGGATGTGTGGAGGGCAAACAAGCGAGGCGACCATTCCCCACGGACGGAGGCACCCGCGCCACCAAGATCTTGGAGCTCGTGCATTCCGACGTGTGCGGGCCGATGAAAACGGCGTCCATCGGGGGCGCAAGGTATTTTCTCACCTTCATTGACGATTTCTCGCGCAAGATTTGGGTGTACGTGCTCAAGTCCAAGAAGGAGGTGTTGGCAAGGTTCAAAGAATGGAAAACCTTGGTGGAGAGGCAATCGGAGCACGTAGTGAAGGTTCTTAGGTCGGATAACGGGGGGGAATACATTTCAAAGGCATTTGATGATTTCTTGAGCAAACATGGCATTGCACGTGAAACCTCCTCACCTTACACGCCCCAACAAAACGGCGTGGCGGAGCGAGCCAACCGGACCATTGTGGAGATGGCACGGTCCATGATTCATGCCCAACGCCTCGGCCACGAATTTTGGGCGGAGGCGGTGTGCAATGCGGCGTACGTACGCAACCGGTGTCCCACCAAGGCGGTTGAAGGAATGACACCCGAGGAGGCGTGGAGCGGGAGGATGCCGCACGTGTCGCACATGCGGGTGTTCGGATGCGTGGCTTACGCGAAGGTGCCGGATCAAAGGCGAACGAAGTTGGATGCGAAGGGCGTCAAGTGTTTGTTCCTCGGATATTGCGAAGGCACCAAGGCGTATCGGCTCATGTGCTTGGAGACGAAGAAAATCATCAAGAGTCCGGACGTGGTGTTTTTCGAGGACAAAACGCATTTGGAGGATTGTCCAAGTGGGAGAGTTGATGAAGTACCGACGGTGAAGGTGGACATATCTCCCAAATCGGAAGCGGAGGAGTTGGAGGCGAGCGGCGACGTTTCGGAGCCGGACGAGGAGGAGCCGAACATTGAGGACGAGTCGGAGGCCGAAGTACCGGCCGCGAAATCCACTCGTAGCGCGGAGGCATCGAAACTTAACGCCGGTAAGAAAACCGCAACCAAACCACCTCCACCACCGCAAGATGGCAATGAGACCATAGGCAATTCTAGGTATCCGGATAGGCCACGCAAACCTCTTGGGGAATGGTGGAAGAACCACATTCCGCAACCCGAAGACGATGAGCACGCAAACATAGCAATGGTTGGGGAACCTAGAAACTTGAGAGAAGCATTTGAATCGAGTGATGCGAGCGAGTGGGAGTCGGCTATGCAAGAGGAGTACGAATCTCTCATAGCCAACGCCACGTGGGAGTTGGTTCCATTGCCGAAGGGCCGCAAGGCCGTGAAATGCAAGTGGGTGTTTCGCACGAAGAAGGATGCCAACGGTACGGTAGTTCGGTTCAAAGCGAGGTTGGTGGCCAAGGGGTGCTCGCAAGTGGAAGGTGTGGATTTCGGCGAGACTTTCGCACCCGTGGCCAAATTCAACACCATTAGGGTCATCCTCGCAATGGCGGCGGCCATGGGCTTGGAGATACATCAAATGGACGTCAAGACCGCATTCTTGAACGGCGAATTGCACGTGGTCATCTACATGGAGCAACCGGAGGGGTTTGTCCAAAAAGGCCGAGAGCACCTCGTATGCAAGTTGGGGAAATCGCTCTACGGATTGAAGCAATCCGGACGAGCGTGGTACGAGTGCATTCACATATTCTTTGTGAACAAAGGCTTTACGAGGAGCCATGCGGACCACTCGTTGTACGTGTTACAAACTTGCCACTACATTGTGATCGTAATCATATATGTAGACGACCTCATCATCTTGGCAAGCAACGTGGACGTGATCAACGAGTTGAAATCTAGCCTCGAGAAGGAGTTCGAGATGAGCGACCTCGGCGAGTTGCAATTTTTCCTCGGAGTCCATTTCGAGCGGGATAGGAGGACGCGCACCATCACCATGCATCAACGAAGCTACATCGAAACCATTTTGGAGCGATTCGGCATGAGTGATTGCAAGCCCATCTCAACCCCGCTCGACACCAAGACCTCATTGGCGAAGCTTTCGGAGGAGGAATACGAGAAGCATTCACACGAAATGAAGGACATTCCGTACCAAAGGGCGGTGGGGTCGTTGATGTACGCAATGGTGGCCACGAGACCGGACCTCGCATTCGCGGTAAGCGTGGTAAGTCGGTTTATGTCACAACCGGGTCCGATGCATTGGATGGCCGTGAAACGAATCATGAGATACTTGAAAGGCACCATTGATATGAGGTTGCGCATCGGAGGACAACACATAAACCTTAAAGGTTATTCGGACGCGGATTGGGCCGGCGATGTGGAAAACCGAAGGTCTACCTCCGGATACGTTTTCTTCGTTGGAGACGGGGCCGTGACGTGGAATAGCAAACGACAACTAACGGTGGCTCAATCCACAATGGAGGCGGAGTACATGGCCATGAACCGATGCACGAGGGAGGCCATTTGGCTAAGGCAACTAATGGAGGATGTAGGTTGTGCACAAGAGGAGGCGACAACCATGATGTGCGACAACCAAGGTTCTATGGCATTAGCTAAGAACCCAACCAACCATGATAGGTCAAAACATATAGATGTGCAACATCATTTTATTAGAGAGAAAATTGAAAACAATGTTGTAGAGCTAGAATATTGTCCAACGCAATATATGGTAGCGGATATTCTTACAAAGGCTTTAGCGAGGGATAGGCATGAGATGTTAAGTGAAATAATGGGGTTGGAATACAATGCCACCTCGCAAAGTGGGAGTATTGGAAGGTAGTGTTAGGTTGCATCGGTGACATTGTCCCATATGGGTTGTCACGGCTGGTCCTAACCTACACATATAAATAAAGGCATAAGGGGAGGAGCTAATCACTCTCTCCATTGTATGCAATCCTTGTGTGTTGTGTTCTACCTTTCTACGCTGATGTCTTTGCTTTCTCCTCTCATTTCCCAATATAGACAACCCATATGGGACAATGTCACCGATGCAACCTAACACTATCTTGCAATACTCCCACTTTGCGAGGTGGCATTGTACTCCAACCCCATTATTTTACTTAACCCCTCATGCCTATCTCTCGCTAAAGCCTTTGTTAGAATGTCCGCTACCATATATTGCGTTGGACAATATTCTAACCCTACAATTTTGTTTTCAATCTTTTCTCTAATGAAATGGTGTTGCACATCTATATGCTTCGACCTATCATGGTTGGTTGGGTTCTTAGCTAATGCCATAGAACCTTGGTTGTCGCACATGATGGTCGTGGCCTCCTCTTGTACACAACCTACATCCTCCATTAATTGCCTTAGCCAAATGGCCTCCCTCGTGCATCGGTTCATGGCCATGTACTCCGCCTCCATTGTTGATTGTGCCACCGTTTGTTGCCGTTTGCTATTCCACGAAACGGCTCCGTCTCCGACAAAGAATACGTACCCGGACGTGGACCTACGGTTTTCCACATCGCCGGCCCAATCCGCATCCGAATACCCTTTGACGTTAATATGATTGCCTCCGATGCGCAACTTCATATCTAAGGTGCCCTTCAAGTAGCGCATGATCCGTTTGACCGCCATCCAATGCATCGGACCGGGTTTCGACATATAGCGGCTTACAACGCTTACCGCAAATGCGAGGTCCGGTCTTGTGGCCACCATTGCGTACATCAACGACCCCACCGCCTCTTGGTATGGAACGTCCTTCATTTCATGCAAATGCTCTTCGTGCTCGTCATCCGAAAGCTTCGGCAACGATGTCTTGGTGTCGAGCGGGGTTGCGATGGGCTTGCAATCACTCATGCCGAATCGCTCCAAAATGGTTTCGATGTAGCTTCGTTGATGCATGGTGATGGTGCGCGACCTCCTATCCCTCTCGAAATGAACGCCGAGGAAGAAATGCAACTCGCCGAGGTCGCTCATCTCGAATTCGCGCTCGAGGCTAGCCTTCAACTCGTTGATCATGTCCACGTCGTCCGACAAAATCACGAGGTCGTCCACATATATGATGACAATCACAATGTAGTTGCAAGTTTGCAAAACATACAACGAGTGATCCGCATGGCTCCTCGTAAAGCCTTTGTTCACGAAGAACACGTGAATGCATTCGTACCATGCTCGTCCGGATTGCTTCAATCCGTAGAGCGTTTTCCTCAACTTGCATACGAGATGCTCTCGGCCTTTTTGCACGAACCCCTCCGGTTGCTCCATGTAGATCACCACGTCCAATTCGCCGTTCAAGAATGCGGTCTTCACGTCCATTTGATGTATTTCCAAGCCCATGGCCGCCGCCAATGCGAGTATGACTCGAATGGTGTTGAATTTGGCCACCGGTGCAAAGGTTTCGCTAAAGTCTACGCCTTCCACTTGCGAGCACCCCTTTGCTACTAACCTTGCTTTGAAACGAACCACCACGCCTCTCTCATCTTTTTTCGTTTTAAACACCCATTTGCACTTCACGGCCTTGCGGCCCTTCGGCAACGGAGTTAACTCCCACGTGCCGTTGGCAATGAGAGATTCGAACTCCTCTTGCATAGCCAACTCCCACTCGCTCGCATCACTCGATTCAATGGCCTCTCTCACATTTCTAGGTTCCCCGATGGTTGCCATGTTTGCATGCTCTTTGTCTTGGGGCGGCGGAATGTGGTTCTTCCACCATTCCCCGAGCGGTTTGCGTGCCCTATCCGGATACCTAGAATGGCCCATGGTTTCATTGCTATGTTGCGGTGGTGGAGGTGCTTTGGTTGCGGGTTTCTTACCGTAGTCAAGTTTCGATGCCTCCGCGCTACGAGTGGATTTCGTGGCCGGAATGTTGGCCTCCGCATCCTCCTCCTCCTCGATGTCGAGCGCCTCCAAAGGATCGTCGCCGTTGGCCTCCGACTCGTCCACGTCCGATTTGGCGGATATGTCCACCTTGACCGCCGGTGTTTCGCCAACGCTCCCACTTGGACAATCCTCCAAATGCGTTTTGTCCTCGAAAAACATCACGTCCGGACTCTTGATGATTTTCTTAGTCTCCAAGCAAATGAGCCGGTACGCCTTCGTGCCTTCGCAATATCCGAGGAACAAACACTTGACGCCCTTGGCGTCCAACTTTGTTCGCTTTTGATCCGGCACCTTCGCATAAGCCACGCAACCGAACACGCGCATGTGGGAGACGTGCGGCATCCTCCCGCTCCACGCTTCCTCGGGCGTCTTACCTTCCACGGCCTTCGTGGGACACCGGTTGCGCACGTACACCGCATTGCACACCGCCTCCGCCCAAAATTCGTGGCCGAGGCGTTGGGCATGAATCATGGACCGCGCCATCTCCACGATGGTGCGATTGGCCCGTTCGGCCACCCCGTTTTGTTGCGGCGTGTAAGGTGAAGAATTTTGGCGTGCGATGCCATGTTTGCTTAAAAAATCGTCGAATGCCTTCGAAATGTATTCCCCGCCGTTATCCGTCCTAAGGACCTTCACTAAGTGTTCCGATTGCCTCTCCACCAAGGTTTTCCATTCTTTGAACCTTGCCAACACCTCGCTCTTGGATTTGAGCACATACACCCAAATCTTGCGCGAAAAATCGTCGATGAAGGTGAAAAAATACCTTGCCCCTCCGATGGACGGCGTTTTCATCGGCCCGCACACGTCGGAATGCACGAGCTCCAAGATCTTGGTGGCGCGGGTGCCTCCCTCCGTGGGAAACGGACGCCTCGCTTGCTTGCCTTGGACGCATCCTTCGCACGCGAACGAATGCACGTCGTTGGGCACCGCTTGCACGTCCATGCCGCTCACCATGGTTTGGAGCGATTTCACGCTATTGGCGTTGAGATGCCCCAACCTCTTGTGCCAAAGCTCCAAAGGATGCGAGTTGGCCTCCGAATGCGCCAAAGAACTCGTTTCGGCCTCATGCATCACCTTCGTGTCCAATTGGTACAAATTGGACTCCAACGACGCCACGGCCAACATCTCGCCGTTGCTCGCCCTCACCACGCATCCCAACGAGTTGAAATGCACTTTCAAACCCCGCGATATGAGTTTGCTCACCGAAAGCAAGTTGGAATGCAAGTCGGGCACGTGAAGCACGTCGTGCATTCTAATGCTCCGTGCACGACCCTTCACACGTGTTTCCACTAGGATGGAGCCTTTGCCTAGGACCTCTACGATGCCATTGTCACCCATAAACACTTTACGGCCCGAAATGGATTCGTACGTGTCGAAAAATTGCTTATGCGGTGTCATGTGGTTCGAGGCCCCCGAATCAACTATCCATCTAGTGGTGGAGGTTTTAGACGCCCCATCTCTCACAACAAATGCAAAATCATCGCTCGACCTCGCGACGTTGGCATTCACCTTGCGTTTCAATCGACAATTGCGAGCGAGGTGGCCCAACTTACCACAATTGTAGCACCTCGGGCCGTCGCCTCGCCTCTCGTTGTTGTCGAACGTGCGAGGTTGGCGGGACAACATGGCCGCATCGTCTCCTTGAGGCTCCTTCTCCTTCCTCTTGGACACCTCGTGCATGAGACGTGCGGTGATGAAATCCAACGTGAGCTCCTTCATGGGGCGCGTCTCCAACGCCGTGATCAAATGGTCGAATGAAGGCGGTAGGCTATCGAGCAAGGTCATGACCACATCCTCGTCCTTCATTGGCACCTCCAAGCATGTGAGTTGGTCGGCGAGAGATTTTACCTTGTTGATGTGGTCGAGGATGTCGGCGCCTTCGTCCATCTTGATGGTGAAAAACTTGCGCCTAATGAACAAGATGTTGGACAAGCTTTTGGTTTCGTGGATGTTGCACAACGTCTTCCACGCTTCCGCCGGTCCTTTACACCCTTTGATGTGCGCCAACTCCTTGTCCACCAAGCTCGTGGCAATGATGGCGAAGGCTTTCTTGCATCGACGCTCGTACGCCTTCTTCACCTCGTCGCTCGCCGTGGACGGTGGCGGCAACTCCGAACCCTCCACGATCTCCCAAAGGTCTTTGGTGGACATCACCATCTCCAACTTGAACTTGTAGAGGTTGAAGTTGTCGCCGCCGAACTTGTCGAGCGTGATGTGGCCATCGCCCTCACTAGAAGCCATTTTGCAACTCAAATGCAAGCTCCCACTCACTTAATGTACCACGAGGGCTAAAAAACCCTCGAAAATTTTAGAATTTGATTTTAAACTTTGGAATTAATTCAAGGTTCTCACACACTCAAGTCAGCACCTTTCCACTCCAAAGCTAAGCCAAATAACTATATAACCATCCAAAAGCCAAAACTAAGCCTTTTGGAACTCAAAACACCTCAAAGTTAGTTTTGAATGGATGGATCTCTCAAGTCAGCACCTTTCCACTCCAAAACTAAGCCAAATAACTACATAACCATCAAAAAACCACAACTAAGCTTTTTGGAACTCAAAACACCTCAAAGTTAGTCTTGAATGGATGGATCTCTCAAGTGAGCACCTTTCCACTCCAAAACTAAGCCAAATAACTACATAACCATCAAAAAGCCAAAACTAAGCCTTTTGGAACTCAAAACACCTCAAAGTTAGTTTTGAATGGATGGATCTCTCAAGTCAGCACCTTTCCACTCCAAAACTAAGCCAAATAACTAGATAACCATCAAAAAGCCAAAACTAAGCCTTTTGGAACTCAAAACACCTCAAAGTTAGTTTTGAATGGATGGATCTCTTAAGTCAGCACCATTCCACTCCAAAACTAAGCCAAATAACTACATAACCATCAAAAAGCCAAAACTAAGCCTTTTGGAACTCAAAACACCTCAAACCCTCAAAATGCGAATCGATCTCACATAAACACTCAAGATACAATGAACCTCAACCTAAGGTGTCCTCCACGCTGGTCCAAGTGTCCAAGAATGCTCCAAGGCGCTCCAAAAGTGCTCCAAAACTCCAAAATTCCACCAAAAGCTTGAAACACCTCCAAATCGCCTCCGATCAGATCCGGCTCTCTCCTACCTCTTCCTAAGTTGATCTCTAAGCTCTAAAGCAAAGTGGGCCCATAACCTATTGGGAAATGAGAGGAGAAAGCAAAGAGATCAGCGTAGAATGGTAGAACACAACACACAAGGATTGCATACAATGGAGAGAGTGATTAGCTCCTCCCCTTATGCCTTTATTTATATGTATGGGTTAGGACCAGCGTAGACAACCCATATGGGACAATGTCACCGTTGCAACCTAACACTATCTTCCAATAGCTTTATGCTTCCAAAGCAAATCATACTTGTGCCGCGGACAGAATGTTGGGAGGTGGGTTTGTCCTACCAAGGCAATTCATGTTCGTGCCGCGGACGGAGTGTGGGAAGGTGGTTTTGTGCTACCAAGGCAAAACATGTTTGTTTTGCGGACAAACTATTAGAAATTGGTTTTGTGGCACCAAACCAATTTGTCCCGCGGACAAAATGTTTAAAGTTGGCTTTGCGGACCAAGCCAAGCCAAGTTGCCGAGGACCGAATGTAAGACGATGGCATTGTGGGCAAGGCTAGAAGCCTTAAGCCAAGGCCAAATCTTTTGTACCTTGAGGCTCAATGAATGGGAGAAATGTCTCATGTGTTGACAAAGAGGCTACCACTCCTTCTTGAGCCCAAAATTCACAAGGAAGTTGGGGCTTGCCGATTGATAGAGCGGGCAAGCCCACCAAGGTGCGGTTTGGAAAGGGCGAACGCATGAGACAAAGGAGGCCGCGATGCATGTAACCTTTCAATGTGGGACATTGGATTTTTGTCAAAATTTCACACCATGTGAAATAGATGAAATGCATGTCATTGTGAAGGCCGCCTACTTTGAAACTCACATGATAGATGTGAGGTGCAAGCCGGTGAGCTTGCAGTGTATTATGATGTGTCATAATGGCAAAGAATTGAAGTTCAAATTGACAAGGACTCCTATGGTAGGAGGACCCAAGTTGAATTTGGTCTTAATGGACCAAATGAAAAATAGAAAACATAATGGTCGTGGTTCAATTGGAGCAACTCCAAGGAATGAATGGGGAGGTTAGGAAAGATGGGCCTCCTCCAAACCACATTGGTGGGATGTTGGTGAGATACAAGGATGTATTGGAAGGTAGTGTTAGGTTGCATCGGTGACATTGTCCCATATGGGTTGTCACGGCTGGTCCTAACCTACACATATAAATAAAGGCATAAGGGGAGGAGCTTATCACTCTCTCCATTGTATGCAATCCTTGTGTGTTGTGTTCTACCATTCTACGCTGATCTCTTTGCTTTCTCCTCTCATCTCCCAATAGGTTATGGGCCCACTTTGCTTTAGAGCTTAGAGATCAACTTAGGAGGAGGTAGGAGAGAGCCGGATCTGATCGGAGGCGATTTGGAGGTGTTTCAAGCTTTTGGTGGAGTTTTGGAGTTTTGGAGCACTTTTGGAGCGCCTTGGAGCATTCTTGGACACTTGGACCAGCGTGGAGGACACCTTAGGTTGAGGTTCATTGTATCTTGAGTGGTTATGTGAGATCGATTCGCATTTTGAGGGTTTGGGGTGATTAGAGTTCCAAAAGGCTTAGTTGTGGCTTTTTGATGGTTATATAGTTATTAAGTTTAGTTTTGGAGTGGAAAGGTGCTGACTTGAGAGATCCATCCATTCAAAACTAACTTTGAGGTGTTTTGAGTTCCAAAAGGCTTAGTTTTGGCTTTTTGATGGTTATGTAGTTATTAAGCTTAGTTTTGGAGTGGAAAGGTGCTGACTTGAGAGATCCATCCATTCTATGCTTACTTTGAGGTGTTTTGAGTTCCAAAAGGCTTAGGTGTGGCTTTTTGATGGTTATATAGTTATTAAGCGTAGTTTTGGAGTGGAAAGGTGCTGACTTGAGAGATCCATCCATTCTATGCTTACTTTGAGGTGTTTTGAGTTCCAAAAGGCTTAGTTGTGGTTTTTTGATGGTTATATAGTTATTAAGCTTAGTTTTGGAGTGGAAAGGTGCTGACTTGAGTGTGTGAGAACCTTGAATTAATTCCAAAGTTTTAAATCATTTTCTAAACTTCCTTGAGGGTTTCTAAGCCCTTGTACTACATTGAGTGAGTGGGAGCTTGCATTCGGTTTGAAAATGGCTTCTAGGGAAAACGATGGACTTATATCGGTTGACAAGTTCGGTGGCGAGAACTTCAACCTCTATAAATTCAAATTGGAGATGGCCATGTCCACCAAAGATCTTTGGGAGATCGTGGATGGTTCGGAGTTGCCACCGCCTTCTACGGCGAGCGACGAAGTCAAGAAGGCGTACGAGCGACGATGCAAGAAAGCCTTCGCCATCATTGCCATGAGTTTGGTGGACAAGGAGTTGGCGCACATCAAAGGATGCAAGGGACCCGCGGAAGCGTGGAAGACCTTGTGCAACATCCACGAAACCAAAAGCTTGTCCAACATCTTGTTCATAAGGCGCAAGTTCTTCACCATCAAGATGGACGAGGGCGACGACATCCTCACGCACATCAACAAGGTAAAATCTCTTGCGGACCAACTCACGTGCTTGGAGGTGCCTATGAAAGACGAGGACGTGGTCATGACCTTGCTCGATAGCCTACCGCCCTCGTTCGAGCATTTGATCACCGCATTGGAGACGCGCCCCATTTCGGAGCTCAAGTTGGACTTCATCACCGCACGTCTCATGCACGAGGTGTCCAAGAGGAAGGAGAAGGAGCCTCAAGGCGACGATGCGGCCATGTTGTCCCGCCAACATCGAGCGTTCGACAACAACGAGAGGCGCGGCGACGGCCCGAGGTGCTACAATTGTGGTAAGTTGGGCCACATTGCTCGTAATTGTCGAATGAAACGCAAGGCGAACGCAAACATGGCAAGGGCGAGTGATGATTTTGCATTTGTAGCGAGAGATGGGGCGTCTAAAAGCTCCGCCACTAGATGGATCGTGGATTCGGGGGCCTCGCAACACATGACACCACATAAGCATTTTTTCGACACTTACGAACCCGTCACGGGTCGCAAAGTGTTTATGGGTGATAACGGCATGGTAGATGCCGTAGGCAAAGGCTCCATACTAGTGGAAACACGCGTGAAAGGCCGTGTGCGGAGCATTAGAATGCACGACGTCCTTCATGTGCCGGAAATGCATTCCAACTTGCTTTCGGTGAGCAAGCTCATTTCGAGGGGTTTGAAAGTGCATTTCAACTCGTTGGGATGCGTGGTGAGGGCGAGCAACGGCGAGATGTTGGGCGTGGCGTCGTTGGAATCCAATTTGTACCAATTGAACACCAACGTGTTGAATGGGGCCGAAACGAGTTCTTTGGCGCATTCCGAGGCCAACTCGCATCCTTTGGAGCTTTGGCACAAGAGGTTGGGGCATCTCAACGCCAATAGCGTGAAAATGCTCCAAAGCATGGTGAGCGGGATGGACGTGGGAGCGGCGCAAGGCGACGTGCATTCCTTCGCATGCGAAGGATGTGTGGAGGGCAAACAAGCGAGGCGACCATTCCCCACGGACGGAGGCACCCGCGCCACCAAGATCTTGGAGCTCGTGCATTCCGACGTGTGCGGGCCGATGAAAACGGCGTCCATTGGAGGCGCAAGGTATTTTCTCACCTTCATTGACGATTTCTCACGCAAGATTTGGGTGTACGTGCTCAAGTCCAAGAAGGAGGTGTTGGCAAGGTTCAAAGAATGTAAAACCTTGGTGGAGAGGCAATCGGAGCACGTAGTGAAGGTTCTTAGGTCGGATAACGGGGGGGAATACATTTCAAAGGCATTTGATGATTTCTTGAGCAAACATGGCATTGCACGGCAAACCTCCTCACCTTACACGCCGCAACAAAACGGCGTGGCGGAGCGAGCCAACCGCACCATTGTGGAGATGGCACGGTCCATGATTCATGCCCAACGCCTTGGCCACGAATTTTGGGCGGAGGCGGTGTGCAATGCGGCGTACGTACGCAACCGGTGTCCGACCAAGGCGGTTGAAGGAATGACACCCGAGGAAGCGTGGAGCGGAAGGATGCCGCACGTGTCGCACATGCGGGTGTTCGGATGTGTGGCTTACGCGAAGGTGCCGGATCAAAGGCGAACGAAGTTGGATGCGAAGGGCGTCAAATGTTTGTTCCTCGGATATTGCGAAGGCACCAAGGCGTATCGGCTCATGTGCTTGGAGACGAAGAAAATCATCAAGAGTCCGGACGTGGTGTTTTTTGAAGACAAAACGCATTTGGAGGATTGTCCAAGTGGGAGAGTTGATGAAGTACCGACGGTGAAGGTGGACATATCTCCCAAATCGGAAGTGGAGGAGTTGGAGGCGAGCGGCGACGTTTCGGAGCCGGACGAGGAGGAGCCGAACATTGAGGACGAGTCGGAGGCCGAAGTACCGGCCGCGAAATCCACTCGTAGCGCGGAGGCATCGAAACTTAACGCCGGTAAGAAAACCGCAACCAAACCACCTCCACCACCGCAAGATGGCAATGAGACCATAGGCAATTCTAGGTATCCGGATAGGCCACGCAAACCTCTTGGGGAATGGTGGAAGAACCACATTCCGCAACCCGAAGACGATGAGCACGCAAACATAGCAATGGTTGGGGAACCTAGAAACTTGAGAGAAGCATTTGAATCGAGTGATGCGAGCGAGTGGGAGTCGGCTATGCAAGAGGAGTACGAATCTCTCATAGCCAACGCCACGTGGGAGTTGGTTCCATTGCCGAAGGGCCGCAAGGCCGTGAAATGCAAGTGGGTGTTTCGCACGAAGAAGGATGCCAACGGTATGGTAGTTCGGTTTAAAGCGAGGTTGGTGGCCAAGGGGTGCTCGCAAGTGGAAGGTGTGGATTTCGGCGAGACTTTCGCACCCGTGGCCAAATTCAACACCATTAGGGTCATCCTCGCAATGGCGGCGGCCATGGGCTTGGAGATACATCAAATGGACGTCAAGACCGCATTCTTGAACGGCGAATTGCACGTGGTCATCTACATGGAGCAACCGGAGGGGTTTGTCCAAAAAGGCCGAGAGCACCTCGTATGCAAGTTGGGGAAATCGCTCTACGGATTAAAGCAATCCGGACGAGCGTGGTACGAGTGCATTCACATATTCTTTGTGAACAAAGGCTTTACGAGGAGCCATGCGGACCACTCGTTGTACGTGTTACAAACTTGCCACTACATTGTGATCGTAATCATATATGTAGACGACCTCATCATCTTGGCAAGCAACGTGGACGTGATCAACGAGTTGAAATCTAGCCTCGAGAAGGAGTTCGAGATGAGCGACCTCGGCGAGTTGCATTTCTTCCTCGGAGTCCATTTCGAGCGGGATAGGAGGACGCGCACCATCACCATGCATCAACGAAGCTACATCGAAACCATTTTGGAGCGATTCGGCATGAGTGATTGCAAGCCCATCTCTACCCCGCTCGATACCAAGACCTCATTGGCAAAGCTTTCGGAGGAGGAATACGAGGAGCATTCACACGAAATGAAGGACATTCCGTACCAAAGGGCGGTGGGGTCGTTGATGTACGCAATGGTGGCCACAAGACCGGACCTCGCATTCGCGGTAAGCGTGGTAAGTCGGTTTATGTCGGAACCGGGTCCGATGCATTGGATGGCCGTGAAATGAATTATGCGATACTTGAAAGGCACCATTGATATGAGGTTGCGCATCGGAGGACAACACATAAACCTTAAAGGTTATTCGGATGCGGATTGGGCCGGCGATGTGGAAAACCGAAGGTCTACCTCCGGATACGTTTTCTTCGTTGGAGACGGGGCCGTGACGTGGAATAGCAAACGACAACAAACGGTGGCTCAATCCACAATGGAGGCGGAGTACATGGCCATGAACCGATGCACGAGGGAGGCCATTTGGCTAAGGCAACTAATGGAGGATGTAGGTTGTGCACAAGAGGAGGCGACAACCATGATGTGCGACAACCAAGGTTCTATGGCATTAGCTAAGAACCCAACCAACCATGATAGGTCAAAACATATAGATGTGCAACACCATTTTATTAGAGAGAAAATTGAAAACAATGTTGTAGAGCTAGAATATTGTCCAACGCAATATATGGTAGCGGATATTCTTACAAAGGCTTTAACGAGGGATAGGCATGAGATGTTAAGTGAAATAATGGGGTTGGAGTACAATGCCACCTCGTAAAGTGGGAGTATTGGAAGGTAGTGTTAGGTTGCATCGGTGACATTGTCCCATATGGGTTGTCAAGGCTGGTCCTAACCTACACATATAAATAAAGGCATAAGGGGAGGAGCTAATCACTCTCTCCATTGTATGCAACCATTGTGTATTGTGTTCTTGCTTCCTACGCTGATCTCTTTGCTTCTTCCTCTCATTTCTCAATACATCCAAGCCTTCACAAAGTGGGTTATATCCTTCTTTATGCACCGCCAATGGTACCCCCATGACACCATTCTATGGCGGCTTTTTCTTTCTCCTCTATGGCCGGCAATAGGACTATCACATTCTTCCTTCAAAACCGATAGCCTCAACTTGCCTTGTGGCACATACACCCGACTTTGTTTACACTTGAACAATCCGTCCACCAACTTAACCTCTTTGAGCACCTTGCTCTTGCGAAGCTCCCCTAAAAACATTTGTGCTTTGGGGTAGTAAATTTACCCCTCCCGTATCTTGCATCACAAGTTTCCTTCGCCGGCACACATTAGCCACAAGGTTTGGATGGTTCTCATTGCTTGGAACTCTTCCCGTCTACTTAGCGCATCCGGCACCACATTTCCACGGTCCGGTTTGTGGACCAAATCCACCTTCATAAGCGCCAAGCTATCATGCCAACGCAATGACTTGGCGCTCACTTGCGCTTGTATGTCAAAATACTTTTAGGACACATTGTCCTTGTAGACCTTTACTTTGTGCGACCCCAACTAGTGTCGCCACATCTTCAAGCAATGCACTACCGCAAAGAAGTTCTTTGTCATGAGTTGGTTGTCTTCTTTGACAACCATCGAGCTTCATGCTTATTGGAAGGTAGTGTTAGGTTGCATCGGTGACATTGTCCCATATGGGTTGTCACGGCTGGTCCTAACCTACACATATAAATAAAGGCATAAGGGGAGGAGCTAATCACTCTCTCCATTGTATGCAATCCTTGTGTGTTGTGTTCTACCTTTCTACGCTGATGTCTTTGCTTTCTCCTCTCATTTCCCAATAGGTTATGGGCCCACTTTGCTTTAGAGCTTAGAGATCAGCTTAGGAGGAGGTAGGAGAGAGTCGGATCTGATCGGAGGCGATTTGAAGGTGTTTCAAGCTTTTGGTGGAGTTTTGGAGTTTTGGAGCATTTTTGGAGCGCCTTGGAGCATTCTTGGACACTTGGACCAGCGTGGAGGATACCTTAGGTTGAGGTTCATTGTATCTTGAGTGTTTATGTGAGATCGATTCGCATTTTGAGGGTTTGAGGTGTTTTGAGTTCCAAAAGGCTTAGGTGTGGCTTTTTGATGGTTATGTAGTTATTAAGCTTAGTTTTGGAGTGGAAAGGTGCTGACTTAAGAGATCCATCCATTCCATGCTTACTTTGAGGTGTTTTGAGTTCCAAAAGGCTTAGGTGTGGCTTTTTGATGGTTATGTAGTTATTAAGCTTAGTTTTGGAGTGGAAAGGTGCTGACTTGAGAGATCCATCCATTCTATGCTTACTTTGAAGTGTTTAGAGTTCCAAAAGGCTTAGGTGTGGCTTTTTGATGGTTATATAGTTATTTGGCTTAGTTTTGGAGTGGAAAGGTGCTGACTTGAGAGATCCATCCATTCTATGCTTACTTTGAGGTGTTTTGAGTTCCAAAAGGCTTAGGTGTGGCTTTTTGATGGTTATGTAGTTATTAAGCTTAGTTTTGGAGTGGAAAGGTGCTGACTTGAGAGATCCATCCATTCTATGCTTACTTTGAGGTGTTTTGAGTTCCAAAAGGCTTAGGTGTGGCTTTTTGATGGTTATGTAGTTATTAAGCTTAGTTTTGGAGTGGAAAGGTGCTGACTTGAGAGATCCATCCATTCTATGCTTACTTTGAAGTGTTTTGAGTTCCAAAAGGCTTAGGTGTGGCTTTTTGATGGTTATGTAGTTATTAAGCTTAGTTTTGGAGTGGAAAGGTGCTGACTTGAGAGATCCATCCATTCTATGCTTACTTTGAAGTGTTTTGAGTTCCAAAAGGCTTAGGTGTGGCTTTTTGATGGTTATATAGTTATTAAGCTTAGTTTTGGAGTGGAAAGGTGCTGACTTGAGAGATCCATCCATTCAAAACTAACTTTGAGGTGTTTTGAGTTCCAAAAGGCTTAGTTGTGGCTTAGTTGTGGCTTTTTTGATGGTTATATAGTTATTTGGCTTAGCTTTGGAGTGGAAAGGTGCTGACTTGAGTGTGTGAGAACCTTGAATTAATTCCAAAGTTTTAAATCATTTTCTAAACTTCCTTGAGGGTTTCTAAGCCCTTGTACTACATTGAGTGAGTGGGAGCTTGCATTCGGTTTGAAAATGGCTTCTAGGGAAAACGATGGACTTATATCGGTTGACAAGTTCGGTGGCGAGAACTTCAACCTCTATAAATTCAAATTGGAGATGGCCATGTCCACCAAAGATCTTTGGGAGATCGTGGATGGTTCGGAGTTGCCACCGCCTTCTACGGCGAGCGACGAAGTCAAGAAGGCGTACGAGCGACGATGCAAGAAAGCCTTCGCCATCATTGCCATGAGTTTGGTGGACAAGGAGTTGGCGCACATCAAAGGATGCAAGGGACCCGCGGAAGCGTGGAAGACCTTGTGCAACATCCACGAAACCAAAAGCTTGTCCAACATCTTGTTCATAAGGCGCAAGTTCTTCACCATCAAGATGGACGAGGGCGACGACATCCTCACGCACATCAACAAGGTAAAATCTCTTGCGGACCAACTCACGTGCTTGGAGGTGCCTATGAAGGACGAGGACGTGGTCATGACCTTGCTCGATAGCCTACCGCCCTCATTCGAGCATTTGATCACCGCATTGGAGACGCGCCCCATTTCGGAGCTCAAGTTGGACTTCATCACCGCACGTCTCATGCACGAGGTGTCCAAGAGGAAGGAGAAGGAGCCTCAAGGCGACGATGCGGCCATGTTGTCCCGCCAACATCGAGCGTTCGACAACAACGAGAGGCGCGGCGACGGCCCGAGGTGCTACAATTGTGGTAAGTTGGGCCACATTGCTCGTAATTGTCGAATGAAACGCAAGGTGAACGCAAACATGGCAAGGGCGAGCGATGATTTTGCATTCGTAGCGAGAGATGGGGCGTCTAAAAGCTCCGCCACTAGATGGATCGTGGATTCGGGGGCCTCGCAACACATGACACCACATAAGCAATTTTTCGACACTTACGAACCCGTCACGGGTCGCAAAGTGTTTATGGGTGATAACGGCATGGTAGATGCCGTAGGCAAAGGCTCCATACTAGTGGAAACACGCGTGAAAGGCCGTGTGCGGAGCATTAGAATGCACGACGTGCTTCATGTGCCGAAAATGCATTCCAACTTGCTTTCGGTGAGCAAGCTCATTTCGAGGGGTTTGAAAGTGCATTTCAACTCGTTGGGATGCGTGGTGAGGGCGAGCAACGGCGAGATGTTGGGCGTGGCGTCGTTGGAGTCCAATTTGTACCAATTGGACACCAACGTGTTGAATGGGGCCGAAACGAGTTCTTTGGCGCATTCCGAGGCCAACTCGCATCCTTTGGAGCTTTGGCACAAGAGGTTGGGGCATCTCAACGCCAATAGCGTGAAAATGCTCCAAAGCATGGTGAGCGGGATGGACGTGGGAGCGGCGCAAGGCGACGTGCATTCCTTCGCGTGCGAAGGATGTGTGGAGGGCAAACAAGCGAGGCGATCATTCCCCACGGACGGAGGCACCCGCGCCACCAAGATCTTGGAGCTCGTGCATTCCGACGTGTGCGGGCCGATGAAAACGGCGTCCATCGGGGGCGCAAGGTATTTTCTCACCTTCATTGACGATTTTTCGCGCAAGATTTGGGTGTACGTGCTCAAGTCCAAGAAGGAGGTGTTGGCAAGGTTCAAAGAATGGAAAACCTTGGTGGAGAGGCAATCGGAGCACGTAGTGAAGGTTCTTAGGTCGGATAACGGGGGGGAATACATTTCAAAGGCATTTGATGATTTCTTGACCAAACATGGCATTGCACGGCAAACCTCCTCACCTTACACGCCGCAACAAAACGGCGTGGCGGAGCGAGCCAACCGGACCATCGTGGAGATGGCACGGTCCATGATTCATGCCCAACGCCTCGGCCACGAATTTTGGGCGGAGGCGGTGTGCAATGCGGCGTACGTACGCAACCGGTGTCCCACCAAGGCGGTTGAAGGAATGACACCCGAGGAGGCGTGGAGCGGGAGGATGCCGCACGTGTCGCACATGCGGGTGTTCGGATGCGTGGCTTACGCGAAGGTGCCGGATCAAAGGCGAACGAAGTTGGATGCGAAGGGCGTCAAGTGTTTGTTCCTCGGATATTGCGAAGGCACCAAGGCGTATCGGCTCATGTGCTTGGAGACGAAGAAAATCATCAAGAGTCCGGACGTGGTGTTTTTCGAGGACAAAACGCATTTGGAGGATTGTCCAAGTGGGAGAGTTGATGAAGTACCGACGGTGAAGGTGGACATATCTCCCAAATCGGAAGCGGAGGAGTTGGAGGCGAGCGGCGACGTTTCGGAGCCGGACGAGGAGGAGCCGAACATTGAGGACGAGTCGGAGGCCGAAGTACCGGCCGCGAAATCCACTCGTAGCGCGGAGGCATCGAAACTTAACGCCGGTAAGAAAACCGCAACCAAACCACCTCCACCACCGCAAGATGGCAATGACACCATAGGCAATTCTAGGTATCCGGATAGGCCACGCAAACCCCTTGGGGAATGGTGGAAGAACCACATTCCGCAACCCGAAGACGATGAGCACGCAAACATAGCAATGGTTGGGGAACCTAGAAACTTGAGAGAAGCATTTGAATCGAGTGATGCGAGCGAGTGGGAGTCGGCTATGCAAGAGGAGTACGAATCTCTCATAGCCAACGCCACGTGGGAGTTGGTTCCATTGCCGAAGGGCCGCAAGGCCGTGAAATGCAAGTCGGTGTTTCGCACGAAGAAGGATGCCAACGGTACGGTAGTTCGGTTCAAAGCGAGGTTGGTGGCCAAGGGGTGCTCGCAAGTGGAAGGTGTGGATTTCGGCGAGACTTTCGCACCCGTGGCCAAATTCAACACCATTAGGGTCATCCTCGCAATGGCGGCGGCCATGGGCTTGGAGATACATCAAATGGACGTCAAGACCGCATTCTTGAACGGCGAATTGCACGTGGTCATCTACATGGAGCAACCGGAGGGGTTTGTCCAAAAAGGCCGAGAGCACCTCGTATGCAAGTTGGGGAAATCGCTCTACGGATTGAAGCAATCCGGACGAGCGTGGTACGAGTGCATTCACATATTCTTTGTGAACAAAGGCTTTACGAGGAGCCATGCGGACCACTCGTTGTACGTGTTACAAACTTGCCACTACATTGTGATCGTAATCATATATGTAGACGACCTCATCATCTTGGCAAGCAACGTGGACGTGATCAACGAGTTGAAATCTAGCCTCGAGAAGGAGTTCGAGATGAGCGACCTCGGCGAGTTGCATTTCTTCCTCGGAGTCCATTTCGAGCGAGATAGGAAGACGCGCACCATCACCATGCATCAACGAAGCTACATCGAAACCATTTTGGAGCGATTCGGCATGAGTGATTGCAAGCCCATCTCAACCCCGCTCGACACCAAGACCTCATTGGCGAAGCTTTCGGAGGAGGAATACGAGAAGCATTCACACGAAATGAAGGACATTCCGTACCAAAGGGCGGTGGGGTCGTTGATGTACGCAATGGTGGCCACGAGACCGGACCTCGCATTCGCGGTAAGCGTGGTAAGTCGGTTTATGTCGCAACCGGGTCCGATGCATTGGATGGCCGTGAAACGAATCATGAGATACTTGAAAGGCACCATTGATATGAGGTTGCGCATCGGAGGACAACACATAAACCTTAAAGGTTATTCGGACGCGGATTGGGCCGGCGATGTGGAAAACCGAAGGTCTACCTCCGGATACGTTTTCTTCGTTGGAGACGGGGCCGTGACGTGGAATAGCAAACGACAACTAACGGTGGCTCAATCCACAATGGAGGCGGAGTACATGGCCATGAACCGATGCACGAGGGAGGCCATTTGGCTAAGGCAACTAATGGAGGATGTAGGTTGTGCACAAGAGGAGGCGACAACCATGATGTGCGACAACCAAGGTTCTATGGCATTAGCTAAGAACCCAACCAACCATGATAGGTCAAAACATATAGATGTGCAACATCATTTTATTAGAGAGAAAATTGAAAACAATGTTGTAGAGCTAGAATATTGTCCAACGCAATATATGGTAGCAGATATTCTTACAAAGGCTTTAGCGAGGGATAGGCATGAGATGTTAAGTGAAATAATGGGGTTGGAGTACAATGCCACCTCGCAAAGTGGGAGTATTGGAAGGTAGTGTTAGGTTGCATCGGTGACATTGTCCCATATGGGTTGTCACGGCTGGTCCTAACCTACACATATAAATAAAGGCATAAGGGGAGGAGCTAATCACTCTCTCCATTGTATGCAATCCTTGTGTGTTGTGTTCTACCTTTCTACGCTGATGTCTTTGCTTTCTCCTCTCATTTCCCAATAATGCTCGCATATGCAATGGCCATCCATCTTACACATAATCCACCATTGGCAAAGTCACTCACCCCCGTATGTACCTCAAAAGGTTTGTCAAGCTCCGCGAACTTGAGCACGGGCGGCAAAGAGAACTTGGTCTTAAGCTCTCCAAAGACTCATGACAAACATCATGCCACTCTTGGGATAGCCATTTCTTTCACAAGTCGAACCATCGAGCTTCATGCTCTCATATGCAATGGCCATCCATCTTGCATTAACATCCGCCAATGGTAAAGTCACTCGCCCCCCGTATGCACCTCAAAAGGTTTTTTCAAGCTCCGCGAACTTGAACACGGGTGGTAAAGAGGAACTTGGTCTTAAGCTCCTCAAAGACTTGGTGGCAAGGCTCATCCCATTCTTGGGATAGCCATTTCTTGCACAAGTTGGACAAGCTTCTACAACCATGGAGCTTAATACTCCTATAAGCAATGGTCATCCATCTTGGATCAACATCCGCCAATGGTAAAGTCCTTCGCCTTCATGTGCACCTCAACATGCTCATGAAAACCCGGAAACTTAACCACATGTTGTGAAGAGAAGTTACTCTTGAGCTCCCCAAAGGCTTGGTGACAAGGCTCATCCCACTCTTGGGATAGCCATTTTTTCCAACATGTTGACTAAGGTTCTAGCAACCTTAGAAAAACCATGAATGAAATGGTGGTAGTAGTTGTCTAAGCCAACAAATGACCTAAGTTTTTTTCTTGAATCAAGGGCCAATTCTCTT
This sequence comes from Polytrichum commune, assembly GCA_950295325.1. NCBI lineage: Eukaryota > Viridiplantae > Streptophyta > Polytrichopsida > Polytrichales > Polytrichaceae > Polytrichum > Polytrichum commune. The sequence goes on from OX485807.1 coordinate 46,601,619, forward strand.
CTTGGATTGCCTTCACATTCTTCATGTTCGTCCACCAACTTCCTTTGTCACCACATACCTCAAGAACTCAATCTCTCGTTGAGCAAAGTTATTTTTCACTTCTTGGCGGTAAGTTTTTGGGCAACACATTGGTGAATACATCCTATTGGGAGATGAGAGGAGAAAGCAAAGAGATCAGCGTAGAATGGTAGAACACAACACACAAGGATTGCATACAATGGAGAGAGTGATAAGCTCCTCCCCTTATGCCTTTATTTATATGTGTAGGTTAGGACCAGCCGTGACAACCCATATGGGACAATGTCACCGATGCAACCTAACACTACCTTCCAATACTCCCACTTTGCGAGGTGGCATTGTACTCCAACCCCATTATTTCACTTAACATCTCATGCCTATCCCTCGCTAAAGCCTTTGTTAGAATGTCCGCTACCATATATTGCGTTGGACAATATTCTAGCTCTACAACATTGTTTTCAATTTTCTCTCTAATAAAATGATGTTGCACATCTATATGTTTTGACCTATCATGGTTGGTTGGGTTCTTAGCTAATGCCATAGAACCTTGGTTGTCGCACATCATGGTTGTCGCCTCCTCTTGTGCACAACCTACATCCTCCATTAGTTGCCTTAGCCAAATGGCCTCCCTCGTGCATCGGTTCATGGCCATGTACTCCGCCTCCATTGTGGATTGAGCCACCGTTAGTTGTCGTTTGCTATTCCACGTCACGGCCCCGTCTCCAACGAAGAAAACGTATCCGGAGGTAGACCTTCGGTTTTCCACATCGCCGGTCCAATCCGCATCCGAATAACCTTTAAGGTTTATGTGTTGTCCTCCGATGCGCAACCTCATATCAATGGTGCCTTTCAAGTATCGCATAATTCGTTTCACGGCCATCCAATGCATCGGACCCGGTTGCGACATAAACCGACTTACCACGCTTACCGCGAATGCGAGGTCCGGTCTTGTGGCCACCATTGCGTACATCAACGACCCCACCGCCCTTTGGTACGGAATGTCCTTCATTTCGTGTGAATGCTTCTCGTATTCCTCCTCCGAAAGCTTCGCCAATGAGGTCTTGGTGTCGAGCGGGGTTGAGATGGGCTTGCAATCGCTCATGCCGAATCGCTCCAAAATGGTTTCGATGTAGCTTCGTTGATGCATGGTGATGGTGCGCGTCTTCCTATCTCGCTCGAAATGGACTCCGAGGAAGAAATGCAACTCGCCGAGGTCGCTCATCTCGAACTCCTTCTCGAGGCTAGATTTCAACTCGTTGATCACGTCCACGTTGCTTGCCAAGATGATGAGGTCGTCTACATATATGATTACGATCACAATGTAGTGGCAAGTTTGTAACACGTACAACGAGTGGTCCGCATGGCTCCTCGTAAAGCCTTTGTTCACAAAGAATATGTGAATGCACTCGTACCACGCTCGTCCGGATTGCTTCAATCCGTAGAGCGATTTCCCCAACTTGCATACGAGGTGTTCTCGGCCTTTTTGGACAAACCCCTCCGGTTGCTCCATATAGATGACCACGTGCAATTCGCCGTTCAAGAATGCGGTCTTGACGTCCATTTGATGTATCTCCAAGCCCATGGCCGCCGCCATTGCGAGGATGACCCTAATGGTGTTGAATTTGGCCACGGGTGCGAAAGTCTCGCCGAAATCCACACCTTCCACTTGCGAGCACCCCTTGGCCACCAACCTCGCTTTAAACCGAACTACCATACCGTTGGCATCCTTCTTCGTGCGAAACACCCACTTGCATTTCACGGCCTTGCGGCCCTTCGGCAATGGAACCAACTCCCACGTGGCGTTGGCTATGAGAGATTCGTACTCCTCTTGCATAGCCGACTCCCACTCGCTCGCATCACTCGATTCAAATGCTTCTCTCAAATTTCTAGGTTCCCCGACCATTGCTATGTTTGCGTGCTCATCGTCTTCGGGTTGCGGAATGTGGTTCTTCCACCATTCCCCAAGAGGTTTGCGTGGCCTATCCGGATACCTAGAATTGCCTATGGTCTCATTGCCATCTTGCGGTGGTGGAGGTGGTTTGGTTGCGGTTTTCTTACCGGCGTTAGGTTTCGATGCCTCCGCGCTACGAGTGGATTTCGCGGCCGGTACTTCGGCCTCCGACTCGTCCTCAATGTTCGGCTCCTCCTCGTCCGGCTCCGAAACGTCGCAGCTCGCATCCAACTCCTCCACTTCCGATTTGGGGGATATGTTCACCTTCACCGCCGGTGTTTCGTCAATGCTCCCACTTGGACAATCCTCCAAATGCGTTTTATCTTCGAAAAATACCACGTCCGGACTCTTGATGATTTTCTTCGTCTCCAAGCACATGAGGCGATACGCCTTCGTGCCTTCGCAATATCCGAGGAATAAACACTTCACGCCCTTCGCATCCAACTTCGTTCGCCTTTGATCCGGCACCTTCGCGTAAGCCACACATCCGAACACCCGCATGTGCGACACGTGCGGCATCCTCCTACTCCACGCCTCCTCGGGTGTCATTCCTTCAACCGCCTTGGTCGGACACCGGTTGCGTACGTACGCCGCATTGCACACCGCCTCCGCCCAAAATTCGTGGCCGAGGCGTTGGGCATGAATCATGGACCGTGCCATCTCCACAATGGTCCGGTTGGCTCGCTCCGCCACGCCGTTTTGTTGCGGCGTGTAAGGTGAGGAGGTTTGCCGTGCAATGCCATGTTTGCTCAAGAAATCATCAAATGCCTTTGAAATGTATTCTCCCCCGTTATCCGACCTAAGAACCTTCACTACGTGCTCCGATTGCCTCTCCACCAAGGTTTTCCATTCTTTGAACCTTGCCAACACCTCCTTCTTTGACTTGAGCACGTACACCCAAATCTTGCGTGAGAAATCGTCAATGAAGGTGAGAAAATACCTTGCGCCTCCAATGGACGCCGTTTTCATCGGCCCGCACACGTCGGAATGCACGAGCTCCAAGATCTTGGTGGCGCGGGTGCCTCCGTCCGTGGGGAATGGTCGCCTCGCTTGTTTGCCCTCCACACATCCTTCGCATGCGAAGGAATGCACGTCGCCTTGCGCCGCTCCCGCGTCCATCCCGCTCACCATGCTTTGGAGCATTTTCACGCTATTGGCGTTGAGATGCCCCAACCTCTTGTGCCAAAGCTCCAAAGGATGCGAGTTGGCCTCGGAATGCGCCAAAGAACTCGTTTCGGCCTCATTCAACACGTTGGTGTTCAATTGGTACAAATTGGACTCCAACGACGCCACGCCCAACATCTCGCCGTTGCTCGCCCTCACCACGCATCCCAACGAGTTGAAATGCACTTTCAAACCCCTCGAAATGAGCTTGCTCACCGAAAGCAAGTTGGAATGCATTTCCGGCACATGAAGGACGTCGTGCATTCTAATGCTCCGCACACGGCCTTTCACGCGTGTTTCCACTAGTATGGAGCCTTTGCCTACGGCATCTACCATGCCGTTATCACCCATAAACACTTTGCGACCCGTGACGGGTTCGTAAGTGTCGAAAAAATGCTTATGTGGTGTCATGTGTTGCGAGGCCCCCGAATCCACGATCCATCTAGTGGCGGAGCTTTTAGACGCCCCATCTCTCGCTACAAATGCAAAATCATCACTCGCCCTTGCCATGTTTGCGTTCGCCTTGCGTTTCATTCGACAATTACGAGCAATGTGGCCCAACTTACCACAATTGTAGCACCTCGGGCCGTCGCCGCGCCTCTCGTTGTTGTCGAACGCTCGATGTTGGCGGGACAACATGGCCGCATCGTCGCCTTGAGGCTCCTTCTCCTTCCTCTTGGACACCTCGTGCATGAGACGTGCGGTGATGAAGTCCAACTTGAGCTCCGAAATGGGGCGCGTCTCCAATGCGGTGATCAAATGCTCGAACGAGGGTGGTAGGCTATCGAGCAAGGTCATGACCACGTCCTCGTCCTTCATAGGCACCTCCAAGCACGTGAGTTGGTCCGCAAGAGATTTTACCTTGTTGATGTGCGTGAGGATGTCGTCGCCCTCGTCCATCTTGATGGTGAAGAACTTGCGCCTTATGAACAAGATGTTGGACAAGCTTTTGGTTTCGTGGATGTTGCACAAGGTCTTCCACGCTTCCGCGGGTCCCTTGCATCCTTTGATGTGCGCCAACTCCTTGTCCACCAAGCTCATGGCAATGATGGCGAAGGCTTTCTTGCATCGTCGCTCGTACGCCTTCTTGACTTCGTCGCTCGCCGTAGAAGGCGGTGGCAACTCCGAACCATCCACGATCTCCCAAAGATCTTTGGTGGACATGGCCATCTCCAATTTGAATTTATAGAGGTTGAAGTTCTCGCCACCGAACTTGTCAACCGATATAAGTCCATCGTTTTCCCTAGAAGCCATTTTCAAACCGAATGCAAGCTCCCACTCACTCAATGTAGTACAAGGGCTTAGAAACCCTCAAGGAAGTTTAGAAAATGATTTAAAACTTTGGAATTAATTCAAGGTTCTCACACACTCAAGTCAGCACCTTTCCACTCCAAAACTAAGCTTAATAACTATATAACCATCAAAAAACCACAACTAAGCCTTTTGGAACTCAAAACACCTCAAAGTAAGCATAGAATGGATGGATCTCTCAAGTCAGCACCTTTCCACTCCAAAACTACGCTTAATAACTATATAACCATCAAAAAGCCACACCTAAGCCTTTTGGAACTCAAAACACCTCAAAGTAAGCATAGAATGGATGGATCTCTCAAGTCAGCACCTTTCCACTCCAAAACTAAGCTTAATAACTACATAACCATCAAAAAGCCAAAACTAAGCCTTTTGGAACTCAAAACACCTCAAAGTTAGTTTTGAATGGATGGATCTCTCAAGTCAGCACCTTTCCACTCCAAAACTAAACTTAATAACTATATAACCATCAAAAAGCCACAACTAAGCCTTTTGGAACTCTAATCACCCCAAACCCTCAAAATGCGAATCGATCTCACATAACCACTCAAGATACAATGAACCTCAACCTAAGGTGTCCTCCACGCTGGTCCAAGTGTCCAAGAATGCTCCAAGGCGCTCCAAAAGTGCTCCAAAACTCCAAAACTCCACCAAAAGCTTGAAACACCTCCAAATCGCCTCCGATCAGATCCGGCTCTCTCCTACCTCCTCCTAAGTTGATCTCTAAGCTCTAAAGCAAAGTGGGCCCATAACCTATTGGGAGATGAGAGGAGAAAGCAAAGAGATCAGCGTAGAATGGTAGAACACAACACACAAGGATTGCATACAATGGAGAGAGTGATAAGCTCCTCCCCTTATGCCTTTATTTATATGTGTAGGTTAGGACCAGCCGTGACAACCCATATGGGACAATGTCACCGATGCAACCTAACACTACCTTCCAATACATCCTTGTATCTCACCAACATCCCACCAATGTGGTTTGGAGGAGGCCCATCTTTCCTAACCTCCCCATTCATTCCTTGGAGTTGCTCCAATTGAACCACGACCATTATGTTTTCTATTTTTCATTTGGTCCATTAAGACCAAATTCAACTTGGGTCCTCCTACCATAGGAGTCCTTGTCAATTTGAACTTCAATTCTTTGCCATTATGACACATCATAATACACTGCAAGCTCACCGGCTTGCACCTCACATCTATCATGTGAGTTTCAAAGTAGGCGGCCTTCACAATGACATGCATTTCATCTATTTCACATGGTGTGAAATTTTGACAAAAATCCAATGTCCCACATTGAAAGGTTACATGCATCGCGGCCTCCTTTGTCTCATGCGTTCGCCCTTTCCAAACCGCACCTTGGTGGGCTTGCCCGCTCTATCAATCGGCAAGCCCCAACTTCCTTGTGAATTTTGGGCTCAAGAAGGAGTGGTAGCCTCTTTGTCAACACATGAGACATTTCTCCCATTCATTGAGCCTCAAGGTACAAAAGATTTGGCCTTGGCTTAAGGCTTCTAGCCTTGCCCACAATGCCATCGTCTTACATTCGGTCCTCGGCAACTTGGCTTGGCTTGGTCCGCAAAGCCAACTTTAAACATTTTGTCCGCGGGACAAATTGGTTTGGTGCCACAAAACCAATTTCTAATAGTTTGTCCGCAAAACAAACATGTTTTGCCTTGGTAGCACAAAACCACCTTCCCACACTCCGTCCGCGGCACGAACATGAATTGCCTTGGTAGGACAAACCCACCTCCCAACATTCTGTCCGCGGCACAAGTATGATTTGCTTTGGAAGCATAAAGCTATTGGAAGATAGTGTTAGGTTGCAACGGTGACATTGTCCCATATGGGTTGTCTACGCTGGTCCTAACCCATACATATAAATAAAGGCATAAGGGGAGGAGCTAATCACTCTCTCCATTGTATGCAATCCTTGTGTGTTGTGTTCTACCATTCTACGCTGATCTCTTTGCTTTCTCCTCTCATTTCCCAATAGGTTATGGGCCCACTTTGCTTTAGAGCTTAGAGATCAACTTAGGAAGAGGTAGGAGAGAGCCGGATCTGATCGGAGGCGATTTGGAGGTGTTTCAAGCTTTTGGTGGAATTTTGGAGTTTTGGAGCACTTTTGGAGCGCCTTGGAGCATTCTTGGACACTTGGACCAGCGTGGAGGACACCTTAGGTTGAGGTTCATTGTATCTTGAGTGTTTATGTGAGATCGATTCGCATTTTGAGGGTTTGAGGTGTTTTGAGTTCCAAAAGGCTTAGTTTTGGCTTTTTGATGGTTATGTAGTTATTTGGCTTAGTTTTGGAGTGGAATGGTGCTGACTTAAGAGATCCATCCATTCAAAACTAACTTTGAGGTGTTTTGAGTTCCAAAAGGCTTAGTTTTGGCTTTTTGATGGTTATCTAGTTATTTGGCTTAGTTTTGGAGTGGAAAGGTGCTGACTTGAGAGATCCATCCATTCAAAACTAACTTTGAGGTGTTTTGAGTTCCAAAAGGCTTAGTTTTGGCTTTTTGATGGTTATGTAGTTATTTGGCTTAGTTTTGGAGTGGAAAGGTGCTCACTTGAGAGATCCATCCATTCAAGACTAACTTTGAGGTGTTTTGAGTTCCAAAAAGCTTAGTTGTGGTTTTTTGATGGTTATGTAGTTATTTGGCTTAGTTTTGGAGTGGAAAGGTGCTGACTTGAGAGATCCATCCATTCAAAACTAACTTTGAGGTGTTTTGAGTTCCAAAAGGCTTAGTTTTGGCTTTTGGATGGTTATATAGTTATTTGGCTTAGCTTTGGAGTGGAAAGGTGCTGACTTGAGTGTGTGAGAACCTTGAATTAATTCCAAAGTTTAAAATCAAATTCTAAAATTTTCGAGGGTTTTTTAGCCCTCGTGGTACATTAAGTGAGTGGGAGCTTGCATTTGAGTTGCAAAATGGCTTCTAGTGAGGGCGATGGCCACATCACGCTCGACAAGTTCGGCGGCGACAACTTCAACCTCTACAAGTTCAAGTTGGAGATGGTGATGTCCACCAAAGACCTTTGGGAGATCGTGGAGGGTTCGGAGTTGCCGCCACCGTCCACGGCGAGCGACGAGGTGAAGAAGGCGTACGAGCGTCGATGCAAGAAAGCCTTCGCCATCATTGCCACGAGCTTGGTGGACAAGGAGTTGGCGCACATCAAAGGGTGTAAAGGACCGGCGGAAGCGTGGAAGACGTTGTGCAACATCCACGAAACCAAAAGCTTGTCCAACATCTTGTTCATTAGGCGCAAGTTTTTCACCATCAAGATGGACGAAGGCGCCGACATCCTCGACCACATCAACAAGGTAAAATCTCTCGCCGACCAACTCACATGCTTGGAGGTGCCAATGAAGGACGAGGATGTGGTCATGACCTTGCTCGATAGCCTACCGCCTTCATTCGACCATTTGATCACGGCGTTGGAGACGCGCCCCATGAAGGAGCTCACGTTGGATTTCATCACCGCACGTCTCATGCACGAGGTGTCCAAGAGGAAGGAGAAGGAGCCTCAAGGAGACGATGCGGCCATGTTGTCCCGCCAACCTCGCACGTTCGACAACAACGAGAGGCGAGGCGACGGCCCGAGGTGCTACAATTGTGGTAAGTTGGGCCACCTCGCTCGCAATTGTCGATTGAAACGCAAGGTGAATGCCAACGTCGCGAGGTCGAGCGATGATTTTGCATTTGTTGTGAGAGATGGGGCGTCTAAAACCTCCACCACTAGATGGATAGTTGATTCGGGGGCCTCGAACCACATGACACCGCATAAGCAATTTTTCGACACGTACGAATCCATTTCGGGCCGTAAAGTGTTTATGGGTGACAATGGCATCGTAGAGGTCCTAGGCAAAGGCTCCATCCTAGTGGAAACACGTGTGAAGGGTCGTGCACGGAGCATTAGAATGCACGACGTGCTTCACGTGCCCGACTTGCATTCCAACTTGCTTTCGGTGAGCAAACTCATATCGCGGGGTTTGAAAGTGCATTTCAACTCGTTGGGATGCGTGGTGAGGGCGAGCAACGGCGAGATGTTGGCCGTGGCGTCGTTGGAGTCCAATTTGTACCAATTGGACACGAAGGTGATGCATGAGGCCGAAACGAGTTCTTTGGCGCATTCGGAGGCCAACTCGCATCCTTTGGAGCTTTGGCACAAGAGGTTGGGGCATCTCAACGCCAATAGCGTGAAATCGCTCCAAACCATGGTGAGCGGCATGGACGTGCAAGCGGTGCCCAACGACGTGCATTCGTTCGCGTGCGAAGGATGCGTCCAAGGCAAGCAAGCGAGGCGTCCGTTTCCCACGGAGGGAGGCACCCGCGCCACCAAGATCTTGGAGCTCGTGCATTCCGACGTGTGCGGGCCGATGAAAACGCCGTCCATCGGAGGGGCAAGGTATTTTTTCACCTTCATCGACGATTTTTCGCGCAAGATTTGGGTGTATGTGCTCAAATCCAAGAGCGAGGTGTTGGCAAGGTTCAAAGAATGGAAAACCTTGGTGGAGAGGCAATCGGAACACTTAGTGAAGGTCCTTAGGACGGATAACGGCGGGGAATACATTTCGAAGGCATTCGACGATTTTTTAAGCAAACATGGCATCGCACGCCAAAATTCTTCACCTTACACGCCGCAACAAAACGGGGTGGCCGAACGGGCCAATCGCACCATCGTGGAGATGGCGCGGTCCATGATTCATGCCCAACGCCTCGGCCACGAATTTTGGGCGGAGGCGGTGTGCAATGCGGTGTACGTGCGCAACCGGTGTCCCACGAAGGCCGTGGAAGGTAAGACGCCCGAGGAAGCGTGGAGCGGGAGGATGCCGCACGTCTCCCACATGCGCGTGTTCGGTTGCGTGGCTTATGCGAAGGTGCCGGATCAAAAGCGAACAAAGTTGGACGCCAAGGGCGTCAAGTGTTTGTTCCTCGGATATTGCGAAGGCACGAAGGCGTACCGGCTCATTTGCTTGGAGACTAAGAAAATCATCAAGAGTCCGGACGTGATGTTTTTCGAGGACAAAACGCATTTGGAGGATTGTCCAAGTGGGAGCGTTGACGAAACACCGGCGGTCAAGGTGGACATATCCGCCAAATCGGACGTGGACGAGTCGGAGGCCAACGGCGACGATCCTTTGGAGGACCTCGACATCGAGGAGGAGGAGGAGGATGCGGAGGCCAACATTCCGGCCACGAAATCCACTCGTAGCGCGGAGGCATCGAAACTTGACTACGGTAAGAAACCCGCAACCAAAGCACCTCCACCACCGCAACATAGCAATGAAACCATGGGCCATTCTAGGTATCCGGATAGGGCACGCAAACCGCTCGGGGAATGGTGGAAGAACCACATTCCGCCGCCCCAAGACAAAGAGCATGCAAACATGGCAACCATCGGGGAACCTAGAAATGTGAGAGAGGCCATTCAATCGAGTGATGCGAGCGAGTGGGAGTTGGCTATGCAAGAGGAGTTCGAATCTCTCATTGCCAACGGCACGTGGGAGTTAACTCCGTTGCCGAAGGGCCGCAAGGCCGTGAAGTGCAAATGGGTGTTTAAAACGAAAAAAGATGCGAGAGGCGTGGTGGTTCGTTTCAAAGCAAGGTTAGTAGCAAAGGGGTGCTCGCAAGTGGAAGGCGTAGACTTTAGCGAAACCTTTGCACCGGTGGCCAAATTCAACACCATTCGAGTCATACTCGCATTGGCGGCGGCCATGGGCTTGGAGATACATCAAATGGACGTGAAGACCGCATTCTTGAACGGCGAATTGGACGTGGTGATCTACATGGAGCAACCGGAGGGGTTCGTGCAAAAAGGCCGAGAGCATCTCGTATGCAAGTTGAGGAAAACGCTCTACGGATTGAAGCAATCCGGACGAGCATGGTACGAATGCATTCACGTGTTCTTCGTGAACAAAGGGTTTACGAGGAGCCATGCGGATCACTCGTTGTATGTTTTGCAAACTTGCAACTACATTGTGATTGTCATCATATATGTGGACGACCTCGTGATTTTGTCGGACGACGTGGACATGATCAACGAGTTGAAGGCTAGCCTCGAGCGCGAATTCGAGATGAGCGACCTCGGCGAGTTGCATTTCTTCCTCGGCGTTCATTTCGAGAGGGATAGGAGGTCGCGCACCATCACCATGCATCAACGAAGCTACATCGAAACCATTTTGGAGCGATTCGGCATGAGCGATTGCAAGCCCATCTCAACCCCGCTCGACACCAAGACCTCATTGGCCAATCTTTCGGAGGAGGAATACGAAGAGCATTCACACGAAATGAAGGACATTCCGTATCAAGAAGCGGTGGGGTCGTTGATGTACGCCATGGTGGCCACAAGACCGGACCTCGCATTTGCGGTAAGCGTGGTAAGCCGCTATATGTCGAAACCCGGTCCGATGCATTGGATGGCGGTCAAACGGATCATGCGCTACTTGAAGGGAACCTTAGATATGAAGTTGCGCATCGGAGGCAATCATATTAACGTCAAAGGATATTCGGATGCGGATTGGGCCGGCGATGTGGAAAACCGTAGGTCCACGTCCGGGTACGTATTCTTTGTTGGAGAGGGAGCCGTTTCGTGGAATAGCAAACGGCAACAAACGGTGGCACAATCAACAATGGAGGCGGAGTACATGGCCATGAACCGATGCACGAGGGAGGCCATTTGGCTAAGGCAATTAATGGAGGATGTAGGTTGTGTACAAGAGGAGGCCACAACCATCATGTGCGACAACCAAGGTTCTATGGCATTAGCTAAGAACCCAACCAACCATGATAGGTCGAAGCATATAGATGTGCAACATCATTTCATTAGAGAAAAAATTGAAAACAAAATTGTAGAGTTAGAATATTGTCCAACGCAATATATGGTAGCGGACATTCTAACAAAGGCTTTAGCGAGAGATAGGCATGAGGGGTTAAGTGAAATAATGGGGTTGGAGAACAATGCCACCTCGCAAAGTGGGAGTATTGGAAGATAGTGTTAGGTTGCAATGGTGACATTGTCCCATATGGGTTGTCTACGCTGGTCCTAACCCATACATATAAATAAAAGCATAAGGGGAGGAGCTAATCACTCTCTCCATTGTATGCAATCCTTGTGTGTTGTGTTCTACCATTCTACGCTGATCTCTTTGCTTTCTCCTCTCATTTCCCAATAAAAGCCACCTTTCAACATTCCGTCCGCGGCACCAACATGTTTTGCCTAAGTAAAATGGACCAAACAATTTGCACTCATTTCTTTGGGACCTACTTTGGCTAAAGCCACTTGTGGTGATGCGCCGCCGAACTTCTCTTTGGGACCATTGGCTTCAATGCTCTTGCAAACTTGATGGTCCCCACCGTGTCCTCAAGAAGCCTTGGGGACTTAAACAAGGCATCCCCCACCCGCTTTCAAAACCCCACCTAAAAGGATGCATTTCTTAGAAAGCTCGTCCGTTTTAGGTGTATCCTTCATTTGTGCGTTTGAATAGCGCACATAGGCCTTAAGAGGCCATGGGTGCCTCATTAGCACCAAGTTCATTTCAACATCCGAACCTTCGAAGCATCTCGAATTGAATTTCAATCCAACATTAATACCCTCCAAGGTTTTGGGTGCATTCGGTATTCTAGGCCCCAAATACTATTTGAGGTTTGCGGGAGCCCTTTCAAAGGACACCTCCATTTTCCTCACCGAATCCACCCTCATGCCCACCATTACCATTAAAATCAATGGTATGGTCAAACTCCATTTGCACATGATCCTTGTTCCAATTTGAGCCTCACAACCTTTTGGAAACCCCGGGCTCACCATCACAACCTGTATTTTTGATAGCCATGTTTCCCTCAAAGTGTGAGCTCATAATTTGGAACCCTGCTCTGATACCACGTGTCGCAACCCTTGCTAGGTCCCTTAACAATCTTGCCAATTTTCGTTTCTAGCAAAGGTTACGAGCGCTAACCATTCGCATTCCGCCATGCTAATGGATAGCTCCTCTTACCCCGGACCAATAGTTCATAGGAGGGAACCAACCCTCCTACTTTACTTTCGGGACTCACCCCTTAATCGGTAACCCATTTCCCCAATGGGGACTTCCATCCATGGAAGTCCAATCCTATGTTGATCATCGCGTTGCCGGAGCAACACTACAACAACCCGAACCATACTAGGCAACTATGGCCTCACAATAGGCCAAAGCCCATGGAGGCCTTGCCATTCGGCCTCGGGTGGGTGAGGCCACACCACCTCACCCATATAAGCCTCTAGGACTCTATGCGGGGCCCCTACCCCACCGTCAACCAACCTCTTGTCTCTCTATTAAGAGTTGGGGCCAAGTGGACATTTTCCCTTAGCCGCTGGGCCTAGAAGCCCCCAGCAGCTTCAGACCATCATAACTTCCTTGTATGATGTCTGATTCCAGAAACCAACCACTCCATCTTCATCTACGCTTCACGTAGATGCCGATGGACTCCTCACTTGCCCCATTCGGGCAAGTGGTGAGGAAGTTATGCCTGTTTGAACCTTGGCAGTCCCGGGAATCACTCCCAGGCACTGCTGTACCAGGGCGCTGTCCCGGGACAGCGCCCCACTCAAATGGCCATAACTCCTAGCTCACACCTCCGATTGAGGTGTTCTTGAGCATTCTAGAATCACCACGCCATGAGCTACGCATAGCTCATGGCCTCACCCTCATGCCTCCTAGTCTTTGTGGGTGGGAGGCGTTCCCAACGCCCGGGGCCCTCACCCACACTAGGATCACTTGGGCCCTCTCACCAACGGCGCCACAAGTCCCAGGTGTCACTCCGGGGTCCCCCTTGTGCCCATGGTGTTTCGGCCACTCCTCATGGAGAGGTGCGCGACATCACCTATGCCCATGCCACCAACCAAATCCAAATAAAGGGTTAGTAATGTACACGAGGTGAATAACAACATAATCCAATTGTTATCTATGTCACACAAACAATCACGGCATAACCATATATTTTGTATCAATGCAAACCCAATTCTATCATTGAGTATTATACATGTCCTTAGCCATTTGAAACTTGAGTGTCCAAAACTTGAGATAGTTTACATGCACTTCCCACAAGCTCACACACTTTACACTAATCCCCGAACTTAATTAGGGTAAACTGCCACTACGCCTTGGAAAGGAGGCTCTCATGTCTCCTTCCTCTTAATATAGGATTAGGTAAACATCCTTGTCTGTAGATAATCATAAACTTGGTCATCTAGGGGGTGCATACATAGTTGAAATAAAATTGATGTGCATGTGTCACCCCTACATCAATACCTTTATATACAAAGTTTTCAGCCGTAATTTAAGGATATATGTACAACTTGTAAGCATGTGGGTAGGTGTGACCAATATTGTGTGCAATTCCTGAGCTCGGTAGTCTAGTGTGAAAACAAGCTTGAGAAAACTTTGAAGATAAAATATGAAGCCAATTGTTTATGTGGATGACAAAAAATGTTTATTAGGATAGGGCACCTTATCGCCTTCAAGCCGGTCATTGCGAAATTTTTGATCACTACCTTCAAACCCCAAAATGCCATCCCCTCAATGCATTACATTGCATGAAATATGTGTATTTTTCTTTGTAACACATGCATCATGACATGTACGAAGGGCATTATGAATAAGCAACTGTTGGGACATGCATGTTGAACCAACATTATGCCCTCCCCTCCAAAATGAGGATATTATACTTGACGATGGACAATTTCAACAAAGTAAGAAATGGAATATACTAGAAATGCTTTAGGTGAGGGTTTGCCCACCTTGCACAAAGTCGAAGAGTGCATTACAAAATGGAACTGAAAGGTAGAGGAAATGGAAGGCATATGAAGAGCATTCTCTTATTTAAGATCAGAGAAAAGGAAGGACCCACCACAATGAAAGGGCCCCACCACCACCTTGCTCCGGGGGGGGGGAGAGAGAGAGAGAGAGAGAGAGAGAGAGAGAGAGAGAGGGCAACGTCGTCAAGTTTTGTGTTGTTGTCGCGTTTCGCATCGTCCCTCCGGGGGCACACGCCGAACTCTGCGTCGCTATCTCCGCCACCTCCATGACCACCAGATGCATTGTGCCTCTGCGCACCGCTTCCTCTCCCTCTTCCCACTGCCATTCCACTCCCCGATCTCCGTTGAAAGTGTGCTCAAATTGAGCTTTGTTGCTCCCAAACCCTAGCGTGCGCATATTGAAGATTTTAGGGTGAAGCTCGAAGTCGTGTTGGTTGATTTGGAGAGGGTAGGAGAGCATGGGCTGCAGGGGGCGACAGACGGTGAAGCTGCTACAGGAGGTAGCGGCCACTCCCTTCGTGCGGAACAGCTTGGGGCGAATCGGAGGACTCGATGCATCGGCACCTGCAGCCTCGCAACTCCTGCGCCATCAGATCGCGGACAAGAATGGCGAGGGTGGGGCTGCCTCCCGCAGTTCCCTCGGAGGTGTGCGTCATGCGGCTACTAATGCAGCGGTGATTAGCCGGGTTAAGCCGGAGCGTGCGGACGTGGAGACCATTGAGGTCAGTGTGGATGGGCATCCCGTGCAGGTTCCTAAGGGCATGACAGTGCTGCAGGCGTGTGAGCTGGGTGGAGTCACCATTCCTAGGTTTTGCTATCACAGTCGGCTCTCTATTGCAGGGAACTGTCGCATGTGCCTTGTTGAGGTGGAGAAGACGCCCAAGCCTGTGGCTTCCTGCGCCATGCCTGCTCTACCAGGTTCGACATTCCGATAATATGCTTGTATTTGCATCTGTGATGTATAAGTGTCTCTAAAGCATAGACCCTCAGCACATAAGAGGGTGGCTTCCAAATTGACCTGATGTGAATTCTTGATTCCATTCGAGGGTCGTCACCTGTACATCATAATGACGGGTTCAATAAATTTTGACAGTTTAGAAAGATAGGCTTAACGGCGTGATTCCAGCATATTTTCCCCCTGTTGCAGGAAAATTGCGCTAAGGGATCACAATGTAGAATTATTATTCTGCATACCCTTTTTAGAATATTACGCATCACAGATTCCTGTAGATATTTTAAATGCAAATGTGAGGAGGTTTGTAAGAATTGGCCAAGGGAATGGCACTGAAGGAGGTGGTGGTTGGATCACTTTGCAGGTATGAAAATCAAGACAGATACTCCTCTGGCCAAGAAAGCAAGAGAGGGGGTGATGGAGTTTTTGTTGATGAATCACCCTCTGGATTGCCCAATATGTGATCAAGGTGGAGAGTGTGATCTGCAGGACCAGTCCATGGTTTTTGGATCTGATCGGGGTCGCTTTACGGATACGAAAAGAGCAGTTCTTGACAAGAATCTTGGACCCCTTGTGAAGACCATCATGACTCGATGCATCCAGTGCACCAGGTTTGTTGCAGCTTTTGTGTGATTTGGCATCATGGTAGTATTTTTACCAATTCCCCTTAGCAGAAATCTGAGAGGTAGCACAGAGGTTGAATGAAAGCCAGCTATTCATATGTTGAGATTCGATTTCAATTATGGCAGTGCATTTGTGGGAATAGTCAGCAATTTTTGTGAAAATCTTCACTGGTGGTTAATTTCCTCTGTAGGAGGACTACATTTTGGTTGCAGTTTTATATAGCTTCTGCCTCATGTTAGTTGGAAGTTTTCATCCTGGAATGGGAACTGAATTGTTGAAGATGTTGTTGATGTAGGTGTGTGAGATTTGCAAAGGAAATCGCTGGTGTGGAGGATCTGGGTGTGCTAGGACGTGGAGGAAGTGAGGAGATTGGAACTTATGTGGAGAATCTAATGACCAGTGAGTTGTCTGGCAATGTGATTGATGTGTGTCCTGTTGGAGCCCTGACATCCAAGCCATATGCATTCACAGCAAGGAGCTGGGAGCTGAAAAGCACAGAAAGCATAGATGTCACAGATGCCGTGGGGTCAAACATTCAGATTAACAGCCGTGGACCTGAAGTGATGCGAATTCTTCCTCGTCTTAATGAGGTCCCTACAATACACTGTTGGATACTTTCTGGTGGGATAATTTAAGAGAATGGACTGCATTTGCTAGTGGTGAAAATATCTGTAGTGGACAAAATAGATCATAGGAGATCTTAATTGGATTTTGGGCCTATATATCCAGATAGATATTTAAGAGAATGCTATAGGAGCTCACTCTTGTTTCACATATTGCACAGGACGTGAATGAGGAATGGATTGCAGACAAAGCAAGATTCAGTTATGATGGTCTGAAGCGGCAACGGTTGAGTGAGCCCATGATCCGTGGTGCAGATGGTCAGCTACAGACAGTGTCTTGGAAGGAAGCTCTGGAGGCTGTAGCAGAGGCTGCATATCAGGTGAAGCCAGAGGAAATGGCTGGCATTGCTGGTAAACTGTCAGATGCAGAGTCCATGATAGCACTGAAGGATTTCCTAAACAAAATGGGTTGTGAGCGAATCTGGTGCGAAGGGGATGGAAGCTCAGTGGATGCAGACCTGAGGTCTCGGTTCTTGCTGAATACAGGCATTGCTCCCCTGGAGCAAGCAGATGTTTGCCTATTAATTGGAACTCAGGTAGATCCACTTGCCAATGCAACTTGGATGTATCTATTCTTTGTTATTATTTCACTTGTTAGATGCTCCAAAGAGACATTTATATGTCAAAAGGTTTTACTGGTGTTAATCACACAAATGCACTTTTGTCTGAAAGGATATGTGAGTTCTATTTCACAGAACCTTGGGGTAAGTAAATTTGTGCTGACACTGGCTTGGGGGTGAAGATCCGGTGGGAGGCACCCCTTGTGAATGCAAGACTGAGGAAAGCAGTGAGGAGCTCAAGGACAAAAGTTTTTTCTGTGGGTCCTGAAATGGACTTGACCTACCCTCACCAGCATCTGGGCATTGGCACAGAGACCATTTTGGAGATAGCTGAAGGACGACACCCCATTTGTGCAGAGTTGGCAACAGCTGAAAGACCGGTTATTATTGTGGGTTCTAGTGTGCTGGAACGGTCAGACAAGGCGGCAGTCATGTCTGCAGTGGATATTATTGCAGAGCAAAGCAAAGTCATTCGAGAAGACTGGTTCGGAGCTAACGTCCTGCTTCTGAATGCTTCCCAAGCAGGAGCACGGGACCTGGGATTGGTGCCAGGTGCCAGGGCCAGCAAGAAAGAGATAAAATTCGTGTACCTTCTAGGCGCAGATGAACTTACTCCCGCAGATATTCCAGCTGATGCATTTGTTGTTTACCAAGGACATCATGGTGATCGGAGTGCTTACCGAGCCAATGTCATCCTTCCTGGAGCTGCTTACACAGAGAAGGAAGGAACATATGAGAACATGGAAGGGCGACCTCAACAGACCAGCCCAGCCGTGCCAACTGTAGGTGATGCCCGTGATGACTGGAAGATTATCCGTGCTCTTTCAGAAGTTGCAGGAGTGAGACTTCCATATGACACTGCAAATGGATTGAGAGCACGCATGCTGGCAGTTTCTCCTAACTTGCTGCGGGTTGATGAAGTGGAGCCTGCTGTAGGCTGGTCAGTTGATTCCAACATCCAATCGCCTCCCTGCATAGAACTGTCACCCTTCTCCAAAGCAGTAGAGAATTACTATATGACAGATGCAATCTCCCGGGCTTCACGAACAATGGCACAATGCACTGCCACAATTGCCCACAAATCAGGTGCAGTAGCAGTGTAGACTCTCTTCAGAGAGTTTGAATTTTAATAAAATGTCATTTTTAGAAGCAATTTGAAATGTTTACATCTGTGTGATATTCAGTTTTTGAAAGCTTCAACAGTCCTACAAGCAGTGATTGATCTTTACTACCTAGTCTAACTTGGTGTAGGTTTGATGATTACTAGCAGCATATCTGTGCTTGGTTCAATCAAATTTTCATATTTCTATTGGAACGACAATAATTTATTTTCTGAATGTCCTATGGATGTTGATTGAGATGTGGACCATTTGATTGAAACAGAAATTTTGAGTTCTGCTCTGAGGCCAAAAGTGTCCTTCGGCAGCACCTATGGTTGCACACAATATGCAGTTATCCATATTGAAATAAAGTTCTTTGAATATGCAATTCATTCTGGGCTTAAGTTTTCAAAATATTATCACTTGGAAGGGTCCCAGTTAGGAGACGCTGGGGTCCATGGGCGGGTCGGGCTAGGCGCAGCTCGGGGCTAGTAATGTCTGATTATTTGATCATTTTATGTTATCCTGATTTTTAAATTGAAACAAATGAAATTGTGTTTTGAACATTCTTCAAAGGTTTGGTAAGTTCATAAATATTTATGCTGTCGGAACAACTTTGTTGTAAATAGGTGCAAACTGTTTCGATTTGTGATCTCTGTGTCCTTATAAAACATCAAAAACAAGTGGAGACGAAGCCACATAAATTTGCGCGTCATGAATTTGCCAATGCTACACTTAATTGAACTATATACAAGGTTAAGTCGAAACGATAATTTTTTGCCATTCAGTCATTTCATTCATCCAGATTACAGCAAGTCAAACTTAAAAGCCACTAATCATATGTGATGACCAGCATCAATAATAGTGCTGGAATAAGGGTTTGGCCAACCACTCAACAAGGCATATGTCCATTTGTGTAAGGTGGACAATGCCCTCACTCAATACAAGGCCTATTTCCTGTAAATTTGTAAGGACGCATATTAATGGAAAGAAATAAACAACATCTCACCATCATAAATAAACGATGAGAGTTCAAATGGAAAACGTTTAGCATACAAAAAATGTTCAACAGATTCAAATTCTATTCCTGAAAGCAGTTTTATTTCGTAGTAACAAATTCGATCGCGGATACTATGATGTAGAATATGTATTTGATTCTAGCAGAGAGGTGGCCGAAATGTGTGGGTCCTGACCACTTCATGAATATGCTGAGCCGGAAGTACTTTATCTCTATTTCCCAAGCTCCAGATTTTGAGATCTATTCAATCCTGATAACATCCTCATTTGATTGGTAACACCTCAAATCCATAAATCATACTCAAACCAGGAGGATGCTAAGTGGGCTACAAACAAAGTATTTTGACTTCTGCCACATGACTTCTGAACAGCAAGATCAGTTGCAGAATCAGTGGCGCTAAACTCAGAAAAAAACGAAGGAAGTGACATCCAATAAGTTGCACAAACGGCCAGCCAGCTACACAACTGTTATTAGGATTGTACACTCACAGAACAGGAAGTTTAGAGTTCACTTATCTTCACAGGGAGCACTAGACTCAACACCACTAGAGTAAAACTTGCAGTCTGTCCATATGCGAGTTCAAGGGCCGCGCAAACCAACATCCAACAGTAACCAATCGTCCTCCAGGAGGTTTATTCCAGCTCGGTATCACAAACTGGTTATCCTGGACACCACATTCTCCTCTGTAGGTGCATCTCGTAGAACCTGTAAGTCTGAGCGAAAGGATTTACATGAACAGAAGTAACTTTATGCTCATGGCAGATACTGCCTGAAAACAAGGTGTCCAGATCACTGGGGTCATTGAGTAATCCAATTAAAGAGACAGTAAGAGTCGAATACCTGTGCCTTCACTAGCAGGTGTTTAACATTGGGCTCCGAACACAAATATACATTAATTCAAACCACGGCGTGTTGCCACCCTGTTCTCACCGAACGCCATTATGTGTTGCCACCTTGCTCTCACAACAGACTACAGTGTTTTGAGTAGCAATATTAGGTTACCTGATAAACACAGCCCTCGATCTTTCCTACTGGTTTAAGTTCCATGGAGCACAAAAAGATTCACGGGCAGAAAGAAAGGATTGAACAGGAATCGGTGAATGATATTTAAGACTGAATGAACTGCAAACTGTCGTGTGTCTCATCAAGCCCAATAAATCATTCTTGAAATTCCTATATGTCAATATCAGGCAGCCAATACAATTAACACGGAAGCTGTGCTCCACAATTCCATAAGTACACTCTGAAGTGCAAATGCATCCCAGAAGCTCCTCTGTCATGAACGGAGAAGGAATTTTCAGCATCCTTAAGCTCCGGTATAAAAACACGCAAGTGAATTCGATGGTCAGACAATCCAGACATGAACACACGGATTCCCCTGATTGTCCACGGTCCTCTTGTGACAGCTCGCAACTGTACTGAAAAGTGAGAGGAAGAAACTCTGCTATTGTTTTTAAGTTCATTACAGTTGTGTTACAGGAATTAAGAACGAAATCCTGAGATCCAAGACGGACATCACGAATTTTCTCTTCAAGTACACCAACACTTGGAGGCCTCTCTCTACCAGCAAGCCCTTCGTTGCACACAAGGCATAGCAGCGCAAATAGATCATTGGGGTTTCTAAACCCTCCCAATCCATGTATGTTCGATGGCGACAAAACCACTGACGCGCGTAGCTAAGTTGCAATCAAAGCTGCCAACAAACAAACAGCATTGCCGACTTCTCCTCCAGATCCAACATATCCGATGCGAGGGATGAAAACAGAATCGACTACAAAAAGAGCAGCAGATAGCGCTAGTAGTTTTTTCCGCAGTGTATCAAACTGCCAGCTCCTAGAAACAAGCCGAAGACGGCCGCACTCCCCAGTGTGGTTTGGCCCACATAGCGCACCTTGAGGATTCCGGGAATTTTGTACCTGAAGGCCTCGTAGGTGCCATAGACTGCCCCGATGGCGCCCCCCACGGCGCCCCCCACGCCCACCCCCGCCACCACGCGCGTCAGACAATCGTTCCTCGCCATCTCGTCTCCAGCGATGGAATGCGATGCAAGGCGAGGCAGGATCTCTCGCACCCTGGCGCCGAGACAACTGAGCGTCGCGCCAAACCCTAATTCTCCTTCCTTCCTTCTCCTTCTTTGTTGTTGTCATAAGTTGAGAGTCTTGTCTTTACCGTGGTCATTCCCTCCCTCCCACCATATCCTCAGCAACCCAACAACACGAACAGCACCTCCACCACCGCCACCACATCTCCATCCACCGCCACTTTACATTACCGGGAGCGGACGCATAACGTGTATCACCACCACATCGCCCTCCACACTACACTGTTTTGTCTACTTAAGCGGTGTGTGGGTTACCATCTCCGCATCTTAACACACTAATTACACAAAATAGTGTAGTCAAGGGGCACCAAAATGAAGAGAAGATTTTGTGGTAACAATGTAGTGGGTACCTTACCCTCATCAAACCTTTTTATTATTATTAGAAAGTGCTCTCTCATAACACGTCATGCCTTGTATTTAACTTTACATGATTACCTTATTGCTATTTCCACACATACATTATTATCTTACACACTTGGAGTAAATAAAATTTACATATAAGATAGCAATTGGTATGGTCGAGTGGTGCCTCTACCGCTATATTTTTGAACCCCCTACATGTAAGTACTACTCCACAACCTCCTCCACCCACATTTTTGAGGCAGGAATTGAAGGGAGATGTGGTGATGGTAGTGGTGCCCTAATTTCATTTTTTTTTTGGTTCATACTTGAGGGAGTGACCTCAAACGCGCACCTCCAAATGTTTTATTAATTATATTGCATCGTTGATGTGGTAAATTGCATGATTAATAAGAAAAATTAATTGAAGAAAATAACTTGCAATACAAACAAAAAAATTACACTTATGTAGTATCATATGTGATTACTATGATATTTCAAAGTTGCACAAATGACTACTTTTTTACATTTTACCTTTTTTTGGAGGGGGGTAAATGACTATTGATTTCCCAAATAAAGTCATCAAGGAGTGTACCCTTTTACAAAAGTCATCATGTTACTATTCAAGGATTCAAATACTTCATCATAAGGAACCCACAAGCATTAGGTGTACCTTCAACATTGTAATGGAAATGCACTCAAGACTCATTTGAACACCTATCTATTCACAAATTAAGTGACATGAGTTCTTCTTTGATGATAGATTTTGGTTTTTCCAGGTGGAGCACATTGTAGATGTACAGTAATTGATTTTCCAATCTAAAGTGGTCAAGGAGTGTAGAGACATCATGCTCTTGAATACCCAAGGTTTCAACCACTTTATTATCAATATCCCTACATATATTCCTTGATGCGTGTAAGGCTTTTAATTGGGAGTGGGGGGGAATGGGGTGCCAATTTTTTATTTAAAATAAAAATGAAGCATAAATTGAATTAAGGTAGATGAGGCTAATGTGGACACCTCCAACTTTGTGGAATCATCTAGCCGATGAATTCAAGCATTAGAAGCTAAAGCAAGCTAGTAATTATGAATCATGACCAAAGAATTTGAAATCGTTGAAATCGGAGGTGAGGAAGGTGTTGTTCTAGGCTCTTGAACCAAAGATTCATTGCTTCCCAATCTAGTGTTATAGGCGGAAGCTATTTTATGGTTCAATGCTATGTTAATGGATGACATCATTAGCAAATTCTACATTGATCATTTGCTAATGAAATCCAAATTTAATGCCAATATTGGTTGTCTCATGTCTCTAAAGTGGTCACATGTAAGATAAAATGTTGCCAAATTGGCTTTTGATTATAAAACACCCAAAGTACAAGTCAGTCGGCATCTCACAACCACATGCCACCTCCTAATTTGCCCACTTTGCCCACAAAAATCAAGCATGTCATAGCTCAATGGATAGCACTCCTAATTATGGATGATGTTGGTGTA
Source organism: Polytrichum commune (assembly GCA_950295325.1). Classification (NCBI taxonomy): domain Eukaryota; kingdom Viridiplantae; phylum Streptophyta; class Polytrichopsida; order Polytrichales; family Polytrichaceae; genus Polytrichum; species Polytrichum commune. The sequence goes on from OX485807.1 coordinate 46,624,664, forward strand.
GTTTGGTTTTTATGACAGTGACTAATCCAAATATCATAACGGTGGTGACTAAATCACCATGTGTTTCTCACCCACCGGACTAGAGCAACTATATTGCCAAATAGGAGCCAAAAATAGGTGTCCAATTAAGGAAGCTAACCAAATTAGTCTCATCTACCTTAAGAGGGATTAGGATGGGGCTAGGAAAGTTGGGGAAATGTTAAGTCAACTCCTACTTTAATGTGATTAGATGTTTTGTTATTCCTTCCTTGATTCATCTCCCTTATTGCATTTCTATAGATATATTGTACCCCCAAAAAGCAAGGCAGACGATATTCTACCCCCTACGAGCTTTTCTAGGGGAGCCTGACATGTCAAAATGTGCATGGTTGCGAAGAAAGCCCCTACCCAATTGGTGATGTCAAGGACAAGGAGCCTCGAGGGTCGGGACCCTTGACAGGCACGACGTTCTTCATCCTCGCTTCACCGGTCACGCCGGTCGCCTCTACGTTGGGGCAACTGTTTTTTTTTCCCACTTGACCTATGAGGTCCCTGGAAAAACCTCATAGGGGGTAGGATATTGTCTTCCAAAAGGCAAGGTCTCCTAACATGATGTGTACATTTTGTCTAGGTTTCGTATATTGGCCTATTTCTTTTTAGAGACATTTCATGTCAATTCACCATTTCCAAATTTGTATCATTCCCTACCTTTATTTCTTTTGCTCTATAGAGCGAATTTGTGAAATTAAAGGCAATCTTCAAAATCGGTCATAAGTTGTTATGTTAATTGCCAAACTCTGAGGGGTCACATCAAAGGCTTTTACCCACTGATCTCAAAGCAGCTTCTGGACTGTAGTTATTCTCCTTGAATATTCTTGGCGATGAAATTTCCATTTGTATTGTGTATAACTTAATACCACTTAAATAAATTGAATAAAACCTAAGTGACGGACATATTTAGAACGATTGATTATCTAATTAAGCCGATAGACATTGCTTTCAAGTAGACCATCCAGCCTTAAACCAAGCTTGAGCATCCTCTAAATTAGTTGTACGTGCTGCTTGAACCAGTGCTACAAGGTGTTTGAAGGACCTAATTGAACAAGACTTTTTATCTGTAAAGTACACTGTTTTGTCTAATTAGTGTGGGTTACCATTCGGAGATACATGTTACTATAACTTTTTACCAACCTATCATTTTTAATCAACTGTGTTATTCATGTTCTATGGTGTGGATACTAACCACTTATGTTATTTGGGTGCTCTCAGTAAAATATGATAGCAACACATAACTCTGAATAGTAACCGCACTAATTAGACAAAACAGTGTAGTCATGGTGGATAAGTCTACTCCACAAAAGGTTGTCTGGAGAATAGCAAACCCATGTGTATTTCTCACCCACAGTGGAATCTGGTCAATCCTGTAGAATTCACTACATACGATACATCCCTTGTTCTTACTCCACAAATATAATCATTTCCATGTCTTTCATGATTCTCATCACAGTGAGTTGCAGCTAAATGCTTGGTTCTCTTAGATACCCACAGAGGATCTACAAGATAGCTGTAGACAAAGACACAGATTCTACAAAAACTTCACATTCCTGCTGCACCCGGTGTCATTGAAGTTTATAACATTGAAGGCATTGTACATGTGAGTTTCCCCCAAACCTGGGCAATCTGCACCTTTCCACCTCATGTTCATCATTGATCTTCTGATCCCAAATGCCAACCACCTGCTTGGGGCTACACAAGTAGCAGTCTCATCATCTCAATTTCAATCATCTCCCTGCAAACCGTCGAAAACAGCACAGCTACTTGCTTCCACCACAGACAAGCTGGCTTTTACTCGACTGTGATTCAATACTTTAGGCAAAACACCAACGAAGAAATTATCACCCCTTCTCATAAACTGCTTGGCCTCCCAAAGATGCATGTTGCTCGGTTTTCTTCAGCATTAGTTCAGAGGAGACATTGTGCTGCCTACAGGGGAGACTCAAATCTTGAATTTTAATGACAACCAAATTTATGATGATGCATGAGAATTGAAGGTTTGCCAACTATGAGTTGTGCAGAATCCATCAGCAGGAGTGAGACAGAATACTTGTGAGACATGACGTATAATTATGAGAGCTTCAGCAGGTTTTGCATACTGGGAAAGGAAGATGCTGGGATTGCTGGAAAAATAGGTCATTAACCAAAATAGCTGATACGCGCTCTTCAAGCAGCTACTGACCCATTCAACCTGCTACTGCTGTTGCTGTCCGCTACTGGATCGAGACAATTGGCCAACCATTCAACCAATCAACTTCCTGATGAAAGACAGCATCCAGCCTCAAGGATCTGCAATCTCTTGTCAAAAGACTCCATAGTCTTCATCAAAGATGTCTCAATACGTGCACACACAGCTTCAAGATTTTCAAGTCGTTGGCATATACCCTGCAATGCTGCATCTGTTTTCGTGGAACTGATTGAATCTGAAGGAACTGCTTCCCCCTCACTGGTGGTTCCTAACTGTGAAGCCATTGCCTGCATGATGTGCTCCTCCTGTGGCTTGGTCATCCTCTGAGAAGGGGTCCTTTCAGCAAGTCCCTCAGCACTCACACCATTAATAAATGCCATCTTGTTTCTCAAATCTGGGATGGAGAAACCTTGTGCCATTTGTAGCATAAGAGGAGCCAATGCACCAAGGGAGGAACCCCCAACCCCAACTTCACTACGACCTGTCTTTTGCATTGGTGGAGGTGGGATACTGGATGACCATCCAGCCAAGAAGGAACCTAAAGTCACAACCATCGCAATACAACCAATTATCACCTGAGACTTGTCTTCTAAAGAGAGTAACCTGATGGTCACGGAGACACAAGGATCAGGATCATCAAACTCCATGTCTGTATCATAGAGCAATTTCGAAATTTGGGCTTTGCTCCCTAGTGCACCATCCACGACTTCATGTCCGCTGGGAACAACTTGTAGTTGGCCTCGGGTGGTGCAAAGATACTCTACATCTGTGTCTCCCTCGTTTTGTCGGTATACTTCACACGTCCTCGCGGAGCTGAGTACCCGAATACGGTGAATAATATGTAGTTGCCGATGAAACCTAACTGCATGTGAACAATTAGTCAAAAGACTCTCACATTTCTTCAGAATGTAGTAACCTACTCCTCGGAAATTGCAAGGTCAACTCTGAACTGCTAGGTCACCATGTGTGTTTCCTTTTACCCTTCCGATTGTGACTTGCAGACCAATGCCATTCTCAACTTTACCACCACCATATGAGTCCTCACAGCAGGTACATTTTCTTAATCAATGACTGCATTCATTTATTCGGTGCATCTCTCCTCTAACCAAGGTCTCTTCAACATGTGGCTCTGTCACATATTAGGAGCCACTGAAGAACCGTTCCATGGTGTAGCCCACTACGTTAAAATCAGGAACTCACGGAACCCTAATCAGGAAACTCACGGAACCCTAAACCTTGAAGAAATTCAGTGGCGAGTATGGCGTGAGTCCAGTGTCCCGCTCAAGGACAGTACGTCAACTCTCAGTGCCATTTTGAATATCAATGGCCGAATCAACACCCAATTTCCCAATTCATGAGCTAAAGCACTTAGAATTATGCGATTCCATGATGGACGAGTTTCTCTTGAAGGCACCCAAAGCACCCAACATTTTAACATAACATAGAGCGATTGTTTCGAAATGTGGGCCAGATTGTCGAACCTGTGACTTCACAAGGTTGCTTCTCGGGGCCAGGAAGAAGGCAGATCCGCTCGGGTGATTCAGAAAGAAGCGCATCTTGGCGGACGCTGACATGGTTGGAGAGAAGGTGGTGAGATTGGGCGACATTCCAAGTGGCTTCCACCTCCCACTCCTGCGAGGCCATCGCCATCCCCACCCAACCCCACCCCCCGTCGCTCCGCTCCGGTGCGATATCGATCAGGCTTTGCTTCCAACACTCTGCTGCTTCTTCGATTCCTTCCTTCCTTGCCAGCCCTTCTTTTCCGTCACACACATTCTTCACCATGTGTAAGCTACACTAATAATCATATTCTCTTTAACTGGAGTTGTTAGTGCGCGCCACTCTACGGGCAGCTTGAACTTGGGGCATGAGAATATGTGCGCTCACTTGGAAACTACACTAAGGGCCGCTTTACACCTAGAGGCCGGGCCAATTTCCCTTGAGGCCGATTGCACAAAATTTCAGCCTTTTTTGGGTTGGAGGCCGGCCTCTACTACACATTATAATAAGATTATACCGGGGGCCAATTTTCCCATATGTAAAGGCCCTCGGGCCAAGAAGCCAAGCCGATTCAAAAAAATTAGCCTAATCCAACGGATGTAGCATAATCTAAGATAGAGCCTTTAGATTCCACATAATCCAATGGATCTAGTTCACTTTAAAAAATTATACTTTATTTAAGAAGATTTTTTTAGTGGAATATGACATTGGCCTTCCATTTTGGGTGCACCCAATTCAACGAGCTCGGGCCGTGTCATAACATACATTTTTTAATTTAAAAAATCATACCACCAAATCGGCCCGGCCTCTAGATGTAAAGGGGTTGGGGCCGATTTGAGCCTTTTGACCAATCACAAATGAGGATTTCAAGCCTCTTACACAACGAATTGGCCCGGCCTCTAAGTGTAAAGCGGCCCTAAATACTCCTCTTACTCTGGGCCACGCTAAATTTCATGGCAACAATTAATGCAACCCACACTAAATCTCTAGTAGAAACTTAGAGTGGGCCACATTCATTGTTTTTCTAGCAAATTAAAGTGTGTAATTATCTCATTTTGTGTTTTTTTTGTCCTATAAATAATGTCGAATGTGTTGGTTGGAAGTCTTCATGAAGGGTTAGGGAAGACCAAGGGTCTTGGACCCATGTTAATTCCACCTTCACTAGGAAATTAGTGTGGCCTACACTAACTTTCCTCCCACACTACTATGACTATGCAGTGTACGTACACTAATAAAATTCTTGTTAATGTGAGTGAGAAAATAATGTGGAAATATTTAACATGGTCCACTCTAATTGTCTAGTCAAAGTGGAAATAACATGGGTCCAAGATCCCGTGGTCTTCCTAGATACTTCCAACCAACACCTTACATGATATAAAAAAATCACTTTACAACAAAAGTAGCGTAAACATTAATTCTTGAGAAACAACAAATTAATGTGGCCCACACTCATTCTAAACTATAAATTTGACATGAGTTGAAAATCAACATATCCCACATCGATTCTCATTATGAGAATTTTTGTGGTTTCTAGAAAAATATTGTGGCCCACTCTAGTAGGACTATCTAACGTATTTAAAATAATTATTGTCATTCACCAATAATAAGATATCAGTAGTTGCAATGGTGATCATGTATTCACATTTTGACTTCCATTGCAACAAGAGAAATGACAATAAACTTCAATGTTTGTGCTTAGGGTTCACCAGCATGAATAAGGGCATGAACACTATAAGTCGTTCATGAGTATGGAGATTCTCTATCGAGAGGTGTGCATTGTGGTAAGCGTGGGTACTAAAGTGACTAGAATGGTGGTTTAACGAGGGTTTCTTCTTTTCTTTTTCTTTTGTCAAGTTTCCTTTTGTAAAGAATTAAAGGTGGGCAAAGTATTTCATAACCCTTTAATAAATGTTCAGTGTGGTTGTTTAATGAATTTATTTCTTATTTTATTTTTGTCTTGCAATGATATTATCATGAGTCTTTGTACGGCATGGTGTGGCATCTAGTTAATACATTGATTTTTTTTAATAATTTGGCAATCAGGTGAGTTGTAGTGTTATGTTCTAAGATTCATTGTCCTTGAGGTATTTGTTTTCATATTTCTATTCCCACTCACTAAAATTTTAGATACGACAAAAGCTAGGTATTACTTAATTATTTTAAATATAGTTTCTAAAATTCTTTAAACATTAAGGGTATTGCTATTTTTCAAAATAACTATTCTCCCATAGAATTCATCAAATGTATAAAAGTTTCTTCATAGTGCTTTTGAAATATCCCTGCACCGTCCGCTCTAATTACAAGGAATGACACCCCCCTCCCTCCCCCTTAGAATTCAACTCTAAATCCTAGAGAATTTGGCATCAGTCCTAAAAGTTAATTGAGATCACAACAATATCCAACCAATGCACAATGCTTTCATGGTGGGTTATTTGACTTATAACTTTGACGTGCACTATGACATTTGGCTTAAGTACTTGTACTTCAATTGCAGGTAAAAGAAATCAATTACATAGGGATGGGTCTTGAAGAATGCAATCTAAAATATTACAAATGACAACATAGTAAGTTTTTGATCAAAATAATTCCTTCAGGGATTATTGAATTTGCACCCTAATAATGGACTTCGAGAAAACCTCTTATGTGTATAGTAAACCTAATATGTTGTTCCTCTTTATAAAATATAACTTGTTATTTCTTATTGCATGCTCGGGGCAGGCACCTTTTTGTTTTACCCCATAAAACTTGATCTCTATTGGAGTTAGAAGATTAGATTGTGTTGAAGATAGAGCATTAGATTGCTCGTAGTATTAGGATAGTGATTGTTGGAGTTATAAGAAAGAATAAGGTTTGAATAAACCCATATGGTTTGTGGGAAAGTGGGAGTTGATATATTCCACATGCATTGTATGAACCAGAGAAGGAAAATTGCAATAAAAGGCAAGGCAAAGGGTGAGGGTGACCATTTCACTCCAAGCATTGTTCATATGCCTTTGTATATGTGTATTTGCTTGTACAGTCTCTAGATCTATTGTGCTTCAATAGGTTATGGGCCCACTTACGCAAGTTCAAGAATTATAGATTTACTTGTTAGTTGGTTAGAGAGTGGATCTTGAAAGGTTTTTTTTTTTAAAAATTTATTGGGAAGAGCGTTTGGGGTGTTGGAGGTGCATTGGTGCGCATTTGGGGCATCGGTTGGTGCTTGGAGGCTTGAAGTTTTGGAGATTGGAGGTGTACAAATGCACATTTGAAGGTTGTAAGTGTTGCTTTGAGTGTTTGTATTGCTTTGAGTGCTTATTTTATGCATTTGGGTGGTGATTTGAGTTGGTTGAGTGCATTTGTGTATTTTTGAGTGTATTGAAGAACAATTGAGTTGAAGAGGATTTGGTTTAAGGTTGTGGAATGCAATTGTGCACATTTGAGGTGAAGAGAACTTGATTTGAGGATGTTGAGTGCAAGTTGTGCACATTTGAGAGTATTAAGGTCATTTGAGTTGAAGAGAACTTGATTTGAGGATGTTGAGTGCAAGTTGTGCACATTTGAGAGTATTAAGGTTATTTGAGTCTAAGAGGACATGGTTTAAGTGCATTCAATGCAAATTGTGCACATTTGAGAGAATTAAGGTCAATTGAGTTTTAAAATACATGGTTTGATGTGTTGAGTGCAAGTTGTGCACATTTGAGGGTAATAAGGACATTTGAATTGAAATGGACCATATTTGATGTTGTTGAGTGCAACTATGCACATTTGAGGGTATTAAGATCATTTGAGAGTAAAGAGACATGGTTTGAGGTTATTTGAGTGCAACTATATACATTTGAGGGTATCAAGGTTGAAAAGGTTATGATGTGAGTGTATTGGAAAGGCCAAAGGCACATTAGAGGGTTAGAGGGTCTGATTTGAGTGTATTGGGTTTGCAAAGGCACATTTGAATAAAGAAAACTTGTTTGGAGTGGTTTGAGCTTGAAATGACACATATAAGCTGGAAAAAAAACCTCATATGGATTGTAGACAACTTGAGTTGGGTGTATTGGGAGTGCAAATGCGCATTTGAGTTTTAAAACACTTGATTTGAGTGGTTTGAAGGTGTAATGGCACATTGAGTTGAAAATGACATGATTTAAATGTATTGGTAATTAATAGAAAGGCACATTTGAGCTGAAGAATGCTTGGTTTAAGTGGTATGAGGATGAAATGCACATTACAATTGTAGAGGGCCTGATATGAATGGAGTTAGAGTTCATGGACACATCTGAAAGAAAAAGGGCTTGATTTGAGTAGGATTGAGGTGCAAAAACACATTTGAATTCAATAAGGGTTTATTTAACATAAGAAGGATCAGTTGAGCTTTGCAATTCGTTGAGTGGATGTAATTGCTAACAAAATGCTAATTTGAATTGAGAGAGAGTATATTGAAAAACTTTGAGCATAAGATGGCATCACTTGAAGGTGACGGTGTTAGAGTTAGTGACAAATTCAAATGAGAACTTCAATATTTGGAAATTCAAATTAGAGATGGAGTTTGGGGTATTGTGGACAAATCCGTGGCACCTCCACCTTCCAACACTAATATGAAAGCCATAAAGAATTGCGAGAAATGTGCCAAGAATGCAATATCCATCATTGCGCTTAACTTGGCAGACAACCAATTTGCGCACATTAAGAGTTGCAACGGACTAGTGGAGGCATGGAAGACCCTTTGCATCATCCACGAACCAAAGACTTTGTCAAACATTCTATTTGTTCGCCACAAATTCTTCACGTACAAGATGGATGAAGGCGGCGACGTGTTGGACCACATCAACAATATTAAGGTCTTTGCATATCAATTCGTTTGCTTGGAGGCACCGTGACAAATGAAGATGTTGCCATGACTTTGCTTGAGAGCTTGCACCCTCGTACGAATACTTGATCACCGTTTTTGGAGACGATGTTGATAAATGATTTGAATATGGAATATGTAACTTGCGATTTGATGCACAAAGTGTTGAAGAAAGAAGAGAAAGAAGTCCATGGGAATGATACCACAATGTTGTTGCGTCAAGGCAAAGTGGACAACTTCGCCAAAATGTGCTACTATTATGACAAATATGGGCACATTGCGCGGTTTTGCTACAAGGCAAAGAACATGGAGCAAGAGAATGTCAACAACACTAAAGAAGACGATGACTACATATTCACAATACAACATGAAGTGTAATTGGAAGCGATGTGTAAATAAATTATGGTTTCATAAGCATCAAACCACATGACTTCCCGTAGTGCGGCATTTGTCACATATGAGATGATTGTTCCACACAATGTAAATTTGAATGAAAGTGTATGATAGTGAAAGACAAAATGAAGAGAATTTGTATCAATGATGTTTTCCATGTGCCCAACTTCAAATCATATTTTTTTCACTAACCAAATTGTTGTCTAATACGTTGAAAATGCAATTCAGCTTAAATAAATGTATTGTAAGAGGTATGGATGGAGAGGTGATTTCAATGGGACTATGTAATGACAATTTGAACAAAATTAACTATAAGAAGGTGCACGAAGCATGTGCAATAGATTTGGTACAATGATGGAGGAAAGAGGGTGCATTTGAACTTTGAGCATTTGAATGTGAAACATATGCATGCACTTCAAAGCGTGGTGAGTAGCATGAACCTTGGCAAAGTTATTGTCACACATATCGTCAATATGTGAAGAATGCATTAAGGGGCAACAACCTAAGGCGGCGTTTCCCAACCATAGGGGAAGGTGAGCAAATAAATCAATGGATATAACACATTTGGAGGTATTTTGCCGCATGCGAGATATTGTGAGTAGTGAGAGTAATTTGGAAATGTGTTCAAGTGGGAGAGATGACTCTCCCACGGTGGTTGGGGTGGCCGAATCTTTCAAATCGCCTACATGTAATTTTGGTGAAGATATTGAGGAGCATAAAGAGCAAATGGGAGATAACCAAGTGGGACTTCAAGCATCAAGAGGAGGACCAACAAACAAAGGGTGTTTCTCAACACCTCTGTCTCAAACGAATTCTAACGAGGGATGCAACCAAGCTTTAGTGTTGATGGAGAGGGGCAACCTCTAAAGGAGCAAAAATACCTTATAAGGGTGCGCCCGGTGTTTGGAAATTGGTGGAAGCACCACACATTGTCCCAATATAATGAAGAAAAGAACAATGAGGCATATTCTAATGTTTCTTGAAATTGTACAAATCTATGTCATTTGGACATATAGCACTTGCAACGGAGAGGAAACGATCCTTATTAAAGGGAATGAAATTGAAATCTTTTGACCACTTGCAAAGTGAGAGTGTTGGAGTTAGAAGATCATATTGTGTCGAAGATAGAGCATTGAGTTGCTTCTAGTCTTAGGATAGTGATTGTTAGAGTTATAAGAAAGAATAAGGTTTGAATAAACCCATATGGTTGGTAGAAAGTGGGAGTTGAGATATCCCATATGCATTAATGAACAAAGAAGGAAAATTGCAATAAAGGCCAAGGCAAGGGATGATGTTGATCATCTCACTCCAAGCATTGTTCATATGCCTTTGTGTATGTGTATTTGCTTGTGCAATTTGATGTCTAGTTCTACTATACTTCAATAACTCCCATGTGATTTCATACTTCAATCCCCCCAACCCCGATATTCTTATGAGTATAACACCAAAAATTTGTCCAAAGACATGTAGTCATTGAATACAATTTAGTAAAAAGTTGTTAGCAAAATTTAACCTTTATCATGTGTAGGTCCTTGCAATATTAATTTTAGATTCTAAAACATGACATTTAGTTTAATCTTCCAACATTTCTTACATGGTTTTTTAAAACTTAAATATAGAAACATTGTCCTCCGTTCCTCCCTCTCCCCATATGTTCTTTCCATCCTCTTAGATCGTCCTCCTTAAAGCCATCCTACCTTATGCAATTAAGAGTTTTTTTTTGCCTTTGTTCAATACTTAGGTTGTCTTTATGATGGCGTTAACCCTTGCTCATTGTGCAAATGAGTTGATTATGGGATCAAATGCAGGAGGATGATACACAAAAAAGGTTGTGAAATTATCTTCGTGCATGTTGCATTTGAGATCAAGGGCTTATGAAGATGAGGAAACCATGATGTTGTACTTTATTCCCCTATTTCAACATGCTTATGACTTTTGCGGCTATGCATCAATGGAACCGGTGTAACGTATGTATTTGGTCAAAGATAGAAAACCTTAAACTTTAAGATGAAACAATAGTTGCTCGTTGTGAAAGCAATCACCATGCAATCTACTACGTTGTTTAGTATTTTTTAGTGCATAAATTAATAATGTAAATACCATATTGTTTATGGCAACATTGGAGAAGATTGTTTGTGTACGGTTATGTAAAGATTATTTCTATGCAAAAAGCACTTGTATGTAGATTCAAATAACATGGATTTGGACATTTGTATTGATTGATGTTGGTGTTTGTATATATATCAGGTGTAGAGCATCTTTTAAGGGATGTGAGGGACACTATAATCAACACACTTTCCATTGATGTATTACGTTATACTTGATGGGCATGCTTGTCTTATGTGTTTAAAGGAGGAGGAGAAGAAGAAAAAAATGTGCAATTCCACATATTGAACTACATGTATTGGATTCAATGCAAGTGATTGGTAATCTTAATTTGGCAATCTGTTGGCAATTTGTGATTATGAAAATAGGAATGGAATATTATATGATTTTTTCATGTATTGCCATGGATGGATCGACATAAATATATGTAGAAACCATGAAACTAGATGAAGTTGTCAAAATTTTGGAAGAAAATACATAAATTCGGCTAAAAATTGTATAATCCTTCAAATTTGGCTTTGAGACTCCAATGAAGGTAGCCAATACTCTTGCCTTGAAATTTGAATAAAAAACATTGCAAGTGAACATTTATCATAATTTGCTATAAAGAGGCATGAGATATCCTTGTCTCATTTCAAAGGGGAAACACCTTGAATGGGTTTGGACAATCCACCCTACATCTATCTCCCACAAGTCCAAGCTCCTACATGGATTGGTTGAAAACCTCAAGTTCATTGGGATGCCTCCATTATAATTGGGTGAATCATGATAGTAGAATGTTCCATAAATTATGTGATGGATTGGTTATCCATCATTGTGTTATTCCTGCCTTGGCCAACTCAACCGTAGAATTCCCATGGGAACTAGGTTATGGCCTTGAGTTAAGCCACCTAATACCTCTTATGTATCTAGCATAGGTATTGATCATTTTTCAAATGTTTGATATTCCATTCACCTTTCACATATATTGATAATTATGAATTTCCTTTGTTCTCATGTAACTATTTATTTATACAAAAACAACTTTATTGGCTTCGAAACTTTCCGACATTCATTTCACTAGTTTTTTAATAATAATAATTTGTTTATCCTCTATGCCTTCAATTACAATCGTTGCAAGATGAAACTATCCATAATGGATTTGAAAGTATGTTAGGTCTAAAAGAAAATATGTGTGCGAAATACAAACTTGATTGATAGAATCCTTAGTCATGTCATACTTCTTAAATATCAAATGAGGAGGCATATTAATCACACAAATATTTGCACATGTGAAGCTAAAAAATATCATTTTCAAATCATCAATGCCGGTGTGGAGCATTGCAAAACCCTAAATCACATTACAAAGCAAATCAAAGAAAGCATGGCTATCTACTAGAAGGTATTTCCAAGAGCATGCCCATAAATATCATAAACATAGTTCGGATATATGAAATTTTATACACTCAATAGGTTAAGAATTGTCATATTCATCATTAGTGCCATAAAATCTTGAAGTTGGAGGACGATAACTTAGTTTAGAGAATAAACGGTTAGACATTTGGTTGGAAACTTGCATTCCAACATTGCATATCATGAGGCTTACGTAGTTATACTTTTGCAATTCAAACAACACATTACATAAACTGCATATTCATTCATTCCATGCCTCTAAAGAACTTCCATAATCCAATTTTCCTTTGATCACCACATCTTAGAGAGAGCACAAAACTTGTCTTTGGTGGTTTGCTGATGAAGAATAAAATTGTATCAACTTTTATGTAGTGCTAGTGCAACTTGGCAACAAGTTTCAAAAGAGGAATTACCACTTGTCTTGTCAATTCACACAACATGTACACATCCAATCAAAAAAGAATGCACGTGACAAAAGGAATACCTAAATGAGCATAAAACATTGTCAATTCCAATTGGTGCCCGTATTGTACACATTCGCGCTACAATTTATGTAATGAGGCCAATCTGCTCATAATATCTTAGAGGTTGTCCAACAATTTGGAGGAAAATAACATTGTTGTAAAATTTGCAAACCTTCATTTGGTAATTGTGTGTATAAGTTAGGTTTCTTTCAAGTTTATACATGTTGATTGTCAATATGTTTTTTATATATTTTTTTTTTGCAGAGACTTTGAATTTAGACAAGTGAAGATATTTAGATGGCACCGCAAAAGATATGGAAAGAACTTGTGTCAGAAGGTGTACAAACAATCTACCGAGAAAATGAGGCTCAATATCTTGAGTGGGATGTGACCGAGCCGCCGCCCCCTCACCCTTCCAAGTTTCATTACGGCCAAGGCTTAAAATATCCCGTCGTATATGATCCTGGTTAGTCGTATTAAGCAACATCTTACATGATCATGATCCACAAACATGGAGAATTGGGGTGGGGGGGGGGGATAAAATCAAGTAAAAATTCACAAACAAAATGAATAAAATGCTTGCTTTTTAGATCCATGACTTTGCAATGGAGAAGGAAAACATGGAGTTTGTTGTTGGCATAGTAGATGTTGGGTTTTTAGTCACATATTGCATTGACGGATTTTACCAAAATCTTGGATTCTTGGTCTATTTGAGCACAAAAGCTTGAATACTTTATGCATGTAAGTTTAATAGATTTAACATAAAGATTGAAAACAAAGTAGTATAATTAGTGGTACTAGTTATTAAACAATAGGTCATAGCATGTACTAGAAAATGGCCCAGTAGACAACATCCATGATGTATATTGGTGTGTGCATGTATTGATAGTTGTCAGTTTTGAAATAAAAAATTAACCACCCAAATCTTGGGGTGCATGTAGCATGGCCCATTGGTATAAGTAAAACACAGAAGGTGAAGCAGGTGATATCAAAGAAAAAGAGCCTCTTGGTGGGGAGTTATGCTTTAACAGGTGTCACCCTCATATCACAAGAACGTAAACACATAAAAAAGACCTTGATCTTCCCTCACCGCATGTTTGAACCACCGTTTCAACAACCCATCCCAAATGTAAGATTTGACACCATCAACCAAATCTCCCCCAATTCAAGCAATTCTCTACTGTCTAGAATTTCATCTTGGTTGTTAGTTCCCTTATTACCCTATCCATGTCAAGGTGTAATTTTCTATCCTAAATTATTTTCAAGTTATGAAGTTTGCAATTTATTTGATATCATTGTGCAGGTCAAACGAGAGCCAATATTTGAGCCGTGTGAGGCACTCACACAACAAGGTGCTAAGCCTCTAAAGTATTGATTGATAAACCTTAACCCATATATGCTCATAATCTTCCTATTTATTAACTTCAAGAATATAACTTCAAGAGTCAATGGGGATGCAACATGAATGTTTTTGGGTTGTAATGTTTTCATGACACTACATATATATATATGGTTTGCAAGCATAATTTGCCTTATTTGCTTATTCTTGAGTCCAATTAATGTAAGAATACCAATTCACATGTGAGCTCAACAAGTATTACAAAACAACCATATCAAATCCTCTTTGCAATATTACATTATTCAAATTAATAATTTCTCTTTTATCAAAAATGGAATGGGTGATAATTATGGTTTACATGCAGTTGTTGAAGATTTGGAATCAAAATTGGACTCTAAACCCATACTAGACAAGATACCCAAATATGACAAGACTAACCCTAGAGCCCGAGATAATGCGCTGCGCATTTTCTTGCGTTTGCGCCCCCCTTTACCTCCCGAAGAGAAACCACCACAATTCATTCACCGGCAAAGTCGCCGGCAAGTTAAAAAAACGAAAGGTAAATTATCTCACTTTCTTTGCGTTCAATAAACATTAAACAAAACCTTCATTGGCCTGTTAAACGAGTACATGAAAGCTTCACCCATATGACCATCACGATCTTAACCAATAGGACAATCAACCTATCTACCATAATTGATATACTCACCATTACAAATTTATTAGCACAATGTTCTCAACAACAACAACAACAACAACAACAACAAGAAGTTTGTTTAGCTAGGTTGTTACATGGGCATATAACCCAAAATCATGTAAGAAGTGCTTATGAGATTTTGAAAATATATGAAGGCCAACCTACTTTTCTCTTGGATTAATAGAAGTTGTACATCATTGTTTGCAAATCAATTGAGATTATATACATTGATAATTATGAGTTGTAGGGGACCTTGAAGTGATTGAAACCCTTTGATTTCCTTTGTTACATAGTGTAAATATTCATACAAAATAACAACCTTAGTGCCATTTGTTTTTTGATATTTTCCCATCAAGTCAAGGAAGTTAGTGGATAATCATGGGTAAGTTCTTAGTGGACCATAGATGTGGATCCCCGATATCAATCTCTTGATGAACGTTGGATCAGTGGAAAGGCTTTGGTCTTTGATACCAACAACTACATCCTTTTCACGCCACTTACCTTATTAGAGCTAGCCTTGACTTTCCATTTTTAAACAAGTAATTCAATTCATTACTCTTCTATGTACTTATTCTAAAAATTATTACATGGATTGTCCATATGTACTTTTGGAAGGTATGTCATTGATGTGCAAAATGATTGTCTAGTTCTAGTTATCGTATATCGTATAGTTATTGATCATATAACATAAATAGAAAATTGTTATGAACAACAATTGCTTTACACATTTTTATTTTTATAATTGTGTTCTTGAGCACATTGTATTTGAAAAGATAGGGAGTGAAAGAGAGTGCTTATAATTCCAATGAAAATGATGAAAGAAAATTGAATCTATACAATTCACATACATCTAACAAAGAAACCATAAATAATGACCATATAAATACAATACTTGTCACACTGCCAACAAGTTTACTTCATGAGAAATATATGATATATGAATTCCAACATATGTATAGCCAAGGTTGAGAATACAAGGAAGCAACAAACATTAGGGGCAACTTGAAAGGTTATGCGGTTCTAGATACTAATAAGTGGATTTCTATGAATAACTTATAAGAGATGACTATTGATCTGGAACTTCAAACTTAAGGGCCACTTCACACACATGAGACTGAGAGCCCGTGACCATTACACTTCAAGCACTCTCATTGGTGGAAAAGGCAAAGCCGGTCCAAGGTCGCTTCACACTACACGCTTGAGGGACCAACAGAGTATGTAAGTGAATGCAAGATGGATGTAAAGTCTACATGGATTCCTACATGGCATTCAATGGTCACTTGGATTATTTTCAAAAACCACCTCTTGAAGGAAGGCCTAACATAAAACCGGGAGACCATGGCACTCTGAACGCCCACAACCGTTGGTTTATTCTATTTTCTCATGCGTGAGGACCTACATGAATAGAGATTCATTGAAATAGCATATGGGTGAGGGAGGGACCGGTCACATATGACTTCACACTACAACTGAGGGTCCGTGACCACACTACATGATTTGGGCGATGTGTTGGGACGGCCGTTGGACAGTTTTTGTTTTGGGCTGTCACAATTTGGTGGTCACGGCTGTTGGCTCGTGTGTGAAGTGGCCGTAGGCAGTTAGAAAGTGGAGAGGCTTTTGAAGAGGAGGGTATTTATATGGAAGAAGTGGAAGTTGGGTTGGATGCAGGCCCACTTTGTGGCAATGATGGTGTCACTCAACCGACCACATATATTGTGGACACTGAAGAAATATGGTTGGATGAAGGCCCACTTTGTGGCATTCATGGTGCCACTCAAACTACCACATATATTGTGGACACTGAAGAAATATGGTTGGATGATGGGCCAATTTGCTCAATCCATGGTTGGATTTCTGTTGCAGAAGTGGATGAAATCTATCTGGATGAAGGCCCCAAATGTTGCATCCATGGTTGGACTTCTGTTGCCGACGTTGATGAAATCTATCTGGATGAAGGCCCCAAATGTTGCATCCATGGTTGTGACCTACGTTGAAAATTGTCATGACACTATGAGTGCATGAACTACAGCTTGCCCATAACAAAATGCCATAATCTAATGCTTCTACAAGAGTACCCCAAAAGCGAGCATCGGACATCACAATCATGTAACTACACAAAAGGAAACCATGATTTGAGTGTAATCCAAACTATTTTTGACAACTACATTGTTTTATTAGCCCTCATGTGATGCAACATGACTTTCAGATTCCTCGTGTGCTTACACATTATGAGAAATTAAAACAGATGATGACATATAAGTTTGTATACACTAGTAACATATAGACTTAATTTGAGTGTAATCCAAACTATTCTTGACAACTACATTGTTTTATTAGTCCTCATGTGATGCAACATGACTTTGAGATTCCTCATGTGCTTACACATTATGAGAAATTGAAACAGATGATGGCATATAAGTTTGTATACACTAGTTACATATAGACATAATCATGAATTCGTTGTATTGTAATCAAAACATGTATTTGACTAAATTGACATTGCTTTTATAAGGAGAAAGTGGAGGAAGAATAACAATACAGACATGACATTGCAAAGATTGCAATAAATATCTACTAAAGGTTGGTCAATACATCCTTCTTTTTGCAAATTTTTATAAATCAAATCTCTAGTTCAATATAGGATTGCTTTCCTTTTCACAATTAAATGTTTTCTATTACATGAGAAAAACTATGATGATGGATCTTTTTCAACCAACAATGCCTATTTTCTCTTTAATATTGGTGCAGGTCATTCATCTTATCCACCAACCTTGAGTGGATTTCGTTAAACATCTGGACTACTTTTGGTAAGCATAGACAAATTCCCTTGTGTCTTGTGATGTTAGCAATTAACATTTTACAAGGAACTCAATTACAATATGTCCTTTATCTTGAGATAAAATCACATCTATGTTGGTCTTGAATGATGATTATATGAAATAATTTGAAACTCATCAATTCCAAGTGCGTCCACTACGATTGGTTACTCCACTTTTGGGGGGTTGAAGGGCGTTTAAATCTTTAAAAAACAATGATTGAATTGTTGGGTTGAGTCTAAAGCATTCCAAGACAATGAAACTGTGAACACGGCTAATTTAAATTAGGTACTTGAGAGCATGAAAGTGGCTTTAATGTATGCATCAACTAGGCTATGCCCCTTGACTTGAATAGATAAGAACAAACAATAAGGGAAAGGCCCAAAAGGTTGACAAGAATTGACTTTGTTGATAACCTCTTTGATAACGTCTATGTCTATGACAACACTAACATCGAATGTGATCCTATGTAGAGTACCTTGGAGCATGATAAAATCAATTCTTAATTCAATAGACATCTACTGTAGTTACCAAAGACCTTGGTTACAACCTTGAACCATTGAATGAGTGCATATTGTTCTAAATTAGTCATTTGAGATTGTCGCATTTGTATGTTCTCGTCCTCAATGCAAATTTTGCAACCCCAATGCATGTGATACAAAGGGAAAAAATACAACAAGTTTTATCACTAAAACAATGGGTTGTGCCAACAAAGCACGCAACCTCCTCATAGCCCTAAGGTATAGAATTGCTTTAGGATGTAAGAGCCATCTCCCACACACCTTAATTTGGTCTCTATGCCCGTCACACACAACCCATTATGATTGTTGAGTAGATACAATGTGCACTACCAAAGTTGCATTATTAGTCCAAAATGGATGATGATATTCGAGTGTTGAATATAAGACGGACCTCATTGTGTCCAACTTCTTGAAGGTGATTCCAAGTGTTATATATATAATTTTAGGTTGTTGGTCCATCTTGCATTATTTTTTATGAAATTCTTTATGGAATTCCCCCAATAGTACATACATCAAATGGATACATCAAACATAACTTCTTAACCCATACAACTTAGTAGACAATCATAACCTTGTACTCATCACCAAACTATTTGAGCCATATAAAATCCCAATCAATATATAATAAACTCCTCGAATCTAATAAGACCACGTGCAAACGCTACATCTGCCCTAGGATCTCCATATCCCACCTCACCTTACAAATCCAAGAATGCAACCCAAATAAATATATTACCATAAATTGCCCCACAATAGAAATCCTACCCCCCTTAGCACAAATTCATGACAATACATGCCTCCAAATAATAGTCTCCACGGAACTGCTATCATGGCTATGGGTACATACACAACTTATAACACCACACAATTCACAACTCTCTCCCACAAGATGCTTCACACTCATAAGAGTGGGGAAACTCAACAAACAAGCACCGGAAAACACCATACCATCATGGCTCCTCCCTTGTTTTTGCTACCTCACACACTACAAATGTCATGCATGACTATGCCTTGATATACTATGCATCTTTGGAGTAACACCTACGGCCAAACCCCCATTCTCACCAAATCTCAACCTAAAAGTCCAACTCTTTGAATTCAAATATTGCAACAAAAGATTCCCCTTGGAAGCTACAACAAGGAAACTTGACCAAAAAAAAAAAAAAAAAACACCTACTCCTCCCACTATTCACCCAACAAGAATGGCAAGTCCTCCCACCCATGATCACAACAACTGGAATTTGTGCCACCATTCACACCCCAAGCACCAAAAACCTCACATATCTTCAAATCCCTACCCAAATTTTTCACAAACTCATGGATACCCTCTCACAAATCTCCATTAGATACTCAACACACAATATCCTCAACAAAAGAAAACTCAACAAAAAACAATTCCCAATCCCATTAAACTAATCCCAACTCCCCCCACCCCTCCCCACCATGCACACCCTATATATACCTACTAACATTAGCTCTACCATAGTCCACATTCCAAAATTGGTAATACCCCCCCCCAATGTTCACGTGCACATGACTAGGAGAGGGTGAATGGTCACAATACGCGTGTGTAAAAAACACACCTAACATGTCCAACTTTTGAAGGTGGTGCAACATTTTTTAAACAAATTCCATCCATCTTGCATTGTTCTTTATGATTATAATATTTTGTTACTTAATGCTTCTTTGAGCAACAATATGTGACCTCGCTTATTGAGCACATACTCAATCTGCCAAAATACCCATAGTGTCCCCACACCTTTGCAACATCTACTTTATCATTGGCCATTCCAACAGTCTACGCAATAACTTCATTATCTATATCAAACTAGACTTCATTGTTTAGATGTCAAAGTTGTTCATAGTTGTGTGAAATATCATTGAACCACTTTTCATCAACTCTACCATCTTCACAGAACTCCATGTATGCTTATTTGACCATAGGATAAATTTAGCATATCCCCCCCCCCAAAAAAAAATCAAATCATAACAAAAGCACCACAAAATTCCATGTCAAACTTATCTTACATATCACACATTCTTGCTACATTTCCAACAACCACACATAATCAACAAACTCAAGCATGCACCAACAACTTGATCAAATCATCACTCAACATGCTTGTTCATGCTTTGGCTCAACATGTGGTGCGAGGGGTGTCTCTGCAATGGATTTATAAATCTATACCTACACACTCATTAAGTTTCTCTAGCCCAACTCAAAACACACTTCTGAAACTAACACTTGTTACTAACACAACTTCTATTAGATATGTAACCACAACCAACAATGAAACAAACACCCACCAGAAACCCCAAACAACCAAATAATTGCCTCAACAACTTATAACCATTATGTCTTCCTTGAGCAATGCCCAATCTAACATCATCGACATTGACAATGATGGCAAAGTGAAGAAAACTATCGCCGAAGAGGGCCACCACTCTAACGCCATGCAACTTCCCAAAAGCTGGATAAATATTGGCCCCACTTGCATGTGACACATTGCCTACTCAATAAATTTTGCCACCCTTTGTAAGTTTTTCTTATGCACCAATCACAAGAAATATTCTTCCAAAAAAATTCAGTGAATAGATGCATGGTGTTAAGGTAAAATCACACTACTTATTGCCTCTTGCAAAAGGTGACAACTATCATACACAAGAAAGTAATATGATCGAGAATAATATAGCAAATGATGATAATGTTTTTCATATATATATAAGGGCATTAATGACACTACGAAGCCTTTGGTCACCCTCTAGAAGATCTAATTGTTTATGAAGAAATTGGAAGATGCAAAGTATGTTGAATACCAAACAATTCACAAGTACTCACAACAATCCATATCATACACAAAGTCTCAACATTGTCTCATATTTGCTATATATGTAAAATTTCACATTGCAATCTTTACACACCTCATGTTGGTGTGCCTTACAAAATAGCATCCTCGAAGACTCAATCATCCAACTTTGTAAGATTCTTCAATGCATCCTCTTTACCTCCAAAATATGCATGAATATCAATCATTGAAATATTCTCTAGCAAAAGCTATATATAGTGTCATTGAAGATTTATTGGGTGCATTTGATTTCATTTTTTATTGATGCCTTACATATCCGTAGTAAGTGTTTGCGCTTCTCAAGGAACTTCAATGTCACCCTTCAAGCATGGATTTAAATAATGACCACAATGAAATCAATGGAAGCCAAAACTCCATGCATTCTACCTCCCAACCTCTGTGTAATAATTTATACGTATGATTTAAAGTTCTCATTAAAGACAAATGCATTGGGTTCACCTACATCAAGTGAAGTGACTTGAATGTTGATGACTCCTTGAAATTTTGCAAATGCATGATAGTAGCCAATGTTGTGCATGTTCGTATATAATACAACTCTCAGAGTAAATTTCATTTGGAGTTGCAAGAAGCCCAAGGAGGAGGATGTGATAATACTCACAAACTCCCAATGATGGTCTCCATCACCTTTAAAGAGGGTCCAAGAGCATGTGTCATTTGCATCATGTTAGGTTTTCTTATGCTATATGAGTCATTGCCCATTGCATAGGTTGTGATATGATAGTCCACGAGGACATGGAGGTTTCTATTTGAACTTGTGACCCTTGGAACTTTTGCAAACTACACAACATTTAGTGCATCCAAGTATAAATTCACGAGTGATGTGTGGATCCACATGTACCTTGACAATCCAATGCCTATGAGGGGAAGAAATTACCAATATCAAGCATGTGTAACCATAACTACACTATGTCTTCTATCAAGTGCGGGCTCTTATGTAATGTTCCATCAAATTAGGATGCCCCACTTAAACTAAAGATTTGTGTTAATAGAGTGGCTCAAATAAAAAATTGTTGATTGCATGTGTCATTGTGTGGACTTTTGCCATCATTGTTTCACCACCACTCTTTGCACACGGTCACCACTAGTCTCAAAATGGACAATATCTCTCAAATATCAAGATGGTTCGTCATGCTTTGATGTTGTCATTGCTTGACATGAATAATACATTTGAGATTTTGTTTCTGCAGTTAGGTGTGTGCTCGGTAATTAAAGCCCGCAATAAATAAACCATAATGTCTTGCACACTACATTTATTTGTATAGTTTGCATAATAGTGTGGCATTCTATTACAATGTCTACATAATTAAATCAAGATGTCTAAATTAGTGCAAAAATGACAATGAAGCGCGCACTAGATAGAAGAAAGAGTGTAGTTTGTTGTTACACTAACTCAAGGGTTATACATAAGATGTGGATTCCAATTTTGTATGAGCATTTGGATGCATTCAAAATATAACATACAATGTAGGGGAAGAACTAGGTTGGACATGTGTCATCTTGGCTCATTGCACCCATGCCTATGCATTATGAATCACTATAATGTGGGCCTACTCCTCCTTGCAAGTTGTCCAAGTTGCCCCTTGCTTGCTCACTGTGTTCTTACCCCATTTTTGTCCACCATTATAGGAATGGTTGAGAAGTATGGGAAGGTGACGGCCTCATCAACAATATGGAACTTTCATGTCATCCATCGTAGATATGCACCTATGAATCTATGGTCAAGGGAACTTACTTAATGTTATAATAGGTAAAGGAGAAACCATGAGAACTTTCTTTTCATAGGGTTAGCAATAGTTGTTGCTTATCTGAAGTAAATCTTGAGATTAGGTTAAGTAGTGAGGACTAGTAAAGGTAGAAGGAGCATGTAACCTACCACAAAGCTCAGTCTCACATGGTTCAAATGGCTAAAAACCAATATAATATTCATTGCCATTATGTGTATTCATTGAAACAAAATGATTGTTTATGATGGATATGATTGTGTGACATGAATAATATTTAGGTTATGATGATATTTACCTCGTGTATGTTATTAACCCTCTTTGTGGATTTGGTTGGTGGCATGAGCACAAGTGAGGCATACCCCTTCACAATTTTGGTAGCACTCTTAAGTTTTGTATCTCATCTTCGTCAAGTTTCTTGTATGTTGCTTAGGTATTCTACAAGACAAATTAGAACACAAAGCATATGGGTTAGAGGCAAATACTTGAAGCATTATTCATTTTGTCTTGCACACATTTTTGAACTTGAGCGTGTAAGCTCTAGATATTTAGCATAACAACTTTACGTAAGCATAAAGAGGGTAAAACCCTAATTGGTTGATGATTGAGGTTGTAACTTTTGTACTTTGAGGAGACAAACTTATATGAGAATGCACCAAGATAGTTGGACATAGATTTTCCTTGCAAGATGGTCCCACTCAACCTCCTAGATATTGATGGATACATAAATATGTTGGAGAATGGGATGGCCTTTGAACAAGAAGATGTATTAAGGAAGTGACTATGCTTGAAAGTGAGCATAGAATTTCTCAAGAAATGCCCAACTCTCTCTCGCGTTGTAACAATGTTTTCACATAAGCATGCAATTGCTTGAGATTCACCATGGTATTAAAATTTGATTTATCGCTATTATTCATTGTGCAATTTACAAGAAATACAATGGCTAATAAAGAAATATTTTTTCACACATCACATAGTCTAACATGACTGAAACAATTAGAGATGTCTAATTGTTGAATTGAGTAAGACATGCTAATTGTATGTGAAGGGACCAAAAGTAAGTGTTAAAATTGGACATTGATGGCATTAGATGCTTCTACGTTACTCTTATTATTATTACATAATACATTGTATATCTTTGATTTGTGGTGTTCCCCCACAACTTTAAGGGATTAAACGATTATCACACACATTAGAGGGAGTCATAGGCTCCTCAAAACATTTGATTGATTAGTACGTGTATCGAAGAGCTATACATACGTACATCAATATGCCTAAATACTATCATACACAATGAAAGACAAACTGGAATTGCTACTATTTTCTCTTGTGCAAGTACATTGCAATATGTAGTTTTTTTCTCTCAAGGTTTGTATAGAATTCTCCAAATAGTCATGTTCTCTTGTGAATTTGTGTTATATGGTAATTACATAGATGTGGTTTCAATTGTTGCAAAATTAACCTAGAAATTCGCATGTTGAAATTATCCATATTGCAATTAATCAATTTCATGGAATCATGTCGCTATTTATTTCTTTGCATACCATATACAAAAAATTAATCCAACATTGTGTTGACTAAAGTGAAATGTGATGCACTTGTACTTATCTTGCATCTAGATTGTTAAACAAGCTTGTGATTTCCAATTTCCTTAGAACGGATTACCTCGTTGCCACCATGGTAACACTATGACTTGCTAGAATATATTATCTACTCAATTGAACAAATGGTTGTTGACCACGTAAAGTTCTGCTCCCAATAATGCTTACAAGTTTGGCAAAGCTTGAAGTATTCCTTTGCTTGTTCTTGTTCAATTTAATTATTCTAACCATGGTGATGGAATTATGGTCAAATCTCAATACTCTTGACCTAAAAATGAACTACTTTTCTTATTAGTAAAGAATATGGAGGCTTGATTAAAATGGAAGGTTTTGTTATACATAGTTTTACTTCCATAATACTATGTCATTGAAGATCTTTGCAATTTACTTAAAAGCTTTGATCATAGAGAATTCTCCCAAGGTTTTGAATAGTTTGGATTGAGTTGTAAAGTGTTAATCCACTTGGTAACCATAAATGATTTGTTATGACTTTTGATTTATCAAAAAATTTAAAAAATGTAGTCCTTCAATGAGTGTGTTATCATGAGTTTGAATGGTTAAGAATGTTTGCTTCATGAAGTCGTCTATTCCACTAGGTAGTAACTATTTTTACAACATTTATTATGATGTTTGAAGTTATTCCAAGGTATCACATACACGATATCCTTCGTTTTGTCATAGAGAACATACAAAACGTAAACAAACAATACTTTTCATAAGCTTGGTTTAGCCATTTCGAAAGCAATTGAAGAGTACATTTGAAATATCGATACTTTCTTTAACTTGAAGACTATGTCTTAAGCAAGTGATTACACTCTCAAAGTGTACACTCCCTTTGAAAGAGCATCGAAAGAAAACCTAACCTGTAATTTTCAACATGCCTTGGATTTTTCATGTTTATCCGTGTTTGGTGAATCCAAACTAGCAACACCCATATTTTCATGCATTCTCAATATCATGCAAATACTTTACATGCTAGATTCAACAGTGTATTTTACACATAATATGGTCAAATTTTGATGAAAATGTAATATGCTATCGTAATGGAAGTGGCCTCATCATAGCACATGAGGGGGAGAGTATTCCAATTCCTCCACTTAGGAACAATGCCAACACACAACGAGTGAAGGGCTACGTGTGCGTGGACAATTGGTTAACATGGTGATTAAGAGAGTGTGTGTTGTGTGTGTGCAAAGTGGCAGAGAAACGCGACATGAATGTCGTCAATGTTTTTTCTTTTTCCCATGCTTGGCTTCCTCTTCTGCGTGGTGGAGATGGCGGATCTCGGTGGGCCAACCGATGGCATACGAGATGATGAAGACGGAGATCAAGACGTCGTTGAGAGGCCGGATGCTCGATGTTTTAATGTAGCGCTCGTTGTAATTGTTGAGGAAACCCCATGTCTTTTGTGCCACATATTCTCGGTTGGCGCTTGATCGCACAAAACTCGGTACGTCCTTCAACTTCATGTTTGCCAACTGCCGCAACCCCGAGAAGGCCATGACCTCCGCACCTCGTGCTCCCTACAACATAAGCTTACCTCACTCAAAGGGGAGGGGAGGGGAGGGAAGGGAAGGGGGGCTCACCAGATGATCTCAAATAACTTAACATGCTGCTGATGGGGAGATGAGGGTGACATGAGGTGACATGAACCTCACCTCCTGGACATTGAAAAGGTGTGAATATCTGACTTATCTAAAGAGTCAACTTGCGAATCCCCCCTTGTTCTTAAAGGTGGTGCCTAAATTAGGCATTTGATGGTATGTCAAATCCACCTTATCATCAAGTGTAAGGACAGGTCTCTTGCAAACATTTACTTACAAAGCGCCTCTCCTCCATAAACAACCTCCTCGGGCATGTCCCATCAGTACTTCCCATTTGGCATACCACCATATGTGCAACCCCATTCTATTTATTAATAGTGAGCGCCACATGCAAAGATGTTGGCTCACGTGTCCAAATTCACATTCCTACATTATTGATCTTCTTCTTCTTTCATTGCTCCCAATAGTGAATCACAAATTCATACGGACATAACATTAACCATCCGCATAACCCTATATTTGAAAATTGGGTCGTGTGATTTTGAACACAAGATATGCTCTTATGAAATCATTACAAAAATCAAGTTCATGGCCATAACATTATTCAACCATGTGGGTTGGTTCCATGATCCCTGGAATATGTCAATTATATTATGAGGGTGTGATTGGTTGTTGAGCTCGTCCCGGGACCATTTCGGTTTACACCAAGGAAAAAATGTCAGAGTGACCATGGAGTTCAAGGTCCCCAAAAGACATATTTTAAGGCCTACATTATCCACTGACAATATCTAGCGGAGTTTACAGTGGGAGAGGCAAAATAGGTGCTTTGGTAGAAAAAGGCAAGGGCCCATGGCAGAGAAATATTGTCATAATGAGTTTTTAATGAAACTTTTTGGGGAAGAGAAGATGAAGACAAAAGAAGACAAAAGAATGGTCAAACTTTATTTTTTTAAACAAAGTTGCCCTTTTTGGACACATATATAAAAAAAATCATCACATTCACTTTTTGGTGCATGGTCATTCCTCTTGGTCCACATTCGGTTTACACTTAGTGAGGGGCCCAAAGGCTTTTTAAATTGATTTTTAAAGAAATTGGACCATGGAAAAAGATCATCTTCCATGGTCCCACTTCATGGTCTATGGTGTAAACCGACCCTTATATTGTTGACACTATGCGCATGAATTACTATTCATAACATAATTATTCATAGGAACACCGTTCATTCCAAATTTATTCCCTAAATGTATTATTCATAGCAACATTATCACTGAAAATACCAACACTATTCACAAAATTCTTACTAATCAAACCGGCACTACTCATTATTCGTACCGACGTGAATTTCTTCTTATTCTCTAAGTTTTCTTCCCATAAAGGTAAGAGATAGTGGAGGCCCATGTCGGATGCTAAACAAAAAATGGAACATAGCCATGCAGTTTAATAATGTTATGGCATCTTGTTGGCTTAAATGGACGAATTTGAACACGAGCTCAATACTACAAAGTTTTGGAGCCCCACACAACACATGTGCCATGTCATCAATGATTCTTGTTTTTTAAGTTGTTATCAATTCATCCTTGTATGTGATTCAAATTAAACAATACCAATGGCTTCACATCCTAATATATTTTGCAACAACCATAACACACATGTACGCATGGAGTAATTGCAAACGCAGCCTAAAGAATGGAATTAGGAGGCACTGTTTGTGGGTCATCATCCACCTTAGGGAAATTGTCTTGGTCAGATTGTAATTACGAGGGAAGTCCAATTATTAGGATGTTATATCATCACTTGATATTCTTTTATATGACCTAAACAAAATATTCAGCAAAATAGAATGAACGTGGCCTTTAAAGCTGAAGTGAAAATTTGGACTAAGAACCCTCAATTTTATTGGCTTTTAAGATTTATAGAAGAAAATTTAGAACAAATATTAGAGGATGGGGATTTGGAACTACATGAGTGCGTACTTGTAGAGTGATAGAGCCGCCTCCCCCACGGGTGTATGTGGACAATTACAAGTTAACCCACGAGGTGTTCGCAGTTACCTCCTTTGAGATTCAACAATAGTTGCCCATATTGTATTTTGTGCACTTGTATCATTGATTTTCATGACTTTGGAGTATGTCAAGGCGATTCCACATCTTTGTTTCTAGTTGTACAATAGTAGATTCAAAATGACAAATTTCACTTTCATGCCATCACTAAGAGATCATGAAGTTTGACCATCATGAAGAAAGAATGTCGGTGCTTTTTACACTGTTGTGTTATGTCCGTTCACCCTCTCCTAGTCATGTTCACGTGAACAATGGAAGGAGGGGGCTTAGCACTTATTTTGGTAGATGGACTATGGGATAGTTAGTATTAGTGTGTGTGTGTGTGTGTGTGTGTGTATAGGGTTAAGTAATGTTTGTAAATATATATTGGTTTTTATTTTTTGGGGGAACCTCTTCTTGGAATCTTGAGTATCAACTAGAGAAAATAAATTGTTATTTGGATATTGACATTGATTTGTTTAGGGGTTCAATCATATCATTCCAATGGGTAT
Source organism: Polytrichum commune (assembly GCA_950295325.1). NCBI lineage: Eukaryota > Viridiplantae > Streptophyta > Polytrichopsida > Polytrichales > Polytrichaceae > Polytrichum > Polytrichum commune. Next base: position 46,653,220 of record OX485807.1, read on the forward strand.
CGATGTGATGGATTGTTTGTATTGTATCATGATCCTTTACAACTACTCTTGTTTGATGTTTGAGCATTTAAAGGATAAAATCACAATTTCATGCCATGAGTGCGAGAGAAAATAATATACAATACATATTGTTGATTGTTATGATACGCAATCCAAATATGTTGCAACCCAACCATGGTTTGGATAACTCCCCACGATCAAGATCACCCAACAATACATGTATTTATTGTTGCAGTTTCAACACAAAAACCTTGCAAGATATAAATGTACACAATACAATGGAATATGTTGAAACACAATACCATATCACTATGTGTTGGTGGTTGCATTCTAGTGCAGGTACAAAGGAAGACTTCTACAATCTTGCAAATCAAGTGAGAATGTGGCCTTTTTTATTATAGATAATGAATTGGTCACGTGCTCTTGGTAGGTTCTTAGGGATGATAATTAATATTTTTTGTGGTATACATATGCGTTAAGAGTATATTTCTTTGGGGGTATCAAGTGCACTCAAATGTTATACATAACACCAATTATTTTTGTCAATTTGATTGATCTTGTTATTACTAAGACAGTGTAGGAGGCGTAAATTTTTAGCACGCTCTAGTTGTTGTAAATTTTGGTTTTTGACTAACAAGTTTTGTTGTTCCAGAACATACGTGCTTGCATCCAACAACCTAACCTAACATACACAAGTGCATACATTATAAGTCTATAATCTAGTAGCTAAGGCTCCTATTCTAAAATTTGACTTACAAAGTATGCATATGGAAGGGCTATTGCTTCACCTAATTATGTACAAATCAATAAGGAGCTATGATTTTTTTTGAGATAAGTATGTTCTTTGGACACCACAATTTAAACAACATGAGTAGGGGATTTTTAGAGGCATTGATGTTTCTAATATATGTAAAGGGAACCATGTGGTATATCATTGATGAAATAATTAAATACTCATTTCATCCATTGGATGTAACTAATACAAATTTGTTTCTACAATATAAGTCATTGTAGCCAATGCAATGATGGTTTCTAACTCTAGCATTAAACGATCTGTCAAATAATAGGTCCATAGTGACCCGCTCTTATTTCGATACCAACATAACCTTATTTCCATATTGGAAGGCTGGTTCTAGAGGTCATTCGGTTGTCGATACTCAATCCACATGTTTCAAATTTTGTGGTGCATTATATAAACGCTTCCCAAATACCAAGTTTGGGAGGTCAATGTTTTAGCTGACTTGTTTTTTTCTAATCCATCTTTTCTTCACTTCTTCAACTATACTTGAGAAACAAACGATGCCGCATAATCACATCTCAATTTCAACATGTAATTGTTATCCCCGATTCTAGATAGTTAACTTTAGGTTTGACATACAACATACCATACTTGATTCTAGTGAACTTATCCTAAGATAAGGAGGGATTACCATTCAACTCACATATTGGATATAATATTCATGTGGACCTATTGTAGCTTACCCACTTCGTTATAAATGACTATGGGCCTAAAGATAGAAACACAACTAAGAGTATATAAATACTATACCTAGTATACCTAGCAAAACTACAAATAATGTTGCAATCGACCCATGCCAAGGTGGCGATAATTCATGTGCACCTCTTGTGGTTGGAGCGGCTCTTGTGGTTCTTGAGAACATGGACGAGGTGAAAGCCCTATCTCTAAGGATGCGTTCTGTAGCACAACGAGGGCGTGCAAAAACTATTAGAGGGCGAGATTACCTAGAGGTTTAGGAGTTGTTTTTCATGATCATGAAGACAATGAATCTAGTATAGAAGACAACGATGGCTTTTGAAATTGGTGACATGGTGAAATTATTCAAGTAGAGCTTCATGCCCTTACTGAAGGAGGAAACTCAAATAATAAGGACAATGAAGAGTTGTCCAAGTTTGATGATCGGCAATTAGATCATCATATGGATTGCTCAAAGTATGCGTAGGAATTGTCTACAACAAAAGACACACCTTATGTGGACATGGTTGTGTCGTTTTTCTTGATAATCAAATAAAAGGAATGGGAGTGTAAATCCACCCAGAAGTATACATTCATTCTTGAGAGGTGGAGGTTGTATAATCAGACAAGGTTCCTACTGCTACCAGCAAGGAATCTAAGAGGTCCAGTATAACTGCTAATGTGTGCTATCACCCTGAAGGGGGACTCTTCATTAAGAACCTGATGATGTGGGAGAGTCACTATGAAATTAAACCCCCTATATATGAGAAGTTCATAACGAAAAACAAATGTATATGTATTGATTGTAGGCTAGAAAATGGACTCGTGTATTTATACTAAGCTTTTCAATTTAATGTGATAAATGCCTCCACTAGATTTACAAGATATAAATTTAGAATTAAATATTTCTTACATATGAAATCCACTTTCACTTTCCAATGAGAAAATCATTGAATATTTCTTCATCCATAGCATGTAACTTAAAGACTGCATCAAACAAACAAAGACAAAAGCATAATAACTTAGCCACATTATGGAGAGCAAAACTCAATGAAGTCCATGAGCACTCCAAGCATCTTCAGTTTTGTAAACACCAAAAATTCAAAAAGAAAACCCTAACAAGAATGAACAGGGTTCACGGGGAGGTCACTTCATTGTCAAGTTGACACCACGTGCGGACAAAGTTTGCTACCCCTATATTACATGCCATATATAATTTTAAAATTTATGATGTTTTTTCTACATATACATAACCATTGATAGTATCTTTTGTATGCTTTTTTGAAATTTTTAGTCATCTTTATTTTTTTAGTAATTGTTTTAGTTCAATTCTGTGTCATTCTAGTTAGAAATGGTATGTTTTATGAAAAAAACAAATCATCAAATTTAGTTACCACTTTTAACTATGTCATAAGTATTGTGTATATCTACTCATGAATTTTTTTTGATAAAATTTTGACCCATTTTAGTGGTGCAACTTACCAAAAGAAGATTTTTTTTGGCCGCACGTGGTGTTCAACTTGACAATGAGTGATCTACCCGTGACAGGGTTGCCATTAAGGACTATTACCATATGACAATAATGGATGAAAAATTGAATTGGATGAAACTACACATCTATTGTCAAGTTTTTTGCTAAAGCCTAGGGCCCTCTTTTGTACATATACCATTGCTGAGATTTCTTAATAACCTTTTTGGAATGTACACACTAAAGAAAAAACAATACCTCTTCCTTAAATATATTATGTACATTAATGCCTAAAAAAACCCTTTCTTACACCCCCTTCTTATTATGTACTTACATGGTATGAGGAGTCCCCCCCCCCCCTCCCCGGGCTTATCCATATGTGAAGTTAGCATACAATCAAGCGGTGATTCATAACATAAAATTAGGGCTTAGTAAAAGTGTGCAACAATCAGATATGCAATCTTGTATAAGAGCAACCGATGGTGTAGACAAATTTCCCTCATGGAATCAACAATTGCTTTTGTATGTTTGCAACCAATCTTATTTTTTTAAATCGTTTTCATTTTTTTTCCATTTGTGTTGCTAAAGAGATGTGTGTATGTAACGAAAATGAGTTTGAGCCAATGCATATTGTGCTAGGCCCTGTGCTCCAATAATTGCCAAGTCTTAGTAAGAAATGGAAGGTTGATGTCCCACATTGCAGGGTTAATAATCTTAGGAAGGTTGTTGATTGCCCAATTGCAAATGTGGTCGACACTGACCAAAAGATGATCGCTCATTGTCCACAATGGAAAACCTCTAACAAAAAGCATTCATGCCAATTCATTGTGGCATGGAAGTCACCGGCCATAGAGACTTTGAGAGTATGATGTGTAATACAACCAAATAGAGAAAATGATGGGGTTCGTGTTGCATAATGAATAATTGTTGGTGAGTGTAGCAATGATGGAAAAGCTCTACATGTATGCAGAGGCTTGTGAAGAAGAAAAACACAAATATGCGTTTTCTTAGAATCCTCAATTGGCTCTAAACCTTCATGCAATGTGTGAGGTCCTTAAAGAAATTTGTCTTAATGCAACAATTCCATCCTCCATTGGCGAGGGTAGTAGTGCGATGGTCACATCATTTGAGAAAGAAAACTCTGCACCAAGTCGGGCGGTTCTTCAAGGTGTTCTCACTTTATCAAATGTTATCGAACCGAAAACTTCTTCAAGCCATGGGGGTCAAAACTTGAACAACCTCCACATTGTCAGATTGTCACAATCAACATTTATGATGCTTTTGAGGATGTTTCACTATTGTGAACAACATTGAATGTCAAAGAAAAGGTGTAGGTTCAATTTATTATGCAGGGAGTTTCTTGAGCATTGATTGAGGGTCTGATCTTCTTTTGTATTTGTTCATGCTGCTAGAGATTGAGTGCACCCTATCTTCTGGCTTTGTTGGTGATTTTTGTAGGATGAAATGCTTCTTGTGAATGCGGTTGCACTAATTAAAGTGGTGGTCACATTAAGCTGATTGCGACGAAGTGGTGGTTGAAATGAAGAAGTTGCGGAAGGATCAAAACTCTTCTGCACATGGAGTTTCCTTGGTTCTTGAAGAAACAAATGCAAATTCCAACATGGAGGAGTTAAGCCTTGAAAGTCAAGAAGTGTAAGATTGATTGTAATTGCAAGTAGAATCCTTGTAGACTTTTTTTAGCCCTAGCTATCCTCATTCTTGTGCCATAGTCATTGCACTTTTCGCCATAACGGCTTCTGTACCTTTCCATTATGGGGAAAATACATAAATAAATAAATGAAAAGAAAATATACTTGTTTTTCTTGCAAAAAGAAATGAAACTGTGGATGAGGGCATTATGCCAAGAATTCAGGACCATTTTTTGATGGGGACATTACATGTTGCCTTCATGCCCTTTGTTTGAAATTTAGCCTATTCCGAAAAGAATTGGACAATCAATAACCAAGGGGAGAAAAACAGAAGTTCTTTCCGGGTGAAAAGCCCATCAATCCCGGCCAATTAGACGACCCCAGGAGCACCGTCACTGGTTGGTCACAAGCGCCAGTCCAGATGGCAGTCGCTGAGGAGTAGAGAGCCGTGCGACCCTCGGAAATCCGAGGTGGCAGGCGACGTGGTAGGAGCAGCTCTGTGGCAGCGTGGTGTGTGGAAGAGAAGGGCTGTGCTCTCGTTCCCTCTTTCCTTATCCCCTCCGCTGTCCCCTTTCGGAGGACCCGTGCGTCGCTCGCCCACACTCCCTCAAACGCCCCATTCCATCCGTCTCGCACCCCTTCGTAGCGCTGGGCCTCCCACCTCCTCGAATTGCACCCGCAATTTTCAATTTTCTCAAGCGTAGACGGGTTGCAGCTCGTATTTGGGCCGTCGTTGTGTTGAGTGCTTTGCTTTTGTTCCCGAGCTTCGAGGTCGATTTAGCGGTGAACTTGTTGTTGACGAGATGGCGACGACAGGGGCGGTCGTGATGGGTGGCTCCATTGCTGCTGCTTCGGTGGCCGTGTCATCGCAGTCGCACAAGGCCCAGCATAGCAGCGGTGCGGCCCAGCAGAGCCTCTTCTGGGGGGACAGGTCGAAAGTTGCTCGCTTCACCAGGGCCTCCGTTTCCACCAGGTTCGTCAGAATCAGAATTCTCATTTAATTTTCTCACTCTTTTCTCTTCTCCTTCTATGTGCCGATATTTTTTCTGATTCCAACAGTCGTTATTGTTCCGTAATCAGTGAAATGCTCCAATTTGTGGTGAAGATTTTAATTGCCCTAGCTGTCGTTCGCTTCCTACTCTCTTGAGTGTATCTAGAAATTGCACCTATCCTGCGACGTCCTTCTCAATCCCGTGATGAAATTATCATTTCACATAATCCGCCCGGCACCCTTTGCATTCACAGGGGTTCAGTCTGAAATTCGATTTACTGTTTATTTTGAAACGTCATCATCAACATTTTGCGTTATTAAGGTCTTCCCAGGCGATGGCGATTCGGATATGGATTAAATGTCCATTCTAATCCTTGAATTTCAGGGTAAGGAGGCTGAATGTTTTTTAGACAGGGGATTGATGTCCGCTTTTATATATGGCTTGTATTTGTTTTTCCAGTGGGAGAGCAACCATGCCAGCAGTGGAGGCTTCCTCCCGCGTCGACAGGTTCTCAAAGGATGACATTATTGTGTCACCTTCCATCTTGTCCGCCAACTTTGCAAGGTTGGGAGAGCAGGTATGGTGTCAGGAAGGGCTGTTGAGTTGGATACTTCTGGATGCTTGATGAGCTTGATCTCGTCAGCTGTTATTGCTGCTAGGATCCCTTTGTTGTAGCCGATTATCTCATGTTCCATCCGATGGTAAATGATAGCATACAGGAAGGATGTGAGATTTTGAGGATATCGCGCTCTTGGTTGCCGAATCCATATAACCATTGTATACCTCGGTCAATTTAGAGGTACCGACTGGGTAGAAATTTTGAATGGCTGTAAGATTCTGCGTGTGATTGATCTTACAGCATCTGTGTGGTACATGGATCGTGGCAGATCAAGGCTGTTGAGGAAGCAGGATGTGATTGGATCCATGTCGATGTCATGGATGGTCGCTTCGTGCCCAATATTACAATCGGCCCTCTTGTCGTTGATGCCATCCGACCAGTGACCGACTTACCACTTGATGTTCACTTGGTACGTGACTTCCCCCCGCCCCCCACATGTTTGGTACTCTCCACGTCCTGGGTTCAGATGTGGAGTTGTTGTAGCCCACATTTGCATCAAGTCGTTTCTCCATACATTATCATAAAACTGAAATTAGAGAAAACATTTGCAAAGATTGGCTTTTAGCTCAGGTTTGTGCCTTTTCAATCCCCTCGCGAGTATTTAGTGCATGTGTTTGTAGGGGTATTTTTTCTTTCTCTCTCTTGCTATTCGGTATTTCTTAGGATGATTCTCAACCGGTGGTGTTTTGAACAGATGATTGTGGAACCAGAACAGCGAGTCCCAGACTTTATCAAGGCCGGTGCTGATATTGTTTCTGTCCACTGTGAGAATGCTTCCACTATTCATTTGCACCGAACCATAAATCAGGTGCGTCCCTTTAGTAACACCCAGTTTGCTTCTCCTATGTTGTAGGAATATAACCTAGGCAGGAAGTGAGTTTGAGCGTAGAAGCTGGGAGTTGAGCATTGGATTTCAACGTCGGTGGTTTTCTTTACGGTTGGTGAAAACAGGCATGCCCTTAGCTGTGTCGTTGAAAGTAGCACACTCCTTTGTATCCGATGTGATTATTCAAATGGACTATGCTTGTCTAAGCGTCTTGTAGAATGAAATTGGACTTTGTGCTGTCTTTGCAGATCAAGAGTTTGGGAGCAAAGGCTGGCGTTGTCCTCAACCCTGGAACATCTCTTTCTCAGATTGAATATGTCCTTGACTGTATGCATCATCTCAACTCTATATTTCGTATGCTTGTTAGGTCATATGAAATTGTACTGAATAAAAATTGGCATCGATATAAGTAGGGTATGCTATCAGTCTGTCCTAGCAGAAGTGCTCTTTGTGTATCTGATGTGGTCAAGTTTGTTAAAATAATTCCTAGGAAAAGGATGAGATAATGAGTGCTTAAGAACTACTTAAACTGAGCAACGATTGGAAGATCTGGGTTTCTACCTTATTATCTTAGTCTTTATTCAAACTTGATTGCCAATTGGTTTGGCTGTAGCTTACGCAGGATTAATATCAGAGTGGTGCTTTAGCTTCTCCTTATTTTTGGTTGTTGTGTGGAATCAGGCGTGGATCTGGTCTTAATCATGTCTGTTAACCCTGGATTTGGAGGACAAAGTTTCATCGAGAGTCAAGTGAAGAAGATTTCCGACCTCAGGAAGATGTGTGCTGAAAAGGTAAGCTTAGCCAGGATTAACAAAATATGGGGAAGGAACTCCTGGTTATTTTCTTTATCTCAGAAATTTGTACTAATAGAGGTATGTTTGTTTGTCACAGGGCGTTAATCCATGGATTGAGGTTGATGGTGGTGTTACCCCTGCCAATGCATACAAGGTAAACCTGAACTCTCCATGTTGTTGGACCTCAGGAAGAGGTTCATGATTTGTCGTTTGGGTGTTTTTGCTGACTGTTTGAGACTATGTTATTCTACTTTTTGACGGAAGCCAATTTTTTCTTGAATACCTGGATTATATTCTCAAGCCACATATCATTATGACAGGTGATTGAGGCTGGAGCCAATGCATTGGTTGCGGGATCTGCTGTGTTTGGAGCCAAGAGCTACTCTGAAGGTATGCTGAATATTGATTATTTTCATCAGTGCACATAACTCGGTTTTTAGTTAGAGGTGTCTTGTACAGATTATTTTTGGGACTCATGCCACTCTGCTTTTGTGTTCCATTTTTTGACAGCAATCAAGGGTATCAAGGCAAGCAAGAGACCTCAGGAAGCCGCTGTTGCTGCTTAGAATGCTTCTAGGATTCTCATTCTGCGTTTTGCTGAGGAGTTGTTTGTACTGTATCAGTAGTTCATTAAGGAGTTTTGAGAAATAGTTGAGGTAAACCATGTTTGTGCAGTATGAATTGAGCTGGCAGAACAGTGGTTTTCGCTAGTTGGCCGTGGACAGCTGACTAGTTTGGTCAACTAAACAATGGCAGATGCTGTTACAGTTGCCCAATCAAGAGTTTTGTATCAAGTAGATTCATCAGCTATGGAGGTCGTTCATTTGTGATATCCTGTTGGGAAGTATGTGGATTTATGTGCACAATGGACGTGCCAGTATGATAAGAGTGTACCATCTCTGATTGCCCACTATTGGATTTTATTTGAAGCTTCCATCTGAGCTTCCATCTCAAGAAATATGAAGAGAGCATTTATCAAAGCTGAAGATGCAATTTTAGTATACTGCTTGGGCAGTATCATTACATTGTGATAGTTTGGGAGTGAATCCTCTTGCAATTGTCAAGGTTATCTTCATTTCCAAGTTTCATGGTGTAGGAAGTTTCTTTTGAGTTGATTCCTACTTTATGAGTCAGTTTGGAAAGAGCAGGGCTCTCCTACATGCTCATTTGCAATCCTTTACATGCACTTTTGTGTGGCCTATTGATTATTAGTGGCAATTAACCCTCTAGGCCTTTCTTTACAAGCCTCGTTGGCATCTGAACATAATTTTGAGGATTGATTGTTATGTAATAATTTAATTGATTTAGCTAATATTCTCCAAATCTTCCTCACAGTAAACTCTCTATTGTTGAGCGGCATATATAGACATTGTAGAGGTTTACATAATATGGGTACATGAACAATAACTACAGGAACATTTTCATGGGAGTAACAGTTGCAGTGACTAATAACCAACTTCAATCAGAATGTCGGTCTACCAGAATGTGATATATAGCATTGCAAATTCAATTTTAGAACCAGCTTATTATAAATCGATTCCTCATCTACATCCCAAGGATGGTGGTTCATTTTCTCCAGTCTGATGCTACATTATTGAGTGTTCTTTGCTGTGTTGGACGCTGAGCTATCCTCTAGGAGAAGATACAAATACACAGCTTCAGAACAGACAACACAAATCCATGTGGTGCACTGCTGATTGTGAAGTTGAATTTAGTGTTTTTGAGTTCAACCACAAACACGGTTGGCTTTGATATGACTAAACACAAGATTAGTTGCAACGAGAATTTGAAATTTCATTAATTTGAGCCAACCCAAGAAAGGAGGTCTTAAACAACCAGCATATGCAATGATCTCCTTGGTTGACACTATTCCATGCAAAAAGTTAGCCAAATAAAAAGGCAGATAGATCCCTCATCCTTGGCTCGAGCAGCAACAGAAATGGTAGATCTTGCATACTCGTAAGAAACTTCATGAATCACTGATAGTGGGAACTTAAACTTCATAAAATGGTGCCAATAGCATCCTACATCAATACAAAAAGCTTGATGATAAATGGTAAGTGGAATTGACCTATGTCACCTACTGACGGACAATCTGTCCTTGAAATGCATGTTCTGCAGGTACAAACATCCAACATTTCTCAAGAACCAAATACTAAGTCTACAAATTTGGAAAGTGTAGACTTAGCAGGAGTTGCAAGGACAGTTGAACGAGGTCCGTTATCTGTGCGCTGCACATAGTACGAGCGCTGTGAGGCCTGTACACTGCCTGTCCCCCAGCTAGACATTCGAGGGGCTGTTGTCATTGATCCAGGCTGTTCTAATCTCTCTGCAAATGCTTGCCGCTGAACTGGGTCTAAGGGCTTCACCCCAACGATAAGAGAATTGTTGAGTAGCATGCCATCCTTCAGGAGAGCCTTTTTTGCATCATATGAATTCTGTTCACCACATACAAAAAAGTTGAGTTCTTCACTGGCTAAGAGAGATAAGGACAAGCTAAGATGTATAACAACTAACCTTTTCAGACAAAGACACACCCAGATGAGTAGTTTAGACTGAAACAGATATTTAGTCCTACTAAACAATTCCTCCTACAGCTGGCTCCAGATTAGTTTTTACAAAATTTAAAAGAAGATAAATGATTCACAAGTTTACTCACGTGAGTCAGTGAGTTTATAAAGGACACTAATCACAGCATGCACATTGACCAGTCTTACCTGCAAATTAAAGACAACTACTACAAGAAGAGGACATGTACGGAATAAAGATGCCAGCAGTATGGGAGATACCAAAACGAGAGAGAGAGTGAAGGGAAGTCACCTGATATTGAATGTGAACCCAATTCGCCCCACCAGGTCCAGAAACGTGATTCACAATTGGACCACACTTCTCAAATTCCCGCATCACTGTGTTTGTTTCCCCTGCTCCAAATCTGCATCCAACAATTTAGTTTTTGAAAACGAAGCACACACAATCACCAGATTGCACAAGAATTGCACGCAGAGAAACTTAACAGCTAGGTTTGTTGGCCTCCATTTCACTTCAGACTTGTTCTATACAGTCACAGTACCATTGAACACTGATGTCCTACAGATGCAAACCTTTCGACTTTTTGTGTGTGACTCACACTATTGTCTGCTCTACTTGCGGAATGTAACAACCAGTTAAAGCACACAAGCAAGTATAGGGCGAAGAACGATACCCAAAAACTGTGACCCACTCGTCTCCTTCCGCAGTATTAGCGGCACCGCTAGCTTGCGGAAGCTCCGGTCGAACAACATCCCGTGGAGGTTGAAGTGCAAGCAATCCTCCGGGTGGCTGTTGTTGTGGTTGAACAACCCCGGCCACAGGACTGCCTCCCTCTCTTTCACCACTCCTCCCTGGCATGCTTTCTTGAGCACTGCGATCCCTTACAGACGACCACCAAATGGGGCTGCCAGATGACTGAGTCTGAGGGGGAGTAGGGGGAGATGCAGATGGCAACGCATGCCCTGGCGTAGAGTCACCATAGGTGTAATTGTAACCTCCTTGGGCAGAGCTGGAAATTCCGAAAGGGGATCTCCCATCTCTATATTTGGCAGACTCCGGAGACTGAAACGTTGGATCGGCTCCAGATGACGCATCAACAGATCTCTCAATGCGATCTTCCAGTGTATACATAGGCGGAGGGGGTGGGTCGTTGCCCCCTAAATTCTCACGCCATAGAGCAGCTGCTGCTGCAGCTTGCCCCGGAGTCCCATGATCCTTTCTAAATGTTCGGGTAGCTGGGGACGCTGACAAGTCCTTGTAGAATAGAGACTGTGGCCTACCTTCTCTTCTTGAACTTCTCGGCTGAGTCCCTGGCGTGGCCATGCCTCTATGCCCTCCTCCCAACCTACTGCACGTATACAAAAGTCATTTCAGTAATCCTATCAATTGTGCTCTACAACATGCATCATGCATTTCACAGATTGCGGTGATATTTAATGACCACCATTGAAAGCTCGTACTCATGATTTCCCCGATACGACCAAAAACATAGAATACTCATACCCTATAGCTGCGAAATTTGGTGGTGAAAAGCAAGCAGCACATAAAAGTATGGAAGTGAGAACAGTCGATCTCAAGAGCATTAAGGTAGCGATAGCGCAGGAAATTGCAGACATTGTGCACGATAAAGACCTCCTATGATTGACTCAAAATACATACGTGTTCAGGGTATTTAAAATGTGATGATTGTGCAAGTTCTCTGTTATATAGCCAGCACCGACAACCCTAACAACGGCCAAGCGACCTAAAACATCATCCGCCGATATTTCAAAAGCCCCTCCAACTGCAAGACGCAAGACACTCAATCCACATTCGCTTGCTCTACGATGCAAAGTAGACTGCTACTTTGCATGCTCTCTCAAACTTCGCCACATTCAAAAATACTGCGCAGTCTCACAAAATTTCCGCTACGACCGGTTCGGACCAAAAGCTCGGATTTCGTTTACTACGAACTCATTCACACTACAATTCCTCAGTACTTACAAACCACAAGCGCGTACCTGTGTGTGAATCCCCTTCACGACACAAAGTCACTCCAGCGCAGGGCAGGATGTGTCCAGTAGCAAGCCAAGAGCTAACTCCTTAGTGTAGGCAGCCCACAAGGAGCTGAACACATGCGCTCCACAAAGCCAAAGACGCTCATCGCTGGGCTTCAGCTTACTTAGGTAAGCTGAGGGGGAGGGAGAGAAAGGGAGAGAGAGAACACCAGCCTGGTGGCCATGGCCAAGTTCGCATTTGAATAGTAGGGCAGACGACGATGTTCCCATCCACGTTCCCACCCACCGCGAACCCCGCTTGTCTGTTTGTATGCACCACAGGGAGGGAAAGCAAGTGGGTCGGACGGGGGGAGAGAGGGAGAGAGGGAGAGAGGGAGAGGGAGGATGGGCTTGAGTCAAGGTAGTTGCCTTCGATGCGTACTGCCGTCGTACCCGTGCATTCGTCGGGTCTCTCTGCACTTACACGACATTGTCGCTCTACTTACTACTGCCACAGGTGAGGTCTACGTCTCTATATAGGGCATGCTATTTTTATTCCATCAAAGATGCTTCGATGCTAAGTACTCCTCGTGGATTGCCATCCTCTTGTGTTCAGCATGTTCTTGTGTGTGAGTCGTTTTGCGCTCGTCAGCTAGTGCTGCTTTAGCAATTGTATTAGTTTTTTTTTGTTGGTGCTCTCATTCTTGGCTGTGGCGATTTTACTTTCGCAATGAACCTTTTCTTGGGTTAGGGTTGCGGGGATTCATTGCCTTTCGAACATGCCCTCATGTAGTATGTGTAGATCGATCTTAGGACTGGTGACGGAGACTTGAGGGTGAAAGAAGTGCTGTGATTGCCAGCACTTGTTAGAGTCGAGTTGGGCGGCCAAAGTTGTGGCATAATTTGAGAGAAATTGAAGGAGGACAGATTGCCCCATAGTAGCTATATGTCATTACACTTCCACGGCGTCCTTCTCATGTTGTGTCAGTTCGCGATTAAGTGAAGATTCCGGTACAGTCTGCGCCAGGATGGGAATAATGCCGAGGAGCATTGCTGCCAGCTATGTTTCCTTCTCGCGTTTGTAGCTTCATGTGACCTTGAAACTAGGGTTCATTTTCGCGGAGCTTGTGTCTGGATTCAATTCTTTTCGCCCTCCCCATCCACAAATTTTAGAATTACACCAGAGGACCAATAAGTGCCACCCCAACATCTAGAGTGCAATCGAGAAATCCAAGGATTTCAAAAGGTTTTGTGCGATGCAGTGTGTGCCTCGGGGGTCCAGTTGACTTGCTGAGGTGCTGGCAATTGCGGTGGATCGTGGCAGGATAGGGACAGGCTTCAGCAATTCTACCGTCCGAACTCTTCCTTCAAAGTTAGGCGATGACAGTGCACGAAATAATCCCCCAAATCACCGTCCTCCCTTTTTTAAACATCCTATAGTAAGGATGTTGGGGTGAAGACATTGAAGAGTCTTGACCCAACAACATGAAACTTACTTCAAGTATGTCACATCCTGGTGAATCTTGTAGCTTTCCCTCCTTAAGCTTGTTCAGGTGAATCATTTCGATATATTTCATACGTGACTAACCTAACGCTCTGATGGATGGCTGCTGCCAGATGGTCGAGTTGCTGTCCTAGAGGGAAATCGGGGCTGAACCTATGCAATGTGATATTTAGTTCAGGAACCGGTAACTTGCAATAATGCATTGTTAGATTCATCCGTAAAATGATGCAAACGTAGTGCTACAATTTGGGGCTTCATTGCTACTATGTGGGTGGTTTCCGGTGGACGATTGGAGGCATGAGGTGGATTCTCGAGTGCACTTAAGTATAGTTTAGACATTCGGTAGACCATGAGATTGGCGATCGTTTTGTCAAGGTGCAATATTCTATGTTCTGGATAGATGTGAGAGCGACTGTTAAGAGGATATCCTTCTAGATACTAGAACCGGTGAGGAAGATGACGTCGAGGCAAGTTTTCTTTGTTTTCCTCACTGTTCTTCTTGGATGTGTTGGATTCTGTAGGTGCTTAACAGCAGTGGGCAGGGTACTGTTCTATTAGCGCACAATGGATTGGACTACTGAGGTGGTACATTGGGTCATTCTCATGCTCGAGACAGAGGACAAATAGGAGGCAATGTGAGTGGCAAGAGCCTACAGTCGGTCACAGCTGTGGTGGAACAATCGAGTGGTGGTGATGGCGCAGCGAGTAGCTCCATTACGAGTCATTGTTCCGACTCCAACAAACCCATTTTTCCAAACCCCTCGTCCTCCATTGAGAAAGAAAAGACCCAGTTATGTGGGTGGCCTTTTTCGAAATGTCATTGGCGAGGAACAATTATCTTCATACAAATCTAATGTGCCAACCTTGTCTACCTTAGTTAAGTCTCCCTTGCAATTCATTGTCGGGGATATCAAAACCCGTAAGATTGCGGTGTTTCTACTCCTAAGCACTGCTTTCATGGTGGTGGAGTTTGTTTATGGGTTCCACAGTAACAGTTTAGGCCTTATATCTGATGCTTGTCACATGCTCTTTGATTGTGCAGCGTTGGCTATTGGTCTCTATGCTTCTTACATTTCTAAGCTTCAGGCGAACTCCAGATTTAATTATGGATATGGCAGATTTGAAGTCATCTCTGGTTACATGAATGCTGTCTTCCTTATCTTGGTGGCCTCTCTTATTGTGCTGGAATCATTGGAAAGGATTCTTGACCCACCTGAGATTTCGACTGAGAGCTTGTTGGTGGTGTCAGTAGGAGGCTTTCTGGTTAACGTTGTAGGTTTGCTTTTTTTCCATGAAGCACATCATCACCATCCTGGTGGCTCGTGTGCACATGTGCATAGCAACAAGGAGAAGTCTTCACCTGCACAAATTCATCTCAGAGCTAATGGTGGAGACTCCAAATTTGTGGATATTGAGGATCATCATCATCATCATCATCAAATTCACAAAGGTCAAGGCGAGGAACAAGGATGTTCTGGAAATCATCTTGGTTATGTTCATAAAGTTCATGGGCATAGTCATGCAGCTGAATTTGGAAACTGTGAAGCAACACATGCACATGGAATAGATTGTGGTCATCAGCACAATGACCATGTGCATAATGATGGACCCCAGAGTCAGAATTTCTCTCACAGCCACGTGGATATGGATTGTAGTTCTTGCAGTGGTGGACATGGGCACAATCATGATCACCACCATGAGCATGAACATCAGCTGGCACACCAGCATACGGACCACAACATGCAGGGGATATTTCTGCATATTTTGGCAGACACCTTGGGAAGTGTTGGGGTGGTGGTCTCTACGTTACTTATCAAGTACAGGGGTTGGTATTTCACTGACCCAGCTTGTTCCATCTTTATCTCGGCACTTATCATTGCATCTGTCATCCCTTTGGTCAGAAGTTCTGCAGAGATGCTTCTTCAGCGAATGCCAAGAGGAGTTGAGGGGCACATCCAGCATCTTATGAAGCAGGTGAACGCTATCAATGGCGTTTCAAGTTGCCAAGCTTTGCATGTCTGGACCTTCACAAACACAGAGGTTATTGGCAGTTTACACCTGCTTGCTACCAGGGGGACTGATAAGGAGCAGTTGCGGACTGCTGTTGCTCGCACTCTAAAGAGAGCTGGTATAACAGATCTTACTCTTCAGGTGGAGACTGTATAGCTACCTGCACCTGCACAAGGGTGTCCACCAGACAATGGCCAAGTGGTAGCAGCTATGTCCATAGGTACGTATGCCATCAGATGCTCTTGATTTGCTGATGCAAGCCAGCAGGCTTTGGATGTGTTGGGATTGTGAAAGGTATGTATTGTAAAGGATATCACATATTTGAAAAACACAAACATGAGGCACATTTGTGGTTACCTACTATGAAGTTTTGGGACACACAGCTATCTTCTTATCCGACTCTTATCAAGCAAGTATGTTTGAGACCTGCTTGAAGTTTTACAATTTTGAAGAGACTTGTAAGCACAGAAGAGTCTGTTGTCATTGTGAGATGAGCTTACAATGGCTGTGACTTGGTGCAGGAGTTAATTTCCTCTGGACTGGCATTACTGTAGTGACAGCAACAATATTCACTGCTGGAGCATATTATTTTCTGAAGAAAATTTATTTATGAACTTGATCTGCACAGCTTGTGGGGTGCCTTTCATCTGGTTCTTATAACCTTTTGCATATAGAGCGCTTAATAGGTCATTGCGAAGGGACTTCCAGTGGTCGCTTCTGCATTAAATTGAGATGCTTGAGTTATCTGAAAGAAAAATATGAAGAGATAATCAGCTATTTTCCTGCATCTAGGATTCTGTCCTATGGCTTGAATGGGTGGAGTTTTTCTAGAACTGAAAATTACAGGGCAGGTAAAATGAGAGTGGAATGTGATTTTTGTGATTGTGTGTTGTCCTATTCCTTCATATGTGATGTATGAAGAGTTGTATTTTGCTGCAGCTGTACTTCTGCAGGAGCCTGTTCTGAAACCAGGCTGGGGATTCGTGGCACTCACTGAAAATCATCCATCCAAGATATCGTGGATGAAGTGGCTCCAATAAAAAAAGCCCCCCTATGGGGTTGAGGGCCGATTCATTCGAATGTGACGTCACTAGACTAATTCGGGGCCTTTGACTCTATTTCCGGAATCAAATTGCCCAAAAATAGCCATTTAGATGATTCCTGTGTTTTTTCCATCCGCACGGATGATTTTTAGTGAGTGCCACGAATCCCCGGCCCTGAAACCACACCTTATATTTCTGGGGAATTTTATATACCTACTTAAATATAGCACAGATGGGTCCAAAGCTATTATCAGCATTCTAGGGTGCAACTATGATGCTGACAAGATTTCAAATGTCTGGCCAATGTCTGTTGTCATTGTGATGGGGCAGCACTCCCTGTTGTATCTGCAGACAGAAACATTGTACTTCTCGTAACGTACTGCCTAAATGCTACTACAATTAGGTTAGGGTTTGATGTTTGTTCTTCTACCTTGAAGTGTTGTCAAAATGTTGACACAGTTAGATCAACATTTTGAGTTACATACTCTGCCAAAGGGTTGCATGAATGTTGCAGAAGGTAGGCTAGGGTTCAGTATTTGCATATTCAGCCCGAAGGGTTGCCAAAAAGTTGCCTTATATAGGCTACGTTTTAATGTGTGCATACTATGTCCATACTGTGTGCATACTACGTTTTAATGGACTGCCCGAATGTTGCAACATATATGTTTTCCATTTCCTTTTGACATCCTTGGCATGTGTGTTGCAGTTTAATTCACTTTTGAACGCCACATATGGACTATTTGTCCCAAACACCGCACAAAGATGTGTGTAGCTTAGGGTAGGGCAAGTTTAGTATACTTCCATGCACTGTTTATGCCAATTATTTTGCTCCAACCATGCGGCTTCCATGTCATTATTATCCATGTCATTACTTTCGGTAAAAGGTTTCAAGTACAATAAACACAAACCTTTGTTTGACCATAAGATGTTGTCCAAATTTAATCACTACTTAAATACCTTTAAGACCAAGGTTGTGATGTCTCTGTCTTGTGACTTATATTCACGTGTGCCCATTCCTCACTTATACCACAAGGAAGTTAACCCGCCTCCGCAATACCTTAAACAAGGCTTTGTACAAAGATCACAACAGGGACAATGGCCCCATTCATTGCCTTTGTAAGCTTGGATTGTACATGTCAGAGGAGGGACGGAACCAGTGTTGGACTGTTATAAAAAATTAGTTATACCAGCCGGTTTAGGATATTGAAGATTCGCTAGAAACATAGATGGGTAGGGTACATGGTATTGTAGATTTCCAACTTTCACAAATATAGTACTGATATGAATAACGTCAAATGCTGCAAATTCCAAACAGTATATGAATATGAATATCAACACATTTGATAACAGTCCATTATCAACTCGGGTAGGTTTTTTTTTTGAAACACATTCACACTGTGCTGGGGTTTTTTTGCAACACATTCACACATGCTAGGGTTCTTTTTTTTGCAACACAGACACAAAGTGCACAGGCACTGGTTAAAGTCAGTTACAATGTTGCTTATCTTACGAAACTAACAAAGCAACAGGGTTTTGAAAATGACACAGCTGCTCTTTACGAATTCAGAATCGTGAGCACTAACATGCGCTAAATAAGAATTCAGAATCGTGACTCGAAACCATGATCAGACTCGAAACAGCTATGCACATTGACACAAAACTATACACAGACTCGAAACAGCTATGCACATTCACTAAAAACCAGCGATGCACATTACCAAATGACTTGCAATTACACTGATTAATGACAATCTTCAGCTACTGTAACACGACTAACACAGGAATCATGCAATTCATGTGCGTTGATGTTACTCCTCGCAGCATATCCAAGGTCCGCTATGACATTCCAAAACCGTGAACTGCAGGCACAAATTCAAACGATCCTGTTATTTTGAATCAACAGCCCAATGGTGAGAAATTGAGTCACATGCTATCCTTGCCTTCAGGTAACAAGAGCATCATACATCTTCATTGCCACTACATGACAGCAAGCAGCTCGAACCAACAGAAGCAGCAAGGAATAATAAAAAATCACCAAAGAAATCCCACATACCTCTAACAGTCATACAGCACATGCTACTCCTCATCTTCAGGCTCCTCTTCGAAGTAACCAGCCTCCTCAATCTCAGCTTCAAAATCATCAACCTGTTCCATCTCCTTCGCAAAATACTCTTTCACATCTTTGACTACCAAGGTGATCTCACATTCATGCCGAGAATCCTCAGGCCAATTCTTGTTGATCATTATCAAACTGTCCAGGTTATTCAGACCAAGGCGACAACGACGCAAACTAGTGAGCACACCAGCGATTGAGAAAATGCGCTCCGTTTCAATCTGAGATCCTGGAATGGCCAAGATTTGACGTGCAAGAAAGGCTACAGATGGGAAACAGGAAGCATTCAGCTTCCACCAAGTTAGGGGCTCCTCTGCCTCAGGATGCACAATAGTCAGGCGACGGAACAAAGAAAGCTCTGCAGTCAGGATACCTTCACAGGCTTCTTCAGCAGACGCAGGAGCACCAAACAGAATTGACGATGGAGCAGGGTCACACTGCGTGGCCGGGGAATCACCAGGGTTTAGATACTTGTGCACCTTCACGAGGTAAGGGATGAGGATTTTTCTGTCGTAGTCCTCCACCACTTGTTTCGCAGCAGCTACTCCCACATACTGAATCACCAGCTCCAGCCCCTTGAAGCGAGGGTCCAGCATCAAAGATAGCATGTTTTGAGCTTGATCTGCTACAAAATGAATTGAGAATCTCAGAAACGGCTTCATAACATCCACAGTAGTCTTCGCCATCCTTGCCTTCAGAATCTCAATTTTTGACTCGAAATCTCCCACCTGCAGAGGGGGAAACACACTGGCACTCTGATCATACACCCCCTGTAACTCAATGGACATCCGGAACGCAGCAGCCAGGGCATCTGAAAGCAACCAGTATCCGCGGGTTTGATTTAGCACGCATTGTTGCACAACTGGGTTTAGGGTCTGAGTTACGGTTCTCGCAGTTGCCCATGTCATTCCACTTGGAACGCGAGCTTGCAACTTCAAGGACTGTCTTCTATAACAAATGCTAATAGCATCAGCATACTCCTGGGTCTCCTGGAACAGCACCACCTTAGAGGCAAAGCGTGTCTTCACAGGTGTCTTCAATTTTCTTGTCGGTAGCCCCGCGTCGATGCAGGCTCTGTCCCACTCTTGACGTCCCTTTCCTGACTTCTTGGTCCAAGTGATGCAGGATTGCAGAGACTTTTGAGCATCCTTCAAACTAACCTCCTTCATTCCTTTGCACATATGCTCATCGTTGGTGGCGTATTGGCATACCTGATCATACAGGGTTCACGTAACAATGAATTAATCACCATGGGCACATACATTGACACATAAGCATCCTTAGCAACCAATTCCCGCATAAACTATCTGGCAGCAAACATAGACATTGACACATAAACCCACTTGTGCCATAGTTGCAGAACAGAACCCACTCTTCGAAGATAACAGCGAATGGCTAAGACGATTAACAAGAATTACAGTATTAGCCCTCTGAACTAATCGAACGCATAATGACAGCAGCACAATTCGTCAAACATAATCTTGTAACTTCAGAGCATATTAACAAGAGAAAACACAGTCGACAATAATCTCGAATCAACAAAGCAGTTCCCACTGTCTTGAATCTCAAATGAATGTACTCTCAAACACAATCACTTTTTAAAGCTATCTGTAGATATCCAATCTGAGTAACAAGTAATTGTTGTTGCGTTCAAGTAACCATTGCAACAAACGTATAAAGGGAAACATTGATTACTGTAAAAATCAACCGAATCATAAAAACTCTCTCGGACCAGTAAAGCTTGATCAGCAATAGACCATTCATTTCGAATTAAATTCCTAGCAATCTGATAACGAACTGTCGATTCAAATTGCTTGCAATCTGAAAGAGACGACTCCTACTCAGGACGCAGATTATTTTAAAAAAAACCAAACAACGCCAAATACAGCAAATCGACCTGCATCTGACTAACCTAAACGGGTTTGCATAAACAAGCACCAATCACTAACTGGTTTCCCTAAAAAAAACAACACGAGCAGTATGACTGACTAACGGTATGATTGAACTGTTAAACGAACTTAACAATTGCCAGACATTGACTCAAGCTGCTGGTGTTCATTCATTCAGAAACAACAAATTAAAAAATAAACAATAAAAAATTGAATGAGAAGTCCCATACATTGACACAAGCATATACCATAGCCAAGCTCCCACACAGATTGAGATAAAGAGAAATTCGCCAAAACCAGTAACAGAAAAGACATGGCCATAAGGGACTATCATACCTTTGACATGATATGACCAAAACACGCAGATGAGAAGGGCTTCGGTAACCCCAGCACATCACACGACACTGTGAGCTGCAGAGCCTTCTCCAACGTCACCAGATTCGCACCCTCGTCCTTCACACAGGCCACTATCTTGTCAGTGAGCTTGAACTGCTCTAACAAGGGCTTGACAATCTCGGCCAACGCTGCTCCTGATGTGTCTTGTGCCTCGAACAGTCCAACTGTTACATGTCTTGGAACCCAGCCCTCATCAATGAAATTCACCACCAATGCAAAAGTATCCCAACCGGTTCGCGACATCCACAGGTCGAAAGTGATCGAAGCAGTCTGACAACTGCTGATGAGCGGAATCACAAACCGGTCCATTGTCTTGGTGAGCATTGCAGGAATATGCTCACGCACCAGCTGCTTCCGACTCGGGCAAACTACCTTCGGATCCCTGCGCAGCATCAGCCTCCGCAGCCATGCAGACTCTACAATGCTGAGGGATTCGTATCCCTTGCTGATGAACAGAACTAGATCCTCCACAAATCGCTGCTGCTGCACATCATTTTTTGCGTAGGGCTTTGCATTACCAAAGTACGTTGTGATCTCAGACGGCGGTGCCCCCTTCCTCTTCTTGGTCTTCTGCCTCCCCGTGTCTCCTTCTTCCGCTGCTGCCTCCCGCACATACCTGCGCAAAATAACTCGTACTCACACATGATCAGTCGCTTTATATCCCACATAAACCTGAACGTCCCAGTAGCCGCTGGAAAATAGTCAATCAGCAACCATAGACATCGTAACAACATGACACATTGACAGCATTCGCAAATCAACTCCAATGAGCTACCGATTAAAGCAGCTCAGGAATTTGATCATTTGCAACCATAGAGCATGAGCAACCTTACCATATCAGATCAGAATCTTTCAGCAACATTACACATTGACACATAGACCTTGATGCAGCACACAGATTGAGACATAAATCATACACCTCCAATCATTTACTCAGCACACATACAGGTTCACATAATCAAAACGTAGCAACCACACAGCTCTCGTAGAGAACCATACACCAGACTAACTCGAAATCTGACCAAGTAACAAACAAATCACATCGAAATAAGTTGAATCAGACAAGACTGCAGCATCGACCTGAATCAAACATGTATTGATAGTAGCGAACCATACATCAGGCCATCTCAAAATTCCACCATGTAACAGCTCATGCACATCGAGTAAAATCTGCTACCACAAATTAGCTCAGAGTCTCAAGCTCTGCTACTTGATCATTTAGGCCGAAGTCATAAAAGTGGTCGACGTAGAAGATTACAGTTTGCAGAGCAAACATAAAAGAGTAACGAAATTCAGAATGTTACAATTCTGAGGGATTAGTTTCGGAAAGTGCCAATTGATGAGTCAGTAAATATAATCACGGCTCCACAACCGAGCTCGACACTCACACAGCCTAAGTTCATTGATCAGAGTTATGAAATTCAACATCTTACAATTCTGAGGGATCACAATTTCTGTGCATTGGCGAATGTAGTCTTGGTTTCGTACAGACAAAAATTCGCAGGATTTACTCATTTCAAGAACTCGATAAAGCAAGCACGATTGCTTTGTTCACAGGGCCAGGATCAATCAAGATATACGCATAGCCCCTCATCACCCTGCTACTGTTGAATTAAAAAAAAAATAACATAAATACACCAGGGTCGAACACAAACCTCGCAAGTTCTTGGCCATGCTCATTCTCCACATGTGTCTTCATGCTGGTGATCCCATGCGCTGGGTTGTACTGCAGAATCCCCTTCCTCCCCCTTGTGCCCCTCCGGCTTGAATTACTTGACTCAGCTTCAGTTGGGTGACAAACCCAACACCGCAACTTCTGTGCCACACTAACATCGACAACCATGTCCTCCCCCTTCAGTCGGTAGAATGCCCACACTGCACTACTGCGATGGTAGGGTCGCCAAAATAGAGCATTCGCCCTCAATGCCGTATACGAAACCCTCCAAGCTGCTTTGGACTCAGCTGCCAAACCCTCCAAATCCGGACTTGGCAATACATCACAGATCCGCTGGGCGCTCTCCAAGTCAACATAATCACTAGGATCTGCAGTTTCAGACAGTTCTTGTTGATCAAAAGACAACATTGTGAGCTCAACACACACCCAAAACCCTAAGCGAAGTCTTCAAACCCTAGGTGGAGATCAGTTCAGTTTCAGACACAAAAACGCAGCAAATTCAGAATGAGAAGTTGGGTTACCCTTTGAGTGTTGTTGCCGATCCCTTGGGAAGCATTACAGCCCGCAGCCACTCCCCAATCTGCAGTTAGAGCCACTCCTCTCCACATTGAATCGCACAAGTAGCTGCAACAAATGCTAATCACGTCCCCACCTTCACCCATAACCTACCGTACTTGCTAAAAAATCATCAAGTCCGGTTCCAATAATTGTATCACCGCATCACAAACCCGCACAAACTGTTTGGAAGCGCAGTTTCGGAAATGGAGATACCAGACACAGTATGTGTAAGCCTAGGGTTTCGAAACTTGCGATACCAGTCTGCTCGGTTTGGCACATACCCTACCCGTATCCTTCCTGATACCCGGGTCAACCCGCAATAACAGTCCAACACTGGTAATAACGGCACCTTTAAACATGCCACCTAGGTTCGCCAGTAAAAACGCGTGCAGTTGTGAAGCGCTGGTAGAGGTGGTAGATTTGTAGCCTAAACATTGCTTGGGAAGGGGTGGTCTAGACTTTTGCATGAGGTGGGTAGGTAGTTAGAGGAGGGAGGGCGGTACCTGGCTATGGACCTACCGTGTTGCAGGAGCTTTGCTTTCCGAGGCGAGGCGATGGATTTTTCCTTGCCGTTCGCTCCTGGATGATGACCCTGGCCTGGCCGCCCTCGACCTCCCTCCTCTCTCCCTTGCACTTCCTCTTCGTCTGGCGCCTCTTTCTGGAGCGTCGGTGTAGGTCGTGGGATTGCCACACCACTGCCCCGGTGCCTTGAGTCGTCGCGCATTCTAAGGTCACTCCAATTCCTCCCAATTATCTGTTGGATCGTCTGTGTGTGTGAGCTTCTTCTTCTTGGTGTGCTGGCGGATGATGACGGTGTGAGGATTGTGTCGTCAGGTCCCCGGAAGGCGTATGCATGCCAGCCGCTAGGGTATGTGGTGTCATTGTGGATCTTATCTGTGACCGCGAGTGTGGTCGGGGTTGAGGTGTGAAAATTTCTCAAAGACCTGGGCAAGAATTGTAAACCACTCACATACACTAATAAGGATTGTTCTAATTTAATCTTTGCCAGCTTTCAACCCACATAGCAATGTAGTACCGAAACTGCTGAGAATTGTACATATTGGACTACTAGATGAACCTTCAAAGTGCCGCTTCTCCCCTTGGTCTACTCCACTACATAACCCTTAGCAAGCACAAACAGCTAAACCTACTTTTGACTTGGAGAGCTGCATCTTCATTACCAAACTCTTGTGTCAACTCTTCAATTTTTCTTGCAGCAAGCAGTCCGAATTCCTTCCACCTAGTACCTCACCCAGAAGTGGGATTCGAACACCCAGTGAGCTTGCTTTCCAGCACACACTCACAGTCACTCTGCCACTCCAGTCGTAGCAGTTCAGGTGTGGTCAGAAATGTTGGGCCAGGTTCTTCAATCAAGGCAATTAACATTCATGGGAAGACCTGTTCTTAGATTCACACCTGACCACATATCATTCAAATGATGGAGTCCAATTCAGAAAAGTAAACCGAATAACACCTACACACCTTAGTTAACCCCTTGGGTCCATAATTTTTCTCTTAACCAAAAGGATCACTCAATTTCGGTGTTCCTTTGCACTTGGACCATAGGGCCAGGAGACTGACTGCAGATGTGAGTGATTCTGAGTCCAAGCATCCTATCCGAGGCTTGAAAAGTCTGACCTGGTGACAAAACAATTGTATTGACGTAAATTAGAATTTCTATCTAACCAGGGCATCAGACGACAATTACACAGTCCCAGCAGTGTTTATTTTAACTAAGGAAGCCGACCTTCATAGGAAGAGCCGATACCATTAGAGCTCCAGAACATTTTGAATGCTCAACATCTGTATGTCCTATATTTGATTATCCATATGCCAGCTTATAGGAAGATTGTTCATATGCACAGCTTACAAGAGTATATGTGCAAAGTATCGTACTGTTGTGGATGGCACCTTCGTGTTTGGATTACATTGTTGGCTCTCAAATCGGTGCAAGTTGAACTTTTGCAAGCACTCCAGCTTGCTAATACTTGACAATTTGCGTGTGAAATTCTAGCCTCTTGGAAAATACTCTTCTCTCCAACACTTTGCTTCACAGAAGATTTCAAGTATTTGGATGGTTCTAGCAGACTGAAAGCTCCTGCTGCTAGTAAGGTATGTGGGTGTTATTCGGTTAGTTTTTCCTGTTCTTCATCTTCTATTGGTCATGTTTACGTCTTAAAATTTGTGTTGCATTAGCAAAGCTCTGATTCTCTATGACAGGAAAGATATATAAAGCACATCAACAATAACACCGTATTTTTAAACTGAATGTTCTTCCCTGGTAGATTATTGCTTCTCTCTGCTTTCTTGATTTGATAATCATTTGAGTATGTAGCTCTGCGATGTCTGGATTGGTTGTCTCCTGATTATTAGTCTTTCTTCCCTGGTTACTGATATTTCATTACACTATGACGAGGAAAATGTTTCAGATGTCAAAATGCTAGGGATCCATCATGTGTTGTTGCTGAGTCCGGATTTTCTATTTGGTTTACGTTTGGTGATCATGAGCTTATGAGAATTCACAAGAAACTTTTTAATTATGATTTAACAATGCCTGGCAGGTTGCATGGTTATTCTTCTGGGCGTCTGATCCAATGGCGGTTGCTCTGATGGTGTCCTCACAATTTACGAGGACTCTGTACAGGTCAGAAGCACTTTTAGGCAGCAATGAAGAGCCAGGAAGAGGTTGTTCAAGGAAGACCACATCTCTGTCGAAGACCTCGCTTGGTTCAGAAAGGTTGTTAGGGTCTGGTTGTTGCAAAAGTTGGCAACCTCACAGTGTCACAAAAAGGCTTCCATGTTTGTTGGCTTTGCCCGGAGGAGAATATTCTGATGATGACAGCGATTCTGAGGAGGAAGGGGCCTCTAGTAACGACTCAAACAATGTGAAATTTTCAACCACATG
Source organism: Polytrichum commune (assembly GCA_950295325.1). Taxonomy (NCBI): domain Eukaryota; kingdom Viridiplantae; phylum Streptophyta; class Polytrichopsida; order Polytrichales; family Polytrichaceae; genus Polytrichum; species Polytrichum commune. The sequence goes on from OX485807.1 coordinate 46,679,640, forward strand.
TTCGGTTTTCTTGAAAAATATATCTCATCATCTGATTCACATGGACGGTAGTTCACAAAATTTCATTGGAGAATGACTCAAAGACTTCAAGCTTGGTATAGCATGAAGAAAACTTAGTTTAAGGTTAATGAAAATGCTGGTCATGTGAGGGGCTCACTGCATGTAACATGAATTTGTTTCCTGATGTATGTGTATGTGTGCCTGCCCCAGATAAACTCAGAGATATTTCGGGAACAAATGGAAAGAATGTTAGATAGTGATGATGCTGATTTCCGAGGAAAAGATCTGGCCACACTCATAAGGAAAAAGTATGGGAGATCATACGATGTGCAGTTTATTAAGAAGGTAGCATCTCCTTGTGACACTTTTCTGAAATAGCTGATTATTGGAAACCATTGGTTGCTGAGATAGTGGCCCAAAAAAGTGTCATGTAGCACAAGTTCCTGAATAAGAACCTGGCCCATTTGTCTACTGTATTGCAGGAATTTATGGGGCGACAGCTTTTAGCGATGAATGTGATGTGGAAGTACCGTGAGCAGGTACGAGTTGCAACATTTGACTACTTAATCTTCGAACCCAGTCATGGTCAATAATTCACACTCCAACTGGCACGGGTTTAAAGCAGATGCATACCAGGATACATTTTCACACAGACAAAATGAGGTGCAGTTAAGCTTATTGTCTGCTCTTCTGTGGCCGCAGCGTTCCTTTCCTCTGACAGAGGAGGAGTATCTCTTACATCTAGATGACATAGCAAATACTTTGAAGGGCTGGGGAGCTGTTTCGCATATCCGGAGCAGTCTAGCCAAGACTAAAGAACGGCCACGAATAGGCAAGGTAAACCAATTTCTTTGTCATTTCCACCATGAAATACACAATCAATTTTATTGGTCAGCATTTAATGTTTATGGGGTTTAGGATTGCTTGTGTTATTGGCATCTTCATGAGATTAGAAAGTCAAATAGATGCACCCCTTACTTAGCCATGCATTTACACTAAGCATGGGATTCAGTCTGAGTGAAAAGGTATTGTGAACCTGCCTGTTTTTCAATCAGTGAGAGGGTTTGAATTTCAAATGTGAGGTGCCATGATTAGAAATCTCCCAAGCATCAACAAAGAATCATAACAGTTTCCTCGCCACTAGGGTGATCACTGAATATTATTATCTGCATCATCACAGAAAGTCAGAAAGCAATGGTCATGCAACTCTGAACAAATATTTTGGCACCACCATGAAAGTTGTTCATTTTGAAGGTCAGCTCTGGCTCCCTGATACTTGGCTCGGCTGAGATGAAGAATGTGTTGGTCGTTGCAGGCGGTGAGCATTGTCATTGACTTGGATGAATTTGGAGGACGTGCAAAAGAGTGGATAAACAGGTGAAGGCAAGTGACATGTGCCCTGGTAATCCAAGGATTGTTTGCAGGGCTTCAGCATTTCTCTGCCAGTTGTATTTTATCTTGTAGAGGTGGCACTTATCATTGATAATTATTGGGAAAAAGTCTTTCTTTGAATCATATTTCACAATGTTGTTCTTGCACTTGCTCAATGGCAGGTTAAGTCTGTCTAATGGCTTATGAGTTTTTAGTTCGGGAAGGTTGGTTAGAGACTGGGGCTAGAAGCACATGCGATGCATATTGACAATCCACTTGCAGTTGCAAATACAAAAGAATGCATAAAACCCACATAACGTATTAAATGATATGATTTCTTGCTAATATTCATATTCACATACATCTATGAAATCCACAACTTTCGCTTCTAAGGACTAGATTGACAATACACTAAATAGTCCTTTTACTGTGGGCCAACATCAATTTTCAACCTATGCTAAATTTTCTAGTAGAAAGTGGGCCACATTAATTTTTTTTCTAGAAAATTAATATGGGTGATTATTTTATTGTATACTACTTTTGTCCTATAACCAATATTCAATGTGTTGGTTGGAAGTCTTCATGAAGACTTAGGGGAAGACCTGAGGTCTTGGACCCATGTTATTTCCACCGTCTCCACGCTTATTTTCCAACCACACTAATAGGCCTATTTAGTGTAGTAAGAGCATTGTTAACTCCACAAAAAAAAATTGGTCATTGGATCAGATTGAGAATTGCCTAATCTTGTTAGAATTTGTGAATTACAAAAATTGTCATTTCAAGTTTATGAATAGGAGTTGAGATGGAAAGGGGAAGTGCAAAGTGAAGATCTTCCTCTTTTAATAACCACATATGTTTGTTGCGTTAAATATTGAACTTGGAATGGTTATTATATATTGAGTGCATCACATTGTCATGATAGTGGGGAGTTCATCTTGTCAAGTATAGGCATGAACAAGGTGCAAAATAACATGAATGAGTTGCCTTGGCCTCAAGATTCAGCCTTAATGCAATTATAACTTGTACTTGATTGTTGTCGAGACTTGCATATTCCTTTACCTCAAATGATACTTGTTCGAGAATGAAAAAAATAAAAAATAAAATTGGGGGGCATGTTGCTTTTTAATGGACTTTTGGATTCTTAGCTTTTGTGAAGATGTGGAAATCTACATAACATTACTAAGCAGTGTGCAATCATTTCATGGGCCTTGAAAATATACCCATGGGATGCACAAACCTCCCATCGGGATAATTAGATTTAGGTTGAGCTTCAAGAATCTTATGGTTATATTCTTAGGGTCCATACTTGCTTAGTAATGTTGTATTTAAATTTGCAAAAAAACCATAAACTTATAAAATAGGTTTATGATCAATGATACCAATACCATGCAAAATGAGTCCATTGATGAGACAAGAAATTGCAAGCTCTACAAAGTAGAGTATGGTCACTAAAAAGTATAGCACAAAGTGAATATATGCCATCATGAATGAAATTGCAAACCCCACACGTGTTGCAGAATGTCTTAAAAGCCACAATTAACACGCACATAAGCATATATCCCATTCGACCCACCCCCATAAAATACCACATTAGAATCTCCAAAGCATGGAAAGTCGCCCCAAAAACAAGAACCCCTATCTCAATAAGTAGCCCTACGATACCCCTACCAATCAAATACTATCACATTCATCCCCCTCAAATACCATCCCCAACACAACATTTACACGGATGGCTCCTTCACCCCACCTACCAAAAATGTCGAAGGTTGAATAGAAGGCAATACAGCAGGATCAGGAGTCTATAGTCCCAACAACAACACAATGTTGAACTTAATGCAATACTCATTGCCATCAAAACCATACAAGCCACTCAACTGGACACGCACATATTTGCGGACAACCTCAATAGTATATAACTAATCAATAATCACATACAACACCCGACATCACAACACCATCACCATGTCAACTATTAATAGCATCTACCGTACATTAGATATACTAGACCCCACACAAAATTCACATTCATAAAGTACGCGCACACTCAAGCATTATTGGAAATGAAATAGCCGACATATTTGCCAATGAAGGAACACTTATAGGAAAACTAGCCGCCACCCCACGCATACACACAACCCATGTTACTTCATATTGGCTTGCAAGCTGCTCAACAACCACACATGATGGAGCCATCCGCAATCTTCATTGCCACCACCTTGATTCTATAATATTGGACCAATATAGAGTTGTGTTATTTAAATCTATAACATGATATGAGCATAGTTCAAACATTTTATTTCATTGCAAATCTATTGTAAAGGTGGTCATGTAATGTAAGTGGGTAACTCTCTTAACTATGGTTTTTAAACATAGGCAACAACACATTATGACTGCTACTTTTGCTCATGATGTGTAGTGACATCCCTGCAACAATTTTGCAATGTTACATTTTTAGCTTATTCATTGACATACATGATGAAAATGTTTATCTATTAATAATTTTTAGTGTGCCAATTATGATCCATGGAAGGTTAAACACGTGATGTTGAGGTCATTCATATCATCAATCATAATTTTCAAATAATTTCATAATCAAATATCAATATTTTAAAAATATTATGTGATTAATTTTTTTGAGAAATTAAAAATTGAAACCAACTCAGTCGCCTTTTATTTAACACATATTTTATAGAAAATATATGAAAATGATACTTTAATCTCATATGCCCATGCGATGATTTTTTGGTTGATTAATGAAAAATTGAGTACTTATCCTCCAAAAACCAACTTCTTGAAATAATATGCTTGGTACATCTATATTCAAACCAAAATTTTCCGATCTCATGGGCTATAAGTTATACATGTTTAGACCCTAAACCCTCAAAATTTTAATGAAACATAAGATGTCATGCAAATTGAATCATCAATAATGTTGTAATAACCTTGCGTAAAGCAACGATTAAAGCAATTAAAACAAAGAACTGATGTTTTTTCATGAATCTAATATTTCAAGAAAGTCCTTGACCAATCAAGGCTTCAAAGTCTAGTGAGCAATGCATTATGGAAATGAAATTCTAGTCAAATGCTTAGCTACTAAGTGAAAGTGAAAATGAACATATATATATATATATATATATTGGATTTTAGACCTTTAAGGTGGGTTTTGTAGTCCAATGATGAATGGGGAGAACTGACCACTACACTAAATATTGTAATTAATGTCACTTATTTTTTAAATTACACAATGCTTTAACAATTTATTGTATATTATCTCATTTTTTTCCAACAAAGGTCAAACTTGTTGTTTGGACATTATAGAACATTGACGTCTTTACTTGGTTAAAAATTTAATTAATAATAAAAAGATATATCAGTGTGTAACTCCAAATAGTAAGTGATACTACATACAATGTATAGTGTAATTAAAAACAGTCTGATTGAGTTTGTAAAATGACCAGGTGAAATTCAGGACTTTAAGAATATTACCAAGAAAATTCATTTAGAAAATACTCAAATTAATAAAGAACAACCGGAAGATGTTAACATGTGCCCGGTTGGACTTGGAAACATTTTTTCTCCACCGGGGAGGGCGGGCGGGCGGGCGGGCGGGCGGGGGTCCTCTTTTGAGGAGCCCATAGGTGGGCTCTGCCTGGACGCAGACGCGCGGGGAGGTGCGGAGGGGGGCTGTAAGGGCAAGCGCAACGCTATGGTGACTCATGTGAGCGTGTGTGGGTTGCCTCCGCCGCATGACGGGGTCCATCTCTCGCATCGCATCGTTATCGCCACGCACCGCCATCGCCAGCGGCGAGGAGCAGCAGGGAGCATTACAACGTAGCAGCTTAGAACGCTGTGAAGCCTTGGGGAAGAAAGAAAGAAAGGAAGGACGAACGAAAGAAAATGCAAACGAACAAACGAACGAAAGCGACAAACGAGGGGGGCTTGGTGTAGGAGGTATACATGCTTGAGCGTTGCAGCGGGCTGGGTGGTTGTTGAAGCGGATGGCTGTTGGTCGTGTGTGTGTGAGCTTCTTGTTCTTGGTGTGCTGGTGTGAGGATTGTGTCGCCAGGTCCTGGAAGGCATGTGCATTCCTGCCGCTAGGGCATGTGGTTTCATAGTGGATCTTATCTGTGCACCGCGAAGGTGGTCGGGGTTGAGGTCCGAGATCGATTGTGCAGGATTAGAAGTGTGTTGATTTACCACTAAGATGAGTGTTTTCATTTTTTGGGTAGTATACGCTCCGTGAAGAATTAATTGAGGAGGTCGGTCGGTTTGTTCGGTCGTTATGGATCTGCGTTTCGTTGTTTTATTATATAGTCGACGTGGATCCTTTCAGCTCGATTAAGTAATGGAAGATTGAACGGATATCAATTTGACTAGGCCTGGAGATGCGAGGTGTTCATATCGGTAGGTAAAGCGACGTCTTCTTGGACCTTCTGTGCGAGAAGGCGCTGCGTGAACATCATTATGCATGTGAGGGCTCTGAAGGCTAGGGCTTCTTCCCTTGCAACGCGCTTTATTAATAATTCAAGAAGCTGTTATGTAGGTTGTAATTCCAGAGACTTCTCCGTAGCATTCACGAGAAGCAAAATCCTGTGCATGAAAATGGCTCCCTCACATGTCTCGGGAAATAGTCATCGTCACTGTGGGCGAGCTCTTGCAGGGTTAGTCCTTATGCTACTAGTCCCTTATTGGTGCTTGCATGGATGCCATTTGATCGGAACTCAAGTTGATCTGGATTTGTTATGAGGATCTGATTGGGATTGAAGCCAAGGTGGTTACTGCTTCTCATCTTCTCCTTCTCCAATTTTGACACTCTTGTGTCTTCTCCCTGCTGGTCTAACTCGAGGGACGTCCCCCTTCCGTGGAGAACCTGTTGCTTTGGGTTGTGGGTGGGTTATCTGATGACGCAAGCAAGGTGGAAGGTTTTGGTCTAGGGTTTTGGGTGGGCGAGTAAACAACGCCAGCGGGATGAACACAATCTTCTGCACGCAGTGGGCGTCTTTTGATTGTGTGGCATTGGGTTTTCTTTCAAATTCTGTTTGGGCCCTGTATTATCTCTTTTTATCACATGTCAGATTGGAAGTTGTTCTGAAATTTGAGCAAGCTTCTATTAACCTCCATTTCCTGTGGGTGTGGGTCTTGGAATTGGTAGGGAATGTGTTGATATTGGTTTGTTGAACAGAATTAGGTAGTTCCGGTGCCTGCAGCAAGTAATTTTTTCTGGCTTATACTGCTCCTGTTTGTGAGTGGTCTTAGAGGGATTTTTAGATTGTTTCTGCATCCTTGATAATGGTTTAATTATTATTCCTATGAGTGAAAAATCGCTTGGCTTGTTTCTCGTGTACCCTTGAAATGGTAGAGAATCTTGACAACAAGAAGCTGAGATTTGGATATTAAATCACTTATGAATCAAATGTGTTATGTTTCAGGTTATTTTAGAGGAGGTTTGAGAGCTATTATCAACCAGTTGTTATACTGAAGATTCACTCTGGCCGCCTAGATTTCCTACCCGACTCGCACTGGTGGGCAAGTGTGGGGCAGAGCTGGCTACTGCCCAGCCCTTGCTGGACATCAAAAGGCTAGACATTCGCAGGTCTTGTTGAGACAGGATTTACTGGAATTGAAGAGCATAGAACACCTCATGCCAAATTATCTGCGTTTTCTAACTGATGTAGCTATTTCAGAAGTTGGGAAGGAAACAGAAGCAGTGACATTTGCCTGCATTGGTTGAGATGGAGGAAGTGATAGAAGAGGAATTGACTGCTCTAGAGGCTATTTTCTATGACAGTTACAGTAAGATCAGTGAGAACAGTTTTAGGGTTAGGATTGACCCGGACGTAGAGGAAGAAGAAGGCACCGATGTTCCTCCGCCATTGTTTCTCGAGTTCCTGCTGCCCGAAGGTTATCCGCAGATAATACCAAAATTCGATCTTAGTAATTTGAATAATAGTAACTACCCGGAGGTTGTCAAAGCATCTATACTCGAAGGCCTTCAAGAACAAGTATGTAAGTCGGTCCATCTCATCCTTGTTGGTGCTTGTCATCTGGCTGTGGATGCCTGTCCTCGTTATATGGTTAGACTAGCCTACTGTGAAATTTTGGACTCGGCATTGCAAGTACTCTCGATGGTCATCAAAAAAAAGTTGAGGGTAACTTTGAATTCGTTGTTGGCTGTTGGGTAATTTTGCTGAGCATGGCTGGCAGATTACCCACATGCTGGGTTGTCACAAAGTGGGCACACTTTTGTCCCCCGCTATCTAATATATCGAAGACATGTCCAAGGTAGTCTAGGAACCCCGAGCTCTTGTCATCTCTTGCTGTTCAAGCATATCGTTGGGATTCAGATGATTCTGTGTCTTTATTTATGTGTGTACTTTTTAAACAGAATATACACTCATTTATATGCCTTCACCACAGTTGTGTGATTCAATCTTGCTTGCAGATAATTGCTCTAGAGCTGACTGAATCCAGTATCCAGTGGAAGTTATGTTAAATTGTGGTGCTCAGAGGTATACACTTATTTCTCATGTACAGACTCCCTTTGGAGATGAGGTAAGGTGGTTAGTAATTTGTGTGACTGGAATGTGATAGGCAGAGGAGCAGAAAGGTGAGAGCATGTGCTACAACTTGGTGGAGTGGTTGAAGGAAAAACTTCATGTATATTATGCCCAGAAGCGCATTGCTGCAATGCAGGTGCTCTAAGATTCACTTCTCAATGGTCGTTATGGTTGTCTCTTATGGTTGTGTTGGTTGCATGAGCTTCAAGCAGTGTTATCAGCTTGATAAGATGCCAGTTGGTGACTTTCTCGCAAACTACTTTGATTGTTTCAGGAAACTTTGTTCTCCTTGTTTTGGGGAGTTCAAGCTTCAATCATCTTGCTGTTTAGATTTTATTTATTTATTTAATTCATTTGAGCGAACTTTATGTGCTTACTGCAGGAGAGTGATCATTCAGACAGTCATGAGCAACGTCAAGTGATGGGTGCTGGCAAAAAAGATGCATCAGGCAAGGAGAAGATGACAAAGGCGCAAAAAAGACGTCACTTTGACAAGTTTGGGGCGGGTTCTGAGAAACCTCGAGGCTGGGACTGGGTCCCTATCCTCTCTCATGTATGTCTTCTCTCGTTTAGTGTGGTCCTGCTTAATTAATCAGGAGTCATCATTGTTTTGTATTCAAGATAACAGATTCCTGAGCATAAGATGTATGAGTCTGTGATTCTCATTTAACTCACATGCTAGTCATTATTAAGCATCATCTTCAGTGCTTCAGTTGCCATCTATTTTAATGCTATTGTTTGTGTATTTTGAGGCAGCCAAACCCAGTACTTCATCTTCGTAAAGTCAGGCTCTGGGATTAAGTTCTAGGTCATTTGAGGTAATTGACAAAGGGGATGGATGTTTGTTGGTGTGCAGTTGGGTCAAGTTCCTCATGGTCTTTGACATGGTGCTTCAAGATATGCATAGACATCTTGACTTCATTGGAGTATTTTACGCAGATTATATATCGAGGTGTGCATTGCAATTCAGCTTGAGGCCCTTTTATATTGAAAAGGAAAAGAAAAAAGTAGCTGTATAGTGCTAGGCAGACTTCATGAGAGTCATTCACAATCAAGACAGCTGCTCAAACTAAACTAGTTATTGGCTCCATAGAGGATTTTTGATTGAAAACATCCACTTGTTGCAAAAGGATAAGATTTAAAGGCCACCCTTGTCATTGCAATATGGTACCTTCACATCACATAAAGCTAGGATGTCAATGTTTCGGTGCCGAGACCTCTCCTTTTTAAAATTGCAGGAATTGATCAAGCTTGCAGGATTTCCTTGTGCTTTGTCCTTTTTGCTAAACAAATGCAAACATTTATCCATATTTGTAATTGTTTAAACTAACCACTTCTTAAGAGTAAATCTTGATATTGAACATAGTGGGAACTTCGATTGTCCTCACTTTGGTGAGTGTGTATTAATGATGCTCAGTGAAAGTCAGTGGGCAATGGGATTCTTTTTGAAAGATGTTCAATGAGAATATGCCAGTGGGATTTATCATTGTTGTTGGCATTCAGGTTGCATAGTCTTTTGTTGACCAGTATGATGGTAGTTCAGACCCAAAAAGTAGTTCCAAGTACACATCTAGTTCATTTCTTGAGAGGTAATTTGGATAGCCAGAGGGTTTGTCGTTTTTTTTCATTTTTTAATCAACCATCCAGTGTTGTAAATGTTGCATTAATGATGAATTACTTTCACATAAGTAAGTGTCTAGAAGGTTGAAAATAATAGATATCAACATTTACGTTAGCCAATATGAATTTTAATATTTTGTTGATTGTTCTGAGTGACTGCAGACCAATCATCATCATTGGTATCATTCAAACTCTGATTCTGACCTCATTGGATATTTGAAGCCCTTATCATTAAGTGTTACTTTAGCACTATTGATGCTCTGCCATTCTAGAGAATTAACTGGTTTAAAACCATCTTAGATGTACTTCCAGTTCCATTAACCTTTTTGGTTTCCAGAACTTTGAATTCAATTTCATTTCATTTCATCAATGGTGATCCAATTGAGTCTTTTGAAGTTGCTCAGTCACTTACAGGCAAATGGTACCCCCTCTGGTGTCATGGGGTATAAAAGACAGAATGGACTTCACAAAATAGAACAGTGAACATTGGAACATGTTCGTATTCTTCATAAGCATGATTGATGTAGAATCAAATTAATTTCAAATTCTTGCATTAGAATGTTTGTGTAGCATATTAGGGCTGGTTCACACAGGGTCCCACGTCACTTGAGGTCAGTCCTGCAATCTTAGTCATTTGAGAGCATGGAAATTGGGACTTACCCCTTCGCACAGGTCCCAAGTCTACATCTGAAGTATGGCATGGATGTCAACATGGCATCAGTTTTTGGAGATGAGGCTTGAGACTTGTGTTGAGAGCAAAAAGCAAAAAGCTAGATCCAATTCTCAACACAAGTCCCAATATTTTTTGCATTAAATAATTAGGATTCAACTTTAATGAATATAAACCATATTTGAATGGTTTGTTCAGACTTAAAAATTGGAACTTTGCCTCCATGTTGGCACTATAATGACATGAGTGGGACTAGGGACACCATGTGAACAACCCTTAATTTTGCAAAATGATTAGAATAAGTGATAATAGTTTAAAGCTAAAGTAAATCTTGGACACTCCCACACACGAGCTAATGGTCAATTTCTATGTTGTAGTGTAATCATATGTCATTGTGAATATAAAACATGGACAATGGCATTGTAGACTCTTGCGCCTGACTGATGCATAAGTTCCCAAGCAAATTCAATTTCATTGGTTTTGATATGAACCAATCCCATTGAAACTTCAAAGTGGAAATCAACATAATAGAATGAAGAAGAGTAAAATCATTACTATGAATGTAGAAGAAATATGCTTTGTGAAATAAAATTGACCTTTTCAAGTGCAAAGAAGAGAGAGGAAGGAAGACAAACAACCATTCCATTTTTTCTATTTTAAAACTTATCTTCCACTCTAGATATCATACCTCATCCAAAAAGGGTGGGAAGGTGCTACTTGGGCTTATTCAAGCCAAATGCTCCCTCATTTCTATCCCTTTAGTTTTGATTGAAGGTGGCACAATATTGGCCCATCTATACATACTATTCATGTAGCAAGGCAAAAAAATAAAAACATAAATTCCTCTAAAATGGGGCCACATTTTGTATCATATATATATATATATATATATATATGATGCATTTTATTATTCAACAGTTGCATTTAGGTGGTGGCTTATATTGGCCTTCTCATGGTTGAGGCTAAGTGAATTTTATTACCCATGCCATATATATCAACTTTGGTGATTCAATCAACTTACCCAATTCAAAGCTCCTCACCCCCAATAAATGGTAAACCTACACCCCAATTGCATAATACTACTACCCCCTTTTTGCTTGAAGTTGCTCCCCCTCGCATGTACCATTGTTGTATGGCTTGGCATTTGCCCCCCCCCCCCCCCCCCTTCTACATACTTGGGCCTATGATGGTTGACCAATGCCTTCATTTTTATGGCAACATGCTCCAAAGCCTTTCAATTATAATTTTATTTATAACTACATCATATTGTTAATTCAACTAAATGTTGCCTACATTACTAAAAAAAAATTAAGTTTCTTTCTTTCTTACTGAAAAGGTGAACCGATATGATACCATGCTACTCCATATTGGTTTGGCTATGAGATAAAGACTAGTCCAATAAACCTTAGTACTCCCCTTTTCCTCTGCTTTGTAACTAGATAGTGGCCCCATAGCAGCTCTTCACATAGCAATCCCCAATACACAACCAAGATCCCTTACATTGGGGGCACATTGTTTGGCACCTCTTCTTGCACACGGCACATTGCCATTGTCTTCTCAATTTTATTAGGTAATGTTGTCATGCAAATTTTGGCTTCCATTTTGAAGGGCTTGCCGCCATTCACTTAAGCCATTTGAAGCTAGCATCTTAGCCAACCTCTATTAGCTTAGCCCCATGATTTGATAAATATTGAGTAGTAGCATCAAGGTCTAAACCGAATTGAGCAAAAGCGGCCAACAATAGATTTAAGTGCTCTATTGGCTCCTCCCCATGTTGCCTAGCATCATCTCCTTGGATAATCCACATGTTTGTTATAGGAATGTCTAGCTTTAAGATTATTTGATTTTTAATTGAAAAATGATGCCACCACGTTTGTGTGCACACTTGGCAATAATATAGACCATGAAGGTGGTATGGACCTCATGGCCTACAAGATCAACACCTCTCATGAAAGAGGTGTATTCAAAGTGCATTAGGGATGTTGGGATGTCAACCATGTCTTTCTCTTGCTTATGAGGCACAACCACTTTTTTTGGGGGGGGGGGGGGGCAGGGGGGGTTGTGGAACTAGCAACTCATGTATCGTCAAGAGTAAATCAATAGAGGTGAAGAAGTTTTCGTTCAAAACAACATGACCTTTATTTTCTAAACCACCCATCAAGTGCCTCAAAATGTTGGCACCTTGTGGGGCTTCACTTTTTTACTTTTTTCTTTCTTTCTTGTACACAAACTCAACTTCGGCTCCCATTGTCAACCAATTGAAAATTTTTTTTTTTTTTTAAAATGATGAAGTGATCGCAATTGCACTCAACCAACTCAAATGAGGTCCTCTTAAATTCAAATGACCTTCAATGTCTTCAAATATGTATAATTGCATTCAACTGACTAAATCATGTCCTTTTCAATTCAAATGACCTCCAATGTCTTCAAATATGCACAATCAAAGCATGTCTTTTTCAATTCAAATGGTCTTCAATGTCTTCAAATATGCACAATTGCACTCAACTAACTCAAATAAGATCCTCTTAAATTTAAATGACCTTCAATGTCTTTAAATATGGCCAATTGCACTCAACCAATTCAAATAATGTCATCTTCAACTCAAATTTTCTTCAATATACTTACGTATGCACGACTTCATTCAACAGCCTCAAATCAAGTCCTCTTCAACTCAAATGACCTTAATACCCTCAAATGTGCACAATTGCACTCAACAACCTTAGATCACCATTCAATTGTATGAAATATACATTCAACCATTAGAAACATTCCAATCAACACTTACAACCTCCAAATGTGCACTTGTACACCTACAACCCTCCAATCTCTAAATTTCAAACACCAACTGATGCTCCAAACGTGTTTTTAATGCACTTCCAACTTGGAGCACCCCAAAGTCTCCTCCAAACATTAAAACACTCAACATTTATTCCCTAACCAACTAACAATCAAATCTCTAACTTTAGAACTTTTGGGCTAAAAACTATTGAAGCACAATAGAATTATAGATTAGATTGTCTAAGCATATCCACATATACAAATGCATATGAATAATGCTTGGAATGAGATGATCGCCTCCACTCCTTGTCTTGCTCTTTATTGCACTTTTTCTCTTTGGTTCATACAATGCATATGGGATATCTCAACTCCCACTTCCCACAAATCATATGGGTTTATTAAAACCTTATTCATTCTTGTACCTCTAACAATCATAATTTTGTGACTTCGAGCAATCTAATGCACTATATTCTACACTCTTCATTTTTGAGCAATGCCAATAATGTTGGCATGCAATACACCGAGCGGATCATAACATTACATTGAGAAAGCTACCATCTTATATGGATTTGTAGCTCCACTACATATCTAAAACAAAGAAAATAGAGAATACTTTGCATTTGTGGCTAATTCACAACTTCTTGTGGGATAAGATGGGTCTACTTTAATGGAATCTTAATCTAGATACTTGGACTTGTCGCCCACTGGGTCATCGTATGAAAATGAGTGTAACAAGGTGTAATCTAGAGTAGGAAAAATGAAAGTACCTTTGATGCATGCACTGCTTGTTGTCCTAGTCAAAGAGGTACTTACATGAACATGGCTTGACTTAATTTTGTTATTCAATGCATGCAATGTACAATTGTTATGGGACATGCTATCAAAGAAGTCTATAATCTAGTGCAAAATTCTCCAAAAGGTATGGGAAGATTTGAGCTACTTATTAGTACAAGTCACTCCAATTTCTAAAGTGTCAATTGAGGTGCAATTTTTTAAAGTGTCAAATTTTAAAATGTGTGTGTCAATTGTAGTGCTTTTTTTTTTTTTTTTTTTTTTTGGTGTGTTTGTGTGTAAGTTGTTGGGTGTCAAATGCCAAAAGCTTGCAAAAACTTGGGGAAAATACACACAGCCGTTTGCTTATAACCTATTTCATGAGTAGTGTGGCAGGCACTAGTGCTGTTGTGATTTTGTTCCTTGCGCTGTGTATTGTAAAGAGAAGAGAAGAGAAGGGGAGTTGGAGGCTGGCGATGGAGGAAGTTGAGGGAGGGTGGATAAGCTTAAGGTAATAAGTTAAGGAGAGTGGGGGGGGGGGGGGGACGCCGCCAGCACACGTGTGCAGCGGCGCAGTTGGGGGCGGACGGACTGCGCAGTTGCGAGGTGGTGTAATGGCTCACTCTTTGTGTGACTGAGGACGCAGCTCACCACTACCAAGCCCCCCCCCCCTCCCTCCTCTCCTCTCCTCTCCTCTCTCGCTCCATCCAATTCTCTTCCTGCCTGCCTGCCTGCCTCCCTCCCTCCCTGCCTGCCTGCCTCCGCATTACAATTCCCCCGCCTTCTTCGATTTCTCCCGCTCTCAGATTCCCAGCCATGGCACCAGCTCCCATTCATTTTCTCGTCTTCTAGGTTTCCACACTCGCAAGTTCGTAGGCGCCATAGGGGATGGGATTCCGACCACAGGTGGCAGGGGCGACCGAGGGGCTGGACAATTGGACGGCCCGGTGGGATTCCAATTCCGCCTACCCACTAGGAGCTGTCTGGCGGTGTGGCCGTGGAGGAGCGGCGGCTTTCACAAGAGCCCAGGGGTTGTAGGTTGCGAAAACGCTACTGGAATTGGCAATTGCGGTGCGGGCATGGTTCTGTGTAGACTTGTGGCATATGCCTGCTTGCGTGCGCACCCGTTGCCCAGAAAATGACTGCCCCTGCTGGTTTTCCAGGTCAGCACCGCCTTCACTTTGGCCGTCATTGTCTTGGCTGGGGCGAGCTTCTCTTATTTTGCAGGCTGCACACGCGTGATTAAAAACCGCCTCATGCTCCCGTCTCTACTTTCATTTGAATCCACAGGATTCTGCTTCCGTCCAATCTTTCTCTTCTGCCCTGCGCGTGTATCAGATTTTTTCTCTTCCAAAAGACGACCCGTAAAATCACTCGGTGAAGTTGCGGCGTGTTGTGTGATTTTGTGGAGAATTTCTGACAACAGATTTCTGTTCACAGGGCACCTGGAAGGTATCGGCGTTCGCAACTTTATCCAGCCACTCATATTGAAGGTGGAGTGCTCATCCACCACAAGTGCATGGAGGTCCCCTAGGGTGCTCAGTGGCTTTCTAGCAAGCACACCGCACACTTCTCAAGGGGATTGCACATTATGGCCCAAATTCAGGCCGAATTTTTCTTCTCGACGCAATTCTGTAAGTTCAAGTACTCGTTGTCATACTTCCCTGTCTCACCGTTGTCGTTATCTTGTAAGAATCTGCTCTCTTGTGAATCTCTTTCCTGGTCTGCCTGGTGTGGCTAGGTCACGTCCTGGGATTCTCAGAACTATTGAACAGTGAGACATTTCAACATATTTTGTAACGAAATGCCTGCTCTGACTTCCTTTGTGAGAAAGCTCATGGGGTTACCTTTTACTGCGTTGGGGATGTGTTGCGGCGCTTTTAGTCAATTGCAATAGCTTCAGGGAAAGATCACTAAATATTTGTGGATGATAACTATCAGCCGACTATCTCTATGACTTGGTGCACGCACTTCCTGTTCTGGCATTGGTTATGTGCCTTCATTATTAATATAACACTGGTGATGTGCGATGATTTTATGAATTCGAGACCCTAAAACCGTTGTTCTCTTTATTGCTGCAAAGGTCTGCAGTTGCACACTGAGAGAGTAGTTTGTTTTTGATTGATGAGTATCCACGTGTGAAGAAAACAATGCATGCATCTATTGTGGATATACATGCTCACACCTGACAACAATGCAGTCTGTGAAAAGTGGAGCGAGCGATTTCTGGGTGAATAACCCCAGACAGAAGTCTGGATGGTCTGGAGGCACTCGCTGCTGTGCTTCCTCCACAGACCTGCATTCATCCAGTGATAACATCACCCCCATCACCTTATGGGAGGTAAGATTGTAAAGCATTTGCTATCAGATTAAGGGGTCATAGCTATACATGCTATTTCTTTAAATATGTCCGTTTGACAAGATTTCATTGCAGAAAAGTTGGTCCGACTTTAGTTTGTGATCAAAGGTTTCAACGTTTTTGACTATATGGCAATGACCGGTACTGGGCAATTTTTGTACTGCTGTGTCCGCAGAGCTTGAAGCCAACCATCAGCTACCTCTCCGTATCCCAGTTATCCATGGTGAAGGATGCCTTACAGGTCAGTTGTCAATGTGTTGAAATTCGACAGGATTTGGAACCATATATTGGGATTTATCTGTTTATACTGATTGTCCACAGCACTCTTCAAGATCCTTGGCACTCAGCTTGACATATGCTTTAGCACAACCTGAGACACCTTGAGTATACAAGTGGAAATTTGAAACGAATATCTTGTTTGCTTTTTGAAAAGGAACAAAAGCTTTTGTAAAGTTCTGAACTTTCAGTGTGTGTCCTTGCAACTCTTTTCTCATTTTGTACATGCATAATGTTCACTGCGAAATCCATTGGAGGGAGGGTCCTAGGACAATCATGGCAACCTAAACGGTCTCACCCAAAGTATAGCAGGGGTCCCTGGAACTCACATCTGCATCAATGTAGCCATAATGCTTGCTTTATATTGGACATATGTGGAGTGTCTAAGTAATGCACTTTACTTATTACAGCTAGCTTTTGAGGCTCATGATGGTCAGAAACGCAAGAGTGGGGAACCATACATCATACATCCTCTTGAAGTTGCACGCATTTTAGGCGAACTGGCAAGTATTCGACATTTCAATGATTGCACTTGCTTATCAGTTTGATTCAATGAGAATGCATGATTTTTTGAATTTCTGTGGAGTATTTATAGGATGTGTGGTCTCTGCAGCTTCAGTTCCTGTCATGGCATGTTTGTCCTTCGTATGGAGAATTTGCACATCAGTAATTGATCAGATCTATACACGGCTTTGTGAGTAGAGCAGCTGACTTGGAAGATTTGGTCCATTAATCATCTTCACTTGACTGGCCGTATGCAGGAAATGGACTGGGAGACTATTGTAGCTGGTCTCTTGCATGACACTGTTGAGGATACAGAGCATGTAACTTTTGAGAGGATTGAAGACCAATTCGGACCTGCAGTGAGGAGGATAGTGGAAGGTGAAACAAAGGTTAGTTGTGCACTTTTAAAAGTGGCGCCTGTGCACTTTGTCCATTATTGAAATCAAGCTGCTGACGTCTTGGCCTGGCTTGCAGGTGTCAAAGCTTGGTAAAATGCAATGCCAGAATGCAGACTCTTTAGCCAGGGATGTTAAAGCTGATGATTTAAGACAGATGTTTCTAGCCATGACAGAGGAGGTGTGCTCTCTCTCTGCCCTGTTGTTTTTGTCTAATTTACACATATGCACTATTCTAATGCTGCTCTGTGTTCATCGACTAGTTAAAAGAATGTAAGATGAGAAGGTAATTGGAATAACTGGGTGTGTGAGGAAATCTGAGCCAGCTTGTCCCATACAAGATTTTATTTCTGCTATTCTAGTGACTTGCTGGCAATTCTTACAGTACTGGGTCTAAATTAAAAAGAAGTTAAACTGATTTTTGTGTTCAGCCTACGTGATTACCAGTTCTTTCTTTGTAACTGATATTGGACCATTGTTTTGTTTGTGGACAGGTGCGGGTAATTATAGTGAAGCTTGCAGACAGGCTCCATAACATGAGGACTTTGTCGCACATGCCCCCACACAAACAGGTCAGTTTTCCATCATTTCTGGGGTTCTTGGCAATAGACACTTACCTTTTTTCTTTTTTCTTTTTTTCTGTTTGAGTCTGCTAACTTCAAATGTATGTGCAGAAGTACATTGCTATGGAGACATTGCAAGTTTTTGCACCTTTGGCAAGGTTGTTGGGGATGTACCGGATAAAGGTGAGTGTTCAATATCTGTCACTAGTCCTCTAATCCGCTATATGTATTAAGCTGACCACAGTGGTTTCACTCCACTTGGTGTGAAGAGTTGGACTTTTATCATGTACTAACTTGTGCATTGAAATATGTAACAGTCAGAATTGGAGGAACTTTCTTTTATGTTTGCTTATCCAGAGGAGTATGAGGAAGTGAAGCATCGAGTGGAAGTTCTTCGCAAAAAACAAGAAGAGGTTGTGCTGGAGGTAATTAGTACTCAATCTCTGCTTTTTTCTCATCATATGTTTAGGCCTTGCAACTATTGCTCAAACTAAACTATTCCATATTGGTGTCAGGCGAAGAAGGTGTTGCATCAAACAATTTCCAGGGATCAATTCTTGGGCTACATGACAGCTGACATAAAAGTTGTCACGCTTTGCAAAGAGCTATACAGGTACATATACAGGATTGTGACAACCACCTTGATGTAGAGTTCAGAGGGTGCTACAAGATCTGCATGGTCATACATGTGGTTGTGAGCTTCACACATGAAAAGGAAATTTTATAAATCTACAGTTGCAGTTTCTTTGACATAGAAGCACAAGGAAACCTACATATGAGGAGACAAAACTCAAAGTGATCATGGAATCACATGACAGAGTCTGATTTTTCCAATGACTAAGACTTCAATCATTAAGCACAAGAAGTCAAAAGGTCTGTCCTCTGTACATCCCGGATGAACCAAAGAGCGAGTATCATGGAGAGCTGTTGTGGACTCAACCACTCTCTTATCTGTTTGAACTGAGTCACATGGAAGGTTTACAACACTTAAGAAACTTGTGAACCTTAGAGGTGGTCTACTCTTTTGCATCTATTTCCAGCACAACAAAAATGTAGGAGCATATACCACTTAATGTGCCATCAGACGTCATCATCTTATATGTGCATTTATTCTGTGCTGGGGCAGTATTCATAAGAAAATTCTGGATCAAAAGATCACAGCCGATGAAATTCGAGATATTGCACAGGTATGACTCTGGTGCTAACTGTTTCATGGCCTTTCAATCCATTTGCTCAACTGTAATTATTTCTCATGTGTTGTGGAACTAAACATATCTTGTCACCTACACGTTGTTAGTAGTTTACTCTCGGGAATCAAATTGGTGGCATACTGGTACTGAGATGAAGAACTTAATTAACTTAATTACCTATCTGTGGTGTGCAGTTAAGGATCATCCTGAAGCTGAAACCAAGTTCATCTGTAGGCCACCTTTGCAATGTGCAGCAGGTAAATCTCATTCTAAAATTGAGCCACTATGGTTTCACTAGCAGCCCATATTCAGAAACTGATGGTTATGTTGGTGTTTTTCAGGTCTGCTACCATGTGTTGGGGCTGGTGCATGCCATGTGGCCTCCTCTTCCTCAAACAGTGCGTTGCATTCTACTCGTTTTGTTTCATGTGTTGCTTATAGGCACAGGCAAGCGTACAATGATGCTTTGTCTAAGGCCCCTTTTGTTTTCATTAAACTAAACTAGGAGGACTTTGACACCAATCCTAATGGGTACTTTTCCCCACTGCAGATGAAGGACTACATTGCCACACCAAAACCGAATGGTTATCAAAGCCTTCACACAACCGTTATTCCATTTGGGACGAAGACCTACTTTCCCCTAGAGATCCAGGTAATATAAGCAACATAGAGGTACTACAGTGAGGATTTTCCTCAGATTAAAATTTTCTTGAAGTTATGATAAAACCTTCCGGATATTGTATTAGTTTGATTAAGCTTGAGATTGTCATTGTGGCAGATTCGAACAGAGGAGATGGATAAACTTGCCGAATGGGGTATTGCAGCTTACCATAGTGGAAGGTGGGTAGCTGAGCGTGAGTCGGATGCAATGGGGCCTTTTGCACGCAAAGGTGGAAATGGTGCTGTAGCTGGAACCATGCCACCTCATTCTTCGGGATCAAGCAGTTGCTTGAATGATGCGGACATTGCACGGAGGGTAGGCACACCTTATCTTGTCAAGCGTTTGATGGCCCATGGGCCTTGCTCTGATTCATGGTTGAGGTTGCAACCCTTTAGCCTCTTTGCATTTTAATGGATAACTGATTGCAGGTGAGCTGGCTGAAATCTATACGGGATTGGCAAGAAGAGTTTGTTGGGAATATGTCCTCCCGAGAGTTTGTTGATACAGTGACCGGCGATCTACTGTCAAGTCGTGTTTTTGTCTTTACACCCAAAGGAGAGGTGAGTTCTGTGTGTCTCTAACTCAAGAGTGAATTGATATTAAATCTGAACATGCATGGTCCTGTAGAGTTTGTAGTTCTTGTTTCTACAGAGGTGATTTTTACCTTTGTTCAGAGAAGTCCTACTGATTATGCTGTTGGAAAAGTCAAGCAGGTGTTGTGGTTTACGTCTGCTATTCAAACTTTTGTTGATAGCTAGGGTCTAGAGGACTGTCTCTAGAATGTAAGAACTCAGTGCAAAGTATCAGGTGCATACACAATCTCTTAAGATTGACTGGTACTCATTGACGTACTTACAATGAAAGCACTGTTTCAGGTAAAGAATCTCCCAAAGGGGGCAACAGTGATTGATTATGCGTACCAAATCCATACAGATGTGGGCAACAAGATGGTGGCTGCTAAGGTGGTTCTTTCAACAATATCTTGCCCTCCTTGTAGTCTGATATTGTTTTTAACAGCTGATGAAATGATCAGTAATTTCGGAAAGAACATTTTTGTCAGATTTTTGGTGGAATTTACAATGAAAGTTGAGTGACTTTTTGGCAGGTCAATGGAAATCTGGTGTCACCCACACACACCCTTGCAAATGCAGAGGTTGTGGAGATATTAACTTATGATGTAAGAGTACTTCCTTAATCTCATTTCTTGGGGCATCGGCTTATCAATTCAAGGCGGGGTTTCTGAGTTCTCTTGCATCATCATTTTGTGGATATGGTAGGAGCCTATTCTAAACCATGGATCCACTTGACAGAACCTTCTACATAATGTGCAGGGTGTATCTACCAAGAAAATATTCCAGTTGCATCGGCAATGGCTCCAATTTGCCAAAACTAGAAGTGCCCGTCACAAACTCATGAAGGTTAGGAAATCTCTTCACCAAGCTGGATTTATGTCTAGAATACGGTTGGTTGTTGATTCGGTTCCTTGCTTGTAATATCTAAATGTACATTTTCGTTTGCAGTTTTTGAAAGAGCAAGCAGCATTATCTGCTGCTGAGATCACAGCAGATACAGTAAATGACTTCATTGCGGATATGGGTGATGAAGGAGCTGAAGATGCTCTCTCACAGTCATTATCGGGTGCATTTGCATCTTCTTTGGAAGTCAATGGCAAGTCAACGGGTTCATTCAGTGGTGATCCCTTTCTACGAATTTCTTACCAACCCGAAGCTTTAAATCTACAGCCCAAGCCTACTGTTAATGGAAAAGTAAATGGGAAGCACTCGATGGTGGTCAACGAACTAGTTCTGAATTCAGAAAGAAAAGGTCTAAGAAAACTTAAGATCCGCTACATCCAGGATGAAGCCAGGGCTGGTATTGAGGCATGGCAGACTGAGAGGATTTCCCTATGGCATAGTTCTGGAGGCAGCTCTGTGCAATGGTTTGGCGTTTGCTGCCATGACCGCAACAGTAATATTCTCACCCTGTCATTTTCTCAATTCAAAAATTCCATTTTCAAAGCAATCTCAATGGTCAGCTTTGATTGCCGTTTGTGCATCGACAGGTATAGTGTCAATTCATTTTGAACATTTGGAGGGGGATGTGACAGGCATGCTTGCAGAAGTCACAGGAGTACTTGGTGCAGCAGGAATCCGCATCAAAGCTTGTGCGGTAAGTCCTACTGCATTTATTCAGCTGCTTTAAAAAATGAAGGCAGCAGAGATAGTTCCCAATCTAAGGTGTGTGATGCTTTACAAACAAGATGTGTCAAAGAGGTTGACAAGTGCATTCACTAACCTTCTTTATTTTGTGAAATTACAGGCTGAAAGTGACGAAACTAAAGGGCTTGCTGTCATGCTGTTCCAAATTGAGGGAAAGGTTGACAACTTGGTAAGCTTTTAACATATTCTCTTAAAACTGTGCACTGATGAGATTATTTCACCGCCCTTAGACTCAAATTTGGGTAGCTTAACTTTTTGCAGAAGGGTAGATGTCTTGAACAGTCCTTGTTTTATAACAAACCTTTATCAATGGCAATTGTGAATTGCTTGGGATGTGAACAGGTGCAGGCATGTGCAAATATTGACATGATTGAAGGTATGCTAGAATGGTCGGTGGGCTGCAGTTGGCAGAAACCTCCAACACCACTGAGCTGGCACAACAACCCCCCCAATTTATTGAGTTGTTGGTATCCTCCAACCATTTGATTGTCAGATCTCAGCTATCTTGTATTAATAAAGTGGTAAATGCTGGGTTTAGTAAAAGATAGTGCATCGGATTGAACCATTTGTACTTAGGCCGATGAGCAGCCCACAGAAGCTGAATTTGTATAGAGGGAACCCTTGCAGAAACGTGCAAACACTGGTGGTGTTGAACATGAAATGGTCACTCCCCCAGTGTATAAGGCTTTTTTCTACACCATTGCATCACTAAGGTTGCAAGCATACACAAACAAATGCAGATTTGTCTTGTCCAGAGGGACAACGTGCAGAAGACAGAATTCATCATCCTTCTCCTGTTTCCCTAGAGTTGTTGCCTTGCAAACTGCAACTTTAATATATATACACCCAATGAGGCTACAGACAATATTTAAATGTAGTAATAAGAAATTCAACTGTAGATTATAATGGCAAATATGCTACAGTGAATAATGGCATTAATGTGCGTTGACAATCAAGGTTACTTATCCTGTTGAGTGGGCTATGCTAATTCCGAACTTGTTGGTAATTTAGTGTAATATGTAAATCATAATTTAAAATTATACTTTTGGCATGTTAACTTTTACATCTAATACATGTAGGTTTATCTTCAATTGATCATGTACATTGCTTATCCATAATCTCTCATACCAAGGGAAGTGTACGTATGGATAGAGTTGAAAGTCAACACGTCGCCCATACACCACTCTAGCATATTTGCCCACATAACTATCTTAAAGAAATCTGCACCAACAGTAATAAATCCAAGAATCAAAGCAATTGATATTTGTCATCGGGCTAGTTATGAGGACACTTCAGTTGCTTGTTGGGTCACCCTGTGAAACAAAGGGTGCCATGAGTAGACTATCATCACACTAATTATAGTGATAATGAATTGCAAGCATTCACAAATACTGTTGACCATCCCCTATTAAAAAATGACCTTCCACATCTTCCACACCTTTCTAGCACACATGTATTTATGGTAATACAAATCTATTTTGAGTGCATAATGGCTTAATGTTTTGAGGGCAGACATTTCCTTCTCTCATATATCGTAGCATAACATATTTGACTCCCCTGATCTTATGATTCTTCAACTGTTTCAGTAAATCATTAGAATTTGATATCATTGCCAATGAAATCACATTGACATTGGAAAAAAGTTAAATATTTTTCAAGAAAAAGGTTGTTTCATCTAAGACCGTGCTGCAAAACTTCTCAATGACACCATGCAATACTTCTATACTCTCAATTGTGCTTGAAGATAGGAACATGACGATATTCTAAGATTGTTCACATCATGTTACATGTGTTTAGGTTCATAAATGCCCAATACCTCTTTTTCAAAGGCTTGAACCTACACGACTATTTGATTTGAGGACATGTGAATGGTCAAGTATGGATGAGATGAGTTGTTAGTATAAATTTAAAATGCGTTGTATGTATCACGAGGATGACCGAGTTGCACATTCCATTGGCTCCCTTATCCACCGCCACCTAAATAATAAATAAATAAATATGATAGTTTATGCGAGTTCCACCTTGACCACCAACACCATCATGCTCCATAACTTGTTGGTATAGTTTTGGTTTGTGAGCCTAGCCCATTTCCCCTAGGTCTCGTTTTCCAAGTCACGAGTCCTAATTGAGCACCACACTTGTGGAATTACTACAAGATAATTCCAGAAAGAGTAGGCAAGCTTCAACATTTCTATGTGGCCCATTCCTAGACGTATGGTATATACTAAACATCATAACTACTACATAAACACTACACTAAAATTTGTATCTTCTAGTGGGGGTGGAGAATTTAGAGAGGATGGATAGTGGAAAATCTTGACAAGTGTTCACTCTTCTTCAAGGTCTTATTATGCAACATACCATGTCATATTACATTTCTTCTACAATTCCACTTCAAATGCCCACATGATCCATGTTTATTCAAATGAGGAATGTTAGAGTTCAACTATTTTAGGATTCATATAATGTATCTTGATATAGTGTTTGAGGTGTTCAAAACCAAAATGGTAGCAAACAAGGGTTATGAGACTTCTTGTTGGGATATCCTTTGGATTGAGAACCAAAAACATACGCTTGTATTATGGCCTCACTTGGATGACGTGGTAAACCCTTCCTTGAGGAGTGTGCCCAATCTCGTTAGGGTAGAAGGATTGTTGGGTTGCGTGGGGGGCATGGTCATATGGCCTTCATGCATGTTGTATACTTTCCATCTCTGATGTAACATATATGGACCTAAAGGGATCTCATTCATGAGGGGTCAATTCCTTTTTAGAATTGGGAACCACGTGCATGCATGACCTTGAAATCAATACCCTTAATATAGAAGATTTTCCTCCTCTAAAAATGATATACTTACAACATGTAACCAGGAAATCCCCTTGAATACATACACAAGTGAGAAATAAATAAATCGTATAGACCCCAATCATATGTATACATCAAAAAGATCATAGAAATATGGCTAAAGTCATGGGTGGAATTGTTGAAAACTCATTCATCCATTTGATGTTATTAATAGAAATGTGTTTCTACAATATAAGTCATTATAGCCAATGCAATGGTGATCTAAAGGTAGAAATACAAACAAGAGTATATAAATGATACATGTAGTATATTTTACAAAGCTATATAATAATGATACATGTACCTTATCTATATTTTATAACTTCTAAGCACAATTAATACCCTTTTGTGCACCCACATGGCTCTATATATGTCACAATGAGTGCACCCCTGCCTACTTTTCCTAGGATGCTAAACATGTGATTAAAAAAATAGGTCAGGAAATCTAGGTTAAACCCATAGCCAATTTCCTCATTATTTTTAGCTCATATTTTTAGAGTGAAGATTATCAAGTCATAACCACCCCCCAGTTATTGTGTTGACAATTGAACTTGTTATAAGTTAAATTGTTTCAAGAGCATAGTCCAATCCCTTTCATGCACATACTTTCTCAATATCCATTCTTAGATGCACACCACTCAAATATAGATGCCCAATTGAAATAAGTGACAAAAAAGCCCGCTATGCCTTAAGTGTGACAACATAACTCCATACTCCCTACACGTACACTGTAATATCATTCCTATATATATATATTCATTCCTTTGTCATGCATGGCCTCCCCTTATGCTTCATATATATTCTTTCTTCCCCCATTAATTCAATTGCACTACATTCCACATACATTGCATAGGTACCACCCAAGTCACCAAATATAAGTATCTAAAATGTGTTGTAATAATATGCAACTACAATATTTTCTTATATCTTAGAGTATTTAGGAGTGCAAAGTGTATATTCACCCATATGAAATATTATTTAATATGATCAAATGCATGCATCATATATATGATGTGGTCCTAAGGGGAGGGTTTTTTGGAAATGAATGGTTAGGCCCCTCAAATGGCACGAATCACGGGAATGAAAGGTCCATCATTTAGCAAAGTGAAATTGGCATAAATGAAATACATGAATCTAGTAACTTTGGGTACCACCGTCCAACAAAGCAACCCATCATAGGCCATTTTCTTCCGTGATGGTGGATAATATGGACGCATCATATGGTTACCAAGGGTCAGTCACACTATATATAGAATGGAATGATGTAGATAGAAACAACTACTTCTTGACGAGTGACATTCTTTATCTGTCCACATTATGTATCATAAACCATCCAATCATGTGGGAGGGAGTATGATTGAACCCGAGTGATGGTTTATCTAGTGTAATAATGTACCACTATATTTCGAACAAACGACATTCCCCCTTGAATTGGGAGCATGCCTAGATAAGATGGTGCACACTACCATTGTTTCCAACTTTCAAGAAACACATGTAGTGTCTTCGACGAATGAAATCTCTCGCACTACCATCATATGAGTCCTAGACAATCGTCATGTATGAATGGAAAACAAATGCAAATTTACCTCCACGATTGATTTGCAATTTTTCCTGTGACACATGACCCAAGACTTATGTGCTTTATAGGGTTGCCAAGTCGTGCTCATTTTTCACATAGCTCGCGGTCTTTCCATGCAAGCTAAACTGAGCTGAGATCCAGCAGAGTGTACAAGTGGGTATATACCATGAGCAGTGGTAACTAAGCAAATAGCAATTGAAAGCCAGCTGACTCATGGTACATTGCTTGTGTGGGTATGTGAGCAGAACTCAGCCATACCAGCTAGCATCTTATTAACTTACCCATCACAAATTTCGAAGAATTCATACGGCCCTTCCAAAGATCTGTCGCAGAGGCCCGGTCAAAGATTGGCACTGCTTTGCATATTGTTCTGAGCAGCCCAGTCTGGAGGCAGGAAGGGTGAGGAGGCTCTGTCTGTACCTGTAAGATCAGCTTCCGCAGCAACATATTGAATGCTGTCCAAACACATTCATGAATGAGATGCATCTGATTAAGCCTCAGCTCTATCTACGATAAAAACATAACTGACTTAGCCCGAGGTTGGCCAGTAACCTAATTATATCCTGTGGCCAACGTGTGTGTGTTAGTTACTTAATTACCTCACCAGGTGCATGGGACGCACCATGGAGATTCAGAGTTCTCATGACTCTCATCAGGTGGGCGGCCGCATCCACCCACAATACATGGCAGGGTGTAGAAGATGCACATGAACACTTGAAAGGGGGTTTGGTGCCTGGCAGCACATCTGCACTGTTGCAGGGATTATGCGACAATTAATAATAGCAATCCAGGTGCACTTCCAACTCAAAAGCCTACTTTCCTGTCTATCTACCTCCTCAGGCATGCAGGTGTTATGTGGCTGCTTTTCTTAATCAGTCCCCTAGATTTGATTGGTATGTGGTTCGGTGAGGATACATCATAAACAAACATGTTCAAAAGAGATTGGACTGCATTTTCAAATATTAATAACTACTCTACACTCGATAACAAACACATTTGGGAGGACCTTTGTATCCGGTTAAGAAATCAACAAGACTTGCATTTCGGATAACCATTATGAAAGCAAGGGAGGTCTGATTTTCAATCCGGTTATCGCATATGTTTCATCATAGATTTGCTAATGTAAGATGAACTTTATTGTGTAGATGTAGTTGGTAAAAGTTGAGCATGAAAAGGAGTCAAGTAACAACCACATGATGAGGCTAATGTGGACACCTCCAACTTTGTGGAACCATCCAGCGATAGGTTCGAGCATGTGAAGCTTGAGCATGTTAGTGATTGCGAATCAAGACCAAAGAGTTTGAAACCATTGAAATCGGAGTTGAGGAAGGTGTCAATCTAGGCTCCAAAATCAAAGATTCTCTACTTCCCAATGTGGTGTTTTTTTTTGGGGGGGGGGGGACTCTTTCATTGTTCAATGTTGTGTAAGTGGACAACATTGTCAATAGATTCTACATGGGTCATTTGGCAATGACAATCAAGTTTAATGTCAAATTTGATTGCATCATGTCTCTAAAATGGTCACATGTAAGGTAAAATGTTGCTGAATTGTTTTAACATTATAGAATACCCATAATACAAGTTGGTTGACACGTCATAGCCACATGCCGCTTCTTAATTTGCCCACCTCAGACACAAAAATCAAGCATGTCAAAGCTCAGTGGATAGCACTCCTTGTTATGGACGATGATAAGTGTAGTTTGGTTTTTGAGAAGATGAGTAACCCAAATATCATCAAAGCAACAACTAAATCACCATGTGCTATTCACCCATTGAATTGAAGCGACTGTACCGCCGATTTGAAGCCAAAAAGAAGTGTCGGATGAAGGAAGGTAAGCAAATGAGGTTAAGAGCGAGGGAGGAGAGGGGAAAGAGGAAAGGAAGCATGGGTGGCACATTCCAGAGAGCGAGAGGAAGGTGGGGAGGATCTGGAGTAAATGAAGGGGGGTTGATGCGGCAAGCAGGTGGCGGAGGTACATGATGGGAGGGCAGGGGCAGGGGCAGGGCGGGCAGGCAGGTTATAAAGCTGCTTGGGGGGGGGGATGTATGTAAGCAAGCGTATGGTCAGTAAGTCAGTGAGCAAGAGGCAAGAGAGAGCGTGGTGGTGACATGAGTCATCACCCCACCTCTCACAGTGGAGGAGGGAAGGCAGGTCCAGACTCCATAGTAAGTAAAGTTACTTCTTATGTTAGGTAGGACCAGGCAGGCACGCAGGCACGCAGGCACAACGGATGGGCGGAACCTACACGGAGGCGGGGGACGTGACGGACTGCCAAGTAACGGAGTTGCCTGCCCTGCCTTGCCCTTGTGCGTCTGTGTTGGTTGTGGGTTGTGGTGTTGCGAGTGAGCAAGAGGGAGTGTGTTAGCTTGCTCGTGCGCGGTTGCTTGGGTGGCAGACAGGTAGGCCAGGCCATTTTGCGTGAAACCCTTCGCTGCGCTTGGCATCGCCGTCGCGCCTATTGGCACCTCCGCTGGCGTGCATGGTGCACCAGCATTCTCGGGTGAGCGATCCGTGAGGGTGCGGGGAGGGTGTGGGTGTGGGAGGGGAATTGGGAGGCGGGGGCTCGCAAGGGCGGAAGGCTGGCGGGGTTGGCGAGCGTGGGGGGCGGTGGTGTAGGCCACCGGGCGCCATGCTGCGCGGGTGGCGGGGGGGGCTGCGGTGAGGCCAAGCAGCAGCAGCAGCAGCAGGGGATGACGGTGGCGGAGGAGAAGGAGTTGAAGGCGGCCAAGGGGCCGGTAGAGGAAAAGGAGGAAGAAGGGCAGGAAATGGATGTGGCGGAGCTCATGAAGCAGCACACGGAGCTTGTGGACAGCATGCTCGAAGAGGTAACGCAAGTGCAATAATCGCCCAGGGTAGCGTCCAACTGGTAAATTTTGGATTGACGCTTCCGGATTCGTCATTCCGTCGGTGTCTCTTTCCTGCCCTTTTAGGGTTGCGCAGATCCTTCCTATCGATGATGTGTGCAACATCATTTTTGTCGTCTTGGAATGAAACGGCAGTTGTGTTGTTGAAATACGGGGTCGAAGAAAAAGGCAGCAGCAGAGGGGTTGACGTAACGTTCTTTGGTTTGGTTGCTGTGCAGGGTCTGTTAGATGAGCAGTTCAGTCAGCTCCAGCAGTTGCAAGACGAAAACACTCCAGACTTCGTGGAGGAGGTCGTGGCGCTGTTTTTTGAAGATTCAGAAAGGATTCTAGGAGAGCTCACTGAATCACTGTATGTTTCTCCCACTCGGGATCCACATCCCTTCAAGAATGTTGTCGCGTCTGAAAGGACAGCCAATCTCCCCATACACCTCTTGCATGCTCTCGGCAAGTCTGCTTGCTAGGGGATGAATATTCTCGCGAACTCGATCATCTACATGGTTGCTCTAGATTTTCTCATCGACGTAGGGTTTCATTTCCCTAGTTTTGAAGCGAGCATGTTGATGTCAAGAAATCTACGATGTTGTACAGGACCTGTATTCTTTATCATCTATTATCCATCAAGGTCGGGAAACTAATGGCAGTCACTTCGGAATTGCAGAAGTACGGACCCCATTGACTACAAAGTTGTGGATGGTCATGTCCACCAATTTAAAGGGAGCAGTTCCAGGTATACTTCCATGAACCTCGTTTTGCAACATTTCGTAAAATTGTTGGGATGCACGGCATTTAGAGAATCCTGTTGTACGTCCTTGGCTATAGGTGTCATGTGTGCACTGCCTCCCGTTGGTTCGCGGCCACTGCAAGCTGCCCTTCAAGTGCAGTAAGGTCGTCAGAGGAGAGGAAAGTAAGTAGGACAATATCCATAAGAAGTGCCTGAAAGGCAGGTTGCAATGGGATTCTCATGACCTTGGCGAAGGACGAGTGACATGCTTCTTCAAGTCCGATCGAATACTCCAGACCTTTATTTGAAAACCTCTTCGAGAAACCTCTTGCTTGTGTATTTTGGTAAGCGAGGGATTTTTTCTGTGCGCATGGCTTCCTTGTGTAGGTCTGCTTTGTTACGTAGGTGGAGAGAGAACTTTGAGGTCTCCTTATTCGTAGGGTGGGTCTTAAATACTGAAAAAGGTAGCCTTGAGGGTGTATCTGTAACGAAGGATTTCTGTTCTGTGCTAAGCATCGTTTCAGAGGGAGATATCAGGAGAAATTTAATATAAAAATTATTACCTTGTTATTTTCTAGTTAGGAGGCCCAGTAGGATTCAGTTTGCGATACAGAGTATGTTGTAACTCAACTAGCATGACCTGATCGGGGAATGGACTTGGATGTCAGTATTGGCGCCCAACGTGTCAAACAAGTCTGCATAACTTTCCGCCAGTGTTGTGATAAGGAAGACAAAGAAGGGTATGTGCCGTTCACAATATTCAGGAAGATCTGGAGATAGACCTTTTCATGTCCATTTTGTTGACTAGGAAGGAGTTATAAAGTCAATGGTGTCCAATACTTAGAATACCTGCAGTAGTTGCTATTTGTGTACTTGGCCACACCAGTAGCTCCACTTATGATTGTTATCAATATTGTATTTACTCTTGACCAGCCACTTTTTGATCTCATCAGGTGTCTTGAAGCCCTGGAGAAAGTGAAGCAAGAATTTGCGTTAGTGCAGACGAAACTTGAAGCTATGCTTGAGGTAATTTCTGGATATTGTCATTATTGACATATTCTTCCAGCAAAACTGGCGGCAACTGGTAGTAGCCAATCTTTGTCCTGGCAGTATTTACTCATTCCTAATTCTCCTTTGTGTTGGCTGTTGTCATCTGTGCAGCTTGAAAAACAAATTGTGGCTGCCGGTGGCTCTCTTCTTTATGTGGAGGACAATGACTGCTGATCACGTTTTCCTATAAGACTACAAATTATCGTGTGTACAGCTGAGAACAAAGGGCAGAACCTTAGCAAAGACACTTGCCTGTGTCTTACTTGTCATGCTTCCATGACTTGATTAGGAAGGGCAACAGAGTAGGTATTCAAAGATTTGGTTTGTTCCTGCTGCAACTGGACCCTTGTGTCTCATGAGAACTTGATTCATGTGTGTGACGAAGTATTATCTCCCAAGTAGCAATGTGTGATAGACTTGGAAGAGTGGGAGCTACCCTGCTGCCTGAGAATTCATGCACGAGTGTGATGAACTGTCCAGATTACATGTGCTCTTTACAACAATTACAGAGAGGAGTATAGAGAAGATTACTTCGAATATAGTGCAGAAATTTAGTTAGTTAGGAAGTCTGTGACTTGCACTTCATGTTCTTATGAATTACCCATGAGTTTTTGCTTGTCAAAAACAGAGGGATGAGGTCAGGGATGCGTTGAACGTTTAGAAATGTTGCCAGTTTTCTAGAAACATTGTCAATCCAAGGAAAGGGTACTTACATTTGGGAACCGTCTTTCAACGTAACAAATTTTGCTCCAATAAAGCAGGCTTGAACTGTATATGAAGGGGTTTTATGTAACAAAGTGCACAATGAGTTCAAGATCATTTTATGGATTTGGAAGTGTTTTTCCGGGAGCAATTTTCTTAAGTAAGATGAAGCACATACTCAGATATTTGCCGTCAAGATTGCTCTGAACTTTGTGTTGCAGGGACGTAGAAGCTAGCTCCAATGGGTACATGGTGTAGCCTATAAATCTTGTTATTAGATTTTCGTGAGCAGTGATTTCAAATAGGCTGCACTGTGTCCAGTGTTCCACTCTGCCAACTTTGCCAACATCACAAAACGAGCAAAATATTCCAGTGTACTTTTTGTGTAGCATAATGTACACATATATACAAATAACACATTATGACAAGTACCGTCAGGTTGCAGGACTGAAGCACAGTTGATATCTAAATCTATGTACGTCATTGTTATAAAGTTAGGGTTTAGCACAAATATAATTTGGTATTTCAAGGTAAATATTTGGAAGGGTGTCGACTGTGATTTGGGTGGCAACTTCTTGGGATTTCATGAGCCGCTGTTCGGGCCGCCATTGAAGTCTGACCCTGAATAAGAGCCACAAATCCTGGACCGCTTTGGTGGAACGTGAAGGCCACAACACAAGGTCTACCTGGATTCACTGGGATTGCTCTCCCTTGTCTTACCTGGTGCTGGATCTTTTGTACGTTTGTACCCCAACTTCTAACGATCAACATTTAGAATGGTGGGTTTGAATGTTGAAATCCAATGAATGAAACCCTGGGCTTTGGAGATACTCACGCCTCATTGTAATGACCCATCAAAAGCGGAAATGCAAATAGTCAAATTTTGAGGGAGGTTTTAAGTTGCATTTAACCTTAAGTGCACCTCAGCCCTCCATTTGAGAGTGTTAATATTTTAGGGGCATTACTAAGTATCACCATTTTAAAATTATTATTATTTAAAAGTCTTCCAAATCCACCACTTTAACAACACCTCATGTCTAAGGAGAAAACCAGTTTCTAAGATGAATCATATCATAACATTTTCACAACATTCTTGAGAATTATCACAAAAGAGACGCTTTCAGGCACCATCAAAGGATGACATCCATAAACAAGAGATATTAGTCCTCCCATAATAAAGTTAGATGTAAAGTGCTTGAAAATTCCTTAAAATCACAAATCTTGTTGATTTGATGAGAAACTTGGTATGACTAGTTGAAACTACATATATTATAGACTGTTCAAAATATACAAGCTTGATGTGATCTTAAAATGATTAAAATGTTCAATATGTTTAGGGAATTGTTAAATCAACCACGTAGTTTGTTAAAACAACCTTAACTGCACTGCGCGATTATATGACGTATCAAAATTTGATTCTTCATTGCACACATGAGGAGGAGCAAGATATTAGCTTTGTGTTAGAACTAATAAACTTGGCCAACTTGGATAACAAGTGAGAGTCTAGTCGACACATCAAATACTGATTGTGGTCATTTTAACCAATGTGTGGTCGATTTTAACAATCCCCTATGTCTAAATACATCATAATGGAGAGAGGACAACCATTGACGATTTTGAATGATTGAGTTCTTGTAGGTGATAGACAATTTCAACAACTATATGTAGAAACTACAATTGCTAAGAAATGCTTTTTTTTTAGCAAGATCCAAACCTTTGAATTTGAAAGTCCCATCTTGGGAGTTTAGCCATTACGTGTTAAGACGTATGTTTCAAATCAAAAATCATACACCTCTTATGTTAAACGTTATCCTAGATAATGCACCAATGTCATGCATGTCTCAATCATAAATCCCTAAGTATAACACCCCTGAAGCAACCATGTTTGACATAGAAATCGAATAACCCCTCAAACAATATTTGGCACAAAGCCCTCCCAAACCTTACAAATGGAACTACATTTCAAATGGAGATCACCCAATCCACACCAACCTCAATTGTGATTATCATGATCTCCAACAAATTCCAAACTAGAACCCCTTGATCGGGAAAGGGAGCTCTAGATTTATCAATTTTAAATAGCCATGTCTTTTTCCTTTTCTTTTTTTAGTTTAAACCACACATATCAAGCCCTCATGTAATTTTTAAATTTATTTTATGTTTATGTTTACTTTCATTTATTCAATTTTGTGATTTCTAGTTTGATTGAATTTTTGGATTTTATTTTATTTTATTTTCTGAGTTTTTCAGTTTTATTGATATTATTCAATTTTTTGAATGTTTTGAAATTATATTGAAATTCCTCAAATTTACTCATTTTAAAAATTATAGTAATAAATATTAGTTTTACTTTTTAAATAACATTCTTAAATTTCAATTTATACTTATATTTTGTTTTAATTTAATTTAAATTAGAATTTATTGGAGATATTAATTTATTGAAAATTTTCAGTCTTATTGAAAATTTCAGTTGTATTGATTTTCAATTTTATTTACAATTTCATTTTTTAAATACACAAATTCTTCCACAATCAATATCAATTGTTTTATTTGACATCTCAAATTAAGATGTAGTAGGTGAGTTTGTTTCCGGAAGAAGAAATCTTGGCAAGTAACTTACAAAATTTGAGAATTTGTTATAAGCATGTGGAACATCGTAGTCATGTTTAAAATACTTTTGGTAAGTTTTTTTTAATAATGCAATGGTAGACAATAAGACTTTGGGGAGGAAAGATAGCAATGCTTTGCATTATGTAAAATGCTACTTATATATATATTGGAAATTTTTGCTTAAAGAGCTTTAGCATTAAGGGCTCAAAGTAGAAAACTTGTTTTCTTCTCTTCTGATTTGATAAGTGTTTAAATCGGCGAAGAAAAAAAATTCTTAAAAAATGCCTCAAGTAGATTAATTTAGGTTGAAATAAAGCTGCCAATAAATAATTAAGCATCCATGGAAAGAAATTATGATATTAGCTATAAATAGCATGTGTAAGAAACCTTTGCTCTTCATATAAAACCATTGACAATTTGAATAAGTGTGTCTCTTCATGTGAATTAAATTTTATATGGAATCATCCTATACCAAACCATGTATGCATCATGTTGTGCATGCCTTCTACCATGCATGCACATATGAATTTTGTATAAAATTGTCATATATACCACTCATGGCCCGATGACATGAGATTTTTCTTCGAGAACACTCTACATAAATCTTGAGAGTAGTTCTATTTTTCTCTACATCTTCCTTGCCCAACTCAACTTCTTCCACAACCTAGATCCTTGAGAACACATTTGAATGGAGGCAAAGGTTATTAGCTATTCCCACAAGAGGAACGGCAAAGGAATAGCCCTCCTATCCCATTGAGAAGCCACACAAGCCACGAAATGGGTTCAAAATCTTTGCTCCATATTAGACTTATTCGTAAAGTAAAGTAAAGTAAAGTAGATGAAACCATGGGTTTGGTCCCAATCCCTAAGTTAATGAGAATTAAAACCAAGCTACCCAAGTTTTCTTGATGCTTAAATTATCATACATAAAGAGGGGGTGTTAGCCTACTAAAAGCCGGCCTTCTGGCTTGTCCTACTAGAATGGGTGAGCCAAGCTAGCCTTGCAAGATTTAAGATAGCAGGTCCCATGCACATACCCTATTATAGATCCTAAAATTCTCTCAAAGTTTGAGAGGTGGAAAAAGGATATCTCAAAAGTTTCACCAAACTTTAAAAATAGGCACCAAGAAATGACAAGTTAACAAGCTCTTGATAGAATGTTCTCTCAAAGAAGGATTAAATTCACGGTTTCATCCCTCTTTGAGGAACTTTACAGATATCTCTAACAATAATCATTAGAAAAACCCCAAACAAATCCACCCAACATACACATCCAAATGAGGGGTTTCCCTTGCCCTCATTCCATTACTTCAATATTAGGAA
Source organism: Polytrichum commune (assembly GCA_950295325.1). Lineage (NCBI taxonomy): Eukaryota > Viridiplantae > Streptophyta > Polytrichopsida > Polytrichales > Polytrichaceae > Polytrichum > Polytrichum commune. The sequence continues at coordinate 46,715,268 of OX485807.1, forward strand.
CATTTCAAGCATGCAAGTCCATGTCTTCTAGTGTCACCACCCTTCACTTAAGGTAGCTGAGTCTAAAAGCGACACTTTCATAAACTACCTTAAGTGAAGGGTGATGTGAGAACCACCACAATATCAACCTTATTGCGGGTGAGAGTCTTTTCTTAAATGAAGGTGTGTTGTCATCCTTTTGTGATCACTTCTTACACTACCTCGTTGAGCAAATAGATCCTCAACTAGTCATTTTGATTGGTCAAAGTCGATGCTCTACTTGAAGTGTTCTTCCATCGTCCTTTCACCGCTACTATGATTAGCCAAAGTGGTTCTATTTTGCACTAGATACCGCATATGATTAATCACTTTTAACAATGCCTCACTCTATGGTATTGTTGTACTCATTGTTGACAACTTAAGGATGAAAAATAGATGAAAAAAAGGAAGGTTTTACTTTTAAGTCATTGCTAACTTATTAGCATGAAGACAAGAAGGCTAGTTATTTGTGCTTATCCTCAGAAAGTCCACAATTACATCTATATAATCTAATAAATTGGGTCAGTAACTGAAATATTCTTTCCAGTAATTAGGTATTCAATGTCAACAGTGAGTACAATAATCTAAGGGATTAAGGGAGCTTTCAATATTCTACTTCTCTTTAGTATTTCAGTCATGGCACTTGGCTATCGTGTGAAGTGATTCCCTGACCTTCATCTGGAAAAATTAAATTTCACATCATGTGCAGTATTGACTTTCCTTGCCAGCCCCTTGTAAAGACTACAATGTTGATTGACAGACAACATAAAATGCCATAGAACTCCCCAATATTGGAGAGAAGACCTTTTAACTTATTGTGTTGAAGTGTCTGCAACCTTCGTTCCATTTTGTGACCTTTTACCCTCCTTCAAACTCAAAGACTCATTTGTGTCACAAGGTCAATGCTTAGATTACGCAGCCTCATGATAGACTCAATCGCATATACCACCTGTAAAGAATTATCTTAAAACACTTGGAGGACTCACCAGTACAACACCACCCTTATTAGTATGTCACCTTAGCCAGCAGCTTCCACTCAAACTCAAACCATTGTATCTTTTGGACTCTTGAAAGTCTAAGATATCAAAGACAGAGTTGCTCAATTGGCTGAAACCCCCTAAAACATTCTCACATAAGATGCCTTCAGCCTCAGATTAGCAGATGTGGAGGAAAATCAGAAAGGGTAGAAAGTGGTAGACAAATGTCTTTTTCTTGTTTGCCAGAGTCTGATGTGCAGACTGGGTACAGTCTAACTCAACATGATAGTGCTCTCATACTCCCATTCAGTGTGCTCCATGGCCTATGTCAACTAATCTGTGTGTGAAATGAGAACAATGAAGGCAGTTCATTCAATGTGAACGCCTCCTCCAGCATTCTGAAGCTTGTGGCATGCGCAAGGCTCAATGTTGGCAAAGTAAAATCAGGAAAAATAAAAATAAAAAATGCATTTTCTTTGTACTTTCAGCATGATCAACAAGGGTGGTCATAGACCAGAATCTGCAGGTGCATAGCAGCGAGCATGCCGAGACTGGAGCCACGGGGGCAAAGGAACCCTTTGAGGAGGGGGTGGGTTTGGTGGCTTGGATTCTCTAAGCTCATTTGGTCGATCAACAAACCTGCACACCAGATGCTTTGTGAGTTCTAGCAAAAACTATATAAAGAACTGGTCTACCATCTATAAATTATCTTATATATTTTTCAGCCACAAGCAGCAGTTGCACAGAAATTCTCTGAGCCAATCTGTTAATAATAATAGAGGTATGATTGTCATCACAACTAAAATTCACAACACCTGCATATATAATAATGCCCCTGTTCTTCTCTACTGAACCAAGAACCCCATAAATTCAACTATTTTGCACAATGGTGATAGACTTTCACATCATTGGGTTGCAGGTTCTTGATTCTTAACACTACTTACTATGAACTTGACCAGGTCGTAGGTTACAATGACAAAGAGATTTCTTTACAGCACCAGCCTGGATAAGGTTTAAGTACCTATGTCATGCTCGCTCTTCAAACACACATTCACTGCAAAAATCAAGTTACTCAAGAGAAATGAGAGAGGGTTGTAATACTGACTCTATGAAAGCCATTGGAGCTGAATCTCCTTGTCTAATACGTGTCGCCAGCACTCGTGTGTAGCCACCAGCTCGATCCCTGGGTGACCGTCATGCAATGTACAATCCTTCATCAGATCCCCGTAAAATGATACAAATGAGCCCCATCTGACAAACTCAGTATTATTACAATTTTAAATCACCCTTACTGCTCAAGTGTGTGAACGTGTGGACAGTAGTCAAGTGCTCAATGCTGTTGAACCGACTCCCTTCACATTAAGAACTTACTTGTAACGGAGAGCCAATTCTGCGAACACCTTATGAAGATTATCATCGCCATGTATAACACCGGCAGCTCTTCGCCTTGCAGCCAGAGTACCCTACACAAATTTAAAAACTTCATACTGTAAAACGAGAAGATGCCTATATTCATCCTACTGCAAACCTGACAAAAGCAGCAGTTAATCGCAATTCGACTGGCGAAAATGAAAGTAGTACCTCTTTGCCAAGTTGCACCATATTATCTGCCACCCTCCTTAACTCCTTTGCCTGTCACGCCAATCACCACATCAGAGATTGATACACATTCATGCACCACATGACTATAACGAGCAATTCCAACTCCGATGACAACGTTCTCCACTGATTCCTCCCAGACATGTTGATCAATTTGGTGTTCTACCACATTGCACAGCTACGTGCTGTTGAAATGTCTATTACCTTATATACTGCATATCCTCCTAACAGGGAGTGGTCTCAATTCCATCGTCACCTTCATTTTAGACCACACTTTCTCTACCTAAAATTTGATGAGCCTTGCACGAAGCGATGCTTCTCGTGTGCTCAACACTCTTGAAGGCAGGGGATCTCGCATTCTCTCCCTTGGATTATCGTCAACGGAATTAATGCGGAAGTACTCTCATAAATCTGCAAGACAGTCAGAATGCTAAGCAACAATTGAAAAACAGAGGCGAGAGGGCGGCCCACCTTGGGAACAGTAGTCTCAATGCGCTCATGCTGCACTAGCTGCGAAACGAGGTTCCTGGGGACACACAGTGAAGTGAGCGGAATGATGATCATGCGAAAGGAAGGGCAGAGAGCAAGAATGGCGAGGTGGAAGGTGGAGAGAGGAACCTGAGTAAGGCCCATCGGTGGGCTGATGTGCGGCCCAACTTGCGCATAGAATGGCGATGCTTCATGGTGGCAGACGCAGAGACCAGTGTGGTGCGCCTGCGTCACAGATTGCGAGCGAAGTCAGAAGCAAGCATCCTCCTCCACCCCTCTTCGCTCTTTCTTCCCCTCTCTGCACAGAGCACCAAACCCTAACTTAAACCCTCGAGAGCCTCTCTCTCTCTCTCTCTCTCTCTCTCCACATACACCAACTGTAACTCCAACAACCCCCTATCAATCAGCTATTGTTTCGGAGCTGTTCAAACACATTACATGCCATTTTCAAACCCTTCAATATCTATGACTTGTTGTCCAATCTTCAAACTACAAAGTGTATCTAAATTCGTGAGAAAGAAGATTATAGCTTTGTGTCATCCGTATTAACAAAATAAAATAAAATAAATAGTGGAAGTAGATTTGATCGCTTTCTTTGCAGAGATAGGAAAGTCAACAATTTGCTCGATACCATTGATTTGAGAATGATAGTCAAAATTGAGGGAAATTCTCTTATCTATTTTGAGGCCAATTCCTAAAGGAAACAAGCCTTCATAGGCGACTTTAGGAATAAACTTTATATATTCATTTTGAATTTTAATAATATGTCATTAAAGTTATTCCAAAATGACCATGATCAACCCTCCTAGAGTTGGCCTCATATCTTGTGTTTGGCAAGTTAGCCTCAAAAGGCTAGGGTGGTATGCCCACCCAAAGCGGGGTTTAATAAGGACTTCAATCGTGGACTCCGCCAACGTCCAATTTGCCTCCCCTATCACCTCACATTCCCGTTCCCATTTGGTGTTCCCGTACATTTGTCCATGTTCCCGATCAGAGTGAGTAGGAGCCAAGACCAGTGCACATTTGTGGATTTTCGACCTTGGCCTAAGAAGCTCAAAGCTTTAGGGCTTAAGGCTACAACACTCAAATAGTCATGCTCACCCATCTCAAAATTCATCTTTCTTGATTTTAGTTCTTTGTTTGCTTGGTAGATGGGTAAAAATCAGGGTTTTGATTTTGTTGTGATTTTTTACAATTTTGGGGGTTTAGTTGTCGACGCATAAGAAGGGGACAATGTCAACATGAGGCGTTCATATGAGCGACTCGAGGTTTAGGGTTCTTGTGAGGTTGTTGGTCACAAACCAAGTTTACAATGTCTTTAAAGTTGAAATTGTTCTCAATTATTGATTATGAATGTTAGACCACCGCTTGATGATATTCATATTGTAAATTGGCACTTTCAATTATGCGATGTTCAAATAGATGCAAGATTAACTGCAAGCTTGAAGGGCTCAATAGAGTTTCTTCGGATGTATATGTTCTACCACTAGTTGAACCCAACCTTGAATCTAGATAGCGCATGCGTGCAGTTGACTTAAATTTGTTTTTGACTCCCAACAAACTGGAGGATCACCAATGGCACTTGAGGTCTCAAAGACCGTAATTTGTGGGTGTAGACTTAAGCACGTATATATGGATGTTGTGTATTAAGTGGTTTTAACCACTTGAGCTTGAACAATGACACAACATGCCTCATAACTGAATGTGTAAACCCTAAACAAACTTTGTGGTTGGTGTTGGTTGGTTGAGTTATGGTGCTACGTGTATGTATATAATTGTGTTATTAAACACAAATTTAAGCATTTGCATTTGTTTTTAAACACCAAGTATTTTATCATCATTTCCATATGTGCATATTTTGAATGAGTTTAATGCATACTAGGTATGTTGTTTTGATGTGTAAATTATGATTTTGTATGTGTAAGTGTTATATTTTACATGACGTCAACAAAAGTATGATTTATAATTGCTATATGTCCATGTAGAAGAATAATTATTACCAAGTTAACTCACCCATAGGGTCCTCAAAAACAATGAATGTTAGAAAATTACATAATATTAGGATCTACAATATTTACCTTCTCCGATATAATACCCCCCCCCCCTAAAAACACCTTGTGTTCACATGTGTTCCCACAAAATACAAAGGAGTGACCCCCTCGAGACAAACTACAACCTACCATAATCATGGTGTTACAGAGATCCTCACCCTCGTGCGCAATGTGCCACCATTGTTTAGGGTTATGACCAATTTTTTGGTTGAAGAAATTTAATCAACCCGCTTCTCTCGTTTGTCTTATAATTCTTGGTAATGTTAGTCAACATGTGTTCCTAGGGTTTATGGCAGGAGGCCTACAAAGTTGACTCCGAAGCAACCGCTGCTCAACTTCATCATGCACATGAAACATGGTAATGATGTGAGCTACTAATCGTTACAATGAATTGTATTGTGTGCTTCTTTTTGCAATGATGCTATCTTCATCACTTCATGCATCAATGACAATCTCACCAATGAGATTGTTTGGCCGAGTGAGTAAGAGCGATGTCAGTTGGGTATCCTCAATCCACATTTTTTAAGTTGCATTGGATTTAATGACATGTATTGTATGAACAATACAATGATTGTAACACACAAGAGTCTATTCATTCACTTGGGTTTAAGGTTCCATGGGTTCCTATAACAATGTCACAATTCTTCGAGCACTCCCAACTTCTTAGTTTTTGTGTCATTTTATTCTCTTTGGGTTTTTAAACACCACCTGGTCCAAAAGGGAGAGGAAAACAATACTCACGCACTTTAAGGATTTTAGACATTGCTTTTCGAGGGGTTGTAGACCAATGTCAAACTTGGGTTTCTCTTTTGATTGTCCATACTTAAATAACACCTTCTTTTGGTGATCATACTAAAAAAAAATTGAGATGTTAATTTATAAGACATCTTGGTCAAGGCTTTGGATCTAGAGTCTCTATATACATTGTTTTAAACAACAATGATTTTAATAATACACTAACTATAGGTATTATGATACATGTATGTCAATCATCTTCAAATTATCTCATAAATAAATCATAATCATGTATTATGCATTCACAAATATTGTTAGCCATAATACATCGTATCATTTTTATGAAATGCATTATATAAACGTACATTTTTTTAATTTAATTGCTTGGTGCAAAAGAAGATCAGTGTCTTTGTGGCAAATCGAGTAGGAGAATTACAAGATTTCCTATAAGTTGATTGTGAAGGAAGGGGGTGCCATGTTGAACATGTATGGGCACCGACTCACCGAGCATCTGAGGGCCTGATGAAAGAGGCTTGCCAAGGTGCATTGAAGATTGATTGCCATGAGGCATCACAACTTGGATGACACCTTTGAGAATCATCATCATCATCATCCTCAAGAATGATCATAACAATAACAAGTCAATGGGAGGCATTATCAAATTCTAATGGTCAAGGAGACTCACCATTCAAGAAGATACCAACAATTATGCTTGCACGAGGTTTTTAGAAGGGGAATAAGCATGAGAAGTAAGATCTAAAGGCAAGTACATTGTAGAAGGAATGCATTTCCAACTTCATATAATGAATATGAGTTGTGAACTAAGAATTCATGGTCCAAATATGTATAAAACTTCAATGTTTTCAACAACAAAAAAAAATTTGCTTTTGTTTTGAGCCTTCAGATCAAGGAAGAGTAACCATGGTGTCGTTCATGCATAACTAATGAATGACATGCCCAAATGATAATGCACCCATTTGAAATGGTTGAAAGTGAAAATCATAAACAGATAGATAGATAGAAACTCCGGTCCCTTTTAGGGGCCGGCGTGAATGGAGTGTCCGTTCGTAATGCCAACAACCCGATGCCCACAGGACATGGGGAAGCTGGGACAAAACTACTCTCCTCTTTCGAGGATGGACACTATAGTAACCGAGAAACAAATAACGTGGGCCGATCATGGCCCACGGCGGTGCATGCCTTTTAGGTATAATTAGTGTTTTTGTTATGAGAGTGAACGCCAAGTCATGATTCCTCGGTTGGTTGTGGGAGGATGTTTGAGTTAAGACGTTCCGGGTTCGATTTCAGTCGAGTCCGTATGATCGTCTAAAATGTAACGCGTGACTTGGTGCTGCAAGTGAGTAAAAAGCAGGAATTTGTACCAACCAACCGGCACCAATCCCTCATTCTGAGCTGTAAATAGATACTAAATATTTTTTTTTTATTTTTTTTTATTTTTTTTTTATTTTGTTGGGTGGGTTTTATGGAGGGTCTAAGTTTTGGGGGAGCGGTTGGTGGTTTTCAATTCTCCTCTTATGGAGGAGGATGGACATGGCATATTGTATTGCAATGGTATTAATGTTTTTAAAGGTATTTTTGATGGTAACCAGGGGTATTTTGAGATTTTCTTCTAGTATTTTCATAGATGGGATGTGGGCCGTAGCTCGGGCCCCAGCTGTGATGACAATAAGTGGTTCGATTTTCCATCCTCTGGAAGCAATACTATCAATCAAAGGTTTGTATTTGTTGTTTTTTGCTTCTATTGTTTCTGGGGAAAATCTGTCGTTACAATATGTGAATTCAATAAATTGTATGGTGAGGTTAGGGTCAATGTCAATGGGAGGGTCATTTTGATATGGTAATCCTTTAACGCAGAGTATATCAGGTCGAAATCTTGCGTTGCAATGACATCTTTGTGTGTTACATGTACAGGGGAGTAGCCAATTGGGGACTGTATTTTCTTGGGGGTTATTATTGAAGGTACCGGCATTCATGAGAGTAAAACATCGGGATTTTTCGGACGAGATTAGAAGCTTCCTAATTTCTCCGACTGCTTTGTTATGTCTTTTAGTTCGTAGTGAGTGTATATGTTGTTGGTTGCATTTCAGTAGAACATGTAGCCAAGTGTCTGGATCGTTTGAATTGCATATAGGGCATGTGATAGAGGGGTACCTCTGGTGACCGAAGAACATTTGTTTTCTAGCATTACCCATGTATGTTCCTGTACGGAATTTAATAAGGCATGATTTTTGTTTGTCTGTGATTAAGGGATTTGTCCAGAATTCGTTGGACAGTTCTTTGTCAATGTCTTTATTTTCTGTCCATTTACACGTGTTGGGGGTTTGTGTGGCCATGATTGCTATATTGGTTTCCCTATCATATTTTTTAATTTGTTTTTCTAAGAATCTTACTGGGCCTTTGTCTGGGACGTCTGCCATCGAGGCCCAGACGTCCTTTTGGTAATAGTACGGGATGGCGTGGGCATGTTCGTATGGGTGGATGGCAATTCTGTGTTCTAATTCTAACCCGGCTTTTGCTAGTTTATCCGCTTTTTCATTACCGTCAATGTTGACGTGTGCTCTGACTTTGTATAGTGTGATTGGCTGTGTACGGTCTTGGAGGATTTTTACCATGGAGTTGAGTGTGGTTTGGTCGGGGTGACTATTGTGGAGAGTGGGGTGTTTAATTTGTGTATTGAGTAGGTATAATACGTTTAGACTGTCTGTGAATATGTATGCGGGTTCATTAGGGAATTTTGTATTGATGACTCTTAGTGTTTTGTGTATAGCCATCATTTCTGCACGTAGTATGTTTTGATGCCCATGGAGTCTTTTGGCGATATTTAAGCCTTTGGGGCTATAGATACCGTATCCAGCTCTTTCTCTTCTCCATACCCCAGGGGCAATTTCTTTGGGTTTTATAAAGGATCCGTCCGTGTAGTAGCTAAATTGGGGGTGGAATTTTAGCGGTAAGTTAGTTTGGTAGTTTGGAAGTTGTGGGGTGGGGATATTATTGTGTAGGGGTGTGTTTGGGTAGTTTGATTTAACCCATTTTTTACTAGGGTTAACGGTGGTGTTTAGAGGGGTGGGTGGTGCAGTTTGTGTGTGACTTTGTAGTATTTGGAGGTTATTTGTTGTGTCGCTTATTAATTTCATTTGTTCGTAGGTGCCTATGTTATTGTTTTGGTGATGGATACAAAATATTTGTATGGTAGATGGTTCTTTTCTTGTGGTATTGAGCTCGGAGGGTATTGTGGGTTCCTCATACGTGATCGTATCAGCGGCGAAATGGGCAATGACGTGTGTGTCTGGGAATGGGCCTGTGTGTGGGTTGGAGTTTTGGTACCAATTAGTATCCGGAGATATAAGTATAGTGATTGTATATGGATCATTTTGGGCCGCTATGCGCGCCCAATGAATAGCTTGTTGTAGGTCTGTTGTATTATGAGGGTGTGCGTAACCGATTCCTTGCCATTTATGGTCAAACGCTTTACCTAGGGATCCAAATATTATGTCTCGCGAGAATGGTGAGTAGAATTGGGTGAATTGTGTGGGGCATGTAACTGGGGATGAAAAATATGAGTGGTTAATATTGAATGTTGTAATCAGGAGATCTAATATTTGGGTTGGTATTGTATATTGGGCTCATTTGAGTGGGTCATTTTTTGGGATACGGTATTTGTACCTTTGGTATAACCAAACAATTTCAGTTTCGAACGATTGGGTAGATGGTTCTAGACCGTGTGTGTTGTTTTTTGCCAATTGGAATTGTTTCCATAGCCATGTTAGTCTAGCTTTCGGGATGGTAATGAGGTGTCGGCCATTGTCTTCGTATATGTGAGCGACATCGAATTGTGTTTGGATGGTATCAGAGTTTGTTTCGATGTCGTTTTCTGGGTTGCATTCATTAATAGAAATATGTGCTAGTGGAATTATTGTGGTTGGTGTGACGTATCTTGTGTCTCTATGTTGTTCTGTGGAGAAGTAGGCATTAATTATGTTTGAAAAAAGTTTGTGTTGTCTTTCTTTGTAGTAATGAATAAGTAGGTCTGTGTTGTGATTACATGTGTTGGCTTCACAGTAGGGGTATAGGTCCCTTTGAGTTCGCCATTTGTTATATGTGTTGTTATTTGTTGTAGTCCATTGACATAAGTACGACGTGACTGTTCTTTTTATTCCGTTATGGTCATTGGATTGTTTTTGTTTATGATCGATTATTTTGTGTATGGGGAATTGTCGGGGGTCTTTAAGCATGTTGTTGGGAGGAGGGGGTAGAGGGGGGATGGGGAGGTTAGGGGGGTGTACGGGGGCGGTTGGTGGGTGTAGTAGGATATTGTGGTGTCTTATTATATATTTATTTTTTAGGGATCTTAGTGGATGGTGTTGTTGGCATGGTAGGGGGCATTGATTTCCAGGAGGGTGGTAAAATAATTGATTAGCTATGTTAAGTGCGCTTTTGATAAGTTTAGAAGGAGTGGAGTGGTAGATTTTGAATTCGTCCGGGTTCATTAGAGTGGTATCATTAGGCATGGTAATTTGGTCTAGTGTGATTATATTATGTACAAGTAGTTTGTGTACTAATTTAAGTGAGGTGTTGGGATTTAGGCCATGAAGCATTTGTGCTTCCTGCATCCATGCAGTTTCAAGTGGGGATGGGGTTAGTAGGAAATTGTTTATTGTACTTTTTAGGTGGACTCCGGCTTTATGTTTGAGCAAGAATAATGTTCTAGTGATGGGTGATCTAACACAGTGGTGGTATTTAATGCAGGTGATTTCCTTAGAGCCCCCATATTTGGCGAGTATGAATTGAAGTAGACCAACATATATTTTCCCAATTCTACCTTTATCATTGAGTGCGTTTTGTAGTTGTTCTCCAATGCATCTTAAATAGGCATTTTGTAGTGAGAATGCTTCGATTCCGAATAGATTGTGTGGGAGTTGTGTAGCGATGTTAGATGTGCATTTGGGTATTCCGCATATCGTTTTGTGAAGTGCTATGATTTTTTTATCGAGTTTTTTGATAGCTGGTATGGAGTATGGCACTGCGTAGAAGCTGTATGCTATTCCAGCACGTATGACTGTATCTGCCATGTTTATTTTTTGTTTCATAGTAGCTGGGCATGTTACAAGGGCTTGACACTGTTTTATTACTTTAGCTGTAGTGGTATTTATTTGTGTTTTCCATTTGAGTGATGGTGCAAGATTTATTCCTAGATACGTGTATGGTTCATGTTGGTTTAAGACTGGTATATGTTGGTTTCTGTAGTTGATATTGGTAGATTGGATTAGGGCTTTAAAGGTTGTAGGGTGAAGTTTGGATTTGTTTGGGCATCCAGTTATTGCGCATTTGGGTATTCCAAGATCCATTCCTACCCATTCGCAGAATTTGTCTAGTTTGTTGAGTTGTGTTTGTAGTGTCTCTAGTTTATTGGCGATTGCTGCTAGGTCATCTGCATATGCTGCTGATGAGATTGTAATTTTAGATGTACCAAAAGTGTATCCATTATTCCCTTGTTGTAGCCATCTGAGGAGGGGTTCTAGGAATATGATAAATAGATATGGGCTAAGGGTATCACCTTGTATTGTACCTCTTTGAATGGGGATTGGTAAGGTTTTACCGAAGTGTTCACCAGTGAATATTGTTGAGGATTGTGAATATATGTTTCCTATGAGATTTATGGAGTCAGTGGGATATCCCAGATCTTTCATTATGGCTAAAAGTCTGGCGTGATCAATGGAGCCGAAGGCGTTTTTGAAGTCAATGTAAAGAATATATATATCTTGGTTCGTGAGTCTTGCGTCTTCAAGCGCTGCGATTAATAATTGGATTTGCCTAGAAGTGCTTCTCTATGCTCTAAACCCTTCTTGACTATCGTGTAATATTTGGTATTTTTCTCCATACGCTGATAGGATAGAAGTTAATGTACTCGTGTAGAATTTATATATGGTGTTAGCTAGTGCAATAGGTCTATGGTTTGTTAGTTGTGATGGTTTACCTTTTTTGTATAGTAAAACTGTTAGACTGGTTTTCCATGATGCAGGGATTTGTTTTTGTTTATAACAATGTTTAAAAAATAAGAAGAATAATTTATGGAAGCGTGGAGGCATGTTTTTTAGAATTAAATTGGGTATTTTGTCTGGGCCTGGGGCTTTGTTATTACTTAGGTTTTTAAAACAAAAGTCGTATATTTCTTGGTCAAAATACGTGTGTAGAGGAGTTTGGGGTTCTCCTCGTTTGTCAATGATATATCCGTCTAAGTCATGCCATGGATATTGCCGGACTCCACATGTGCAGTGTAATGGGTGTGTATTTTGATATTGGCATATGGGAACTGTAGGACGGTTACTGATGGATTGTTGCGTGTATATTTCTGCTGCGATGTCTTCTGGGTTAGTTAATATATTGTTTTGTCTATCAATGATGGAGTCCAGGGGTGAGGTTTCAGTGTTCTTGAAGACTTTTCGATTTATCTTTTTGGGGCTTTTTTCATACATTTGACGGTATTTTGATACGGCCTTTAGAATGCAGTCTTTGGTGTATTTTGTGGTGATTTTCCTGGCTTCTTTATTTGCATTTTTTGCGATGGTTGCTATGGCATCAATCCATTCAGTAGGAGGTGCCGTTGTAACAGGTGGATGTGGGATGTTTGTGTGTTGGTGGTTTCGTATATCGTTTAGGATGGGGTGTGCTTGCCAGAGTGGATCGTGTTGTGCAATGTATATGGTTTTCCTGATGAGGTGATATGTGTTGAGGTGTCTTTTCCATTCTCTCGCAAGTTTGCGTGGCAAAAACCCACCTTGTTGTGATGTTCTGTTCGTAAGGTTGGGTAGTGGGTCTGCTTTACAGGTTTCTTCAATCGTTTCTGAAATTTTGTATACAATGTGGTCGAATGTTGTACAGGCTTCCGCCCATTGATCCGGGCTTAAGTGTTGGTGGTTTTCGAGTAGGGTGGTAAGGGCTTTTATTTGTGCAGAGTTTTCTTTGAAGAATGTTATGTTGAATTTTTCGATGTTTTCTGGTGGTATTGGATTTAGTATTCTAGTTGGTGACGTGTTTGTGGGGGGTGGGGATCTGGCTATAAGGGTGTTGTGGGGGATATGTAGTACAACTGGATAATGGTCTGAGTTTAGATTCATGTTTGTGATTGTGGTAGAAATGAATTTGTTGTTGTCTGGTGAGTGAATGTAGAATCCATCTATTAGACTTGTTGATGTGTAATTATAGCCTCCTTGTCTGGAGATGCTAGTGTTAGTTGGGATATATTCTATGTTGAGTGATGCGGTGAAAATTTTCCATTGGTAATCTTCTTCTTGTGGAGGGGTGTTAATGTTGTTATTTTGTCTGCCTCTAAGTGCGATATCTCGGTTAAAGTCCCCACATAATGAATACATGTGATTGGGGTGTATAGTGATTTCGTTAGTGATTTCGTTCTTAAGTTGTGGAATGAGGCATGTGTCTTCTAAGTGTGTAGGCATGTACATGTGTATGATTAGCCAAGGTATTAGTGGATGGTTGTTTATTTTAATTATTTGTAGGTATGGAGATATATTTACTGGCGTGGGAATTTTGGTGATATTCCCAGGGAATGCATATTTCTTGTGGATAAATGTGAGTAAGCCTCCTTTTCCAGGGGTATAGGGCATTCTTTGTTGTATGCATCTTGTGAGTGCATGTGTGTTGTTGAAAATGAGTTTAAATTCCGGAAATAGGTTTTGTATGTATTTTGTAGATTTATTTGCGGTTAGTTTGGTTTCTTGGATATGTATGATTGCTGTGTTGTTTAGCGAGTTGTTTATTAGGCTTTGTAGGTTTGGTAATGATGTGTTGAGTGATGACGCATTCCATGTTATTATGTTTGTTTCGTACTCGGTGTCGGTGTTAATTCTTGGGGTTGGTGTGGGAGTAGCTGGGGGTGGGGGTGGGTGTGAATATTCGTTGATGCTTTCTAGGCATCGGAGTGCTTCGGTGATCAATTGATTTGGGAGGAAGGGAAATTTATTTTGAAGGGTGATTGGTGTTGGTGTAGTATCTTGGTTGTGGATAAATTCATATATCTCTGTGTGTATTGAATTTTTTGGGTATATTATATCTTGATTGTTTTCTACAAAAGTTGTGTAGGGGTGAGGTGTTGATATATGCCTTTCGGGGGGGTTGGTGAGGTTGGCCAGTCTGATAATCAGTGTGTTCGTCCATATGTTATTAAAGTGGTAGTTTTGGGGTTGGGCTAGTATGTTATTGCATGTGTCTATTGAGGGGTGGATGGTGATGATTAGAGCGTATAGCATATGGGTTAGTGGTGATTGCCTTTGTGTTTGGATATATTGATGTAGATGCGGGTAGGTGGTTATTGCTTGAGGGTGTAGTGGGTGTGTGTTTTTTAGTATGGGGGTAAATGTGTTTGCTATGTGTTGGTATTCAAGTTGTAGTTTTATAGTGTTTGGAATGAAGTAGATGTTGGCTCTTTTTTTGTGTGTAGCAGGGTGTGTATGTAGGATGTTAGGCATTGGTCCGGGGTTGGGTTCTATGTCCCCGCATTTTAGCAATTCTAGTTTGTTAATAAAGTAGTATCCGTGGGAATGGAGTGTTTTTGGATTTTTCATGTGTGTTTTTAAATATATTATGATTGTGAACTTGGTTGTAGTAAAGAGGTTAGGTATAGCGTGTATGATGTTTTCTATTTGTTTGGGTGAGAAGTGTGAGTTTGTATTTTTTATAGATTTTTGGCTTGTTATTGAGTTAGGTCTCCAGTTATTTATGAAGTGGTATATGTTATTATTTGTGTGGCGAGGCCGGTAGGCCGAGGCCATTGTATCTTTTGGGTGAGGTTGGTATTTTGAATGAGGGTTTAATAGGTGTTTGAAATAGGGTTTGTGATGGTGTTTGATGTTGAGGTGAGGTTTATTTAGGGCGAGTAGTTTATATTTACTTCTTGTAAATAGATTAGGTAAGGCAATTATTGTTTTTTGTGTAGTTTTTGGGAGGTAGTGTATAGGTTTAGTATGTTGGTGGGTAGGCTTTGTGATTGTGTTAATGATGGGGTTGAGGGAGTTGTAGTGTATATATCTTGTTAGTTTTATTTTGTGGCGAGGCCGGTAGGCCAATGCCGTATTGTGTACTTTGTTGTATTGGTTAGGATATTGTTGTATTGTGAGTAAATAGATTTGTTTTTGTGAGGTGTTGGGGGGGTTTTCTTTGTGAATTTTAGTATTCATGAATACTATAGGTAGGGTTTTATTTTTAGTATATATTAATAATTTAATTATGTTTTTGTTTTTAGTATATAAATATACTATAAGTAATTTATAATTGTACGCCGCCGGGATGTTTGTCGAAATTAGTTTGTCAAGTCCATATTGTTTTCAATTTCCGATATGTCCGGATGAGCCGCTTCTATAGCATCCAAGGTAATCTTCATTTGCCTTTGAAGGAGTTGTATTTGGAGTTTGGAACTCTTGTTTGACTCCGCTTGCACATGGTCGGCATAAACCTTAGCCTCTTGCACAATCTCATCTTTAAGGTTCACCATTTCCTTTCGTATTTCATCCGTCCCTTTTTTTACCGCTGCTTCTACCATTTTGTTGAGATCTTTGTTGGTGATGTTTTGGTGCGGTCCATTCTCCAGAGCTTGGATGGTGTTTGCAAGTGCGGTGTTCACGTCTGAAAATCCAAGTCTAACTAGCTCTTCTTTACTAGGTGCATTTATCCCGTGTAGACTTTTTGGATGGGGGGTAAATTCAACATATTTACCAAATATTTTTTCATTTTTCTTAACAAATTTCTTGTAGACAAACGAGTTGAGGCATTGGACATTGCATGAGCCCGTATGCTTCCCGTTCTCAAGTCTAAAGTAAAAACCGAGAACATTTAGTTCTCCCATGCATTTTCGGATTCCTTCTTCGATTTGCATGGTTGTTTTTACCTTATTGAGGTTACGGGCGATTAGAATGAGTGCATTCTTTCGGGCTTTATCATCTTCTGAGAGTTTTCATTACTTGCAAAGTTTACATCTACTATTTCATTAAAAAATGAAAGTTTGAGTGCTTTAATTCTTTTGGCTTCCTCTGGAGAGGGTGCTTTAATCCAAGCAAACTCTGCATCCACCGATTTTTGCACATTCGTTATTTCAAAGTCAAGGCCCCGTCGAAATCCATCCCCAACTATTTCTACAAACAAATCATACCATTCTTTACCCTTGATTGACGGGGTTGTGATTTTGACGGAGAGCATGGATGCAATTGCAATGGTATCAAAGGATTTACACACTTTGCCTATAGCATGTGTAAATTGGCCAAGCTTGAGGATGAAAGGTCTCAATCCACAGAGAAGGCCATATCCATCCATTTCAGGGTTTTTAAGGTGGAGTTTAATAATTCCACTCCATCTTTTGGTCCCATGAAAACAAAGGACAGCTATGGGCTCTCCTAGAACTTCCCCGACCTCTATCCTCATTGTTTTTAGTCTATCCTTTGTTAAGTTGAGTATCACATCTCTATCCAATTCTATTCTTTCAATTTCAAAATGGATAGATATGTGATAGTCCAAAGCAAATCCATGGTCACCCACTTCCACATCCGAAGGAATCTGGTTGAGATTGTAGTGCATTCCCTCCTTACCATCCGTTCGTATAGAAGGCCACTCTTCTTGGGCAACGAACAGAAAGGAGGGAGATGACTCCACCATTTCATGTGCTTCAGACTCACACATACCTTTTTTGACTAACTCAGTGAAAGAAGGTGTTTGAATGAGAGGCATGTTAGCAAATTTTGCAATTGTGTTCATAGCTTGAAAACCTAGCCAATAGGGGGGGCGTGTTCTCTCAGTGGGTGCTATTCCTTTAACCTTCTTTTGACTTGACAATACCACAGCAAGCACTGGACGTTTTCCACTTGTAGAATCTATATTTTCATTTTCAAACAACTTACGGGATGATGAGGTTGGAGTGATGGTTGCCATTCTGATATAAGCAAAGCAAACAAACGTTTTGTACTTTAGTTTTGAATGAGGTATACTTCTTATTTTCTTTCCTCTAATTCCTTTCCACAAATTAAGTTGTGGGCCTCCTAGGAATTGAGAGTGAAAGAAGAAGTGATTTGCACGTTCTAACATCATATGAGTACTAGTATGAGTACAACTTGCATTCATCCTATGATAACACCTTTTCCTATTCATATGAATCTTCATATTAGTATTTACAAATTGGTTGTAAGTGCTCTTATGTAGATTATGATTTGTCACAACTCTAACATTCCATTCATCTCCTAAGCATTTGAGGCAAGTATAACTAAAAGCACAAGCATCTACCGTTACTACCACGGATCCATTATTTCTAATGGAACATTCATTTATGTTATGAACATTAAGGTTGTTATACCATACCTTTGGATTTATGATGTTCTTATATGTGTTTTTAAAGCAAGAGTTTGTAAGGCATTCCCATGTGGTGTGAGAGTTGACACTATGAGAGTATATCCAGTATGGTGTGGCTAGTACTAGCCACATAATGATAACAAGGTAGGTTGCATATGCAACCTTCATTTTGCTTACTATCCTAACAAACCTATCAATGCTATGATGTGTCTAAGACTATGTGTGTGCCTATGTGCAAATAATGAGAAAACAAATTAACGTGTAAACTTACCAAGCGGATGAGGGGCAGCAAAACTACTTCTACTTTTAGGGAGCAAAAAAGAAGCTAAGTGCCTAGTTAACTTATGTGTGTGTGTGTTTCTAATTGATTAAGTGTGTATCTACTGTGATTTTAGTTTGTTTCGTTTGTGTGTGTGTTCTCTATGTGTCTAAGTGCCTATCTAAGTGTGGGTTTTGAGTGATACCTGGTTTAGCTCGGGCAGTATTTTGTTGGAGTTGCTCCTCTCCTTCTCAGCACCTCGAACTCCCTCCTACCTTGAAAAAGGCAATATCTCTTTGTTACAAGCTCCTGATCTTCGGTGTATCTTGACTTCGGTGAGTGTAACAACAACCAGCAGCTCTCTGACAGAAAACACCAACTCTCCGGCAGCAAATCAACAACTCTTCGGCAACAACTAACAACTCTCCTCAACTTCAGTCTTGCGATGGTATTTTTGAATAGTGGCTCCTTCTCTCGGTGGCCGCTGTCTCCGAGCCAGCCAAGCCTAGCCGAGCCTCTTCTGTTGTACTTTGCAGACACGGAGATCTTATCCAATTATGGCCAAAAACCTCCCTGATCACTGATCTGCTCCCACTCAGGTCTCAAAATCTCTGTATTGAGCTCACAACGAACACTTCACAGTTGAGCTAACGGTTTAAACACTTCTGCTCTCGCTTAAAGGAAAACAAGAGGATGTCAATGTGTAACAGGTTGTACTTTGCAGACACGGGGATCTTAACCGATTATGGCAAAAAATCTCCCTGATCACTTATTTGCTCCCACTCAGGTCTCAAAATCTCAGTATTGAGCTCACAATGAACACTTCACTGTTGAGCTAACGGTGAACACTTCTGCTTTCGCTTAAAATCTCAGCTTTTGTTCAACTCCAGATGTCTACTTCACTCAAGCTGTCACTTTTCTATCTAGAAGCCTATCCTCGGTTAGTATCGTCGGTTTCGGTGGAGGTTGCTGCCTCTAGATCTACTAGTTATCTGTTCTAGAATCAAGATACCTCTCTTGTTCTTAGATAACTGCTTTCGCAGTTCTCACTTAGATCTCCGCTCCCACTCAGATGTGTCTCTAGTTCTCTCACTCAGGTTGTCCTAAACTCTAATAATCTCAGTTTATCAAAGGAAAACAAGAGGATGTCAATACAGAACCGGTTGTACTTGCAAACACGAGGATCTCAACCGATTATGCTCAAGAATCTCCCTGGTAACAGATCTACTCGCACTCAGGTCTTCAAAAACGTTGTGTTGAGCTCATGGTGAACAACATAAGCATTTTAAGTTGGACACCTTAACTTTTGTGCAATCTACATAGATCAAGGTTGAGAATTGCAGTTGCAGCTTCCGACAGTAGCAACTTCGGCACACAACAACACCTCTTCTGTAACAACGATTTGTTGGGCAACGCCAGCTTCTTCAACGGTACCAACTTCTTATGTATGTGGCAACTCCTTTGACAGTAGCAGCTTCTTCGACGAGGATCTCAACCGATTATGCCCAAGAATCTCCCTGATAGCTTCGGAGGCAGCAACTTCGGCACACAACAACCTCTTCAGTAACGATTTGTTGGGCAACACCAACTTCTTCAACGGCACCAAGTTCTTCTGCAGATGGCAGCTCCTTTGACAGTAGCAGCTTCTTCGATAGTGGCAGCTTCTTCGGCAACACAAGCTACTCCTGGGCTCTCTTCTATACCTGGTTTCGGGGTACTCTGGGGGGAAGTGAGATGCGCTTAGTGTGGCTCAAGGGTGGTTTTATGTTGAGGTGGTGGATCGTGCATGGGGGGGATGCCCTTTCAAATTTCTAAGAGGTGGGTGGCTAGGGGGGAAGAATCTAGAGGAGCAATAGAGCTGCTGCTTCAACCCTTGGTTTTCCCCCCTTACCTCCAGCGGCCTTTCGAAATCGACAGGGCTTCGCCCCTCTCACTCACTCCCGCCTCCCATAAATCATAAACACATTGATTCAACACCAATTGTGCCACAATATTATGTGATGTGTAGTGGAAAATGACTTTGCCATGCCTCATCTACCAACCTCCTCCCTAACTTGAGCCGAGGCTTGAGAGTGGTATCCATTTGTGCATGAAAGTCAAGAATGGCTTCTAATCTTATGCATAAAAGTTAGGCACAAGGCGAAATTATATACATGTAGTTATATGAGTGGGCCCTTTGATAGAAGTGACAAAAACTAGTCTTAGTTGTAGTGCATCTCCTATTTAATTAATTAATATGATTAAATGAGTGTGGTGATATTCATGAAAATTAGACATCTAGATTGGTGGTTCCATTCACCTTGCTTCTCGCATATTTTATTTTGCAATGTGCATGTATTGGTAGCATAAACAATAATCTCATGTGCATTAAGGATGTAAGCAAACTACAATGTCCTTATTTTGATGTCAAATTACAATTTGCTACAACCCATTGATAAGTTATAATAAATTTTGCACTCAATGGTCTTTACATCATATAAAATAAGACTTGTGCACATGATATAATGTTAATAACAAGAGGCTTAGAGAAAAATAGATTGTCTTACCAAATGTTTACATCACATAGGGGATTTGGTGTCATTACATATTTAGGGTCACAATCCCTATGAAATATGTACCGTAGTTTCATATGGAACAACTTGGGCATGTCTTTGCCTAATAAATTATTAAAGTGACCAAAACAATTAGGCAATCCATAAAATAATATATCAAAATTGAGTAGTTTCAAAATACAATTAAACTAAGTTAGGCATTCATCCAAGTGTTTCTTACGATTTTTGGATGGCTATTGCTAATTTCATCTAAGGTGGCCAATTTACCCTACACTATGACCTTCACCTTTGAAGCTTCCAATAGTTACCTAAACTCTTATGTGACATGGTTTATTATGTGTGAGAGATATGTTGCATTTGTGAAAGATTGTGGGTTAGAAGAGTTAGAATGGCAAGGCAAAAGACTCACAAAAGACTTTGCAATGCATGTTTAAACCTATTGATGCCTAGAAACTAATTTATTGAATTATAGCACATGTCACCTAAGCTTGTGTGATTCGGGCATTAATCTAAAATAAATGAACAAAAAGGTAAACCATGTCAATAATTTCCTATAAACTTAGGACCCTTCTGTTCACACACACACACACACACACATATATATATATACATACATATACTTATTATTTATTTATGCCCAAGTTGCTAGGAAACTATGGTATGGATTTGTTATTCTCAACTTGTGTTGTCAAAATGTACAATATTCTTTTCAAAATTCATGATATAATATGGATTGTATAATTGATGTTTGTAGACAATTTTGAGGACGTATTTGAAGGCTCGTGTCTTTTCAAGCCCCCACAAACATTATACACTGATAAAGTCCTAAATAGCTTCATAAACATGTCTTTGCATATGTTGTTTTCATTAAAGTTATATTGTGTGATGCAAAGTATGGTTCCAAGTACTCACCTTTTTATGAAAGTAGTTTTCTACATCTATTCTATACCATGATGATGTCAACACTATGGCGTATGTGGTGGATAGGGCATTCAACATGGGCACATACACAATGGATACAATTTTGGTCTTGCATATGTGGTGGATAGGGTTTTGGGCGTGTGTAGGCTTCATCCACCTGCAACCATGCTTAAAGGGACTTCAAAAGTTCCTCCAAACTAGACACTCTAGCTTGCTTTCACCCTTTACTACATGTCCAAATTTTACCTAAATTTGCATGCATTCATTTCCTTTAATATGACTCTCATCTTGATTGGAGGGGTGTAGCATACATATAACATATGTGATACCAAAAGACCTTAACTAGGCACCATACTCTAACTTTGACTTCCATGCTTTCAACTAATACAAAGATTTGCAACGAGTACTCATTGAACCAATACAGTTCCATTATTCTATACGAATGACTATAAATATCCATAAATAATAAATTATCGTATAAAGTTTTGTATATAGTTGATTTTCTTAGTCTTTAAATGAAAAAAAAATGCGGCAATGAAGCCTTGAAGGGTGTTTGAAGTAAATTTTATTTCGTTCTATGATTTTACACATCTTAAAAGCACTGAAAGTTATCAAGAATGAACATAATCATACTTATGCTAGTCAGGCTTAACAAAACCCCCATGTGCTTGTGTAATGCCACCACAAAGAACTCGATGGGTCAAAAGTAGATGACTTTGAGTTCTCGACAACCACACTTGTCACCATCTATAATATTCTTGCACAATCTTCACACTAATGAATTCAAATTGCAAGAGTGACTTAGCTACATCGACAAATGGGATGTAGAATAACCTTTGACTTCATGGGGGTGGGTTGGGAGTAAAAACTTGAAAGGAGGAGGGGTAATCGTCTCAATCACTCATGCTTGATAATGTCCCAATCACAATGTTTGATAATTCATTCCATATTCAACGTAGGTAAATAAGGCCATACATGTGTAAGTCCGTACTTTCCAAACCCACTATGTATTAACTATCACCCACCTTTTATTATATCGAATCTTATGTATACACATAAATTGTCAAAGACATTTTTCTACTAGTGTTGTAACAACTTATATCAAAGTAAAATGACACTGAAAGAGGAGCTTGGAGATGGTATTAGATCCGGCTACACCCACAAAACTATCAAAACATGGCTACGTTTATAAGAATATTAATTAAAAGTTGTGTTTAAGAATAATGAACATTTATAAAACTGTAATCCAATATTAAAAATTAAAAGTGATCAACCTTTAAAACATCAATATGAAATTAGATATGTACATGAAGAGTTTGCTATCTTGGATGTGTCAATCTTTATATGTGATGGATCAACCTTAAGTTTCCTTCTCATTCTTTATTTGACTCCTCATTTCCCACTCCACCACAATGAATGTGAAGATGTAAAAATTGTCCACTTGAGAAAAAGTAAGTTTGTTGACAAAGCAACTACCCAAAACCTCACATAATGGCATCACTCCTTACTTATATACTTGTATGTGACCTATGTATGTTCCCACCATATGTAAAGAGCGTATAGATTTGAGAGGCGGGCTTTGAAAGTCCTGGAGAGAGGGCAGGCTAGACAAGGTCATTGGGTGCCCAGGTCACGTTCGTGGTTGGAAACGGGGCCAATGAAATGCACGCAATGACATCATATACAGGCCGACTTGTCCACCTACAGGAGCGGCTCATACCCGGAGACCTCCACTATCGGTGCATATACACATCTGCGTAGGACGAACATGGGGAACTGGCGCATCTATGAGCATGGAATGTACCCGACGCGTAGATTGTGGGAGTTTGTGTGAGTCTTCGGCGAAACCCTGGACCGGGGCTGAGAGAGACTCGACAACTTGGGCATCGTGGGTTTCTTCTTCATCCTCCGCCTCTTCTACGTCCGGTGCGGGTGCGTGCGCGTGCGATTCTTGAGCTGCTCGTGCTTGCGCTTCCTTGTAGGTCGTCAGGGAAGGCAGGGAGCTCATCGCCATGGCCAGGTCCAAGCCTCTCTCGTGGTGCGCCCTCCTAGCGGTGCTGTTCGCCTCCATGCTGCTCCTGCACACCTGCGGTAAGATCATTGTCGTGTTGCTCTTCCGCTCGTTCTTGTCGATTTGGTGCGCCAGGGGGATCGTCAGTATTCGTCGCTCCTGCAATGCGGCAAGTTTGGAGGACCTGAGGGTGGGTTAGGGCAGTGGGGTTGATGTGCCGAGTGATGCAGAGCGGGAGCTTTGGTTGTGGAGCTTGGTTTCTATTGCGTGTGTCTAGTGGTGTTTGAAGAGAGTGTTGTTGTGTGTTGCCATATCTTTTTCGTGCATTCGTAAAAGTGTACGGTGAGGCTCGATGTGGCTGTCCGGGCTTTTGTGCAACAAGCTTTCAGCTTGGAGATCGATGTCGCAGGGGTTTTACTTTTGCCCATTTTGTTGTTTGATCGTTTGGTTTCGACTCTGATATGGCGATCATGGCTGGACACGCCCTTGAATGCGTCTGGCAGCGAGTTCGATGTACATGTCCTGTGAAAGATTTGCCATGGGGAGGTAGGTGGGTACTTTTATCGTCAGTCAGGTTTTTGTTACATTTATGGTGAAAAACCAGCTGTAGGTACCACGTTTCAAGATTTTTGAGCAAACTGGTTATTGGAGAGTCTTAGGTCAGGTTGCCTGAAACGGTAGTGGCTAATAGTGAGGATTCTAATTGTCATTGAATTGCCCTTTAGAAAGGGCAAGTAAGGGTTTTTTTTAATAATAGTTTTAATTCAATTGATGGTTGGTGAGAGCTATTTTGGAGATTGAGAACTTTTCCGTCTTCCTGTCGCTCATATGGAATTGGTGCATGTGCACCATCTACAAAAAATTAGGGCACTCATGGCTGGGGTTCTTTTTGGTGTTCTTACTCATAAATCTTTCCTCTCTGTAGTCAGTCTGTCTCTTTGCTCTACGAGTTCACTAGGAAGTGTAATTTTGCAGATTTTAAAACCTCTTCTCTTAACTGAATGTTAAACCTCCTCATTTTATGTCGTATTCAATTTGGCCTGAGTGTTCTCATGTCTCCTTATCTCAGTGGCAGCAGTTGCAAGTGATGAGGCTGAAGCAGAGGGAGCTGCAGCTGGAGGGGAGGGCAGCAAAGTAGAAGTTGTTGATGAGCTGATTCCTGAACCTTTTGTTGAGGACATCCTTGGACCTGCCAGTGGTGTGGAGACAGTTGTCTTCTTCCCCAACAATCCTTCGAAATGTAAGTCTGTTTGTTTGTTGTACATCTGTATTCATATAAGGGTAGTGAATTGAGCATGTGGTGCTCTAAACTTGACCATGAAGGGTATAAGAATGTTTCAAACCTCACAAGACATGATGAAGTTTGCCTTTCTTCCTTGCTCATTCCTGGAGGATTCACATTTACATTGAAAAAAAAATAGGACTTCTTTCACTGTTTCTTCTGCTTGATTCAATCTGCCAGTGACTTTATGTCACTGATTGCTCCTGGTAGTCTCTCAATTAGACTGACTTTAGATCCTCAACTTTGTCAGTCACTTGTATTTATTGGTCTACAAATTTAGATGCCTCTTGGAAACACTAAACCTTGAGAATATTTGTGCATGTACAGCTGTGGTAGCAGGAGAACCTTCAGAAATTGTTCTTGGAATCAGCAATAATGGTAAGTTGATCAAGATTCTTATTTTAACTTCCTGAGCTTGCAACCACTGTAGTGCATTTGTTTGCAAAGGCTGAATGCTTTTTCTACTCTTTGTGAAGAGGAAAAATCCTCTAGTCCTGAAGGGTTATTGTAAAATTTTCTGAGGTTATAGAATGGATTCAAATACAGGAGGTTCTCCTTTGAAGGTGGCTATTGTTCGTGCCCATTTGAACCTTCCTTATGATCACCGCATCAATGTCCAGAACTTCACAGCGCAGGTTGATCCCTCAATCTCTTTTCTGTTACTGAAGTGGTATTCCTGCCAGGCATAGATTATTTGGGAGTGGACAATAAAAGTCAATGTGCAGATCATCTGCATGACTGTATATTTATCAAGCGATATATCAAAGGCTTGTACAGCTGTAATTTTGACTTTGTAGACTGGATGCAGTGAAGAAGGAAGGATCTTTCTGTATCTTGATGTAGTCTTGATACTTGGGGTTGATTGCAGGAGCTAAATACCACTGTCCCAGCCAAAGTTCAGGCTTCTTTCAGCTATTCTTTCACTATCCATAAGTACCTTCAGGTGGGTAGTATGTAAATACATGAAAAATATATATAATGATGGCAGATGAATAGTTCTGAGAATTGTGCTTGAAACTCAGATTCTAAGAATGATAGTTCCAACTTGTTGTGCGGGATTTGGGAGTTGGTTCTCTGCAGCTTGGATTCTCATACATTACTGGATAGTACTGATGAATTCCCCTAGATACATTTTTAGGATATATCTTCTGCTGAAAGTTCCAATGTTGCTGTCATCCATGTTGCTTAAGGGGCATGTTAAAGTTGTGTGCACTCTTTGCTCTCTTGTTTTGATCCTTTTTGTGTAGCACTGGGAGTAACATTGAGTTGTGACTGCAGCCTGGAACCTTTGACTTGGTGGGAAGTGTCTTCTATGAGTTGGACAATCAGCTGTACAAGAGTGTCTTCTACAACGGTACTGTGGAAGTAGTGGAACCCAGTGGCTTTGTAAGTGGGGAGACCATGTTCCTTGTGACTCTTGGATTGGGTTTGTTGGGACTCCTGGGCATGTGGGCGTATGCTCAAGTTCAAAAGTTCTCCAAGGTACTGCTCCCTCCCCTTCCCACAATATCGTGCCTATATTTCTCAGATGCCTGTTTGTTTTGCACTGTTAGCCTTTCTTGCTTCATTATATGATAGAAGTATGTCAGAAGGTTTTTTCAGGTGGTCCACTCCCGAACCTGGGTAACCTGGAAACTGTTCCTTTAGAGTCCTCAATCATGTATTTTGCAACTTGGTGGGTGTGAAATCTTATTTTTGGCAAAGTTTCAAATTATAAGTTATATCTAGGATTTGGACAATCTCTTGAACTACTTTCTGATGCCCTATAAATCTGGATGCAGAAACAAAGACGAACCACCAAGAAGGTTGAGACAGGGACTCGCTCTGGTGCTGATGCTGCCAACAATGAATGGCTTCAAGTGAGTTCCCTTCCTTTCACTTTACACACACCTCACAATTAGTAGACGTGTTCAACCTTTCTCCGTGCAATGGGGGTGTTTACTTGCAATCTGCAATTTATCTTGCATAAGAACAATTGTGGTTTAGATGCAACACATAGAAGCCAAAAGAACATGCTTTTTCAGTTGTTGATATTTGCTGTGGGGTTATCGCCTGAGCATGACATTAGCTACTGACATAGTTGTGGACTGTCATAGGGAACTTCAATCACCCAAAAGCTCTCAAGAAGTGTTTCACAGCAGCGCAAGGCCCAGAAGAAAAAGTAGGAGCTTTTTTCTTGAGGGGGGGGGGGGGGGGGTGCACAGGGGACATCTATTTTGCTTGGTCAAGTCCCTTCACTGATGGTTGGAGCAGTTGAGTTCAACTGCACCAGAGTGCAAGTGACACAATTTACCCCATGGGTAGACACTTTTGTTAGTTGTGAATTGTATGGGGAAGGACATGTACTTGAGATTTTTAGTGAACACTTTGAACTCTATCTGAGATTATAGATCGCCCTACACAATTTTGCCAATTTGTTTCTCTCTTACTCTCCTAGTTGTCATTCTGGGGATGTAAATTACTTTCTGGTAGAAGGTGGTGCCCCAGTTGTTTCCAATGGATATGAATGAAGGGCCCATTTTGATGACATTTCTAGTCTCTGCACATGGCAGGCTGACCATCATTCAGTTTTGGCTAGGTATGGAAGTAGACCTTGAGGAAGTTCTTCTATGACAAGAATTTCGCTGGGATATGTAGAAAATAATTGCAGATTGGTGGCTTCAATAGTTATTATTTGGAAGAACATCCAGTATCTTCTCTTATGAGTGTTTCAACACATGATATGTTGCTGATTGAGGGTTGGGACGAGGGTTGGCACTGATAATGTATATTGTATTCTGTGGAAGGGTAATGTCCCGCCTAGGAAAACATTGAAACCTCGTTGGTAGCTCAAGTGCTCACAATCATTGCTTGATTCTATCTTATCTTGTGTGAGGACTTGCATGAATAGAAATTCATCAAAATAGTACTATTCATGCAATGAATGAGCTATTGTGATGGTTAAGGGACCGGTCACATATGACTTTATGCTACACTTGAGGATCCATGACCACACTACATGATTACGAAGGTGTCTTGGGACAGCCCTTGCACACTTTCTTTTGGGCTCTCACAATTTCATGGTCATGGCTCTTGGCTTGTGTGTGAAGTGGCCCTAAGTCTACTCTTAAAAGTCTACTCATTATGCTGGATGAAACAGCAACCGGATGAGATTTGTGTAGGGCCTTGGCAGCCAAATATGGGAGCATCCGCCTTAGTGTGGTGTGATGCTTGCACCAGGCATACAGGAGATGGTGATGATATTGATATTAGCTAATATCATAAGTTAAAGTAAGTTACAGTATTTACTCATCACAATAGCTCACAGTTCATCACAATCTCCTATATGCTTAGCCCATTCAAATGGTGAACATACACTTTTGATTTAAATAACCTGCCACAAAGACCACTTTACGATTGCATTTAGAATGGTGATTAAATATAACAGGACATTTACTTGGCAACTGTAAGTCAATACTTGTTCAATGGTACATTCTCCATCTACGACAGACACAAGTTTCATGTAACTAATCTTTTGCCATGTTGCTGGCACCGAAAACTTGGTGGTTCGCCGTAGAATACAATCAAGCTCAAAATGATGAGCAGGATATACAGGAGATTTAAGTTACTTGACAAGAATCCGTTTCACTCAAAAGAAAGCCTTTGGGTATTCACAAGGGATGCGTAAGTGCCTTCTTTAGCAATAAGTTCCGCATGTGTCCCTATTTCTATGACAGACCCGCCTGCACACACAGCAATTTGATCTGCAGCTTGCACTGTGCTCAAT
Organism: Polytrichum commune; assembly: GCA_950295325.1. Taxonomy (NCBI): domain Eukaryota; kingdom Viridiplantae; phylum Streptophyta; class Polytrichopsida; order Polytrichales; family Polytrichaceae; genus Polytrichum; species Polytrichum commune. The sequence goes on from OX485807.1 coordinate 46,743,295, forward strand.
CGATGTGCTATTACCAATGTTGTTCGGCCCTGCACACACAAAAGAAAGGTGAGGGGGGAACTGCTTGTACTTCCAAACGCACGACTTATGCCTGCTACTTTCAACTCTAAAGGGCCTTGTTCGCCATTGGAATTCCCTTCCAACTCTTCAGTGTATGTATATATATATATATATATATAAGTACTTGAAACAAACTAACAGTGTAAGCTTGTTCATAGTTAAAGTATTCCTTACATTCCAGCTTCAACAAGACAAAAGCTTCACACCAGAGAGGACAGGAGCTGGGGGTAATCCAAACCTTCATTAGTCGATCCAGAGCACCCTGGACTAGCCGCTCACTAACACTATCTAAAGCACTGGTAGCCTGCATTTCAAACATCACACAAAACATGAGTGCCTCTTCACAACAGGACTTCATTGTACCTGCAGATTTGGAATGTGTGAGATGTTTTCTGCGCACAAAGTACATAGGTGAACCTCAACTCGAAGTTGTATAGTACATATTTCCAAACTTTTCTCTTCCCCATCCAAAAATGTTACGTATAACAATGACAAGCACCTGTAGGCCGAATTTGTCACCTTGTGCAATATATACCCACATTATTAAAGACACACTTGACCAGTTAATTGCAAGGTCTTCAGTTGGAGACATACCTCATCTAAGATCAAAATAGGAGCATTCTTCAATAAGGCCCTTGCAATTGCTACTCTCTGCATGCACATGAGCCATGGATATGCGAGTACAATTTTGAGTAACAGGTTTACAACACCAAACTTATGAACTGAGGTTTTCTTCAGCTTTCATACACCGTTTTACATGAAATAAAACAAAGTAATCCAAATCCTCCACTTAGATTCACAAGCTTCTTCAGTTGATAATAACACTGTCAGAAGTACTCCCTTCAGGCAGTTAGTTTCATCAGATGTGTCCCAAATGATGCTCAAGGTTATAATTTCATGTGGAAGTCATTGTGATTTCTATTTCCTTAGAACGTAACCTTGAAATCCATATTCTCCTTGAGACCTTTGACCTCTGAGGGGTAATGGAAATGAGTTAACATAAAGCTGTTTCTGAGAAACAGAAATTGCATACCTGACGCTGACCGCCACTTAAAAGACTTCCCCGCTCTCCTACCATTGTATTGTAGCCCTGCAAAGCAACCAGAATTATCAGTAAATTCTTGTTCTTTGACTAGTACTTGAATAAGTAATGTCAATGCTGTGTACTCTCGAGGAACTGGAGTGTTGTTCATCAATGTCCAAGAATGACATTCAATTTCAGGTTCACTTTGTTGAATGGGTTTGTAGGCTTCAATTCTAACCTCAGGAAGTGACACAATAAAATCGTGTGCATTGGCAGCTTTGGCAGCCTCTACAATCACCTCGTGAGAAACATCTTTGTTTGGAAGACCATATGCAATATTATCTGAGACAGACATAGCAAATAGAACTGGCTCCTGCAATAATCAGTGCACAGGAAAGGTTGTCAGTCATGCTTTTTCATAAGATTTCTCATTGAAAGACCTTAATTTAAGTGGAAAAAGTATGTTGCATACCTGGTTCACAATGGATATAGCCCGTGCCCACTCAGATTTATCAAACTTTCGAACATCAATTCCAGCTAGAGTTATTCGACCATCAGTTGGCTGCCAGCACAAGGACCATGGTACAATGTTAATCAACACAAAACATTATCTAACTCCTACAAGCTCGGTTGCAGTAGAATCCTTGTAAAGTGGTTTGCATTGCAGTTGGTTTCATAATAGGAACAACAGAAGAATTTGGTGGAGAAGAAGACCAAAAGAATGCAGTCCCCATATCTAACTTCCAGAATAACTGTCAAAGAATTCGGTCAGATGACCAGCTTTGCTCATGAAGTAGATGAAATGACATTCATGACCTCAATCTGAAAAGGTGTACTGAGCAATATCATTTGGAGATGGGTGCAGTCAAAACCTCGTAGAATCGGGCAAGTAGCTGCACAATGGTGCTTTTGCCAGCCCCACTTGATCCCACTACTGCTGTAATTGTGCTACGTTTGAGATGGAGCGTGATCCCTTTAAGAATAGGTGCCTCTGGTCGTAGAGGGTACGCAAAAAAGACATCTGTAAACCCAAGAAATGTTAAGTGATGATTTCAAAAATAAAGAACTGGTGGATGGAAAGAGGTTAGCACAAACAACATTAACAGTAATAGAAAAATGATTCCAGCCAACTCGAGATGCTTCAAATCACTTACTTTCGAGTACAACATCTCCAGACCATGCCAACTCACAAACGCTTTTCTGAAACTCAGACATGATTGGAATAGTAGCACCATTGCTTATTGAAGCAGCATCCCCTGTGTCACTAACGTTTGCACACTCATCACTACTCTGCAGCTCTCCACGAGCTTCTCGTTCAAGCCCATGAGCAAGCCATTCATCTACTTCGGCACTGCATATCACAGTGTTGATGCGCTCCACAGCTGCAAGCATACCTCGCAGGTCTGCCAGGCTGTTCACAAAACCTTGCACCTGCCCAGGTGGATAGATGAACATATTTTCAACATCGTAGTTTGAAGATTTTTGTGCGTTCCACACATGCACACAAAAGAGTCTGCAAACACAAATGAGTTCAGCAAATACAAATATCTCAAAATTGATCATCAATATAATCTCTTCCAAATATCATCTCCTTGGCTTACCGCAAAAGTCAAAGTGAATGTATATCCAATGAAAGACACCATCGTCCCAATTGCCAATTCCCCCTGCGTCAGTGGAAATCAATGTGTGAGAAAGGCAACTCCTGTGAGCAATCTCAATGTCAGGCAAGATAGTGTATAGTGAGCAGTGGCTTACCGACTTGACCTTCTGGCCTCCAAGAACATAAAGGGCCATTAGCGACACATAAATTGCAATCCGAGTCCAAGACTCGTTTGTTGATCTCAACCAGCCTAGTTTGTCCCCACTCTTTTGGTATGCTAGGACCTGCTCTGCCAAAAGTGAGTGTCAGTCACTGTAAGCCTCTTTGTATCTTCCTTTTTAATGATGCTCCGAACCAATTCACTGCTTTGAGGTCATTACACTTCCGAAATGTATTGTATCCATTGCTTGAAACACCACCTTTCAGGATGATCCAACATACTCCATCAAAAATTCACACACTAAGAATCCATCTGAAATGATGTTGCTATACCAGATCTCACATTGTCAGCGATAAGTGGATATTCAGAAGCTCACCATGTCATCAAACATTCCCGTCTGCCTTCTTTCACCTCCAAATGACCTCACCTGCACACCAACCAAAATTTGAGAAGTCATGCATCAATACTGACCCATTCATAAACCATGAGTCCAGTTAGAGCAAAAGGAGGCCAACAAAAGGGGGCGCGCATGCACTTTTAACAAAATAGATAAACCTTACGACAACTTATGTGCAGCACAAATCTTTAAAAGCAGCCAAAAGACATGTTCTACACTTACAAGGTTCTCCACATAGCATTTATGCAGGGAAGAGCTGGCATGCGAACAAACTCATCTAAGCACCTACAACATGCTGACTACTATATTTGATATTTGAATACTGGAACAGATGATGAATGGGAGACTGACAGTCCGAATTGCTGAGAAGGTTTCACTGGCACAGTCAATTATCCGGGCCTGAACCATGCCATGTGCTTTGAAAACTTGCATTGTCGATCGCTTGTAGATTGCTACACCCAATCCAACAACATTTCATACAAACACAAATCAATCATGGAAAGGTAGCAAAAAGTAAAGATATCTAACAGAAATTGTATAAGGGCTAGATGTGTACAACAGAGAGACAGTTGATTAGCAGGAAGTGATCAGTATCTCAATCAACTTGGGATATACGGCCAAGTTTCTTCCAACTAGGAAATGTGCCAGAAGAACCAAGTAAATCACTTCTATCCTACTTGGTTCTCACAAAATGGGACTCTTGATTCGAATCATGTATAGAGTGATCATTTTAAAGACATTTGTGCTTGGTTAAAACATGATGCAGTGTCCTCACCCACAATTGCAGAGATGGAAAGCATAAGTAGCCCTAGGACAGGTGCAAGCTGAGCAGATAGGACAAAAAGAATGGAGAGCGTCCCCACCATCTATTTCACAGGAAGCACAGTATGAACACAGAAATGCTTTAGAATAGCCAGATCATCTGCATGACAGTCAATCAGGAAAAATAACAATGCAAAATCCTAAGATAAAAATCCATGCTTATCATACTGTGTCAACAGGTCGAGGAGGAGGGAGTATTTCCTGATAAAAAAGAATTTGGTATGTATATAGCTCCCATTATTGCAGTCTAAACTCCATCTGATGTAAGTGACAGACATTCTTGAGGGGAAGAAAAATGACCTCTGACAGTGCTCGAAAACCACGATCTCGTGATACATTTTCATTCACAATATCTTTGATGGCCCCCAGATCTTGCGAAAGAATTGAAGTGAGCTCTGCAACCTGGCCATGCGTGCTGCCATGTAGCCCATTTAAAACGGCCATCCACCAAACACAAAAGTCGAATAATAAAAGTGCATTTCAAAACCTTTGATCTATATTGCCAGTAGAAGTCAAATAACTGAGAGAAATGGCGGGTGGCACTGAGGGGCTGATCACACCAGCCACTACTGCCACCATCCGTCAGCATCTCTGGCTGTAATAGTGTGAAAAGTGGTGGGCTAGCATTTATTTCTCAAAATAATCCCCAGCAATTTCACTGCCGGAACCGGACGAAAACATTGGTGTGATCAGGGCATGACTTAGACCATGGACTCTTAAATGCACCCTGAATTTAGGTCTGCCCAGTTTGAAAGCACAAAAGACAGTCATCTGTGCCTTAATGCAAAAGAGATGTAAGTATTAACAGCATGAGATACAAAGTCCAGCCATTATTTCTAAAGGATTTGCTGACAGTACCTTGTGGCGATCAAAAAACTCCACCTGATTTAAGAAAATACCAACAGTGTTAGTAATGCTTGTTTGAACAAAGTTAGATCAGGACACAGATCATCGAACATATAGTAGACCTAAAATAACCTTGTTCCCAAGATGTGAAATCAATGTGAGGATACATTTGACTTAATGTGAAGAGTTGTGGATGTGGCATATTGCGTTACCTTCTGGATCAAGATGCGCCGGAAAACCTGTGAGCGCAAATTGGCCATCACATTCTCCCACACGTGCACCATATTCGTTACGAACAGTACAGTCAATGCTGGCTCCATGACATATATCACACCCAACTTTGCCAGCAGCTCCTTCAGCGGTTCCTTCCGCACTCCTATCAACGTCTCAAAGAACTTACCTGCCCCAGAACCATGGAGTGCCAATCATAGCTCAGAAAACTCCAATTCATCACAGCATCCCATTTACCCACTCATAAGAGAATCGTCAACTATTTCAATCAATTTAATTTACAGGGCCGTTCGCCAAACATCCAGTGAAGAAGTCATTACAAATTCGGTCTCAAGTACACCAGTTGAGACCATCAAGAATAGGCTATCATGAAGTGGAATATATGTATATGTTGACATGAAGCACTGATGAGAAGGCAGTGTCACAATGTACCTCCACCAAACATAACAGGAGGCCCCACTTAACGAGACAGTATGATATATGAGAACAGGCTCTATCTGCCCGGGGTCATACGCCGTTTCAAATTAAAACCTGGAACCGATCGATTGGCCTAAACCTCGAGCTTCGAGCAACAGATGTTTCCAAACCAAAGCCTCGCTAGAAATCAATCACACTTACAGAACGAGAGACCTAGGAGAAAACTATAGGTAAATCGACAAGATTGTTAGCCCCCGTGACAACAATTGGACTGCTACTGCGAGGCGGACCTGAGAACAAAGGCATAGTGAGGGTGCACGCGGTGGCTGCCACAAGAGCGAAGGCAGCCAACGCCAGGCGCAGTTTCTGCTTCCACAACAACCCCGCCACAAGGCTCCAGGTGATGATCCGCTTCGGGCCCCGTGGCGCCACCGGCACCGACCCCAGCACCTCCTCCTGCATGTCCTCCCGCTCGCGCGAATTCAAGTACTGCGGCTCCGCGGGCGGCGAGATGAAGGCCGCCCGCGTGCGCACGCAGCCCCCTAACCCTCTCCTCCACCCTGCAACACTGCCGCTCCGCAAGCGCAAACCATCTCCGCGGTTCAGCAGGGAGCTTCTGGAGTATGAAAGCCTGATCTGCCCAGCTGCCACGAATGCGGATTCAGGTGTCCGAGGAAGCGCGCAGGTGAACGAATTCACGCTCAGCGACGCCATGGCTCCTTCACCGAACACTCACTGCATTCAAAACACAACACTCAAAGTCTCGTGCAAATTCGGAGTGCTGCTTCTGCTGTGACTAGGAGTTAAGCTACTGGTGGTGTCGGCGATTGTGTGTGCAGGTGTGGTGGACAGCCATAATGCGTGGGGGGGGGGAGAGAATGAGAAGAGTGTGTGGAGTGAGGATTGGCGACGGCGATGGCGATGACACTTGGTGGCAAGTGAAGTTTCCAACCTCGGAGGCAAGCCTGCGAAGAAGGAAGGCAAGATGAATATAAAGATGGATAGATGGATAGGTGGATGATAGTGTGCAAGTGTGGAAAGGCATCCATTCGTCAGTGAATGGAGTTTGCGTATTGCTGCTCTCTACGCATTCCCTCGTACTCACATACCGTAGAAGAATGGCAGGCTACTCTAGTAAGCTAGCACTACTTGCACTCTGGCTAGGGCCTCAAGCCCCAGCCCCCTTTACACCATGTACCATGAAGTCGGACCATGGAGGAAAATGGCCTTTTTCCATGGTCCCATTTCTTTAAAAAATCCAATTTACAAAGCCTTTGAGCCCCTCACTAGGTGTAAACCGAATGTGGACTAAGTGAATGTGCTGATTTTTTAAATATGTGATCGAAAAGGACAATTTTGAAAAAATAAAAATAAAATCAAATTTGAACATTTTTTTTGGGTCTTCTCTTGTCTTCGTATTCTTATCTCCCAAAACAATTTCATTACAAATTTATTATAACAATATTTCTTTGCCATGGGCCCTTGTCTTTTTCTACCAGAGCACCTTTTTTGCCTCTCCCACCACAAAACATGTTGGACCATGTCAATGGATAATGTAGGCCCTAAACGATGTCTTTGGGAACCTCGAACTCCATGGTCACTTTGACATTTTTTCCTTGATGTAAACCAAAGTGGTCTGAGGACGAGTTCAACAACTAGTCACAAATTTTATAGGGCCTTGGGACGACTTCGTGGTCCATCGTGTAAACAACCCCTCAAAGTCTAATGTGTTCCTTTACTCCCCTCCCCTTCCAGCCCTTTCCTCTTGTGTGAGCTATGTGTGTGGCCCTATTGTAAAATGGATTTGAGATGCAAAAGTTAATATGATAAGAGGTTAAATTTATGTTTTTTCTTTTTCTTTTTCTTCTTCTAAGTGATCACAAAAGCCCTCCTGATTGTGATAATTGTTGAACCTAGAATGGTTTGTATACTTTGAGCACATAGACAAACACAATCTCATCGTTGGATGCGTTTCTTTTGGTGTATGCTCTTCACAACAAGCCATGTCATATCCACTCAAATATAGGTGCGCAATTGACAAGAGCAACTTCATAAGGCCCCACATCCCTTATCTCCCCTGTGCCAATACTCTTTCAATTCAACTAGGAGGGGGTATCCTAGTATTGCCTATGGGTTGTTCTAAACCCAATTCCAACTAGGGTATATTCCACTTAAAGTTTACGCCTTGATACTTTTGTCTCATACAAATACACACTTTTACTTCTCCAAAGGTTTTCTTTTGCTTATTCTCTTTCATATGCATGTATGACATTAACCTCAACACATTTCTTCTAAAGTTTCGTTCAAATGTCCCTTTAGCGTTATTCTCAATGTCAAACATGTGAGATTCCTAGTTCCTAGGTCATATATGATGTGTGATATTATGCAGGGAATCTTTCATAAGTTTCATACAGGTTCACTATGTTGGGAAAGGAAGAAAAAAGTTGACTCCAAAGCAAAAGCCAAACTCATTTTATTTATTTGCTTTTGTGGCCAAGGTAGTGGACCCATAACCATCATTTTCATAATAAAGTAAAATAATGTAAAAGTTTACCTTTACATTATTGAACCAAAAGTGTTTATTTACTTTTATTGAACCTTTATATATATGTGTGAAGAGCCAAACACATGCATTTCTTATTCATTTCATTGTGCACAAGTTTTACAAAATTTTGGAGCATCAATACATCTTCGTCATGGCAACCATCAAACGATTTGTGGTCAAGATGTCATGGTTTGTGGTTTTATTGTTGATCATTCTCAATCTTATATCAATTGTTGAAGGTACTCGTATGAGCAAGTTCGGCCCCTTCCCAAATGGTAGTGGAGGAGGGGAACCGTTTGGACCTTTCGGAGGCGATGGTCGTGAAGGGGTAGGTCCTTTTGGAGGAGGAGGACCTTTTGGAGGGAGACCTTTTGGTTTTCCAATTAATGGTTCCTTCCCTAGTTTTCCGATCAACGGTTCTCTCCCTGGTTCTCCAATAAACAGTGTCCTCCCTGGATCCCCTTTCCCTAGGTTCCCTCCTTGGGTTTCGCTTCCCTAGGTTCCCCCTCTTCTAATCAATGTGCGGGCAATCAAACTTTAGGGCTAAGCATATCTCATTAGTGACAACTTTTTGAAAGTGAATGACATTCATCATCTTTTATGTAGGTGAACCCTCGTTAACAATTAATTGAATGGGCGGAGCTATTGTAAAGCGGTTTCAATGGACGACGATTGCCCTCAAACCAACCATGCCTATAAGAAGTTGGTGGTTGAGGCCTAACATTGGCTATTTTCCTTGTATACAAATCTTGTGTAGCTTTATGAAGTTGGGTGATTGACTCGTGATGCCGACTCTTAGTGATTACTCAATGATTGAGTTTGGAGGATGTTTGAGTGTGATTCTTTCCCATAGTCATTCATGAGAGGTTATTGTAGGAGCCAAGCAAAGTGTAATTTTTTTGATCAAGCATGTAAGCCGAATTGGTTGGCATGTCTTGAAGGATCAAGTGATCTAATTCTCCAAAGAATGTAATTTGTGTATCAACTCGAATAAAGTGAAAGGTTTTTGATTGCCTCACTATTTTTTGGCATGTATATTGTTATGCTCCTCTCCACTTTCTTATAAGAGTGTCGTTGCTCAAAGCCCCTATGGTCTCCAAAGGATCTTTTGTGTTTATCCCCTTTTCAGATGTCTATGTGGCATTAACCTCAACACATTTCATCTGAAGATTCATTCAAATGTCCCTCTAATTAAATCTCAATGCCAAACATTTCAACTTCCCAATTCGATTATGTTGCTACTTGTAAAATTGTATGCAACTACATGGTTTATTCTTAAAATTATGGGTCACGAACACTGGCAATTAGACTTTCATGCGTCCACAAAAAAATCTTTAACCTACAAGTACTGCTCACCGAAGGATTGAAAGACCTACTTTTAAGAGGAGGAAGAGATTTTAACCTGAAGGAGGAGGTTAGTAGGTGGGTCCAGATTTGAGAAGATGGGAGTAGCTAATTGACACATATAATCCCTACCTCACCAAATTCCCCCTACATTTGAGCGGATTTGTCCTTAATCACACTAGAATCTGGTGGGCAAGTAGCCTATATGGAAGCTCATATATAATATGTATGATGTAAAAAACTCTGGACCGATTTCCACAGACACTGAGATCTACGAGGGCAACAACACAAAATCAGAAGATATTGTAGAGACAGCAAATGCTAAGAATGTACTTAGTCCGCTGATGTGGGAGTGTGCAGAAGGAACTGCTCTCCCAGAATCCACAAATGATGAAGATCTGAGACAAAAGGAGCATCAATGGAGCAGCGGCTATGGCGGCGACGTTCGCTCTTTGGCCGCCACCTACACACCCAAAATTCTACTTTCTCCTCAGAATCCAGGAGCGGAATGGAGCGGACCAGTCAATGACACTGACAATATCATTGTCGACGGCCCCGCTTCATTGATTTGTTTCGGTGAAGAACTAACGCGCGGATCGTGGAGAGGGGGTTATAGGATTGGGAGGAAGGTTGATTCCGGCAGTGGCGATCGGAGAGCGTGATGTGGTAAATTGGAGGGGGAGAGAGAGGGTTGGTGTGAGTTTGCGAGAGGGAGGGAGAGATGGCGCAATTGTGGAGTGTGCCTCTCCCGCAGCAGGGGGGACTATGGAGGGGGCAGCAAAGAGTGACCGGGTGGATGCCGCCTCTGGGAAGTGGGGGGCGGGTGGCGGTGGCGAGAAGATCTGACAAATTGGTTCTTCGGATTGTGACGAAGGCGCAGCCCACCGGTGTGGAGGCGGGGAATGTGGAGTGGCTGGATTTCGCGAAGCAGGATGGGGCGGAGGGCGACGAGGATGCCTTCCGCAAGTGGAAGCGCGAGAAGGAGGAGGAGGAGAAGGGCAAAGCGGAGCAGCCGCCGCAAGCGTCAAGTGGCGGGGCGGAGGAGGGCAGTGTCCTGAACCTGACGTTGCAGAGCGAAAGCGACCAGAAGCGCCGGGAGAAGGAGTTCGCGAGCATCCTTCAGGTGAATGCTATTTTCTTTCTTCCCGTAACTGAATTTGCACCATAACGATTTTTCCTTCTTTTTCCTACCTTCTCGTTGTGCATTTTTCTCTATAAGAAGCAAGGTCGATGATTCCACTCCTCTGCAGTGGACTGCATCGCAAGCACGATCGCCTCGTGTTGGGCTTACATGACTGCGAGGAGCAATGCAGTAATAGTGGCTTGAATTTGCCAAGATAGGAAAGGAATTTTGGGGGATGTCAGTGATGCTCTGTCAAAAAGTAGGGAGTGCGGCAACTGCTTGCTTTGTATCTGCAATGTGAGGGTTGAGGGAATGTGAGAGGGCTTGGTGATTGATATTATAGGGCGGAGTTGATGATGATGAGGATGGCCATGTAGGTTCCAACGGAGGAGAGGGACAGAGTGCAGAAATTGCACGTGTTGACTCGAGCGGCAGCGGCATTGGCTGCTGTGGAGGCCCTGTTGGGAAGCAACCCAGTGCAGCAACAGCAAAGACCAGCCTCCACCACCAGTTCAGGCACACCGAAATGGGTGACCACGTCCAGTGTAGAAGTCAAGGCTCCCGCACTTCAACAAAGACCGCTGTCTTCAGGTATCTATCTCCTCATTGCCCTACTCAAACTTCCGAATCGATTCTTTAAGCGAAGTCACCTATGCCAAATTTGGCTCCTCTCTTCATTTCACACGAATGTTATGTTAGTAATTTGATTACCTTCTTTTCCTTAAATTCCTTCAATCTTCAATTCCTTGAATTCTTCGAGACTCCAGACTTTCTTAAATTCTTCACAAACGATCCCGATGCAACTTATCGTATTGATATTGAACATGAGATGATGATGATTCGAAGTTGTTGTTGCTGCCTTGTGGAGAAGGATGTGGATAATTAGCAGACATGGAACTCTTTTACTTTACTGAGTTCGAGACATGTGTTTACATGGACTTCGACATAAACTGAGGAAATGTGAAGCGTGTGCTTGTCAAGAATAAGAAACGAACTGGTGATTCCTCTCTCCGGTGCAAGTAGCATGTTGGGAGTGTCTTTGACAAGGAATGTGGTGTGACTCGTTGAACCTTGTTGAACGGCAGCTGTGCTGATTATGGGATTGTTTGCATTGGAGGGGACTTGCCTGGAAGTGCATCAGAAGCAGGAGCAACACTTGGAGCACAGGCTACACCTGGACCAGATTTTTGGGCATGGGTTCCTCCACCAGACGACAGGAGACCGGAGGAAGTGTTCACACCTGCAATGAAAGCAGACACGAGTGTTCCAAAACCACTACCCATTCTTGCCGAAAAGGAAAGGATGGAAGGGAGTCTCCAACTGCCTTTGGAAAGGGAGGTCAAGGAACTGCCAATGTTGCAGAGCAGACCTGTTCCATCCTTGCCACCTCTTCAATCTCTTTTGGAGGTTGAGAAGGAAAAAGTTGGAGAGAAAGAGGTGCAACAAGAACCATCAACACGCACACCTGATTTGGTACCAGAGACCGTCACTGCTGTGAAGCAAGGAATGCAAACAGCAGGAAAAGAGACAAGTGGAATTCATAAAGATGGTTCTAGGTGGTGGCAAGAGCAGGGTGTTGAATATCGTGCTAATGGCGTTGTTTGTAGCTGGACTGTAATTCGAGGCGTAACTGCTGACGGAAGTGTAGAGTGGGAAGAGAAGTTCTGGGAGGCAGCTGATTCCTATGATTTCAAGGAACTCGGAGCAGAAAAATCAGGGCGTGATTCATCGGGAGGTGTTTGGCGTGAGTTTTGGCAAGAGTCAATGTGGCAGGTGTGTGTCATGCCCTTCCTGTCTTACCAGCCTTTATTTGCCTTTTTTTCATGTCTCATTTTCATGCCATTCAATGCTTTCATTCAATACTCTGTTCATTCTAGGTAACACCAATGCAACATGGAAGGAAATCATGCCAAATCATCTTCAAGGCCATTCTTTCTTAACTAGACATCTGCTTATGGCGTTTTTGAGTTGTGCACTGGACAGGATGCGACCACTGGGCTCATGCATATTCAGAAGAGTGCAGACAAGTGGGGCAAAAATGGGCAGGGTGGGCAGTGGCATGAGAAGTGGATGGAGCACTATGATGCGTCAGGGCGTGCAGAGAAGTGGGCTGATAAATGGAGTCAAGTTGATCCAAATACACCTTTGGAAGCTGGTCATGCCCATGTTTGGCATGAAAGGTAAATTAACCTCACATTCCTATGTCTCCTTGTAAACTTAAGGCCACTTTACACTATGGCCAATTGCCGTTTCCATGAAATTGTGAGGGTCCTTGAAACTCACCCAAAGGCCCTACCATGTATAATGGAAATTTAGCTTTGTGTGGCCACCGGCCTTCAAGTGTCGTGTAAAGGCATACGCAACTGGGCTATCAACCAAATGCTATTTCATTACCATCTTATATATGTGGGCCCTTGCACACAAGCAGTTATAATTAATCAAGGATTGTGATATTTTGAAGTGTCATGGTCTCCCAGTTTTGTGTTAGACCCACCTCTTTGAGGTAGGCTTGATGCAAACCCCAGTAGACCGTGAAACATTATCCATTTCATGCCATGTAGGACTCCATGTAGCTTTTCCATTCATTCAAACTTCCTTGGTCCCAAATGCCCTTTCAACTCTAGTGTAAACTGAAGTTGGACAGCCAGGATTTTGAAAAACCAATGGTTATGGGCCCTCAAGTTTTAGTGTACAGTGGCCCTCAACAAATAAGTTTTGGGTGCATCTGAATTTTGGGTTAGGTCGTGGGATCTCAATGACCGCAATGCTCTGTGCAGGTGGGGGGAGGAGTATGATGGGCAAGGGGCGTCTATGAAGTATACAGACAAATGGGCAGAGAGGTCGGACGGCACGAAGTGGGGTGATAAGTGGGATGAGCGCTTCAACCAGCAAGGTCATGGGCTGAAACAGGGTGAAACATGGTGGGAGGGCCAATATGGTGAGCGATGGAATAGAACATGGGGTGAGGGACACAATGGCTCAGGCTGGGTGCACAAGTATGGGAAGAGCAGCAGTGGGGAGCACTGGGACACACACCAGCAGGAGCACACTTGGTATGAAAGGCATCCGCACTTTGGCTTTCGAGAGTGCTTGGAGAATTCCAGGGAGCTGCGGCGTGTTGGTAAGAGGAAAAGAAGGACGCTGTAGAGGGCACATGGTACTAGTGAAATATTATACACAACAAGTCACTTCAAACTGCTGGTTACTTGAGCTAGGATGTAGGAAGATGATAGATATACTCAACCAACCCATCTTTGAAAGTTTGAACAATTTGTGGGTTGGCACTTGAAGAACCAGTCACAGACAGCACCCATGTATGTTATTAAATCTTGGGTGCTATAGAGGAGGAACCACCATGTCATAATAGAACGGATATCTGACCTTTCTCTACCAAGCTTTAGCAAGCACCCTGCTGAGAATAATCTAGGGGATTACCTGGGTTCCTTCACCACAATCTGAGACACTTTTTTGGGCTCAAAAACTTTACCATTATGTGTATGCCACCAAGAATCTAGTAGGTGCATTTTCAGGTCTCAATAATTTCTGCATATATATGCTTCCAAACAGCATGTTATTGACACAACAGAATTACCGCGACCACACAGGCAAACACAACACCTGATTGTTCTCCTCTATTTGTTCATGGCACTGGTGACCCAGGTTCTCTTAAGATCACTTTGGGGATGATGAATGATGAGAAAGTTGTTTGGCTATAGTTGTGAGAAAACAGAACTGACTCACAGTTGTGGTTTATCTTGACACAATTATTAGTCTGCCACTTAACCTTGTACACAGATGGATGACAGGTCATTGACAAGCTTACCATGACTGCCATGATGTGCAACATAGTGCAAATTCTGCACTCGATTCAGAAAGTCTTCCTACTCCTGGAATCCTGAAACTAGGAGTGAGCAAAAAGGGTCCCTAGACTGGAGAGATCTTGCTCCAAGGGAAGTGGAGAGGATGACCTCAAGTGATGTATACAAGAGAGAATTGCAATTCTATGTTACTAAGATATGTGCTCTACTCATTTCTTTGAATGGCAGTAGGAGCATGCAGGTGAAGAGGCTCTTCACTTACATTTACCTCCCTAGAAGTTGGCGTTCATGTCTATTGTATTTTTTTTTGTGTTATCTATCTATCTATCTGTCTCCACTGATGCATATTTTAATGATCAACGTTGAAAAATGTCAACAAAACATCTATTTACTTCAGATGATGTGATGTTATGTGACTCTAGTGGCTGATGCCCATGTCCATCAAGTCCTCGTCATAGCTTTGTTGACCCAATTATTTTTCATCAGTGTTGTAATTTTCACCATGTAATGTAAGTGAGTTCATATGTACATTTTAGGGCCACTGTATGCGAAAACATAGCCAGAGTGACGCCTAACAAATGCACATGCAATTACACTTGCATCCATACATGTGCAAGGATCTTTTCTAAGTAGTATCCTTGCATAATAGCACACAAAACTCCTAATAAAACAAATAACCTTTGCCTTTGCCATTCAAGCATACGACACAATCTTAATCTATGCCTCTTACTAGGCTTTTGACAATCTTAATCCTTAAGGGACATGGGGTCTCAAATATACAACCATGTACACAATTTATACGGGCTTCACCACGTTCATAAATCATATTCTATATATTTATGTGTTTGAAACCTTATTATGACCATTTTTTTATGTCAAGGAGAAAATAAAAATATAATCATATTAGACACTCATGATCAAAACAAAAAAAATGTATTTGTATCAAAGGGCATTCATGCTACATATTAGAACTTAAATCTTCAATTATATCAAAGTCTTTGACTATTCTAATAATGCACTTGAAGCATAAGTTGATTTTAGATAGGGTCCTATTGGTTGAGGGCATAATTTTGAACCCAAGGAGTTCATATTAAAGTCTACATCCAAGATTTGAAAAAAAATGAAGTGGTACTAATATGATATCACTTTTTATCCAAACCTTGGCAGTCCCAACTCAAGATACTCTTAGTATGAGAAATCAATCTCCAAGCTTGGGTCCAATCTTGAGTCCAAAAGTAAGGTCCATAAAGAAGTGTTTTGAACCCCATGTTTGTTGGACGCAAACCCTAATGGAGACCCACCCTCAATTTCATTTGAAGCTGCAGCCTTTTGTGCCACTGCTCGACACTAAGAGGAATGAAGCTGAGATGGGTACCGTTTGATGATATAGGTACTGCGAATTCGACACTAATTATAAACATCAAGGAAAATGAAGCTGAGATGGATACCCTTTGACGATAAAGAAACTGCTAGCATGATAGGGTAAGAGAGTACATACCCTGGAATACCCTGCTAAGTACGAGGGTAACCTCCGAAGGATTCGTGAGAGACGTAAGGGGAAATCTCGCAAGGTACAGATCATATCTTACTGCACTAATAAGCTCAATTCTACACCCTCCAGTTTAACTTACGTGTCGAAATAGCCCTCGATTGTCCTGTGGATGCTGTCGGAACGACCACCTGGAATCCACGGAATCTCATGTCATCAGGATTCGGAATTGGGATCTATGTAGTGTGGAAAGAAGCGTAACTCACAACTTATTCTTCTTCATCGAACTGGAAGGGAGTCGTAACTTAGTGATCTTGGCTATGGGGTTGCAGTAAACTTTTTTCTCAGTTGTTCGAATTCAAGGGCCCCTTCTCCAGGATCGAATGAGATGCTCTGGAGCAATTGGGGAGACTGCACAACTTCGATCCTGGTCGAATGACAATTTCGCGCGACGCGAGTTTGGGCAGACAGGACGGCCCCGAATTTGCTATTGGGCATTCTAGGGTTCGGCTTAGGGTTTGGGGATATCAATCTCTCTTGGTGCTTGTGCTACGAGCACCTATGTGAGAGTAATGTGTGGGTTTAAGGTTTTCTAGGATCGTTGAGCTTGAATTCATTCGCGAGACTTGTCTGCTTCATGGAAACGCATTGGAGATAGTCACGCGGATTTTTTGACCTGAGAGATAAGGCATTGCGGGGACATCAACCAGCACAGAGCAATGTCGGGGAGGGCCAGTGGCGGATTGACTTACATGGGCTTAAAGTCGTTAGAAGGCGACAAGATGCTACGAGTTTTGATTCTTTGGCTATGTTGCTTCTGTCCACTGAGCTCATCTCTGCGTATTATTGGGTATGTTAAATGCTCCTGTTTAGACTGAATTGCTTCTCTCCAGGACATGCACAACCTCTTGACTCGGTGTTCGTAAATTGACAAGTATCCAGATATGTGTTCTGGTCATTTATGGTCAAAGACGTGGTGATCATATCTGACATTGCGGAATAGTCTTTCTGGAAGGATGTATTGCTGTTTACAATCCCTAGGTAGAAATGAGACCATTATCAGGAAGTGGAG
Source organism: Polytrichum commune (assembly GCA_950295325.1). Taxonomy (NCBI): domain Eukaryota; kingdom Viridiplantae; phylum Streptophyta; class Polytrichopsida; order Polytrichales; family Polytrichaceae; genus Polytrichum; species Polytrichum commune. The sequence goes on from OX485807.1 coordinate 46,760,243, forward strand.
AGCATATAATGGGAATGGGAAGAGAATGACCTTGTTCACGAGAGTGGAAGAAGTTGATTTTGACATCATTGCCATCCTCAGGAAATTGTGTCTAGTGCAGATTGTATGTCCACACCCAATTGTATATTTTCTGTGTGAGAGCACGGATTTAATATGGATAAGGGGCGCCTGTAAATTTCTTAAATTCTTGCCGATGTCTACTTTTTAGATTTGAGATTTCTTGATTGGTCAACTTTTGCAATTGTTTCAGGATTGAGGAAAGGAGGACAGATCAGCTACTTCACAATAATGGGATGCAGTGTAACAATACTATTCAGGGGCGGGATCTACTCTCGGATAGTCATGGTAAGAATCTTAATTCTATGTCACTTTAATCTGGTTTTATATAATATATCTTCTCTAGATTTCTTCTGAACCTTTGCTGAGTATATGGCATTTTGTGAGGTTTGGCAGCGTAATTACTTGCACTACTAGATTTTGGACGCGTACCTTTCTCTTTGTCATTTTTGAATACGCTGGATTCAAGTATTTCTTCACCTCGAGGGATGTCTATCTATCTATCTATCTATGTGTGTGTATATATATATATAATAGATGTTTATGAGTGTCAGGGTGAGATCTCCCCAGGGCCATTTTGGTACTGTTGAGATGCCCTTGATGAGTGGGGATGCACCGCAGTTGTTTGTTGCATTCTAAGGACATAAGTGGTAAAATCGGAATTCATGTAATTCTTAGTTAGATTATTGAAATTGGAAATGATCATTTAGGGTTTAACCTTCTGAAAAAATTACATGACGACGACATGCTGCTAAGTACTTTGGGTCCATTAATGTTGTTTGGCTCTCAAAGTTGATGTTGATTGTTTAATTGTTGAATTTCCCTTGGAGACTCCATGCTGATGGTGTGCACAGCTTAGGTAACAGGTCCAAAGAGGGCACAGTAGTCGATTGAGTACTGTAACATATTTGTAACAATGTTCTTCACTATATCTAATTAGAAGTACTTATTCATATGGCAATTGTGGTGTAAGGATTTGGGAAATTTGTGGGGAGGTTATCCAAGTCACTTCTTCAGGCAGTTACTGTTGCCTCTGTCTATTGCTTCTTCTTCAAATAATCCCAAACTTTTTCCTTCAGTTTCTTCTCTGGTTTCCTGGACCCTTTTTGTGATTGTTGTCAGCAACAGGACTGTCTCCTGATTCTTTCCAAATTATGTCATTTTCATTTACATTTGAGAAAAGCCCATGAATGTGTAGTGGTAAGCTAGTTATTGCGACTTGACACCACTATAATTCATGTTCCTAACTGTGGATGGTTCAGAAGGAGGTAGTTTGCATACCAATAGATTATAGCGTTGTAGCATACTATCAGATTAATCTTTCCATATCTTGTTTTGATATCCTGTTAGTAGGCGACCTTGGACCTTTCATAGTCAATTTGACGCAAAGTTGTAGCCATGCTTGCCAAATTTTTGCAACTTACTTTTTTGATATATTTATCTCTCCAGTATTTATTTTGCTCCATCATCAAAAATTATTTTTAATATTAAATAAAGCTGGGGTTCAGGGTATGTCTGCAGCATCATGGCTATTGATCCTGCTACAGCATGCTGTCCAGAGGCTGGGGAGAAATATTCTTGTCTGTAAGTTCATGGATTCTTGCATGTAGGTGTCCTATCAAAAAAATTATGTGGTTACATGTAGTTTCTTGCATGATTTCTGTGTAGTGACATGATTTTCATATGAGATGAGAAGGCATTGTGCAGCATGGATTGGAACTGACATCCTGTCTCTTTCCTATGCGCAGGGGTTGCAACATGTCGTCACAGTGCTGCAATGCATATGAATACTGTGTGTCATGCTGCTTGAATCCTTCACGGGTGTGTTATCTTCTCTGATCAAGTTCAAATATGATCCTATCTCTAAATAGACCTGTGTTGCATTGTGTACTAAATGGTTGCTGGTTTTGGTGTAAAGACAGCCTTGGATGTTGCGTTAAGAACAAAGCTTGCCAAACAGTCAACTTCTGGTGAGTTGCAATTATTCGTTCTTGTTCTGGCCACGTGGTTGGCATTCTTTCACGTACAGCTGGGCACTTGAAATGCGTCTGCTAATTGTGGAATATGCACAGGGACATGCACAAGTTTGTTTGACTACTGCAAAGGGCGCTGTCGGCATAATTCTGAGAGTGTGGTATGATCCCCAACATTTTTGACTAATTCCTTCAATTGTCTCTCTAATATCAGTAAATGTTTCTAACTTGATGGCCTCTGTCCTTCAGGTCCATGAAAATGCCTACGTGAGTGGGGATCATCACTGCTTTTCAGCAAAATCCAACCCAATTGGTTGGTAACTATCCTTTTGCAACCCTCATCGATCTTACAACTGCAACTATGTATGTACTGTATGTACTTCTGTGACTTGAATAATAATAAGATGACTGATATGCCTCATTTTGCATCTACAGGTGGACCAGCCGAGGCAAGTGCTGAGGTTGCCTTGGCAGATGTGTCAATTCTTGTTGGCAGGTAAGAAAGAAGTGCTTTGAGTTATTGTCGCCTTATATTTTTATTCGTGAAATAGTTGTTCTTTTTAACTGAGTGCCACGTTTTCTGTTTGCGCAGGCAAGGACAGGCTTGTGATGCCGCATGCAATGAGAGGAGGCTTTCATGCAAAGAAGAGAAACTTGCATCAATAAATACTTGTGCAGAGTAAGCTGTTATACCAATCATTACTCTTGTCTTTCCTTGATGAAGGAGAACGACCACATTTAATCACTACCAAGTCATGATTATGTGGGTTTTACATGCTTCACAAATCCCAAGTCTCATATAGGTCGAAGATTATTTCTCTACATTTAGAAATTTGTGAAAGTAATCTGCTTCCGGCAAGAGGCCCATAAATTCAAGAAGCCCTGTTTGCTGTCCAGTTTTGATAATATCGAATTCGACTTAGCTATTCTGTGATTGAGTAGTGATTGGGCCTGAAATTCAGAAACACCTCAAAGAGCCACTTGGTGTTAAAAGTACAATGCACAGGAAGCATTCTATGCCTATTCATGGATTTGTCTTCCCACCCATGATAAAGAAATTGGACATGGGACTCTGCAGGTTACAAAAGTTCAATAAGTGCAAAGGGCTATGTATACCCAGTTCTGGCCCTGATCAACCAGCAGAGGTGGTCAGCACAGCTCCGAAGCACCTGGTACTTCTCCTTTCCTCTCTTTTGCAGTTTTGTAAGGCTGTTTGGGGCTACATTACACATAGACTAATCTGTTCTTGTTTGTTTCCAGAATCCAGGGGCATGCTTGTACAACACCCAAGTTAGCCAGCTGTCTTGTAAAGGCTCACACCCTTATACTCGCCGATTGTGTCCATGTGCTTGATTGGGGTTGTGCGCCTCTTTTCAGTGGTAACAATCAACTGGTCCAACATATTTGCCATATATTATGTGAGGAGGCCAAGCAAAATCTGGTTCTGGTTCTGTCAGGTGACAGGTCCCTCCAAAGCAGCAGCGACCACAATCATTGTTCATGATAGATTATAATCATCTTGATGTTTTAGATCATCCTTGGTAGCTCTCATATTTCTGTAATATATTATTCATTGTCCTTTTATCTTTCTGGGCAACCTAGAGGAAGGTTTGCAGTTAAAACTGGGGATACATTTGAAGTGAGCAAGATAAATTGTTTTAAAAGTCCCATATTTTCTAAAAGTTTGCAGCAAGCTTCACATTCCTGTTCACTCCATGGAGGCAGCAGGGTCATCGACCTTGAGTATCAAATGACATTTTTAAAATCTGTAAGGTGACATTTGCACTTAAATGATGGGTTCTTGAGTGAAGTAATTCTATGGAGTGAAGCACGCAATAAATTCGCAGTGGCTGTTTCAAGAATAACCTTACCAGTGGATAGAGAATTTGTTGCATTGTAAATGCAAACCTGAAATTACACGCATCAGGCCTGCCAATTACAAAACCTTATTTCTTTTCTGTATGCTCATTGCTCTATCCTTGACTCATTAGAATAGAGCATATTCTTGACTCATACCTTGTTCCCTGATAGTTATGTGCTGATATCACATTGTGTTAAGATGAGTCCTTTCCTTCACTCAAATCCCAGCCTAGAACATGCTTAAAGCCTTTTATATACAAAAGTTGGGATATGAATTGACATAGATAGGCCACATTTGTATTGGCAGCACTCATTCCGTAATTCAACTTGTAAGTTCATGATACCTGCAAACAACACCTTTGCTATTTTGAAGATTAACAGGTTTGGTTAGTATGTTTATCCTTGAGCTGCATTGCAAATTCCATGAGATACCTGGGAGGGTGGGTGGTGTCACCCTTTCTCAAGGCACTACTATCTTGCCAAACATTCTAATGTTTTCTTCAGAGCTTTCCAGGAACAATTCTTACACCACATGTATATTTACACTTTTGGTCATGTACTCATAAGCATCTTCAAACAATTAGTGATAACCACAAAGTTTGACTTAAGCTTGTCTCATATCAAAGCAAAAAAAAAAACCATTAAGTTTTGGCTTAGACATCAGAGGTTCGGTACTTGTAACCAAAATCCCGGATAGATACAAACTTCCTCATCTCATAGTCAAAGCAATACCAGGTAATTATTCACCTTAAGTTGTAGTACCAAGGAAGGCACCTCTATAGAAACTTGCCATAAACGTGTGGGAACCAAGTATTTGTTAAGGGGCTATTTATCTAAGTCTTTGAAGTTCAAAGTTCATCCACATTGGATAAAAGTTCATACATAACAACCGAAGTTCATTCACAATATTAAATTTCTATTCATGTTTTCAACAAACCCCCGGTATATTTTTTTACATAACTTAATTTACCTCAACTTACTCATCCTACAAAATAGAATAAAATTCAAAATTTTATTAGGCTATTTTACAAAATATAAGCAAGTTAGCACAATTTATAGCACTATATGTTTTATATAAATTATGTATGAATATATAATGGAGCCTAATGTAGATCTAAATGTCTTGTGAATATGTTCCACCCTACCTTTTCTTGCATGTTGTTTCTACGAAAATCACCAATAAATGCCCCCTCGATTATAGTGCAAGACAAGTAACTATCTTATGTGTGTGTCCTACAGCCAGATATGTAATCCACTTGCATACATATAACAACAAAAAAGAATAAAAAGGAATTAAAAAAACTAACTAACTCCCTTTGTATACATCCTACTTAGCACTTCAAACTTGAAAGAATTGTTTCACTTGTGCCAATACAACCATCCATCATAAAATGAGGTTAGTTTATGTACACAAGGTGTCCACAACAATATTCCACTTGTTATCGAGGTCACAAGTGTGAAGACACAAGATTCAACAATATTATAAAAAGAGCATGCATGTTTCTTTGCATCAAATTCTACAGAGGTCATTCCTCTCAACCTTGTTAGCCGTGGAACATGTGAGGTCCTGATGATGTTATCCCGCAGCACAACTTCTATTACCACGCTCCAGAGTTCAGAAGTTACCACTAATTCATGTGCAACACCTCCCTCTCCCACTTAGAAACGCAGATAAGTGGAGGTCACTTAGTTTAACCCTAAGTAAGTAGGTTAAAGGCTAATCCCTAACCCGAATCATAGGACAAGATGGCTTGACCTACGCCAAGCATCCCCTCTCCTAAGTCCTGATTTGGTAGGTAAGGATTTTCTAGCTCATAGGGCTCCATCGTATCATCAAGGCTCATTACCACTTTTGCCAATTTTGAATTATCAAAACACCTTTCTGATTTGTATTCAAGTACGTGTAAATTTCCAAAGACACATGGTCATTTCTAAATGTACTTGTATGTATGTGGACTAGAGTTGTGGTGCCAACTTTCTGTAACTTAGAACCACACTTAAAGTCATTCCATACAATGAAAGCTTTAAAAAAAAATTTACTGTAGAGAGAGAGAGAGCACTGGTGAATCCTCATCGGCACAAAAAAAAAAAGCCGAATCACCCAGTATTCACAAATTACAGGGGTGTTGGCAGGAAGATGCCCTCCGCATCATATTCAACTCCAGTGGTAATACTATGTGCTCTAAGTTTGCGAATTCCATATCAATACACCTGTTCTTTTTTACACGATCTTTGTCTACGTGGTGGAATGTCCTGCCTGAGGTGTCGCCCTGACTTGCCTTTGGAATGGCATGGATAATTATTTGTTATGCGCCCGACAGAATGTTTCGGGGTGGTCGGAGCCTTTTGGGATGGAATCGAAATCAGAAACTCATGACGAGGATGATGTTGTTGGGTCACATACACATTGGCTTTGCCTTGTTGCTGATAGAGGGAAAGGCGAGGCCTAAAAAGGGCTTGTCGGCATATCACCAAGCCGACAGTACCTACATTATCACTGGGTTGCAAGAAACGAGAGAAAGAGAGAGAATGTGGGTCTGGAGCCTAGCAACTCTTGTCACGACTCACACATAACTTAGGACTGCCGAAGGACAAGCGAGCAAACAAATAAGTTTTCAAAGGTCAACTTCTGCGAGCCCCACATCACCACACTTTTCTTTTTCTCTTTCTCTTTCTCTCTCTTTCTTCCCCTTTGTCAACGGTTTCAGGTCCAAGATATTGTTACGGCGCTTCCATATCAAAGGGCGCGCTCATCCATTTATAATAGCTGCTACAGGTGCAAAAGCTTCTTGTGGTCCCCCCCCCCCCCCCCCCCCCCACAACTCATACAGCTTTCAGTCCATTTCTCAATCACTGGATTGACTGTAGCCAACTATTCCTCAAACCTTTCTGGTTGTACGAATCCTTGATTTGTTAGTTTTGGAAAAGAGGAATTCTGAAAAGACTAACATTGAACACATTCTATACTCATTGTACAGTTCACTTTTTTGTAGGGGAATAATACTCTTCGATATCATGGAATAAGTAGGGATTGGTTATGTAGATCCATGTATTCTTACTGAAACTGGTGTATCTTGCTCCAGTTTACATACAAATGAGACAATCTCCTTATTTAGAGGAGAAACCAAACAACCTGGAGTTAGGAAGTGGCCTACTTGCTCCATACAACCGAAATGGAAACCAGTGAAGAGCATACGAGTGAAAGGAAACGTTGCTGGAGAATGTTATGAACAATGAAAGCTTATGGTGGCTATAAAATAGATGACAACTCTGTGAGGTGGTTTGTCATATTGACCCAAGTAGAAGAGGGTCCCTCCTAGCAACCATTAATAATAATAATAATGATGTCATGGCTGTATATGTTTGGAAATTCAGCTCTTCTGCAAAATGACAAACCTATAGTCAACTCAAGCAAAAGAGAAAAAAAGGGGCGTGTGAATCCTTTTGGTTTAAACTGAAATCTCAAAAAAGTTATTATAACATTCTACAAACCTGTAATAAACTCAAGCAAGATTTTTAAAAAGAAAAGAAAAGAAAGTGTGCAAAGTGGAGGGGTTTTGAGGAATCTAGGATTGATTGTTGTATCTTTCAACTCCCATGTTGTTTTGAGGTAGAGGGTGTTAAAACCAACACCCCACCCAAAAGCACCGCCTATAAACGCCTCCCCAATCACTAACGGCCTATTACCTTGCAAGGGTGGGAAAAACCCAACTTTTTCTGGTTGATGCATTGGGTTTTTGGTTTGAATGCAAAAAACCCGATTTCTACAAATAAAACCATGGTTTTATTCCAACACTTGGCACTTGGCAATCAACACCATCATTGGCGAACATTGGGCCCTCTTCCCTATAATTTCAAATCATTTGCAATAAAACCGAATAAAACCGGATTTTGGTAGACCTTACATGATTGGTTTTTTTTTCTAAAAAAAAACTACGAAAAACCCAATTGTAAAAAACCGCGTGGTGCCAACCTTGCTACCTTGAAGCATTCCCCATGGAAAAGGAGTGACCGGTTCCACATAGTGACAGTTCTAGGTGCCATTAGTGGCACCACTGCATATCTTCAGTATCTTCGTGTAGGGTAGGTAACATGCTCCACTCTATCTCGGGCCAGTTCAAGGTAAGTTAGGGTGGCTTGTCAATGCCTATTCTAGCCATTCTATTCATTGGGGGGGATATATCCGGGATCCAAAGGGATTGGGTGGGATCATGGAGGTGGCCATGTTGGGCTTTGATCTAGCTTGGGTCTCGTACTTAGGGCCGCTTTACACCTAGAGGCCGGGCCAATTTCCCTTGAGGCCGATTGCACAAAATTTCAGCCTTTTTTGGGTTGGAGGCCGGCCTCTACTACACATTATAATAAGATTATACCGGGGGCCAATTTTCCCATATGTAAAGGCCCTCAGGCCAAGAAGCCAAGCTGATTCAAAAAAATTAGCCTAATCCAACGGATGTAGCATAATCTAAGATAGAGCCTTTAGATTTCACATAATCCAATGGATCTAGTTCACTTTTAAAAATTATACTTTATTTAAGAAGATTTTTTTAGTGGAATATGACATTGGCCTTCCATTTTGGGTGCACCCAATTCAACGAGCTCGGGCCGTGTCATAACATACATTTTTTAATTTAAAAAATCATACCACCAAATCGGCCCGGCCTCTAGATGTAAAGGGGTTGGGGCCGATTTGAGCCTTTTGACCAATCACAAATGAGGATTTCAAGCCTCTTACACAATGAATTGGCCCGGCCTCTAAGTGTAAAGCGGCCCTTAGTTCTAGGCAATGAAGGTGGGGGCCCTCATCATATGAAAGGCCATCATACACGGGGCCTAGGAATCAATTTAAGGAAGCTAGTGGTTTTGACCTTGAATATTCATAAAATATTCAATTGAGCCATTTCCTTTTCTTTTCTTTGTACCCACAATATATGTTCAGCACAAAGGCTAATATGATTTGTTTTATTTTAAATTTGAGTATGGACAACGTAGGCATCTGAATGTGCAATAATAGCTTAAAAGTGTTGGTTGTAAGCATCCTCTACCTTACAATGAGTTGAAATTCCTATGTGGGAACTAAACCAAAGCATCCCCGTACATGTTGGAAGGAAGCGAAAGAGGGAAGGGGGGGGGGGGGGGGGATACAAATAAAGCTTTTGAGATATACTTATGTGTGAAGCAGAAGGCCTTGTGTAATGTGGGTACACCTGATCTTATAATCTTTGTATGGTCGGTCGGAAGGTAGGTAGGTGTTGGTGAAGTGTGAGCTCTAGTGGCCTACCTACCTGCCTAAAAGTAGACTCCAAGGGAGTCGTGGTCGGCTAAGGAGGGAACATGGCGATGCATGCCACTTCACTTTGTGATTTCCAACTTATAAGTTAGTAGTATAATATACTACTGTATCATGTTGTGGACTCCCAATGCTCATTCCATGGTGGATGCATGGATATCTCTCTATCAATAACAACAAACGAACGAACGAAGTAAGGAAGGGGTGGTAATTGTGGAACCGTCAATATGGCTGTGTGAAGGAGACTTGGACCAAACGCAGGCTCCAGTAAGCTACACTAATTCTGGATGATATTTAGTGTCACCAACTCTAATTGTCTTGCTCAATACTAATTGTAAACCATTGTGTAGTGTCACCAACACTAAATGTTTACCCAATATTATTGGTCACTCCTTGTATTTTTTTATTTTTTTTTGGGGGGGGGATTATAGATTTACAATGTTGCGGTCACTCTCACTTACCAAGTGTTTTTTCATCCAAATTTCAATCCTAAGCACACTGCCTTCCAAAACAAATTGCACAGAAATCCCTGAGTACGTCGAAACTCTCGTGAACCCCGCCATGCACTCGAGGAAGAAATTGGAGGTTAAATTGCAGTCTTTGGAATCTTCTGAATCGTAAGCGGAAGCATTGCAGATGTCATTCTTTCTCTTGTTCAGTTCAGCAGTGGGGATCAACGAGAGCGGAGTCATCGAGGAGGAGGAGTAGAAGGAAAGGAAGAAGAAGAGAGGAGGAAGGCCTTAACCCTAACCCTAAGCTCTCAGGCGACGTGGCCGCCTGAGAGGGTGTCATTTCGGGAGAGGGCTATAGGCCCTCCTCCTCGATCATCCATGACAATATTTCATCACAAGTTGCTAGCAAGAGAAAGTAGGGTTTTCACCAATGGATGAACTCATTCGTCATCCATGACAATATTTGTACATGTATTCATAATTAAGAAGTGTCATTTGAAGAGTTACCATAGTGACATAAATTACCATATGACACCAAATATCGTGTTTAGTGTAGTGAGTACCTCATAAGGTATATGGGCCTATTTTGGATACGTATGGTCATTCACATACAGAAGCTTGTTCTTTAGGACCCGTATTCCCATGGAAGATTCCCGAATCTATCTCTGGGATCTGCAGCTGAGGCCTTCCTCATGCCCCCATCGTCACACCAAACTTTTCATCCGGTTCCATCCATGAAATTGTTGGGGATTATGTTAAGAAATAAATGTTGGCCCACCACTTTCCACACTATTACAGCCGGAGATGTTAACGGATGCTGCTAGAAGTGGCTGGTGTGATCAACCCCTCAAATTGACTCCGAGTCCATTATGTGGTGATAGAGTTGATAAGGGGACCTGCCACCCCTGTGCCGGCCTCCAACTTCGCGATAGTTGTGCGAGCACCTGCTAATGTCTAGTTCCCACATTGTTACCAAGGTGAACGTGTGAATGTGTGAATGTAATTTGTATGTGTCCAACTCAATGCGACCAATCATAACGTTAATGCAATACACGTGGTCCAAGTCAACTACGGATGAATGTCTAGTGAACATCTCATTAGACTCTTCAAATGTTTTCATCCCATTTTCATTCGTTTATGAATAGCTGGAATGCAAGTCCTTAAGCCCCACCATATTATTACATGTTAGCTTACGCAGGATCAAACCCTCCCAAATACATACTTCTCTACATCTTGTAATATGCAACAACTAACTATATTGTATACAAATTTGTCTTCATAAAACCTGCTCATGTGCACTCACGTATAGTTCCACGTGCATTGATATATTGCCTGTGGATGGATGATACATTCTCAAGTTTGTCATCCGTCTCCTCTCCACAATTCTCCAATCAGTAATTGCAGTAGAGTTGAGCTCATGGTTTCCCAAAGAATCACATTTGTTGGACTTGGGAGAGTGTCGTGGGATACTGTAGGCAAGGCATTGTTTTGAGGAAATTTTCAATCAATCACTTGATCATGAGTTCGCCCTTGCTTCAATCAATCAATAAGTTAGTCTACATGCACTTGGGTTTATAAGTACTACTATATAAGTTACATGCATCCGTGCGAAGAAGTTGGGTTTGACCCGGACTGAAGAGCCAAGACCATGTTTGATTTGAGGCATAATAATGAGGGCGTAATAAACATCGATGGACCCACGGGCCATTCGTACTCAACCAACTTGACCCTCAATCCATAGCTGCTCAATTGCCTCCTGCATGTAGCCGTAATCATACCTTGTTCTTTTCTGTATGTTTTTAAAAGAACAATGAGAGCAGTCGTAGTAGTAGTAGTTGATGTGGTGGTGGTGGTGGTGAGGAACTTGGGAGATTTTTGGCCAACAAAATGGCCCCGGGCTAAATCACAAACCCCGGGTCTCATTCACAGCGAAGGAAACGAGGGAGGGGTGGGGCCCACCCAAACACAGATGTGATTTAGCCCAGGATAACAAAATGAAGCGACATTTGATATTAAGGGGAATTCATCTGACTAAGTTTAATAATCAAAAGTGGCACAACATTACTGGGCACCGGGACATAATTTAACATGGTTACTTAGGTTGCCTTAACAAGTTTTCGTTTAAGAGTAGCAATGGCATTTCTCCAACCATAACATTATTCAACTTTTATTCCAATATTATTCAATGGCAATGCTTCACCTGAATCCCACTTGTTTTTTAAAGTTGAATCTACTTACTTACGAGTGGAAAGGTATAATTCTAGCACCTTACATGACATATTCCTGGCCCCACCCACATGGTCACTCAATTAAATAATGTTGCGGCAACTAGGAAACTAACTTAGTCCAAGTGGAGTCACAATTAGCACATGAATGAGAAATGGGGCCACATGGCATATTAAGGCAAGTGCAAATTTGGCACTAGACCATCATATGGAACAAGTTGGGCTTCATACAAACAAAAATTATCATGACGTTTGTTCTTTGCACCATAATGAGCCTAAGTTGTAAATTTCTAAGCTGCCCTCTCAGAAGTTGTCAACTGTTCAATGTATTAACTATGCATGTGATTCCATATCAATATCGCTCTATAGAGTGCACTTAAGTTGTGGCATTCAAGCATCCTCCACAATTCAAACGGTCAAAGGGCTCACATTAAACGGATGCTCAAGCATAATATTCATTCATAGAGTTGGAGATCATGGACAACTTAAGAGAAGTTGTTGGATCTCCAATGGGAACCAATCAAGCACCTGTGAGGCCAATCTTTTTATCAGGTGCAACGTTGCTAACATGGTATAGGTGTTCTTTAGAAATAAAATAGGATCCCATGCCATGCCCTGCCCTTTTGAACTCCTCAATAGTAAATATGTGGATCATAATGAAGAGGGATTGCGAGTACTTTACAAAATTGAAAATTTAAATGATTCATAAGTAGTTTGTAAATCCCCCCCCCAAAATAAAATAAATAAAAATAAAAATAATATTTGTATTGTATTAGGTAATGCATTGAATGGGAAAGTAATATGCAACTTCTATTTCCTAGGTTCAAAGCACATTAGGTGTGTGTTGAACCAGATTGTGTCACAACTTATATTTCCTGGGAGGAAAACGGCTTACGATTTGTAATTATTTGGTACTTTTGATTTTTTGTTTAGAGAAAAAAAGGGAAATGCTAGAGTCAATGTGACAACTTGTATTTCTGAGGGCAAAGTGACTTTAAATTTTATAGAGAAAATTGGGGGGGGGAGGGTAACATATGGCTCGAAGGCAGCATGGCTACGGTTTGGTGCAGGGATAGCGGCCTAAAGGGGGAGGAGGGGGTGGGAAGAGGGGGGTGGCAACTCCCATATAATATGTTACATGTTTTAATCACTTATAATATATAGTGTATGAGTGCAACACGAAGTCATATAGTTTAGGTCAAAAATTTCTTGTAGGTCTTTCATAAAAGAATTCTAAACATCCCTCCATAAGAAATTGATTATTTTGTAATGGGTAGGTTGACATTCTAGGTGCACTGGGTTTGGGGGTGGGGGTGGGGGTGGGATATTATTTAAACATCCCCTCCACATTGTACACATAAGAAGGGATATTTTTTAGTGTAAGAGTTGTATGTAAAGGAGGTCCGATATGTAAAGCTTAGTTCCTTAAAGTATGACCTTAAGGGGATTGTGCACCCTTTAGTGGGATAAAAAATAACATGCATGTGTGACCTTGAGTTTTCATACCCCTATAGACAAAGAATGTTGCAACAAAAACAACTTTATACACACATGCATAGCAATTACACATAGCCTCAAGTATGTTTTATACGTGTCCAAAAATCTAGATGTTCAATAAGATATATGCATTGGTGTGTGTGTGTGTGTGTACAAGCACATACCCTAGGGCAAACTACACACTATTTGAGATTTTACTAAAGTTTTAAAACATTTGTATGTGATTTTACTTTTTATTTTGGCAAAGTACATTTGTAAAGGGGCTAATGCACATGTTATGAACTCTAGAACCCCAGTGGACATTCTACTCCACTTATGAAGTAGTCAATGTTATAAAAATATCAAAGGATGTTTTAAAATAAAAATTGGAGGGAAACCCTATTTGCGATGATTTTCACTGCCAAGGACACTTGTGTAAAATACATGAGTTGCATCCCCCCACCCACTTGGTGGGGGAGGGGGGGGGGGTAGTTAGGCCCGATAGCAATATCAATTGCCCAAGAGATTCACATTATCTTGCAAGCCTCTACAACTTCACCTTGTAGTTGATCACGGTAGCTACACCAAAAAAACAACTCGCATCTATATTCACTCTGTTGTTGTCTTGGTCGTTGCTAATGTCTTGCCATTGTGTCACCCCACTATCTACAAACTTGCAGTGGTGAAGAAGGTGTAGTGCACATTCAACCCACCATCATGGTTTATGCACCCTCACTTTAGAGTGACCTTCAAATGTGGCACCTCACATTTAGGAGGTGGCCTAATTGCATGCGCCAACAACCATATCTAGTGCATAGGAGCTTTAAATGTCGCCATGAACGTAGACTACTAATCCAGTTGGTCCCACAAATTTATGGAACGTCCATCTTGTCACATGTTATCCTAGATAGAATCCAACCCCGATATGGAGAACTAACATGTGGGCGAATAGGCACTCACTTCATTCTTGCTCCAAAAATATATGCATTTATATCTATCCATCTACTTGGAGTGCTCAATGCAAATAAAGGCTCGGTTTAGGGGTCTGGGCACCTGGTGGGGGGACTCTTCATATAATGTATGAACTAATGTGAGTGTTAGAAGGGGTATTATTTGAGGCAGTATACATAAGGGAGAGGTATTATTTTTCTCTAGTGTGTACATCTAGAAAGGCTACTAAATTTTATGAAGTAAAGGTAGATGCACATAAAGGCCCTAAGGGTTAGAGAAAAATTGATAATGGATGTGTTCATTTCATCCAATTCACATTTCATCCATTGTTGTCATTTGGTCATAGTCCTTAATGATTACCATGCATGTTCTTCTTAGGGTTTACATTTGGGCTCTAGGTTTTTAGTATTTACATACTGAAGGCTCTTGGAGCACTCATGGGCTTTCTTGAGTTTTTCTCTCCAGATTGTGGCTAACTTATTGTGTTGTTGTCTTTGTTTGTTTGATACAATTGTTGAGTTACATGCTATGGATGAAAGAATGTTCAATGAGATTCTCATTGGAAAGTGAAAGTGGATTTTATGTGTATGAAAGGTTTAATTAACTCATGATTTTATTTTGTACATGTAGTGGAGGCATTTATCACATCAAATCGAAAAGCTTAATATAAATACATGAGTACATTTTCTAGCATGCCTTTAGTACATGTACATTTGTTTTCTTCTATAGACTTCTTGCATGTAGGGGTGTAATTTCAAGTGACCCATGCATGTCATTTAGTTTTCCAATGAAGAGTCCAACCCCCTGGGGTTGGGCATGAGGCTTATCTTGGAGGATTATGGATTAGGTGAATTATAATTTACTAATATGTGGGTTGGAGTGTGTGTTTTTGTTTGTTCTAGGCTTTACCTTCAACCATACCAATCCTATTTTTAAAGGGAAAAGGTCAAATTGTGAATTCTAATAATAGAAATAATTTGTTTTATGTCGTTTTTTCATGGATGGGATTGCCAAAAACATCCCCAAAAAACCACAAAAATTAGATGAATGTGTCCATATTTGGATGATATATGACTCATCACCCCAGTGATTGTTGCCAATTCAACTTCATTGAAAATGGGATAGAGGGGGGTTGATCCATATGGTTAAAAATCCCCATCATGCCCCAATTGTGGTCAATTCATATTTCTACATGCTAGGACTTGGTATAACTATTAATCTAAACATCCCCCAACCCCCACCATGCCGCCCCCCTTGGCAGGTGGCATGGTGGGGTTGGGGGGAGGGCTTGACTCTTCTCAGCTTGACCTAATATATATAGATTAGAATGAGAACTAATGAAGGGCATAGAATGTGATTTGTCCCCAACGCTTGGGTTGCTCCTGAGCCCTCATTTCACAACAAACACTTGTGAGGCTCATGTACGTTACATGAAACAAGGAAGCAAGTGTGAGTTGATACTTGCAAATTGCCTAACTCCTCCATATCTATCTAATGCACTACACCGTTTATGGTATTTAGTGCACATGCCTAATGGTGTCACTTACCTTATCTTAATACTACTAGATTACACTAATGCTCAACAACTTTGTCATTAGTGTCACCTTATGACACTTGGCGTTCAAGCGCGCTCGTTAACATCTTCAAGGCACGAGTACGTTCAATAGTGTTATGAGGTGTATGTCTATGTTACATAATGGTGTACGAGTTGACAAAAATGTACACAAGTGGCACTTGACATTAGTATGCTCAAGAATGCCATCCTCTTGCAAACTAAAATGTAAACACATGACACTTGCCATCAGTATGCTCCACAACATCTTCCCCTTGCATACCAAAACGCAGAACTCTCATCTCAAGTATCCCAATATGTTACGCGAAATGTCATACAGTAAACAACTTTCACTTAACGTAACGTAAAAGATGCTTATGGGGCATTCCCACCTGACATTAGTTAGAAGTAGTTTTAGTCTAAAAGCGGTTTTAGTTATCTAGGGTTCACACATACGGCTCTTTTTAGTGCCGAGCCTAGGTGGCAAATGACGTGGCATGGCTTAAAAGTGGAGGTTTTAAGCCTCAACCACCGACCCTCCCATCGGTACCTAAACATAAGGCAAGAATATAGGAACTTTAAAAGTGTCGCCTCCCACCCTTGTGATTGGTTGCTTTTTAGTCTTAGCTATGAGGGCACGAGGAGCTTCATTAACAAAAACCGATGGTAAGATAGGTGAGTAGTAAAAGGCATTTGGGGATGGGACAAAAACTACCCAACATTCATTGCTTGGTAGATAAAACCATGAACATGTGTGAAAGCTACTTAACTAAAACCTACTTGAAAATCTCCGGAGCAAGTTCTTGTAGGTGCATTGGGATAGTCGGATGCCTCCGCTATAACCGAGGGAGCTTTACCCGGTTTTTAGGAAATACTTTGGGTCTTAACTAAAGTCAAGTGGGAAGGGGGCATTATGTATGTTGTGGAGCAGTATCGTATTGGCAAGTAGCGGATGTGACGCTCGGAGACCTCTAGGCATGTAGTGTAGGCCCTTTGCAGATAGTATACGTGACACTAAATACCCTCAACTGTGCACGTAGTACTGGAGAGTGATGGCAGATGTGGATATATACAAGGCTTGGCTGGCCTCCAGAGAGCCGAGCCCAAGGGACTGTGTCAGCTGCCTAAGGGGGGTGCACTTCCTTTGCTTTCCTTTCCTTTCCTTCCATGGCCCCCTCCCGCTCTCGCTCGGGTCTTGCTCATGAGGAGTAATAAGTAGTGTAGTGTAGTGTAGTGTAGTATAGTATAGTATGGTATGGTATGGGAGGGGGTTTTGCAGTGTCTGTCCTGGTGATGTCCATGACCACCGCCCCTTCAAGCCCTTGTGCGCACGAAAGTGACGACTCCCCAGTAGTAGCCCAAGTACCACGTCGTCACACTTTCACAAACCGTTAACCTCTTCTACTTCCTCCTTTCTCACAGTTAAAATCTCCTCTGCCAGGATAATAATCGCTTGTCGATTTCATGTGAAGATCGTGTCCAGGGAGATTTTGGGGCATACTCATAGGTCTATTCCAAGTGTTTCCAAGCCCAACCAGCTGTTACATGTTCACATTTTCTGAGTTTTTCTTTATTGAAGTGGGGCGTTTTCTACGAATTCCTCTAACATGAATGGTAATTTTCCTGATGTCTTCAACTCCAACCAGCTATTTCTCAAACTCGTCCAGTTCTCCTCGCTCATGGCCAAAGGCGGGGAAGTCTCTGGAGTTTTGAGAAAGTTGTTTCTAAATCACTTATAATGAATTGATACGTGATTGTGGCCGGGACTCTTCCTCTTGGCTTGGAGGTAACATGGCGCTTCACCATGGTTTCGTATGGACATTCGGCCGACATTGGATGTGTCCGTACCTCCGCATGACACGTTCCCATACTGTGTTATTCTGCCCTAACCGTCCACGTCCAAAGGTGCATTATAACCTCGGCGAAGTGTATTTCCCTTTCCACATTCCTCTGTTCCTTTCGTTTGTCGTAGGACTTGGTCTTCCTTCTCAAACGAACCCCCCTTGTTTCATTGGTTTGTAGGTTACATCCAATCTGAAACCAATCCATTCCAATGGCACCCTATCCATCGAATAAGAGTGTTTCTACACCTTGCGTAGAAGTGCAAGGCAATCTTCTTCCCAAATGGCATCCCATTTGATTTCATTATCCTAAAAGTCGGGTTCTTGTTGGCCTCCTAAATGTATCATGGTGGGCCCATATCTCGACCTTGGCTACAACTACGGAGTAGAGATTTCTTGAAACATGGAGGCAATGCGAGCAAAAGAAGTGGCGGCCAAAGCAAGGATGGCCAACTTTAGGATAGATATTATACATAAGTAGGCTTAGTCTGGGTCACACCGTCCAATAATGATTACGTGTCGTTTGTTTGCTACTTAGTTGTGTTGACTAGACATTGTATGTTTTATTTCTTGTAATATGAATATCTCTTTTCTCCTCCAATATTGTCTCATGTTTGGGTTTCCTACCAAAACCATCTTACTTTGAGTTCTTATTTGAGTTGCGCCCTTCATTTGTTCATGTATTGATGTAAGTCACCACTCTTGAAAGTGTGCATTCTTGAGTTTGACACATCATGAACATTCACGCACGTGATTTTTTCTCTATGTTCTTGTGTATTTAAATGTCTCAAAATGCCAAAAAAATCCTCAAACTATTCAATGTAATGTTATTTGTGTGTGATTAGGCGAGGATGAAAGAAAAAAACACCATAAAAACACATGTTTGAAATATCTTCAAATATTATTAACTACTCCATACTCCATAATGAACACAGCTGACAAAACCTATGTATTCGGTTTAAAAAAATCAACATACATACACTTCCGATAACCATAACTAAATCAGGGCAGGTCCGATTTTCAATCTGATTTTCGCTGATGCTTCATCGTAGATTTGCTAACGCAACACAAGTTACACTGTGTAAAGAAAGTTGCTAGAAGTTGGAGAACATGAAACAAAGCAAGGAACAGCCAGATAGATACCTTTACATGATTCTGTGACGTGCAAGTGATGAGGTGCTGTGAAGCAAGGGAAGAAGAAGGGGCCGCTTGTGTGAGATGGAGGAAGTCAAATAGAATCTGTTCACGCGAGGCGGTGGTCTCCTTGCAGAAGAGGTCATTAACTTAACATGACCACAAGCACTCAAGTGCCTGGAGTGTGCGTTTTGAGAAATATAGGAAATATATATACAGTATATAACTTAAGAAGGAGTCGGCAAGAAAGAATGGTTCCCAATGAGCTCATGATGCCTAGTATATATATATTGTAATGTAATGCTAAACCTCACGAGTGCTGGCAGCAGGCCGGTTACAGTGTTATTTCGTACACATACCAATTTCAAATGGCTCAGTTATTTTGTCCCCGCGTGGGGTGCATGTGCAATTCTTTAAGGTTTTGACATACAACGTAGAATTGTCAAAGGCGATAAGCTTATGACATAGACTCTTTTCCAGCACTGGCCGTGACTGATCTGGCGCGCAAATGGTTCAGGGGAAAACAGTAGTTGATTCCTCATTTACTTGAGTTGAATATGTAAGTGTTGGGATCCAGCAGGCATCATGTAACTTCTCTTTGTTGATAGTAGACAACTCATGTATAAATGGGCCCCTAGATGCACTCCGGGCCAGGCAGGTTGTAGTTTTCCTGGCTTTTATTCGGAGAAAGGTAACATTACTAAGCACTAGGGTGCTTACCGCCAGGGCCGGACATTTTGAGAGCATTATGTTCATTTATGTTGGGTTATCCTTGCAAAATGAACAATGTTAAGCTTGAGTATTGTTCACTTTGCAAGAGTGAATCAACAACTAGATTTATGCTACCGGACAATACCTCATGTTTAGTTTTTTAAAACTTGTCAACTCGCATGCTGCGTGGGCTGCAACACTTGGGTATTGTGTGGTAGGTCATCGCCATAATCTCCAACCAATATTTGTACCTACTAAAGCTTTTCTTACATTTTCTTAAAGAAAAACCTCACGTTGAGTAATGTTATGAAATAAAATAAGTTTATCCCATTGTCAAAAAAACATATAAGGGACTTAAGAGTCACCGACACTCCATTCTAGGTGGGTTGTGATGACGAATTGACTTGTATGGCCTTGTCACATATGGGTGCCCATAACATCCCCTAAGTGACAATTGTTGTAGCACTTGCAGAGGTCACCATCTTTAGAACATGGTTTGGAGCTACTAAACCATTTTTAACCCCTAAATCCGTGAGAGACCCAAAATGATCAATTTTTGATGGTTTTTTGTTTTGAATGAGACCTTTGACTATTTAAGATGGACGTGAATATTTGTCAGAATTAATGAATTTCATTTTGCATCCAACACTCCAAATTTCATGCTCGGAAAGAGGGCATTGAGAGGGATTCATTGATACGATTTGTGTTTGATTTAGAAGAGGTTTTCACTTTTAAAAGTTGATATTGAAATGTACTAAATGTATTCTTTTCTAAACATGTGTCACCATTTAGACCCCCTAGGTGTTGAATTTCACTTCGCAAAAATATTAAAAATAATGACTGTATACTTCAAAGAATGCTTATAAGTTGAAATAGCTCCTAAATAATGCTTCTTAATCCCTATATCCCTAAGCACCATTCTCCTCAAAAGTGGCCTCAAATCATTGTTTTTAAGAGAGACAATTTAGGACTCAATTTGTAGAAGAGCAAATCATCAACTCATTAGAATATTAGAATATTAGAAAATCCTCAATAAACTCCTTGGGGAATCCTCCAATTAGGTATATTAACTTGTCATGTTTGGGTGATGCAACTTTATACATGAATTACATCTGCAAAGGCTATATTTTTTATGTTGTTGTTGTTAAAATGAAACGAAAGACAAGTCTTGGACTTGGCCATTGGAACTTGAAACAAAGAGCAAGGTAGAGTGAATTGTTGTTGTTGAGAGTGCAACAGGCAATGGTTTGTTATCGAAGCAATTATAAATCCATATAGTCAAACAATGTTTTCTTGTGTCAACATTTTGTGGAGGTTTTTAAAATTACCGAAGTTATGCTTAGCAAGCTTGTGTATACAAGATTCCTGGATATAGAGTGTGATCAGAATCCTACCTTGACTGATAGGCCTAGCTTACATGCAGACATTGATTTTTTCTTTAATTTTTTTAATGATGCATTATGTCAACTTCAAGTTCTACTTATCAATGATGGGAGCTTCCAAATTGCAGTATTCTCTTTGGTTAGGGCGAGCTAACTAAGTGCCCCACCTAAGGTAGATGAGGCTAATTCGTTTAGCTTCCTCAATCAAATACCTACTTTTGGCTTTTAATCGATGGTGCAGTCGTTTTAATTTGGTGGGTGAGGAATACATGGTAATTTAGCCACTACCTTGATGATATTTGGGTTAGTCATCTTTGTAAAAGTCAAACTACACCCATCATCTTCCATAATGAGGAGTGTTATCCACTGAGTTATGACATGCTTGGTTTTTGTGCCCAAGGTGGGCAAATTAGGAGCCAGCATGTGGCTATGAGATGTTGACCAACTTGTATTGTGGGTATTCTACAATGAAAGAACAATTCAGCAACATGTCCTTACATGTGACCACTTTGGAGACATGACACAACCAATATTGGCATTAAACTTGGTTTCATTGGCAAATGACCCATGTAGAATCTAATGATGTTGCCCACTTACACAACATTGAACAATAAAAGAGTTCCCCCCTATAACACCACATTGGGAAGTGGAGAATCTTTGATTATGGAGCCAAGATCAACACCTTCCTCAACTTTGATTTCAATGATTTCAAATTCCTTTGTCCGCATTCTTGCTAACTTGCTCAAGTTTCTAAGCTTTTATCGGCTTGATGATTCCATAGAGTTGGAGATGTCCACATTAACCTCATCTACCTTAAGTTACAAAGCAAAAATGATCGTTTTGTCGAGAACCTTTCTCAACACTTACAGTACTCACAACCTCTAAATTTGAAATACATCCTAACTTGGAACATGTTACTACACTAAATTTTGTATTTAGTGTCATATGATATTTTATGTCACCATGGTAACTTTTCTCATAACACCTTCTATGAATAAGTTTACAAGTACTGTAATACAATATAATATTTAGTTCACCCAAATGTCAATTATTGAAATAAGGTTTGGTATATTATGCACCCTAACATTTATGTATGATAAATTGTCATGGACGATTGAAAATTGGATGAAAAATAACTTCAAAAGTGACAGTTTTTGCAATACTATAAATCTATAATGCCCAAAAACATGTTACAAGGAATGACAAATAATGTTAGGTATCCATTTAGTTTTGATGACACTACATGGACAGTTTACAGTGAGTATTGAGCAACAAAATATAGAATTGGTATCACTAATACAGAAGAGAGTTTTAGTGTAGTTCCAACTACATTACTGCATAATGGCTGGTATGTTTTTTGATGAATTCACCAGGAGTTGTTGCAGTGGCTCATGTCATTGATAGGATGGAAACAGTGTTTGCAACTGTCTGGATCCAAAATTGACTTGGTCACTTGGCCCCAGATGCAGCTAAGCTAGCTGCTAATGTCATGAGGACATTTCTAGAAATTCCCCATGATCTAGAAGCAAATGGGTCTTGCAGCTTAACAAACTTTTCTACATTCGGTTAGGGATGGGTAACTGACATTAACATTTTCGTTAGCTATCCCAGCTGCGTGCTTAGGTCCTTGTAGCACAAAGTTAAATGAAGCATTCCCAAACTGCTCAATGGAGATGGATCATACATTTGTGGAAGGT
The DNA here is from genome assembly GCA_950295325.1 of Polytrichum commune. NCBI lineage: Eukaryota > Viridiplantae > Streptophyta > Polytrichopsida > Polytrichales > Polytrichaceae > Polytrichum > Polytrichum commune. Next base: position 46,782,844 of record OX485807.1, read on the forward strand.
TAGATGAAAGGTAATATGTGCTTAAGTGGTCAGTCTTCTTTCTCGAACACCTATATTCTAGTTGCATATGGCAAGGCTTAATTGTTGAGAACAAACACCAAAAGACACGTGTTACAATGAAATTAGACTAGATGTGTTTCAACATTGGGACACCATTCTAGATTTGTTAATTTGCATGTTTTGGGAAAGGTCTATGAGATCAAGAGAGAGAGACTTCACATCAGTTTCTTATGAATTTTTCATTTAAATACTGATTATAAAACTGAAAATGAGAACTTTCTTGATCTTTAGTTGCTGATGAAACGGGACAGTACCCAATCCGATCCAACAACCAAATTTGATTGCAAATTAAGTTGGATATACACCTGAAGATAAAACCGAGCTACCTTTGACGCGAAGGCCGAGGGATTTATGTGTCACGAGTAGCAATGAGGAGGTTCGCGTCCCCAGGCATGGGGGCACCAGCTGGAAAGATTTTGAGATCTGCCTTGTCTGAGGAGCGAGCTGAGCTTTAGAAGGCTCTACAGTTTAAGTAATTAGTCTACGGGCGCTGGCTGGCTGGCTGGCTGTCTGTCTGCCTACAATATATTTGGTGTGTACTCCCGGCGGACTTACAGAGGCCTACTGGGAGCCTACCCGAGCTCGAGTGGTTACCCACCTACGGGCATGAAGGGAAGGTCCCGTACTTGAACACTGACCCCGCTTCCCTCATTAATAAACCCATGGAGGCCGTGAATGAGGTCTCTGCTATTGCCTTCTTCGTCTTCTTCTTCTTCTTCTTCTTTGTTGCTGAGACGAGCGAGAGTCCACTAAGCTTAACTTGTAACCTTAGCCCTAGTCGTGAGATCCCGCCCACCTAGCCTAGTTAATAAGCGTGTAGCCTGGTGGCTGGCTGCAGCGAAATGATCCCTCTGCGCACAAGGTGTACTTCTGCTGCGATTACAAACTTCTAGATCTGGGACATAGGACAGCTCTGGGAGTCTGGAGTCTGAAGTCTGGCCCTCCTGTGCCTGCTGTTTGTCTTCCCACGACAGTGGTGTAAAAGCCAATTTGCTTTTGCTATTTCCTGTAATGTTTATGGGCGATCCGAGGATTCGGTTGCGGAACAGCAATAATGGGCTTCCAAGTTGTTAGTGGCTGGCAATGATAAGTTACTCGGCGCAGAGAAAGATGCCCGTGGTTTATGAGGAGGAAGCTGAAGAAACTGGGACATGCCCTGCAGGCTCCCTACCATGGTTAACCAGATTATAATCATATATGCTGTCTAAATTTGGTCTGGATGTAAACAGATTAGAGCACTGCCTTGATATAAGATCCACTAAGGGGTGTTACTTGTGTTTGTATCTCTGCTCCCTCTCAATACACACAGCCCCCTTAGAAACCTAAATTTCATCGATTAATTGAATATTTTTTTGCTAGCACATATTGGACACGAGGAAACAAATAAAACCAACCATGGTTCCCAGTCATGTGTGAATTTAACTTTTAGTTAGACTTTACAAATGATGAGCTCAATCTTTACCTGCCGCAGTGGAGGTTTATATTAATATGATATATATAAGAAGCTGCAGGCGGAGTTAATATGCCACAAGGTCACAGGTAGCGTGTTGAATTATACCACATACATAGCGCCATGCCAATCCAGAGAATGTTAGTAGGTGGGTGTTGTTGGGGTGCTCCCTTGGAGCTATAATGATGGATCTGGACTTGCGCCCCCTCCAATCTCGAGTCACAAAAAGAAAAAAGAAATTTTAGTCAAATGTTCATCTGGGCCTCCATATCATGGCCACCGGCCAGCAGCTCAGTCTACAGTTCTGCTCATCTTGACTTTGTAATATTGTTGGAGCGGCCTGCACCTGCATGCAGTCCCTGTTCCTCAGCCGGTTGGTCGGTAGCTACCAACATAAATATTGTTTTCAAGACGACCCACATTGCCAATTAAACAAGTTATTTTTTTTACCATATTAATGCATCATCATATTGCATTTGCAATGCAAGTTTTACACCGACCCTCAGGCCATTAGTTGAGCATGCTGACACAAGTACTCCTTCCTCGCCAGCGGAACTACACTCTTGCAGAGGCAACCCACCATAACTGCGGAGGGGCTAAAATCTGTTAACTTATGTGGTTGATTCCCTGCATTCCCACTGCCAAGAGGTGACCACAAGATCCAGCATCGAGCATCATGGCAGGCTTCCACACTTTCAAAATGAATAAGACTAATTACTTCGTCTCCGACCTAACTTGCTTATGAACCAATTAACGGACAAACAAACAGCCACTCCTAGGAGCCTGCAGATGGATGGATAGATAGATAATTAAATCTGGTTGACTTCTGACATCACCGGATTTAAGAAAGAGCAATTGAGTGCCATCTTCACTCTGCGGAAGAATAACTTATGTCAAGCTGCCATAACTTGGGGGTGGTGTTGTCCTACTAGCAAGCAGGATGAAGTAGTAAATCTTCCCAGCGACTTACGTTTTGTTTTCGAAAATTCTGGCCGATTGTGGAGGCTGGGAGTGATGAGTAGTAGCTCAATCCTAGATTTAAATTTATTTCCATTGGAAGAGGAGATAGCGTTGACTGATTCCGCTTGACTCCTGTATCATCATTCCAGGAGAGTTGGCAGTGTGCCTTTGTCGCAATGGTCATTACAGCCAGCTTGTTTGCAGCAGCATCTGTCTGGAGGTTGGTTCGAGGACCAATCTATGCTGCTCGCTCGACTGACTTTGAATCATCATTTTCAATACATGTACTAATGCATATTCCACATGCAGAAATTGAAGTTCAACTCGCTCGGCATTGCAACTGTACAAGAAATGGAGACACGAAAGTAAGACAAAAACAAGATAAACTGGTGAAGACCTTTAACGGCGAACTGACGCGACACGTTTCTAATCTCTATCACAGTGCATACCTTCCTCCTCCTTGACTCAAGAAAGTAAGATGATTAGGTCAAGGGAGGGGAGGGGAGGGAAGGGGTTAACATTCAATGCTCACGAATGACAACTGCAGTTCTGGGGCAGCCGGGGATTTTAATGACCTGCCATCATTGTCGTGGATTCCATCCAATCTAGACAAGAACTGAAAGCTTGTCATTGCCGCGAATGAATTACTCATCCCTCAGATAGAGTTTATTAATCTTCGAGGGGCCGTACATAAGATTCCTGAGCTTCACTCAGACAACAGCTATGGCAGCAGCATTGGAACTAATTAACAAATTCTACAGGAGCAGCTGAATCAGGAGCCTCAATTAAGAGTCGAGATGAGTCGAGTATGAAGTTGAGATTGTGCAAGCATCCGAGGGGAAAGAAGAGTTGCAATGGACATTAGACTTTACCAACTTGCATTGCAGATTATAGTGCACAAACTGTGTCAGGTTGATCCTCCTCTACTTGGAACTTGCATATATAATTAGAGTATTGCTCTGCCCAGCAGCCCTGAAGTAGTAGTAGTAGTCATCCGGTGGCAGCTAGCTTCTTCTTCTTCTTCGTCTTCTTCGCAGAAAGAATAATATTGCCGTTGTCTCATCGATGAATCATCTGGGCTGAAAATCACTGAGCCTAAGAACCTTACGCCGCGGTTGAAGCTGAGCACGCACTCAATCTCCTTGTGGTTAGTCGACTAATTTCACGTGCGGCTTAATTTTATTACACCACCTATCAATCTGCTGCCCCTTTAAACAACGAATCAGCTTCAATGGCTATCTATGCTGATCACGATCATCTGCGCTACGTATTGCTTGCTTACATCTTCCACAAAGTTTCATGTATATTACAACGTGGTGGAGCTGTGCGTGTGCGTGCGTGCGTGCGTGCGTATGTGTATGTGCGTATTCTCACTTAGCCTTCCTTGCGTTCAATATTGCATACGTGGTAATAGCTCTATGTCGGCGTCGGAGAAAGCTGGGAGGTGGCAGTGTTCCGGAGATAAAGATGATTCATCAGACTACTGCTCGGTGCTTGCTTGCTTGCTTGGCAGCGCAGTATATGAGTTTCCGCTCCACCGGAACATCGACGTATGTCTCTTGAAGTAACTTGTAGCTCCACCGCGCTTGCTGTCGATAATTCTTGGACGTTAGGTGGATGTTCAAGGCATGAAGAGGCGGTTGCCGCACTTGCACCTCCATACCTCAGGGTAATATTCTTGCTGCGTCAATGCACCGTGCGGGCTCCCAATGGACACATGGATAGGGCTGCATGGGTTACATGTGCCGCATTTTCCTTGGCAGGTTGGCGGTGACGACCCCACCAACAACCTGTGACCGTAAATTGATTCCTCCGGCTTCATGTGATGATGCACCTTGAAGCCGCGTAGGGTCTTTCTATGCGGGGGGGGTGGTGGTGGTGGACTCAAAGCCTGCAACATCGCCATTACGTGACACGGTGAGACACAGATAGGTTACGTCGACGCAGCAAAGCAAGAATGCCCGAAATTGGCAGGGAGTCTCCCGTGTTCTGAGTCTCAAGATGAATTACACCAATGATTTGCGAAGTCGAATCTCTCTCTCTATTATAATAGCACCCACAATTATTAGGCCATGGTGAATCTCGAAGATGAAAACATCCTGTAAGCTCGTCTAATTAGTCTCTAGAAAGCAACTTAGCATGTGAAAGGGGTAGCTATTTGCAGCCGATAGATAGCCAAGTTCGAAGTTGTGCCAATCACCTGGTGATACTGTTGTCGACCACCTCCAGCTCCCAATGTCCCTCCGACAGCTGAGCCTTCTCCTCCGGCTGCAACAGTAACCGAAAGCTGAGCCTCCGGAGACCTTATCGAGTTCGCTGCTGGAGGGGGTCCAGCTGAGATCATACAGCACGAAGATGATAATGTTGTCAGTGCATGAAATTCTCAACCAAAACTAGTCTCTGAAATACTTATGAAAGACTCTCGAGCTTCAGGAAAGCAGCAAACATCATCAGAGCAGGAATGAGGTGGAGATCTAGAATTACAAAGGAACTCGCAGGTGCATGAATTTACCAGGCCGTATATGTCGACCAGCTTCAACTGCGGCAAGGGGCATCAATGTGAGGAGTAGTACTGCCCAGCAGACGAAACTTGCCATGCTCGACATGATTTACGCTTTGTGGTTCGAATCAGCACGCGCTCACTCTCAGCTTGTCTGCCTCGTTTGCGTAAACCAGGAGCCGGAGGAGCAGGAAATGCTTGCTGGCTGGCTGCACTTGGAAAGTTGTGGCTAGTTTATGACTTGTTATGACTTCTCCAAATGCACACTAATGGCTACTCCCTGAGGTCTGTGGGCACTAATAAGAGTGGACAAGCAGATGTCCAGACAGAGCTAACACCTACACGAAGAAGAATGATTGCTGCAGGACTTCAGACAGGAAGAATTTCCGACCAAGAAACTTTAAGCATCCCTGTAACTGCAGCAAATGCGGAGGTGGACGTCGACATGCTCAGAAGGCCACCTCGCTCTGATCTCTCGCCGCCCCTCCCCCTGGTTCACAATTGCAGGCCCAAAGTATGGATCGCAGTGGGGGTTGCGTCCGGTGCGTTGTCGGGTCGTTCGCGGCAACCGTTTTCCCTGCAGCCCAGAATGCCCAGAGCCGGAGAAAGGAGCCGCAGATAGAGCTATCAAGGCCGAGTCACTCACTGCTGCGTACGATTGGACTAAGAGCAGGCAGGAAGGCAAGGATCGAGTAATGGCGAGCGAGCAGACGACGGATGTGCAATTGCAATCACGGAGCTGTAGAAAGATCCATCATCATCAGGAATAGTAGCTACCAGGCTAGCTGCCAATCCGTTTGATGTCCGAGACTCTCGTCATCTCATTGCAGTAGCCTCAGTCTTCCCTTTTGCAGCGGGTCAGAACTAGTACCCCACCGATGATGGGCTAGCTAGCTAGCTTCCAGCATCAGCAGCTCCCACCATGAAAGGAAGGATGATTCCCCAGTAACAACACAAGAAGATTTCCCGGGGAATGGAATTTCCCACCCGGACTCACTCGTCACCCAGATTCTGTTGTCCTTTCGCTCCGGACTACTACATACCCAGTTGCGCCCAAAATTGATGCAGGCGCTTGCGGCCTCCCTCTTATACCTAGCTAGATCTCCTCCTCCTCCTCCTCCTCCTTCTTCTACTCCTGCTCCTTCTTCATGCAATGAAATGACCGGCAGCTCCCCTCACTAACTCCCAGCTCCCAGCAGCAGGAGCTCCGGGCGCATGTGTCAGGCGCAGCAGCAGATGAGGGGGATCGGTACGCACTCATTGCCTCCTGGTACCCGCAACCGCCCGCATGCTGCGGCATCCACCATAACTTATTAACCTGCTGAATGCCCGGCCAGAACTACTTCACCCTCCTGCTTTCCTGTCTGTAGTGTGTATCTTCCCTACAGTTTGTCTCCCTGCTTCCCTCCTGCCTTCATTAAGCTTACCTCCCTCCAGCAGCCTGATCCCTTCCAAGTTCAACCTCCTGCTGCTCCAGATCAACGTCACACCCATAGCTAGGTATGGCTGTGGTTACCTTACTTACCACATGAAGCTCAGCTCCCCGCCCTCCATCGGTACACTCACTCATGGACTTCCCCCCTCTGACGCCCCGGCCCACTCAAAACCTGTGCTTTCCCCAAGTACCACCAGTCAAACTCCCTTGTCTGTCGCTTCTGCCTGCTGCAGTGTCCCTGCCCTCGCCCCCCGCCCTTTCCCTTTCCTTCCCCACACCACCACCATTTTACTTAATTACCCTCCCTCCTCGCATTCCTAAACAAGTCTCCTGTTACCTTCCTTACTTACTTACTTACTTACTTACTTACTTACTTACTTACCCAACTCATGTGAATGGCGTAGTTGCCGGCTACGAATACTACCTACTGTCACACCCCACACACTCCCCCCTCCCCTCTCCTCTCCCTCCTCCCCCCTCATGCGTCTCAGTAGTATACTTGATTTGCGCAGCGCCTTGTGTGAACAGGCTTCCATAGCTCTGAGGGAGGCTCCAGTGGAGAGCTCGATTTCAGGAGTTTCATGATGATACGTGGATAATGCTTGGATTTGGCGAGTGTTCTGTCCAAAGCTCAAACGGTTGAGAGCTCAACCCCATGTGAATGGTTTCGTTTTGAGTGGATGGGCAGTGAGATATCTACATTACCAAACAATTAATGGAGAAATGGGGACAAGCCCAAAGAATGTATTGCCCAAAGAACAGTGCATTGGCTCGGGGCCCATAAAACAAGAGCTCGAACTCTCAAGATCCCAATCCCCAGAGTTCCCCATCCCAGAGTGACATCCGTGAGGTGGGTTTAGGAGAGGTTGTAAAAAAGGACGGCGAACATGTCATAGTCATTCCACATGCGTATATGTATATATATACATTCAAGGTGCGCCATCTAAGCCCAGTAAATAGTTCAAGCTCCCAAGTTCAAAGGGCATGTGTAGAGTGGACTCGTTGACAAAGTGAACAAGTGGAACTAAGAGGCTCCTTTCCACCAATAGGAATGCTCCTTTCTTCAAGTTCTCAACCTCTTTAGTGTAAAAGGCACCTGAGCTCCAATTTCCCAAAAGGACTGCCAAACAGACTATGTTATACCAAAGACTTTGGCAAAAATCAAACCTAACCTCTGCTTGCAATACTCTTAACACACATGTAGAGGAGGAAGCCACAGTTGCAATATAAAATCGACCCTCCATTGCAGCTTTCCAATCTAACTTTGTGAAACCAGAAACCCCAAGTCAAAGGTTAACCGCAAGTCGTAGCAAGTTCATCATTTTGCTGCACGACACCCGTACGGGTGATGTGTTCTGTGCAAGTTAGAACATTAATTTATCGGCCCTGCAAAAACTGGACTCAGAATGGGCAGGTATGTTGCACATGCAAACTTCCATTATGTTGGTAGCACTTGCCTTTGACCACTTTGGGATGTCAATTAATGTTAAGTTGGATTTGACCATTTTAAATTTCACTGTGAGACCTAATCATTTTCAAATTTATGTGGAATTGTGGACCACTACACTGATTATGGTATTTAGTACCACATGCATAATAGTGTAACTTACCCTATTTTAAAGCCTACATGAGGTTGCACTAATGATCAACAACTTCAACACCATTAAAATTTAGCGTCATCTCATGACACTTGGCAAACAAGTGCGTCTATTAATATCTTGGCACATGAGTTTTGTTCAATTATTATGTTATGAGGTGTAAGCTTATGTTACACAATGACCTACAAGTTGACTAAAAGTGAACACAAATGACACTTGACATTTGTATGCTCAAAAATAATTCTTCAGTTTACATACTAAAACACAAAATTATAAACTTATATAGATCTCTATCTACTACACTAAATGTCATAATGTAAATGTTTTTTGCACTTCAAAAAATTACTTTGTTGACGAATAGCATCATGTTGGCAATTTAACGGATGTGACACTTTGAGACCCTCAACGCATCTAGTTTAAAAGATTGTTGGCCAACAGTGTTCATGATACTAGAATTCATAAATGGCGTAGTGTAACTTGCTCTAATAATACGGTGGGTGAAAGAAGGTGTCCCGATACGATATTATCTTGTTTATTTTTTTGCCCGCGCCACCACGACCACGCGATACGGCTCCCATCACATTGATCTGTTGCAGCAGCTGCTGCAAGTCTGAGATAAGAATATGGACATTGATTTCATGATGCAGAAGCTTCACCTGGTGACCGCTCTGAGAAGCCTTTCATGGCAGGCGTTGTCTAATTCCGGAGCAGTGTACCCGGAGCCGTACTCCGTGTAAAATACCCAATTATTACGTCGTAACTTCTTCTTCAATGAGCAGCACAGGAGATCCGAAGCTCGGGCATATTACCCAGCCCCTGGACAGACAGACACACACACACACACAGACATTCATTCATTCATTGGATCGGGTACACTCGACTACTTCGCGGTAGAAACCCACTTGACTCCTCAGTTCTTTCACACTGTAACTGTAGTTGGGACTAGCAGTTGGTTTCCCGGCTCACATCTCCTTGTCTTGCTGTACTCGGTACTTTGCAAACACTATGCACACCAAGTGACTCGCCCACTCAATCCCTTTGCTTGAAAATCCATCCGCCAAAAGGAGCCGCTTGTGCTTGCCCCTCGTAGGAGGAGGAGTAGTAGTAGTACTGGCTGCCTGCCCTATTTTCCCATCACAGGAAAACCGGCATTCTGAGGGACTGACATAATGAACCTAATTGATCGCCAGAAAGGAAAATCCATGCTATTTCTCACCACATAGCACTCCACACGTCCCAATGAGAGGTCCATTTGAATTGAAACCTATATATCTACCTTTGTGGAGCTTTCATGAAGGCATGTAACCCAATCCGATTGTGGGTACTTCCAACTCCATGGCCATTCAAGTTTCAAGGTCACTGTAGAGATGCAAATATTAACAAAGTTCCAAACAAGAAAACCACTCTCTCAGTTAATCTATCACATAAGACCTCTCACTTGCATTCATTATTGAATCCAAAGAACTAACTAAATTTATGTGTGATTATTATTTTTGTTTGGGTGCACTAAGTCTAATCTCATGGTAACATGTGTCTTTTTATTGGTCAAGCCTTTGCTATGTATTGGATTCTAAATAATGGTGTCCGGTTTTAAAAGAGATGAGGCTTACATACCTTAGATTTCTCTAGATTAGCCCACCAAATTATTGTTCTGGAGTTTGAAGAACTAAACTACATTTGCATGATTGCGGCACTCACCTGCCTGAGATAGTCTGAACTCCAAGTGCTCCAAATTATGAACACGAACTTGATATCATGACAAAACAACTTCCATATCAACAGAGTTGACTCACAATCCAAAGACTGAGGTCCATCTCATGTGACCAGCATCATCCACAAAATTTATGGCATTTCAGGGAGCACATCGAAGCATTTGCAATTAAACTAAGAATTTTTTAAGTCGGACATGGTAGCAATTGGAGAATCGTCATGATTGCTTTCATAAAATTTTGAATGTTAGCTTGGTCGGCCTATCATTCATTCACAAAGGAGGAGGCATTTCTCCTCTTGTGCCATTAAGGAGGACCATTTAAAAATGCATTTTAAACATAGGGCCTTGACTAGTACTAATATATAAGCATATATCATATTGTGGTAAGCTGAAGCTCTCAAATTGGGACGTTTCATGTCTATCCTGGGATAATCCGCGAGTAACAACACTTCTCGCCCACCATTTCTTATTGGCCACTCGTTCAACCATGATCCCAAGAAAGAGTTCTTAGCTTGGCCGTGGACCATGTTAATGGCACATCTGCATAAAGTTTTGGGATGTTGGTGAGTAAGTAGCCTTGATATTGGTCTTTCGTAAAGTTTCTTGGAAGTCATTCCTTGGACGTTAGATGTTGGCGCATAGTTCAAGCCATTGAAATGCCCTAACAAGACTCAATGGCTTAAATCTAACATTAAAAGTATGTTCCTCTCTATGAAAGAGAAAGCCTCTTAATACAAGGTTTTTCATCAAGGATTGATACATGCACAAACCTACACGATTGGTGCAATATTTTCTTAAGCATTATAATATGGATATCATATGAAAATATCTCATAAATATCACTTGAAATTTCTTAAGTAGAATTTTATGTCATAGTTTTGTTATACATAAGATCAGCTTGTCATGAAATGTTGCAAGAAAGAACTCTCACATGTAACTGAAACCATCACTTGTATCAATATCCTAGTTCTTTATTGGCTACGCTCCCACTACACTACGAAAATGTATTGTGGCTAACTTTGACAAGTCATTAAAAATAAATAATTGATCTCATTGTGGTAAGGGTGGATCCAAGTAGGGCCTCAAGCCTTCACCTTACCCTACTAATAAATAAATAAATCCAACCACATTGGAGCTACCCTTGAACCCCCAACCGGCTTGTGAAGGTCAAGGAAAGACTCTTATGCGCTTAGGGATTAAACGAGACCTTCTGTACATACTTTTCAAGCTCTACATCAATGGCTTGGGGGTTTGTAGCATCTATGTAGATTCATCCATTGTGGATGAAGGGACTCTAGTAAGAACAAGTCTCCTATGGGTGGAAGCCCGATTCATTTTAATGGAATCCCACCAAACTAATTCGGGGTCTACGATACTAATCATGCAATTAAATCATCTAAAAATTTCAACGTTATAAAATAATTCATTATGACTTCACCGTCCCAATAGATGAGTTTACATAGACACCACAAATAAGAATACGTAAACAAAGTATATTGGGGGTTTGCAAATAAAGTGCCTACATTCAAATGCATGTACTAATGAGGCATGGTTTGTCCTTGCACTTTACCGAGTACTCCCGAGATGAAACACACTACAAAAGGCTTTTCCCATTCTATGATACTTCAAAAGTGGTTTCTCCTCACATATCATGCATGTCCTTAAGTTCAAGCAACAATCCCAAACTCTTGTGGTCCTATCATCGTATGTGCCTCACCTCACCTTGTATTTCATGTCCCCACACCAACCGGCACTTGCAAGGCATACAATTGTCGTGTGTCATAGCGGGAGCTTTGAGTGCAAACACACTTTCACATTGAACTAGAGCTGAAGACCCAAAGTCCTTTCTCCCAGCCAACAATGTCATGCTATCTAAGGATTGCAATCTTATCATTGTCTCAAATGCGCCAAACTTGAACTTTTTCATGACTTTTAGATCTTTTTATCGCACCTCTAATTACCGCAACAAGTTACATGTGGACATCTTTAAAGTTTTCTTGCTACATTGAGGGATATTCTAGAAATTCTTATAAATGGATACGATCAATGTAAAGTCCTTCTCTACTCTCTTAAATTGGAATTATTACACCCTAAGCTTCTTGTCTTCAATGTTTTTGCAAGTATTTCAATATCGTCAATTCATTTTGATCTACACATGACATAATTTAGCAACGCTAGCAAATTTTCTTTTCATCATCTAAACAAATGTAGTTTTCTACTAAGATTGAAATCTACTAAATGTTTTGCTTGAAGGCAAAAAAAAGGAGTAAAATTCAACTTCTCAAAAAGGTTCACTTATGCGGACATATACACACCACGATTCCACCGCACAACTGTTGTCATCCAGAAATCATCAAGTTTGATTCTTCTTCATCATCTTCTTAAAGCCCACATTGAATGCCCTGGTTGCCCAAATGCCTCCTTCCTACATCCAAAGCTTCCATAGCTTCACTTAACCCAAAATCAAGATGATCTAGTTGCCTACCCACTAGAGAACCTAACCAATTTTTATCATCTCCGAAGTTTTGTAGATTCATAACCGTGACATTCTCCCCACCACCTTCTTCGAAATCTTCGTTATTTGCTTCATGTTGGGGTCTTGCACCAAGGTACTCTACAACATGTTTCTCAACTTCTTGAACTCCCCGATCGTACATATTAAGCTTTGCGTATGTGTGCAACTTTAGAAGATTATCCATGTCCCATGTATGAAATCATCAATTTCAATAATACAATGTTGCACGTTGTGCTATTGGGGACATTCACGGTTGAGGTACTACTTTTGGGACAAAGGACTTAAGGACTTTGTCGCATTGATCTTGGTTTTTATCATGATTTACTATTATTTGATCAATAAATTTTACATAAATAAGTAGATAGTTCATAAGCTTTATCAAGAAATATTATTATTATTATTATTTAATAATCACCCTAAACCCTAAACCCTAAACCCTAGGCCACATCAGTGGCATTTTTTTGTTGTTTAGGTGTGCATTGGTGGTCAATTATTTCCTATTATGTATCTTGGTACCTTGGTAAAAGTGTCATGTGTCCATTCATATAAAAAATTTGTCCAATTCTAATACTAGACGTTCCTTTTACGTGTGGCCGTGAGTATATGTTTATTTGGACATGTTTGGTGCCACATGTAAAGTTGGGCAATTGCTATTCAATACATATTTGGTTCTATTGGTACACACTTGAACGATGAGTGTGAGGAAAAAAATTGGGATCGTTTCGATTGATTCTTGTTGTCCTTTTCATTCCTTGATCCTAAGGTGAACAATTAAGACAACACTCCTGAATGTCCTTTAAGGAATCAGAAGGATATCTTAGATGACCCTATTCCTTCTAAATTAACTTTGTCAGTGTACTCGATATGGAGTATGAAATGTAGGTATGATCCAAAATATGCTTCACAATACAAATCTAAGCATACCAAGCATGTGAAGTTATCCAAAAAAGTCCGTTTTCGGTTACACGGCCAAAAGTAGTACCCCAACCGTGAATGGCCCCTATTCCATAATGTCACATGCTACACTAATTCTCTATTATCATGCATCCATGTTAACACTAAATAACTCCGTGATATCACATGCCATAGGTGTGATACTACAGAGTTTAGGGTGTATTTCCCTTTTCACCACGTCAACCCAAGTTAGGCATTGAATCCCCTAGCTGGGGCGAACCAACCCGTACACTGGTTCCTTGAAGGCAAGGGTTTAAGCATCCAACAAGGAACGAGGGTATGGGTTGGTTTGCCCAAATCCAATCCCCTAAGATTACAGTCAAACCCCTCATTGCTTACTCAACACCTAGGAGCCTAAACTCGGTTAAACCCTCAAACCCAACTCCATGCACCCAATAAGTTCGGTGAACAACTCTAGTACTTTATTGTATTAGGGCAACTTCACACACGAGCCAAGCGCCGTGACCATAACATTGTAAGAGCCCTAAACAAAGTGTCCAAAGGCCGTCTCAAGACACCTCCAAAATGATGTAGTGTGCTCACGGGCCCTCAAGTCTAGCGTGAAGTCATATGTGACCAAGCCCTCAACCAAATGCTATTTCAATGACTTTCTACTCATGCAAGGGTCTTCATACATGATTAAAATATAATAAATCAATAGTTAAGAGAATACGAAGTGCATCGGTCTCCCGGTTTTGTGGTAGGCCTACCTCCAAGAGGTGGTTTTTGAAAATAGTCCGAGTGACTATGGAACATGGTCCATTTGATGCCATGTAGGAATCCATGAAGACTTTACATCCATCTTGCATTCACTTACTCTGTTGGTCCCTTAAGCGTAATGTGAAGTGAACTTGGACCGGCTCCGCCATTTCCACCAATGAGAGTGCTTGAAGTGCAACGGTCATAAGAGCATCCTCAGTCGGACATGGTGTTCTCCCGGCAACGGTAACTGCCGGGATTAGGGTGCCCGGGGTTCGGGCCAACGGCCTCGCTACCCGTCCCGTTATGGAGCGGGTCCCGTCAAAAGTACTCCCGCTCTCGGCACTTTTTTCGAGTTTGCAGTGAGAATTTGTCCTCCCGCTACTGTACTGGCATGGGCCACCATGGCATGAGGAGGATCGAAGCTTGTGTAGAAGCTTGTGTGCCGGGGGCGCTTGCCGGGCGCAGGGCTGGACCCCCCTCCCGCCTCTTCCTCCCTCCCATTCGCCGGGCTCCCTGCAAACTTTGATGCCGGGAGCGAGTACCTTGTGTGGGCCGAGGATGCTCTAAGCCCTCAATCTTGTATGTGAAGTGGCCCTTACGCACACTTAATCAATGTGAACAAGTAAAGTATCTAAACTAACAAGATACATATTGTGGGTCAATGTAGCATTGCCTTCCTCCATTAGGCCAAGTTGATGTCATATGTTCTTATTTAAAGTAAAAAAATAGGGCACAATAACTAATATTAAATTGAACCACTTTACTCAGTCCAAAATCATAACATGTTGAATCGTATGGTATGGTTGGATTCTCCAATAGAATATGCAAAGATGATAAATTGATGATAGTAAGAAAATTATTAGACTTTCATTAACCATCATTTGCTAATATTAATCACACGTTAAGAAGATAGTAAATGGATTGTTTTCAACGTATTTTAGCATCATGGCATTCAAATAATCACTAAGAATACACTTATCTACTATGAGAATTAGATATATTGAAAGTCTAATAGCGGATCCACCCTTAATTTTAAGATGATCAAAAAGTTCAAAGTTCAAATTTATGTTTATTTTTACTTAAATAGGAGGCTTCATAAACTAAATGTACATTTTTTTCTTCCTAAAGAGCTTCCTATGTGCCTTTACTTTCCAGATAAACTCAATTTTACCTACAAAAATCAATTGGAGGGTTTGGAGTCCCTCAAAAACTCAAACTTAAGACTAGTGTGAGGGACACTCTAAATGTATCTCAAGAAATATGAATGTCAAAAATAGTGCTCCAATTTAAGCCTTTTGGAGATTTCAACCTCTCTAGAGATTTCTAAATGAACTTTTCAAACAAATGTATTGAAGTGTATTGTAGATGTTTTAGTAATGACGTCTTAGGGTATGCACAGTTTGCAAATCACTCATAGCACGTGCATTCATAAAGTAATAAACAAACCAAATGTAAACATGTCAAATTTAATTTTGAATTCATATTTACATAGATAATAAGCTTTTGAGAAATGGCCTTTCCTAATCATTGAAATTGTAAATACTTTCAATATACATCTATCACAATAGTAAATCGAGGAATTGCAACATTTCCATGAATATTGATTGGATGGGATCTAAGCCGTTAGGAGGACTTTCTCAACCTCATTTTTGCTTGTTCATGTCGTTTGTTACTGTTTGTTGAACGTTTGAGTCTCTCACTCAAAATCCCTCAAAACTAAGGCAACAAATTTTTTGGGGTTTTGTGTGTATATAATACGCCTCATTTGGTGGAGAAACAAGCTTGCCAGGCCTGATTAAAGTTTTGGGGTCCTTTGGAGCTAGCATACTAAACAACAATTTGGCTAACTTAGGAGGGGCCTTGCATGGGAACTCAAGGCCCTTCATAAGGGCTCCAAAAATGGCTCAAAAACTTAAAGAATACACCAGTCCCCCCCCCCCCCCCCCATATACACACACAAAGTAGTGCATTACTCCTCTAGCAATTACAATGTTGCCATACTTTAGTGTGGGTTACTTGGGGGGTGCACTGGATTTTTGTACTTGTAGTATGTGGGTGCACAGTAGGAGTATTAATTATGACTACTTACAATACATATATGAGGCTAGGGGTATTCTTTTTTCTTGGCGATGTAGGTATATTATGAGTATATAATGCATTATGAAATATTGGACTTGCACATACAACAAGGGCATACATTTATAGGAGATTATAAAAGGTTAGGTAGGGGCTTAAGCTTGAGATAATCATCTAGCAACTACATATTTCATCTAATCTATGAATGGTTTATCCACTATCATCACCTATCACCAACCCAAAACCCTAGGGTTTGGGGTTTGATCTCAAAGTGATGGAAAGTCTAAAGTAATTGTTAATTAAAATAATCTTGGAAATGATCATGCATTGGCTCCAATGGCATTCATGATAATTCAACCCAACTTGTACACTTTACATCCAATGGATGAAAGAGCCTTCCACAACTTCATCAAGCAATAAGAAGATATTTTTTGCCTACAAATATTGAAGGCCTATTTTTTGTAATATTTTTATCCTTGTATACATGTGATATAGAACTATCTTCTATTTTATTCTATGTGGTATACATACATCATGCTACTTCTTAGCTATAAATTTGTACATCTATATATTTTTTTGTCTAGCATATATATACACACACACATACATGGGTAGTAAATTGAAGGTAATGCAAATACATTATGTGA
Source organism: Polytrichum commune (assembly GCA_950295325.1). Classification (NCBI taxonomy): domain Eukaryota; kingdom Viridiplantae; phylum Streptophyta; class Polytrichopsida; order Polytrichales; family Polytrichaceae; genus Polytrichum; species Polytrichum commune. Next base: position 46,799,452 of record OX485807.1, read on the forward strand.
GTTTTTAGTGAAGGGTCCACCTCTTAGGGTGGGTTATCATCTATAAATAGGTGGTCTACATCACAAACTTTCAAAGGTGATACATGATGTAATTGTTATGTTATATTCACACATGATGAGTTACAACACCGTGATCAATGATGTTATACACTTAATAGTGTATTTAATGTCACTTATTATTTGGAGTTACTCAATGCTATATTTTTTCTATTAATTTAAATTTCACCAAGTAAAGATGTTAATGTTCCATAATGTCCAAACAACCATTTGGACCTTTGTTGACAAAAAAATGAGATATACAATAAATAGTCATAGCATTGTGTTTATTCCATATAGCAACACTAAATACAATATTCAGTGTAGTCTTGGGTATTATAATATTGCTAAGTATCAACATAATGTGGCACACAATAGATGAAATAATTCAATTACCATGACTTAAAATGGAAAACTATGAGAAACACTATGACCATGCACCGTAACCATTTGAGAAATACTAATCAGAGTAGCCTTTATTTCTACCAATAATCATATTATCAAATTTGGTATTTGACTTCTAAGCCCCGGGCTAGATCACATCTTCATTCGGTTGGGCCCCGCCTCCTTCATTGCCTGGTCTTCATGCCCGCACATGTGTGGGGACTCTTCCTCGTTGGGAACCAATGTGACAATATCTAGTCAAAATTACAAATATTCAAGTTGACATCACTTTCAGTATTCCCAAGTTAATGGATGGAGTTCCTTCACATGCCAAAGGAGCTTGATGGCTTAAGTGACCGGGTGTTGTCACATTGGTTCCCAACAGGGAAGAGTTCCCACGTAGGTGCAGGCAAGAAGCCCGGGCAGTGAAGGAGGCGTGGGAGGGGCGGGGCCCAGCCAAATGAAGATGTGATCTAGCCCGGGGCGACGTCTACAAGGTTATCTAAATCTTAGATGCAATTCGCTATTTGATCCATTGTAAAAATGGCATAACTTGACCTCAGGGAGGACAGTTGGTATAATTTTTGCTATATACTTGGATTATCAGGGCTAAAAATTTGTGGTGTCTATGTAAACTCATCTATTGCTAAGGTAAAAATGCAGTGAATTTATATAATGACATGTAAATGGGAGACTGTTCTCTTACGTTGATCATATGTTACGAAGCTTTAGAAAATAGACATCGGTCATTTCTTCTTGCACTATTTTCAGTGAGCAGTTAAGTTACTGGTCTGTTCTCCAATGACAACAGCATGGTATGTTGATATTTGATGAATAATTTGGCCCTGTACCCTCACTCACTATGCCACATGTGAATTATTTGCCACAAAAGGGCAAAGCCGGTTCTCTAAAGCATGACGCCACATCACTTCATTGTCCCCCTTTCTTTCTCTCAATCGACAACTACATATAACCGTTCGAACCCCTTTTTCCAAAAAGCCACCATAACTCAAGTGGCCGGCCTAGTGTTGCCTCCTAAACAAATATATAGGGAAAAAAACTGAGCCACTAACTTAGAATATTAACCTGCATGTTTTTCACAAGCCTATTTGGGAGTTGGCGTACTTATATACTATATAGTATGCAATATGTACATGTATTGTGTCTTCAATGCACTTGAGTGGGCTTGAAGGGCCCACCATTCAACTCATAAGGTGGATGGGTCTTAAATGGTTATTTCTTTTTTCCCGACGATCCCACTTCTCCTAGAATATGAAGCACACGGTTAGTATTAGATTGTCGGCAAATCCAAATTGTGGTCGTAGTCACTTTCCTCATATTTTTTGGAGTTTATATGAATGTTTTATTCATCATTAGAGTGAAGAGTCTCGTGTTCATCAAATGGTTATATAAGTCTTCCTAATCATGTTGACCATTGAGCTTAGAATAGTTACCATACTTTGAGCATGTAGTCCAGTCTCGTTTAACACATGCTTTTTGAGAATCCGTTTTGGGAGCCACGACAAACCACATACCATTCAAGCATGGGTGTCCTGATAAGAAATGTAACCAAATATTGAGAGTTGTCTACCTCAATGTGGACATCTGAATTATCATGTGTACATTTCAGAATCACCACATGTTCATCAAAATTCTAAAGTCCACATCACATTCCAAAAGGTGTTAGCCAATCACAGAGTGACATGTGTCAGCTTTTGTTTTGTATTTTTGGGCCAAAACAAGGTTTGATAGCATAGCATCGGCCCTAACAACGATCTCAATTGGGTCTTAGAATTCCACCAAGTTTTTTGCTCTGTTCCCTGCCTGGTCGAATTTGCTTCATGGGTCGTATTTATTGAATTGTGTATTAGCAAACACTTAATTCCCGCCTAATTTATCTCACCTGCACAATGAAGCTAATTAATCTCAACACCTAGTTCAATGAAGTAGGAGTTCTAGTATTTTGCATATTCATTTATTGGCTTTGTCCCAAACTTGAAATAGAGGCATTGCAGGAACGTCACTTGAGCATGTATAGGGAGTGGAGAATGAAATGTAGGGTGAATGTAAAAGAATAGAGAAGTGTAGAGTAGAGTGTGAAATATAGACTAGAGGATAGAGGCATTGTATAGGACAAAACCTCTCGTAGTGAAGCTACTGTGTTTTGTTTATGACCTTCAAAAATACAATACACCAGGTGGGATGAAAAAAGATGAAAAAAAGCAACAAACTATTTGGCAAGGGTTCTTGGGGTACTTGAGAACCAGAAGGTGGAAGACCCTCAAAGTGATAGAGGCGGTCTTTTGCTCTACTTCCGGTCTAACCCCATAATATCTTGAAACATTAACTCCTAAGGGGTGACCATGCCGTACTTTGCGCACGTCATGTATAGTATGCGGCTTGCTATATGGATAGTCCATGGGAGACCTTTATTATGCTAATTTGGTTGAGGATTTTCTTAATGACGATCATTGAACATACACACATGATTGCTAATTTGTTGACGTAATGGTCTCCAAGAATTGCGCATGAATTTACGTGTTCAGGATTACGACACGTTGCTAATTTTTGTCTATTACCACCGCCTCCCAAGTATGTGTGATACTTACTGAAAGCTACGTCCATGATACGAAACTATTTGGCATGTACAAGATAATGTCGGGTACTAGATGTCAAGTAGTCACATTGATATTGGACCGGTCTATCGCATGATGTCACCATCTGCCTCTACCAATGAGAGGGAAGGCCATTGGGACCGATTTCATCTTAATTTGCGACTCGTCCTTTTGAGTGCAATAACGCCAATTCTCTTTTGTTTGTAGTATCAATTACGTGATCTTTGAGTACAATACATGTGAAATGCCATCGCCCCCAACATGTCTGAACATATAACTTGCCCTTGTAAATGAGCATACACATCCAGATTTTCATATTCATTTTACCCAAAAACGACTATGAGGTTCCTTGCACATGTGTTTGCAAACTTCCTTTGTTGAGCTATTATTACAAATACAAACGTCACCACTCACATGGCGCAAAATACGAAACTACAAAACCACTTCTGGGTTTGCCGATCCTTTAGGAATCAATGTCGGTTTGGTTAGACATGCTTGGGTTTTACCTCACCCTTCTTGCGGTTTCGTGAAGAGAGTCACCCCTCACTCTATCTCCACGTCTTAGTGCTCTTGTTGCGTTTTTTCGGCAATGGATTGAAGTGTTACATTCGTCATTAAAAATTCTTAGAAAAATCCCTCTGTCCACGTTCAAGGTGTATTCACCAAAGCCTCAGTTCCTTGGTGGCACGGCCTACACAACCCTTTGTACTGGGGATTTTTGTTACTGAACAATCGAGGGAATCATTGAAGCTTTGTCTGTTAGGGCCAAAAGCTGTGGCACAACTCCTCCTCGTAAAACCACCTCCTCCTACACGACGTCATTCACCAAACATAAGTTAGGAGCCTGGGGAAGAAGCATGATGGCAACTGGGCAACCTCGGGATCCTCACACTGCCCACACAATGGAGAACCGACGGCAACTTGCACATGAACCGGTGTCAAGTTTGAGAAGGAAATAACGGGTTGGAGTCCAAGACTGCGGGAAAATCCAACCCATCATTTGGGAGAGGAATTTGGAAGAATATACCTCAATTTAATACACCAAAAACCGAAAGATGTCAACATGCAACTATTTCTAGTTGATATGGCATCAACATTAGTTTCAAAGACTCTGAACCAGTCGAGTCCCAAGTCGCTTGAGATGATGTGATCACAAATCTATAGGGGGTCGAGTTTTTATGCTGGATGGGTGAGAGGTACGCTCGTATGCAATAGTTCCAGCCTCGAATGGTTGCCTGATGTATTGCATGTGACTTGCCTATTATTTGCTAGCTTGTCGAGTGCAACAACAACGATTGCTTCCATGTTTGCTTGAGGGTGGAAACAAGAGGGTGATCAAAGGAAGTTACCCACATGAATAATAATCATATGATATTAATCCTATCCGATCAGTAAATGTCAAGGGAGGTCTTTGAGTTGTGGTTGGATTAACTTAACATGACTGCCACAAAACTGAATGGTTGCCTAATGTTGCACATAAGTACTTGACTTACAACCTTGGCTCGTGCAACAACTACTTCAAGGGGAAGGTTTTGTGGTACCCACCAAGGAGGGAGGATGGAAATGTAGTGAAACATTTTATAGTCCCATGGATTTAATTTTAAGCCAATGGACAATAATGATATTAATAATACCTCATCCAACTAGCACTGGGAGGTTGGGGGGGGTGTCACTCCCTTGTAGAGATCTGAACTATTTGAAAGAAAGGATACATTCTAGAGGGTTATTAAATAATGTGCATATGCATGAAATATTCTACACATTTGATGATTGTTTAGGAAATATACCTAGTGTGTTCTCAAAATGAATTTCCAATATCTTTATTTTTATTTGTGTTTATTTTGAAACATCAAATAGGGCTTTATCTTCAATGCAACACGTTTTCTAGTGGAACGCTAGTTGCTCTCTTGTGGGGAGGGCTTTGATTTGTGGATTAGCTTAACCACTAACTTCCCACGCCCAATTTCCCTCAAATCTCCCAAGAAAATGTGACCTCAATTTTAGCGACCGTAGCTATAGATCTAAAGTTTTTTCGACAAATCCAACCATACACATGTTTGCAAGTTAGAGGTGACTACTCACAATCCAAATTTTAAACAGTGAAGTTTTGTTATGAAGGAGATTAAATATAGGAATGTCAATAATGGTCTTGAGGGGTAGCAATTTAGATCTTAAATTGGAGTTGGTTATTTGAACAAATCTCCACTCAAATCATCTCCAAATGACAAAATGTTACCCTCATTCAAAAGAGGGTCAATATACCCACAACACATGTCCAACTAAACATTTACAACGGTAGATGTCTAGGAAATGTTGCGTTTGAGTATTATGCACATCCTCAAATCATTTGGGAATCGTCAGCACATAGGGACCACAAAAACATGTATAGGATATGTTGCCCTAAAACGTAGAGGTGACAATTGTCAAGCAAACATTCATGAAGAGGCTTCGTTATAAAACCAATTGAGAGCACACTCCCATGTTTGAACAGATGAAACGGGTGAATCAACATGAACCCACATGACAAAACATAGCATACCTAAACATGAACAAGAAGAGTAGTTGAAACAGTCCGGAAAACCATCCGAACTGGTGTCAAAGGGGTCAGAATGAATTGGTCACAACCATATAGTATGGTTGCATAGGACATTAGGAGTCAAGTAACCTAACACACCCAGTCCCTCAAACTCCCACACGAGAGAGAGAGAGAGAGAGAGAGAGAGAGAGAGAGAGAGAGAGAGAGAGAGAGAGAGGGGGGGGGGGGGGCATTGGAAAGGGTGACAACTACATAGTACATAGTGCCTCTCCGTCCGGCTGCCTGACACATGAGTTCTGCGAAAGGAGGCAATGAGAGGCCGGCCAGGTGCTGCTGACACAGCCCATCACAATGCCCTCCCTTCCTCCGCGTGTGTAAGTTACACATCCCCAGAAGGTTGGTCATCCTCACCCCACACTTTCACTGGGTGGACGTTGTGAACTATGATAGTGCCAAATATATGTTGTATATATATGGGCCTTATGTGTGCCCTCCTCGGAAGATCCTAACTGGGCACTTATGAAGGTCGGTACGTAGTAGCTTAAGAATGTAAACCCAACACAAGGCATGATGTGTTGCGAGAGATTGGACTTGTTCGTGTTCAAAATGTGGACACAATTCTATGTTTAAGCTCTGGCCTGTGTGATCGCTTGAAAGAAAGAACATCCCCACTTTGATGTCTTATAACTTTTGCATCTAAGCTTTGACTCTAAAACTTGAAATGACAATTTGCATGATTTGTAGTTCTAACGAGCTTGTGCGTCCCATTACTAAAAGTATGCATTCTCATTTGTTTGGTTCTCCTCGACGCACAACAATTTCACTGGATGGATGTCATGATGTAAAGAGTTTGTGGGCTTCACATGTTCACTCTTCTTAATTGGAGACCTACCTTTGAGTGGTATGTCCACTACAAGGCAAAAGAGGGGGGGGGGGGGGGGAGGGGGGCCATATGACCAATTAATGAGCACAAGAATCTTGACTTTGATAAGGAATAAAATACTTGTATGAGCTCCAAAAATTATGAGGAAAGTGGTAGTAACCTCAATTTGGATTTGCTAACCATATAACACACATACAACCTACATATATAAACACAAAAAACCCATTTCTATCTATCACTTACTAAATTTCAGCTTCAATTTGCATGATACACAACTGCTAACCTTGAGACAATTCCGGGTCCAATGCAAAGGGTAGTGCTGTATGTGTGGTTAACAAGCCACGTGCCTTTGTATAGGACCCTTATGTATACCCAGTGTGCCATATCAACTGAGATGTGCGGCATGTAACATAGCATAGCAATACTATGATCGGGGTACATTCTGAGGAAGTCACTTACCAGGCTAATCTTGTTTGTTGTCTTGCCCGACAACAGTGCTAGGTGAAGTGGGAATTAACAGCCTTTCCCTTGTGCCACGTGGCGCCCACCTAGTGGCTGGGCCACATCCGGGTGGAGTGTGAGAGAGATGCAAAGGGCCCCTCCCCACGGGCACCACCAACCAACCGACCACCAGACAATGTGGATACTCCCATGAATAGCTTTATTTCCCCTCGCCGACGCCACAATGGACATGATTTACTAATGCCCCCTCCCCACTTGACATTAGCTAAGCCAAAAAGTGGGTTCTTAAAAATGAGTGTTCACACCATCGACATTATCTAGTGCCGAGCCTAGTTGGCAAATGATGTGGCATGGCTTAAAAGTGGAGGTTTTCAGCCTCAACCACTGACCTTCCCATCGGTACCTGAACATGAGGCAAGAATATAGGACCTTTAAAAGTGTCGCATGCCGCCCTTGTGATTGGTTGCTTTTTAGTCTTAGCTATGAGGGCACGAGGAGCTCCATTAACAAAAACCCATGGTAAGTATTAAGGCATTTGGGGATGGGACAAAAACTATCCAACATTCATTGGTTGGTAGATAAAACAATGAACATGTGTGAAAGCTACTTAACTAAAACCTACTTGGAAATCTCTGGAGCAAGTTCTTGTAGGTGCATTGGGATAGCCGGACGTGTCCGCTATAACCGAGGGAGCTTTACCTGGGTTTTAGGGAAGTCTTTGGTTATTTGCTAATGTCAAGTGGGGAGGGGGCATAAGTTGTATAAGGTGCACGTGCCTTGGGGCCACCTCACACATGAACCAAGAGCCGTGACAGTGAAATTGTGAGAGCCCGAAAGAAAGTGTCCAAAGGTCCATCTCAACACACCTCCAACATCACGTAGTGTGGTCACGGACCCCCTCAAGTGTAGTGTGAAGTCATATGTGACCGAGCCCTCAACCAAATGCTATTTCAACGCATTTCTATTCATTCAGGTCCTCACACATGATCAAATAGAATAAATCAACAGTTGTGAGTATTCAAAATGTCATGGTCTCCCGGTTTTGTGTTAGGTCTACCTCCAAGAGATGGTTTTGGAAAATAATCCATGTGACCATGAAACATGGTCCATTTGATGCCATGTAGAAATCCATGTAGACTTTACATACATCTTGCATTCACATACTATGTTGGTCCCTCAAGCGTAGTGTGAAGCGAACTTGGACCCGCTCCACCTTCTCCACCGATGAGAGTGCTTGAAAGTGTAATGGTCACGGGCTCTCAGTCTTGTGTGTGAAGTGGCCTTTATTCCAACACCAAGGCTACTTTGGGTGGAAAACGGCTCAATATCCTCCCTCTGAGGATGAACACTTGGTTGGGACTAACAAAGAGTCATTGTTCAACACTAACCATGAATAATTTAAGAAGATTGCATGTACATATATGTTGACTCAAAAGTTATACTTACTATTTGCAACACAAACAACCACCATCTCATTCACTGAATTTGACCTAGTATTGCCATGATCAGTTCCCGGAAAATTCCGTCCAAGGAAAACACAACAAACGCAACCCAATCATAGCTGCTTTTTGACAATAAGGTCGGAATGTCAACCATGTGTTGTTAGTGTATCAATAGCGAGGGCTAGAGGGTGATACAAACCAACTACATAATACTTCAAATTACCTAAAAATTCCTAAATGCAATCTTACTAAAACTTGAAGGGAAAAGGAACACTAAATATCCATCAAGTACCTAACCTACATCATCCTCAATGAAATAATGCTAGAAAGAAATCAAGTTGCATCTCATCTAACCCCCAAATATGAAATTTTATCCACAAAACATGAATGCCTCAATATTTGGCTACACCAACGGGTAAGCAAATCCCTCCTACTTACAAGTAGACATTGCACCACCGTGGAACCCATCCATGTGATGCATGGGTACTTTGTAGAAAAGAATGGAAAGCAAATGGGTTCTCAATCATGCAAGTGCCAAGAATTATTTGCACTTATATCTTTGTATATTTATTTATTTTAGTATTTACTCTTCGTCACGATTTGACATTTAATCGCCTTATCGCATTCTTAAGGCATTGAATTCATACAAGATTAATTGATCAACAAGGTTCCTTATTCTAGATTTATTGTACACTAGAAGGGACCACGCCTCATGGATGCAACCACAATAAGCTCATCTACCATACACTAGATCCCTCAAGTGACGCATAAAATTATTCGACCATGTGGGTCGGTTCCATGACCTTGGAATACATCAATGATATTATCTACCCCCCGAACAAAGTAAGAATATTCGTTTACTGTTCATGCATTCAAGTTGACACTTGAAATTTTGGGTGGAATTATACTCCCAACACTATTCACAAGAAACATTGATCATCTCGGTATTATTCATTGAAAGTACAAACACTACTCACAATCTCCGTACTATTCATACCGGCATTGTTCATTATTCATACCGACGTCGATTTCTTTCTATTTTCTAAGTTTCTTCCCATGAAGGTAAGATATTGGAGGCCCCAGGCTAGATCACATCTTCACTTGGCTAGGCCCCGCCCCTCCCACGCTTCCTTCACTGCCCAGTCTTCCTACCCGCACTTGCGTGGGAACTCTTCCCGGTTTGGAACCAATGTGACAACACCCGGTCACTTAAGTCATTAAGCGCCTTCGGCATGTGAAGGAACTCCATCAATTAACTTGGGAATAATGAAAGTGAGGTCAACTTGAATATTTGTAATTTTGAACGGGTATTGTCACATTGGTTCCCAACTAGGAAGAGTTCCCACACAAGTGCAGGCATGAAGACTAGGTAGTGAAGGAGGAGTGGGAGGCAATGATCGGGGAGATTTTTGGGCATAATCGGTTGAGATCCTAGTGTTTGCAAGTCCAACTGTTTTTTCTATATTAATTTGGGGTATATTCCATAAATTCCTCTCAAGTGATTGATAATTCTCTTGAGGTCTTCAACTTCAACCGGTTACTTCTCAACCTCCACCGGTTCACGTGTACGTAACTGCCGGTTCTCCCCGATCATTGGTGGGAGGGACGGAGCCCAGCCGAATGAAGATGTGATCTAGCGCGGGGCATATTGGAGGCCCATGTCAGGGGCTAAATATAGAATGAATTGCAGCCATGCAGCTGAACAATGGTCAATGGGACAATGCAAATATAGTTAATAAGGCGGTGGAAATTTGGAAGGAGTTGTGCCATTTGTTTATGTCAGTGTTTAGCCCTTGAGTGACGCCTAAACTTTTACTTACAAAAGCTTACTCCGTATCCTTATTACTGACAATTAAAGCTGGCGAGTCATGGAAAACCACAAACATCATCAAGTATCTTAAGTTTAGTACACACATATATATAGGCGCATGCAAGGAGGCCTGCACGTGGAAAGAGGCACTTGAGTTGGGCGACTTATTAAGATTACTGTACTTACTCCCAACTGGCCAGCTACCCCTTTTGTTCACGTTCAGCCATGCATGCAATGCAATGCAATGCAATTGAAGGGATTTTACTACACAAGGTATACGTAATGTGAGCTAAGCGGGTTCTTAAACGGACACTCTTAGCTCTGCACCCGCTTCTTGTACAATAGGAAACACGGAATTACGGCAACGTGAACGTAGCATGTTCAAATCATGCCCGGAGCCATTTTGCTTGTGAGTTTTGGAGCTCATTGTGAATTTCTTATTCATTATCGAAGCCAAGATTCTATTGCTCGTTATGTGATCATATAGGTCCTCATAACTACACTGTTTTGTGTAATTAGTGTGGGTTACCATTTGGAGTTACGTGTTGCTATAACATTTTTATTGAGAGTTTCCCTTTTTTAGTTAAATTAGATAAGTAGTTAGTATGCGCACTGAAGAATATGATATAGCTTAGTTGGTAAAAATTGATAATGTCAATAAAAAGTTATAGCAATGCTTGACTTCGAATGGTAGCCCACACTAATTACACAAAAACATTGTAGTATAAATGAAAACATGGGTTGAAGATGACTTGTTAGAATAAGAGGTAGATGTAGGAAGTGTCTTAGCACTATTTAAGAATACATATCAACATAATATATTCTCACAATGGAGAGTTGTAGGCTAGACTATCCAGACTTAGAGCCACTTCACACACACGAATAAAGGCTTGTGACCATTGCATTGTAAGATCTCTCATTGGTCGAAAAGGCCAAGACCATCCAAGTTCACTTCACAAGTTAGAAGGTGAAGGCCTAAGGGCACACATAAATTACCATGGATGAAAAAGTCTACATGGATTCCCACATGCCAAACTATAAATAATGTTTTTGATTTGCCGGAATTTGCGCTAGGCCCACCTCCAAGAGGTAGGCCTAACGCAAATTCCAACAAACCTTGTGAATGACCTCTGGATGAGAATCAAGGGCCTTCACAATTACATGGTTTACAACCCTTGGCTCATGTGTGAAGTGGCTCTCATGTCCACACTGTGATTCAAATTCTTCTCAAATCCACAACATTCTCTTGCAAATAAATGTGTGTAGACCATTTACCCCATAAAGCCTAGGGATTTTAGCTTGAACCAAAGGTGTATAATAGAAAACCTTATTTGGAGTTGCGTAGAAGAGAAAAGTTTTAAAGAGTCATTCTTAGATCACATCTATTCAATTAGAATATAAATTAGCATCTTTCTTCATCACATCATTTTAGAATCATTTCCCTTCAAAATAGAAAAGTAAAAATTCGAGATGCATCATAATCACTTGATCTTACATATGATTTGGCTAAAAGTATGACTTTTACAACTTGGTGGAAAGTCAAGAAACAAACAAGAGAACTACGTTTTTAAGAAAATATCTTTAAAATGGTCACAACCAATTTTGGGCTTCTTACACATTCAAGTTTTAAGTGCAACCCTTGATGGATTCATATACCTTCAAAGTTTAATGTATATGAAAATACATGATGTCATAGTGAGGCTTGCTCTCATCAACCCTCTAGGAGAACTCATTTTGCTAGCATTTGTGAACGAGGAACAATGTCGGTGACAAATTTGTGAACAAAGTTTGTTTGCTTCCAAGTTCTCCGATCAAAGAGCAATTTTTTTTCATTCATTCATGAATGATTGTGTAGGGTGGTGCATTTGTGTTTAGAATGGCAGTTTATGTGTCTACTCGGGTGTCAAATGATACGTAGAGCAACAATCTACCACATTCAAAGAAACATTGTGTAGAGCTTGAAACTTTGCCCAAGGGATTGGTGTACTTTTTTGTACCATAAGACATACGTTTAACCGATAGTTTTAAAAGAAAAAGAAAAAAGAAAAAATGTTTTAAGTACATATGCACATTGGGGTTAAAAACACACCCCTTTAAATGTATATATATATATGGGGGCAAGTATGTTTCCACGATTTGGAGCCATTTTTTGAGTCTTTGGGAGGGCCTTGAGTTCCCTTGCAAGAAACATCCTAAAAGCTAATTGAAAGGTTGCATGGTTTGCCAACTCCAAGGATCCTAAAACTTAGATAAGTCACATCGGTCTCATTTCTCCATCGAAAGAGGCGTGTAATATACCATTGGGAAGCTCCATGTTACAAATATGTGTCTTATGATTCACAAGTTGACTGCTAATGCAAAGAAATGAATAAACTCAAAGGCCCCGAAATTTGTTGCTTTAATTGTGAGGAATTAAAAAATAAAATAAAAAATGACGCACATGAACAGACAATATCATATGATAGGAACAAGTGAAAACGAGGTTAAGACACTCAGGCCACAAAGGGCTCAAATCCCTATTGATGTGTTTAAAGGATGTGCTTGAAAATTTAATCAAAGCAATAGAAAAATTAGTGTGAGGTATGTTTTTGAGATATTTATATGTGAATGATCAACAATTGTATATTTACAAATACCATTTGGTTTCAATTGTCATGTGTGTATATATGAATGAAGAATTAATTTTGATGGATATAACTGGGGTTTATTTAATACCCTATGAACGCACATGCCATGAGTGATATACAAAGAGTGCATCCTATGGGAGCCCTATGGACACTTGTTGGATGTTGTGGAAGTGGTTTCAAGTAGAACTTATCATTCTTACATTAGAAGTGGTCCTAAAGTGATCCCACTCCGTGTGCATTGTTGATATCAAGGTCCATGAATGAAAGTGACATATGCGCCGAGATTATGCAACTAAACCCATAATGGCTTGATCCCTTCTTATATGTACAAGATCTTAATAGCACCAATTTATATGTGCTTAACCCCTAAAGGCCGAGGTGGACCTTTTTGTCTGGGCAATTACTATTACCTCATAATATCAAGATACACATTTATGTTATAATCTTTTGATTTTGGACATATGGATGGTCGAAACACTGTACGAACGATGCTAACTCTGCAACACTTCCATCCACAAGGTTAGATCTTCCATAAGAAGTGCCGATTCTCTTGAATGAGCTTTTGAATGAAACTGAATCGTTTCAAACGACTTCGAAACGATTTCGCTTCGACCTTCAGGGGTTAAATTCAAACGAAAATCCCATACCAGTTGGCCGCACAGGACAAGTGACCACATAAGACACACATACCTTACCGCCGCAAGTGCATAATGGTGGAATTACGTGTTGAAAAAAGCCGATCACGGTAATTAGGTTCTTAGGTTAAGCGAGATTGAGTAGGGTCGCATCAATAGCCATTGCCGTGACAAGGTAAAGAGCTGACAATACAAGCTTTGGGGGGTACCAAGGACCACAAGCGCGAGACACTTGGGGTCCCTCAGCGAGCGGTCCTTTGCACAACACCATTGTGCACAGGGTTCTAAATTATATCGCTCGCTTGCGGACATAATAAATGGCAAAGTCTGCCCACACACAGTGAGTGACTTAGTATATCCGACCCTGGGCCCTAGCTATGTGAGGGAGATAAAAGGGTTATTATGATCGTCCGGTGAAGGGCAATGGCGGGCATGGGGGTTAAGATATCGATCGTAACGTGGGCATCGATATTGGGACCAAGCAGTGTCCTTACCTCTTTTGAAGATATGTACTCCCACTCACCACGCACCATGCTTTGAAGTTTGGTAAGTACTTGCCTTCAAAAGTTTCATGGGGCCTTGAATTAATGGATGGAAACGGGGAAGGAGATGGGTGTTTTTTAACCTACACATTTGTGTGTATTATGGTTTTGTGAGTACCCACGCAATACTAATAATTATCACAAAATTTAGAGTGGGTTAACCTGTTCTTGAATCCTAAGGAGCAACAATCAAATACTAGATAATGCACCAACTCAAGTGCCCTTTCACATGTACGTGCTTCCGAAGGACATGAGTCCAATGGTTCTTACATGTAGTTGCACTATGACCAACACATTTTGTTTCAAAGAATGCACAACCACGTCTTATGTTAGGGAGGTTGAGAGATTATAGAAAGGGGTCTCATATTGACAATGAGTTGCTTTAGTCACGCTTGTTTACAAGTCCTCTGTAACCTTGAGCTTCCAACTTGAAACCTTGAAAGTTCCATTGGGCCTTCATTACTTCCTTGTGGAATGACCTCGACAAGCTCATAGTCAAAATCCTAGACTACCTCACAAACCTCCTCATGGAGGGCACTTAAGATTGTTGAGAGTTTGACTCTTGTAAAGTGACCCCCTCAAGTTGAAACAATCCTGAGCTTGTCACAAATTCTCCTTCGTTTTAACACCATTTGTATCTTGATATTTCACATTGGTCACGACCACTTTACACTTGCTCAAACTATTGATAACTTGAGGACATCAATTTGAGCTTTGGTAGAATCCCAGTAATGATCTCCTCAAAATTGTGAGTTAGCTTGAGCTCTAGTATAGAGAGAACCTAAGTGAAACCCCAATTCCTATGTATTATGAATGATAAAGTGAAGTTTATCCGGAACTTGGGTGTTTGAGAATAATATGGTACTTAGACTAGCTTGTCAAGCATTGATGTCAGCTTTTGGGAACTGCCAAATATTTAGACTGAATGTTGATGAGCGCAGAGGGGGTAGAAGGTGGCGTAAAGGGAGGAGTGTTGGGAGATGTGTAGGGGAAGGGGAAGGACATGCTCCTTGGTCCTTACAAGTACCAAAGCCCGGGTGCACTGCCACTCCCTAACCTACCGTTCATCAATGCCAAGGCAATCTATAACGTGAAATCCATCCCCAACCCATAATATTATTATATGTTTCACCCTCTATTGTCAGTAACTTACATTTGGTGAAAATCTTCATCATTGATCTTTGAGATATCGTTTAGAATAACATACCTGATTATTCATCCAAGAGCAGATGGGTTGTCAACACTCATCACACATTTTCATCCATGAAGGTGAGTTAACATCCATGGCTATCAAATTTGGTCTACAATTTGATTGGTTATAACTGATAACCAACTTGAAAAGGTGGATGACTCTTCCACTCTCCTCTCGTAGGTTACCATTGCAAATTATGAGAGTTTCCAGTCTATGGCCACTTTTATAGACTCTAAGGAAGGATGTGCACTAAGTTAGGAGTTGTCATTACTGTAAAACAACTCCTATTCTGACATTGTTGGAATAATTGTAGCTCTCTAATTATCGTTTCTGAATGTCAATAGATATCAATTGTTGGCTTGCTGGAGTTTTTGAAGGGGGGCGACTTAAGATTGCTTATGCTTTTAGCATGCATGGGTTCAAACCTCACAACTAGCAATTGCTTTCACATATACATGAGTTTGTTGTGTGCTTCCTTTGTGATTTTATTGATAAAATTTCACTTATGTTCTACCAATGGGAATATTTCACCTCATCAAGCATGGATTTCTTTTTGTGTGGATAAGAAGTAGTGTGGACTACTTTATGTGTGAACAACACTAAATAACCCTATTACCTAGTGTAGGCCACGTTAATTAATTTTATAGGAAATCGATGTGGGTGATTTTATTTTATGCACATGAGATTCCCAAATCTCACTAACACCAAGAGGACTATTTAGTGCACTGAGATGTTGTATTTTGCAAGCATATGTGATTTATGGCACTTGTGTATATTGTGTATTTTATTTAATTTTGGATTCATTGTTGCCAATTATACTGTGGTCGAACTTATACTTGGGATTACAATGCAATGGAACATAGCAAGCATTCTAACCTTCTTAATCCTCCCTCATCCTATACTCAATAAGATGTTGTTTTTTGAAGTTGCATGTGGATGTATTCAAACTATGGAGTGAAGGTTACCCCTCATAAAAAAACACTACTTATTGCTACAAGGGTCACTAACTCTTGTATGCTATCCATTGGCCAATGCATCTTCAAATCAAAGCAATTCCTTCATTATTTGGTCAATGTTAATTCCAATACAAAACAATTGTTCATTCCTTATCTCCGGATTTAATCTCTACTCACAACTTATGCAATTAACCATAATCAGTCAAGCTATAATCTTGGTCGCCTTGCACAACCTGCAACAACAACAACCAGGGTAGCACACAAGACAATAGTTGATTGGGTTAATTCACATTTCATACTCAAAGATCTCTCCTCTTGACTACTTAACACTGATGACTCCAATTGTAATTAAATTAACTTATGCCTAGGTCTTCTTGATAATCCAAAGTTAATTAGAGCTTACTCACTCTGAATCTCTCTTACAATCTTCACTCTCTCCTCTAATCAACTGATCAGAAATGATTTATCATCACTTCAGTTGATTGAGATTCCCTCTTAAATTCCATTCTTCTCAATTACAGACCTATCAGCCTAATTTCATAATTCAGCTATGATCTCAGGTGGTTGAACTATTAGCTTTTCCTAATACGGCCTCTCACAGGCTTCAACTATCATCATTCACTCCACACAATGGCCTAACCCTTGACCTCTCAGCTTCTCTCATTTTCTATTCTAGGTCTCAACCATAGTCGATGGTTTAACTCTCGGCTCGACACTTGGCCTTCTGGCTTACTCTCTCAGCCTATCGTAGGTTTCAACTATAGTCTATAGTTTCCTCCTTACACCGCCTCTCGGCCTTTCCACTCCTTCTCTCATCATGACCTTCCGCTTGCTCTTCCCTTCCAGGGGGTTCTCCTCCTCACACACAACTCCTCCGATAATAGTTTATCTCATCTTTCTTCACCACTCAGGGAATGCACCTCCTGGTGTCTCAGATCATAGTTTCACTATTCACATTGTCCATGTTGCTCTTTTTCCATCCTCGTCTCTCTGATGAAATAGATTGCTCACTCAGACATTCTTGCTCTTATCCCTCAATCTTCATACTTCAAGTTCTCAATTCTCACTCATTCAACTATATTCATAAATTCTCTCTCACTTGACTGCGGTCTCAACATAGGCAATCGTTTATCACATCGCTCTTCAGCATTTTGCCTTCACGTTACAACTCACTCAACTCCATATAGCTTGGTCTTTATTACACTTCTCACCCTCTTTTACTCCAGGGTTGATCAATCCTCAGTTAGTCTCACATTGCTCTCTCACACGCTCTCTCTCTCAGTTCCACTTTGCAATTTAGGACTCAGCCCACTGCAATCTCAACAATCGACAATAGTTTCACACATGCTCCTCATAGCAATTCTGTCTCACACTCTGTTGCTCAGTTCCTCCTCACTCCATTCTCTGCTCACAATACTTCGTCCTTTCTGGCTCACACACACACTCGCAATCACTTTCTCAATCAACCTCTATCTCAGTTACAGACAGTAGTCATCCAGACTCACAAGCAATCACACTACTTACAACAATAATTCGACCCTTCTCGGCCATTCATTATAACTCAAAATTCAGAAATTAGCAATAAACTTCCGTAGCAAACAGTGTCTTGCAATCACTGCTCCGAACACCAAGTTTTACTTCGGAAGATAGTTCAACAATTGACCTCGCCCAAATGCGGTGCTGAGGGAGACAAGACTATTAGTTCTACGATGTGCTCAAGCTATTTGAGTAATGTCTGGCTAACTCTCCCTCGCCGGCCCTCTTACCAAGGCGGGGAGAAGATGATCGTTTCAGTAACTACCTGCTAGGGCCTCCTAAGGCCGTGACTATAGTTATAACTTCCTAGCCTATGGTTTAACTATATTCATCCCCTAGGATGACTTCATCCAGATTTCAACTGTAAGTCTATAGTTTACTAAATGACCAAAAATTTGGCTCACACGTGCACTGGGGGTAGAACTAAAGGGGGTCCACTGGGGTTGTTTATTATCTAGTTTTTGTTTGTATAAGATCATATATGTGAGGAACTTGATGGCTACTTGTGCAAATTGACGAGGGTGTTCACTTTCCATCCTAAGTTCCTAAGGGTAGTAATATGGAGGTCATATTTTGTTTGTTTTTTTCCTTATGGCCGTGATATGGAATTTGTCGTGATGGCAAAAGGTGAATTTTATGAATTTGTAGTGTGTTGGCAAGTGTTGGGGTTAGTGGGGGTTGGCTCTTGTTTGGGGGCACCAAGTATGCAAAGAATATTTGGCCTTAGCCTAGCCATGCATGTGCATGGTGTGATATTACACATGCAATTAAGTAGCCACTCGGAAATTGTGATGTCTTGTGGTCTAGTGTTATGTTGTCTTGCGATAATTAATTTGTACAATTTGGTGTGTTTGGATAATTGGAGGGTGTTGGCTATTTGGTGAACCGCTTCGTTGTGTATGGCTATTGGTAGTCCTTACGATGTATGGGTTGGGGCGTTACCATAATAAGTATGGCCATGTGTTAATTTCATCTCTTGTGACATAGCATGCAATTTGGGTTTAGGTGAGATGTTGGTGATTTTATATATATATATATACACACACACACACACACACACATATATATATATACATATACATACATACATACATACATATGGTAATTCCCATATATAATTGCCCATATAATTGCGTAGCGGAACTTTGAAGTTAGTGTTATGTATGTATATGAGATTCCCAATGTTTTTCATAATGCTTTCATAGTTTGTGAATGAATTTGCTCATTGGAGGTACATATGCAAATTTGGGCTTTAAAATTTGTGAGTTCTAGTTTCTTGTGTTCTTTGTTTACATATGTAGGTTTTGGATTGCTCTGTCACGCATGCCAAATGAGACTCTAGCTATCCAATATAGTATGGTGTGTGATATTTGGATGTGAGGGGGTGGGTGATGTTGAGACGACATGTGCCTTTTGTGATTATTTATAAGCTAGATGCTATTGAGGTTATCAATATTTATGAAGGTATCTTGTAGGTGGCCTTTGGTTTGTTATGGCTATCAAGATGGCGTGGAATTCCGCTTTAATTATTAACTTCCTGAGAGGCATGTTTTGGGCTTATGAATGACTTTTGAAGGCCAATTCATCCAAAAGGAAGGTGATAGGAAAGCCACAATAGGTATCATTGTGTTCCTTATGAAAATTTCTTGGTCAATGGTGATGACTCCATTCCAATATGAAAAGATGGTTGCTCACAAGAATTTTTTGAAGTCAAGAATAAACTAATGTTTTCCATTCTTGATATATTACTATATGAAGTTACTTTATATTATTGTGATTGAAAATTTTCAATTTTCTATGGACTCTTTTTCTTATCTCAAAGTGTATATCTATTCTTAATATAATCTTAAAATTTTGGATAATAATTTTATTGCATAGATTTATTGCAATTTCTTAAAGTTTAATGATTTTAAATCAATTATAAGAAATCATGAAAATTACTAAATACAACTACCATATTGATGTGATCTTGAAAGCATTAACAACAACTTCTCTTTTAAGTACAATAAAAATTGAACTCTAAAAGCTTACTTATTAGATGATCTAGTGAAGCCACAATACTCTCCATGAAGTTAAGGGTGTCATGGGAGTCTTTCTGCAATTTAGAGAATGTTAGCTAGGCTATAATCTCCAAAGCCAGCTATATTTACCTACTCTGTGTTCGGTATGGGGCTTCCAGGCTCACATTTGAGTTGTTGACATAAACATAAACATTTCTTTTTCTTCTCTCTAATTTTTCTTCTCTTTTTCTCTCTCAAGGTATTTGGATCACTAGAGGTTACCACTCCCAGGCTAGATGAATCAACACAAACAACTAGTAAATGTGATGCAAATTTTAAAGTGAAAAGTACGACAATGTCAAGTGAAAGTATTAGGTCATGTTTTTCCTCGGTGAGTTTCCCTAAGATTCAAATCCTGCTAGACGAAACAACCTGTACACTGGTTGCCTTGGAGGCAGGGCTGCAGTCATCCAACAAAGAACCAATGTACGGTTTGGTTCACCCTCCTCGAGTGGGAAGTGACCAGGAGACAGGGAGGTTGTGGTTTAATTCCTGCCACTTCAATAACCACAGGAGCTTTAAGCATCAACAACAGATCATAGCCACATCAATACGTAGTTAATTTTGTGCAATCTGCAAGTAGCAATCCTTAGAAACACAAAGTGCACAAGCTCCATCCAGCAATAAGACTGTCAATGACCATAAAAAATGAAGGCAGATACAGACAATCTTTCCCAACACTAGTGTAGAATGCTAGAGTTGCAGACCCTGAAGCAGGAGACGTTACTGCAACAGTCCGGTTTGCATTTATGAATCTTACAGAAATAATATTCTCAGTAAGAATGTGCATCACCAGAGTATTATAAACCTCTCTAACTACAGTAGTGTGCCTGAGAAAAAGTGTGATCCTTCTGTAGCTGGAATACATCATTTATTTTTAGTGTCACAGTTGTAATTAAACACTCAAAGTGAACGAGTCATCAAGATTGCTGACAACAGCCGGGAATGGTGGAAGGCAGGCAAGTCAGAAGTCAGTTGGAAGAGCCTCAGACGAGCATAGCCATCCTGAGGTTTTTTAGAACTTACATTCGAGAATACAACTTCTTGCAGAATATGACTTCGTAAAACATCTACAGCATATAAAGGGGGTGAAATATCAGGTCATAAAATCCTATGCCCAACTATTAGGAGAAAGGATAAATAGTAGTATGGACTAAAAGAAAGTGATTACACCAACAGTCATCTCCTGAAAACTGTGAGTCAATCAGTGCACAATTTCATCTTCAATTCCAACTTCGAAATGAAGAGTTTTGCTTAGTCTGCCATCGTCAGTGATGTATTTTCATTTTGGTTACTTTCTGTGGATGTTACCAGGACCTCAAGTGGAACACGATGCATGAGGTTTCTCCTCCAACAGCCTTAACTTGGGCCGTTGATTGCACTTTTCCTTTGTAGTCCTAATAAACCCTACTGGAAATAGCACAACTAGACATCATGATATCGACTCTGCCCATAACATAAAGCAACAGTACCTCAATTGTCCTCAACAACGGATATCAAGATTTGGTGAAGCTGAATCTGCTCAATACCATGTCTGCATGACCTTCAGTCTCTCTTAAATGAACATCCTTGCCCATTGCACGACACCATGGCAGTGGCATCTACACTACAAGATTGAGCAAGTGGCTTACATCCTGCTCTTATCCTAAATAAACTAGGGTCTTCACTATATGGCACAATAACCTGGGTATCACAATCTGTATGATGGAGATTTACCTTCAGGGAGCACATTCAAGACTAAGCTAACTATGGATTCCACCACACAATGATTGCAGAAAATCTGTGAATAGAATCATGATTTTCATACTCCTTGTCTTTGATGTAAAATGCAAGGTGAGCAGCGCCTCACTTCTTACCCCCGAACAGTGTCCTGAAGCTCCATCCTTCTGTCTCTTCTGCTTTGTCAGCCTTGCTCTGCAAAGACATTTTTTTCAACATGCCATCAATATCCCATGTCTCTCTTTCTTGGGTATCTCCAAGCCCCTGATTGATGACTGACGACTGTTGCTTGCTGCCTCCCTGTCCTGTCGCATCATCCAGACCTCCTTCTCCTTTCGGACCTGTGACACCATGTTTTATGTAAGTACTAACAGACGGCATTAATGAACACCAGTATCTCCAATCTACTAGAAGGCCTGTCCATGTCTCTAGAAGTTCATTCACTGAAAAAACAGCAAATCAAATGAAGGTAGAAAAGAGCAGTAACTAGCGCTCTGGAGTGTGGACACTTCAAAGCTAAGAACAGCAACAAAAAAGTAAGAACCCAGGTATAAATTGACTCTTCTAATTAGGCAGCTCAACATTACTACAATCTTCTTCCTGACCTAAAAGATGGAATCGTCATCCACAGATGTCAGGGAATGGGATTCAGTCCTATTTGTAAACCTACAATGTACTGAAATAAGTCTCCTAAATGCTCTCTCCTGTATAATTCCAGAACTGTGTGGTTCATGGCATTACAATATTGCTCACTCTAGAAGATTTGATACTGCCATGATTATATCGACAATTCAAGGGGATTAGGAAAGATTCAAAAATACCAATGGGATTCATCATGTGACCAATTTGACCATCCGTGTATTCATAAGCAGCCAACCCAATTGGCCCCGTCAGAAGAGGCCTCACCTGCACAAAAATGTGTCAAACGTTACAGCATTATCCACAATAGGTCGCTTCGCACTGGATGTTTAAGCCACATCACTTGCGTTCAAAGAATAAATTGACCTCAGGTGTAATTCAATTACATCAGAATGACACAGGTGATAACGTATCCAAATGCGAAAACCTTTTTCTGTATAGCAGCTAAGGTAGGTACAATCCGGATTAAGAAGAAGAACATCAAGAATGCCCTAGCAGACGTTGAGGAAATTGCACTTACGTCCACAACGAACTGTGTATGTTCGGGTGAGGCGCGAACATCATTCATAGTGGTGAAGCTCTCATAAATCTCCCAGAAATGGAAAGTGTTCTTCTCGAAAGGGTCCACATTGCATTCGAACCCTTGGATTCCCGACTTCCTGTCTTTCTGCTCATCATCATCGACACCGTCTCGGAAGTGATCAAAATGAACCAAATTATACATGCAAAATTCCACATAGCTCGTGCCAATTAGCCAGATGAGGGAGAGGGAGGGAGGGAGGATTCATTCGTACCCGCTTCTCATGAGCCCACTCCAAGATTTTCTTGCACAGAGCAGTCACCTCCTCCTCTTTCCCATCCTCAATCTTGAGCGTGGAGCTTAGGGCATAGCTCCTCCCCGAAGACACCCTCTTCGCTGCCTCCACTACCAACCCCGTTGCCCGCTGCCTCGACGCAACCGCCCCGCACTCCAGCACCACCAACCTGGTGCCCAAATGCTCCCTCCTCGCCATTGCGCTCGACGACCTCGCACCGCTCCATCGCCTCCCACCTAGGGTTACACTCGAGCTGGAGCTGGAGCTGGAGCTGGCCCTCGCAGTGGACACATACGAGCTCGTCTCCGGGGCGAGCAATGCGCTCGATTGCGGGCAGCAGGCCGCCATTGCGAAATCTGGTCCCACACACCGTCCTCCGAGAGCACAATTCTGTGCGACAATTGAGACCCTCTCGACGATCCAAGTTCGCAAACCTGTGCAGCAACTAGCGGATCGACGCCTCGTCCGCGAAGGCTGTGCGGTGGAAGAGACGAGAGATCAAGCTCCCAGTGTAGATTTTAAGAATGTATCTTATCGTTTCGTAGATTAAGTGCGGAAAGATGTACGGATTTTGTAGATGTGTGGATTCGGAGGGGCAGAGTGGGAGAGTGGCTTCTATCCAGTAGCGAGGGCCAGCGGCAATGAGAGCGTGTCACGTGGATATGAGGATATTATCTTTTAGGAGATGGCTTTTTTTTGCTTTTTAAAAATATCTTACTGGAGCTTTTCCTCTCAGTATGATGGATGAACCTCAACTGCTTAGATGGATGAATTGGATGAATGAGGCAAAGCCGTGAGAGGAGATGGATGATGGGACTCAGAAGTAGGATGTCATTCAACCCAACAGAGGATAGATGAAACTCGTTGTGTGGATGAGACAAGTGCTATTTCTGATACCCGCAGGGTACCATGCAAGAACTTCCATACCTAGGTAGAATTATCTTAATCTACACATAAGCAAACACGGACTTTTCAGAAGCTCAACAATCATATGTTGCTCTTGTGGATAAAAGATGTGCCAATAAGCAATCAACTAGGTTCAAATAGGCACATTTTGGTATTATTCCATTGATTATATCAGTGGCTCCAACCAATCATACAAATTGAGTTTCTCTACCTCATTCTGAAGCACATGTGAAAGGAAATGTTATGTGTGCCAAAACATGCAATTTTTTAAAAGTTTGTTTTGACTTGGAAGAACACTAAGTTCTAGTATCAAGATGCTAGTAGATGGTATTGACCTAAATGACAACCCATGTATAATAAGATTATGTTGTCTACATTGTTTATGGTAAACAACGTGGGCATACTTATTAGTGCGAGCCCTTTGTCCTTTTATTTGTGGTTTAAGCCCTTCACTCCAGTATCATAACATTATTCAACCATCTGGGTTGGTTTCATGGTTGTGGAATATGTCAATTATATTATGTGGGCCTTAGAACAAAGAAACAATATTCATTTACTATTCATACATTCAAGCTTACACCTGAAAATTTGGGCGGATTTATACTCTTGACACCATTCACATGAATCATTGTTCATCCCGGCAATATTCACAAGCCACATTCTTCATTCCAATATTATTCAATGAAAATACTATTCATGGCAACACTATCATTGAAATACCAACATTATTCATAATATTCATATTAGTTGAACCAACATTGTTCATTATTTGTAGTAGTATCAACTTCGTCTTATTTTCTAAGTTTCTTCCCATGAAAGTAAGATAGTAGAGGTCCATGACAAATATTGAATATAGAATGGAACACAACCATTTAGTTCAATAATGTTATGATAGTGTCCCGAGGGGGGCATTGGCGGTATTTTAGAAACAATGTGTGATAACATATAGGGTATTTAATATTCATTCGAGGCAAGTTTTTGAAGAATGCTATATAAAATATAAGGGGCGAATTAATGTTGGAAACCTCTTATAAAAAAAATACCATGCTCAGGTATAAATGCAAGGTGAGCATGGTATACCATGCTCAGGTATAAAAAAAATTCATTCATCTGTTCTTCTAGTTGGAACTGTCTAACTCCAACTAGATTCATTTGTTCAGTGAGAGTTGTCTAACTTCCATGAGTAACATCCATCCGTTGAGAGTTGGAGCTCTCTAACTCTAATATAAAGATCTTCCAAAGGGAGGTGTTTAACTTCAAGTTGGGAGCTGTCTAATTCCAACGCAAAGATGTTTGACTGGGAGATGTATCCCCTTATCAAATAACCAAATTACCACCAATATAGGAATTCGTTCATGCTATGGATTTGGTAGCTTATGCAATCCTAGTCTCAAGAGCTCCACATCGTTTGTCTTTAGCTCAAAATAAGGAATTAGAATATCAGTTGATGAGTTTGTTAAACAATGGCTATATTTGTTCTAGTGAATCTCCTTGGACGCGCCAAACCTCTTTGTGAAAAATAAGGATCTTTGAGATTGTGTGTGAATTATTGTGGACCGAGAAAATTGACCCTAAAAAATAAATAACCTTTACCACGAACACAAAATGTGTTTGATTATCTTAATGGTGTAAAGATGTTTTCTAAGGTTGATCTAAAGAGTGGTTTACCAACCATACGCGAGTGAAAGAATCAGATATTGAAAAGACCACGTTTTGGTCACATCTAAAATATTATGGTTATGTTGTGATATTTTTTAGGCTCACAAATGTTTAGGCTAAACAACATTTATGAGCTTGATAAATATTTTTGGATAAATTTGTATTGGTATTCATGGATGATATTTGATTTATTTTAAAACGGTAGAGGGGCACAAAGGGCATCTTAGATAAGTATTTAATATTTTGAGGTCCAATAAACTCTATGCCAAGCGGAACAAGTGTGAATTCTTTTCATCAAGCGTTGAGTGCCTTGGGCATATAGTTGACCCTAAAAAGGTCAAAGTAATTGCTAAGTGGACAATACTCAAGGATAAGATTGAAATGTGAAGTTGCTTAGGTTTTCCTAGCTATTATTGAAGATTTGTGAAATGAGTCTCCAAGATTGCAACTCATGTGACTACACTATTAAAAGGGTAATCCAACTTTGTTAATTGGACTTCTGATTGTGATTTAAGTTTTTTGAACTTAAAGATTGCTTTAATATTAACCTTTATTTTGATAATCATGAATCCTTTAAAGGAAGCTATTGTTCTATGTACTGATTCTAGTGACTTAGCTATTGATATTGTTTTAATTCAAGAGGGGAAAATGTAAACTTACAAATATTGTAAGTTAAATTTTGTGGAATTGATTACCCTATGTATGAGAAAAAAATGCTTGTAGTAGTTCATCCCTTAAAGGTGCGGTGACATTACATGTTGGGGACAAAATTTAAGATTGAGACTGACCATCAATCCACTCAATCAAACCTCAGTAGAAGGTAATGTAGATGAATGGATATACTTCAATAACTCGACTTTGATATAAAATATATTAAAGGCCAAAAAAAAAGTTGTAGTTGATGCATTATTTATATGACCTATGACAAATGCAATCACATGTATCAAATCATTTTTGATGGATGAGACTTGAACTCATTATGCAAATGATGATGTGTTTAAAAAACTGTTTGAAATTTTTCCTTGGGGGGGAGTCACTCCCTTATATTTAGTGCGAACATGTGAAAACACAAGGCGTTTTTGTTGGGGGGGGGGGGTATTGTAATTTTTTAACATTCACTATTTTTGAGGACCCTATAGGTGGATTAACTTGGATGTTATTCTTCATATACATGGACATATAGTAGTTATAAATTATAGTTTTTTCCGATGTCATGTAAAATTTAATACTTACACATATAAAATCATAATTTCCACATTGACATAACATGCATGGAATTAAAAAGCTCCCTAATACTGTAGAGGGCTCTTTATTTCAGCTTTTGATATGCTGGATGTAGAATCTCCATGGGATGCAAGTGGTTGTGGCGAATGCGAGCATGACATGTGGCAACGTCTGAGGGGAATATTCTTATTTTGTGTCAGAATAAAGAGCCCTCTACAGTATACACTCTACTTATTCAAAACATACACACATGAAAATAATGATTAAATGTTTGTGTATTAAAACACATAGAAATGCTCTTGAAAATTATGTTTAAAAACAGAATTGTATATATACATGTAACATTAGAGTACAACCAACCAACACCAATCACAAAGTTTGTTTAGGTTTTACAAATTTAGTTGTGAAGCATTTTTTTACATTGTTCAAGTTCAAGTGGTTAAAACCATATAATATGAGAGAATTTCGAAGAGATAGCCATCATCCCAATTGGAAAGAGAGATCCAGCTGTAGTGAACTGCACACATGATCAACTCCAATGAAAAGGGAGAACCAACCTCTAGTTATAGATAAACCGATGGAGTTTGAAAAGTAATTGGTAAAAGTAAAAAGCTTTAGGAAAATTTCAATCTTGTAAAATAACATAAATGCTATTTGGCATTTTTGATTTGGTAGTGTTGATGTTTTGAAACTACCAATCTTGTAGTGTTGAGTTTGAGAAATAACTAGTTGGACTTGGAAACACTAGCATTTTAATTTGACTGATCATGGCCGAAAATTTCTTGGGACATTGATCAGCTCTCATGAAACTTAATCACCAAAGTAGACTCCAAAACGAATCCAAAATGAGTCCAAAACATAAAGTATATTCATATCATAAAAGCTCCAAAACATCAATGATACCGAATGCAAACTACAATAGAGGGTAAGGCATGATGCCCATCGAGTACAAATTGCTCTCTAGTAGTGAAGAGTTCTTTCTTTCTTGCTGGATGAGATGGAATGGGAACATACTTCACACCACTCAGACTAAATCACGGGGAAAACATGAGTGAAATCACGGAGTTACACTTAACTAAATTATGGAGTATAGATTTAGGCACTACACATCCATGAGCTACACATCCTCCTCACACAACATATTCCTAAACCCTAAATCTATACACTTCATAAGCAACCTTCAAAGCATTTCAAAAGAAAAAGAGAGAGATACTCATAGAGTCATAGCCTAACCATGCCATCATGCCACTTGCGTAATCACAACCTAAACATGCCACTGCGCCACACTCAAAACTTGCACACCCCTATGAACTCACACACCCTTGTTAGCCACACAAGAGAGATGGGTTGGAAACAAGTCCTCATAAGGATTTCGGGGAGGTCATTCTTCCTTTTTTAAGTGTTCCATTTTATGGATGAAATAATGAATGTCATGAATGAAATTAGTCTCATTATTTGGAATGATGGGATAGAGATTATTCTTGTAAAGCAAATAGCATAAGGTCTCCCTAAGGTGTGGGGCCCTGATATATATTATTTTAAAATTTCACCCTAATAAACCCTACAGTATGTTAGTTTAATGTTTTTTCTTAAACAATCAATTTGTAAAAACCCTAATTTATTTATACTATGTAGTTCAATATAAATATCTTGGTCTTTGTTAGAAGCACAAGTTTTATAATTTGTAGGTTGCAACTTGAAAGTGTATTCTAAATTTTTTCTCACATAGTGTCTTAAAATACGGGAGTGACCCCCCCCCCCCTCCTTGCGGGAATGTATCTAGAGGTTTCAAACTCATTGAAGAAATAGAAAGATTTAAGTATAATGATTTGAGAGATGGCCTTTGATATTGTAATGTCAGAGCCTGTATTTCCAAAGTAAGAAATTAAAGACTCGATATTATGCATGATCTTCATGATATTCCGAGAAATGAATGAAGTTACTGAATATGTTAAATTGAAGAATGCTCAAGATGGAACCAAACACTCTATGGATAAGAATTTGAGGTGGGTGATGAAGTTTTTTTGAAGGTCACACCATAGAGATCTAATTTGACATTGGGAAAGTCAAAGAAGTTGTCTCTTGAATTTTTGTGATCCATTTGATATTGTTAGGAGGATTGGACCAGTTGCTTATGAATTAAATTTGCTCGAGGACTTGGAAGATGCATAATGTTTTTCATATGATTTTTTTGAGACTATGTATCGGATCCTAATCATGTGTTGCCTAGCTTCCTAAGGTTGCTCTTGAGGGAAACGTGTTAGGAGAACCTGAGAAAATTTTGCAAGTGGATACACAATATGTACATAATAGATTTTTAGGAGATTCTTGATGAATGGAAAGACTATCCGAAAATTGAAGCCTCTTGGGAGTGTGAGGTTGATTTCAAAAGAAACTTTCCCACCTTTGTCATTGAGGACAATGACATATTTTTAAAGGGGGGGGGCATATATATATGGTTGACCACCAATACAATTTTTAGATTGAGTTTGGTCTGGCTAAGTTACTTCAACCTTCGTTGACAAACCATTTGAAATCACATCAACAACTATGTGATTTATACATCGGCTTAAATATACAACCATGATAAATGATAGTGAAGTTGGGTTGGTGACAATAAATACCATAAAAAATAGATTATTTTTTTGGGATCTTCCCCTAAAGTAGGAACTTTGGAATTCACAACCCTTCACCTAACTTAATTTATCACTTAATCCCATTATTTGAAAGCACCTCCAAATCTTAAGCCCCTCACAACACCTCTCACTATCTTTTTCTTCTGCTTCTAATAAATATAACAAGAACAAGAACACGAACAAGAAGAATAATGAGATACATTTGCCTAATTCAATTAATTATCTTAATCGTACTCCTAGTTTTGAGTGGTATGTGATTTGGTGTGGCTCCAAAAACGGGTACCAAAAAGGAGCCATAAGAACATGTTTAATAAAAAGATTGGATTACATGGTTAGAATATAATAACTGTTCTAAGCACAATAGTTAACATAATTGGGGGTGGGGGTGGGGGTGGGGGCGAGGAACATGTATGACCATTGAATGAACACGCGAACCTTTGCTTTAGTTATGAATAAGATGTTCATATGAGCTCTGAGTTTTTGTGGAAAGCGGCTATGATCTCAATTTAGATAAATTGCTACATACGGCATGTGCGAATGGCGTGTTCATATCCTAGGAGAAAATGCGACAATTTAAGACCCATCAACTTCATGTGAGCGAGCTTTCCTACTAAGAATCCTGTTACAAGCTAAAGTGACAGCATTAAGTCTGTTGAGGTCCACCTCACAAGTGTTGATTAGCGAAGTGCATGAGCAGCACTTGTCTTCCTCTCACGCGCGCCGTTCGCACCAGCGCCG
This sequence comes from Polytrichum commune, assembly GCA_950295325.1. Lineage (NCBI taxonomy): Eukaryota > Viridiplantae > Streptophyta > Polytrichopsida > Polytrichales > Polytrichaceae > Polytrichum > Polytrichum commune. Next base: position 46,829,504 of record OX485807.1, read on the forward strand.
TCGCTCCAACGTGGCCAGATCGTTGGCCTGCCACATGCACCTGCCTTTCCTCTTCCCATCAGGCCCTACTGTCGTTCTATATAAACCTCCCACCTGTGGTTAATCAGCATCAAGCTCAGCAACTCATCTAAGTATTATTTCCGTTGGATAAGTTGTCGATCGGGCTCGTCTTCTCTACTTAACTTTTTCGTTGCAGCCTATCAAGATGTCAGGAAACACCAAGGATTTGGATGCCAGGGCTGCCGCCGGTGAGACGGTGGTGGAAGGAGGCACAGGAGGCAAGAGCCTGCAGGCTCAACAGAATCTCGCCGAGGGTCAGCATTTAACTCCCTTTTATCATGTGGCTTTCATTCGGTCATGTAAATTATATTCTAATGAGTGGGAATGTGGGGGGATGTATTGCACCACCCTGTAAATTAGTGTGTGTTTGATTCTCAATGTTGCAGTTTACAATGTAGGTATCTACTATATTCGTGTCTGAGGGAGGATGACGGCTCCCATGACAAAGTATTGGTTGGCTGGTAGCAGAGAAAAATTGATGTGGCATGATCACGAATTTCGCTTTCGGCAATTTGATAAGATACAGTGGCATTTTCTTGCTGGTGATGATTTGCGGTATGACATGTGTCACTTGTGTCGCAGGGCGAAGCAAGGGCGGACAGGCACGCGCTGAGCAGCTTGGCCATGATGGGTACGTGGAAATGGGCAAGAAGGGTGGATCTGCGACCAACGAGCAATCTGGCGGTGATGCAGCTGCCGCTGCTGGTCGTGGAATCGACGAGTCGAAGTTCACCAATTAGATGCAATAAGAGATTATTAATTGCATAGACTAGATGCGTATATTGAGAAGCATGTTTTGAGTTGTACAGTTCAGGTTGTGAATACAAAGACCGTGCATCGATATCACTACCGTTTGTTTTTATGTACAATGGAGTAATGGGTTGTTTGCCAGGCCGTGTCGAAGGCAACAGTAATTATCGTTCACATCCTTGTAGTCAATTTAAGAGAATCTAGGTGCTGTGGGGACTGTTTACAGTTAATCATTTTTTAGGAACAACAATTAAAGGTTGTTGCAACAGATTGTCGGTGGATAAGAAATATCTCATGTCCATTTGTGGCCATCTAGATGTGAACAATTCTACATCGTCAATAGAATTTACCAGATGGGGCATGTCGGTTCTGCTCACTGCTCAAATGAAAGAAAATTTTAATCACAATATATCTATCATACACATATCTTACGAGGGATAAGCAAGCTTGAACAATATGTTGATTTGTAAATCAGATAGGAAGGTTTTTTTGATATCGTCATCTTTTCCCTGAATTTCTCACTTTATGGAGATAAGAAACTTTTGTTGCAGATGTGAGCGTAATGTTGAATTGAGCTTGGTCAGAGTTACATTCTCTTGTTGCTTTCTGATCGCCGAAGTGTACCCATATCTCTTCATATTTAAGCTTATGATTCGTCAATAAAATATTATAATGTCTCTTGTGTATGAGTCGATCTGTGCTCCTTAGTACTCTCCTTTCTGGCTAGTCTCGACTTGTTTGCATTACAAGTCTACAACAAGGCTCCCACAACCATCAATTGGTATTCACATTTCGGAGAAGTAAATTTTACCCGAATAAACGGAATTTTAAATTTCTCAAACAAAATCCTGCAATAACCTCCTCATTTTAAACATACTTATCTTGCTCACAACTGATGCTTTACTTGAATTGCGTTGTTGAGCAATACACTACTCCAAAATGGTTCACATTGATATCCCCATTTTGGCATCCCCATTTGACTTGAAGAAATTTACACATAGCTAAGTTAAGCATGATCAGTTGAGACGGCAATGTATTCACTCCCTTGCATAAAAGCCATGTATTTCATTTTACACACCGAATAAATCAATCATGCAAGCGCGGTTTTCAGTGCACAAATTTTCCTCGCCAGCCCAGTTTATAATTTCAATGCAGCATCACTGTTCCTAAATTCTTGTGCATCGGTCCCTCTTGAGACATTAGAGCTGCACAAATATAACCCAATCAATATGGAGTGGAAAGGATAAAGAGCTGATTAAGCATGAAACATAAGGAAACCATTGCCTTACATCAGCCATATCATTTGCGAAATTTCATTCGTAACCATGTGATTGTTTACAAGCTCATTTTGCTTCCACATCCCAACTGGGGTGGTCACTGGAGGCTAAATAAAAACTAAAAACAATTGACAATTTCCGGCAGATTTGGCAATCACAATTCAGATTTGGCAACGTTTATAGTTGGGCTCTTCACAAAGTTCTTCCAAATTTTGATAAAATCTAGCAATATTTTCTAGATTAAGAACTCTTCCTCTATTCACCTCAAGAGATTCATGTACCCTCCTAACCAAGTCTGGATGTCCATGCATATATGGGCTACTTAAGTCATGACTTTCCAGGCACTCCACTTGTAAAAGGGGTCAATTTAGTTTGGATTATTTTAGCAGTTTTTGCTTTCAGCTAAGAGATGTTTAGAGAACAACCCCATCCCACCATTTCTTCTATATATATGATGAGCTTCTCTTCTTCAACCATAGTAAGACAATTTGTAAACCTGTTTTTTAGCTCTTGGTTTTCCCAGAGTAATGGTCCTTAAGACTAGTTCTATGTATCCCATATTTTTTGCAAACTTGCTCCATTTTGTATCCATTGTCAAGGGCTGCCATAGCTTACTGTAAAGCATGATCAATCCAATCAATTATATTTTTCTTGACCCTTTTCTTAATTCCCCTTCCACCTTTGTTTTTTGTAGGCTATTCCAAATTTGGAAGTGGTGGCATGTCAATTGGCTCTCTTCTCATGGTGTTTGTGCAAAGGGGCACATATTTCATATTGACATAAGCATATTCATCACTTCATTCTTCCATATTTTTTTCTCCCTCTCCATTTTCATTTCTTCATGATCTAATTCTACTGCTCTTTGATTATGTAGGACAAATGTGGTTGGATCCACTGTCCTCATGTGATTGTCACCACAATTGTTTTGTTTCCAATTACCTTTGTCCCAACCGATTCCATGAATATGTTTGTTGTTGCTCGATAATGTCGTTGTGGTCCTTCCTTGCCTTCTCCCTAGATTGTCAACTTGTTGTACAACTTGCAAATCCAATTGCTGAAGCGGAATGCTCCTCCCACCTCCTTCACTGCCCGCACTTGAGTCATTGTCATCGTTGGCACCCCGGAATTGAGAACAAAAGGAGCTATGAGGCATCTCCATAGATACATCATCCTCCACATCTTGTATATAGTCCTTGACTCCTTGTTTGATTTGTTTGCACAATCTCATTCATGACATTGGGATTGTTCTTGCACCTTATAAACATTGTCGTCACCGTGATTGCCACTGCTGCTCAATCCCTTTAGAGAACACTTCTCCCATATTTGAAATTTAATTCCATTATCATCCTCACTGAAATTGCAATATGAGACCGAAGAACACGACGATTCATTCTTCTTCTCCATATGCTAGATTGGCACATCATGTAAACATGCAATCTATTTAGTGATCACAACTATTCATCACTACCCATGCTCGGAGGATTTTTATTGTATCATTTATGTCATTTTTCATGAAATATCTACCAATTGCATTTAGTTACTGTGGACAAGAAGCAAAGAATAACGACCATTTCAAGTTTCACTAGAGAGTTAATGATCATCGCATGCATTGTTTAAGTATGACATCTCATAGATGCATGGCTACCGAAATAAGGATGATCAACCACTAGCCTTGTGACACTGGTCACCACCATGTTCTTCATTGCCCAATCCACATCATGCTTAACTATGCCTCTAAGATACTAATTTGCACTCCACATGCAACCAATCGTCCATATCTGCACTTATGGGTGCTGGTTTTGAACTTTAATAGCCACCAATTCTTTAGTTCAAATCTTCCAACTTATAGGCTAGGCTACGTAGGATGGCGGTCATGGGGTTTTGACGGTGATAGGAGGTTTATCATAAGCTTGATGCCGTATGATTCAATTCCACAGAGCTGTTAATTTTGAGGTATGAAGCTTTCATGGACAAATACGATTTTTTTTAAGCGTGAATACAATAAGTTCAAACGGTTAACTGAGACTTGAATGCCCTGCAGGATGAATCAGCATCTAGAATGCCCAAAATTAAATGAATCCTGAGAAGTGGCAAAAAACATGGTGACCACTTGTCTGTTGTGCATTCAGCTGCTCTTCTCTCACGCGCGACTCTCGCAAGCGATATTCCTCTTGCACGTGGCCTCATTGTTGGGCATCCACATGACCTGCTCCCTATTCCCTCTTTCGCTTTTTCGTTTTCTATATTTACCTCCTTGCAGCTCAGCTAAGTTAGTGCATTGACTCACATCACCATTTGCTCATACTTTCTCAACTGCCGGCATCTTTTCGTGGATTGTCAGCGAAGAATTTCATCTTGTAGTTGAGTTTGTCGTTTTTGGAGGTCATTGCAAGTTCAATCCATAGTCAACAAGATGTCATGAACACCAAGGATTTGCATGCGAAGGCCGCCGCCGGCGAGACGGTGGCCTCCTTGTTGGGCATCCACATGACCTGCTGCCTATTCCCTCAGTTGCCTCTTCGTTTTCTATATTTACCTCCTTGTAGCTCAGCTAAGCTTAATGCGTTCAAACACAACCCAATTTATTGATGCTTTCTCAGATCCTAGATTCGCTGTGGACATTGTGGTTGGAGGATTTAAACGTATAGTTGAGGTGGTCATTTGAATATGTTGTTACAGCTTCAATCCACAGTCAACAAGATGTCAGGAAATACCAAGGATTTGAATGCGAAGGCCGCCGCTGGCGAGACGGTGGTGGAGGGAGGCACGGGCGGCAAGAACATGCAGGCTCAACAGAATCTCGCTGAGGTTCATTTGATGGGGTTCATTTCGTTCCCGTAACTTATGGTGATGTTTTAATGTGATTTCGGAAGATGAGTAAAAATGTGGTTTGTGCGTGATTCTCAATGCTGTAGGCTGCAATGCATGTCTCTGGAATATGTGGAATTGAGTGAAGAATGCCTTTTTGGTTGGTTGAAAGATGTGAAAAGTCTGACGTAGGATGGAATGTTGCCGATTGCCTAATTTGATGAGATGCATCGGTACGTCCTTGCTTGTGGTGTTTTGCGGTATAAACTTGGGGTGACATTTTGTGGCGCAGGGCGAAGCTAGGGCAGACAGGCACGCGCCGAGCAGCTTGGCCATGATGGGTACGTGGAAATGGGCAAGAAGGGTAGATCTGCTACCAACGAGCAGTCTTGCGGTGATGCAACCGTAGCTGTTGGTCACGAAATCGACGAGTCGAAGTTTACCAATTAGATGCAACAAGTGATACGCATTAGCAAGGATTGACTGCATAGGATACATAAGAAACGAAGTGTCTTTGAATTTGTACAGTTCAGTATGTGAATACAAACATTGTGCATCATTATCACTACATTTTATGTGCAATTGAGTAAGGGGTTGTGTGAGCAATGCTTGTCATTGTTCAAATCCTTTTGCACAGTTGGAGTGTCTTTAAGTTATTGGTATTGTTTTGCTAGGTGCTGAGAGTAGTTCTGGTATTCCTAGAAACTGCTACCTAAGATTGTTACAACATTTCGGCAGTGGAGAAGAGGAACATGAAATGTGCATTTTAATTTTATCAAGATGTTAAATTATAAAGTTAACATCGCCAATAGGATTCAAAATGGGGAATATATGTTCTGTTCACGATTTATATGAAATAACATTTCTTGCTTCTATACAGGGTTAGTAAAGAGGTGGATAAGCTAACAATACATAAGCCTGTGTTATTCAGAATGTTACAAGAAGAATTTGTTGATAAATCATCTCTCTTAAATGCTCACATTTTATAATGAAAAATTTCGATGCAGATTTCAGGTAGAATTGAAATATGGACATTGTGAAAAGAATCATACACTTTCTTATGGCTTCCAAGTGCTGGAATCTTATGTGAAAGTAGATGTCAGTTGCAGACATATGGACAGAATTGTGTCTCGTATTTGATCAATTCTTACGTTTAAGATGCTTTGGAATTCTGTCAAGTATTTTAAAATTTCATAAATTTTATACTGTTTGCAAATTGCAGTCTACCCATTAAACTTAGCTGGAATACCCTTGACAAGAGCAGTTTGTAGTTACAATAAAACTATTAGTCAACAAACAACATGAAAAGTTTACATTGACATATATGGAATGCAAAGGTTTCTCGAATTTGTTAAACCTAATTTCTAACTAACGCTCTCGTTTCAGAGCTCCTTCATGTTCATATTAAATCATACCCAGTCACATATTCTTTACTTCAAGTTCGCTTACGCTCAATACCTCGGTACGCAGTACAGAAATACACTATGCCTGTTTTACAGTACATAGACTGCATTCAGTCTAATTTCATGTGCACCAGTCTCTTGTGATCCATTTAAAGCTGCGTATATATAGCCTAAAGCTGGAGTGGAAAGGATACTGAGCTGATGAAGCATGAAAGCTGATAAAATAATATAAAAGCTGACTTCCATGACTCATACCAATTTGCTTCCAAATCCCAACTGTTGCTGTCATTGGAGGCTCAATAGAACCCTAAAATCACTCGATAATCGCAAAGGTGGCAGATAACACTTGGTGAGTTTAATGAATAATATCACTTTTCGGCATCCAATGAAAATATATCACACTTAATTACAAGCTCTAGATATTGCCAAGAATATCGCTGCCATGTGTACACAATGCACATTTCTTCCTTCGAAATTGAGATGCTGTGCGACGTAATACTGCATGATTCAATTCCCTGTGTCAGGAGAAATCCCATGAGGTATGAAGCTTTTAGATTATAAATCTAAATATCGTAAAGATTTTAGACTGTTACCTTAGACTTCGTTTTCCTGCAGGACGAATCAATATCTGCAACGCCGAAATTAATGGTTTATGGGAAGTGGCAAAGGGCATGGTGACCACTTGTCTGATGTGCAGTTCGCTGATCTTCTCTCACGCGCCACTCTCGCAAGACAACGTCCTCTTGGACGTGGCGTCATGGTTGGCATCCACATGACCTGCTTCCTTTTCCCTCCGTCGCCTCTTCGTTACTATATAACCACCCTTGCAGCTCAGCTAAAGCATTCAAACACAACACTATCCGTTCATTTTTTGTCAGTTGTCAGCATCTTTGCGTAAGTTGTTGTTGGAGAATTGCAACGAATAGTTGCATTGGTCATTTGAACAGGTTGTTACAGCTTCAATTTACAGTTAATAAGATGTCAGGAAACACCGAGGATTTGAATGCAAGGGCCGCCGCCGGCGAGACCGTGGTGGAGGGAGGCACAGGCGGCAAGAGCCTGCAGGCCCAACAGAATCTCGCCGAGGGTGGGTTTTATCACTTAGTCTCTCCTTGTGAATGTTCGAAAAAATTACCTACATTGTTTGAAGAATGTGGGGGTTTGTTCTGTTGTTATGTGATATATGATTAATGTTCATGGTCATTCGTTGTTTTGTTTTCTAAGCATGCGGTGTTAGAAGTTTGGCATGATTGATATGAGTGTTTGCATTCGATTGTGCAGGGCGAAGCAAGGGTGGGCAGGCACGCGCCGAGCAGCTCGGGCATGAGGGGTATGTGGAAATGGGCAAGAAGGGTGGATCTGCCACCAACGAGCAGTCTGGAGGCGATGCAGCAGCAGCTGCGGGTCGTGAAATTGACGAGTCCAAGTTCACTAACAATTAGATGAAAATCAGTATTGATGTGCTTCAGTAGTTTGGGAAATCCTATATCTGACTACGAAGCAATGCGCAGAAAGTCACTGTCTATTGTGATATTTGTAAAGTTCCGCATCATGTCAATATAATAAAGCTGTGTGCTACTCTTGGCAACAATTTCTCCAATTGACAAAGTGTTCACACAAAGTGCCATGTTCATACAAATTTTTTACCTGTGAATATGATATATTGAACTGTTCTTCTATGGTTCTGTGGTTCTATAGTCTTGAGGTGTGTACCTCAAAAAAAATCGGTCTTAACTTACAAAACACCCAAAGACTTTAAAGACTGCGAAATCGACATCATGGCTGGGAAATTTCGATCAGATTCCGAGTACTTTGGCCCCTCGTAGCGCTAAATCTGGAAATGAATAACTTAATGCTCTTAAAACTTCATCTCATCATGCATCCGAGTAAATGATGTAAGCTTAAAGACATGCGATGTTAATACCCTAACATGCTCAGACGTGTCGCGTACAGAGGTCTCTTGAACAGAATTCTTGAGCGTATCCAAGATGATGAGCAACAATATTATTCTACTTCAATCCTTTGATAAGTTAAAATTTGCTATCTAAGAAATGTCGTCATTTGACCGTTATTCAAGCATCTACCAGCTAGTGTAGGTATTTGCTACGTATGGATGTACTTACTCGAGTTTGTAGAGTGTGTATTCCTAGTTGTATACCATCCCACCACCTACACAAAATCAAGATAATGAATGAATAACTTCGAGTTTCTTAAATATATCTAGAGCAGGGAGACCCATTTCCAATACTAACCCCCAAATCTTAATATGTAGAGTCCTCTAAAGTTGTGAAGTTCAACACTTGTAGCCGTCATTTTTTAATGTGATGAAATTAGTCATGAAGAATCACACATCTTATGTGGCATGGGAAGAGATTAAGTTAAATGGGCACAAAGTTGGGTTCCTTGAAAACGAGAGTATTGTACTCAAGTTTTCGTCTCCTAGTTATTAGAAATAGGTCGACCCATCATGTTTTGATTATGGGTTGGGAGAGAATCTTACCTTTGAATTTTTTCAGTATTTACAAAACTTAGAAATAAATTGTGATTTTTTGGTTAAATGTTGTGATATCAATTTCCAAACCTATGAAAAATCACCTCAATATCACACATGTACCACACTTATGCGAAATTGCTGAAGTTAACGGAAATGGGTCTGTCTACTCTAGCCTGTATATTCAAATTATGTTCTCTATACTACAGGTATATATATTACACTCCCAGTACCCAGTGGACTTCGAAACAGTTCTTGGCCAGCTTCATCTCTCTTTCAACAACTCTAAGTTCTTGTAAGACAAAATTGCGAAGTTTCTGTGATTCTATCTTATCATGACTTGCAGATGTTGCCGATATACTTTCACGACCGTCAACTGCTATAATTCTCACCAGATAGATATTCATCACCTTTATTAAGCGCTTATCGACTCTAATATTGTGTGCCTACTTGGCAATATACAAGTGGCAGCAATTGTAAGTCTTCTGCATATGTTTACTAACCCACTCTTGTAAGGGGCGCGCAGTGGGTACATACCTAAGCCGATACAGTATTACAAAGATCAGTCCTGTTACACTAAAGAATATGGTCGACTACACAGGTGGAGTGACGAGTCTCGTACATTTTGCCCCATATTTCGGTTCAAGAGCAGGATACGGTACATGTAACAATATGGATTAGGCTTAGAAGGCGGCGGCTGCTGCTGCTAATTTGCAGGTAGATTATTAATTAAGTGAAATAAAAAGTGCATGGTGTACACTTGGCTTGCACTCCAGCTGCTCCTCTTTCGCACGTTCGGAGCTCAACGTGGCCGGATCGACGAAGCTCCACACCTTCACCCCTCTTTACTACAGACAGCGCTGGTTGCATTATATATATCCCTCATGGAGAGCGACAATCCTTATCTGCACTCGTCGCTTACATTCAACTTATTTGAGAAGTTCTCGGCTTGCGAAGTTCTAGAGTTGTGAAGAAGTTTGAGTTAGACTTGTGAAGTAGTTTGAGCTCGATTTCACAGTTGGAAGTTTTGGATTCAGCTGCCACAGTAGCGAGAATGTCAGGCAAGACTGAAGATCTTGATACCCGGGCCGCTGCGGGCGAGACCGTGGTGGAGGGAGGAACTGGTGGGAAGAGCCTCCAGGCCCAGAAGAACCTTGCTGAGGGTAAGTGTACAACCTCGGTCACCAATTAATCGTGTGGTGATTATTAGAGGCTGCAGCTCGTAGCATCGAGGAATCATTGCAAGAGAAGCCTCATGAGTGCATCCCGATCGAGTGCCTTGTATTGCATTATGTGCATTGAAACACTCGAGTTGGCTATAATCGTGTATCGTATGCAATGTGCATTGCGTCTCCCGGTCGAGTATCTTCTAATCCATCGTGTGCAGTGCAACATTTGAGTGTTTAGCTATGATCGAGTCATTGGATGGTCTGAAGGTATAATATTTTGTAATGATACTTTGGTGGCTGACATTTGTGGATTTCTGTGCAGGGCGCAGCAAGGGTGGGCAGACACGAGCTGAGCAGCTTGGGCACGATGGGTACGTGGAAATGGGCAAGAAGGGTGGATCTGCTACCAGCGAGCAATCTGGCGGTGATGCAGCGGCAGCTGCGGGTCGTGAGATTGACGAGTCCAAGTTCACCAACTAAGTATGGCAGTGGCACGAATGTGTGATGGTTCGGAGAAGAAAATACAGTGCTAGTTCCGATATACGAGTGGAGTGATAAGCGCATTGAGCTAGCTGGCCTTCCCATTGTGGAATTTTGTACAGTGCAGCATGTGAATACAAAGCTTGTGATGCGCTACTTTTTGTGAAATCATATTCCATCGTTTGCCTGTTGACGTTTGCCTGCTTTTCGAAGCAAATCTTCAGTGCAAGTACCTCGCTACTCGCTAAAGAATCCATACAAATCTTTACAATTTCTGCTCTTTCTGCAAATATATAAGCTAAACCCTAATGTAGTCTTAATAGCTAACTGTTCCACTGATGTTCGGATGATATTAAATTGCGGTTTACCCTAAACAGTCGGTAATAGCATATTACTGTCTTTGTTCCACTTCAATCTTCAATAATGTTGTGTTATGATTGTGTTTGTTCCGGGAAACTCTGCAAGTATTGTTGCATGCTTTTTCTAGCTCCTATCCTCCCTTAGAAACAATAGCTGTTGATGAAACAGGGAAATAGAGTAACCCAGTTGAAGATGACTACTGCAGATAAATTGTGCAGGTTCTACCTGTAGAACCGACTGTTGTAACATCCTTCTTGCAAGATTGAAATTTCACGCTGCAGCAGCATTGATATGAATTGGCAAAAATAAAAAGTTATTGAAGGGAGTGTACAAATTGAAGTACACTGTTTATCTCATTTACTGCGTGTGGTACTCATTACCGAAACTTGCACTATTTTTGCCAAATCTCAAAATTTGTGAAGGATGCAATTTTTACTGAATGGTAATAAATTTATAAAATACATGCTCATTTGAAGGAAATTAGTGTGCGCTCCAAGGGGCTTGTAGAGCGCATAATTTGTTTTGGTGACTTTGAAAAGGATGCTTCTTTTCAGTCGCCGCCACTCACTCAAGCATCTCATATCTCAGAACTTGCACAATTGAGAATATTTGACTCCCGAAACTCTAAATTCTGGTGGCATTAATTTCATAATTTTTTTTGTATCTTCACTAATTTTCTACAAGCACTATTAGCCCACCCTCACTAAATGGGATAATCAGTGTAGTAGACCTACTGCTTTGCAAATATTTGGTATCAAAAGCATTACTTAAATGGACAGCAGGATGAAGCTACATGTAAGAGAGTAAATGTTATCCTCTAGCCCTTTTAATGGTCCACGCAAGAAATGAAATGAATGGATACAATTTTCAAAGTTTAAATGTTTTTGGGCTGAACTAGATCTTGAGATTCATGTTAAAGTTTGATTGCTTGGGTTGTTATACCATGCGCCGTCCATCATGCATAGTGCCTTTGTTTTTATGGGGCCAAGTTGTTGTTAGTACTGTAGCAACCTCCTATGGGCCATTTATTTCTCAAATTCTTTGGCTCCAATGGAGTTTGTAGCTAGAGTGTGTGTGTGTGTGTGTGTGTGTGTGCCATTTTTCAAATTCAACAATTTCATTTGAGCTTACCTCTACTTGACCCATACTACATGCATTTGACCAAATACATCTGTCATAGCGATCATCATGTATCTGTGCACATTATTGTGGCATGTGGAGCAAGGGCCAATGTTATCCATATCAACATGATAGTGGCTAATTCGCAGTTGTTCGTTTGCAGTTCTTCAAAACTACTCATATCACCAATTTTCACATTTATTTTGCCTCTTGGGTACGTTAACCTCAAATATTCAAACCATCCAATTCTTTGGTCAAACTCTATATATTCACTTCATTTCTTGTGTATTGTAGCCTAAATGGTTAAAGATAGATTATAAGCTTAATAAGGTGGACTTCTCAATGAGCCCCATCTTATATTTTTTTGAAATAGCAACGAAAATTTGTTGCTCAAGGTACCTTAACACCATAGAGGTGGGTTAATATATACGTAAATTTTCATTTCCAGTTGGGCGCCATTTCATCACCATTTTATAAGTTGAACCTTCTTGAGTCATTCCCAAGCATATGGAACTAATTGCTTGCAAGTAAGGAAGACGAGCCTATTAAATTACATTTACTTCCAAGAAAGTTTGGCCGCTTTTGATGTCCAATAAACTGCAGAAAAGTTTCAGTCAATTAACAAATTTGTCAAATCCAATTCATAAGAATGAGATCAAGTTGACAAAATGTCTATTTGCAACGAAATTTTCTTACTAAGTGGTTAAATAAGTATGCAAAAAGTGATTAATATCGAGCATGTGTTGCAAATAATCAAACTTGGAGGCTATCCCAACCAATGAGCCATTTTCTCGATCCTTAGAATAATGTTAAGTTAGTAGCATTCGTGTTTGGAGAAAGTTATTGTACCAATTCATACTCAAAATTAGGTGTCTGAATACCATCATACCATCTACCTTAGGTACACTGCCAAAAGAAACTGCAATTGAAAACCAAGTTAATCACTCAAATAGAGCCTGCTGCTCTTCCAAGTGTATGAAGCTCGCAGGGAGGTACAATCCGGGAAAATGTGGCGGCCTTAACCTGAACCAAGTAAGTGATCACACATATGAACCTGCCGTTACAACAATTGTAAGAAGATCACTTGCAAAGCAGAGAACTTGACTTCATTCTTGAATGCATGCCTGCTTCCCTTGCATCCACGATCCAAGTGTCCGCAATCCGCAGGTGTTACGGCCACTGTAAGTCCAGCAGCTCACATGAGCACCACTTGTCCCTCCCAACTTAGTAACACTTGAAGCTGTCATTTCTGCATGTCGGGAGTGATGACGATGATGATCAAAATTTCCTTTTTCTCAAATTTATTACGAGGCGGCTCCTCACCTTTTAAATGAGCGGATCCACATTCGTCTTCCTATCACTTTCCACACGTGCTTTGTTATCTTGCTCAGACTGGATAGTGGCGATTGAACGTTTGAGCATTGTTGAGAAACATTTTCAAGAGTTCTGAGGAGTTTCCATCAGGGTCTAATAGGTTGACACATTTTTTTGTTCCCGGCAAATTACAAGATGTCTGGAAAGAGCGACCTGGATGCGAGGGCCGCCGCCGGTGAGACGGTGGTTGAAGGAGGCACAGGCGGCAAGAGCCTCCAAGCCCAGAAAAATCTTGCTCAGGGTAATTCATATTTTCTCAAAGACATTTTACATGCACTAGATAGCACCCATTTCTTCAGCTCTGTGGTTAGTTATTCGAAAAGACATGCATAGTTTTGTTTCTTGTAGGAAGTCGAAAATCTGCAAAATTGATTAAGCTGAAAATATGTGTTGCTTTGTTTAAGTGCAACAAGTTTCGCCCTTGAAGGATTTCCAATGTGGCACAGATCCTTATAATGCATTAAGTTTTTTGTGTTGAGGAAATGCGATCCCCTTTCAATTCAAGGAACCATCTGAAATGCTCCTTGTGTATATAGAACTACGTATAATCTGAGGTGTGGTACAAAACATATATATATATAATGTCGTAAATCAATTTTCTAGTGTAACATTTCCATAGAAGGGAGTTTAGCAGCCTTTTGCATGGTTGGCTTGCGCTGGTGCAGGACGTAGCAAGGGCGGGCAGGCTCGCTCCGAGCAATTGGGCCATGAAGGATACCAGGAGATGGGCAAGAAGGGAGGATCGGCCACTTCTGAGCAGTCCGGAGGCGATGCCGCTGCCGCTGCGGGTCGTGAAATCGATGAGTCCAAATTCACATTGTAGGAGGTCTATCAATCAGCACAGGACCGATCCCAACAACCTTTTTGACGTCAAGTTTCGTCTTGCCACGAGGAAGAACTTAGAGAGATTTTGTGAATATGACCACTGGAATGTAAGATTGTACAGGTTTGTGTCAGTTTGACAAGGCATGACCTTCAACGTCGGAGTTGTATGGTCGTCCGTGTCACTTTTTAGGGAGTGGATTTGAGAAACAACGTTTTGACAGGAAATATGTCGATACATGTACAGGCTGTGAAAACTCAGTTGAAATCTGCCTCTTTAAATATAAGTTTCCGAAAATTTGTTTTCCATTTGCATTTTGAGTGGTTTATCCTAAGCAGAACGCTGTCCCGATCTCTTTTCCATGGCCGTTGTTCGCAAAACACAGTATCCATGAGAAGACGCTAAAATAGATGCTATGAATATGAAAATGATAATCAAAATGAATATGGATAACTCTGATCATGGTATATATCTTTATGAAGGTTGGGTGTTGTAATGTCATTGCTTTTAAAGTAGAACATTCGTGCACTTACGTGAATTCGATCCTTATAAAAAGTAGACAAAAGTATATGTTTCGTGCAGGTTTAAAATGTGGAAATGTAGCATAATCCTTTATGGATATCACTGATCAATGTCGCACCCAAACAGAATATTTAAAAAGTTTGAAGTTTCGTAAGTATCTTAGCCTTCAAATGACTAATATTTGTGACATCTGAGTAGACTTAATGAGGAAATTGTCGTCTACCAAACGTAATCGGTCACGTGGCCACAACTTGCATTGAACTTCATGAAAGTGTACAAGATAGAAATACACTTTTTCCGGCGTAATGAAACTCCAGGGATACAGCTGCACACCGCATTCCGCTTGCGACTGCAATAAGTTGACTTAACCTTCCCGCACCGCTCTCCACTTGTCATCTTGCACGTACATTTATCAGGATTTTTTTACTACAGAAGAATGATGATTGCAACCATTAAGTTAGGCTCGAGTCGTTCATACGATTGCCGGTGCCTTCGTTTCTGCGTCTGTCTGGAGTTTGGGAGTAGAGTAATTGCAAGCAAAGTGTCAGGTTCTTAATACTCCAGTGGGGCTTAAATCATCTCTCTCAGCTGTGCCTACCCGTTCTAAAAGCAAATAGAACCTTGAAAAGGGGGGGATGGGAAACCCCAACACGTACATTCTTTAGTCCACCAGACTTGCAGCGCTGTGCTTCTCATCCTTCAGATGCAGACACTCTTTTGGCACCACATTTCGGTTGAATGTGAAGAGTTTAACGTCCGGATATAAGTCACTGGCCTTGAAGCGAAGCTTGGATTTTTCGCTGATCAGAAGTTCAGAAGCTCTGACGTCAATGAGTACCCTAAATGAGCAGATCATTTAGTGCACTCTGGAATCCTGGCGGATGTTGTTCCCAAGATTTGACAGTAGGATACTTGTAATAAGGAGGTTCGTTCATCCAAGCAGCACAAAAACTGTGATTTTGAGGTGTACCGGATTGTGAGGATTCCCGGGAGATTGAATTCTATGCCATCGCTTTTTGAAGTAGGGTGGGTGGGTTGGGTGCGCATGCTTTGGGCATCTTCAATTCTCCGCCATCGATCACTCTTCCAACCCTTCTGTAGCGCAAATACTCAAACACATTCTTGCGCCGAAGATAGTCTCATTATTTCATTTTCATCAAGCTTGACGATTGATTTTGCATACTCTTGCTGGTTATGCGATTCTTCATTTGGGAAGTTTTCGACTGTCACTAACAGCCGGTTCTCCAGGTTCATTGAACCTGGGCCATTTTGGGTGCAACATGGCCCCACCTAAGAGGGCAGAACCGGTAACGTGGCATCACACTTGCAAAATCGTTATTTATTTATTTATTTGTTTATTTAATGCCCCCCCCCCCCCAAAGGGATGTCAATCAATCACACAAAGTGTAGGAATGAAGCTAAGATAGAGGCTGCTTAAACCAAGCTTTTGGCTAATTTAACCTATATATATCATCCTAATTGTATAAGTGAATTGGAATGAATGATGATTTAATTTAGCAAATGGAAATGCATTTTCATAAAAGAATTAAAAAATAATTTCACCACAACATGAATATAGTAGGCAATATTTTTCGGAACATGTATTACACTAAATATGATATTTAGTGTGACTAATTCTGATTGTTTTGCTCAAAACTAATTGTAAATTGTAGTGTAGTGTCACCAACACTACAACACATGTTCTTGGGATGAAATCAGGAAAATTGGATGAAACTAGCACATTTGTTGTCAATTTTCCTCTAAACCTTATGGACCCATCCACCTTTACTTCGAAATTATTTATAGCCTTTTTAAATGTACACAGTAGAGAAAAATAATACCTCTCCCTCAAATATACTATGTACGCTAATGTCTCAAGTAGTCTGGGTTGGGGTTCGCAACGTCTACATATTTTCATCTCGGAAGTCCAAGGCATTGGACTTTCATCTTTGTGAAACAAAGTTTATTTATGTGGTTCTAAGAATATCACTTGGTGTAAGACAACCCCTTGTCTAAGGGCCACTTCACACACGAGACTAAGAGCCCGTGACCATTACACTCCAAGCACTCTCATTGGTGGAAAAGGCGGAGCCGGTCCAAGTTCACTTCACATTATGCTTGAGGGACCAACGGAGTCAATTAATGCAAGATGGATGTAAAGTCTACATGGATTCCTACGTGGTATCAAATGGACCATGTTTCATGGTCACTTGGACTATTCCCATAAACCACCCCTTTTGGAGGTAGGGGTAGGCCTAACACAAAACCAGGAGACCATGGCACTCCAAACGCTCACAATTGTTGATTTATTCTATTTGATCATCTGTGAGGACCCACATGAATAGAAATTCATTAAAATAGCATTTGGTTGAGGGCCCGGGTCACATATGACTTCACACTACACTTGAGGATCCATGACCCACATGACATGATTTTGGAGGTGTGTTGGGACAACCTTTAGACATTTTCTTCGAGGCTCTCACAATTTCATTGTCACAGCTCTTGGCTTGTGTGTGAAGTGGCCCTAAGGGGTCTTAATTTTATCATAACTAAGATTCAGATTGATAAACTATTGACTTTGTATATATATGTTTAGCTACCCACAACTAACATGCCTTAAGTCTTAATAAGGGCGGCCATGAGCACTTCCAGTCCCACCCACCCGTACAAGGGACTTCATAAAGAGCCTTTGTGGCATTTTCCTCTTCCTTTTTTGTCTATCCTCTTGAGGATCTTGATGGTTGTGGCTCTTGGCTTGTAGAATATGTATTTTAAAATTTTGGTTTGTGCGAGAGTTGTTTGTGGCTATTGGATTATGCTTTGAAGAGTTTTTGATTTGTGTTCTTAGTTGTTGTAATCCTGCATTTGCATTCTTGGAGCAATTGTATTTATTTGTAGTACCTTAGTGACCTCTCTTAATTTATTAACTTAGAACCATTCTTGAATCTCTCAAAGTCTTCTAATTTTGAATCATTGTCGAATGTCTCTCTTAGATTCTTCACTTAGAACCATAATTAGAAATCTCTTAGTTTCTTGACTCTAAACAACATCAACTTTTCTCTTAGTCTCTAAACTTTCTCTTTGGTATAACTTACTCAAAACTCTTTTTTTCAATCATGAACCTCTTTTAGTCTTAAAAAAACACAATACAAAACAACACAACAAAACACAGTAAAACACAAAGTAGTGTTGATAAAAAAAAATTGGTAGTTTGTTTTCTTCTAATAACCTAACATGGAGAAATAATATTTCATGAGTAGTCTCATTAAACATGAGTCATATGTCCATGGTCGTAGGGTACCCCATGACCGTGTGTACTAGTCAGGCAACACTGCCCAAAATATTTTCAAATTGTGGATTTTTTATACAAGTAGTACTTATAAAGTTTTATTTACTACCCGTAAATTTATTTTTATTGAACTTAATTTTTTTAGAGTTAAGGTCAAAACTAGATCGTAACTTAGTAACTTAACATATATACGCAACTTAATTAGGATTTATTGACTAACATGTATGGGTATAATATATACCAAACAATCTCACTAGTTATAACTTATCTAAAAGGAATTTTATGCCAAAAAATGAACTATGTCTAGGGTCCTGAGTACTGATGAGGTGTTCCCAAGTATGAACACGTGGCCATTACTCCAAACTCTATGCATAGCTGAGTTTGGGACGTGGTTTGGGATTGGTGGAGAATGGTACGGAGGGAATCGAACTTAGGTTTCCGAGTTCATCATTGGTAACAAGTAAACAACTAACATGTGGGAACGAGTACATTATACATTGTATTTAGTGTCACCAATGACATTTGTCTTCCTCAATAGAGTTATCCTTTAATTCAAATGAGTTTGGTAGGGAGTTTCTTACAAAACCTTCCATGTTTGGCAAGCTTGAGGTGCATGCGTTGCTAAAATGAGTTTGCTAAAATTGAGGGTCAAACTCATTTTAGCAACGCATGCACCTCAAGCTTGCCAAACATGGAAGGTTTTGTAAGAAACTCCCTACCAAACTCATTTGAATTAAAGGATAACTCTAATGATAACTATAAATTTTATCTATGATTCTTGTGGGGACCTTCGATGAGGTGACAACATAGCCCGCCACTCTTCATCTTGTCAACAAGAGCCAAATGATTCGGAACCTTACAAGGTGGCAAGAGAGGTTCAAGGCATTGCAAGACAACCAACGTTTGTAACGTTCTCAAATATTATGAGATTCAAGAGGCATGTTCCTCCCAACCTTAGAGCTTATATACTAGATACTACTATGAGTTGAGGCCACCTCCAACTAGTAGTTAAGTATATGCTAGCAAGCTCTCCTTCCATGCCTTTAGGATAATTCTAAGTGCACTTAACTAATGATCGTTACTTACGAGGTAGAACCAAGTGTAAAACCATAGCTTCAACTAGTTAACTCCCTTTACCTTTAGGACTGCTAGAGCACTCAGGGTAGCACCTTTAGTCTTCTAGTAAAGGAGTCCTAGTTGAATGAGAGGTTGTAAATAAACAATAAACAATAAATATGTAATACACGTTACACACCTCCCCACTTAGGAATGAACGTCCGCGTTCATGAATGATCCCAAATCGTAGTGCATCAAGACAAATATAGTCAAGACCACCACTAATTTAAGCGAGCCATGGGATCTGTATCTGTACCATGCTCCATGCCAATTGGCAGGGTGAAACAAGTTAATAATAACACCCCGTTTATAGGATCTTGTGCAAGCCTGAAAGAACAGAAGGCGCCTATCCCGAAGATACCTTCCGCCTCAAACGTTTTTGCGCAGCTGGGGCTTCGTGGTCACGCTTAACATCATGGCGTGTAAGTCTGTCCTCAGACTTTGCTACCGCATCCCAGTACTCCTTGAGGACTTCTACACTCAAGTTGCATTCGGGCTCCCATGAATTATGCTCAAGTGCATATCCGAGCCATTTGATAAGATAGAATTTCTTGGGGCGAGAACGAGACCCTCTATCTTCGTGTGAAAGCACGCGTTCTACTTCATAAGATGCATCTTCCTCAAAGATTGGCGGAGGGGGAGGTTGTACCCTGCCATCGGTCACATAAGGCCTAAGAAGTGACACATGAAAGACATCGTGGATCTTAAATGTATCTGGCAGTTGCACGCGGTATGCTACCACCCCTATCCTTTGCACCACCCGAAATGGGCCAATCCACCTTGGTAAAAACTTTTGAGCTCCGATCCTGGGACCTTCAACTTAATGTTGGCAGTACTTACTAGCACTTGCTGGTCCACTTCGAACGAGACCTCTCGTCGGTTCTTGTCAGCATAGAACTTTTGTCGTTGTTGCGCAGCAATGAGATGTTTCTTGGCCTCGCCAATCACATGTGTCATATGCTCGACAAAATTTTGCGCAGCAGGGACTTGACACCTGCTGTTCCCACTAATTGGTGTCCGGGGCTGCTGACCATAGTTCAGGACAAACGGAGTATTCCGTACAAACTCTTGCCAAGAGCTATTATATGCAAATTCAACTACTGCAAGGAATTCATCCCAATCATTTTGCACTGGGTTGACATAATACCGCAACATATCCTTCATGATACGGTTTACCCGTTCCGTCTGCCCATCAGTTTGAGGATGGAATGCGGTGGACATGGCCAACCTTGTCCCCAAAAGACCATGCAACGCATCCCAAAACCTACTTGTGAATCTAGCGTCCCTGTCGCTTAGGATTACCCTGGGTAGACCATGCAACTTATATACATGATCGCGGAATAACCTTGCCGTACCTTCAGCAGTAACGTGTGTGGTGGTTGGCATAAAGTGGGCCATCTTGGACAACTTATCCACGCACACAAATATGGCATCATAACCATTAGCAGATAGAGTCAATCCAGAGATAAAATCCATGCTCACTACTTTCCAATTTCTATCAGGAATCTCCAATGGTTGTAAAAGGCCTGCTGGTTTAAGAGTAGGGGCCTTACTCCTTTGGCAAATTTCACAAGATTTTATATAGCTTCTGATGGACCCATGCATCTCACGCCACCAAAAGTTTACTCGCACCCTATTATACGTCTTAGTTACCCCTAAATGACCGCCATACATTACATCATGATATTCACGGAGTAAAAATGACCTGATATTCGATCCTTGGAATGACACATCTGGAATCACAACCGCCTTTTCATACCACCAGATGTGATTCTCATAAACAAAATGTTTCAGATCGTGCGGGTTCGAGAACCAAGGATCAAGAGCATACCCGACAATGATAGTTTGATATAACTTCTAATCACTGACGAACTCCGGGTACCCCTTCGGATTGTTGTCTTGCTCAACAGGATCACCTCGCCTAGCGTCTGCAGCCACCATTTGAAGGACCGAATTACTTGGAGTAGACCGCGGTGCCATCAAGGCTGGCTGGTCACCCGGGTCTAGTGGATTCCGACTCAAAGGATCTGCCATATTAATCCTTCCTGGTCTATACATCCATCTATAGACAAAATTTTGCTCCAAGAACTCCAACCACCGAGCTTGATGCCTTGATAACGTCTGTTGTGTTTTTAAATACACCAGAGGATTATGATCTGTGACGATCGTGCAATCTGCACCCTCTAGGTAACACCGCCAGGTTCGCATGGCATGCACAACTGCTGCAAGTTCTTGTTCACCAGTAGTGTAATTTCTCTCAGCGGGAGAAAATTTCTTACTCTCAAAAGCAATGGGTTTACCTCCCTGAAGTAAGACAGCCCCTGCTCCGAATAAAGAAGCGTCACTAACGACCTCAAATGGCTCCCCTAACTTGGGTAAGGTCAGAACTGGTGCATGTGTTAAAGCATACTTAACATTCTCAAAAGCGCGTTCACACTCGTCAGTCCAAATGTACTTGACTATGCTTCGCGTCAAAGAAGTCAAAGACGCAACCAGAGTGGAATATCCATGTATGAATTTGCGGAAGTAATTGCAAAGCCCCAAGAAGGATCGTAATTGTCCAACTTCAAGAGGTCTATGCCACTTGGCCACAGTCTCAATTTTCTTAGGATCCACCTTGATGCCCTCCTTGCCAACAACATGTCCTAAATAATGCAATTCATTCTTTCTAAAATGACACTTAGACATCTTTGCATAAAACTGATTCTCTCGTAGAATTTGAAGTACTTGTGCCAAATGACTGACATGTTCCTTCTCGTTCTTTGAAAAAATTAAGATGTCATCTAGATATACAAAAAAAAAATTCCAATGAACTTGTGAAAAACACGATTCATTATTCCTTGAAAAGTTGCTGGTGCATTGGTCAATCCAAAACTTAATATTTTCAATTGGTAATGACCAAACGGTATTCTAAACGCCGTCTTAGGAGCATCCTCCTCGGATATCATAATCTGGTGATAACCTTGTGTCAAATCAAGAGATGAAAATACTGTAGAGCCGGCTAACTAGTCAAAAAGATCATCAATACGAGGCAACGGATAACGATTCTTTACCGTTTGCTTATTAAGTGTCCGATAATCCACCACCATTCGCAACGCTCCATCATTTTTCTTGACGAACAAGATGGGAGACCCATAAGGCGATGAACTAGGTTCTATCCATCCATTTTCCAAATACTCCTTGATATGTTTTTTGGCCTCCTGCAACTCGAGAGGACTCAACCTATAGATCGGCCTAAAAGACGGCTTGCCATCTGGCTCTAAAGGAATAGTATGGGCCATTTTCCGCTTTGGAAGTAACCCTGTAGGTATGGGCTGAAAAACATCAGCATATTCCTCCAACACTATGGCATAAGGTGTTGCCACTGTGTCCTCTACGTCATCTCCAACCGCGGTCAACTAAACTAAGAATGACGTTGCTCCCTTCTGAATTGACCGTTTAAACTGCATGGCGGTGAGTCTATGGGGATTTGGACTCTAACATTGCACTGGGTTCACATGCAGTGTCATTTTACGGCGGCCCTTATACAACACGCAACATTCAGATGTAAAATCCAAACGTGTATTGTGCTGCACTAACCAATCATTGCCCAATATCAAATCAATGCCTTCACTTAACTTTGCCACCAGGCAAGTAATTTGGCTTTAATATTGTTGTATTCTAACATGAACTTTAATCTTGCCGTCCGTTTGGACTTCATCACCATTATCTAATACCAGTGTGTTACTGTCATTTTTCACTTTTAACCTGAAGGTCTTAACAAAACCAGAACTCACAAAGCAATGTGATGCGGCACTATCCATTAATACAGATGCATCCTGATGAGCTACTTGCCCTGAGAAACTCATCAACAGTTGAGAAGACAGAGTGAGCTGATTCAACACACGTGGCCTAGGTTCATCCAAATAAACATGCCACTGTATTGAGTTTGATTCAAATTGATGGATCAACTTAAATCTTGGTAGAGTTTTCTTAAGACTTTTTGCTTTACGTTTATCAACAATAAAACAAGCACTGGTCTCATAGGGCGCTCCCTCTTTACCGTGCAAATAAGATCTCAAGAAACTTTGCAAATCATCCACTGATGGTATAATCAATGAGAACGCTCCATAAACTTTGGAGTTCACATCTAACACATCACTGAGTGGGAGTAACGGAGTTGGCAAAATAATGTCTTTATTCAAAATATCAGACACAATTACATTAAATTGCTAATTGACTAAGCCCTGAATCACTTCCAAAGCATCACTAGGCAAATCAAAAACACCCTCCGAAACTTGAATAGCTCCTGACACTAGCCCATTGCTTAAGTGTCGGACTTGTGAAAAGATTTCTTGCCTTTCTTTGCAGGTTGCTGCTCAGCACTCTTCTTGCCATCAGGACAATCTCTAGCCAAGTATCCTTCCTAGCTTGTGACATTGAAAACAAAGACCATCCTTTTTGTCAGTGCTTATTGCCGAAGGGGCCTCCCCTTTACCCTGCTTACTCTTCTTGTAAAAGGCGGAAGAGCGGCCTTCAGAGCGGCGAGACTTGTTGTCTCTAATCGGCCCTGTGTGGCCATTAGTCTTGACAACCGGTACATCAAAATGAGACTTATCATTGTCCCGTTCTTTTGCATTTTGTGTGTACGTAGCGTCTATAGTCACTGCATAATTGATGAGACGCTTGATGTCCTCCCATGGCCCACCATCGCCCTTAGGATCCACCAAGACCTTCTTGCGGATATCCTCCTTGAGCCCTGATATGAATCTCTCAATCTTATCTCCCCGGAAGACAGGATTTTTAGTAATGTGTGAGCACAACTGCTGAAACTCATTTGTATAGTCCTCAACAGAACCTTTCTGTTTAAGAACACGAAGCTTGTTCTGGGCTACCAACTCCTGATTGACACTGCCATAAGCAGTGAGTAATGTATCATAGAAGTTATCCCAGAGCTGCGGATCTTTCTTATCCACTGCCAGCTCCAATGCAAGCATATCCCAATGTTGTGACACATTGGTTTCCAGATATGTTGATGCAATTGTGACCCACTCCTCAGGAGCAATCTGGCGTGCAACCAAGAACTTTTTCATCTGGTTGAGCAAAGCCAGAATGGTAATTTTGGACTTATCCTTGAACCGTTCCGACTTGCCAGCAGCTGTGGTGGACTTAGAACGGTCCCCCTCATTATACTTCTTCAAGAGTTGGACATGGCATTCCAATGCTTCCAAGCGATTGGAATGCGTGTTCACAATCGAGAAGGTTATTTCACCTTGCTGCTCTACACGCTGAAATTGACTTAAGTCATCAATCAATTTCCCATTGCAGTAATCATGAATAGCTTGGACCACCAAACTACGGATACTTGCATCACTCGGTGAAGAGGATGTGCCAATCGGGAAAACCTGGTTAGGACTATCCTCCCTTGACGGTCCAGAAGTGTCCATATCCTCGATGGCCATAACATAAACACACAAGATACAATGCCAAAAATTTGCGGGACTGCTCACGCGGTCCTGTACAATAAAAACCAAAACAGGAGACAAAACAATTCTACCCCCCAGTAGCTTTCCCCAACAGAAAAATTAACCTCGTGTCTGAGAGCCACAGGAGACGATGTAACTCTCCTGTGCGACGCTCACTGCCCAGGCAGCAGGCTGCCTCCCTCTGCTAGGCCGGAAGGAGACGAGACGAGACGAGGTGAGACGCGACCCCCCAGGATCGCAACACCCTCCAGAAAAATTACCAGCATAACAATTACACAGCGGAAGTTAATAAAAACCCAAATGAAAACAAGGTACAAGAGCGCCGGCTCTGATACCAATGCAACGTTCTCAAATATTATGAGATTCAAGAGGCATGTTCCTCCCAACCTTAGAGCTTATATACTAGATACTACTATGAGTTGAGGCCACCTCCAACTAGTAGTTAAGTATATGCTAGCAAGCTCTCCCTCCATGCCTTTAGGATAATTCTAAGTGCACTTAACTAATGGTCGTTACGTACGAGGTAGAACCAAGTGTAAAACCATAGCTTCAACTAGTTAACTCCCTTTACCTTTAGGACTGCTAGAGCACTCTAGTCTTCTAGTAAAGGAGTCCTAGTTGAATGAGAGGTTGTAAATAAACAATAAACAATAAATATGTAATACACGTTACACATTTTGTAGCACATGTTGGTGTCTTTGGCATTCAAGTGTTAAGGAATATGTTGGAGAACATTCATGACCATGAGGAGTAGATGTTCAACTTGGGAACTTTTGAAGGGCAAGGCATATACGAAAAAAGGGTAGGTGGACACGAAAGAGTCGAAGTTGAATACAATGGCCAAGTGGCAGAGGATGAGGAAGTAGAGTAGCCACAAGAAGATTTAGGTGTCTTTCTTGCGTGAAGGGTTTCATGTTCTTGGAGGTCAAAGTTGTGAATGGTTCTCAAGTACCTAGATTTTGGTTTGCATATAAAGAAACAATGTGCCATGTAAAATTCTGACATATAAATTGAGTTATGAGTGTGTACCTTGGAAATAACAAATATAACATGTAGTGATTTGGGTTTGTAGTGATAAGAAAGTAGGTTTTGATTTGCGCAAGAGGCTGTATTTTTGTGAGGCATTGCTCAGATAGTTGAGCGTTGGTTGCTAAGCATTGCAGTGCAACTTGAAATAACAATTCAAAAAAGTTGATGTAACTATTGCCATGTATTGTGGGAGGTAACTTTAGAAAGCTTGGCCGGTGACGGTCAAAACCTAGTGGGTTGCCATAAGAACTTCTATCACTATGGAGGCAACTTCCCACTACCTAGCAATTGTGGGTCATTCTTTGAAAAGTAGACAAAAGAACATGGCTATGGCTCTACACTGAATTGAGGCTCTTGATTGTTGATACCACTTTCACCTTCATGGAGGCAACCTTGGAAGATATGGCCATTGGTGACCAAGCACATGATTTGTGCCTCCAAGACTAGGTGTGAAGGTGGAAATTTGGATTATCGTAAACCCTAATCCATACCATTGTTGGCTCAAGCTAATCAATGAGGCAGAAGGGGCTTTGTGCGAATATTGTGGAGTATCATGGGATGTTTAAGGGATTAGGTTATGTGTTTAGGAACATGTTTGGTTAGGAACATGTGTGTTTAAAGCCGGCATGTTCTTGCAAGAACCACAAACTTATTTAGAAAATAATGTTTTGTGAGACAAACTTTAAAAACTTGGTTGTTGACGGCCAAGGTCATGATCTTTGGTTTGGGGCTTGGTCCAGTACGACTAGTACAAAAAATTACATACAACAATTAACGAGGATATAGTTTCACTTAGACAAAGTCACGTAATTGGGAAGAAAAACATCAAAAGCTTGGCTGGTGATGGCCAAGACCTTCTAGGCGTGTGAGGCAACCTAGCGATAATTGGTTGTTGCCGGCCAAGGTCTAATATGGTGATGCAATAGTAATACACAAGTTGTATAGCAAGGGTCAGGTTTTTGACATCGGATACGTACTCCCCTGCGAGCCGTCAATGAGGTAGCCCTAAAAGATATGGCCGGTGACAGCCAAAGACATATTCTTTGCCTCAAGGTATAGGTGTTTGAATGGGGGTCATGTATTTCTTAGAGAATCAAACTAAACGGTCCTTGTCTTAGGCCAATCAAGACTTGTTAGGCAACTTGACACTTTACATTTTGCGTGAACATCTAAGTTTGAATGTTCTGTGAGGTAAGGAAAACTTAGGCAAAAACCGCCAATTCGCCTTTTCATGCCACTTTTACATCTGACCATTTTGCATCCATGCATGAACCATTCTTTTCCTAGTCTAGTGCATTATCAACACCAAATAATATCAGGTCATAGTTTCAACATTACACTTTACACTAAACTAAAAAATATCATGTTATGGAGATTAGTTAGGGTATCGATTTTAAATGTTATTGGTTGATACCCTTACCAAGGCATTGAACCCAACTTAATTAGCGAAACATGAGTGTATATTTTCATATAACAATACTCCACATGGTATAATTAGATTAAAATGTTTTCCATTACAATTTAATACTTTTAATTTAAGTGTTTGGATTGCCACAATAGAGTGCCACAATCAAAATCTTGATTTTGTGGACGAAAATATGTGCATGATTTTTAACAAAAAGAAGATAAATACAAAAAAATTATATATGAGCAATCCAACAAGCGAGGTACATCATCATGCCTCGGGGGGTTCACTCCCTTTTATATTTTGCATACACGTGCGTTCGGGACCTATTTATTGGGGGGGTTATTTACCTTGCAGAAAAGATTATAAGATGATGGTATTTTACATGTAAAAATCTTGAAAATATTATATGTGATGGTATTTTACATGTAAACGTGTTTCACTGTTTTAAAATCCCCTATTTTACATGTACATTTTTTATAAAATTTATCTACAATGAATATATTGGACTCCATTTTTTATCGCACGTTGTTCTACGATTTTCGCCAGTGAACCCCCCCGCGCATCATGCACACCCTATTTCCCACTTTGCCTCAATACTTTTTGAAATTAACAATCCAAGCTCATCATGTGTACATGCTTTCTGGTTTTCTTTGAAAATTAGTGAAAGAGGACATGGAGGGCCTACTTACCAACTTGCAACCTACCCTCTATAACAAACTCTATCCCACTCACCCGATAAACTCATCTAAAATTTATTACTAGATGAGCTTAGACGTTGCGAATCCCTTGCCCAAATAATACCCCTTCCTACACTCACGTTAGTGACCGGTTGAAGTTCAAGACCTCAGGAAAATTGCCTATCGTTTTATAGGAATCTATAGAAAATACCTCAAATCAATAAAGAGAAAGCGAAAGATGTCAACATGTAACCGGTCGGAGTTGGAAACACTCGGATCTCGATGCTGATGCCCAGAAATCTTCCCGGACACTGGGAATGGAAGGGCTGACGTCGAACTTAAGATACCTTAACTTGCACTGAACTCCAGTCGGAGGAATGTCTGGCAGTACAAGAATTGGGGGGGTGGAAGTTCACTTTATTCCTCCAGCATAAACTCTAAGAATATGCCACTTGCACGGGCAATTGCCAATTTGCAATTCAATCTTCCCCGACCACTCTCCACTTGTCATCCTCTAACCTAACTCAGAGACTTCTCAGGAAATTCTGGAGGCGGAATAGCAACTATTTCAACTTAAGCTTAACTCAGTATCTTAAGCATTCGCTCATACCATTCTCGGTTTTCCTTCTCTCTGGATCTGTGTGATGTCGTTTTGGAGTAGACTCGGAGTAATTATTTGCAAGCAAATGTCAGGTCAAAAATTCTTGAGTTGGTCATCTCTCCAACTGTGCCTACTCATGTGACTCTTTACTGTGTGCATTGTAAAGTTTTGTAGATTGGTTCAACAAATTTGGGAAGGTGGCATGCACGCTTCGTGAGTCCACATTAAGATCTTCCTTCTGCAATTTGCGAACGCTGGCAAGCTTGACTTGGAACTGGGATGATGACATTCCGTATTCCTTTTAGTTCCTCATTGGATCAATGGGAAGTGAAAAGTATTGCTACATAGATAGGTTGATTCATTGGAATGGGTGTCACAAAGTCGAATGTCGTTGCGATTGTATGCATTTCGCTACTCATGGTCACGGCGATTGCTGCGTTCCCAAGTTCTTCTCTTCCCTTAAGCAATGTCGGAGTTGGCTTCAACAATAAGTCTTCTTTCAAGATCGCCATGTTCGCTGACTTGCACTTCGGAGAAAATGCATGGGAGGCATGGGGACCTGCCCAGGATGTCAATTCCACCGCCGTAATGTCCAAGCTACTCGATCAAGAATCACCAGGTGCGATCAAACCACATGCGCCTCTGTTCTCCAGAGTTCAAATTTAGTTTAAAAAAAAATCGAAAGCTCATACAATCAGTCTTTTTCGATACAATTACCCAATTTGCACACTGCACAAAGAATTAAGCAACCTAAGGTGGTCATCAGCTGGGTAATTAGAGAAGACACTAGTAGAAACAGGTGGACGGCTG
Organism: Polytrichum commune; assembly: GCA_950295325.1. NCBI lineage: Eukaryota > Viridiplantae > Streptophyta > Polytrichopsida > Polytrichales > Polytrichaceae > Polytrichum > Polytrichum commune. The sequence goes on from OX485807.1 coordinate 46,858,535, forward strand.
ACACATAATTTGACTCGCATTTGACATATTTTAAGTGAATTGACCTATGTCAGATTTGATAACTCATATTGACACAAATGGTGCTCGCGTGAAATTGAAATGTAAGCCATACATCTGTTTGCTACTTGTGAGGTCTTGGGGGATTTGAGCATTACGGAAACTCCATGTTTGTTGTGGTAGATTTTGTCGTCTTTCTGGGGGACGTGATCACGGCAAACAATTTGCCCAACCACGATGCTACCAAGCATTGGCAGCATGCTCTTGCGCCCACGGTGGATCGGATGATTCCCTGGGCATCGTTGTTCGGAAACCATGACGACGCAGCATTCGAGCCGTCTTTATCATGGTTCGCCCTCTCAGGCATGACCCTGATCCATTTACTCTGCTCGCCTTCACTCATTCCTACACCGTGTCCTGCAGCATACTTCATTCTTCAAAGATACATCGAAGGGTCATCGTTGCACTGCTTCTATAGAAAGTCTCTTCTAATTCAGGGTTTTAGGTGTTTCAGCAATGATGATGGCTTGTATTGTCGTATTTCGTGCATTGAAATTTCCAAATTGTCGGATAGAAAAAGCGGATGCAATCTGTTTGTGCTTGCTTCTCAACACAAGAAGAGAGGCAGACACCCAAAACCCTGTGACTGTAGATGCTTCTATATCAAATCTGTTCTTCAGAGTTCTAGGTGTTTCAGAAACGACGACGACGGCGTGTGTGGTCTAATTTTGTGCATTGACATCGTACACTTCCAAAAACTTTCAAAACATCGGAAGCAATTCGCCGATGTATTCTGTTTGTGTCTGTTTGTGTTGCACACAAAATGAGAGGCAAGCGCCTAAAACTCTGTGACTATAGATTTTTCTATATAAATTCCATTCATTAGGGTTTGAGGTGTTTCAGCAACGAAAATGGCGAGTATGGTCCAATTTTGTGAAATTTGGCCTCGTGCACTTCCAAAATTTCAGATACAATTTGTGTATGCAATTTATTTGTGTCTGTTGGTATCTCACATAAAAAGAGGCAAACACCTATAACCCTGACGGCGGTAGAAGTGAAACAGGTTCCAACCTCATGTCCCCCTCCCAAACCACGACGAGGATGGAGTTGATGGAGTTCGACATGAGTTTGCCCAACTCGGCCTCTCGCGCAGGGCCACAAACATTGTGGCCGAGCGTCTCCAACTATGCCATCCCCATAGCTGCTTCCTCCTCCTCGAAAAGTGACAAGCCAGCTGCCATCATGTACTTCCTGGACTCGGGTGGTGGATCAATGCCCCAGCTCATCTCTGCGAAACAAGCTCTGTGGTTCACTGCAACAGCTTCGGAGATCAATCCTGATGTAAGGTGAGGAAGGACCAAAATAAAATCCCTTACAGGTTAAGGTAAACGTGTCTTAAATGGTGACTTAGCAGTTTGCCATGATTCTCAACTTGGATTTCAGTGATAGTTTTTTTCTTGGATCTGCGAAAGTGATGTGAGATTTTAGCGACAGTCTGGAAATTTCTGAGCTCCCTGTTGCTGCTATGATTTTTCAGAGCCAAAAGAGTCGGAGCCATAAAACGACCAAGTGCCCCCCCCCCCTCCCCCTCCAAGCTCATGCTGACTATTGAACCTAATTTTGAGCACTCAGTCCAATCTCTATTGAACACATGATGCCATTTTTGTGTCCATTCTTAGATCCAACTCTAACCAGGCACCACTTAAATAGAGGTGTCCGATTGAGAAAAGAATCGGAATTAGGCAAATTTACCTTAGGCAACATTCATTGCCCCCCGTTACGTTGGTTTCTTAGGTGAGATATGGATGTTAAGATTCTCTTGCTTGGTTCCAGCTTGAATCCTTGATTCAAGGTGAGGAGATTAATACTCTTTTACATGCTAGGCAGACTGGATTGCCCCCATTAAGGTAAGCAGGACTAAATTGGCTACTAATTTTAAACAGACACCTATTATTTGGGTGGTGTGTTGTAGGTGTGGATTGAAGAAAGGAGACCAAAAAGACATCATGATGTGTTTAAAAGAGATTGAACTTTGTGCTCAAATCTTGTTACCCATTCTAGGCTCAATAGCCAACATAATTGGGGGGACACACATGATCAATTCATAACAAACATGGTCTTCACTCTGACATTGCATACAATATCCATATGAGCTCCAAAAATAACTGAGGAAAATGGCTACAGATGGGAGTTGGATTTGCTAGTCATATCGTTCTAATTGCATGTTTCACATCCTATGAGAAGTGGGTAGAGCTAAAATTATTCATTGAAGGCCCGCTCACCTTATGTTGGTTTCTTTGGTGAGAAAATGGATATTGAAATTCTCTTGTTTCTTGTTTTCCAGCATTCCAGAGATTGTGTTCTGGCACATTCCAAGCACTGCATATGTAGAAGCTGGTCCCGGTGCTAACCAGCCTATTAATGTGCCATGTATCGGTTCCATCAATGATGAAAATGTGGCCCCCCAGGAGGCAGAGCAGGGGATTATGAAATCTCTCACAAACCGCAGCTCTGTAAAGGTGAGAAATTCAACATATTTCCTTTTAATTGGTTCTTCTGTGCATAGTATGATACATGTGAGCACGATTGTCATTGCTATGGCTGTAAAATGTCTGCAATGCAATATATTGAGGATGATCCGAAGCATTAGTATCGGAACAATTTCACATATGGGCCTTATGTGGTCAATTTTCTTAATCAGAGACCTCTATATGAGTGGTATATGACAAGGCTTGTTGTGAAGAATGGACACCAAAAAGACACATGTTAACCCCTAAAGACCGAAGCCAAATCTATCCAGAATCACTCTAAAAAAATTCATCCCAATTCAGTAGCTTATTGAAGAAAATCTTTACCTCGAATGTTGGATCCGACTGCACCACATGACCATCTTTGTAAAGTTAGGATTGTTCACACAAACCATGCATGTGTTTCAAATTTAAAAATGTATTGTACGGGTTATGGTGGTTGCCCAAACAAAAACGTCCTTGGCTTTTTAGGGGTCAAGACAAGATTGAACATGTGTTCAAAATATAGACATTGTGCGAGGTTTAATATTTAACATCACAAGAGGGCCTATGTGATCATCAACTTGAAGACTTCTGGTAACTTTTGCATCTCCAATCCGATTCTGGAACTTGAAATGAAAATCTTCATGATTTACAATTGATAATTGGATGAGACAAGTCCCGAGCCAATTCAACAGCCAAACTTGTCTGTGGAGTTCTAAGGACCCACAATGATAGGGCCACATATCAATATTTTTTGTTTTCCCCCAAGCTGTGAATAAACCATAGTCTGGATAAACCAGAGCAAGGTGTACAGGTTCTTCCCATCCTGTCTATTTAGAAGAAGACAGAAGGAAAACTAAACAATTGGAAGTGCAGGCAGTGTTTGTAGGACACAACCATGGTCTGGACTGGTGTTGTCCCTATCAGAATTTGCACCTCTGTTTTGCCCGTCACACTGGTTATGGTGGTTATGGCACGTGGACGCGCGGAACACGGTTACTCGAGGTTGTGAAAGAGCCGACACTTCAGATAAGGACTTGGGTGAAACTAGAGGATGGAACTGTCATCTCTGAATTGTTGCTCTCATAATTTAGAGTATCCCCAACCTTGTATATTAATTAGTCCTCCTGTGACCACCAGCACCACATCCATTTTTAGCATTCCATTGCTAGACCCATGCACCTGTAGCCAGTCATACGTTCCAACAATTTTTGTATGCAAAATAAGCCTAAGCACAAATCTGCACAGTCATAGAATCCTAGATTTACCATGCTATACTTGCACAAGCAATTAGGTGTCAGCCTGCCTTGACACATAGTTTCTCAGAGTGGGAGAATTCAATATGTATACCAACAGCTTCTTTTACATTCTATTTGAAACTGTGATCTCTGAATTGTAGCTAGACTTGTGATGTAAAGAAGAATCCTTAACATTATATAGTCCTCATGTGACCACCGGCAGCACACTTACTTTTAACTTCAGGTACACCTTGTAGTCAGTCATAAGTTCCAACAAATTTTGCATGCAGAACAAGCTAAGCACAAATCTGCATAGTGGTAGAATTCCAGGTTTATGGTAGTGTACTCATACAAACAATGAAATATCTGCCTGCCTTAACAACATAGTTTCTTAGAATGGAAGATGCCATAATGTATACCAACAGCTTCTTTTACATTCTACATTATCGTACAAATGAATTTTGAGGGTCATAAATTTTAATATACCTTCCCACCAACTTCAACCTCTGCTGATTTGAAGCCCGTTAAATGCTTGTGAAGAATTTGACCTCCTTGTGTCAGCAGGGTTCCGCACAGACAACCACATGCTACAAAAATGTCAGCATTGAATGTTGGACCAAATGCTAGTCTAAACTAAATGTATGATGAGACATTATGAAACCAAAGGTCATGTAGTGTCTAGTGCTTTTTCCTTCTTGCGACAGAGGCAGTCACAAAACCTTCGAAGCTTCCGCAGCTGAGGCAATGGGTTTCGAAGAGCCTCCGCTAACGTCACAAATCCAGCATTATGCGTTGTCTCTGATGTTGTTCTATCCACAGATGGTACACGTGGAGCATTAGCAATGCTTTCGGGTGGACTGAGTGCCCACTGCATTGCCCAAATGGCCAAAGGCCGCATGTATGCCAATGACCGAAAGTAACCATCCATAGTCCATGCTTCTGGAGTTTGGAACCAATATCTACAAAACCCAAAATAAAAATAAAAATTAGTAAACTGTAAGCTGTAATCTGCTCCAACCAACAGTCTGCAATTATCCCAAGAGAGAAGCCTTGAAAACTGCTATATTAAAGTTATCTGTATAGTCTCCGAATCAAACTCCAGGTAATTTGGCTACAAGGTAAGTTCTGAGAGCTTATGCATAAAGTCACCAAAGTGTTTGTAAGGCTTAAATTAACATCCTAAAAGAGCGTGACCGGGCTATTAAAAACCAGGTTTCTAGCTTGGCGTACTAGGATTAGTGGGACAAACTACTAGCCTTGTGTAGGCTAAGCCAGGGTTTAGGATGGTAGATTTCCATGGTCAGACCCTATTTTAGAGCCTAAAAGTTCTCTCAAAAGTTTCTAAATTGAAGGAGGAGGTCCAAGAGTTTCACACAACTTTCAAAATCGATCTCCGACACAAGATGCTCTAATGAGCTCTTAATAAACAAGTCTCTCAAAGGGGGACCTTACACCTAGTTTAGTCCGGGATTTGAGGAACTTTATGGATAACTGTAGGTTCTCTGAAGATCATCCCTCCTCTCAAGAGCTTGGTGTATTTGCATGACTAGAATTATGTTTTCAAAATTTAAAAGTATAATCAGTTTGATGAAATGTTTAAGAGCAGGCTAACCACACACCCAAGGTCAGACCAACCGGCAAGGAAGACACCCTCGGCTGCACGAAAAGCTTCTTCGTGCATCCCTTCATGAATCATGGCTGCTGCTAAGGCATATGTGACACCAGTCCATATCTCACGAGACTGCATGCAGGTTTCATCTACTTTGCCATTTGGGTGCATCCCATTGACGGCTCCATAGCGTCCACCCTTCACTTTCATCACGTTGAAGTCAAAGATTTTTCGCAACGCACTCCGTGCTTTTGCATCCTCAAATAGAGGCGGAAGGCCTGAAGCCCATGCATACCACTGACCTGCCATTTGGTCGGCCTGCACTCATGAGAGAAGCAATGAATTTTTGAGCTTTCATGGTGTGACTAAAAACATCGGAAGTAGACAATGCCGTCACAATAATTATTTCCTCATATTATGTTGAGATTGATAACCCATCCAACAACTGAAGTGAACACCAGTTATCTGTATGCCCACCCGTACCACAGCTTCAATTTAAACTATGGGCGAAGAGACTTTATCATTTCATGCCAGTGTTGGCGTTATAACAAAGAAGTCATCATGTTCTTCCTTTAAGCTTCAATCAACCTGTATTCAAACCTTGGTCTTGATCAAATGATGAGTAGAGAGCTAATCAATACAAAACAAATACTCTTATTTCAAATTACTAATGTCACTAACTGACAATGGTAGAGATAGAAAAGAAGAAAACGCCAACAATCAACATTCACCAGCACATTGGAGGTAAAGACTGTCAAGACTGTCTAGTGCCCATTCTCATCTACAAGCAACTAAACAAGAATTTGTAAGAAATCTCTTGCAGTATTCACCTGAATAGATTTACTGTTTGAACTTGAACCACTGTCATAGCTGAAATATGATCCATTCCATAGCTTTTTCACATAGGCCCCCCTGGCTTGACTGAACTTCATTTGGAAATACCGGGCTGCCTTATGATCTTCAAGCAGAACCGCCATAGCCTCAGCAGCTTGCAAGGCAGCAATCCAGAGACCCCCACAATAAGCGCTGACACCATTCACAGTCCAGGTGTCATAAGTTTGGTCAGGAAAGCCATCATTTTCAATTAGACCGTCGCGATCCCGATCAAATTGGTCCAAGTATGCCATAGCTGCATACACAGCAGGCCAGACTGCCTTGGCAAACACTTTGTCACCAGTTGCAACCACATCCCTGTATATCTGCCGTAGGCAATGGTTTCAGACCAACAAAAGGGAAGGTTATCAGTCGAAACACGATGCATAGAAGATCTCAGAAACATAGTAACTAAAAATTTTGGATTGAGCACAAGACACTAGAATTAGCACTTTTGGGGGTACAGGAGAATAAATTAGAAGGAATGATCAGAATTTGTAGTATGTGGAATTGTCTCATCGTTCTCAGAAAACAAGAAGTGAAAGGCGATCAAATTTCAGTTGATATATGGTAAGGAGGCCTGATTTGACTACTTCTCTTGATTGGACACCTATATTTGAGTGCGAGGTTAGGTGTGAATCTAAGAACAAACCCAAAACCACATGTGTTTAGAAGAGATTGGACTACATGCTCAAATTTTGATAACTACTCGAGATATTCATATAAAATTATAAAATTATGAGGAAAATGGGTATGGACTCGTTCTGGATTTGTGAATCATCTCATACAAATCATTTATTTAATGTCCTAGGAGATGTGGGCTGATCAGAGAAATTAACCATTTAAGACCCGTCCACCTTACATAGAAGAAGACATTCAGGATCTTAAGTCACCACAGAGGATAATATGATGGTTGACATGAGTAGTTTACCTGAAGCACGAACTTTGAGTTCAGATCCTTCCACCGACTTGTATCATGGATATTGTATGCATTCACCTCCAACCACGGGTCATGTTGGCCCAAATCATGAGGGACTGACCCAAAAACCTTCTTCACACCCACACGTCCACCTGCCATGTACTTCAACCTCCTTGAATCCTGTGAAAGAGTTCCAGCTGCAAAATCCCTTTGGACAGATAACTCCAGCTTCGGAAAGAGTGACAAAAGTGCAAACGACGCGTAGAAGTGAACATCATATGTGTTCCACATTATATATTCAATACCTTCAAGATAAAGGAATTGACCCACATTCTCTTCACCTTCTTGAAGTAAGGCTAACCCAGACAGTAGCCCAGGAGACGATGCACCTTTGAAGTCATGAGGTATTGCTGCCTGCATAGCTCTCAAAATCAGTGTCTCTGCAGTTTCAGGTGCTGAAGGATCCTCTATCTTCTTAGTTTCTAAGATAGGATCCATACATATGCCTTTGGTACTATCACCTTCACTTTCGTAGGGCAGCGTTGACCCATTCAAAGGAAAACCCTGTACATGTTGAAATTCTGCAATCAGCTTAGTGTCGTTCCCAGACGAAGAAAGTTCCATGGTGGAGTTATTTTCCTCTTCGTACTTTTTCTGTTGAACTACGGTAGCAAGAACAGGCGTTTCGGATGACACTGCCAAGTTGGCTTCTGGTACTGAAGCCTGAAGAACATCATCATCTCCGGATATTGATGACATGGTGCCTCCATTCATTTTACAAACATTTGGTTTCATATCAGGATTCTCCGGAGAAGGCAACCCATTGTCACCGCGGTTAATAAAAGGCACTGTATTTTTGCCCACAGATGGATCACCACTCGCAGGGGAACCTGGAGCTGAACAATTTGCTGAACTTGCTGCTGAAAGCTCCGACTTACCCTCCAATGGGGCTCCGCCATCTGTATTATATGGTAATTAAAGCATTACATTCTCAACTTCAAAAATTGAAACTAGAATAGCAAAATAGGAGACCTCAATTTCCATCATGTCCAACCAGAATATAACTAACAGAATTGAACGACCCTGTCCCCATGCAACAAATTATTCAAAGACTTAGGAGTTGTTAGACTAGGTTATATACCACTATTATTGTTGTTGTTGTGACTTATAAGGTAGTTTAATGATTTCAATGACCCCCATGAGCACAAATAACCTAGTGATATCGCCCAATTACATGATCTAACAAGTAGAGAGGCATATCAGATGACCAAACAAAAAGTAATATAGTATTAGGTGCATCTTCTCCAAATTATGAAGAACTGACATTGATGGAAGTCATTAAACACCTGCCATGGTCCATGCAACAGCTGCATTGAGCTCGTAACAACATTGTCAAGCAATTGTTTCGTCATGCAAGTTATGCAACTTACTCCAAACATTTACTGAAAATAATTAGTGTTCTAAAATAAGCCTGAGTTGAACAAGTGGTAAGATCCCAATTGAAATAAAGTATTATTGTTATCAGACAATTTTACACATTATAATTGTTAACCACAATTTCAGAATCTATAACAAATTTCTATTAACAGCATGCTAAGACAACAATAAGAGCAGATTGAAAAGGGGAGTCAGGGAACCCGTTATTGTCCAGAACAATATTAGGTCTCTGCAGAATGTCAGCTAACCTGTCCAGATGGTACCCCCAGCAACGAGATAATACAACTCGTTGAAAAGTGTCACTCGGTACCTGCAAATTCAGAAAGTCAAGAAACCAACCATGTTGTTATGGATAAGATCTAAATGAGTGATGCATATAGGTCCATTTGCATCACATGCCTATCTAAATTTTGAAATGAGAATCTTATGTCAAAGTAACATCCACTTTCATGAGTTCTTGCCTTAAGCCCATGGATTGGAGACATATCTTCTCTTTGCAGGGAACTATTGGACGTAAAGTTGGCTATTTAATTGGGTACCAAGTATGATATATTTACTACTTTCAATAAGGCAGACTGTTAGAGGTTAGACCTTACCATTCAGGTAGGTTGACATCTTCAAGCACTGGTCTTTGCCAATTCTCAATCTCAACCTCCCATTTACGATAATCTGGTAACACAATATGCACAGGAATTTCTTGATCAACGTGCAACCAATAAAGCAGCAAGAATGGCTAAAATCGTGACAATAAATTCCAGATCTTCGAGACATTCTTTTATGACCTGTCATGTATGCAGAAGCCATACATGTTACTTAACAATATCACTCCCAAAGATTGGCCTAGATCAGTACATAGACATATTGAAACACATGAATCACCTGAAGAATGACAACTGAACAAGCCATTAGAAATTCTTACCACAAAGAGCATCATGCGCGATTTTCGAGGATGCATTACCATCAACGCCATAGTACTTTGAATAACGCCTACAGGCAAAGCAGTTCGTGAGTATGCTTACCATTGGTTCTAGATATCTTTGATCACTCCATGTGGAACCAGAAAATTAGTCTTCCAATATATTAGTCTAACACAAGCGCTTCACATGCATTTGCACAAGTTTGTATAGAGACATTCTAAAAACTATGGAACTATTTAAATATAAACATCCTTGACTCCAAATGCATAGTGTCCTTCAGTTCTCTTCATACTCCTGCACTGTAAAAAAACATTTCAGAAGTATAAACAGCTCGTTGGTGTCTTAGTAACTCGCCCTAAAAAATTCTTGAATATGTGTTCAGAACCAGAAATCTCACCTGAAATATGACTTCCCTTTCAGAAACTTCACTTCAGGAGAGTCCCATGCCAATGCAAAATCAACAGTTCGCTTCTCATTAGGAGGGATGAATAAACGTGCAGAAATTGCTGCACCAATTACAGAACCTTGCCTCGAAGGAGATGAGGTATTTGCAGTCCATTTATCCTCATCTAAGCCTCCATTCTGCAAAAACGTAAATTAAAATATAATAAACATGATTTAACAACCTGAACATGCTCTTGAACAGACATCAATCAAAAAAATGCCTTCAGGATTCTCCCTATCCTGTTAAGTTGTTATCTTCCTAGAGACATGGACATCTGTAACCAAATCGACTCACAAATGATTTTCTAGCTTGTACAGGTTAGGTGAAGTTTTACAGTAGTAGACCAACAACTACTCAACGTTGATAAAGGGGCATATCTACTTCAGATTCAATGAACGAATGCTTCCTTCAAAGTATATCCATACCAGATATTGAAAAGGATCGAAGGTGTAGAAATGAGAGATAGAATCATGCAATATTATATTCAAACCAGCATACCGTTTTCATTCTCTCCCACAAGGCTTTTGCTGTGATACCTTCACCTTGACCTGAAACCTGGAAACTAGGACACGCAGAGAGCGTCACATCCCTACTCTCCTTTGATGCAATTGCAAATGTGAGTGGCCGGCCTCCCTTAGCAGAAGTCCTGCAATATCACATCAACATCCCAGTGAGTAAAGAGGGAAACCTTGTATTATAGGCAATCGAAATATACTAATGCAAACTACCTGTATCCAAGGTCTAGATCAACAACTCCGCCATAAGCTGAGCAGTGACAATACATAATACGTTACATTCAAGAATTATGGTGTCCCTTAACTTCAGGCTCGTGTGAGGAGACTAAGAGAGTTTGATTATTTGTTATTTATATGAGCTCTGTAAACAAGGAAGCCAAACTCATGATTGTGGAAACTCTTACTTATGATGAAGTAATACACCACGTACACCATCACCCTCTCTGTACCTCAAAACATGACACTCAAGATTAGTAATTATCACCCTTTCGTACAGCTGAATTGGAATAGCAAAACCAACCATGCTTACAAATTCCTCAATCTTCTAATTCTAGACCATTAAAATCTGAGCTCAACGAAATCACAAGAAAGATGTGATCACTCCAACTCTTGTGTCCACATATGCATAGAGCAGTCATGCAGTATGACTACAACCCCAAAACTCTCTACTTGACATCTCTCCACTAAATCAAAGATATCTTACAGAACAGAAACACAAGGTGAATCCCCAATTTACATTCCTCAACATGAGTTGGTGATTTCTTACGCAAAGCTCTCATTAATATGTCCTCCAGTTAAGCCACTACTACCGCCAATCGAATTCTGAAACAACCAACCATGTCAATGTAATATTTACCCACCACAGGTGCATCAGAATGTTGACCATGAAACACCTCAGAATTTTTCACATACATCGATCAAGATATCCTAGAAAGAAAGTCAATACAGGAATGATTCTTAATTGTATGATATGGAGAAAAATAGATGTGTGAAAGAACATACCGCCCATGTAAAAAGAAGGTTTACATCAGCAGTCTCTTTTCCAGTATTCACAACCTGCAGTCCGCAAACAAGTTATACACTTTCTCAAACTCTTCAGCAAAACTGGACTTTAAAGGCCAAACAAAATGTAGACAAAAAGCCACTCACAAAAAAATCTGGAAACTACCTAATTAGGTATCAAGACAAACTGATCCAGCTTACCACATATGAAAAAATAGTCGTAGGGTAGCTGCTCTCCTTATAGTTGTGTGGAATAAAAGGAGATATTTGTCGACAAGAAATCTTTAACTCAGGGTCGGGTTCACCTGTGAATCCCAACAATCAGAACCACACAAACCACTTTCATGACTTCAAGGCAAACCAAAGAGTCGATTGAAGACAACAATGTTTGGAACATTCTGAGTAAACCAAAGATACAAAGAACTAATCATCTTCTGGTAAACCTACACCTTCATAAATCGTCCAAGCTCGAGGAAATAGAGCATGGTATGTTGTATTTTGACCATCCATCTTCCAATCCCATGACGAAATTCCTGCTTCATCGTTCTTCAGCCTGTCAATCACAAAAACATGGAGCAAATTCCATCGAAAAACTCAACACAAACCACATCTAAATTATGTATGCTAACATAAATACGCAAAAATAAAGCATTGAGTAGAGAAATCTGACCCTGAAGAATTGGGATATACGTATAATTACAGAAGAAGTAATTATCCAGCCATTGCAGAGATTTCGAAACACAAAGATAAGCCAAATTACCCTTTAAACTCTTGAGGGCGGCCTGGAGCAAGAACTGAGGAAACTTGTTTTGAACCACCACCCTCCTTGTGTCTGGTAACGAACACCTAATAGCAAAATCATGTCACCAGCACAGTGAATTTGGAGCTGGTTTTAGTGTTTAGTACATCTAAGAATCACTTCTTTGAAGAAAGTCGATTCCTCACTTACATTTCTCATTAAAGGACACTTTTGATAAGAAATCGGCCACATGGAATGCAAGTGGTTATGACTTCATTTCCCGCCCCAGTCTACTCTTCTTGAATCAAATTCCATATACAATTTGACGAGAAATTTTACAGTGAACGACATCATATTTTCTTACAACCTCCCTTCCCATATTTTGTTTATTCAAATTTCACTATACTAAGTCGGACGTTCGATTTCGATTCCAGTGTCAGAACAGCTAGAAAATTGTATTTTGCGCTGTAAGGTGTCACTATGCTTCAACCTCTACCACGTCAAAACTTCAATAATAATTCACCAGCATTAGGTGTTAATAGATTATTTCCTTGCAATTAACCACTATGGACTCTCTTCAGATTTGGAAAATACCCCGAATGCCTATCAGTCCCTGATCCATTGATAACCCTATTTCGATGAGTGCCCTTGCACGGCATAAGATTGGAAATTCGCAAGAGGAAGAGCAGAGGAAATTGAGGTTTCTGTTGTTACCGAGAATTGGTTAGCTAGCACAGGAGCCTCTTCGCAAACACCGGGAATGATTTGCCAGCGCCGAAACTCCCCTCGGAAGCCTCGGCCGATGCTTCCACCCCTGCACAATTTGGCCGGCAACAGATAGAAATGGTTACTTTCATATATACCTGTAAGCAAGTATATATTAGCTGCCAGAGATCTCCAATAAGGTGTTGCAACAATCTTCAACCCATTCAACCAAAGATTTTCATTTGAAGGTGTTGAATCTGACCCCATTCCACCACATGGTACTCCATGGCAGGCTGAAGGCTTGCACTCCCTCCTAAAGGGGTCGATAGGCGGAAGCTGCCACATACGTTTGGATACGTAAGTGCCATTACCGTAATAATTCCCTAACAATCGTATTTCTGCAGATCCACACTCGAAGGTAACGAAACAATGATTGAATCGATCAACTTTGAATTTTAGACACTCTCCAGAATCGACAACTTGCTGCCACATAAGTGCATGTGCTCGTATTAGAATTACCAGAAGACTCGTATATGTCATTTGAGAAGAGTGTAACCCAGACCTACAGACTTCTGGGACCTATCGACTGAACACACATTTGCATCAAAAAGTATTCTGGTGTGAGGTGAGTTCCACATTGCACGCCAAGGATCCTCACTGATCATGCGGACAGGCAAAGATGTAGTAAAAGGAAAAAACATGTAACATATTCCGGCTTGTTGTTCATGATTTTCAAGCTTACCCGACCCTTGGATCGTTCGGACTGAACATACGTCCACATCCGCATTCCTAACCGAAGCTGCAAAAATCACTTCAAATAATCAGCAAAACAGGGCCAACTTTTGAACATCATTCATACAATCGCGCCGCACACAACGGTAGCCATCGTCCTGAGCTGAAGCATGTGCAAAGGCCGCACTTAGAAACATAATTTGAAATTTCCTCGTGCACAAAAAAGCTTGTGTACATTATAACACGGCCATGGAAGCCATCACTCAACCGGGGTCAATCAAGTGACCGGTCTCTGACCAAACTCATGAGAAAATCAGGCACAGGTTAGGCGTATCCATGGGTCAACTATGGGGCAACCGTGAAAATCATCACGAAAGTTTGAATGCACGATCGCTGGCTAGATTTCCACGAGAATGAATTAAAGAGGAGGCAGTACCATTTTGAGGCCCTCCATAAAGGTGACACGAAACTCCTTCAAGATGTCGGCATTGCCATTGAGCTTGCGCCTCCATGCCAGCTCTGGCGGTGCTCCAGGACCGTCTTCCAGCTGCCAGGAAGAAAAAGTCATCAATATGAATACAACATCCATCCGCAACTAAAAAAGAAACAAAAACAAAAACAAGATAACCGAATCTTAACACAGTACGTCATCGCAATTGCGAATGATGAAGTTGGATGTTTATTGCGCTCCAAACACAATCCGCAAGTCCTGAAAAGTGAATTTTTACACAACATTCATTCAAAAGATCCAACATACAAGTGCCAGAGTCGGCTTCTGAACGTAATCCGCAATTGGCCATGAATGCTGTCGCTTATGACGCGATGTCCTCCCCCCGCTACTGTTCAGGGGAGTTAAGGAACCCCCCCTCGTTGGTGTGCTTTGTGGTGACATCGATTCCTCTTCTCTTTTCTACACTATTTTCATCCTCCTCACCGAACAACGAACCCTATCTAAATACACTCAAGGCATCCATCCTTCGGGACAAGTCTGCAACGACCGTCTCTCAACCTTCCACACAAAACTTAACCCTCTCTCCACCAAACCTGACCTCGACACTTCCAGACCACCTCCGACACCGAATTATGAGCAGAGGCGTCCAGGGAGTGATGCAATTTCCGCATGGTGTGCTTGGAAGATTGCAGAGGTGGATCGTTGGAGGCGACCGAGGCGAGAGGAGAAATCAGGGGGAAGGGGAAGACGACGCCATCCTCCACGTCCGCCGGATAAATCCTCGGACCTCTGGTCTCGGGAGATACGTGGCGGTCGGCCCAAGAAATCCGACAGCTAAAAAACCACCGACCTACGGTCGCTCGAGGAGGGAGGCTTCTGCAGCAGGTGCACTTTGTCCGTGCATGAGCAAGGCGGCGACTGGAGGTCGAGGGAGGGCGACTGGGGGACGGCGAGACGGGATCTGACCAGCGTCCACTCCTGACGGGTAACGGGAGGACCTGACATGTGGCCATCCGTGAGTGGTACACTTGGCATGCTTGTTAGAATCCCAATAATGATGGGAGGCAGGCGAGCATTGAACATCAAGGTCCATGTGGCAGAGGGGTGCTATATATTTTGTATGATACTTATTTATTTTATATATATCACAGCACCAACCATGACCATGACCAAATCCAAGTTTGTTTCTAGAGAGGCTGGATCCGCCACGCGAGCGTCTTTCAAGGGGTCAGCCAATGACACATGGACGACTTTAGGTTTTTGCATGTTGACATCCTCCCCCTCCACCCTCTTCTCAAGTTGTTGGGTCACCTTCGGACCGAATATTGGATCACACTAATTATTCCAATTAGTGTATGTTATTATACTATTCAGAGTTACGCAGTGTTATAACTATTCATTGAGAATGTCATGTTTTACCAAGGAAAGTCAATTATGATGTCCAGACGATCGATTGACCTTTCATTAGTAGAAGTTGAATTCCTCAGTAAGATGTTGTTGCACTGCGTAAGTTCAAGGAGTGACATGCATCAATCGAGGTGACCAGTGTAGAACACGTGGGGTGAGTTTCCATGTAGGCCACTCGCCCACTAGATTCTAGTGGGAATGAAGACAACTCACCCAAATGTAGACGGAATTTGATGTGGTAGGGTTCGTATGTGCCAACCAAGTACACTAAATATGATATTTAGTGTCACCAACTCTTATCGTCTTGCTCAATACTAATTGTAAACCGGGGTGTAGTGTCACCAACACTAAATGTTAACCCAATGTATTTTTTTGTTCCTTGTAAAAAAAGTATGGGCCTTAAAGATTTACAGTGTTGCAAGTAATGTCACTTACTAAGTAGGTTTTTCATCCAAATTTCAATCATCCATGACAATATTTCATCACATGTTTGGTAGGATGCAAATGATACCAACCTTTGTTTCAATAATTGGCATTTGGATGAGCTGAAAGTAAGTTGTAATGACAGTATTCGTAAACTTATTCATAGAAAGTGTCACTCAAAAAGTTACTACAGTGACATAAAATGGCATATGACACTAAATATCATATTCAATGTAGCTACTCTCATCTTCTCAAATCCAGGTCCAAGTACTAACCTCCTCCTCTAGATTATTAAAGATGGCATTCTAGACCATCGGTTAACCAACATTTGTAGGTTAATATGTGCTTAAGTGGGCACATGGTAGTCTAGTGGCCCAAGCTCATAGCCCTTCATATTCTAGTGGTCCACCAAAATGTGGTTGGTTGGCGGCGGTTTGTGCCTATCTACATGTGAACAACTCCAACCCATTATTATCTAGAATCTATCATGTGAGCTGCCCACATGGAAACTCACTCTTATAGGATACAGTAGGTGAAATGCATAGTATTGATACACAATATCAAGAATGGTATCAAATAAATCTAACCAATATCAAATTGTAATACCAGTTGAATATTGATCCTTATTGGTTATCACAAGTTGAGAGAATCTTCGTATACTCCAAGTTATTATATGGGTCAATAGTATCCCAATATCATATTGATACCTAGATACAAAGGGTTGTGGATGGTGTATAGACCCAAATGACATCAAAAATAATATATTCTCAAATAACCCTATTGATATCAAATAAATGAATCATCCTTATTATACATATCTGAACGATATCCCAAAAATAAGATACCAGTTCAACATTGTTCCAGATCTTCTTTGATGTTTGTCATTAAAGAATCAAACTAGTGGGTCCAATTGTAATGAAATCAATTCTCAACTACATGAAGCTTGTTCTTACTAGACCTCCTTCATCCATCCACGGTGGATGAGGAAACCTAGATGCCACAAAGTCCAAGCCCGCCCTTCCATAATAAGGTTGAAACGTACGTATCCGTAAAGGATACGTACCTTAACTTGCCCAAAGCGTGTGAGAACCAAAATGTGAGGAAATGTGAGTGTCATCCCATGCAAAATACCAAAGGCCACCTACAAGAAATGGGCGCGGGGGGGGGGGGGTGCTTTAATTTAGCCTTCCTTCATTGTTGTTGCTTTAGGAAATAAATGGGAGGTGGGCCAACTTTTGCATCCAAAGCTATGGATTGGTGGACAAAGCACCAATGAATGAGGTTGTATGTCCGGTTAGAAGAGTTAATTCCTCCCATCAATGATTCCAAGAAAGCCTGAGGGAAACATCGTGGAATTCTACTTGTATGGGATGGATGAAAAAGGACTTCATCCATTGCCGTAAGCTCATGGGGGGAGCCCTTTGAGAGTTGGAGTCATGTGCGTGCACGATCCAAATCATGTCCATAGTCATTTTCCTCATTTTTTCAATGCTCATATGAATATCTTTCATTGTCAATATGAGGACTCTCTTTCATATTGAATGATTATATAGATCTCCCAAAGTTGTTGACTTTCGAGCCTACACTAGTATGTGCAATTAGGTTGCTTTCATGAATAGGTTGCTTCTTTACCCCTGCAAATTACCTTGGTTCAAATTCATATCACAAAACTTACAACTTTGTTTATTAATCCATATAGAAACTACTTAAAAAAAGAAAAAGGTTATTGTATTTTGTGTCCTTGGTAATAAACATCTAAAATAGTGTGGAATTTTGATAAATTAGCATGGGGAAACCCAATTGCACATATAAGTGTAGAATAGTTAACAATTTTGCACACTTAAATCCTCTCTTTTGTAACGCATATTATTTTTGTGTCCATTCTTAGATCCACACCTAACCACACATCACCCAAATATAGGTGACACCTTAAAATGAGTAATTGATTGAGGTCCATTTACCTTGACCCCAAAGCATTTATCCAATAGGTTTGGAATTTACTTGAATATAGGAGGTTTCAGTAAGGGGTCCCACACGCACGTGGCTCCCACTCTCAAAAGATAGTCTTATTATTACTTAAACTAAGACTATCCATTTGTTGTCAGTGCTCTAACCCTAACTCATAACATCCCCTCAACATTCATCCACAATGGGCGATAAGGGGGGGGGGGGGGGGGGGAGAGAGAGGTAACTCCCATGTAATTTAAGGAGTCACATGCGAGAATGGGGTATTTATTTAGTTGTATTGATTCTTTTTTTGGAAATTTATAGCACCCTTGAATTACCTAATTTTGGAAGATACAATATTTTTGGAAACCTAAGAATAATTACAAATGGCTATGGATTAGATATTTCTACACTTCATAGTTATTAATTAGAGTTCTTTTTATTGTAATTTTATGCAAATTTGGATCAAGTTTTTAATGCAAAGCTACAATAATTGACTAAACTTGTGAACCTTACTACCACACTTTCACGTTGAGTTTTATTTTTATATTGCCTCATACATTGTAACATAAGAACATGCACATATATTCACAACTGTTTCTTTTGGGGATAAATGATGTTCATGAACATTGTTTGAATTCCCTTTCGAATATAGTGGACATAATGCGTTTAAATATGCAACCAAGTTTAGAGGTTGTAGTCATGAAGCTTTATCATATTGGTGCATCGTACTAATGCATTTAGAAATGTATGTCAAATGTTGGCATAACATAATGGGCAATTACTTAAACGTCAAGCATCAAGATGATGCTAAATAATGTACGGCAAAGCCAACAAAAAAAAGTCTACCACTTAAGTTGGCACAAAAGCCAAAACATCATCTATTAAGTATAGAATGCTAACAATTGACTTACGATTGTCTAAAGTCTTGGGCACATCCACCGTAAGACATCCATAAGTTGAACTCTCACGTGTACAGTAATCTCCCGTTTAAGTATGCACTTTGAACTGGAGCCGTTGGTGCGCACTTAGTTGGTAGGTGCGTACTTTACTCATATCGTTAGTGTTCCAGGTTGGGCTAGTCGGAATAAGTAACCGTCTAATACCCATCTAGCTTACCCCTAAAGAATATAGGTTAGGGTGCTCATGAAGCTGTTGGTTTTGTTCGATCCCCTTCCCATTGAGGCTTGATGTTGATGGACAAGCTTTGACAACCCCATAAGAAGAACCACCTATCGATGTCGAAATCCAGTCTATCGAGACATTTGTTGAATGTGAAAGTGCTACCGACTTCAAAGGTTTTGAAGCTCTACACAACACTGTCCTCGACATTGACGTCCAATTGCCTTACTCTGATGTTCAAACGGAAGTTGGACAAATGTATGATGAATTGCGACGATTATTAAAGACGTTTCAGTGAAACATTAACAAACTGACATTGAATTTCAAGCATAAAAAATTTATGCATTCGCGGAAAATGACTTTGCATGACATGTTCAAACAATAAAATATGAACCCTAATTTTTGTAGAAAAAATTGCGCACTTAACTGGGATGCGTACTTAAACGGGTGTGTACTTAAGTGGGAGATTACTGTGTTATCTTTGTAACAACATAATCCAACATCTTAGTATCAACATCGTACTCGGCCATTGAGAGCTAGAACTGCTTGCACCTTTCAACATCACCGTTATTGCCTAAGACAACAACTCCTCCTCTACTTGGTTTCACTTTAGAAAAACAACAAACGTTACAAAAGATAAATGTGCTAATTGACCAAATTGAAATAGGAAATCCAATACCTCTAGACTATGTGTGCAACCCCAATGCAATTAGGTCAAAATATGTAATGGTTATTTTTCAACGAATTCGTTCTAGAAACGTGCATCATCATTGTGGTAAGGAGCATCTCCTTCCCATTTCCATGGAACATTTGAAAACATCAATGGATTGTCGTGACAACCCCATTTTCTTCCTACCTTCCTTCTCATATTCTAAACATGTCCTAGACATCATGTACTTTCATCATCACCTTTGACAAATGTTTGTAGGGTTTCTATCTTTTCATGATGTCCCCTTTATCATCTTTATTGTTGTCTTCATAATGCTAGACTATTTAAGCCATTCAATGATTCCTTAACTTTATACAATTGTTATCAGCCATTCCATTCTAGTAATATTCAGTGATAGTGTTTCACCCAAATTTCATTCATTTTCCAGGTTGAATTTACTTATTGACAAGCATCCATAAGGTATGATTCTAGGACCTTACATGACATATTCTCGGTCTCACCCAACATATCGGCGACCACTTAGTTGAATAATATCATCTCTTTGTATTATTAATTTTTTCATGCACCACTAAAGTATGTTATAACTCATGTATGGGATCTTAATTACTGTCACTAAGGTAGAGGGTGCTTAAACCCACACTCTGAGTGATTTAGCCTCTATTTCGAGTGTATTTGGATTAGTGGAATGCATGATTGGCTTAGACTTAGTAGTAACAAAATAGAATACATAATTGCACATAATATGAATATACTACAAGGTTTGGAAGTCACTTATGCCTAGCTTTCTCAAACTCCATACTGGAACCCCACTTTTTTCTACCGCAAACGGCTCCCAAAACTGCCCCCACCTTTTGCCCAAACCACCCCCGCACTAAAACCAATTGTCTGCCCAACTATAAAATTGAGCCCTTGTAAAATTTGCACTAGCATTATGGCATGTTGCATTCCAACTTGGATACATCGAGTATTGTTGAGTTTAAGAATATTAAGTTCAGTTAAGTCTTTGTCTGGTCTCATCAACTTGCCTCTTTTACGTGAAGACTGCCACAACTCCAATGCATTGTGGCTCACTGCATTGCAACTTGGATTCACTTATGCCATTAAGATTTGAATCCATAAAACTATTTTAAAATATGTATGTTGATACCTCTTCTTACACTTACATTAGTTTGTACATGATATCACATGAAATCATGGAGGCCTTCTCCACATGGGAAAGTGGGGTGACTTCCTTGGTGAAAAACGAGGCTGCAAAAGTGGAGCGCTTGCCCATGTGGGGAAGTGCAAAAATGGGGAATTTTATGAATTCCCTCTATGGCCGAGAGGGGAAGTGGTAGGACTTCTACACGTGGGAATAGTTGTGGGACAGTGTTGGGATTTTCTGGATCTCTTGGATGACTTCCATCCGCTATGCCATGGATAATTTGAAACATATTTTCATCTTTGAGATGTAGATGGTTTTCATCCACATAGTACATGACAAAGTGCACCACGTCTCATCTCTACGAGCATGTACAATTTTGACCATGGTCTACATGATTTTAATCCAAAAAATAGAGGAGGATGTGTGACAACATTTTGTCGCTAAGAATAATTTCTTTTTAGTTCAAAAATAAAATAAAAATATACAACATTGGAATGTATAGCATTTGCATGTGATAGTTTTAATAGGCTCTGACAATTGAAGAAGCTGATCTATTTGTACTTCAATACGTCCACAATGTAGAATGAATAATAATCAACTGAACTTTGTTCAATACATGAGACAATCACATTGTGATGCCATGTTGTAGGTTGGAGATTAAGTTATTTCATAGTAGTGCCCAAAAAAACCTTTGGCATGCTTCCCTTAAATTTAGCCCTAGAGCATTGACTTCCTACTTTACAATAACCTTGAATAATAAGTATGTTGAAGTACTTATAATTGATATGCGTGGCTCTAGGAAGTTTCCATCGGAGATGAAATGAGGCTCGCAATAATGACAGTAAAAAGATGCAAGGACTGCTTTTGGGAATGTTTGACAAGCTCTTTATCTTTTGTGAACGTTCATGAGACAATGATGTTCTTTTAGAAGAAATTTGTGACATGCAAGGTGTAAATGCACCCCTAGGCCTTAGTAGGCATGTTGTTTGAAACCACATGCCTTTGAAAAGAACCTCTTCGTGTTGAGGTGAACTTTCCACCTCCACAATGTCTTGCAATATCCCATAATATTGTCACTATTGGAATGGTAAGTTAGAGATGTCTAAATTTCCACTCTCATGTGTGTTGATTGAAATCATATACATGTGTTACTAAGGACCTAGAAGTGTATTGAGGGAGAGAAGTGTAATCAAAATAATCTTTAGAATTCATCTACACACGGGTAGATCACTCTAAGGCATTTTTGTGCATCACGTGCGGCTAGGGGTTTTTTGTTTTGGGGCTATTTACCTTCAAGGGCTGAATTTAAGCCTCCCTATAATTACTTAAATTTCAAAAATGGCCCATTTGTTTGCACCCTTCCATTACTTATATTGTCCAAGTCACTGAAATTTTTTGTACTCTATATTCCTTTTAAGTAATTTTGGACAGACGGGAATCCCGATTATCATCCATCCCCGTGAGTCCTAAACCCATTTACATACCATACTAAACATACCTTCTAGGATCCTTATCTTCAACCCTTATATTAATTTTACAAAAAAATAATGGCCCACGTTTTATGTCCATCTAACTTACCTATAATGGGATTGTCTACATTTAATGGCCCCTTCATTATTTGGAATTCCTTTATAATTTTTATTTCAAATGATTTTAATCCTCTCTATATTATGCCGCACATCGTTTTTAAAATGCACTAAGTGACCTACCCGTGCATCTACAATATAACAATGTGGTAATCTCGAAAGATATAGCAAACTTTGTGGCAATTCACCTTCGAAACAAGGCAATAATGTATAGGTCATGTGGCTTATTTAGTAACACTACCTCTGCAACCTATGATGATGAATAAAAATTCTTCGCTTACATCAATCCTTCACAACAGTAGAATCTTCTGTTCTGCTCTGCTCTACACCATCAAAAATACTTTACATAGGAAGTGTAGTTCAAATGTAGCCATTTTTCTATGTAATTGGTGTGAAATTGTTACCTTTGGTCAAAAAATACTATTTTAAGCAACTTGTTTGAGGAAACAAAATGTATTTTAGATGAAAAACAATTGTCAAAAATGAAAACTACCCTTGTTGCCTAGTTTTGTTTCTTGGCACAAAAGTGTTTGTAACTCCTATTTCTTATATCAATTTATTTCATGTAATACATTTCTATGCATGGCACTTAAAGCTCCATGAGCACGAAAAGTTTCAAAAAATTATCATCAATTCTCTAAACACAATTGCTTGCTCAAGCCTCAAAAACATTCAAGGAATAGGCCTCAAGCATTTACAAATTATTTCGAGTAATTCTTTGTGATGGTTGAAGCCAAGAATCCTTTCAAAAACCACAAATTTTAAATCAAGAGCATTCCAAAAATAATGTACTTTATTGTACTTTCGGGGAAACATAACACTTGTGAAATACATCAAGATTTAGTGAAATATTGGTGACATGAAGATGTTAGTGAAAATTGGTGTTGGAGTTGTATGAGCACTCCGGGTTAATTAATGTAGATTATGTGGATTCATTTAACAAAGAGGTGAAATATTATTGACTTGGAGCATTGTTGATGCATGATTTGATGCCCTAGCACAACATATAGGAACTTGTCCAAGTCGGGAAATGAAATCCCCACTTCGAGGCTCCAACCCACATGGGGAACATGCCATGTTCCCACATCTCCCATGTGGGGAAGGCCTCCAGGGCTCCTTGTCTATGAAGAGTCCATCCCTTGGGAGCACCAGCGATTCGTGATAGTTCACAATGGTTTTATCAAGTTAAATTGTCCAAGACGAGCATTAGCACCTTTCCCAAACGACCTCAACCTCATGATCAACAATTTGCGGTGGTTTTATCAAGTTAAGTTATCCAAAATGATCGTAGAATTACTTCCCCAAACCACCTCAGCACCGGACAGTTGGCGACATTTCGCCCAGCCTCATCAACTTGCCTCAACCATCCTCATCAATATATAAGATGTGGGATCTTAATAAATATATATAAGTAAGCCGCCCTAGCCACATTCCAACTCTTACCCAAATCGCTTTGTCTTGAAACTAATCCTGCATATTGTCCCAAAACCGCCATGTTTTGCACCAGAGACATTCAAATGGTTTAAGGTGTATTCTGAGTATGGGATTAGGAGACGTGCAAAGGTGTTGCTTTTGGGTGGGGAGTTGGATATATCATAGAAGGCTCTCTATTCTGACACCAAATAATTATTTCCCATCAATTTTTGCCATGTTTCATGCTCACATTCGTCATGAGCACTTGTATCCCACATGGAAACTACATTCCAGCACATGTAAAGATGAAATAGGGAGCCCTCTTAGGTAGCATCCTCTACCGTAATGCCTCTTTGGTAGGCAATATCAACTTCACATCGTATCACATGAACAAATTTGTTCATTGTGGAACATCTATGTTCTTGCTGAGGGTTGTCACAAATGTTTGAGGATTATTTGCTGTGGCTAAGATTATATCATGTCCTACAAGCATTGACAGTAGCAATTTTTGAATCAATCATCATCTTACAGCTGATGATTCTGTAAGCTCATCCCTCAACAAGATAATACTTGTCTTGATTGATTTTCTTGTACATCATTGCTTCCTTATCTCAACATCTGCAACACATGAAAACTAGTGAAAGCTCAATCAATATTGCTGAAATGACAAGATTCTCAGCGTTCGTTATCAACACCAAAATCTATAGAAGATTGATTGATCCATAGAAGAGGCATTGACCGAACAATAACTCGATCGATTTCAAAGGCACAGTTGGGCTAATTGAACAATTTATAATAGAGCAAGTTTAGAATTTTATAATGTTTCCAAATTTTTATGGAGAGCAAAAGAGGCACGAAAATGAGATTAGGAGAGCATTCTATGTCTGAATAATGTGGGTTTCTTTCTATTCCCAAATTATTTCCAGGTTGTGGCTCTGACTACTAAGGTAGAGGGTGCTTAAACCAACACTTTAAGTTATTGCACATACATATGGCTATGTGGTTGATATATAAAATATATATTCATATTAGCCTTTGGGCTAAACATAGGTATCAAGAAAGAAAAAATATTTTTAGTCTCAATTGAATATTTGATGAATATTCAAAGTCAAAACTACTAGCTTCCTTATACCAATCCATAGGCCCCGTGTATGGCAACCTCGCATATGATGAGGACCCCCACCTTCATTGCCTAGAACCAACACAACATAGCTGGGTACTAGACCCAAACTACATCAAAGCCCCAGTAGTAATGGTATGCAAAACCACACGGCTACCTCCATGATCCCTCCCGGTTCGCTTGCAAAACCATCACCTTGCATCCCAGGTACCGACCCCCTTTGCATCCCGGGAAATGACCCTTTTGTGCTTTGTGGGCAAACCTCCTTGGCGTTGTGAATAGAATGACTAGAATAGGCATTGACAAGCCACCCTAATCCCACCTTGAACCAACCCGAGATAGAGTGAAGCCCGTTACCTACCCTACATGAAGGTCATGGAGGCCACTATGAGGTGGCACCACTAATGGCACCTAAAACCATCACTTCGTGGGCCTAGACACTCTTACACCACCGGGTACGGTTCAAGGTTGTAGAGTGTTGGCAATTGGGAGGCGTTTATAGGTGTTGGTTTTGGATGGGGTGTTGGATTTAGCACCCTCTACCTTATGTAAAGAACTTGGAGATTGACGAGGCGAGATACATTTGAGAGAAGTTTGAACTATAGTGGAGGACAGCTTTTGAATCAAACATTGCTTCTCTGTTGAAATATTTGAGAAAAGTCCGCTCCAAGACAATAAATAAGTAACAACTTACAACTCAGATCGGTAAAAATTCAGCCAACACGTGCTTCATTTTTTGAGACGGAGTTCATTAACAGATTCAAGACACATGGTTGTGGTCACTAACTCGACATGTAGGTAAAGTACTGCAACAGAAACTATAAAATGCATCCACTGCAAATCACAAGGCCTAGAGTAGATTGAAAGACTCTTTATCAATAAGGGACAGAAAAAATTCTCTCAATTTTACTGCTGAGTACAGTATTTGAAACGACCCGAAGTATATATAGCCATTGCTGGAAAATCAGACAACTGGTAATGTCGAAGCCTTGTAACTAGACTCAAGGATGCGTATCATTTTGCCCTGACACTATTTACTCTATGTCAGTGGAAGTCTTTTGCATCTGTAAATGCTTCAGCCATCGGTAGCAGGATGGAAATTGATCGCAATACAAGCAGTGGATAATTTTCTTCAAGCTCCAGGTGGTTGACGCACTTCTAAGAGTATGGTATCCTTCGATGAATTCGATTCCAGCCGCTCCATGAACAACTGGGGGAGACACTTGTGTCAAACAACTCCATCCCCACGAGTCCATGTCCAACCCGGGTTTTGGCATCTCCGATATCACCCCGCCAATGCTTGCGCAATGGTCTGAATTCCCTGCACGAAGGTTTGATTTCATTTACAAAGCTGCCATACCGATGTACACAAGCATGCTCACCACAGACGCTGCCGCCGCTAGGGATGGCATCAACACGGGGCTAGCTGCCGAATATGGTCCAGGCGCAGGGCCACCTGGACCGGGCGCAAGATAATTAGAAGAAGCGGGTGCAGGAGCTGGAGCTGAAGTTCTTGCAAACACCGCGGGCAGCAACACAAGCATTAGCATCATCACCACAGCCAATCCTCTCCTTGACATCGCGAAATTGAGTTTCTGATTCAAAGCCGACGCTGCCATCTTTTCCGAAACTTCTCTTCGTACAAGACCCAGGTGGATTCTGTGTACACACAATGTGTACGCAGCGGTGTAGATCGGTCTTAGCGAGGATAATGAGGCCCCCTCGACAGCAGCAGCAGCAGCAGATGCTCAAGAACGTCGACAAGGATGGAGAGCAACAAGGTTTGTTGAATACTTGAGTGATGCTTCAGATGTTTGAACAACCGATCTGCAAATTGGTGTCTGGTGGTGAGACTGGAGGTCTAATTCGATTGCAATGTGGTGATGTTGGAATGCTGCTGCCTTGTATCGTACTTAAGGGATCGTGAGGGCTGATCGCACCGACCAGTTTTGATACCATCGATCCGTCGGTATCTCCGACTGTAACAGTGCGAACAGTGGGGGGCCGGCAGCGATTTCTCAACATAATTTCTAGCAATTTCACGGTTGGAACCGGACGAGAAAATTCAGGTGTGATTGGGGCATGATGAGATTGGAGTGGTGGTGAGAATTCCTTGCATGGATTTGTGAGTGCACTCGCTTGTCGAAGTGGAGGAGGCGGGGGAGGAAGGGGAGAGGAAGGAGGTGGAAGAAGTGGAGTCAACCATGTCACCGAGTGACATGGTTACCGATCATCGTTTCAAAGTCCACACATCGGAGATTATTCAGAATTGTATACTGAGTGTATGTAGGTGCTTATGGTGTAATCTAATCTCAGGGCATGCTTAAACTAAAGGCATTGGGCCATGGCTCGTACATGACCATGATGCCCCGTTTTTGGGATGAGAGGTTAGAGAAGTCCATGACTATAGTCCAAAGTTTTATGGAGGTCAAAAGCCCTTAGTGTAAATTCAAATGGAATTGTAAAGGACCTCACAAAATTTGAAGTACATATGAGAATGCATCATAAAGAAAACTCGAAGAAAGAGAGTGTTCGAGTAGTTTTGTTTATGTATTGGTGTTTGTGTATGGTAATTCAACAGATTATGAGTATTCAATCTTTTTATATAGGGTATGAATTAGAAAAATAAGCTTATGTTATTGCGCAACATACGTTATATTTTGAATTGAACATGAATAGTATTAGAATATATAAATGTAAAGAGCTGTCCTTGAAAATTCCCCTACAATCTTGGCCAACATTATCTATACTCGGCATGTGAGATTCCATGTAGATTTTGCATCCACTAAAAACGATATGAGTTGTACTCCAAAATTATCATTACGAAAACCTAAAATGAGGGCCCGTGACACTCTCAACCACTAAGAGTTCAAGGATTCTCAAGAGCCATCATTGACCCAAATAACTTTCAAGTAAACAAGCCCTAAGGCCTGCTCCTCACAACACGCTCCAATACAAAATCATGTTACAAACTTTATCAAAACAATAACATGTGATAGATTAGGTGAGTGATTTCTACTTGTTCCCCCACAATCTCTCACAACTTTATCTTGTAATATGGCCCTTGTTTGTTTACCCCGTTATCCCTCCATAACATTGCTCAACTATGATGAGGCTCGACCATGGTAAGAGAATCAATTACATGATGAACGAGATTAAAGTTGAGGGGTTCTATATTCATGGAAGCCTTAGACTGAGTGGGAAGGATGATGGAGTTGTGGCCTTACTATAGAAAGGGTGAGGGAGATGTAGGCTTCGTAAGGTTGAGGCATCTATAACCAATAAAATAAGAGAGTTTGCATATGTTTAGGAAGAGTAAAAGTGGGGAAATATTTTTTCTTGTGAAGAAAAACAAATTCTAAGAAGAATGTAGTTATTTTTAAAATAAATTGATGAATATGGAAATTGCTACAAATTTTGAAGCATATATTATAAGGTTACACACAATCAACCTATAGGTTAATCCATTACCGCTAATCTAAATGCCACTCCTTGGCTATGACAATTGTCAAAACTCTTATGAGGGTAATCAATCCCAAGTTGCACCACATAAACTTTAATTTAGTTCGCCTAAAACACATACATCTTATCTACGTTGGCATTACATGGCCCTAGTGACCGGTTAAATGGACCTGGTCGATTATGGATGCCTCAATCTTAATGTCATCTCCTTGCAATCAATTCTCTTTTATTATTTAGAAAAAAAATTATTTGTTTTAACAAGGGCATTCCATAGTGATGTGGAATCACACGCAAATTGAAAGATAGATGAAAATGGGATCAAACATTGTATCTAATTAAAAAATCGGGCTTCAATGATATTACATGTTTTTGCATACTTGCAAGGAACTTGCAAAAATTGACATTTTTGCATAAAGTTGAAAATTGAATATGAAACTCATTATGTATGGTCAAGACACTAAAACCATCAATACAATTAAAAAGAAAAAACCAGTAACTTGACAACCAACTTCATGCACTAATTTGCACGTACATGACTGGTTGTGATCCCATGCCCACAGACATAACGATGCACTATAATGAAGAAATGTGTCTCCATGTACAGTTTTCAAGACAATCAGAATGTCCAATTTTACTTTGAATCTCAATTTGCGTACAAATATCTTGAAGCTGGAGAAGTCTTTGGGAGAAGGTGTTTTCCCTTTACAGGAAATTTAGAGCCTACACACAAATACCACCAAGGAACCGACATTAGAGATTGACGAACTTAAGCAATGCCATGACACATCTATGAATCAACAATCGTTGTTGGAAGTCCTGTTTAGTCCGGCCACACACAGTCACACTTTGGGATTCTGATTCTCCACACTCTCCTTCCTCCCACCTCTCAAAATCTCCATGCCACGCCACTGCAAATTCGAACATATAGCCCCATCCGCATCCATCACAGCCAACACGAAGATTGGGAGAAGGCATTGACCTAATCAAATTCAGACTCCAATCCATGTTCATATCGATTCCAATCCACAGCTTGCAAGCATCAGTACTCAAGATGTGGTTTACAATTAAGCAGGTTTTACCACATTCAACGAAAGCCTTCCACCAGAAGGTGACAGTAGCCTTGGGGCACAGAGGCTCTTCATTTAAGGTGTGCGTGTTATTTGGTTTAGTTTTCATGTTCTCCAACTTCTACTGATTGGGATTTACACAACAAGACTCGTGGTGCATTAGCAAATCTACGATGATACATTTGCAAAAATCGGATTGAAGATTGGGTCTCTCTTGATTAAGTTATGATTATTGGAAGTGCATGTTTATTTATTTCTTAACTAGATACAAAGGTCCTCCCAATTGTGTTCACGATTGAGTGTAGAGTAGTTATGAATATTAAAAGATGTAGTCCAATTTCTTTTGAACATGTGACTTTATGATGTTTGCTCTTTGATCCACACCGAACCACATACCGATCAAATCTAGAGATCTGATTTAAAAAATGAGCCACTTAAGACCCATCTACCTTATAGACTAGGTAACCATTGAGAGGGCGAGGGTTATGAGATGTAGTCTGTGCATTAACATTGAGGCTATATTTTGTGATCCTCATCCTCAAGATGGTTACCGAGCATAACCAACTGTGGATAAAATCGAGACAAAGGCAACGATTATAGGGTTCTGTTAAGGAAGGAGACAATTAAACTTTATTTTGTCAATGCAGGCATGGGTTACAACATTTTGTTAACAAAGACATGGATTGTAAAGCTATGTCCATGAGGAGGTTCGGTTCTCATGTGGAATCTTCCCGCTCCAAGCGAATGAATAGATGACACATTGTCGAGATTTCAGCTACAGATGGCTATGATCCTTGCTTCCTCAAGAAGCAGACCTTCTCTATATCAGTGATCGGGGAGATTTTTGGGCATAATCAGTTGAGATCCTAGTGTTTGCAAGTCCAACCGGTTACATGTTGATGACATCCTCCGGTTTTCCTTTATTAAATTGGGGTATATTCTAGAAATTCCTCTAAAATGATAGGTAATATTCCTGCAGTCTTGAACTTCAACCAGTTATTTCTCAAATTCAACCGGTTCATTTGTAACTAACTGCTGGTTCTCCCCGATCGTGGCTCTATATCCATCTACCATATTTATGAGACTCATCATCACAAATCTGATCTTATATGGTCAACGTAAAGAGGAAGGGGAGAGAAGAAGCAAGGACATGTCAGAATACTAGATACACAGAGTTTTCTACTCAGGATGAAGGACAATATTGTGTTTCAGAATGGTGTAGGTAATTAGTACTCAGAATGTGATGGGGTTGGCTGTGATTATGCTTCTGTTGCTGGTAATGCCTGCAGTTTTGGCACGGACTTGTAGTGAAGCTCCAGCTCCTGCCCCTAGTGCTTCACTTGGAGTATCCCCTGCCACACCACTTGTGTAGAGTAGAGGCGTCCATAACCAATCACTTAAGATAATTTGTGTCAAATCTGGAGAAGTATAAGGTAGTGTATTTCTTTCTTGTGTACAAAGATAGAAATCAAGAGGACTACAATTTTTTATAGTAATTTTACTCTTTAAATTGAGATTATTATAAAGTTTTGAAGCCAAAATTGGCCTGAACACATTACCAATGTCTAGAGTCGGCCAAAACCACTCATTTTGAGATGAATTCTCCTCACTTTAGCACTCAAAACCAGAGATATGTGTCATGGCGCTATTGATTCCTTGGTGACAACATAACCAAAGTTGGAGACTTAGGGTTCGTTTCCATGTAGGTCATTTTGCCCACCAAATTCTACTGGAAATGTAGATTCCATGTGGTGGCATCTACATTTCTACTAGAATTTGGTGGGCAAACAACCTACATGGAAACTAACCCTAAGAAATTGTGAAACGTGAACCTTATTTTAACCACCCACAAAAAGAAACTACGTACCAAAAGCAATCCTAGCCTGATTGAAATTATGGCACCCTGTAGATTCCCAATGGGGTCTGGATCATGAATATGTGGTTGTAGTATATACATTGGTATAGCACCTTTGATGAATCTAGGCAAGGTTGGGCAATTTATTGCATGGACTGTGTAATTGTGTGACTGAAGAGACGCAATCACAGTTGGACATGGAATCAAACATGCAGGTAATGTTTTTTGAAAACTACGTACACTCTAAACTCCGTAATTTCAACCACCCCCAATACAAACAAAACATACATCAAAACCCTTAAAGCATGGCACAAGCCCAAACTCCCCCTCCCCCTCCCCCCAAACCACCAACTCAACCTGCCAACACCAACTGTAACATCAATCCTCCCCCTATGCTTCCCATCTCCATAATCCTACTATATGGATGGCTCATTCACACCACCAGGTGCTCGGGGAGGTCACTTCCCCTTATATTTTGTAACCACGTGCGTTAACCGAGCATTTGTTTGGGGGCTATTTACCTAGTAATTATGGTTTTAAGAGACCCTTTTAGTAGAAAAAAAGCTACTTGGTCTTAATTTCCATCACCTTATAGGTAATTCTAAGTCAAAATGTAGCCTAATTCTTGGCATGCTATAGTACTTATAAAACTTAGATGGACGTTAAAGGTTTTAGGGTAAGTGTTTGGCATGGACATATGCAATGTACATGAGCATATTTAAACCAAAATCACTATATTCGTTAATTTGGGACTTTTTCGGCATTTTGAGACAGTTACAAATATAAGAACATGGATAAAATCACACAGATATTAGAGAATGTTGTAAGATGCAAATACTTTGAAGCGGGTGTTCATATCAAGAACCCAATTAAGAAGTCATATCAAGATGGTTTAGGTAGGACGACCCAAACATTAGACCATGTTGTTGTGGTCCATATATTAATTTGAGACAAGAGAAAGTCTCAAATTAACGAATATAGTGATCAAACTAGAAAGCAACATAAAACAAACGAGCATAGCAATTGGGTAACCATTCAAATCACAAAATTTTAAAAATCACAGCAAAACAAAAAACTAGTGCCTCAAAATGCATTACAACTATGGTGAGTGTTCAAAAACACTAAACATTAAATAAATTATAAATGTGGAGAGTGTTCAAAAACACTAAAGATACTATCAGACGATCATTGCCCACCATAGTCCGCCAAGAGCCTAAGGCTAGTGTAAATGCAGCCTACAAAATGTGTGACGTAGCCTATAAAATTTTGAAAGTGTAGGACAAAGAGCCTATGGACAATTTAAAAACATAGGATATCAACCTATGTGTTAAAAAACATGTAGGAAATTTTGCCTACAAAGTTTTTAAAAGAGAGGATTTTAGCCATTCATCCTTCTTCAAATTGGGAAATTAGTTGACCTAAGTACATATCTTTAGGCTAATACTCGGGGCTTTAAAAGAGAGGATTTTAGCCATCAAACGTGGTGAAGGGCTTAGCCAGGTTCAATTCCTGCCAAGGATACCACTTAGTACTCAAATTTTGAATTTAAAGCCTACAACATTAAAAGATATGAAGGATTTTAACCTACTAAAAATTAGTTTTGAAGGCAATTGGCGGGTAACTTAAAAACTCA
Source organism: Polytrichum commune (assembly GCA_950295325.1). NCBI lineage: Eukaryota > Viridiplantae > Streptophyta > Polytrichopsida > Polytrichales > Polytrichaceae > Polytrichum > Polytrichum commune. The sequence continues at coordinate 46,891,473 of OX485807.1, forward strand.
AAAGGTTTTCAACTTACAAAAATTTGATATTGTAGGATGCAACCTATGCCATGAGGGAAGTAGCCTATGCCCTTTTAAAGAGGTAGGCAATTAACCTCAATAACTTCAAAAACTTTTCGGACACTGTTGCCCACCCTTTGTTTACTTCTTCGTGCAGAAAAGAAAGCTCGTATGGAGTAACATGAGCAAAATACGGTTTGACTTGTGTTCAAAAGGAAGTGGAGCAAGTAGCACTTGCCACGGGGAGGTCACTCCCTCATTAATTAATGCATACACGTGCGCTTAGGACTTATTTATCAGGGGGCTATTTACCTTGCAGAAAAGATTATAAGGTATGATATTTTTCAAAATAAAGGTAAATGCTTGTATTTTAATACATCCTATCAATCATTATAATTTTTGGGGAATCATTTAAAAATACCCTATTTTACTTATACTGCATTTTTTTTCTTATACCCCAAGTAACCAATTTTTTTGACTTTACCCCAATTTTTTTTCTTGGAGCCCAAGTGTTGTTGTTGTTGTTGTTGGTTTTTTTTTTTTTTTTTTTTTTTTTTTTCCCCTCTCTTAAACCGCATTTTATTTCATACACCCCATTTTTCTTTGGTTTTGTAAGCGACATTTTTTTCATGAAGGACGACGTTTCTCTTCTAAAACCAGGAATTGTGAAGTTCAGCCACAATGCTAAACTCACATGAACTAAATCAAAACAATAAACCTAAGGCAAAGGCATGCAACTGAAGGATTGTCTTAGAGAGTGAAATAAAGTCAAACAAAGCGCCGAAATTTTCCCTCCCGGCACGTGGATAGAGACCATGAACTCCACATTGGAATCATTGGCTCAGTTATGTTCAAGCAAGCCAGAGTGCGATGTCATCCGTCCAAGAATTTTCAACAGAAGATTGCCTTTTTTTCATCCACTAGCATAGACCTTACCCTAGACCTGCTACCCCTAGTAATCGTTTCTACATTGTTTTACATGTACTGACTAGATAAAAGAGGCCATTATATGTGATGGTATTCTACATGGAAACATGTTTCATTATTTTAAAACCCCCTATATTATATGTATGTTTTTTTGCAAAATTTACCTACAATGAATATATTAGACCTTATTTTTTATCGCACGTTGTTTCTATGATTTTCTCCAGTGACCTCCCCATAGCACCTGCACATATATCCAAGAGCGTCAAATGAATCAAAATAAAAAATTATGAATAAAAATATAGCAAACATATAACTACATACTCCTAGAAGCCTTATCACTAGATTCACCCGTCTGTTGAACTGCCTTCAACAATTATCGAGAGTTGTCATCTTCCTATCCTGAACATCCAAAACACCCTAAACACAAGTGCGAGCAACAAGCGTAGACACAAACCTTGCAGCGTACTTTGAAACTTGCATAGCAAGAAAGTGAAAAATGAGAGCAAGCGGCACCACCATTCCTAAGCTTGAAATTGAAACTTTAAATTGATTTGAAATTGGACCATTAATTCCAGCCTATGGGCAAAATTTCCCCTCTTGCACTTGTGATATGCTTTTAGTGATGATTTCATCACTATATTGTACTGAAAATGCATTATTTTTCATTTTTCTACTAGAAGGACTAGGGATTATACTCACCTAATATAATTTTTTTTTCCTCCCATGATTTTATTCATACTAATTTATATCTACTACTAGAAAAAAATGAAGGTTTTTCCAATACCCTATTTTACAGGTAATGAAGTTTCAAGCATTAATTGAAGGCTATGGTAGATCCAAGTCTTATATAAATTATTTCTCCAATGAATAAAATGAACCTTACAGTTTAACTCACGTGGTTTACTACTTTTTACAGGGTGACCACCCCAAGACCGGGTGAAGAAAGAATAGGTAATATCGAAGGTGCCGGAGTTTTCAATGGACCACCACAAATCAATATCGCTACTCACCTACCCGAATACCCCAATATTCTCATAGTAGAATTATGTGCGCTCTCGATCATTGCAGAACACACCAAAATGCTCCATGTTGATACATTCATATTCACATATAGTTTCAACAACATATATCTTCTCCTCAACCACATAAGAAACCCATCCTCCCAATATAATCACCCAGATAAGCTCCTCTTATCCTGACTAGTAAATACGCTAAGAACCTCCCACCACAATATCACCTTCTGCAAAGTCAAAGCCCACACAAACATCGTTGGAAATGATGAGGCTAATAAATTGGCCAAACAAGGAGCAGAACAACCCCGCATTGTAGAAACCCCTTTCCACCTTATCAGACATCACACACCATATTGGCCATCTATGCCCCCAACATCCACACAACATGATGGCTCAATCTGCAACTTGAAAAACTACATAGAAAAAGAATATGTAAGTGCACTCATTCCCATGCAAAAAATACAATACCCTATATAGACAAATGGCTCTCCAACACCAACACACTCATAAAATAGTCAAATTATATTGGGATGCCCCCTAGATTACCGATGCCCAAATAACACAAACCCTCAAATTTAGATATGGAAGATACTTAAGAAACTACCGAAGAAAACACATCCTCGGACAAGATATATCCCCAACATGTAACCTATGGACATCCCACCAAAATGACACATACCTCCAGCTCTATCATGTTGCACTAATAAACACATAAACAATCTAAGGACAAACCGACACACTACTAGCCCAACCCACAACCTGTTTCTTTACCCTAATAAACACCAGTAGCATCAAAGACCACACACATGACCGCACCATACCTCATGGCTACTCTCATGCACATGTAATCTACCAAAGATGTAAATGCCTAGCTCGACTTAGACTTGATATATAATGCATCCTAAGAGCCCCACCTACAAATAAACCACCCTTCACACCCAACCCAAACCTCAAAGTACAAAATATTTGAATTCACTTACTACAACGATAGATTCCCTGTAGAAGCCACCAACAGTAAACTTGATAAATACGCCATTCTCCACCCACTCCTATCCCAACTATGGCGGATAATACTACCACCCATTATAATCACTATGAATAAGGGGCACTATACGTACAACAATTGTTAAATTCCTCGAAGACCTACAAATCTCCAACTCCAAAATTCATAAACTAATGGGATCCCTCTTTCAAATTGTTGTAAAGGTACCTAACACACATAATCTTAAACAAAACAAAAAATTAAAAAAGAAACAAGCCTCATTCCCACTTGACTAAATACACTTATTGTAGTTAGTTTTTGCTCTCACTTAAATAACCCAAAACACCAGGGTACAGACTCTCAAGGAAGGCTTAACTAGTGTCTATTACAGGCATTTGTCACTTCATAGTTCAGTAATTAGACCAAAGAGTTTGCTATATTCACTCTAGAATATGACTGGTATGTCTTTCACTCTCTTTCTCTCTCTTGATTTCCTCTCACTGTGTCTCATTCAGTAGGGTATGTGTGTCAGTCTCAGTAGTAACCATCTCGTCATGAGATTTTGTATAACAATAGTCTTTCGAGAACAATAGTCTTTGAGTATCACAATTGTCTTTGGTAACCATTGGCCAATGCATCCTCAATTCAAAACAACTCCTTCATTACTTGGTCAATATTAATTCCAATACAAGACAATTGTTTATTCCTTAATTCCGCTTTAGTTATCACTTACAACTTATGCTATTATTTATCTTTTGCGGTAAAGCTATAATCGTGGTTGCCCTGTAATCCTGCAAACAACAATAACCAGGGTAACACACCAGATAATAATTGATAATATTTATTTGCACTTCGTACTCAAAGACCTAATCTCTTGACTAATTATCGACTCACACTTCAGTTGGAATGAGATTAACTTATGCCTAGGTTTCCTTTATACTCCAAAGTTAATCCTATTCTAAGTTCATTGAATCTCTCTTATATCTCTCATTTTTCTTCCTAATCAATTGATCAGAAGTGATTTCTCATCACTTCAATTGATTAAGATTCTCTCCTTAAACTCACTTTTCAAATGATAACTCTAACAGCCTAAGATATCAAATTCAACTATGATCTCTTTTCGGCCGCACTATCGTCACCTCACTCTTTTCTGCCTCTCTTCTGGTTAACAATAATCATTTCACCTCATGGGCGGGCCTTTGTTCTTACACTTCACCTCAATGTTTAACTTAAGTCTCAACAATAGCCCATAGTGACACTATATGCTAATTAACTCTCAGCTCTGACACTTGGCCTTCTGCCAGACTCTCTCGCTTCCTCTCTTCTATCGTTCTCACTCGGCTCTGCCTTCTCACAGGGTCCCTCGCTCATAAGTTCCACTCCAGGCTGACGCTCAAATTTCCAACTTCTTCTACCACTTGGCCATGGTTCAACTATGTTCTTTCAATTCCTCTGTCCATAGTTTTATGCCTCTTCTCTCCCTCTCGTCATTCCTCTCTTGAATTCTATCTTTTCTTCCATATCTATTTCTCAATTCGACCACAGGTTTCTCTCACAATCGATCGATTTACCCTCTCAGTTTACGAGACCAATAGGTGCAACTATATTCCACTTCCCTCCGTATGCTCATTGTTACACCAATTTTGATTTACTCGCTGATAATTCTCGCTCTCACTGCTTCTCATTTTCTCTCAATTCAATCTCACCTTCTTCGGCCAAGAATATAACATAAGCTCGGATTATAAAGGACTCCCCTACCCATAGTTTGACTCAATTCTTATTTACGTTACTCTCATATCTCTATCTCTATATTCCTCGCAACAGCGACTGTTCACTCAATCTTAGCTTCCTTCTTCAACAATGCTCACACTCTTGACTCACAGTTCCTCTTTACTCAGCCATATTCAATTACTCACACTCAGACGATAGTTACACAATATTCCATCTCTTGCAGTAATCGTCTTCACTTCATTATCATTCCACAATTCCACGTACGTCTCTCAATCTCATACTCTCTGTTGTTTCTCAAATTGCTCAACTCCTTTCCCACTTTACTTCCTCCGCAACAGTTCTCATTTCTCATTTCTATTCCGATTATAGGTCACTCAGTTATGCTTGTCAATCCATACCCAGATAAATGTAATTGTTTCCACATACTATAGTTTCCAACCTCTCATTCATGTATTCCACTCACAACAATAGTTCGACATTGATTCAGCCATCAACAATAATCAGAAAGTAAAATAAACATAAGCAGAGTCTGGCAATCCTGCATTCACTGCTGTAATTGCTCAGTTTCCTCCTAATATAGTTTCACTATTATCCTCGCACGATCAGTGTCGAGGGAGACAAGTCAATTTGTTCTACACTGCGCTCAACAATGATCTAAGAAATGTCTGCCTTCTTCTCCCGCGCCAGCCCTCTTACGGGAGCGGGGAGACGATGGTAGTTATTGTAACTACCTTTTCTGCCTATAGTTCAACTATTTTCATCGATCGGGATGAACTTCATCCTACTTCTTCTCTTCTAGCCTATGGTTGAACTATTTTGCCAAAAAATGTGGCTTACACTTATTAACACTAAAACCCAAAACTACATAGAACACATAGCCTTAACACTAACAACATAGTCCATCTATGAAAAGAGGCACTAAGTTGCCCCCACTCTCATGCTCACACGAACATGAGAGGGAGACGGTGAATGGACATCGCAAATTAGGGTTAAAAAGCCTCTGACGTTCTTTTTTCTTTCTTTTTCACATGTGTACATGGAGAATGGAGGCTTCTCACTTTGGCAACGGCTCCACCCTGTATAAGTTAATTTGAATGGTCATGGTAACACACTTTCTAATTAACTTTCGGGGATAGTTTCTCAATCTACACTGGCAAGCAATGTTATGTAGTCCCGTGATTATGAATTTTAACCTCTACTCCAAACACATTGTTTCCGTTTTAAGACGGTATTCAATATTTTGAGAGAGTGGGATCCTCTCATAATAATATTGGCCATTTGGACACCTAAAAGTCATGTTAGGTTGATAAATACTAGATTATACTTCAGACGTGTAGTTTCCATTAAAATGAGAGTATGTTAAGCTATTCATTTAGGTTGAGTCGACCTAAATGAGGACAATATTTTGTCAATTTAGGTTGAGTCGACCTAAATGAGGACAATATTTTGTCAATTTAGGTTGAGTCGACCTAAATGAGGACATTATGTTGTCAATTTAGCTTGAGTCGACCTAAATGAGGACAATATTTTTTCAATTTAGCTTGAGTCGACCTAAATGAGGACATTATGTTGTCAATTTAGCTTGAGTCGACCTAAATGAGGACAATTATGTTAGTCAATTTAGGTTGTGTCGACCTAAATGAGGACAATATGTTAGTCAATTTAGGTTGAGTCGACCTAAATGAGGATAATATATATGTTAGTCAATTTAGGTTGAGTCGACCTAAATGAGTCAATTTCCCAGCTTAACATACTCTCATTTTAATGGAAACTATGGCGGAATTTACGGCGGAAAATCAAATGTTATTTTTTTACTTGTACTCTACAACTTCCAGTGGTTTTCATTTCATTTTTAGATTAATAGTTTGCTTTATGTACTCTCAATTCACTGGAAAACTCTCATTTTAATGAATATTGTGTTTTTTAGAGCTCGAAGTAGACGAGACCTCCGTAATCCTTTCTGTTATTTGACGAAGCAAAGGGTCATCTTTGGAGAATAAAAAACAAACTTTCAATGACAGAAAAGGTTAAATGGTGACCAAAACAATTCACTTACCATATTGGGTCACCATAGTCCATGATCCCAAGGAGCTTTCCTGGGGATGCATGTGGCAAACAGCGTAGTAGATATTTACAAGATCATCACACAAGATATATGTGCGTTGAAATCAGATCCATATGCCGGACTTGCATTGAATTTCCAAAGAAAGAAGCACCAGGAGTGTTCTAAGATCACTCATTGCTGTGTGGAGTTATTGTCCATATTTGTCTGCAAAGTTGCAAACGAGCCATTAATGTTCACACAGTCAACTCCTCCCATTCAAACACTCCACTGCCACCTTTCCTTCTAAGTTCTCACCTCCTTCCTTGTGGATCCCTGACCCTAAATTTCACTGCACGCAACTATCGGGTTTTGGCCCGAAACCTCCAGGCCCTCTTTCCCCTTGCATAAAGCATCCTGGAAGAGTCATTTCCTCAAAATCAATTCAACAGGACTAAGGCAGAGAGTACTACGTAATCCAGCAGCACTGCATCACCATTGAATTGTTTTTATGACTGCAGACCCCTAGCTGCAATCGATTTCAGGCTCGCTTCCCATGCACAGCGGATTCTGCAAATTAGTACTTGCCAGCGAACAATTTATTGTACACAAATTGTAATTGGTTCGCACAACATTTTTTTAAGAGCAGGGGAGCAGCGTTCCGTCCAGAGTTTTTGAGCATCTTCTCGCACACAAACGCATCCACAACTTCGTTACAATTCAACAATTTACTGTAATACGAGCTCACAACATAGCATTTTTTTTCCTGGGAGCCCCAACTCGTCCACAATTGTTTCAGGAGTTTTCGATCGTCAACTTCAAGCGCACACTGGGCACATCCACAATCTCAAGAAGTTACAATTACAACAACTTTATCGGCGAGAAGATGGCTTTCAAGGTCAACATGAAAAGCATGATGGCCACAAGAGGATTGGCTGTCATGATGCTAATTCTTCTGTTGGTCCCGGCTGTGGTGATGGCAGTATCTCCAGCTCCATCTCCATCTCCTATGACTGGATCGCGAGCACCTAATTCCCCAACTACTAACACTTCCGGATCTGCAGGGAGTCCAAGTGCAAATTCTCCCTCTCCTCCTGCTGGCCTGACCTCGGCAGCTCACTTGAATTCGGTGCTGTCCGCCACCACAGCTTCACTCAGCGTTGTGCTTGTATCCATAGCAGTCGCAGCCGCAGCCGCTTTGTGAGAATATTGAATTGTAGATGTTCTATGTGTATATGTATGTATATATATATTCTTTTGTTGATAATCTTGGATGTGTTCAATCACTATTGACATCCATAGTTCTGACTATGAATCGACTGGTATCTTTGAACCATAATCTTGGTTTGTTTCTAGTAGGCTGAGTCATCAATGGGTTGAATTTGTAGACACTGGACAAGTGGTTGGGCGATCCAGGTAGCAGCTCTAGTACTAAATTGTGTTGTGCAGTGTGAGTTATTTGTGAGTCATTCATGATCCATAATCTTGTTGAATAAAGAAGAAACTTGTCTATTGGAGTGCAACTCGGTGTGTGGCCGCCACCATATCACAAGGAGCCCTGGAGGCCTTCTCCACATGGGAGATGTGGGAATGTGGCATGTTCCCCATGTGGCTTGGATCCTGTAAGTGGGGATTTCATTTCCCAAGTTGGACAAGTTCCTATGTGTTGTGCTAGGGCAACAAATCATGTATCAACAGTGTTCCAAGTCAACAATACTTCACCTCTTTGTTAAATGAATCCACATAGTCTATATTATTTAACCCAGAGTGCTCTTACAACTCCAACACCAATTTTCACCAACATCTTCATGTCATCAATATCCCACTAAATCATGATGAATTGAAATATTTCACAAGTGTTATGTTTCCCTAAAAATACAATAGTGTACATCATTTTTGGAATGCTCTTGATTTTAGATTTGTGGTTTCTAAAGGGATTCTTGGCTTTAGCCATCACAAAGAATTACTCTAGAGATATCTGTAAATGCTTAAGGCCTATTCCTTGATTTTTTTTTCAAGGTATTTGTATTCATGGTTGATCTCAATTTGTTCCTTATCTAGGCAAAATGCCTCTTGGTTTAATTTCCTTTTCTTGTAGCCAAATATCATGATTTTAGTCTTAAATACATTAACTTCAAGGTTAGAAGAAGTGCAAAACTTGTATAGCTTGTTCAAGAGCCTTTGTAGGCATGCTCTTGATCTATACAGTATAACAACATCGTCAACGTAAAAAAGAATGGCAACCATTGTGTTTTGGGGGGGTGCACTCATTGTTAGAACCGGGAACCACGTGTGTGAACAACCGTGAAATTAATACCTCTAATATATAAAATATTCCCCCTCATAAAAATGATATACATACAAATATATAATTGGAACATCCCCTTGAATACATACACAAGTGAAAAATAAATAAAACCTTTAGACCCCAATCATACGTATATGCCAAAAAGATTATGTGAAAAATATGGCTAAAATACTTTTATCAAGACACATATATTTATCGTTGATGAAATCATTAAACACTCGTTCATTCATTGGGTGTAACTCATACAAATTTGTTTCTATAGTATAAGTCATTGTAGTTAATGCAATGATGGTTTCTAACTCTACCATTAAAATGATCAATCAAGTCATAGGGCTAGATTGACCCATTCTTATTTTGATACCACCAATACCTTATTTCCATATTAGAAGGTTGGTCTGAGAAGTCAATTGGTTGTCGATATTCAATCCACCTATTGTCAATTTCACAGTGCATCCTATAGACCTGTCTCAAATACCAAGTCTTGGTAGTTAAGCCAACTTGTCTTTTTTCCCTCTTTTCTTGATTCCTTCAACTACTCCTTGAGAGATAAGCGATACTACACAATCACATCCCAATTTCAATGAATAATCATTATCCCCGGCTTTAGATAGTCAAATTTTAAGTTGGACATACAACATACTAGACTTAATTCTAGTGAGCCTATCCTTGGACTACATGAGGTACACCTAAATAACAAGATTGGGGGTTGTAGGAGCTGGTGACCTTGACAAGACATATACCAATCCCAATCTCGTATTTAGTATGAACAAAAGTAGGCGATGGTTGTCATTAAGAAACACCAAACTACTCAGTTAAACTGAAATGCAGTGTAAGTGATAAATGCAGAAGCAAAGGTGAGGTAGTGGCCGAAAACTATTGATGTTGAAGATGAAGATGGGCACCATAGACTCCAAATTCATGGTTTCATACATTAGAAGTAACTTCCTCATACTTTTAATAACGAGTGCACCCTCCAAGCCACATACCCACATTCCTCATTGAGGTAAGGCTAAATCTTGGAAACTAGAACTCATTTTTGTCATTGTAAGCCCTATATCATCATGCATGTACTCAAACATTGAAGTCTAGCCGCCTTAATAGCATAAACCTTGTGTCACTACAAACATTGAACATGGAGAACCGACTGCTAGCTACAGATGACCCGGTTAAGATTGAGAAATTACCTTTTGAGGTTCAAGACGTCATGAAGATTATCGATCGGCCTATAGGAATCCACATACCTCAATTCAATAAAGAAGAACTGAGGTAAGCATGAATCGAACGAAATATATTGACATCACACTTTGTGAATTAATCCACACATCCACATTCTTCACCGACGTAAGCATAAACTGACTCATTCATATTGATCTAAAACTTTGTGACTCAACCCACACATCCACATATCCACATTCCTTACCGAGGTAAACATGAACAGAATCGTACAGATTAACATCAAACTTTGTGACGAAACCCACAGATTCCCATATCCGCAGTCTAAACCGAGATAAATCTGAAGTGAACCCTAAAGATTATCATGAAACTTTGGGAGTCAACCCACATAACCACATTTCTCATTGTCGTAAGGTCAAAATCATGGTAAACCGGAGCACCTTCATGTCATTCTAAGCCATGTTCATTGTGCCTATACACTCAAGTGTAGAAATCTAGTTGCCTTGGTAACAGACACCTTGTTTCACTGCCAACATTGAACATGTAGAACCGGCCACTAGCTACAGATGATCTGGTTTAGGGCCACTTCACAGACACGAGCCAAGAGCCGTGACCATGAAATTGTGAGAGCCCAAAAGAAAGTGTCTAAAGACCGTCCCAACACACCTCAAAAAGCATGTACTGTGGTCACGGACCCTCAAGTGTAGTGTGAAGCCAAATGTGACCAGGCCCTCAACCAAATGCTATTTCAATGAATTTCTATTCATGCGGGTCCTCACACATGATAGAATAGAATAAATCAACGGTTGTGAGTGTTCAGAGTGCCATGCATGGTCTCCCGATTTTGTGTTAGACCTACCTCCAAGAAGTGGTTTTTGAGAATAGTCCAAGTGACCATGAACATAATCCATTCGATGCCATGTACAAATCCATGTACACTTTACATCTATCTTGTATTTACATACTCCATTGGTCCCTCAGGCGTAGTGTGAAGCCAACTTGGACCGGCTCCACCTTTTCCACCAATGAGAGTGCTTAAAGTGTAATGCTCATGGGCTCTCAGTCTCGTGTGTGAAGTGGCCCTTAGTTTGAGAAATAATTTGTTATTAGGCACTAAGAAGGCTACAAATCAATGACCCGAGACATGACTACGAGGTATTTGCATGCACAACAAGTAGGCAAGGTTTGGTGTGTGTGTGTGTGTATACCTCAATTTGAAATAGAGAGCAACAAAGTCGCAATATGAGTCCAAAACAAATCTCAAACCCACCCAAATCTAGAATCTGAAAGGTCTCAATACATTCTAGTATAATTTATCTGTGGAGAGTATTGAGTGTTTGCCTCTTTGTTGTAAAGGGGACCAACCAATCCCCGATCTAAAATGGACCTAGAATGAATATAAAATCTTCGAGATCTTAGAACTTTCCAAGTGTTCTTAAAAGGGTACGAGAATGCTCCCTGGTGTTGAGGTAAGAAGAAAAGAAAAGAAAAATTACGCCCGTATCTAAATACCGGCGTGAAATTGAGCCCGTTGGTCTTATGCTAATCACGGTGTCCCGTGATGCAAGAGATTTATGCCTCCGTTAGGAGGTGGGCTCTGGTGGTGAGGTAACACAATGCTGCTCCTCCTCACCTCCGCTTTTCCTCTGCTCCTCCATTAGGAAGCATATAATGAGGTTGCCCAATTATGCCATAAATCTGAACCGCATGGTGATGGCTTGAACCATTATTTCCCACTTTCATGTGAAAATATTAAGCCCAGTGACATGGTCCAATGGAATGACCACATGATCCTTGTATTGAATGGTTGTCGAATAAAAGAACCTCTCTAAAGCGGAGATTAACTATGTGGCCAACACGTATCAAAATTTCATGATTAATCAACTTTCATAAAACTTAGTTACACCATTTATTGGGTACAGAATTGTATAACCTCTAACAACGTTGCTTTTTACTATCAAGGTAATTATGTCCAATTTCGTCATACCAAATATTATTATTGTACTTATAAAATGATGTCTACTTAGATTTTTTGGAATATGGAAAATTTTGATTTAAACCGTTTCCTAATTCTAAACTATTTGGTGTCCAAGGGGAAACTAGGCAAGTTTTGGGCCTTTTTATGAAAATTATAATTAGATCATTCTAGAACAAAGTCTTTACAGGATTTGATTTTCTGAACGAGTTTGAAGCAATTTGTCAAGGGGGCTCAAAACCACTGTCTTTGTGACTTTAGGACCTATGATCAAGGACGTTTGCGCCAAAAAAATGAAACTTCTCCATATTTTGAAGCCTAGACTAGTCTTACCAAGTTCAATATGTTTGAAAAAAATTTATTTTTATATTATTCAATAGACCTTCAAGGCAAAATTTGGATGTTTTCATGTTTTATAATCTAGTAATCTCAAATGCACCAAACCCATTGTGTCCAAGTTGCAATGCCGAGCACCCCTTCATTGTATATGGGAGTTGTGTGCCTTGGGCTGAAGGTTAAATTTTGGGGACAAGTTTGAAGCACATAGTAAAAGGGCACACAAATTAGAGATCCAACCAAGTTCACCAACTTAGTAGAAAATTGATACATGGATACATAGACTAACAAAATAATATGCATCTTAGGTATCAACTGTAACAAGTTTATATATTGAGTCTTTGTGAGGTGAGAATCGATTCGACCTTCAAGTGGAAAGAATCCGAGTTGACTAGACCAACATTTGACTTATGTAAGATACTAATAGGGGCATGGCATGCGTTGTCCCAGTCTATTGCACATGTGCATAAGAATTGATGTCCCTGGCTATCCCCACATCGTCCACTCAATACATCACCACTGTGGAATATTAGAACAACGACTACTTCAACATTCATGTGCTCTCACCGTTTCAAAACTTCAGGATGCAAATAAATTGGTATTTCAAATATGTCCTTTTGTAGCTTTCAATGTCATTTTGTGGGGACAAAATTCATAATTAATGGTCTTGGGGATCCACAAGTAATCCCTCTACTTCTAGGCTAGAGCTAGAGATTCATGTCTACGTAAACTCATCCATTGTGGAGGTGAAAATGTAGTGAATTAGTTATTGCCTAAGATTGATTTTTTTTCAGCTGATTTGATTCCATAAATAGCATCAAAGATCCCAAATCAGTGCAATGGACCCCATATGGCATGCTTTGGCCCTCAACCTTATAAGGGACTTGTTTTCACTAAAACCCCATCATCCGTAATGCCCGAGTTTACATAGACACCACAAACCCCAAGCCTCTACTGCTCGGGGCGATCACACCCCCTTACGTTTTGTAATCATGTGCGATAATGGGGCAATTAATGGGGGATATTTATGCACCTCTCAAAAAAAATTCCCTCCCTGTTTGTAGATAAAAAAACTACTTTGACGTATTTTTTTAGCACCCTATATTTATTTGCAATTGTTTAGAGAGGCTAATTTTTGGCACAATCGTTTTTTCATAAATCGTACAAGCACCAAATTGTGGACGGAATACTATAGCATTGCAAAACCGACTATGTGAGCCACAAACATTCCATACCATTCAAATTGTCGTTCATTTGGTTTCAATTAGTGTTACCAATCCTAAATCATTCAAAGTACCATTCAGAACACAACCAATAGCACTTGGATACTAGGTAAAGGGTCCCACATGTTCGACATCGTTGCAAAACCCAATGGCCGTTAAGGAGTGCCAGCACATTCCTTCCCCCCAAAAAATCCCACGACTATTCCCTCCATACTAATGTGCTTGATTCAAATTTGGACAGAAACTACACACTTCTTCATCTAGGTAGTCAAACCCGTAATTATTCTATTGATCCTACTACACACTTTCAGGGGGATCTTATGTCTATGACCCTATTTGGTTTCTACTAATTACTAAAATGAATGAATTATCCACCAACTTATTTCACATATAATCATGTAGGGGACATATTTCCAATGCTATGGTAGATCTAAGGAAATTATAAAATTTACCCTAAACGAATTAAATTGGTCCTATTTTTTTTATCTCACGTGGTTTTCTAAAATTCCGATAGTCACCTCTCTGAGCTCTACTTTTAAGCTAATACTTAGTACAATTTGCACTACACTGATTATCCCAATTAGTGTGTGTTACTATTTGGAGTTATGCAATGCAATAACTATTTAATGAGAACGTAATAATTTACCAAGCAAAGTCACCTATGTTCTATAATGTCTAGACAACCTATTGAACTTTCATTAGTAACAATTGAACTCATGAGTAAGACGTTATTGCATTGTATAACTACGAATAGCAACACACACTAATTGGGATAAACAATGTAGTAGGAGGAGGGGTACTTTCGACAAGGACCCTCAACATAGAACCCTTTTGTGTCTTGGCCACAAGTTTATTACCATAGTACTTGTACCAACTTGTCTATTAATAGGAATAAATACGTAGTATAATTTCTATTTTAATATTCAACAATCCCGGATTTTTATTTTTAAACTCTTTTTTCACACTAATTTTTTATATTTTAAAAATACAACTTCCCAGAAATTGGTTTCCTAGAAACAAGGTTCAATGAATGGTGGAGCGGTAAAGGGTTCTATGGTATATAGACATGGCCATGCAAACATATAATATTATTTTTCTTTTATATAATATAGGAGTTGTGTCATTTCGTTATCATGCAAAGCAGCAAAAGGTCCGTGAGGATCACGCTATATTTGGGACTATTTCATGCAAGCAAACTCACTAGATTCTATGTTCTTCATGAAATATCCATGAAGGTTTGTTCTATATTTGTTTAGTTTGAGGATCTTCTTGGAGTCTATTTTCCCTCGTCAAAATTTTTTGTACCCATCTATTGATGTAAGTCACCTTCCTTAAGTTACTAATGTGGGGGAGAGGGTATTATTGCATACAAGCGTATCTCTCATTCATCCAGCATAAAAGCACCAAAATAGTATGCGGTCTAAAGGTTACTATTCTAAAGAATTTGGAACTTGATTCAAGTCAAAAGACCCCAAATTAATTTGTCCAAGTCATTTGAGAATTTTCCCGTGTAGGAAGATAGAAATCAAGAAGACTACGAATTTTTCAGTAATTTTATTCCTTAAATTGGAATCACTATGAAATTTTGAAGCCAAAAGTTGGCTCAAGCATATTACCAATGTCTAGAGTCTGCCATAACCACTCATTTTAACCATTCTTTCCTCCTCACTTTAGCACTCAGAACTGGGAATGTGACATGGCACTATTGGTTTTGGTTTGGTCAAAATTCAATCCCAATCTTATCGAGATTCCAGTACCCTATATGGGTCTTGATCGGGAACATATTGCAAGGTCCTCACAATAACTTTTTGTAATATGCAATTCGAGGACGCACATGCCCATAAGATTTCCTGGGAAAATCTCAATATTGTGATGTACGAAAATGGTATCTTGAATGTGAACTTCAAAGGTTTCATGGTAGATAGTGCCCAAGCAAATTGGAATTTTGTGAGGAAGATTTATGGATGTGGGGACACAACTATTCCTATGGAGGGCCGTGATTATATTAGGGTTAAACATTGTCTTTCGTACCCTTTCCAACCTTGACAAATTCAACCAAAAGCACATCTGTCCTTTTTTTATAGTTCCAACACAAACAACTCTGCAAAGAGTACAAAGAAGCCAAGAATTTGGAAGAAGTTGACATCAAGGACCATGTAATTTGGGCTTGGTGATTGTCATCAAGAGCTACAACCAAGTTAGCCTTGCTCCCATAGAGGGACATGAAATCATATTTCTAAATGTGGGCCTTTAGCAACCATTAATGGATTGATGTTGAAGAAACAAGTTTTGGACATGAGACAATTGACAATGGTGCAGTTGTGATTAGTAGTGAAGGTTGGATGACAAACATAGGGACACGAACATTAAGTTCGCCAAATTGAAGAGAGTTGGGATTTTTAAAGAAATAATGGCCTTATCATATAAAATGCTTCTCAAGTGGTTTTACTCCAAGTGTTGTGGGTTGCCGAAATGCAAGAGGGTGAGGAAATGTTGAATTGTGACGGGCATGGGTTTTGGATGGTGAAGGTTAATGAATGCAACCACAATCAATATGAGCAATACAAACTTATGGACAAGATATCCCAACTGAGTATCCTAATCAATTTTTTGTGTATTTCAAACAATTACTTGACCCAATGAACACGCGCCCATAACATTATTCATATTCATAACAATGTTTTGTGGGGTTGACAATATTCTACAGAATATTTCCCACATTCAGTTTGAATATTTATGCCTTACAAGCTACTGACTGGTGATGTGGAATGTCTCATGTATTTTTTATTTATTAAGGATGGTGTAGATCCGTCATGGTCAATTGTGTTGTAGAAAGAACCTAGAGGGAGAAGGATTGTTGTAGAATCCATGAATCCAACCATTGGATTGGAGGAGTACCTCCTCGGGGGAAACACATTGGAGACGCTTAGTGGTGGTTTGAATATTCAACTCTTTGGCCAAAATTCACGCAGTTTGAACATAGATAGGAGGGAAGTGGATAGACTACTTGACATTCAAAATACACTATAAACTTTGTGATTTCAACCTCCTTAATGTCACTCCTTCTCTTATATTCCGAAACCCTAGAAAACAAACGATCTCAAATCTCAGTTTAAATCCCACTCCTTGTTATCACATTTCCCTCTCATATATCGGGAGTTTTGACAGTAAATTAAACCATCAAGGAATTCAAATTACACGCTTGCACGCATCATGTTTTCACCATTGGAATTATTGCAATGTTGACTTTGTGTTATTCCATAATGTCACATGCTACACAAATTCACTTTTATCACACATCCATGTTAACACTACAAACTCCTTCATATCACACACACTTTGGTTGCCACAAGCGTGATATTACGGAGTTTAGAGTTTATACCAATACATATGGCTCGGTACTTAGGCAATGAGTTACTCTGCTTGGATTACACACATTATAGTTTCCAGAGTGGACAACAAGATAAAAGTAATTTTAAATGGTTTGAATTTACGTGCTTCAATGTAATGAGAATAACATGCACGTAAATTCAAGCCATATTACATTGAAGCATTGTGTATATTGCACATACTTGTGGTGATAAAATGATGTATGAAAGGAATCTTGGTGGACGTAAACCACGATGACGATTGGTGAATACATGGGTGGAGCTGAGACCCATGTATAATATGAGATAGTGAATAAGGTAGAAATATGGAAAACGTAAAAGCAAACTGATTTGGCCAGAAAGAGTGGCTTGAAATGTGTGCAATATTCTTTCAGAGATGGAGTAGAGGAAATGATGAGGAATACAAGTTGTTTCGTAATTTTATTCTTTATTATATTTTTTCAAAGAGGCAAGTCAGTGGAACCCCCTACTTGTACAATAGAGTCTCTCTGATTTGAGCATCAAAATATGAATTACTCTACATATGAATGCACATAAAACGTTTAACTCAATGGTACTCAAAAGCGATCCCAAGTTATGTGAAACAGGACTTATCCAGCCAATCAATGTATCCAGCCTATCACTGCCTCATTTTCGGATTACAACTTTTACAATTACAGTCTAACCTTGATAATGTCACACCATCCGTTTCACCAAAAAGAGTGATATAAGCAAGGTGTGACATATTTGATAATGTCACATTTTGAAGATTTGTGCATAATGTGATATCATCAAAAAAATAGGTAGAAAATCAAAATAAAATTACAATGTAAAAAAGAAAATAACAAATATGAGACTTCAATGTTTTTGAATGTAAAATCTAATTCAAAATTGTGAATAACAACAAGAGCACATCATAATGTGTCATCGAGATCAGGTAAAGACCTCTCACTAGAGACAAAGAAGCTTCTAATGTCACATTGTTTTGTTGATGTTAAATGTGCAACACCAATTCTAATGAGTTTGTCATGGATTTTTTCCATTCCTAACAACTCCAGAGTGTCGAAATCTAAGAACCTTGGCTAGCCATAAAATTCAAAACATCTTCACACAAGCCGAAACCCTCATGATCAATTCTGGAATACACAACATGCAGGTGATGGCATTGGCGTCTTCCACACGCAAGACCTATCTGCTCACTCCCAATTTCTGTGTTCCCATCTATGAGAGATAGCCAGAAACAGAGCCGAGAAGGTTATCTCCAAAACTCGGAAACGAATCAGATGGGCGCCCAAACTAATTAACCAGTGATAAACAACCCTCTAACTTAGTTTACAGATTCTGCTAAACAAAATTGGGGATCTCCCTCTACTTCCCAAATGTGAGTACCTTCCAGAAACCCCAATTCTAGCTCCGTGAAGCAAAATTTCTTGGTTTCTTCTTCTTCTTCTTGTGCCCACGTGCATGAACACCGCGAAAACACCGTGAAAAGACACACAGTTGAACACATGTGACGGAAGGTGGGGTGCATAGAGGCCGAGAAGTCTTGACAGCGCCGTGAAAAGACAACACCTTTGAGTGCCGTGTATAGACAACACCGTTCAGGGTTGGTGCACGATCAAGTTCCAAGAATAGCATTGCATTTATCACAGGGGCGGCACATGACCCTTTCGGCTACTACAATCTGTCCATCCAACCATCACATACAACCCATCCATACTTGGCAATATCACATTTACACTACGGATTTTGGAAAAAAATAGTGACATTACCAAGGGTGATAGGGATAATAACGAGGGAGTTTTACACTATGAAAATCGGTTTCAAACTTTTAGGTGACAATATCAAGGTGTTCTATTAACAAGGGTGACATTATCAAGGTTAGATTGTAGCCATTTTGGGTCCACACAAGAATCAATCTACTCCCAGTCTAGTGCACCAATAGTGGTCTTTCACCGTTTTCCATTTTCCTACCTTAAAATCTAGAATATGTGGGTGTAGATTTGTTTTGAGATCGTCGGGTGCCTGACATGCTAGTAGTTGGTTGTCGTTGGTTGTCGGAGTGATTCGACTCATGCTAGTTATAACTGGCTTGTGGGTAGGTGTTAGACATCTATCTTAGGCTTGCAACTTCCATGAATATTTTAGGCTTTATAGAGAGGGTGCCAAGTTGCAAGGCCAAACAACTAGGAGCTTGTACTGTGACCTCATATATGCATGCAACTCAAAGTGACCATAGTACTCACAATCCTAGTACCATTACAAAACGACCACATGTTGTTCATGCAGCTCAAAGAAGCCACACGTTTTGACCGTTCTATAAAATGAAAGTGTGTAGTAGTACCTACAATCCTACTAGTGGGTCCATGATGACACAAGTGGCCTTAATTGACCTCACATGTCATGCTTGCCCATTTATGTCCTTCTAATGTCAAAAACAATGTCCTAAAGATCCATGCATCCTACTACCTTGATGATCATGTTTATCGCATGTGGTATTAATTCTTGAAAAGCGCACTATATTGCCAAATCTTAAAATTAGTGAGGGTTGGCTTTTTTTACTTAACAATACTAAATGATGAGGAATACAAGTTGTTTTGTAATTTGATTCTTTGTTACAGTTCTTCAAAGGGGCAAGTAAGTGGAACCCCCTACTTGTACAATAGAATCTCTCTAATTTGAGCATCAAAATATCGTACTCTACATATGAATGCACATAAAACGTTTAACTCGATGGTACCCAAAAGCGATCCCAAGTGATGTGAAACATGACCTATCCCAGCCAATCAATGTATCCGGGCTATCACTGCCTCATTTTCGGACTACAACTTTTACAATTAGCCATTTTGGGTCCACACAAGAATCAATCTACTCCTTGTTTAGTGCACCAATAGTGGTCTTTCACCGATTTCCGTTTTCCTACCTTAAAGTTTAGAATATGTGGCTGTAGATTTGTTATGAGATCGTCGAGTGTCAGACATGCTAGTAGCTAGTTGTCATTGGTTGTCGAAGTGATTCGACTCATGCTAGTTATAGTTGGCTTGTGGGTGGTAGACGTCTATCTTAGGCTTGCAACTTCCATGTATATTTTAGGCTTTGTAGAGAGGGTGCCAAGTTGCAGGGCCAAACAACTAGGAGCTTGTAATGTGACCTCATATATGCATGCAACTCAAAGTGACCATAGTACTCACAATCCTAGTACCATTACAAAGTGACCACATATTGTCCATGTAGCTCAAAGAAACCACACGTTTTGACACAAAGGACCGTTCTGTAAAATGAAAGTGTATGGTAGTACCTTCAATCCTACTAGTGGGTCCATGATGACACAAGTGGCCTTAATTGACCTCACATGTCATGCTTGCTCATTTATGTCCTTCTAATGTCAAAAACAATGTCCTAAAGATTCATGCATCCTACTACCTTGATGATCATGTTTATTGCATGTGGTATTAATTCTTGAAACGCACACTATAATGCCAAATCTTAAAATTAGTGAGGATTGAATTTTCTTACTTGACAATACTAAATTCATGAATATATGCTTATTAACTATACATTTCAAGAGAATTAATGCATGTTCTAAGGTGTTTGTAGAGTGCATAACTTGTTTTGGTGAGTCTGAAGAGGCTTCTTCTTCTTCTTCTTCTTCCTCTTCTTCTTAGTCAATGTCACTCAATCTGAGGCATATCCTTACCCTAAGAAATTGAAGAGAGCTTCCATGGAGAGTTTAAGGCACTTTGCCACTTTGAACTCCCAAAACCCTAGATTTTTTGATGGCACTAATGTCATAGCGTAAAGATATTTAATATCACCTTCATTAATTTCCCATAATCACTATTAGCGCACCCTCACTAAATGGGATAATTAGTGTAGTGATGGCAAACACATGGGTTGGGATAAGTTTCATACCAACATTCAGCGGCCACTTGTATAGGCTAGATGGGATCGGGAATAAGTCCGATACCGTTTGGAACTATGCCCTGCTTCTTCTCTCTTACTACTGCTCTCCCTCTTTAGTATGACACGTTTGGGAAACACAAAAAATGTCGTATTATCGAGGTGTCGTCTTCTCGTTATTATGACAAATGGTGAAAAATTGTCGTACTATCGAGGGAATATAAAAACATAAGTAATATGAGCTTAAAAACACATACAACGAGTTTAGGCAATATAGACTGCATGAAATAACAATTTATAACTTCAAACAAATATAAATATTCTCAAGAACTCCTGAAATAAGAGATTAAAGATCTCTGGTGTTGCCTACCTAAGTTAGCAACTATCATCTTATCTAAATTCCCTACTAGCTTTTGAAAACTAATAATTTCATTAACACCAAAATGTAAAGAGTTGTCTAATAAGAAATTAGACAACAATGATTCATGACGTTTAGCATCACTAAGCTTTACTGTAGGTGGAGCAACATCATCCACATCTACTGAATGTATATCAACATTAAGATCAAAGCCTTGTGCATAATTGATTCCCAAAGCAACATTCACCAACTCATCAATACTCAATTCTAGCTCAGTAATCTCTTCCCCTTCCATCTAAATGTAAGTCTCGATTGACATATCATCATCACCCAATCGCAAATTTGAAATTAGAGCACCAAGTTCATCTGATTCTTCTCACATTCTATTCTTCTCCCTTTCATCAACTTGGGCAAAATCAACATCCTATGTTGCTGGTAATATACACGCCATCCTCCAACAATTCTTGACTATTTGTGCATCCAACTCACTCCATACTTCATAACTCCACATGATAGCTTGTTTGATGTTGGGCACCACCTTCCTTAAGTCCTTCAATGTAGCATCATCATATTGTGGCAAAACCCACCGCAAAAGTTTCTTCTTGTATTTAATTTTGAAAGATGCTTTTATACCTTGATCCAAAGGTTGAACTACGCTTGTAACATTGGGAGGAAGGAATACCAAAGTCATGTTGCTCAATTCTAAGGCTGAAAAACCATGAGACTTACCAACTTTGGCAAAGCTAAACAACATGTGAAGATGCATTATCCAAAATCATAATCACCTTTTGATTCTAGGTACCCTAACCAAGTCCATTCTACAATGATAAGTGAAGTTCTCAAGTAGTTCCCAAGTGAAAATGGATGTATTCTAGATGTACATAACATCGATGACAAGAATTTTAATAGTAATTCCCTCTTTAATATGACAAAATGGAGTTTCTAAATGCCGTCACGTGTTATCGAGTGTCGGAGTCGTACTAAAGAGGGAGTTTTGAACCAAAAAAATCCATCGCACTAGAATGTGTCGTAATATCGAGGGTGTCATATAAACGAGTGTCGTACTACCGAAGTTAGACTGTAGCAGATTCAACCTAACAAACTCGGGTGGAGCACTGTCACTGATATTATTAGAATGGAACGGACGAATAATGTTATGGTTCGTGACACACTTGGGAGGGACACGTAATCCCATCCCCTCCCCTCTACTTCTGGGCTAAATTTGCACCAACTGGACAAATCTTCAGCGGCATCTTCATCGAGCCTTGTTTGTGGTGGAGCCAACTTCCAAGGCCGCATCTAACTTAAACCCTACTCAACTGTGCAGGGAGGCAGGCTCTCAGTAGTTCCACCTGCCTGGATGCTCACATGGTGCCACTCATCCAGCACAAACTCACTCGCTCGTGGTCTGATGCATGCAGTGATCAGTTGGACTTGCATAATCGGTTGAGATCCTAGTGTTTGCAACTCCAACCGGTTACATGTTCACATCCTTCGCTATTTCCTTTATTGAATTGGGGTATATTCTATAAATTCCTCTGAAGCCATCGGTGATTTTCCTGCAGTCTTGAACTTCAACCGGTTATTTCTCAAACTCAACCGGTTCATCTGGAACTATTAAGTGCCGGTTCTCCCCGATCGGAGGTCTGATGCCATGCATTCACAACAAGGTAAGCGATCAGCTAAGTTAAGTAGCTTGGCTTGCCCCAGCCACCGTCCAATTACACATATAATGCATCCTCAGATATTACCTTCGCTTCACTGTTACAATGTTCACTTGATGTGGTCAACAATGATCACCTGTCGCATCTCTTAACCATATTGTAATACACAGGTGTATTATTCAACCCTAGTGTTCAGGTTTTGTTTCTAATTAAATAGACTAGAGCTGCCCTACCTGGTATTTCGCGGTTAATGTTGATTTTTTATTTTTTTATTTTTTTTGAGACAGAAGGCCAAACGGGCCAACGCCAAAATGAATACCATTAATGTTGAATCTCCTCAACCAGTGTATAAGTTATTCCCCTCCAGGATCCCAACACAATTCCCCATAGAAGCCCTCTCACAAGGAATGAGTACCATTATGTCATAGTTTCATGTGGATGGCTAAACTACAGTGACGATTTCACTGTTTGTCACTTCCCCTAGTCGGCCACTTGTATAGTTACGAACAAATCATCACCGACCCATCACCATGCTTCACGGTCTAATGGACATGTTGAGGTCTGACCATGACCTATCATCTGAGTTAAACCCTATTTATCTTTGTCTCCTCACTGAAAATCACGCGTTTCCAATCATCAATGATCCAATTCTCGTATCTTTGAGCAAACCTCAAGCGTGCGAGAACATATTAACGACTCATAAATGACTTCCTTGTTGCACTTGTGCACGCAATCCAACCTCTCTCAAAGCACGCCTCGTAGTGATGTTAGACAACAATTTACCTGTTTCAGATCGAAGTTGTTTTGATGTCAGAGATGTAGTTCCAAGTCGACCTTCAGTAACACGAGTGACACAACGCCTCTTCTCTCGGTCTGCAAGAAGTTTTGGACGTCCTCCTCTTTGTCTCTCAATCTCGCCTCCTATATCCTTCTTCAGATGCGCTACATAAGATTGGCTCATGCCCACTATAGCGGCAACTTTGCGAGTAGAAACACCGCTTCTAAGTTGCACCAAAGTTTGGTGCTTATGTTCTTGAGACAACGGAGGCATATGGCTACAGATGATTCTACAAATTGCACCTCACATACTATGGAACCAAGGCTACACAATGCACAAGAAATCTCACAACGTCCTCAACTACACAATGCACACAAAGATGTCGATGTTGGAAGAGTGGCGGCGAAACAAAAGCGAGTATTGTAACCCTAACCACTTCGACATTTCCTATTTTAGAAACCCTAAACCCTTTTTCATTTTTTGTTTCACGTTTATGGAATTGATTACTTGGACTCTTTCTTTGATCACTTGATCACTTTGTTTTCTAATTTGAATCGGCTGATAATGGGAGCCAAAGTTGAGTTTGTGTACAATGTACTCAGTTTTGTTCGTAAGTGTATTTGCATGGTACACAACAGAGTTCCTAGTTAATACGTTATCCAATGAGGTTGGCTTTTATGCTCAACATATCAAACACATCATTTTAGGTTGAATAGCTAACACCATTAGGAAAGCCCATGTAATCACTTAAAGCAAAGGAGGGCCCAATTGGCATTGGAGGAGGGCAGCCACATGCTTGCAGGGGTCTTTATGAAAACCTTTATAAATACATGTAGAAATTTCATGACCAAAAATGAATAGTCCTCTATACACACAAATCATAAACTACATAATACTTATGTATGCATATGGAAAGTTTGGACTCCTAGAGTAAATAGTCTCGGTTATGTATGCAAAGTATAAGCACTTGAAACAAAATGATATTCCTTGGATATATGCTTTAAAATAACTTTGTATTGAGAGATTCATTGAAGCATGATGCGGGTGTAGGGCATGACAAACATATCTCCTTATGGATTAGCACATATGAACTTCTGAGGTGGGCGGAATACAAGGTGAATTTGGATGAAATGAACAATTCTCTTGTGAGAAACTTTAGACAAGCCTCAAGATATACTTACCCCTCATCCAAAATTCATAGTACCCTAATTATTTGTACAAAACTAGGTGGAAGTATATCCTTTCCAATCAATAATCCCTTTTGTTCACCCACATGGTACTACACAGGTTACATTGAGTGCCAACTCCCCCTCCCCAGGGAGAGGATTGGGTTCCTCAAATGCAAGTAAATTCTTAAGATATGAAGTCTAAATTATTTGTTTTGTACAAATCAAAGTTTACAATGGTTGCAATGGAGGAACTTAAAGTCAATCTAATTGAACCCTCATCCATTAGGAAACCCTATAGGGCCCGACACACACAACCTACAACAATATAGAGTTGTCCAAGGTCAATATAAATAATTTTGCCCCCCTATTTTAGTGTACCCTGTTTTAAGCCTAATGTTGTCCTATGTTGATTATTTGGCTCAAGGGTTGGCAATAAGTATTGTGATTTTATTGAGCCCTCACAATGACCATATCAAGTTCTAGAAAAAATTGGTGAACCCTAGAAAAAGGTAAGGACTTCAAGAGACATGGGTTAGATGCACTCTAGGTACTAAGTGTTGTACTTAGGTCCTTGAAGGCGGATTAAGGCTCATGACACCCTAGTTCATAGGGTTTGTAGGGAGGATGAAATAAGGCTATAAGAGGCCAGCTATGGGACAACCTAGGATGGGAAAAGGCTAGGAAGGGACAAATTAATTTACAGAAGACTTACGTTCACCTACCCAGTGGCCTAGTCAAGCACCCGAGACCCCCTATAGGACGGCATTGAGATGCTAGTACTAGAAGAAAAAAAATGCTTACTATAAATTTCATGTTGTGATGAAAATATTTATTTATGGGAATGTGCTTCCCTTTGCCCTCACTTATACATTCATCATGCTATATACAATCAAGACTCTATAAATGTTATAAGTGGGGAGTAGCAAAAAAATAAAATATATAGAATTATAACAAGTAACACTTATAGCTCGGGGGGTTCACTGGCGAAAATCGTAGAACAACGTGCGATAAAAAATAAGGTCCAATATATTCATTGTAGATAAATTTTGTAAAAAATGTTCATGTAAAATAGGGGATTTTAAAATAGTGAAACACGTTTACATGTAAAATACCATCACCTTATAATCTTTTCTGCAAGGTAAATAACCCCCCCAATAAATAGGTCTCAAACGCACGTGTATGCAAAATATAAGAGGGAGTGAACCCCCCGAGACTTATAGAATTCATACCGATGATCAATAACCGCTATAGAAATAACACTTAATTTTTTTGAAAATGAAGAACATAACTTTTTATAAAAATAAAAATGAAAGTACAAATGATAATACATAATTCAACTAAACTAATTGAAAGAAATAAACTATATAGTAGTAACTTGACAAGGTTCTTCCAACTAAATTAACCGAAAGAAAGAGTCTATAATAGTCTAATGAGAGCTTCCAAATGATGAGATGAAACTTCTTTCTGGAGTCCTTGAATGCTCTTGATGTGTGATAGGGCATCATTTGGTATATTTGTTCAAAGTATTTATTCACAGTCTCTAGAGAATGCTCAGCAACACTCAATCCTACAACTTCTTCTACCACATCAACCATAACCTCATCAACATCAATTTCTTGATGTTTTGAGGAGTACATATCCAAAAATCCTCATTGGTAGGATCAGAGGGGTTGTTTAAATCAAACTCCATCTCATAATTGAGGTATTCATGAGCATTCACCTTTTCTATCTGCAATCTCCTCTCCCGAATTGCTTGAAAGTGCACAAGGAGGAAGGATCTCTAAATAAGAGAGAATATTTTACTTGTACGCAAAGAATATGGGATAAATGTGATTAGATGTTTAAAATGTATGCTCTCATATATTATTACCTTGATTTTCTCAAAATTAACACTTATAAAGGTGCAATTCATAAAGAAGGGAGTAGAGCATGTTATAACACTTAACACATAACACTCACTAGTCTTACCAATTATGTTTTTGTAGGGGAGTAAAATTTTCTTAACATATATGAGATTATGACGCTTATAGGGGTAACACTTATAGAGTCTTGAATGTATATAGGTTAGATAAGTCAAAGGGTTGCATTAAGCACCCTCTTCCTTAATGGCCATTATTTGGAACATAACAACTCCATAACAAAACCCTCATCATATTCAATTCCACTTTCAAAAATAGATGACCATAATTGTTTTGAAAGGTGAATAAAAATCAATCTAAATTTCTACGAAAATTGAGAAAGGACGAATATGGGATGAATCTTAAAGTTTAAAGAGATTTAAAGATGTGATAGAATTAGAGGTTTGGTTCAACTTTCAACATGAAGTGTACATGGGTGAGTTAGTGAATCAAACCAATGATCCCTTGATTTAGTTATGGTTATCAGAAATGCATGTTTGTTGATTTCTTAACTGAATTCATAGTTCCTCCCAATCATGCTCACTATTGAGTGTAGAGTAGTTACTTAGGGGGTTCACTAGCGAAAATCGTAGAACAACGTGCGATAAAAAATAAGGTCCAATATATTCATTGTAGATAAATTTTGTAGAAAATGTACATGTAAAATAAGGGACTTTAAAATAGTGAATCATGTTTACATGTAAAATACCATCACATATAATATTTTCAGGCTTTTTACATGTAAAATACCATCACCTTATAATCTTTTCTGCAAGGTAAATAACCCCCCCAATAAATAGGTCCCGAATGCACGTGTATGCAAAATATAAGAGGGAGTGAACCCCCCGAGAGTAGTTATTAGTATTTGAAAATTGTAGTCCAATGTCTATTAAACATGTGTTTGTATGATGTTTGCTCTTTCATCATCACCAAACCACATACACCCTAAACTCTGTAATATCAATCTCCATAATGTCACTCACTCTCTAATATCCCAAAACCCTAGGGAACGGATGTTCGTAGTTCAAATCTCACTCCTTATTGTCACATTTCTCTCCCTTATATCACGAGTTTTTGTCATTAATGCAAAGCACCAATGAAGTCAACCCACACCCTCGCAATGCACCATGTGTTAATATGCGGAGTGTCACCTTCTTATTCTTATTCTTCTTCTTCTTCTGCCACTTGTTGAATGTTGGTGCATGCATATGCCACATTGTCCGGGAAGGCCAAGTGGAGTGGACCACACCACATCATTAAAATGTGTCACTTTGTGTTATTCCATAGTGTCACATGCTACACTAATACTATAGTACCACGCATCCACGTTAATGCTACAAAACTCCGTAATATCATGTGCACTTTGGTTGCCAGAGGTGTGATACCATGGAGTTTAGGGCATACCATTCAAATATAGGGGTCCGATTAAGAAAATGAGCCACTTAAGACCCATCTTCCTTAGGGCTTACGTAAGCGTTTCCTCAATTCAACTGGTCAAGCTTAAAACTTGTAGGTCTTTTGTCTGCATAAGGAACTTCAGAGATACCTCACACAAGCTCCTTTTCGTCGGCAAAGAATCAGAATTCCACCTTACCGATCATTCAACCTTTGGTCGTCAAAGTTTTTTGAGCTTGCAAAATTAATTTCCAGGACTCAACATGGAAATCAGCAGTACATAGTACTTCAAAGTCAGCAGTACATAGTACCTGCAATTACTTTGTCAATGGCCACTGTGCTCATGTCGAAGTCCATCGTGTCAATTTAGCTATGGAGCCTAAGCTTCCCACGTTTTTCAAGCAGCGGGTCAGTCGGTAATCCGGTGTCGCTTCCGATAATTCAGGTTTTACTTAAGAGCAGGTATGGGGGAGATTAGCGATGCAGGTATCTGGACGACGATGCGGATTTTACTAACGCGAGATGAGGAACAAAGATTCATCGGTCGCACACGCCAGCAACAGTGCGAAAATTCGGGAAAATAACTCATGTGAAGGCATGAATGAACGTTTGAGGAGGAAGGCGCCCTGCACGAGATCGGTAATGTGGGAAGCAAAGCGGGTAGGTAGATATAATTATTTCGATTCTCACGAAATCAACAGAAATTCCCGTTGGCAAATATAGGATGGTGCATGAAGACTTTCGATTGGAGGTTACTGGCACGTTGACGCCGAAGGTAGGTCGCCCTTTGGACTCTCCATCCCCCGGGACTGCACTGAGTCTACCTGAAATCGATCTCCTTCCGGGAAGCAGCTCCTTCTCTTCCAAGGACGCGCAGTACTGCTGAGTGCAGTCACTCTGTCGTCTCTTTCAGTTCTCAAGAGGATGTTCTGTGTATGAGATCATCTTTATATAAAGCTCTATCATAATGCTAGTCACAGTCTGGGCTCCACAAAGAAATCGGAAGACAACAGGAGTTGAAACGAACGATAGACTTGATCCTCAGTACTGGTTCTTGCATTGAAATCAAGAACGGCGTCATTTCGGTTTTGTTAGCTTGGTCGGCAATTGAGGACTCTGTCAATATTCAGATAGAAACACTTTGATTTCTGCGAGGGATTACAAAGCTCAATAAATCTGTACAGTTCTCTTCCGCTGTGGACGTTAGTAGCGTTCCTCCCTTTCTTTCTGTCTTATTAGAGGAAAAGGAAACGCAAACTTACTTGTCGGGATATTATCATCGTCATTTTGATACTAAGACTGTGTGGAACGATGGCATCCAGCCTAGTGCTCGGCGTACTCTTGGTTCTCATTTTGGCCCCTATGGTGTTTGCCATATCTCCCGTGGGAGCTCCTGTGGGAGCTCCACATCATGCGCCTCCAGTCGGAGCTCCTGTGGGAGCTCCACAACATGCGCCTCCAGTCGGATCTCCAGGTCCGTCGACTCCATTTCACATGACTCCCACTTCGTCACCTTCTTCTCCCCCTGCTAACTCTCCCGCCCCTTCTCCACAAATTAAATCTGGCCCCGCTTCGTCACCAAAAACCTCTCCTCCATCGACTCCGACGGGAGCTCCCACTCCAGGAACTCCAGGAACTTCCGGTGTTGGCACGGTGCTGCCGTCCTCTATGACTATTTCAATCAGCATTGCGATTGTGTACTGCATGGCAGTTGCGGCATTGTAAGGTGATCAGACTTCATCAACATGATAAGAGTCTTAATCCGGGGTGGAAATTTGGCCTTTCCAATTACAGACGATATCTATCAAACACTGTCGAGCTTTTTAGTGGCGGCGGCGGCGCTTTTACATGGCCCGGCCGGCACTCTGTTGGTCGATCGTCACCAAAGGATAGAATCCAAAGGATTGTAGAAATAGAGAGTGTTCTTGTCAGGTCCACTTTGTAAAAATGTCAAATTGTGTGTGCAGATTTTTCTGTAAGTAGAGTTGCTTCACCTTAGCTAGACTCTGTTCGTTAATCTCCATTTGATATTTCAAAGGATTTTGAGCATCTGTGAAATTTGCCGATCCATAGAAAGCAGGTCGAATAATCTTGTTTACCGCAACCAAATTCTTACATTCATCACTTGCCGGGCAGGTGACTAAACCATCTTGTCAGAGAGATGTTTTCCTGGTTGCCGATCCACAGCAACCTACAACCGGCAGTCTCGAAATTCCATCGTGCTGACCAGCCGGGAGTTGCGGGGACTTGGAAAAGGATGTGGAGTCTAGACAACTGGAAGTTCACAGTGCAAAAGAGCGCCGAATTTGCAGAAATTGTCTTCTGTCATTACGGATAAGTTTGGTGAACATATAGTGACCATCAGTCCAATGTATGTTCTCACAACATTGTAGATTACTGCAGAATAATGATGCGGATCACTGGCAAGAAGTCGGATGATTGCAATTACAGTAGAGAGGGTGGTGCATATATAAGTGCTCTGCACAATGCTTACCATGTTTTGATTTCTCAGGAAAAGCTTACTGGGAGCATTATTGAGTTTTCCGTGCCCATCGATTGATTTTGACGTTGAAGAGAGACAGAGAGAACAGTTTTGCGCTAGGCCTTGACCTTATTTGAGAATGAAAATAATTTGTTTGGCATGTAATTCTACATTTAAATTCTGTGCGCAACGTGGAGTGATCTTGAAGACCCTTTGGTGGATGGAATTGCCATCAAGTATGCAGATTCTTGCTGTTTCTTGGTTGATCACACGTTCTTTTGTGTTCTATCGCACCTTCCATACTTAATTCATCTCGTTCATCTTATTTAGCTTGCTCATCTTCCAAGTTATTATTTAGCAGAATTGTTTTTCAACTGTTTCTACGGGATGGAACAACATGCCCTACACGAGAAAATCTATACAGCATATTTCTGTGTTGGCACTGAAGTTTCAAAGGCTCTCTAATGTCCAGTAAGTCTTCAAATTATCTTGTCAAACATTATCTTTCATTGTGTTTTCGTTATTTTCTGAATTTGCCTGCAAATCCAAGTCAATTTTCATCTACTTTTCAAAACAAGATAAAATGTGGTGTTGGTGCTGCTGGTGTTGCTAGGAGGCCCGTTATATTACAAAATAATGGTGAGAGAATGGACATGCACTATGTAACATGCTAAGGACATTCTCACAAGTTATGGAGGGTCTGGTTAATTTTTATTAACTTATTGTGTAATAAAAATTGTCCAAAAATTGTCACATGCATTCATCCTGTACCAATTTGGGTTCACGTTGTCCCGGTCCATTGCCTTATGCATACATTTTAATGTCCAAGTCATTCCCCACTATCCACTTAACATGCTCTCATTGAACCCCCGCCATTTGCCCAATGCCACAAGCAAACCACATTAACACCCATGAACCCAACCACCAGTCTATATATGATGGGTTGGAGGAGAATGGGGAGGGGGGGGGGGGTCGGAGAACATGCCTTATCACCTCTCAAACATCCAGTATGTCATATACTCTTATGTATTGTTTGCCTACCCCATGTCTACGAGATCAAAGGAAGATAGGTAACGTATATCATAATATGGCATGCCTTTTCATGACAATACTTACCACATACAATGTTTGGATGAATTAAAATGACCCCTTGACAATTCAAAGAAAAATACAAGGTGCTATATGTATTGTGACAAACAAGAGTTCATGACATCCATGTCAATTGAAGTTGAAAAAGTTGGAAACCCCTTATACTTGGATGAGCTCCTGGATTTACTAGGGATGCTCCTAATTATTCGAATGAAATTAAGTTAGAATCAACTAGCCATAAAACATGTAGGGGGTAGGTCTTTACCAAACCCTAATATGGCCACGGATCCTAAGCTCTATGTGACTTACCCATCCTCTTGTGACTAAAAGAGATCCATTCCAATACCAACTCTACCTATATATATAAAATCTATGATGACAATTTTGTTCCAAGAATCCTCGAGGAATTTGCTACTCTTCAAAATTCTCTCTGTCTTACACGTTCTCTGACTTACGTCTTAGATGCAATTGTTGAAAGAACATAAGGATTCCTTGTGACAATACAATCATCACAATTTTACTACGGAAATCTATGCTAATCATCCTGAAGGTCTCACATCTGCCAAAAAGT
The DNA here is from genome assembly GCA_950295325.1 of Polytrichum commune. Lineage (NCBI taxonomy): Eukaryota > Viridiplantae > Streptophyta > Polytrichopsida > Polytrichales > Polytrichaceae > Polytrichum > Polytrichum commune. The sequence continues at coordinate 46,923,854 of OX485807.1, forward strand.
TGAGGAAATTGGAGTGATCCGTCGAGGAAGCAGCCATGGTGGTAGGGTAGAGAAATGATTTACTCAGGGAGGTTTCTTGGCGCACTGATTTGCCAAAAATTGATGATGTGTTCGAGGAAAGCGAGAATTGACTGATGTAATCACAATCCTATTACAGAAGTTACCAAGATTGCGGGAGGGTAAAGAAATGCAAGAAGAATGATATTGCCCGTGGCCAAGCTAGGGGCATTGTTGATGAAGACGCTAGGAAAGCCTCTTGCTTCCCGATTGAAAGCTGAAGCCGCTCGTCACCCGCGCTTCCGCCAAATCATAATCGATTTCGCTCAGGTTAGGGCTACCTATCTATCATCGCCTCAGCTCCCTGCAGAAAGTTTACTGACTTAGTGCAATTTGAACGCCATACATGAAAAAGGAATTTCTTTTTGTCACCGTCATATTTCTTGGCAACAACAACCTTTTGGTTACATTCATTGCGGGATAAATAGCACATTCAAGAACGTCCAACTTTACAGCAATTTGTGGCAATCAGCAGATAGGATTAACTATATACATCGATAACAGGCACTATTTCAAATAGAGGTGCTTGCATTTGTGCATTAGATATCCAACTCGTTGATACCTTGCTTAATGCCTACTACGAAGTAAATGTGATGACAGTTGTCAACAATTCACTTAAAAAGTTGGTCAATAAATCATCCAATTCTTTAGAGCAAAATTACAAGATGTCAGTGACTTGCATCCCATAGATTTGTGAAGGACAAGATCGGTGACGGCAGGATTAACTGTTGGAGCAATCGTTATATGGAAATGTTGAAACTGCACTGTTTTTTAGACATAGTAAAGTGTTGCATTTCATAGCCGAGAGTAAATGAACCTTGACCTACGGGAGTAAGAGAGTCATACACGAAATGGAGTTTCTTACCCCCGATCCTTGCTTGGAATGACTTACTGCTTATTAAAATATTGGAGTACAAAATCCAAAGCACTTCGCACCAAATTATCAACAGGTTAAGCATTATGCAGGAAGGATGCAGCAGCAATCCGACGGAACCTTCATTTAATCCCTTTCCTTTGAAATGTAGATCCAGATTTTTTTGCAGTTTCTTTAGGTATTAGGTAGCCACTTCTTGAAGTCAATCCTGGAATCACGTTTGTGCTCGTGAGTTGTCTCTGTGATTCATCGATTCTACTAAGGCAAAAGAATTGACAGAATTGGACATTGTGAGACCTGCATTGTGTTTGAAGAAAAAGGAAGAGATGCACTTTGATTGCGTTTGTTGAGGTTTAGTTTATCCAATGTGAGTTGCAAGCTCTTTTTTCAATTTGAGGAACACTCTTGTCCCGAAACCTAACGAGTGGGGTTGTGATGTTAAGAATACCAGTCAAACCACAGGTTTCAAGTGAACATCCAGAGACGAATCTACGGGCATGACACTGGCGTGGTCATCCACCCTCTCAATCCAGAGAAAGCGGTGCAAGCGGCATCAGATCTTCTCGGCGAGTTCATCATCTTTGCAGTACTTTTTCCTTTCAAAACCTCATCACTTTCCACCAGAGCAGAGCCAATACAGTTTTCCTTTGATTCAATTGGAGTTCTCATCGTGAGCTGGTCCACTATGATCTCCTATAGATTGCTCTAAACAGAAAATCAATAAAATAATTCTACTATGTGTTTGAATTTGAATGAAGAGCACCGTATTTCGGTTCACTGGGTCAAATTCAATTACCCTCAATGACCCGATATAGAATGTTTTCTGTCAAACCTCCACATGCAACCATGCACCAAAAACTTACCAAACATGGAAGGAGTTGTCACTTGTATCGAAGACAACCAAATCCTGACCAAAATGACTTGTTGAATTGAAGGATAATTTTAATATGTCTACAATATGCAGTGATTTCCACAAATCATTGCTGCCAAAGTTGTTGCACTTAAAGTCAACCAATTGCATAATCCAAGGTTACAAAAAAAAAACTTCTTGCAAGACTTTCTGAGAGAAAATAGGTTCCACCGTGAAATCAAGTTATGCAAACAATACTGAAACATACTGTAAATGTAATGATGATGAATTGCCAAGCCTTGAGGTTTGTTGGTCTTGTTGCTAACTCCTCCGCTCTCTTGCTTAATGTAGAAACTATAGCCCCTACAAAAATCGAGGAGTTTGCAGAAACAACAGATTGCAAAGGTTTTAAGCGAGTGGAACTACATTCGCAGGTGGCTGGAACAATCCTTGTTCTTGAAGTGCAAAGAAGCAGCCGATCTGAAGCCCAAAAGGAGGCCCAAATGATGGCAGAGTTGGAGGTGCGCATGTTTGTCTCTTCCCTTGGCCATCATATGTTGATGCTTTTCACGTTACAAAGGTTCACACATAGACCCGTCATACACCACAAAACTCTAAATGAATATACCAAAATCAATCTCACATTGAACTACAAAAATTGAATTACTATCTCCCAAACATAAGGTTGCAATTTCAATTTTTTGTTTTCATGGTTGCAAGACTTAAAAATTTGACTTATGAGTTGAATGAAATACAAGTTAAATGTCGAGTTAGTGAAGGGTATGTATCTACACTGACTGAACATTAAACCCTGGTCATTTGCATTTTAAGATGTCGCTGTGGACACTGCTAGACCAACCAAACCAGTTAAGCTCCCACTCTACAGATTTCCCTCTTTTTTGAAACCAACTACTTCAGGATAAACGAGTTTACACTAATTCGTTCGTGAACGATTTCATTTTGAATCAGGCACTACGGCAAAAGGATGCTTGTCTACTACAAGAGGTTGAGATTGTGAGGTGTCGGCTTGAGGAGTTGGAAAGAAATGCCTATAGGGGACGAGTGCACCAGAAAGCTAATAAGGGTGCAATGCACAAGGAAGTTTTGCCACCCACCCGCAACACTCAGACATCTGAGAAACTACCCTAAAGAAACAAAACAGAGCAAAGTCGCCACATATTTTACAGGGTCCCAAGTGCACAATTTGCTCTTCCTCTTCTGAAAGATAAAACAACAAATATTTCACACCTTCTGCTCCACATTTGATAGCACACACTGCACAAAGTTCACCAAGAAGTGCCACTGATAGCCTTCTAATCTGGTATGGGGAACCAGCACAATGTGGATTCTAATCCCGCTTGAAGATAAGAAAAAGAGAGACAGTTTTCATAGATACACAGATGTCTAGCTTTTCTGCTCGTAAGATGCGTGCACCTTATGTGGTCGCTTGTCTTTTGTTGCAATTTGGGGTTTCAATTGGGCTTCAAGCACACATACAATGGTCATGCTATGAACATTTTCATACCAAAAGTGATCATGATATTCCAAGCCCTAAAGGTCTTTGGTGGCTCATTTTCTTAATCGGACCACTATATTCAATTGATATGTGGTTCAGTGAGGATCAAAGGGCAAGCATCAGAAAATCACATGTTTAAAAGAGATTGGACTACGTCTTCATATATCAATAACTACTCTGCACTCAATAGTGATCACAATCAAGAGGACCTAGGCATCCAATTAAGAAATCAACACACATGCACTTCCATCATCCATAACTAATTCAAGGGAGGTCTGATTTTTGCATATGTTTCATTATAGATTTGCTAATGCAACACAAGTTTTGTTGTGTGAATTTAATTGGTAGAAGTTGGAGAGCATGAAAAACAAACCACATAACACTCACATACCTTAGTTGCACAACCTCGGAGCATGTGTCCACTTTCATTGTGGACCTTAATGCCAACACTTAAAAAGAGCAGATATACTATTGAGACTACTTCCAATTAGAGGAGCAGAGTCTTATTTTATGGCCTCTTTGAGAACACTTTCATATATATCCAACAGGTCCCACATAGGCCAATCATTTGTTTCCACACTTTCTGACACCCAAGCAGACTCGCATAAATCCCAATCTAAGCACATGTGAACCTTCATCAATGCCCCCTACACATCCACTTTATGATTCACAAAATCTGCACTTTGATTGAAGACCATACCAACATGCAAACTCCAATCACAAATTTTGTCAAGAATATTCTTCCTCGTTCAAAAATGGCTAGCAGAGTGGGATTTCAACTCAACAATCAGATTGATCTATCAAGTAGAGGTGCCCACAATAGGCACAAATACCATGGCTTCTACCAGCTTGTAACAGAGAAGTCATCAACAACTCGCATCACCAAGCCAATTTTGGAGCTCTGCGTTGGGATCAAGTCTTTGTATCTTTGATGAACACATCACTGCCTGCTCATGCTTCAGAATAAAAATACAACAAATGAAACTTTGCTACATCGTCAAATGAGCCTCATCACTGGACACAGTTGTGATGCAATGAGTGACCGAGATACAGGCAGAACTGCCTAAAAGATTAGAGTGAAAGTACAATAATGTGTTAAATCTACATGTAAACTTTGCATGGTTGACACATCACTCCTTCACAACTAGCCATGGTTGCAGATGCTCACTCATCTGCAACCGGTATGTCACCAATATAACAGCTGCAAGATAAAGGGTTTTGTGATTGCAGAGAGGACATTGCATTTACTACCATGGATTGTTAGAAATCGTTAAAAATGTAAAAGCTGGCATACAAACATGTTGAGAAGATAACTGCATTTTAATTGGAAAATCCCCCCTCCATTGTAGTGAATGTGGACTAATAGAGTGCTGCAAAGTTGAGGAAAGTACACAAACCATATTAGAGAATTGAATTTTCAAGAAAAAAAGAATCACAGAATCACGATTAGCCGCATCACATTTCTGCTAACCAGAAGCTTCCTATCATTTGGGATTAATCCCCGACCTGAAGTATCAAACCTGGCGACCCACAATGAAGACCCTACACTTCTTACATGTAACCGTCAGTTTGTCCCTGCAATTTTATGTGATTTCCCTGTACCAGCCTTGCTCAAGTAACAAAAGGAACATAGAGAGAAGGCAATCACGTGGACTTAGAGGTTAAGCTGATTGGAGCCAGGTTGCGTCCAATCTTGCAGAGTCGCTGCACATAGCTCAGGCAAAAGAAAAGTCTAAAAGGTAAAAGATGAAGGAGAAGAGAGTGTATACAGGAAAGGGAAAACTGCCTCAGCTGTTTTATGGAATGGGGCAAGAGAATAGACAGGCTTATGTGACAGGCTCCTCAAGAGTTGCGTTCACCAGATCATTGATTCGAGGGTAAGAAGCTTTTTCATCCAGCTGGTTTTGAGCCCATATCAACATCTTCAGCAGACTTGGTAGCTTTGGATCTGCAAACCCAGATACAGAACATTGAGAACACAAGTAAAGATTTTTGGAAACACAAGTTCAGTGGAGAAGGATTTTATGACAAAATACACGGCCAGAAGTGACATAAACATGCTCAGATGAGGTGGGGAATTCACCTTTCTCATGGCTCTGGCTAGTGAGAATGGCAGCATTGAGTTCGCTTGCTGTTTTTTGACGTTGTGCATTATCAAGAAGCTCTTTCACCTCTTTCACTGGACAACTTGCAGCATCATCAAATGCCAACAATGCAACTGTCCGTTCCAATTCCTCCAAAAATGCATGCTGAAAGTCAACAAATCCAAGTGAATCAACATCAATGTACATGCTATGAAGAGAGTCACAGCAATTGAACTAAAAAAGCTATAGGATCAGCAGCATGACAAAAACCTTAGCATCTACTATGAAGATAGACTCTAAACAGTTTCCATCTTTGCAATTATATGTTGACAAAAAAATCAAATACAGGTACATTAAATTAGGATAACCCTTTGTAAGAAATTCCTTACATTTTCTTCTCCACGAGGTGCTAGCTCTTCCTGAGCAAACTCTAAAGCTTCTTCAATTTTGCCGGCACGGATCAGCTCAATCAGTCGCTGCTGCTGCAAGTGGAAAAACAGCTGTGGATTTGTGTCGAGAATCTGTCATGGCAAATAAAGTAAGACAATTGTGAGGACAGCAGCTGACAAATACCACACTTCATCTCAAATGGGGATTCAGTTGTAAGAAAATCAGAAGTTCCTCAAAGCTACAAACTGAGAAGATCAGAAAGCACACCTAGAAGATAAAAACCAACTACATGCCACTACAGCCTCAAACTTTGGCTTCTTGAAGCTGCTACGTTACTTGTAAGAAGAGTCTGGAACCCATGGCGCAATCACCTTAACATGCAGAAGTGGTAGCCACACATTGGAAACTATTTATTGACTCACTTTTAAGATAAGTCTCTCAACTTCTCAACCTCTAACCAACATTCATAACCCTGCTCCTAACTCATGCAGCTCCATACCACAAACTTCTCTATAAGCACACCTCACCCATTGATCTTGCATTTGATTGGCTTCGTCAATAAAGACAAAGGGAGACAAAGGATACCTTCGTCCTCAACCTGCCTTTAAACTATACACCAATTTCTCACTGTAACTACAGGCTGAAGATGGTGAAACACTAACTCTGCCACCATCTGTGGTGGTGGGTGTAAATCGTGAGATGGACGGTACCTCCATGGACACTTAGCCCTACTTAGTGATTTGGAATCTTACAATATGAGTTGGATGCACCCCACAATTTATTTTGCAAATTTCTCTACATTGGACAAATGCGGTGTATGTATTACGCTTGAACCATCAAAGAAATTGCAGGGAAGAGGGCAGTAAGAGAGCGAAGGATCCACACAAACCTCTGGATTCAGATCATTTACTTTCTCGATGGCATCTTCCACATGACCACATTGGACTGCCTTTCGCACAGCCATGCGATCAGTGATGGTGTTCAGGTCTATATCTGCTGTTCCTCGCTGAGGAATCAAATGATGTGATGTTGCAAATATTTAGTTTATTCTGAATCAAGAGAGACCCTGCAAACTGTATGGTTACTGCTCTGAAGGCATTCTCTCCAGGAACTCAAGGCCTTTAACATGATAGTAAAACTGGCAAAAGACCAAATCACAATAAGACATCACTGCCATATTAGCTGTTGGATTTTTCTACTTTCTAGCTTATGTCTATGGACATTGTGCATAGTTGAAAACAGCACCAACACTGCATCAGCCGGTTTGATCTTGTATATGCAAAGTGTAAGGATCAACAGCATAGTCAGATTCACATTGCACAGGATACGTTGAGTTCCAGATTCAAGTTGGAACTTTTCAGCTGCCTCAACATAGCCTTCTGTAACCAAGAAGTTCATAACCAGCTTGTTCATATCCTCTTTCCGTATCTTCACCTCGCTCAGCTTCTTTTCCCATTCTTCCTTTGTTATGACTTTCTTTGAGGATGACTGAAACATGCCAACAAGAGACTGCTCTTTTAGAAAATTAACTTAAACCAAGCTACGAGCAAATCAAAAAGTGTAAGCAATACAGATTCTTCGCCACTCATGGAGAAATGCCCCATCAGAACATGTAAAGGTTTCAAATCAGTGACATTACTTCCTGGAACATGCTCTCAAATCTCTCCTAGCTTAAAACAGATTCGTGATAAAATCTTAATTCCATCCTGGAGAATGTTAGTATATTTTTATCAAATTCTCATGTATTCAATGGCCTGGTGGTGGGATAGATAGAACTGCAATTCGTTCTGTCAATTAGGTACATCCAAGCCTTCCTCCAGCACATGCCCCAAAAGAGACGGTACACTTTTTCCAGGTGCAATGAACCCTTAGAGCAAACATCATCCGTCCACGTGATTGATGCGCAGACTACACAAATTAGACGTACTATTTGACCTCCCTCTTGCATCTTCACGAATACACTACGAAAAAAGATTCCAGGAGACAGATAGGACAAATTGTTGCAGATCCGAAGTAACAACGTCTACACGACGATCTTAAGAAATGTGTTCTAAAAAGCTTACCAAGACCTAGAAAACGAAACTCAGGTGTATTTAGGGCGATGAAAAACTTTTACTGCAAATGCAAATGCACGAGGCATTGCAAAATCTCTGATACAGGGAGTAGTCGACCTACACTACACTTCAAGAGAGATCCAGTATGAGGAGGTAATCAAATGGTTCCTATAAAGATACTTTAAAAAAAAGGGAGCTGAACATCTGTTTCGATAGACTGAAAGTGGCTTCCATATGTCGTAGGGAAGGCAGATGGTGCATTTTGATTTGGTGAGACTCTAAGCATCTCCTCTTTCCACGTGAGGTATAGATGACCGCCTACCTTCGGGAAGCTCGCACTGGCCCTCATTGATTCTGTATTCCCGATCGTGCGGCCTTTTGGATCCTCAACACAGAAAACTCCAATCCTTGCCCCTAACCTAACCAGAAATTCTGACACCTCGGCACTGATTACTGCGGCTTCGCTTCAATCAATTCAGGAACTGCGGGACGAGAGTGATGTTCCTGTTTAGACTCCGCTCATATTCCGATGTACTTCTTCTCGGAAAAGTATTGAATAAATATCTGTAAAGTATGATGTGACAATGAATGCGAACAGAGAGCCACCGGGGAAAGAAGAGGAGGGAAAGAAAGGGACGCCATACCTCGCCTTTTCCCATGGCTAGAAGTTTGCTTTGAGACTTCCCCTTTTCTCTCTCCCAGGATTCACCTCTGGTGCTACCTACACACAAATTTCACTGTTCCACGAGGGCGCAACTGGTGAGCTAGACATTTGACACCATTTCATTCAGCAAATTCAGCAACATCCGCGGAATTTGGCGGTGAATCCTACCCTTAGGTCATGCTACAGTAGCCAAAATTATCCAAAGTACACACGCATGTTCCACAAACGCACTGTGCTTCAAATATCATGACAGGGCACGAGGACCTTAACTTAAATGAGGGCAGATTGGAAACAAACAATATTACAAGAATCAGGCCATACAGTGATGGCTACTGAGTCACTCGAACCAGTGGGTTGAACTAAGTAATTCATTGACAAGACACATTTCGATGACCTATCTCGCAACCGATGGACAAACATAAGGAAATAGTAAGTGGCTCAGGGAGGAGGTTCTTGATGAGCCTTCGACGACATCTAATCAAAGGATGCAATAATAAGCACACACAACAGAACGCCATGCTTGCATGGAAAGCATATACAGAGGAGATAGATAGGGCTAGTAGCAAACCATTTACAACATCCACCTTCTGCTGCTGAACCTTGAAAGACAGAGAAGAAGACAGACTACATCAAAGACGCGGAGGGCAGAACAGCGACGGATGCATTCACACGGTGACACATCCTACATGCTTTGATCATCAGAATTTCGCAAAGAACGGGCGCAACCGATGCCGCAAGTTCGGGGGCGGGATACCACTCCACACACACCTGCGTCCCTCTGCGTCCCTCTGCGTCTCTCTTCTTCTCTCTCTCTCTCTCACCAGACCGCACGACACAGGCGCGACAGCAACGACAACAACGATAACTCCAAGCCTGGAGTGCAGGGGACAACTTCCGTTACTGAGAGACACACACTCATCGGAAAATGAAAAGAAGAGGCTCTAGCGACGCGCCACTCGCAGGCACATACATAACTGCATGTCGGAGGCGCTGCTTCACTCTGCACAAAAGAGTGAGATGCTTTCAAAAAGAGCGAAAGACAGAGGGACTCGAAAGTTTGGCCAAAGGACGATGTAGAGTGCACCAAAAGGCTCGAGCAGCGGCTCAAACGAAGCAGCTGCTTGCGGGGAAGAACGAAGAGACAAGGGTTTGGCCAAAAGAAAGGCTCTAGCGGACGCAGAGAGACGGCAATTTGGGGCTGCCGGTGTGGGCAATAGATCACCAACGATGCCCGTCACGCAACCGAAGGCGTCCACACCCCCTGCCATATATCGCGTGCCGGGTGGCATTCGCGGGTCGAGTGTCAACATCGCGGGTCACCCGCGAGGTCAAGGCTCCCAGACCAAGTCGGAGAGACCGAAATCCAGCATTCGTGATTCGGTTTCCAAATCCCGGGCCGGGTCCCGGTTGCATAACATCATACGTGTGCTGAGGCATAGCAGGTAATATTAAAATTGTTGCCACGTGGATGAGGGGGACCCTTCAACATGATAGTTTCTTGGATAAGTTAGGTTTATCCCATTCAAGCAAGCCTTTATCACTAAGGATTGGAACTCAAGTCCACCTCACCAAATTGAAACCAGATTGCCTTCATCTCAAAGACCTTTTCAAGTATGAATGTGAATTTTATTTAAAGCAACCATTGACATCACCCCAACGGAAAATCATTGATGCTTATCGCACCTCAAATCACAGTCTTATCATCCCAATCTATAGAGATAATAGATTATGTTGTTTTTGTTCTTACAATGTAGTTGAAAAGGAGGCACATTTTGTGTTGGTATCCCTCTACAACTCCATCATATATATGTTCCTTTCACTATTTCAAAATGTAGTACTCGACAGTCTCAAGTTTTTCTTCCAAATGAACCATCAAGTTGAAATAGCCTCTATCTCACAGAGACCACTGTACTCCATTACTCCACAGAATTAACCTTTAAGCCACCATCTTGATTTACTTCCGTTCCAATATGATCTTTGGCTCTCTGGACTTTAAAAATCAATCTCATTCCAGTTCATCATAGGGGGGTATCAATCCTATTGTTGCTGTTAGGGGAACTCTATGATTGACTTACTAGAACACTACATAGAAAGAATTGAACTAACATCAAAATAAATCAGAAACAAGAGACCTCAAATTTAGAATGAGAAAAACCAAAAGTAACATGGGAAGGCTAGAGAGGTTTCTTAACACCCGATGTACACACAAATTATACAAACGCTGTCTTCACTAGACAGCCTCTGCTTATTTAATCATCGATTGATTTGTTCTACTAAGCTATAGGCATTACAATCTTACTGACTTGCAATCTTCCACTTTGATGCTTATCATGCTCTTCACCCCCTATATGCACCACCTCGCCAAGTATGTGTACCAAAACCAATAGCACACCTGGGTAGTTTCAACCAGTTCATGCTATGTTGCAGCACACAAAATGTTATGGTCATTCTCTGCAGACGCTTTCAAATTGATCCGTACCCCTTCTTGACCAACATGGAAGGTAATCAATATCAACTATCCTTTGTCAGGATGTCAAGGAGAAGACCCTCTGAAAGGTTGAGTCATCAAAATCAACATGAACTAGGAACAACACACGTGATCACAACAAGTGCACAAAATGAAGACTGCAAAGATATGCATATCCAGAGCCATAGAGATGATTGCACTGCAAGGAATTGCAGTATCGACTGCACACTAAAGATGTGCAGTGTACAACTTACTAATAGTCTATTCACAAGCCATTTTATACCAGCACCCCCTAGCACCAAAAGAATATAGAAGCAGTCCACCTTTGGTTGTTCCCAAAAGGGGTATAAGCAAAGCAGAGGCAGAGGACTCTGCAGCTTTGGTGACACTACTTGCAGCTATGACGATCCTTGCAAAATCAGCAACAACTAAGTCCCTAGCCCACAAATTGACACAAACCACTGGTACATGCCCTTGCAGTTCAAATGTTGAAAGCATGGCACAGAGTGTAATGTGTGATCATGAAACATGAATAACAAGGTGACAACCACCTACATTTCTCCGATACTAGTAGATAATTATGCCACTGGCCCAAGTGCCTAGCCTCCCTTTTCAAGCACCTTATTTGCAGTCCAGGAAAGCAATTTCCAAACAGTATCAAGATAACAAGCTTGAAATGATACCATGTCAATTAAAACCACTCTGATCCTAGGTGCACATCCCCAACTTGCACTGTGGTTTCAGCAGCTTCAGCTATAAAGATTGCACCCAATAACACTCTGCAGGTCGCACATTCATCACGGTGCTTACTAGTCCCTACTACTCAGATCATGTTGTAGGTGTTCTACAACAATGCTCTGGAATAACACCTACCATGGATATCAATCCAATTAAAAATTGGCGGAAAGGGGGGGGGGGGATGCAAACATGTAATATACATTAGTAACAAGATGTTCACATCTCAACCATCAGAATGGTCCCCCGAGTCCTACTGAAATTACTATACAATGGAATAGCAGCCTCACCAACATGCACACCTGATAATGGATGGAAATAAATCTGAAGGTTGCCAACCAATTTTAACCCTCCCTCTGTCCCCCTTTCAACTATCTAGGAAGCCTCCCATTCAGGAAGACCACCACAACACTCTCTCCTTTTCCCTGTGCTTGTCTTGCAGCCTACAAGCCCAGACATAAAATGCCACAACAGGTAGTCAGCACCCGTATTTCACTTGTTGGTTGCAACAAGTTACACAGGATGATCCATAACTAACACTGTCGAATATCCAAAATACAATAACTACCAGGTGTGAACATCCAGAGCCACTCCTCTTACTGGATGTCTGGCTACCTGGGCCTCACTTTGGAGAACTATTTCAAGGCACTCTTTAAGTCACCTACATTGAGGTTGCCCCGAAAGTCCTCCAATCTGCAGATTAAAACTGCAATTATGTCCTAAACAATCCTTCCAGCTCCCAATCCGCTTATCAGCTGCTTGAAAGAACTGTCTCTCCATCTTACGAAGTTCCCTAAAGCTCAGAATGTGAACCCTGCAATTGCCAAATGTAGAAATACTTAGACCACACATTCAAAAATTTAGCAAATAAGGTAATGAACTTCACCTACAATATTGATTCACCTCTCCACCCAGGCACAAAAGAATCAAGACATCAGACTATTCAAAGACATCAATTCTCTATTTTCTGGAGGAGCAAGATAGTAGAAAGGCACAATTACCAGATAGACTTGGACCTCCTTCATCAGAAAGTGTTAAGCCCCCACTGCCACCCCTTGACCCCATACCAAGACCCATTCCAAGGCCGTTGTCTCCACCCACACCAGACCCTCCATTTGACCCAAAGTTCTCCACATTCCCCGACCCTGATAAAAATCCACCTCCATGACTATTACCTGACCCAAAAGCTCCTTCCAATGGAGACCCTTGGTGGTCAATTCCATTACCACCACCCTCCATCTCATGTAGAGGCATTGCAGGAGTGTGACCAGCAAATAAACCGATGTGCCCAAACAATTTGTCCTTCCGAGAAAATGTGGTGCCACAGGAACACTGCCACTTGTCACGACCACAGTGCTTCTCATGAGTCTTCAAGTCTGCAACCACTGAAAACTTCTTTGACTTGCATTTCTGGCATGTGAGCACCTTTGGGCAATGGCTGCGACGATAGTGATTCTTCACACACAGCATGGTCTTCAAAGGCTGGAACTTGCGATGCTTCTTGTTCCTCTTGCACCCCACATGAGGACAAGAGTAACGACGTGAACGGATCACAGTTGTATCCTGAGCTGCCCTATCAGGTCGGGCAAGCGCTGCTGCAGTTTTGTACTCATCACCATGACCACGCATATGCATCCTCAAGTTGGCATCCCTCTTGAAACCCTTCCCACAAATCTCACAGAAGTGTGTATGTTCAGCCAGGATCTCCATGGCATCCATCTCCACCAAGTCAAATGAACCAGGAGGCAAGGCCTCTCCATCGCTATCATCATCATCAGCACGTGAGTCAAGCTCGTGGTCATCAAGGCCTGAGTTCATTGGACCTCCATCAGGTGCTACAAAATTGTTTGGATCCCCACTTGCTCCAAAAGAAGTCCCCATTACATTGGATGTACCACTTCCTACTCCGTTTCCTCTGCTTCTTCCACCTACAATGTTTTCAAAGTTCTTCCCTCCACCACCCACCTGATTGCGGAGTGCAGAATTACTCCCACTCCCATTCCCACCCCGATGTTGCCCACTTGCATTTTGTTGCCCTGAAGCTTCTCCATCGTTGTTCATTCCAGAAAACCCAGGACCTCCTCCAGTGGGAAAACCAAGACCACAGTTGCCAGGAGCAACCCCTCCTCCGTTGCCACCTTCCACAGGCCCAGGAATTCCTCCTGACGAATTAAAGTTGGGTCTCACTGAGTTTCCCAACACAGGATTCCGGTTCTGGTTTACAGGAAGCACACTGTTCATCCCACTTTGTTGAAAGATATTCAATCCGGGATTCACAGCTGCCTGGAGAAGTTGGCTGAGAGGCAGCTCTGTTGGCGGCTGGCTTACCTGATTCACCACCTGGCTAGAGAACTGCTGTGGTAAGAACCCACTAGCTGCCAATGCAAGCTGGGAAATGATACTCACTACAGCTGCACTTGCTGCTTGCTGCTGTGCAATGACCACATTGATGTCACTCTGGCAATGGGCAGTCTGGGAGATAAGTGGCACCAGTGCCTGCAGTTGTTGTATCTTGTGCTGAAGCATCGATAGATGGTTCATGATGCCTTGGACGTTTTTATCCACCATGGACTGGCTTGTTATATTCTCTCCAAAATTCTGATTTCCCATCTGACTCAAAAATTGCTGTTGGTTAAAGTTCACCCCAGCATTTCCTTGCTGAGACTGTTGCAACATGCCCCCTTCACCACCTCTGCCCCCTCCATTCACATGGTTTTCACCACCATTATTTGCAACCATCTTTGAGAGTTGCTGCCATGAATCATGCGATTGTTGGTGATTCTGATGTGAATGACCTTGTCCCTGAACAGAAAGAGTGGAACTTAATCAACAAATGATGGATGTGTATTTTCTTCAACACCATGGCATTTTGAATCATCACAGCCAAAGAGATACACAAAGCAATGGTTTTTTTTTTTTCTGATGTTCTGTGAAGATGAATGAAAGCATCAGGCACAAACAATGTCAGCCAAGGATCAGAATCACTTTTTTAGCCACATAATATAACTAAACAGCCAAGAGTCCCTAGGATGGCAAGCTAACCTGGGTATTGACACCCAAGGCAAATCCAAGTGAGGATGAATGCACGGCCTGATTTTGATTCTGATTCTGATTCTGATTTTGTTGCTGCTGCATGGAGGCCGAAAACTGTTTGAGTTGCTGACCAAGAAGAGAGAAATTTGCTGCACTGCTTGATGAGGACTCTTTGCGAGGACTGGCCGGTGATTGCTGATTTCCACCCTGCATCTTGCTAACAGTATCACCTGCAAAACGCTGTCACGCTTCCACATCTTAGTATTCGCACCTAGCACAAAATACATGGAAAGAATATTCCTTACGATTCAAGTACTCCTGCTGCCATCCTGCTCCTATGCCACTAAATCTACAAAAGATTCATGACAGTAGACTAATCAAACAGCTTCATGAACAAGATAGAAATGGAATATAAGCTCATTGAAAACACTCACCTTCTATTTTGGTATTTAGAACCCCCGATGCAATCTTAGTCTTCAGTCTTGCTGCCAAATTCAGACACTAGGATCCTTCTCTTAAGAGTCCAGATATCCAAACTAGTTGTGCGTTTACCAAATGGTTCCACTTCTAGCCCTCTTCGCCAGTAGGCATTGTGCAATTCCTGAGAAGATAATTGTGTGCACATAACCATCCTTTGAATGCCTTACACATGATGATCCAAAATGGAAAATTTGGTGGAATGAGACTACAGAGAATAAAATTGCTCCTGCACAAACAAAAAAATACATATGAACAGTTATTACAGCTTCTGGATCATAGTGCAACATTACTCTAGGTCTACCAGATCAATCATAAAAACTTTGAAAGCTCTTGTATGGATATCACGTGTTAAGCAGCATGTGACACATGATCACAACGACCTACAAGACTTATAAGCAGACGATGTCACATATCAGTGAAAAGCATCTTAAAGGCCCGAATACTAAGATCGACTCTAAATTTAATGTGCGTCTTCAATCACTGCAAATGTACAATGAGTTCAATGGCTAATTCTTTCAACAGATCTCAAAGGATACTTTAATCTAGTACAAGCATGCAGACATAGGTCCTACACGGTGTGTAGACATCGTGCAGCACATGTAGTACAGATAAAGCATTGCATTCCGCCTAGGAAATCGAAGTATCAAGTTGAAGCGTAGTCATGTCCTATTGACAAGATACGTAGGCATACAATAACGTCTATCTGATATATGGATTGTAAAATGAAGCTACTTTTCTTCAATTCGAAACGAAGAATGACAGATTCTTAGAGCATCGGCACTTCTGACGTATACGTTGATCACCACGTGAACACGTTCAGCAAAGACAATATGTTGCACGGAATACCTTCAAAAAAAATTCGGCGTCGGAAGAAAGAAAGGGAACGACATAAATTGCAAAAAATTATAAGCTCTTGGATCTACACAAAGATGTCTGGAGTAACGCAAAGCTGAATATAGAACATGTGAATGATTTCTCGGACCAACCCAGAAATGTATGAAACTTCGTAAATCCAAGTTCAGATCGCTGAATGGCTGATTTGTCTAGTGGAAACCAGAGGTGCGCCAGACCTCCAGGGTACTCCAGCCAACCAATTATTTTTTATGCTTGAAGAGACCTAAAGATTAGCGAATGTCAAGCATCGCGAAACCTGTCAGTAGATCATTTGTCGGAAGGATGTGGCTAGCTCCATACCTCGACTGAGACATGATGGAGATGACAGCAATCGACGACTAGGCAAAAACTTCCACACAAAGGTTCTGCAAGACCAACGAAGGGATCTGAAGTGCACATGGCACATCCCTAGACGAAGTCCACAGCTACAGTAGCAGCAGACAAGCATAATAATGGCTGAACGATTTGCCACCCCAAGGCCCCCCCCTTGCTACATGGCAAATCCATGATAGCACATGACCTTAGCCTACCAAAGCTTCTCTTACAACACCAACCACATCACGTCGACATTAAGCCGTCCGCTACAGTAACACGCAGGCATCACAACGGCCAGACCAAAATTAAGTTCCCCTTTCCTGCACATCACCTCCTTAGTTCCGTAAATTAAGTTGTCCCCTTGCGCAAGACCTAACACCTGCGCCGCGTACCTTCTTCCTGCGATCTAAAGACACTAAATGGGCAGCGTCTGCTATGGATAACGTTTCAACTCGGCCGGATTGTGACACTATCACCTTTTTCGAAGGTTTGTCCTGAACGCAGCAGCACCATAGCACCTGTACCAGGCAGCTTCTTACGCCAGTGATCTAGAGTAGTAGAATGGGAAGTATTCGCTCTGGATAACACCAGAACTTACACTTAAACCTCGTCCGAAATTGCTTTCCCTTTTGTTCTAAATAACGCTTCATACTCTGCGCAAGACCTAAACACTTACCTGCCACCGCGCGCCTTCTTCCTGTAATCTACAGTAGAAAAACAGAAAGCGTTCGCTTCGGATAACGCCAGCATCGTACACTTAGGTTATGCCTTGTTCAAAATTGCTTTCCTTTTCCTTCGTTCTAGAGAAGGCTTCACACTCTTGCGCCGACGCCTATACACTTGCCTAAACGCCTAGCACCTTCATCCTGCGATCTACATTTGCAAACCGGGAAAGGAAGGGTGCCGGGGGCACCGTTCCTCCTCCCCTCCCCCCCTGACGAAACAACGCAGGCCCGAAGAGAGGCTACAAATCCTAAGAAACATGGACGACAGAAAGATACCTGCAGCATTGCCGCAACGTCGATGCAGACACAGA
Organism: Polytrichum commune; assembly: GCA_950295325.1. Taxonomy (NCBI): domain Eukaryota; kingdom Viridiplantae; phylum Streptophyta; class Polytrichopsida; order Polytrichales; family Polytrichaceae; genus Polytrichum; species Polytrichum commune. The sequence continues at coordinate 46,941,303 of OX485807.1, forward strand.
TGCGATCGATTGCGAGTGCAGACAGACCTGCCTGGCGAGGAAGAGCTCGAGAGATGGGACTCGGCTGGGGAGGGTTTGAAGGTAGGAGAGAAAGGGCTTTGCGAAGGCCGTACACGAGGGGAGAGCTAGGTCGTGCAAGTGGAGGTAAAGTCTTCGTTCCCTCTCGCTGACTGCAGTGCTGATCGCTTCCTTTCCTTGCACCTGGCCATGGCCACGGCCATGGGTCCAGGAAAGGCTTCCTTAGGTTCCTGCCCTCCCTCCCGGTTCCCGGCCTCGCCATTCGCAGCAGATGCGGAGATGCTTCCAGCAGCAGGAAGTTCGCTGCTGGCATCACGGCCGATGATGTCACCTCGCCACAATTTTCACCAGTTTTCTGCACTTTAAAATCAGAAAAACAAATACTGCTATGATTTTTCGGAATACCAGGCATTTCTCGGTATCTTCTGACCAGTGAGCACTGCGATTTCTGGCAAGTTGGCATGATTGTAGGGGTTAACTGAGCTTCTTACGGTAATAAGCTTGGTGAATAGCAGGTGTTCGAACCTGTTTGCTCTCCGTTCCCACCGTGCAGGAAGGCCCACGGTATCCCTATAATGGCGTCGGGAACCCTAACTCTCGGCCATTCTAGTGCCTGGCACACGCTGGTGGGTCCCAGCATAGCTTTGGACCCCCCCCCGTGGGCACCCCAAACTTCAATGACCCTCCCAGATGAAGATGGTATTCATCCATGTATACACACCAATTTTCAATCATGGGAGACTCAGATAATCCCACATAACATTATTCAGCTAATGAGTGGTGTTCAACTATTCTGATTTTATATTTAGTTTGAAGCACTAGGACTTCGGCATCCGTAGTCTTTATTCTCGAATTTATTGATTGGGCCCATGAACACAGTTCATCAGCTTAGTTATATTATCCACACATCGCTTTTTAAAAGATTAAGAAGAAATAAATGAAAACACGATATTCCTATTATGATGCAATAAACCTTCCTTGCGGTTCAATGAATCTCCTAGATGAAGATGGTATTCATCCATGTATATACATCAATTTTCAATCATGGGAGACTCAGATAATCCCACATAACATTATTCAGCTAATGAGTTGTGTTCAATTGTTCTGATTTTATATTTAGTTTGAAGCACTAGGACTTCAACATCCGTAGTCTTTATTCTTGAATCTATTGATTGAGCCCATGAACACAGTTCATCAGCTAAGTTATGTTATGCACACATCATTTTTTAAAAGATTAAGAAGAAATAAATGAAAACATGATATTCCTATTATGATGCAATAAACCTTCCTTGCGGTTCAATGACCCTCCCAAATGAAGATGGTATTCATCCATGTATATGCACCAATTTTCAATCATGAGAGACTTGGATAATCCCACATGACATTATTCAGCTAATGAGTTGTGTTCAACTGTCCTGACTTCATATTTAGTTTGAAGCACTAGGATTTCGGCATCCGTAGTCTTTATTCTCGAAACTATTGAATGGGTCCATGAACACAGTTCATCAGCTACGTAATGTTATGCACGCATCATTTTTTTAGAATATAAGAATAAATAACAATATTAAAACATGATATTCCTATTATGATGCAATAGACCTTCTTTGTGGTTTATCGACTATGCCATGTGGGGAAGAGTTCATGCCATGTCCCACCCTTACTAGTGACCATAGCTAGTGGACAACTCTTACTAGTATGGGGCATCTTTTCATTCACTTTTAGCCAGCAAACACTCAAAATCTGACTCACATTCAATCCAATTGATTGCTAAGAGCTCCGAAAAAATGCCCCGTATTGGTGGCAGTCGTCCACTAACTATGCCCACCAATAATTATGGGCATGACCTTAGTGATAGTATTTGAAATGAGCCAAGATTTGACCTATGAGATGAGCAATGTGAACATGAATGCAATCGTGACTTCTCATGTACCTAGTATGAACAGGAAGTATTTTAGGGAAAAACATTCTTGCAACTAGCTGCTTGTATCAATATATGTTGACTAATTAATCAAAGTTCATGAGAAAAATTGATGTAAGATTTCTCATGATCTAGGTCTTTGGTCCACACCCATGACGAAGAGAAATCCACACCACATTTTAAAAGCCCGATCTCGCTCCCCATATATATATATATATATATTCCCATTGTGTAAGAAGGCACCGTATTCTATATTGGTGTTGGGAACCCTATTTCTCGGCTCATTCTAGTGAGTACACTACATCATGGTGGTCTCACCTCTTTGGAGTCCCTTGGTGGGCATCCTAAATGTCAACTATCCTTGCATATTAAGATGGTTTTCATCCACGTGAATAACCGTTTTTCATTCATGGGTGAAGATGTTCCCATGTGTCATTTGGGAAACAAAATGAGAGGCACGAGATCCTATTATGGTGCTCTAAGTTATCTTTTATGGTTATTTTAGGGCATGTTTACTAGAGACCAAGGGTCGTAATAAAGATCGATTGAGGATTTGTCACAATCATGGTTCTTGGTCTGAAGCTATGATGAAAAAAAAATCCAATCCATACCACATTTTAAGAGCCTTGGTCACTATATATAGTAATGTAAAGTGGACAATTACCTTAAATTAGTTTTTGTTGAGACATTATATTTGGGTGGTCTTGTTGTAAAATCAAAGTGAACACCAAACATTATCCATTTCAAATATATGTAGGGTTTCAAGTCACTTTATCATTTGAACTTGTCAATCTTATTTTGGGTGACTTATCGTAAAGCAAAGTGGGACTGATACTTGTTTTTCAACCAATGAGATAAATTGGAAAGTAGTGGCCACGGTATGTGTTTGCTAGTGTAAATGTGCCTTTATTGTACTCTCATCTTGGTGGGTCTCAACGCTTTGAAACCGCACATTCCCACCCGTCACTTGGATTTTTTGAGATTTTATTTTATAGTTAATTTGTCTATGCATTCATGAATGCAAATGGGATATAATCCACCTTTTTCAATTTGGAAAAAAAAGGTGTCATGGGCACCACTACGGGCCTAGTGAAGGCTACTTTAGCAATAGAAACAAATTTAACATCTAGAGGAAAAGGCTTCAGTAAACGAAAATTTAGGATGTCATGTGACTTTTTTAGGAAATTGTTGGGAAGGACTATGTGTCAACATTTTTTTTGTATGTGGTATGGGGTGGCTTCAAGCACTTATTAAACTTTACATTATGGCTCCTTTCTTTTCAATGAGGAAACAAATGTTGGCTATACATATAAGAGCAATAAAGTTAGTTGGCTCCAATTTGAATTTCTAGAACAAAAACTGAAAATCCTACTCTCAAATCAAATGTCTAAATGAAGTACATTGTACAAACTCGATATTGTTACATTGCAACAAAAACAAGAGTTGCATCATCAATTGTTTTATTTAAGAGGTCAAAATTGTGCAATTTTTGCATGACTCGAAATTGTTAAACTCTCACAAATATGAGCTTGATGATTTGTCTCTAGGGATTGTTCGTGTGTCCTACATATTCACCTACAACACACACCTCATATGCTTTGCGAAACCCATCCACATGTCAAAGGTGTTATCAAATGGAAAATCTTCCAAAGTATATAACTTTTGAGAGTACTAAGGGCAATTGTTTATTATTGAAGCACAATAAAAACTGGAGATCGAATTTTACAAACAAATACACTGACATACACAAAGGCATATGAACAATGCTTGGAGTGAAATGATCACCTCCACCCTTGCCTTGCATGGCCTTTTATTGCACTTCTATGCCTTGGTTCATATAATGCATATGAAATATCTCAACTCCCACTTCTCATAAACCATACGAAATTATTCAAACCTTATTTATTTTTATAATCTTATACAAACAACCTAGTATGATATCTTCAATGTAATTTGATCTTCTAACTTTGATACTCTCACTTTGCGAGTACTCAAAGAATCGCAATTTCATTCCTTTTAATAGTGTTTTATTTTCAAATGACATAGTTTTACAAAATTACTCAAAGATTCTAAACCATGTCATTCTTTTTTCACCATGCTAGGACTATATGTGGGTTCTTCGATCATTTTCCAAACACTCAGCGCACCCTTGTGAGGTATTTTGGCTATTCTAAAGGTTGTCATTCTTAGTCAACACCTGAACTTGGTTGCATTACCTCGTTAGAATTATCTTGGGGCAGAGGTGTTGGAAAACATCATTTGTTTGGTGGTCATCTTATTGGTGCTTACATTGCAACTACATTACCTCCCACTTGCTCCTCACGTTCCTCAATATATTTACCAAAATCAACCAAAGGTGATTTGGAAGATTCATCCACCCCACCCACAATGGAAGCCTTGTTTCTTCTACTTGGACGCATTTCCAAATTACATCCAATATTGATACTATCATCTATAAATACAACATCTCTCATATGACCAAATACGTCCGAATGTGTTATATCCAATGACTTAGTTATTTACCTTCCCCATTGTTGGAAAATATTGTCCTATGTTCTTTATCCTCGATACAAGCTTCACAAATCAACGAAGATATGGGACAAAAGAATTTCTCTAATATTTAGTCACTCACTATGATTTGAAGTGCATGAACATGTTTCACATTAAAATGTTCAAACTGACAATGTCAAACTCTAAATCCATCATTTGTGTTTCTTCATGATGTATCAAATTGGCCACATTTGTACCATGCACGTTGGTAAATTTTATTTTATATAAATTTCCATTATTTAGTCCCATTCCAATCACATTTCCATTCAGACCTCTCACAATACATTCATTTAGGTTGAATTATAGTTTCAATCCATTTGACAAAAGTTTGCTCCCCGAAAGCAAAATTGCTTGTAACATGGGCACATGGAGGATATTCTTGATATGCATTCTCTTGATTTTGTCTGTTATTATTGCCTCAAATATAATGATATTCATTCCAATTGCTTCTACGATGCTATCATCACCCAAATAAACACTACAGGTAGCAATAACCTCATATGTGTCAAATGCCATCCTAAAAAAATCATATGGTTTATTACTCCTAAATCTATAATTCACTTACACATGGTGTCCAAATGTGCTCCATTGTCATCTTCTTTAGTGGTGCTTGCATTCTTTTATCCTTGTTGTTTATTTTGTAATAAGACAATACAATGTGGCCCAATTGGCTACAATAGTAGGGGGAGTGCTATCTTGTGAGCGGTGAGCAGTGAGCGGTGAGCAGTGAGCGGTGAGCGATGAGCGGTAATTTGTGAGCGGTGAAGAAAACAAAATATTTGGTAATAGGACCCCTAGTATCATATAACCGTGGCCTAAAGAAACAAATTTTTAGGGTTCAATAATAAGAAGATTGGGGAGGACAAACAATATGAATGCTAGATTGCAAGTAGTGAGCAATGAAAAAGACCAATATGTACACGACTCGGGGTTGCTAGTATGTGAGCATGCGAGTGTGAACCTGTGAGCCTTCAATTTTTTCCCGGTTATGGTTTTTAAATCCGTTGGGGGCCTATGATTGTAGAATTACATGTAAGGGTGTATAGCCCAAATGAACAACAAATGAGAATGTTACTATAACAATTTTGTACTAAAAATGAACTAATATACATTCAATTGTTGAGATAATAATTATGTAATTGGAGACAATGTGTAAGCAAACTCATGTTGAAAACAAATGTAGCACGTTAGAATGTCTCACTATAATACACATCAATGTAAAATTTGAATACATCATAACACCATCATGAGGGTGACATTTACGAAGTCCAAAACATAAAGAACAACAAAAGTGGATTGTAGATATAAATCGGGTAGTAGGTTTAAATTATTGAAGTTCTTGGAAATCAAATATCAAAAATAAAAATAATGGACAAATGATCCAAACCATCTAGAAGATAGTTGATGGACACATGCATATCAGCCACAGTAGCATCAAAGAGCTTCTCGGTCTCAATAGCCAATTGTCAAATACAAAATAAAAATTAGAAAAATTGAATGATTGAAAAATTATTAAAAAAATAAAAAACATAGACAAAAAATTATCACTTGAGCCCACCAAGTAGCTTTATGAAGCCACTTAGGAAACTCTATATCATTGAATTTTGGTTTCGGAAACTTGAGAGCCTCACGAAGAGCAGGTGAACTGTTCCACCTCTCAAGCCACTTAATCTTCATAGATGTATCCATTGCCGAAGTTGCTAACATCAAAAGCTTTTCTTGAGTCATCTCATGATTTTCATCGTGAGTTTCATAATGAGACTTCACCTGCTCTAAGAACATAGGAGAATGTTTAGAATCTACAATGGGAAGATGTTTCTTTAGTTCCGAATGGAAAGTCAATCTCACCCTCTTAACAACTTTGAAAACAAATTCATCCATTGCACTTGAAGTCCAATATGTATGATCAGGCTATTTTTCATAAAATTTTCTTTGAGCAGTAGCAGCAGCATCTCCCAACTCTTGCTACACCAGGGGAAAAACATATAAGAGTATCATAAATCACACATAATAAAAATAAGATGCAATAAAACATATAGTTATAGAAATATATATATATATACAAGACAAAAAAATGGGTAAAAAAATAATATTTTAGAAAAAATAACCTAGTATAGAAATCCATTAAGAGCCTCAACAGTTAAAGTTAACCAAGTCCTATGTTTCGATTTTTGTTTGGCATTGTCGGCAATAAGATCTTCTTTGGAGACAACTTTTTCAAAATATGAATGTGGTTGCCCATCAATGCTTTAAATGCGGAAAAACTTATGAACAAGATTCGTACAAACATGGGATTTTTGGTTCCTCTTGACAAAATAAAACAACCAATGTTAAGCGAAGAAAAAAATATATACAATAAAAAAAATTAAAAAGAAAACCAAATGAACCGAACAAATAAAAATAGAAGAATGAAGGAATTACCAATTCATTTCATGTGAAGCTACCGTTGCAATATTTCCCTTGACGTACAAAATAATACTTTCAACAACATAATGTCAAGTATGATCATGTGTATGATCTCGATTAATAATGTGCAACCATGCTTGCAAACGGTAATTTCTGTCCCACACCATGAACATTTTGCCAGAGAAAAATTTAAGGTTCTCACCAGTTTGCAATATTTTTTCAAAGACATCATTAGTCCGTATCCAATTCTTACTTCATGATTCAATGATAATATCGGTAACATCTATTATTTTCCTCTCATTATTTTCTAAGGCCATGTAAAAAACCCCATTGCTTTCCATATAACCACAACCAACAAAATGTGCAGTCAGGTTCATAATGTTATTTTTCAAAAAAAGCCTGACAACGGGCAATGCAACCATTCGACATAGTGGAACGTTGAATTTTGATTTTGCCCTTGGTTGATACCTCAACCGTTCAAGACGGGAAGATGTATTCACAATTTCTTTCTTAAAAAATACATGCAATTGCAACTCCAATTGATCTTCAGAAAGAGGTACAACTTTCATATCTAAAGCACAAAAAATATCACCCATATGAAACACAAAAACAAATTAAAAGAAATATATACTTATGAAAGAGATCACATATGTAAACTAAAATAATATGCAAAAACATTTATAAAAGTGAGAGTATACATAAGGGAAAACCACATATACAAAAAAAATTGAAATTTCAATAAGACTGGCCGTTAATGGCCACCCTTGTTGGAGGACAAAATATTAAGGAAATGAATGTATACATGAAGAAAGAAACACATATAGAAAATAATATGAAATTTCAATAAGGGTGGCCGTTAACGGCCATCATTGTTGAAGGAAAAAAATAGTAAGGAAATGGGTGTATACATGAAGAAAGAAACACATATAGAAAAAAATATGAAATTTCAATAAGGGTGGCCGTTAACGGCCACCCTTGTTGGAGGAAAAAAATAAAGGAAATCAGTGTATACAAGAAGAAAAAAACACATATAGAAAAGAATATGAAATTTTAATAAGGATGGTCGTTAACGGCCACCCTTGTTGGAAGAAAAAAAATGAAGGAAATGAGTATATACATGAAGAAATAAACATGTATAGAAAATAATCTGATTTTTCAATAAGGGTGGCCGTTAACGGCTACCCTTGTTGAAGGACAAAAAATGACGGAAATAAGTGTATACATGAAAAAAGAAACACATATACCAATAAATCTGAGATGCAACCAAGGGTGGTTGTTAACGGCCACACTTTTAGATGGAGCAAACATAAGAAATATATGTATATATGTGATTTTATTTCAAAAAAATTATGTTGTTAAATGAAGAGTGAAACCCAAAAAAGGGTGGCCGTTAACGGCTGCCCTAAACTAGAACAGAGAAGTTAGTATCATACAAAGGGTGGCCATTGATGGCCGCCCTAAACTAGAACACAGAAGTTGGCATTATAGAAAGGGTGGCCGTTAACGGCTACCAATTGGAAGAGAAATGCATCTTGATTTGAGTCACTTTTTGGAGTTACTATAAAATTTTCAAATAATTTAATTTATTTCCGCAAAAAATCAAGTGCATAGATTATAGCCTTGCCATTTACTCCAATTTTTTTGAGAATTTTTGGAGATGATGTCAATTTTACATAAATCGCCAAAGTATACTGAAATTAATATGGTTAGATTTCCTGCATAAAATCTTCGTTTTTTGAAGATTTTAGAATAATCCAAGATGCTTTAATTGTTTTTTGGCTCTAAAACATGCAAAACAAAATCATTTTGTTCATGCTATATACCGTTGGAATCGTATTCTCAGCATGCACAATATAGTATACATTACATACCTCCAAATTTATTTTGATTTTAAAGTTATTCTCTTACCATTTCGTTCGTACAACCTACCTCCATCTCCGCCTCAGAAGATTGTTCTTTTTTTTTGTATTGTGTGGCGTATTTCTCCATGGTTGCACGTGAGCGTACATGTCTTTTCCATTGGTCTGGAAGCTTGGATAAGGTGACCCAAAAGTATATCAAACCATTCTTGCAGTTTCAACACAAGCAAATATGTAAGGATTACAAAGACGCGAAAACAATGGACAACACCGAGACTAAGTATCATGTGATTCGTTTTTGGTGGTTGTCATCCGGATCTGCTTTGCTTTTCAGAGTGGTTGGGTTTTTGGCACTTTCGTTACAGACAATGGGGTGGTCATATGTTATTTGTAAGTACATATCAAAATTCATTATTCAATGTCATTCATTTTTCTTCCATTGTTATATATATCTTATATTTTCTTATCCTTATATTTGTGTGTTGTCCATAGGATATGACAATAGAAGAACGTGCGGAAATGCCAACATGCAACCTTGCAGAGACTGTAGACAAAAAATGGCTCCAACAATCCGGCAACAAGATGACTTGTTTATATGAAGCTACAGTCGACGACATGATCCGTGTCTTCATGCAAATTGCAAATTACCGGACATGGTTGAAAGGGGGTCTGATGGTAAAGGTCCTTATTTGGCATCCTTGAAACTTAAAGCAGTTGTCAGGTGTGGAGATTTAAAAATATTGGCTAATGCCACGAAGTCTTATCGAAAGGCAGAAGACGTCAACACTAAAGATTGTACATTGGAAGGGTTAGAGCTTTTTGGTTTCACCAAACGCAAATTCAACCTATCACCGGGTGTTGATTGTGACTCTCATCGACCCGACAAAGTGAACTATTTCATTCATCGTCCCAACACCCGAGCAACTCGTCAACGCATAGAGGAATCGTTGAGTTCTGCAATTCATAGTGTGTCTCATACTACATCCGTGTTAGAGATTGTTTGTCTTACTTCTAAGTGGCACATTACAAGATTGCCACCCAACTCAGCCAAACGATGTTGGGCACTGCAGGCCATTACAGGGACTATGTGCAATACCAAAGTCCGGATTGGAAAACGTGGCACACCTGCTCCGACATACAAAGGGCTTAGGAAGGAATTTTGCTCTTCCAACAATGTGGAGTATGAATTTTGGTTTTGCCTTGATGATATCAAGCATTGTGTGAGTGGCAGTAAGATGAAATATGTGTTGTATTGGCCTATAGTACCCAACACATGGCCAGTGAAGATAGGTACCAATCTATCGAGAGAGGAGGTTCCGGCACTTGAAGATGTTTAATTTCAACTACAGCAGAGGGAGATATTGTCCCCTCATCGTAGGCTTTTAACAATCGCAACTCTTTCCATCCCTCGCTCGCATTTTTGTATGCTTCCAAACCCGGACGTCCACCCTACATTCAGGTTTGGGAAGACAGTGCATCGTAATCCAACAGCACCGCTCGCGGATCACAAAAACAAATGGGAGAGCACCGGACTTATGGAAGATTACTATGTGGTTGGAGTCACTGCCATTCCATATCCGGGCTTTGGAGTGATAATCAATATTGTCTCCAAGCAGGATATCACCTACCATGTCACAATTGGCGACATCTCGCATTGCACATGCCCGGATTTCACGAAAATGTCCTCCCATGCATTGGGAAAGAAAGGAAAATTGTTGTATTGTAAACATCTTTATTATGTGTTTAGATTTTTGTGTAAGGTGGATTACGAGAGTGACAAGTTCATTCATGCACCTACATATACCTATAATGAGGTCATGCGACTACTTGAACTTGCTGGTATTGTAGAATGTGAATAATATTGCAAGTGTTTTATTAAGTAACATATATTTGAATGTCAATAAATGACATGTTTTGGTTTGGATTATTATAATAAAAATTAGCAATAGACTAAAAGTATTTCAAATGATTCAGTAACTTCATTTTTATTTAGACTACGACCCAACCGTGAGCGGTTTGATTGATTCACACGGATAAATAATAACAAGTTTCTAAAAATAAAAAATAATCGAGAAGATTCTACGCACATCCGCGTAATAACCTCTTCTTGGTATCCGCCTATAGATTATTCCTACTTTATCACTAGCTCAATTTGGGATAGCACCAGTCAATGTAACCAACCGGATTCGAATCCGGGTTGATCCAGACCTAATACCAGTCTCTTACACAACTTGCATCCACAGGCAAATGTCTCAAAACCTAGTAGCTACCTACATATTGACTATTTCTAATATCTAATTTCTTTGTTTTTGTAGATTGTGGGCCTTAATTCAGCCCGTGAGCGGTTTGAGTGGTTCACAATTATGGCACCTACATATACGTATAATGAGGTTATGCACCTACTTGAACTTGCTGGTGTTGTGGAATGTGAGTAGTTGTGCAAGTGTTGATTGTAACTACATGTATAAGGATGTCAATAAATGACATGTATTGGTTTGGATTATAATAATAAAAATCAACAATGAATTGAAAGTGCTTTAAATGATCCATGGCAATAGGGCCCTTTCACATGTGCTTCATTTAAAATACTGGCAATTTATAATTGAAAATATGCAATTAATTTGTCAAAATTTTGGTTGTGTACTCTAAACCCGTGTGTCTTTACTAAATTTGGATTCATTGCTCATATGTTACTGCTCATTGCTCATGTGTTACTGCTCACCGTTCACCGCTCACTGCTCATCGCTCATAAGATAGCTTCCCTCACAATAGTAGCACATCTCGACGTAATAATATTGCAATGTCGTCACCTTAGGATTTAAGGTTTAAGCCCAGAATACTTATTTCTAGCATAATTTCCTCAAATCTTAATCAATGTTAGAGTGTTTTATATGCTTTGGATGCGTCTTTCAAAGGCGCATCCAATGCACCTATCCGTTTGTGAATCAAAATTGTAGAAAAACAGTTATACTAGAAAGAAACATTATGAGCTTAAACCCAAAATGTTTCTTTCGAGCATAATTTCCTCAAATCTTCATCAATGTTGGAGTGTCTTTCAAAGGCGCATCCAATGCACCTATCCGTTTGTGAATAAGAGTTGTAGAAAAACAATTATGATAGAAAACCCATAATGTTTCTTTCTAGTATAACTTCCTCGAATCTTGATCAATGTTGAAGTGTCTTATATGCTTTGGATGCGTCTTTCAAAGGCGCATCCAATGCACCTATCCGTTTGTGAATCAGAATTGTAGAACAACAATTATGCTAGAAAGAAGCATTCTGAGCTTAAACCCATAATGCTTCTTTCTAGCACAACTTCTTCAAATCTTCATCAATGTTGGAGTGTCTTTCAAAGGCGCATCCAATGCACCTATCCGTTTGTGAATCATAGTTGTAGAAAAAAAATTATGATAGAAAGCCCAGAATTTTTTTTCTAGCATAATTTCCTCGAATCTTGATCAATGTTAGAGTGTCTTATATGCTTTGGATGCGTCTTTTAAAGGCGCATCCAATGCACCCATCCGTTTGTTAATCAGAGTTGTAGAAAAACAGTTATGCTAGAAAGAAGCATTTTGAGCTTAAACCCATAATGCTTCTTTCTAGCATAACTTCCTCAAATTTTCATCAATGTTGGAGTGCCTTTTATGCTTTGGATGCGTCTTTGAAATAAATATCCAATGCACCCATCCGTTTGTGAATCAGAGTTGTAGAAAAACAGTTATGCTAGAAAGAAACATTATGAGCTTAAACCCATAATGCTTCTTTCTAGTATAACTTCCTCAAATATTCATCAATGTTGGAGTGTCCTATATGCTTTGGATGCGTCTTTGAAAGGCGCATCCAATGCACGTATCCGTTTGTGAATCAGAGTTGTAGAAAAATAATTATGATAGAAAACACATAATATTTTTTTCTAGCATAACTTCTTCGATTCTTGATCAATGTTAGAGTGTCTTATATGCTTTGGATGCGTCTTTCAAAGGCGCATCTAATGCACCCATCTGTTTGTGAATCAGAGTTGTAAAAAAACAGTTATGCTAGAAAGAAGCATTTTGAGCTTAAACCCAGAATGCTTCTTTCTAGTATAACTTCCTCAAATCTTCATCAATGCTGGAGTGTCTTTCAAAGGTGCATCCAATGCACTTATCCGTTTATGAATCAGAGTTGTAGAAAAAAAATTATGCTAAAAAGCGTAGAATACTTCTTTCTAGCATAATTTGCTCAAATCTTCATCAATGTTGGAGTGTCTTATATGCTTTGGATGCGTCTTTCAAAGGCGCATCCAATGCACCTATTATTTTGCGAATCGGAGTTGTAGAAAAAACGTATTCTAGAAAGAAGCATTCTGGATTTAAATCCAGAATGTTTTTTTTTAGCATAACTTCCTCAAAACTTGATGAATGTTGGAATGTCTTATATGCTTTAGATGCGTCTTTCAAAGGCGCATCCAATGCACCTATCCGTTTGTGAATCAGAGTTATAGAAAAAAACTATGCTAGAAAGAAGCATTCTGGGCTTACATCCAAAATTCTTCTTTCTAGCATAACTTCCTCAAATCTTGATCAATGTTGGAGTGTCTTTTATGCTTTTAATGCGTCCAATGCAACTTTGCATTTAGCAATCAAAGTTGTAGAAAAAAAATTATGGGTTGTTGAATGTGGCTGGGTATCTTAGGAAGTTATAAAAATGTTTTAAATTATATTATTTTGTTTTTGCAACATTCGAGCTTTCCACGGGAAATTATTCATACATGAAACTTTCAATGGATTCTCAAATGCCCATCCCGGATGTGCATAGGAGGGCTTTTGATGCCCTAAGATTAGGGGATGAATTTGAGGTTGATTTGATTGATTTGAGCGTCTCTGATGAGGAATTCCTAGAGGGGGAGCCCCTTATGCCTCCTTTAGAAGAGGAGGAGGAGGAGCTGGTTATGCCACCTCTAGAAGATGATGTGGATGAAGACTTATATGTGCCCCCTTTACATGATGAGATGCTAGTGGGAGAAGACGTGCCCTTGCTGCCAATTGCAGAGAGACCTAGAGGTGTAGATGGCGAGGAGGAGCCTAATCTTCGTCGTATTTTTTCTCGTACCAATCTGACGATGCCTAGGGCATGTACCTTATCACGATTTGTTCTTCTTGTGGGGTCCTCTGTGGATTTGTCGCATGACACTAAGCTCAATGATCCTAGGCGAATGAATATGGATGCAACCTGTTTTTTAATGTTGATTTTTGATTTGCCTGATTTATTTGGGATTATGGCACGTCCCGCCAATCGTCGAGTGAAGATCAGGGATCTAGTTGAGTTTAGCGATTGGCTACGTGTTATCTCTGACCCGATTGTCGTGAGGATTTATGCTGGGAGCGATCGCGATGAGTGGGATAGTTTTGGGGCTAAGTTGGTGGAGATGTTGAGGGTTCCTTTGGGTTTGATCTTAACCTGCAGTAATGATAGTCATATTCTATCTCGCAATCATGTTAATGTGTCAGTGGTTGCCATGTCGCAGGCCTTGCATGTTTTAGGTGCTAGGATTTGCCGTGTTTTATATCTTGTGCATCAAACATGTTGTCACAAACTTCATAGTCAACCCCTTCATCGACATCATCTCTAAGGTGGTAATCAAGTGTTCGTATGATGGTTTCAAACTCTTAAGCAAAGTCAATGATGCCTCCAAGCAAGCAAATTAATTCATAAGTGCCTTGATTTTGTTGATGTGGTCCAACAAATCATTACCTTCTTGCATCTTCCACGTGAAGAACTTACAGCAAATGAAAATAATTTTTAACAATTTTTTTGTCTCATGGATGTTGCAAATGGTTTTTTTTTATGTCTCTGCTGGTTTTTTCCGACTTCTAATATACGCAAGTTGATTGTCCGCCAAGTTGAGTGTAATGAAGGATATTGTTTTCTTGATACGTCTTTGGTATTTTTTCATCACTTGGAACAACTTTGAAAGATGAAATTTCCTCATATTCGTCCATAATGCCTCAAAGGTCTATGAAAGCTAACCCCACTTTCAATTTGAGTTTCCAAATATTGAAATATTCTTCATTAAAATTGTCAATGACTCTAGCATCCTCACCCTCAAGTGATGTCATCTTAGGCACAAAGATTGGAGATTAAATCTTTCATCATTCAAATCGTACATTTCTACATGTTTTTATGTCCTCAATGGCTTCACAAGCCTCAATCAACCCCTCTTAAGCTAAAAAAATCCCTCGAACTTCAAATCTACTCTAATCAAATTCTCTTACTTTTAGTCCACTCAAGTTGAACCCCCTCGAACCCAAATGAACATTTGAAACTTTAACCCATTCAAGTCACGCTCTTTTGCTCTCAAATGTGTCTTTGCACATTCAATGCACTTAAGTCATATATTTTGGACTTAAAATTGGCCCTTTTGCCTTCCAAAATGCATTTGCATCCTTAATCCACTCAAGTCATAATAATCATTATATTCAGTAATCGGAGACTTTTACATGATTTTGAGACTATTGAAAGACGTAGTTTTTCAAATAAAGAACAAGAAAAACACAAAAATATATTCAATGTGACTTAATAAAGTGATTTGCATGGGCGGCACTAACCAATTTGGCACAAATACATGTCATCACAATAAGAAATTGAACTAGATATTAAATCATTTGCATTTATTTTGAGACTTTCCAAAGTCTCTAATTAACGAATATAGTGATATATCATTTTAAACTAAAATGAGCCCTTTTGGTCTCTAATGTGTTTTTGCACCCTCAATCTACTCATGTCAAATTGTTGAACTCAAATGATTTTTTGTTTAAATACATCTTTGCACCTTCAAATCATGCCCTATTGAATTATAATATGCACTTGCATCATTAAATCACTCAAATCAACTCATTTTCAACTCATATGTACTTATGCACCTTCAAATCACTCAAATCAAGTCCTCTTCAATTCAAACGTGCATATGCACCCCTCAAACCACTCAAATCAAGTCCTATTCAAATCTAATGTGATTTTGCATCCTCAAGTTACTCCAATTAGGCCTTCTTCAACTCCAATATGCCTTAGCACTCCCAATACGTTCAAATTATGTCTTCTACAACCTAAATGACCTTAATACTTTCAAATGTGCACAATTGCACTCAACAACCTCAACTTAGGTCTTCTTCAACTCAAATGATCTTAATACCGTCAAATATGCACAATTTGTATTCAACAACCTTAAATCATGCCCTCTTCATTTCAAATGAGTTTAATATCCTTAAATGTGTACAATTGCACTTCACAACCTCAAATCATATCCTCTTCAACTCAAATGACCTCTAATACACTCGAATATGCACAAATGCACTCAACAAACTCAAATCACCATTCAATTGCATCAAGTATGCATTCAAGCATTATAAGCACTCAAATCAACACTTACAACCTCCAAATATGTATTTGTTTACCTACAATGCTCCAATGCTCCAAACCTCCAGGCACCAACCAATGCCCTAGAAGTGCACCAATGTACCTCCAACATGAAGCACCCAAAGGCTCCTCCAAACATTCAAACCTCTCAAGATCCACTCTCTAACCAACTAGCAATCAAATCTCTAACATTATAACTTGCGTGAATGGGCTCATAACTTATTAAAGCACAACAAAACCAAAGATCAAATTGCACAATCAAATACACATGCACAAACCATATGGGATTATTCAAACCTTATTCATTCTTATACCTCTTAACAATCACATTCTTATGACTACGAGCAACTTAATGCTATATCTTCAACAAAATCTAATCTTTTAACTTCAACACTTATTAAAGGAGTTGTGGAGTTTGTTCTTCAAGAAACTCAAGCTAGAACAACACCTCTCATCTTCTACACTCCCTAGGACATGGACAACCGTAATCTTTGTAAGCTTCACATATTTTGCAATAATGTGCGTCAAGAGGTGGTTAGCATTCAATGCCTTCCACAAGCAAGTCAAAGGGTTCACATAAAAAGAAGGCAACATTGTTGCCTTGCTATTACTCTTCATGGCCATCTTGAACATGCTCTGCTACAAAATGAGCTCCCAACAATCTAACAAAGGTATGAAATGCTTTGTCCCAACCCCCACCTTTGTTGATTTCACCTCACAATAGAACCCCTTCAAGATATCAAGGTGTTTCCCAAATAAATCCCCGCATCCCTTTTGCATCCAATATTGCGGTGTATACAACACCCAAAACATCAAACACCAACAATTGTTGGAAATGGTCGTCCAACTCATCAATGGATCTTATTTAAATCCAATGGCACCATTGAAATCAACCCCTCCATGTCATTCTCCATAGCATCCCCATGACATTCCCTCATCAAATCCCACTACATCACTAGGAGAGGCCCCTCATATATAAACTTGAAGCTGCCATTGCCACTCAAATTTAAAAGGAGGTCGTTCTGACAACAAGGACATGGGGTTGGAACGGAAGGAAAGCAATAACAATGAAAAGATGCGAGGAGGGTTTTGTTCACCACAATTTTAACAGCGAAAGGGGAGAATCACCAAAATTGCCACATGAGTAGGATTATGTAATGAGGTTTACGAGGGCCAACGGACCAATTTTTAATTAGTAAAATAAGAAACTACATAAAGCTAATTGGCTGCAATTAGTAAGCCAATTTAGACTAGGTAGGAGGCAAGTAAACATTAGTGAGATTATTTGATTAATTATTAAGCCACGAAACAAGCCACTTAGGATTAGGGAGCCCTATGGTGATTAATAATCACCTAGGCCACATAGGTGAGGCAACCGGAGGTGGAAGTAAGTAAGGGCCAAGAAATGACTTCTTGGTTAGCCTTATCAATCTTCCTCAAACCTAGATGGTGATAGGTAGATTTTAGAACACAATCTATGCAATTTAAATGCAAAAGAAGATGAGAACTATATGTGTTTCTTTATATATATATATATATATATATATATATATATATACACATACACACAAAGTTGGTTTGTTTAATTCAATCATAAGTGATTCGTGTGAATCAAATTAACTATCGATTGATTACATTAACTTACAACAATTAAGACTTAAGAAGTAATTAATTGAAAAATCAAACATAATGAGGAGAACTATGAATGAAGATTGTATTGCGATGGTTCTTATCAAACATTGTTATGCTTGCACATTATATCAATATAAACGTTGATTGGCTTTACTATTACCATGCTAAAATTAGAGTGTGACCAATTAAAATGGGCATGCATTATAAATAGGTTACATATAATTATAGCAAAGACTGAGACATAACAAGTATGTCTAAAATTAGGCATTGACTAATTATAACTCGCACTAATATATAATATGAATGTGCTAAAAATAGACCATAACATATATGATTACGATTTTAAATATTAATTGTTAAAGCAACTACCTTATAGAGGGATTGGAAAGTGAAAGGACATAATTAAGTTGAGAGAATGACTCAAAGATGCCTCGTCAAGAGTCGGTAAGGAAAAGAGAAGTTGTATAGGCATTAATACTTGGGTAGAGAGAAAATCTCCTCTACATGGTAAAAGAGTGTCTAACAACAATTTCATTATCATTAAATTGCTCTCTACTTATGTTTCAACGGAAAGGGGTTCCGACAACGAAGACTAACAACTATCGGACTAGGAAGAAGAGATGAGAAAGAAAAAAAGTTTTGGAACGAAAGGCATTTGGTCACTTACCGATTTGGAGGAAAAATTAACTTGGATACTTGGCTACTTGACAATTTGAAAGAAAAAAAAAACTTGGCTACGTGGTTTACATGGCTACTTGACGATTTGGAGGAAAAAATAACTTGTTTACTTGGTTACCTAACTACTTGGTGATTTGGAGGAAAAATTAATTTGGATACTTGTCTACATAGCGATTTAGATGAGAAGATAACTTCGATACTTGGCTACTTAGCAATTTGGAAGAAGAATTGAACTTGTTACTTGGACACTTGGATACTTAAATTACTTAATTCCTTGAAGAAGAGATAACTAGCTATTTGAGGAGAAAATGAGACAATTGCGGCACATGAAGATGTTGCAACGCAACACTTACAAGTAACACTTGAGCTTAAAAAGACAACGGCGGCACATGAAGAAGTTCAATACAAGAAGAAAGTTACAAATGAACAAGTTGAAAGAATAGAAACAACACATGATTGTATGAGACCACTTGAAGAGATACCACTAAAGAAATAATTCCCTACAACAAAAGGGGACTTTTAAGTTACTTAAAAATCTATCATGTTGAATACAAGGTAGAGGAGCTTTTAAAAGAAGAACGAAGGCCTTGACCAATAAACAAGAAAAGACAACGGATGACTCATAACAATAAACGACGAGGATAATAGATAGTTTAGTCATCACAATCCAGACGACGCTCTAAGTCACTGCGATATGGTCAACCCTAGGAACAAGTGGAGATAGTTGAGCTCTACAATTTTGGCCTAGATGGCTACTCGGTGAGCGGCCCTCACTGGCCCCAAGTGCAATTGGGATTAGGGCTTGGGCCCTATCAACAGCCAAGATGGGAGTGAGGTGACTAAACCCTACAATTTCAAGTGGTAGGTAAGGACGGGGACCATGCTCCAAGACATGGAGCAGTTGGGGCAGGTTGGCCCTGGCAAGCTAGATGGGTTGTGCGAGTTGGTCCCCCTATCCCCTCATGCCCTTGCCCATGTATCATTATGGGCCAACCATCGGGGCATTTAGGGGTTGTTTACACCATGGACCATGAAGTCGTCCCAAGGCCATGTAAGAGCGTTGATTGGTTGTTGAATTCGTCCCAGGATCACTTCAATTTACATCAAGGAAAAAATGTCAGAGTGACCATGAAGGTTGAGGTCTCCAAAAAACATATTTTAAGGCTTACATTATCCACTGACATGGTCCAACGGGTTTTTTTTGGTGAGAGAGGCAAAAGAGGGTGTATGGTAGAAAAAAGCAAGGGCCTATGGTAGAGAAATGCCATTATAACATTTTTTTTAATGAAGTTTTTTTGGGACCTTTGTATATACAACTCTTTCCACTATGTAAGGTTCACAAGGCACATTTTTCAACATCTATGTGTTGTAATGAATATTGAGGAGCAAGTTTGCCCTCTATATGCCTTGATCATATCATAGCCCATGAGACATACCATTTCTTCTCTACCCTACCCCTTAAACTGGCTCCCACATGTTTCAACAAACAACGTGGGACATCTAGAACTCAAGAATTCAAGTACACATGGTGAAGCGGGTTGCAAATAATGCTTAATGTACAACACAAGGTACATATCACATGTACAAATTAAATCACTCATTTGTTTTGTAAAAATTGTTGTGAGAAGATTTGCAAGCCACATGTTTGACACATTTAACAAGAAGTGAAGACAATCAAAGCCCAAGAGAAGATAAGAGAATAGCCAAACTTGAATGTTTTTCAAAACTGCATTTTTTGCACATATATAAAAAGAAATTAGCACATTCATTTCTTGGTGCATGGTCATTCTTCTTAGTCCACATTCGGTTTACACCTAGTGAGGGACCCAAAGGCTTTGTAGATCGATTTTTAAAGAAATCGGACCATGGAAGTTGGACCATGAAGTCGGACCATGGAAGATGGTGTTTTTCCACGGTCTGACTTCATGGTCCATGATGTAAACTGGCCCTTAGGCTATATGTAGCCTAAAAAATGGGTTGGATAAGATCTTGCAAAGTCCCTTGGGGTGGCAACTCCCATATTTTGTGGAAAAGTCCTTGGCATTATAGCACCTATGAGGTTTGCTTCAACATTTTAATACGAATAATACATCTGATATGGACTTTGGATATTTGTATTTGTATTTTTATTTTTCAAATAGAATTGATAAAACAAACATTTTGATATTCTACAAAAAAAGTCCACACAAGTTATAATACAACATGTGGGCCGTATGTAGTCATTTTTCTTAATTAGACACCTATATGTGATCAATATATGGAAAGCCTCAATAATGAGAACATACACAAAAAAAGAATACATGTGGTATGACAAGATTGGATGTTGTTGTCATAATACATATTGCTCCATATGTTCAATGGTTAACACAATGGGAGGGCATGTATAATCAATAGCTATGTCTAGATACAATCACTTGAAATTTCGAATCCTATTTTGGCACATTTAGATCATTTAGGGATAACTTTGGATCCATGTTGCTGTAAAGTTAGTGTCCTCCTATTGGACCATTGAGTTTTAATACATCCCCTCATGGTTGTTATGCTTGTAATGTGTAAGCCACTTTTTTTGCCCATAGCCTAACCAAAGTGGGCAATTCTCAAATTTTGGTGGCTTTCATCCAACATTTGGTAGCTAGAATTTCATCCATAGCAAGATTAGAAGGATATTATTGTCATAAGTTGGTTATTGCCTATAACCACCCTCTCCTTCTTCTTGACTTAATAAGGAGGATGTTGGCTAAGGAAGAATCAAGTTGTATGCATATGTAGAAATCTTGCATAATCTCAATGTAGAGGCAATAGGCTTTTATATCATCAAAAACTATAAAAGTTGGTTCATATGCATAGATGTTAGGCTAGTCCCAAGTGAGATACTTGAGGACATAAGAATTAAGCATATAGAGCTGAGTGATTTGGACTCTAAAACTTATCGACAACTCTGATAATGAGAGTAAATGACTTTGATGGGCAATTATCTCGAGGTGTTAAGTGGCATATTGATGAATGATTGTATGCATTTGGAAGTGTATGAGAGATGTTGTGTGTATGAGAGTACTGGCTATATGTATGATGAGCAATTGGATTATCAAGAGTATGAATAATAAGGAAGAAGGAAGAAGGAAGATGAGTGGAAGGTTGTAAAAACTATTCCAATGGAGATAACATATTAATGGAATATGAAAATGGACAAGGATGCAAGGTTGTGAGAGGCATAGTCGTACTTCAACAACTATTCTTGGTGATGACCCAAGTAGGCAATATGTGTGAGAAATTGTAAGAGGCAAGAATGATAAATAAAATATCGGAGAACGTGTATGAAGCTTCATTCAACATGTGAAAGGTAAGCTTAGTGAAGATTAACTATTAGGTGAAAGGCGATAGCCTTTGAATTTTGAAGGAAAAGGTCAATCATCTAAGGATGAAGAATCAAAATATTTTAAGAGAAGTCTTGACCTTATGAAGGATGGGAGATGTCTAGACCTTTTGGCTTTTTGGACTCTACAATCAATTTCATTTCATTGTCCTACATCTTAGCACATTTCATCATAATAATATTGATATGTTGTTGTAAATTGAAAATTTAATGCCTAGTCCAAATTCCCATAGGGAGGTTTATTTGGTTTCTATTTTTTTTTTCTATTCAAATTTTTCTCTCTTTAAAATAAAAGATGATCATCACTGTAACTTGTAATGTACTTGGCAATCCACTTTACACTTGATGTCTTGGGTTTGCAAATATGATTCATGTTGGGGATGTTTTCATGTATTTCTAGAATCGAGCTCTTTTGAAAACTTAACACTAAATTAAGCAGCTAGATGAGGGTCTTTTTTCCAAAAAAAACTGCAATGGAAAAGCTTTGATAAGTCATAGTTGCTTGTTAAAAACTCTACATTACACAACTTGAGTGCTCCCCATAAACAAGAAAACGGTAGAACCGTGAGGCTCTGTCCTTTACTATGAAAGACTACAATTATAGTTGTTCGCTTTGCTCATGCCAATCCATGGCTATTTACTATACCAAACTTTTCTTGGATTTTGTGCACCTTCTTCCGAAATTTTTAGAATACATAATCAAGAACTGCCGAAATAACTATAATTAACTAGATTTCTTTCAATGCATTTTAGGAAGAAATTATAGTGTTATATATATATATATATACATACACGTATATAATTTCAGTTAACATCCACATTAAATAAAGTGGACCAAAAATAACAAGAACAAGTAACGTCCAAGTGTGAACGCAAAGTGGTTAGGGCTCTTGAAACGAAGAAGTTGATGCACAGTCTCTGTCCTACAGACAGAGCCAACAAAGATCTTGAAACCAAAAGAGAATTATGCTCATCCGATACCTAGTCCCCCAAAACGCAACCAAGGAGCTTAGTAAGGTCAAGGTGAAAATGATTGATAATGTGTGTGAGATTCATTTCCCAAGCTTCACAAACTTGCACTTTGAGAGGTACATTTCGGAAGTACCTTCTACCGCCCCAGGTTGCATGCCAAAGAATCCTAAAAGTAAAAAAAATTGGCCTCATTATGCATGTGCGGGCAGTGGTCACAGATGGTTGACTATGGTTCTGCTTGTTCGTTTTTGAAAGTTTCTGCCTGAGTTCCATTGTTTGGGGCTGCCCGTGAATGCTGCCCGACCAAAACATGCCTGCCCGATCTGAATTGTTTTCAGCTAACCCATTTCTTGTTCAAGGTTCACGAATGTGAAGCCCACAATAAACACGTGCGGGCAAGCAAGTGGCAGGAGCGCACTTTTGTTGGGCGACGAAACCCAGGCCCTCCACTTCACACACGAGACTGAAGGCCCATGACCATTTGCATTCTAAGATCTCTCATTAGTCGAAAAGGCCGAGACCATCCAAGTTCACATCACACCAAAAGGTGATGGCCTAAGGGCCCAAAGAGATTACCATGGATGACAAGTTTCCATGGATTTTAAAATGGTAGACTATGGATAATGTTTCATGATATGCTAGAATTTGTATCAAATCCACCTTGAAGAGCATGGGAGACCACGATGTGATGCCAAGTTCTTTTTAAAAAGGTTTCTTATGTAGAGTGTTCACTTACTTAGTGGATTTTTTTGCCACTTATTTGAACTTTTAAATAATACTTTATAATAAAAAAACTTTATTAGTAGAACCAAATTTGATTTTTATTATAAAAACAAGTGACAAAAATCACCTACAAGAGTTTTGATCTCATTCCTTGTTTACAAACACCTATTGGTTGGAAACTACAATCTTCGTCAATGACCTTTTGATTTTGCTATTTTAAAAAAAAAAAAAAATCATGAAATGGGGAAACTGGTAAGGTTGTAGAAATGATAATTTTTCTTTCCATCTCAGTTTAGTTTTATTATTTTAGTGTTGATCCAATCAAACCGAAGTTCAAATGTCTTCAATCATTGTCGTTGAAATTCTAGTAATTTTGATGACAACAACAACAACAACAACATTGCTTGTTTCCAATATGGATATAACATTATTAAGATTCATAACATTGTTTTATGGGATTGGCAATATTCCATAGAATATTCCCGGATATTCTCCACATATGTTATGGATATGAAGACTGTTATGGAGGTAATTTGCATGGGTAAAACAGTAATGCATTCAACGAAGGCAACCTAATTGGACATAGGTACCAGTGTACAACTTTGTGTAGATTCATAGTTCTCATGGCCCCTAATTACATAAACTGCACGAAGAGCGCTGAATCTGGTTCTTGTAGGATGAATAGTTGAGATCAATTATTCCTTCAAGGCCGAATTTATAGTTTCAGAAATGCGATATGATATCATGATGAGGATAAAACTGACTAATATCACAAACTCATGTGTTGACTGGTTGATAGTAGAGTTATCTGTAAACTTTCTCAGAGAGCGACCGAACCGATTGGTTTGAGGGACTTTACTATATCAAGTGTGCACTTGACACCCTAGATTGAATCCTGTTTCTGATTCCAAAATGGAAATTTCGAGGCTCGGAGTTGCAACATCCAAAGTTTGAGACTTGCTCTCTCCGCAAAACTTGTATCGGCGAGCCTGGCACCTAGAGTGCGATGAACAGGGTTGAATGAAGTTCGATGAACATAGTCGAATGTTAGTGCTTGCATGCGACACTGCTAAAACTCTCCAATCTGGCAATCCCAAGAGTGATTTAAAAAAAGTTTAGGTCAGACTCATGAGCACTTCTAAAATACTACCCCCAGTCTTGGGTCTTCATCAGTTTGTTTGCATTTGGCAAATTTGTTCAAATCCTCAAGTTAGGCTCCAGTTCAAAAAGGAGATAGGTCCCCACTGCAATTGCGGTGAGCTGAAAATGAGATGATGATAATCGAGAAGCTAGAGAGCGGCTGGCTACAACCAAAAGTGCATCCAATGAAACATAAGTAGCAGGATGATCTAGAACGAGAGAGAAACTTCAGGACTTAAGTAATTTGAGAACCGGCCTAGGGTTGTATTTACAAGTCTACTGTGAGTATGATCATAATCTTGAAGGTTAAGAAATCTAATTTGAGACGACACATGATGACATAACCTTAGGATTGGTGGGTTTTTTTCCATCACG
This sequence comes from Polytrichum commune, assembly GCA_950295325.1. Classification (NCBI taxonomy): domain Eukaryota; kingdom Viridiplantae; phylum Streptophyta; class Polytrichopsida; order Polytrichales; family Polytrichaceae; genus Polytrichum; species Polytrichum commune. The sequence goes on from OX485807.1 coordinate 46,966,342, forward strand.
ATCCACAACCACATTCATCACAAAGTGGAGTGTGCTTTTCATCAGCAAGTTGAAGTCACTGGTGCTTTATGCGTGAATGTGTTGGCATTGCAATCTTGGTTTGTTTGCTCTCACCACTTTTGCCCCCGCCAAGCCAAGTTCAGTAAATTCAGATTGTTGAAGACAAGAAAGGTGGAGTTTCTTCGTTCGTCATGTGGTTCTGATAACAACATGGACTTCTTAGGGTGTATATATCATGTGTGTGAGGGGTTATAGTGCTGGGGTTAGTGACCTTCACATGATATAGGTTAAGACAACTTATGGAACTGGCCAAGAAGATTAACTGCAACATCTTACCTGGAAGTATGTAAGGTTTCTACTTGTGTGAATCTTTTAGCCAAATGACGATTTAGTTTGTCAGTTCTTACTCAATTTGTCATTATGGTGAAGATTGCAAAATCAGAATCTTTGCTCGAACTATTGTCGGATCACTGTAATATATTCAATCGGCTCAATTTTGGCACTCATGTTATTTGATTTTATTTTCAATTTTGAAGTTTCAAGTTTGCTTGCTTGGTTGCTCAAGTGTAGATGAAAGGCTCTAAACAACCCAATTTGATATTCAAAAACTCTGAAGTTAGGCTCCAGTGGCTAACTTGCGTGTTTGCGGTACTGCGAACATATTCTAAGTATGGGTGAGAGTCTTGAGTTAGCACTCTTCAGATTATATGAAATTAGGCTCAAGTGTCAATTTTGCTGTCACATTCTCTGAATTGTAGGTTTAGTATGGAAAGATTGTTGAAATTCTCTCACCTGCCACTCGAAAGGTTCAGCAAGATTCATATTTTGCAAAATTCAACTCATGGTCAAAATTTAGCAATTTTGCAATGAATCACACGAGGTTTGGTTGCAGCACAAACTACTAGAAAGAAAACACCAATGGAAACCTCAATGAGAATTGTGGAATGTGTGGATGAAGCAGTTGCTCTGTTGTTGGAATATGCGGCATTTTAATGTTTAGAGATTTGGATGCCGATTATTGTAACGTTGATATACCCATTATTGTGAAGGATGATTTTTTGAGGATTTGTCCACCCGATTTATTCTGGGGTCTCAAGCTATCGTTGCTTTATGATGATGACGCTTTAGAACATTTTATGGCCACGCACCCTACTTTTGCATTTTTCTATTCTGTATTTCAGTCCGAACTTGAATTGCCATTAGGATGCCAAGCTTGATGTATGGCTGGTTTGAATGGATTATGGTTAGCTACAATATGTTATACCCAAGCCACTTTAATATAGGAAAACCCTATATTACCTCTTTTAGCTTAATATAGGGCCAAAGCCGCCTGCTAATATTGGGAAAATAGGGATGTCATACAAATGTACAGTAAACATAAGGAGTTGTTGTATTGTGAGGAGGTCACGAGCCTGTAATCAAGCCAATGTGTGCAAACATTTGTATTGCTTCGCATGTATGATTCTTTCAAAGGAGAAGTCTGTTAGATTCTGTCGATAGTCGTTCTTTTCCCACCCAATAACGGAGAAGTCCGCCTCGTGTGGCACTGTGTTTGGGAACACTATCGCAAGTCTTGCACAAACTCGCAAAGTCCCTCGAAGCGACCATGGGTAGGAGCCCAACCCTTGTCGAAACTTGTTCGCTCAACACTATATTGGTTGACACTCGAAGCAAATTGAGGTTCAACATTGTATGCACGTAGCATGTCGCGATGGTCTCGCTCAATCTGTTCGATTGAAGAAGGCGCCCACCCAGTTGCAATAAGGCGAGGCCATGTTCATCTTTGTAGGGTGTTCGAAGACCTTTAACCATGCTTATTGGGACATTGCAATCAACGAATGAGCTCCAACACATGCAACCCAGTGAACTGATGATGGGGTGCTCGTGCCATGGTGCAATCCTTCCACAGTCCTTAATATAGGGTTGAGGACACCTGCTAATATAGGGAAAATAAGGAATTTTATTGATTTTCCCTATATTAAAGTGGCCTAGTTATACCCATTGAATCCTTATGTGCAATGAAGAAGTCTACGGGCCAAAATCCATCTAGTTTCATGTTGTGCGTGTTTTTATTATTTGATATGTGAACCTTATGGCAAGACTACAATGTCCCAAATAAATTGGAGCCTCCTTGGTGATTGGTTTTGAGGTTGTAAGTGATCGAAAATAAGAACCAACTTCGAACATCATAGTGCATGTACAAGACGTCGAGATAATCTCAACGCCGCTTTGATTGCCTTCAACTCAACATTTTTGACATCGACACGGGCTTCATGCAAGAACCAATATATTATGGGACACCAGTGTCCCGCCATAAGGTTCATGTGTTGATCATAAAAATAGTCATCTTAAATTGAAATTTTGGGTATTTGATTTCAATTCATTTGGCAATTGTACTATTCTTTGTGGTCAAACTATGAGATGGCCGGAGCTTGACTGTATTATCACAAACCAATTACTTGTGAGTGGATACAACACCAACAACATGAAGCTTGGTAGCGGTGACAAAGCATATATTACACTTGCATATGCAAACGAAGACAATTGGGTCATCAATAACAATAGCGTGTCCGGTGATAAAGATTGTCAAGTTACTTGTTCGAATCGTGTAATTGAAGAAAATGAATCCGAAGTCATACGAGCCACTAGTGGGAAATCGGTGGAGGCCAATTTGGAATCACAAATGTCGATGATGACGGAAAAAGAAGGGTTTCCACCCGATGGTTGCAAGCAAACAAGTCGACTTCTTGGTTTGCTCTTACAACCCAACATTTTAAAAATTACAAAATTTGTTCCTTTGAAAAAGTGCATGACATAGAATTGAAGTTCATGCTTTAAATGAGATGTGATGAAATTTATGCCTTGATCTACACTGGAATTTATAACCTCCAAGTTTGTAAGGGTATATGCTTGTATAATATAATATTAGTGAATTAATATACTAGAATGACAAAAACGTTAGAGTGCAATCTACGTGCGAGACATCCAAAAGAAAACAAACAAAAAATAAATCTATTTTAAAATTAAAATAATTCAAGGTTTATTTAATTCGTAAGGAGGTACAAAACTATAATCACCCTTTCAAACATAATTTGGGATATGTTTATTATGCTAATTCGTAAATTGATTTTTTTAAATCCATTCTATGGTGGAGAAAGATATTTCATGCAACGCACAAACTCATGAGGTGGTATTATATCAATTTAATGGTGTCAAATCAGTACATGAGGTGCCGCCATTTCCATTTGAGACTGCCAATCTTTATTATACTTGGACATTGAAACCTATATGCATTTATTGTAGTGAAAAATCTCCACTTAATCCCCATCTGGTGGCCGCTCATATGTATTGAATCTTTGTACACTAAATATAATTTCTCCCAAGTATATGATATTAAATACTTATTTGTATGTGTAATATGCCGACATTGATTGAAGAAGATGTGAAGTTGACATAAGATTGTCTCATCATGATACAAATAAAATAATCCAAGATTTATATGTAAAAAATGGCCTTATGTGAAACAACCACGATTTTTTTTCATACAATACATATACTTAAGGCTATTGAAACATTTGTCATAGTTCACAATGTTGTATGGACGCCGAATTCTCACCAAAACATTATCAATGAATTTGATGCACATGGAAAATGTTCATTTATACAACCAAGTCGGACACGTGCATTGTCATCATATTATGTTAGTTCATTTGTAAATACACAATTGACGTACAAAATAACGAACAATAATCATCGTTCAATGCAGTACGAGACCAACTCCATTGGAATCCATCATATGTGCACGCATTGTCATGTTTCATATATGTGACGAAATTGCACAACTATTGTTCGGAAGTAGGTGTAGATGGATGGTTGGCTAAAATACATTCAATGTTTGTTAAACGCGCATGAGAATACATTAATGAGCACACAACTACACACAACTCATCAAACTTTTCAAGCAAAATATTTGATATTCTTGAACAATGAATTCTTGGTGGCCCTCATGGTAATAAGAAGATCACGGATGTCAATATCCACATTCAAACAATTTTGACTACTATCCTCCAATTCATTGGGGTTGAAAATTTCCACAAATTGATAAAATCGTTGACCAACATAAAAAACAATATGTGCTCAAATTCCAATTCCACCAACAATTTATTATCGGAGTCATTACATTTGGCATCACCCTTGTAATCTACCGTAAATTCCACACAAGACTACCTTAATTGATAACATAAGTCACATGATGTCCTAACACATTGCTAAATGCTAAATAATGGTTACAAACTAATTAGAATTGATTGTTTTTTGAAATTCTTAAGCTCAAGAGAAGCCACTAACCACGAGAAGATCTTGGTTTCAACTATTCTTTGCAAGGCCGTTAACCTACAGTTGTTCAACTGGCCATTTCATGAGTAATCACTACAAACTAGAGACTATGGGGATATGACAACTGTGGATCCCGTAAACCAAGAGCTAGCAAACGATTTAAATGGATAGGGCATACAATATGATTCTCATGCCTCTATTTCCTAACACGCACATGATGTATTTTTTTGACAAGTGGGCTAGATGTCTCGAATTAGACTCAATTAAACTCGGCTAAAGTTGGATCCATTTTTTGTTGTTGTTGTTGTTGTTGTTTATGTTTATTATTATAGTTTAGCTTTCAATCCTGGGTATCAACCCATACACTTTGTGAATAATTCTAATGTAAATCTAGTATTTGAAAAGTCAATTTACACCAAACCAAAATTGGTTGCCATGGAAATAACATTTAATTTTAAAAAAAATCACATACAATGGTTTTTCTTATGTCCGCATGATGCCACCATATCTTCACACTTCTAATGCATGTTGCCAAACTTTTGTTGCCAGGATAGATATGGCAATAGGATTTTGCCCGATTCCAAAATCATAGTTTTTGTTTTTTAATAGATTTAGATGGTACTTGGTGGAGAGGCTAGATATATCAATTAACATTTACCAAGTAGTTCCCACTTATCTCCAACCCTCTTTCATCCACCCACCCTATTGTATAATTCTTCGAGTAGTTGTTATGGTTAAATTTGTTGATTTACTAGCATTGTGAAGATTTACTTTGGATTAGAAAGTAAGTAAGTTGCTAGAAATTGTGGTAAGTTCTAGAAGATAATAGTCAAGTGGCCATTACTTGCTAATGCCAAGTTGATAGAACGGTGACAAGGCCTACATCTTATCAAGTCGACAGAATTAAAATTTCTATATTAGTCATATCTATGTTATTGTAGATTTAGGTGTCATATTCACGAGTAAGTAGATTTAGGATATTTATAGTGAACCTTCCTAATTTGTAGTATAAAAAGGCTTTCGGCAAAGAGTCGGATGCGTTCTTCTAGTGTTTATGAGAGTAATAGTGTGATGTATGATAGACTTGACTGATAGAGTTATGACTAGTGTTTGTATGAAGGCCTCGACCTTGAGGGTTTATAAAGGTGAGAGCTACATTTGTTTACGAAATCTCGTAATCGTGATTCTCTATTTCTTTATGTCATTTGCCTCTATGTTAAAAGAACCTGACATTTTTGGTTTGGTTGACGGGACGCGAGTTGATGACTTCTTGAGTGCCGTTACTTGGGAGGGTCCTTTTAGTTGTCAACATTGAAAAGGGGATCACTTGTAGTCAGACAATGACAATGAGTTGAAAATCTAGAAGGTGGTTTATGATTAGGTTGTTTAATCATCGTCAAAATTTGAAGAAATTTGGAGTAAGTCATAAGGAGTTATGACATTATGAAGTTTTCTTAGATTTGCACACTAAAAGAGGCATATCTTTTAGGCCAAAAATAAGATTGAGTTGAAATTTGGAAGGCAGTTTGTGACTTGTTTTTTCTAATCACCGTCAAAATTTAAGGTTATTTGGAGTAAGTAAGGGGGAATTATGCTATTTTAAAGTGTATTTTTAGATTTGCACACTAAAAAGGGCATAGCTTTTAGGCAGAAAATAAGTTCGAGTTGAAAATTTGGGAGATAGTTTGTGATTTTTTTTTATAATTACTTTCAAAATTTTGAGGTCATTTGGAATAAGTCATGAAGAGTTATGCTATTCTGAGTTTTTTTTAGATTTGCACACTGAAAGGGACATAACTTTTAAGTAGAAAATGAGATCGAGTTGAAATTTTGGGAGGTAGTTTATGATTAGTTTTTCTAATCACTATCTGAATTTGAAGAAATTTAGAATAAGTCAAAAGTAGTTATAAGTTCACCTTATATTTGCATAATATTGTTTTTTATGGATATTTTTGAGGGGCCTCAAGCAAGTATGTATACAACAGATGTTTTGAGTTTTTGAGAGATGATGAGGTGTTCAATTAAATGTTAATATTTGTAAGACTTTGAAAGTGGGGGTATAAAAACATGGATTATTATGACGATTCCAATGTTAAAAAAGGTGTAGATGAAGATTCGGGATCATTATTAAGAAATTATAAAAAAACATGCATAAGTACAGGGAGTAGGACAATGAAAAATTAGGTCACATGTTTACCAAAGTTTTTTGAAGGAAGAACTTGTCAATGGTATGAGAGATAACCAAAGGCTATCAAAGTATCTTCAGAACATTTAAATGAGAATTAAGAAGGCGATGGAATGACTTGTATCGCAAATGACGTAATTTAGCGTTCATTTTTTTCAACCGCAAACATTTTGTCATACAAAACGAGATTCAGACAAGGTACAATATTATGCTTGCAAAGAAATGAACCATGTTTCGAGGGATTATCCGAATCGTGATGCAATGAGAGGGCCTTCGTCAAGATGAGTTACTTTTGCGGATGACAATAGTATGAATCGTATAAATCTTTTTGAGATTCAAGATGAAACTCAGAAGAAGGCGATTGTATATTTCGAACAATCCTTACGTAATGAGGTCGATGTTATGGCGGCAAAACGAAAAAAATAAAAATCACAACCATAAAGTGTGAAGCGGATGAAAGAGATGTCAAGAGACAAAGGATCGAAGAAATCTCGACGGAGATGGCCCAATTTTCATGATTTTTCAAATTCTAAAAATTAAGGTACGTACTTGTTTATGGAAGACATGAAAAATTAAAAAAACAGACATAACAATTAAACAACTCGTAGTATTAGTTTTATCAGTTTGCAAAGAACTGAAGAAGAATTTATTTTCACATAAAGTTCCATCCGTTTTCCAAATTCTGAATATAATTGCGGTTCAATAAGAATATGATCTAATCATAGATCTTGGATGTAATAGCTCTATATTGAGGGGTGTCTTAGCTAATGGCGGAGCGGATGTCAATGTGATGACTATTTCAACAATGAGATATATAGGCCTTGAAATCGAGAGACCTTGTTCAATAACTTTGAAAATGGGTAAAAAATATTTTCGTAAACCTTAAGGTATGATAGCTTAAGTTGGACTTTATGCAATTGAAGCAGTTTCGAAAGCAAATATTCCACGTCATAGACAAATTCCAGCAAAACAAACAAAAGAAAAACCGGTTTTGTCAAGTGAAGAGTTTGTATGGAAATTAAACCAAATTCGGTTTAGGACAAAATTATTTTCTCATGAGCGAGAGCATTTCCGTAAAGGTTTGTATAAGTTTATTTATTTTTTGCCTTCAATTACAAAGATTTGCGGGAGGTTACGTTAGAGACGCATAAAATTGAGTTTGTACCAAATGCCAAGGCCATAAGACAAAACCTTACCGAATGAATCCGAATTACGTCGGAGTGGTAAAGATAGAATTGAAAAAATTATTCAGAGCATGATTTATGCGATCGGCAGAGAATATGGAATCGGTATTACCAACTATTATGGCTTTAAATAAAAATGATTAATTGAGAGTTTGTATGAATTACAAGAAACTCGATGACGTTACGAAAAAAAATCGATATTCCATTCAATTTTGTGATGAAGTTTTTGAGGAGCTGGGAGGACATGAGTTATATTGTTTTACGGATGGATATAGTGAATATCATCAAGTAAAAAATGCGCCTGAGGATCAACTGAAGATTACATTTACTTTACCGTGGGATATCTTTTGTTATAAGTTAATGTTATTCGGACTTTGCAATGTTTCAGCTACTTTTGAAAGGCTAATGAACAAAGTTTTGGACCCATATTTATGCTATTTTGCGAGGGTATTTATAAATAACTGTGAAGTCTATAAAAATCGGACCTCAGATCTAAAGAAATCGGAGAGAATTTTTTAATACGTAGGTGAATTAAGAATTACACTAAGTGCAAAATAAAAATAAAAATAAAAATTTCATCTGGACGTTTAGTTGGTCATATCATTTTGAAGAAAAAATTCAGTATCAATATGGAGAAAATGATAGTAATTATTGGGATACCATATCCTACTAGCAAATGTGAGGTAAGAGCATTTTTTAGAATCATAGGCTACTATTGCCGATTCTTTTAAATGTATGTCATGATAGCTAAACCGTTAATTAAGTTTTTGAAAGGTGACACCTTACTCCACAAGCTATACCAAATGCGTTAGAGGCCTTAGAAGAACTAAAACTGACATTATTTTCTACGCTAATTTTATGAACTCTGAATTGGAATTTTTTTTAGTGTTTACGAATACATCAAGAGAATGAATAGATGTAACATTAGCACAGTTTGATAAGAAAAGATATGATTATCCCATCCATTATGCTAGTAGAGAACACATGTCGGCAAAGATGAATTACATGGTTACGAAGCGAGAGGGATTAGACTTATTTTCTCATAAAATAAATTCTAATATTATTTATTAGGAACGAAAACAACAGTGGTGATAGATGATTAAACATTGATTTATCTTCTCAACAAACCAAATATAACAAGAAGAATCACATGGTGGATCATCTTGCTTCAAAAATTCAACTTGAAGATTATGCATCGCGAAAATATAAAATACGGAAACGTTGATTTTCTTTCATGAATGGAATAAGAGGCGGAGTCGTTTTCGAAGACAATAAATTTCCCTATGCAATATTGATGTTGATAGACATTGATAATGAACTGGAAGAATACGAAAATATCATTCAATATCTCGAAGGTATGAATTTTGTAGATGGTACAACCAAACATATAAGAACAAAAATCGCGTATAAAAATCATCTTTATACGTTGATAGCTTAAATTTTTTATTTTTGTAGGAGAGACGGTATTCTTCGTGGTACGGTGAAAAAAACGGTTGTTCCGAAACTGTTACGGGTATTTCATGAAGAATTTTGTGGAGGATATTTTGGGAAACGGGTTATAGTAAAAAAAATTCTTGCGGCAAGATATTATTAGCTAACAATGTTTAAGAATGCCTTTGATTACTACAAATGTTACGAGGTGTGCCAAACATTTGCAAATAAATTTACAGTGAGCGGCAATTTACATCTTATTCTTCCGTTAGGGCCATTCGAGAAATGAGATATGAATTTGATGGATCTTTTGCCAGTCTCCAAGAGTTTACATCGTTTAATTATTGTTCTTACATATTATCTCATTAAAAAATAATGTAGTTCGAGCCTTGAGAACTTCGATTAAGAAGAAAATAACTCGGTTTGTGTACAAACACATCAGTATGCGCTTTGGCATTCCTTTGGAAATGATAAGGGATAACATACTACAATTTATAAGTGACGTGTGGAAGGATTTGATGGAGCGATTAGCTTTCAAACACAGGTTTAAAACTATGTACAAACCGTGTACAAACGGACTAATAGAACGTACGAAGAAGATGTTATGTACTATAATTACAAAAAAACAAAACAAAGGCAAATGCAAATGATTGGGATCTCAAAAATTCATCATATTATATAAGTATACAACTTAACTTTCAAAAGGGCTACCGGATTCTCTCCATTTAGCCTATGACATTGAGGCTTTGCTTTCGATAAAATATAAACTCATGACCCTTTGCACAGCTACGAAATTGCGTTGAATTTGGACGAGTCTCAATAAAGACTCTTAGTACAGCTTAACAAATTGGATGAAATTCAATTGAGAGCGAGATAAGCAATTGAAGTTGCTCAAGCAAAAAAAACAAAAACAAAAACATGGGACATGAAGGTGAAAAAACAAATATTTGAAGCCATAGATTTGGTGATGATATACGACTGGAGACATTTTTGCAAAACTTAGAAAAGACTACTAGCCAAGTGGTTTGGACCATACGAGATCAAAGAAGTTTATGTGGAAAGCGGTACTTATTCCTTACACAATTTGGATGGATCAAATTACTTAGATCAAGTTAATCATAACAAGTTGAAGAAGGCTTATGTAGACTTGTTGAATTATGTTCAATCAACACCTCCATTTTCACACTAACATAATATGGCCTCAAATTAGTTGTGAGCAAGCCAGCAATGGGAGTTGGAATATGTGCTTGTTGTTAAGTCTAAGTCATTGAATGAGAATCCAAAAACCCAACCTGCATTTGGCAATGCGAAGTTCTTCTCACAATCATGGATTATGCTCGAATGCAATCAACAAGGCACACTGATCAAGGTCATTCATGATGCATATACATATCCCAAACCAACCCAACATGTATCACAAAGCTCAACAAGGTCAAAAGAAATTGGGACATTCTAAGCCTACACAGAGGCACTATGCCCAATGGATGAGGTAGATTGAGAGCAATACTTTTACAATAACCTTCCTATGCTTTAAAATGATTCCATGACATTTGCAGACCTTTATGCAACTAAAGCTACATGTATAGTGAACCTTGACCATGCCCTCTGAAAAAGGGACCTTATTTACCTATTGGAGTAGCACCTCATCAGCCAAACTATAGATCATGTGCAAAACTAGTATAATTTTATAGATTTCATCAAATAAAAGTGTGCATTCATCTATATCGGTGTCCTGTCCCAAAAACAATTTCCTGGTTAATATACAACCCCTACATGACACAGTACTTACTTGGGAAGGTGCTGTGACTTCAGAAGGATTTTGGTAGGCAGAGCGTCCTTGTCTATCTAAAATTTCTCCACCAGCTTCTGAAAATGTAAGGAAGATGCTTCTGCTAAAAACAAGAAATGTGCAAAAGTTGAAATGAAACAATTTCATTTCAGTCCAGGCTTGACTTGAAACAATCAGTCCAGGCTGGTTTCAGCTCAAACTGTCCATTGTCATTCTGTGTCTTGCCAATTTTATTCTCACATGGTCTTGCACCACTCAAAAGAATTAAACTAAATGGCAACCTTCATTTTCAAGGATGCCATAAGTGCACTGCTCCTGTGGGCTCAATAAGATGCGCTTTACATGCCAGCCATCATTCTTGATAGCCAGAAGTAAAGGTTCAAAATCTAATTCCGCATTCCTCCTGCTCGTTACCAAAAGGTCTTGCCAAGTTTCGTTCAAGTTTCCTGTATATGGTGTACCTGTACATCCAGATGCATGTCATGCTGGTGCTTGAGCAAGATATTGTACAAAACCTAAGCCAAGAGTCCTATAACTTTCAGTTAACAATATGATTCTTTCTATGATATAGCACACAAAGATAGAGTGCATATTATGAAACATGTGCACACACACTTGATAAAAATGGCATTGTAAAATATTAGAACACTAAGCAACTCTTTATAGTAAGTCATACTGTCTACAAGAAGCAAAAAAATGATCCTCAATTGGACTTCCTCACTCAGAAAGCCAAAATACTCTGGCTAAAACCAGCACCACACGAATGTAGAGTTTTCTCTTCATAAGATAGTTACAGTAGAGAGATGCACAAAATTGTCACAAACACATGTTCGATTAAGATGAGGAATTGAACATGTCTCTAAGCTGCAAATTAGAGTGCGTCGGACAACGAAGGCTAAGTAGACTATGGATGTAGTATGAAGAGAAGGAAAGAGATGCCTGACAATTCCATCTGTGCAGGTTCAGGTGATCCAAATGATCATAATATACTTCATACTGATTTATTGTTCCTTCTTAAATTCACTTTGTTCCCTTTGCTTATTCTCAGTGGCGAATACAATTTCCTGCAAGGACATTGCAGTGCTGATATGTTTCAACACTTGCATAATAATTTCATTTTTGTTTCTTTCTAAAATTGACCGAACCAAATCCAGATCTCTGACCCCCGGGTTTTTAATCATAAGTAACCACGATTGCATTGAGGACAAGATTCTTTGTGTGTGAAATTGAGAGCTATGAGAATGGATCTTACCTAATGGCCCCAAGCATACATCAGTGGTGGCCTTAGCTCTCAAATGACATGCCTGTAAAGAACAAGTACATCAAAAATCCGTGCAACAGATGATAAATGGATGAAGCTTTGTGCGGGTAGAAGAAATCAACACTGACTATGATAAACGTGGAGACTATCCTACCTAATCTATTATAGAAAACTGTCACATGCAACTGGTTAACTTAAGTTGTCCATAAGGAAAATATTACAGATGATATCACACACCTGCAAGACCCCCATAATGATGTCTGCAGTAGCCGCCCTCTCATGAAGCCACAGGACCAACCCTTGCTGCCAAAACAATCAGGGTTTGTCAAGGAGAGGAGGTGAAAGCTGGAGATATATGCTCTTGCAAAGAGGTCCCTAGATTATACCAAAAACTCAAAATAAATCTCAAATGCAAGAAGCATGTGCATGATGATCAGTTACACTCTATACTGACAAGGGATTAACATACCTTTAAAGTGCTTGACTTGCCAGGCCAAAATAATGGAGAAACCCGCTCCATGGACAATGCATAAAGTTGGGTTTCTTGTGATTTGATGATGTTCATAAGTTGTTCAGGTGTAGTGGATTCCAAAGACATTGCACCTATCCGCAAGCAAATCTGCCTCTTGAAACCTGACATATATATCTGTAAGTTAAGGGCAACAATTACTGAAAATAAATAACGATTTTCAAAGCACTTGTCCCAACACAACTTCCAGAAACTGTCCTACATACTGCACATCCTTCCATATACCTACTTTTATTCAACCAACCAGACAAAGCCAGGCATATGTATTACCACTAAAAGGTCCCAGAAGTGAAGCACTCTCCACCTTGCTAACCTCCTCAAAAGTAGGAACTCGACCTTCCTTCACCCAGAAATCAGTAACAATCTCCAACCTCTCCTGGCACCCACAATTTGGAAACCATAAACCCCTGACTTATGCTTATATTAAAGTGCCCCTTTATCAATATTGGTTATATCCATGCCTGTAGCCTAGTGTCCCACATTGATGTAGAGCTCATTGATTTACTGGAAAGAGAGTGGAATATAGAAGAAAATACCTTGTTCAAAGTTTGCAAATGCACAGCTTGGAGTTGATGAAAAATTGCATAAAGTTCCAACAGCGTCAGCACTGGATACATCACTAATGGTAGAAGCTTCTCAACCCTAGGATACCCATGGCAGAAATGACTGATACAGACTGCAACAGCAAGCCCAAGATTGTCTGCAACCACTGTCTGTGCCTGCAGACCCACACCACTGACATTGATTATAGAGAAGAGTGAGGGTGCCACATGACACCTATGCAGGCACCTTAACAAAAGCCCAACAAAAAACAACTCCCAAATGTACAGACCAGCCTACCTGGCCTTTTGCTGAAATGTCTGCCAGATTGTCCCCCAAAGCAAAGCTCCGATGTATAGCTGACTGAAGCAATTCAAAATTACATTATTGAGAAATAAACACTTGATTGCAGCTTTTCAGGATAATCAGGAATATGAATACTTAACTCGCACAAATGATCAGGACAGCTTCAGAAAGCATTCTTTTCAGAACCTGACTGATTTAAACAAATAGATAAATTGCAAAACTAAAACTATCAGGATCCAGATAGGTTTGTTGAAGCAAGATTGAACCTTACTTCTCTCAGGAAAAAATGTGGATTCGATGCACATGCATTGGCATTCACTTCTTATTTAGAAGTTACATATTGCAAAGGAAGGTTACTGGAATACATATATACATCACTCACATATTTTTGAACACTCTCTGCTACGAGAGTAAAATCATGATCCCCATCTCCACTGGTCACGAGCCATAGGTAGTTGTCTTAACCAGGGAGTCGAGTAAACATAGAGAGAACTCTTGATACTGTGGGTGAAATTTTCCTTCAGTCAGTAGGACAACTCTCTTGGTATGTACAAAAAAATAAGGAGCAGGTGCGCACACTCGTAGCCAGGTAGGCGGCAAGGCTGATAGACTTGGCAATATTGGCAAGAGTTGCAAGGAGCAAAAAATGATGTGGAAACACAGGCGTCAGCATCTCCAATCCAACGCTCACACAGAACAATATAGACGTTGAGAACCGCACTTTCTGCCAAGGAATCACCACAGCACAACACTTAGGCATGTGCCTATCTTGTTGGTTTAAACAAAGTGCCAACTGGTCCCAATAGATCAAGGAAAAGTCCAGACTACTACAAGTTCATATGACCTATTAATCTCAACATGCAAGCAGTAGCCAAGGTATTTGACTATCAGCAGACTTGATTTCTGCGCAATATGTAAGATTGTCACAGTTTAACAAATGTTTCTATAATACATCTTACCAATAACTATATTCTAAATGCCTGCCTTTACATAGGAACATCATATAGAACCTTTCTCATGGATGATGTATGTCATATATTACAGAACTGTATGTACAGAACAAAAGATTGATGGAGATTATTTTTGCAATTCTGTAGTTCCTCCCTGCAGATACTGGCTACTTGAAGATCCTGGGTCATATTTAACCTTTCCAAGGTAATTGTTGCTCACATTACACTCAAAGCCCTGACCGCCTTAAACCCCAAGTTCATGAAAGTAAACAGCAAACTAGTTAGAAAATAGATTTATGTGAGGAGTGTCCAACCTTCAAGTTGGAGTCGAAGGTTCGGCCAAGACCCGCAGCATATATGAGTTTGCCCAGGCGACCTAATCCATCTTTCATCACCCAGTTCACAGCAGCAGCTGCTGGAAGCCTCCGTTTTGCCCCCACTCCTATGGCCCATAACATCGCCTGCACAAAGACAAAAGTCAATCAAAGAAGCTTTAGCCTAATCACATGGGGTTGCCACACACAACTTGAGCTCAAGCTTGAAAGTTTGGTGGGTCAAGGTGATAGATATTGAGCCCTTACATGTGCATAAGACGGTGGAGCTGAGTCTCAAGGTTGATCTCCGCTTATTTTGGATTGACTTCAAGTTCAAGCCAGAACTTGACCTTGTAGTCACATCAAGTCCAATTACTACGAGTTCAAGCTTGTGCTTAACTTGACAATCAATCCAAAACAAGAAGGAACCAAGCTCCACCATCTTAGGCACATATAAGTGTCCAAGTGCTTTTACCTTGGCCCACCACACTTGCAAGCTTGAGTTTGAGCTCAAGCTCTGTGTGGTTGGCCCTACAGCCTAACCTGAATTGCGATGCTTCATATATGTGTGATACTATTGTTGCAGAAAGGAGGTTACAATGTGACATTCACATTGTCCTGAAAATGAAGATTTGCAAAGAAGGCTAATTCATTGGCCTCACCCGGTTCTCCTCTATAAATTACTTGTATATAGGGGGTTTTATTTCATAGTCATCACCCACGCATATCATTTGGAGTATTAGGAGGAGTTATGGGAAGTGCGAGTTATGTAGAGTGATATGTAAATAGATTGCCCCTCACAAATTTATCGACATTTCCAATATTCTGAATATTTACTACCACAATAACGAAATGTAGTAATTATTCAGAATAGTGAATATTCAAAATGGTAATAACTATGGTAATGTGTTTGCTATACGGATGAATTTGAGTGTTTCTAATTTGGTTATGACCCAAGGCAATTTGCATGGGTAAGGAGGCAACCTGTTCGTGAAGGCAACCTAATTGCACACATCATTGTAACTTACTTCGAGTAACGATGAACAAAACATTGTAACCGGCAGTTTATGGAGTATTAAAACATGCAAACGACTGAATGACAGCTCTTGCTCAAGTAGAAACAAACCTGAGTACATTGGACATGAAGAATTGAGCTGAAGAAGCGGTGTATAAGTTTCCACTTGAGATAAACAATGTAATGTGGCCGCACATTGTCCGGTACGAAGCTCCTTCGCAACGAATGTCTCACCCGACCAGCGCCCTCGGCAATCCAACCACTCACACCTTCACCTCCGCCAACTCTGCCCTTGACGCCTCCTTCCTCCGCCTCCACTGTCCAAACTTGCTCATTATTGTCACACACATATTGCCACCGCCGGCCTTCCTTATACACCACAATCGGCAGCTTCTTAATCTCCTTTCCCTTCCCCTTTCCAGTTCCATTTCCATTTCCATTTCCATTTCCCTGCCGCTCCTTCCGCTCCCGCCACTCTTGCCATACATGTGAAACTTCTCCTATAAAACATCGACACATAGGCCGCTCCCGCTTCCATGGCTCAGAATCTACAACCAAGAGTTTTAGACTCTTCTTGCGAAGAGAAATGCACCTACTGCTGCGACCTCGCAGGCATTCCGAAGGGCTGGGATTGAAAACGGAAGCTGTACACCCTAGGTTTGAAATAGAAGTGGCGAACATCACAAGCAGCTTTGCAGAACTAAATTAACGCCTCTGCAAAATTGGTTGCAGGGGAACTGAAATCACAATTCCCCTTCCAAGCAGCAAACTCAGGATCCTTCCATGCTACTTACAATGAATCGGTAAGGCCACTTAAAATGATGACCTCTTGCTTGTTCGATGATTAGGAAGTTTGGTAAGATCACACATTTAGAGTACGAATGTGGAGAATCGAAGCTGAAATTTGGATAAAAGTTTGACCTTGTAGAACTAACTAACCTAAATTGCTGTGCGAGACCTGGTCCCGAAGATGCTTCGCAAGAAACCCTAAAAGCGTCCACCGTAGCACATGTGGATTCCACCTCAGCTTATGCCTCATTCCACGTCACCACTCTCTGTGCTTATCCCTCTCCCACAAGAGGACCCCGTTAAAATATCGCTCTTGGGGCATCTCCACCAGTGTTCAAGATTGAACTCTTCAATGCCCTTCAAAATATACCTCTCTCAAAACAACCCTTCAAAACGCAATCCCAAATTGAGAATGAAGACGTCACTTGAAGTCCTCGATATAATTTGCCCACCACAAGAACCAACAAGTGTAGGGCATTATCACTACAACAAGAAGTGAAGTTAGATGGTTGATTCTGAATTCTTCACATTGTACTAGAAACATGCACCATATAATTCATGCACAAGTTTAATATAAGTTTTGTAATTCATTTCCGTACTCTTAGATTGACGTCTTGGATTTGAACCAACCCTAAGTTAACTAAAGGGTTGAAATTTGACAGCCCTTCAAAATGAAACTCATATGAGGGCTTCAATCTTGAACATTAAACTCCACCCCCCAAATGCATTGCCATATTGTATAAATTTGGTGCTCAGTGGGGGGTTACAAGGCGCTTGACCCCCATTGCCTCTCTGTCTAACGGAGGCTACCACACTCTGCCCCTCTAGGAAATTACTCAGTTTGACACCACCTTGATGTATTTATTGTTTCCTAAACCTTTGGGCTTCTTGGACTTTAAAATCAATTTCATTTCATTGCAGAGGTTGCCTCATTAATGGACGCAAATCCTTGTGGCCATGGTAAGACCGCACCACATGGCAATGCTACTAGTGAAGCATATTTCCAGGATCTTTCATTGAGTCTAACAGCACATTGCTGTAAGGGCACGCTTCCATGTCACAGAGGGGTCAATGAAAATCATTAAATGACCAATAAAAATTAAGGACCCCCTTCCACATGGAAGTTTGCACTAAAGTTTTCAAGGAATTATAATTGGTAGCCAAAACAATTTTAGGGGAAAGTTGAACTTCGAGGAGGGGCACTTGATTGTCTTTGATTCCGAAACCTGATAATTGACTTTCATTTGAGCAAAAAAAAAGAAAAAGAAAAAAAAGGATTTCCATAAACATGTTGGTGTGAACATGATATTGTTGTAGTTTTACATTAATTTTTTATGGTGTCATGCTCTTATTATTCTAACCTTGCCCAACATCCTCATATTTAGAATTATTTTCAATTTTCATGCATCTCAAGATATAAAGTTCAATCAATCCAGTTATACAACATCCAAAAACAGGCAAGTGCCACATTCCAACTTGCATGTCATAAAACAAACACAAAAGAAAAATCTACACCAACATGTGCAATTAGGTTGCCTCACGCTAAATTATCAACATTCCACATTTTTTTAAATGTCTTACCGCAACAACAGAATACATGAGTTGCTTTTAATTATGGTCGTGATACGGATGAATAGGTAGACAAAGTTATAAGCTTTCGTGATCTGATTTTGACCTAAGGTAATTTCCATGGGTAAGGAAGCAACCTATTCGCAAAGGCAGCCTAGTTATACATGTCAATGTAACACTTGCATACGTTGGTCCCCTACTCTACATGAAAGTGTTTGACCAACAGGATGCTTGAAGATACTAGTGAAAGCTTCACCGATGTCAACAAACTCTATTTTACTTATCGGGAACAGCCAACATATGGAAATGTGCCCCCAAGCCAGATGGCTCAGGCTAATTGATAAGCAGTGAAACACTGTCAAGTGAACACACTTCTTCATGCACGAATCTCGGTGAATTAGGCCCAAAGAAGGCTTCAAAGCAATACAAGATAATTTTCCAGACAAGACTATAATAGCTTTAAGTCTCAGTGAAAAAGGGAATCCCTACATGGACTCCACATATGAGAGAGAGATCTTTCTCTTCCCTGATTTTGACCATAACATTATTCAGATCCGTAACAATGTTTTGTAGGACTGACAAAATTTCATGGAATATTTCTTAATATACTTCACGTTTAGTTTGAATGTGGGAAATATTAGGGAATATTTTGTGTAATATTGTCAGTCCCATAGACATTATTCACCAACAATTTTGTGGAATATTAGCATGCCAAAATGAGTTTGATACATAATGAACCAATATGGAAGGTCCTTCGTTCAAACCTCCACATTGACTCCAAGCATGCACCCACAACTTACCGAACATAGAAAGTTATGCATGCGAAACAACCAACTCCCTACTAAAACTCCGGTCGAGTTAAAGGATAACTCTATTGTCCCATGGATTTGAACAATGTTATGACATTAATCACCGTCACTATATACTTTCTTGCATAAGGTAAGGTTGTTTTTGAAGTTAGTAACATGAACTAAATTTGGTCAAGATGGAATATAGACATTCAAAGTTGTTGTTCTTGTCGATGTTGTCATTCGATGTTTTTGTCCCCACAACTGCACATTCCTTATTATTTTGGACAAGTGGTTTGTTCAAGTATACTTAAATGCAAGTCTTTATAGATTCGTTGCATCATCAATTCGTAACAACATGACGAGAGAGAAAATTAATGTATACAAGCTTACCTCTCATTGATCCAACATAAGCCCAGAGGTTACTTTTGACTTTTTAGAATTGGAGATGCAAGATTGGTGATGAATTGTTACACCAACCTTTTGGCAACACATGTGTCTCATCTTAAAATTGTCAACAAGCGAGTGTAACAATGCCATCTAGTAAGTCAATATTAATAACAACTAATCATATGTGGCATTAAGTACAAAATACCACCACTTTGGCCAATTATAATGGTGGTGTAGGAAAATTATAAAAAGAGCACCAACTTGGGGCAATCACAATGGTTGATCTAGGATCTATTTGTAATATAAGAATTGTTCAACAAAAAGGAGAAATCAACTTCACTTAACCCTTAAGTGCTCAAGGAACCCAAACCGGGTTCCACATGGATTTTTGAAGGGGTTTGTGACCCATCAAGTGGCATCCTATGTGACCAAATGGCATGGCAATATGGAGGTTTGGGTTTCTTATGCATGGGATGGGACCAACCTCATCCCTCGCAAACATAGTCAATGGAGCTTGAATTTTTCTGAGAGGTTGGAAGCGACCATTTCCAACATCTTCGCCAACACTGCCCAATAATGGAGGCTTAAGATAATCTAGCACATGTGTCTAAATATTGTTTCTTGCCCATGCTTCCAGGTTTGTAGCAGCACATGTTGGAGAAAACCTCCAAAATGTGGGCTCATCACTGGGCTTATAGGGTGATAGGTGCTCGGTAGGTCCACCTTGCACTTTAAATAAATTCCCTCCAATTACAATAAGGGGCATGTGGAGTGTTGTGGGCAGTCAAAAACCTCCTTCCTACTCCCCTCTTCCCATTAACATGGGAGAGCTATTGTGGCATTCTGCATGAGCAACTTTACCAAACTAAGGAGCCGTACCATAGAGGACGGTCAATCTGGGCATGTAGTTAATAAAAAATTGTGTGATACAATTCATAAGGCCACAAAATCAACCCCTAAATCATTATCTTATTATGCAAAGATTGAATGAGGAGCAAATTTGCCATGAATCTAAACACAACAACACCACAACACACCCATAAACCCTAAACCCTAAACACAACAACACCACACCCAATTTGCAATCTCCACAATTAAATCAAACTCCGTGATGGAACCTTCCGCTGCCACAAGGATTCATTCCCAATAAAACTACGACATGCAAGCAACAATGCACACTCCTTTGACTCCCACCATAAGAGTTGCTCCTACGCAATGGCAAGTTTGAAGGCATTCACCTTAGCTAGGCTCACATAACTCATCACAAATTGGGCCACACATGTTCAAGGTGTGAATGAGCAACAAATTTAAGCTCTCATTCCCCAGGGTGTGCATCTTTCATTAAAACCAAAAATCATGTGCATTCGCAACATACTTTAAAAACCCCTTACACACAAGTTTTTTGTTTGTAAAATCAAGCAATATACGTACAATTTCCATGATAAAAATGCAAGTGACAAAAATTGTATGTAAAAACTTTTACATTCATATGTAGTCGTCAATAAGTATACAAATATACTTTTGAATAATAATGAACCCCTATCATAAGTATAATGTTAAACCCTAGAATTCATTAATAAGTTGATGAAGACTTTTTCATCCCCTGCATGTAGCATAGAAGCATCTAAGCCTACAATATATGGCATAAAAGCTAATGCCATTATTGTTTTAAAATTTACCGTCAAATGGTCCATGAGATCATAAGTCCACTTATTGATGGTTTCTTCTTGATAGCAACATGAAACAATCATCATGTTTGATGGTCAGTGCATCAGTCAATTGGATCCCTAGACTCCACCCAATGAATACCAACTTTTCTACGCATCATATAAACCCTCCCAACAGACCAAACCTTAATTGCAACTACACCTTCCAAAAATAATTTCTTCCAAAACCCTAATATTGCCTCTTCCATACATAAATGGATGAGACAAGTAATTGAAAATATTTATAAATCCTAGTTTCATCCAATGCTAAACACTTATCCCATAAAGTCTAGTGGCCCTACCATACAAGTACAAATGTTAGATATTCCTCCATACATATACATAACTACATGTTATAATTTGTGTAGGATATGTATACACAAAATAGAAAAGTTCAAATTAATACCCCTTTTGTGCACTCACATTTACTCATACATGTTAACATGCAGAAACCTATGCCCAAAAGAACCGCAGCCAAAATCGGCTGCGGTTCTGTTGACCAGCCTGATCTGTAGTCGCTAAATGACTATAGATTTCTTTTTTTTGTTTTGCAACTGTTGTTTAACTTTTTGGGGGCGTGTAATATACCGTTGGAAAGGTATTCTCAAGACCTTTCCAACAGTATGTTACACGCCCCCAAATTCTTAAAATTCCAGCTGCTAAACCCAAAAAAAACAAATCTGCAGTCGTTTAGCGACTGCAGATCAGGCTGGTCAAAAGAACCGCAGCTGATTTCGGCTGCGGGAGTTTTTTGGCATAGTTTCCTTGAATCTCACATATTCAAGTCCTTGATGAGTACCACCTTCTCGGATTGCCCAAGTTTAAATATTCCATGGGGTATGGAACTCCATTGACCCCTGCATCAACATGATACTTGTTCTACAAAAATGTGTCCAAAATTCTAGGGATTGGTCCCAAGGATAGAGAAGGCGAGAAAAATGCAATATCCACTGTGATATATGATCCAAAGCAATGAGCTCACATTGATCACGTGGCCGAATCCACACATTCCTGGACTTGTTGACCTTCATGTACAGACACTGGCATCCAACCACAGCTGTGAGTTCCCTTCCCTTCCATCTCTTCATTAAGTTCTCTAATCTCACTTCATGAATCCATTTCAATATGACTTCCCTCAGTGTGCAATAGAATTGCAAAAGTTTACCATTGTGTGTGCATGTGTGGCTTAGGGTGGGATGTATACCCTCAAATGGCTTTCTTATGACACTTTAACTTTTTTACTTCAGTACCGAGTTCTAATTGTCATCTTCTTTAGTGTATTTCATGGGCCGGCGGGCGCAACCACAGTCAAGTACACAACTCCATTATCATGCATAGGTTTAAGTGAAAGTGATTCACAACTATATACTGGCTTTGAATATTGGAAGGTAAAAAATCATATGGCATTCAACCACAGTTGTGAGTTCCCTTCCCTTCCATCTCTTCATTAAGTTCTCTAATCTCACTTCATGAATTCATTTCAATATGCCTTCCCTCAGTGCGCAATAGAGTTGCAAAAGTTTACCATTGTGTGTGCATGTGCGGCTTAGGGTGGGATGTATACCCTCAAATGGCTTTCTTATGACACTTTAACGTTTTTACTTCAGTACCGAGTTCTAATTGTCATCTTCTTTAGTGTATTTCATGGGCCGGCGGGCACAACCACAGTCAAGTACACAACTCCATTATCATGCATAGGTTTAAGTGAAAGTGATTCACAACTATATACTGGCTTTGAATTTTGTAAGGTGAAAAATCATAGACGTTTGTGTAGAGCCCCAAAAGCGAAGCACGTGCACAAGCAAAAGCACAGAGCAGCTAGCGAAGAGAAGCAATCGGGCAACAAAGGAGGCAGAGAGACAAAGTTCCCCTCTCGGGAATGTGGGGAACATGAGGACATGTGAGGGGAATGAGCCTAAGCCCATGGGAACACCACATCACTTGGGAACGTAGGAACATGCTAAAGGAACGAGCCCAAGCTCTAGGGAACACCACACCACCTGGGAAGATGAGAACATGCGGTGGGGACAAGCAAAGAGCCATGGGAACACCGCACCCTTGGGAACATGCTGTGAAAATGAGTACCAAGGTTCGGGGGTGTAGCAAAACTTGGGAACAAAGGCAGACAACCTTTATTGATATGGACATGTGATTATATGAAGCGGTGGATGGATGAGCCTTAAATGGAAATCCGACCACTAGATGAAAATTGATACCAAAAGGTATGTAGATAGGAAAAACATTTTAAATGATTTAGATTAAGAGAAATAAAATTAAGACTTTAAATTCAGGTTATATTTATATGTATTTCTACTTTTAGGTGTAACAAACATTTTTGAAAATAAGAGAAATATCTAGATGTCAAACACTATATAAGAAGGCCAAGTTAAAGGTTACACCTCATTTGCCCCGAAGATTTTACATGAGTGTCCTAGCTCTCTAACATTAGCATTGGCACCCACAGTGGACTAGGAAACCCTTAAATTAACATTGGCACCCATGGTGCACTAGGAAATCCTGACACTAGTATTGGCAATTACGGTGCAGTAAGAATCTGAACACTAGTATTAGCACCCACGGTGCATTTTAGAACTTACATGCAGGAGGGAGAAGGCCGCGACAAATTCAAGGAAGATAAAGATTTAGAATAAATAAAAATAAATAACATTATAAATAAATAAAAATAAGCATCAAAAGGGAACCAAGATACTTACCGCAATTTGGATTACAAACACTTGAGTTTACTGGAGGAAACCAAGGATTCACATCAAAAAAACATACTCAAAGAATGACATCGGAGATCTAATCAGTGTCAAGGGTAAACCATCATTTGAGAGGTGATTCATACGAGGCCACCAAATAGGTTGAATCAAACATCATTTCGCACTTAAAATAATCCTAAGATTTCACATCATAAATAATAATCAAGTGGATTTAGACTTCAAGAGAGACAACATACCTACCATTACATAAAAATCTAAGGCAATATAAGAAGAATCTTTGACCAAGTAAAGGATGGATACGAGAGTCTAGGACCTAGACCATGTGAATGATAAAGAAGGTGACAAATCACTTAACCTCGACTTTACACTTGTGGGGATTGAAATTGAGGACACATAATTAGTGTTATCATAGAGATACTTAACCTTGACCTTAGGGAAACATAAGCTTGCAAAACTTTGAGCACGGAATTCTAGGGCATATTTAAGGTGTCTTAGAAATCATTTGAAAAAAAAATTAAAATTAAAATCTACACCTTGTAATTCAATAAAGATTTCAAGGAGTTACAATAAACTAATTTGATTGCTCGAAGAGATAGAAATAGTAGAGAGCATTAAGTGTCAATGAGGTGATAGTTTGAATCCTTAAGGAGTTCAAAGTACACATGGAAGAGGACACATTCCTCACCTAGAAGATTACTTAGAGTTCTTAGAATTGTTTGAAGTCCTAATCCATGTAGGAGTGAGGTTTGTGTAACCGGTCAACAAAGGGTTACACCGTCTAAGGTTGAGGGTAGGTGGAGACCTCAACAATTTGAAAAAACACATAGATCTACAAAGCCAAGCAATTTATGTTGACAATTTTTTTCTCTAGAAAAGTCTATATATTTTAGAAGATGATGCAAGTAGTGTGCAAGTAGGCATATTGAACACTTGGTTGTCTAGAAATTCTTTTAAATATGAAATTTCCAATTTCAAAATATTTAAGGTAATGAAATCTATGTCCAAAATCAACCCTTACCTTTCGAGAATACTTTTAGTGATGAGTTTTGAAGATCTCATCTTGATATTTTGTATTTGAGTACCTAACACAATAGTAGAGGGCGCCATGAAAAAAATCCAATTACTTTTAGGCATTTGACCATAAAAATTATGGTTTTAGTAAACTGGAGTATTTTCTTTGTATACTCGACCATGCTTGCCAATTCCATTATGTTGATTCCGTAACTAATGCCGATGACTATGCCTATGATTGAGTACTGCACAAGGTCTCATTAACAAGAATTGCCAAATTATTGACTAGGTAAATAAAGTGAGGTGTGTGACCGTTACAAATGCATGTACTCAAGTCAAAAGATTTTCCACTCTCTTTGTTTGCATACATGGATGAATTGTCAAACATAAAACATGAGACATGTGCAACAATCCTATAATTGTTTTGATCGAACTTATATGAGATAACTAAATAATACAAGAATAAATTTTTAACTCTTCTTTGAGTGTTTTCTTGGGTATTTTTGGTCTTATTCATAATCTAAACTATAATGGTACATTCATTGATATTCAAAAACCATGACATAATCCAAACCAAGTGAAGTGGTTTAATGACCGGACAAAGATATATTCTATGAACAATATAGTTGTGTTGTCACACAAAGGTCTCTTCATTCACTTGGATTTGGGTTTTCTGGGATCTTTCCATGATGGTACAAGCCTCTGCCACTCCAACTTCTATAGGTGTTGGTGTGCACACCTCACCCATGAAGATGGATATTTGGAATACTTGTTTGGCAATCCCAAATTAAACTAGATATTTAATTTCCATGTGCTTAGTAACAACAGATATATTACAGTATATCATGCTTAAGCATGGCATTGCAATGGCATCTTTGGGTACCGCATGTGCATGGCAGTAGCCATGTTGGCACTGTGTTTTCTTGCGTTGATTCATTATGTGTTCATGCATTCATAAGTGTATAGTGTCTTGATATTTTAGTTGATAAAACGAGTTTACGTATTTCCCTGTGAGCCCAAAAGGGTGCCCACATTTAGTCTTAGACCCTTGAAACGTTAGTTGATGCACTTTGAAGTAGCATGTTACTTCACAAAAATATAAAAAGAGTGAAATGTTAGTCTTAGAAGTACCATGTTGTAAGAGGCTAGGATGTGAGTTGTTATTGTGTTTTTACCTTCGGAAGGATTTGAGTGAATGAGGATAGGTAAGGAGAACTTGGATTGAGTAGTTAGTGAGTAGGCTAGTACAAATGGATGGAGACAACCAAAGTGACTCAAGAGGCAAGTGCATTCGAATTGGGATGAATGGAGGATCACATGGAGCGCACAAGTGGACCACCTCATCATGGCCACTTAATGGGGAAGGCCCAAGGAAGAATGCAAGGTGGAGGATAAGCAAATTCTCAAAGCACCAATCAAATCACGAGTTAAGCATCGTGGTTTGAATTAAGTGGTGAGCGACGATTTGGGAAAGTAAGGGGAGAAAGTTATGGCGGCGGAAAGCGAAGGAGGCTAAGTTTGGGTTGAAGCATCCCAAGTTTGGTAAAGTGTGGTAGGTAGAAAGCCAAGGCTAGTTAAATGTTCGAATTAGGATCCTTGTTGATCATTTGAGGGAGGAAGGCTTAGAAGATAGGATTGGCGCCTACTAAGTAGGAGGAAATCTCAAGGGCTTATCGTGAGCCTTGAGGGTGCTCACCCCCTCAAGCTTACTATATAATCCCTCATTCTTCCCTCACTCATCCTCTCTTTCCTTTGTGCTCCAAGGCACCCCACGAGTTATAAGTGTGGGTGTGGGAAGCCATATTGGAGCACATGTGTGTGCTTAGTTTTTAGTTTGAGAGCCAAGGCTTGTTAGCCTTGAAGAGGGCTTGACCTCTTGGTAGAATTAGTGTTGACGTGAAGGATTTTAAAGTTAATTCATGATTCCAATTTGTGGTACTTAAAGTTCATGTTTTGAATACACGTGGTTGCAAGTTCCATGTTTAAGAGTTGAGCACTTGATGTTGTGATGAGTGCAAAAATATACTTGTGTGGATTAGTTAGTCTTAGTGAAGTTAGGAAATTCTCTCTCCCCCTCTCCTCTCTAGGATTTTAGGATTTTAGGATTAGAGAAGAATTGTGTGATTAGAAAGGGGTTGTTAGTAGAATTAGGGAAATTAGGTAGGAAGATTAGTTAAGGGCTTGAATAATTAGTGAGGTAGTTGGGGATTACAACTACAAAGTTGTGGGTTCATGAAGAAGCTGGGTTTATGAAGGAGCTGGGTTTGTTTAGTTAGAAAGTAAAGAGCTGGGTTTATGAAGGACCTGGGTTTGTTTAGTTAGAAGCTAAGGAGCTGGGTTCATGAAGGAGCTGGGTTTATGAAGGAGCTAGGTTTATGTAATTAGAAAGTAAAGAGATGGGTTCATGAAGGAGCTTAGTAGATAGCCTACCTAATTAGCTCATAGACAAGTAGTTAGTTACATTATGCTAGTTAGTGTTATGTGTGGCTTTCACAAGTAAATGTATTTGAGATTGACTATAGAGAATAGTGTTTTTTTTAACACTTGCATCCTCTCTTTAAAAATAAACCACGTGCACAAATTAATGGAGAATGTGGAGCACTCTCGCGATGGCAAGACAAAGGAAGCAAAGACCAAAGGTGCGAGGGAGAGATTGACATAAGTCACATAAGTATTTCTTAATACTTAAAGGCTTATGTACGGTATGGAGACACCAAGTGAGACCTCTTATAGTAGCGATACGGAATACACAAGTGATAGTTCAAGTGGTAGTATAGAGTCAACGGCACGGACTCCATTTAGGAGAGGGATATCCTTAAGGGCTTGTGTAGCTAAAGCGGCCGGATGGACGTTAGAAGCAAACAAAGACAAAATAGCACCTGAGCATAAGGAGGTTAAAATAACATAGTTAACTTGTGCATTCTCCACATACGTATTGAAATCGTACATTGAGTTGTTAAAAGTGAAATTCCAGTTAAATCCAAGACCACTTGAAGGGTGAACCTTGCACTATGGACTCATCCAAGTCCAAATCCAATACCGCGGAGGAATGTGAGCCCAAACCCACTACTCGGACTACGGACGCTTAAGGGTGGGGGGTTTGGCCTCACATTCCCATACAACTTCATTGTGTCTTTTTGTTATTAATGCATGCATGTGTTGTTGTTTGCATTTGAGTAATATTTGTAGCCATGTATCCGCATCTGATGAGTTGCAGATAGGGCATGTTTTCGATGGGAAGATTTTTTTTGCCAAAGAAGAGTTGCTTTCGGGCATGACCCATATATTGGCCAGTTTGAAATTTTATTAGGCACGTTTTTTGTTTATCAGTGACAATGGAGTTTGTCTTGAAGTCATTTGATAATACTTTATCAATGTTGTTGTTCTCAAGCCATTTGTGTAGTTGGTGTGTTTGATTCGCTATAATTGCTAAGTTGTGTCCTTTGTCATGTTTAACGATGTGTATTTAAAGGTGTCTAATGGGACCTTTGTCTAGTGTTCCTTGCATGGAGTGCCACCAATCTTCTTGGAAGTAGTGTGGTGTAGGGTGTGCATGTTCAAGTGGTGTAGCGGCATGTATGTGGTCTAATTCACGTCCATGTTTGGCTAGTGCATCTAATGTTTGTGTGGGCTTTTATTTTGTAGAGTGTGGTGATTTGTGTGCGGGATATTGACATTTTAGTCATAGCTTCTAGGATGATTTTGTCTAGGTGGCTATTATGTAATGTGGGGTGTTTGATTTGGGTATTTAAGAGGTATAGGACATTGAGGCAATATGTGAATATATGAGTTGGTTCATCATTGTATGTTGTGACGAGGAGTTGTAGGGTATGGTGTATTGCCATCATTTTTGCTCGTAGTATGTTTTGTAATCTTGGTAGTCTTTCTATGACTTTTAGGGCTTTGAAAGGGTTATAAATACAATATCCTATTTTTTCACGTTTCTAATGTCGGTTGTTTGTTTCTTGAGGTGGTTTAAATGACCCGCCTGTGTAGTAGCAAAATCATGGCGGATATTTAAGGGCTAGGCATCGTTCTAGGTTGGTGATCAGTGGAGTATCTAGGGGTTGAATGATTGGTGGGAGAGGGGGATATGTGAGTTTAGCCCATTTTGTACTACGGTTTATTGGGGTGGCCATTGGTGTGGGTGGGGCGGCTTGGTTGAACATTGTGGGGATTTGTAAAGTGTTGGCGATGACGTTCATTTGTTGGGTATATTGATTTGATCCAATGGGTGTGTTTTTATGGTGTATGCATAGTACATGGATGGCATGGCTATCTGTTCTAGGTTCAATTCGTAGTTCTTGGGGAATTGTTGGTTCCTTGTAGATGATGGTGTCAATTTTAAAGTGTGTGATAACATGCGAGTTTGGGAAGGGTCCAGTGTGAGGGTTAAGGTTGTGATAACAATTTTCATTTGGTGTTACTAGTATTGTGACAGAGTTTGAGTCATTTTTGGTTTGCAAGACGTGCCCAGTGGAGAGAATGTTGGGCTTTGGATTCTGTATGTGGGTGTGTGTATCCCTTGCCTTGCCATTTGTGTTGAAATGTTTTTCCAACCGATCCGCATACTACATATCTGGAAAATGGGGAATGAAATTGTTTGAGTGTGGTAGAGCATGTTATTGGTGATGAGAAATACAAGTGTCTTATCTAGAATGAGCTTATGAGGTATTTGAGTACAACATCTAGGAGTGTGTACTATGAGAATTCTAGGGGGTCATTTTTGGGAGTTTTATATTTGTATGTTTGGTATAGCCATGCTACTTATGTTCCGAATGGTTGGGTAGGGGGCTCAAGGTTTTGTGGTTTATTTAGTGCTAAATGGTATTGATCCCATAACCATTTAGTCCTAGTTCAGGGATAGTGATTAGATGTCGGCCAATGTTGTCATAGATGTGTGCCGAACCATGTTAAGTTTGGATGGTACTTTGAGTATAGGCGATGTCATCTTATGGGTTACATTCGTTGATGTGAATGTGGCATAGGGGTATGGTTTGTGGTGGGGGAATGTGTTTGGTATCTTTCATTTCCTCTTGGTGGAAGTTTGAGTTTAGGATGTGAGTAAAGTGTAGGTTTTCTTTTCGGGTGTATTATTGTATGAGGAGTAGGATGTTCTGGTTTATGGAGTTTTGGTTATTCCAAGGAAACAAATCTCTTTGGGGTTCTAACGTATTTTAATGCAATTCTCTCTATTTTTGTTGGGGTGTTGTAGTATTGTTTAAATTCATCATTGCTCATTAAATGTGTTTCATTGGGGCGTGTTATATGCTTTACTTCAAATATATTGTGTAGTAGTAGTTTGTGTAGATATTTTAGTGATAGTATCGGGTTTAGCGTTGGTACATTTCTTGCTTGTAGCATCCATTGTGTTTCTAGTGGCGTAGGGGTGAGGAGGAATTCATCAAGTGTGCTTCTGAGCTGGGCTCCACTAGTTGTTTTGAGTATAAAAAATGTTTCCATACACCAGTGTCATAATGTTAAATCTAGATGGACCGGGGTCCTCCATTACCTACATGAGTGCAAATTTTAAAAAACAAACAAAAAAAAACTTGGACTAAACAACACAAATCAAAGCATGCAACTTCAAACATGCTAAACAAATGTACTTGCCTTGAGGAAGAAACATAAATGATTGACCCAATTGTGGCATTCACAACTCTCCAACTTGTGAGGCTAACAAGCTAGAATCGAACTTACTAGTAACCTAAGCGCTCAACGTAAATAGTTGATGTTGCGGATTGCCTCCACGCCCTCGCCAAGCGGATAGTTTTTTAACAAGCAAAAAGGCACATAGAGATAACCAAAAGTTGACCGGTGTTGTGAAGAGCAACAACAAAACATTTCAATGTTCAAAGGCACAAAACAAAACCAAACCCTAGAAGACATGCAATAATTCTAGGAATGGCAAACCAAGCACGCCAATGGCTACAACAGATGATGAGCTTAGGCTCCATAAAAGAGAAGACCACTATCGAGACAGCCGACCCCCTTGGCTCACCCGAAACCCTAAAACCACATTTAATCTACATAAATAATACTACTAGATATAAGTAATTTTCATCCATCCCATTTGAGTCTACATAGTATTTAACTTAGGAAACCCTTCTTCAATGTTATTTTTAGTATACATATAATAAAATAACACATGTAATATTACATTGTTTTTTTTATAAGAGGTTTTCAACATTAATTCGCCTTTATAATTTATATAGAATTATTCAAATTTTTACCTCGAATGAATATTAAATATCTTATATTTTATTGCACATTGTTTCTAAAATACCACTAGTGCCCCCCCCCCCCTTGGAATAGGAATTATAATAAAAAAACACATATGAAACAAAACAAAAAAGATTGAAAGCATAAATATGAGCCCAAAATGAGTGCTCATATTTATTTTATGTTTAGAATTTAATTAGAATTGCAATTGGAGTGTTATTGAAACAATCAAAAGTATAAAAAGAGTGAGGCTTGGTGTGGATTTATGTTTAGGCCTTAAGCCATTTTGTGTGGTGAATTAGAAGCTTAGTGACATTAGGGAGTGTTTTGATTAGAGGAGTAGTGCTTGATGAGGCAAGGGGAAGTGCCATTGATTTAATTGTTTGAATTAGAACGTGTTCTTGTTGGTTTAGGGGTTGAAGGGTTAGCGGAGAGGATGAGGTCCTACTAAGGGGGAGAAGGGTTAAGGGGTTGTGATTGGATGTCCTTTCTCTCCTCTTCCTCCCTTATCCTCTCTTCTCCTTAAGTTCCCTCTCTTTACCTTTTCTTCTCTCTTCTTCAAAATCTTCCTCTCTCTCTCAATGCTCTCTCTCTCTTTGTCTTTTCACTCTCACCCCTTCCCTCTCTTGTGTGTAGAGGTGTGTGTGTGGGTTGTGGGTGATACCCAAAGGAGTGTTAGTCATTTGATTGTTAGTCCTTAGTTGTTTAGGCTTATAGTTTAATCTAGTTTGATTTAGTTTAGTTTGAATGGTGTTTATGGTTTTATTATGGTTTAGCTAAGTTGAGTATTCACATGCAAGGCTTAGCCAGCCCCTGGACTAAAACGGCAGCTGGGCCGAAGGCTTAGCCAACCCCTGGACGAGACTGCAGCTGGATTGAAGGCTTAGCAAGCCCCTGGACTAAACGGCAACTGGGCCGAAGGCTAGCCAACCCCTGGACGAGATTGCAGGGGGTTGAAGGCTTAGCCAGCCCCTGGACGAGACTGCAGCTGGGTTGAAGGCTTAGCCAGCCACCGGACTGGGGTTGAGCAGTCCCGGTCACTGCAGCCGGTTGTTGGGTAGCAACCACAATAAGGAGTGGGAGCCATTTGAACTAGGGCTTAGGTAGGAGTTGGGTTATGAGTTAAGGGGGGTAGCTAGGTAGAATTTAGAAAGTTAGCGGGGTTAGCATTGGAGTTACAATTAGGAACCCCTTAAGTTGGAGGTTGTTGACGTTAGGGAGTGAACTTGTGAGTGAATTTAGAAGTGACTTGCAATAGAGGAATGCTAAGATAGTGATAAGAGAGAGAAATATTTTTTAACACTTGTATCCTTATCATGGAATGAATTGATGTGCTAAAATTGATGTAAAGCACCAGGGTGAGTTGCGTGGTTCCCCACAACGAGGACGGCCTTCAGTGACGATTGCGGATTAAGGTATTAGAAATTTAATTGTCACATGGAGTCGACAAGCCATAGCCTCACGGAGGCTAAGATCACTAATGAGAAGGTCTTGGCTAATGTCAAGGTCTCAAGAGGGATATCACTAAGGGCATGTGTAGCCAAGGCTGCGGGGTGGACCCTTGAGAAGGCCAATGCTCTACCTATTCAAGAGGCTAACATCAATAAAAACATCACGATTCTAAGTAAGTTGGGAGTTCATTGAGATGGGAGTTACATTCCATGTTACCGCGAGTTTTGGTATGACACATGTGATTCTCAAAACCACCACCCGGACTAGGACGCTTAAGGGTGGTGGGTTTGGCCTCACAATAAATCATTGACCATAAAGAAACTTGCAACTAACAAAATACCAACTAACATAAATGTAATAGAACATGGAATAACTTGCCCCTTGACAAACACAAGTGGCAATGAAGTAGAATCAAAATTTGATCTTAAAGTTATCTAAGAAAAACAACAAAAAATGAAACTCTATCCTCTCAAAGGTTTTTGTTTTTGGTTTCATGACAATAATAATGCTAGGGATATATAGAAACAATGGGGAGACAATTAGTTTGGACTCTTGATCTTCAAGTTTTGTGAGGACACTAGTAGGTTGATTTTGGGTGAATCATGAAATATATCAATAGTCCTATTGCAATTTTGACCTCTTGGATACAAAGTTGTAGGAGTAGGAGGATTGCTCTTGACACGAAGACTGAGTGGACTAGGAAGAGAGAAGCCAAAGAAGTCCTCCACACCATTGAGAGTCCTTGGTAAGAGGAGACCCCAATTCTTCCATCTAAATGGTTTTTGGAGTAGATTATTAGTGTGGTGATCATGTCCTTGGTTAGACGGTATCAACTGGTTCAGTTTTGTGACGTTACGTAACCATGGTTTGAGTAAGTTCACAAAATGTAATCAGGAGCAAGGCTTGAGGAAGTTCTAAGTGGTTTTGGTTGGGCAACTAGAGGTGATCGGAATTACTCACCTAAAGTTGGGCAGTTGGTAAGACATGCGCTGGTCACCAACCAGTAGCCTTGGGTATGCATCAACTGACCAACTTGGACTAATGAGAACCAAAAATTAGTAGTTTACATCCATGTAAAGCCAATAAGGAATAAAACTTGCATGGGCATGATTAACTAAATCACAAGGGTAAAGGATAAATGGCTAGGGGTAACCACTTGAGGAAAAATAGAAATTGCTTAACAATTGCTTGCATTCAAAGTATGTATGGTTGTTTACACTAGGCATGGGAGTGTATGAGCCCAAATTGTGTGCTCACATGTGTTGTTAGGTTTAGAAGATGATAGAATTTGAATTTGAAGTTCTCGACAAATATTCAAAATATAAAAAGACTACTAGCTTTTAGTTTTGGATTGAAATTAGATTAAGCTTGAAGTGTAGGGGTTTGGGTTTGGTTATGTCTTGGGATTGTTTGGTGAGGTCTCAGTTAGGATGTTGGAAGCTTGGTGTACGTGCAAGGAGCTGGGTTTATTAGCCGAATTAGGCAAGTTAGTTGTTGGTATTGGGAGAGGGGGCCATGTACCCTAGGGAATTCCGGGCCCTTGGATCGGGGTCGGAGGTGGTTGGAAGGCGGAGTCTCTCTCTCTCTCACTCTCTCTCTCTCGAAGCGGTAGGGCAAGTGGCCAAAGCCAGGCGGAGCGCTTGCCAATTTTCGGAAATTCAAAGGGCTGGGAGACTAATGACAGGGGAGAGGAGCTACTGCCGAGACGGCGGGGGTTCGGTTGGGTTTGCAAAAGAGGTGCGTACAGTGAAGGGAATGAGTGCAGTGAGAAGCCCAGCAAAACACAGGAGCTGGAAACCGAAGAGGTATCTGAGGTACGAGGTGCTAATGGCTACGAACTCAGCTAGCAAGCAAGGATTAACAGCTTAGTTGTAAGAAGAAGAGGTTGCGACCAAGGTGGGGATCCAGCCAGCACTCTTCATCATCAGTGAATACGGAAAGAGGGAGTGTTGTTAAGGAGGTTCGGAAAAGCTCAGGCAGAGAGAGTGAGCATTGCTCACAGGAGTGAAGAGGGACGACTGCCTGCTGTAGAATTGAGGTTAGCTACAAGGACGATCCAACATTCAACCATGAAGCACTCAACAGACAAGTGAATCAGTTGGCATTGGGGAGCAAGGTCAGAATGGGAGAGGGTTGAATGGTTGACTTTAGTAGAACGATGCTTGCTGGACAGAGTAAAAACTCTCTACCAGCTTGTGGGCAATTCAGCAGAATTCAAGGCAGTGTGTTGGTACCGCTATTCGCCAAAGAGGGGACTTCGTTGGCAATGCCAGCTGATCTGTAGCCAGCCTTTGGGCAGAATGGAGTTCCGATTGTGAGCTTACGGTTCTGGCTCGGCAAGCAACCACAGTGTTGGGCCACTGATCGATGCCATCCCCAAAGGCAGCGTCTCAGCTGCTGGAGCAACGACACGTCTCCTCTCGAAGATGACGGGCCAGGACGGGCTATGACGGGTACTAGTAAGAGGGAACAACGTGATTTCACTCCCGCATGAGCAAGACTGAAGGCCGAAAAACTTATTTAGGGGAAGGACATGAGTGTTTGGGAGCTGGGATTAATTGGTAATTGGATGGATCATTGGGTGATAAGCTGATGTTACCATTTTAATGCTAGTTGATGAGTATTAAGGGTGCAATAGTTAGGGAGGTTGGAGGCTTAGGGCTTAGGAAAGGTAGTAAGCTAGGTTAGGAGGATGATTGTTTACCTAAGTGGATGGTTGGGGTACAAGCTAAGGGTAGATCCTGTACTTGGCTTAGTTGGATGTGTGTGTGGAATGGACACAAGGTGTGGAGTATTTCTAAATACTGATTACCTTGTGATCCATAATAAAGAGTAGAGTTTTCTTTAAATTGAGTAATGATTCTTGACACTGATTCATCATCAGAAAAGCAAGGAAAAGTCATGTGAACTCTAGATCCCCACCTGGACTAGGACGCAAGCAAGGGTGGAGGTTTAGGGCTGACATACTAGTTTAGTTTCTTTGGTTCCATGTCCATGAAAAGGCATACTCATCAAAGCCTATGATAGAGTTGATTGGGATTTCATGTTCCAAGTTATGAGGAAACTAGGAATGCCAAGCACATTCATAAAAATGATTAGAATGTTGTTAAATGATGCAACAATCTTTGTTAATATCAATAACAAGCAACAAAACCCTTTTGGACTTCATACAGGGGTTCGCCAAGGTTGCCCTCTTGCTCCCTATCTCTTCATTATTACGGCTAAGGCACTAAATACAACAGTTAGACATGCAATGGGAATTGGTAACCTCATAGGCATTACCCTTCCACAAGGCAATACCCAACATATTATCAGCCAATATGTTGATGACACATCCTTCACAGTTAAGGTGGAAGAAACTAGCGTAGATTACATGGTAGGAATCCTTCACAAGTTTGGTACAGCCTTTAGACTCGAGATCAATTGGCATTAGAGTGTGGTGTATTGGTGTGGCCGAGGATGGCCGCCTGGGTGGGTGGAAAAATACCAGTGGAAATGGGCTGCTACTGGTGATTTACCAAAACTCCCAGGCACACCATTTGGTCTTCAATTGGAACTGTAGGATGTTGACCAATTTTTGGTAAACAAGGTTAAGGGCAAACACAAGTACTAGAGCTCCACCAACTTGTCACTTGCACGACAAACACTCATTGTCAACCAAGTCTTAATGTCGTCCCTTTGGTACTTTATTGCAGTTTGGGTTGGGTTAACAAGAGTTCTTGCATTGGGAGGATTAAAGCTCTACTCTGCAACTACCTTTGGTTTAGATCGGAGAATATAGCCAAAACACGTGTAAGTTGGGATGATTGCACAATGCCCAAGAAAGTAAGGGGCCTTAGTCTTACCTCGTTAGGGGATGCAATGAAAGCCCTTATGAGCAAATGGATTACTCAAGCTCTACTTCTAGGTAAATTAAACCTTCAAATCATTTTGTGTTACCGCATCAAGTTGTTGCAACCTTCCACCCAAGGTCCATGGGGCCTCTCCTCCCTTTGGTTGTTCTCCCCACAATTCTCTACAAAGGGAGGGTCCGGAGTTTGGCACCATATTACCCAATTGTGAAAGGTGATGGCGAAAACGGTCGCCTACCTCCCACCAACAAATCCAAAAGATATTTTGCAACTCAACCTTTGGTGGAGGACAGAGTACCAAGGCTTACATTTTGGCATCATAATGAGTAGGGCCTACACCTTGTACAACAACGGATTTAAGGAATTTTAGGGATATTTGGGACCCAGGGAGTAATGATTTCTTGAGTTGGGAGGATGGTATAGTTAATTTCTCCTTGGAAGAAGTATATGTAAATTGTTGGCTCGAATTAACTGAATTCTACACACCTTTTTGCGACAAGATGATCAACCAACAAAATGCCCAGCTCACCTCACAAGAATGGGTTGGCCTTTATAGGAGTATGGAGGATATTTTCCTAGAATGGGTTATAGATTATCACAAGGAGCATAGGCCTGACCCAATTCAATTTAGCACCGAGTCCATGAACACATTCCCCAAATCTACCGTTGGCTCACAATATTTTACCCTTACCAAAATTAAACTGAATAGTGAGTGCAATCCCACCTATAGCATTCGAGGGCTAGATGACGCGCGTTAGGGTGGATAGCCTTACAAGAGAGAGCAACAAAACTAAATTCAACTGGCGTTGGCCCGGTTGGCCTTCTGTCTCAAAAAAAAACAAAAAACAAAAAAACAAAATTCAACTTATTCTACGGGAAACTTGACCATATTTTCTTTGACTCCTGCTTAGTAATTCTAAGGAAGTGGATTACTAAGCAGATTGCCCTCACACAAATGGCGGAATGAATTTCCTCCCTCCACCTCCCCCAAGTGGAATATCATCCGACATAAAACTAAGGCACAAAAAGATGCGGCTTTCCTTTGGTTGGTCATCCATAAGGCGGTCGTGGATAATAAGTGGTGCGGGAAAATCTTAGTAGAGATTGACAAGAGTTGCCCTCATTGTGGTCCCCAGTCGGTGGATTTTGTTGAACACATGTTCTAAAGTTGTCCATTGGCTCAACACGGGTGGTGATACGCTGCCAACATCATTTGGCAACTCTTTGCCTATACAAGGAATCTTGGCCCACGGAAGTCATTTTCTATGATGCAATGTCTTTTTGACCAACCTCTTTGCAAATCACTCAAACAGGTCAGTCGTATATGGTTCTTTCTCATAAATGGACTTCCGTGGATTATTTGGCGCCAACGAAATAATCTAGTTTTCAACAATTTGCAGTGGCATGTTGAAAAAACACGTCACGACATTTGGGACGCCTTAAAGGATTATGCTAGGATTGAGTGGAAATGAACGTTAAAGGATCTAGAAGAAGCCCCGGATGTGGCCTACCAAGACGTCCTTAACAAGTTCAACCGTATGTGGGGGGGGGGGGGGGGGTCAAAAACCTTATTGTGACTCGGAGTAACTTAATTGTCACTTGGATGGATTGACCGCAGATGAGCATCATTTCTTAAGTTCCACTTGCGTTGCGCTAGCTCGCCCGGGTTTGGTTGTATTTTGAGTTTCCTTTGAAATTGATTTTCTTAATTTGTGCCAAAATGAATAAAAATAAAAGAAAAGGCATACTCATGCTAACCACCGCACGTGCACTCCTTATCCCATCAACCCATGCTGCATGTAATTAACCACCCTTTGGGTTTCTGATGATGTAATTTTCAAAATGTTCAGTAGATCCCAAAATAATATAATAAACACTAACATCACCATGATACTATAATAATAGTTTGACTCTCAAACAAGCCTTCAAGATGTCAATTGTTGGAAGGAGCCATTGTTCTTCAAGCTCCCAATGTCTTTTAACAACATTTTCCCGGGAAATTTTTATTGTCCAATTTAATGAATTTGTTTTCTAGCAGTTTCAGTTAGTTCAAGAAATTAAACTTCAAACTTGCATGCAATGTTGAGTCCTAAAAACAATGATGGTTCATCAAATGTGTTATTATGGATGCTAAGGCATAACATTACTCACTTTTGTACACTCTAAACTCCATAGTATCACACATGTGGCAACCAAAGTGCACGTGATATTATGGAGTTTTGTAGTGTTAACATATAGGATTAGTGTAGCATGTGACACTATGGAATAACACAAAGTGCAACATTTTAATGGTGTGGTGTGGTCCACTCCACTTGGCCTTCCCAGGTGATGTGGTATATGCATGCACCAACATTCAAGAAGAAGAAGAAGAAGAAGAAGACACTCCACATATTGACACATGGCCCAATGCGAGGGTGTGGATTGACTTCTTTGGTGGTTGCATTAATGACAAAATTTGTGATATCAGGGAAAGAAATGTGACAATAAGGAGTGAGATTTGAACTACGAACATCCGTTCCCTATGATTTCGGGATATTAGAGAGTGAGTGACATTATGGAGGTTGATAATAGGGAGTTTAGGGTGTACCAATGCTATGTGGGGCCGGGAGTGTCTTTGTCATTATATCCCCCCTAATCTTGGACTTCCCCCACATTTTGGGTGTACTCTACTTGAGTGTCAAACATCATTAGCTTACACTTATCAATAGCAATTGGTTGCTCAATCAAGAATGAAAAGTGAGACAAGTTTGTAGGTTTTGGGTGGGCCAATTTGGTGGCCGTTGGCTTATTTCCCTGACTATCAAAGTATCGGTTTACGTGAGAGGCATGTCCCTATAGCTATGTGATTGTGCCAACCGACTCAAAAGATAGAGTTTGAGTAATGTTATGGGGCCTTGAACACGAATGTGAAGCCTTTTAAGTTGGCGGTAAAAGAAGGGCATGTACCCACTTTAACATGTGTCATGTTTATGACATATGAGAAATGTTGGAATATCATTGGTCAATCTAGAACCCTTGTTTTTAAAGTGGGCTACTTATCTTGCAAACAAAATTGTACATATATCCAAAACCATCACGGAACCTAAAACCACAAATGTATGCTTGTGGTACATGGTGGTTTTTTAGGTTCGTACTTCGTTAATTTCGGCACAATCTCCTCGACTAAAGGTGTCACATGTCATATAAGGTCGAGGCATCCATAATCAACCATGTCCATTAACCACTCACTAATGCTGACATGGGTGAGATTTATGTTTTTCAGGCGAATGGAGTTAAGGTTTATGTGGTGATGGCTTTTGATTGATTACATGCATAAGAAATTTAACAATTGTCGTACTTAGGCATTAGAAATTAGATGAGTGGTTATAGGCTAACTACAAATCAATTGTGTGTCACCCTAACTTATCGCTTCGAAGTTTGTAACAATTTTTGTATCCATGAAAAAAAATTAGTTTCTTTGACAATCTCCATAGAAGTATTTCTCGTCACAAGAAAAATAGTTTCCCGCTATTACCCCTAAATAGATGCAAACTCTCTTATTTTATCGATTATAGCTGCCTCAACCTTATTAGTGAGTTGACTAACACATGGGAAAGAAAGTTGACATGGCAAGACAACAATTACAATTTTGGCAATCAAAGTGCATAAATGGATGAGGTACTACGGTATTGGAAATTACAGACAATTTTAGTACTTAAGGTAGGGGTGGCAATTTCCGTGTGGGTCCTAAAGTCGACCCCTAGGGTCGGAAGCACCTATCTAGGTGCTTTTACTTGGGTTTACAAAAGCACCTATCAAGGTGCTTTTACCGTTCACAGCGCTGCCAACATTTCATTGGCTGCCAGCGGTCGGTTTTAGAAATCCACCCTGTGGATATACCACGTACCCTATGTGCGAGTGTTGGTCACTCTACAAGGTTTCCTTTAAAAATTTGTAGGAAATCATAGACATCCTGGACAATTTTGATTTTTTCATAGTTGCTCTTGCACCAGCTTTGCGGAGCGCTCAAAATTAAAAAAAAAAAAGTTTCAGCATCCCAACTAGGCACATCTGAAATTTGGACGGAAATTGCCACCCCTACCTTACAAAGTCCGCGAAAAGGATAAGCCTTTTGTTCACCTAACCAAGTGGCCCTTTGCAAGGAACTAGGAGGCCCGTTGAACAACATAGTCGGCCTCTATTTAAAGCGTGTTTGACATCTTAAACGATCATTACACACGTCACATGTAGGACAACAACCTTGCGACCTTATCGGTTTGAGGATTTTGGTGACATATGTAAGTTAAGAATGCCCTTGGGGACATGGGCAAGTTGCACATAGGTGTGGTGGGTATTGTGGGCAACCATGAACATGTTTATGGGGAATGTCCATTTGCAAGAAAATGTTTATTAAGAGTTTTGGAACCCTCCTCCGACATTTTGGGATTAAGTGATCGTATTTGGTCGCATGGAGTGCATCCTTCCAAAGACCTTGTAATTTTCAAACTATTCTTGATGTCAATGGTATGCGAGTCCACTATCATTGTCATTGGTTTTGATTTGGCCGCTTGGACGTAGAAGCATGCTCCATGATGAAGATGTTGGGCAATGGGGGGTTTATGAGATATCCATGCATATGGCAAGTACACATGGGTATGAAGGGCATATGGGCATGGGTATATGGTGTTGGGTTCACTTGGGATTGTGATTCAAATGCACCGGTGCAATGGGGTGTTTATTCAGATGCACAGGTGCAACGGGGTGGGATGGACATAGGGTTCCCGGAATATTAAATTGTATATGCATAGGTGCAACATGTATAGACAACACGGGCCCAAGCTAGTATGGTACATACAATTTTTGGTTAGGCGGAAGGGGTTGCGTTGAACAATTTGGCCTAGTGTCCCTTGTTTGGCAAGTTTGTTTGCTTCCTCATTACCAAAAATGTCAAAACAAGCTCTTACTATTTGTATGGTGATGTGATATGTGGTGTTTCGTATGAAGGCTCCCAATGAGGAGTTTGTTTGCATGATTGCGTTGGGAGGAGGGATGACGTATATGATGTTAAGGAGGAATATGTTTTTGAGGCACCATGTGGAAAGAAAGATGTTATTGGGAGGTGCTTGGTATGTTCCACAACTAGAAAGAGTACATGAAGTTCTGCTCTTAGGGGTAGCATGGGCATTTAGTTGCAATATATTTTTCAAAGGGACTATTACAAACCCTGGAGCCTGTGATATTACCATTACCTTCATTAACTTGGGAAGGGGGTGAAGGTCTCATCTATATAATAAGATTGTTGTTGGGATCATTTTAGAGGGTGTAAATGAACAATTTCATACGGTAAAGGATGAGCATTCGGTAGGTAAGGGGTTGGTATGGAGATGGGCATATTTTGTCCGGTGAAAATGGAGGGGTGATGGTATGGTTTGGTGTTTGGGGACATGTAATATTTGAAGATGTAATTTGGCACAAAGTTTGTAGTATGTATGTTATCAAGAAAGGCAATGACCAAGGACATATGTCTGTGTACTAAACTCTTCTGAATGTACCTTCAAATCTTGTAATATCTTGGAACACCCAATGTCAATGTCGGAGGATGACAGGGGACTGGAGAGGAATGGTACAAAGATCTACGACTTTGCTTTATTATCTATGACTCACATAACTTTGCTTGATTTAGGGAGGTCCCATGTCCCTAATGCATGAAAATACCAACTATATCTTTGTCTTCAAATATATGTTCCATAATCAATAACCGACTTGTGAGTGCTTATTTTGGGGGGAGGTCATACCTTGGTTATTTTTCATTCACGAGTTTTATTGACATATCTCGATCACCCACCAAAACACCTTGACAAATGTTTCCATGTGCCAAACATTGCCACATTGCATGGGGACTCACCACCTCGTGTCCACGTTGTGTTGGAGCTCTAATGTTATTACCCAACCAACTAAATTGATCTTTCAACGATTCCGACAATCCCACACTTTGCTTGTGATGAAAAGAAAGACCAAGCGTTCATCTACATCATTGTATGCATGGACCACCTCAATTTTGCTTCATTGAAGGCCTTATAGGCACCTTCCCAATGAGGGGTCTAGAGGGGGACAATGCTACTTTGCATATGGTAATGATCAAGTAACAAATTGCCTATTATATGGGGGCACAATTGAAGAAGTTTCGTATGCTTCGACCATTTGTTGCGGCTTGTGCATTGCGAATCTTGATGAAAAAACCATTTGTAAAATAAATAACTATGGTTACCAATTACCTCAAAATCGTAGCCAAAATGCTTTTAGTGGACAACCAAAGCATTTTGTGAAAAGAAATGCGTCAACACGTTCTAATGACAAAGGAGTCTTTTAATGCAGGTAATAAAAATAAGCTCATATCTCCTCTAATGGAGGGTCATCATTTCACTAGGTTCCATGATCTTCGAAACCTTGAATACACTATAAAATTGAGTGAATGGGTAAATATGCACATGCGAGTCCCATAGCTGCTTAAGATAGTAATGGCTGCGGCAAACCGATCCGTACATTGTTTCCTTGGAGGCAAGGGTTTAGGCATCCAACAAGGAACGAGTGTATGGGTTGGTTTGCCCAAATCATATAATAATGTAGTGGGAGACCATGGAGACAAGTACACACACCAAATGACAACAACTAGTATGATTGGGAGGTGCCTTTGAACTTTGAAGGTATAAGAGTGTAACAATGTGGCCTTTCGGGATCCAAATTATCCATCAAACATGAACGATTTGCCGCGTCTGGCACATTTGCGGTGGCTTTGGATAAGTTAGCACAACACAAAACCAGAACCCGCTTTCCCCTGATCTATCTCCTTATTGCGGTGTGTATAAACTCTATCTATCTTATTGCGGTGTGGATAAACTTTGGCATGCAAATTGCTATATTTCACTACAACACCTGACCAACTGTCTACATGAAACTTGGGGCAAAATCATTCGGTTTGATCGTCATTCATGTCTATCCGTGTCCAAGGTCAATCTGGTCCTTGTGAAGAAACAAATCCATGGATTTACTGAAAAGTGACCCTGAATTTGAGCTGAAATTGATCTTTAAAATCATGTAGATACAAACCTTGGGCTGAGGGCCACTTCACGCACGAGACTGAGAGCCCATGACCATTATACTTCCAGCACTCTCGTTGGTGGAAAAGGCGGAGCCGGTCCAAGTTCACTTCACACTACGCTTTAGGGACCAACGGAGTATGTGAATGCAAGATGGAGGTAAAGTCTACTTGGCATCAAATGGATCATGTTTCACGATCACTTGGTCTATTTTCCAAAACCACCTCTTGGAGGTAGACCTAACACACAAGCAGGAGACCATGGCATTCCGAACGCTCACAACCGTTTCTTTATTCTATTTTATTATATGTGAGGGCCCGCATGAATAGAAATTCATTGAAATAGCATATGGTTGAGGGACCGGTCACATATGACTTCACATTACTCTCGAGGGTCCGTCACCACAGTGCACGATTCTGGAGGTGTGTTGGGACAACCTTTGGACATTTTCTTTTGGGGGCTCACAATTTCATGGTCACAACTCTTGGCTCGTGTGTGAAGTGGCTTTGATCCATAGTAGCAATTCCTCGTTTATTTTATATTTGTCCAATATATAGTGGACAATGTGGGTGGACATGGTGGTGGTGAGGCCATGCCATCACCCCAATAACCACAAGTGCTTCGAGGACAATAGGTGAAAATGGCAAGGTGGTTTGCATGGGGGTTCAAGTGATGCATTATTCATATGTACAAGTGTATGATAAAAGGACAACATGGGTCCAAGCTAGAATGTTTGTAACGTAGATTGGCTTTGATTAGTGTGGAAATTAGGTGTAAAATAACAACAAAAAAAATTACAATATGGTTGCCCTGCTCCCGTGAGAAAAAACTTTTGCAAGAGAAATTAGGAGCACATTAGTGAGGTGGGCCATGTCTTGCCCCCCAATTAGCCACTGAACAAACATACAGAGAAAAGGAAATATCTGATGGAACAATCTAACGACTAGTATGTTTTAAAATTGACAAACAAAATATAGTAATATGTGGTAATATGACGAAACTCATATTTAGATAAATTTGCACATATTTTCAAACCCCAGACTTTTTGGGCAAATCCATTGATACACGTCTTGTATACTAGACTTTTATGAAAGATATGTGAATCCTTAGAGATTACTTGAATGTTATACTATCCAACTATGCTAGAATATAATTTTTGGTGCTATAAAATCAAATGTTGAATGATGAAATGTATTCAATACAACCGCTTTAGTACTATCATATCCTTCCATACAATGCTATCATAGGATCTTACAATGGAATTCAACATGTCATAATTATGGACTTGGACTTAGTCCAATTTTACTTAAATATCCGCTATTCTTTTGCACGCATTCTATTCTACTTTGTTGTGCATTGCTTATGTTTCGCCAAAAAAAATTAAGATCTTAGATCTTAACCACGTGCAATCCACACCATGTGACAAAGAATTTGTGTTTCATTTGGCACATTTTCAAAATTCCAGCCCTTTCCATTTTCTACTCGATTTATGCCAAACCATATATTGACAT
Organism: Polytrichum commune; assembly: GCA_950295325.1. Lineage (NCBI taxonomy): Eukaryota > Viridiplantae > Streptophyta > Polytrichopsida > Polytrichales > Polytrichaceae > Polytrichum > Polytrichum commune. Next base: position 47,011,269 of record OX485807.1, read on the forward strand.
AAAGGTATACATGTGAACTTTGTCATCGTGTGTGTCACATGCAATGGTTTTGTGACAATACGCGTTTCACTTCACAACCTTTCACATCCATGGTAACTATCTATATGTTCTAAAGAAAATTGATTGGTGATAATTTAATATTCTACATTGATGACCCTTCAACACCTTCCTCTCCTCAAAACCGAGCCTAGATGGTACCGACATGACACCATTGATAATGTTTAATATTGGTCTCTAAAAGATTTGGTAAGATCAAGCTCAAGAAGCGAGGTTGATGGGAAATTTAGGTGACCAAGGTCTTGGAGTATCACAAGAAACAACATAACTCCAAACGACACCGTCCTGAAGAATATGTGTGTTATAATTTGTTGTTCTGACATATGCCATTGGACACACATGTTATTGAGATTGAGTCGTTTGGAAACATATTTGTTACTATTATATGCACCATGAGTGGATCTATAGACCTTGTCGGCCCACATACTTGTGATGGGTATGTAAGTCGAAGATGAAAATTTTGGGAGTCCCTTGCATGTCATTGGTTTTTGTTTCTTAGTTGAAATGGCACCATTGACCATGAATTTATCTAATTGCATCAAGTCAGGATAATTTAAACAGAAAGCTATTAGGAGCGGGCATTGTTGTGCCAAATGTGACCAAATTGATAGACATTACCTAAATTCTTGTCTCTTATGTCAAGTTGGGATAATGTTCCATGATACATGTTTTCGAGGTCATAGTACAAAAATTGGATAGAGACCATTTGCCTCACAATATCTCGAAGCAAGAGGGAGACAACAACCTTGCCTCAAGGGATTTGTTTACACCAATTGCACAAAGTATGCATGGTATCCTAGGGTTTGAGGGTAGTATGGCTTAGTTCAGAATAGATCTTTGGACACCTTGGTTGTTAGACAATATTCCTAGATAGGGTATGTCATATAGCATAGTTATTGGGGTGGGCACTTATAAACATTAGGAAAATTGGTGGGCTAAAACATAGGGTCTAGTTAATTCTTAGGAGAAAACATGTAGAGGTAAGATAGCATCCTTATTGATAAAAGTTGGCCATATAGAAAACATAGGCATACACTTTATACCTGCCATTATGCATTAGCATACCAAGAAAGGGATAAAACAACTTTACTTTGTGTAAGATCATATTCATGGTCTACTTGAACTTGGACGAAGTTTCTTGATTAATCCTCATCATTGAAAAATAATGGAACTCAATGTCTAATCCAATTAGGGTTTCAAGGTCTAGACTCTAGTTTTATGCCCATTTCTATGGAGTGTACAATTAGCTTGGCAATATGGCATGAGTGCGGATGAAGCTTTGTTTTCTAAAATGCAAGTCGGTTCCGTTGGAATTCATTTGGTGTGTGGAAGTACAAATAGGGGCCTTCATTCTAATTTGTCTTAGGAAAATGAGCAAATGGGTGTCGTTGATTGGCCCTTTCAAATTTGATACGTCAAAGACAATTGCAGGATTGAAACCAAGTTGGAACAATTACATACTATGATCAATTGTAGGATAGTTTGTGCCATTCATGGTCCTACCATTTGCAATGTATCATTTGAAATCACTAATGAATTTTCAAGTGGGACACAACATTACTAACCACATGATTGCTTAGGGGTTCCTAGGCCTCTTCCAACACCACTTTCGACCATCAAACCCCATAATGTTGAATTTACTTTCATACGAGGATACAACTTCCCTCCATTGCTCGTCCATCCAATCCTTATGCTCTTTCGCCCATTCATGCCTTAACTATTTGTGACGATATGAAAGGAGAGGCTTGTTGTTCTTCTTCTTGACTGTAATCCTTGGCGTTTTAGTGTTCTTCTTAATGTGTTAAGGGAAGTTGTGATATAAATATTTGAGACCTCTTGAAGAACCCTCTAACATTTTATTACGGTTCTTTGCTCTTCTGTTTGCACTATTTGTGCCAAATAATAATAATGCCTCTCACTAAGGGCGAGGTTCCATGTACCGGTCCCGGTTCATTTTTTGAAAAATAAATGGGTGGGCGGGTGGGAAAAGGGTGGTGCCATGTGCCCAAGCCCCCCTCACCCAAGGACCGGTACCCCCCATGGATGGGTGTCCCGCATTGTACGTTGTGCAAGGACCGGTGCCAAAGGACGGGTGGTCCTAATGGTCAAGAGAAGGACATGTGCCAGTCAGAGAGCTCCGGTGGCCGGATCGGCTGGTCACCTTGGGTACTAACACTAACAACCACTTTGTTCTTCAAGTCCTTTCTTTTGAGGGGTACTCCTAGGGCTCCTTGCTCTTGCACCATGCACTTTTTGTACACTCAGAGCCTAGTTGTGAGAAGAGATGAAAAGGAAAGAAGAGATAGAAAATGATTGTATATTATGTTGTTAGAGTTCTCATCGTGAACTAAAGTGAACTCATGGGAACGTGTATCTCATGATGTTTTCAAGAATTTGGATCTTAATAACAAAAAATACATATATAAAATGCATGCAATGTGATAGTAATTGTTGGGTTTAATAAATTAAAAAAAAATCCAAAGACTATGCAAATGTATCAAGAATCACTTATATACAACGTACAATCACGATTTCAACTGAAAGTAAAATATATAAATTTTTATATATTTCCATAGATGACATCCGTACCACCTATGGAAACCAAGAACACATAATTTGAAATTCATTCAATAAATGTTCAATAAATCACGATGACTTTATTTGCTGGTCACCTTCATAAAATGTGACATCTTATTACTCACCAAATTTGGTGAGAAAGTAGGAAATCGGAATAAACTTGCACTCCACATAGAAGTACCCCTTCATTAAATGAGTGACATCACTCATTTTTTGGATAATGTCACCCATTTCTCACCCACTTAAAAAATGGACCGGCACCGGCACATGGAACTTGGCCCTAAGAATGTGTGAATGCCCTAACCTTCCCTTATCCTCTAGCTTCCATGTAGCTCCGTCACACTTAATGATGTGATTAACTGTTGATGGCGGTGTCCCTAGTTTCTTGGTTATTGTACGACAACTTTGTTAGTTAGTACGGAGGGCAATAACAAATGCATAAATTTCTGAGGAAGTTTTGGGCATGATGGAAGGGGGGAATTGAAACAAGGACCTCGTAATTGCAAAGCAAAAAGTGTTAACTAATGACTTATCGCATACTATATCATGGATTGCTCTTGTAATTCAACAAATTTGAAGAGTTCCAAAGTGATGCAACGCATCACATTCACGTTTTTATCATTTACTACTGGCTTGTGAGAATAATCATCACGGAAATTGATGCAAAACTAGCTAGCTACATACTTTATTTAAACCGTGTTGGCACCACATAATGTAAGATTTTCCCATTTCCAAAAAAATGTCAACTTTGTATGTTAGTAAAGAGTATTGCATTACGTTTGGAAGTTACTATAGGTTCTTAATCTTCGCTACTACAGTTGGACCTACTTGTTCCTCAAACTTCCACCCATATGTTGTCACTTTTGGGATAAAAAATAGTATAAATATGTTATATTTATGGATCAAAGCAATGTGACATTGAGATGATGCATTACCAATCCTTCATATCTTTGCAAACCTTTGTTGTCCAAGAACCATTAGGCATAACATTGGGGCTCCATCAGATCTACGAAGATGCCCATGAAAGCAAGAAAAGATATTGTCTTTTATGTTCATTAGTCAACTTGCAGTTTAACTTTGCAAGCCAAACAAAATTAGATGTGAATATACAAAGCCACAAATGACTACGTAAAAACACTCATATACAATGGAGTCGGTGGTGGTGCAGGAAAAAAACACATGACAAAAGTCCCCCAAAAAGAGATTATGCTCCATTCTTAATCTAAGAAAGTAAAAATAATTTCACAAAAGTGGGGCCTACCCAAGGTAATTTGCATGGAAAAAATACAACCTATTCACAAAGGCAATATGATTACTGGTGTAGAAAGCATCAAAACAATTGCTACATCACTTCCTTACTTCTTAAGCGCGTCATCATCAACCAGAATAAAAGAGCTGGGATGATGAATGCAAAACAATGGTCGTGGACCTTTAGATGCGCGTTTACATATTGGTGTAGCCTCTCCGCCAAACTGATCAAATTGTGCGTGGATACATGAAATGATCTAGTATGATATGAAAAAACTACACAAATTTTTATTCATGTTATCATATCACTTTAATTTGAAATTACGTAATGACGAGCTTTTATTATTATTATTGATTATGTTAAAAATACCAAAACAAATTGGTACTTTTGGGGTCAAAAGGGGGGGGGGGAGGATGAAAAAATCTCAAAAGTGTTCAAAGCATTGTTTCTAGCTATACATCCTTCATACAACATTTTCATAATTGATACAGACAAATGCTACAACCAAGACAAAGAAATGTCAATTATTTTATATATAATGATGAGTTTTTCAACAAACCATCCTGAAAAGGTAGGGGGGATCACGGGTAAAATGGGCTAGGACAACACTATTCCAACCATTCCATAACTGTTCATGGCAATACTATCATGATAAACAACCACATGTGGACCATAGCCAAGGGGATGGACCAACTTGATTGCACCTTGGAGTAGGGGTTGTGGCCCTGTGAGCCCTAAATCCCCACCCTTTGTGCATATGTAGTCCGGGTGAGAGCTTAGATAGCACACAAGCTTAATCGCCTCCCTTAGAACATCCAATCATCACTCAACACTATGGAACATGAATCTCGGGTGCACTTATTTATTCCATGCCACTAGAAGCACAATATTGAGGAATGCTCCTTCTCAGTGGTGTGGTCTAACGCCACCACCCAAATTCACATTTCATTACTGAGCCCCTAAACTAACCTAGGACTCTCCTAACAACTTAGGCACCACCACCTCATGGGGTGGTTAGCTCATGCTTGGTTCTTTACTATTGCTTCATACTTAATGCCCATCCCTAAATCCTAATAACAGATCTACCTTCCAATGTATTAGTCTTGAATCAACTTCATCAATTAAGCGAACTCCCATCAGTCCAGACCCAGTTACCCCTTCACACTGTCCCCAATCTCAACCTGCTGGATCGGTGTAGTTCAGCTGCCACGTGGTAGCTCGTGCTCGTGCTTGTCCCTCCGGCCTTGCTCATCTCTTGGTTGCATTAAGGCCAGCGGCAGTTGGCAACCTGGGCTCAGCTTAGTCCTTCCTTACCTCTCCCTCGGCAAAGGTCGCCAGCCAGAATTCTCACAGCATGTTCCAGCTGGGATCATGCCTTAGCATCAGAATGAGGATATAATCTCAGAGCTAATCCCCAGACTAAACTTCCAATTGCATTGGTTCGGCAGCCTCCTCTTCAGAGCCCCTTCCACACCCAAGCCTCAATGCTAGCTTTGACAATCTTAAATCTGGCCATTCCCCTGCTGGATTTCTCCATGAGTGCATAGTCGCAGGCGGCTTCCCTTCGATCCAATGCAGCGACCCAAAGCCTTTCACATTTCGCCTCACTGCTTCTCCTCTCCCCTGTTATGCCGCAGTGCATCCTTTTCTTTCCCGCTCCTGATCCTTCGTTGCCGATTCGACTAGCATTGTAGCCCCTCGCATCACACCCAACATCCTCAAATTCCTAGTTGGCTGCCGCTCAGATCTTCCTACAATGCGCTCAATCCTCCACCACCGAGCTTTGGTGATTAGCACCGAGCTCACCAACGCTCAAATGTTGGTAGTTGATCTAGCCTCATTGTTCAATTGCATACTCGCCCACATTCGTCTGTTCGGTGGGCTACAAGCCTTTTTCCCACCTGATCAACTACTCCCTCAACCATCAACTTCCCTCACTCCATTCCCGTGCCGCAACCCCGGCGGCGCCTGCCGCCTCCTTCCTCGTTTTTCCCCCGAACCCGAGAAGAGAGAGAGAGAGCGGCGAATTGCACTTCGAGGCCTCCTGGACCCCCCCCTGCCTCAACGGAAATCCAGCAGCTTATCCCCGGGTTTGGGAACCCCCACCCCTTAAACAAACACTAAATAACCCTATTCAAGTCAATAAAAATTGAGCTTGCAAGCCAAACCCTAAATGCCTAAGAACCCTACTCACCAACCCCTAAGCCACTCCGACCAATCCTAATATCACCAAAACACTAGCACCCCAGCTTTAAACTTAATTCAAACCCAACTAGCAACTTCCACACTGTTTATGTCTTTTTGAGTAATTGTTGCAAAATCAAAGCCTAAGTTTTTATGAACCTTAAGGGTTAAGAACACATGTGGGCTCAATATTGGGCTCACATGCCCTATATATGTCATGGGGGTGGGGTGGAGATTGTGGCCGGATATGGGGGGAATGGTGCACAATGGGTGGGAACCCATATTGTAGATGGTCATAAGTTACCAACATCCCACCCAAAACCAACACCCAAAGTCTTGCACAATAAGCACATAGTTACCACAAGAATATCCACCACCTTATCATCAAACTTCCATGTTGATTTTATATCATCTATCAATAGAACTTTGAACCTTGAACTTTGGGGTTTAGATATTGGGGGTAAAGGGGACCGAGGTTTAAGGATTTAGGAGGATTTGTATATCAATATGCTTGGCTAGTTTTTGGTGCATGTGTAAGCTCAAATTTTTGGCCATAGCCTAACCTATAGCTAAATTCCGAAAGTTAGTAAAAGTAAGAGGCAATATGCAGTTAGGAATTCTTCTTGAATGGATTTAGAAGGCTATTGCCGCTCAATGACGGTTGCCGTAACCGCCTACTCTTCCCATGTGATAAGGAGGAGGTCTAGCACGGGAAAGGCATGCTATAATAATTTGGTAGAAATCCAACGTAGTGTTAGCATCCAACGTCCAACATTAATTAGCATTAGCAATAGTTTTAGCAAGCATGAGACTCAGAGATTGAGTGAGGCCTTAGTCAAATCCCAGAGCATGAGGCTTGGAGGGATAGCCATAGACAAAAGAGTCGAGGGATTCAAACTCAGTAATGTCTTGGAAACTTTGATTGTAAAGATTGAAAGTATTTTGAGCAATTGGCTTGGTTATTTTTGAAGAAGATTGTGATATTGATCGTTTGTGTATGAAGCTTGAAACATGTGAAGCAGAGATTGGCAACATTGTTGATGAGAAGCAAATAGTCCAATGTAGTGAATGCAAGATTGAGTTCGGGCGAGTAGGCTTGGGTTAAGTTTGCATGGGAGAGAGAGTTCAAGGTCAAGTGAATTGGAGTTGGACAAAGAGGAATATATGAGGGCAATTGGCCAAGTTATACTCAGTTGGAGAAAGAACCTAAAGAGTTTGAGTGAATGACTCAGGTAAGGAGGTTGTGTCGAGTTACAAGAGTGTGTGAGGCCTATAGGAGGCTAGAGAGTGGCGGGGAGAATTATCTTGAGAAGGAACTGACGGACACCAAAAGCATGTCGAAAAGAAGGCAAGAAATGAATAATGTCAGTTAGAAGTATGCAAGGCCATGAAGTTAGAAAAAAGCACCTAGCCTATGAGAGGCAAATGTAGGCAAGTCACCGAGTATGGAGAGACTATAGCAATAATCTTGAGAGAATGATCGAGAGGACAATGAGCGGCGATCTATGGCCAAGTAAGAGGGCAATAATCGGTTGAGAGTAAGAATGGGTCATGAAGTTCCTGAAGGGCCATGGCCTGAGAGTGGTCAACACATGGCTTAGTTGTCAAAACCAGGCACGATAGAGAAGGATGTAGGGACCCGAGATGGGTAATGACTGAGAAGAGGAAGTGTCTGGTAGGCCATAGCCAAGATAACTGTCTTGCTCACACAAGAATATTAGCCGAGTAAGGTGATAAGTTCTTTACAGAGAGGAAGGTTAATTGTCTGTGTGTAGGATAAGGAAGGATTAAATGCATGCTATAGGCTACCATGACAATACATTCAAAGGAAGGAGGAGTTTCCTTATTGGAGTAAGACTTTACCAAATACAAATCATTTTTAGATCACAATAGACTACAACTTTAATAAAAGGACATAGCCTAGCAGTTGATGTATTGGTTTTGTATTACTGGTGATCGATTGTTTGAGACAAATTGCCAAATTCCTAAAGATGAAGGTGGTGACTACAGTTATTTGAAGAAAAATATGATGATTGTAAGTTGATAAACATAAATTAATTTAAGAATATCTCAAGTTCAGTTTATGGCATTTTCAAGACCACGGGTAGATCACTCCATTGTCAAGTTGAACACCACGTGCGACCAAAAAAAATCTTCTTTTGGTAAGTTGCACCACCAAAATGGGTCAAAAGTGGTATACACAGTACCTATGACATAGTCAAAAGTGGTAACTAAATTTGATGATTTGTTTTTTTCATAAAACATACCATTTCTAACTAGAATGACACAGAATTGAACTAAAACAATTACTAAAAAAAATAAAGATGACTAAAAATTTCAAAAAAATATACAAAAGATACTATCAATGGTTATGTATATGTAGAAAAAATATCATAAATTTTAAAATTATATATGGCATGTAATATAGGGGTAGCAAACTTTGTCCGCACGTGGTGTCAACTTGACAATGAAGTGACCTCCCTGTGTTCAAGACTATGAGGTTACTCAAAAGATATTACCCCGGACTTCGTTTGGACAAATAGCCATTGACAACTTGCCAAGCTATTGAGCTCATGGTTGAAATAGGTCAGTCCATTCAAAATGATAGCAACCCACAAGAGCGTAGGACTGAATCACTCACAACAGAATGAGCACCAACGAACCATTAAGAGTGAACGAACCTAATGAAAAAGGGAGTAAAGAATGAGAAAAATCATAAAGTGTTATTAGATACCTTTATTCAATATGATAGTAACCCTTATAGACACTAGCTTAGTCTTTCTTAAGACCTAGTTCCTTGTGTTGTTGTTGTTTGAGTATTCTAGCGATAGTGAAACCCTAACTACATCATGCTTGGAGTCAATGTGGAAATTTGAATAAATTTTTTCTATATTGGTTTATTGACATCCAAAACTCATTGTGGCATGCCAAGAGGTGCTAAATTGAGATTGGATGGTATAGGTCAAACTATGTCCATATTGGCAAGGTAACACAAATTATACTATACCTACCTCCATTTGTTTATGAAATAATTGTCTTAATTTATACAAAGCAAGCATATTTAAATATTTGTAAGAGGGTGCAAATGCAACAAGGAAACTGGAACGAGGTGGGGCCATGCTTGGAGTGACTAGACCAGAGAACTGACCAAAGATGAAATGGATAAAAAAACCAAGGATAACATAGGGATCTACATTACACGTTAACCATAGCCAATAGGGGCGCAATCTAGGGGAGTGCTATGATGTGAGCAGTGAAGGAGGCATATTTTTGGGGATGCACCGTATAACTGTGGTATTTGGGTATAAATAATAACATCTTTCTTCAAAAACAACCTAATTCTACCTTTGGCTAATTACTTGGTTAAACAAAACCTCTTGAAATAGGAGCCTGTGCTGAAGCTTTAAATATGTTTTTCTTTTCAAGTTAAATACCATAGTAAGCGTCCAAATGAACTTATAGAAAAACTTTAATTTTTTTTTATAAAAATGTACCAAATTTGAATAACCATAACCATAACCATAAATTTAATGCACAACTTGATGGTTGTAATATCAACATTAAGGATACAAATGCACGGGTAGATCACTCCATTGTCAACTTGAACACCACGTGCGACCAAAAAAAATCTTCTTTTGGTAAGAACTTTGCACCACCAAAATGGGTCAAAATCTTATCAAATTTTTTTCATGAGTAGATATACACAATACCTATGACATATTTAAAAGTGGTAACTAAATTTGATAATTTTTTTTTTCATAAAACATACCATTTCTAACTAGAATGACACAAAATTGAACTAAAACAATTACTAAAAAAAATAAAAATGACTAAAAATTTCAAAAAATTATAAAAAAGATACTATCAATGGTTATGTATATGTAGAAAAAATATCATAAATTTTAAAATTATATATGGCATGTAATATAGGGGTAGCAAACTTTGTCCGCACGTGGTGTCAACTTGACAATGAAGTGACCTCCCCATGTACAAATGTCAAATATTTGGTCATTTTGCAGGTTCATTTTAAAGCCCTAGGGAACAATGAAGTGGTTGTTTGCACAACACTTGGGGAAAATAATGAAATTTGAAAAAAAATAAAAATGATCAAACCCTTGATATTTGTGTCCTCAACACCAAGTATATAACTCTTAATTTTTTGTTCATTCTTCAAAGTAACATCAAAAACCTTATAAAACGTTGACAATGTCATTCACAAAATATTTGAGAAATATAAAAGAAAATTTGAGCCAACTTCAAGGTTACCAAAATGTTGATAGTTGTATCCTTGGCATTGAAGATTCCAATTATAATTTTTTTGGGATTTTTCAAGGTCACTTTAAAAGCCCTCAAACACAATATGAAAGCCAATTATGAAGAATTTGAGCGAGAGAAAAAAAAAAATTCCAAGCAACTCTGAAGTTACCAAATTTTTGATATTTGTACCCGTGGCACCATGGAAACAAATTTCAAAATCTTGGAGATTTGTCAAAGCATTTCAAAAGCCTTGGGAAACACAATGAGGGTAAAGCATAAGTGAATATGTCAAACAAATTAAAAAGTTACCAAAATGTTGATAGGTTTACTCTTAAATCCGAAGGTGCAAATTTCAACTTCTTGGATTATTATGAAAATCACTTTGAAAGCCTTGAGAAGGATTGTGAGGGCCATTTGTAACGCATTTTTAGAAAAATAAAAGAGATTGTGAGTAGTATGGGTCATTTGTAAAGAATTTGAAAGAACAAAAGAAATTATGAGCAAATTCAAAAGTTACGAAAATGTTGATATTTGTACCCTCGGATCTAAGGGTAACAAAATTTAAGGGAGATGAGATATTTAGTTTGTAAGATTAAGACCGGTTGAAGACTCGAGAGAATCAATGTTGGTCTAGAAGGCACCACGGGCCTTGGCTTGGTGGTTAGGGCTCATGGACCCCAACGAGGAGGTTGTGGGTTCTATTCCCCATGCCGGCGTGGTGCTCACCACCTTAGTCCACCCAACTATGGTGGGGGGTCCTTGGACCTTGTTTTATGGGTACCTCAAAGTCCTTTGGGGGGATACCATGTCCGGTATCTTCAAGGCACTAGTGGTTGGCTAGGAACTTGTATAGTGTGTCACTATAGTGTCCATCCTCGAAAGGGGAGAGTAGTATTTGTCCCAATGTCCCCTTGTCCAGTGGCCATCGGGTCATTGGCATTACGAACGGACACTTTATTCACGCCGGCCCCTTGCTTGAAAGGGGTTGGAGTTTCTATCTATCTCATATATGTTGGTCTAGAACTCTGACATCCTTGGTAACCGGGAGGAGGAGGTTAGAAGGCGAGCCCATAGTTGAGAAGATGAGAGTAGCTACACTAAATGTGGTATTTAGTGTCACCAGCTCTAATTGTCTTGCTCAATACTAATTGTAAACCGCAGTATAGGGTCACCAACACTATTGTTCACTCATCTGTTCAGAAGAAGTGTCAGTGAAACTTTTACCGACAAGGCGATGTGTATATATGCAGTTGTCTGTGTGGCATTGCACATAACTTGACCACCACACTACTACAAATATGTCTTCAGCTACATCACTTGCTAATTGATCAGCTAAGATTGTCTGCAATACCATGACCCAGATTGGTATGAGTGGTTTATTGTTCTTGAGGAGTGGGACGTCGGTTGAGTTGATGGAGATACCGGCATCGCTACTCAAGTCAATAGGATTGGGAAATGCTCTCTGATCGGACTATTGTGCAGCAGCAGCAGCAGACACATCGACGACGTCGACAACGACCATGGAATCATGTGGCACTCTCACAGAGCTCCATGGAGACATCCTCTATCAATGCCTTGCGAAGCTGAGCTTTGTGGATCTGTTTCGGATCCGCTCAGTGTGCAGGGAGTTTCAGAAAGTTATGCAGTGTGAGACTTTTCACAAGTTCTGTGCACTGAATTCAAAGCAGCGCCTAGGGCATGGCTCATTTAGCCCCGTCTTTTTCTTTCTCGTCGATCGCTCCCTCGAGTGGATGGGCTTCGATAGAATTCAACAGAGGTGGGTCCGGTTGCCGTCGTTGGGAGCGATGATGCCCTCACCAAGTCTGGGGACGACTCGGCCCATGAAACAGTTTTTCATCACCTCTTGCGGGGGACTGGTGTGTGCAAACGTCTCGGAGGATCGGGAGAAGGAGAAGATCATCATCTGCAATCCATTAACGCAGACCACGAAGGAGCTTCCGCCGATGCGGTGTCGGAGAAACCCTGTGCTGCTCCACCTGCTTGTTGCGCCAGGTACGCGGGCTCCTCTATTTCCATGGCCTGATTTGTAAGAGGCAATATATGACACTTTGTGTTGCACTGCAACGCGAGTGTTATGACATTTCGCTCGAATGTAAGAAAGTCTCTTATACATGGAGGAGCGGTGCTTTCTGTTTGTGACCGGATCACAATTCCGTCCACGAAAAAGAGCCTTGCCCCGCCTCGCACTACAACTGTAGCAGCACTTGCAATACAATCATAAGTCACCAAGGCGCTAATTATAATGAAGCCATGTCTTGTCACCTAAGCTGCACCTGCAACACACCTGCAACAGTGCTTGATTTGAGCTTCATCAGTGCAGTTTAAGCACATAGTGTGTTGATTAGAGTAGGTATGTTGCTCCTCTTTTGAATGAGGGTAACATTTTGTCGTTTGGAGATGATTTGAGTGAAAGTTTGATTAAAAAAACAATCCCAATTTAATTTTTAAACTAGTGTGCCTCAAGACCACTACGGACATTCTTATTGTAATCTCCTAGATAACAAGACTTCAACGTTGAGAATTTGGATTGCGAGTAGTCACCTCTAACTTGCAAGTGTCTACACAGCAAGATTTGTTAAAAAAAGAAACTTCAATCACTATATTCGTTAATTAGAGACTTTGGAAAGTCTCAAAACAAATCCAAATGATTTAATATCTAGTTCAATTTCTTATTCTGATGACATGTATTTGTGCCAAGTTGGTTAGTGGTGCCAATGCAAATCACTTTATTGAGTCACATTGAATAAATTTTGTGTTTTTTTCTTGTTCTTTATTTGAAAATCACATCCTTAAGTAGTCACAAAATCATGAAAAAGTCTCCGATTACCGAATATAGTGATTTCAAGTCTTCAGCTATGGTCATTGAAATTGAGGTCATAGATTCTGGGCGAATTTGAGGGAAATTGGGTGTGGGAAATTAGGGGTTGGTTTAAACATATGAGTCCATTTTCTATCTTATTGATGGTACATATACTTCTTCATTTTCCCTATACATGTCTTGTATAGAGGGGGTTTTATTTCATAGTCACCCATGTATGTCATTTAGGTTTCCAATGAAGAGTCCACCCCCTAGGCCTATTGGTTCCTACCACCTCTATCATAATTTATGCTAGTAGAACTACATGTATGCAACTTCACTCCACCCACTATAATCATAATTTCACATAAAATACCTAGTACCAAAGAACTCAAAAGTTATCGTTTTTGGTTATTTTTGAAGTATAGCTTGAAGACGATGATCTTGCACTTTTATTTTTGAATAATTATCCAATCTCAATGCCAAGCATTCTTTTTTAGTTGAGAATTCTTACATTGTATATATAATATAGTGGTTATGCACATGGGTTTGTTGTAGGATCTAATGCTTATAAGGTCATTACCGCGGGTAGCGCTCACATGGGTACCGGAAGCTTGTCAAGGAAGACGGAAGTTTATGATTCAATTACAAATGAATGGCAAGAAGCAACTGATATTCCTGGACCAGAACATGGACTGAATGAGTACCAATCTGGTTCATACAGCCATGGCATTCTCTATTGCTTTGCATTTTCGGAGAATGGTCAAGTAGTCTTGGCTTATGATGTGAAAAATAGAGCATGGTTGAAGAGATGGAAGTGCTCATTGCCAAGGGAGTATTTGAGACGGGTGGATCGTGCTACAAACCCACAACTTCTTGCGTGCGGGGAGCATATTCACTTCTTTTGGGAGGACACAGGAGACCATCCTCAACTATCTCGATTTTGCATTGCCAAGCTTAACACCGGCCTCGAGGGAGCAATTCAGGTGTTACAAATTTTAAGATTTTTTTCTTTCTAGAATCTAAAAAATGATTTTGATCACATTTTCTTTCAAAAAGCTCACCTATTCAAATAATTTGGTGTATTTAATAAAGATTTGAAACAGGTATACAAGACTTGTTATACCTTATTATGCCTTATTTTTACACTTGAAAACGTCCTTAAAAACAGACATGTTTATTACAAGCTTATAAAAAATTGCTACAGGTTAATATTGCCAATGCCCCTACAACTAAGAATTAAGTACTTCTAGGATTTTAAACATAATGATATGGTATACTTGTAGTTCTGTCGGCAGGTTTCAAACTCCATCTCTTGTTATAACCACATCTTCATTGCATGTACAAAGAGTCGGTTATCAAACATACATATCTAGAGGGATACTTTGCTTCTTAAAGTGTATATTAGGATACCATCACATGCGTCTAGCTAGGTTTCTTCCTTCATATACATTGTTATATAATATGCATACATATATATTGATGCCACAAATAATACTGTTGTATGTATTTTCAGTTTTGGATATCTCCATTAAATCTCCAGATGTACGTAAACCCTAGTTCTGGTTATCATACAGGAGTTGCCAGTCCAAGACCCTACTGCAGGCTCCACTGAAGAACAAAGCAGATGGTCTGCCGTTGCTAGTATCATCAGGAAAGGAGGCACCGGATTGCTTTCATATCCGGAATATACTTGCAGTGCTTATGGACCTGCCCATTCTATTAACTGTCATCTTTGCGTTTTCAATACGATCTCACATACTGCTGAGATTTATGATGTTGCAGATCAAGTGAATCCCACACCTATCAAATTACCTGACCCACCACCACTGAAACACAATTGGGATCGATTTCATCTCTTGAACCCTGTGACTTTCTCCTTCGAGCCCAGCTTCGGTGCAGGAATATGAATGTCACGCATATATCATTATAAGACAGTTGAACTGTTTTGTATGGGTCTGAGTAGGTCCTCTACTATGCATTTAATTATCTGTTTAGTTTTTTGAAGCTATAAACTACTAGTATTCGGCAGACTGGCTGATTCATGCGTTGGTAGACTGATTCAGATGCAGCTGGAGTCCAGACTGGCCCATGAAATTCTATATGTGAGCTGTAGGTCATGAATTGGAGATAGGCATCTTGAGATCATGAACAATAATGGCATGCAAGTTTTTTGAGGAAACTATATAACGAGGATTTATGTGAATCTGGACATATTATTTTGTCCAAAAATAATGATGCAAATGAAGGTATTGCTTTGAACCAATGATATCACTATATTCGTTAATCAGAGGCTTTGGAAAGTTTCAAAATAAATGCAAATGGTTTAATATTTGGTCCAATTTCTTATTATAATGACATGTATATGTACCAAATTTATAGTGCCGCCCATGCGAATTGGTTTATTAAGTCACATTGAATATATTTTTGAGTTTTCCTTCTTCTTTATTTGAAAACCATGTCCTTAAGTAGTCTCAAAATCATGAAATAGTCTCCAATTACCGAATATAGTGAACTCCACATTGCAAAACAAGGGTTTTTTGGCGAAAATCAATTATGAGGATATAATGGAAACCTTAAGCATACATGTTTTGAGAAGAATTGTGATCAAAGCATCACTTCACAAATAACACAATCTACTTGCAACAAAAAATTATGTATTTAAAGCTTAAAATGTCCACATTGAACACCAATCAATCTCAAATTTATCATATGGTCTGTTGATAGAACCATGTCTTCACAATTTCTAAATTAATCATTATGAAGTTGCAGCCTTAGTGAACTTGTTACTTTAAGCCTCATAGTTTACTCCTTGCACCTGTTGACAAAATCTAAAAACTTATTCTCAAAAAATTGCTTATATTAACAAATAAGTGGACCATATTGTTGACAAATACTACCTATAACATTTCTACTGTCAAAGATAATTTAGTGCAATTGTTTGGAATAAGTATATGTGACACTAAATACCATAAACTGTGCACAAGGTAGAGTAATTATCATTTAGACTTGTGCCTTGTTCTTAAATACTGATAGTTATTTATTGTACAAGCCTTTATAAGAATTGGCATTGATCATGTCAGTTTGACTATTCCTCAAACTTATTTGGAGTCATTAAATGCACCATTGATAGTGTTGACAAATTTGAGAGTTTTGAAAATTTCGAGGCTACAACTAGCAATGAAATTCAATGTTTTTGCTCCAAGTCTCAAATTTGTTTTTATGATAACTTTTCTTTATGATGCGATGCCGGTGGCCTCCTCATTCAAGGGTCATTCCTGCTCATAGTTATAGTGCTAAGGAACTTCCGCAGGTTGAGTCCACTCCACGCCAAACATCAGAATACCTTGCTTCTCCTTTAAGCTTAGGGATCCTGTTCAAACAACCTCATGGCTTCTTCTCAAAGCTTCAAGGTCCTGAGACAGCTTCCATAACACTCGCAGCGGGAATGCCTTAAGGACCTATTGAGAAGCACCTAAGACATTTTAAGAAGCACAGATTTGAAGCTGCTTTTTACAAGCCTTTTCAAGATTTTAAATCCTAAGAAATTCATGATTAAATCGTCAAGTATATAAATCCTCCCAATGATTGTGGAAATTGGAATGAATTCCTCTAAAACGAGCTACCATATGGTTGGGTTTTTTTAAGTGCCTTAAAGATATTCACATTGTTCCTTCTGTCGCAAGTAAGCGTGCCTGAATTTTGGCAACATTTACAGGCTACTACAGCTAAATATGTTACCAAATTACGAGAAGAAGGAGCTACTAAGGGGCGCTTCACACTAGAGGCCGTCGATTTCCAATAATCAAATTGCAAGAAATCAAGAGTTCGGCCTCTCGACCCTTGACACTATGGCCAAAGTCCAAAGGCCGTTGCAATTTAAAACGATTACTTTTTGAAGAAGACGACGGACTCTCGAAAGAAGTCGGACGGGAATGGAAACCCAAACTATAGTCGAGAGACTGTCGGTTTTTTTCATCAAAAAATCAATCATTGACAAAATCTTGACCGTTAGATTGGAAGGGTTATTTTGAACATGATCTTTGAAAGCTTCACACTATGCCTTGCCGAAGGCTCCACTTACTATATTTTATTGGCTATTTTCAGACATTTCTTTGGACTCTCAACAAAGTTTGGCCACTCCATCCCACGGCCTCTCGACTTGGACGGCCATATATCCACTGCTGTGTGCGGCAGCAAGTGTTTTTGTTTCTAGCAGGATTCTTCCTCGAAGGTGATCGGCATACATTCGGTGCATACACCAGGAACAGACAAGATTGAAGGTAGCTGTATATCTGTGTAAGTAGTGCAGCTATGCAAAGCAGAATGTGAGGACTCAACTCCTGGATTCATGGGAAATGAAAATTACGCTTCGAAATCGATGCTGTGCCACCAATATGGACAAACGTAGCACCGAGGTGCAACTGACGCGATCACACTAGCTCGGTGATCAAGTATATATTATTTGTTCAACTGAACAAATCAATCTGATGCACTGAATGCATTCCAATATCCACTTCTGTGTGCGGCAGCAAGTGTTTTTGTTTCTAGCAGGATTCTTCCTCGAAGGTGATCGGCATACATTCGGTGCATACACCAGGAACAGATAAGATTGAAGGTAGCTGAATATCTGTATAACTAGTGCAGATTTATGAGCACCGTACGTCGAAAGGTCGGTGCAAACAAGTCAAGATCACACTAGCTGCGAGGTGCAACTGATTGTAATGAAAGCTCAAAGCTCATTCAAAGCTCAAAGTTGACCTATCTAAGTTCAGAGCTAACCTTAAACTCTGCCTTCATCCCAAGACATACCACAATGATGACAATCATGTTCGGAAACTAGGTTTCCCCAACTTGTAAGTGTGGATTGTAAGGACTATAAGAAACATCATAGAATGTCTTAGAAGTGAATTACAACGCTTAAGGGTCTGGACGGTGACTCCTGTTTTAGAAACATGGTTTTAGAAGAGCCCTTTAAAAAATGACATTTGCAAATGCAAACCTTTTCGAAGTCAAACACAATTCGTATCAACGGATTCCTCTCAGAGCCCTCTTCCCAAGCATGTTTCTCGTGTCTGTGAGAGAACAAATTATCAATTCATTAGAAGTGATTCAGAAACAATTGCTTGAAAAGGGAGCCAATCGCGCGTTGCCCACCCAGGGGCTGTGGCATGCGAGCAGCATGTCATATATTTTATGCAACACTCATTCTCGGATGGAATGAACTTGTGTGCGCAATAGTGGGTACCAGCATGGATCATGTGGTCACATAACTTAGTCTCTCTTAGTGCTGATTGCATGTTATGTCTGCAAGAAGGAGTTGACGTTGAGGAGCACATTACTGATGAGATGCAGGCTCCACTGCACCGAACCGACATGGTAATACATGTAAATGAATGTAGTGAAGGTGGTGTGGATTGTGCAGGCGTCGTGGATTGATGTAACTTAGATGAAACGAGAGAGTATTTCCTTGATGGATTAGGAGACGTCTCAGCTATGTTCACAAACTTGGCTCCTGCTCAAGCTCCGTGATCGCCGCTGTAGCTAGCGTGTCGGGCCCTCGGCTTACGCCGACACTCAAGGAATTCCATCCTGGGGAGCAGGAGGAATCCTAGCCGTTGGGGGTGGAGGGTGGAGATTACTGACACGCCTCCGGGCGCGGCCCAGGGCCCAATTTCCCCGGTCACTGGCCGACTCTACCGGCACGTGTCCATGTACAGACGGACGAGGGATCTGGGCCGTGGGTGATGGAGGGTGGGGATTAGCTTTGAAGGCCGGGCATAAAGGGTTGCAAGCTGGGTTCCACTTTTTAAGCGTTCCAAATAAAAGTTTCAATTGGACACTTTTATTAACCCTTAGCTTCCTTGAGCATATTGTGGTTACATTCGATCATCTAATGTAATGTAAATTGTGAAGAGCTCAATGGTTATTCTACATAAAAGAAGAATTGTTGCTTATGATTCTAAGATCACATCAATACGGTAGTAATAGTTAGTAATTTTCATGAATTGTTATTAATCGATTTAGAATCATAGAATTTCAAGAAATTATGGGGTGCTAGCATGGTAAAGTGGACCAAAAAAGTGCTTTGGTATACTAAAACCATAATTTTTTTGGTCAAAGGCCTAAAAGTAGTAGCAAAGAGTTATTTAAATTGGAATTTTTTTTATGATGACCTCTATTGTTGTGTTAAATACTCAAATGTAGAATATCAAGTTGAGATCTTCAAGACTTAGCATCAAAAGTGATGCTCAAAAACAAATGGTTGAGTCTGGTTTTGGATGTAGATTTCATGACCTTAACTATTTTGAAGTTAGAATTTTTTTTTATATTCCTTGAATTCATTATCTACTTGAGGGCATCTTAACCAACCAATTAATATTGGCCTAAACCGCCTTCACCCTGCTATCACACACTTTTAATCTAAAACCACTTCACTCTTTTTTAGTTTTTAAAGCTTGCAATTGACTTGCGTCTTCAGATAACACAACACAGTTAATTCAAGAACAGTCACAACACACTAACCTTAACTAAATCTACCCAATTGTCTCTTTTAACTGCTCAACCAACCCATACTCTGATCTTTAATATTTTTAACAGTTAAGAAGACGTGTGGGCACAATATTTGGCTCACAGATGATTGAAATTTGGACAAAAAATCCACATAGGATGTGACATTATTTGAATCAAGTTATATGGATGGAATTATTGTGCGCCAATCAAATCGAGTAAGGTATGTGGGTGTTATAATTTGGGAAGTGAGTGAGTATGTTCAATATAAGTGTTATGAGGTGTACTATGCCTATGTTACATGTCAATGGTGTGCAAGTTGATTAAAGTGAACACAAATGAAACTTGACATTAGTATGCTCAAGATTATCGTCGGCTATGAAAATGAGAAATCCATTATACGGTAAGTGACAATATTAGTTAAGTGACACTAAAAACCATATACAATGTACATCTTATATTGTTGTAATTGTGATCTCCAATCTTGGACGTTTATGTATAATAAGCTTTATGGTTTGCAATTAAGCTCAAAATCCTAAACCCTAAACTCTACACCCAAGGGCGTTTAAAATGATTTAGCGCACATCTAGGTATGTGGCATATGTGATCATCACAATTTCAAGAGCAAGAGACCGCTACACTAAGATTAGGCATGTTGTGGTTATAGTATGGTCAGCCTTGTTAAAAGAGCCTATCTCCAACACTCACTTGGAGATAGGGTGAGTGACACTACTAGTCACTAGACATAATTGGATTCCCCAATCCTCAAACCCCAAACCGTAAATTGTGAACTATAAACCCTACACTCAACAAACTTGTTTGTGGAGTTGGCCAATGATTCAACGCCCACAATAGGGTCACGTACCTTAGGTAGAGAGTGAGATATTAGTTAAAGTTCATGAAGTTTAACAAATCTAGAACTTAAAGACTATCCAAGCTTAATAGGTTCCCTTAACATCAATTCAATTGTACTAGTTCATTTGTTGACACAATTGGGGGGGACCATGTGATCACCATTTGTGAAGGGAACTTATACTTAAACCCCAAACCCTAAATCCTACATTGAACTACCCCATGGTTAGTATTTTGACCAACCCACTTCCCCTAGCATATGTACATTAATGGCCAACCTTGTTGACCAATAGCTTAACCCTTGATAGGTTTCATAATAGAGTAAGTGACACTATTAGTTAGGTGACACTAAATACCATGATAAACGGTGTACCTCTCACAACTTTGTAAATGTGAAGTTCAATTTTGAGTATGTACATACAACAATCTTCATGATTTGCATTGAAGATGTACAACGTGAATCCTAAACCATGTACCTACTACCTATGTTCTGGTGACTTATCTCAATCGCATACTTGATTGGAGGAGTACGTTGTTTGATGTGCTAAATGTTATAATTTTGTTGTGTGTTGAATAGTGGCTTTAAGAGTGGCATCTAGATTGGACTACGTGCTCAAAATATGACAATCTTTAATGATTCAATACTCAAAACAAAGTCCAAAGAATTTTGTAGAGAAAGCGGATAATTTCCTAGCTTCTAGGAGGTGGTTTGAATTTTTCAAATTTTACCCGGAAGTGGGCCTAGAGAGTGCAAATTTTATCAATTGATATCCCCCATTTCCTAACATATTTAGGCAATTAGCCGACATTTCTTTTTTCATTTATCCAATTTCCTAAATGTCTCCCCATTTCTTTTCCTTTAAGTTTAATTGTCATTTATTCCTTTTACTATTTTTTTGAGTGTTCAGGGTTAAAGATTGTTGGCATTCACTCTCTAATTTTTTTGGCTAAATAATATCCTTGTCAAGAGTTGGACCTGGCAAAGCCCCCACCATCTTAGGGCCAAGGATGTTGCCTTCAAAAAATACAAGATCCACAAAGGGTCCAAGTATTTCCGAAGGCTAGCTAGTATTGAAAGTCACAAAATTTGTGTACCATTGCCATTAGTATCAACTACCCCAAACAAACAAGACACATCACTCATAGTGAGTGTACTAGGAAAATTCAAATAAGAAGAGGGATTAACATACAAAAAATGGTATAAATTGTCATTCTTCCAAAGTGGGAAATCGTCACTAATAATGTCATTTACCCTCTCATTTGGCCCTTCCAAGGCAATTCAGAACATTGCCTCAAGATTCTTACTGCCCAAAATATTTCTAACTTTAGTCTTGATCAAATTTTGCACACTAAAAGCACGCTCACACGTCTTTGTAGAAACACATTGCACATGAGATAACTCTGCAAGAATGAGGTTAGGGTGTTGTGCTTGCAAAGCATGATTCCAAGTTATCATGGCTCACAAATCCCTGAAATTATTATCTCCCCATTCCGTAGTGCACTGAAGTTTAAAGGCTAAAAATTCACGCTTACATGCTCCTTGGTCCACAAGAGGAGGGAGTTTGAAGCTTCCATGTGAGCAGTAACACCAACTATGCATAGTACTAATTTATTTTCCTAAAAAGTATATGTTTGGTCGGATGCCCGCCTAACATGCCTTTCAATCGGTAATTTGCTGTATATACTCCGGGGCAACTTGCCTAAATGCCAGCATTTTTTTCCCCTAATTGGCCCATTTCCGAAAACCTTGATTTTTCTTCCGGAACCCCTTCCTAAACATTTCTATTTCATTCGGAAGTTCTCAAAATCAACCGGCTAGCTTGTAACTAACGACTAGCACTCCCTATTTCTTGACTCAAATATGACCTATATGACACTATTGAATCATAAGATATTGTCATTTTGAGCACTAACAAATATAGTGATCACTTATGAACAATATAGATGAACATTATAGTGACCTATATAACACTATTGAATTATAAGAGATTGTCACATTTATTGTCATATATTGAATCATTAGAAGTGTTCACTATGTGATCTCTATTGTGAGATTGCTGAGGTGTACACATTGAGTTAGTGAAATGAGAGCCATGAACATACTTTGACGACAATTGTTTGCAACAATTAGTTGTAAATTTTTGAGGGAGATTGAGTGACCTACATGATAGAATTATGTCTCAAAATTGAGAGTATACAATGAATAATGAAGGTTTAAAAAGATAAGCGGAAATTCTACTATAGGAGTCAAATTATTAACCCAAGATAGGTTGAATGAAGTGATTTGTGATTAAAATGAAGAAGCTTATAACAATGAACATATCCACAAGAAGTGGAAGAGAACCCATGTAAAACCAATGGCCGGAGAAGGTGTATATGAAAGGTGTCCAAGAATTAGGGATGAAATTAAACTATAATTTGTTAACATTGAGAGAAAGAATCTCGAGTGATTGAGAATTTGAGATCAAGATAAGTATACACATATTCAGTGGATGAGAAAGAAAGAGATCATTGTTGATTAAGCATGACAAAGACCCTCTGATGAGAAAAGATTGAGAGTTACCAAAGTTTACATGGGAGAGAGACCACTTGAGTATAAGAAAGGCTTGTGAAAGGTAATGGAAGAGTTAGGGACATAGAAAGTCAAAAGTGATTATGAGAGAGTGGCCACTTGACTATTATTGAAACTTGTGAATGGTGGAGGACAAGATGTCTCCTAATATTATATTATGATTATAGTTGATACAAGGACTAGAATCTTGTTGATGTGTATTTGTTGATGAATGTTGAGGTTTATTCTCTTACCAACTGAAAGTGATGAGAATAGAACTTTGATCAATTGTGTAATGGTGGGGATGACATTTATTAGAGCTATGGTTTGCCACCTAGTGTGGATGAACTTTGGGTTGTCAAAGAGATTGAAGCATGCGTTGTCCTAGGATTAAGTAGAAATTTTGAATTGGTACCTAGTCTAGGAACTATGATCTATGTGAGTGAAATGCAAGAATGCATAATTAAGTATTGTTTTGTTTGTTACCTTGGTTGTTATTGTTGTTGCAAGTTGTGCAAGGCAGTCAAGACTATAAGCTTGATTTTGGTTTTAGCTATAACTTGCAAAGTTGTGAGTAATAATTAAATCTTGAAATTAGCATTGTCCAATTGATGAAGGAACTTGTTGTGAATTGAAGATGCATTGGCTAATGGTTACAAAGACATTTATTACATTAAAAAAGATCATTATTATTGTAATATCATTTTTTGGCCATAGCCTTGTAGTAAGTAGGAAAATGCATCATAAGTGTTAAAGGTGATGAAATAGTAGATGGAAAACCTTCTAGGATGAGTTAGTGAGGCTATAGTCTTAGGAGGGCAGTTTTGGAGGTTACAACTACCTAAAGCCCTGAAGGGATAAGAAGATTATTGCCTAAAGATGACGGGATCTCTCTTAAAATCTACTAAGCCATAGCCATACAAGGATAGGTCATAGGCAAGAGCATTGTAGAATCCAATGTGGTACTAGGAAATAGATAGAAAGTAGAGTAAGTGACATTGCTGCGTGTGATCCCGGGTACGCAACTCCCGTATTATATGGTCCTGATTATAATCACTTATAATGCGTTTTAGTCCAATATTGAGTGATACAATTTGTTTTAATGTAGGAAACCCTTGTTGCCCTTCTAACAAGGAATCCAAAAATGTAATTATATATAGGAAATGAATATATTTTGAAGCATATAATTGCATTAAAAACCTAATTATATGATTTTTTAATACATGTACCATAGGTCAAACTACCCAACTTTTTGGACTTTTTAATAAAATTTTAACATTGTGAATGAATTATAATTTTAATGGGAGGCAACTATTTGTGGCTTATAATTTTAATGGGAGGCTTAATAAATATGCAACCCAACTTTTTTTTCATCTTATTTTATTTAATTTGGTCTTCACCCAACTTTTTGATCATTTTAATTTGATATAATTTGATATAATTTTTACAAAAGCCGTCCTCTAAGCCGTTTTAAGTACGATGCCCCCTGCGTATAATATGGGAGTTGCGTACCCGGGCGTGTGATAGGGGAATGGCCATGAATATAAAGAGTTGTATTTGAGAAGTTTTGGCTAGAAGAACTGATAATGAACTTAATGTGTAGTTGTTTGTCATTGAAATGAATATGGAACTTGCAAGTATGATATTGTTTTTGAGTCTAGTGATTGGAGTTAATATAACATAAGAGGAGTTGTTGAACGAAGCATGAGAGATAAGAATGATGGCGCTTGATAGATGAGGAGTTGAAAAGAGGCTATAGTCTTTTATGTGATGGAAACATTGTGGCATTAGAGTTGAAGATCCGCGACCTATGTTGATTAAAGGAGAAGGTCCTTTATGGAAGTATCTTGACCATAGCCAAGGCTAGTAAAAATCTAGGAGCCATAGTTAGTGAGAGAGAGAAATGTATCATCAAAGATAGAAGTGGTTGAAGTGCTCAAAAGGTCATTCCTGATTATGGTTTTGGACGTAGACTTCATGACCTTAAATATTTAGAAGTTAGATTTTTCTCTCTTGTAATCCTAAAATCCATTAGAAAATTGACGGAACCATTACAAAACTTCAAGAACATTTTAATTTAATGTAATTTTATCATATTTTAAACAAATTTTAAACAATTGCGTGTTCAATATATCCACCTGCACACTATTTGCACCATCGTCTAAACTATATAAACTTTTCTTGAATGTTTTTTTCCAACATAAGTTGCTTGGCTTTGTAGATTAATGTGTTTTTTTCAAATGTTTGTCGTTATCCTTCACAAAATTCAAAGTTAGTATATAGTTTTGAATCACTTTCAGTTAAACCTATGGAAGGCAAGGGAGTTGTGTACTCGATTGACCGTGCTTGTGCCACTTAGTACTTCCAACATTAAGTTGAAAACCCTTGGTGTGTATACATCCCTTCCTCGATAGATTGGTCCATTTGAGATTGATAAGTGAATTAATATTGTAGCATACCGTTTGAAATAGCTAGAGACTTTAAAAATTCATAATATTTCACATGTCTCATTGTTGAAGCCTTACAAGGCTAATTACAAGGTAAAGCCTCCGTCACCGCCAATCATTGAGAATGAGGACATATCCAATGAGGTGGAACCTGTGTTGCAACATGAGGTTAGAGGAAGTTGTTCATGCCCTTGGGAAATTCTACCTCATCAAGTGGCTTGGTTATGGTCTTCTCTCTTGAGAGCCTGAAGTTAGTTTGAGTCTTAATGAACTCAAAGAATATGTGTGGCTTGCTGAAGTGAGCACCTATCATGTTATGAGGAGTGAGGGTTTACCCAATATCTCGCCTAAACGCAAGAGTCATAAAAGTTCTTAGCATTAAGATAAAAAAAATTCCTTAGATATTTGAATAAGTTTTACCTTAGTTGACATGTTTTACTTGTAAGTTGAGCAAAGATCGCTCAAGTCTAGAGGAGAAGGAGTGTATCGTGTTAGTAGTATGAATTAGACTATTATGAAGCCCTCATGGGTGAACTCATCTAAGCTATTATTAAGCTGAGTGGATAGGATTGAATTAGTGGCAATTTACTTAACTACTTGTAACTCCTAGTGGCAATCTTGCTAACTACTTGTAACTTCTCTTAACTCCTCTTATTTTGGAAAAGTGGCATGGGGTGAGCGCTATATATGCACTAGGAAGGCTTGCTTGGCAAGGGGCTTCCTTCCTCGTGGCTGTAAGGTGGAGTGGTTCATGCCACACTTGGACGTTGTCGCTCTTGCACTCTCTCTCTCTCTCTCCCCCTCTCTCACCCCTCGTTGTTGCTAGCTTGACAGTTTGATTTGTATTTTTTTTGTATCCCGAGCTTTGTGAGCTCGTGACACAATAAATGGGTATTAGAGTTATCCTCGATGTCCATGAAAAACTCATGTTTTGGTAGGGACTTTTGCCTCACTTTTGATAGTCCATAATGACATAAGGAACGTTTGAAAGGGGTGCCCCCAATTTTGGTGAAGTAAAGCGGAAGCATTTGACTTTAGGCCAAAAGATAATTCTATAAAGATGGACTCCTTGTCAAACTTTGAGAGCACCATTTTAACTGCTTTGCCATGAACATCACTTATATAGTAACCATCTTTTGGCCAAAAGTCAAATACCTCCACTTCAAATCACCAAAATTAGGAAATGTGACACCGGTTTCAAACGTTCTATTCTCAAAAGGAGGGCGAAACTCCATCACGAAAGCACACTATGAAGAAACCTGGCTCTATTCAACACGGAACTTACAGGGCAATGACACAGTGTCTTGAAGGGTTGTAACAGCTGTCAGATGCTATTTGAGTGAAAGTCTATCTGGTGTCGAGTTGATCCCAGTGAGCCGGGAGATTGTTTGGGCATAATCGGTTGACATCCTACTGTTCAATTTGCAACTCCAACTGGTTACACACGTTGACATCTCCGGTTTTCCTTCATTAAATTGGGGTATATTCTTCCATAGATTCCTGTAAAGTGATCAGTAATTCTCCTGAAGTCTCAAACTTCAACCGGTTCATCTGTAAGTAACTGCTGGACTTTGATTCTTCCTATCCAAACTTGTTTTGGACACCGAACCTGTTCAGTGTTTTCTTCTTCTCACCCAGTCGGCGGAAACAACAAAGAGTTTCCGAACCTAAAATCACTGATCTCATCGGTACCATTGTCGACTTGAGTGGCCCACACTTCAATTGGATTTGCTCAAGGAGATGTTGATACCGTAGGTTCATAGCTGGTTCGGCACAAAAAAATTCTAAAAACAGATGCCAAAAAATTTGGAATATTATTGGCGTTTTTTTCTGAATATAAAATTAATTATTTCTCAAAATTGCCAAAAAGTAAGAAATTTTTTACTTCTCACTAGAGTTTTACTTACAATGGAAGCATATGTGAATTTTGAAAGAGAGAAGGTGCTCCTTTTGTAATCAAGCTCACTTACATTAGTTCACAAAGAATATGGATTAAGAAGTAGCAAGACTCTAGGTGAGGCTTTTCAAATGTGTTGTACACACATTTTTGGAGTCCAATTGAGCATAGAAGATGAAGTTTTATAGAATTTTGTCAAACTAACAAAAGTTGAGAAATCAATCCTTCTTCCACCTCCAACAAGTTTTGTGTCAAAATAAGTCTTTATGCAAAAGATATGGACAAAACATTGCAGCCGTGTAAAGATCAAAAAAATAAAATGCGTTCATAACAGTTTTTTGGAGCTCATTTGTGCATAGAAGATCAACTTTTTTGGAATTTTGTTGGTCTAAGAAAAGTTTAGAAATCAAGTAATCTTTCACCTCCAACAAATTTTATGTCATTTGAAGACTCTATGCAAAAGTTATGCATGTTATAAAAATGAAGTCTAACTCAGTGCTTCACCTCAAAGTTTACATATCCCATATGCATTGTTGAACACAACTCCACTCTACTTGCATAAAGCACAGAGCATTCTCAACTCTTCACTCACATCTTACTTGTCATTCAATGCAAGAGAGATGTACAAGATATAAGCTTAAATAGAAAGATGAAAATGAATTTAAGCTGAATTTTTAAAAATAAAAAGAGAAAATTGCCAAAAATATGAATATACTATTTTTTGGTGCCGAACCTACTTTTTGGACTTTAATTAATTATTCGGCTAACATGTGTCAAACCAGCTATGAACCTACGGTAGCTAGATTCAAATTTATGCCTCCTCTGGACCCTAGATGAGCACCTTTATTATGCATGTGTGCATGCCACAATGCCCAGCTCAACCGTTTGAAAAACCTTATCAATTTAACCTCATCCCGGGTATGCAATTTCCGTATTATATGGGCTTGATTATAATCACTCAAAATGCATTTTAGTCCAATCTCAAGTAATGTAATTTGTTTTAATGCAAGAAACTCTTGTAGTCCTTCTAACAAGGATTCCAAAAATGAAATTATATATTGGAAACGAACATTTCTTGAAGCATATAATTGCCTTTAAAACCTTATTAAATGAGTTTTTAGTACATGTAGCATTGGCCAAACTACCCAACTTTTTGGACTTCTAGATAAAAACTTAAGAATTTTTTATTATAAAAGACATTGCCAATGACTTTTAATTTTAATTGGAGGCAACTACTCGTATGGATTTTTAAAGATTAGACACTCTACAAGATTAAAATCATAGGTGATTCAATTCTTTATGAACGTTGAGGATTTAAAATGAATAAATATGCGACCCAACTTATACTACATCTCATTTTATTTCATTTGGTCTTCACCCAAATTTTTGGTCCTTTTATTGTTGTATAATTTGATATAATTTTTCACAAAATCCATCCTCTAAGTTGTTTTAATGCCGATGGCCCCTGTGCATAATATGGGAGTTGCGTACCCGGAAACCTCATATACAGTGGCCCTCCCATAGTTACTTCTATGTTACAAATCCCAATAAGTGCGTATTATTATTCAGAGTTACGTAGTGCTATAACTTTTTAATCATAATGTAACATTTTACCATGCAAAGTTATTTATGGTCTATGATGTCCAAACAACCTATCAAACGTTCGTTAGTAAAAATTGAACTCCTAAGTGAGATGTTATTGCATTTTGTAACATCAAATACTACTACACACTAATTGGGATTATCAATGTAGTGAGACACATGTATTTGTAAGTTATTTGACAAGCCTTGTAGTGATTTCTTAACCTCTAAGGGGTTCAATGTGGGACCTAGTATACACACAAGGTCTACGAGGCTTCATCAAGTTTTAAAATCCTCCATCAAGTTTTGAATTATGTGTTTCAAGTTCTATTTAGTGTATTATCTTCTTTCACAAAAGAAATTTCGCATTGATGATTATTTTACCATGTATTTGCACACAAGGGCACCCAATAACTTTATGAAGCCTAAATCTTCAATTACATTACATTGATTATCCCAATAAATGTGTAGTGTATTCGGTGTTACACAATGCATTAAATGTCTCACTCAAGAGTGCAAATTTCACTAATAAAGATTCAATAGGTTGTTTGGACATTTAAGAAAAAATTACTTTGTTTAGTAAAATATTACATTCTCATTAAATAATTTTAGCACTACATAACTGTGAATAGCCCACGGGGTGCATTCTTGATTGGAAACTTAAATGACATACGTGGGTCACTATGAGATTTAACCTCCTATATACGGATACTTTATGGAGAAAAACAATTGTATACATACTGATGGCATGCTGGAAAATGAATTCATGTATTTATACTTAGCTTTTCAACTGAATGTGATAAATGCCTCTACTACATATACAAAATTTATATCATGACTTAAATAGGCCCTTATTACATATAATACCCACTTCACTTTCCAATGAGAGAGTCATTGAGAAAAATTTCATCCATAGCTTGTAACTCAACAATTGCTCCAAACAAACAGAGACAAGAGCATGATAACTTAGCCACAATATGGAGAGAAAATGTCAAGGGAGCATATGTTGTCAAGAGCCTCTAATTTGTCAAAACATAGATCCCAAATGCAAACCCTAACAAAAATGGATAGTGTAATCATTGAGAATTATTACCATATGACATCAATGGATGAAAATGTGAATTGAATGAAACAAACACATCTCTTGTCAAATTTCCCTCTAAACCTTAGGGCCCCTTTTTGTACATCTACCTTTACTTCAAAAGTCTTCATACCTTTTTTAATTGTACACGCTAGGGGAAAAAGAAAAAGAAAAAACTCTCCCTTACATATACTACGTATGCTAATGCCTCAAAAAATACCCTTTCTTACACTCACGTACATCCATACGTGGTATGAAGAGTCCACCCCCTAGGCCAAATAGGAACATGCAATAATTAGGATAAACAATGTATTATGTTCAACGGATTGGAAAGGTGCACTTGATGAATGACTTGAATTTATGTAGTATAAGTTTCGACATAATTAGCTAAATATGTAACCAAATCAAAATTGAAATACAAGATTTTGTTCATGAAGGAACCCATGTCCAACCTATTGGATACTTGGGGATTAAGAACAAATACCAAAATGCCATTGCTGGGATGAGATTGGACTGTGTGCTAAAAAATATAGACCATCTTGGGTTTAATAATTAATAGAATTGAATGAAAGTCGACATGATCATTGAAAATATTAACACTAATTCTCACTTTAACATCTTGTAACTTTTGCACCTCAACTCCAATTTTAAACTTGAAATGACCATTGTTGTGATTTGCAACTCCTTACTTGATGATATAAATTCACCAATTGAGTATATATTAATTTCACCTTGTGCAAGTATCTATATCACACGGCAACCAAACATCATTTAGTAGGTACAGTCAAGACTCTATAAATGTTATAGGTCTAGAGTAGCAAAAAAATAACATATGTAGAATTATAACAAGTAACACTCAAAGATTTCATACCGATTATTAATAAAATTTATAGAAATAACACTTAAAATTTCTAAAAATGAATAACATAACATTTTATAAGAATAAAAATGAAAGTACAAATGATAATACATAATTCAACTAAACGAATTGAAAGAAATAATCTATATAGTAGTAACTTGACAAGATTCATTCAACTAAACTAACCGAAAGAAAGAGTCTATAGTAGTCTAACGAGAAGCTTCCAAATGATGAGATGGAACTTCCTTTTGAAGTCCTTGAATGCTCATGATGTGTGATAGGGCATCATTTGGCCTTTGTTCAAAGTATTTCTTCAAAGTCTCTAGAGAATGCTCAACAACACTCAATCTTACAACTTCTTCTACCACATCAACCATAACCTCATCAACATCAATTTCTTGATGTTATGAGGAATACATATCCAAAAACTCCTCATCGATAGGTTCATAAGGGTTGTTTAAATCAAACTCCATCTCATAATCGAGGTAATTATAAGCATTTATCACGTCACTCACCTCACTATCAGATGACAACAACGTTAGTTGATGAAGTAGAGTAGCAGCTTCATCATCCTCTACCAAGCTCCTAGCTTCCTCTATCTCCCTTTCAATAAAGATCGAAAGAACACATGTGTGCCTCCAACAAGTTTGAATTGTCGATGTGGAAATTCATGCACGCCATGCCCGCTCAACCATAACAACAACTTGATATATATTAATTGCAAACACCTTGTTTGCACTAAAACAATATTTGACTTGTTCGCAAAGAATATGGGATAAATGTGATTACATGCTTAAAATGTATGCTCTCATATATGATTTACCTTGATTTTCTCAAAATTAACACTTACAGAGGTGTAATTAACAAAGAAGGGAGTAGAGCATGTTATAACACTTAACACCTAACACTCACTAGTCTTACCAATTGTGTTTTTGTAGGGGAGTTAAATTTTCTTAACATATATGAAATTATAACGCTTATAGAGGTAACACTTATAGAGTCTTGACTGTACCCAACCTTGGAGGTGTTTCAGATCCTCTACCGGAGCCACGGTACCTCGTTTAATGGTTGTTTAATCTAACCAATAGCCATCGAACTCATTTTATAGTTTTTGAACCTAACTACACTAAATATGATATTTAGTGTGACATACTATTTGAAATTACGCAATGCTATATCTATTTACTGTACATCTCATATTTTACCAACAAATGTTAAATCCGTAGTTTAGACATTATAGAACATTGACAACTTCACTTGGTAAAAAAAATTCCAATAGTAAAATTATATTGCACTGTGTAAATCCAAATAGTAAGTCACATTAAATATTATATTTGGTGTAGTAGCCTTTGTACCTCACTTAGTAGCCACCTTTACCTCAATATTGCGGCAAGGGATTCTCTTCCACCTTTTTGTGTTGAAAGCATGATACGCATGGGCCACTTCACACACGAGCCAAGGGTTGTGACCATGCATGGATAGAACACTATGTCCAAAAACACTGGAGCCGAAATTAACTATGGCTCTTTTGACCAGCCTGATCTGTAGTCACCAAATGACTATAATTTTTTCTTTTTCATTTTGCGATTGCAAGTTTCAACGTTTTGGGGCATGTAATATTCAGCTGGAAGGGAATTTTCAAGAACTTTCCAACACTATATTACACGCCCCCAAATTCCTAAAATTTTAATTGCTAAACCCCCCCAAAAAAATCTCTATTCGTTTGGGGACTGCAGATCAGGCTGGTCAAAGAGGTGTGCATAGTTTGTGGCATAGTTTTCTACAAGAGGTAGAGTGCCATAATTTGTGTCTCTACCTCTTGAAGGTGAGCCTGATGCAAATCTCAACAAACTATGAAGCAATAAATTGAATCCTTCATGAAGAAAGCCATATAGACCTTTCATCCATGATAATTTATTTGAACCCTTGGGCCTTAGCCTCGTAGTGTAAAGTGAACTTGAACGGTGTCGGCCTTTTCGACCAATGATAGATCTTCAAATGCAATGGTCACGGGCCTTCAGTCAGTGTATGAAGTTGCCCTTATATCATGTGTCTAGTAGACTTCACTTACTGCAACTTCTCTTAGGGTCTCATCACAATGGTTATTTGAAATTCGTTCTACAGTTCTACAGCTTACCAAGTGCTTTGATATAGTTGAGATTCAGATCATAGGATATTACACTAAATATTATACCAATTAGTGACCTCAGGTGGTAGTAATCCAAGTTGCATGCACAATCTAGCCAGATATTAAATTTACAAAGGGTTGAAGTTGCTACAGGGTGACACTAAAATTTATGGAGAAGGTAAAGTCTATGTTTATTTACCATAGATTTTAAGAAAATTAATGCGTGCCACATGCTTGTTAATCAATAGTGCCAAGTACTGGTACTTTCATGTCACATGCCAATACTTTCATGCCAAGTGCTAGTAGTTTAAGTGAATAATGCCAAGTGCCGAGATGAACAATGCTTCCTAGATCTTTTGGTGGCACTAATTCATAGCGTAAAGAAATTTAGTATCACCTACACTACTTAAATCACCTTACTAAACTTTCGGTTTTTCTTTGCTGATTTGAGGTTTATTCCATACACATCCTCTAAAGTGATGGGTAATTTTCCTAAAGTCTTTAACTTCAACAGGTTATTTCTCAAACTCAACTGGTTCATTTGTAACTAGCGATTGGTTCTCCCTATTTATTGCATGACATGCCTACAACTATAATGACATGTTGAGAACTACAACTTACTTGGCAAAAATCTACCATGAACACTAAATTAGTGCATACTACTATCCAATGCAATAACATCTTACTCAAGAGTTCAACTTTTACTAACAAAAGTTCAATAGGTTGTTTGGACAGTATAAAACACAAATGACATTTCTTGGTAGAACATTAGATTCTGATTGGATAGATATAGCACTATGTAACTCCGAATAAGAACATACACTAATTGTGATAACCATTGTAGACAATGATACTTTGGGTAGAATTTTATTGCAACATGTAATTCCAACTTGTAAACTGCACTAATAGGTGATATGGGTGTAGATGAGACAAATGTGAATCATAAACATGTCCATTCAAATTTCAAACATGGGATTTGAGTTCCGGTGTCATGTGGATTGGGGTTCTACTTTTTGTGAACCAACCGCTAGTTACAAATGAACTGGTTAAGTTTGAGAAATTACTGGTTGAAGTTCAAGACTTCAGGAAAATTACCCATCACTTTAGAGGTATGTATGGAATAAACCTAAGATAAGTAAAGAAAAAAAATCGAAACCTCACATCTCCATAGAAGGACTCAATAATTCCTATCAGTTCAAGACTTTAGGAAAATTACCGGTCAATATAGAGGAATCTATAGAATATACTTTGAATTATGTAAAGTAAAACTGAAAGATCACAACCTGTATCCGGTTGGACTTGGCAACACTAGGATTTAAACCGATTCTGTGGAAAATTCTCCCCGGACGCTATATAGTAATCTCCCGCTTAAGTATGCACTTTGAATTGGAGCCATTGGTGCGCACTTAGTCGGTAGGTGCATACTTTACTCATTGAGCCAGTGTTCCAAATTGGGCTAGTCGGAAAAAGTAACAGTTTGATATCCATCTAGCTTACCCCTGAAGAATACATGTTAGGGTGCTCACAAAGCCGTTGGTTTTGTTCAATCCCCTTCCCATTGAGGCTTGATGTTGATGAACAAGCTTTAACAACCTCAGAAGAAGAACCACCTATCGATGACGAAATCCAACCTATCGAGACATTTGCTAAATTTGAAAGTGCTACTAACTTCAAAGGTTTTGAAGCTCCACACAAGAGTGTCCTCGACATTGATGACCAATTTCTTTGCTCCGATGTTCAAAAGGAAGCTGGACAAATGTATGGTGAACTGCGACGATCGTTTGAGACGTTTCAACGCAATGTTAACAAACTGGCATTGAATGTCAAGTGTAAAAAATTCATGCATTCACGGTAAATGACTTTGCATGACATGTTCAAACAATAAAGTATGAACCTTAATATGTGTCAAAAAAATTGTGCACTTTACCGGGATGTGTACTTAAACGGGTGGGTACTTAAGTGGGAGATTATTGTACCAACGTCCAAAGCTGCAGGAGGTTCAAGTCTTTCATCATGTAGTATAAGGTAGAGGGTGCTTAAACCAACACTTTGCACATACATATGGCTATGTGGTTCTCATATAAAGCATATATTCATATTAGCCTTTGGGCCAAACAAAGGCATCAAGAAAGAAAAAATATTTTAAGTCTCAATTGAATATTTGATGAATATTCAAAGTCAAAACTACTAGCTTCCTTAAACCAATCCATAGGCCCCGTGTATGGCAACCTCGCATATGATGAGGACCCCCACCTTCATTGCCTAGAACCAACACAACATAGTTGGGTACTAGACCCAAACTGCATCAAAGGTCAAGTAGTAATGGTATGCAAAGCCACACGGCTACCTCCACGATCCCACCCCGTTCACTTGCAAAACCATCACCTTGCACCCGGGAACCAACCCCCTTGCATCCCGGGAAATGACCGTTTTGTGCTTTGTGGGCCTACCTCCTTGGCGTTGTGAATAGAATGCCTAGAATAGGCATTGACAAGCCACCCTAATCCCACCATGAACCAACCCAAGATAGACTGCAGCCCGTTACCTACCCTACATGAAGGTAGTGGAGGCTGCTATAAGGTGGCACCACTAATAGCACCTAAAACTGTCACTCCGCGGGCCCAGACACTCCTACACCGCCGGGTACGGTTCAAGGTTGTAGAGTGTTGGCAATTGGGGGCGGCTTACAAGTGTTGGTTTTGGATGGGGGTGTTGGTTTGTGCACCCTCTATCTTATGTGATAACACAGTAGATTAAATCATGGCATTTGTGTCGGATCTCGGGTAAAGCACTCACCTGAGCATTAGGGTAGAACCAGCTTCAGTCCGGGTAAGTTACTTGTGGATAAGCCTGACCGCTCTCTGTATGCCCTATTTTACTTGCCACGTTCTAATCTCGAATCTCTCCTCTGATACCTGGTCTTGGTGGTATTTTTTTATCTGAACTCAATCTGATAAAAATTGTCTGTATTCTACTGCCTATATTAACTACACACAGTCATCTGAGTCGAAGCTCATTAGGCCAAGTGGCAATCCTGGAGATGGCCCAGTAAGTTTGGGAGGCTCTTGGAATACACCGCTTGAATGTTTTAAAATTGATCACATGTGATCAATTTATAATCATGTGGACTGACACACATGTGATCAGCGTTGGAGCTATAATGAGTGGTAGATTATTTATTTTTGTCGTGTACTTACTTTCTGAGGTTAGTGTAAGTCATAAACCATGAGGACAGTGTCTGCAAATGCGTTTGAATATGTTGCTTCATTCAGGCAGTAGTCACCAGATCACAATAAAGTCTCTCACGGGCCCTTCGTTCATTGCTTCTTGTAGGAGTCCTAGTCTCACATTTGTTGTCTAGAGCAAGATTTTGACCAGGGTGGATATTGCTCATTTGCGCCAAAGGATCCATCGACTATTTGTTGTGCAGCGATGTAGATGGAACGCCCGGGAAAAGTCCCAGAGACTGTAGATTTACATGCCCATTGATCTGTAGGTAGGGACCGATGACCTGCAATGTGATGGAAAAATGAAATTAATTAGAAGCTTGAAGATCATCTCTCCTTCAGATTTTGATTTTCACTTTACCACAGGTTATCATAGTCTCAAGTGAGTCTGCACTGAGTCTATATTGACAATGTAATATGTCTGTACCAATGCTGACACATTTGGTAATTTTATTACACACAAGGCACTGAAAAAAAAACTTCATGCTGACTCCCCACTTCGGAGCTGAAAACGCCTATAAGTATGAGGATCTAGATAGATGATCCCCTTCCTTTCCTGTTTAGTGTGCTGGAGCAGATTCTGGAGAATTCGTGGAGGAATTTGGTTTTTGAACCTTGCAAGCTTTTTCATGAGTCTGAGATGATCGCAATTGAATCATAGGAGGCAGGTCAATGTGTCAACGAAGCTCATGTAGTTTAATTGTTGGCCTAGAGGGGTTGATTGATGATCAATTACTTTAGGCTCTTTATAATTGTAATGACTAAGTCTACCAGTGGGGTTAACCGACTTGGTGAATTCCGGCTTGACTAAAAGGAAGAGTCTGGTGTCATATGTAGGTGAGCACTTGGTTTCGGGAGTTGTGTAGACAGGAAGGGATTTGTTGCGTTTAGTAGTGTCTTTGGTTGCCTTCGCTTGGATGCACGGTCACCTTCACAAAAACATCTGAGTTGCCAATGTGGATGTGGATCCAATAGGCAGTATCTTTGGCTTCAAACTACCCTCAGTTACATTTTTCATTACAAATTCCAGACCGCTAATAATATTTTATAGGATCATCATCAGAATGGAGTCATGTGGCACTCTCGCAAGGCTGAATGGAGACATCCTGGACGGAATCCTCACCAAACTCACATTCCGGGAGATATTTCAGCTCCGGCCCGTTTGCAGAGAGTTTCAAGGTATCATAGGAAAGGAGAGTTTTCAAAGAACCTGTGCTATTTCTTCCAAGATTCAAGGCCATCATGAGCAAGGCTCCCTGAGCTTCAGTCCCATTTTTTTCTTCCTAGCCAAGGGCAAAATCGAGTGGATGGGGTACAACAACACTTTGAGAATTTGGCAAAGATTGCCCTCCTTGGGGACGATGCTGCCATCTCCAACTCCGACATTGTTGATGAAAGATTTCTTCATCACGGCTTCAGGGGGGCTCTTGTGCGTGAATGTCTCCGAGGATCGCCACTTCGAGAGCATCATAATCTGCAATCCATTGACACAGACTAAGGTGGAGCTTCCTCCTCTCAACTTTCGAAGGCAACCCGTACTTCTCCATCTTCTTGTGGGATCGAATCACACGTACAAAGTCATCGCTGCGGGGAGCGCGGCCATGGGCACGGGAAACTTGTCCAGAAAGACCGAAGTCTACGATTCCGCTACAGGTGAGCTGAAACTAGTGTTTATCAGGCTTGTTAAAACTAAAACTGGTGATACGCTTTGTCTTGCACTAATTTAATCATGATGCGTTTAGACCCTTTACTGTATGAGCGGTAGCACTCCTATATGTGGCAGAAAAGGAGGCTGACAAGTCAATGCTTCAACGCCAAGACTGGCTTCCTTGTGGGATTGACAATCATGGGCTGGAGGCGAAGGTGACTCGTCAACATTGATTAGGTATGGGTATCTTTGGTGGTAAGTGCCTATACGGTGAAGAATCAACGCTTCGACCATTTCCATGATTTTGCTCCAGGATGTCAGGGTTATTTTTCTTTCTTTGTCAAGTCGGCGGAAGTGCATAACATTAGTTAGTTGAGTTTGTATGTTGGGTGGGTCTCGGAATAAGTCATATTTTATTTGGAGTTATATTATGTTCATCCTCATAACACAACACAACACGAGCACATTCATGTTATAAAACTCGGTTGAAGCAATGTTTTGACATTATTAGAACATTATAGATGATAGCAATTGAATAATGTCGCGTGGTTCGAAAACTCTGTTGCTTGTGTCAATGGTAGTGACTTTACAACATGTCCACTTGTATGGGCGCATATTTATGCTCTCATTGGATTTTGAGGCAAGTTTACAAGATAAGTTGGCATTCTTATCCATGCGATGAAAACATAGTTGGTTTTCATTACCGAGGCCTTGGTAACTTGACAAGTGTTTTCATGTTTGTTTGGTGAAGGTCTCCAAAGAGATGCCCTCTTACCTATAATTCCTTGGGTAATTTTTTCTTATGAACTATGGTGAGAGTACCGTGCGACAAGCATGCCATCTCACCTTATGAAGTTTAAATAGTTGATAGTAGCAAGATGAATTTGACGAGTTTGGTGGGCATGCTCTTATGTTATTGTCAAGGCGTAGTTGACTAGAAAGAGGGCAACACGTTCTATTAACATAATGTGGATGTTTCAATTTATGATTTGTTAATTTTCTTAGTATTCAACCTGTAATAAATGTGCATAAGAAGAAATTTATATGATGCTGGCATGACGTGAGGGCAAGACCGGCTTTACTTGTAAAAGATTGGTGTTATAACATCTAATTTATGATAATCATTAAATTATCAATATGCTCGGGACCCTTTGCTTGCAAACACCAAAATCTAATGTACACTAAAGGTTTAGAACATGGTGGTGGGTCAACTTAGTAGGTTGGAACTTGGTATTGGATTCACCTACTATATATCTTTCCACTTTACTCTTCCAACATATTATTTTTTCCATGACGGTATTATTCGCGTACTCGAATAATCTGCTTCAATTATTTTCACATTCAATCGAAAAGAATATCAACATCAACCATTATACCAATAATTACTCTCCACGATACTATTCTCTTTCCTTGGGAATAATCTTGATTGAGAATACTTGGATTCTAGAATAACATCAATGAGAATGCTTGATATAATTTCAACATGAATCTAGGAAGTAGGAGTAAGGAGCAATTTTTACTACGTTTAGAAATAGAACAATTTTTCAAGCCCACCTTTTTATGCGGGAAACCTAGACTAATGTACAGTTTCTGTATTGCCGTCTGGCTGGATAGGTCAGTGGCATGTCACAGGTGACATCTCAGGACCAGACCATGGATTGAATGAGTTTCAATCAGGCGCCTACATCAATGGTATTCTATACTGCCTTGCATTCTCCGAAGAGGGCCATCAAGCGATCCTAGCTTACGACGTGGAGAAGGAGGAATGGTTGACAAACTGGAAGTGCTCCTATCCTAGGGAGTATTTGCGGTGTGTGGATCGTGCCACGAATCCACAGCTTCTTCGGTGTGGAGAGCATGTGTATTTCTTCTGGGAGGAGACAGGAGATCGAGGCCCCCAAGTTTCGCAATTTCGCATAGCCAGGCTCAATAATCCCACAAAGGATTGCAATGTGGATAAACAAGGGTGGTCGGCAG
The DNA here is from genome assembly GCA_950295325.1 of Polytrichum commune. Lineage (NCBI taxonomy): Eukaryota > Viridiplantae > Streptophyta > Polytrichopsida > Polytrichales > Polytrichaceae > Polytrichum > Polytrichum commune. Next base: position 47,051,169 of record OX485807.1, read on the forward strand.
TTGTGAGTCATGTCAGAAAGGGGAGCAATGGGTTGCTTTCCTATCCAGAGTACACTTGCAGTAGCTCTAGCCATGGGCCGGAAGATTTAAACACGCATCTTTGCGTGTTCAATACAATTTCACACACTGCAGAGGTTTATGATGTGGCAGGGAAAGCGAATCCCACACCTGAGATACTTGAGCCGCCGTGTATCAAACATGATTGGGAGCCTTTCTATCCTTTAAACCCTGTGGCTTTCTCCTTCGAACCCAGCTTCTGTGTAAGGGTTTAAAGAGACAAGGATATCTGGTACCTATTACGGGATATGTGACCCTATAATTAGTGGTTCGCAGATGGAATTACTAGTTTTTATTTCGGGAGGCAAACATATTTCCAATTTTGCGAAAGAAACACAAACCTTAACACAACCGGTGGGACAATGGAACCCCAAGAAGAGCCATGAATGGGATCCTAGGTTTCAAACATTGAAGGTTTTGAGTTCCAGGTTGGAGGTTTCTAAACAATAATCAGGGGTTATGTTTAATGTTTGGTTTCTAGTGACAGCTTTTGCGGCTAGTTGCAGCAGGGAAAGAGAGGGCAAACCCTTCTCATTGGAAGCTGGTAAAGGGCCAGTGAGGCAAGAGGCGCATCTCCCGTTCGTGGTTCCCAATTTTCTTGCCCTGGATGTGAAGTGTGGGATGACTAGTGTTTGATATTATGTGCATGTCGGAGGAAGTCAGCAATCACTGGGTTTCTATTCACCTTTCTGGGACCCCCCACATTGTGGAGAACTCCCACTCCACCGACATTTGTGACCGTTGGATTGGCTCAGTGACAGTCTCACCTGGTTTGAACCAACAATGGCAAATCATAAAGAGAGTTTCATCTTCGAGTTTCAGTATTGTAATGAAGATGTAAAATTAAGTATCTCACACAATCAAGGTTTACTTGTGTGAGGGGCAGTTTTCATGCAGGTCACTTGCTCACTAGAATCGAGATAATAGTGGATCGGAGGTGTTCACATGTAGTTAAGCATAAGCCACTATCCAACCACATTATGATGGCCTACTAGAATATGAACGGATCTGGACATAAGCTAGTAGATTTCCATGCACCCACTAAGAAATCTTTTATTTACAAGTCCCTGTCATCAAAGGATTAAGACTAGTTTTGCGGGTGACCGTTGACACTCGAGTGCTCTTGTGGCACCAAGATCTGCCTTTTGCCTTGAGTTATGTTTGTGATCTTATGTTTGTGAATAGTCAAAGATCTTGTGTCTTGTGTGCGTGAATTTGTGTGTAGGTTGCCAACAAGCATTGCCCTTCAAATGATAATTGTTTTCCCTCACCATGGTTTCAAATCTAGATTTGAATAGTTTATAGACAATAGGTTTATCCAATCCTCACAAAATCAAGGTTTATGCACAAAGCAACTGGAGTCTTCATGAGCCAGTCCATGCTTTTCTCTTGATGGCAACTCAAAGTATACATGCACACAATCTAAAGCTCCAACAGAAGTTGGCAACCCTTGATATTGTTTCAATAGATACTTCACTCTATCTAACCCTAGCCCTTGTGGCCATTGCAAATGATGTCAAGCTTTTTGTACAAAATTGTGGACAAGTTCCATACAACGCAATAGATTGGAAACTCCATACAACTCCTAAATTGTGCAATTCATCACTTGTAGCAAGTCTACAAAGAGCAAGAGAGACTTGTTTCTTAACGGGCAAAATTCTACCCAAGATGTTGCTAAATCCTGGGGCACTCGTGGGTTTCAAATCCGCCTTTGTCAAAGTACGACTATAATCAAATGTATCTTTTGTAACTCTACACCACTTTTCAGCCTTGTAGGATCACCTTGGAGAATGTGAGCCTCATGGTCTTCCCACCACAACAAAGAACGACCTTTGATGTAGAATTCACTATATTTGATTCCAATAAGGTCTCTCCTTCGTAGTGCTCCCAAGCAGTTCAAACAACAATTTCAAACCATTGTAGAGACAAGGAGCCTTGGAGGCCTTCCCCATATGGGGGATGTGGGAATGTGGCATGTTTTCCAAGTGGGTTGGAACCTCGAAGTGTGGATTTCATTCCCTTCGTCCAGGCCCGGGTCATTCACTTAGTGTATTTTTGAAATGATGTGCAGCATAATATAGGGAGGATTAAATTCGTTTGACATAAAATTTATAAAGGAATTCCAAATAATGAAGGGTCCATTAAAAGTGGACAATCTTATTATAGGTAAGGTAAATAAGTTTAAAATATAGGTCATTCTTTTTATAAAAATAATATAGAGGTTGAAATTAAGGATCCTAGGATGTATGTTTAATAGGATCAATTTTGTACACATGCCTCATGATGGATGAATGAAAAATGGCTCATCATTTGTCTAAATGGATGAAAATTGCATCGCCCGTTAATGGTCGTCTTCCTGCACTGCCGTTTGTAAACAACACATACCTAGGGTTTTGTTTCTTCCTTGAGTTTACTGTGTTTTGAGCAACTTTTTGTGGAAGCTCCTCCTTGTTGAAGCTTATGGTAACAAAATCCAAGGATGTGTCTTGTTGTAGTTGGTTTAGGATCTCCTTTGTAGAGTCTCCTTTGTAGTTGCTTTAGGATTGGGGACCGCAGTGAAGTTCCATATAGGGTTTTGCTTTTCTTGGCTGAAGGTCTTATGGTATGTTTGGAGGCAGTTGAGGGTTTAAAGTTTTTGTGCGCGGCTTCTGATTGATTGTTCCGCTTCTAATGAGGCGGTTGTGTTGGTGTTTACGAATGGCAACTCAAGTGAAGATGTGGACTATGGAGGGTGATTCTATTGTGCCGCAATATTACAACAAATTGAAGGTTTTGAGGTACGCCTTGCTTAGGGTTCGTTTGGATAAGAAATCAGCATTGGATCTTGAGCTGCTGCCACACCCAACAACCTTGGGATCGCATGGACCTCACCGATGAGGAATGCATCTCCAATTTGAAGTTTCTCTTGTATTTGGCCATCATCAACAACTACACAAAAGAATTTGTGGGCAATATGGTGGAATTTGGTGTATTTCAACTCGCAAAAACCGACGTCGCTGCATTTTCTCCACATTGACGTGTATTTCAAGGGCTGGCAATAGTCAACAGCTTCAACGCCCACATGGAGTTGTTGTGTAAGTTGTAGGCTTTGAATAACCCGATGCCCGACTGCCTTTGAATGAGCTCTTTTACACGCATCGACGTAACAAACCTCTATGCAATCCATTTGCACCTCAAGTCTGGTTGGCCGTGAGAGCGTCCGTCATGGTGATGGTTTGGTTGACAATGTGGGAGTCTAAGTAACCCATACTCTTAAATCTTGACATTTGTATGTTTTTTTTAATCGTAAATCGCTAGTTTCTTTGGTGCATGATTGGACACTAAGGTATGGGACAGGGTTACATAGGTTTGTTTAGTTTTGCATACCAACCTGCACAAACTTGTAGGGAACCACAAGACTTCTGCATAGCTATAACGGTTGCGGTTTTTGTGTGTGTTTAAGTCAGACTTTTACGGAACAAATCTTGTGTTTGTGAACACATGCTCACTCTTGTTGTGTTTCCACCCTAAGCTTTCTTTTTTGATGCATGAAGATTATGTTCTATGGGCTTTAAAACTACAAATTTAAAAGAAAATTTAAAACTGCATTATGCTTAAGTATCCTTGTGTTCTTCATCACTTGCAATTGTATGATATCATTTAGATTATGGTCTTGGAATGATATGCATCACACTTGTTCTTTTGTGATATTGTTAACGATACACATATTTTGCACAAGTTAAGATTTGTTTTGGTAAGCACAAGTCTTTCACTTGTATGATAAGTATTTAAACTTAATTTTTACAATACTATGTATGCTTTAAACCTTTTTGTTGCCATATTTTTCCCACCACTTTTGCATTGCATATACTTTTGAATTATTATTTTTTAATTAAAAGGGTTGTAGACTACAAAAATTGCAATGACATGGGCAATATAAGTAATGGTAGGGTGTAAGAAAATAGGTCATTTTAGAAAATTAAGTAACTATAGGGAGCTTTTAATTCGTGCCTTGGAGCCCTTAAACAAATACCCCTCTGCCGCACGTGGTGCACAAAAATCCTATAGAGTGACCTACCTGAGCCTCTAGGGTTCCCTGTGTAGGTTGTGGAAAAAATAACCACCATAATCAATTGCATCTTCAGTGATGAGACGTTGAAGCAGTTGTGCATGTCCAAATTGCTCCATGAGGAAGTTGAGAAGTGCCATTGCAACTCCTAAAGCAATCATATTCGCCATTGCCAACAACTACAATGCTCATGAAACCTTATCTATGAACATTTGCCACTCTTAATTCGTGCAGGTAAGTTGATTAGTTTGTACAATTACAAGAATGCAAGAGTTCCTCATTTAGGGTTCAAGAGAAACTCCACCTCACCCACTTCACTCATGGTTGAAGACTCAAGAGAACCAATGTTGTTCTAGAACTCCATCCTTGGTAGCCTCTACATTTGGACGAGTTTGTCCTTATTCACACTAGACTCTGGTGGACGAGTGGTCTACATGGAAACTCACCCTTAGAGTCCAATCAAGTGAAGATTCAACTCTTTCTCTTGAAACAATGCTCTCTCGATTGTGCTCACTATTGGCCTGGACATGGTTATTGTATTTTGTACGCTAAGTCCAATCTCATCGTAATACATGTCTTTCTAGTTTTCATTCTTGACTACAACTTTGTCATATCTCATCCATATATAGGTGGTCAATCAATTGGAAATTGTGCAAGGTCCAAATATCTATAATCTTGGTGTAGCAATTTTACTCGTGTTGACAAGGTGACTTGTACAATTGAGCACTACACTACATTATTTATGGTGTTGAGTATCACATGTGTAATAGTGTCACTTACCTCTCACTTACCCTATTTTGAGGTGTATACTAGGTTACACAAATGATCAACAACTTCATCATTAGTGCGTTTATTAATGATGACACTTGGCATTCAAAGTGTGCTCATTATTATCTTGATATGAGGATGTTCAATAGTGCTATGAGGTGTATGCCTATGTTACACAATGGTCTACAAGTTGACTAAAGTATACACAAACGGCACTTGGCATTGGTATGCTCAAGATATCTTCTCCTACATACTAAAATGCAAACACATGGCATTTGCCATTAGTATGTTCAATAAATTTTTCCTCTTGCATATTAGAATAGAAATTATCACCTCAAGTATCCCATTATGCTACACTAAATGTCACTATGTAAATAAAATTTTGCTTCAACAGTTACATATGTTGACAAATAATATCATATTGGCAATTGGTGGACATGACACTTTGAAACCTCTAGGCATCTACAATAAATATGATATTTAATGTCATATGGTATTTTATGCCACTATGGTAATTTTTTGGATAACACTTATGAATAAGTAAACAAATATTGTCGAGGATGATGGACGAATTCATGCATTGGCCATAACCCTACCTTCTCTTATCAGCAACTTGTGATGAAATATTGTCCATGGACTATTGAAATTTGGATGAAAAATCACTTGGTAAGTGACAGTAATTGCAACACTCTAATCTATAATCCCCCCAAAATGTACAAGGAATGACAAATGATGTTGGGTCAATATTTAGTGTTGGTGACACTAAACCACGGTTTATAATTAGTGTTGAGCAAGACAATTAGAATTGGTGACACTAAATATCATATTTAGTGTACTTTAAGCCCTTTGCAAATAGTGTACATAACACTATATTAATACTAGAAACAATATACACGAATTGCAGACTGGTGGGTGCAAGCATGGTAAAGTGGACCCAAAATTTTTTTCAATGTTTTAAAATCATATATTATTTGGTCAAATGCCTCAAAATAGTAGCAAAATGTTGTTTTACTTGAATAATTTTTCATGATGATCTCTATTTTTGTGTTACAAGTACTCAAATTTGAGCAATGGACATACAATGACCACATGATTACGTATCCTCTCCTTATTAGGCTGCCGTGATTATTGGAGTTTGGTCATAGTAGACTACCTAGCCTTAATTGGGTGTGGGTGACTCTATCTTGTAAATTTAGGTTATTAAACTCCAGTCGAGGTTAGACATGGTGAGGTCAACGACATCCATAGTCTCTTGATTCTTGTTGCGTCATCAGCAGAGAAACAACATAGTTCATCATTTAAAGAATGTGATGAGGGGTCCACATTTTAGATTGCATTGAATTGAAAAACATGTCATTTGTACTTGTATTGATTTGACATATGGCTTTGTCTGCTTGAAGAGCGCACATGTCTAGTAAAGGTGGTGCTTGCTGCCAATTTTCAAACCTACATACTTCAAGAAACACCTCCACAATGCACATGCTTCAAATGATAACAGTGGAAGAGAACCATTAGTCAGACCACGTGATCCCAGTAGAGCTGGATCCGTGTCTTCTGGATTGATAATTTGCCTGTGCGCTGGCTGGTACGAATGCCGTGGTCACGATTTGCACGGATTGACGTTACAACAGATCAGATGCACTTCCATATAGGTGAGTACTAGCTGTGTTAGCTGTCGATTACTTTGATGATCTGCAGCTACTAAGTTAAGATAGCTGGGTGTTTAGAAATATACAGACAGAAATTTTTTGTAATGATTATTGTTCAGGAGAGTATACTCATGTTTGATGTTTTGTCACATAATTCTATTATGTCGGTTTGAGAATCAACGATCGGGGAGAACCGACAGTTAGTTACAGATGAACCGGTTGAAGTTCAAGACTTCAGGAGAATTACCGATCACTTTAGAGGAATTTATGGAATATGCCTCACATTAATATAGAAAAACCGAAGGATGTCAACATGTAACCAGTCGGACTTGCAAACACTAGGATCTCAACTGATTATGTTCAAAAATCTCCCCGTCACTGTTGAGAATGAGGTTGAGTTGTTATTACTGCAGTTAGATATTATATGTTCATACTTGTGACTGTAATGGGTTTTCTTTTGTGTCACAGGAAAGCAAATCAAGGGAAACGTGGTCCTCACATGTCAAATTATGTTATTATAAACGATCTCCCACAAACTGCTTGTGATGTGCAGTGTGGATATATAGTGGGTTTCAACAATTTGATAGTCAAAAGTGGGCCTCATGGTGACTCGGTTTTTACTGCTCTCTCATTTTGCTACCATAACTAAGAATGAAAGTCGTTGTTGGTAAGAGGGAATAATTGCATATATGAGCATACCCTCATATGTCATGCAACGAAAATGTCTTGGAAGTGAACATGCCATGACACTGAAATTAGCTGTAAAGACCTCAAAACCATAGGGGGCAAATTGCATTATGGATGGTTGGAAGGTAAACTCAACCCTTGTTTTGCAATAATTCCTTTCTGCCAGCTCCATCTATGACAAATTTATCTACAGGTTATTGACTGATCACATGTAAGATAACAGTTTCCAAGTTTCTTGGAGCCTAACAAGACTGCTATTAATTTACACATCACAGTTAAATTTGGATTTGTGAAGGTGTTAGCCTGTTGACCCTTTGATGATGTGCCCATTTCAAGTTTCAACTACTATTTTTCCAAGAGACAAAAATTGTTTCCGACATTCATGAACGTATCTCTGGATTCTAGGAAGATACGCAAAGACAAGGCTGTTAGATAAGGCTGTTACTACTGGAGAGAACCTCCAGAAATTGTTCTCTCAGAATAGTGTCTGTATCTCTATCAGAAGCAGGGCTTGCTTTCAGCATGAATTTGTAACGTGTTGAACAATGAATTCCTTGTAAATCTTAGTAGTAGTAATGATGAGTGCCTTTGCTAGGGAATCAACTAAACGTGCAGACTCCATCATGGTTGAGCATGCAGATATCATGGGATGCTCAAAAGTACTGTAAAGAGTACATCAGCTATTTGATGGCGATAGTGTAAACTAGCTGATCTGAGCATGCACTCAAACATCTCGATACTGAAATTTAGAATGTGTATTTGCACTGAGCTTAAGCTCGTGGCAGAATAATATGTATCTATTGGACATATCAAATATTGTTACCAGGAGCATGTGCCTTTAATCTTGCTCTTCTTGACAGTGATCTTTTCTGGTATCCTTATGGCACAGACAAGCAGAAACATAGCTAGAGACTGCGGTTGGATACATAGTGATGAACAATTTCCAACAATTATTACATGTCATTACTTTTGTAAAAATAATCAAGTTACAGAAAGTGGACCATTTACCAGTGACATGTGCTTTATACCTAAAGCTAAATTATTGGATCTCAAAGTGTCTGTCCAGTACTTGAAACTTCGAATGGAGTTTGTAAACCCTAAACCGTATACCCTAAACCCTAAACTCTGCATTTGCTCGAAAATCAGAATGTTCAGAGAAACTATCTCCATCAAACAAGGTACTTATGGTTCTGAATTGGCAGCAGATAGTGTGATGATGCACACAATGCCCAATCCCATTTCCGTGAAGTTGGCCCCACTTATACGTTTGCAGAGAGATTAAGTTTACAGTGGCCTTTATGTTGAGAATGAAGCCCGGCTATAAGTATAGGCCATTTTGTAGATTCAAAGGACTAGATAACATGACCATTTTTACAAGACAGTATGCAAACCCACATTTTGAAACACGTTCAAACGCATTTGCGTCCCTTTCCTGATTTAGCATTACAAAACACAGTTATGGAGGCACTTGAGGCACTCAGTCGAAGTCTGCCATTCTTCCACAACATAATTCTGCTGTGTTCTGCATAGCAGCACACTAGAAAAAGCAAGAGTTCTAAAAGTCGATTCACTCCTCAAATCAAAACAATTCTAGTAGGTTAAACCACTCGTTCACCGCAAAATCTCTGGAATTTAATAGGTAGCCTATTTCACCCATTGCATGTAGAAGTTCCATATGCCTGACTAAAGCACATACGCATTAGAAACTACTACTAAGTCTGCGTTTTGCACTATAACTACTCATAACTCTAGATCGGACCACATTCAGTGCACGTTTGATTTTGTCTCTGCCGGAATCCCGAAATTAACACTACCACCAAACGAGTCCCACACAACACATCATTCGCCACTGAATATTTGGCACATGTACTAGTAGTAGGTTCATGATATTGCGTCAGTAACACAAGCCGTGTTGCATGGGACTCGGATGGTGGGGGTAGTGTAAATATATTAGACTGTCTGAACTTGTGGATTCTGGTTCAACTCAAACAACCACCTGCAGTATGAGGTTCGTATTATCCCATACATCTTGCACACGCCTGGTCCATGTCTACAGTACTAAGGTGAACCATGGAGAAGGTTAGATTATGTCTTTGAATAAACCCAAAGACTGCAGCAAAGTAAAGATATACTATTCCATGGGTGATGACACGTGGACCCATCTGGCATCCCACATGCCAGATGCACAACCCTACAGTCTGACGTGGAAATCAAAAGTTTTTTCCAACCTGCCCGAATTGAATTGTACCGTAGTTACTACTGTAGAAGTACACTAAATAGGATATTTAGTGTTTGATTATATTTAGTGTTGTTACCACCCTACCCTGCTCAATTTCAATTCTTTGACAATTAGTGTTAGACATAAATGTGCCGCTACCTTCCCTACTCCCACCACCCTTATTATATCTTTTTTTTCATATCCTTTCTAACACCAAATTCAAACATGTAACTTCCACATATTACCATAGTTGATATTTAGTGTTTGAGTTTACATACAATGTTTCTTACTTTCATAGGGTTATTGATATTTAGTATATGCGTTCATATTTAGTGTATCAAACACTAAATATCCTATTTAGTGTAATGAGTGCAGACATACCTATTTCCGTTAGCATAAGAAATTTCGCATAAGTGTGGTACATGTGTGATATGGGGGCGACTTCTTGCAAGTCTGGGATTCTCCATAAGTGTGGTACATGTGTGATCTTGGGGTGACTTTTCACATGTCTAGAATTTTATATCACAAACGTTTAACAAAAAAAAATCACAGTTCATTTCCCAATTATGAAATTGCAATAAATTTTCAAAGGCAAGATTCTCCCCCAACCCATATTCACGGCATAGATCCACCTATTTCTGATAACTAGGAGATGAAAACTTCAATACACTTAGTGTCCTTCCCAAGCAACCGAAATCCATGCCCTTTTAACTTACTTTTCGAGTCGCGCCGAATGTGACGGCGACATGTGTGATTCTTCATGACTTTTTCCATCACCTTAGAAAATCACGGCTACATGTGTGGAACTTCATGACTTTAGGGGACTCTAGAGTAGAGGCACCCATAACCGATCACTTAAGAGATTTTGCGCTAGATCTGGAGTAAGCATAAGGTGGTGCAAATTTTTCCTATGTAGGAAAATGCAAATTAGGAGGACGGTAATGTTATTCCGCAAATTGAAATTATAGTGAACTTTGAAGCCATAAGTTGGCCCAAACATATCACCCACGTCTAGAGGCTGCCATGATCGCTCATTTTAATTGCTCATTCCTTCATAAGTTAGCACTCAAAACAAAGACATGTGTCATGGCACTATTGGTTCTGGCTTGATCGAAATCCAATCCCAACCTGTTCGAAATTCCGGTACACTATATAAATTGCCAATGGGGTCTTGATCGGGAATAGGGGAATATACTATATATATAGTAAGATTTGGGGGATCAAAACAGGTCTATCTACTCTAATTTGTTGTTCTCGAGTGCAACCCTTTGGTCGAATGGGGCTCCATGGTAAGTGGAGGTGCAGCAAGGCGAGCTTATTAAGCAGTTGGGAGACTTCAAAACATCCCATTTGATCCGTAAGTTGAATGAACCTTTTGTTTCTGGACTGTAGGTTAAATATGTCAGATGTATGTTATGGAGAAACACACATCATGTGCATGCCACCTTGGCTGGTTAACTTAGTGCCATAAAACCCTAATTCAATTAGCAAGCCTGAGAGACCTAACTAAATAAAAACAACGGTGGCCACATTCCATAAAAAAAGGTAGGAACTTAGGAAGTCTCCTTTCCCCGACCCTTGGTTATACATGATTAAAGTAAGGTCTAACTGTCACCCATCCACATTAAGTGGAGTTCCGTTAATCCCATTGGTCAGTGATGACAAGGTCTATTTGTTGAAGATTCTTTGTATTGTGAACAACTCATAAATGCTTCATCAGACCCATTCCTAAACTCAATAGATGCGCCTGGGGAACACTCGAAATGTTCCCCAAATAAGAGAAAAACCATCTCTTATATATAGAAAGAAGAGAGACAGAATCATGATATTGAATGTTGGGTGATTCATTTCACGTGATTGATGACAATGATGACCTATCCATTACCTTGGATAGGTCCAAGTGAAAGTGATTCAAAACTATATACTAACTTTGAATTTTGTGAAGGAATAAATCATAAACATTTGAAGAAACATAGTGATGTACAAAGCCAAGCAATTTGAGTTGACAAAAAAAAATTTCAAGAAAAGTCTACATATTCTAGAAGACGGTGCAAGTAGTATGCATATTGAACACGTAAATGTTTAAAATTTGTTTGAGACATGATAAAATGACGTTATCATTGATGTTTTTCAACAAATTTTTGTAATGGTGCCCTCAAATTTATGATGAATTCAAGGAATATGAAAAATAAATCCAACCTCAAAATATTTAAGGTCATGAAATCTATGTCCAAAACCAAATTAAGTCATTACCGTTTGAGCAGTACTTTTGATGATAAGTTTTAAGGATCTCATCTTGAAATTCAATATTTGAGTACTCAACACAACATTAGAGGGTGTCATGAAAAATAAATCCAATTAAAACAACACTTTGTTACTACTTTTAGGCGTTTGACCAAAAACATTATGGTTTTAGTATGAGCATTTTTTCTGTATACTTGATCAGGGTTGCTCTCTGAGACTCTGCTTAGATTATGTAGGTATCATCAACTACATTGTTTTGTCTAATTAGTGTGGATTACCACATGAAGTTACACATTCTTGTAACATTTTTATTGAGAGTATCGTTTTTTACCCAAATAACATACGTACACTAAATATGATATTTAGTGTCATGTGGTATTTTATGTCACTATGGTAACTTTTTGGATGACACTTCTTTTGCATAAGTGAAAAAATATTGTCATGGATGATGGATGAGTTCATCCACATGCTAAACCCTACCTTCTTTTCTCAGCAACTTGTGATGAAGTGTTGTAATGGATGTTTGAAATCTGGATGAAAATCACTCGGTAAGTGACAATAATTGCACCAGTGTAAATCTATAAACCCCCAATAAATTTACATGGAATGACAGATGATATTGGATTAATATTCAGTGTTGGTGACAGTATATCACGGTACAAAATTAGTTATTGAGCAAAGACAATTAGAATTGGCGACACTATATCGCAGTTTTAAAATTAGTATATCATGTTTAGTGTAGTTAGTATGTACACCAAAGAATATGATATAACTTTGTTGGTAAAAAACGATAATGTCGGTACAAAGTTATAACAACACGCAACTCCGAATGGTAACCCACACTAATTAGACAAAACATTGTAGTTCAAATTCTGGAAAATGATGTTTTTGTTCAATTTATTAATATCCTCAAACCTCGATAGATTAATAGATTAAAAGTCAAGTCCTTTGAAGTGAATATTCGACCATCTAAACTCACTTTCTGGTGAATGGGGCTGACACGGAGATCGGCATTGGAATTATAACATATATGGCTCTCAAGGGCCTACACATTACAGTACATATAATGTCTTGTCAGTGCACTTGGTGTTCACATAGCACTAAGTAACACTTTAATTGACTCTCCAGCTACTCAGGGAAACAGGAAAACCAATATATTGACGTTAGATGAAGTCCTGATTAAAATAAAAAACCACAAGATGTCAAGTTTCCTGACATGAAAGACATGAAACTCTTCACCCTGCATGCAATTCCAGCACAAAAAACTTGAATCTTTGAGAGGAATACGCCTCTGCAAATAGCACAGGATTTTCATTACTTGGTACAACATGATTCACAGAGGCAGAGTTTTCCAACACTAATGTGAAACTCTGCTCTTCAATGACAGTTTCTATTTTAGCATCATGTACTACATGCAGTAGACCGTGACCGCCTCAGTCTGCACACATGAACACCCGCACAAACTGTTATTTGATGAGATTCTTTTCTGACCCAAATTCATGAGGTATAGGTCAATGAACTCTGGTGCAATTATACCATTTAGTCAAATACAATCAATGTGAGTCCAGGAATATTATCAGAAGTTCCACTTACCGGATACTCAAATTACAGCTGAAATTTCTCAAGAGTCAACACCTAGGATTGGAGGTGAGCTGGATCATCATGAGATGGATTTGCTGGTAACTAGGCAATGTCAAGTCCCAGGAAAGCTGAATTTGGGATTTCAGGCAGACATTGGTTTCCGAGCCAGCATTTAAATTTATACATAGCTTTGAACCTAATTCAGGGTTATTAAGGACACAATGCACCATCCACATCATGTCACAATTAGAAACTGGGACAGGAGAGCACATACCTCTTGCCGTATGTGCTTGTCACCACCAAAAAGAGGGGATCAAAAATATTGATTTTGGCAACAGACACAAACTCTTTGAGGGTAAGACTGACATGGACCTCTTTAATCTCATCAACCATTTACTCATCTACCACATAACTCTTGAATAAATTTTAGAAATACTCGATCACAAGAGGAAATCAGCAGCAGAAGTTCCCCTAATAACTGGATACCAAATTACATCTGAAATTTCTCAAGGCTCTAGGATTTAAGTTGAAATATATGATCATGAATGCAAGAACTTTTGCTGGTTATGCGATGCCAAGTCTCAAGAGATATGAATTTGGGTTTGCAGTTATGTCCCAGGCACACATTGCCGGCCCTAGAATTTCAATTTACGCATTGATCAGTTTGAAACAGCTACTGGGATACTCAAATGTGCTTGACACCAGCAAAAGCGGCGATGAAAATGATTGGTCATGTGACCTTCAACAGATTGAGGCTCTGCTCTGAGAGTAAGGCTAGCTGACATGGACCTCGTTAAACTCATCAACAAATGACTCTGGTATACAACATTGACAATAGAGAATTCTGTTGGCCTGAAGAAAAAGTGAAATTCAGCTACTTAGCCACAGGAGAAGATTATCAGAATGCCCAGTTATTACTGGCTCCACAAAATACAGCTGATGAAATTCTTCGAGACTCTAGGCTTTCAGGTCACAGATGGATGATCATGAATGGAGTTGCTGGTAGCTATGCAATGCCAAGTCTCAGGAGAGCTGAACTTGGGATTGCATCCATGATGATCCGCATTGCAGGCAGAAAGATTGCCTTCCGGAGCTAGCATTTCAATCTACACATCTGGGTTATTCATAAGTGCTTGTCACCAGCAAAAAGAATGGAACTTAAAGAATGGTTATTATTGAATTTCAACGAACTGAAACTCTACGAGAAATTGACAGTAAGCCTGACATGGACCTCTTTAAACCTATCAACCGCTGACTCCACCTCTACTCTAACCGCATTGACAAAAATCGAAGTCAAGTAATTGGGTAGTATCAAATCCTCGTACCGTGCTGTGATGAGATCATGTCATCTAGCGCTTCTTTATTCGATGCTCACAAAATGTGGCAACTAGGGCTAACTTGCCCCTGGTCGTCGTCGGGGGGGATTTGGGCCGCCATGTCAGCAGGCAGCTCCACTCCCGGCCAGCTCTTGCACAAGCACACCTGATCCTTGCTCAAAGTCTCGTAAACTCCAGGCACATGCTTCCCACATCCTGCCCATGACGTTTTCCCACACTTGCTGCATCCCACCGGGTAACACATTGTGCCACTCCTAGAAATCCCTTCCGTCCTCGCTCACAACACAAGACTCCAGCTATCCGGCCACCCAGCTAGCTGCACCTTAAGAATGGAAACCCACCTAGTCCTCCAACCGTTGTGCAATCGGCCGACTGGCTGGCTTATGAATGTCTTGAGAATTCTGATCTTGCGGTGTGCACAACATTGTGGTTTGTTGTTAGGGTAGGGCACAAGCAGCAGGTGTCTCGGAGCCGAAGAGCAAAGCGTCAGAGTCAAGCAAAGTATCTATATATCCTGCAACAATGCTAAGGAAGTTGAGATAGAAGATAGATACTAAGAAAGACAAGGTGAAGAAGGTGGGGAGGATGCTTCCTGATGCAGCATCAACAAGTTCGCTTCGGCTTCGCACATATATAAAATGTAACTCGGTGGAAGAAGTGAGATCCATTTCCAACAGTGAACGCTGCATTTATAGATCCGCACAACCACAATATTATTTTGTGATCCCGCCTGAAGTTGGCATTCCATCATTCCTGCTAAAGTTGCATCACCCAGGACTCCGGAAGGACGGAATAAGGTAACTTCAGGTACATAAAGGCTAATGTGGACACCTCCAGCTCCAAGGAATCATCTGCTGATGGGTCCAAGCGATAGAAGCTTGAGCAGGTTAGCAAATTGCGAATCAGGACCAAAGAATTTGAAATCGGAGTTGAGGAAGATGTCGATCTAGGCTTCATAATCGAAGATTCTCTATTTTTCCAATGTGGTTTTACAGGGAGGTGAACTCTTTTATCGTTCCATGTTGTGTAAGTGGACAAGATACTTAGCGTAATATTCTACATGGTTCATTTGCTAATGGAAACCAAGTTTAATGCCAATATTGGTTGTGTCCTGTTTCTAAAGTGATAACATGTAAGATTAGATGTTGTTGATTTGTTTTTTCATTATAGGATACCCATAATACAAGTTGGTCAGCACCTCACAGTCATGTGTTGCCTCCTAATTGGCCCACCTCGGGCACAACAGTCAAGAGTGTCAAAGGTAGGTGGATAGCACTCTTAATTATGAAGATGGCGGGTGTAGTTTGGCTTTTGCGAAGGTGACTAACCCAAATATCATCAAGGCGGCGATTCAATCAACATGTATTACTCACCCACCAAATTAAAGCGACTATACTGCCAATTAGGAGCCAAAAATAGGTGTTTGATTAAGGAAACTAACCGAATTAGCCTTATCTACCTTAGATCTGCAACGAATGGGAAGAAATTTGAGCCAACTTGGTCGCTATCCTCACCTTCTTTTTTAATCGTCAAACGGTAATTCATTGGAATGCTTCAGTTATTCCTTGTATTGTTAATTACAATAGTAAGTTTTCCAATAGAGGAGTCGGTTCATTTCCTAGAGTTTTGATTTTAAATTGACAATTTGGGAGAATGAAATGGTTAATACGTAACTAGCAGCCGTTTCTTCCCGTTCATTCAAGGTAAGTGGCCCTATTCATCGTGGGAAGAACACTTCTTGCTCTACAAACAGTTTTGACCATTGGATTAGATCAGGAATCGTCTCATCTAGTTAGTGATTGCGAATCATAGAAATTTGGCATTTCAAATTTCAAAATTAGGGATTGGATGCAAATGTTGTATGAAGTCAAAGTGAAGATTCTCCTTAATCTATCACATAGGCCCCCTCCTTATTGTGTTAACTACTTATTGAATGTAGAACGATGTTTAGATTTTGAGTGCCCATATAGTCACTCTCATAGGGGCACACTGTTTTTTCTGAGTGTCCATTCTAAACCTCAAGCATAACCATATAGTATCACTCGAATATAAGAAGTGTCTAATTATGAAGAATGACCAAGAAAGGTCCACAGTGGAGAGGTTTGTCGAGAATCACCCCTACTTTGAACTAGTAGCCGGGAATTGCATCATCCAGTTAGCCATTGCAATTTGCAACGCACTATGATTCATAAAGTGATCTCTGGAAAAGGTCCTTTACGAGGTCAAAAACTCAAAACAAATCTAAAATTACCCATTACGTTCACTTTGGGTACATGTGTCAGAGTATCATTATTGGACATTGTACTAAACTCAACATGTGCCTATTATGGGCTTGCTAGGAGTCTCCAAGTTCAGCGACCACGCACAGTGTTCAAGTTTGAACTGTGCACATGCATTTCGTTGTGAAGGGCTTCAAAATAATCACACTTCACAAAAAGCAAACTTTCAAACTCTTTGGCAACACTTCACAAAAAGAAAACTTGATGTTGGCCGTTTTGTATTGAATATGAAAACAATATGATGTCTCACTAAATTGAAGAAGTACATGCAATAAAATGATGCACTAAACTTGTTTAGATTCCCTATATAATGCACTCAATCATCATCCAACTCCAAAGGCAACGTCCTCTTGTTTTTGGTCGATTTCCAAGTGTTAAAATTTCTAGCCCAATCCATGTTTTCCATCGGAAGACCGCATAATGACACCCGCATCAATGCATCCAATGTTTCACATTTCAATCAACTTCTACGATCACCTTATCACCGAGTTCCGTTTAGAAGCTCCATGTTCACATATAGTTGTGCTTGCCAAGCCGAAGTTGTAGTCAGTCTTGAGTTAAACTTGCAGAGTTGAAATTACAGGAGGTATTGGAATTTGGAAGTGTCTGCTAGAGTGCCAAGATTGGAGTCCGGCTATGATTCTATTTGCGAATTGCAACCACTGTATTTTGTGACCAGCAGTTTTTGGAGAGGCCTTCACTGTGACCGGCGGAAACTTTGCATAACACAATTTTGTGAAGTGCTCCCCCCCCCCCAAAAAAAAAAAAAGACAAAAACTTCTTTGATAGCCAAAATGGCATTTGGCAAGTGTTGAAGACTTCGATATTGAACAATGCACACCACCCACCCACCCCCTTTATGGGAGTGCGCATCTCCCTTCCACAATCACCCCGCTCCGGGTTGAGCTCATGGTGTAAGTGTAGGGTGTTGTTTTGAAGGGGGCAAAATGTTGAGGGAGGTTGCGGAGTGGGAGGGTTACAATCATTGAATGGAAGTTGTCTTGTGGGAGGTTTGGGCATTGAGAGAATTGAAGGGAGCGGGTAGGCTTGTGAGGGAGGTTGCAAAGTGGAGTTGACGGGATTTTGCAAAGCGGGAGGCAACATTGAAGTTGCGATCTACACATGTGAATCCTCACCTTCCGACATCTTCTTAAATACTTGTGATGTTGTTGCCCATTTGTAGATGTAGATTGAGCATGAGGTTTGAGTGTGTTAAGCCTCCCCGCCTGGAGGGTTGGCCATTTATTTTTGGAGTTTAGTCATGAGAATTACATCACCATGTGTTGATTTATGTTGTATATGTGCCAATAGTAAATTTCTATAATCTTGGTGTCACACATCCTACTTCACTTCATATAGGTAAAGGCATGCTAAACTTCTCCATGCTTGTGTTTTAAGATTTAATGTTGTGTGAGTGATGCAAAGATTGGACTATTTTTGGTTAGGCATAGCGTTGATTAGGTGTGATATCTACATTTGCAGGTGCTTCAAAGCCATGTATATTGCAATTTCTTCGTAAAATTTGGTCTTTACCTGACATTTAAGTATATTAGGACAAACCACTTATCCAAAATTGATGTGAACTTTTGGGGACAAAACATTAAATGGTAATAACAAAAGCAATAATACGACAAGCACAACTTCAAATGTTTGTATTCCATGTTTGCCAACCATCATATTTGTGTAGTTTTGCGATCTAGTGTACATCATAATGGCGGGTGGAATTGTCCGAAATTGATGCATAAATCCAAATATACTTAAATCCTAGTTCTTTGCACACAAGAGTTGATAGTGTTCAACTATTCATAGTGCATGTGATCAGTAGTGACATTTAGGGTTATATGCATTGCTGATTTTGCAAGGAGTAGGGATTATAGTGGTGGGTTTAGAGATTTTAGGCCATTATCAATGTTTATCAACTCCAAGTGAACCTCTTCCTAAGCTTATGAACTATAAGGTGTGTGGATTTTTACTGTGTTACACAATTGTGTTGTGTGTGTAAATATCATATAAGATATTATCCTCCATGTGTAGCTTTCACACTCCATGTTCTATTGCATTAGTATTAGCATTTGATTCTATTGGACTACCGCACCACCTTGACCACAACCATTGCTCACTCGTATTAATCATTCGTGTCATATCTCGTTTCCAACTTCCTTGACCATGGTTAGGCATAAGGCATATGTTCATACCGCGTGTTCATTGAGCTCTACATAATCTCACGTGTTCATTTGAGCACATAGTCCAACCTCATTATAAGACATGCATTATTGGTGTTTGTTCTTAAGACTGCAAGTCTTGTCATGTCCAATCAAATATAGGGGATTTGATTTATAAAAGCAACCCCCGTACCTTATTACAATCCTCGCTTGACTCAATTTTCTCAAAATTTAGGCCACCTGAGTCTACGGTCGACTTGGATCAGAGTTACAATCATCTACTCTACAATATCCTGTACATGCTTTCAAGTGGCAATAACAATATCTTGCACTATCACCTATTTTCAAAAGGTAGACTTCTATGCCTAGTGATGATCCACATGATCCCCTGGTCTTCATACACAATGCACGGGAAAACCCGACATCTTCATTGTTGTGTCTAATTAGTGTGGGTTACAATCCGGACTTACATGTCGCTATAACTTTTTTGCCAACAATTATTTTTTACCAACTAAAATATATCATATTTTTCAATGTGCATACTAACTACTTATGTTATTTGGCTAAAAAAATAGTACTCTCGGTAAAATGTTATAGCAATACATAACTCCAAAAGCTCACCCACATTAATTAGACAAAACAATGTAGTTACAGATGAACCAGTTGAGTTTGTGAAATAACGGATTCAAATTTAGCTAAATCGCCACTCCATTGAAAAGAATTTTCAAAATGTTCTTCAATTTAATAAAGAAAATCCAAAAGATGTCAACATTCAACCAGTTGGTCTTGGAAACAGTAGGATTTGGACTGATTATACCCAAAATGCTTCCTACATAGCTTATAGTACAATTGAGCCCTAGACTTTTCCAAATACCACTTCATATACATAGTGCACTAAAACGGGTCAGTAGTGTGGCTAACACTAAGTTTTTTGGACTTCCATTCTCCGGGGGGGGGGGGTAGTCATTGGTTGGAGTAGCAATATACGTGCGAACAAATGATAGGGTATTTAAAAACCATGGGGGCAAAAAATTATAATTGGACTTAAGAGTAATATAGGGTATCAAAAATGGCACTGGACATCTTCAAAGTACTATAGGGTATGGAATAATAGGTAATTTGGAATTATAAGTAATGCAAGCCATTTTTATATTAACCCAAAGTAGAAATTTACATAATGATAGCATGTGAAAAAAAAAATTGAAAGTAATACCCCCCTATAAAATAATGGTTGTTCGCACCTATATCCTAAACTTTTTAACACACTGGCCCCCCCCCCCCGAGCTTCCATTAATATCAGTAATACTAATTTTTATTGTGATAAGTACATGTAATATTGGAGTGTACCCAAAGTAATACATTTGAAACAATTGATAATTTTTGAATACTGTCATTCTAGTCTAATATTTAGCATGCCATCAACTAGACAAATGTTTTTGCTACCATCGACTTTGGAGACTTTATAAGTCATGACAGCGTGATGAAAACATGTTTGTTCTCTCCTTTTACAATCAAAATCACTCATTGTCCATTGCTTATGTTGTGGAGGACCTCTCTTTGACAGTTTTGGGGTGCAAGCATGGTGAAGTGGACCAAACAAGTGCTTCAGTATCCTAAAACTATAATTTTTTTGGTCAAACGCCCAAAAGTAGTAGTAAAATATAAATAAAATTGAACTTTTTTTTTGCACGTCACCCTCTATAAGTGTGTTAAGTGTTTGAATATAAAAATATCAAGATGAGATCTTAAAAAATTCACAGAAAGTAATGTTCAAAAGCCAATGGCTAAATATGGTTTTAGATGTATGTTTCATGACCTTAAATGTTTTGAAATTGGAATATTTCCTCACATTTCTTGAGGGAATAAAAAAAAGTAGAGAAATCACCACTTTAATGAAAAAAATTTAGTTTAGAGAAAAGTTAGACAATTACTTCTCAATATTACCTACTTGCACACCACTTGCAATGTCTTCTAAAACATGTCTGTGTATATATATGTTTATGATTGTTTTTATCACAAAATGAAAATTTAGTATATAGTTTCGAATCACTTCCACTTAGCCTTTGTAGGGATCAAGAGTTGTCCACTTACTATGCTTGCATCCCTTAAACGGATACATCATGTCATATTCACCCAACAAATGTCCTCAAAGAGAGACCCTCTTACTCATACCGATGAGCAATGACAAAATTTGCTTATTTCATTGATGACATAAAGTCAGAGTTGGCTTATGCTCTTTCTAATGAACTTCAAAGTGCTCACTTGTTCAAGTTCCAACTACCATTTGGGGCATGTGTAATACATGTATAATTCAACTTTTTAGAATGATTAAATTACATATTATAATAAATCTTTGATTTGACTTGGAACTCCAATGCTTTTAGATGGTCACTTTACCTTGAGTGTCTTCACTAGAAGAATTTCTTCAATCAACAACTGTATTTAATACTCTAATACATGTAATAAAGGACAAGAATGACTATAAAAATGTTAGTTATTATGGACAAGTTGTAACGGACATATAGTGATTGTGGACATGACATGGCTTCCACGTCAACTTCATCCAAATCGGACACACGTGAGAGACATTTGCCACGTGGCTCCGACGTGGTAGCCACCTCATGACTAGGCATACATGATGGCATCCTTGTCACCATCTATGTGGCAGGGCCTTTGAGGATGTGGCATTCCTATTTTGGCATGTGAGTGTGTGCCACGTGTCATTATGTCATAGTTACATGTGGCGAAACCATTCGAGTCGCATAATGCCACGTGTGAAAATGCGTAGTGATTGTCTAGTTGAATGTATGTGTTTATTTGCCACGTAGGATACGCGTGACGGTCATGCCGTGAATTGCATGCCACGTCATCTTTGGTGATTAGGCCATGTCCCACTCGGAGATGCTGCCACGTACATGCCAATAGTGCCATGTGGACTTCGTTATAGTCATATACTAGTCGTTGATTATAGTCATATAGTACTATTTGATTATAGTCATAGCTTACTTATTGATTGTGGTCATAGAGTAGTCATTGATCCCAGTCATAGAGTAGTCATTGATTGCAGACATAAAGCGGTCATTGGGTACAGTCATAAAGTTGTCGTTGATTACAGTCATATAGTCCTCGTTCATTACATGCATACAGTAGTCATTCAAGAGTCATAGAACAGTAATTGATTGTTATATATTATTGGTTCCATGTCACATGTCAAATAATCACACGTCATTGAAAAAATCACCATGTGTGAACGTTGATAGTCATCAGGGCGTGTTCATTCAACAACTCAAACTTCAGGCAATTCATGCCTGACTACATTGATTCAAAAATAGGGTACATTCATACATTCACTAATCCGCTTTCGATGTCATATGTGCAATAAAGCGTGGTTCGACACTTACAACAAGTGCCACCTGACTGTTCATTTGGCAGTCCTAGCCCCTTCAGTGTAGTACCTTCTAAACATGTTTGCTATGCCTACATTTTCCTAAGCCTTCAAATACTTCTGGCTCCATAAGACACTGCCTCCTATCACATCACCTACAACGAATTGATCTCCTTCTGCATGTGGATGCATGAGAGGGGCATCACCTACTTGTACTTGTGTAACGTCAACCTTGTAGAACGAGTGGGGAATTGGCTTGAAATGAAATTTATCTACCCCCCACACACCACTAACAGTTCCAAATGCCACTATCTGCCGCGGACTCTTGAAATTCATCAAGTGCACAACTTCGCCAATAGTAAACTGCCCCAGCCCAACATCCGCAACACGCAACATGTCAAGGGGCATGGAAATTATGCAACAAAAACAAATTCAAGCTTTGGAACCTATACATCAATCAAATTGTAGTTGAGTACTTACCCGGTGCACATTGGGTCCTTCATTCAATGCGGCGTCAAGTGCTTTCACCGTCCTTGTTCGAAGCTCCTTCCCTTGATTTACCTGCACACAATCCAACATATGAAGCCCATTAGTGAATTCAATGTCAACATAGGCAAGGGGACATTGCAAAGTGTGAACCAGTAGTTCACAGCTCCCCTAACCTGACAACGGAGGATGTCCCGACAATATTGTGTCTGCAAGTTTCATCTTTGAGCTCCTCGTTGTCCTCCCACCCGCGTGTACATTTCGCGAATGATCCCCAATTGCCTGCTTGGTATTAGGCAACACACTACCATGTGTGTGAACATCAAGACTATCACCTAGGCCTTTCAGAATAGGCCACAAACCAAATCTCAGGTAATTGTTATCATCTGCAAGCTTTGTGATGTCCTCCACATAGAAGGGGGGCGGGATAATGACGTTCGCATCTCGATTGCAGTCCACCATAGCTCGGTGGTGGTCGATGATCACTGTGTTCCCCTCATTCCATTCTGGCCACATCCCCCACACTTTGGACAGTGGTTTTCTCCACTTTGACACCCCACTCTTCCCACTATCTGCCTCACATTCCTTTGCTGACCATATGAACACAGGTTTGTGGCTACCCAAGCCACTAAACTTCCGCAACATCGAGGCCACAACATCTTCCATGTTTGTTGTGCTCTTGATTCCCCAAAATGCAACTCTAAAATTTCTGAAGCACTTGTCTATGAATTCAACAAGCCATGGCCTAAACACCATCCGTCGTGTCGAGGACCGCGTAGTCACACGGATAGATGTGTTAGGATTAGGCTCCGTCAATAGACTGCAATCTAACAGCGTGCCATGGACATTAAAAATCAATAATTTTACTGGAACTTGGGTACCAATTCTCTCGATGTCACTGCTCACCTGCTCTCGTGGATGAGCCTCTTGACTGCCACTACCACCTACTCTGTTAGGGGAATGGTGAGGCTTTTTCCTCCTTGGTTTAGTAGGAGTGGCTCTCTTCCCTGGTGACAATGGCGGAGCCATGTCCACATTCCCACTTCGAATGCACCTACCTTCTCCATTGCCAGACCCTCCACTCCCACCCTCCACCGCCAATGCAATCGCAGTCCCACCATCAGCACTTCCCTCTATCAAGGTAGCAATTCCTGCACCCTTTGCACAAACATCAACCCCATCCTCCCCATTACCACCTTGGCTAGGAGTAGGGTCCCCAACCGCTGCGCCTCCACCTTCCATGAGTGCACCTGCAAGGATCTCAACTACCTCTGTTCCACCTACCTTGCTAGCGCCTACCTCGCTAGCAAGCTCCGGGCTCCTACCACCCCCCATCACACCCTCCCCATTCAACTTGGCCACATTAGTGGGAGCTTCAGACTCAATCACCTTAGTGACTGGGTTTAGGGTGGTGTCACCTGCACTACCATCCCATGAATTCAACATGGGTTCTGAACTAGGCATATGGGAGTTAGTATATTGGGGTGTGGCTGACTTGGGCTTGCATACAGTCACTGGGTTCCCTAGTTTCTCCATCATGATGGTGAACATTGATGAAAGGTTATTGAGGACCACGGTGTTTTGTTGAGAAGTGTGCAAAACTTCGGATAACTGCTGCTTGAAGTCATTTTGTTGGCTCTCAACTACACTCAACCGTGTTGACATCCTCCCAGAAACACCTTGCTGCACACATACCCACCAAAGAGGAGAAGGGTTTCAAAACAACAGACTTCATGAAGACGTTGACCTCATGATGGCAGCATGGACCCAACATAAACACGGACATCACAGCAGTATGCTAGCGGCATTAATCCAATATAAACACATGCAAAGATTGCTGTTCCTACATTACTAAGTGATAAACACATCGATCCACTGAAATATGTTAGTAAGATGTTGCAACATAAACCTTTTATGCCACCTAATGTAAACCCAGAAAGTATGACTGTAAACTTACTACAAGAAAAGAGAGCAATATGACTGCGATGTTACTACATAAATCCAGCATTATGACTATGAACTTACTGCATGGCCCCAGGGAGTGACTCAACATGGAACCTTATGCTACTTTAATGGACAATGACTGCAAGTTTACTTCATAAACCCAAGCTCAAACCCAGCCTGCACCCATCATTATTGCAGCAGTTCACAGTGGAATGCATCATGACAGATATTGCTCGAACACTTAAATCACTAAAATCACCCAAAAATTACTCTCACAAAAGTCCAACATAAACACAGCGATGCACTGAAATATGTTAGTAAGATGTTGCAACATAAACCTAGGCTGAGCATGCCACCTAATGGAAACCCACCAAGTATGACTGTATGCTTACTACAAGAAGAGAGCAATATGACTGCGACGTGAGTACATAAAGCCAACATTATGACCAACCACTTACTGCATGGCCCCAGCAAGTGACTCAACATGGAACCCTTGCAGGTGATCTACATGAACCCAAGACAGCAAACTTAGTTGAATAGAGCCTCATTACTTACAGATGTACAAGCTCCAGTCTGCTCAGACTCTTGTAGCTCTTCCGCGATTTCAGTAATCCCTGGGCTCCTTTGCCTCTTTTTTCGCTGTCATAGCAATGCAGCGGAGCACCATTAGTTCAATTATGATATAATAAACATGTGAAATGGCTTACAAGATATGGAGTTTCTGCATTACTTACCAATTGAGCTTATTTTCCAGCCTTTCCAGTCCTCCCAACATTCGACATGTTCTTCACTTGCTGCCTTGCTTTCGCCATCAACTGCGCCTTTTGTTCTGTCTCGGGCGCCGACCAATATTCACATAAACGTGCCCATTGATCCGGTTCAATGAAAACCGGGCATTGTTTTTTGCCGAACATAAACCAACCTTTCATTTTGGCCCTCTCAGTTTTCATTTGTCTTTTGACTGCATCTTTGAAGCCACCATCTGATAGCCTATGTCCCAAGTACTCAAACTCATTGTCTATGGCAGACCTCAGCTTCTCCACGGAGCTAGGATGCTGGAACTTCCACTTTAGCACGCTTACATCCAAAATACGAGGAACGAGGCTGCGGAGCGCCTCATCAAAGGCATTTTTGCCTTCACAGCCGCCATCTATGCCACCACCGGCTTTCACTCTCAGTGTGTAAGGTTTTTGGCCTCCAGAGCGCCGCAAGTCCACATTTGATTCTGCCTCCTTCCTATTGGCTCTCCGTGTCGCTCTTGCTTCACTCTCTGCCTTTACCTTAGACTGGTTTTCAAGGTGTTCCGGCAGTTCGGGCGGGGGAATCCAGTGGCTAGGGTATGGTTGGCCCCATGGCCCCAGATGGCTAGGGTATGGTGGGCCCCATGGGCCCATGCCCCCATGTTGCTGTTGCATCCACGGAGGCTGCATCCAATTGGGGGGCCATTGATTCTGAGGTTCCCTTGATCCCTTGTTTCCTTGTTTCGCTGCAACCTAACCACAACCACAACAAAGGCTTTGTTAAGGGTATATAATTGTGTATATAATGGTTGAATCTAAAATATGGCTTTAGGCACTTAGCTCTAGACACAGAAAACTGCATACGTAGTTCACAAGTAGGGTAAAAGTAGTATGGCGGAAGTCAGATTGGGTATACTAATACTACAAACTTATTGCAGAGCAACTGCAAAATAACTGCAAACTAACTGCAAACTAACTGCATAATTACTGCAATCTAACTGCAATCTAACTGCAAACTAACTGCAAAATTACTGCAACAGTAGTGCAGACCCTTAACACGTACCTTTTTCTGTGGAGACTTCAAAATTTGTCTAGCTCGTTTTCGCTTTGTAGCACTGGAGCCAGCCAAACCATGAGTGCCTTCGTGTACAGACTCGGAGTCCTCAGAGCAGTCTGCACCATGGAAAAAAAATGAGGGGTTAACTACAATGCTTGGGAATCCGAGGAACCATTCCTGAATCAAACTTTGGGCCAGGTATGCGTTCACTTCAATTATTTATCCTACAGGTTTACAGTGGGAGTTACTCCGATCTGACATTAGGGAAAAAAAGCCCAAGAAGCGAGCAGGAGAAGAAAAAGATGGGGGGATGAAATCTGCAAAGCCATGAGTAACCGGTTGGACTTGCAAACACACTGATCTCAACATATTATGCATCAAATCGAACCCAAACACACCCCCAACCTCAAGAACCGAAATTTAACAGGTGTTGTTTCTTCTAGAAAAACAATTAGTCCAACCTATGATGTGGGAGAACCAGCAGTTAATTATGGATGAACCGAAGGATGTCTACAGCTTTCCCAATGTGTTGTAGTTTGGCAACCCCATACTCCAAATCTAGATTATGATAGTACATCACCTAAATAACCACAGGAATTGGCTTAGGTATAGTTCAAATAAGACAAGTGTTCGCTTCTGTTTGATGACAGTTTTCTGAAGTATTGACACTTAATTCTCCAGATTATGAAGCAACATAAAACTTGCATAATGATGAATGAGTGCCCTCAGATGTATTACACTAATAAGGCAAACCCCTAACCACTAATAAAATGGAAATAGAATATAGGCAAGGTTTAAACGCAGCAAAAGCCAACCCAACGTTTTTTTCTTCCTAAAATGGATTCATAAAGTCAAGTGTTGCAATCTACATCTAAAACAGATTAGACACCAGCAACAGAGGGTCCACGAAACAATTACTCTTTCATTTTGATCACCCTAGAGAAGAACCCTGTGAGGTATGCATCAACTCCGTACAGACACAGAGCTTGGAAGTCGAGACTCTTTTGAGGGCAGCTCATCCGAAACAGGCTCACTTGTTTTGGATTCCATTACAGACACTACAAAAAGCTGGGGACACAAGCAGAGAGTTCGAAATTCATGTCTTTTAATCTGAAATATACCGAAAATGTTCTTTAAACCGAGCAATGAAGCAAGTGACCGCAAGTAAGCAAGGAAGCAAGTATGCAAGCAAGCAAGTATGGAAGCACGCAAGTAAGCATGCAAGCAGGTAAGAAACCAAGTGTGCACACGACTAGTATCAAGGGAACCCTTCAACAAAGACTAAACCCTAGACTTTGGATTAAACCCTAGACTTTGGATTAAACCCTAGACCAGTATGCATACGAAGTAAGTAAGTAAACAAGTAAGCAAGCAAGTGAGCATTCAAGTAAGCAAGCTAGTAAGTAAGCAAGCAGGCAAGTAAGATGACAACCCCAACATAACCCTAAACCCCAACAAAATCCACGCCAAGGCAAGAGAGATGGAGTGAGAGACTTACCTGGGACGTACTCGTCCTCGGTCTTGGACTCGTCCGCTTCCTCGGCGCGCGGCATTTCGGACTGGCCACCCCCCTGCGAGTTTTTTGCAACACAAGTCCTGTTGCTCCTGCGCGGGGGTTTGAGTGGGTTTGGAGCGGGTTCGCGGCGTACTTTGGGGTGCTGTGCGTCGCAGCAATCACGCCTGCCACCCAACAAAATGCTTTAACCGATGTACACTAAACCCTACCGATCCACACAGTGGGATGCACACCGGACGTCTTCAGGCGAGCAAGTGCGCGGAGAGAACTCACAGGGTTGGAGACTGACGTGAGTTCTGGGCGTTCTCGACGTGTGGGAGAGAGACCCAGTCTCAACCGTCCACGTGTGATGGCCCTACCCATCACACGTCAGCAGGGACCTCAAACCCATCAGACGTGGCTCTGAACAATTACTAAAATTCAACTTAATGGACCAAATCACTAAAAAATAACTCTCAGCAAGTCAGCAGTAAGTTTGTGTTATTTTGACCGCACTGCGACTATGTACGTACGTAAAGGGCATGATGGCGTGAATTTGAATAGTTAACCTAGATACTATAACAGTTCGGCACCAGTTCTATGTGAGTCCGAGACAACAAAGGCTACGGATGCTGGAGGAAAAAAACACTTCGTGTATAGCGGCAAACCCGGTGCTGAGAGGATGCTAGGTCGGGGAGGCAAATGTACTCTTATGCAGGAAGCCTTCAAGAGTTTACATCAGTGAGCACTAGTAAGTAAGCAACAGTTGGCAGAAGAGAGCTGATGTGCGCTCATGTTACCATTTTACTCTACAACCGAAGGATGACCGACTCTGCCCAAAAAGTTACCGAACTCTACTGTTCAGTATCCTGCTTTGTTGCTGCAGTACTTGCTCAACCCCAAATACAAAATGAACTACCATAAAGAAAGTAAAGGACTTACAGTGCTGTGGCTGCAGTCTGCACTGGCTTCAGAAACTCCTGTAATGCGGCTACACGTCTGTCGCGGGCGAGCTCGTAGTCTCCTTTGAGAGCGGCATCAGCTTGGACTACGCCAAAGGTATGACTACTCTCCCCCCTGTTTGCTCCTTCATTGTTACGTGTTTTTAAAGGGGACTGCACAGAATTCAAGCTGTGCTCCGGAACATCCCCTGAACCACCCATGGAGTTGTTGAATGCTCGCTTCCCCTGACACTACCCTCGCTCTGATTCCACGGCCCCTCTCAATCTGCAACACCCTCTCAAATTTTTTACCCTTTCAATCTTGTTACCCTCTCAAGTTTTTTACCGCGGCCCCCAACAGATTCTTAACGCCTCCCCCAACAGATTTTTACCGCGGCCCCCAACAGATTATCACCTCGGCGCTCAGCTTGTTATTGCTTCGGCAGTCACCCAATTCCCCGGCTCTCTCCTACCCGCTACCATCTGACGCTCCTGTGTCTACCACCCCACCTCCCTAAACAATACATACACAATACGGCCGGATTTGATCGCCGAATGGTCACGGGTTCAGAAACCTTGTTTATGTCGTTTCTATCTGAGGCGTACCTAGACTATGTTGTAGCATTAGGGATTAGGGTCCATTTCAACGGCACTAAAAACCCTAGCATATACGCCAACGACTATGGAATGACTGTATTCGTGTCCACGTAAGAAAAAAATATGACTGTGGTATTACTATATTTTGGTCCACCTAAACACTAAAATGACTTTGGAATGACTGCATTTCTGTACACGTGGGACACAAAACAAGTAAACAACAACTTCAGCTCAAGACAGGAAGGAGTATGTTACAACTTCATTCTTACTCTGGAACTTCATTATTACTCTGGAACCCTGGTATGAAGCTGTGTGAGCAATCTTGTATTTGAGCTAAACCCTAGTACGAAATCTCAAGTTTAGGGCCACTGAAAGGTCATGGATCTCATATCTCAAAATACGAGTGACCAGAATATCATGTTAAGTCAGTGTTGATGCATGCACTTGAGGGTTTAGTATGTTTTCAACGCTAACCGAACATCTAATTTCCAGCCTTTTAAGTCTAGTTTCTATCAAACGTAGAAACAAAAGATTGTAAGGTGCAAGTGGATGCCTCATAGTTATTCAAAGAGTCCTAACCTGGGATATTGCTTTTTTAAAATTGAAGATACACGCAGTTACACAGTTCGATGCTTTGAAGAAGGTGGGAATCGCTACGTGGTATTTAAACATTCATCATGTGCATCTACTTTTTTGCAAAATTGAAGAAACACAGTCATAACATTATTAAGCTTCAGAAATTGTTCACGGGGGATTGAAGAATGAAAGGCACCGCGATGCAGGTCATGTTAGAGAATATTGTGAAATTCTAGGGTCTAATCGGAGAAGTTGTGAAGGCTTTTTAAGTCTTATCCTAAGCCCTTAAATAACGGGGTGAGGAACAATAGGAGCTTGTTACTTGACTTTGAAGAGACAAATTGAAACTCTTCTTTGCTTCTTGGACCAAGGGTCCTTTGTTCATTGTGCTGATAAAATGAAGGGAAAGGTAAAATATCTCAAGTATTGAAACTGTACTTGACAGATTCTTTGACATAGTGGTGGGGCGAAGACTATTTATGTGGCGTTGCAAGCCAGGTGAGAGCTCTATATCATCATATGTGTCTGCAATAACCTCCTCAGAACAGAGGAAATGGCATGATAGCAGCACTAAGTATGCACTGCCTTCTGCATGGGTGGCTGTTGGTTTCAATTCTGGGGAGTGTCGACTGCTGGACTACAGAAGTGGAAATCTGGTGGTAAACTGGCGTGCCCATGATGCCTCCATCACCAAGGTACTCCTTCATAATTCCAAAACCATAGGTGCTATGATAGCTCACGTCAAATCCAAGGAGCTTCGTCAGCATCTAAGATTGAGCGATAATGTACAGTATGTTCTATATAGAATCCTTTAAAGTATGTGGTGCAAAAAGATTGTTATATTTCAGTCATGGGGCTCACAGGGAGTTAAAGTGATTCTGCACCCTTGTCATTAATCACTGAAGCACTAGATACACTTATATTCTTCATTTCAGTTGAGTTGCAGCAGACTGTTTTGGTTGCTTTGAAATGACTTCTCCAATTTGTGGGTATGCAGCTGGATGTGCTGGATGAAAATTATTTGGTGTCCAGCTCTATTGACAGGACACTCAGCCTTTGGGACCTACAAAGGTACCATCCTCTGCAATTGCCTTATCTTGTCTACGGCCAGGGTTTCAGGGTTCGCAGGTTTAGGGTTCCTACTAAACCCATGTTTTCCAACTGCCCTTTTGACATTTTGAGGTCAATACAGGAAGTGGTGTGCACATCTACAAATTCACACTATGTCAGCTTGAATTATTTTAATGATCACAAAGGATTAATGAGTCAGAAGTTGGTGGTATTATATTTTGGACAAGCATCTCAGAAGCTTCTTGCAGCCGAGATTGTTGGCACCATGTTGCATATGTGTGTTCTTGCAGATCCATGGTTTCAGTGTTGACGTTGCATGAGTTTGAGATATTGGCTTGAAAATCTCTATGTGGTTTTAGTATTGGTGAACACTTTGAGTGGGTGTGGACAAATCGGCTTGCAACTAATCTCCCCCAAGGACATGCCTTTAGGTTTTCACATGGCTGGGTAAAATATTGTTTTTGACTCGAACACTCTCACTATCATTGGGTGAACTATAGAGTGGTAAGGTGCACCAAAACAAATGCCAGGCAGTTCACCCATCTGAGTCCTATTTCAGCCTTAGAGTTCTTAACTTTAGATTTTCATGGGATGGATAAGAGGTTAAAGCACCTTGCACATCATGTATATCTATTACATGGGGTTGGGAAATGAGTTTGCTGAAATTTGGTGTCTGTGCAGGTGACTTCTAGAAAAGATCAAGGACAGTACTGGTTTGACAAGAGTCGCCCTTACCAATTCGTCCCTATGAAGGCTTTTGCGGAAGCATATCCTAAGTTTCACGTGGGAGAGCGACTCAGTGAAGAGCTTGCCACTCCCTTTGACAAATTGAAAAGCCACCCGGCTGCTCTTCTGAGTGAGCGCTATGCTCTGAGTAACTGGGAATTCACATTCTGCGAGACCAGTAGGGCCCTTATCTTGTCTTCAACCTATTCCCTTCAAAGTGCGTAAGAGACCGGAACATCCCTTCCAGTTGCTCACTAATGGTAACATGCATGTTTGAAATAGGCATGTTTGGAATGACTATATTGTGTTCAGCCCTAAACCCTAAAATGACTTAGGAATTACTTTATAGTATGGACACGTGGGACACAAAAAGAGTAAACAAGAACTATATGTCAGGAGAGGAAGGAGTTTGTTGCAACTACATTATTACTGTGGAACTCAATTAGGATGTGAGAACACACACATTGCACTGTAAACACTCCACACACAGAGCACTGTAAACAGCTGCGGAATCCACTTACCCGTGAAATAAGTGAAACCTACAGTGCACTTAGGTAGGTATGAATTTGGATTATCAGGCATTTGGTCAATAGCATATCACGTACACTATCCTAACACTCAGTGTTGATGGCTGGCAATGGAAATTGTGTATGTGCTTCGGAACTTAGAATGGAGCAAAGGAGACTACCTGTTCGCGATAAGAGGAGGCAACAGCTGCGAGATGATAGGCTATGGAAGAGGGAGCAGCAGAGGGCAATATTCTACAACCTGAAACGCATACGTTGTCCATGTTCCAAGTGCAAGGGCCGTGTGCAGTGCTCACTGGAGAAGGTGAAGGAGCACCTCATCCAATATGGCAGAGAACCCACTTTTAGACTATGGAGAGGCCCAGGTGACAGGGATTCGTCTGATGAGGAATGGGAGGAAGAGCTGAAGTCAACGCGCGTGACACATGAAGATGGGAGAATGGACGTTGGCATCGAAGTGCGTTCAATGGTGGAGGATGTATTCCAGGAAAATGACCAGCCACAACGTCCTCTGGAAGAAACAATGGAGGACATCGTAATGGACGCATTTACTGTGGTTGATGGCCTACAAGAGGGTGCATGTGACTCGGGTGATTCAGACGATGAGGAACCCATGGGAGACCTAGGCAATGAGGATGACAAAGAGGATGCACCACATGAATTGGAGGAGGCAATCCAGGAACTATACGATGGAGCTAAGTCATCGGTTTTAGCGGCCACGATTTTGATCATGACCTTGTGCACAATCCACGGAGTCAGCAACAAATTCGCCGATCAAGTATTCGCTCTTTTCCGCCTACACCTTCTTCCTGGGGATAACAGACTACCCAAGAATTACCATGCGGCAAAATCATTGATTCGACGGTTGGGGCTAAATTACAAGACTATTCACGCATGTGTGGGCGGTTGTGTGTTGTTTAGAGGACCTCTTGAAAATGTTGTCCGTTGTCCTAAGTGCAATGCTCCACGGTATAAAGACGAGGGCCAACATAAAAGACCTTGGAAAGTCCTTAGACATTTCCCTTTGATTCCTAGACTAAAACGCATGTTTCGAACACCGGTCATATCGGAACTCATGACATGGCATTCAAAAAACAGGAGCTCGGATGGGATGGTTAGACATCCATGTGATTCCAAGGCATGGAACCATGTGCATGACAATGTGGATGCCACATTTGGACAGGACCCCCGAAATGTACACATGGGACTTGCAGCTGATGGTGTTAATCCTTTCAAGCTTCAACGCTCTACTTGGTCAACATGGCCAGTGATGTTGCTTAACTATAACATTCCACCGTGGCTGACAACCAAGAAATTTTTTATCATGCTAGCCCTGCTTATTCCTGGAAAACAATCTGTTACTGGCCAATTTTTTGACGTGTATTTGGCCCCTCTAGTTGAAGAATTGCAACAGTTATGGAGAGGGGTGTTAGCTTATGACATCTCGAAAGAGGTTGGGTTTCGGACTTTCAATTTGAGGGCAATACTTTTGTGGACAATCCATGATTTTCCAGGGTATGGAACAGTAGCAGGCGTTGCACACCAAGGCTATGTTGCATGCCCAGTTTGTGGGCCAGATTTTAGGGGGGAACATTCCATTGAGCTTGGGAAACAGACTTACACGGACACAAGAAGATGGCTTCCACCTGATGACCCATGG
This sequence comes from Polytrichum commune, assembly GCA_950295325.1. NCBI lineage: Eukaryota > Viridiplantae > Streptophyta > Polytrichopsida > Polytrichales > Polytrichaceae > Polytrichum > Polytrichum commune. Next base: position 47,085,404 of record OX485807.1, read on the forward strand.
AGATCTAGTAGAATGAAGGATCACTTTAACGGCCGCGCGGAAGAACGAGGACCTCCTAGAGTCGTCACAGCAGAAGAGCAAGAACTAAGGGGTTTGCAATACCAGGATTGGCTCAGAAAGGGGAACAGAGAAGGCAGTGACGGAGATCCATCAAAAATACATGGAGTGAAGAGGAGAAGCATTCTGAACGATTTGCCATACTGGAAGGTATTGTCTGACGCATTTTTTTTTGAATTATCTGCACCCTAAACCAGCAAGTACTGCAATGCAAGCCCAGAGACGCACTTGAATCCATATTGTCGCAGAATGTTCCCGGTTCAGAGTCCACTGCATCCATTGATGTTTACGCTGTACTTTACAATGATGTAATGTTAGGATCTTGAAAATGACTGTGGAGTGACTGTATTTATGTCCACCTGGACCCTTAAACGACTAAGAAATGACTACCTTTTTGTGCACGTTGTCAACAGAATGACAAAACTTCAACTACAACTGAAGAGTGTATGTTTTGACTGCAATTTCAATCTCTTAAACTTAAATGTTTGTGGTGTTTATCTAAACCAGGACCTCCTTATTCGATACACACTGGATGTTATGCATTGCGAACAAAATCTGTCGAAGAACATACTGAAGACTGTTACGGGGCATAAGGACACTGTGAAAGTTAGACGCGATCTGCAACGTAGGGGAATCAGGAGACACCTTTGGCTAACCAACAACCCAAAAAAAGCTGGAAAAATGTTAAAACCTGCAGCCCCTTATGTACTGACTAGCGAGGAGTTTGACATATTTGCCAACACTATTGAGTCTCTGAAAGCACCTGCAGGCCACATATCCAACATGGCTCAATACATACGGAAGAAGAACTTTGGGGGATTGAAGTCGCATGATTACCATGTACTCATGCATCAAATCTTACCGTTAGGCTTAAGGGGTTTGTTGTCACCAGGACCTAGAATGGCAGTGATGAGGATCTCGAAGGTATTTCGGAGAATTTGTAGCAAAGTGTGGAATCCAATTGAGTTTCAGGGGCTTCGACTTGACGTTGCTCGGAGCATGGCACTCTTAGAGATGCACTTCCCTCCGTCGTTTTTTGATATTATGACTCACTTGGTGTATCACCTTGTGGAGGAACTGGATTTGTGTGGACCTGTTTCTACAAGATGGATGTACCCTGTTGAGAGGTACATGAAAACATTGAAACACTATGTGCGGAACATGGCAAGACCAGAGGCCTCCATGGCAGAGGGATATGTGAAGGATGAATGCCTTGGGTTCATCACCGAATACCTGCAGAGGTTTGAGGTTGTCGACCGACGAGTGTGGGACGCAGATGAAGAATACGGAGATGCAGAGGAGGTTCTGGAGGGGGCAGGCTCAAGTTATGTCATGACTTCTCCATTGAGAGAACTTGCTCATCAATATGTCTTAACAAACATATCACTCTTGGAACCCTGGCATCGGTGAGCAGACTGTTCAATAGTCGCTGTGTAGTTATTTTTCAGTGAATCATGACTGTAGCAGGACTTCATCATCGTCCTCATTCATTAGTGGAGGTTCAATGACTGTAATATGACAAGTATATGACACCTGTGAGTCACATACTAATGTATCCATGCTGTGTTCAGGCAATGGAGGGATGCACATGATGCAAATGGCAACATCGAACCATTTGATGTTTGGGTTAAAAAAGCAGTGCACACCCATCCACACGATCCCAACAACGGGGACGACATGGACAGGATTTTGTTGTGTAGCAGGCCATCCCAAAAAGCAACACGGTACACGAGGATGCGTGCATTTGGGAACCACTTTCGAGTGGAAGATTCACAATCCGCATTGTTGCAAACATACGACAGTGGAATTGCTTCTATATTTGAAGTACCCACTGTTGACTCTCAATCTGAAGTATCCCTAAACTATGTGGGAGTGCTCCAAGATATATTGAAGTTGGATTATGGTCCATTGCGAACTCCAGTAATTCTTTTTCGGTGCGAGTGGTTAAAAAGAGAAGATAATCGTGGGAATCCAACTTATGTACGGGACGATGCCGGATTTATGGTGGTGAATTCTCGGCACAAAGTACCCAAGATGTTGGACCCGTTCATTTTCCCAAGTCAAGCTACACAAGTTTTTTTCTCCAATGATTTCAGAAAACCCGGGTGGAAGGTAGTATTGCGAAAGGAAGCACGGTCAAGGAGGGAAGAACAAGACACATCGGATGTTTTCATAACAACTAGCTTAGAATATCAAGGCATGAGTGCTCCAGAGCATGTCCCCCCACCTCCAAGAATTGTCTCTCTAGTAGGGGCCATTGAATTATCAGACAAAGATAATTTGTTGGCAGTCGCCAAGTTTTAAGTTGACATTATATTTTGTATGAGAAAATATAGTTTCTGTATTCTAATTCTCAACAATGACTTAGAATTTACAGTAGGCAAGTATGACTACACTATGAGTCCAATGTGTCCAAACTATGACGTCATTGCGACAACACTATTGCTAATGCTAACCTTGATTACGTGACATGGCATATAAGAATGTACAAGCACTCAATAATGACTAAATTTTCACTTCGGTTGGGATAGCAAATTGTTGTGTAGATGCAATGTTTACGCTCATTGTTGACGTGGCAAGGTTATTGATGATGTACACAATAGTCATGTATGTATGAACGATTAAAACATACAGGATCTCAAATGCTACAAATGATATTCACAGTCTCCATAAGTCCTCCCTAAACTTTAATTAATACGATCCAGAATCCTATTTCAAGACTAGCCCAATTAATTAGACACGTTAAATATTATTTAATTATAGCACATTCATATTTTTACTAGTAGTATGCTCAAAAAGTTTCGTGCCATTTGGAGGTCGTTGGCATAGAAGGAATGGATTAAACCACAGTTAAAATAAAAGTATTTTGCAATCTGGTAGCATGTTTAATAATGACTTGTCAAAGTATGTAAAAATTCCATGCCACATGTACAAGAATAACATGAAAACGAGACGGAAACAACTAGTATTGGGTATAGAGTGCAGGGGTGTATGCCACCTCAACTTACGAAACATCTATAAGTCATTGACGTTACCAAAGTAGTCATTAATATGACACGTCATTATTACTGTCATTGTTGCTCCTATGAAATTTCCCTATTTTCCACATCATTCTATAGCCCTAAATGCCACGTCAGAAAAGAATGTTAATACAAAGTTATAGTGCATCCTCGTCGGTGAATGACTACAAAAGAATGACTTATGAATAACTAGGTCATGATCCCATATCCACGTCATACACGAGTGGATGGAGTGGATGATATATGGTGGACAGAAAATGACTATGTGTGAGGTCTTCAACAGAGTTCGTCGTTGAGTCAGTTGAATGACTTCAAAATGACAACCATGCTACACACGTCACCACAGGTGAACCAGATATGCGCCGTAGTCGTTTAACAAGTGGTTTAGGACAAGTAGTCATTGATACCATGGTCGGAATGGACAAGGATTCTTCTAGTGCTTGCATTTGAGTTTGTATGAGGTAATATCATCATGAAACATGATACCATTATTATCATTATTATTTTTTTATCATTAATGATATTGATGATATTGATGATATTATTATTATGTTATTGATTCTTCAAAATGAATATGTAAAGGATAATTTTCACTGCCCCTCCCCCAAGTACATGTCAGTATTCGAATTAAAAACTTATAAATAGTCTCAATATCCAAATTTCAATAAACATAAATTCTAAAATACAAATAATAAATTCTAAATAAATATACCAATTTATGTGGCTTTTGTTTTCCGCTACCTAGTAAATCATCTATTGTCGTCAATAGTTGAGTGGAGCATTTTGGAGCCTTCAATATATGATTAAAAGACTTGGAACATGCCGTCATTCCTCATAAAGCCTCAAAAAGCAAATGCCATAACCATAAGCAAGATAATTTGTTTGGTTTGTTGCCAAGTGGCAAGTACACCTTGACCTCCCTAGTATCACGCATGTGGCAACCACTATGCATGTGATAATAAGGAGGTTTGTAGTATTAACTTGGAAGCATGAAACCAGAGAATTAGTGTAGCATGTGACAATACATAATGACACAAAATCAACATTGCAGTAAGAACAATAATGACAATAAAGACAATAATGACAACATGGTGCGTGTGAGCGTGTGGTGTGAATTCTTGGGTGGATTAATTGAATGTCAAAACCCATAATATATGCGAGGAATTGCGACAACATGGAGGGAGATCTAAACTAAGCACATCTATTCCCTAGGGTTTCGGGATAAAAGAGGGAAGTGACATCATGTATGGTCATATTATGGAAGGTGACATTGTGGAGGGTGATATTAAGGAGGTTAGGGTGTACACTCTAACAAGAAGATTGTGCATCTAGAAAATTGTACAAGTGTCATGGTGAAAATGCACTTGTGTTGCGCAAATTGCGCATAGGCTACTTCAAGTAGCTGCTATAATTTTCCCTACGAGACTACTTCAAGTAGATGCTATGATTCTCCCTACGAGACTACTAGGGCCGTAAAGGAGGAGGCTGTAACGACTCAGTGCAGTCTACTAGGACAAGCGGAGGACTAGCAGTTACTTACACTGAAGGTTCGGCCTGCGAGAAAATGGGTGTGGAGTTTCCTTTTTCATGTAAAATGGTCACTATTTCAAGTCAAGGTTCGGGATATTTTTGAGCTCAACCAGCTAAAATCCGTCCCTTCACAACTTTTACCGGTTCTTTCAGGATTTGACCGGTTGCAAACTTGTTACCATTAACTTGGACCGGCCAATATCCTATATTCGTTTTCAAGTGCCGGCTGATTTCCTCTTCATTGTAATGACAGCCGGCCAGAAACTTGGGCATTGATAAGTAAGCCAGTTTTCCAATGTAGCAAAATTATATTTACAAACAACATACACCATTCAACAACAACGTCCAAAGAACATACCAACATACAACAATAATATGTAATGATATCAACATCCAACAATAATGATCAACAATTTATTCATAGCAGGAGTTGAACCTGAAATAACCCATCAACCGGTTGATGGCCGTGGATTTACTCTTCTATCATACCTAGGTTTGAAAACCTCATATTAGATTTGAGGCCACAACATGATAAAAGAGTAACCTAACATATCATACTATATACAAAAATGAAAATTCATCAACTGTTAGAGTCAAAATCAGCAGTTTCATCTTCACGTTCAAGAGGAAAACGTCATGAAAGGAATCTCTGTGGATGTGAAAACAACCATCTAAACTTTGTAGAGTTCCTCCATAAAGCAATGGCTTCCATTTGTACGTTATCAAGATCACCACGAAGATCTTCCATGGACACAGATAGATAGATAGAAACTCCGGTCCCTGGGGCAGGGGCCGGCGTGAATAAAGTGTCCGTTCGTAAAAATCCATGGACACACTCATAATACATTCTAAACGCTAGCCGTCAACAATGAAATGCAATAATGAAGCAAAAGCTTCGCTTGTCCGCCATTCACCAAATCATTACAAGCCTACAACAAACACATAACCTAAACCTTAGAACCAAATGATATCTGGCCCTAGATGAATCAAACCAGATGAAATCCGCCTATTTCACGATTCATCCGGAAAAAAATCCTCCTGCTCAAAATGGTTGCCGGTTATAATCTGTTTTTTTTAATTTTAAAAACATCGGTTTCACATCCTCCACTTTCCCAATTCAACTGGACTTTTCATAAAACCAACCGGCCACCATTACACTAAATACCGGTTCTCCCTAGACATTGTTTCAAGTTTGCCTTCATGAATTGGACTACAGCTCATGAGTTGCCATTTCCAATTGCATAACATTATTAAGCAGTTCATGTGGGCTCCGAGGATATAACCATGGGATGCCGTAGCTTTGGATTTGCACTAGTTGTGGCATCCCATGGTTATGCTCTCGGGCTTTAGATGAACGAACGCACATTGTTTAATAATGTTATGTGCCAATCCGCTTCTCACAAAGTGTATAAAATTGTCCACTTTTCCCTGTGGACGTGGAATCGAAATTCAAACAATATTGTTAGAAGATTACTACTATCAACACACGTAGTTTCATTGATGACTTGGAGTCGGCGATGGTTTATGGCCTTTGTGATGAACAACAAAGCAGTCAAGCATTAAAGTTTCAAGCACCGTTTATGGAATGTTCTGTACACATACATTTCAGTTTTTAGATGTTCTATACACAAACGCTTCAAATTTTACACGTTGTGTAGATGTATATTTTTATGCACCACATTTGACCTGAAGAGGAGGTCAAATTTAGTGTGCATGCAAGAAAGAGAAGAAAAAATGTCACTTGTGGTTAGTTGCCATAATGACTCCCAAGTATTTGGGCACCACAATTCTTGGATGCTTGAGAATGGAAGGTGGTTGTGTGCACAAATATAAATGAGCAATCAATCTTCTTCAAGAGGACTTCTCCTTTGGACTAGCTAGTGCAATCATAATTTTGCACTTTAGCCATGTGGCCGGAGAATACAAGTTCACTTTTGTCATGACATAGATCCCTTGTTTTTAGTTTAATATCTTTGTCATGGGAGAGCGGTACTAGTGCAGCAGTGCTAATGACTAAGGGACTCAATAAATTGGAACCTTGTCCTACTAGCAACAGCCATAGAAGAATTTAGAAACCATGTTAATTATATCTTATAAGAAGACTTGCTTGTGTCTCCAACCCCTTCTCAGTTGCAAGGATTGCCTTCATTTGATCTACCAAGTCTTGGGGCAATGAGTATCAATGAGTCAAGAAACCATCATCAAGTTTGTATCTCCTCTCGATTATTGAGTTGAACACGTTGATAAAACTAGAGTATGGTGTCATCAAAGTGAGGGTTAAGCATTAATTTCAATATCAAGTTGTGAAAATTGACAATTTTTGCAATCTCAAATTTCATTTGGTGACTAAGCCTACGTTTGTGTGTCCAAGAAAAATTAAATCCAATTGCAAATTGCAATATAATTTTCAATACTCCCTCTCTATATTATCAATTTGTGAATCCATATGTCTCAGTTTGTGCAACCACAAGAAAGATAGTGGTTGGATGTTTTGGAGCCAAAGCATGATAAAGTCAACAAGAAAAGTGGTATGCATTTCCACTGTGATACAATTTTCATATATAGTACGGGAAGCAAGCTCAAATCTATGCAAGGGCAAACCCCTAACCACTAATAAAATGGAAATAGAATATTGGTAGGGCTATATGATTGATTGCACACTTTACCACACACAACAAAAGCCAACCCAACGATTTTTTCCCCAGAAGTGACCCTTTTGTCAAAGCTGCTAGTATGAAAGGCAACTGCTTGGAATAAAGCCTTAACAAAATTGTCGTGTAGCACGACGGAATGTCATTTCGAGACCATGGAGCCCTCCAATGGGGTTGAACCAAACATAGTACAAAATGTGTGCCTCATTAGTATTATGGAGATACGTATAAAATAGATCCTAAACTAGGTGATGGATTTGAGCTAAAACGTGCTTCATTTCAAAATTTATTATGATTGGCGTGTATAGTTCAAGTATTTGGTAAGATCATATTGTATGTTAATGCGCCCCTAATTTTGAAGCAAAATATATTTTCTTAAGGTGGTACTTCACCTCACTTTCCGAAAACGGACAATTATGGAAGTATATTCTACAAACTTAAGGATCTACTTCTATCATTTATGAATGTAAATCGTGTAGTTTGCAAATAAGTATATGAAAACATCATGACCCACCTTATTAGTAATTTTAATATGAATCAATATTATTGTTTTGAGTTATATAACTAGGAAATGTGGCTACTTGCGCCTCTAAACTGATAGGGTACAACTTCGGTTCACTTTACCATGCTTTGGCCCTTTGATGTTTTGTTAGTAGACATGTTAGTATATAGAATCGAAGATACTCATTTGCTTGAGATAAAGGAGGAGGCCCTAGATATTACATTTTATAATGTATCTTTCATTTTGACTTGAAACCCCAACACTTTTAAATGGTTGTTTCACCCCTATTTTTTTTTCATTTGAGTTCAAACATAGTAATATCACAAAACATGATATTTTATTAGTTTTATGTGAATGATTCCTCAAAATGCCCCCCCCTCAAAAATACATGTCAATATTCAAATAAACAACTTATAAACGGTCTCAATTTTCAAACTTGAATCACTACATAATTGAAAATACAAATCATAAATTCTCATAAATATACCAAGTCATCATTGATGGGTGGAGCATTGCAGAGCAGCCCATAATATGCATTACTATGTAACAATGCAACCATTACTTTGTAACATCACTAGTAGGAAGGGGGGTCCCTTTGACATGTGGCCCATGACATGAAAAACTTTCATGTTGGAGTTTTGAGCTCCGTGACATATTTCTTGCATGTGTGGGAGTTATGTCACTTTCATGTCATGCAAAAGGTCCATGAAGGAATGTTCTATCTTTATTGAATTTTATAGATCTTCTAGGTAGATCTAGACCTAGATGTGAGTCATCTTCTTCATTAATTATTAAGGTAGGAGAGAGGCAATTAGCACATACAAGTGTATCTTTCATTCATCCAACATTAAAGCATTGTAATAATAGATTATAAATAATAACTCTATATATTTCACAATAAATAGTAGATAATATATTATAAACATTAAATTAATATTAATAGACCATAAATAGTAAATAAGATACTTTAAAGAGTAACTAATAAACATTAAACATTATAAATAGATAATAATAATAGATGGTAAATAGTAAATGATATACTATAAAAGTAATTATAATAGAAGACCGTAGATAATATATAATAATATATAAACACTAAAGAATAGATAGTATATAGTAAATAATGGCAGAAAATAATACATGGTAGGCAATAAAAAATAAATAGTAGATAGTAAATATTAAACAATAAATATTAGACAATAAATATCAAACAGTAAATATTAGACAGTAGATAGTAAAGGAAGGTAGTAAATTATATACAATAAATAGGATGTCGTGTAAACTAAGATCGTTAAATACAACAGATCGAGTGTCGTTGTCAACATCAATTAGCAAAATAAAATAGCAAACTAAAATACTAAACAACCACCTCTTCAAGATGAGAGTTTCTCTCTCCAAGCTTAAGAAACTAAAATGTCTCCTTACAAAGCTTAAGAAACTCTAAAATTCACACACAAGAGTCAAGCTATCTCTCACTCCACGAAGGGAGAATCCAAGAGTGCAAGTGGTGGAGAAAGAATGCAAAGGCTTTACTCATAATCTACTACACTATAGCCATGAGAAAGCAACAACAAGCTCTCTCTCTCTCTCAAAACACACTCACAAGACTTGACTTGACAACAATGGCAAGTCAAGAGGCCTTCCTCTCCATACAACCCCAATCCTATGTGGAGTTCATCCATGGAGTGGATGAACAACTAACTAGGACTCCCAATGGAGTCCATTACTCATCCCAACACACATGGACTCCTAATGGAGTCCATTTACTCCTAAATTGACGTAACTTAGCCCCCGATGTCACCTCACGTGACAGCTGTCGTGTAAACTAAGATCGTTAAACACAACAGATCGAGTGTCGTTGTCAACATCAATTAGCAAAATAAAATAGCAAACTAAAATACTAAACAACCACCTCTTCAAGTGCCCCCACTAGCAGATAAGGAGCCCCTCCAATCGGCTAGGAACAAACACACTCATCGGTAGAGTTGTTGAACATGATGAAGTTGTTGCTACATTTATACATATTTAATTGGGTAGTAGTAATCGAAGGAATTAAACTCGTGATTGACAAGTAATCCAAGAACTGTAGGCTAGGTGCAATGTGAGCCCCATCCTTAATCGCCTTCAACAATTAATGTTGAATTCTTGGATAACTCTTTCAATGTGGTCTTAATCCCATAAAATTTCCAACCAACTAAATAAAAACTTCACCACTAAAACATGTGGTAAACATCCACAAAATTCTCAATCATGACCATTAACGGCCACAGAATGAGAGGCTTTCCGACAACGAGGACAAACCTAATTGCCAGAATGAAGAGTAAAAAGGGGAGGTGTCAAACATGCCATGTGCCATCCACATTGACATTGGTCGCACAATAACATTGTTGCAGCTCCTTTCTTCTCTCCACAAACATAACAAGGCAGACCCTGTGGTACAACCGCCAACTCGGGATGCACAGAGCCGTCGATGGGAAGGTGACATGGAGCACAATTCTTTGAATGCTCACGACATTCCCGTCCATCCTTGCCTTCAAGCAATAATATACCACTTGGCAAGACATCTTTTACCCGCAAAATCGTGCGCCCAGCCTTGACATTCAATGTCGTAGGCGCCTCCCGTTGCAAGTAAATATAATCCCCCTTGGAAAATCTACGAACCTGAGGTCGATAAGCTCCACTGCGGATCCGGGCATACCGTAATGTATCACGATGTTGAGCAATATTTAAGTTCTCCATAGCCATAGGCATGGCCTTTTGAAAGAACGCTGCTCGGTCATGAAGACATTGAGCCCAAACATCTGGATCATCCAAGTTTACCACGGGAGCCAATTTCTCTCGCACCGAGCTAGGTAAAATTGGTTCCCATCCATACAAGAGTTGGTAAGGACTATAGGATGCCGAAGATGCTTGGCTGCTGAAACGATAACCCATTGCTATCCATGGTAACATCAAGTCCCAATCGCGATGGTTGCCATGAAGCAATCCATACTTCCGCAAACCGCGCTTAACCGTCTGAACAACTCGTTCAGCTAAGCCATCTGCCTCAGGGTGATCTCTGGAAGTTGTCCGATGATCAATCAAAGCCTTGGTACACAAAGCTTCGAAAGATCCAAGAAATTCTCTCCCTTGATCCGTCAACACCTCTGTAGGTGCTCCAAACCGTGCCAAAACTCGATCAAGAAATGCCATAGCCGCCAATTCTGAGGAATTTTGGGGAAGAGCCACGAGTTCAATCCACTTACTAAAATGCTCCACCATCACAAGCACATACTTGGAGCCACGTGGAGTGATAGTAGGCGGTCCGGCAAAATCCAAAGACCAACGATATCCCAAGCCCATAATAGGTAAAGGCTGAAGTTGAGGTGACAAAGTATTAAAACTTGACTTGACCCGGTCACATACTTCACACCTAGAAACATAAGTGGCAACCTGTTGATACATACCAGTCCACCAATATTGGTTGCGCAACATAGAGTGTGTCCTTCGCACTCCAAAATGTCCAAGTTCCTCGTGCACTTGGAGCACTAAAAAAACTCTTTGATCTGGCCTTGGAACGATGGGCCTTATTCCGTTCGGCCACACACGAAATAACAAGCCGTTTGCCCAACGAAACCTTGTTATTCGATGGCTAACTCTATCTCGCTCCATAGCAGATAGTCCAAGAGGAAATATCCCTTGTTGAAGTTTGTGCAAGACCGCCTGGTCGTCCCACACATCACTAACAACGAGAGATTTATCAACCTCCTCATTTTGTTCTTCCACAAGGATCTCAGCAGCCAATCCCGATATCATTGTGAGATATGTGGCAGCATGCCAACCCGGCACTGCCTCACGATCATAATCTCCATGCCACCTGGCTCCAGTTAAATCCTCATCTGAAGGACTTGGATTGCGAGACAATCCGTCTGCATCCAAGTTGGCAATTTCTGCTCGGTGAACAACTTCAAAATCATATTCCTGAAGTAACAATGCCCATCTAGCAAGTTTCCCGGTGAGCTTATCTGATTCCATAAGCCATTTTAAAGGCTGATGATCAGTCACCAAAGTAAACTTTTGCCCATACAAATAAAGTCGAAAATGTGCAATGGCCCAAACGGCCGCCAAGGCCTCGCCTTCATAAGAAGAATAATTAGATTCAGCACTATTATTGCTTCTAGATGCATAAGCCACCACATATTCCTTTCCCTCTTCATCTTTCTGTGTCAATACCGCTCCCAATCTCACTTCACTCCAATCCGTGTGCAATTGAAAAGCTCTAGATACATCCGGGCGTCGAAGCACTGGCGCTGAACCGAGCCTCTGCTTCAATGTATCAAATGCCTGTTGTTGTTCCCGACTCCAAATCCATGGTTGGTCTTTCCCCGTGAGAATGGTAAGAGGTTTGGCAATCAAACTAAAGTTTTTGACAAACCTCCTATAATAATTTGCCAATCCTAGAAATGCACGAAGCCGTGGTACATCACTAGATGCGGGAATTTTGTGCAAAGCATCCACCTTCGCCTGCTGCACACCAAGACCGCCAAGAACAATCATGTGGCCTAAATAGGGCAATTGATCATGGAAAAACTTACATTTTCCATGATGTAAACGGAGTCCCCACCGTTGAAATCGTTCAAATACCGCTTGCAAATGTCTCACATGATCCTGTGGACTATTACTAAAGATGACAACATCATCAATGTAACATCTAGCAAACGGCAAACCAGCCAATAACTGGTCCATCACCCGTTGAAATTCAGCTGGTGCATTCTTGAGACCAAATGGCAGAAATTTCCAATGATAAAGTTGATCATTGCCATCTTTATCAATTCCCCAAAATGCAGTCTTCACCCGATCACCCAACAACAAAGGTAATTGGTGATAACCAGACCTCAAATCCAGAGTGCTGAAGATTCTAGAAAATTCCAGTGCATCAAACAACTCCTCCGGCATCGGCATTGGATATCGATCCGACTTGGTCTTGCAGTTGACTGGACGATAATCACCACACATCCGTTTTTCCGTCCAGTTGCCAAAGATATCCTTCTTTGACGGCATAACCGTGGCACAAGCATACTCTCCATTGGAGAGTTCAATCAATTCCGCTGCCAATAACTCTTGACGTCGAGTTTGAACACCCAACCTTTCAGAGGTACTAAGTCTGTACGGCCGTCTGAAAATAGGGTGGTTGTCCTCGAGTTGAATACGAACATGTTTACCTTTATATTCTTCAAGATCATGAAGACTAAAGGCAAAACAATTACGGTAAGAGTGAATAAATGCCCGTACCTTTCGTGCTTCGGCACCAGTAAGCTTTGGCCCCACTTCAATTGGCCAATCGTCAAACTCCGTGGTTTCCTTCTTCATAGAAGGATTGCCACTTGGTGCCAGCACAACCTGTGATTGCTAGTCCGTGGAGAGGGCAACACCTTTGCCCCCATCATCTGCACTTGAATCCAAATGCGTATCATCTCCACTACAATCAGTTTGTGTAGCTAAATAGCTACCCACATATGAAGTATCACCAAGAAATAGAAGTGGAAACATTTTATGGACCTCCAACTTCCCAAACTCTTGGGCCAAAGCCGACAAAACACGTTGGGCTCGAAGATCTTCCGCAACATGAAGTTTCAAAGGAAATAATCCCTCGGTGTCATTGACCTCAATGTGATCCTTGGATTGCGGCTCCATTGCCCCCTGACCATTGTTCTCTGCCCTCAGAGTAAGCAATTGGTCATCCATACATTGTTGAGCAGCAAGACAAATTCCAATTATCCACACAATGCTATTAAGATCCATAGCTTGCCCCAATAGGAAACGTCTCTGACCTTCCTGAAGCCCATGAGCAGCCGTGGTACCTGTAAGAAAACCCATGGCGCGTTGCCGCTCATCTGCCGTAGGTTCCTCATAAGTTTGGGATTTTGAATCCCAAACCATGCCAGGTCCACGAGATCGAAATGCAAAAGACTGTGGATATGTCACAAAAGTAGGTAGTGCACCTCTCGGAATGCCCACCTTGTTAATTAATGCAAATGGCAAGGTGTCATCCTTGGTAACTGCCAAGGAAACACGATGATCATCTAAAATATCATCCACCTTGCGATCCATAAGGCGGGGAATGCGGGCAATCGCCGCTGAAAGCACCCGAGGTGATACCAAGTTGGTCCAAAACCAACGAGGCCGATGAGCAAAGGATCCCAAAGATGCAGCATCCAGAAATGTTGGAGTACCCAGAATTTAGTTAATGTACTCACCATTCTTCACCACTTTGTGCCGGGTATCACCCAATAATGGTACATTTTCGAAAATGTACCCTGGCGGAGTTGATTGGTGGGTAAACCACCATTGCGTCAATCGCATCAAATCCGCAAACAAACTAGACCTAGGATCATCCAATCCCTGGCCAGTTCCTGCCCGCGAATGGCCTTGACAAGGCCATCCTGCAATAATCAAATCCACGTGGCCCAACCTTCTCAAATCCTCATCACTAATCATAGTGACATCTTGAGGAAGTTGACCACAACATCCATGAATGGCAGAGGCTGACAATTGTGCGGGGTATCTCAACAACAATTGTTGGATGTGATGTCGGACGGCTCTGTTGGCTGCATACCCATTGTCCACATGAATATATCGCCAAACTGTAATTCCAGCTTCCAACACTGCCGCCAAACCTGTGCCAATGCCTCCAAAGATCTCCACAAGGACAATACCTTCAGGTGATGGTTGCCAACGAATGGGTTGAGCAAAAGAAAATGAGGATGAAGTTGGAGGTGCCTCTCCAAGCTCCAAATCCGCTACAATGTGTCGACAATGGTCGGATAACTCCTTAGGAGTTCGCCATGGTCGAGGTGGATCCTTGAAATGTCGAGCAGGAATTTGAAAAGATGATAAAAATTGTTGTTCTGCCGCATTACAAGTGTAGTCCATTGTTTCCTCCAATAAAACTGCAGCACAAGACAAATCGGCAACTGAACCGCTGCAACCAAACATTGCCTCTGCAACCATAGTCATAGCAGTGGCTGCAAATGTGACGGGAATAAATACCTTCCTGCTATCTCCAGTGGACCATCCCGGTCTAATCCATGCCTCTTCCGTCCAATTATCCAAACCAAAGCCAAGTGGGTAAAGAGCTTGCTGACCAACAAGTATATCATAGTTGGTAGCATTAGTAACAACACACTTCATTGACAAATGGGTGTAAGTAGGCCCTGCCCCCACATGAAAAATCAAGCGTAGAGGTGCCTTGGTGTAACCTGTTGCACGTTCAGTGCCCCCTACTGAAGTCACAATAGTGAATGGATAAGGATCCAAGCTTGCTGGCGTCAATCCAAGACTGTCAGCAAGTCCTTTGCCAATCATAACCGGTTGAGCACCGGAATCCATCATAACTCTCAGTGGTGTAGCACAGATAGTGAGCATATCCGTGCGTGAAACGACAAACAAAGATTTGTCGTTCATCAGCCGTACAACTCCAGGTTGCAAATTATGCCGTTTGCGAGCAGGCCTTGCAAAAATGTCTGCAAGATATGCCGCTCCCGACGCATAATTCGAAAATGATGTATCCACTGCTGAAATTGATGCTGGAGGAATATCAGTTTGCTTACCAAAAGCAATGATCGCCGCATCCGCAAGACTCGCTCGCAAATTGGCTAAGTCCTCCACCTCCTCAGCCACAGGTACGTCAACCACAGCTTGGGATACTTGAAGGGATGGCAAATCCGCCTTATCTTCTAACATTCTCCCAGCTAAATGAAAAACTGCAGCAGGCTTGAAATCCGAAGCCATAAATTCCGAACCCGAGAAAATTGGCATATGGAGAATTTTATATGCCAATGCCTGCGTAACATCCTTCGAGATGGAATCTCCATCTCTCAAAGGTACAGGGTTTTTAGCCCCAACAACAGTGGTGTCTACCAATCCAAATGAAAGAGGTAAACGTACTTGACCAATTTGATCAGCTGGTCCGGTATGGCGAGGATGTAGCACCTCGTTGCTACCACCACTCGTGGAAGCCACCGCATCTGCCAATGTTTGTGAGCGAGTAGAAGCCGCCGCCACCACCTCTCCAGCTGCTCCAAACATATACATGTCCGAACCCGAGGTGCCACCACCCACATGCGGCTCAGAAATTTGAGCAAAAGATGCAGAAGATTTGAGCTTTTGCTCAAGCTCTGCCACCTTAGCCTCAAGACTCTTCTCCCTTGGAGACTTTCCAGTGACATAACTGGCAGGCCGCATCTCAGGATGAAGTTGGAAACAATGATCCACATTATGATTAGTGCCACCACAATGGTTACATTTCAATTGTCTCTTCTTAGAATTGTCCCCTGCTTTTACTGGTTCCATCTTTTGTTTTAATTTTCCCAAAGGCTGAGTTTTCTTCTTCTTAGGACAATTGGGATCATTCTTCGAATGACCAGCTTCTCCACAACCCCAACAATGCAAAATCTTTTGCTCCTTGACGGGTTGAGTCTCAGCTAAACTACTAGTAGCTGTGACAATTCTTCTTGGTTTCGGACTCTCTGTCATCCAAGATACCATATCCGTGGCATCATGTTGGCAAAGAGCCCGATCACATCTCTCAACCACGTCAAACGCTTGTGCAAGCGTAGCTCGGCCCTCGTAGTCGAGGATAATCCGAGGTGATGCCAACTCAAGTAGCCGCTTGTCAATCTTAGACAAAAAGATTTTAACAAGCTGACTCTCAGCAAAAACACCTCCCGACTCCACAGCAAATCGCGCGAGTCGCGTATACATGGTCCGTGGAGTATCATCCTTCTCTTGGCGGAAATCCTGGATGCGCTGCATCTGGTCTTGCCGAAACCCACCATACTCCACTTCCAAATGTGTGACAAATTCAATAAGGGGATTAAACGGAGGTGGTGGACCAACAATCGTCAATGCTGCCTGTGTAGCACGTGCCACCCGTGAAAGGGTTGCCGTGCTACTGCTAGCCACCATTGGCCCAAGTGCCAGTTCCGTGTCCTTAGACTCCGCCGGCGATTCCTCCTCCTTTAAGGTGGGTGGAGCTAAGGTAGCAACCGCCCCATCCTTAAGGGCTGAAATGAGCTCAACCCGAGCCTCCCAATACTGCTCCACCTCCCGAAGTTGTCGCTGATGACCCTCTGTCCAGCATTCATAAGTTTGGAGTGCCTCATACTCCAAATGTTGAGGCAGAAGTTCAAAGGCATACCAATCATTGAAATTGGAAGACCTTTGGCGTTTCTCCTTAATCCAGGTACGAAACCGGAGTTTCCAATCGGACAAGGAAATGCCCCCAGCTCGACCTGAAAACCGATCACGCACTGAATTGTGGCGATCGTCCTCCATTTCGTCGAACGTGCCGACACTCCAAATCCGAAGCCTACAACACTATATTCGTTATTTGGAGACTTTTTGTTAATTTTGAGACTATTTAAGGACGTGGCTTTCACATTTATAGGAATGAAAACACTAAAAATATGCTATGTTCCCAATTTTGGAAACAAATAAGAGACTCAAATGCATGGAACTACACATTAACAATAAGAAAATGGGATATATGAAAACATTTGCATATGGAAAATCAATATCATATTTATTGAATAGGGGTTGAAGTACAAAATGCAAGTGGAATATCCAATATTAGGCGAAAGTCCTAGAAACATAATTCCACAACTACATGTATGTTAATATAGCCTATACGTTCGGATCATGATTACGACTCACTACTTTTGCTTTTGCAATACTATTATTAGCATTTACGGCCGTTTCACGTTCCTTTGCTTTCATGGCCTCCATGGCTCTAAAGATCTCGGGTCCGCGGCTGTAACCTTGTTTATTTGTTGACCCCGAATATGCGCCATTTGCCCATATTTGCCGACCCCCTTCCGAATAAGTGGAATACGAATGCGTTTGGGAAACCGAACGTCTTGCACTCTTCCGTAGGGCCAAACAACGATCAGACTCGCAAGAAGCTGTCTTCAGTGTTCGCCTATCCAATGACGAAGTCGATGATGCCCGGCCCACATTCGTGTACATTGGGGTCTGAACAATGACCATAAATATATATAATGAAGTGGGTTAGTATAAGTGGTTACAAGTTACGGATGGAAGTCCGAAAAACCCAAGAAGTTGAAATGCACTAATACACGGAAATCATCAAGGAAAAACTTGAGAATGCCAATAGTTGGGCACCTTCGCCTTTGGGGCGCTGGTTAGAGCTTTTGGGACATCGACGGGTGTAGATACAAGCCCGAGAGGGACGTTCGCAAACGCCGGGACATCAATTTGGGGTTCATCCATGCAAAGGCGTCTGGTCGACCGTGGGTTACGGACGTGCTTCTCACTGCGGAGGGGAGATGGAGATGGACTTGGAGAGTAATTGAGTTTTGCAACCTTTGCAGGAGGGCTATCCACGACTCCGTCTTCAAACCCGGAGTCTTTGGAGTAATCAACAGCAGAGGCAGCATCGACGGCCGAATATTGGAATAGTGAAGGCATTGCAACGTCGCTCATACCAAGGGAAAGGGAGCCGGTGTCTGCCTGAGATGCAGACATGCCATTGACGACACTTTTGGGTGCTTGGTGAGGCAACTAAGACACAAAAATACATTACAAAGATAAGGGGAGAAATGTTAGATATTTACATGGAGAGTCCAAGTACAAACCCAAAATCATCAAAGTTTTCATATTAATTTATTGAGTCTAGCGTAGCCGTACAATCTCCTAAATTCCTCATCTTGTGGGCCTAGAGGCCTATTGCCAATTGGGTTGGAGAGCACAAAATCCGGGACACTTCCGGGGTGATAGGCAAGCCTCCTAATGTAGGGTCCTAGTTCACTCTCTAGAAAGTTGTCATTTCTATCGCTTTCCCAAGGATCCGGGAATATGCAATTGCCCGGGGGATTGAGAATACTCTTTGCCGGGCTGTCGTCAATGAGGAGTGTGTTATCCGGGGTGGGCCAACAACCGTGGGGAACCCCCTCCAACATAGGGACGCCCACCCAGAGGTTCTTCCTCAGGACCTTTAAGAATTGAGGCCCATGACCTCCTCCAACCTTGGGTACAATATTGCCACTACGGTCATAGAGGTCATCGCAGTGTTCTTGACCGAGAAGCAAGCATGGCATTGCGAGTTCTCGGAAAAGGAAACCGACGATGGCCTTCGTGTTGTCCATGAGCATAGAGCTCCAAATGATGACATGGGCGAAGCCAAGGACCTCACGAAGGAAGCTCCTCAAACCGGGGCGGGCACGTACAACCTTCTTATTTATGAGAGTATCGAAATGTCCGCCGTAATCCATGTCTTGTGGACTACGGAAGGGCCCCTTGGACGCACTATTCGAGATATGTTTGGATTGACAAAGCACCCCATTGAGGTCAAATATTATGAACGGTTTCATCATGGGCGCGCTTGGTTTTCCCGCGGGGTTGCGACATATCTCCGACGGACCCTGTGATGGAACATTCTATCTAGGTAAATGGTACTACTCAAGAAAACCAATTGACAAGCATGGATAAACTCAACACAAATTATAAGGCCAAAAATAATCCGAACCATCCAGTTGAAAAATTGGTATTAATGTAATTGGTGATATACATTTGGTGAATAATATACATTGTCGCAAAAAATATCTGTTGAAGTTAATGGAATCTATGCTAACAAAATTGTATCCACCCGCCGGGCGAAGTCGAGGATTGAACTCGATAATATACACACGCCACGAAGGAGGCAGACAAGGAAGTTTTGGACGCGCGTCCGTAACGTGGGAGGCATGCTCAAAGGTTGATTACCTCTTCAAGGGCGAGGTCCGCGCCAGCAGTGCCTCCCTCACCTGGCCCCGTCATGGGCACAGGATCCGGACGCGCGTCCGCAAAATTGTCCAGATCTTCGACCACCAACAAGGTGTCTCCAGCCGCTTGCGACCCTTGAGTATCCACGTAAGGCTGATCCTCCTCTGTGGAGTCTTGGCTGCCCCGCATATGTACATCTTCATCGCCGATGGGGGCATTGCCTTCATTGACATCTGTCTCGGCGGCACCCGCCATGTCACGTGCCGGTATCTCCTCCACTCCTGTAGGATGAGAGGAGGGCTCCTCTGGAGTGGCGACAACAAGGGGAGAGGGCGGGACAATCAACGCGGGGGCTGGATAAGCATGCTCGGGTATATACACCGCATGGCTACTAGACGGAGGCCGCATGAGAGTGGGGGGCATAGACATGACGGCATCGGGAGCTGTATAGACTACAGGGGGTCTTGCCTGCAAGCTCTGCATCAGGCTCATAAATTGTTGACTTTGGGCCAAGAACTGTTGATTTTGGGCCATGAGATCGGCGTGCCTTCGAGCAGACTCCAACCTAGCTTGCTCCATCTCAGCTTGGATGGCGGCCATCTTTTTGGCGTGCTCCTCGTTAGCTTCTCGAAGCCGTTGGTCAAGCTCTTCCTTCATTCGCCTCTCCATCTTCTCGTCCAATTCGGACACTGACATCGGCTCTTTCTTCACCTTGCCAGGTTCCGTAGGCAAGGCAGAGATGGCATTGTGAATCCTAATCTCATCCTCGTCTTCATCGGAGAGCTCCAAGACCGCGCCTTCAGGGTATTCGTTGTATGGCGTCTTGTTCCTCTTTCGTCGACTCTCACGATATAGAGAGATATCAGGCCTCAATATCAACTCCAGCACATCCCTCCCCTCCATAGGGGGTAGATCTGAATGTTGAGATCCCCCTCCAGATGAAGCGGTGCATCCGCCTTCTGCCGCAAGGTCCACATCCTTCTCGGCCATAACTCCTGGAGCACGAGATGGACCCGCAGTTGAGGGAAATCCAACTCGAGAGGTGGGAGTCCCAAAAGGTGAGAGAACAGGGGTATGAGGGACCCTTATCGGAGTGAAGTTCACGCGTGCCTCCTGCGCATCCGTGTCGTCTGTTCCCAGCAGGAAAGCACTTGGATTAATTGGGTCGCGAACAAGGCCGTGTAAAGGCTCCTGTGTGGAGGGTTGCGCTCTTGGGGAACTGGGATCTTGGTCCTCTTCAGGGTCTGTCTCCATTCCGGGCATTGCCTCTTCTCTAGAAGAAAGAGGCACAACAAGATGGGGTGTAAGGACGTCCATGATGTCCTGGATATCCATTTTGGAGGCCATTACCCTGTGAGTATGGGCGTCATCGTAGTCGGAATCTTGCACAAAAGAATTCACCTGCAAGCCAAGCATCTGGACCATAACAAGAAAATTAGATAAGAACAATAGTGGTGATTGCATATAAATGAGGCTAGATGTCAACACGTTATACGGACGCGCATCCGTAAAACCACCACTCAAAAGTTGGACAATTTTACGGACGCACGGTCGTAAAATTCACATGCACTTGATACTGGGTTTTTACGGACGCGCGTCCGTAAAATAACTATGCAAAAGATAGGTGGGTTGAAAGACAAACAAATACTCACCAGTGCTGCATACATAAACTTCGTGCCTCCGAAGACGTTGTAAACTGTCTCACTCATGACAGTTAAAGCCTTCAAGACCCCTATATAAAAGTCCATCCGGAGCTCGAATGCCGGATAGATTGCATGCATTGTCTCCTCAACAAGCTCCTTGGGATGTGGTGGCGGCAACGAATAGACTTTCCTGAACACCTCGTGTGGTTTAATGGGCAATCGCCCAGTTGGGGAAGACTTGCGTGTTAAGAAATAAAGCTGCACAGCTCCCACTTGCTTCACCCCCCTTGCCTCTTGAATGAAAGTGATCCCTTCTGTCTTCGCTGGGATGTAGGTGCTGTGGTACATATCGTATTCGAGGTCCATCGTTGATGTGTACAGATGGACAATGGATGTGGACCTCTCTTGTTCTACAATCCATAACCACACATGAGGCTCGAAGAGGGCAGGCGAGCGATAGCTCTTGAAGGCTTTTAAGAAGGGCTCGTAGAAGGGTGCTCCCGCAACGTCTTGCTTCCATGCTCCGGGAATTGCACGAAAATAAAAAATGGCGAAAGGGCAACCCCTGGGGTCATCTCTCACAGAGGCTCTTGAAGCATGGGTGTCCCATGCGCCGAACTTCATGCCCTTTGCGACCGTGCAGAATCTTGCAAACCCTCCAAATTTCGCGTTCTTTTTCCTATCGAGAAAGTGAACATACAACCCTGCCTCCCTCTCGTCGATGGATCCCTTCTTTTCGTTCCTTCTGGATCGTTGGGCAAGGAAGGATGATGCCCCTCTTATCAAAGCTCGCATTGAGACGCCATTGATGTGGTATTCACCCTTCAGCTTCCTCCAATTCTCCCACACGATCTCACCATCACTATTAATGAGGTTGTGGGTGGGTAACAATTTGCTAATCTCCCTTACAGCCATGGTCTTCTTCTTTCTGTAATCGCACCATTCCTTAATGTGGTACGTGGATGGCTTCATGTGCTTCGGCCGCTTCAGAAAGATTTTGGGATAGGGCAGAGTTCTTCTAGGAGTTTCTAGAAGAATGTGTTCTGCTGCCCTGTACAGCTCCGAGTCCATCAATCCTTGGAGGGGACGAAAGAACTCTCGCAGGATTGGTGGTACCTTAACTTTTGAGTCGCTCTTGTAGGTGTTCTCCGTATCTGGATTGACAAGGTCGCCGTTGTTGTGGGCATCGAAAAGTCGCAACCATATTGACCACGTCTCTTCTGTTGCAGTGATGAGCTTGAGTTCGCCTTTTAATTCATGCACTGTTTTCATGCCGCTTGTCTTCATGTCTATACTCGAGAACTTTGTCAATATGGCATTGCTGAATGTCTGCAAGAGGCGCGAATTGCAAGAAATCAGAACATTGAATTCAGTACAAATTAAATTCAAATATTTGAAGCAGTGGGAGGAGAAGGGCCACATTTACGGACGCACGTCCGTAAATCTATTTGAGTAACATACCTGCCATTTTGGGTTCTTCACGACAGCATTATCTCTTTCTTTTGGGGGACATTCGTGCTCCACCCACAAGGTCCTCCCAGCCACGATGTTGGCTGCCCATGAAGCCTCGAACTGCCTCACTTTATTCTCCTGGTTCATGAAGGCAGATATTGCTATGAGTTGGTTCGAGTCCTTGGAATGCACGACGAATGCCTTCCAATATCGGATTGTCTCCTTTAATGGGCTTTTCCACTCGTCGTCTTCAAGGAGAGCTTTTGCAGCCATTACACTATGTTGGCCGTCGACAATGTAGAACTCTCCATTCTTGAGAATCGGCCAATTTTTTTCGTTGACTTCAACGATAGGATCCTTTGGTGTCACACAAATGGTTTGCCTGTCAAACTTGGGGTTGTTCATGATGTTGTTCATTTGCTACCATACACCGCTTTCTTCTTTTGCTCTGGTATTCATACTTTCGGTGCCCTTGTGGCATTTGTAGACGTCTACTTCGAAAGTAAAATACCTGCCAAGGGGCCAGCATCCCTTCGTCTTCTCATCGAACTCTTGGAATATTTTTGTTGAGAGTTCGGCGTCAGGGCGTTGACCCTTTTTGAGGAGTGGAGCGACAGTCAGTGTAGAGCTGACATCCGGACCCTCTGTTAGTCCAGAGTCCATCTGCGAGTGAGAGCGTTTACTCGCCTGTCTGCTCCCTCTTGATGCACCACTCTGCGAGGGCCTTGAGGATTCCGGCACTGGTTTAGGCACACGCTTAGGTCGTTCAGGAACGACTTGTTTTTTCTTATCTTTCCCCTTTCTGGCCTCTAGCAAGGCTCCATTTACTCTTGTTACATTGTTCAAGAGTCGTCCAAGCCGCTTACCCGTCCAAGGTGCATTGCATGCATAGTCTTGGAACTCCGTCTGGAGATTGAAGCAAGCCGCATCTGTACTAGCATTCTCACACTCATTTTTGTTGAAGGGGTGGTAGGATTCGTGCAAAATGAAAGTGACCCGATCTTCTTTCTTCTCAAGGTCTATTACTACATAATCCCCTTGTGCCACTGCACACTCTACTGTCCACGATTTAAGCTTTATCCACTTCTCAGCTTCATCTATGTCCGTCTTCATTTGATATGCAAATCTAAGCACAAATATTTCTTTCTCGTCCTTTTCTACCAATACTGTCCAATTATCCACAATTTCATCTTGTGGCTTGTAATGGTCGTTGGGACTTATGTCTTTGATGGCTTCTGGTAGCGGAGGAATGAGAGCTTCTGCGAACATCTCAATTGCATGTCTCTTTTTAGATGCCATCTGCAAATGATAAGATAGATAAGTTAGAATTCTTGGCAAAAGATATAGATCATACTTTACGAACGCGCGTTCGTAAAGTTTTCCAAATTGTCTCAATTATATTTTTGGATCCAAATGAAAAGATACATTTCTTCCAAATACGCATAACGCGTATATTATATACTCAAATATCTCTATAAGTTACGGACGCGCGTCCGTAAACTTCGCAAAGATAGTATGGTGGTAAATATCAATGTATTCAAGTTACGGTTAATATTTTTTTGAGAGTCTTGTTTCACACCTACATTTTTTGAGAGTCTTGTTTCTCACCTACATATATTTTTGAGAGTCTTGTTTCTCACCTACACAAAGATCCACAAAGTTTACGGACGCGCGTCCGTAAACTTTGAGTATTATAAAGGCTATTTTAATATGCCTAATATTACAATATTTGGCTTCGTTTGCGTAATATATTGTTTGAGAGGCTTGTCTCTCACCTACCCAAAGATCCACAAAGTTTACGGACGCGCGTCCGTAAACTTTGAGTATTATAAAGGTTATTTTAATATGCCTAATATTACAATATTTGGCTTCGTTTGCGTAATATGCGGTTTGAGAGTCTTGTTTCTCACCTACACAAAGATCCACAAAGTTTACGGACGCGCGTCCGTAAACTTTGAGTATTATAAAGGCTATTTTAATATGCCTAATATTACAATATTTGGCTTCGTTTGCGTAATATGTTGTTTGAGAGGCTTGTCTCTCACCTACACAAAGATCCACAAAGTTTACGGACGCGCGTCCGTAAACTTTGAGGATTATAAAGGCTATTGTAATGTTTGCGTATTCCAATGTTTTCATTAATGCTCCGTGTTTTTCGGGACTTTACCTTGTCGTCCAATATGGTTTTGCCCTCCAAATAAGAATGCAATTTTACTTCACTGCAATAGCAAACACTGCACTGCAGATTGACAACATAAGGCACTTTCAGAACACTGACATGTCCATAACTAAATGATTCTTAGAATGTAGCCATAGACAAAGTACTAAACAAATTCAGAATTCCTTGAAACTGGAATCTCACATTCTGTCATGCTAACCTTAAGCCCTAAACCACAACAACCCAAAATTGCAATCATACAAAATGCAATTGCAATGTTCTAAAAAACTTACCTTTCTAGAGTGTTTGCTCCTAAACCACAACTAGCTGCTCCTGCTGCAGCTAATACCAACTGCAAATGAACAATAAAATTGAGGTCAGAAACCTCTAGTAATTCAATGTGCACATGCATGATTCAACATTGAGAACTACTCAAAAAAGTTGCTCATAAATCAGATTCATGCAACACAAGTGAAAGGAAACTATTGATTTGTATGCAAAAAATATAATGAACTACATGGTGAAGCTACAACTGAAACCCTAATGAGCAACATCTGAAACACTAATTACCCTTGCAACAACTGAGATCAACAACTGAAAACAACCTAATGAGCAGTAGCAAGCAACAATGAGCATCCTAATGATCTAATGAGCAGCAAGCAAGCAAGTAGCAAGCAAAACTTACTAATGAGCTAATGAGCTAATAAGCAAATGAGCAGCAAACAAGGAGAACTTACTCTAGCTCTGACGCGCGTCAGCAATTGACCAATAAGAATGAGTTTTGCATTGTGAGGAAAGAGAAGCAAGACCAGCAAGGGAAGCAAGAGAAGAGAGAGAAGAAAGTGAAGATAAGGGTAAGAAGCAAGAGAAACAAGAGAAGAAAGTGAAGAGAAGCAAAAGAAGCAAAAGAAGATGAGCAGATGAGCAAGAGAAGATGAGAAGTTGAGCAAGAGAAGATGAGCAAGAGAAGAAGAGTAGATGAGCAAGAGAAGATGAGCAAATGAGCAAGAGAAGCAATAGCAGATGAGCAAGAGAAACAAGAGAAACAAGAGAAACAAGATAAACAAGAGTTGCAAGAGAAGGAAGCAAAAGCACGAAGAGGAGGGCAAAAGGGAGCTGGTGTACTTTGAAACCCTATAACCCTAAAGCAAGAGAAGCAAGAGCAACAATAGAAGGAACGGAAGGAAGAGATGATAGAGAAGGAAGGAAAAGCACGAAGAGCGAGGGCGAAAGGGTGCTGGAGTACTTGGAACCCTAAAACAATGGCGTGCCTCCACGTGTCCCTACCCCAAACGTCGCGCCCAATCGCCGGCCTATACCCTTACGTGGCATCACCCTACTGGTCTATATTTGGTATTGAAATAGGGGTTTAATTTATACTTAGTTTGGTGATTTTATTATCATATTATGTCATAATAACATCTTATGTTTATGCTAAGGCAAGTTAAAAGTCACACTAAATGTCACTCTAAATATAAAATGAGCCATCTCGTTGCCTCTTCTCTTCACTTTTGATAATGAGTGAAATATTCATACGAGCTCTAGAAAGTATTCATTATTTTAGGAAATTATATTAGGGTGTGAGGTTGAGTAAATTATTATGTCATTGTCAACAATTAAATGACATCAATAATAATAATAATATCATTTTGGAACTCCAAACAATGAGAGAAACTAACTACAATTTCTAGTGTGGCCTCTATGGAGAGTGGGGGAGCACCTTTCATTAAAACCTAGAATCACGTGCGTTCACTGCATACTCTAAAAACCCCCTAATATATACAAGTGATTTTTTGTGAAATGAAGTAATACACATACAATTGCAACAATAAATATACAAGCAACAATATGTATACACAAAAAAACATCCATTCATATATATTAGTCATTACTCGGGGGGGCAGTGTGTTAAAAAAATAAGGATATAGGGGGGTATTACTTTCAATTCTCTTATTTTTTTCACATGCTATCATTATATAAATTTCTACTTTGGGTTAATAGAAAAATGGCTTGCATTACTTATAATTCCAAATTACCAATTATTCCATACCCTATACTACTTTAAAGATGTCCAGTGCCATTTTTGATACCCTATATTACTCTTAAGTCCATTTATAATTTTTTGCCCCCATGTTTTTAAAATACCCTATCATTTGTTTGCACGTATATTGCTACTCCAACCAATGACTGCCCCCCCCCCCCCGAGAGTCATTAACATAAGTATACAAATGCAATTATTGTCTCGAAGTCTACCATGGAATGATCAATAAGATCATATGTCCACTTGTTGTTAGCCCCTTTTGATACCAACATAAACCAATCTCCACGTTTGATGGACGGTCCATCAAGTCAAATGGATCCCTATACTCCACCCAACGATTACCAAACTTCCTCCGCATCCTATAAACTCTCCCAACAAACCAAACCTTATGAAAACTTATCCAATATGAACACTTATGATATATAGTATAGTAACAATACCATACAAGTACAATTATTCTATACTTTTTAAAGGCCTTCCATATATGTACGTAACTATAAATTATAACATGTATACCATATGTATATGCAATACGGCAAGGTCCAAATCAATACCCCTCCTGTGCACTCACGTATAACTCGTACATGTTTAGTACAGTGCACCCCCCGAGCTATGGAGGGGACTCTATATTTCGAGAATAGTAATAATATTCAATAAAAGGATGTCTTGTTGATTAACTTCAGTATAAGAATTCTTTTTCTTCTCAAAGGTGGGATTCAAATGCAATTGGGGCAATATACCAATTGGCCACAAATTCTCATGAAACTTTGCCAAGAAATACTTGTGAATCCCTCAATTATCGCAATAAGTTGTGAAACGCAATTAACAAAACCGAAACATCGAGATATGGGGAGAATTCATATGCTTGTAATACCTTAAACAACATTACGGATTAATTCAATCCCTCCACACATAGGTCTAAGCTTGTATTAAAACAAAATGCATGGGTATGTGTTGAATGTACATCCCTCTTGTACATTAAACAACCTTTCGGATCCATCCAATCCTTCCACACATAGGCCTCAGCTTGTATTATCGCTTATAAGTAGTAGCAAACTTGTTTATATTTGGAGTTTTCTTTCGGTGGTGAGTTGTGTTTAGGACTCGATTATAGAATACCAATATACGATCTTCAAAACCTTTCATCAAAAGTATATGTTTAAAGCAAATGGTTTAAAGCCAAAGAAAGATTTAAAAAAATGAAAGGTAAGGTTACCCCTAAATTTGCTTCACATTTGAAATGTTTATGGTTTTATTTTACAAAATTTAAAGGTAGTCATATAGTTTTGAATTACTTCCACTTAAGGCTACACATGTATTGGGAGTTATTCAGTTAACCATGCGTACCGTATGTCGTTGTGTTTGTTCAGGGGTGGGCGGTTATAGGGTATAGGGTATAGGGTATAGGGTATAGTGTGTAGGGTTTAGGGTTTAGGGTTTAGGATTTAGGGTACCACGTATGAACTAATGAGAGTATCCCCCTTCTGTCACCAACTTAAAATTGCTTGCCTTTATAATATTTGGATACCCTACCCTCCCCTTCTCTCCATTATGCTTTGTTGGGCTCATAATGTTACTTAGAACAACAACTGCTATTGTTTGAGTCAATATTGTAGATAATGTACATGGGGTACTAAAAATTGTTTTTTGTCTCACGTATAGTACATTAAGAATGCTAGTATTATTTTTTTTGAAATAAATGTTGATGTATTGAAGGGGGCCCTAAAGTTAAGAGAGGAAATTGAGAATATTGATTTTAAAGCAACCCATAGTGCCTATGACAATAGATGTGCTATTGTCATGGCATCTAGGCGCTCAAAGTTTGTGTACGTATTAGTATAATTATGTATAGGTGTGTAAAAGTGGGTAAATTAAACGGGTTGGATGGTAGGGTGGTGGCAAATGTAATTACTAGTTTAAATGCTAGATGAGAGGAGATAACATGATATTGGAGTGAATATCATTACATCGTATGCAAAACAATAAAATAGATGCTAGTTTAATTTTGAATGACACGTATTTTTATACTCCATGTACTATTGTTGTTGTTGTGGTTGATGTTTCACACGACACTATAATTTTCTGTCTCCTAGTTCTACAATGACCTCTCAATATTAGGTACTTCAATATTATAAACCACCCCTCAACAATGTTCAATGCTCATATATTATTAGCCTATTTTCTTTGTTGTCCACCATAAATACGTAGATGCCTTTTGCTTTGTCATTATGTGGACTCATCGTCTATGCATGTTGTCCACTATGAATACACATTCCATTGTAAGGCTGGCACACGGAATGTAGTAATTTTAGGTTTTTATTTATAGGACGTAGATGGTGGCTAGTATCCTATGTTGGAAAACGGATCCAAGGGAAACGATCAGTACTTAAGGGGACACCCCTCCACCAAGGGACTCTTTTTGCATCTCAGATGTGGGTTGCGCTGCTTGGACCCTTGTAGTGTTCTGGATGTTTATTTCGTGCAGGTACAGATCCTATTGCAATGGACCTTTTATACCCTAAACACTAAATTCCAAGCCATAAACCCATTAGTGGAGCCAATTTTATGTGGATTGCACTGTCTGGATCCTTATAGTGATTGATTTTTGTTTATGGCAAGTATCGTTCCTGGTGAAATGGTCCTATTATGGCGCCGCAAATCACGGAGGTTTACGGACGTGCGTCCGTAAACCTTAAACCTCTTGCTTGGTTGGATATCTATTTCTGTGAGAATTGCACTTGAGCTATTTCATGTACATTGAGGTTTACGGACGCGCGTCCGTAAACCTTAAACCTCTTGCTTGATTGGATATGTATTTCTGTGAGAATTATACTTGAGTTATTTCATTTACATTGAGGTTTACGGACGCGCGTCCGTAAACCTTAAACCTCTTGCTTGATTGGATATCTATTGTTGTGAGAATTATACTTCAGCTATTTCATGTACATTAAGGTTTACGGACGCGCGTCCGTAAACCTTTAACCTCTTGCTTGATTGGATATCTATTGCAGTGAGAATTATACTTGACCTATTTCATCTACATTGAGGTTTACGGACGCGCGTCTGTAAACTTTTGCACCTTTTTGTTCCATTGTTCGGTATTGCACCTGAGCTGACATCATGACCACTTGCCATGTATAGTATACCAACGAGACTGTATTGTCATGAAAATTTTCTGACTCACATCCAGTAACCTAAACCTATTTGTGCTAGTAATGAGGTACAGAGAGGTTTACGGACGCGCATCCGTAAACCTGCAAACCTTTGGTTCCATACTTTTCACTATGTGCCATGTAGAATATTACATTGAGACTGTACGGTCAATGGAGGTATAAGATCCCTAAACCCTAAGCTTACATCACCCTATGTGTCATAGTATAATATTTTGACATTCATAATACACAGTAGGAACCTGACACCTGGACATCTTGGTTTCCTAAACC
Source organism: Polytrichum commune (assembly GCA_950295325.1). Lineage (NCBI taxonomy): Eukaryota > Viridiplantae > Streptophyta > Polytrichopsida > Polytrichales > Polytrichaceae > Polytrichum > Polytrichum commune. Next base: position 47,115,661 of record OX485807.1, read on the forward strand.
TCTGTGTGTCTTGCACAACACTGACTTTTGACATTCGGATGTTTGCGGACGCACGTCCGTATACCTATGTTGTATAGTTTGCGAAAACATTTGCGCATGATATTGACCTCTTTGACCACGAAGAGATTTACGGGTGCGCGCCCATAAAACTGTCATGTTTTTGTTGTCTGGACCTTTCCGCCGACTATGAACAAATAAAGACATATGTATGCGCGTGCTTGCACTGATAATGTTGTTACATGGAGATATACGTACGCGCGTTCGTATACCAATGTGTCTTTGTTTCCAGGCCATGAAATCCACTATTGTTGACATTGTGTTTCATTGACAATAAGCGTTAGGACTATCCATGACATTTATTGAATGGGATATTTTGACATACTCTTCATGTGGGTCACTTGTAGTGGCCATGGATTCCAACGTCCGAGATAGTGCATTCGAGTTCTCTTCGGAAGCGTCAAGCTATGCTAGCGAATTTGAAGGTGTTATGGAACATGAAACTACAATTGGTGTCGCCAATGCAGAGGATGATTTCATACCAACATGTGAGGGTTATTCGCGGGAACAATGGATTGATCTTGATGTTGTCATAGTCAATGGATACGGCGTCCCCGTGGCCAATGGTGTTTGTAGGAACTCAAATCCTATGGACTGTATTGATGCAAATCCCCTTGGGGAGGAAGATGTTGGGGTGTGCATTTTGAACTCCTTACATCCATTGGAAGTACCTCCTGGTTGGAGATTCTCTCTTCGTCGATGGCCGTTGCGAAGTGTTCTTCACGATGGTGTCAGCTTGTGGAATCATGCACGTCGTTTTGAGGAAATACAAAAGACTTTGTTCGCCACAATGCGTCCTAGACAAGGTCGGCGTAAATATGATTCCGTTCGCGTGCCCCGTGAACCCACGCAACGTCGTCGAGATCTAACATTGGGAGACACATCTATTAGGTCCGTAGCAACAAAGGATTGTTGTGCAAAAATGTGTTGCCAACTATTTCCCCGTGACAAAATCAAATCTTTGAGACAAGAGATGTGGCTTGCGGACTTTCGGATGCGATCTGCAAAGAAACTTGAAGTCCATCGCAACATGCACTTTGATGCCGAAGGTCGTAAGGTTGTGACCTTGGAAAATATAGAGGTATGCTGCACGGCATGGTACATTATACATGCAGTTTCAAAGGCAGATTTTTATAGGTTCCGGAACTACTCGCTGCAAGGACGGCGTTCTCGGTTCCATGGCAACTCTGGTACAAAGAAGCCCAGGGAGGCAACACTCCAAGCAGCTGCAACACTATCAACCATCATTATGCCATTAGCAGATGCGATGCCACACAAAACACGGACTCTGCCGTCGGGGGAAAAGGTTGTCCAGATGGTTTTGCCTACAGGGACAAAATGGAAGAACATACTTATGGATGTTAATGAGGTTGGCGAAAAGGCTGGATGTGGGCCGATTTCGTTGTCAAAATTGAGTGTGATCAAGAATCAACAATTTGCAGAGTACATTACGAAGAGGCCTGGGGATAAGTTTGCCAGGTGTTCTGCTTGTGAAAAATACAAGGGCCTTCGAGATGCACATCCCATAGGGACTGAGTCGCACAATAGACATCAACGGAAATACATTGAGCATGTCAACAACCAAGAGGCACACTGTCAAGACTACTACAAGAATCGCGCATTATCGATAATGAGGCCGAATGAGGTTTTGACAATCATTCATGACAAAATGGACCATGCGAAGACTGCGTGCCCTTGTTGTCGCAACCCTTGCTAGGTCCCTTAATAATCTTGCCAATTTTCAATTCTAGCAAAGGTTACGAGTCGCTAACCCTTCGCATTCCGCCATGCTAATGGATAGCTCCTCTTACCCCGGACCAATAGTTCATAGGAGGGAACCAACCCTCCTACTTTGCTTTCGGGACTCACCCCTTAATCGGTAACCCATTTCCCCAATGTGGACTTCCATTCATGGAAGTCCAATCCTATGTTGATCATCGCATTGCCGGAGCAACACTACAACAACCCGAACCATACTAGGCAACTATGGCCTCACAATAGGCCAAAGCCCATGGAGGCCTTGCCGTTCGGCCTCGGGTGGGTGAGGCCACACCACCTCACCCATATAAGCCTCTAGGACTTCACGCGGGGCCCCTACCCCACCGTCAACCAACCTCTTGTCTCTCTACCAAGAGTTGGGGCCAAGTGGACATTTTCCTTTAGCTGCTGGGCCTAGAACCCCCCAGCAGCTTCAGACCATCATAACTTCCTTGTATGATGTCTGATCATAACCACCAACCACTCCATCCTCATCTACGCTTCACGTAGATGCCGATGGACTCCTCACTTGCTCCATTCGAGCAAGTCTTGAGGAAGTTATGCCTGTTTGAACCTTGGCAGTCCCGGGAATCCCTCCCAGGCACTGCTGTACCAGGGCGCTGTCCCGGGACAGCGCCCCACTCAAATGGCCATAACTCCTAGCTCACACCTCCGATTGAGGTGTTCTTGAGCATTCTAGAATCACCACGCCATGAGCTACGCATAGCTCATGGCCTTGCCCTTGTGCCTCCTAGTCTTCGTGGGTGGGAGGCGTTCCCAACGCCCGGGGCCCTCACCCACACTAGGATCACTTGGGCCCTCTCACCAACGGCGCCACAAGTCCCGGGTGTCACTCCGGGGTCCCCCTTGTGCCCATGGTGTTTCGGGCACTCCTCATGGAGAGGTGCGCGACACTTGTTATGCACGGAAAATAAAGGCTACAGATGGATATTTCAAGCTCCCAATATCTGTCACAGGTTCGTTGGTTTTCACATTTTTTTTGCGAACCCACATACTCATCGTTAAGAGTTACGGATGTACATCCGTAAGTGTTTGTTCATTTTCTTGGCCTTCTTGCGGAAAAATTGAATTTCCTTATTATAAATGATATTGGAATGTACTTCTCATTTGTATGTCTTAATTCAGGTATGATCGCACATGGCCATGTGGACGTCAAGTATGCACATTATGGCTTGGATTTCTATCCAGGCGACGCCAATCATACCGTAGGGTCTTTTGCAAAACTTCTACGAGATCTTGAGAGTCCGCCAACATCATCCTCTCGCGCTCTTTTTGTTGGATGTGGAACAACACCGATTTATGAGGCTGTGCTAGAGGGGAAAGAAGTATGTCTATCGTCACTGCAAGAACCGCCTGAACAAACCGTTCTTGCTAAACCTTTGCCTCCAACTCTACATGTGCAACTGGACAATTGTGCCAAAGACAACAAATGTCGATACGTGTTTTGTTTTTGGTCATTGCTCGTAGCCAAGGGCATTTTCAAAGAAGTGTTTGTGTCTTTTTTGATGGTTGGCCACACGCATGATGACATTGACGCTTCATTTGGACGTTGGAGTATGAAGTTGCACGAGGAGGATTTTCCGACGATTCCTCTTCTCATGAAATCATACATGGATTTGGATAATGTGCCAGTCATCCCGCATTTGATTGAAGAAGTGCCCGATTTCAAAGCGTTTATCGAACCATTCATTCTTAAGGGAGGTGACCGTTTAGTGGGCCATACCAAGGCTCAACAATTCCGATTCTATATGCGTGATGATGGTTTGCCGGCCATGCAATTCAAAGTTTTGTGCACTTCCCCGGATTGGGGTCCAGAGGAAGGGATACTCGTATGGCGCCAAAACGAAGAAGGCAAATGTATGCTACCTGATGGGGAGCCGAAGCCTTGCAAACCCAACCCCATGAGGAATGGACCAGAAATCATCAAAGGTATATCCGGATTCATCCAATATTGGAAAGAATTGTGCGAGGAAGACATCACAAGGCGTGTTCGGGATACCCACGAACCATTGATTACGTACTGGGATCGCATTCGCTCAGCATTGCTAGCACCCGATGTCGAAACACATTCATGTTTGACACAAGGTTTTTGGCCACAAAGCCGAGTGACAATCGTGGAATCTGAGGCCATGTTCTTCGACAATGGGGACATCCGTGAAGAGTTCGCAGCGGACGACCATTATGTTGGCCCAGCTCGTAATCGTCCGGCTCCATCATTTCGTGTGGCTGTTGATTGCTACGAAGGGTATATGATCCTCGTACGTCCTGGAGATGAGGAGCACCCTAAACCGATTTGGTTGGTAAAAGCATTGTCATCACCAAATTTTGTTCCAACTAGCCCAAATTTTCATCAAATTGAGGTGGAATATTGCCGTCCCAGCACCAAAGATCAAAATGTGCTCCGCACATATTTAGGGTGGGACACCAAAAAAGGTTTCAAATGGACAATGGACTCAGCATACGAACCAATATGGATAAACACAGATACCATACTTTGTGCTTGGAAACCACGCAAAGGTTCCAAATCAGAGACAATGACCATCCCCCAAAAACATATAGATTTTGCCAAAGACAACTTGGCACGTATTGCTGCTGCAGAAAACGATGTCGAGAATGGAAATGAAGCTGAAGATGAAGATGGAGAATGATATTGACGTAGGGTTGGACCACAATTATTTGAAATGTGTCTTGGTTTTTCATGAAATATATGACATTGGGGTCGAATACTATATTAGACACATTTTATAGCAATTTTATAGATTACAATTATATATCATGATTGTATTGATTTACGGATGTGGAATCCAACTTCACATGCGCTATCAAATGTTTTTTATATGTTTGTGTTTACGGATGTGGAGTCCAAACTATATAATTATATTGCAGATGCTAATTTGCAATTTCTTATACACACTGTCAAATTATTTTAATATTGTTGCGTTTGGGATGTGCCGTTCAATTCACCCACAATTGGCTAAGATGTTATGTTTGGGATACGCATCCAAGAGTCCCTAGATATAAAATCAGATGGCTATTTATAGATTCATTAATTTTGTTCAATACAAAATCAAAAATACAAAATAATTGTGAATTTGTGACATTGGAATATTGTGTTGGCGTAGTTTTGATTATCCCCCAAATAATTACTATATTTAGAAACATATATATTCATCACATATGGATCTTTCGAACATTATGTTGCCATTGTTCCCCATGTTCCCTACGTTCACAATATTCGCATCCGAAACTACGGGTCCAATTTATTTTGAGACTTTCCAAAGTCTCCAATTAACGAATATAGTGTTCTACTAGTAGTGTCCAACGCCGAAATAGGCTCAAAAGCCTCGTTGGTATCTACCTCTGGCTCAAGATTTGTGGTATGCACGTCCTCCAAGTAATCTGGTGATGGAGATCGATAATATCGGCTTCTAGTTTGCACCATAAAATAATCACTTGAGTACCTGCAACTATCTACAAGGTAATGGCAACCTGCACCTGTTGCGGGCTATCTAAATGGCAATCCCTTGCCAAATGCCAAGTGTTTATGCCCCCAGAATTCCAAAATTGTGCAAAGGTTTGAGATTGGTAATTAAAATGAAAAATCAGCGTTGAAAAGGCTCATTTCCAAGGTGATTATGGACTCCAATCAACAAAATAAGTGCACCAATGGACTCCTAGGAAGATTTCACACAAATTAGGCTCAAATTTCACTCCGTTCGGAGTTAATTTGCTCCCAAAAACAAAAATCAGCGTTGAAATTAATAATTTCAGCAATGATTTTGAATTCCAATCAACAATCCAATTACACCATTGGATTCCTTGGCAAATTTCACACAAGATAGGCTCAAATTTCACTCCAATCGGAGCTAGTATGCCCCCAAATTTGAACCTCAAAGTTTGTGAGAATTGGATGCCAAGTTTGAAAGGTGAAAGTAAAAATGTGAAAATATACTAAAATAAAATAAAAATATTTGTTTCAATTAAACAAAACAAAAACAAAAAACAAAAAACAAAAAATTAACTTAATTAACTTAAATGAATTAATTTAATTAATTTAATTAAACTCAACCTAACTTAATTAACTTAAACTAATGAACCTAACCTAATTAAGCTAACCTAATTTAATTAACTAACTTAATTAACTTAAAATAATTAACTGACTTAACTAAATTAACTAACTTAATTAACTAACTTAGTTAACTTAGGTAACTAACTTACTTGAAGGGGGGCCAGGCTGGCGCCGCCCGCCACCTGGGCCTGGCTGTCGCCCGCCCGCCCCCGGCCCGGGATCTGCCGCCCCCGAGATTCAGAATTGGAGCTCCAAGAGCTCCAAGAGCTCCAAGAGGGTCCGGTGAGCTCCGGATCCGTCCGGAGCTCAACCAAAATTAAAACTAAATCGGATTTTGATTGTGATTTATGTTTGTATTTAAATTAAACTTTGCTTCACAATTTGCAAGCAAGAAAATGTGACTTGAGAATCTTGAAACTAAATGGAATCTCAAGATTCAACTATCAACAATTGAAGAAAATACAAGAGACAACAAAAGAAAAATGGGAAGATTTCTCTCAAAATCTTCTTGAGGGTTGCAAGCAATGACGAACTAAGCTTTCAAACACTTGTATCACTTATTTGCTCCATTACTGGGCCATTCTAGTTCAGAAATACAACCAAAAATGAAAAATTTGAGCCCATTGTTGTCAAGTATGAGAGTTTCTCTCTCCAAGCTTAAGAAACTCTAAAATTCACACACAAGAGTCAAGCTATCTCTCACTCCACGAAGGGAGAATCCAAGAGTGCAAGTGGTGGAGAAAGAATGCAAAGGCTTTACTCATAATCTACTACACCATAGCCATGAGAAAGCAACAACAAGCTCTCTCTCTCTCTCAAAACACACTCACAAGACTTGACTTGACAACAATGGCAAGTCAAGAGGCCTTCCTCTCCATACAACCCCAATCCTATGTGGAGTTCATCCATGGAGTGGATGAACAACTAACTAGGACTCCCAATGGAGTCCATTACTCATCCCAACACACATGGACTCCTAATGGAGTCCATTTACTCCTAAATTGACGTAACTTAGCCCCCGATGTCACCTCACGTGACAGAGGTAGTAGAGAGAAAATAGTGGCCTTAGTCTAGAAAGGTTTGAAGCACTCCATATATATCATGTGTGATGTGATGACTTAGTGGCTAAGGCACATGTGTTGGTGTCATAAGGTGCAAGGTTTGAATCCCTTGGCGGCCACCCTTGACCTTGCCATGTGAGTGTTAGGGAGCCTATTCTTGTAGGTGAGTTATTGGTTGAAGGATATACCTACCTGGGAGGGTTTAGAAGGCGCAAATCTACCAACCGTATATGATTTTTAATGATATATATTTATGTATATTAAATTATATTAAATTACCTCTGAACTTTACACATAATCATAATTTACCGCCGCAATAAAAATTACTTGCTAAAATCACGACATGGTTCTGACATCCGGTTTGTGTTAGATAATAGGACTGGTTCAGGATGATAGTATGTCCACAGTGGTTGCAACCTTCATGACATGTGTCGTGGTTGCAGCAAAGTGTTGATTTATTGTCGTTGTTGTGTGGAAAAAGACCCCCCTTCCTACTAGTGCATGCCCGGAAGGTGTCGATGGAGTTTCCTTTTCATATAAGGTAGACAGGCGGGGCCTCAAAAGGTCAATTTCTTGAGTACCAATCCACTATTCACTGTGGACGTGGAATGTGAAATTACAGAAAAAAACTGGAGTTCGAACAGGACCTCCACTTATATATAACGAGGCAATTCCTAACTCTAAGAGTCCAAGTAATACTGCACCAGAGCACTTGTGTGGCGCCAACAGTATCCTGCACTTCAACACTGAACATCGAAATCCAAGCTTCAAGATCGAACAGAGAAACAGTGACAATTGCGAGTGATTAAATAGCTCTGCTAGCAATGGCCGACAAATTAGCTGCAACCAACAGGTTTACATAAATCTCCTCGATCAATTCTCCTCCTTGAATTTGTAAACCCCACATGGAAGCTCGAGTACAAGGAGTGTTCTTGATTTTCGTCATCTATGCTGTATTAAGGTTCTCATTAGGTTTCCATGTGACAACATTGAGCTGAGTCTCCTCCCAACGTAATACTGATGGAGGTTAAATCGAACCCACTTTCAAACAACTTCAATATGTACAATCTGTACAAGCAATGTATTCCATTTTCACCATGTATGGTAAATCGATGTTTTCTTCTTGATTTCCACGTGCCAACAATGAGTTGATTCTGATCCTCCATGCTGATGGATGTTGTCTTTAGTTTTCACTGTGCACAATTCAGTATTGTTGTCTTTGTGATGTCCATGTCATGACGTTATTCAGCCGAGTGACGAGGTTGGATGGGGCAAGGAATATGTCATGCAAGGTGATAGAGTTAAACTTTACGGATGCTTGTTTGTAGATAGATTGAACTTCAAAAACAAGTGAGACTCGGTTGAAGCATTGTCACTGAACATTATTAGAATGGAATGGTTGAGGCACTGTCATTGAATATCATTAGAATGTTGTGGTGGAAACGTTGAGTTTAATGATGCGGTGACGTGAACATCCAGGTGGTGGACGAAGGAAACGGTGGCTGTGGTGACAGGAGGCAACAAAGGCATCGGGTATGTGATCGTGCGAGAGCTCGCCAAGCATGGCCTCATGGTTGTGCTCACTGCCCGAGATTCTGGCAGGGGAATTGCTGCATTGGAGGCGTTAAAGAGCGAGGGGCTCAAGAATGTGTATTTCCATCCTTTGGAGGTTTCGAGCTCGACATCCGCAGAGACGCTCGCAGCCTGGCTCAAGGATGAGTTTGGTGGAATTGACATCCTTGTGAGTGTTTCTAGGCCTCTCAAATGGTCATTGAACTCCATCTGTGACACTTGTTGATTGAAGGTTCCAAGTTCTTGAGTGTTTTGGTACCACAAGGGCAAAAAGCTAAGTTGAGCATTATTGCAACCTTACAGATGGGGCGCCTGGCTTAACGATGCATTTGGTAGTATTGATAACCTTGTGCATAAGATATGTGGGTGTTTTCATGCTCTCCACCTTCTACATAACGAAACTTCTGTTGCATTAGCAAATCTACGATGAAGCATTGGCAAAAATCAGATTCAGAAATTGTTGACTCCTTGGATAAATACATAGGTCCTCTTGATTGTGTACGCTATTGAGCGTGAAGTAGCGAATCAAATTTGAAGATGTGGTCCGATCTCTTGTAAACATGTGTCTTTATGGTGTGTGTTCCTTGATCCTCACCAAACCACACACCAATCGAATATAGGTGTTCAATCAAGAAAAGTAACCAAATGACACCCGCATACCTTTAATTCAGGTTTCTCAAAATCTCATCGATCTCCAGATCTGTAAAATTTTGGAGTCAGCAACGGTTCCGAGTTTTTGACTGTTTTGGTGATGCAAGGATGTAGTGAACCCGAGCGTTAATATTGCAATATCAATGGTGTCAACGAGCAGGTAAACAATGCAGGAGTGAACCTGCTCTCACACGAGTATGAGAAAGGTTTGACAATGCTCAATACAAACTACTTTGGGGTGAAGAATGTCATCAAAGCATTGTTCCCTCTGCTGAGACCTAATTCTCCTGCTGGAGCACGTATTGTGAATGTTTCGTCAGCTCTCGGACAACTGGAGGTATGGATGCCCTGCCATCTTTGAATATGGGTCTCACTATGATGACATTTTTAATTCATGTGAAATTAGTACATGTTTGTTGCATGTGCCAAACAATTTATTCGAGTCCTTCACTACAAGCATATGAGCCTTGGACAATCAACCTACGTCACTAAAAACTTGTCCTATGTCATTAGAAAATTTGCATATTTAACACAATAACATATTTGTATTGTTCTTTCATCGACGTAAGACGATTGCCTAGAACTCATGTGCTCGTAGTGCTCCTCCTTTGAATACAATGTGTGGTCCTATTGTGGGGATTTCTAACTCCACCAACAGTTTTGATAGTTGAATTGGACCAGAAGTGTCTCATCCGAGTATTGAATTCGAATCATGAAGATTGTCATTTCAAGTTTGAGGATCAGGGTTGACATGCGAAAGTTGTAAAAGGTCAAAATGAAAATTCATTCTATGCCTAAATATGATCATGTAGGTCCTCCCAATACGTTAACTATTGAACCCTAATATGGTATCTATAGTTAGAACACATAGTCTGATCTTACGATGACACACGTCTTTTTGGTGTGCATGATTAACTACAAGCTTCTCCATACACCACTCAACTATCAAGGTATTATCGAATTAACAAGAGTAACCATAGAAGGCCCACATATACACACTCTAACTCCGTAGTATCACACCTGTGGCAACCAAAGTGCACATGATACTACGGAGTTTTGTAGTGTGAACATGGATGCGTGATACTATGGAATTAGTGTAGCATGTGACATTATGGAGTAACAAAAAGGAGATGTGAGGACAATTTGAATTCGTTCTCCCGTCACCTATGCTAGTGTGGTCCACTCCACTTGGCCTTCCCGGACAATGTGGCAAACGCATGCACCAACATTCAACAAGTGACATAAGAAGAAGAAGAGGAAGAAGAAGAAAAAGACACTCCACATGTTGACACATGACACAATTCGAGGGTGCGGGTTGCCTTCTCGGGTGGTTTGCATTAATGACAAATTTCATGATATAAGGGAGAGAAATGTGACAATGAGTGAGATATTGACCTACAAACATCCGTTCCCTAGGGTTTCGGGATATTAGAGAGCGAGTGACAGTTTGGAGGTTGATGTTACGGAGTTTAGGGTGTACCTCAATTAAGTAAGACATATGGAAGAATATTTATTAACAGGATCTTTGGCTTCCACAGAACCTACAAAGCACGGACTTGAGGGCGAAACTGGCGGACGTTCCAAACCTCACGGAGGAGATGATCGACTCGCTAGCGACGAGGTACCTGAAAGACTTGAAGGCAGGCGGGCATGGCAGTGAAGGATGGCCATGGACTGTCGGAGGTTCTCAGAGTTACAAGGAATCCAAGATCTTCTTAAACGCATACACACGAATGTTGGCCCGAGACATCATGGACAGCCAAGTGCAACAGCCGGCCCTTGAGAGTTCAAGAGTTTTTGTGAATGCCGCAACTCCCCGCTTGACATACACTGACCTGGCACGAGACTATATTGAAGAACAAGGCATTGATTTGTCGACAGTGAACACTCCTGAGCAAGGGGCCGACACCATCGTGTAGCTGGCTTTGTTACCAAGGGAAGGTTACCCAATGGGTAGATTTCTGTCTAGGCGCAAAGAAGTGTCCTTTTGAAAATCTAAGGTAGAAATACCATAACCTGTGAAAATAAGGTGATTCGCATTGAAGATCTAGTCTGACAATCATGAGATGATTATCCAAGATAGACGAGAAGGATCCATGAAGAATGCAAGTTGTTTCATATTGTTTTGCCTTGTGCAAAACATTCCACAATTTTTCAAAGTGGAAAGTTTGTCCAACCCCCTACTCGTTTACTAGATTCTCTCTACACCGAACACGGTACTCCACATTTCCATACATAACATCGTCTAAATCGGTTACCTCATGAGTACATTAACACTTGACTCCCATTGGCTACATTAAGTGTGCACGCATGGAAGTTGCCGCCGAGTCATGATCCGTTTCAAAATTGGCACTTCACCATTATGACAGTGGTCAAGTGCACGGCTAGAGGGTGGTTAACCGCTTATGGTATTTCTACCTTATGTGGTATGAGGGGTGGTGAGAGGCCAAAGTGACATTCTTGAGCCTTAACCCTTTTTATATATCCCTAGCTTTTTATGTATTCTCAATATCAATTATGAAGTGAGATTTGCTTCTATGAAACATTCATGAAGCAAAGAATTTAACACAAAGTTGAAGAACATCACTGTATGGTTGGACTCTCCTATGTAAGGTCATGAGGTTTGTGTCAGCATTTTTAAAGCAAAAACTTAAGGAAAACTTCATAAAACGAAGATAACATTAGTTTTCATGGATATTTTCATGGATACAAATACTTTCAAATATTATTAGTTTCAAATAATTCCAAGACAAGGCTTATACACTATATGATCATCATATTTATATTGTGTTTCACTTTTTTAGTAAAAAAAAATTAGATTATGAAATAAATCAAAAGAATAAAACACATCCATTTGTGCATAGCTTAAAATACATTACTTATAAACTTAATGAAAAGTGCGACACATACACCTCACCCTTGGACCAAACACATGAAAATAAATTGAAACTAAGTGACACAACACTTGCTTCACCATAGAAGTAATAATATTGAAGTAGATGGTTCCAAAAAAAATAACGACATACTTGTGTCATCTTATATTGAAATATCAATATATAATATAACAAACATTTTTCTTTCCAAACTATATATATCTATATAATAAAATACAAATCTGAACTAAAATAATTTTAACCATCCAAAGAGTCTAAACCTAAACCTAGAGAAAACATATTTTTTCGTACATCTGGATGTACCAATGCATATTCTTCAAACTCTGTTGCTTCAAGTATACTAGCATTTACTTCAAGTTCTTCATCATGATTGTGTCCAAAACTTCGTTCAACATATTTGTATTTAACAAGATCTTGTGTATAGGCATCAATAACAATTTTTTGAACAATTTCTTCTTTGGACCATGCTTTAGAACATGTCGTACAAATTTTTTGGTTTTTTGAGCTTAAATGAATTTTATGTGTGAATAGCCATTACTTTGAACCATAAAAGATAAACTACTTAGTGTGAAAAATGGCTATTTGTCTTGAGATAGGAGAAATTAGGCCACGTGAAGTCGATGGCCTGGTTTGAAGAGACAAGGTGGGTTGTAACTACTTCTTGTAGGTTGAGAAGAGGAGGGGAAGTCATTCATTAGGTGTGTCTTGTAGGCGAGAGGCTGAGAGCTTGAGAGAGATTTTTCTTGAGCCTTCTGACGTGTGTGTGGATTTTTGGTGAACTTAATTTTAAATCCTATATTGCAAGCACATGCGTGGGATGCGCATCTGCTAGGGGCAATTGTCTGGTGTTGTTGCTATCGTAATTATATTAGTTCCAGGGAGATTTTACTAGAATTGTAACTCAGCAATTGTCTGATTTTGGAGCACAGTCTGAATGCCAGAAGTTTTGAGGTGTGAGTTTTAATAATATGTTGAATTCAGAGTTACCTGCTATAGGTAGTAGTCTTTATATGATGTATCAGTCGATGTTTATTTTCCTGGCAAGACTATTTACTGAAATGGCAATTACCTGTATTGACGAGGCTATGGTCTTAATCTGGAATCTGAGTGTAGTAAGCTCGCAGAGGCTAATTAATTGAACGAATCACCTAGTTATGTGCAGAGCAGGGAATCATGAAATCATTATCTGTTTAAACAAGACCTTGTAGTCTGATTGAATTCTACGCAATCAATGAGTTTAATTCAAGTTCAGAAATAAATATCTTAAGTTAAGAAGTCTAACCTTAGGCCATGGTCTTGAGAGCCTAGTTGTAAAGCCCACTGGAATATACCTTTGCGGTAATCTCAGATTGAATAACTTAATCGTCTGAGAGGGTTCCCAGTCGAGTCTATAGTCTGACCTGTAATCGATTGTAACTAATGTTGCATTTTATTTATTTTGGGGCTATGTGACTTCTGTATCGGTAAGCAATGTTAATATCATGAAGTCAATAACCTTTGCACAGATGTTCATTGAATATGATTCATTGAGTATGAGTTCGTTGTTGGATTACATGCAAATTGACAATTGAATGGCAGGATAACCTAAATGTATTCAGACATATTGCAAGCATATTTGAGTGCATAATATATCCAAAAGACTACGTCTCTTCATTGATATACTTACACCCTTCTAACTTGCCTTTAAGATTAATCACACCACGATTTCATTGACTATAATAGGATTGCACTTTCCAAGTCAATTTGAGTAACGTGAGTATTGTCGTTGTAATATGGGAAAGAGTTAGAGAGTTGTGGCACCGGATTTCCGGGCACAATTAAATTGAGTAAGGAATAAGTTTATTGTTTTCAATGTGTAAATGGAGAAACTGTTCTTACTCTTGAATGGAAGCTGAAGCGCCACCGTGTTGAGACTATGGACTACGAAAGGTTATCCAGTGGCGGAGAAGACAAAAGGACGTGCCGATTATCATACCGGTAAACTTTGATTGTGAATTGTAACCTTAAGGGAGTTAAGGCTAATTTGAAATTTCAATAACTTTAATCAGTGAATTGCTCAACCTTCATTGCGGTAATGAAATGGAATTGCAAATTGAATATTTTGGAATCTAAAGAGATGGAATTGAAACTATAAACAAATGGTATGAGATCATGAGTGATGCGAGGATATGTTAACGCGCATATGTGGTGATGGCTTATTGACGCATTGACCGAGCATATGATTACTTTGATGCCAATCAGGTAAAAAGGCAATTGTCGGACTGTATAATTAAACTTGGATCTAATCAAAGAAGACTGTTATCCTGAAAGGATTACCGCACTGACTTTTCAAGTTACATTAAATGGGATTAATGAAGGAAAGACAATTGACTACACCGAAGTGCCCTTGGCTCCGGTAAAGAGACAAAATGGGATACTATTGCAAGATTATGGACTATGGTTGTGCCTATGATTCTGCACCGCACTTGGTCCAAATAAAATGAACTCACTGCCAGTCTATTGCCTGGGAAAATAGAGTGAGGTGTGAAACTGTCACTTTTGCATGCACTGTTGTGAAGTGATCTTTTAGATGTTTTTATCCCCTGCCCGTAAACCAATTGTCATACTTAACTTGAAATGAAGTGTTATAACCTTGTGTTTTCCCTAACAAAACTTATCTAAGACACCTAGATGAACTAAAAGTCACCTTTTAAGTCTTCCCTTATTGTTTCCCTGGGTTTGTTTGTAACCAAAAAGCTAACTACAGAACACCATAGTTTGTTCTCCATCCACAGATAAGTAGAAATCTTTAGGAACACATGCTTGCCATCGCGTGTGAGAAACCATCCATAATCCTTCAAAGCATTCGAAGGATTCAAATGTTTATTCGGGGGGCCCTGGAAGGCCCACCCCCTTGTCCCGCATGATATCACCTCCAACCTTACTTCATTCAAGCACACATAAACCATTTTAAAAACATAAAAATATCCTCTAAACACATTACGTTTTAAGCAATCACAACAACAATTGATTTTCTCACTAAGAATAAAGCATGTGTCTCACCTTTAAGCACCAGCTTAAGGAGAAATTCAGATTCCTCAAGGAGGGTGAGGCATGTGCCCCACCCCAAAAAAAAAAATTCAAAATATATAATTTTTTTTCATAAGGGTATGACATGTGCCTTACCTCTAAGCACAAGCTTAAGGAGAAATTCAGATTTTCCAAGCAGGGTGAGGCATGTATCTCACAAACAAAAAAACAAATTCAAAACATAGAATTTTATTTCATAAGTGTCAGGCATATGTGTCACTTCTAAGCACAAGCTTAAGAAGAAATTCAGATTTCTCAAGGAGGGTGAGGGATGTGTCTCACCCCAAGAAAAGAAATTCAAAAAACTTAGAATTTTGTTTTATAAGGGTGAGGCATGTGCCTCACATCTAAACATAACCTTAGGAAGAAATTCATATATAAAAAATGGTGAACCATGTACCCCACCTAAAAAAAAATTCAGAACATAGAATTTTGTTTCATAAGGGTATGCCATGTGCCTTACCTCTAAGCACAAGCTTAAGGAGAAATTCAGATTTTTCAAGCAGGGTGAGGCATGTGTCTCACCCCAAAAAAACAAATTTAAAATATAGAATTTTGTTTCATAAGGGTGAGGCATATGCGTCACCTCTAACCACAAGCTTAAGAAGAAATTCATATTTCTCAAGGAGGGTGAGGAATGTGTCTCATCCAAACAAAAAAATTCATAAAACTCATAATTTTGTTTCATAAGGGTAAGGCATGTGCCTCATCCCTAAAAAAACAAATTCAAAACATTTGCCTCAACTTGAAAGGAATAGAAGTGATACAATATTTTGTAATCAAGATTGAAGAAAATAAAATTCAGCAATACGGATGAGTAATACCGATTTTGAAGGGTTATATAAGGGTAAACATCATATATTCCAGAGTTTGAAAAATAAAATGAGGCATTTATTACGAAAATCTCATAGTATGAACTACATGTACTAAGTATACTATAATCTTTTGTAATAATTAATAAATTGTGTTCTTTTGAAAAATGAAATCAGATATAGATCTTAATCCCAAAAAATTGAAGAGTTAAACAATCATATGAATGGAGTGGTGAATTGAAGTACATTCTGAATAAAGTTGAAAATAAGCGTAAAATATATAAATTACCATGGTATTTGAATATTGAATAAGAGTTGGTGTTGAAGCGCCTATATAAGTTGAAAGTAGAGTCGAATATCAGTTGAGCTGCAAATGAAGACATTAGAGTTATTGGAGAGTGAATTGAACACAATAAGATGATAGAGAGCTGAAGGATCAAAATTTGCAGTAATAGGTTAAACGGTGTAGTACTAGAAAAACTTCTGAACTTTTGAGGAATAATAATTAGAAGACGGAGTGAAGAGGTACCATCAGAGAGAAACAAGAAGGTGTTGGAGTAAAAGTTGTAGGAGTAAGAGGCGTCAAAGTAGATCCGTGTTGGAGAAGAGCGGCGGTGGAAAAGAGCGGCGGCTAAAAAACTTGACCTAACCCTAAGCGGTGTTTTAGGGTTTAGGGTAAGCTTTTATTTTTTAATTTTATATGTGTGGACAAACTTTGTATTGGTCTATCATGCACAAATTTAAGAAGTTACACTTGAATTTTTTTGGGTGGGCCGGTGGCATTATTCTACTCATACGTACTCATTATTTAGTTTTGTGGAAATAAAATAGAATTTATATAAATATGTAATCTAATATATATATTATAATATAACTTCAAAATATAATTTATAATAATATATATTATAAAAAACAAGATTTAAAGGGGTGAGGCATATGCCACACCTTGTGGAGCCGTAATTAGTTTTTATTCAAGTTTTAAGGGGGTGGGGCATATGCCTCACCTTGTGAAGCAGTAATTAGTTTTTGTTCAAGTTTTAAGGGGGTGGGGCATATGCCTCACTTTGTGAAGCAATAATTAGTTTTTTTTTTCAAGTTTTAAGGGGGTGTGGCATATGCCTCACCTTGTAAAGCAATAATTAGTTTTTTTCCAAGTTTTAAGGGGGTGTGGCATATGCCTCACCTTGTGAAGCCGTAATTGGTTTTCTCAAGATTTATAGGGGTGAGGCATATGCCACACCTTGTGGAGCCGTAACTGGTTTTTATTTTATAATTATACATAACTCCCATAAAATGAATTCCTCATCTTATTGTAGGATGAAGTCTTTTTACAAAAATCATCAAATTATAATTTGATTAATGACCAAGAACATTGATCTAAATGTACCCATATCTATAAAAAAAAAATTTATAGCCAATACAATTATAATATGGTCGTATTTTCATTGAAATCTATGCGTTTGCAATAATTTGTTCATGTGCACTTTTACATATTGAATTGCACTTTCAACGAAACCGGTGTTTTGTACAAACTATCGCATGGACCATAAAAAGTTTACCATTGCACCTTTATGGGTTAAGTGGTCTAGTAACTAGTTCATCCCAATTCATCCCAATTCAAATACACTAGAATAATTTGGGGTCAATAACCCGGCTTTAGGGGTTCATTGGCTAAGCATAGTAACCCACATGCTCTAAAATAATAATCGGTGTTTTCACCCTCCCCTTGGTGGGTATCACAAAAAAAATTCTCTTTTATCCTATGTGACCATGTTTGTGGAGAAGAATATTGTGCAAGTGCATGAAATTTTGGTGACAAGACCTAGGACACAACATAATGTATAGGAACATGCGCTATAAAGGCACAATTCACTTTGTGAGCTCCAAAGTCATCGAAACAATAAAAAGAGAAATTTCGACTTTGAGATTGAACATACTTCCTGTAGGGTGGACTCTTCATACCATGTACGAACTAACATGAGTGTAAAAAGGGGTATTATTTGATGCATTAATATACATTTTTTATATAAGAGAGAGGCAATGTTTTTTCTCTATGATCCAATTTAGTCAACTATGCAAGGTTCAACTCTTCTAATCCCAAGCTATCACTGGCTGAAACAAAATCATTTCTTAAGAAGCCGCCCTGTACAACCCAACAACTGTCTATTAGTAGAGAGTAAACTGTAAACATATCTTTACCAAGAAATACAGGCCCAAGACCCACTTTATTCCGCCACCGATTTGAGCAATTTTTTACACCAACACGAGCACCCTTGCGACCATCTTCACCACCTTGCACTAGGCCCGAAACCAATACACCTCATTAAACCACGTGTGGAATCGAGGCTTCCGGGTTGTGCTCGGCACCAATGATCGGGGAGAACTGGCAATTAGTTACAGATGAACCGGTTGAGTTTGAGAAATGACCAGTTGAAGTTGGAGACTGCAAGAGAATCACCGATCATTTTGGAGCAATTTATGGAATATACCTCAAATTAATATAGAAACACTGAAGGATGTCAACACATCACCGGTTGGAGTTGCAAACACTAGGATCTCAACCGATTATGCCCCAAAAATCTCCCGGATCACTGCTCGGCACTCTTAGCTCGGGCGGCTGTGAGCCCAATTATGTGCCCACATTTGAATTTAACCTTAGGAATGTCAAAATCTTAGAGTTTGCATATGTTTTGAGTTAGTGGAAAAGTCAAAAGGATTAAAATCTTAAAGTTTAGATGGAGTAGCGTTAAGGTTGCAAAAACTAGGAAGTATTAATAGAAAAAACTAAAAAAGAATTAGAGGAAGTAATCTAGGGCCAAGCCACAACTTAGGGGCCAAGGAGGCTAGGGAGGAAGTGTCTCTTTGATTAAAGGGGACCTATGGTGATAAGGTGAGGCTGCTGGATTTCTGGGACTCTCGGGAGGGGTCCCTGGTAGGCTCGAGAGGGGCTCCCTAAATACCCCCGACGAGCGTTGCAGCTGTCAGGCTCGGAGGCCAGGTTCGGTGGGGTTCATTTTTCTGGCCCTCCCCGTTTTGGCCCCTTGGGGATTTTTTTTGGTTTTTTTGTTGCTAAATTTGGGTCCTGCGGCCCCAAATTACTCTAGGAAGCCCCCTATGAGATTAAGTAAGGCCCCACCCAATTAAAAAAATAGGGGGCAAGTTTTACCCCAACCCTGCCACCCCCTCCCGAACCTAGCCTCCCAGCCACGCTCGATGGGGGTTTTTAGGCAGATCCGGCTCGAGAGGGGTCCTCATTCAAGGGGAGAAAAAAAAAAAAAAGGGAGGCGACCGGGGAGGCGGACCTACTAGATTAGACAGGATGATGTTGAGAGGCGGAGGAAGGAGTCGCGCTCATGAGAAGTGTGGGCCAAAGGCTAAAGATTGACACGCGCTGCCCACGCTCTGGATGATGCTGCAGGATCATGGAACAGAGGCCAGAGGAGGAAGGAATGGAGAGGAGAACTTCAGCTTACCGTGCTCTTGTCCGTACTCCTGCTCTCGGACACTGTCATCAAGGGGAAAAGCAAGGTATCCCGAGGCCAACGTGGATCGGCATTTTCGGAGGCGACAGACTTCACAACGATGATAATGAACCGGAGCCACCAATCTGGTAAAAAGGATATACGAGCCTCACCAAGGGAGAGCAGCAGCAATGGAGCAGTGACGGTGATATTTTGAGGGCTCATCTGGCAACCAGATGAAGTAAGGATTGGCCAGACAAGCTGCTGGAGAGCGTGAGGAGGCGGAATGATGGATTGGGTGGATGAGGCATTGCAGGGGGTTCATCAAGCACCGAAGGAGGAAGCTGCACTCGAATTGATACAAGAGGTGGGCGGACCAGGAGCTGTGTGGATGCAGGTGTGTGAGTAGGCGAGCGAGTAAGGTTGATGGTTCGCCAAGAATTTTTCGGTGAGGAAGGAGACGAAGCTAGGAGGAGAATCAGAATGCAGCTGTAACTATTGGAAGGTAGTGTTAGGTTGCATCGGTGACATTGTCCCATATGGGTTGTCACGGCTGGTCCTAACCTACACATATAAATAAAGGCATAAGGGGAGGAGCTAATTACTCTCTCCATTGTATGCAATCCTTGTGTGTTGTGTTCTACCTTTCTACGCTGATGTCTTTGCTTTCTCCTCTCATTTCCCAATAGGTTATGGGCCCACTTTGCTTTAGAGCTTAGAGATTAGCTTAGGAGGAGGTAGGAGAGAGTCGGATCTGATCGGAGGCGATTTGAAGGTGTTTCAAGCTTTTGGTGGAGTTTTGGAGTTTTTGGAGCATTTTTGGAGCGCCTTGGAGCATTCTTGGACACTTGGACCAGCGTGGAGGATACCTTAGGTTGAGGTTCATTGTATCTTGAGTGTTTATGTGAGATCGATTCGCATTTTGAGGGTTTGAGGTGATTAGAGTTCCAAAAGGCTTTGTTGTGGCTTTTTGATGGTTATGTAGTTATTAAGCTTAGTTTTGGAGTGGAAAGGTGCTGACTTGAGAGATCCATCCATTCTATGCTTACTTTGAGGTGTTTTGAGTTCCAAAAGGCTTAGTTGTGGCTTTTTGATGGTTATGTAGTTATTAAGCTTAGTTTTGGAGTGGAAAGGTGCTGACTTGAGAGATCCATCCATTCTATGCTTACTTTGAGGTGTTTTGAGTTCCAAAAGGCTTAGGTGTGGCTTTTTGATGGTTATATAGTTATTAAGCTTAGTTTTGGAGTGGAAAGGTGCTGACTTGAGAGATCCATCCATTCTATGCTTACTTTGAGGTGTTTTGAGTTCCAAAAGGCTTAGTTGTGGTTTTTTGATGGTTATGTAATTATTAAGCTTAGTTTTGGAGTGGAAAGGTGCTGACTTGATAGATCCATCCATTCTATGCTTACTTTGAGGTGTTTTGAGTTCCAAAAGGCTTAGGTGTGGCTTTTTGATGGTTATATAGTTATTAAGCTTAGTTTTGGAGTGGAAAGGTGCTGACTTGAGAGATCCATCCATTCTATGCTTACTTTGAGGTGTTTTGAGTTCCAAAAGGCTTAGATGTGGCTTTTTTGATGGTTATGTAGTTATTAAGCTTAGTTTTGGAGTGGAAAGGTGCTGACTTGAGAGATCCATCCATTCTATGCTTACTTTGAGGTGTTTTGAGTTCCAAAAGGCTTAGTTGTGGCTTTTTGATGGTTATGTAGTTATTAAGCTTAGTTTTGGAGTGGAAAGGTGCTGACTTGAGAGATCCATCCATTCTATGCTTACTTTGAGGTGTTTTGAATTCCAAAAGGCTTAGTTGTGGGTTTTTTGATGGTTATATAGTTATTTGGCTTAGTTTTGGAGTGGAAAGGTGCTGACTTGAGAGATCCATCCATTCTATGCTTACTTTGAGGTGTTTTGAGTTCCAAAAGGCTTAGTTGTGGCTTTTTGATGGTTATATAGTTATTAAGCTTAGTTTTGGAGTGGAAAGGTGCTGACTTGAGAGATCCATCCATTCTATGCTTACTTTGAGGTGTTTTGAGTTCCAAAAGGCTTAGTTGTGGCTTTTTGATGGTTATATAGTTATTAAGCTTAGTTTTGGAGTGGAAAGGTGCTGACTTGAGAGATCCATCCATTCTATGCTTACTTTGAGGTGTTTTGAGTTCCAAAAGGCTTAGTTGTGGCTTTTTGATGGTTATGTAGTTATTAAGCTTAGTTTTGGAGTGGAAAGGTGCTGACTTGAGAGATCCATCCATTCTATGCTTACTTTGAGGTGTTTTGAGTTCCAAAAGGCTTAGGTGTGGCTTTTTGATGGTTATATAGTTATTAAGCTTAGTTTTGGAGTGGAAAGGTGCTGACTTGAGAGATCCATCCATTCTATGCTTACTTTGAGGTGTTTTGAGTTCCAAAAGGCTTAGTTGTGGTTTTTTGATGGTTATGTAATTATTAAGCTTAGTTTTGGAGTGGAAAGGTGCTGACTTGATAGATCCATCCATTCTATGCTTACTTTGAGGTGTTTTGAGTTCCAAAAGGCTTAGGTGTGGCTTTTTGATGGTTATATAGTTATTAAGCTTAGTTTTGGAGTGGAAAGGTGCTGACTTGAGAGATCCATCCATTCTATGCTTACTTTGAGGTGTTTTGAGTTCCAAAAGGCTTAGATGTGGCTTTTTTGATGGTTATGTAGTTATTAAGCTTAGTTTTGGAGTGGAAAGGTGCTGACTTGAGAGATCCATCCATTCTATGCTTACTTTGAGGTGTTTTGAGTTCCAAAAGGCTTAGTTGTGGCTTTTTGATGGTTATGTAGTTATTAAGCTTAGTTTTGGAGTGGAAAGGTGCTGACTTGAGAGATCCATCCATTCTATGCTTACTTTGAGGTGTTTTGAATTCCAAAAGGCTTAGTTGTGGGTTTTTTGATGGTTATATAGTTATTTGGCTTAGTTTTGGAGTGGAAAGGTGCTGACTTGAGAGATCCATCCATTCTATGCTTACTTTGAGGTGTTTTGAGTTCCAAAAGGCTTAGTTGTGGCTTTTTGATGGTTATATAGTTATTAAGCTTAGTTTTGGAGTGGAAAGGTGCTGACTTGAGAGATCCATCCATTCTATGCTTACTTTGAGGTGTTTTGAGTTCCAAAAGGCTTAGTTGTGGCTTTTTGATGGTTATATAGTTATTAAGCTTAGTTTTGGAGTGGAAAGGTGCTGACTTGAGAGATCCATCCATTCTATGCTTACTTTGAGGTGTTTTGAGTTCCAAAAGGCTTAGTTGTGGCTTTTTGATGGTTATATAGTTATTTGGCTTAGCTTTGGAGTGGAAAGGTGCTGAGTTGAGTGTGTGAGAACCTTGAATTAATTCCAAAGTTTAAAATCATTTTCTAAATTTCCTTGAGGGTTTCTAAGCCCTTGTACTACATTGAGTGAGTGGGAGCTTGCATTCGGTTTGAAAATGGCTTCTAGGGAAAACGATGGACTTATATCGGTTGACAAGTTCGGTGGCGAGAACTTCAACCTCTATAAGTTCAAATTGGAGATGGCCATGTCCACCAAAGATCTTTGGGAGATCGTGGATGGTTCGGAGTTGCCACCGCCTTCTACGGCGAGCGACGAAGTCAAGAAGGCGTACGAGCGACGATGCAAGAAAGCCTTCGCCATCATTGCCATGAGTTTGGTGGACAAGGAGTTGGCGCACATCAAAGGATGCAAGGGACCCGCGGAAGCGTGGAAGACCTTGTGCAACATCCACGAAACCAAAAGCTTGTCCAACATCTTGTTCATAAGGCGCAAGTTCTTCACCATCAAGATGGACGAGGGCGACGACATCCTCACGCACATCAACAAGGTAAAATCTCTTGCGGACCAACTCACGTGCTTGGAGGTGCCTATGAAGGACAAGGACGTGGTCATGACCTTGCTCGATAGCCTACCGCCCTCGTTCGAGCATTTGATCACCGCATTGGAGACGCGCCCCATTTCGGAGCTCAAGTTGGACTTCATCACCGCACGTTTCATGCACGAGGTGTCCAAGAGGAAGGAGAAGGAGCCTCAAGGCGACGATGCGGCCATGTTGTCCCGCCAACATCGAGCGTTCGACAACAACGAGAGGCGCGGCGACGGCCCGAGGTGCTACAATTGTGGTAAGTTGGGCCACATTGCTCGTAATTGTCGAATGAAACACAAGGCGAACGCAAACATGGCAAGGTCGAGTGATGATTTTGCATTTGTAGCGAGAGATGGGACGTCTAAAACGTCCGCCACTAGATGGATCGTGGATTCGGGGGCCTCGCAACACATGACACCACATAAGCATTTTTTTGACACTTACGAACCCGTCACGGGTCGCAAAGTGTTTATGGGTGATAACGGCATGGTAGATGCCGTAGGCAAAGGCTCCATACTAGTGGAAACCCGCGTGAAAGGCCGTGTGCGGAGCATTAGAATGCACGACGTGCTTCATGTGCCGAAAATGCATTCCAACTTGCTTTCGGTGAGCAAGCTCATTTCGAGGGGTTTGAAAGTGCATTTCAACTCGTTGGGATGCGTGGTGAGGGCGAGCAACGGCGAGATGTTGGCCGTGGCGTCGTTGGAGTCCAATTTGTACCAATTGGACACCAACGTGTTGAATGGGGCCGAAACGGGCTCTTTGGCGCATTCCGAGGCCAACTCGCATCCTTTGGAGCTTTGGCACAAGAGGTTGGGGCATCTCAACGCCAATAGCGTGAAAATGCTCCAAAGCATGGTGAGCGGGATGGACGTGGGAGCGGCGCAAGGTGACGTGCATTCCTTCGCATGCGAAGGATGTGTGGAGGGCAAACAAGCGAGGCGACCATTCCCCACGGACGGAGGCACCCGCGCCACCAAGATCTTGGAGCTCGTGCATTCCGACGTGTGCGGGCCGATGAAAACGGCGTCCATTGGAGGCGCAAGGTATTTTCTCACCTTCATTGACGATTTCTCACGCAAGATTTGGGTGTACGTGCTCAAGTCCAAGAAGGAGGTGTTGGCAAGGTTCAAAGAATGGAAAACCTTGGTGGAGAGGCAATCGGAGCACGTAGTGAAGGTTCTTAGGTCGGATAACGGGGGGGAATACATTTCAAAGGCATTTGATGATTTCTTGAGCAAACATGGCATTGCACGGCAAACCTCCTCACCTTACACGCCGCAACAAAACGGCGTGGCGGAGCGAGCCAACCGGACCATCGTGGAGATGGCACGGTCCATGATTCATGCCCAACGCCTCGGCCACGAATTTTGGGCGGAGGCGGTGTGCAATGCGGCGTACGTACGCAACCGGTGTCCGACCAAGGCGGTTGAAGGAATGACACCCGAGGAGGCGTGGAGCGGGAGGATGCCGCACGTGTCGCACATGCGGGTGTTCGGATGTGTGGCTTACGCGAAGGTGCCGGATCAAAGGCGAACGAAGTTGGATGCGAAGGGCGTCAAGTGTTTGTTCCTCGGATATTGCGAAGGCACCAAGGCGTATCGGCTCATGTGCTTGGAGACGAAGAAAATCATCAAGAGTCCGGACGTGGTGTTTTTCGAGGACAAAACGCATTTGGAGGATTGTCCAAGTGGGAGAGTTGATGAAGTACCGACG
Organism: Polytrichum commune; assembly: GCA_950295325.1. NCBI lineage: Eukaryota > Viridiplantae > Streptophyta > Polytrichopsida > Polytrichales > Polytrichaceae > Polytrichum > Polytrichum commune. The sequence continues at coordinate 47,140,658 of OX485807.1, forward strand.
GTGAAGGTGGACATATCTCCCAAATCCGAAGCGGAGGAGTTGGAGGCGAGCGGCGACGTTTCGGAGCCGGACGAGGAGGAGCCGAACATTGAGGACGAGTCGGAGGCCGAAGTACCGGCCGCGAAATCCACTCGTAGCGCGGAGGCATCGAAACTTAACGCCGGTAAGAGAACCGCAACCAAACCACCTCCACCACCGCAAGATGGCAATGAGACCATAGGCAATTCTAGGTATCCGGATAGGCCACGCAAACCTCTTGGGGAATGGTGGAAGAACCACATTCCGCAACCCGAAGACGATGAGCACGCAAACATAGCAATGGTTGGGGAACCTAGAAACTTGAGAGAAGCATTTGAATCGAGTGATGCGAGCGAGTGGGAGTCGGCTATGCAAGAGGAGTACGAATCTCTCATAGCCAACGCCACGTGGGAGTTGGTTCCATTGCCGAAGGGCCGCAAGGCCGTGAAATGCAAGTGGGTGTTTCGCACGAAGAAGGATGCCAACGGTACGGTAGTTCGGTTCAAAGCGAGGTTGGTGGCCAAGGGGTGCTCGCAAGTGGAAGGTGTGGATTTCAGCGAGACTTTCGCACCCGTGGCCAAATTCAACACCATTAGGGTCATCCTCGCAATGGCGGCGGCCATGGGCTTGGAGATACATCAAATGGACGTCAAGACCGCATTCTTGAACGGCGAATTGCACGTGGTCATCTACATGGAGCAACCGGAGGGGTTTGTCCAAAAAGGCCGAGAGCACCTCGTATGCAAGTTGGGGAAATCGCTCTACGGATTGAAGCAATCCGGACGAGCGTGGTACGAGTGCATTCACATATTCTTTGTGAACAAAGGCTTTACGAGGAGCCATGCGGACCACTCGTTGTACGTATTACAAACTTGCCACTACATTGTGATCGTAATCATATATGTAGACGACCTCATCATCTTGGCAAGCAACGTGGACGTGATCAACGAGTTGAAATCTAGCCTCGAGAAGGAGTTCGAGATGAGCGACCTCGGCGAGTTGCATTTTTTCCTCGGAGTCCATTTCGAGCGGGATAGGAGGACGCGCACCATCACCATGCATCAACGAAGCTACATCGAAACCATTTTGGAGCGATTCGGCATGAGTGATTGCAAGCCCATCTCAACCCCGCTCGACACCAAGACCTCATTGGCGAAGCTTTCGGAGGAGGAATACGAGAAGCATTCACACGAAATGAAGGACATTCCGTACCAAAGGGCGGTCGGGTCGTTGATGTACGCAATGGTGGCCACGAGACCGGACCTCGCATTCGCGGTAAGCGTGGTAAGTCGGTTTATGTCGCAACCGGGTCCGATGCATTGGATGGCCGTGAAACGAATCATGAGATACTTGAAAGGCACCATTGATATGAGGTTGCGCATCGGAGGACAACACATAAACCTTAAAGGTTATTCGGACGCGGATTGGGCCGGCGATGTGGAAAACCGAAGGTCTACCTCCGGATACGTTTTCTTCGTTGGAGACGGGGCCGTGACGTGGAATAGCAAACGACAACTAACGGTGGCTCAATCCACAATGGAGGCGGAGTACATGGCCATGAACCGATGCACGAGGGAGGCCATTTGGCTAAGGCAACTAATGGAGGATGTAGGTTGTGCACAAGAGGAGGCGACGACCATGATGTGCGACAACCAAGGTTCTATGGCATTAGCAAAGAACCCAACCAACCATGATAGGTCAAAACATATAGATGTGCAACATCATTTTATTAGAGAGAAAATTGAAAACAATGTTGTAGAGCTAGAATATTGTCCAACGCAATATATGGTAGCGGATATTCTTACAAAGGCTTTAGCGAGGGATAGGCATGAGATGTTAAGTGAAATAATGGGGTTGGAGTACAATGCCACCTCGCAAAGTGGGAGTATTGGAAGGTAGTGTTAGGTTGCATCGGTGACATTGTCCCATATGGGTTGTCACGGCTGGTCCTAACCTACACATATAAATAAAGGCATAAGGGGAGGAGCTAATTACTCTCTCCATTGTATGCAATCCTTGTGTGTTGTGTTCTACCTTTCTACGCTGATGTCTTTGCTTTCTCCTCTCATTTCCCAATAGTAACAAGGGAGGGGCAACGAAGCGGGCTAATTGGCAATCAGCCACACACCACATTGGAACCCCACCAACCGCCTCCTGCTACTTGGACAACCTGCATTCGGTTCGCATCTCGAATTTCACTTCAGCCTTCCAATCGGTGCGGAGGGTTGTGTTGTCGCTCTCTGGAGGTCAGCAGCAGAGTCGCCAATTCCATTCGAGGAAGCGAGGAGCCTTGCCGAAGTCGCAGGCGAGGGAGGAGATGCAGGTGGGCAGATTTGATTGCCTGCAACGCAAGCTGCTGGGCGGAAGTTGAGCTTGCGGGCAAGTTACATGGTCGGAGTGAATTCAATAGGGCAAGCTGCATAGGAGAGGGAGGGGTTGAGCTGGGAGCTCACCTCTACTGCGGTTGACTCACCCACCAAGGGCGAAGCCTGGAGGGAGGTGCCTAGGTCGTGGCATCAATTACTAGCTGGTTGCTTAATTAGCAAGACAATCTAGGTAGGTTTTGCCCGAATTCTCCGCTTGCGAAGGAGGGGGAATTTAGGCTAGGATGTGGTGAGAATTTGATTGGTTCAACGGTGTCAACAATGTTTGGGTTCCAAGTATTTATGAATGTTTGAGGTCCAAAACATAATAAAGGGGAGGTGTCAAGTACACCAATTCATTATTGAAGTGGACAGAGGTTACACACTCTTGTAAGCATTTGATAAACCTCTGACAGGGGGATCCTTCACCCAGACCACGACGTAATTAAGGGTGGGGGTGATCCTGGCTCACAACGGCCATGACCTCCGAGCCAAGAATAGGATGAGTCGAGGTTCTTTTTTTCTTTTTTTCTTTTCTTTTTAGGATAGAAGGCCGACGACCAACGCCAAAGCACAGGAGGCAGTTGACCACCTGACAAGTTTTCCGTCAAGTAGAGAGGAGACTTCACATCCGGGAATCAAACCGCCAACCTCTTCCTTGAGATTTGGGTATCTCTCCACCATCATCCGGAAGTTTAGGGTCATCCTGGACCTAGGGTGAGTTAAGTAAACATCGACATGGTCACTGGGGCATTCACTTTAATCAGTGATCACAAACACCTCAAAAAAAAGTAAGCGAGTGACACACACCCCAATTCCTTTACCCTTTTCTTTCTTTCATTCTTTCTTTTTTGCGTACACTTGCAGTATTGTCACGATGAACAAGGAGATCTGGCAAATAGTTACAAGTGAGTTGGTTCATTTTCCAAAGTTGTTGATTCAGAAACAAACTTTATGCAATGCAACAAATTGTATGTCAAGAGTTGTCCACTTATTATGCTTGCATCCCTTAAACGGATACATAATCTCATATTCACCCAACAAATGTCCTCAATGAGAGACCCTCTTACTCATAACGATGAGCAATGACAAAATTTGCTTATTTCATTGATGACACAAAGTCAGAGTTGGCTTATGCTCTTTCTGATGAACTTCAAAGTGCTCACTTGTTCAAGTTCCAACTACCATTTGGGGCATGTGTAATACATGTATAATTCAACTTTTTAGAATGATTAAATTACATATTATAATAAATCTTTGATTTGACTTGGAACTCCAATGCTTTTAGATGGTCACTTTACCTTGAGTGTCTTGCATTTGAGTTTGTATGAGGTAATATCATCATGAAACATGATATCATTATTATCATTTTTTTTATCATTAATGATATTGATGATATTATTATTATGTTATTGATTCTTCAAAATGAATATGTAAAGGATAATTTTCACTGCCCCTCCCCTAGGTACATGTCAATATTCGAATTAAAAACTTATAAACAATCTCAATATCCAAATTTCAATAGACATAAATTCTAAAATACAAATAATAAATTCTAAATAAATATACCAATTTATGTGGCTTTTGTTTTCCGCTACCTAGTAAATCATCTATTGTCGTCAATAGTTGAGTGGAGCATTTTGGAGCCTTCAATATATGATTAAAAGACTTGGAACATGCTGTCATTCCTCATAAAGCCTCAAAAAGCAAGTGCCATAAGCAAGATAATTTGTTTGGTTTGTTGCCAAGTGGCAAGTACACCTTGACCTCCCTAGTATCACGCATGTGGCAACCACTATGCATGTGATAATAAGGAGGTCTGTAGTATTAACTTGGAAGCATGAAACCAGAGAATTAGTGTAGCATGTGACAATACAAAATGACACAAAATCAACATTGCAGTAATAATAATAATGACAACATGGTGCGTGTGAGCGTGTGGTGTGAATTCTTGGGTGGATTAATTGAATGCCAAAACCCATAATATATGGGAGGGATTGCGACAACATGGAGGGAGATCTAAACTAAGCACATCTGTTCCCTAGGGTTTCGGGATAAAAGAGGGAAGTGACATCATGTATGGTCATATTATGGAAGGTGACATTGTGGAGGGTGATATTAAGGAGGTTAGGGTGTACACTCCAACAAGAAGATTGTGCGTCTAGAAAATTGTACAAGTGTCATGGTGAAAATGCACTTGTGTTGCGCAAATTGCGCAAAGGCTACTTCAAGTAGCTGCTATAATTTTCCCTACGAGACTACTTCAAGTAGATGCTATGATTCTCCCTACGAGACTACTAGGGCCGTAAAGGAGGAGGCTGTAACGACACAGTGCAGTCTACTAGGACAAGCGTAGGACTAGCAGTTACTTACACTGAAGGTTCGGCCTGCGAGAAAATGGGTGTGGAGTTTCCTTTTTCATGTAAAATAGTCACTATTTCAAGTCAAGGTTCGGGAGATTTTTGAGCTCAACCAGCTAAAATCCGTCCCTTCACAACTTTTACCGGTTCTCTCAGGATTTGACCAGTTGCAAACTTGTTGCCATTAACTTGGACCGGCCAATATCCTATATTCGTTTCCAAGTGCCGGCTGATTTCCTCTTCATTGTAATGACAGCCGGCCAGAAACTTGGGCATTGATAAGTAAGCCGGTTTTCCAATGTAGCAAAATTATATCTACAAACAACATACACCATTCAACAACAACGTTTAAAGAACATACCAACATACAACAATAATATGTAATGATATCAACATCCAACAACAATGATCAACAATTTATTCATAGCAGGAGTTGAACCTGAAATAACCCATCAACCGGTTGATGGCCGTGGATTTACTCTTCTATCATACCTAGGTTTGAAAACCTCATATTAGATTTGAGGCCACAACATGATAAAAGAGTAACCTAACATATCATACTATATACAAAAATGAAAATTCATCAACTGTTAGAGTCAAAATCAACAGTATCATCTTCACGTTCAAGAGGAAAACGTCCTGAAAGGAATCTTTGTGGATGTGAAAACAACCATCTAAACTTTGTAGAGTTCCTCCATTAAGCTATGGCTTCCATTTGTACGTTATCAAGATCACCACGAAGATCTTCCATGGACACACTCATAATAAATGCTAAACACTAGCCGTCAACAATGAAATGCAATAATGAAGCAAAAGCTTCGCTTGTCCGCCATTCACCAAAACACTACAAGCCTACAACAAACACATAACCTAAACCTTAGAACCAAATGATATCTGGCCCTAGATGAATCAAACCAGATGAAATCCGCCTATTTCACGATTCATCCGGGTAAAAATCCTCCTCCTCAAAATGGTTGCCGGTTATAATCTGTTTTTTTTAATTTTAAAAACATCGGTTTCACATCCTCCACTTTCCCAATTCAACTGGACTTTTCATAAAACCAACCGGCCACCATTACACTAAATACCGGTTCTCCCTAGACATTGTTTCAAGTTTGCCTTCATGAATTGGACTACAGCTCATGAGTTGCCATTTCCAATTGCATAACATTATTAAGCAGTTCATGTGGGCTCCGAGGATATAACCATGGGATGCCGTAGCTTTGGATTTGCACTAGTTGTGGCATCCCATGGTTATGCTCTCGGCCTTTAGATGAACGAACGCACATTGTTTAATAATGTTATGTGCCAATCCGCTTCTCACAAAGTGTATAAAACTGTCCACTTTTCCCTGTGGACGTGGAATCGAAATTCAAACAATATTGTTAGAAGATTACTACTATCAACACACGTAGTTTCATTGATGACTTGGAGTCGGCGATGGTTTATGGCCTTTGTGATGAACAACAAAGCAGTCAAGCATTAAAGTTTCAAGCACCGTTTATGGAATGTTCTGTACACATACATTTCAGTTTTTAGATGTTCTATACACAAACGCTTCAAATTTTACACGTTGTGTAGATGTATATTTTTATGCACCACATTTGACCTGAAGAGGAGGTCAAATTTAGTGTGCATGCAAGAAAGAGAAGAAAAAGTGTCACTTGTGGTTAGTTGCCATAATGACTCCCAAGTATTTGGGCACCACAATTCTTGGATGCTTGAGAATGGAAGGTGGTTGTGTGCACAAATATAAATGAGCAATGAATCTTCTTCAAGAGGACTTCTCCTTTGGACTAGTGCAATCATAATTTTCCACTTTAGCCATGTGGCCGGAGAATACAAGTACACTTTTCTGATGACATACATCCCTTGTTTTTAGTTGAATATCTTTGTCATGGGAGAGTGGTACTAGTGCTAATGACTAAGGCACTCAATAAATTGGAACCTTGTCCTACTAGCAACAACCATAGAAGAATTTAGAAACCATGTTAATTATATCTTATAAGAAGACTTGCTTGTGTCTCCAACCCCTTCTCAGTTGCAAGGATTGCCTTCATTTGATCTACCAAGTCTTGGGCAATGAGTATCAATGAGTCAAGAAACCATCATCAAGTTTATATCTCCTCTCGATTATTGAGTTGAACATGTTGATAAAACTAGAGTATGGTGTCATCAAAGTGAGGGTTAAGCATTAATTATAACATCAAGTTGTGAAAATTGACAATTTTGTGCAATCTCAAATTTCACGTGGTAACTAAGCCTATGTTTGTATGTCCAAGAAAAATTAATTCACATTGCAAATTGCAATATAATATTCCATACTCCCTCTCTATATTATCAATTTGTGAATCCATATGTCTCAGTTTGTGCAACCACAAGAAAGATAGTGGTTGGATGTTTTGGAGCCAAAGCATGGTTAAGTCAACAAGAAAAGTGGTATGCACTTCCATTGTGATACAATTTTCATATATAGTACGGGAATCAAGCTCAAATCTATGCAAGGGCAAACCCCTAACCACAAATAAAATGGAAATAGAATATTGGCAGGGCTATATGATTGATTGCACACTTTACCGCACACAACAAAAGCCAACCCAACATTTTTTTTCCCATAAGTGATTGTTTTGTCAAAGCTGCCAGTATGAAAGGCAATTGATTGGAATAGAGCCTTAATAAAATTGTCGTGTAGCATGACGGAATGTCATTTCGAGACCATGGAGCCCTCCAATGGAGTTGAACCAAACATAGTACAAAATGTGTGCCTCGTTAGTATTATGGAGATACGTATAAAATAGATCCTAAACTAGGTGATGGATTTGAGCTAAAACGTGCTTCATTTCAAAATTTGTTATGATTGGCGTGTATAGTTCAGGTGTTTGGTAAGATCATATTGTATGGTAATGCGCCCCTAATTTTGAAGCAAAATATTTTTTCTTAAGGTGGTACGTCACCCTCGCTTTCCAAAAACGGACAATTATGAAAGTATATTCTACAAACTTAAGGATCTACTTCTATCATTTATGAATGTAAATCTTGTAGTTTGCAAATAAGTATATGAAAACATCATGACCCACCTTATTAGTAATTTTAATATGAATCAATATTATTGTTTTGAGTTATAAAACTAGAAAATGTGGCTACTTGCGCCTCTACACTGATAGGGTACAACTTCGGTTCACTTTACCATGCTTTGGCCCTTTGAAGTTTTGTTAGTAGACATGTAAGTATACATAATCGAAGATACTCATTTGCTTGAGATAAAGGAGGAGGCCCTAGATCTTACATTTCAAAATGTATCTTTCATTTTGACTTGAAACCCCAACACTTTTAAATGGTCGTTTCACCCCTAATTTTTTTGCATTTGAGTTCAAACATAGTAATATCACAAAACATGATATTTTATTATTTTCATGGGAATGATTCCTCAAAGTGCCCCCCCCCCCAAGAAGTACATGTCACTATTCAAATCACGGGTAGATCACTCCATTGTCAAGTTGAACACCACGTGCGACCAAAAAAAATCTTCTTTTGGTAAGTTGCACCACCAAAATGGGTCAAAATTTTATCAATTTTTTTTCATGAGTAGATATACACAGTACCTATGACACAATCAAAAGTGGTAACTAAATTTGATGATTTTTTTTTCCATAAAACATACCATTTCTAACTAGAATGACACAGAATTGAACTAAAACAATTACTAAAAAAATAAAGATGACTAAAAATTTCAAAATAGTATTCAAAAGATACTATCAATGGTTATGTATATGTAGAAAAAATATCATAAATTTTAAAACTATATATGGCATGTAATATAGGGGTAGCAAACTTTGTCCGCACGTGGTGTCAACTTGACAATGAAGTGACCTCCCCGTGATTCAAAGAAACAACTTATAAACGGTCTCAATTTTCAAACTTGAATCACTACACAATTGAAAATATAAATCATAAATTCTCATAAATATACCAAGTCATCATTGATGGGTGGAGCATTGCGGAGCAGCCCATAATATGCATTAAGGTAGAAGGTGCTTAAACCAACACTTTAAGCTATTGCACATACATATGGCTATGTGGTTGATATATAAAATATATATTCATATTAGCCTTTGGGCTAAACATAGGTATCAAGAAGAAAAAACATTTTTAGTCTCAATTGAATATTTGATGAATATTCAAAGTCAAAACTACTAGCTTCCTTATACCAATCCATAGGCCCCGTGTATGGCAACCTCGCATATGATGAGGACCCCCACCTTCATTGCCTAGAACCAACACAACATAGCTGGGTACTAGACCCAAACTACATCAAAGCCCAAGTAGTAATGGTATGCAAAGCCACACGGCTACCTCCATGATTCCTCCCGGTTCGCTTGCAAAACCATCACCTTGCATGCCGGGAACCGACCCCCTTTGCATCCCGGGAAATGACCCTTTTGTGCTTTGTGGGCCTACCTCCTTGGCGTTGTGAATAGAATGACTATAATAGGCATTGACAAGCCACCCTAATCCCACCTTGAACCAACCCGAGATAGAGTGGAGCCCGTTACATACCCTACATGAAGGTCATGGAGGCCGCTATGAGGTGGCACCACTAATGGCACCTAAAACCGTCACTCCGTGGGCCCAGACACTCCTACACCGCCGGGTACGGTTCATGGTTGTAGAGTGTTGGCAATTGGGGGCGGCTTACAAGTGTTGGTTTTGGATGGGATGTTGGTTTTAGCACCCTCTACTTTACTATATAGCCATGCAACCATTACTCTGTAACATGCCCGGAAGGTGTCCATGGAGTTTCCTTTTCATAGAAGGTGCACAGGCGGGGCCTCAAAAGGTCAATTTTTTGAGTACCAATCCACTATTCACTGTGGACGTGGAATGTGAAATTACAGAAAAAAACTGGAGTTCGAACAGGACCTCCACTTATATATAACGAGGCAATTCCTAACTCTAAGAGTCCAAGTAATACTGCACCAGAGCACTTGTGTGGCGCCAACAGTATCCTGCACTTCAACACTGAACATCGAAATCCAAGCTTCAAGATCGAACAGAGAAACAGTGACAATTGCGAGTGATTAAATAGCTCTGCTAGCAATGGCCGACAAATTAGCTGCAACCAACAGGTTTACATAAATCTCCTCGATCGATTCTCCTCCTTGAATTTGTAAACCCCACATGGAAGCTCGAGTACAAGGAGTGTTCTTGATTTTCGTCATCTATGCTGTATTAAGGTTCTCATTAGGTTTCCATGTGACAACATTGAGCTGAGTCTCCTCCCAACGTAATACTGATGGAGGTTAAATCGAACCCACTTTCAAACAACTTCAATATGTACAATCTGTACAAGCAATGTATTCCATTTTCACCATGTATGGTAAATCGATGTTTTCTTCTTGATTTCCACGTGCCAACAATGAGTTGATTCTGATCCTCCATGCTGATGGATGTTGTCTTTAGTTTTCACTGTGCACAATTCAGTATTGTTGTCTTTGTGATGTCCATGTCATGACGTTATTCAACCGAGTGACGAGGTTGGATGGGGCAAGGAATATGTCATGCAAGGTGTTAGAGTTAAACCTTACAGATGCTTGTCTGTAGGTAGATTCAACTTGAAAAACGAGTGAGATTCGGTTGAAGCATTGTCACTGAACATTATTAGAATGGAATGGTTGAGGCACTGTCATTGAATATCATTAGAATGTTGTGGTGGAAACGTTGAGTTTAATGATGCGGTGACGTGAACATCCAGGTGGTGGACGAAGGAAACGGTGGCTGTGGTGACAGGAGCCAACAAAGGTATTGGGTATGTGATCGTGCAAGAGCTCGCCAAGCATGGCCTCACGGTTGTGCTCACTGCCCGAGATTCTGGCAGGGGAATTGCTGCATTGGAGACATTAAAGAGCGAGGGGCTCAAGAATGTGTATTTCCATCCTTTGGAGGTTTCGAGCTCGACATCCGCAGAGATGCTCGCAGCCTGGCTCAAGGATGAGTTTGGTGGAATTGACATCCTTGTGAGTGTTTCTAGGCCTCTCAAATGGTCATTCAACTCCATCTGTGACACTTGTTGATTGAAGGTTCCAAGTTCTTGAGTGTTTTGGTACCACAAGGGCAAAAAGCTAAGTTGAGCATTATTGCAACCTTAAAGATGGGGAGCCTGGCTTAATGATGCATTTGGTAGTATTGATAACCTAAGGCTTGTAAATAAGGTATGTGGGTGTTTTCATGCTCTCCACCTTCTACATAACAAAACTTCTGTTGCATTAGCAAATCTACGATGAAGCATTGGCAAAAATCAGATTCAGAAATTGTTGATTCCTTGGATAAATACATAGGTCCTCTTGATTTTGTACGCTAATGAGCATGAAGTAGCGAATCAAATTTGAAGACGTGGTCTGATCTCTTGTAAACATGTGTCTTTATGGTGTGTGTTCCTTGATCCTTACCAAACCACACACCAATCGAATATAGGTGTTCAATCAAGAAAGGTAACCAAATGACACCCGCATACCTTTAATTCAGGCTTCTCAAAATCTCATCGATCTCCAGATCTGTAAAATTTTGGAGTCAGCAAGGGTTCCGAGTTTTTGACTGTTTTGGTGATGCAAGGATGAAGTGAACCCGAGCGTTAATATTGCAATATCAATGGTGTCAACGAGCAGGTAAACAATGCAGGAGTGAACCTGCTCTCACACGAGTATGAGAAAGGTTTGACAATGCTCAATACAAACTACTTTGGGGTGAAGAATGTCATCAAAGCATTGTTCCCTCTGCTGAGACCTAATTCTCCTGCTGGAGCACGTATTGTGAATGTTTCGTCACAACTCGGACTACTGGAGGTATGGATGCCCTACCATCTTTGAATATGGGTCTCACTATGATGACACTTTTAATTCATGTGAAATTAGTACATGTTTGTTGCATGTGCCAAACGATTTATTCGAGTCCTTCCACTACAAGCATATGAGCCTTGGACAATCAACCTACGTCACTAAAAACTTGTCCTATGTCATTAGAAAGTTTGCATATTAACACAATGGCATATTTGCATTGTTCTTTCATCGACATAACGACGATTGCCTAGAACTCATGTGCTCGTAGTGCTCCTCCTTTGAATAAAATGTGTGGCCCTATAGTGGGGATTTCTAACCCCACCAACAATTTTGATAGTTGAATTGGATCAACAGTGTCTCATCCGAATATTGAATTCGAATCACGAAGATTGTCATTTCAAGTTTGAGGATCAGGGTTGACATGCAAAAGTTGTAAGAAGTCAAAATGAAAATTCATTCTCTGCCTAAATATGATCATGTAGGTCCTCCCAACACGTTAACTATGGAACCCTAATATGGTGTCTATAGTTAGAACACATAGTCCGATCTTACGATGACACACGTCTTTTTGGTGTGCATGATTAACTACAAGCTTCTCCATACACCACTCAACTATCAAGGCATTGTCAAATTAAGAAGAGTAACCATAGAAGGCCCACATATACACACTCTAAACTCCGTAGTATCACACCTGTGGCAACCAAAGTGCACATGATACTACGGAGTTTTGTAGTGTGAACATGGATGCGTGATACTATAGAATTAGTGTAGCATGTGACGTTATGGAGTAACACAAAGGAGTTGTGAGGAAAATTTGAATTCGTTCTCCCCTCACCTACGCTAGTGTGGTCCACTCCACTTGGCCTTCCCGAACGATGTCGCAAACGCATGCACCAACATCCAACAAGTGACATAAGAAGAAGACGAAGAAGACACTCCACATGTTGACACATGGCGCAATGTGAGGGTGCAGGTTGCCTTCTCGGGTGGTTTGCATTAATGACAAATTTCATGATATAAGGGAGATAAATGTGACAATGAGTGAGATATTGACCTACAAACATCCGTTCCCTAGGGTTTTGGGATATTAGAGAGCATGTGACAGTATGGAAGTTGATGTTATAGAGTTTAGGGTGTACCTCAATTAACTAAGACATGTGGAAGAATATTTATTAACAGGATCTTTGGCTTCCACAGAACCTACAAAGCACGGACTTGAGGGCGAAACTGGCGGACGTTCCAAACCTCAGCGAGGAGATGATCGACTCGCTAGCGATGAGGTACCTGAAAGACTTGAAGGCAGGCGGGCATGGCAGTGAAGGATGGCCATGGACCGTCGGAGGTTCTCAGAGTTACAAGGAATCCAAGATATTCTTAAATGCATACACACGAATGTTGGCCCGAGACATCATGGACAGCCAAGTGCAACAGCCGGCCCTTGAGAGTTCAAGAGTTTTTGTGAACACCACATGCCCCGGCTTGACATACACTGACCTGGCACGAGTCTATATTGAAAAACAAGGCATCGATTTGTCGACAGTGAACACTCCTGAGCAAGGGGCCGACACCATCGTGTGGCTGGCTTTGTTACCAAGGGAAGGTTACCCGATGGGTAGATTTCTATCTAGCCGCAAAGAAGTGTCCTTTGAAAATCTAAGGTAGAAATACCATAACCTGTGAAAATAAGGTGATTCGCATTGAAGATCTAGTCTGACAATCATGAGATGATTTTCCAAGATAGACGAGAAGGATTCATGAAGAATGCAAGTTGTTTCATATTGTTTTGCCTTGTGCAAAACATTTCACAAATTTTCAAAGTGGAAAGTTTGTCCAACCCCCTACTCGTTCACTAGATTCTCCCTACACTGAACACGGTACTCCGCATTTCCATACATAACATCGTCTAAATCGGTTACCTCATGAGTACATTAACACTTGATTCCCATTGGCTACATTAAGTGTGCACGCATTGAAGTTGCTGCCGAGCCATGATCCGTTTCAGAAATGGCACTTCACCATTATGACGGCGGTCTAGTGCACGGCTAGAGGGTGGTTAACCACTTATGGTATTTCTACCTTACATGGTCTGAGGGGTGGTGAGAGGCCAAAGTGACATTCTTGAGCCTTAACCCTTTTTATATATCCCTGGCTTTTTATGTATTCTCAATATTAGTTATGAAGTGAGATTTGCTTCTATGAAACATTCATGAAGCAAAACAATTAACACAAAGTTGAAGAACATCACTGTATGGTTGGACTCTCCTATGTAAGGTCATGAGGTTCGTGTCAGCATTTTTAAAGCAAAAACTTAAGGAAAACTTCATAAAATGAAGATAACATTAGTTTTCCCGGATATTTTGTAGATCTCTTCATCCAATAAAGATGTTTTGGCAACTTATTTTGAATTGCATGAATATAACGATTGTGTTGGGTAAACCGTTCACCAGTTGAGAGGTTGGCCATGAGCTCAATAAAGAACCACATATAGTATGGGAAACTCAAATCCACTTTTCAAAACATTATTATGAAGAGCACCTTGCACACTCCCCCCAAAAAATTATATTCTTGAAAAGGACCTCCAACAAGTGCTAAGAGGGTACTGCCCATGAATCCGAGAGCTTATTGTGGTCTTGTGGGACATTAAGGATTAAAGGTCCAAACGCCCATTTAGACCTGAAGATATTGTATGGAAGTGTTTAACCCTCATGAGACGTAGGGGACATAAGTATACTTCATATCCAAGAACATATGTAACTATAAAGTGTGAATTGGAGACCTAATTTGCAGTTGACATACAAAAAGTCAATTGTGAAGGGTGATTTATCGTAGTTCCACTTTCTCTTTGAATTGGGTTAGCTTGATTTTTTTTTTTCTTATGCATTAAATAAATTTTGATTGTTACTATATTAAGGGCTTGTACAAACTATCGCATGGACCATAAAAAGTTTACCATTGCGCCTTTATGGGTTAAGTGGTCTAGTAACTAGTTCATCCCAATTCATCCCAATTCATCCCAATTCAAATACACTAGACAAAATTTGGGGTCAATAACCCGGCTTTAGGGGTTCATTGGCTAAGCATAGTAACCCACATGCTCTAAAATAATAATCGGTGTTTTCACCCTCCCCTTGGTGGGTATCACCAAAAAAAATCTCTTTTATCCTATGTGACCATGTTTGTGGAGAAGAATATTGTGCAAGTGCATGAAATTTGGTGACAGGACCTAGGACACAACATAATATATAGGAACATGCGCTATAAAGGCTTAATTCACTTCGTGAGATCCAAAGTCATCGAAACAATAAAAAGAGAAACTTTGACTTTAAGATTGAACATACTTCCTGTGGGGTGGACTCTTCATACCATGTATGAACTAATATGAGTGTAGAAAGGGGTATTATTTGATGCATTAATATACATTTTATATATAAGAGAGAGGCAACGTTTTTTCTCTATGATCCAATTTAGTCAACTATGCAAGGTTCAACTCTTCTAATCCCAAGCTATCACTGGCTGAAACAAAATCATTTCTTAAGAAGCCGCCCTGTACAACCCAACAACTGTCTATTAGTAGAGAGTAAACTGTAAACATATCTTTACCAAGAAATACAGGCCCAAGACCCACTTTATTCCGCCACCGATTTGAGCAATTTTTTACACCGACACGAGCACCCTTGCGACCATCTTCACCACCTTGCACTAGGCCTGAAACCAATACACCTCATTAAACCACGTGTGGAATCGAGGCTTCCGGGTTGTGCTCGGCACCAATGATCGGGGAGAACTGGCAGTTAGTTACAGATGAACCAGTTGAGTTTGAGAAATAACCGGTTGAAGTTGGAGACTGCATGAGAATTACCGATCATTTTGGAGCAATTTATGGAATATACCTCAAGTTAATATAGAAAAACTGAAGGATGTCAACATGTAACTGGTTGGAGTTGCAAACACTAGGATCTCAACCGATTATGTCCCAAAAATCTCCCGGATCACTGATCAACACTCTTAGCCCGGGCGGCCATCACCTCCGAGCCAAGAATAGGGTGATTCGAGTTGTTTTTTTTTTTTTGAGACAGAAGGCTAACAAACCAACACCAAAGCACAGGAGGCAAGTTTTCTGTGAAGTAGAGAGGAGAATTCACAGCCAGGAATCAAACCGCCAACCTCTTCCTTGAGATTTGGGTATCTCTCCACCATTATCCGGTAGTTTAGGGTCATCTCGGACCTAGGGTGAGCTAAGTAAACATCGACATGGTCACTGGGGCATTCATTTCAATCAGTGATCACAAACACCTCAAAAAAGTAAGCGAGTGACACACACCCCAATTCCTTTACCCATTTTTTTGGTTCTTTCTTTCTTTTTGGCGTAAACTTGCAGTATTGTCACGATGAACGGGAGATCTGGCAACTAGTTACAAATGAGTTGGTTTGTTTTCCAAAGCTGTTGATTCAGAAACAAACTTTACGCAATGCAACGAATCGTATGTCATGGAATTTTCTGTTTTAGGTGAAATTACAAAAAAAAAATACATGAAGCATTACAATGAGTAGCCGATTGATTATAAAGAAGTGGATGAGTTGACTGAATCATCAACGTGATATCGTGGGGGAGCTTGATGCCCTTGGGAGTGATGAACCCCCATTCCTCCATCACTTTCCCATCCCTACCGTAGTAGCATTTCAGTCTCAACACTCATTAATTCATTTGTGCGGTGTCGCATGTCACGTAAATAAAGATTGAAACCCATAATAGTAGTTATGTGGCACAAAAATAATCTACTATCTGACTTGAAAAGTGTTGGACCTGCCAAGATGTTATGGTATTTACGTTTGGATCCCGAATGGGGTGGCTTCGTTCTTTAGGGTGGGTTTGCATGAAGGTCCAGGTCCAAGAAACTCGGGGTCCAAAACATCCCAATTGGACCTTTACCTTCGGAATCAATATTAGTTTTTCAAACTAAGAGGAGCATATTCTTAAGTCGGGACTACTGAGGATTGACATGAATATGATGCCGCATTAATGTCACTTCAAGTTTTTAGACTTGGGATTCGAACCCTAATGTAAACCTTGGGTCCAAAATTTTACTCTCAACCAATAGAGTCACTTGAATGTAGAGTTTCTCAAGTCTCAAACCTATAATAAACCCACCCTTAGATAAGGTGTGGCTCTTTGAAGAATTTTGGTGGTTTGGGAGCAGGTGTTGGTCCTGATATTACGACCACACAAGGGCAACAAGTGGCAAAAGTATTGGAATGTATATCACCACATGATCGGGTACACCACCATCCTCGTTATCATTGTTAATGTCATCACAGGCATCGACATCTTAGACCCTGGAAAACACTACCAAATCGCCTACTTTGCATCAGTGATCCGGGAGATTTTTGGGCATGATCAGTTGAGATCCTAGTGTTTGCAAGTCCAACCGGTCACATGTTGACATCCTTCGGTATTCCTTAATTAAATTGGGGTATTTTCTATAATTTCCTCTAAGATGATCGGTGATTTTCCTGCAGTCTTGAACTTCAACCGGTTATTTCTCAAACTCAACCGGTTCATCTGTAACTAACTGCCGGTTCTCCCTGATCATAGCTTTGCATACATTGCCTTCCTTGTCAGTGTTAGTGCAGTTCTTGAGGCAGTAACATGGAACAGATGGTTCCGAAACCCCAAGAGAGAACAAAAGGCAAGTGGGTCTTAAACGAACACTTTTCTCTCTGCACCCACTTCTCGTAGGATATGAAAGCCTCAATTAGTCTGAGATTATGAGCAAATCCCAATTGTTTTTCATAAATTTTCAAAGCTCATATGAATATCCTATCCATTGTCAAAGTGAAGAGTCTCTAAGTTATGGAATGATCATGTAGATCCTTCTAATTATGTTGACTATTGCATCTACAATGGTTAACAATTTTTAAGAATGTAGTCGAATCTCTTCTCAACACATGTCATTTTGGTGTCCGTTCTTAGAATCACACCCAACCATACACGACTCCAATATAGGTGTCCGTTTAGGACCAGAAACCCAATTAGGCACATCTACTTTATTCCAAAATCAAACTGACTGACACTCTCAAAACAGAAATGTAATAAGGACAGATTGATTTCCTCCTCTACCAAGTTCATGAAGGATTTGTTCACAAAATTTCAACTGGAGAGCAAATAAATACATATTCACTGTTGATGTCAGCATTGGGGTGAGACAAATTCGAAGAGTTTTTGGATAGAAATTGTACAATATTGACCACCGGTGGCTCGTTGCCACAGGAAACTGCAAGTGAGAATTTTCTTGGAGAAATTTTCTTTTGCTTGCCATTGCAAGAGAAGTGCTCCAACCATTTCCTTGCTCAAAAAGAAAACCATAGTTCAGATGGGCCATCCAGTAAACATGTTTGTTGCTTTGGAAGTTACAGACACCTTAGTTTCTACTCTGGATGCATGTTACATGGTTTAACTCATCTAAACACCTATAGGATTTGGACTTTGACATCTTCCCTAGACTTTCAACTTTGAAGAATCAAATGAAAAGTACACAGCCCCATGACAATATCTTTTACTCACGTTCAGCTAACACGCATGGTGAGCATTGTTAGATGCAACAGTTCAAAGATCAAACCTGAGATCTGGTCAACTTATTTGAGGTTTCACACAGCAGGAATTGGAGGTTCAAAAGATAGAAATAAATCTGTGTTCATATTAGATGTTATCATCTTCTGCTTTAAAGCATCAACCCAAATATCGAAGAAACTTGTAGGACAAACAATTAGCTGGCTCCAACTGTATAGAAATATATGAGTTGATGCGAAGCACTCAAACTCTAAAATTTTCAACCTCCATTTGCTTCCCCCACTAAAGTTATTCACCTGCTCCACCTCACTTGTATAGTTGTGTAAAAAATTCTTGCTCTAAAGAAAGTGTTTCATAGCATATTATGTAGACAAGATTTTTCCTTTTAAAAAATTCTTGATTATTTCACGGTTCACTTAGGACACACACAAAATTGTGATAAAGTGAACTGGTAAAACAGAACCAAGGTGTTTTTTGTTCCACATGTAGCACAATAAATGTCCCAAAAAGTGTCGTAGCAGTTGGAGGTTTGAATGCTGGAAAGTGTTCATAATAAACATGTTTCAACAAAACTGCAACCTTGTCTCACCCACGGTAACTGCACAATATGAGATGCAATCATTTCTCTCAACCCACACTATTCAGTCGCTGCCATTCTACTCAACATTCCCAAGTTGCACTAGATGTGAAACTTAACCAGGTGTGCAGCACTTGTAGAAACAATCTTTACTTTGAACTTGACACCCCTCTTCATTCCTTTAGGGCATCTCCTGAGCATGTTATACAGGGCTACCATGTTTAGTCATGGGAATCTTGGTAAGTTACATGAAAGTAAATTCGGTCATGATGTGGTGTCCAACTCATGGAATATTTGAAAACATCAGGCTTTGATCAAAAGACTTACCTAGATGACTCTGCTATACTTTCCAACCTACAACGTTGAGCAATTTAATGCCAATGAAGTTAAGATGCCTAATCTGCACGCTACTCCTGCCAACTCATTCAAAATGTAATCAAGAAATGGATACCAACTTTGGAGAAAGGAAATGACCCCTTAGTGAAACTCAAAGAAAAAGCATCTAGTCAACTATGGCAGGAGGTATATCTGCAAGGTCCAACTCTTCTAATCCCAAGCTATCACTGGCTGAAACAAAATCATTTCTTAAGAAGCCGCCCTGTACAACCCAACAACTGTCTATTAGTAGAGAGAAAACTGTAAACATGTCTTTACCAAGAAATCAAAAAGACTTTCACAAGTTAGCATAACATAATGCACAGATCCAATAATGTGTCAACAGTGTTCAGTGATGCATCACTGAATTTCCTCATTGCCGAATTTCACTATACATGTTGAAAACTCCCAGCGAATTTGTCAATGGCAGAAGACACTTAAATTTCATAAAAACAAAATCAGCAGAATACTTAAGCTACACAAGGTACATTGATACAATTGGTATTGATGGTGCAAAGCAAGAAAATTACCTCCTGCTGGAGACGCAACTCTTCAGCCCTAGCAGCCGCTTCGGCTTGAGCAACCCTTTGCCTGAATGTCTTTGCCATTTCCTCTGCCTGCAAAACATCCACAAAAGTAAAGATCAGTGCTTTGAGATATAAATATGAAATCCTTATCCTCACGAAGAATGACCAACTTGCAGTTCTGCCATGAATAACACTACAATAGACCCTAAACTAGCTAACTGCCACCCACAGATGGTGATGACTACACTATATATTGTATTTAGTGTAACTTACTATTTGGAGTTACATAATGCTATATATTTCACCATCAATGTAATTTTTTACCAAGTAAAGATGTCAATGTTCTATACTGTCCAAACAACAAATTTGATCTTTGTTGGCCAAGAATGAGATATACAGTAAATATTTACAGCATTGCGTAATTCGAAACAGTAAGTGACACTAAATACAATACTTAGTGTAGTTTACTCCTCAACACAATTTAAAAGAATGAAAAACCAGTTTAGAAAATAAGAACTTTTTATTTCAAAAGGACATGTTGCCAACAAATAGAAAGCAGAAAATCTTTATGATTTATGGATCTGATACACACAGCTCTCTGACATTGATGCACACTTAAGTTGGCAACAAACTATTTGTAACAAATACAGCATGCAACAACATTGAAAGAACTTGACAATTTACATTACACCTCCAACCAGAACATCATTTCACAGTGGAACTTAACAATGAGATTACCTTCTCATATACTAGGGCTGGATTGCGCAGCATGTCACCAGGTGTTGGCTCAAGCTTCTTTGTAGACAAGCTGATGCGGCCTCTCTCTTTGTCTTGACTTAGAATCATGACCTGTACACAGCAAACCAACAATTCAGAATTCTCTCCTTTCTGAAGGTGACTTCACCAGGAGACATACTTCTGAAACAACAGCACTCTATACCCACAATATAATACGACTAATTCCACACCAAAGGAAGGATCTCCCAAGACATGGTCACCCAATGTGATTACTAATGGCTACCAGACATGGAATTTCTGAAACTGATCCTGAACGTTCGAAGGCAACACAGATGTAATCCTCTTGGTTCCACCTCACTGTTCTGCTTCCTTGTACCACAACTTTAAGGTTTACTGAATAACAAGCTTTTGCACTTCCCAGTCAAAACCCATGCGAATGACTGAAGACGTTACCTTGAGTTTATCACCAACAGTAAGAACAGTCTCCACAGTGGTGAGGCGGTCATGACTGATTTGACTAATGTGCAGGAGACCACTAACTCCTCCAATGTCAATGAAAGCACCATAAGGCTTTACTGATTGGACAGTTCCAACAACAACAGACCCAATTCCAAATACAGATTGGTTCTCTGCAACTGCTTTTCTGTTGCTGAGCACAAGACGAGTACGCTCCTCATCTACCTCCAAAAACTTCAAAGGAAGCTCTTTGTCCACGAGCTCCTCCGGGTTTAAAGTCCTCTGCAGAAGCATGAACAGATCAGTGACCACCACTTGTCTCGATTTGCATAAGCATGATCTCCAGGATACATTTATTGGAGATTCAATCGGATCCACAAGTCTACTAGGACCATTGTACCTCCTGAGAAATGTAGTCAGAATTGTTCTCTATGTGTGACATTTTCTGAAAGTGCATACCCTAAAAATTTGATTCAAAAACCTATCATCAGCTCATATCCTCCTCATAAAATGCAGGAATTAATCAATACACTCACAGTCGAAATTTGAGAGAAGGGAACGAATCCGCAGAGCCCCTCCACTGCCACCACTACTCCACCCCTGTTGGCGGAGAGTACCTGCACTCCAATATCCCACCATCAATATCTACTAACTAATCCATGAACTACCTTCCACAAGACACAACTAA
This sequence comes from Polytrichum commune, assembly GCA_950295325.1. Lineage (NCBI taxonomy): Eukaryota > Viridiplantae > Streptophyta > Polytrichopsida > Polytrichales > Polytrichaceae > Polytrichum > Polytrichum commune. The sequence goes on from OX485807.1 coordinate 47,162,161, forward strand.
CTGTGCCATTGCACTCCTCTCTAGGTAACATTAAGAACAAACTCTTGCACTTTAGAATGTGGGGATACTGCAAATTATTGGATGAATATGAACCTACATGCATCATTACAAGGTTCAACATCATGATTAACAAAGCACAACCCACCCCTCTAAAATCAGCTCAACGCTAAGACCTTGCCAACAGGTAAAGACCAATAAGCCGTAACAAACAAGCAAAAACTTCAACATTCAACAATCATGCAAAAAAATTTAAAAATCCACTAACAAACACCAACTTTGAGACCACAGACTACCTTTCAGTTACTCTAGAATACTTGTGATAAGAATGACACCAATTGACCTAAAAGGGTACAGGGAGAAGTGGTAGAGGACTGATTCTAGAATTGGATAAGTTGATATGATCAGATTTCAAATACCTTGCCTCTAAGTACCACGTCATCAGTCTGCATCTGGCGGCAGCGCTCCCAGCAAAGATCGTACTGCAGCTTCTTCAAACTCAAGATCATGCGACCATTGTCATCATCATCCCTCACGATAACAAACTCCTCCTCAATGCCAGGGAAGAGTCCAACCTCATCAACACTCTTTAATTTGTGGATGCAGGCTTCTTGGAGGGGCAGGTAAGCAGGTGCCTTGGCACCAATGTCAATAAGTGCCCCATTAAAGTCTGCCTTGAACACGATACCTTTCACCTGTAGGATCGAATTATGCAGAAAATAGCATAAGGGGGAGAGCCATGAGGGGCATTTACTTCAGAGATCAAACCCCAAGAGCAGTGAGGGATCAAAATTCAGTGACTTCCCATCCTTTCGTCTAGAGAAAAGAGAAAACAACCACCAGTCGTGGGATGTCTTAAGCATCGACTAAAAGAATTGAAATCCGACAAGGTTTACCCAAGTATGCCTCTCAATAGAAACAATAAACCGGGAAGGAAGGATAAGAACGTACAATATCACCAACTTCAAAGCTGAAGTCATACTTCGAAAGAGCGTCAGCAAATTCCTCATAACTGAACGTCACACCCTCCAACGGACTCGTCAAAGCGGCTTCGAACCTCTTCTCTGCCTCGTCCTACAGAGTCACGAGACGTCAGGATTTATGATCAGAAAACCGCCAATCCTGGGCCATGAATGTAGAGAGCCCACCTCCGCAAACCATATCTCCAAATAAAGGGGTAAAAAGTTGCTATATTCAGGGATAGCTCCATTTACAAGACCTACATATGCAGCCTGGCAACGAAGAAACGATAACGAACTTCGAAAAAGTCACCGGACGACGGTAACCTTAGTGCACGACACACCATCGGAATCTCAAGATTTCTGAAGGAATTTCGTCATTCCCGGGATATGAATATGACGACAATCTCCACAAGCGCATCTCCATATGAAAGGAATCTCCTGGATTCAGATATTAGTCCGTAAACCTCCAACCAGCCTTAATGAGGCCTGGCAGCCGAGAAGCTCATTAACTAGCGGACCTCCCAGAAACTTCACCAAGTGCCAATCACTAGGAAATCTTCGAAATGATGTTATTTAAGACGATCAGAATTCTACTCGCTATGCAGCTCGGATTCTCAGGCTCCACGAACTCTGCACCGTCACAATCCAATAATCCTGTCCACGGCTTTGCGAAGCCAAGTCACAGTTTCGCACTGGACGTCGTGACAGGGCAATTCACAAGGTCCAAAACACATCCCTAAATAAAAGGATAGCAAACTTCTGAATTCAGATATTAGTTCATAAACCTCCAACAAAGCTTTTGTGCGGCCTGGCAGCCAAGAAGCTCATTAACTAGCGAACCTTCACCATGTGCCAATCACTAGAACATATTCAAAATGATGTTATTTAAGACGACCGAAATTCTGCGCGCTAAGCAGCTCTATTTCTAAGGATCCAGGAACCCTAGACCTTCACAATCCAATAATTCTGTCCGTGGCATTGCAAAGCCAAGACACAGTTTCCCACTGGACGTCGTGACACTAGGTAATCTTCAAAAAGATGTTATTTTAGACTACCGAAATTCTCCATGCTATTCAGCTCTAAATCTCAGGGTCCAGGAACTCTGCACCTTCAACAATCCAGTAATCCTGTCCATGGCATTGCAAAGCCAAGACGCAGTTTCGCACTGGACGTCGTGACAGGGCAATTCACCAGGTCCAGGTACAAAGAAAAGGATGTGGTTTAAGAAACAGTGCGAGGCTGCGCGGGATTTGGAGCACTAACTACTGAGGAACATGCAAGGGAAGCTCAATGCTTAGAAAGAATTCCAGATGACTCACAAGAAGAGCTCCTCGGGCTTTAGGGGTAGCCAGAGTCCAAGTACCAAGAAAGGATAAGGTTTAAGAAACAGTGCGAGGCTGCGCAGAATTGGAAGCACTAACTACTGAAGAGAATGCAAGTAAAGCTCAAGGCTGAAAGGAAGCTTCAGACGACTCACAAGAAGAGCTTCTCGGGCTTTAGGGATAGCCAGAGTGGCTGCCCCGCAGGTCACTCTGGAGCCATTGGAGGCTCCCTTAGCAGCCAATTTCCCGCCAGTAAAGCGGCTGCTTCCGAATGCAAGCAGCGCAGGCGAAGACGACGAGGTTCCGAGTCCCGCCCGAGCTGTTTGGGGGCACACCAGCCCAGTTCCTGCCACAGACTGCGATGCTGCCATTGTCGCCATACCTCAAACTTCTGTTTTAAAAAACAAAAATTAAATCAATAAAAAAAACTTGTCCGCTACTTCCCTACTGGTCTCTCCACACACCGGGTCCAGAATCCGACCACGGCGGTGCCGGAATCGACGAGGAAATCGAACCCTAGCACGCGTAAGATATGTGTGCCGAAGCTTCAATTTCCTCGGTGCGAATGCAGACCTCATGGAGTGGGCTTGCGAGACGAGGGCGACGATGGTGACCACGGGACCTGGGAGTAGCAGGTTACTTCCGGTCATATTCCGACGTGGAGAGCTCGTGGACGGATTGTAGTGGCTGGAATCCGAGTTCGACCGACCGGAAACCTGGTGTAGCCGGTGGTGGTGCGGATTGGCCGTATGGCTCTGGTACCCTATCCATGTTGCCAGATTCCTATTTGTTACGGAATCTTGAAATTCAGTGAATTTTCTTTTAATTTCGTTTTTTGGGCCCTTTTAAGCTTTTCTGCCGTTTTAGAAGGATTTTGGAAGCAAGGACTTGGGAGAACCAAACCCCTAGTTACAGATGATCCGCTTAAGTTTGATAAATAACCGGTTGAAGTTCAAGATTTCAGGAGAATTACCGATCATTTTGGGAGAATCTAGAGAATATGCCTTGAATTAATAACTTGAATTTGTCAGTGCAAAGTTTTGCTATGAAAATAAACAAAGTATAATTTTGAATAAAATATGAGTTTAACCTAGTCCCACCCAACATATAGACCTAACTAAATATGTCATGTTCAAAGTAATTATAAACATGAAGTAAGATGATAGATATTGTCCAAAGTTGTTTAATACATGTCATGGGAAGAACACCCATCACCATTATTAAGAAAATGACCAGAAAAAATTATTGGAACCACATTCTGATCCTCCAAGCCCCCATCACAATAGCATTGAATGTATGATATGATAGCTAGATCGTGACATTCTACTCTCTCCATGGGCTTGATATGGAGGATGTGGATATTACGGAATGTAATGGAAGAGTTTTGTTGTGGTACAAAAACAATGGATTAATAAAAAGTTCATTTTTGTAAGGGGATGAGGGACGGGGGAGCCTAAGTTTCTGATTTTAGAGAGCTTTGAGAATAATAGGCAAGCCATATTTTGGTTTTTGCACCATGGTGAAGATAGGGTGATGCTTGTAATTTGGAGAAGGAACAAGATGAAACCTTCAGAGCACCATGGACAACACAATCTTTGCTTCCATCAATGCAAAGTTGTTCCCAATGCAAAATTTGGGTCCAATACCAAAAGGCATGAATGCTTGCAGGTGTGTGCATGCTCCCGCAACCCCACTCACAAATCTCCCCAGGTTGAATTCTCCAACGTCTTCTCCCCAATAATCTTTGTCTTGGTGAAGAGCCGTCAATGCAAATTCAATAATCATGCCTTTGGGGATGAAGAGACGTTTCAACTGCATATCCTCTGGTGTTGCTCTTGTGAGCCCAACTCCAAGTGGAAAAATCCGTAGTGTTTCATTTACCACCATGCCTATCTGCACATGCAAAGCAACACAAAGTGTATAGGTTATGAACCTTTTCCGTCTCCATTGTCAACTAATTTCATAAAAACTTTGAGTTTCCAAACCTTGCACATTGGTCATTAAACTCGTGTTCTTTAAGGTCTTGCCATGTAGTCTAGATACAATATAGAATTAACGAGCTAATCTATAGAAGTTCAAGATCAATGTGTCTTCTGCCAAATTTTACTTTTGTTTACATTTGAGCCTTGATCGCAATCTCACTTGCGAGGTATGATCGAAAGGAAGATAACTTATCCCCACTCTCCAGCATAAACACCAATGATGTTTAGATGTGCGATGTCACAATTGGTGGCCAGGGTGAATCTTGCAGGCATGTGGGTGCTTTGCAAGGATTCATGGGCCTAGTGTTGTCAAACTTTGAAAAACAAAATTGAAAAAAAACCTTAATAGCAACAACAAAAATAGATTAAATTTGTACATAATTTCCTTGGTATGTTTGGACGACATCCCTGGATCTTAAACTAGAAAACCCTCATGGCGCCCAATTCTACCTACTAATAAGCCACCCTTGAATAACACTGAAATAAATTGCCCGGGTTTTTAACAAACATATGTAATGTCTTTACCAAATAACTAATTCTTTCCTTAAAACCATGTAAAGCTCTCTTGGTTATAGCACATGCACCTAGCTATCCCAATGCACCTACAAGAACTTGCTCTAGAGATTTTCCAGTAGATTTTAGTTTAGTAGCTTTCACACATGTTCATTGTTTATCTACCGAGCAATGACATAGTGGATAATTTTTTGTCCCATCTACAAATGCCTTACCACTCATCTAATTTTTAATTGATTTTTGTTAATGGAACTCCTCACGCCCTCATAGCTAAGACTGAAACCAACCAATCACAAGGGCGGGAGGTGACACTTTCAAAAATCCTACATTCTGGGTATTGTTGGGAGGGTCGGTTGCTTGAGGTTTAAAACCTCCATTTGTGAACCATGCCACGCCCTTTGCCAACATTGATGGTGTGAAGGCCATGTTTTTAGAACAAACTTTTAGACTATGCTAAAGTCAAGCGGGAAGGGGGCATAACCTATCTATTTTGCAAACTGGTTTGGATCAACATAATGCAAGCTTTGACCCCATTCTAAAACGTGAACTTGTCCACATGTTTCCCGATTGCTTATGCCGCATACTACTTAAAACCGGAGCACAATTGTTAAAAGAAGCATGCATGGTCTTATATCAATATTTCCTTTCTCGTCTCAAATCTAAGCTCCGAGTTTGAAATACCATGTGAACCTAATCACATTGTCTTGTTCGCTTTTATTGAGGTCTAGCTTAATAAAGATGGTGCAGAGAATTTTGCATACCAATTTAAGGCGAGAAACCGCATTCGGATCGTTGTTCTCTTCATCGCCAAGCACATCCAGCACCTCCTTGCGAGCACGATCTTGCCATTCGGGATAAATGGCCAGCATCAACATCGCGAAGTTAGTTACATTGGCGACTGTGTCTTGACCAGAGAAGTAAAATAATTTGCAGTTGTTGAGCACAGACGCCAGGTTGAACTCTAGCGCTTTCTCATCCCAGCCCTCGGTTGCAGCCGTGAGCATACGCCCGAGAAGATCATCGCTACTTCCCCCGTTTCGTAATGCTTCTCGCCGGCTGTTAATAGTTTCATGAAGCAGAGCATCAACTTTGGCGGTGCATTGGTCCATTCTTTTGTTCCCTTTCGTCGGAAATTTCCTGCTCAGATGTTATAGAATGCGTGACAACGCTGTAAAACAGGGCCTAATTGTCACGAAATAGGAAGCAAATTGTGTACATCTACATCAAGACGTTCTTTGTGTACGTTGCAAATACCTATAGTTTGGGATGAACCAATATGCCGGGATCCGGAACGAGTTTGAGAGCTCCTCCGCCAGCTCTGCCTGGAGCTGAAAGATTTGCTCTCCCTTCACAAAATCATCACCAAAAGCCGTCCGGGAAATGATCCTACCAGAAATCTTGTGCATATCGATTTCCACGTCGATTTCCGCTGAGCCCCCTTGTTGCGCAACGGTCTCCTCCCACTTGTGTATCTCTGTTGCAATTGCTTCCACCATAGCCTCCACCATGCCCTGCAGTGTGGCGGAGGATAAGTAGAGTACTTAACTTTAAGCGGAATATAAGCAGATCTGTCGTTCGCTAAAATTGTGTAATCAAGTATTTCAAGAATTTTGCAAAGAAGCCAGACTGACTTAGTGATGTAGCGTACCCTGAGTGCATCCTGATGAAAGAATGGATGGAGTGTACGTCTCTCCTTAATCCATTTCTCACCTAGCTGACTTAGCAACCCTTTGCCTAAGAGTTCGGAGACGATCTTCTCATCCAGTGGTGCCCTGATCAGGGATTCATGATTTGTAATGAGCAATTCTTTCACAACATCCGGGTCTCCCACGGCCAGTCGTGTCGTCGTTCCCCAATGATAGACGAAGTTCTTACCTGTGCACATTGCATTCAGGTATTAATTGTAAGTGCGATATGCACCTGTAGTACTTACTCACACGCAATCTACAGCGACAGAGCGCAGGGAAGACATTCCTCAAAGCTTCGATGACATGGAGATAACCTTCCTTCAAAAGAATTAATGTCACGTAACTTTGACCTCCCGAAATGACTAGCAGTTCACAAATAGTACCGTATTTGGGGAAGTAGAGGGCATAATGAGGCGTGACGGTCGGAGATAAATTCGCATAGTTGCCCAGAGGCAGAGACTCGGGACACGACTCAGAGAATGCATTTGCTTCCATTAGGCTTCCAACGAGAAAACGGAAGGGCGGCCCCCTCACGCCTTGCTTCTCCATTATTCGACGCAACCTCAATGGCTCCCACACCACATTCCACAAGAACTTCATCACCTGGTAGACAATTGCACCGACTGCCACTACCGCGAGTGCATTCTTTACTTCCACATGCATCGCCATAGTTGAGTCAGCCCGGAATAGAACTCTGCCACTACAGTTGTCTCTTCTCAAAGCTGCACCAACTCAAACTCTTCTAGGGATTTCGATAGTGAAGGAAACAGCCTAGCGTGATAGCATGCTTACAGGTGTATTTAAATGATGTAGAAACTCACTACAGTTTCTAACATTCTAGAAACTGAGATCCAAATACATGACTGAAATCTTAAATAGAATACACACCAAAACAAAAAATCCTCCAAAGAGTCGATGACGAAAATTATTACTGATCATGCTACTAGAAAGATGCCGTGTGATTCAAGCACAGCACAGCACGAATGAACTCCGCCACAAGAGTTGTGATTTCTCAAACCTGTACCGACTCAAACTCTTCTAAACAATTTCGGTGAAGAAAGAAACCGCCTAGCTTGATAACTATTCAAAAGAACAGTTTCTACCATTTGAGTAACAGATATCCAAAGAGATGCCTGAGGAATAGAATTAAACATAGAAAACATGTTTCTCCGACAGACCGTCGATGAAGAATCTATTATTGATCCAGCTGAGGTCTAGAAAGATGCCGTAGTATTCAAGCACAGCCGCAGGGGCCCGCCGAGAAAAGTCTGCCCCTCACGTCGACCAGTGCCGAATCCGAAGGAACAACTCTAATACACATTACAACACTTCATTCAATGAAATCGCAAGCAACTTCATTCTAATGGTCTACTTATGTACATAAGTAGTTGTTAGGGAAGCTTCTTGACTGTCGGTTGAGGTCTAGAATGAGCCCGACGATGTCAAGCCAAAGGTGCATGGACATACCTGCAGGATAGCAATCGATCGGCTTGGGGTTCAAGCATTCATCGCTTGCCATTCCAGTGACGAAGGGACAGTTAGGTCTTAATGGTATGGTTGTGTTGACTTTCAGATATATAATACGGCAACTTGGCTGGATGAAAGTGGAAGTATGGAAGTTGCAAGTTGGATTTTCATTATAAGGATCTACCGCATATTATAACATATTGCAGAGCAACTGGAGCTTGAAGGTTTGTTCCGAAGCATGAAAATCTAATCTGTAAACCTTTAAAGAATTTCGTCTTTTGGCAGGATCACTCACTACCGGAGTTTGGTGCTCTTAACGTCACTTCACACAGCTTAAGCCCAGACTCGCATGAACTAAGAGACCAACCGGAGATGAATGTCACAGATTCGACGTTCTGGGCCTCGACTGCTCTTGCCGGGACTTGAGCAGGTTGGCAGCGGGCACCCCGGACGCTGCAATCCCACCTGGAGACGTGAGTCGCTTGCTTCGGAGATGGGTGACTCATTTTCGCCCTGCTTTTCCGGAGCCTTCAACTGAAATAAGAAGGCAAACACATTTATTTGGATATACTCACGAAATGTTCATATTTGGTTGACTTTAAGAGACTTTCATCACTCCGGTGGTTACTCTCGCTAGAATCCCTCACCCTAGACTTAGCAATCCTCATCCACCCACCTTAGTAGATGTAGTCGACCCTTGCCTCTCCACAGGGTTAGATAGGCCCCAAAATCAAACGTCTTCCTCTTTTCGCAACTGTCACCCGGCACTTCATTATGGAATCATCACATACTTGCCGAAACACAATTTCCCCTGACAGTCTTGTTGTCGTCGAAACTATTCCACACACAACATTTGATACAGTGACTGCACCTCATTTATTGGACGGCGCCTCTTCTGTAGCTGTTGAACCTAACTTCACTCGGCATCTGGATTTGCTTGGTCAGATGAACGTCCGGTTGTGGGGTTGATCATGAGGCATGAGCATGCTTCGAGTGCCATCGTATCAGCCTGTGCTTCCTCGAGCTCTGTGGATTTCAATAGTTGATGTGCGATGTAGCTTTCATAATATTGTCCTATTCATTACTGTACTTGCAAATTTCTAAAGAGATCTTCTGTGTTCCTTGTTTTGAATAGTGGAAAACTTTCAAGGAGGAGCCCACAGAATTACTGTACTTGCAAATTTCTAAAGAGATCTTCTGTGTTGCTTGTTTTGAATAGTGGAAAACTTTCAAGGAGGAGCCCACAGAGGAGCAGATTGAAATCGCAAAGTATGAGGGGTGGCATAAGATGCCGCTGTTGGGCAACGGTGAACACTGAACTTGAGGGCGTCGTTGGATGTTGGAGCCCGGACTACCTGTGGGTGCTTCCACGTCCATGGAGATTCTTGATGCGGTAGATCTGCTAGACAGTTATCTCGGGTGCAGTATCAGTAAGCTGCAGAGGAAGAGTAACCATACCGAAGAAGTTGGCACTGATAAGGTCGTTCGCAACAGTCGCTGACAATGGGCCCACGTCCGGCACATGCAGAGGGGTCTATAGAAACGTCAACTCTGCGACAATATAAGGGTTACTTGGAATCCAGCGAGAGCATCGACATGGCAATGACATTACATGATTTTGCTCCGGAGACGCCTAAACCCTTGTACTGTCGTGAACGGTGACATTAAGCATTCACAAACGCACTAGTGACTTCTGAAATGCAAGAAGTTGCATTCAGTTTATACGTTGTAAAGCCAAATCTTTTCTTTAATGTGCAGACTTGTCATCTTCGATCAATCCTCCAATGCCCCTAGACATAAACCATGACCTAATCAGGCTGGTCTACCACCAAGTCTAGCATCGATAGCTCTAAGATACCTTGCGCTTGATGTCACACGGATTGCAGAATCAATTGCAACACTTCCCGCATTGGCTTTTGAGCCCTTGATGGCTTAAATTGGGATATTTCCAAGATGGCAGTGACGACAGTCCACACTCGAAGATGTCACCAGCCTATGGCATCACACCCGGTATACATACTCAACTCTTTTGTTGTCCAAGTGTATGTTCTGTTATGTGCACAATAGCCAATTTTGTGTGTAGCTAGGGATGTAGTGTGCAAAATCTTATTTTGGTCAACCCTGTGAAATCGATCAGGCTCTTGAAAGTCAAGAATATCCTTCTGCAGGTTGTGTAATATTACACCAGGTGCTTATGATGTTACTACTTGCACTTTGATTGCCAGGGTCGAAATTCCTTTTCCGGTTGAAAATTTGCTTCGAGAAGGAGCAACTGATGGTGATGATAATAGCAATTGGTTGAGCTCTGCCTGGTGAAGACTACTTCGTTTGCCAAATGTGCAATTTAATCACATGATATTTGGATGCTTGTCACAGATGTTAACTCTGAAATTGAAGATTCTAGAGGGAGCAAGGGTGCTCTGTACTTCTTTGCCAACATCATTTCTCTCAACGTCTGCAACTTGAGACTGCAAAAAACCCCTAACGTTCTTCATATCTACCTTGTAGAAAATGCATTCTCTTTCTGTAAGGTCATTAAATTAAATGTGCTGATATCAGATTTGTGTCAAGTTGCATTTCATGTAATGTATCCTCCCTAAGGTACAATAATCTCCCGCTTAAGTACGCAATTTTTTGGACAAAAATTAGGGTCCATACTTTATTGTTTGAACATGTCATGGAGAGTCATTTGCCACGAATGCATGAATTTTTTTATGCTTGACATTAGATGTTAGTTTGTTAATGCTTTGTTGAAATGTTCCAAACGATCGTCGGAGTTCTTCATACATATGTCCAGCTTCCGTTTGAACATCGGAGTAAAGCAATTGGTCATCGTAGTGTTGTGTAGAGCTTCAAAGCTTTTGAAGTCGGTAGCACTTTCATATTCAACAAATGTCTCGACAGGTTGGATTTCGTTACCGTATGTTCTCCCGATTGTCCCAAACTTTCCATATGGTGCCTTCACTAACTTCATACTCCCTCCCCAACACATGCTTGCTTGGCGTGTTCGGCTTGCTCAACTTTGCAATGCTTTCACATCGTTGGGCTTGGTCAAGCAGGTTGCCTCAAGTTTCATCCATTTCCATTGCGATTCATCGAATTAGAAGGTCTAGAAAGTGATATGAGTAAAGTACGCACCTACCAACTAAGTGCGCACCAACGGCTCCGGTTCAAAGTGCGTACATAAGCAGGAGATTATTGTAGATGCATCTTAAGTGGCTCGTTTTCTAAATCAAGCCCCTAGATTTGATTGGTATGTGGTTCAATGAGGATCAAAAAGCAAACATCGTAGAGACACATGTTTAAAAGAGATTGGACTACATCTTCAAATATTAATAACTACTCTACACTCAATAAGGAACACAACTGAGAGGACCCAGTGTATCCCGTTAAGAATGCAACAAACTTGCACTTCCAATAACTATATCTAAATCAAGGGAGGTATGATTTTCAACCTGGTTTTTGCATGTGTTTTCATTGTAGATTTGCTAATGCAACACGAGTTTGGTTATGTAAATCTAATCGGTAGAAGTTGGAGAACATGAAACGCAGTGGATGAGTGGTGGCAGGAACGGTGGAGATCTTACATTGGTCAAATCCGACGGTCGAGAATGCACAGGCAACATGGCCTCACCAAAAGCCAGAAGCTACTTTCATCGCCCATAGACTTCTTCTCGACAACGAACCAAAAAATACCCACATTCCTTACATGGATGGACTTGTGACCAGGCCATGGGGATCAAACAAAGAATGAAGTCATTACTGAGGGAGCTGGTTCACAAGTAACTTAAATCATGCGCAGAGTTTGATGGGCAGATTCTGGGAACCAAAATGACAGCTCCAGGGTTGGGTATTGGTGGAGATGAGCCCTTATCCCCTAGCTTCCCACATCCAATTTCCCTCAAATATGTCCAAAAAATGTGACCTCAATACAACGACCATATATGAAGATCTAAAGTTTTTTTGACAAATCTAACCGTATAGATGTTTGTAGGTTATAGGTGAATACTTACGGTACAAGTTTCAAACGTTGAAGTTTTGTTATGGAGGAGATTATAATAAGAATATTGTCTTGAGGGGCAACAATTAGACATTAAATTGGGGTTGGTTTTCTTATCAAATCTCCACTCAAATCTTCTCCAAATGACCAGACATTGCCCTCATTCAAAAGAGGGGCAGTATACCTATTTGAATCAGCTCACAAATCTTCAAGTCATTATTTTATGATTTCTTGGGAAGCTTTGCAATTTGAGGCAGTGGTGGCATAATTGTGCACCTTCCACATGGATTTACACCCACCAATACATGTCCAACTAAATCTTCCAACGGTAGATGTTTAAGATATGTTGCGTTTGAGTGTCATGCAAATGTTCATATCAATTGAGAATCGTTTGCACATATGGATCAAAACAAAACAAAACAAAACAAAAAAACATGTTTAGGAAATGTTGCCCTTAAACTACTAGTTCCATGCTAAACCAGTTGAGAGCACAGTTCCATATTTGAATCAGTCCAAAAATAACTAACCTTGTTGAATCAAAATTATCCACGTGGCAAGACATAGTAGGCCTAAACATAAACAAGAGGAGTGGTTGAAACAATCCAAAAACTATCCGAATTGGTGTCAAAGGGGTTAGAGTCAACCGTTCTTTCGAGTTTATGGTCACATATATAGGACATTAAGGGTTGAGGGACATGGGGTCTTAATACACAACCATGTACACAATTTATGCGCTCTAGTTTCACCAAGTTTAGAAATCATATTCACATATATGTGGGTTTAAGTCCTTATCATATACATTGACTTATTTCAAGGAGAAAATTAAAACATACTCATACTTGACAAGGTATATATATATACATATTTGCATCTTAGTGCATCCAAGTTATGTATTTGAGCTAAAATCTTCAATAACAACAAGATATTTAATTTATTTAAAAAAACACATTTGACGAATAAGTTGATTTTATATAGGATCGCATTTGCTATAAATAACTACATGTGAAAGAATGCAACTCAAATGCATTTTTTGAGCTTGGAGAGGCCCCATCTAGGCCTCGTAGATGCCTAGGGGTTAGTGTGTTTTGCTTACCTAAAGCTCAAGAACATATGAATATCCGAAATGCATTCCCAAATGTTCATGCATTCTTTGTGCTTCAATATACATCACATGAAAGTCGGATGCTAGAGCAACTGTACTTTGTAGCCCATATTTCATATTTTGATCATGTGAAAATTTGACACATGCAAGCAAGTTGCAATCTTGTGGGTGCACATTACTTATTCACCTTGAGTCATTTATGCACTCCTTTGTCAAGGAAGTGTACTTCAATTCTAAGTATAGTAGAACCCTCTTAATTAATGACCTTGGGACCAAAGATTTTTATTAATAAAGAGAGATTATTAAAAGAGAGGGGCTCTAATATTTGGCCCGGTCCCAACTTGGGACCGGAGATTTTCATTAATTGAGAGGGGTCATTAATTGAGAGGGGTTTAGTTATGAAGGGTTCTACTGTACCACTAGAAACACAAATTCCGTTTTGTGGCTGTGGTTTTCTTTGTTGAGTTTGTTCCTCTTTATCACAATGTTCCTGTGAATTCTTTTACTTCGATATTGGCATGATCAAGGCCAAGGTTTGACATCTGAATGTCACTGTGGATGTTATATTCAACTTGGAAAGTTGCATTGGGCAATCCCACATGACGCACGTGTGCAAATGGATGAGTGGATTTTGGGAACCACCTATGAACCACATAAGGTAGAGGGTGCTTAAACCAACACTTTAAGCTATTGCACATACATATGGCTAAATGGTTGATATAAAAATATAAAAGCGTATAAGCCTTTGTTTTAAACATAGGTATAAAGAAAGGAAAAATATTTTTAGCCTATGACTTTGAATATTCAAAGTCAAACCCACTAGCTTCCTTAAACCAATATATAGGCCTCGTGTATAACAACCTTGGATATGATGAGGACCCTCACCTTCATTGTCTAGAACCAACATAACATAGTTGGGTACTAGACCCAAGCTTGATCACATACCAACTAATAACAATGCGCAAGGCCACATGGCCACCTCCATGATCCCACCTAGTTCGCTTTGCAAAACCACCACCTTGCATCATGGGTACCAACCCCCGCTTGTGCTTTGTGGGCCTACCTCCATGACTTTGTGAATAGAATGGCTATAACCCCCCCCCCCCTCTGCAGTGTATAGAATGGCTAGAATAGGCATTGACAAGCCACCACCTTGAACCAACCCGAGATAGAGTGGAGCTCATTACCTATCCTACATGAAGGTAGTGGAGGTCGCTACGAGGTGGCGCCACTAATGGCACCTAAAAGCGTCAGTTTGTGGACCCATACACTCCTACACCATGGGGAACGCTTCAAGGTAGTAGAGTGTTTGTGATTGGGAAGCGGTTATAGGTGTTGGTTTTGGGTGGGGTATTGGTTTTAGCACTCTCTACCTTATGCCCTTCCCACCTTACTTTACCAAATAACCAAAGTATTCCCTAAAAACCGGGTAAAGCTCCCTCGGTTATAGCGGAGGCATCCGGCTATCCCAATGCACCTACAAGAACTTGCTCCAGAGATTTTCAAGTAGCTTTTAATTAAGTAGCTTTCACACATGTTCATTGTTTTATTTATCAAGCAATGAATGTTGCGTAGTTTTTGTCCCATCCCCAAATGCCTTACTACTCACCTATCATACCATCGGTTTTTGTTAATGGAGCTCCTCGTGCCCCCATAGCTAAGACTAAAAAGCAACCAATCACAAGGACGGCATGCGACACTTTTAAAGGTCCTATATTCTTGCCTCATGTTCAGGTACCGATGGGAAGGTCAGTGGTTGAGGCTGAAAACCTCCACTTTTAAGCCATGCCACATCATTTGCCAACTAGGCTCGGCACTAGATCATATCGATGGTGTGAAGGCCGGGTTGTTAGAACCAACTTTTAGGGCCGGTTTACACTACGGTGGAGAAGTCCACCGGTCATGAAAAAAAGGGCGTTTCTCAATTGTGATTGGTCGAAAATGCAACTCTTGACCGGTGGGTGTTTACACTAGGTGAAGAAAACAATGGTGGTGAACTTTTCTCATGGATGATAAAATGACATGGCCGCCTACATGGCGGCACTTTTTGGAGTTGGGCTTCTCCGGCCTCTTGAGGCCGGACAAGAAACTCCTCCTCCGGAGAAGCCCAACTCAATAAAATACCATACAAATCGGCAAGTGTATGCAAAGTATCACCGGTTGCCAATCGATGCAATGTCAAAGAAATTCTACACTCTATTGGAATACATAGTCTTAATTTTGCATCTTTCTTGCTCAACATGGGTCCAAGCAAGTGACATAAATAAAGAAAAGTAGGCTTACTCACCCGTACACGATCTTTGAACGTTTTTGCATTATATGATCCAAGAAGAAATTGTGACACATATCCACTTGGCCGGTCAAATTTCCACACCACCCTCTCCTTGCTCCCAAACAAAAATATATGCCATCATCATAATTGAAGCATTATGGTGATACATGATGGTTTTTTGTATCGCCATAGTTGAAACGATAAAATACTTCAAAACCATAAAGATCATAAGAGAGCACAAAATCTCTCTTCTTCGATTATCCATGATTGAAGATCAAAGATAAGAAGAGAGAAATTGACGAGGATGATTAAGAGGAGAGCATGTCTTAAATGACACCAAAGAGCAGTGCTTTGTCCAATGTGTATGGGTTTTCCCCTCTTCATTCTTAAACACCCAAGGAGACATTTATTTCCTACATGGGCCCAACTTGACAATTGGCAATTTGGCAATTTTCATTATCTTTTGAATAAAATTGAACATTATATTACACAATTCTTATGAACACAATTCTTGTTGAAATCTTTTGATACAATGTGAATGTAGAGAATTATGGTTTTTTATCACAAAAAATCTTCACCATTAGGTGAACTTCTCTTCACCGGTGGACTTCTCCGGTGGACTTCTCCGCTAAACTTCTCCTCTAGGTGTTTAGACTTCAACCGGTCAAGACTCCTTAAGAAATATTTTATTGCCTTTAATTCTTCTCCGGGACATCCACCATTTGCCTCATATAACCATGTCTTGGCCAAGCATTCTTGACCGACCGGAGGCCTTCTCCACCGTAGTGTAAACCGGCCCTTAGTCTTAGCTAAAGGGGGGCATTAGTCTCATAATCATCTCACAATATGAAAGCACATCTGCACAGGGTGATATTAAATGACTATAATGAAGACCTGATCTAACCTCGGGCTATTGTATTCTCACTTTGAGCTATAGTTTGCAGGGACAGGTATATTTGGCACTCTTTTGTGCAAGAGACTGGTACACTGCAGGCCTACAGCACTCTAAATGCACCACATGACATCAGCTTCACAGTGCCATTCTATATAAGGCCCACTTCACACACGAGCCGCGTGCCGTGACCATGAAATTGTGAGAGCCCAAAAGAAAGTGTCCAAAGTCCGTCCCAACACACCTCCAACATCATGTAGTGTGGTCACGGACCCTCAGGTGTAGTGTGAAGTCATATGTGACCAGGCCCTCAACCAAATGCTATGTCGATGAATTTTTATTCATGTGGGTCTTCACACATGATATAATAGAATAAATCAACGGTTGTGAGGAGTTCGGAGTGTCATGGTCTCCCCGTTTTGTGTTAGGCCTACCTCCAAGAGGTGGTTTTTGAAAATAGTCCAACTGACCATGAAACGTGATCCATTTCATGCCATGTAGAGATTCATGTGGACTCTACATCCATCTTGCGTTCACATACTCCGTTGGTCCCTCAAGCGTAGTGTGAAGCGAACTTGGACCGGCTCCGCCTTTTCCACCAATGAGAGTGCTTGAAGTGTAATGGTCACGGGCTCTCAGCCTCGTGTGTGAAGTGGCCCTAATTGTCCATGGAGAATCTCTATAGTGGTATTTATGACTCCTTGTATGTAGAGGAATTGCCAGTTGAGGTCTTTATAAATGGCTATTTTCTGCAAACCTACTTTGCCAGTTAGTTTGAGAACATTATCTCGCAAAATTATGACTGTACCTTGTATAAATACAAGGAGCCACGTTTGAATGAAACATGATCACTAAATCCACCTAACCAGCTGACCGTCCACATAAATGAATTGACTTTCATGCACGATACATACATTGACCAAGCCCAGTGATTGGAGAGATTTTTGGGCATAATGGGTTGAGATCCTAGTGTTTGCAAGTCCAACCGGTTACATGTTGACAACCTTCGGTTTTTCTGTATTAATTTGAGGTATATTCCATAAATTCCTCTAAAGTGATCGGTAATTCTCCTGCAGTCTTGAACTTCAACCGGTTATTTTTCAAACTCAACCGGTTCATTTGTAACTAACTGCCGGTTCTCCCCGATCATAGACCAAGCCAATAAAAAAAAACCAATATCAAACAAATTATGACCTCCCAGTAGCAGGGCTCAGGAAGAACCGGCGATTAGTTACAGATGAACCAGTTGAGTTTGAGAAATAACCGGTTGAAGTTCGAGACTTCAGGGGAATTACCGATCGTTTTAGAGGAATATGTAGAAGAATATACCTCAAATGAATGAAAGCAACACCGGAAGATGTCAACAATGTAACCGGTTGGATTTAGAATCACTAGGATCTTGACCGACCATGCCCAAAACTTTATGGGCACTGCCCAATAGACTCGAGCAATCAAAAAGTCCAAGGATGGAATATAAATGTGCATGATGAGGGATTTCACTGTGGAGCAAACTTTTTAGAAAAAGTGTTGTCATTCTTCGCATGGAACGAAGAAAATCAATCATGAAAGGGTCCTTCCAATGATGGACAATAGGTAGAAATTTTTGAAACATTAAAAGAAATGAACAACACTACCATACATTGATGTGCGATGTTTGTTCACCACCTTTTACGCATGCTCATATGAGCATGAGGACAACGAAGGTGACTTAGTGACACTTGACACACGAGCCAAGATCCGTGACCATGAAATTGTGAGAGCCCCAAAAAAAGTGTCCAAAGGCCATCCCAAGACGTTTCCGAAATCATGTAGTGTGGGTCCCTATGTGTAGTGTGAAGTCATTTGTGATTGGGTCCTCAACCAAATGCTATTTCAATGAATTTCTATTCATGTAGGGTCTTCACACATGATAAAATTTAATAAATCAACGGTTGTGAGATTTTAGAGTGCCACGGTCTCCTGATTTTGTGTTAGGCCTCCCTCCAAGAGGTGGTTCTTGGAAATAGTCCAAGTGACCATGACAAATGATCCATTTGATGCCATGTAGAGATTCGTGTAGACTTCACATCTATCTCGCATTCACTTACTTCACTCACCAGTTGAAGTTCAAAAACTTCAGGAAAATTACTTATCGTTTCAAAGGAATATGTGGAATATTCTTTGCATTATTAAAGAAAAACCGAAAGATCACAACATGTAACCGGTTGGACTCGGAAATGCTAGAATCTCGACCAATTATGCCCAAAAATCTTCCCGGACACTGATCATGATTCATGATGGAAGTGAGAAAGGTAGCCAGCTTTCTTCATACCCAAGCAATAAAGTTGACGGCGGGTTGATTCAAAAATATTGTTGTCAGTATAGTGGGGCTCCCTGCCCACTTGATAGGCACCTATTATATCCACTAGGGCACTGACTCCTCCTCATTGGCAAGGACATGGAGCGAGGGAGATTATCGCATATGAGTGTATCTCTCATTCATCCAACATACACCGACTCCTCAAAACTGAGTCAATCAGCAAAATAACAAATTTCATGAAGCCATATTTTGCAAGAGTATTGATCTTTTTGTCACACTGTAAACTAGGCAAATGCGCAACCAAGTTGGTTATCATTCTTCCAATTTTCAGCTTGAGTGTTGTAAGCAATGAGAGAGAAATTGTATTTCAAATGAACTTAGGTTTATTGACTCAATATTGGGAATTGTTTTCATCACTCACCTTCAATTGCAAGAATAAGTTCAGAGCACCACCTAGGGTTCTTCCTCTCACTTTTTGTTAATAGTGTGATCTCTTAGGGCATTTTCTTTTACAGTTGTGAAGGTAGCCCTATTGCAACATGGACGTAGCATATGTGAGGTGTCGAAATTGTTGGGTATCTCTCAGTCTACATGCTCTAGGATTCATAATGAGCCTCATGTTGAGCCTTCAAGAGGAGGCGCTCAAGAAGCATCACCCTTGCTCAACGACGAACGTGTGTAAGAGCCATCATAATAATTGGTGGATTAGATAACATTGTAGACGTGATGAATGCTTTGAATGAGCACTTGATTGTGGTAGTGAGCACCTACACAATGAGGCATGCACTTCATAAAGCACGTTTTGGGTCATTAGAGAAGCATAAGAAGCCATTGCTCACGGCCAAGAATGTGCATTCCAAGTTAGAATTTACTCAACGCCATCAAAGTTAGGCTATCCATGATTGGTATAGGGCGATTTTTAGTGATGAGACTAAGATCATTCGATTTCAATCATATGGTCCCACTTGGTGTTGGTGAGGGATGGAGAATCTCATTTACAAGCTCATCATGTGAGTCAGATAGTTAAACATAGGGGTGGTGCAATTTTTGTGTGGGGTTGTATGACTTCCTATGGCATGGGTTACATGTGCAAGATAGAGGGGAAGATGACACAAGCTTTGTATATTAGCATTCTTCCAGATGGGGTCATGAAGACAATTGAATAATATTGTTTCAACCCCTCTTGTGTCATAATTTTTGTACACTTGATCGTGCTTGCACCCTAGTTGTCAATGCAAAATTTGATGTACTTACTTAGCTTCCTCAATCACCTAACCTAAATCCAATGGAGCATGTGTGGGCACCTGTGAAACATAAATTTAATGAGTATCCAACACTAGCCAAATGAATGCTTCAATTGTAGGAGCGTGTGCAAGCTTCTTTCCATTTCATCACTCTTGAGGAGTGTCAAAAGTTCTATCATAGCATGCCCAATCGTATTCAAGTTGTTTTAGCTTCTAAAGGAGGGTGGACAAATTATTGATCTATAGGTAGATGTAGGTTACAAAATTGAGTCAATGTTTATAGTTTATCTTCAAATAATTGTTTCTCTATATGTAGTTTTGCAATAGACATGTGACTTTAGAAATGGTGCGCTAGAGTATGATTATTAACTTGCATAAGTGAGAGTTTGTATGTTCTTGTTTTTATTTGCTTAGTATTGTGTGTGAAGTTTGTTGTAGTGAGTTTGAGAGTCAGTGTAAAAACCTTGAAATAACATGCATCATAGAAGTTGCTTTGTTAGGTTAACTTAACACCGAGATGGTTTTGAATACCCTGAATTAGTCTAGTTCAAGCCATTTGAGATAGATCAACCATAATTTGATGGGTGCCAAGTTTTTATACTAGATGAATGAGAGGTATATTCGTATGCAATATATCTATCCCTTCCAAACATACTTGAAAATTAACTCAATACAAAAAATCAAGGCTTTTTTTTTCCAACCTGCCAATACTATCTATAGTTGTCTTTCAAATTTGGCATAAATTACATTATTTCATGATTTTTTGGGCCTTTTTAAAAAAAAAATCCTTTCCAAAAGAATAACAAATTGCTTGACTTTTTAAGTAAATAAAAGATCATCCAACAATGAAGTTCGAAAATTCAAAAGGAAATTACAATAATAAGCTCATCACGGTGGGTGATAAGTTAGAATTGTGTGAGCTTAGTTGGTAGTCACAACTCCTCTTGAAACTCAACATGCACCATGATAAGGTGTGTGGTTTTATTGTGGCCGCTTCCAACTCCACACATAATTTTGATTGTTGGATTAAATTAGAAATTGTCTCGTCCGATTTGTGATTACTCACACACACATAATCACTCCAATTTCATGATTAAAACTGAGATGCAGAATTTATAAGAGGTCAAAGGAACGTTATGACACATTATGCATGTGGATTGCAAATTCCAAATTATAACCTATTGAGCAACTTATTGCAAACGGCATTATTTGCATAAACCTAGAAAACTCAATCGAGGGAATTTTTCTGATATATCTTTCTAACGTAGTTTGATAGGACCATGTGTGAGAATATAAACAGAAAAAACAATCACGAGTATTGCACGTGATGTACTACACTATTATTTTACACACCTTCTTAATTACATCAATTTATTGATTAAAAAGCATCTTAAATGAACCACACACTGGTTAAAACGACCACAAAGATGGTCACCTACAGGTTGCATGCTCTAACTTGTCATCCCAAGTTGACCAAGTTTGTTGGTTCTAACACAATGTCGATGGCCTTGCTACTCTTCATGTGTGCGATGAAAAACAAAATCAAATTTTGACAGATCATGTGAATGTGCGACGCGTCTGTATGCTGGTTTTAACAAACCACGTGGTCGATTCAACACTCCCCGCGATTAAATATTCTAATAGTATCTAAATACCCATTTATAGTGAACACTATTACACACCCAACTTATGCCCATACCACAATAATCAAAGACGGAGTCTTCAATGATCTTGAATCAAGTGCCATAAAGTAGGCACACACACATGTAAATTAATTGGATTCCATGAAAAATCTTGGTCCCAAGCAGGCCCACAGATATGGAAAATCTTTGAGCTTATTGGGTGAGTGCCGCAATTTGGATAGAGACTGCTTAATTAAACACCGGTTGACTCTGAAAAAGTAGGAAGACCCGCTATTAAGATGACAATGATAAATGGGTTCGAAGTTGGCATGTGGAATTTGTGAAAGCTAGTCCATTCAACAAAGATCCGTATGCGTTTTAAAAATGATAATGTGCGGTCGATTCTATTTTAGTGTTAGAAGAAGTCATACGACAATAGTGTAAGGGCCACTTCACACACGAGCCAAGAGCCGTGACCATGGAATTGTGAGAGCCCAAAAGAAAGCGTCCAAAGGCCGTCCCAACACCCTTCCAAACTCATGTAGTGTGGTCACGGATCCTCAAGTGTAGTGTGAAGTCATATGTGACCGGGCCCTCAACCAAATGCTATTTCAATGAATTTCTATTCATGCAGGTCTTCACACATGATAAAATAGAACATATCAACAATTGTGAGCGTTCGAAGTGTCATGGTCTCCCGGTTTTGTGTTAGGCCTACCTCCAAGAGGTGGTTTTTGAAAATAGTCCAAGTGACCATGAACACATGATCCATGTGATGCCATGTAGGAGTCCATGTAGACTTTACATCCATCTTGCATTCACATACTCCGTTGGTCCCTCAAGCGTAGTGTGAAGCGAACTTGGACCGGCTCCACCTTTTCCACCAATGAGAGTGCTTGAAGCGTAATGGTCACGGGCTCTCAGTCTCGTGTGTGAGGTGGCCCTAAGTTTGCAATACACAAAAAATCAATTACACCTTATTAAAGTGGAGTATTTGTAATTACTCAATGTGAATTTCTTGGTGAAAACATCTAAACCCAAAGTTTGCAATAATAGCTAGTAAAGGTCATGATACTTGCAAATCTCAAACCAATTGGCATTTGTCATAAATGCACACCACCACCGACACCATGTAAACATATATAATGGACGTTAATTGCAGATGTTCCCATAATATATGTGTGTGTTCTAGTATGTGAAGGGGGGGGGGGTTTGTGGTGCCATCCTTGTGGACATCAATATGAAGCTTTTGTAATCCCCAAAAAAGAGTTGAATGAAGTTTAATCTTGAATCTATGTTAGGATTCCATCACAAAAGTCGGAGGCACTCCTTGAGCAAATTGTAGGATCGAGCTCCAACCAAGCTCCCACTCTTTTCATCCTCAATTTCATCGTATACAAATACATGTGATGCACTCTTGGGATTCACATAGGCATGTTGTAATGGTATTATATCATATACAATGTTTTAGTATCGTTGTACTATGCAAGGCAATGCACTGGTCCTAGGGCCTTCAGTGTGTAAGAAAGTCAACGTACAAGAAGCTTGTTCTTGACAATTCCCTTGTGTGATTACATGGGTTTATGGTAAGGTGGTGGTAAGATTATTACATAAATGTTAACTTATTGGCAAACTAGAGAGAAGGTAAAAAAATGCATTGTGATTCTTTCCTTGTGCCCATCTTGGTTTTCAAGTAGGTAGGATAAGTTACAACCAACATACACTTTTGTATAATGTTTGTTGGATTTTGTGCATATCACAAACTTTTACAACAAAATGGTAGCACTTGGCTTGCAAAATTTTATTCAATCTTGGTAGTTGACATGTCATATTTGGATTGCCTCAATAGGCACACTAAAGATCCACACAAACACCTATCAATCTATGGCCATTCAATCCTAAAAGTGATGTAGTTTGAAGGAATTCTATTTTGAAATCACCTTGCTGAAAATATAACATAAGGTAGTGAAACAATATTCTCTTGCAACATACACAAAGATGACACACAATGAGGTATTGCATGCCCCAATAAACAACATAGTTCGAAGAAGATGTTTTAGTGCAATGTGACCCACAAAATATTGTTTATTTGATAATGTTACTTTTAAAAACCTCAATATCAATAGTTTAGTTTAATTTCACATCACGCATTTGTCCTTTGGATGGGTTTCCATTAAGATCCACAACTGGAAAACCTTCAAAATGCAAGTAATTTATTGACCAAGAACCAAAAATTTGGACCCCAAAAACTATAATGCAATTTGAGTCCGATGTTTATGCAAACGAGGCAATCATTTCCCGCCAAATTCTGGTATCGCCACTTACTCAAGAAAACAAAACAAAACTTCAAGCTAGAGCACACCTTTTAAGTCCAAAAGTAGAGTCCTTTAGCTCATTGTTACCTAAGGAGCCCGTGGGATGCTTTTTGTTGGCTAGACCTGAATCCCATGTTAAGAATGAACAAGTTGTTTATATTAAGCTCAACCAAGGAACCGAAATTCTTGAAGTCTATATTCTACTACACTTTATTGATAGGAAACTACCTAAAAGTTGAGTTTCTTGTTGCATTTACTATCTCTACGTGTTCAAGATCTCAACTACATTACATACTATATTTTTTTACCAACAATATCAATATTTAATTATTATAGCTCAAATTAATCACACCATTGTTTTTTTTAATACCCATGTTACATGATTTGTGAGATTTTCATTATATGACGTAATTTCCATCAAAAAGAGATCATGCACATCATTTAGAACTTTACAAACACAATATTAGACCATATGTCATATTTGACTGAGGTGGATGTGCTTTAAATGTGTGATTTGCCCTAAGAAAACTTCAGGTGGAGGGCATAATTAATCTCAGGCTTCTCCAGATTACGAGAATTTGAAGAAAGAGGGGGGACCATGACCCCGGCCCGGCCCGGCCCGCGGTTGACGGCAACCCCCGGTTCTCCCTGTGCGAGATTTTGAACCGCAGCGGAACTTGAAAGGAACGTTGGTGACCGGGTTACCGTACGCAGCGGTAAACCGGGCCAGCGGGAACCGGTCACCACACTCTGGCCTGGGCTCTCGGCCCCTTTGGCGGACCTCCTTCATTGCTGTGTTCAAGCAGGCTAGGCTATCATCGCAGCTCCCCGTCGCTCCCTCGCTCGCTTCTCTTCTCCCATCCCTCGTTTCCGATCCTCCGCCTCCGCTTCGCCACTCCCCGCTCCTTCATTGCCCTCGCGTATGCGCTTCCAACGACCCCGCTCTCGCTCCTATCGGCCGTCGTTACCGTCCCCGGCGCAGTAGCTTCCGTCTTCGACGCAAATTGCCGTTCCAATCTCTCCCCCCCCCCCCCCCCCCCGGCAGCAACATCATCAACATGTGCGCGCTCTTCTTGGCGAGGTATGGCTTGCAACGAATCGCAGCTTGTTTTCTTTTTTTTTAATTTTCTTTGTGTTGGAAAATTTACCGTTGCGCTCTGGTCACCCCGCGGTATCGAGGGCATTGCCATTTTTCGGATTCGTAACCTTGGAAATAGTAGATCTCCAAGCAGGCTTCATTGCCCTCACCTCTTATGCGCTTCCAGCGACCTAGTTCTCATTCCTCTCAGCCCTCTCATTCCTCGCTGCGGTAGCTTCTGTCTTCGACGCAAATTGCCGTTCCAATCGGCCTCGGCAAGTTTAACATCATGTGCGCGCTCTTCTTGCCGAGGTATGGCTTGTAACGAATCGCGCCTGGCTGACTGTCTCGCATTTTATGCTTTTTCTTTGTGCTGGAAAATTTATAGTTCCGCAATGATCACCCAGTGTTGGTGAGGGCATCGCCAACCATTTCGCGGATTTATAACCTTGGATATAGTAGATCTCCAAGCAGCCTTCAATGCCTTCTTCTCTTCTGCGCTTCCAGCAACCCTGCTCTTGCTCCTCTCGGCCCTCTGTGCCTTCCTCGCTGCAGTAGCTTCCGTCTTCGACGCAAATTGCCGGTCCATCGGTTATTCGAAAATAGCAGGATCATGCAGAGTTCTGCTGCTTCCAACGAATTGCGGCTGGCTGGCTGGCTGAGTGACTGGCGTTTATAATTTTTCTTTGTGCTGGAAAACTCATTGTTGCGCTATGGTAACCTCCCCCCTCTTGGCGGAGGGCATCGCCTTTTCGCGGGTAGTGCAGATCTTTAAGCAGCGTTGTGGCCGGGTTTCGTGGTTGCTACGGGCGGTTATTCTGTGTTGAATGCAACCGTCGTGCCGTCAGATGTGACCTTTAAAGGTTTTTGTGCTTGAATTATTGTTCGTCTTCCTTTATTCATCGTGAGGCCGAGGGGACAATCATTGTCTCGAGGTCTCGTGCACGAAAAGCATTCGGAGTTTGTCATGCGGTTCTTGTCAATTGTCTTCTCATAATCAATCCACTTGAACTCATGCTCCTGAAACCTGTCTGCAAATCACGCTGCTCTTGAAGATTCGGCTTTTTGACCTCTCTCTCTCTCTCTCCTGTATCTCTCCGATCACTCAAAACTCTCACGATGATCTAGTCTACCTCTCAAATAAATTTAGGGCGGCATCAGAGTTGATTGGTCACTGGAATGTATAATCTGAGACGACGTTTTGAAATTAGGAGTATAAATGCCACATCATCTGCGTGCAATCCGATCGTCAGGAATCGTCAAACTACTCTCATGTTGCTGACGTATTAAGAAACCCAATTTTCGATAACAGGTGACCCGAACATGAGAGTGTAATTCTTCACCCGTTACCTCGAACTAAATTGGAAGTGGAAAGATTTCGCTCAAAAAAATGTGTATGATAGTGGCTGGCCTCCTGCCTCGCCATAAAGCATACTGCTTCTGGCTTACAGCGTTTCTGGTCGTAGTAGGCTCTCGGATGTAAAGTGCACGAGTGCTTCTATCCGTATCTCAATTACATTGTAGACAATGGCAATGATAATTCTCGCTGCGCATCATGATTCTATTTACATCGTGGATATATGACTACTTCACTCTAGTCTTCTTTATATTTCTGAAAGTCATTGCAGGCGTAATTGTACTTAGTTCGCGGAATCCAATTAGCGAAATTCGAAACTACAAATCGCAATGACGCTTCCTTCCGAACTTCCAGATATGACTAGACGGATGAAGATACATGGTGTACGTTGGTAGGGTGGAACCTAATCTCGTTCTGACGCCTACGCTTTGGCTCAAATTGAAGAATATTTTACGCCGAGTGCTTGAATATTGAATTTTCGAGGATTTGCTTTCCCCCATCTCTTCATGCTCTTTTGTGATTTTAAATCTCGTGTAAAATATCACAAATCCAACCTTGTGATCACAGATAAACTGAGGGGCATGTGAACAATATTGAACTTAATATATGCAGCGCACTGTGCTCAGTAATTGGCTTGCATTTTTCTGTGAAGGTCGGGTTTGAAACGACTCATTCGATTTAATTAGTAACTTACCATGACTCATGCAGTTTGGTGGCAGGGGTCAACTTGAGCTGAAGGATGCAGCCTACCTTCAACAGCTGTAGCGTATGTGAGAATTGGTAGATCAACTGTGTAGCACCATGGGGATCAGTGATGGTGATGGTGGATACATGGTAATATTCTTGTTAAACACTCAAAATTGCAAACCATCATGGCTTCACATTTTTCATAAGATATAGGCTGCTCTGCAATTATTGAGTGCTGTATCCAAAAGGCTATGAAAAGAGAAACACACCAAATGAGCAATAGTGTTTTGCAAGAACTTGAACTTCTCTGCTACAATGCTTGGGTCTCAATCTGAAGTACGGAGTTAGGATTGTAGAAGATTCACTCTTAAGAAAATATAGGAAACTTAGTATGAGAGTAACAGAACTTTAGCCTGTAAGCAGTGCTCCCCATTTGGCACTGTACATCCGCCCAACTCTGATGTGCACTTGAGGGATTTTCTGATTTCATTGGTCAAATTGACTGTTTGATTATATAGCTCTCAGTTGAATCGTTCCTTGTTGGCAAAGGACGTCTGTTTGTGTTGTTGCCATTCTTTGCTTATGTTTTGTCTTCCTTTATTGCAGGGTTCTTATGAGACAAGCTATGCTTCTGGGTAAGTTCACTACAGCATTTAGAATATTGGAATTCTATATCTCGTTTTGTTGAGGACTTTGAGTTCCAGATAATGGAGGAGTTATTCCATTGTTTGTGAATTTCTTGAACCACTCAGCACCTGATGAAGTACTGTTCAAAGCGCAATGTATTACTGTATTTATCTTTGCTTAGAAGAAGCAATGTTGTGTAGAGAAATGTAAAATTGTATTTGTCTTTGCAACTTTATGTCTGTAGAGTTAACATTATATAGGTGCTCTTCATGTTAGGTCTAACCCTTACTTAGTTTTCCAAAGTCTAACCTCTGGGAAGGACATTAGGAAGTTGTTTCTACAATCCCTTTCTTGTCAGACTTTTGCATTCCAGCATGTTTTCATGTTTCTTTCTTAATGGTGAATGTGGATTGTTTTAATCTGCAGGGACGATGCATTTGCTGACATTCACAACTTGGATCACTGCATCAAGTACCTTAATCAGTCCTTGGTCACATTTGG
Source organism: Polytrichum commune (assembly GCA_950295325.1). Taxonomy (NCBI): domain Eukaryota; kingdom Viridiplantae; phylum Streptophyta; class Polytrichopsida; order Polytrichales; family Polytrichaceae; genus Polytrichum; species Polytrichum commune. Next base: position 47,190,088 of record OX485807.1, read on the forward strand.
CTTCCCCTCGGGCTTGAATTTTTACTCCAGTGAACCTGTAAGTCAGGTTATGAGCAAAGTGATTCCTTACAAGGATTGAATGCTTGTATTAGTAGGCTCTGAATTTGGTTACAGTGATCTGAAAATACAATTGCGGGTGCTGTCAATGCAGGCTTCAATTGTTCGAACATGTAATTGCATATATGCTATGATCCAGCAGCGGCAACGGGATATTGAATACCGGGAAACGGCCAATGAGACAAGGCAAAGGTGATTGAAGAGTTTGTACAGTTACTATATTCCTTAAGTGGTCGTTAGTTTCTAATCAGTGTTCAGGTCCTATCTCCAAATGTCCCTTCAGGACTGTCCTTGTTCAGTTTCTCTGTGTGTCACTTCTCTAGAAGTGTTCTAGGTTCTGAATTAGTCTACTTACCAAACATTGCACTCATGGTGCAGATTGATGTCTGATATGTCAAGGCTTGAAGCCAAGGTGGAGAGGTTGTCTGATCAATTAGCTAGCAAGGAACGTGAACTGCAGGCACTGACAAGCAAGGTATTTTGACAAACTAAACAATGTTCTAGTTCTGGAATAAGAATGAGACTGGAATTATACCAGTTGAGTCTTGGCTCCTGGTGATCAATGGTGGGCTGTGTTATGTTCAAGCATGTGTACCAAAGATGTGCAATACTTCCCACTCTCTTTTCATGCACAACAGTACTATAGTCATTGCATTTGAGACAATCTATGATTTTGGTTAAACATTATCTTTCACACCCTTTCCATGTCCTAATGTCAATAGGAGCAAAAGGCAGCGTCTGCCAATAGGGCTCAACTTGAGAGACTTCAATTTGAGAAGGACGAGTTTCAAAGGATGGTGATCACTACTCAGGTGTGTTTCGTGAGAATCTTCTCAATGCTAGAAATTTGTACTGTTCCAGTGTTGGCGATTTAGTCATTCTAATCAGTAATTTGTATCACTTTATGTAACAACGTTTCTTGTTCTCATATTCTGGTTTTAATGCAGCAAGTGAAGATTCAGCAGATGCACGAATTGAAGAAGAAAGAGAAAGAGTATATTAAGCTTCAGGTACTTGTGACTTATGGGGTGCATATACAAGGCTCTAGCACCTGCTTATGAATTCCAAAAATGTTGAATAGAAGGGTTAGGATGTGGCGGGCCTTTTAAATCTCTTACTATAAAGATGGTCTGGATTCCAACGTTTCTTGAATTCTTGACATACTGGAGCTCTGTGGTTGTTGTATCGTACAGGAGCGATTAAACCAAGTTCTGATGGAAAAGAAAAAGGAATCCAAGACTGGTATCGAGATCATGAATCTACTCCAGGCATGTTTCTCTCTTGTGACAATCGCTTCATTGCAACACTTTTTCTTCTGAGATATATTTTTGAAAAAACAATTTATGACAATGCATTACCAGCAGTTAGATAAAAACTGTATAGCAGAATCTATCCTTGAAGACCTTCATTGGGCAATATTCCTACTGATGTGCTGATCAATTGTATTGAGTATCAATCTCACTGTAGCTTGTATTTATCTATAATCAGAAGGAGGGTAGGCAACGGGGTACTTGGAATAGCAAGAAAGCAGATGGTGATTTCTATAAGATGATTGTAAGTCCTCCATCTCATTGTTGGAATGGATATCTTGCTATGGAATTGTTTTGATGAATGAAGAGAATACAAGTGCATTCTATGCATGTGCCTTTTTTGTTAGTGTCTGGGTTGAAAGGGTTGCAGAGATGCTGAGAGAACATGTTCCTAATATTGTGTAAACCACGTCCTCTTAATATATTGATATGGGGACATTCATGAGCACACATCTTGACCTCTCCATTCAATATCTGCAAATTTACCTCTGCATTTGCATCTTCACTTGCTGCATATCTGGAATGCACTTCTATCATTTATCGATCCTCAGTTATGTTTGTGTCTATGTTGTACTATGTACACGATGTTCAAGGTCTGGAACAGAAGAGAAGACCATGTGCACATCTAAATGTGTGCTAAAGTACAGTTATGAGATCTCTATGCAAGAACATAATTGGAAGGATTGGACATCATAATTTGCACAATATAGGGCTTAATGTGGATTGTCTAACCAGAGGCTGGTAGAAGATTGTGACCACTGTGTGGACGAACTCAGGTATTTCTGACAATGAGGCTGAGAAAGACCATGACAAACATCCTCTGTTTGCAGGTTGATGCATATGAGGCCAAAAAGCAGGAGCTTGTTGCTGAGAATTCTGATTTGCGGGCAATGCTTCGATCTATGCAAGTATGACATGAATGTGTATGCCTGAGTTTATTACATTGAACTGAGGTTGAGTTGAATAGTTTTTTATTATGTTGCTTTCTTCAAATTTCCAGTGGTTTGAATAGAATGGAATCCAATGCATCAATGTGGTGTTGTCAAGAATTTGTAAGGTACATTTGCTGAGTTTCTCTACTTGTACATTGTAGAGTGACATGCGGGACTTCTTGAACACCCCAAGTGGTTTGTTGAGACCAGGAACTGGTGTGAGCTCCCATGAGCTTGAACCACCACCCACTCCATTGGGAGGCCGCACGGTAAAGGGCACAACTGTCTCTCCACTTGCCTGAAAATTTCTTCGCCAAATATTGCTCCAGACATCTTTGTTTTCCAACAAGTGATAATTTGAGTCAGAAATTCTCTGAAAATAATGTTACCCATCACTTGATTTGTCTTGTTTGGATGGTGTAGGATGTGTTTGACTTGCCCTTCCATATGGCCAGGGATCAGATTGAACAAAGTTTGCGGGCAAAAATGTCAACAATAAAGGCAAGCACTGCTACATATATCTCTGTATATGAGTAACTTCCATGACAATCCTTTGATAAACAACACTGGAGGACGTTGGATTTGCAGGGTTTAAGCCATTGGGATCACTTCTGTAGTAGATCCTGTTATGTCTATGTTATTAAGATCATTGTCCTAGGGTTTTATTAGCACCTGGGTGCTAACACACTTTTCCTCAACAGGAGCGCATGATGCAGCTGCAAGACAACCAGAAGGGACTGAATGGGGGAAGAGAAGCCAGTGAACGAGAGCAAGCACTTGAAGCCCAACTTGTAGAGGCACGTAGTATCATATCTGAGCAGGTACGTCATGCAGTATCAGGATTCGACCGTGACAGGGAAGATGCTCTCGAACTGTTTTAAATTAGTTGCTCCACAATTTATGCACAAGTGATCCATGTTTTTGATTTATAGTCAATTGATGTTGCAAAGCTGAAAACATGACAATAGTTGCATGTTTATGATTGTGCAGGCTACACTGATGAACAAGCACATGCCAGAGGAGGATGAGAGCAGGTACAATGGTTATGTGCTTGTGCCAGAAAGGTGATCCATGTTATCCTGGTGAATTAGGGGCCAAACTCGGGATTCCTAAGTTCTATTACTACTTACCTAGTAATATTACTCAGTATCTCTGGCATCTTATGCCAGATATGGATTCATTGAAACATGTCTTCAATACAGTTCTCCTGAAAATAGTTCTCACAGTAGTTTTATGCACTGCAGAAGTGTCATCGCAGAACAAATGGAAGCAGAATCAAGAGGGTCCCCTGCAGCTGAGGTACAAACACTACCGAATGTCTCCATTCCATGATCAATTTTGACATAGGCAACATTCTGCTCAAGTGTAGGGAGGTGCATAAGTATCATCTGCGGTTATGACGAAAGTAGGTCCATATTTCAGATATATAGTTCCAGTCCGAGTTCTGCAATACGATAGAAGTAAACTTGCTCATTGTGGTGTCTCTTGCTAATGAGACAGGAGGAGCAAGCTTCACGAGGAACTCCCCTGAAGAGCACGGAGCAGATGAGGTCAATGAAGGTAAGCCCATTGAAAATTGAACTAGCTATTCAAATTTTTCTACAGCATGTTTTCCCAAACCAAAGAGCTGTTGAAGTTTTCTACCACCTCCAAAATATTGATCATGATCAGTTATCCTCTACACCTCCTGAAGTGCTCACATGTCGAGAGACAATTTGGGCAATGTGATCACTTAAAATCAAACTATGCTTGCAACTCTCCACCTATCTATAGCACCTTCGATTTGAGCCAATCCTATCAGGTTTCCTCCTCATCAAAACGACGAAATTTATGATTACGATGTTTCTTCAAAGTTTGTACTTCCAGTAATTCGTTATTGAAGGAGCAAAGCTAATTTTTGCGTACTTAACCATATGGATGTGATTCTTTGATGGTGCTTCACAACTTCCCGTCTGTGATAATTCTCAAGAAAACTCTAGAAAAATGCTATTCTATAACACATCTTACAAAATGCTTTTACCAAGAGTTTAAAACAATCTCCCTTGTTGCGGTTTTTGGTGATAATTAAGGCAAGTCATTGCGTCCACTCTGGCGGTTGGTCCTTAGCCCTGAGCCGGGAGCCCTTAGCCTTAGTGAGTTCCATTGCATTAGTGAATTTATCAAATGCATATAACTTCAGGGATTGTAACCTACTCAGTTCACAATCACGTTACTATGTAAGATGCTAAGCATTCTAAACGCATAGAATATGCTCTAAACAAATTACAAGTGTTTTGTGCTTAGGATGCTTAGAATACTTGAACCACATAGAATATGCTGTACTATTTATTTGTGAGATTACTGTCACCATGGCCCTTATTTGCATACATCTGCATCATTGTAACACAGGTATTCAGTGGAGAGGCAAGGAATCTGAGAGGCGCGTTGAACGAAGCATCAGGTGGTGTGGATGACTACTACTACAGAGGAAAGCCGCTCTCCAATGGTACGGTACGACTACAACAGTAAACAGAGATTAATTTATGACACTGCCAAACAGTTCTTCACTGGAGGACTGCAATGCACTCTATTTAATTTTCCAGAGATCTCAAGGGTAGGTAGACGAGTTGGTAGTTGATAGTGACACGCTGCTTGCACCTCACCTCATGTGTCATGAGGTCTAGGTTTTTGATCACCTTGCTGCTGCGTGATATTCTGTATATTTGAAGATATGGGGGCATAACTGGAGGTGGTAACCACGATCTTGGAAGAAGGTCGATGGTTTACATCTCTTCACCGTGGGAGAGTTTCCTCACAATTGTGAAATTTTCTTGGACAAGCTTGAGTCTTGCCTCAAACCTCAGCAAATTATTTTAGTAGCAATGCCTATGTCGCAGCTGTGAAGCCTTTCCCCTAGTTAGCGACGCCCATTGTCAGTGAAACGTATATATTCGTGTGCACTGTATACTATTAAAAAGTTCAGTACCGTCGTCTTCAAAGAATCCTCGTCTTCCTCTATGAAGACCTCTTTATCGCAGAATCCATACTGACAACGACATGTTGAAAAGAGCACAATGAGAAATGTCAATCCCACAACTTGGTAGTCAATTGTTCCAGACGTTTAAAGTGGTCTGTGAACTTAAATGGTTTCTAATATATGATGTGCATATCTGAAAGAAAACCATTTAAATCATTCCAGAAATAGAAAATCGACTCATTTGATTTTTTTCTTGGATTTTCAAGCCCTTCCATATCTGGAATGTTGGAAGTGTCCACTTTCAGGCGCACTTACCTTACAAAGAATATGAATCACACAAATAGTCGTTGTCCACAAGAGATGTTTTTACAATAGCAAAGGGTGTACTTTACAATGCAAGGGAGCTTGAGAGGCCTCCTCTCCTCCCCCCTCCTAGTCTTTGTAAGGTCAAAGACCGCCATATTTTCCAAGGTCGAATGTCAACGTTCTTGAACAGCTGCAACATAGCAATCAGATTGGAGACTTAATATACAAACGCGTGGTGCGAACCCTCAACCATCATAACAAGGGTGGCATGGTGCAGAGGAAGAGAGCTTTGAGCTCGTTGATGAGATCGAACGTGGAAGAAATGAAATCAACTTAGGCACAACAAGTGTTTGTGGTGACGATGTTACCTTTGATCTCGGTACACTCCGATGAGCGCATCAGCCTTGTCGTAGAAGGTGTCCTTGAGAGAGATCACCACGCTCTGGAATCCCATCCCCTTCCCAGTTCCCTCGCCATCTTTGACCTCAGATCGTGATTTTGAGCGGATGTACGCCGCCACCTTTGCTACGTTCAAGTTGTCCAGGGCAGCATCCACCTCGTCCAGCACGAAGAAGGGAGATGGCCGGAAGCTGGACGTAGAAGAACCACCGCGACAACAACAACAACAACAACAAGCAGTTGGCCAAGCATCAGAAACCTAGTTGCATCTAAGAATCTCTACAATATCACCACAAAACTCTCAACAGAATAAACGACTCCCAAGTTACTTAGTCACCAAATGCAGGGCCTGATTTGGATAATTGTCATCATCAGAGATGCCTGAATGTGAGTGGTTTGTGGTTGAGTGTGGATCTAAAAATGGACACCAACAAGACATACGCTTAAGGGAGATTGGATCTGTGCTCAAAATTTGTTGACTTATCCAGGTTTCACATAAATGGAGGAAAACCTATATGATCATTCAAGAAGAGAATCTGCACTTCAATAATCAATGACATCCTCATACAAGCTCCAAAAATAATGAGGAAACCTGAGTCTTTGATTTGGATTTGCTAATCATCTTGTACTAATCAAGTGCTTGATATCCTAGGAAATGTAACCATTTAAGACCCATCTACCTTAGGTTAGTCCTTAGATGCTTGAGAAATGAATGACGGTTTAGGGTTGCATTCTTGAAGAGGACACTCTTCTCTTTTGCAAAGGTATACTTCACTATTGTTATGATGTGGATCCCTTGTATGTAATTGATGTGGCTTTTTCATGAATGTTTTTGGCATGGGAGAGGGGTATGAGTGCTAATGAATCCAGTTTACGTAAGTACCCAACAAACAAGTATATAAACCCTAAAGGCTGAGGCGGACAGCCACACCAGCGTACACAGTTACATTATATACGTCTCATTTTGAACACAAGAATGGCTGAAAACTTGTGTGAAGAATCCTTACTTTACAAAGATACCATCCAAATGGTCAGATCTTACCATAAGAGGTGCCGGATTTCTTTAATAAGCTGCTAAATTGGACTGGACTGAACTGATTCAGAGAATTTTGAGAAGATTTTGCTTTGGCCTTTAGGGGTTTTTCTGGTCTCACAATCTCTCCCAATTTCATGTAAGCTTAGTGGAAATTCGGGTTTGGAAGTACCTGTGGATGGCAAACAGGAGAGCAAGGGCTGCCACAGTTTTCTCTCCACCAGAGAGCTGTTCCATATCTCGGAACCGTTTTGTAGGGGGCATGGCTGTGTACTTGATGCCATGCAAATACGGCTCATCCTCGCTTTCTAAGCTCAGGTACGCTGTGCCTCCTAATGGGTGGGTAGTGCTCTGCGTGAGCTGCTTGTAAATTGCATTGATATTCACAGAGATGTGGTTGAATGCATCCATGAACTTCTCATATCTGCACATTGTGGAGCATATCATGGTTTCAAAACCCACTTCACAGAAGTACCAAGGTATACAGAATGCTGTTAGAGAGAGAGTAGCATGTGAGGATTGACGTCGTCCATCTCACTCACCTCTGCTGTTTGATGGCGTTGTACTTGTCAGCAATCTCCTTGCTAGCTTTCCTCGCAGCATCAAACTCTTCAATCGACTCCTTCTCCTTCTCGCGCAGACTCTCATATTGATCGAGAGCCTTGAGATTCGGAGCTGTTCTCTCAACCTCCAAGGAGATAAACTCCATCTTCCCCTTAAACTCCATCTCCAGCTTCTCTTTCTCCGCCGGCCTCAAGTCCTGTACATGAGAAATCAGCACCTGGTTGTTAGATATTTGCGCAGTGATGGACATGTGTACATGCACCACTTTAGATGATCGTTGCTTGTTCGTGGCGAGTTTAACAGGGGGAACAGTTCAAACCTGCTGATGTGGTTTGCTCAGTTTGGAGTAATCAAATGAGGATGACGATGAGATTATCTGTTGAGATGACCCAGCCGAATCGATGGCCATGGAGTCAGTTTCTTGCGTAGGAAGTTTGATCTGATCCAGCTCACAGGTTTCACAGATCTCTGCTCTCCTTGCATTCAGTTGTTCAATATGGGTTTCCTGAAGCAACAAAATCGTTCCCAGTAAAATAGTTAGATGGGCGGAACATTGGAATCATGATATTTTCTGAAAGGAATTGCCAGTTGCCTCAAACTTGTCTACAACAATGGAGAGGTGATGCACTTCACAGAGACCAAAGCGCATTTCTCTACGTTCTGTGGAGAAAGATGGTTGAAACGCACAACCAAGATTAAAACTATGAATTAGGTATAGACTCAAGGACAACAATGGTAACACTTTCCCTTGATGATTCGCATGCAAAAGTATGGATAGATGTTAAATCATGAGACTTGGTAATTCACATATGTCTTACTCGTCACAACTGTTCAATCACTGCAAAAATGACTATAAAGATCCTCACCTCCATCATGAATGCAAAAATACTATGTCGTCCGTTCCTGGCACTACTTTCAATAACAAGTCAGTCACAAATTTGCAAACTGACCTTAGCAGTCATCTGTCTCTTCACATTTCCGAGCCTGGACGTGTCATCACTTCCTCGTTTTTTCAGCTCTTGTATTTCCTCTTCAATGGCCTCAGCTTTACCTCTCAGTTCTTGCAACTCCTCTCTAAATCTCTCCAGCTGCTCAGTGAACTCCTCCATCTCAACCTTCACTTGTGTCTCCCTTCCCTGAACTTTTACCAAGTCCTCTTTCAAGTTCGCAAGTGTGTCTGTGAGTTTCTTAATGGGTCCATCAAAGTCTTTCCTCTGTTCATACTCCAGCCTGCATGACCACACACATGTAATTGTAAGACCTCTGCATATTCGGTTGTCAGTATTATAAGAGGCAGAGCTCCTTTGTAAATGAATAAGTGCATGAATGATTATTCCTTAGGACTTATAGAATGGTGGCTGTTGTTGTCCCAGTCAAGAATAAAATAAGTCATCCATTCCCAATGTTGCTAACTACTCAATTGAGAAGACTGTAGCTTACTGATTCTTGAGCTTTGAAATCTGGCTACTGAGACTCATTCTCCGCTCTGCCATCTCTTGGGCTGCTCGCAGCTGGTTCTCTTCATATTCACGAATGTTGGCAACACCAACTGATGCACTAAAATCGTGGTAGATGCGATCTACAATCTCATTGATGCGGCTTTCCAGTGTGAATACTGCATTGCTCTTCTGACCTATCTGATTCTTTAACTGCACAAGCAGATTATTGAGTAACCAAAGAACATGAGAAACTCCAGAAAACCTGGCAAATTGATACCCAGATACAAGGACAGAAGGAATGACTTTGTACAATACTTAGCAAAAATGGACTTGTTCCTCTTAAACACATTAGCAATCTGCAAATAGATCTTCAACAGCATCAATGCAAATGTCCTCATGCAGGGATTCTATTTCCCAATACCTTTGCAGGAATCCCAGAAAATTAAGAGTCTTGATCCACATCTCTTTGACAAAGTACTCCAAACTAGACTAGCATAACTTGGTAATAAGGTGTAGAGAAGAAGAAAGCACAGAATAAAACCTGAGCTATGTCAGGCATGTGCCTCTGTATTTGGGCCATGTTGGTTGAACGCTCCTGGATAAGTTTTGCAAGCTTGTCCTCGATGGATTTCTGGCATTTACAGAAGGTAATGAGAACTGTGACAAATATAACAAGTCAAATTTCTCAACTTTGAAATTAAGGATACCAACAGCAGTGAGGCAGAACATACAGTTGATTTGCAGAGGGGTTGAAAAAGAAGCAATGATGTAAACTATATAGAAGTGCAGCTCATGTCTTGCTAACTTCAACCCATGACATCTTCCAAAAATAAGCTTAACATACTCATAGTGTCAAACTGTTAGAACTGCAAACTACCTTCTCAGCTCCAGTAACAATAGAGACATTACTAAAAATTATACAGTGCCGTCTTCTGCAATTTTGACTCTCATTGCATCAAATTTTGTACTTAGTTTCTGTAGTTTGTAGAAAGTTCGGGTAGTAGAAAGCTAGTGCATCTACTGAGCAGAATGCCATGGGAAAAGTTCCTCATACCTTTTCAATCTCAGCATACTGAATCTTTCTTTCCAGCCCACTTATCCTACCTGTTGCCTCAGCTTCCCTGGTTTGCATATCTCGAGCTGAACCATGCTCTGACATCTCATTCTCAAAACGTTCCTTACTCTTCTTGAGAGCTGCGGAAACATGCATAACAGTACCCGTAAATGAAGTGGAGCAAATAGAAACCCCACAGGAGACCACTTGCACTGAAACAGCATCATTCCTTAACAATACAACCCACTAAGGAAACTAAGTTTTTCAACCTAAAATAGAAAGTGAAATTACACATTTCCAAAATAGGCCAAGCAGATAAGTAAAGTAACGTTCATAATGATTTTGTTTATCATTAAGCTATTCTGATGTAAGTTGGCTTAACAATATTCTTACCTTCAACTGCCTGATTATCCCATTTCTGAGAACGTGATTCCATGCCCCCACTAACACCTCCAGTCATTGTCCCTGACTTAGCGAGAAGGATTCCATCATGCGTGACAACTGCCACAGCCCCACAAACCTGAACTGTCAGATCTGAATTCATTGTCTTCTACTTACAAACACAACAGCCTTTGCACATTCTTGGTTGGTGATGTGGCACCACTCAAGCTGGTAGAATGTTTTTGATACTACAAGTTCATAGGCACTTTCAACTTGAGTGTTGCTGCAATTTATTCGACTATGCACCAAGTGCCATCTCATTGTCCTTACATTGAGGCCAGTCCAATCTGTGAGGCAAGGCAGGACAGACTACTACCACTCTCCTGACAGGTACTATCCAGGTCAACACCATTCATTCACAGAATTCAATAATGTGATTGACTACCATGCAAATGCAACAACATTATGGAAAGAAAAGCAGAAATATGAACTTCTTAATCTTCCATTGAATTCAAGTCAAAAGCAACACAAGTTGGTTGAAATTCTATGAGCCAACCTTTGTGACGTTCATGACCCCAGGCAAGTCTCTTAGCCTCATCTAGGCGATCGCAAACCAATGTGTTGCCCACTGCATAAAGCATGGCTCTTTCTAGAGCTGGATCAAACGTGTTCAAGGTCAAGGAAGACTACCATGGTGAATAAATTGTTTTCCAAGAGTAACAGTAACTACCCATGGACCAAAAAAGAAGAAAATGATTAATAATAGCATGTTCCATTGAACAGAATTTGAGTCGGGAAAAAGTCAACAGGCATCATTGAAGAATATTTCTTGCAGGAGACTAGGAGTCTAGCAGGTGCAGCCTCCAGACAGCTAGAGAGCATGTGCACAGACAACAATATGGAAGACACATGACAAAATATGTCAACTAGTACCCAAGAATTCAGCACAAGATGTGACCAACAATAACAAGAGCTTCAGAAATGCTGAAATTAGCAACATTGAAATATAAAAACTGAGAACATTAATACAGCAAATGATCATAATGTCAAGGTGACAATGAGGATATTGTATCACATCATAGACAAGTTTGGCTGTGCCACCAAGTGTACGAAGCTTCTCCTGAACAGGTTTGACTCGCACTGACTGCAAAGGTATAAAAGTCTGAGGTTGCAGTCGGTGCTCCTTCAAATACTGCCCAGGTACACAAAAAAAGAATGTCATAATGCTGACACACTACAGGTTTCCTTCTAATATGGAAACTTGATATGCCATATGGTGTGAGAGTTACCTTCAAAACATTAAAACTTTAAAAGCATTTGACAGGTCCCCAATAGTAAAGCACTTAGAGCAATACCACCAAATGACATAGAAGCAAGAGATGATTCCACATTCAACCGAACCAATAAGAATGTAATCAGAAGTTATGCAATCTGATTTCTTTACCTTTATGCACTCCTTTCCAGTATTATCATCCTCCACAACCACGGCATCCATAAATTTGCCCATAGCAACAGTGACAGCCAAGTTGTATTTCTTTTGGGTGGGTCTACAAAGATCTGTCATACGGCCATAAACACCAGGAAACAACCGCTTCAAACTTGCAACCGCTTCTGCAACCTTAGTATCCCTTTCATTCTCTCGCTTATCAGCTTTCAGTTCCCGGAGCTGGTTGTCTATCTCTTCAATTTTGGCTTTCAAGCTCTCACCACGAGTCCTACATGGCATCAGCATGCAACATGGGTTCAATAAAAGTTGACAAATGAAGACAGAAGACTAAAATTCCCTCTATGAAGTATGAATGCACCTTTTCCTAGAATGAAATTTTTACTGAACAATCTCTATTGATGCACACCTCCCTAGACCTCCCAGCCAGGCTAAGAACAATGTAGATACACTCTAATTATAATCAGAATCCCTACTTCTAACACTACACAAGGAACTAATACATCACAAAATTATCTCACAGAAATACACTTCAACACACTAGCTCTGGGGAAAACCCGCTAACAATATCAAATCAGAAAATTATCAGAACAAATTCTGTTCTAGTTGAGAAACAGTCAAATAGAATCATATTAAAGCACATCAAAATGAACCCCCTTGGGGCCCCCCACCATGCCACATAATAAACACTCAAGAAAATGGGAAATGGTGTTATAGCCAACTAGTAAACATATGGTAAAGATTACCTGGACTTGCGATGTTTGTCCTGCATTTCAGCAAGTTCTTTTTGAACTACACGAAGCTCCTCTACATTCTTAGAGGTTGCCTCTGTCAACCTGGACATACGGGCATGTGTTTGCTCTTCCTGTAGCAACATTACAGATACTGTGAATATTGGATGAAGTCTACAAGTGCAAGTTTGAATGAGGAACTTATTCTTGCTCTTCAGAAGAAGGAAAAGGGAAGAGAATGTGGGTGACAAGCCTTGCTAATTTGATGACAAAAAGTTTACAACCTAAGATCTGATTCACATCCTTAGTGGGATAGAAAGTGATGAGAGAACAAAATATTTCATTCAGATCCTCAGCTTATGCCACACATTCAATCCATACCTTACCACCTTCACATGAATTTCCTTTACTGTACCTGCTGTGAAAGTTGTGCATCACGGTCTGTTAGTTGCCTGAGATTCTCCTCTAGATTCTTCAGCGCTTCAACATCTGCTTGTAGATGTCGATCTACAAGCTCTTTCTCTTGCCTCAATTTTGCAGTTTTTGTACCAGCTTCATCTTTACTGTGCATAATACATAAACGTTAGTAGGTTATAGATGATGGTACTGTCTCTTGCTTGTCCATAGATATTCAACAAACAAGAGGCACAGCAAAGACATGTTACCAGCACCAAATGGCCTAAGTTCACACATAAAGGACCATTTTAACAACAGAGAATTCCACCTAACAGCTTGACCAAGGATATAATGGAGACACAAGCCAATAGAAGTATGCATGCAGAGGTGCTTACATTCGGTGGTACTCCCTCAACTGGTTCTCTGCAAGCTGCAGCCTTCCTCCTGTATTTCTATTATCTTGCTCATTGAGTTCTTCCATGGCATGCATGACATCCTGCAGACTGGCGTGCAGACTTGCAATCTCACTTCCCTGCCTCAACTGATCTTCTTTTTTCTTCACCAAGTCCTTCTCACAATTTTTGATCTTTTGGGAAATACGAGTGATTTCCTCTTTCAGCTTCAGCAACTCAGGGCTCTGCACAGAGATAATAAGGATCCAGGGAATTTTTTAAATAACCATTATAAATTTATAAAAATAAGATGCATTTTCAAAATCACTTCAGAAAGACCACACAAAGAGAAGTACATAGTGGAAAAAAAAGGTCATGGAAGCAAGGATGAAGGATGGTACTAATATCAATTCCTGATAGCCACTGCAAGGATATAACAGTGTGATGAAAGCCAAATCAACTAGGTTGTTGTGGTGAATAAACAACAGAGACCTTAAATTCATTCTTCCGTACTCTGTTATGAAAGCTACAGTACTCGAGACACCATAAAAGCATGGTGAATTATCCCAAATTTAATTACCAATATAAGGACTAGCTATAAAAACAGTTAGAGGAAGTCTATGTGGAGATTAAGAGAGAGAAACCAAATGTATCAAAGCGATTTGTGTTCAGAAGAGCCCTCCAAAAAAGGATAACCACCAATTTCACAAGTAACTCTGACCAGTCATGGCAGTGGGTTTAGATATATGACCAACCTTCTTGTCCAGTTCCGCTTTCTTTTTGCCAATCTTCTTGTCAAGTAGAAGAGCTTCTTTAGTGAAAACCGCTTGTTCCTTCTTCTTGGTCTTGATTTCTGTTTCTAGTTGCTCTTGCTCACTGTTCAATTCCTCCAGAGTAGCTCTGTCCACCTGAAGCTCTGCCAAAGTGCGCTCCACATCTTTCTCAATGTTGAAGAGTTGCCAAAGGTAGTATTCTGTCTTCAGTTCTTTCTGCAAAAACCAGATATTCGTTGCATGAATGCCAACTCCTTGTGCATTTAAGAGGCATTTCTAGTTGCAGCATAAATTCCAGACAAGATATCCACAGTGAAATCTAAAACCATGTTTTCAAAACAGAGTCAACAACCTCTGCCAAACTCTTATTAAGAACTGTTGAAACTTCCATTGAAATATACCTACTCTGGAGGCTACATTCCCTCCTCTTCTGCTTCCAAACTTTAGCTTGATTCTTGATGATGTGGCACCCTTTCCGAGACATCTCTCATTTACAAGAACTAAGGTTTCTCACATAGCAAGTCTGTTATATCTTTTGTTTACATGGACAAAAGAACATTGCCCACAATAGTTTTCTTGTAAAGAGGAGAGCCTTTGTTTTAGCCTAGAAAAGGAGATAGTGAGATAGCATTCACTGTGTGTCATCTGAAGTCAAGAGGGGGACATACGAGCTCTCCTTGAAGTCGAAGATGTTTCTCGGCCTCCTCTTTCTGTTCTTTCTTCTGCTTCCTCTCAGCAGCCATTGTTTTCCTCTTCTGATAATTGAACGCTGTCTTCTCCTCTGCCCGTGCTTTCTGCACTTCTAACTCCTCGTAGTCTTTCTTCAGCTCTTCTGAGCCCGAGATTTGCTCAAAGAGTGCAGTGAGCTCTTTGGGATTCTTGGATGCAATAGATTCCACATCCCCCTGTGCAAGAACTCCAATAATATATAAATTGGTCAGATTTTCTACACCAAATAATAGTTCTCAAACGAATGCATATTGCTCAATAAACTTGTCAATAAATAAAGTTCGCCTAAAAATTGCAAAGAGGAGTCGGCTGGCTTGTCATGAAACAATTATTCTGGACAATCTGAGGCCTGCTCTGTGTGTTGAGATTTATGACGAGCTTAGTTTAAAGTTCCAAGAATAACTTGCCACCTCTTAGAACTAAAAATGTGATCATTTTCATTTTTTAAATGTGAGCAAACAATTGATCTATCTTGGAGAATCTGGCTTGCCTATGCCAAACCGGTTAATGCATATTGCACAATAAACTTGTCCAAATATCAAGTTCATCTTAATCTTGGAAAGAGGAGTCGGCAGGCTTGTCGTGAAATAATTTTTCTCAACAATCTGAGGTCCGGCTGTGGGTGTTGAGAATTATAGACGAGCTTAGTAAATAGTTCTAAGAACCCTAACGCCATTTAGAACTGAACACGTGATCATTTTCATCATTGATTATATAACCTGGCTCCTTGCCTGTTTCAACCCGACCAAAAAAATAGAGATGACCATTTATTACCAAAACACAGGGGGAAGGTTGCGAATATTATCAACCTGGAAAACAAGAAAGTTGCGGGCCTTAACAAGAATACCAAGCCCTCTCATCGTATTGTTGTAAACGTCCCACGTAACAGTTTTGTTGTTGATACGGTACTCACTGGTACCACTACTCGTGATCGTCCTCGCAAATTCAAGCTCTTCACCGCTCGCAGTGATGAAGACAAGCTTGACGAAAGCCTTTCTTCCTCTCTGTTCTCTCTCTTTATCATCAAATGCATACAGCAAGTCCTTGAGCTGCGCACCTCGTAGCTGCATGGACCGCACTCCCAGGACAAAGCTGATGGCATCCATAAGGTTGGATTTGCCTGCTCCATTGGGCCCGATAATCGCCGTGAAGTTCTTGAACGGGCCTACCACTTGATGACCCTTGTATGACTTGAAATTCTCTATCTCAAGCCTCTCGATCCTCCCGGAATTCGCCACGGACGGCATTGTGATGCAAACTCTCTTGCTAAAAAAATCGCCTACTATCTGCTCATATGCACTAAATTCGGGTACCAAACTCCGAATTCAGTATACCTATCACCTCCAGAAGTCTGGCACGCAGAGGAACGGAACAAAATGACAATCAATCATTCCCGGCGACACTTGAAACCCTGGTTGTAGCAAAGGAAAAGGAAATGCGCGGGA
The DNA here is from genome assembly GCA_950295325.1 of Polytrichum commune. Lineage (NCBI taxonomy): Eukaryota > Viridiplantae > Streptophyta > Polytrichopsida > Polytrichales > Polytrichaceae > Polytrichum > Polytrichum commune. The sequence goes on from OX485807.1 coordinate 47,206,429, forward strand.
AAAACAAACACTGCTAAGTTGTAGAGTTTACACCGGACGCAGCGCGATGTCCTGGCGCTCTCTATCTCTCCCCCTCTCTCTCAACATGATTCGTGCCTAGGGTTTGGAATGAAACTCCCCCGCCTAACCTCTGTAATTTCTTACTGAGGCTTTGGGAATGGTAGTTTTCGGCGCTCTCCACTAAGGTAGGGTTCGAAATGATTCAAGGAGGGTCCTACCCCTCCTCCTCCCCATGCCAAGAGATTTAGCAAAAGAAAAGAAAAAAAAAAACAGGGGTCCACGTCAGGGCCACGTCATGGAAAGAGGAAAGTATTTCTGCCACATAGTTCAAGTGTAACCTTATGAGAAACTTACACTAGGTCCTATGTGGGTGTTATTCAGTTATCCTTCTTAATCAGACACCTAAATAATAGTTCATTGGTGTGTGGGTAGGTGAGGATCAAAGAACAAACACCATGAAGATACATGTTAGTATTTGTAGTGCCTTTTTTTAATTTTATTAAGTACTCCACACTCAATAGTGAACACAATTGGGAGGACATGTGTATCCAGTTAAAGCATCAACAAACATGCACGTTTTATAAGCATAATTAAATTTTGAAAGGTCTGATTTCAATTCATTTTTTGTTGATGCTTCAGTGTACATTTTCTACTGTGAGATAAGTTACGCTTTGTAAATCTAATCAATAATAGGTAAAGAACAATGAAAAATAGATTGAATAACACTCACATAACTTGGTATTTAAGGTAGAGAGTATTTATTCCATCACATCTCCAAAAGCGCACCTTATGTATGCATGCCATGGCTTGCGGTGATTAAAAATAACCTCAATTGCATGCTCTCTGCAAACCAATTTTTATTTTATTTTATTTTTATTATATCTTAGATGACCCATGTCAATAACCATGTGCACTATATGATTTTGACTAGGACGTCACCATCTTATGTATTGACGTTATTTGGTGGTCACTAATTTCATGACCTATTCTCATTTTTACACTTTTATTTCTTCAATCACTTGACAATCGTATCATTCATTTGCATCAAAGTATAATGCAATGTTAAATTTTAACCCTTAAAGGCCCGAGGAGTGACTCATTTTATGAGAAGTGCTATGGAATATTATATGCAATCAAAAATTGAGAGCTAAAAAACATGGGTGGCTTCAAGGGAAATAAGTTTACTTCATATAATACAAAAATTACGGAGATTTTAGCCATAATAAACTAAAATACTTAAGAATACTTATTTTGGAAAATCAATTCTGCATAGTGTCAAAGTTATATTTATATGTTTATATATTTATATAGATGGGTGTCCGAGATGCACCTCTTCGGCATTCAAGGGTTACAAGAGACGTATAAGGGCCATGTCGTACACGAGACTGAGAACCCGTGACCAGCACTTCAAGCACTCTCATTGAGGGACCAACGGAGTATGTGGATGCAAGATGTATGTAAAGTCTACATGGATTCCTACATGGCATCAAATAGATCATGCTTCATGGTTACTTGGACTATTTTCATAAACCACTTCTTGGAGGTAGGTCTAACACAAAACCAGGAGACCATGGCACTTCAAATGCTCACAATTGTTGATTTATTCTATTTTATCATGTGTTAGGACTTGCATGAATAGAAATTAATTTAAAAGCATTTGGGTGAGGGTCTGGTCACATATAACTTCACACTACACTTGAGGATCCATGACCACACTACATGATTTTGGAGGTGTGTTGGGACGGCCTTTGGACACTTTCTTGTGGGCTCTCACAATTTCATGGTCATGGCTCTTGGCTCGTGTGTGACACGGCCCTAATGTTCAAATCAAAGTAATTTTATCCCATTTGTATTTTTAATTTGGATGCAACTGAAGTAATCTATAAGATATTCCAATTGAAGATAGATTAATGTTTTAACAATTGTGACCAAAGATGCTAATAAAAAATAAAGTGAACAACGTGAGCACATTACATTACTAAGCAAGTACATGATGGTCTCTTTCCATAAAAGAAGGGATGCGCTTAATTTTTGTTTTAAATTACAGTTGTTTGTCAAAAACCTCAAAGTACACAACCCGAGTGCTCCCCATAAACAAGGATATCCATAATCAAAGGAGAATTATGCTCATGTGTTACATGGTCTCACAAAACGTAACCAAAGAATTGTGAAATGTAATGCAACGACAAGCAATTCAAGCCCATGCATTGAAGGGGAAGCTCCTTTTATGAGGTAACTTTACGATAGCACCAATATCATGGTCGTTGGCTCCCACCGTTGGGAGATTTACATGTGCATGTTTTTCTAATGTGTGCATATTTGGGGGTGGGGGGTGGGGGGATAACCCTTAGGGATAACACATCCAAGCATTCATCCTAAGTTTGGTTCTACCGATTTGTCTTGGGCTATCTTGTAGAGTACCGAGGAGAATAATGCTCCACTTCGCATACAACCATGCCCCACATAGACATAGACATAACCATTTGTTTGTTTGTTTGTTTGTTTGTCAAGTCACACAATGGATAGAAAACCTAGTTAGTCTTAGATGCAACTTCATTGCAACTTCATATGTATACTATGTTCACAATCAATGAACGGGGAGATTGGACAACTACAGTAAATAGTCCTATTTATCATGGGCCACAATAATTTTCTAGAGTCCAAGCTAATTCTCATAGTGAGAATTAACGTGGGACATATTAATTTTCAATGCACACTAATTTTGTAGTAGAAAACTAGCATGGACCACACTAATTGTTTATCTAGAAAATTAATGTGGGTGATTATTTTATTTTGTGCTATTTATGTCTTATTTTATTCAATGTGTTGGTCAAAAGTCTTCATGAAGACCCGGGGTCTTGGACACACGTTAAGTCCACCTTGACTAGAAAATTGGTGTGGCCCACACTAATTTTCTACCCACACTAATAGGAGTATTTAGTGTAGTTACAAATGACCCAGTTGAGTTTGAGAAAATATTGGTACAAATTCAATACCACATGAACAATACCAATCATTTTAGAAGAACTTATAGAATATATCCTAGATTAATAAAGAAAAACCAAAAGATGTCAACATGTAACCGGTAGGACTTGGAAACACTAGGATATTAACCAACTATGCCCAAAAATCTCCCATGACATTGTCACAATCTTAGATGTTTTGAGGAGGTTCTGAACACATTAGACCGACATAGAAAGCAAGTACGAGGTGACCACATGGTGAAGGTCTCAAAACGATCAAATAGAACACTACAGTTCGTTTCATAACACTTGTTTTGAGCAATGTAATAGCATGTGTGTTGTCTATATTTGAAACAATCATTGTCACCTTGACCTAAAATATCATCAATTTGGGCCGTCTCTTCTTAACAATATGTTGATGGATTTGTTGATTTTGTTAGTAGGAGTACTCTATGTCTATAGATTGGCCTACACCTTGTTTATAGTTGAAGTTTATAAACCAAAGGTCCACGAAAGTTAAAGAAGAATGAAATGCACTCATCGTATTGGTAACTGCGGTTCTTATTATTATTTGTCTCTTTTCTTAATCACACACATTATCGTGTGTCAATCTCTCCTATGTAAACTATACCCGCATTTGAATTTGGGCCCCAACCTTCCACGTGACCACTAAATGATTTAGGGTCATAATAAGATATTTGACCCCTGGGTCAAATCGGATTTGTTAAGAACATTTTGGCAGGCCATGTTTGGGGCCTTTTCCAAATTGGAGAGAGTGTGTTTTCACTCAAATCTATCATAATTTTGCAGGGCGTCACAAATGACTTGACGTGTTTTCTCAATGGGCCATTGTCGATCATTAAACACAAGGTCATTCCGTTAGCGCTAGATAATCCATGGAAGACCACTCCCAAGAAGAACCACGTGCGATTGAACTGTTTGAGTGTCTTGCACAAAGGTTGATTGAAGAGGCATTGCATCATAGACAAGGATTTCCGATCCGCATTTGAATTTGAGAGTAACAAGGGTGGATGTTTTCCCATTTTGGATATCTAGGTGTCATCCTCAAATTGAAAAGAGAACACATCTACAACTTCAACACAATATTATGAAGTTGAACAATGGCATTAAACAACTTGAAACCCATGAAACTCATCAACGTGGAACCTTCATTGGAACCCTTCAAAAATCTTGAAGATAGAGTCGTCAATGGCAAGAAGATGGGACCAAATACCTAAACGAAAATCACATGCTCATTCCAACTTGACTTATTTGCAATGTGTACAAGGGGGGGGGGGGGAGGGGGCTGGGGATTCGTGGCACTCACTAAAAATCATCCATCCAAGATATCGTGGATGAAGTGGCTCCAATAAAAAAAGCCCCCCTATAGGGTTGAGGGCCGATTCATTCGAATGTGACGTCACTAGACTAATTCGGGGCCTTTGACTCTATTTCCGGAATCAAATTGCCCAAAAATAGCCATTTAGATGATTCATATGTTTTTTTCATCCGCACGGATGATTTTTAGTGAGTGCCACGAATCCCCGGCCGGGGGAGGGGGTTGACATTTAGATCCAATATTGAAGAACTCCAAATGAACTCCTTAGTTTTGGATCATACTTACGGAAGGCCAAATATAGACCCAAATTTGAAGCTTGATTTCTTTTGAGGCTAAATTTGTTATGATGTGGACCCCTTGTAGTATCTTCTCGTTATGCTAAATCATTTGAGCATGGAAGAGCCAAGACAACTACCAAATGCAAATAGAGTTATATGAAAATTTCTAGAATAGTTATCTTGCATTTGGAGGTGAATCTTGAGAATATTGAGTTACACGCAAAAACTTAGGTCAATTTAGGTGTGATTCGATTCCTTGTGTAATATGTATATTAACCCTTAAAGGTCAAGAGGCTCTATTTGGTGGTCAAGATGTCATATGAAGGAGTTTAAGATTATTCCATGTTGTTGCGAAAATGACCCCATCTTAAATTATCCTAGATTTCATACGCATGATTCCAATCAAAATCTACAAAAACATAGAATGAATCCTAGAAAGATTTGAGTTGATATACATCACATAGACTCAAATCCAGACCATGTATATCTAATCACCGTTGCCAAATATATCTTTCATTTCACTTCCTCTTTTTATCCTCACGAGCAGTCAAAGTTAAAGACTGTGGACCACATCTAATGGTATTATAATAATTGTTGCAGGGTTTTATATAAATGATTGCACATTCCATATAAAAACACCTTTTGCCCTTTACGGGTTATTGTGCAATCGAACAACCCTAAACGTTAATAACTTACACCTGCAAACAACAACTCCACCACTATATCACAAGGAGAGAAGGACGTGAAAATCCATACCCATGCTCAAACTCCCAAGAAGCAAGGAACCAAACCCTAAACTATGTACGGAAACTTGGATGCACATGGGAATGTCAATGCTACCCTCACTTACAAACAGTTCAGTACCGGATTTGAAGCTACATCTAACCTTTTGCGGATAACTCTAAAGAATAAAGTGTTCGAATAACGTAGGTAGGTAGCATGAGATAACATGCTTTTGAGTTTTTAGCCAACAAGCAAACGATAAACCAACCCAAAAGCAAGAGGCAACGCGGGATCGGTATAAAGAGATGGTCCCAAGACCCCCCCCCTCCTCCCCCCGGCGGCTAGTGCAAATTATTTTGTTTTATCTTAGTTTTGTTCTTGATTTGATACTCAAGATGTTTGTCATGATTACTCTTCAAGAAGTCTTAGGAGAAATACCCCGTGTCTTGAGCCCACTTTATTTCCGTTAAGAATAATAATATGATCCACATTAATTATTTCTATATGAAAATTAAATAACGTTTTCTTGGGTTGAAATTCTTGACCGGTTGATGCACTTCTTCATTATAGTCTAAACCGGCCTTTACTAGTCTCTTCATATTGGGTAAAGCCAATGAACCCACCGGAGAAGCAAAATTGAAGGCAAATCCCTTGTTAGAGTAGAGGCACCCATAAGCAATCACTTAAGAATTTTTGCGCCAAATCTTGAGAAGCATAAGATTATGAAAAAAATTCCATGTAAAGAGATAAAAAATCAAAAAGTTTATAGTTTTATTTTGGTAATTTTATTCCTTAAATTGAAAATTTTAAAATTTTGGAACCAAAAATTGACCCAAACATATTATCTAGAATTTGCCATGACTGCTCATTTCAACAGATCATTCCTTCTCTCTTTAACACTCAAAACCACGACATGTGTCTATTACTCCTGACCTGATCGAAATTCCGGTGCCCTATAGATTGCCCGTGGGTCCTGATCGGGAATAGGCGCCTCTACTATATTGCGATTGAGCCCGTTCAAAGATATGCAACGCGGGATCAGCATATAGAGTCGGTAGGTGCCGCGGGTCCCAAGACCCCCCCCTCGGGAGCCGCAAGACCCCCCTCCCCGGAAGACCTGTCCCGGGTACCCAGTGCACGGAAGGGGGTCTTGGCAGTGGTATAGCAAGAGCGGGCTTTCCTGACGTCCGACCCCTGCCGAGTCCTTGCTTGCACCAGCTTCGCAACTCCAGCTTTCCTCGAACTCTTTGCGCACCTCGCAGGTAACTTACTGATCTCTCTCTTTTCTTCTCTCCTCAAATTTGCGCTTCATTGTCTCCAGATTTTACCTGTTTGTCCAGCATCGACAAAGTTGTCACCGACTTCTTCTTCTTCTTCCGCCGATTGTGGCTACTGCCTACTACGCGTGTCTTGCCTGTGCGAGCAGAAAGATTGTAAGATTGCAAGGTTGTGTGTCTGCATTTTCATGTAACGTGGCTGCACAAGTAGGTAGTGTGAGATATTCAACCTCGAGGAAAATTGATTGAAGGTTTTTGTGAAGGTCCGGTGTGTTCCTACGCCGGTTCCGTTTTTGTGCAGCTTCTGGTTTGTTAAGGTTTTTCTTGCTTTTCGATCGGAGGTAGTCTAAGTTGGTCATTTGGAGGCTAATTTGGCTTGTCCTTCTGAGATAAAGAACGCGCGCAGTGGTCTGGGAGGAGGCACGATTCTTGATTTTGGAACGTGGACTACTCGGTAACTTAGGCTAAATTATTATGTCCTGATTGGATTTTTGGGGATGAGATACATAGGTGTTTGGTTCTAATTGTTTGATCAGTTTTATTTTTTCTTTCTGGCTGAGGGAGGTTGAGCTCAATTGCTGGAACAAATCTCTTATATCTTGAATTTTGGAATGAGCTCGATCTATCGTGGGATAGATTAGCGAACAACTTTACCTCGTCGACTTTGACATTTTTGATCTGGCATTGAGCTCTTGAAAATCATCAATGGCATATCTGAGTTGCCCGAAGAATGCACCCTATCTGTATTTGGTATTTTTTCTACTTGTGCTTGTCAATGCTGGTGTCCGAGTTTTGAAATTGACTTGGGAGTCCAGTGCTTGAGTGTCAAGCAATGCGGAAGAGGTTTTGCGCTACGTGGACGCTTTTTGTTGGATTTTAATGGTTTTAAAAAATCTCTAATCAAAGATTTTCTTGGTACCCATGGTGTGTATACTGGCGATATCATGGTGTGTTAATGACAAGTTTTTAACCTGACAAAGGTTTGGGGGTTAAGGGTTAGGCTGCTGCAGTGCTCAATGTGATGTGTGATATGTGTATATATGTGTACATATGTGCCAGGATTGATGTAAGTGAATTCTGAAGTCCGGGGTTTTTGTGTGATCAGAGCAAGATTGACAGATGTGAGGACGGTGTGGAGTACAATGGCCTCTTCGTCAAGGCCACCGAATAGGATTTCCAAGCGAGTACTGTTTAGATGGGAGAAACTAGTTGGCCAGGCGATTTCGGCTGCCGAAGCGAGAGCTCTGAAGCAGCATGAGGACGCTGGTGGCAATGGGGCGTCAGCTACCGATGCCGCTGTTCCGCAGTCCTTGCTACAGCGAACAAACATTGACGCCATCCTAGAGATGGCTGAGGAATTTCAACGAGAATATCCACAAGTTGCTCTTATTTGTAAGTTCAATTTCACCTCAACTCGCATAGAGTGTATTGGTAAGTGCAGTTAGCATGGATGAGCTTGTGTATCTAGGACATGTCATCTCGGCAGAGGGGATCACTTTTGACCCTGCGAAGGTGGAGGCGGTTCTGCAATTCACCACACCCAGGAATATGGAAGGCGTCCGATCCTTCTTGAGCCTTGTCAACCACTATCGCATATTCGTGAGGGCATTCGCGGCAGTGGCTACTCCACTCTATCACCGAACATGAAGTATCTCATCAATACTTTTAACATGGAGTCTTCGGGATAAAATTGTTGAAGATGTGGGAATCTGAAAGAATCACGGACATTGATAGTTTAGTAAAGAATTCAGCCGACTTTGTAATTCCCACTATTTGGATTCTCAAGCTTATGTGGGAGAAGTTCAGACGCAAGCTTATTTTGTCCTTTATTTTAGGGAGGAACTTCAGTTTGGAGCACATATGGCCATTTGGTGGACTGGCACATGTAGCCGTTGAAGCTTCCTCATCATTTTGTGTATATTATGGAATTAAGAAACTGCACAATGAAGGAACTATGTAAGACATTGGCACAATATGTAGAGTGCATTGCTGATGGTATCGAATATGAGCACATTACCAATTCTAGATCTATATTTGAAGAGACTCAAGATTGAATTACTGCCTATCAAATTTGGGGTTGCAAGTAGTATGTGAGGAAATATGATTGATTGCAAGTAGTATGTGAGGAAATGTATGGCCTTTCTGAAGTATTCACTGATTCAGGATGATGTGTGTCATCCGCCAAGGACTTGTCTGGGAATATATTTACACTGAGAAATAAGGTTTATGATCTGTTTCTACTCACGTGCATCATAGTTAGGGTAATTGTCTTTGTAGGACAGTAGAAATCGCTCACCAACATCAATTTAATATTATGCTCTGCATCCACATGAATTATGAGGAATCTAATGGGTTCCTTTTTTTGTGATCTGTGTCAGTGTGTGAATATGCTTACTCACTGTCACAAAACCTGGATCCAGCAAGTACTGGCACGGGTGTGTTGCAGTTCAAGACAGGGTTGCTAGCTGTCATCAAGGTGCAACTGAAAACCCTGATTTTGTATCATTTGTTGCAAGAGCAAGTGTCAGTCATTTGATACTGTTGTATGTCTTCTATTCTGATTCACACTATCATGGACTTTTGACCTGGTACAGCAAAAGATGCTGCTAAAGCGGAGCGCAGATTTGATTGAAGAAAGAGTTGATCGAAGAGATTACATATATGTCATTCAAGAATTTTATAGGGACTTTAGGGAGAGGCAAAACCTTGATGATCTGGAGAATGAGGACAGAGTGCATGGACAGAATGGTACAAATGACGAGGACCCCATCATGTAAGCCACAGTCTTTACGACCCTTGATTTCTGTGTGTTTGGTGTGGAAAGTCTCATGTCTGAAGGTCAGCAGAGGTTCTTTGTTCTTACATTAGTGCTGGCTTTGGGTTTTCGCAGGTCTGAGCAACGGACAGAGGCAAAAAGAAAGATGTACATAACAGCAGAGATACTCAATGAGGTTATCAATGCATTTAAGAGGGAGTTTCCAGATGTGGAGGTGATCCGAGAGGTAGTGTACTTTATTTCATTTAGCCAACTAATGCATTGGAGTCTACAGTGGATTTCAATGTTGTCGGTTGTAAGAATGGTGTATAAATTTGTCAGATTGAACTCTAGGTGTTGGAAACTTGAATGCCTGAATAGTAGTTTATGTTTCTTCAGTGTTAGTTCCACATCTACACTTTGACCTGTAGCCACTGCTTATACTAGATCTATGTTTAGTGCAGTTGCCAGACCCATGGTGTACTAGACTTCGGGCAAGCACTGGGCAGGGTTCAAGCATCAGTAGGGTTGGGGTGGGGGAGCTTAAGTAACTAGATTTTGAAGGAGACACTGTTCACCTTGCCAAGGGATTTCTTACCAAGGGTTTATGGACAGTACAAGATCACATGTACAATCCTCAATAAACACATTTAAGTGCTAATATTTCTGGCATGTTCCAGTTAAAGAGGGTGATGGAAGATGATGCAAATAAGCTTCGGGCATTCAAACCCTACAATATCCTTCCACTTGAGAGCCCTGGTGTGGCTAATGCTTTTGAATACATTCCAGAGGTAGGAGTTCACACTACACAATTTTCATATTCTTTACACAAAGTTTGAAAGAAATTGGGACCTACAGCCGTCAATTTTCATATTCTTATCCAGTGTACTTGTTTTTAACTATTGCTTACTTTTGCATTGACAATATGTGTTACCTTGGGATGTTCTTTCTCTTCTTTGTGATTTGCTTAAGTTACCTTAAAATTTAGTGGTGTAATAGTCAGTTGTTTCTGGGAATAGGTGACTGCTGCAACAAGGGTAATTGAGTACAATACCAACACATCTGAGCTACCTCGATTTCCAGATGACTACAACTTTCCCGAGGACAGGGCTGTTGACATTTTAGATTTTTTGCAGTATGCATTTGGATTTCAGGTTTGTAATTCCATGAAAGCTGCACAAAGTTTTATTTTCTAAGCATAAATTAGAGTAGTACTCAAAGGTTGCAAGTTGGACCTGATTTACATAAAAAATATATGGAGTAGCTAGTACTTCAAATGCATTTGTAGGACTTATGTAGCATTTCTAGGCTTAGGCAATAAGAGGTGATCATAGTCATGTCCACTACCCTTGCATATATCTGCCTTTTGTATTGTAAGTTCCACTTCAGATGCGGTCTATCCTTGCTCCTTGTTAGTTTTGATATGTCTCCCACTCATCATATTGTGTCAATCATCAATTCTCCAAGACATCTCTTTTTTATTGTGATTCTAAGGAGGTGGTATGTTGATTATGATTATCCAAAACAGGCTGCCAATGTTGCAAACCAGCGAGAACATCTGATTCTCCTCCTGTCCAACTCTCAGGCCCGTCGATTTACTGACTCCACGTCACGTCAGGCTGTTGAGTCAGAGACCAAGGTATTTTTTTAGTTAACTGACTAAAAAGTTGAAAAGTCCATCATTTAACTTCTGTACAGAGATGCACCGGTTCTCTATACTCTTGCGTTGATTTCACTGGAAATATGGGACCTCAAGTTTTGTACTGATACAGGCAGTTCATGCTTGCATTAGTCCCTGCTACAGACCTGAAAGAGGTGGTACAACTGATTGTGTGTTGTGCTGATCTGTGGTGAATGTATTTTGGCAGCTTCAAGATGAAGCTGTTGTCACTGTACATGCTGCATTCCTGGATAATTATGAGCGATGGCGCAAGTATTTAGGACAGGACTCGATGGCTAAAAGTCGGTATGTATGCTTATCATTCAGTTTGACTTATAAATCAAACTAGGCATGGTCAACCACCTTCACTTGCAAATGTGGAGACAAATAATTGCAGTTCTCCCTTATTTCGAGACCATCTTTAAGAGGCTTTATTGAGACAGATAGCATCTCACCTTAAATCTCAAGGAAAGTTTTGGAAATCCACAGCCTAACTCTGGAGGAAACTTAAGCCTACAGGGTTCTATCTATATTCTAACATAGATATGCTTATGAGTCTCAATTGTCCCTGCTTGAAGTTGGTACTCTTGCACCAAGTACGGCAATATAGACACTCAGTAATAAATTCTACTCAAGAAAGTTGGACGTGTTGATGAGGTCTAGCTCTGTGTCAAGCTCTTGATGATTGATAATCATAGCATCTAGAGAATTTTGCAGCATACATTGCTAATCAGGTTATATCAACTCTACAGCACCACTTCAAGACTGTCCTCAATGCAGTTCAGTCTTTTCATGATAGCCCTTTACATACTCATCTGGGGCGAAGCAGCAAATTTGCGGTTTTTGCCAGAGTGCCTCTGCTACATATTCCATCATGTAAGTCATATTTCTTAATCATTGTTTTTTTGGGAACTGTCTTGAAATATGAGGTCCAAATGAGGATAACATTTTGTTTCTCAATAATGCAGAAGTCTGTAGCGATACCACTGTACATGTTGATTGTCAATCTAAAGACTGGAAATTGGCCTGTATTTTGCTTCTGATTCAAAAAACCTATTGTGGACTGTGTTTCTTTCCAGTCTTTTCATTTGTTCAGGGGCTGTTTCTTGTTAGGTGTGGAATGAGTAGTCAGTCTTTTAGATGAGCACTGCCGACCTCCAACAATTTAATTAACTGGAAACCTTGGTATCACATTAGACATTTGTTTTGTGGGACAATAGTGGAGTGCAACAATCCAATTTTAAATACAAAACTGGTCTGCTCTGATCCAACAGTGATTCAATATTGTAATTTGGCTCAAGTGTGTCTATAGGTTGTGAAGAATTGGTCCAAAGTTTGTTGGGTATTGCCTGAGTCCTAATGTACAATCTCACTAAAAGTGTTTAAGGGCTCTTGTGATCTGTTGTGCAGATGGCACATGAATTGCAAGAACTGCTTGAGATGTCTCGAGTAAAGAGGTCACAAACATTTCTTGCTAATTCACCACATTCATTCTTGGACAAGATTGTCACCCCTATCCACAAGATTTTATGTGCGGTAAGGTTCTGCAGCGATCCTCGTTGGTTTATTTTGGTAGTGAATTTGATAGTGTTCCTAATAGAGTCTGGTTTCTCATCTAACTTGTGAATCTCAAACTCCTTGGATGGATCTTGACTAAAGCATGGATTGAGAAGTACTTACCATTATGCTCTTGGTGGGTCACAGGAGGCAAAAATCTGTGCAGATGGGAAAGCTCCACATTCGTCATGGCGCAATTATGATGATTTTAATGAATTTTTCTGGTACTTGTTTAAATCTGATAACGACCTCAATTCTTGTATGTCTGATCCTATTCTGGTCTTTTAGGATTAAAAGTGGTTTGACTGGAAGGAAACAACTGGTCCTACCAAGGCTCCTTTGGTCTTTAATGTTGAGTTCTGGCAACAGATGAATGTTGAAGTCCATCTGTGTGCAGCCATTATCAGTATTCTAGAGAGTACCTGGTAGTTATACTTGACTAGTACACCAGTTTGCCAGTAATAAATAATAGAGTGGCATAAAAAGTTCAAAGCTTTGATTTGTAGTTCATGATGCAATCCTGCTGGGACCAGGGCACCATCTTGCTTTGAAATTGGTTGGCCATGGAGGCTAGAGGCTGGATTCTTTGTGAAGCCCAAGAAAGTGTTTCGTACAAAGGCTGACAAACTTGTAAGTTCTGGCATCTTGCATACTATGCACCCCACAGTTGTCTTATAAATGGCCAAACGTAGCATAAATTGAATAGAGGGAGCTATGAGCAAAGTGAGACATCATTTTTCATTATGCTTTTGCTGTCTATGCTATTCTGGGATGCTTGTCATTTTTCATATCCAATGTCAATGCCAAGTACATTCAACTCAACTTTTACAGTTCAGTGGTGAGTCAGGGTGGATTTTGGAAAAATGAGGCCAGCTGGGAGATGGAGATCCAAGCTTTTGTTCCACTTGTACAACTTAGGGAATAAGGACATTATGCTAAAAGTTTCAAACTTGTACTGTAGATTAGGCAAGAAGCTCATATCAAGTTATGGATGCCTCATGAATATGATCTGATTGATAGGAGCCTAAACCAAGACCTGAAGAATCTCCTTTGATGCCTGGCGAAAGAAGAGAGAAGAAAGTGGGCAAAACAAATTTTGTGGAGCACAGGACAGGCTTTCATCTGTACCATAGCTTCCACCGTCTTTGGATTCTTCTTGTCTGTATGCTTCAGGTGAGCTGATGTTTTTGGATTCAAATTCCAATTCTTAAAGGATGTCCAAATATTGGAGAGCAATTTACAAGTGAATGATGAGGTTGTGAGTATATGAAGTGATCCTTTTGTTCCATATCCCGCTGCTTCAAGAATGTTTCCTGAGGTTGGGCTTAATCTTAGATTCTGCATGGAATCCTCAGGTTGCTATTCAGAGAGTTCATAGTGATCAGTTTGTTATGCCAGAAATTGCCAGTTGACTTGAGTTGATAGTGATTTTATGAATCACATTTTGTGTCACCTCTTTGGAGCGCCTTCTTGTTCACTTACCTAGGGTTGAATAGTTCATGACAGGGATTTGACGTTTCTGTACAACTGCTGGATTATAGACTTTACTCTTCATGTAGATTTGGCTTGGTGTTTCCATATTCTGCCTATCATCTGATTTGCAGTTTCCAATTTCTAAGTGGAATGCACCTGCCACACCTTTAACCTTTGGCTTCCATGCTGGCAGGGCCTTGCAATCTTTGCCTTCTGTGACAGAAAATTGACTGGTGCCAACTTGAAGTACATTCTTAGTGTTGGGCCTACTTTTGTCATTATGAAATTCATCCAGTGTAAGTAGTTTATATCACCAAGCATGATTAGAATGATCTTATACATGAATAACTACTTATAGGACATATACTTCCACAGAGATAGGCTGCTATTTTGACAATGTTTCGTTTTTTAGGATGTACAGTTTTCAACACAAGAGGTTCTGAGCCAGGTTCATGAAAATACAATATGTTTGTGATTGTAAAATTTAGATGGGAGTTCTGTATTGAATGGTATGGAGATCGAACCTGGTTAGATGTACACAGGATCTTCATGTTTGACCAAGTTAGCTAGTGGTTGAGTGTAATGGTTGTGCATTGTTACTGGTTTGGGTGCAGCCGCTCTGGATGTTATATTGATGTGGGGGGCGTACAGAAGCACTCGAGGTCGCACTATTTCAAGAACATTAATTCGCTTTTTCTGGTTTGCTATACTTTCAGCAGTCATGGTCATCTTGTACATGTAAGTGTTCAGTAGACACACTTTGGTGTTTTCTTTCATTGGTCCTGCTCTAGCTGGAAGTCCGGATTCTCAAAAACAAAGTACCCTCTGTGAGTTGGTCAACTACAGCCTGACTAATACTCCTCATCTGAAATCTCTGAAACTACTGAGATTTGTTTCTGGTGGCAGAAAGACCATTCAAGAAGAAGACAGTGGGTTGGGATTTCAGACCTGGTATAATATCTACTGCTGGGTCTTGGGAATGTATGGTGGGTTACAACTTTGCCTTGCATTACTTTTACGAATCCCGTGGTTCCGAACACAAGGCGAGAAGTGCTCAGACTTCTCCCTTGTACAAGTCTTACAATGGTTGCACCAGGTATTGCATCAAACTACAAGCAAGTTCTGACTTTTTCTGAACCTGTGGGATGACAGTCATACTCGCTAAAACTTGCAAGCCAGGTAATGTGGATATGAAGTCAGTTCTTACAGCCCTGGATTGTTGATTCTTAGGAACAAACTTATGTGGGACGAGGTATGTACGAGAGGACTGCAGATTATTTAATGTAAGCAACTCAACCCTGTGAGGGTAATGACTGAAGATCTGCATAGGAAAATGCCCACTTGAAAGTCCTTGTAATTTTTAAAGACAATTCAACCTCCCTTTTGGTGACAAGTTCTCAATGGAGATGGTCCTGCTTTTGCCATCATAAAGGGGACTGGATTTGTTGAGATTCTTCATACTTGACTGGTTTTAAAGTATGAAGAATACTTCCAAGTTTTTCCTCTTGGTATTATTGGAAGGAATATGAAGATGTGGTGCAGCGGTCATTGCAATGAATTAGGTTAGTCATTGTGATCTTAATGTATAAATCCTCGCATTTATCACAATCTCTCTTTTACATGAAGATGAGACAGACCTCGTAGGTATATTGCTCTCTGAATTTCAAGCTGCGAGTCTGTTGCATGAGCTGACCAGTGCTGATCTTTCATCCTTGCTGCCATATACTTGTCACGTAGGTACACTTTATTCTGGCTTGTCATTGGGGCGTGTAAGTTCTCCTTCAGCTATTTTCTACAGGTATGTTTAGGATTCAGGATTATGTGGTTTTGGCATCACAAATTTGAAAGAAGCAGATTGGATGCAACGTTTTTTGCACTGTCATTAGGGGTAAATTGGAATAATTATTATCTTTTGGAGGGTATCACAGATACAACCCATGGTGGGACCAACAAGAATCATTATCGGCCTCACAAACATCAATTATCGATGGAGGGACCTTATTTCAAAAAGTATGTATTCTGGAAGTTTTCTTTCTTTATTTCGTTTGTGCTTTTGAAAATTAGATATGAAAGCTGTATATGAGTCCTATGCCACCTAAATGTAGTTGTATTATTCAGTTTCTCCTTTTGTAAATATATCGGCAAACAGACTTATAGCCTTTTTTCCCTGGACACGTTTTTGTTAGTTAATTATGTTTCTTTGTGCCTTGCATTAGATACAATCATAGTATCTAATTCCACCACAATTCATACAGGGAAGTAGGATGAGTGCACTAGTTATGAGATAGTATGTGGTGTTTGGCAGCACTCTCATACTTGTTGGAGAACACCGGATGAGGGTGTAACTCTAGATGGGACACATTTCTGAAGGTAGATCACTGGCTTTTGTTGATTGATGTTTTGACATTTGCATCAGGTAATCATAATGCCCTTACGCTGGTGTCTTTATGGGCTCCTGTGATCATGGTAAGCTCTGTTCACCTGAGAAGATTTGCTTATAATCTAGTTTTATTGCTGGCTTGCATAACAATTTGAGCCTTTTAAAAAAAATAAAATTGTGGACATATGCAGAAATTCCAAATTATTAATTTTGTTTAATCGCATTTCAACATGCACGTGAAGTGTCCAAACATAGTTGTTTGCAAGTAACACCTAATTCATACACTTGAGTCTGAACACCTTAAAAAGTTGTGCCTTTGAACAAGGACTATTTGCAGGGTGGAATTCTTTGAAGTAGGTATTTGACTTCTCAAAGATATTTTAGTGATCTTGTATTACACAGGCCAGTAAATGGTGAAAGATAGAGCACATGATTTGGTCAAACATACAATGCCAAGGTTCATAATCCAGTATGCTGACGTGGAATTTTCCTACAGATTTACTTTCTGGATCTGCAAATATGGTATACTGTAGCATCTGCAATTATTGGAGGCCTTGATGGAGCAGTGATGCATCTCGGTGAGGTGGGTACAACTTCTTTATCCACTCTAAGACTTTACTTGGTCGGAGGAGGGTTTGCTCACTATCAATTACGGTAATCTCCCGCTTAAGTATGCACTTTGAACCGGAGTTGTTGGTGCGCACTTAGTTGGTAGGTGCATACTTTGCAAATTTCCATCGAACCAGAAGAAATGAGCGGTTTTAAAAATATCGACGATGCAAACAACAAAGAATATTGTGTTGTTTTGTTGGAGGACGTTGATGAAGTTCTAGAAATGATGCAAATTGAAGAAGAACCACCCATCGATGACGAAATCCAACATATCAAGACATTTATGTATCTAAAAGTGCTATCGACTTCAAAGGCTTTGAAGCTCTACACAACACTGTCCTCGACATTGATGACCAATTGCTTTGTTATGATGTTCAAACAAGAGCTAGACAAATGTATGATGAACTGTGACGATCATTTGAGATGTTTCATTGAAACGTTAACAAACTGACATTGAATGTTGAGCATAAAAAAATCATGCATTTGCGGCAAATGACTCTGCATGACATGTTCAAACAATAAAGTATGAACCTTGATTTTTGTCAAAAAAATTGCGCACTTAACCGGGATGTGTACTTAAACGGGTGCGTACTTAAGTGGGACTGTACTTCAGATAGTTTTTGCTTTGGCTGGAACAATCTCTTGGTTTGTCTCTTCTTTACATTGTTATAAGTTGCAGCTGAATCCTTATAACGGAGTTATTAGTCCACTAAATTATGTAGCATATGCAAAAGCCAATCTTTCTCTGGTTATGTCAATCTTCTGATTAGGCTTACATATTTGGCACTTGTGGCAGATTCGGTCTCTTGACACATTAAGGACACGGTTCTCTTCCTTGCCAACAGCTTTTGTCAAGCGTCTACATCCATCCAGAGGCTCTGGCAGTTATCAAATGTATGTTCATAGAATCCATGTCATGCTTTAAAGTAGTAGGTAGTTCAGTAAGAGGACATTCTTGAAACCTGTGAGATTATACTACAGAGAGTGATCCAACCTCATGAAGCATTGCCCCTGGTTTTGCAGGACAAGGAGTGATTCCCTTGGTGGTCAGGTGCAGGACATTTGCTCATAACTCATAACTCGTAACCTCAATTAATGGTTAATACTTGGTCTCATGCACTTTGATTTAAATTAATCTGATGTGTATCAAGTATTTTTTGTGTTTCACGAGTCCCTTTTTGGTCATAAACTCCATTATTATTTTCCTGGACAGACTATGCGTAAGCATTTTGTGCCCCTGTACCATCTATTCTAAATGTTTGTCTCATTGGTCTCTGCAGGCTCCTGAGTCAAAAGTTGATGCCATTAAGTTTGCTCCTTTTTGGAATGCCATCATCAGGTCCTTCCGTGAAGAGGACCTCATAAATAACAGGTAATCTGAGCCAATAAGCAATCTAGGTGTTTCAGGACAACTGCGATCCTATTGCTGTGCTTCTCTGGTTGTTCTAGCCTATTATTGACATTAGGCCTGACTTTGAGTTATAGGTGTTAAAGCTGGTAATGTTACCATCGTGTCCCCTAAGGATTCTATCCTTGGTCTTGAGAACTTTGAAAGGATGGAAAAAGCCACCCTCCTAAGCCAAGCTTCTGAAGAAAGATCTATGACAATCAGAGCCTTGAAGATATGACATCCTCTTATTGCACCTTTTCTTGAGGGATGTGTCATCCGTTAATTTTTTGAATGGTAATTGCCCTCTAAAGATGGAGACTTTGTAGTTTGTAGTGGTCAGATTTAGGGTGTGGTGTGAATGTTGTAGGCTCCATGAATGATGTACAACCAAAGACCTCAAAATGAATCGTTCTACATCTACAGGACTCCAAATACAGTGCATTCAAAACATTTTCTTTAGACTACCTTAGGTCTATCGTAGAGCAGTCTAGGATATAAATTGAAGAATTCATATACAAGTGTTCTTGAAGTTGGAAAGAAAAAACAGGTATGTATCTGGAAGATTGTTCATTTGACTTCTTTATGACAAAATCTGGGAGTCTGCTTTACTGGTAAATCAAATAATTTCACTGGGAGGTGTGAGTATGTATTATGGTTTCATTGAGTACTTTAAGCTTATGAGTTTGTTGCAAGTTTTGCAGAGAGGAAGAGTGGCTACTCATGCCTGACAACAAAATTATGGCTGGGACAAATTCGCATTATGCATTGGTCCAATGGCCTTTGTTCTTGTTGGCCAACAAGGTTTGTATTTGCAAAGGTCTTCTCATCTCTAAAGCCATGTGAAGTCTAGATTGGAGACATTCTTCTAGCCATCAATTAAGGTCAAGGAGAAATATGAGTGGGGTTTTAACATCTGCAATTGCTATGGCTAAGGCATTCTACAAGAATTTTTATATAACGCTTGCAATGTTATGTGTTGCAGGTGTATGTTGCTTGTGACATAGTGGGGAATAAGCAAGCTA
Organism: Polytrichum commune; assembly: GCA_950295325.1. Lineage (NCBI taxonomy): Eukaryota > Viridiplantae > Streptophyta > Polytrichopsida > Polytrichales > Polytrichaceae > Polytrichum > Polytrichum commune. The sequence continues at coordinate 47,225,858 of OX485807.1, forward strand.
CCCAAGAGGAGCTATGGGACAAGATAGGGCGTGACCCATATATGAAATATGCAGTACAGGAGGCATATGATTCCCTAAAAATCATTTTGTTAGATCTATTAAATATCGAAGATTCTCAGTGGTGTGTGTTACTTGTCTTACAAGCCTTCCCTTCCTTTGGTTTTCATTTGGTTTCTTTCCAAAATCAGTTTCTAATTTGAAGAAACCAAACACTATCATCTATGACACCAGTGTACATTGTCCCCAGTTTTCTTCACACTTGGCCATATTAATAAGGTCTCTTTTGAGAACTAAAAATAGCTCTCCTTACAGTTGTGAGTTTTCTTTGCGACTGTAGAGCAGTTTAAGGTTAAATCACATGTCTGATTTTCCTGGCAACACAGCCGATATTCACTAGCTAGTTCTGTGGTATGAACATCTTTGCTGGGACAGGGTGACTGATATGTATAACGATATCAATGTCCAAATGGGATTTGGAGAGCTATCAGGGACTTTCCACCTGAACCAGGTAGCAAGCGTGTTGAAAGCAACAACAAACCTCACTCAAATTCTGGTAAGCATGTTAACTTTGGATCAACTTTCATTGCACTTGAAATATTTGGAATTTCTTTGCTGTTACAGTTTAGGATATGACTATTTTCTGAACCTTGGTTCATAATTCGGTTAGTCTTCATACTTCACCTTGAATGATTGAAGAGAAGCAAGCTTCTCATGTCAATATGTGTGTCGGTCCAGAATTTCTAGCTTCCATTTGAAATCAAACAGAAGCAATAATGGACTGGTTCAGGTCTACTTTCTTGCATCTGTTTTTCTCAAAGCACGGCTTTACTATATGCCTGTTTCTTGGTATGTGTAGGTATCAGAGATAAAGCGGACTGATGAGAAGGGCAAAGCAGAAGAGGTTGAAAAGATGAAAGCAAATGCAACTAGAGCACTGTTTGATCTGTATGAGGTGGTGATGCGAGACTTTGTATATGAACACTCAATCAGGTATGAGATTTGATGTACTTCTGGACTTGGTGGAAGTTCGGTGGTTTTAAAACAAACATTACCTGTCACTAAAATTTGGCATATAATGTGGCTGAAGTCAGTTTCTACAAGACCATTCAATTATTCAATGGTATATATCTGGGTGATATTATTGGCACTAATACAACCACAGCCGGAAAATAAGTAGATTCATAAGTTAGTGTCTTTTCCAAAATGAGTGTTCCCCACTAATTTTGTGTCCTATGTGTTAAGTTCTGTTCTTTTCACATTTGTTGTGGTCTACATTAATAACCATACAGATTGCAGTTGCTCATCCTTCATTTGCACAAAATGGGAGGGGAACAAAACTGTAAAGTAGGTATTAAAAGATATGGGGACATTTGGAGTGATTGGCAAGATGTTAATTACTGAATTGATCTATTTTTTGGCTTTCAAAGTTGACATTTAATATCTCTTCGATAAAGGCCAGCCTCCCTTCTCATGTTAGTATTTAGATATCAGTCCGAATCTTGAGAGCTTGTTGAAACTTTTGGGTTGGATCACATGAACTCAAAGCGGAGTAAATTGCAATTACCAAATGGATTTCATTTGAATCCTTGAAATTTTGGATATAA